>CM033727.1:29629377-34429377 GCA_019671005.1 Hibiscus mutabilis
CTTGTTTGGCAATGATTTAGATAAAAACCTTCAAGAAATCCAATGCTAGTTGTTGTAGAAGTTAGAAGATCAGTTTAGGAAATCAAAGAATGAAATAAAGTGATTGTTTCCTCTCATTCTTTGATGGGAAAATCATAGTTTGGCTGGTGAGAAAGTATAGAGAAATGAGAAGAAAAAATAGGAACTTACAAGAAAATGTTTAAGCCTTTTAGAAATCTTTTATTAAATCCCTTTAATAAAACCAATTAATTAAAACATTTAAAAACATGCAAAATAAGGGAAAAGGCTTATAACACCTTGGTGTAATAGCTCCCTAAAGATTCTAAGCTTTGACTCCTCTCAATTTAGTCACTAAACACATTTTACAATCTTTACGATTTAGTTAGCATTTCTAAAATGTCAATTAAAACAAATATATTTTGTCAAATTGATCCCACTGAAACCTTCAAAACATTATTTTAGGATTTTAGAAAAAATTTCCATGTTTTTTCTCACCTAAAAACCTTTTAAATCAATTTATTCTCGAAGCTAGTCTAAATTGTCGAAACCAGTTCAATCGAACTACCTAACCAAACCTGACTAACTTCTAGGCCCAAAACTAGGACGTTACACGATTAATTTTTCAAGCTGCAAATTCTTCGATACCCCAATTTCTTATCGTTTTGACATCAAAAAAGTAACATCATGCTCGAAGGACTTACTGATGACCCGAAGGACTTAAAAATGAATTCACGGCAAAAAGGCTACCATTGTTCCTTAAAATGATGCCTCGATTTCTAACCGTCTTGACATCAAAAAAAAGTTTAACATCATGCCTGAAGGTCTTACCGATGACCCAAAGGACTTAAAAAGGATTCATGCTAAAAAGGTTACCAACAACCTTTAAAATAATGCCCAGTTTCTATCCGTCTTAACATCAAAAGAAGGTTTAACATCATGTCCGAAAGAGTTACTGATGGCCCGAAAGAGCTATTGACGGCCCGAAGGACTTAGAAATGGATTCTTTCCATAAAGGCTACCAACATCTCTTAAAATGATGCCCAGTTTCTATTCGTCTTGACACCAGAAGAAAGTTTAACATCATGCACGAAGGTCTTACTTATAGACCAAATGACTTATAAATGGGTTCACACTAAAAAGGGTACCAACATCCCTTAAAATGATGCCCTTGTTTCTATCCGTCTTGACATCAAAAGAAGGTTTAACATCATGCCCGAAGGAATTACTAACGGCCGAAGGACTTAGAAATGGATTCACGCCAAAAAGGCTACCAACATCCCTTAAAATGATGCCCCGTTTTTTACCCTTCCTGAAACCAAAATAAGGTTTAATGTAACACCCTATTTTTGTGCCTATGAGTTTGCTAGGTTGATTAGACAGTCTGGTAGACCGAGATTAGAGATTCGAATCGAATTCAGGTTAAAAATCAGAATAAATATTTTTTTGAGATAAAAATATGGAAAATATCCTAAAATAATTATTTAGTAAATGGATATATTTGGTGAAATCAATTTTGGAAAATGGGTTTTGGACATTTGACATTTTGGATTAGTGACTAAAATGTAAAAAATTAAAACTATTTTTTGTGACTATTTTGAAAAAATGGTCAAATCTTGAATATTTAAGGAACCAATTTACCAAATATTTTTATTAGATTTTCCTCTCAATTAGGATCGATTTTAAAGAGTTTTAATTAAGGAATTAAAAGAGGATTTAATAAAAGAAGGTAGTTATTTCCTTAAACAACTTTTGACATAACTTTTTCTCTCAAAATTTCTTGAGCTAAACACTCTTTTTATCAAAGATTTTAGGTAATGATCTTGATTTCTTAGATTTTTAATTCCCAATGGATTCTTCAATCTTGTTTTCCAAAATCTCATTGTTTTCCTTTGTTTTTCAAGAGTAAATTATCCAATTGAGAGGAAATTCACTGATTGGAGATAAGATTCGTTCTTCTCCTCTAATGAAAGGTTATTTAGTAAAATTCACAAGTATTTGATCTGTAACACCCCTTATCGGTCTGGTAGAAAATCGGGTCGAAATGCGTTACAAATGAACAATACGGTGATCAGTGCAATAATTCAATAAAAAACCAATGTGAGACTATTTGATACGATACTATATCGATATACAGAATAATGATTCAATTCGAAACTACATTAATCAATTTTAGGGCTAATTTTAAACCTTTATAAACTTTAGGGACTAATTTGTAGATTCTAAGAACTAAGGGTCCTTTTTGAAATTAATAGTACCACAACAAAATTCAACCCATAATTAACAAACATGTAAATTTTCAAGTTAAACCAATACCATTTATTCATTCAATTAGGCTTATCAATGAACCACGACCAATTTGTAATCTTTTAGAACTATGTTCAATACTATATAACAGAATTACCATACACCATACTGAAATGCTAAGGAGTCGTATCGGTATGGGTTGACCAATGTAGACTCCTTTGATAACTTCCATTTCAATAGGGCTGAAATCGTATCAGTACGGATTGAGCAATGTTGACTTGCTTCGATACGTTCTTGAATCGTACCGATGCAATTAATTTCTCAGATTCTAGTGTTGACTTTTTGTATCGATACACCTTTGACATATCGATATGCTATGGTTGACCCGTGCTTGACCATACCAAAAATGCACATCCGTACCGAAACACTTGCACCCGTAACGGTACACCCTGCACTATAATGACAAATTTTATCTAGTTTTTACTCAATTTCACCTATTGAAAAATGTCCAAATCCAATGAAATTTTGTCAGAAAGTTTATTACACTATAATATACTAGCATGCCAAATTTTATAGCCATTCGAATCCATTTACTATGTTTTCACCTTTTTAGGCCAAGTATGCAATTTTGGTCATTTTAAGCCATTCAAAAGGGTCATTTAGGGCCTAAGGCACAATTACAAACCAAAGGCAATACATACATACCAAAAAGACCATAAGTGACTAGTCTAACTACTTTGCCACCATACTAGGAGTTCATAGATTCGATATACATTACTTTAGCTTGCTTATCACTTGCCAAAATCTTCTAACTCCTCCGATCTCCAACAACGAACTTCTTAACCTAAAATGTATGAAATGAAATGCATTAGGCATACATTTCCTAGTAAGGTAGTCATGGATAATAACGATAACAATGAAATGCATTCCAAATCATTTTTTTAGCAATAACGATGCAATGAATCGATGATGACAATGAAATATTCATATTCAATAGCAATTATATCATGTTTCAACAATAACCCTTGGATTGATTTGGGATAATGGATACATGAATTCCTATGCCTAACCAAATCAATGAATGGTTTAGTCCCCCCGCCTCGCCAAAATGACCAATAACACAAACATCCCTCCGCCTCGCCACAATATAGGTCGTAGCCCAAGGACCGTAGTCCACTCGTACATTGAGCTCATGAATTCTATGGCATGCCAATTGTATCCAATATCCTTTTGAATCCAAGGTCCAGTGACAATATCAATAATCAATGTTCAACAACAATAGCAATGTTCAATATTTCCAATGTCCTTATCAATAAGCAATGTTTCAATGCCAATATATTCAATGATAATAACAATGATGATGGCAATATTGAATAATCTCAATAACAATGTCAATGGTTGATGCTTCAATATCAATGTATCGATAACAATAACTATGCCTATATAAATGCTAAATGACAATGACTATAACAATGGCTATAACAATGACTATGACAATGTTCAATAAACGATGTCCTAAGTAACTATAATTCAATGGCAATAATGATGGTGATATCAATATCAATGTTTGATAACAATGACAATATCAATATCTGATATTAAATACAAAGCTTATCGACACTTACCAATGCTGCCTCCTAAGAGGTTCGATGCAATATCCTTTGTCAAAAGGGTTAGCAATACTAAATTCAATAACAATGAAATCAAAAAAGGCACCTAGCCTAATCCTGAGACTCTGACTACACTCACCTCGGTGACAATCTCATGTATGTGGTGATTATAATTGGAGAGGGGTTAATCGTAAGGTTAGCCCCTCGACTCTCCATATTCTATGTTTTTACCCTAACCTTTAGATTTATATGATTTAGTCACTAAATAACTTTCAATGTATTTGATAAGGTCCTTAATCAACAAATTTAATCAATTAGAGTCTAATGTCAATATAATTGACCATACGGTCAAAGTCAATACAATATTCCTTTCCGATGTAGGGTTTTCGATCCCTGAAACCTAATTCTTACTAGACCTATTTTCAAGGTGTTACATGATCCATGTTTAATGTTTTCTAATTAGTTTTGATGATTTAATAATGGAAATTAGGTTAAATCAAGGTTATTTGTTGAGATCATGTGATTTTTGTATTGGATCTATTTCACTAAGTTCTTGATTGGTTTTAATCATGATTTTGATGTTTGATAATGTTAATAAGTTGGTTTTAACATTAGAAACTTGAAACTATGTGAATCTCTAGTTTTTAGGTTGTTAGTTATGTGTTTTTGAGGATTTGTGGGAGGTTTATGGATGCTGGAGGTATAAGAATTTTATTAGGTTGTTTTGGATGTTAATTGATGGATCAAACCAGTAGGTTTTGGCTGGGTTAAGTTTGGAAGGTGCTTTATGTTTATTTCGATAGTTTCGACTAGTTTTTAGAGGGTTTATGTTAAGGATGCAGGGGATCCTTGTTTAGCAACAAGTTAAATGCATAATGATGCATTTTTACTCTGGTTTTATGTGATTAAAATAGGGAACGATCAAGGAAAGGTTGCCTAGTTGAGTACATTGCTTACCAGTGGCTCGATTCTTATTGGCGAGCAAGGCGAGGCGTATCGGTGAGTGTTTAAATGCGCTAAATCTCTTTTAAAGGTTTGATCGATGGATCATGGAGTTTTAGTTATTGCCTAACAATCTTAACTAAGCTCAAGCGTAAGTTGCTCTTACCTTGCTTGAATATCAGCTTTGAAATGAGCTTGCGGATTTCATGTTGGTTTAAACATGGTTTGATTTACATGTTGGTTTTAAACATGGAATGATTTACTTACTATAAATGTATCGTTTGGATTAATATGCAATGTTTAAACAAAGTAATGAATTCTTATGAACATTGAGATTTATTCCTAAAAGGAACGTGTTTTTGCCTTGGGCAATGAGATTTTGTATATGATTTGGCTTATGAAATGCATTGGAAAACAATTAGTAAATGTATTTGAAAATGATATATTGGCTATGTGACGTGTTGAGAAAGTGTCGAATATAGTTGGCTAGCCAAAGGATTAAAGTGCACTATAATATGTAAAATCGATCATGCCATAGTCCTTGAGGAAAAGCGGTTTAACTAGGCTACTTGGACTATTGGGTTATCACTTGGGTTTGCGATTTAATTAGGCAGTCCATTGTGATGGTATCTTGCAGTTTGACTATTCAAGGTATGAGATTTAATGAAGGTGAGCACATCATGAGAAATCCGTGGATCTGAACATGTATGGATAGAGGTGAGTCTATTCGGGGATAGAGGTGAGTCTATTTGGGGATAGAGGTGAGTCTATCCTAGGTCACTATAAATGCCAATATATGAGTATATATGTGATTAAAGAGTTTATAAATTATTTAATGCATATGATTGTTATGCATGATTTGTTGTGGAAACAAATGAGATAATGCTTGGGATGATAAAGGTTGTTTTGAAAACAAGATGGTTTATAGTTTTCAAATGGTTTTAATCACATATTAAATGGTTGGGAAGTAAGCATGATTTGGTAACAAAAGGCTTAATGTTTTTATAGTGGCGTCAAATTCCATCAATGTTAATTATGAGCATCCTCACTAAGCATTTGTGCTTACGCTCTCTTTTCTTTCCATTGATGCAGAGCAATAGAGTCGAGGGGTAGCATTGGTTTGGCAAGGGAGGTCTAAGATCAATACTTTTGCTTAAGTATGAAATTTGATTTTAAATTCGATTAATAAGGCAATGTGTTTACCATATTTTTTAGGATTTGTAATCTGGATTTTGATTATTTTGTGATGGTTTTTCGGTTGTGGTTTGATGGTTTTCATGGTTTAGATTGAGGCATGAATGTTGATGATACGCTAGCATGAGCTTATGCTTGGTGTTTTCGCTTTAGTAAGCATGTTAATTGTAAATGCTTATGATCAAATCCTTAGGGGTTCAAGTATGTTTTAAATGACATTTTTAAGGGTGTTGATGCTTGTAACACCCTCAACCCGGTTTAGAAGAAAAACTAAAATTGAGGATGTCACTACAAGAAATTTTGTGAAACATGACACATACAATCAAATTTCCAGGGTAATTTAAAAACAAGATAACAAAAAAAATTTCTTTCAATCTATTATTATTTAAGGATCTTAATCATCAATCATTCAAATTAATCATAAATTCTCAATCATAACGATAGGGCAAAGAATTTGGAAAGATTATAACATAGATTCTTTTCTTTAACCACTAAGTATATGCATACATGATTTACATATCAAACAAGTAATTTACCTATTTATACCTTATTTCATAATCATATTACAATTTTCACATACTTTATTGAACATAGCTTCTTATGGTATGGTTTACTTGACATGAAATTTATCAACCATGGAATCTTATATTCAGGCATTCCATGACATAAATGGACATTTTTGCATATCTTTTCGCATTTACATGGCACAATAAAGGGTTGATTCTCAAATTGATCATTCAAATTAGCAATCTTTCACCATGAATGAAAGATATCTCAAGTAAGAAGATGAAGACATGAATGTATGACTTTGATGGTCCAGGTGCAAGAAATGGCCTAGCTTGTGAAGATGTTAGCCGCAAAAGCTAAGGTTTTTCGTCCATTCACCCTTTTGGAGACGGAAGAGAGACCAATTTTTTTTGACTACTTGAGGCGATCAAGGAATTAAGAGTTAGAGTTGGAGCCTATCTATAGAAGAACACAATGTCATGAGAACCTTTTTATATTTGATGAAAGTTGTTCTAGAGTGATCACCACCTATGGGATCAACACGTTTGTTTGCATCCATTCTCGCATTTATTTTTGCATCACATCCTAGCATAATGTTGATTCAAGAACAATCCAATTTAGAGGGCATTCGAGATATGAGAGAAGTCTGTAATTCCAAGAGCGATAATGTTACAATATCGAGTTGGGCCAAATGAAAACCAATCAAGGAAAGAGACGAATTGATGAAGAGACAGATCCTCATTTAAGCTAATGGGGGCCACAACCCCCAAAGTTCAAAATTTTCACATTTAGCCTCTTTAAAATTTTAGAAATTTTAATTTGCCCCCTCCAAAATTTTTAAAATTATTATTATATTTCAATATTTTTAAATAATTTCAGTTAAACTCCTTTATAAATTTTTTTTAAAGAAGTGGGCATTGATAAGTTTTGGATTTTTTCCAGAAAAAGTTTGTTAAACTCATACTTTTTATGAAAATTTTAAATTAAATCCTTCAAAATCATTGGAAATTTTAATTTAAGCCTCCAAAATTTAAAAAAAATTCAAATAGGCTCATTCAAACTGAATTGTCAAGATCCGTCCATAAAGAAGAAACTCTTGTCAACATTTTGCCTGCACGGGTTAATGATTTTCTAAAAAGCCCCTAAGTACATAGAGTATATCGTCACGGACCTTTTGAGTATTAGAAGAAGAGAACGACGAGATCATCCCTGAGTCTGGAAGCGGCGTTAAGACATGGAGTGCAAGCCTTGCTTCACGAAGTCGAGATGTTTAGACAAGAAGCTAATCGTTATCTATAATTTGTTATTTCAGTTTTTTGTAATCAGGCATCTTCTCCATTAAACAGATGTCTTTCTAAGGTCTGTTTGTGAATCAAAACCTTATTTGAATTCATTGCATTTTATACTTACTATTTGCCTTCTACTTTCTAGTCATTTATGACACATTTCATGCATTGATCAATTAAATAATAAGATTTTTGGGGTGCAATGGAGTAAAAAGGGAATCAATTGAAGCTTTTTCATGGATGAAAGAATTGAACAAGCTCAAAAATCAAGACTCGAGCAACTAGAAGATAAACTCGAGAAAGAGGTCAGAAAGAGAAGAAGAGTTGACATCTTCAATGCAAATGAGCTTTGTCTGATCCCTGATCATCCCGCCTGATTTCATGGTCCCTGAATTTGAGAAGCATGACGACACTAGCTATCATAGGATTTATCTGCCTATAGTTTTGACCCATATAGTGCTTTCGTTTTCCACAATGGGGCACCGGGGTATTCCACCAGGAAGTGTAGGTCGTTACTGGAAGAAATTAAGAAGCTGGTTAACAAGTGAAACCTGACACGAGATTTAATCCAGTAATGGAAAACAGGGGAGATGGGCAAGCTTACACCGCACTGAGAAGGCTAGAATGATTTGGAAGTCCCTATGCTTGGGCTTTTATCTATCTTCATAAAGATGTTAGTTTGAATCCCCCACATTTTGGTTTCTCCTTTCTTGAGATCAATGCATAGAACAAACCCTACGGCTCAAGCCCTAAAGCAGTAGGAATAATTTGTAAAGACACACATATATTTATTTTTTTCAAAATGAAAATCACATTTTCTTTATTCTTATTTAGAAAACATTTTTGCATTCCTTGATTCTTTAAACATTTCATTCATTGTTATGGGGTAGTTTTTGTTCTCCCATACACATGTACATATATTTTTGAAAAGGACATGCATATGTATATATCATTTTTATCGGGACCTTGAACTTAAATTGCAAGAGTATCTTTGATTCAAATCCAAAGATCAATTCCAAGATGCTTATGTTTAGAAGGAATTGAAAGTTGAAAGGATATTGCAAATGTGAGCATCTAATGATCTGTTTAGGCTAACGGGGGAAGAAAATGAGTGTTCAGGTAATCGACAACTCTTATTTAGTGAATTCTACCCTAAGGCAATTGTCGTTTAATATCCTTGAGTCAAGTGTTGACCCTAAACTTGTACCCCCTGAAGACTTTCTCTGGATGTCTATGAATGGAAATCTTTCACTTTTCAAGGAGGAAGAAATGAGACCATATACATTTGATACAAAGCGCCAGAGAGTCATAAAAAAGAAATAGTTGAAGGAAAATTTATACTCAAGGAGACAACCAAATCAAGTTAAAAATGCCAACCAGAAGGTCGGAGCATTCAAGAATGAGAGCACTAAGTTGAACAATGCAATAAAGAGAAAGCAAGATACACATATGAAATTATCCATTCAATTTAAAAGAGCCGAGGAGAATTGATTAAGTTCTAGCAGAGACACGCATCAATACTAGTCAGGATATAGTATAGTCCAAATATACATATTCCCAAATTTGAAGAAAGAAAATGAACTCTACGGTGAAAACCCAAAAATAGGTAGTCTAGAGCGATCCAAAGAATAAAGAGGAAATAATATTTTGTCTAAGCATGTCAAGCACAAGAATAAAGCTTTAACTAGAAGAAATTATCTTAGGGATTTATACATAATCATCCATGCAAGTAAATATTAATTTTGAAGACTTGGAGAATCAATCACCTTTGAATAAAAATAGAGCATCAATATCCAGTCAGTATGCAAACCGGTCCGAAGCTACAGAAGAAGAAAATAAAATCTAGGGTAAAAACCCAAAAATCGGAAGACTAGAGTGATCCAAAGAAAGAAAGAGAAGATAATATTTTATATGAGCATACCCAGGTCAAATAAATCCAGAAATGTGGTTTTGCTTAACCGTGACTCATGGCCTACATTACAAGCCTACAAAGACCATTTTGATCATACGTGGATATCTAAGTTGGATGAGTTTGTCTTTAGATTACATTCCACCTATAAGCTTTAACCTTTCTTCAATGAACAAAAAACTTCAAGTGCTTGATCGACACCAAAATGAGGGAAGGATGGGGCATGGTGAGTTAGTGAGATTAAGAGAGCCACCTTAAATGGGTTAGAATTTAGGTATGGGAGTTGTTCCTCCCAGAAGCCTAATGGACTGAAAGAGACTACACATATGCACATATCTCCGCAAACAATCAAGATATTCTAAACATACGCTTCATTCGAGCTGATCTTTTTCAATTTAAAGCAAATGTGCTATTGCATTTGATATTCTGGGGTCGAACATTAGTTTCCAAAAATGTTTGGCATTTACTCCAATTTTGATTTTTTTTCCAAACATTAGTTTTCAAAAATGTTTGGCATTTTTCTCCTAATTTCGATTTTTTATTTTTCATTTTCTCCAAACATCAGTTTTAAAAAATGTTTGGCATTTTTTTCTTCAAATTTCGATTTTGTTCTTCCTAACATTAGTTTTCAAAATGTTTGGTATTCTCTCCAAGTTTTATTTTCAAAATCACTGCCATCTTTTAAAAAAATTGCATTTTTTGCATTACTTTATAGTGAGAATTAAAGCATAGGTGTTAGAGTATGCCCAAAGACTAATCATGAGATGGTTGTAAAAGACATAATTATTTTATCTTGTTTATTAATATAAAGCCATTATTATTATTTCAGTCTTATTCTATGTATCTATAAATAAACTGAATTATAATAAAGTCCTTAGAATAATATAGTTATTCTTGAATGTCCTTAGTCAAGAATTATTGTGGGCTTGAACAACAATAATGTATTATGACTAATATGTAGTTGATTGATGACAAAGTGTTGCCATTGACATAGAGATGTCAAAATCAATACATAAGTATGTGTTAGGGAACAACATACTGGACTGACCCGCTATGAGCATGTTTCTTGGATTATTATGTGACAGTCACAACATTACTTATGGTGATAACTACATGTATGATCCTCAGACTTGAGATCATCATTATTTCAACATCGTGAGTGACATATTTTGATACAGTCAAACGTGTGTCGTAGCTGACTACACTATAAAGACTGATATTGGATATGTCATAATCCATGTAGCCAAATATGGTTGATCAAGATAGGATTTGTCCCTCCTACATAATAGGAGTAATATCATAGGCCACTTGATTGAGTGAGACTAGAAAATGCATAGCCATGCTCGAATAAATTGCTATAGGATGTCATAGTTATTCGTTTATAATAGTCTACTCATGATATCAAGAAACATTAGATGGACTATACAAGTGTGACTAATCCATGACTTGTGTCCGATCTAGATGTGAGGACAAAATGATGAAATACATAAAAGAAGTTAATCACGAAAAAGGTTAAATCGAACTACGATTTCATGTAACTTAGGTAGCAATGATGTGTTGCTAGATGCCACTCATTACTTGTAATATTAGAATTGTTCTGGACATTACTACTAACGTTACATGAATCTACAAGGGTCACACCCTATGATTGAAACGAACAAATGTCGACTAGATAACATGTGTACAAACTTGTTGTACACGTAATAGTGAGAAACTGAAATTGTTATAATTATTGGCATTATGGATAATTTCGTTATATATATATATATGTTAATATTTGATAAGTTATTGTAATTATCAAATATTATTAAAGTATATATATATATCTAAAAGAAACCTAATTAAAGTAGAATAAGATTCTACATATTTAATTATATCCGGTTAAATATATTGTATATTTAAGAATCCAAATTTAATCAGAATTAGGTTTTTAAATGCTATATAAAGACATAAGGTCTAGCAGCCAATTATCCCTCATTTTCTAAATCCTCTCTAAACAATTAGAGAAGAGAAAATTTGTTCGTTTTATTCGGGTGGACTGCGTAGAGGTCAGAACGCTGTTGTGACGACTTAGGTTCGATTTGGATTCTCCTATACTCGTTGCAGAATTCCAGATTACTTGAGGTAATGTTTTTCATCCTTTATCACCCTAAATTCGTCCCTTGTACATGGATCACTGGTGGATTACGCTAGATAATTTTTCCGCTGCGCCATGGGGTGTACTGGCATTTCCCAACATCAGTATTAGAGCCACTTGTATGATATAAATTTGGACTTAAATACTTGGATGATGCTTTTGTATGAGATACATGTTATTAGATTAGGGTTTATTTGATTTTTGACAAATATATGATATTTTAATGCTTTAGATTGATTCACGCCTAATCTGAAAAAATTAAATTGATTGTTCTGGGTGTCTAAAGAGTTAGTCACAGTTTTGTTTGGGTTTTAGATGTTAACATACGTGGGTGAAAATTATATTTTAGACTAATAGTTAGTCTATGGATCACGTGCGGGGAAAGTAACAAAAAGTTGTTCAAGTAAAAACTTTGTGGATTTTAAACTCCTAAAAAACGCGATAATGTTTATAAAAGTTATCAAATCGTGAGGTTTTTACACAGCAATTAAGATAATAATCTTTAAAAAATTTCCCCGTCGGCAGCTGCGGGGCTGCCGGACCCCCGCAAGGGGCTCCGCCCCTTGACCCCTGCGTAGGGACAATCTCATAAGACCTCAATAATAAACCGCATTGTTGTTATGTTTGATATGCACGATGTTTGAAATGCATGGTTATAGCCCAATAGCCTATTTACTTTGGTTGTATATAAATATGGCCTGCGTGTCGTGCCTTTCTTTCTTCTATTTTAATTATCTTCTCATCTTACTCCCTCGTATGTAAAATGAGTTTCTGAAAAATTATAATATTTGCGGAGAAAAACGTGGACCAAAGGAGCAGAATGATGGGCCAATCAAAGGTGGATTAGATGCTTAAGAAGTAAGTTCTATTTTTAGTATTTTGGTTCTCTCATTGGCTTGGGATGGGCCACCTTAGTTTTAAGGGTTATAACCATTGCATTTATATTTACTATTTTACATGTATGTGATACAATGTATATATTTTTAGCATGATGGTAACTGATTAGAACATAATAAAATGATGAGATTAATATAAAAAACCCTCCATATTTAATTAAAATTAGTCATCCAATATTAGCCCTCGTTAAAACCTCGATCGATACTATTTAGGTTTTGCTAAAGCAAAATACTTAGATCTATCTTGGTTAAACGCGAAGAATAAGTAAGTGATATCCACTGGTAGTAATATTGGTTAAACTAGGTTTTTAAATGCTATATAAAGGCATAAGGTCTAGCATCCATTTATCTATCCTTTTCTAAATCCTCTCTAAACAGTTAGAGAAGAGAAAATTTGTTCGTTTTATTCGGGTGGACTGCGTAGAGGTCGAAACGTTGTTGTGACGACTCAGATTCGATTTGGATTGTCCTATACTCGTTGCGGAATTCCAGATTACTTGAGGTAATTTTTTTCATCATTTATCACCCCGAATTCGTCCCTTGTACATAGATCACTAGTGGATTACGTTGGATAATTTTTCCGCTACGCCATGGGGTGTAGCGGCGTTTCCCAACAATAGGGACCTAGAATTGGTTTTCGCCGGAATGTTTCGTTAAGTTTGATAAAGAAGATTGAACTTACAGATAAGTTCTGGGAGTGAAGGTATTTTGCTCGCCCTAATATTGACATAGACGAAGACTCTGAATGTTGAATCAAAGACGAGAAAGTAGTTGAGCTCAAGATTGATTGGGGCAATGTTGAACATAAGAAATGATGAGAGTTCCTATATAATAATAGTATAAGAACCAAAGACAAATCGGTTACGAATATGGGTAGTAACCCTGAAGAAAAAAAAGATACAGGCATGAAAGATTTGAAAGCATGTTGCTAAATCAGATTTGAGACGAATATCAATTGACGAGATGAAGATTTAAGAACATTCATCAAAGAAGCAAAGAAAAGAAATCTGGGGATAACCTTTTAGGGGACGAAAGCTTACATGAAGATTTCTTAATCCTCACATGCATTACATATAGTTAGACACCCCTATGTTAGGAGCATGCTAACATAAAAGCATTATGCTTATTTTAAGCATATATTTGAAGGCAAACAAAGACTCTGATTTGGAGCTTTATGCTGAAGAAGTAGATTTTACTGAAGATTTCCATATTGGTAGCCATGTTGGCGTGAATCCATTTCTTAAGTCCTCCGGGCCATCAGTAAGACCCACAGGCTTGATGTTAAACCTTATTTTTGATGTCAAGACTGGTAGAAATCGGAGCATCATTTTAAGGGATATTGGTATCCATGTTGGCATGAATCCAGTTCCTTCGGGCCATCAGTAAGACCTCCGGGCATGATGTTAAACCTTATTTGATGCCAAGACTAGTAGAAATCGGGATTGGGGCATTATTTTAAAGGATATTGGTAGCCATGCTGGCTTGAATCCATTTAGTAAGTCCTTCGGGCCATCAGTAAGACCTCTGGGACTAATGTTAAACCTTATTTTGATGCCAAGACGGGTAACAATCGGGGCATCATTTTAAGGGATTTTGGTAGCCTTTTTGGTGTGAATCCATTTCTTAAGTCCTTCAGGCATGATGTTAAGTCCTTCGGGCCATCAGTAAGTCTTTCAGGCATGATGATAACCAGTAAGTCCTTCGGGCATGATGTTAAGCCTTTTTTTGATGTCCAAATAGGTAGAAAGTAGGACATCATTTTAAGGGATTTTGGTAGCCTTTTTGGCGTGAATCCATTTTTAAGTCCTTCGGGCCACCAATAAGATCTTTAGGCATGATGTTAAGAGTTCTTTCTATGCCAACACGACAGATATCAGGGCATCGAAGAACTTGCAGCTTGAAGAATCAACCGAGGAAAAGTGAAAAGTTCCAGAAGTACTCGTGATTCTGAGGCTACAGACAGGGAAGTAGGATAAAAATTAGTGCTTATGATCTATGTTATATTCTCGTTTTACAAGAATGAGCAAAAAGGGGCAACTGTAATCACTAATTTTTATCCGGGTATATTATTATTATTATTAACGTTTAATATTAATTATTAATGTTTAAATATTATTATTGTTATTATAAAAAATAAAATAAAACATATCATAATAGTAATTAAATATGCCCATAATATTACTAATGTTCAAGTCCATTTACATTTATAATCTAAAAACCCAAAAACAATACATATGACCCGTTTGGCCCAACCCTAATATGAAAAAAACCCTAATTTGATAATATTTTTCTTACAGCCTTCAAGATCTGACAGATACGGATACAAATCTGATCCAACAGTCCAGATCAAACTAAGAGTGACCTTCCATCTCCTTCCACGCGCGTGTGAAGCTACTGCCAGAGTATGTTAGAGTTCCCACGCGTCTACACGCCCAAATCGATTGTCGCGATGTGGCATGATCAAACGAACACCCTTTCTTTGCGAATCGAGGAATGCCGTGATGCCGGTTTCTCACCGGTTCTCCAACCACCGTGCAAAAAAATGATAAAAATATTGGGGATGTCAGAAACAAATCAACCAAGCATCATCAACAATCCATTCAATTAATGTTTGTTTACAAATGTAATAAAAAATCTAGATATAAAGAATGTAATTTCTCAATGTAACATCAGATTGAGAATCAATACAAAGAAAAAAAAGAAACTTTTTAGAGTTAATTTCTCTTTTTATTTTCAAATTCAAAAAAGGGGGAAAGTTAGGGTTTTTACCTCATTTTGGTCTCAGGCCGTCGCCATGCTTGGTGGTTGAGGACGGTGCTTTCAATGAACGGCACTATGGCTTTTCAATCCTTTCAGTGGCTTGTTCTTACACTGATTGGGTTTCAAGAAATATTTTTTTGGATTAAAATCTAGTTTTAAAGTAGAGATTGTAGTTTCAGTTTTTCTTAGATTCAGGCAAAACAGGGTCTCACTTTAAAAATCCAAGGTCGGATTCAAGTAAAAGAGAGAGGACGAGTGGTTTAGGTTTGGATTTTGAGTTCGCCGGTGCCGACGAGCGGCGACCGGTGGTGGCCAAGGCGGCAGCGATGCCGCCAAATTTTGGGAAAAGCGCAGAACTTCATGAGCTCTCTCAGAGAATTCCCTTTTTTTTAAAACCGTTTGAAAGTGAAATGTTAAAAAAAAATTAACTAATATACTTGGCCTCCTTTTTAAAATGGACTTATTACGTTATAAGTCCTTTCGCCCCAGAGTATTCGGGCTATAAGGACTTTTGTTTTATTTATTTACTTCGGTGCCTTCCACGTTGACTAATTGCCTTCGCAGTCCCTGAAGTTTTCAAAAAGCTTTCAATCCCGTCCCTATTTTGGTTTTAATTCGGTTTCCAGTGACCAAATCCCCTTTTTAGTTCTTTTAATTTGATTACTGTTTTTAATTAAGTTCTGAGACCAATGGTAAAATTACTTTTTTTACCCCTATTCCTTCCCTTTTTATTTAATCTTCTATTTAATGTCAGTTAAGTTTATTTCCTGTTATGCTTTTTTTCTCCTTTTTTAGTATATTCATATCTTTATACGTATATGGTATAATATATATACTTTTCCTTATATAGTATTACATAACATACACTGCCCTATATATATGTTTTCCTTATATGTGTTTTTCCTTATATATGTTTTTAATTATCTTTATATGTTTTGTCATTTAACCTTTATATGCTTTCCTTACATATACACGATCTATGATACTTTACATAGTTTTTATATGTTATATAATATATAGTTCCGTTTGAATGTATGTATAATCCCTATATATATAGAGGCCGCTTGGTATAAATGTTTTTATATACGTAATATATAATATACAATATAATATGTAGCTTGTTATCACAATATATATGTAGATTTACGAAATTAACCCTTTTATGGTAGTATGATATAATATAGTTTACATAATATGTATGTATTTTAGGCAGCATATAATATACGATGTATCGTATCTTGCCTTGCCTTGATGTACATAAATGTATGTATTTAATTCTTATGGTATATTGCTTTTCGAATTTTAATATGTATGCTCATATTCATGTTTTGTCATGCATATTTGTCATGCTACATTACGTTGCATATCGGGATATAAACTGCCAATGCGGTGCTCCCTTTTTCGAAAATAAATTTGACTAGTACCAAGCGTATAGGTGGTGGTTTTCGTTTATTCCTCGAACATCGGAGCTCTTTAAAATGAACTCGTATGTATAATCAAATTCTAATTTAATCGTCACTTTAACTCGCAAAATTTGATATTAATAAAACGGTAATTAATTTGGTACTAAGTTTGGGCGTGATGGGGTGCGAAACCTTCCCCACACGTAATCAACTTCGAACCCAAAAAGAAAAGAATCTCTGGTTAATTTTTTTAGTGTTCGGTCTACCTAACCCAAGTGACCGACGACGCTCCATTTTTATTCTAAAATACAAATTTTTAGAGAAATCCCCCAAAACCAAATTTTTAAGAAAAAGCGGGATATTTCAGATTTTTTTAGTCGCTACACAAGCGGATTTTTTTTAATAGTAAAGCTATCACTTTACATGTCCCTTTTAGGGGCTCTAAATCATAACCTATAAATTCTAAACCCTAAACTCTAAACTTTAAACTATACAATTTATTCTCAAACCTTAAAACCTAACCATATGTTAAAATCCTAACATTAAACCATAAACGATAGCCTCTGAACCCTAAAACTAAATGTTTGTGCAAAATTTATTTTCTACCGTCACTGCATAGATTATTCTCTCCAAGTTAAATTGGTATAATATTTAGGATTTATATTCAATACACATGGTGGAAACTAAAAGTTTTATAATTGCCTTATTTTTAGGGTTTAGGTTTTAGAACTTAGTGATAATGATTAGAATTTAGTGTTTAGATTTTAGGAAAATGTGACGAGGAATTTAGGTTTTAACCTATAAACCCTAAATTCTAATAACTATACCTAAATTATAAACCCTACATCATAAATTGAATCTCTAAACCTCAAAACTAAAGAACTTGTAATTTTTTTAATTTTCACTGCCAGTATATAAAATAATTATTCTAATTTTAAATGTTAAAGCTTAAATTTTTAAAATTAAGATTAAAATTACAATAATATGTAAAGATTGAGAAAAAGATTTACTATGATGTCAATGTTATTAATCGTCACTTTTAACTTTTTGTTTAAACTAATTGTCTCTTGCTAATCAGCCAACCATAATTTATTTTAGATAAAAATAAATCCGATTTTCTTTTGTCTCTGGTTAATCAGTCGACCATTGTTTTCGTATATTGAACCAACCATGAGTCGTTTTTTTCCGAAGTAGATACATTCACTAGTAATGATGCCATAGTTCAATAACTGAACAACACATGACAGTATTTATGGGCCGATACTCGAGAACAAGGGCGAAGCCAAGATTATATTTTAAAGGGCAAGTTAATTAATTTTAAAATAAATAAGATTTTAAAATGTAATTAAATTATAAAAAATAAAAAGTTAAGATTTAATTTTACTAATTTTAATGTGTAAAGAGTTTTAAAAAGTGATTAAACCAGAAAAATAGGGGTCAAGACTTAATTTAATTAATTTTAACTTAAAGAGTCTTAAAACTAAAAAAATAATTTTTTTAGAGAGATAAAGACTTAATTGCAAAAAATTTAAAATATCAATGGCCTAAAAATAATTAAATCATTCAAATTTGAAGAAGGGCAATTGCCCTTCCCACCATCCCTTTGGCTCCGTCCCTGCTCAAGAAGAATCGGTAATGATCACGATCTTCTAATACCTTTAAAAATTAAGAAATTTTAATTTAGGGTCATGATAAAATTATATTTTACATCTTAAAAAATCTATAATTTATATGTTGGTCTAACATAAATTAGACATTTTAAATGGTTCTTTTAATAAATAATATTGAATTCTACTAGTCCAATCAGTTGAAATTTGTGTTTTAATGGTGGTCAAGTTTTTGGCAATTTGAGAAGAAAAAAAACTACCACGAGTAAGGGCCAATATATGATTTAAATAAAAAAATATTTCTAATAATTGAAAACAAGTTTATCAGCTAAACACCGGTAGTCAGTTGCTTCAGTTGGAGAAATAAAATTTTTAATTTTCCCAGAAAATTAGGCACAAGTTAAAAGATGTTATTTGAGAAGTGATGTTACTATTATAATTCTTGATCTTTTCTTTTGTCTCATTTAAACAAAAATCACATTTGCAAATTGCAATGGGTGAAATCTATTTAAATGTACAAAACATATGTATAAAGTTTATTAAGATTCAAGGTCACCGAACCACCAGTGGTCTAGTGGTAGAATAGTACCTTTCCACAGTGCATACTTGGGTTCGATTCCCGGCTGGTGCACATATTGTGTGGCCAATGAGGATAATGTGTGTTGGTGGGTGCTTCACATATATCTAAATCATAAATACAAACCTAAATCATGAGATATTTTCCTGATATTTTCCTTATATATAAAAAGACCCATAAACTTAAACCCTTACTGATTTTTACACTAACAATGTGCATCAAATATTTTTTCATATATAAATTAAATTTTTTAATATTTTAATATAATTACAAGATAATATTTGTGTCTGATTTCAAATCTAGATAAACTCACACAACCACTAGAATCATAATCACACCTAAGAAAAACATAACACCATTTAATACTAGGACCACTCTTTGGATTCATATATAAATTCAACACTTAATTGATTGTAAATGTGTATTTTATATTTATTATTGGCATAATACCAAAAAATACATAACATTTGACTGAATAATCACTTTAACTCTTATTCTTTTTTGAAGCACTTTAATCTTCGGTGTTTCATTTAAGCCAAAATGGTCATTCCGTGGATGAAAATTGTTAATCAACTAACCGCGAATGACTTGAAATGATGTGAAAAACCTATATGGCAGTGCACGTTTGTAACGACCCAAATATCGGGTTACTAAATCGAGTCTTGGACCCGGGCCTTGAGCCTAGTGAAAAAAGAAAAAGAGGATAGTTTGAATTAAAGGGGTGTGGAAGAGAGAGAAAATTAGATGTTATATTCTTCTCTGTCTCCCCTTTTCCATCTTTTCTTTCTTTCCTTTCTCTTCATTGTGTTCACCTCGCCAAGACAAGTTGGCTAGTGGTCACGGTGTCGCCGTCGGAGCCGCCGTCAGAGGGGGTGAAAGAGAGAAAGCTTCAAAGGTTTCGTGTTGAAGAGGTTCGAGTGCTCAAAACTAAAAAGCGCCACCACCATCGAGCTCAAAAGGTGCCAAAACGTCAGATTGGAGCTTGCCTGCTGATTCACGTTGTCAAAAGACGCCGCACGCGCCGCTAGACGCGTGTGGGCATCGTCCTATACGGTTGGAGCCATCAGTGCTGAGCCATGTGGAGCTGAGCCGCGTTAACTAGCCAAGCCATGTGGAGCCGAGCTATCGAGCAGAGCCGCCCTGACCAGCCGTCCAAGCTGCATTGACCAGCTGAGCTGTAAGCCGCGTTGACTAGCCATCAACTGCGTTGCCATTTACTGCCACCACCACCGTTGACTGCCGTTGTTGACCGTTGACCAGTGTTGACTTTTTTTGGGGGACCTTACCATGGGATTTCTCGACGTTCCGGATCCAATGACGTAGTTTGTTTTGCCAAATTCGAACCGGTAATCTATTTACATGTTTGACCTTGTGAATTGATTAGGGGATGCATGAATTAATGTAGTTTTGTATTCATTGGTATACGAGGATTTTTCGAGATTGGATATTGGGTCAAGTGGAATATTTGGGAAGCTTGGATGAGAATTTTAGCGATATCGACTTAAGGTTAGTACACCATGAACTCCTATTGCTTCATGAGCATCATAAATGTGATTGTTTTGCTTGCTAGTGTTTGCAAAATAGGTAGATGATGAATAAACATGTTGTGAGACCGGTATCATGTGACTTGATATATTTATGAGATGCATAATGATGCTTTGAATATGATAAAACTCATAGATGTTTTAGAGACCGGTTAGGGTCGTTTGATGATGCTAGTATAATTAATTGATGATTGTTTGATTGATTGAGATAAATGTGATGCTTTATATGCTTGTTCGAATGGATTGATGTGATTCGACAGAAATTATGCTTTAAGGACGAATACTCGATTAAATGATTATAAAGCCGGTAATTAATATTAATCTAGTGGAAGTGTTATTAAACAAACCCTAATAACTTTCATAAGCTTTAGGGATTGTAATTTAAGGAAATTGTATGAACTCGTGTTTAGGGTATCTGTATGAGCTTTGGCCGTACCGGTACACGTTTAGGTGTTGTATCGTTATGGGTCAACCCGTACCGACACTTCTAGGAATTTAGGATTTCAAGTAAGCAGCTTTTGTATCCGTACGCGTGTGAGTACCGATTCCCGAAGGTATCACATCGATACTTATTTACGAGTACCGGTACCTAATACAATAAATAATTTCTAAATACAATTTAAGGATAAAAATTGATGTGACCATTAATAATTTAATTATGCATTGATAAAACGAGATAACAATGATTAATAGAGGCAATAAATGAGATTAATTATATACTTTTCCATAATGTATTAACAACTTGGTAATGTAAAATGAATGATGTGATGACATTTAGCAACGATAGGGAGATCCTTGGGATCATGTTGCTTGTATACTGGGTAGGCATTTGATTGGTTGCGCCTTCTTGATTGATGTGATCCGGATACTCAGAGGAAAAGTATTGCAACACCATGGTTAGTGATACCGAGTGTGGGTGTATGTTTTGATGCTTTGTGACCGGCCTCACCCAGGGTATATGTTCTGATGCTAGGTGACCCGGCCTCAACCAATGTGTAGATGCTCGAGGGGGGATTTCGAGTGAGGGTGTATATTTCGATGCTACTGACCTAACCTCACCCGGAGTGTATGTTCCGACGCTATATGACTCAGTCTCACTATAGAATTATTATTGTTGACGTGTTTTGCCTAGATGATCTATTGAGATCTCAGGCTTGGTTGGGCCTTGCGTGCCATGTATGATGTTTTGCTATGATTGAGAGCATGTGTTTAGGCGCCTAGTGGTAGCGTCATGTGTTTATTTATCTCTCATTATTGCTCGTAGTAAAAGACTGTTACTTGTCTCCTTAGGAGGATGACTTATTTAACAGATTGTGAAGTACTTGTGTGTTTTTCCCGGAGTGGTTCAAGAATAAGATGGACGTGGTTAAAATATTAAAGGCTTGAAGTTTTGAAATGGATTTTGGAATGGGGATTTTTCTCTTTAAGGTGGGTCGTGATAACGTTTGAAGTATGTAATGATGTTGAGGTGTTTCAGCGATGATAGAGTGAGGGCCACCTTATCGTCTCTCGAATATAAGTTTGATGCTTTTGCATGACATGTGTAAATGTATAAGAAATATAAAAAGATGAGTGTTGGTAAGATGATTACCTTAATGACCTTGTGTGGGGGGAAGGTTAGTTTCCGTGTAATTAGTTAAGGTATCAAAGGTTTGAGACTTTGTAAATTCTTTTGGTTGTATCACAGTTTCCTTGAGGCAAGCCGAGGAACATTGGTGGAGATACGAACCACGTGAGACCATTTTGTTGTGACAGTGGTTCTAACTCGATTAAGGTTGAGTAAGGTTTTGAGATTTCTGAGTTTGTTTTGTTGTTTTGTCAGGACTGCATCTTTGTGTAAGAAGGATGGGGGGTGTGCCTACCCCAACAATGTGTATTTTAGGTACTTATTATTTAAGGATTTTGAAATTTGGATAGCGACGTGAGTTGAAGTAATTGGAAATCGTTGATTGTGTGGTCGGTCACCACCTAAGTAAAGTGAACTTGGTAAGTGATGGAGTGTACAGAGTTAGTTCAGATTTGAGTATCAGGTTGCCTATATGGGGCGATCAAGGATTTCAAGTGATGGTCATGTAAGGGAGTATTGATACTAGCTTCATGCGGTACCGATACTTTTTTCTTTCGGTGTCGATATTGATCGGCCAGCATCGATACCCGTATGGTTTATATGGTTAAGCTTCATATTGAGTATTAGTTAGTTTTGGAAGCTGTGGGGAGTATCAGTTGCTTATATTTGAGTGGGCTCAATGTTTCGATTGGATTTAGGTCTGATGGTTTTTGATGGGCTATAAGATCTTGTTGTGGGGAGTATCAGTTGCTTATATTTTATGCGTAACTCTTGTAGCGTGTTTTGGGAGACGGTGTGGAGTTTTGTGTTCGAGATGGTGATAAGTGGTTGCCCTACTGTCAGTTGGGAGTCTAACATTGAGTTTGTTAGAGTTTTTGTGATGCTTCGATGTTCCTCAGTGAAAATTAAATAGATGGCTGTGGATCTTGTAAAGGATTGGTGAATACACAATTTTGATGGAATTTTGATGAGTAATGATATAGTCCTTGGTAGGTACCGTTTGATATTTTCGACAAGGTGAGATCTAGATGAGAAGTTTGCATGGTTTTTTTGGGTTTAGGTGTATGAGATTACGATGTGTACATTCTACCTTTTGGTATGAGATTCGAGGATTGTGTTGGAACCTTAACCCTTGATGGGATTTTCATGCAATGACAGATCTGAGTGTTGGTATTAATGAAGTGTATGCCAGACACGTGATAGTTTGAAGTTTGAGACTCTTGTGTGAGCCGAGTTTTTAGGGGTCACTTTAGTTGCCGACATGAGTTATCATGCCAAGGTTAAGGTAAGTGCTTGAGGCAAGTTAAGACGATGTTAGTTTTCAGAAGTCTTGCACCGGGAAAGCAATGGTGATGATAAATGATGGCATTTGAGATAGAGTCTCTTTCAAGAATCGCCATGATAAAAAATCATTTTTTTGGTTGTAACGATTGTCCAATCTCCTGTTCCTTTAGATCATACTGAGTTGTGGAGAGATTTTGTTGTGCAACAATCTTTTGGGATCTTCAGCATAAGTTAAGTTTCTTTCATGGCATATTTGTGTGACGTTTTGGCCAAGGTATAGTTGGGTTTGTTCTATGGCTTTGGTTATGCACCTAATAGTGAGGGATCTCTATAAAAGAAATGGTCAGTTGATTTGGGTTGTACCGAGAATGGATTTCTTCTAAGAGAAAAGATCCGTTCAAATTTTATTGTATCGCTAGAAGACAAAGGTTATAATTGATAAGTGTTGTGAGAGATCGGAGTAGCGCAGCGGGAAACCTTTGAAGAAGTCAAAGAGTTAAGGGTTTGAGCATCTTCTTTGAGATACGGATACAAATTTCGAGGATGAAATTTCTTTTAAGGTGGGGAGAGTTGTAATGAACTAAATATCGGGTTACTAAATTGAGTCTTAGACTCGAGCTTTGGGACTAGTGGAAAAAGAAAAGGAGGATGGTTTGAATTAAAAGGGTGTGGAAGAGAGAGTGAAAACTAGATTTTATATTCTCCTCTCTCCCTTTTTCCATCTTTCATTTCTTTCTTTTCTCTTCCTTATTCATTTTCTCCTACAAGTTTCCATGTCTGATCTACCACTACCGGAGTGTCCGTGTTCGACACCTTCTACACCATTGTGTTCACCTCGCCGAGACGAGTTGGCTGATGGTCACAGTGTCGCCGTCAGAGGGGGTAAGAGAGAGAAAGCTTTGAGGGTTTCATGTTGAAGAGGTTCGAGTGCTCAAAACCGAAAACCGCCACCACCATCGAGCTCATGAGATGCCAAAAAGTCAGACTGGAGCTCGTCAGCCGATTCTCGCCACCGGAAGACGTCGCATGTGCCACATGCGCCACATGTTTATTTATCTCTCCTTATTGCTCATACTAGCTTGCATGCTTATGTTTATGATTGGCATGAAGTATAATAGAGTAGATGTGTACCATTGAGCTTTGTACGCTAGATGTGTACCATTGAGCTTTGTACGCTCAGCGCTCGAAATAGTTATTTTCGTGCGTAGGTTAATCGTTGGTTCGTGGGATCGAGGAGCACTATCGGTACGGGGTTCCAGAATGTGATGACCTCCAGAGTACGATACTTGTATTTAGTGGGTTATGTATTCATAGAACTATACGTGTTGGAGTCTGTAAATCCTTATATTTGAAATTGTATTTATCAAGTCAAATGTTTAAATGTTTTTATTTAATTGAAGCTCCTTTGTAATGTTTTAATCATTTATATGTTTATTTTTAAATCGTTGGCTTTATTTGTTTTTGGAAAGTATTTTATTTGGGCTAAACTAACTTGGGAATTTTATGGCTTTTGGGTTGGGCTTGAGGCCCAATGTGATATACGAGTCGAAGGTGTTACAACATTGACATAGCAGTGTCATATAGAAAATAATGTTGATTTGACAGAATAACACATTAGTCAAACAATAAATTATAAAATTATATAAAATATAAAGTTATTTCTTCTGATGTGTCATCCTATGAAATCATTTCAAGTTATTTATCATTAGATGACAAATAATTCTTATTAACGGAAAGATATTTTGACCCAAAATAAAACGTTGACTAATAATTTTTATCAACAGAATGACTATATCGAATTAGATATTTTTTAACATTACGTCTTTATAGTTTTTATAGGTTTTATAGTAAAATACACTACAATGATTTACGCTCAATGGAATAATAGATTTTATAATAAAAATGCCACCCTTTAATACTTTTGATTGATTTTTCTATTATAGAGAGTGATTTACAATTATCGGGACAATATGAACATCTTTAATAACTCGATTTTACTTTTAATTGATTTTAGTCAACTTTTAAAATTATATTATGGCTTAAATGAAAAATAAGTGCTCAAACTATACCTTTTTTGAACTTTAGGTGCCTAAAGTTTCAACTGTTACAATTTTAAGTATCTGACCGTTGAAAAATAGTTACCTAATAAGAATGTGACACGTGTTATGTTTTTTATTATTATTGAAAAAATAAAAAAGAATATTTTTTAAAAAAAATCTCAAATCCTTATTACCCAAAATCACAAATTCTCCAAATTGTTGTCGCTGTCGTCGCCTTCACTGTTGACGGAAGCCACCACTGCCGTCATCGGAGGCAGCCTCCCATTTCCCCCTAACCACCTACCGCTGGTAACTAAAGGGAGGTGTGCCAATTGGACGATGAACGCGATGGTTCTATTCGAACGACGTCCGATTTTCACACTTACCGGCCACATGTCACGTTCTTATTGGGTAACGATTTTTTTAAATGGTCGGACACTTAAAATTGTAACGGTTGAAACTTTAGGCACTTATTTTTACAAAAAAATGCTTTAAGCACCTAAAATTCAAAAAATTTATAGTTTGGGCACTTATTTTTCATTTAAGACTTATATTATTTATAATTATCCTTAACCCTTATTATAATTATTTATAACTATGCATTTAAAAAATTGTAGTTTCCTTTTCAAAAAATTTTTGTAGTTTTGTTTTTAATTTGGGGTCGTTTCAAATGACTACCTAATTAGGGTCGTTTCAAAATGACCATTATATTTCAATTTTGTTAATATGACCGCTTAACTATTTGAGTGGTATCAATCAAGTCACTTACCGTTAAAATCTAACAGAGAGGGTGATGTGCCAGTTAACGTAAATTTGTATAATTATACATTTGCTCCTCTTTACTTGCACAATTTTATCAATTTAATCTTAATATTAATTTAATTAAATTCAATTAATTAATTATTTAAAAGAATGGTGACACATGTCACCTGATTGAAGGAAAAAAATAAAAGAATGAAGGCTTATCTCGCAAGGGATTCAAACCCATAATCTGTCTAAGAGGCACGACAATACCACTAAGCCAAGTATTAGATTTATGTTGTATTTTACTGTAGCGACTAATTTGAACAATCCCAAAATTTTGGTGTCACTTAGAAGAACTGTTCTGATTTTGAAATAAAGTTAGAGGAGTTGTCACGGGTCACTTGGTTTGGGTAAATCGGACACTGAAAAAGAAAGCTAGAGAAATACGAGTTCGGGAGTCGATTACGAGTGGGGAAGGTTTCGCACCCTCACCACGCCCGAAAATCATACCTAAGGGTTTGAGTCACATTTGCCAAGAAAAATAAAATTTCGGCTCAATTTAATAATTAATCTCTAAATGCATGATCATATCATTCGAAACTAAATATTGTAATTTATGGTACCCGAAGGAGATGACGCCTGAAGATTCGAGACGACACTTCTGAATAGTATATCGAAATTTTGAAAACTAAACTAAATGTGACAAGATAAATAACATAAATACATGCGTGAGCAATTAAATATGATGGAAACATATAAGACATGAACAAATAAATAAATAAATATGTACATATATACTATACGATATAATATATATATATATGCACACGACATGTAACATAATACATATTATATGTATGCGCATACATATAGTATAACATAGTGTACTGATATATTATATATATACGTGCATGGAATATAAAAAACACAATATATAGAACAATGAAATGGGATGCAAAGATAAGAAAAAAGAGAAAAAAACACGGACTAAAAGCACGATTTTCTCTCAAAATCCGAACCAAAATCAGATATAAGGGATGAGATTGTAAACGATGAAAAAGGTGGAGGGACCACGGAAAGGAATGATGCGGGATGGAGGATTTAAATGGGTGAATTTTTTTATGTCGGATATAAAACCTAAAATAACAAAAAAAAAACTCAATTTTACTTTTGTTTAAAAAAAATTCAACTTTCTCTCTGAAATAAAACCGAAAAAACTCACCCTCTCTCTTTCATTTTCCAAAAACAGACAGCCGTTGCCCGTCGCATGTCACCGCTCGCCAGTTATCGGTCAACCCAAAACCATATCAAAATACTCGCCTTTCGCTCCTAAACTCCGATCCACCCATCAATTTTCAAAAATAAACCTTGAACCCTCTAATCCCCAAAAAACCCGGGAGAAAAACCCTCTTTATTTTTAAAATTCTATTTTGAAAATTTAGAAATTTAAAACCCTCTATAGGAACGGAAAGACGAAGAGACATGAAGAGGTGTCGATTATCGGCGACACCACCCTCGGCCACCATGTAAGGCGGCAATTTCGAGACCGAAAGATAAAAAAAAACCTAACTTTCTTTGTATTTTTGTGAGTTTCAAAATGAAAAAAAAAAAACAAGAAGATACCTTTGCCGAATTCCTATTTTTTCCTTGTTTTTTTTTTCAAAAATTGATTACAATAGATAGCTGTTACATTCTTCTATATATCCGATTCTTTGTTTACATTCATAAGCAAGCATTAAAAGGTTGCATTGTGGATGATTCTTTGACTGACATTTTCTACTTTTTATGATTTTTTGCCTGCTTGGTGGTTGGGAGAAGACCGATGGCCGTACTTTGGCGGAACAAACTCAGGTGGTGGCGCCACATGGACGGAGAAGACGAAGCAGTCACGAGCGCATGGGGTGCACGCGGGAGCTGAAGAGGTAGATGTGCGGCTGAAGGGTTGGACGATCTGGACCGTTAGATCGTTCACAGATCTAACGACTCAAATTCTGTGACGACTAGTGGTAAAATAAGCTAGGGTTTGGGTATGTTAGGGTTTCAGAATAATTTAGGATATTGGGCTAGGTTTAATGTTGGGCTTAGGATGGGTGTTGGGTTTAATTTTGGATTGATTTGTAATAAAAAAAACTATAAAGAATATTTTTTTAGATATTTGGATTTTAATTTTGGGCTTACGGCCCGGTCAAAATTTAGTGATTATAGCTACCCCTCTTTGCTCATTATTGTAAAACAAGAATAGAGCAAAAACCAAAAAAGTACTAATTTTGTCCAGCCGAACTACAATGTTGGGTTTTAAGTATGACTTCTCCATGTTTGAGATGTCTTGACTCCTAAACTATTGTTGTCCTTCATGCTTGTGGGATCAATATTTTGACGTTGTTGTATTACGTTCTTGAAGAGATGACCTACAAAAGTCAGGTATTCAACATTAGTTGCTTATTTTATTCCTCCATTTCATTGAAAGATAAATTGCTCCTCTATTTTGAGGTGTTGAAACTTAGAAAATTAAATGCTTCAAATTTTTGTTTTTTTTCTTCTTCTTTTATCTAAGCATCGTTCCTCTTTTCTTGAAACAATGTAACATCTACGGTTCTCCATTCTTGAGAAATTGAGACTTTTGAAAAATGTCCATCAATCCTTCTTTCTTGAAATGATGTAACGTCTACGATCCTCCTTTCTTGAATCAAGACTCATTTTCCCCTTTTTTGGTTTTTTCTCAAAGACATCGTTCCTTCTTTCTTGAAACAATAAAACGTCTACGGTCCTCCATATTGAGAAACTGAGACTTTTGAAAAAAGTACATCGATCCTTATTTCTTGAAACGGCGTAACGTCTATGATCCTCATTTCTTGAATCAAGACTTCTTCTCCCCTTTTGTGGCTGTTGTTATCCTCGATCTTGAGGTTCCAACAATTTCATGTAGTCTCGGCTTCCTCCATCTTGAGGATTCACCATTTCTACAAAAATCAAATACTTATCGTTAGACATTCATTGAATCATTTTTATCTCTTCTTTATTTTTTTTTCAATTTTGGTTTCCTCCATGCTTAAGGGTAGTTCATCTTTGATATGCTTCAATGTTGGGGTTCTTTTCATCTTTATTAAACTTGTTTTCATGTGTGAATAAATGCATTTATTATGGATGCACCTAACCTTATGAGTAATGTATGCACTTAATCTAAATGCATGATGCTTTCATGATTGTGAGATATAATTCATTTATTATTAGTTTTGACTTTCGAAGGGATGCCCCGACTTCTACTGGTCATATCGATTGCTTAGTCTTGTTTTTTCTTCAAGTTCTGTCTAGCATACTGCTCAGATGGTTCTTGTCATCTTGTGTGCAATGATGCCCAACCTCTCATGGTTCGACCATTTTTTTCTAAAGTGTCACCTCTCTAGGCGAAAGTCAACTCTTATGTCCTTCCTTTAGTCAAAACGGTCTTTCCTTGTACAATCATAAGACACGTTTATTTTTGGTCCTTGTACTTTTGAACCTCTTTTTGAAGTAATGTCGAGAAATCTTTTGTTTATAAAAGTGTTGTTTTGTTGATCGACATTTTAATGAGAGATGCCTTTTTGGTTAAACATACAGGCTCTTAAAATCAAAATCTTAATAGAAACAGAATATGATGTCCTGGATATTGAATGCAAGAGCGTCTCAGATTTGGCTATCTGGTGATCATTTCAAGCATAGTTTGTTCGAATGTTGTGGCAATATTTGAAGTTGTGAGGTTCCTCCTAGATCGCTTGTTTCATCCTCATGATTATTGCATTGCTTGATCCATTCGAGAACTACTCATTTTAGTTCTCATTATTTTTCCTCATTCATAAATGTGTTCAAGCTTCTCGAACTTGTTTAACTAGTAGAGTGCAAAAATATCATTCTAAGAATAAAATTCTAAGTGTGTGTGTTTTTTATTACAACTAGCCATTACCGTATTATTATCATTATACTCGTATCTTCAAGGATTCATCTCTAACACTGGGGTATTGAACAGGTGGAGCATAGCTCCTTATTAGGTTTGTCAACCCCATAGCTCCATCAAAGTGCTCCGAGATTTATTGGTTTAATTGTTCATTCAGTCATTTTTTGATTTTTCATTTTTTATACTTATTTACATTTTGGCCACTAGTTACAAACCATACATTCTTATTAGGGTATAGAAGATTACGCTTAGAACTTCAACTTCATGCAACTCCACTCGGTTAAACTTGCCTAGTTCACTTTACTTTTTATGAATTTTGAAGATTTTCATCATCAAACATCATCAAAGGAAGTAGTGGTTTTGTTTCTCGCACTTTGTCGACCAGGGTAGACTGGTAAGAAATCACACTTCATCGTTATCACAACATTCGACTAATCTTTGCACCAGAATCAATGTCGCATTATGCATCTGAGATCCAGGAACCTACAGAGGTAATAGGATATATATATATATATATCTTATTTCTAGGTCAACGTATGTTAAACAAAGATGCATTTTTTTCTTTGAAATGTGAACCCACAAACATAACACATACCTTTACAAAAAATACCACCGCCTTCGGGCCTAAACAAGTAGGATTTGATTCATTTGCATTACTTCAAAAGAAAATCTATTGAAATCAAAGCAGCTTAGCATCTAGCCCGACAAGCAAGGGCAGGTTTCTGACATATCCTTCTCTTGACATTTTCTAATGCTCAAATTCTCCATGGCTTCTTCAATTGATGGCTCTTTGGAATCAATTTCAATCACTTTTGAACTATGTTCCCAAACAATATCTCAAACTGCTTGATTGCATAGATGAACCCTCTTGACACGAAGGTCTGATCTAGAAGAGGAAATAGTGTTTGTCCCAACTTTTTCTTTCTTACCTATTCCTCCCTGGGCTTGTAGCCTAAACCTAAGCAATCATTCTTAACAATAATGTTCGCCCCAAATTCAGACATTATACTATTCAAAATATATGATATATAATAATATAACAATAGACCCATAAAACGTATGTAACATATATATAGTATATAGTACAACATAATGTACTAATATATTATATGTATACGTGCATGGAATATAAAAAACACAATACATAAAACAATGATATGGGATGCAAAGACAAAAAAAAAAAGAAAAATCACAGGGACTAAAAGCAGGATTTTCCTTCAAAATTCGGACCAAAATAAAAAATGAGGGATGAGATTGTAAACAATGAAAAAGGTGGAAGGACCACGGAAAGGAATGATGTGGGACAGAGGGATTTAAATGGGTAAATACCCTGTTTTTGGCGTCGGGTATAAAATTCAAAATAACAAAAAAACTCATTTTTTCTCTTGTTTTAAAAAAATTATTTTTTTCTGAAATAAAATCGAAAAACACTCCCCTCTCTCTTCCATTTTTCAAAAATCAACAGTCATTTTCAGCCATGTGCCGCCGCTCGCCAGCGGCCAACCAACCCAAAACTATATCAAAACTCACCTTTCGCCACTAAACTTCGATCCACCCACCGATTTTCGAACATAAACCTTGAAACCCTCTAATCCCTAAAAAACCGAGAGCAAAACCCTCTTTATTTTTTAAAATTCTTTTTTGAAAATTTAAAAATTTAAAACCCTAGATAGGAACGAAAAGATGAAGAGACATGAAGACGTGGCGATCATCGGCGACACCAGCCTCTGCCACCCTGCAATGCGACGATTTCGAGACCGAAAGGTAAAAAAACCTAACTTTCTTTATACTTTTGTGAGTTTCGAAACGAAAAGAAACAAGAAGATGCCTCTGCCGAATTGCTATTTTTTTCTCGCATAATCAATTTTCAAAAGCTGATTACAATAGATAGTTGTTACATTCTTCTATATATCTGATTCTTTGTTTACATTCATAAGCAAGCATTAAAAGGTTGCACTGTGGATGATTCTTTGACTGGCATTTCTTTTTTTTAATAATTTTTGGCCTGCTCGGTGGTTGGAGAAGACCGGTGGTCGTACGGTGGCGACGCAAACTCAGGTGGTCGCACCCATGAACGGAGAAGACAAAGTGGTCACAGGCGCGTGGGGTGCACGCAAGAGCTGAAAAGGCAGAAGGGCAGCTGAAGGATTGGACGATCTTGGACCGTTAGATCGTTCACAAATCTAAAAGCTCAGATGTTACGGCGGCTGGTAGTAAAATAAGCTAGGGTTTGGGTATGCTAGAGTTTCAGATTAATTTAAGATGTTGGGCCAAGTTTAATGTTGGGCTTAAAATGGGAGTTAGATTTAATTTTGGACTGATTTGTAGTAAAAAAAAATTGTAAAGGATATTTTTTTGGATATTTAAATTTCAATTTTTAGTGATTACATTTACGATAATAGTTGTAAGTAAAATAAAAACAGACTTTTAAACCCTAATCAGTTATCTCAAAGCTTCTTCTTTTTAAACTCTACAATAAAAAATTATATCTATTTTCTTTTCTGCCCTCTGCAACTGCATCTGCATCTGCGAGCTCCTGATGATTCAAAGTTCACAAGATTCTTCTACCATGGAGTTGTAACACGGTTCTGTTTTCGAAAGTTGCAATAATAGACATTCTGGTTTGTACAAACCTAGAGGGGACTACATCACTCACAAACTGAACTTCCAATGATTCTTGTTCATTTGAGTAATTAGAAAATTTTGAATCATTGGGAGCTCGCAGATGCAATTGCAGTCGGCAGAAAAGGAGACAGGCTCTTCTCCTGTAGCGTCTAAGAAGAAGCTTTGAGATAATTTGGTGATTTGTTAGGGTTTAAAAGTCTGATGTTGTGATTGTAACCTACAACATTAATTTAAAACTTGATTCCGAGTATTGACGCGCCTCTTACTCCAACAAAATCTGAGTTTGAATCTCGCGGCTCTATTAAATAATTAATTTACTAAATTAAATTTAAATTAAGACCAACTTATAAAACATACAAGTAAAAAAATCAAATGTATAATCATATAAATTTATATTAGTTGTTATATCACCCTCTTCATTAAATTTTAACGAAAAATAACTTAATCAATACCATAGGACAAAATTAAAAATATAATAGTGATTTCAAAACCCCAGTAGTTAGGTTGCCATTTGCATAGTTTACCCTAACTTTTAATAATTATGTTGTTTCAGTCATGATTTATACAAAAAAAAAAATGGCTTACCAAAGAGAGAATATGGTATAATAAAAGGGCCAGTATACATGATTTGAGCCAAAATATTTTATGCCCCAAATAACAATTCAATGCATGTCTATGGAGCGTTTTCGGGATATCCTTTATACCCATAATTCATTGCACGTGAGTTCTTAAAGAAAAAAAGAGATTTTTATCCCAAAAATAAATAGCCTAGTGAAGGTTCCAAGTTTCAGCAAAGTTAACAAGGCTCAAAATGAAATGCAAGTAACAATCAAGTTGTTGCACAGTTGTCAAATTATCCAACCAATGTTTTGTTCTCCACCTGACAAAAATAGTACCAAGATATTGCCTACTTCACACATTTTCAACCAAAAAAATAAACTCAGATTCTTCCTCGTTTCATTTGATGTTTTCGCTTTCTGTTTACCTGTGTATCAGTGCTCAAAGAGGGCAGGGCGGAACCTCAAGGGTGGTTCCAGCTTGGATTTGGCCCCATCCAATCAGACGCCAATGCTTCTCAACGCGCCGGCTTAGTGCAATCTTCTCTCCCTTGCTGGTGCATACAGGGGACGTGAGTTGCAGCTTTGCCAAATCATTCTTTACAGCTATGACTCGAGCACCGGTTGACATTGACCCGATATTCAACATTAGGATCTCTCCCTTGGCCAGTTTCGACACCTTTCCTTGCCTCTCCGAGCCCTTCGTCCTAACCCCAAGAAGCCTTCGTAGAAGGAAGAAGTTTACCTGCACAATTAGAACAGACAACGATCCGGAAGAAGACAGCAGTCAGCATTTTTTATACAAGTATGTGTCCGGTACTAGTTTATTCATTTTTAATAGCCTTCCGAATTTGGAGGGCCATATCTGGCATCGAATGTCCAAATACAAGTTGAAAATAGATATTTCAGGAAAAACGAAGAAATTTAGCACCTACCTCGAGCTCGACATAAACTTCTGGGAGTGACCCAACCTCCCCGAGGACTTGACCCACCAACCTATCCGCACGTGTCAAAGTTGGATCCATAGTTGTTCCAACACCAATTAGACCTCCCGGAACAGCATATTGTAGCTCATTTTGTTCAGCATACAATGAGACTATTCTGGAGTATATGGGTGTGCATTTGATGTTTCCACTTTCATCCTTAACAACAATCCCAGGACGAACTTCAATAAATTGGTTCACCTTCAAAACTCCCTGAAACGAACATTTATTAACAAAATAACCATGAATTCAAAACCAAAGCCCGTTCTCTAACAACTATCTTCTTAGAAAAAGTTGATATAGACAAGCCTGGAAGAAGAAAATAATATGGCATGGTCTAAGGGTTTGTAGTAAACAAAAATGTGTGTTGATTGTAGCATTCATCTCCAAATAAAGACCAACAACCGCATTCCAGAAAAATACATACCCTGAGTATACTTCCACCAGCAACACCACCTTTAATCTCATCAACCTCAAATCCTGGCTTATTGACATCAAATGATCGGATGACAATCATGTTAGGGGGCGAGACAAAGTTTCTCTCCGGAATAGGGATCTTCTTAACAATGTACTCGCACACAACATCAATATTATATTTTAGTTGTGCAGAAATTGGTACCACTGGTGCGCCATCAGCAACAGTACCCTGCAATAATTATCTTGAGCAAAAGATTCAGAAGAAAAACAATAATGAAATATCCATCTGTTTTTTGGGGGAAAAAATATAGAAAATAACCTGAATAAATTTCTGAATTGCTTCATGTTGATTGATGGCAACATTCTCTTGAATAAGATCAACCTTGTTTTGAAGAATTATAATGTGCTGGAGTCGCATGATTTCAACAGCAGCCAGATGCTCAGATGTTTGAGGTTGCGGACAGCTTTCATTGGCAGCAATGAGAAGTAATGCACCATCCATGATAGCTGCTCCGTTAAGCATAGTAGCCATGAGAATATCATGACCCTGATGGAAAAATTGAAGATAAAAAATAAATCCAGATATGACAAATATAAAAGACTTGTATAAATCTGTAAAGCAATATGCTAATCCCTTTTATACCACTGAAACAAGCGTGACTGATCAAACAAGAGACTCGGAAAACTTAAAAAACTATCCCCAAAAAGTAGCAATTAGGAGTTAGGACCTTACAGGGCAATCTACAAAAGATACATGTCTCAGCAATTTCATCCTACATTTTTCAAAGCCCGATACATCACAAAGAGGACTATCCTCCTTTCCGCTTCCATATGCCCTACCAAAAAAGGATCACAGTTGCAGTTATTAGTATTAATGCTCATTAAATAAATGTTTAGAAAATCAGACCAGAAGTCAAACCAATAATGCCTCCAGTTACTCGTTCAACTGGCTAGTATTATTATAAATAAAGAATATTTAAATATAAATAAATATAAAGTATAATAAATACTAAACAAAAGTTATAAAGAATATTTTAATATTAAATAAATATGAAGTATAATAAATACTAAATAAAAGTATGTGCTTAATTAAATGGTACAGAAATTCATATAAACTAAAGGGATTTAGGGTTAAAATCTAATCACATGATAACATTTTTATTTAAGAATAAAATAAGGTTTAAAACCAGTTTTTTTAGAACGGTTTTTGCTGGTTTTTTGACTGGTTCAACTGGTGTTTAGCCGGTTCAAATACAAAGCAATTTGATGATATATACTGGACCAGACAGGCCACCAATTCCCAGTTCAACCGGCCAATCCAGTCCAGTTTTTTAAACACCACATTAAATTGACTAAGAAAACAATCACTGGATATCAACCTACTTGTAGCACATAGGACGAGGGCATCGTTCATCTTCACATTTGTATATCTTTGCATTTGCATATCCAAGCTTTATAGTAATGTTACGCTCCAATTCGTTCTTAAAACGAACAGTCTACGACAAAGGCACAAAGCACACAGAGACAAGTTATGAACAGCAACAGTAGTCACCATACAGAAGGCACATAATACTAAGCAAGCTCAAGGCAAAAAAGCGAGCTCTCAAAAGGTAGGCAAGCATATCTTAGTTCCGTATCACTCATTAAAAATAATCACCTGAACCCCAGATATTGCTTTCACAACTGTTGACTTCCCATGTGCGACATGCCCTATGGTGCCTGATAAATTGAATTTCGAATCAAAACATTGTTCAATAAAGCTCCTGGAAATAACAACTAGGAGATTGCAACATAATGATACATGCTACAAGTAGTTTGATCACAAAGGAATTCAAATATTACCAATATTTATAGTAGCCTGACGAGATATAACTTCGGGGGAGAGTGGATGCAACTTACTTGCATCCAGTTTACTTAGGTCTTGCTCCATCAGTCCTTTTTTCGACATTTTTGTTGCTCCTGATAAAGTTCTGTCTGCTCAAGCTGAACTATAACGAGAACATATCCAGAAACAAAGTCATCTCACTAAATGTAGAATTAAAAAAGTATCTAATTATAGGAATCTAGCATTTAAGCAACCCTAGGAAATCAAATTCAAATCAATGCCACAGAACAAAAAACTTAAAAGGCTCAGTTATCCTACAACTTATGAAGCAAAAACGCGACAGGAAGCAGAGTTTGGCCGAAGAGCCTCAAATGACAGTGGGGAAACGTTGGATTTGAAGGATGAGAACAATTTTGGTAAGGAATGGAATTCTGGCTACCTAAGATCCTAATTCACTTCCCAAGAGCTCTAAATCCATTAAATCCTGACCCTAAATCCAATAAACCCTGAGTAATAAGTTCCTTATTCACTTCCAAAACCCCTAAATTCAATAAGCCCCGATTAATTAATTTCCTAATTCACTACCCAAAACCCTAAATCCAATAACCGCTGACTGATTAAGTTCTTAATTCACTGCCCAAAAACCCTAAATCCAAAAAACTCAGAAGCTCAAAATTTTCAATCCTTAAACTTGAACTTCAGACCCAATATAAACATAAATTATCCCAAAAGCGAAACAAAAAATTGATAAATAACAGCCAGCAATGAAAATTTAAGAGCAGACAGGCAAAAACAGCAACCAGCGACACAAGATTTATTATAAAATTATAAAAGAAATATTAGAGCAAAAAACCAGGAGAAGAAACATGAAACAATCAAATGAACCTGATTGGAAGAGAGAGCTTCTTGACTAGTTTGCCAGCAGAAAGATGAACGCAACCTTATTCAGTGCCTAGGGATAGTGAGATTTTTAAACCTAAAAAACAGTGCATTAACGATGGTGGCTTCTTTGTCAATCGATCCAGACCCAGTATTGCTTGGGTGCATTTGGGCTTTTTGTTAGTTGACGAAGACTGAGCCCGTCTACTCATTGCATCTTGAATGCATTTGGAACACTAAAATTGATGACGTTGGACATATTTTTATTTTTCGTAAAATTTTAAGTTAAAATAGTATCAATGATATAATTAATGTTAAACTTAAAATTTAATGATATTTGATACACTAATAATTTTTAGTGTTGTGTCATATTTGTATTGTAGTTTTAGTTTGTATTTTTTGTGTCATGTATAGCTCGGTTGGTTACAACCCAAGAAACAACTTGCTCATTGGTTGGCGTATTGCAAGTTTTTAACTTTTATTATTATTATCATTATTGTTCTTGTTGTCATCATCCTTGAGCGAGATATACATCTATCTAAAAAATTATGGTTGATTTTTCTTACCTTTTTACATGTAATTTTAAAAAATAATAGATCATTCTTTTATTGTCCACTCGATTTTTAAAGATTTTATCCTGATTAATTTAGACCGATCTGCATTGCATTCTTTTTCCTTTCTCTATTTCCGTATAAATACATTAGATAAAGACCTGACCTTCTAAGCATCTAATTTCATCCAATCTTCAAGAGGATAAGATCTATCTACTTCATCTTTTGAACTCCAAAAAAAATTTAGTCGCTTCAATAATTGTGTAATTTTTTTCTTCAATTATGAAGATAACAACCCTTTTATCCATTATCATTCATTTTCATTCTTCTAAAGTATTTTCAAGTGGGTTATATCAATGTGGCGACTAGGTTGTCTCATTTTTTGGAATTTTTAGCAAGTGAAGTGAATGAGCTTCAAAGGCTGTAAGAGATGAGCAAAGTGATTGAAGTTTAGCTAAGGAACTCTTTTTTTTTTTGTTGAAAGATAGCTAAGGAACTCGTATTTGTTGGAGATTGAGGTAGTACATCTCCAACTTCAAAATGCCCAACTTCGAAATTCTTCATGATTTTCATAAGTATGATGCATCGTTGTTGTGTGTAATGTGGTCCAAAACGAACCTAAAATTTAGGCTCCTAACAATAAATATTAAAAAAATATATTTTAAAAGTATGCCCCTAATAACTAGTATTAGAATAAAATGAGTTTCTAATAATAAGTATTGAAAAAAATAAATTTTATGAGTATGTCTCTAATAACGAATATTAGAAAAAATCATGTCCCTAATAACAATTACTGAGAAAAAGTTAGACCCCTAATAACAAATATTAAAAAAATTAAATTTTAAAAATAGGTTCCTAATAACAAATATTGGGAAAATTGGTCACAAATTACAAGTATTAGAAAAAAAGGCTCTTTAATAACAAGTATTAGAAAAAAATAAATTTTAAGAGTATTTTTATAATAACAAATATTAAAACATAGAACCCTAATAATAAATGTTGAAAAAATTGACATCTAATAACAAATATTGAAAAAATTAAACTATAATAACAAATATTGAAAAAAAATCAATTTTAAGAGTAGATCCCTAGTAATAAATACTGAAAAAATAGAGGCTCTAATAAAAATGTTAAAAAATTAGAACCCTAATAATAAGTATTGAAAATAATTAGACTCCTACTAATAAATATTAAAAAATTAAATTTTAAAAGTAACTTCTAATAACAAATATTTAAAAAATAAATTATAATTTTAAATATTATAAAAAAATTAGACACTAAACAGTCGCTGTTTTTGCTCATGTTCAAAGACAGCACTACATATGAGTACTTCGAAAAATTAAGTGCTCCATTTTGGTGTCGATACTCGCAATGAGTATCAATGCTCAAGTTGCAGTATCCATACTCCTAGTCAATACTCTCTGTAGCTAAAAACTTAAAAATACTTTTTATTACACTCGTACCATTCCGTAATGGCCCAATAAACCTAGTATAAGATCCTAAGGCCTGAAATAATTAATAATACACTTTAAGGGTTGTTAACAAAACACAAACCTCAAGTGATAGGAAAAGACTAGGATGTCACTGTGGCTACAGTACTAGAATTTCGATGTGTGCTAAAAATGAACAAAATGCCCTTAAGTACAAAATGACCAAATTACTATATTGTAAAAAAAGACTATAAACACCTCACAACTAGACCAAAAACTTTATAATGACTTAATAAGACCTATTTAGGTCATAAGTTTCTAATGACCAATATACCCTTATGCACAATATTCTAAGAAATGAGCAGCCTTAATCGAGAATAAATTGTATGGTAACTCTATAAGTTGTGTGGTGACTTGTGATAAAAGTTTGTGCCTAGCTTTGTGTTTGTTTAATGTAATTGTGTTGTTGTGTGTGATTATTTAACCTTTAAGACAATGTTACTATTAGGGATGTAAAAAGCTGACTCGACCTAAAAATCCGACTGAAACCTGCTTGAGTCAGAACCTGGTTTGACTCGAGGATTTGTTGACCCGAACTCGATCTGTAATCGACTATTGCTGACCCGAACCCGAATTGGACATGTTGCTGTAGTAACCGAACCCGACCTGCATCCGACTAAAAATGACCTGAACCCGAATTGGACTTGTTACTGTGGACCCGAAACCCGAACTGCAACAGACTGAAACGAACCCGAACCCGAGACTGACCTGGCAGATAACCGATTTTACCTGACTGAATTGACCCGAGACCCGATTTTACTCGACCTGTTTTGAACCCGACATGTTTTGAACCCGACCTATTTTTGAACCCGACCTGTTTTGCATCCGACCTATTTTGAACCCGACATGTTAATTGACCCGACTTATTTTGAACCCGACTTGTTATTGACCTGAACTGAATCAACTGATATTGGCCTGGCTTGATAGTTGATAATGATATTTACCTGACATTTGAAGTAGTCTATGATTTGATGAATTTAAGGTTTTGATAAATGTAAAGTATTAAGTGTTGATAAATGTAAACTATTACTTTTTTAAATCAATTTAAAATGTTAAATAATATTTTTATTATATATACACATATATATACGAAAGATTAGATTTAAGTATTCTTTTGACACTAAATAGTAGATACTTAGTAAAAATTAAGATTGAATTTATATATATAATCAATTAAGTTAATGGTAAGTAAAAATTCAATGTATACATAGTAAATACTAAATAGACCAAAGACATTCATTTTTAATTAACTTAGTAAAAATTCAATATATACTTAGTAAAAAATCAATATATACTTATTAAATACTAAATAGACAAAAGGTGTTCATTTTTAATCAACTTAGTAAAATGTATACTAAATACTAAATAGACAAAAGATTTGTCATTTTAAGATATTTAAATATAAATTAACTTAGTGAAATTTATACTAAATACTAAATAGATAAAAGATTTGTTAAATTAACTTAGTAAAATTTCAAAATATACTTAGTAAATTCTAAGGCATTCAATACAAAAAAATGTCAAATTAAAAAAATATACTTCTATTCTTGTAGACAAAAGACATTCATTTCTATTTATCTCTAAGGTAAATTACACCATAACTTAACTTGATCAAACTTTATTGGATAAAGTTAGACACTATTTGAGTCTATTTATAAATATTCAAACCATACGTAAAACAGTAAAACTTGTGTTATTTAAATGCTATTAATATATGTATACACTACAAAGATAGGGTGTGAAAAAATTATTATCATTAATTAATATCATTGATTATAAAGTTGAACTTTTAAAGTATTTGACAATTTTAACTTCATTTTCATCGTTATAAGCTCGATTCATAAATATTAGAATGACAACTTATTTTTTTTAGATTTCATAATCAGAATGTATTATTTTTTTGGCTAAATCAGAATATTATTCGGTCGTTTACTTGAGAAGAAAAACCTTTAATTTTTGTATAGAACTCTGAACCAGCAACTATAAACATGGAGTAGAAAACTATATAAATATCGTTCAAACTTATATAATTAGGCTTTGCCTTTTAATTATGGTAATGAAACTACCAGAAACATGGAGTAAAATTATAATTGAATAAAACATAAGTTTATTACAACATAAAAATGTATAACTTAGTAAACATAAACTTACAAAAGTACAAACTTTAAACACAAGTTTGTTGGGTGAAAATTTAAGCTCTTAGATCTTATAGCAAAGTTTTACGAGACTAAAAGCTCGACTTTGCTACCAGAAATTTCGTCATCGAGCTGACAAAAGATCTAATGCTACCAGCAAGGTTAATTATGGCTAACTTGCATAGCTAAGAAACCAGCGTAATTAAATTAAGGGCAACTAATTAGATAAGGAAAAAAACTACAAAGTAAACCAGCAACCAGCAACCACCAACAGACACAATTAGCAAACAACAACAGACAACAAACAACAACCAACAATCAGCAACAACATCAAGCGAGTAACAGCACCAACAACAGCTAATTTACAAAACAGTGAACATTATTAGAAATACTAATAGAATTAGACATTTAACATTTGCAAAGTTAAACAAAATAAACACCAGGAATTTAGAAAATAAAAAAAAAGATAAACAACAAATGTAAGTAAAATTATACTTGCCTTTATATGACATTTCACTACTTAGTTGACACCCTAAGCAGTAATGTGCTAGCTTGGTTTGAAGGAGCCCTACAAAAGAAAACAGAACCAGTCATATTTTTTAAAAACAAAATAGAATCACAAAATAAAACACAAAAAGCCTTTACCTTAATCAAGAAGTGAATCTTCACCAAGATTAGAGATTGAAGAATCTTTCACAACAGTAAGATAATCTTCATCCCTTTCCTCAGGTTCAAAACCATACAACCAATTACAGGTTGTTACAAATATCTCAACATTTTTAGGCAAAAGTTTAGCCCTCAACTTGTTCAAAATCCGACCCCCATGCTAAATGAAGATTCAGAAGCAACTGGAGTGATTGGAATGGCTAAAACATCTCTAGCCATCTATGAAAGTACAGGAAAAGAAACAGATTGTGATTTCCAATACTCCAAAACATCAAACTCAGCATCATCAGTACGAGGTAGAAGGGGCAAAATAATGTAGGAGTCAACATAAGATTTTCCACTTCTAGAAGCAGCTAAATTGGCATTAAAGTTCTAACATTAAAAAAGATAAAGGTTAATTAGTAAACTATAAGTAAAACAAAAAAAAATAATTAAATGTAAAAACAGAAGCCTGATTGAAATTTATGAGAATAAAGACTAACCTGAAATAGATTGGATTTTTTAAATGTTCGAGGCCTACTAGAACATGATACACTTGTATTTTGAGATGAGTTACTTTGGACAGAAGAATTAGAAGAAGAACAGAGTACATATTTGGAATAATATATATACAAATTAACAAACTCATTGTAAACAAGGCTTACCCTCCTTTCAACCTCATCCTCAACATAGAGGACACCGCGCAACTCCTTCAGAAGTTGTAATTTATATCGAAGATCAAACAAAACAGCAAATGAGAGAATCGTTGAGTGATTAGACCAATATTTCTCATACAACTCAAGCATAGGTCATGCCATTGCAGAAATGCTCTCACAGGGATCATTGTAAGCATCACACACCAACTTCTCAATGGCAACAACATTAGCCAAGTACAAGTTAGAAGTGGGATACTTGGATCCTGAAAGCAGAGTAGTAATTTCAAAAAATGGCTCAAGGAAATCACAGATTAATTGAGCAGTTTCCCACTCAATCTCACTAATTATATCCAAATCATTTTCCCTATTAACAAACAAATTGATAGCTAATTTAGCATCAATTACCCTACGAAGCATTGAGTAAGTGGAATTCCATCGAGTAGGAACATCCAATATCAACTTACTAGAAAAAGCAGAACCACAATCTTTAACAGCCAATTCAAAGCTACAAAGTCTAGCATCAAAAGAATTAATAAACTTAACAATTTCACGCAATTTAATAACAGAAGAATCAATTACCTTCAAACCTTTTTGAACTATCAAGTTCAAAATATGGGCAGCACACCTTATATGAAAGTACTTACCATTGCATGGAAGGGGCGAAATGGCATGCAAATCATCTTTGAGGCGCTTAACAATTTTCTCATTTGCAGAAGCATTATCAAGAGTTATGGTAAAAGCTTTTTTCTCAAGACTCCACTCACATAACATTTTTTCACAAACTTATAAATAGACTCACCATAATGGGGTAGGGGAAAACAACGAAAATTTAGTATTTTGGACTGAAGTTTCCAGTTATTATCAACATAATGTGCAATCAGAGCAAAATATGAACGTGAAGTGCAAGCAGACCATCCATCACATGTAAAATAGATACGACTTGAAACATAATGCATTGAATCAAGTAGCAATTTTTTATGCTGCTCATGCTTTAACATGCAATGCTTAGTAATAGTATACCTTAAAATATCCTTCACATTAGGATTTAGATACTGATACAAAACCCTAAGTTTTTCATGCTCAACCACACTCAAAGCATAACCATGACACAGAATAGCTTCAGCAAATAAATCACAGTATCTTTTCTGATCAAAAGAACTTTGCGTACTACTATTGGGATTAGTAGCAAGAAAATCCTTGTAAGCTGGGCATTTTTTAGTATGCCTTTTAGGGTTAAATGTGCCAACATAAGAATCTGCTTTATAGCTTTTGGATTTGCAATACTTACATTGCGCAAAAACACCTTCAGGTTCCTTAACAAAGGTATAATGATCCCAAACAGGAGAAGCTCTTCTCCCAAAGTTTACTGAATTTGTAGTTGTAGCCCTCCTCTTAGGGGTACGAGCTATTCCAGACAGTTGATCATTTATATCTACTTCAAACAAACAAACAAACATGTATTAGTGATTGACAAAAATGATACAAATATAATTTTGAAATTAAAAAAAGAGGAATATACCTCTTTCAACAGGATACTCCAACTCATAAGAATCAGATTCCATAGCTGTGATAAATACTGAAATTTAAACAGTGTGATTTGTTGTTAGAGACTCAACAAAACATAACAAATAACAAATCTACAAAGCAACAAACAGAACCCCTAAACTCAATGTTATTAATCCTTGTACGTGGCATTGTTAAACCTGTCCACAAGGTCCTTTAAAAACCTCATTTGACACCAGTAGCATCGCATAACGGGATGCCCAACCTATATACTCGGATTAAACCATTGAAACAGAACATAGAACATCTAAAAACCCAGAACCCAGAAAAGACAACAACAAAACCCTCAATCAGAAATCAAAATAGACAACATATATACTCGAAGTAGACAACACAGTCATATACAAAAGACAGAACATATATGTAGAAAGAGTGAAACAAACCCACAATTAGAAGACCGAGAGTCTGAGGGAGACCAGAGATATACTTGAGAAATTAGAGAGAGAACACAGTTATCAAAAATCATAAATGTACACAAACAACAAAAAATGTAGAAATCGAGAAAAGGAACTGAGTGTTACTTACCCAAACCAATTGAGAAGCTAAGAGATTTGGACCAGAAAAGTTGAAAGGGTTAGAGGAGAACATAAACAAGTTTGGGATGAGATGTTGAAGGGGTTAGATGAGAAGAAGAAAAGCTTTTAAGAAGTTGAAGGGGTTAGATGAAAAGATTTTAAGAAGTTGAAGGGTAAAACAAAATTGATTTGGGGATTAGGGTTTGGAAGGATTGAAAAAGGAACAGTGGAAGAACATGAGGTTGTTCTTAAAAAATTCTAGGTATTGATCGAACAGAAATAGATTTGGGATGAGTTTTGATATTTGTATAAGATCTGGAAGAGGTTAGAGGAGAACATAAATAGGCTTGGGATGAGAAGTTGTAGGGGTTATATGAGAAGATGAAATTATTTTAAGTTGAAGGGTAAAACAAAATTGATTTGGGAGTTAGGGTTTGTAAGGATTGAAAAGGGAAAAGTGGAAGAACATGAGGTTGTTCTTAAAAAATTCTAGGTTTTGATCGAAGAGAAACAGGTTTGGGATGAGTTTTGATGTTTGTATAAGATCTGGAAGGGTTTGATCGAAGAACAGATGATGACTGGGTTTAAGTTCAAGTGTTTGATCGAAAAAGGTTTGGGATTTTCTGGGAATATGGTGTTTTTTCTAGAGAGAAGGCAGAGAGTTTAGAGTGAGAAATAGAGTAGAAATATGGGCAGAGTTTTACCAAGAGAAAAATGAAATGAGAAATAAATCATTCGATCTGATTTTTGGGTATATATAGAATGTCGGGTCGGGTAAAAAGATCCGCGTTTTTTTAAACGGGTGGCACCTTACTATTCAGATGTTGCTCCGCTGACACTCATGTTTTAAATTTGTTTCAATTTGGTCCTGATCACTTATAAATTGAGCTTAAAAGTTTGGTCCTTATTCGAATTGGTATATATATGTATTAATGTATATATATATGTATATGTATTAATGTGTATATATATGTATATGTATTAATGTATATATATATATATATGTATATGTATTAATATATATATATGTATTAATGTATACATATGCATATGTATTAATGTATATATATATATGTATTAATGTATATATGTATATGTATTAAAGTATATATATATGTATTAATATATATATGTATATGTATCAATATGTATATATATATGTATTAATATATAGTTTAGGATATACATACATGCATACATATAACATATTAGTATATATATATGTATTAATGTACATATATATATATATGTTTATGTATTAATGTATATATATATGTGTGTATATATATATATACGTATATGTATTAATGTATATATATGTATGTGTATTAATATATATATATGTATATATATGTATATGTATATGTATTAATGTGTATATGTATTAATGTATTAATATATATATGTATTAATGTATTAATGTATATATATATGTATTAATGTATATATACATATATATATGTACTAATGTATGTATATGTATTAATGTATATATATATGTATTAATATATATATGTATTAATGTATATATATATGTATTAATATATATATGTATTAATGTATATATATATATGTAAATGTATTAAAGTATATATATATGTATTAATGTATATGTATATATATATGTATTAATATATATATATATATATGTATTAATGTATTAATATATATATGTATTAATGTATATATATGTATATGTATTAATGTATATATATGTTTATGTATATGTATATATATATGTATTAATGTATATATATGTATATGTATATATATATATATGTATTAATGTATATATATATGTATATGTATTAATATATATATATATATATGTATATATATTAATGTATATATATGTATATGTATTAATGTATATATATGTATATGTATTAATATATATCTATGTATATGTATTAATATATGTGTATTAATGTATGTATATGTATTAAAGTATATACATATATATATATGTATATATGTATTAATATGTATATGTATATGTATATGTATATGTATATGTATATGTATATGTATATGTATATGTATATGTATATGTATATGTATATGTATTAATGTATATATATACACATATTTATTAATGTATATATATATTATATACATACAATATACATATACATACTAAAATTTACATGTATATTGTATGTATATATATATATATAATATTATATATATATATACATACATATATATATATATATACATATACATATACATATACATATACATATACATATACATATACATATACATATACATATACATATACATATATACATATACATATACATATACATATACATATACATATACATATACATATACATATACATATACATATACATATATATTGTATGTATAATATATATAATATTATGTATATACATACATACATACATACATACATACATACATACATACATACATACATACATACATACATACATACATACATATGTATATACATATATATATACACATACACATATATACATATACATACCAAAACTTACATACAAATACATTATACATATACATACCAAAACTTACATATATATATATGTGTGTATATATATACATACATACACACACATACAATTATACATATTTACATACATATATAAATATATATGTGTATGTATGATGTATGTATATATATAATATACATATATACATACATACATACATACAAAAATATATATGTGTATGTATGTATATGTATATATATACATATATACATACATATAAAAATATATATGTGTATGTATGTATATGTATATATGTATATATAGTAAAACTTACATACATACATATATTTTATTTTTAGTCTAAATTGACCCTATTCTTTTTTTGTTTGTAATTTACTACAAATGTTTATAATTTTAATTTAATATCTTTGTTCATTATGATCCTTAACACTTTATTTTTATTCCAAATTAACCCATATTTTTTGTATTTTAGTCCAATGTTTATAATTTTAATTTAATATCTTTGTTCATTATAGTCCCTAAAACTTTGTTTTTATTCGAATTGACCTTATTCATTTTTTATAATTTAATCCAGTATTTTAATATTATGATATTTTTATTCATAATATTAACTAAAATTTTATTTTTCACCAAAATTTACCCTTATTAATTTATATTTTTTGTAATTTACTCCAATATTTTAGAAATGAATCATTTGCTGATATTTTTGTTCATTCTAGTCCCTAAAACTATAATTTTAGTCCAACTTGACCCCTATTCATTTTTTGTAATTTAGTCCAATGTTTATAATTTTAATTTAATATTTTTTTACCAAAATTGACCCTTATTAATTTATAATTTTTGTAATTTACTCTAATATTTTAGAAATGAATCATTCGATATTTTTTGTTCATCCTAGGTGCCTAATATTTATTTTTAATGTGATTCGTGTTCCTGAAAGGCGTTCAATAATTAGCTCGAAATGAATGGCAACCCAAAGTCTATCGACTATTTGTACCAAACTCAAACTTAATACGAATTCGAAACCCGAATTAACCCGACCTAAAATGAACCTGACCTGAAATGAACCCGACCTAAAAATGAACCCGACCTGAAATGAACCCGACCTGAAGTCAACCCGAACCCGAATTAACCTGTCAATTAACCGTTTTGACCCGACCTAAAATGAACCCGACCTGAAATGAACCCGACCCGAAATGAACCCGACTTGAAATGAACCCGACCTAAAATGAACCCGACCTGAAACTGACCCGCACCCGACCCGAATCGAGTCAAAACAGAAAAATGACCTGAAATGAACTGTATCCGATTTGATCCGACCTGACAGGACCCGATCTGAAACCCATCCGATTACCTGTTTTTACATCCCTAGTTATTATGTGTGGCTTATAAGCACTACCTGTTTGTCTGACCGCATATCTAAGTACACGAGGTTTAAATATGGATTAAGAACAACAAGTGTGATAATTAATATATAATATGGATTGAGGTAGTGTTGAGTGATCTATGATGAGTGATTATATATGATATGGATTTAGGCTTGATGAGTGGTTATGTGCGATAAAAATTATGTGTGATACTACATAATATGATTCATCTATGAAATTTCTTATGAAATTTGAGAATGTGATATGACCGTGATATGCATATATATAGATTTTTTTCTATAATTTTTTACCATATACTTTCAGACTTATATTGTGACATGCATATTTATGTTTATGAACGTCATAAACTATAATAGAATATATATGTACCACGAGCTTGTAAAGTTCATAGATTGAAATCATTGTTTATGTGCTCGTGATATAGCTTTCTTTGGTTCAAGGCGGGATGACATCATTAAGAGGAGTCTTGAACAGCTTCAACGAGCTTCCTTATCCTTAAAATGGTGGCCACCCAACGTGAGGAGAAGAGAGACTATTTTTAAAATGATTTCAACTCCCTTAAAAAGTAGCCTCACTTGTCCTTTTATAGTAAGGTTTTTCCTCCTAGGATTTGCTTCCATCAACTACCAAAAATACCCTAGGAAATTAGAGAACATTCCCCTCACGTGAGAAAAATGATAGGCTGGGGGATTATTTGATGGGTGTTCAACTATAACTGTCGTATTTTGTCCTTTTCCTCCTAGAATTGTTGCGGCAAAAAACTCGATCATTACAACAGTTTTGTCGTGTCAAATTTCCTCTTAGTTTGACCACTTAAAACCTACATATCACCGCCAAAAAGCATGTCATTTCCCCGTATGATAGTGTCTCTTGATAATTCAATTAAGCACAAAAGAAAATTCCATAAATTCACATGAAATGCAACTAAATGAGTTTAAATCTATACAATTATTTTAATAAAAAGACATAAAATATACATCTTTTACAGAATTAAAAAGTTTTCAATTGACATTGTTTTTAATACAATATTTATTTTTTCTCTTGTGAGCATGTATAGTCTGAAACCTCAGTGAGTCAAGTAAGTAAATCATTTGAACTATGATTTCTATTGTATTTGAATTAAAGTCAAATTTTGTATAAAATGCTTTTAAACTTAAATGTTTATGATCTTGACCCCAATTTGTGTAGCACCCTAAACTCAAATGTCACATTTGGGCCGTAAGCCCAAACCTGTTACCATAAAATTTTTCAATTCGGTTTTGCCCAAAAAAGTATTTCTCAAAAACATTTGAAGCCAACAGTTGAAAATATAGATAAATAATCAAAATTTTACAAATGAGCTCAAATTTAATTCAAAACATTTACAAATTCAATTTGATTAATACAAATTCAAAAAAATAAGGATTACATACTCCAACACGTAAGATCCTATGAATACACAACCTACTAAACACAAGTACCGTGCTCTGTAAATCACAACATGCTGGAATCTCGCACTGATAGTGCTCCTCAATCACACGATCCGACGATCAACCTACGCACAAAAATAACAATTTCGAGCGCTGAGCTTACAAAGCTCAGTGGTACACATCTACTCTGCTATACTTCAAGCTAATCATAAACATAAGCATGCAAGTTAGTACGAGCAAAAAGGAGAGATAAATAAACATGTGGCGTTACTCGTCTAAACACATGCTCCCATCAAGTAATCATCACACATGGCACACAAGGCCCACCCATACTCATAAAATGGAAATATAACATCATATAAATGTGGCACTACCTCTAGCCGCCTAACCATATTGTAACCCCCTTGACCCGGTCTAATCGCAAGACCAAATCGAGCGAGTCACACGGAGAATATTAGAGTAAAACCCTAAAGTTTCACTTCAATAAACAACCTTTTTTCCTTTTTTATCTTTTATAGATGCAGCATAGTTAACCTAAGCATGAGAGAATGCGGCAGACAAAATCTCAACTCAATTGGGCGTCAAATCGACATCCAATTACCCCAAATTGCATTTAGGGACAATTTTGTAAAATTATCATTAAACATGGACTTAACTTGAAATTGAAGTCATCATTTTTAATTAGTCAGGTTTAGATCCACCATATAAATTTTCAACTCATTTTAGCCATCCAAACTTATTGAATTGCACTTACAAATAATCAAGGACTAAAATGCAAAGATTCAGAACTTTAGAAGATGCCAATTAACTACTTTAACTAACAGGGTATCGATACACCCAAGCACAATATCGATACGGTCCTTTGTAATTTCAAAACCCAAATTCTAGTAGCTCAAAACCGTATCGATACGGTCCCAAGTATCAATACGATTAGCCAATTTCTTCTTTCACCGTATCGATACAGTTCATACTGTATTGATACACCTAGCCTTTTTCAGCTTAACTGTATCGATACGGTAGCCCGCGTATCGATATGCTTGGGCACAAAATGTCACTTTTTGCTCGATGAACAATCCGTAAACCAATTATAAACCCTTAGGCATGCTTCTAACACATATGCAACATATTTAGGGATCGATCTTTAGCCATTAACAGCAGAAACATCACCATACCATGATCACATGCTCAAAAGGGAAATCTATAGGCATCTTTCCTAAAAACACATCAAACCAAATACCACAAATCATAGCAAAGCATAAACCAAACATAATAGGCCATTACAATCTCAATAAGGCAAAACAAACTTGCCAAACTAGGGAGTTCATCAAACATACACTCCCAAAATATCAAGGTATCCACCCATTACCAATCCCATTACTATTGAAATGTTAAAACCATACTTGAGCTTAGAGCGTCGAATGAACCATTTCTCTTGCTTCCTTGTAGCCCGAACAAACTACTTTTCTACATTGTTAAGAAAATAGAGCGTAAGTTATATGCTTAGTGAGGGATGCTCAAAACAAAACCATAACAATGCTCTATTGAAAACCATTTTTTTATCAAACCATTTCCCCATCATGCACTTAACAAATCTCATGCTTTAAAACCCATTAAGGCAAAACCATTAAACTCATTACACATGTATCATGAAATTTCATGCTTTAAACCAAAGCAAATCTCAATGCAAGCTTCACATGCTTAGGCATTCAAAATATATCTCAAGATATAGTCTCATGTATAAATCTCATATACAATTTCATTTCAATCCATGATACATATAATCTCATATATTGGCATTCAAGTGACCCGGATGGTTGCTTCGCCATCCTTATATACATGGAGCTTGCTGCACTCTCCATAATAACCACATCGGATATACAGATACTCATTGATGGAGCTTGTTTCTCTCTCCATCAATACTTATGGATCTTGCTGCTCTCTCCATAAGGCGGATCTCATGGTGCTTGCTGCACTCACCATGACTTAGATCCCATGGTGCTTGCTTCTCTCACCACTATACACTTCAATTACCCTCACCACAATAGTTGCTACGCTAATGTGGAGCTGAATGATACACGCACATGCGAATTTTGCTACATTTTTATAGTGCACTCTCATCCTATTGGTCAACCAATTATATCCGATTATAATAAGCATCATCACTTGCCAATATATACTTTAAAACCATGTTAACCTACTATTTTCCAAAGCATCAACATAAACCATAGCATATCCTATTTAAAATCATAAATCAATGCATAGCATTTTCTCATCAAGATGCAACCTCTTGAAAACCATAAATCAATCTCATGGGATAACATGAATCATTTCTTAATTCATAAAAATATGCATAACAGTAGGTAACAAATCCAACTTCAAATCATGAGCATTAACAATTAAAAACCATGGGAAAAGCCAAGAACCGAGAGCGAAACATTTCATACTTACTTTTGAGCTTAGATTAGTGTTTCAAGCTTAATCCAAACCCCTAAAGTATTCCTTTCAAACCTTTGAAAAGCTGTAAACTAGTGCCACTCACCAACTACACCTCGCTTGTCTTACCGAGGTAAAATCAAGCTTCTGGATCCTCCGCACCACCTTCCAAAGCTATCGGATCATCATCCCCTCTTCTAACCAAAGCAAAACAAAGGATTAATACGTTCCCTTGGATCAAAATCCCTAGCAACACACAACAACACTTTCCTCCCTTAACAACCAATCTTTCGCCTAACAAAAACAATCAAAAACATTAGCGAAACCTTTCTAATACATCTCCAACTATTAACTAGCGAGATTTACACTTAAACAACAACAATTTACATCCAAAAACATCTCCTTAACATTAAAGAACCAACAACAATCAATTAACCCCATAAACAAGCCACCAACCCAAAGATATCAACAACCAAACCTAACAATTTACCTAATTCTGAGATTCTATTATAAAAATCACTTAAATAAAAATCTAAAATCATCATATCATCTCATTATAAACCCAGTGTTGCATGTAATAAGTGCTACGCAAATGTGCAAGTATACACGTCGCAGGTAATAAAGTGATACGAGTATCGTCTCCACAGGGATTGGTTTGGGCCACTTTGCTTAAGTTACTGCACTGTGAAAATAAAAACACAATTGATAATAGAGGTTTTAATTAACGAGAAAACTAAGAGCAATAAACTAAAAGAATAGATGACATTAAAATAGAGTAAATAGGCCAGGTTATCGTGAGTTAACGTGTGATAGTCGATTGGATCGTCTTGGTAAAAGAGTGCAAGGGCAACTCAGTTGCTGTGGCAACTTGCACAGCGAGGTTGCCTTGGCAACTAATCGATGGTTGCTTGGGCGACTAGCGGGCAACTACTTGGGCGGCTGGGCAGCAACTTCAAGGTTTGGCGGAGCATTCTTCAATGGTTTCTTCTTACCCCTAAGTCGAAACTCTAGCTACTTGTGCTTGCCTTGATAATACATCCTTGCGTGAATCAAGGGTGAACAACAACCAATCTTTCGCCCCTCTTAGCCGTTGAAATCCTTAACTTATTCCTAAGTCGGATTAATCTTCATCATCAATAGATTGAATAAAGACCATACTCATTCGTTTCCTGAATCTAACTCTCCCGATATTAGATAAATAGATGAAGTTACGATATCCTCTCCCAATTCACTTACAAATAAGAATAAAAGCCAAGAATGAGTAAACCTTGAATAGAAAAGTGCAAACTCTTATTACCTAAACAAAATCCAATTGTTTCTCACAACAACAAAACACAATAACCCCAACCAATCAAGTTAGTTCATGGTTGGGTTCAAAAGATATACAAAGAATAATCCCCAAACCATGAATCTAATAGAAGAAAAGAAGAAGAAATCGAACTCTCTCCCCCTTGCTCTATTGTCAAAATTTCTCTCTTCTTGCCCTATGGGGTTGTCGAAATTTTCCCTCCTCTTGCTCACTTGGAGTTGACGGCTTGGTGATCTATTTATAGGGCTAGGTCAAAGTCCTTCTTTGAGGAGGAAGTTAAGTCGGAATCAAATTATCTTTAAAGAATATAATTCTTTATTATAATTACATTCCTTCTAGAACTTCTCCTATCTTCTTGGAATTTAATTCTTCTTTAACCTCTTCATGGAAATCAAACTCCTTTGGGATTTAGCTTTGCTCCACGCCATCTTGGGATTGTCTAGTCATTAATTTTGACTACCATATCACCTTATTCTTTGTCGACAATTGCCCTGGCAACTGGCTCGGCGTCTCCTTCATGCATTGCCCTGGCAACTAGCTCGACATCTCCTTCATGCTTTGCCACGCAACTGGTTCTAGCCTTGTTTAGGCAAGTGATTCTGCACACACACAAAAACACACCAAAGCAGCATCTTTTTCCACAAAAATCACCAAGTTATGTAATCAAGCTCAACGGTGGAAAGAAACATGAATTAATGCATGAATGACTAATTATGCAACTAATATGAGCTTAAGTCTAACAATAATATGAGTAAAAAGGGTAATAAAAATAGTACTTTTGAACACTTATCACACCCCCAAACTCGAACTATTGCTTGTCCTCAAGCAATGCAAACTAGCAATTACCTGCCAAGACTTTAATCATCAAAGACATGCTTCAAACTTGAATTCAAACCTCGGAACCGTGGCACAAAGTATGATCACCTTTTAATTTTTCGGATAGCACAAAATTACTCGGAACAAAACTATAATGCTCGTGACAATGTGTGTGCGTAGTTGTGTACAAGTTGATTTTCAAGATTCTATGTGAACAATAGGCTTTTATCAATTTAATTACCGGGGCATTTATTTTTATTTTCACTAGAGCCAATTTCGGGCACCTCTAGCAAAGTAAGCAATTTCTCATTTTATTTTAGTCGACTAGAGCCAATTTCGGGCACCTCTAGCGATTCTTTAATGTGCATTAACTACTAGAGCCAGTTTCGGGAACCTCTAGCAAGAAAGTGTATTTACTGCTAGAGCCAGTTTCGGGCACCTCTAGCAAGAATTTAAATTTAAATTTTCAATTTACCCAAATTTTAAGCAACCTAAGTTCACTAAGTTTCTTTCAATCAACAAGCCACAACCATGTAAAAAAAATCAGCATCATAGTAAAATTCTAAGTTCTTTTTATGCAATCCTAAAATTAAAGGTTCTTTCAATTAAGTGCAGTGGCAAAAATTCATCATTGGATATTCAACAAGTCTTAAGCAATTAAATCCAATTAAAGGCATGGCAAGTAACATATGCATCCTATATGTGATTGCTAACGATGAATGCAACTAAACATGAAACTAACTAGAAACCAACACCCCCCAAACTCGAGAGAAGCATTGTCCTCAATGCATGTAAGAGTAAAAAAAAATTTAAAAGAAACTAAATGAAATGAGTTAGTCGGAGAGGTCATCACCTCGAGTGATAAGTTTCCTTCATGCCGTTTGCTTGATTCATTTTTCAGTCGGTGGTTGAATGCTGGTACCGCGTGAATAGCATTGCTTTGATTTGATCCATGTTTGCCGATGCAGGTTCACTTGCATGGGCATCAGTAGTTGCCAAAGCCATTGTTGTTGCCTGGGCATCGCCAGTTTCTGTTGTGGTTGCTGTGGCAAGTAGTCGGCAGTAAATTTCCTTAGCATGGTGGTTGTGAGTCTTGTTGTGGAAAAGAAAACCTGGAAACTAAAGATAATGAAGAAAAATAAAATCTCTCCTAAAAATTCCAAAAATAAACAAAGAGAGAAAAAATAACATAAATAATAGAAAGAAAAAAATAGTTCAAAAAAAAATAAAAAGAAAAAGAAAATATCGAAAGGAGAGCATGCTTATGCATCTCCTAAGGTGTCAACTTCTTTGTTTCGTTCTACATGGTCACCGTTGTAGTGCTTCAATCTCTGTCCGTTAACTTTGAATTCATGTTCGTCGGTAATGGACTTGATTATTACGACACCATGGGAGAATGGTTTGACAACTTCGAATGGTCCTGACCATCTTGATGTTAGTTTTCCTGGGAAAAGTTTTAGTCGAGAATTGAATAAGATAACTAGTTGCCCTGGCATGAATTGTCGCGACAATAGTTTCTTGTCGTGCCATTGCTTTGTTTTCTCCTTGTAGATTTGTGCATTGTTATAGGCGAGTGCACGAAATTCTTCTATCTCGTTGAGGTCCAACAAATGCTTTTGTCCGACACTTTCCTAATCCATATTCACGGTCTTGATTGCCCAATATGTCTTGTGTTCGATTTCCACCGGTAGATGGCATGTTTTGCCATAGACAAGTCGGAAGGGGGACATACCTAAGGGTGTTTTGAATGCAATGCGATATGCCCAAAGTGCGTCATCTAGTCTTACTGACCAATCCTTCCTAGAGGGATTTACAACTTTCTCGAGTATACCCTTCAATTCTCGGTTAGAAATTTCTGCTTGCCCATTGGTTTGTGGGTGATATTGCCCGTCCTCTGGCAATGATCAGATTGCTTGTAAAACTCTTGGGCATCTTTGTACAGTGTTGGCCAATACAAACCGGATTGAAAACTTTGGCCGCGGTACGAGTTCCTCCAAAATATCTTCCATAGGGTGAAGAATGGCATTGTCAGAGTACATTCTGTTGCTCCTCTTTAGGGACACATCGGCGTATAACCTGATCTGCACATTATTTAAACAAAAGAGGCTCCTCCCAAAAGTAATGTTTAGCATCATGGCGGAACCGCTTCTTCCCTTGGTGAGTAAGGCCATAAGGTAAAATACCATAAACAAGGAAATTAACTAAATCCGCGTACCAGGGTATTGCCGAGGCATGTTCTCCCAAGATTGTCAAGTTGTGTGTGTCTAGAGTTGCCGAGGCATACGCGTCCATGGTTGCCGAAGCGTGCGTATTAGTGGTTACCGAGGCGTGCACGTCTAGAGTTACCAAGGCGTGCGCGTCAAGAGCTGCTGCGGCGTCGAGGGTTGTTGAGGCATGTGCATCCATGGTTGCCAATGCATGTACGTCTGGAGTTGCCGAGGCAACTAAAAGTTGTTCATCCGGGAATGCATCGTATATCTCTAAATCTGTGTCCTCCTCCCTATTACGTTCTAAACGTGATAAGTGATCGGCCACTTGATTTTCTGTTCCTTTCCTGTGCATTGGCCTAGGACTGCTCCTACCTCGAAATTACTTGCATCACACATGAGCTCAAAAGGTAGCGTCCAATCTGGTGGAACAACAATGGGTGCCGAGACAAGATTTTCCTTTAGGGTTTTGAATGCTTGGGGTGCAAGAATCATCAAAATGGAAGACTTTATCTTGGTGGGGGTAATCTCTCGATCACATCCACCTTGGCTTTGTCTACTTCAATTCCCTTGGATGAAATCTTGTGGCCGAGCACTATTCCTTCATCTACCATAAGATGGCACTTCTCCCAATTAAGGACTAAATCGGTTTCTTCACATCTTGCCAACACATTCTCTAAATTGTCGAGGCAACTGTTGAAGTCACTACCAAAAATGGAAAAATCATCCATGAAGATCTTAAGGAAGTCTTCGACCATGTCTAAAACGAGTGCCATCATGCATCTTCTAATGTTAGTGCATATCTGAGAAAACTTGAGGATGGTCATTTTCGATACTTCTTATAGTCTATCCGCACCCTCTATCGGGTGACAATATTGCCCAAAAAGAGTTTGACCAATGTGCTTGCCACTACTCCCTTTTGCGTTACCATGGTGGAGGTGTCTTTCTTCTTTGTTCGCTTGTAGTCCATGTATACTCTCCACCTTGCTATTATTCCTGAAGGCACAAATATATTAATAGGAAAAATTATATCCATTCTCAACCATTCAATTACCTCATTCTTGTCGACTTCTATCATGGTTGGATGTAGCCTTTTTTGTCGTGACAATTGCTGCTCAAGCCAATTTTCGTGGAAATCAGTTGCCAAAATTTGCTGTAAGTCAAGGGAAGAACCAATTTTCTGAAAAGCTTTACGAATCCAAACACCGTTTTCTTTTGGCCTCTCAAACATCTCCATCAGTAGAGATTTCGATGGCTTCAAATCTACCAACCTCGGTTCCTCAAGACATACTTGCAATGGACGAGGTGAGTTTTTAAAGAATTCAAAAGGTTCAACCATTACCTGCTCATATTCCATTGGCAAAGTATTATCATCTCGTTGATCTTGCATGTGGTCGTGTAATTACCGTGGCAATTGTAGATGAGAGCAATCTACAGATTCATGCTTCAACATCAACGTTGTAACCTTATGGGCATCATGTTCCTCAGAATTTGTTGTAGTATTGTTGTTCTCAGCTTCACTGAGTGTTGTCGCGGCATTGCTCTGTTCAGGCTCCTCAATCATTGCCGAGGCAATTTGTTTTTCAGGCTCATCATGTGTTGGGCAGTCTCTCTGATTGGCATCCTCTTGACTTTGAGGTTTTAGTTGTTCCCCACACATCAGAGAGCTTTCTTTGCATTGCTCCTTATCCTCTTGCCTTGGGATGTCAGTATCCCTAGGAATGAATTTTTGGTGCATGTTATCCATGACATATGTGGATCTCCCCAATTGATCTTCTGAATCCCCTAAGGTTGCATCCCACTGAGCTATCCTCGTATCCATAGATTTTGATAGCTCTCGAATCTCTTCAATTGATCCGTCAAATCTAGCCAAGGAAGCTAGTAACGTTTCCTCCAAGGAATTGGAATGGTCTTGAAAAGGACTACATTGCCATGGCATATCTATTGCTGCGGCAAAATTGTTATGGTAAAAAAAAATTGATCTTTTTGACCATACCATGAAGAATTTTGCTGCTGGTTCCCTCTATGGTCCTCCATGTAGTTCTATGTACCGAAAATGTGAGGGAAATTTTCAAACACATGAGGTTCTCCACACATAGCACAAGATTTTTCCATGGTATAAGTTCTTTGGGCTTTTCTCGGTTGGTATAGGTAATCATAAAAGGGTGCAAAAAACTCTTGATTGGATTGATTCATATCTTCCAACATCATCTCTCGAATAGATCAGCTTTTATTTCCCGACATGTTGATGTCCCTTAACTTGTAGCGCACCTAAATTTTTTTTGATAAAACAAACAAAAGGAAAAGTTAGTAAAACTAAGAGAAAAAAATGCAATAACAAAAACAACTAACATCAATTGCCAATCCCCGGCAACATCACCAAAATCTTGTTGCATGTAATAAGTGCTACGCAAATGTGCAAGTATACACGTCGCAAGTAATAAAGTGATACGAGTATCGAGTATCGTCTCCATAGGGATTGGTTTAGGCCACTTTGCTTAAGTTACTGCATTGTGAAAATAAAAACACAATTGATAATGGAGGTTTTAATTAACGAGAAAACTCAGAGCAATAAACTAAAAGAATAAATGAAATTAAAATATATTAAATAGGCCAGGTTATCGTGAGTTAAGGTGTGATAGCCGATTGGATCGTCTTGGTAAAAGAGTGCAAGGGCAACCCAGTTGCCGTGGCAACTTGCACTGCGGGGTTGCCTTGGCAACTAATCGATGGTTGCCTAGGCGACTAGCTGGGAAACTACTTGGGCGGCTGGGCAGCAACTTCAAGGTTCGACGGAGCGTTCTTCAATGGTTTCTTCTTATCCCTAAGTCGAAACTCTATCTACTTGTGCATGCCTTGATAATACATCCCTGCGTGAATCAAGGGTGAACAACAACCAATCTTGCGCTCCTTTTAGCCGTTGAAATCCTTAACTTATTCCTAAGCCGAATTAATCTTCACCATCAATAGATTGAATAAAGACCATACTCATTCGTTTCTTGAATCTTACTCTCCCGATATTAGATAAATAGATGAAGTTACGAGATCCTCTCCCAATTCACTTGCAAATAAGAATAAAAGCCAAGAATGAGTAAACCTTGAATAGAAAAGTGCAAACTCTTATTACCTAAACAAAATCCAATTGTTTCTCACAACAACAAAACACAATAACCCCAACCAATCAAGTTAGTTCATGGTTGGGTTCGAAAGATATACAAAGAATAATCCCCAAACCATGAATCTAATGGAAGCAAAGAAGAAGAAGAAGAAATCGAACTCTCTCCCCTTGCTCTATTGTCAAAATTTCTCTCTTTTTGCCCTATGGGGTTGTCAAAATTTTCCCTCCTCTTTCTCACTTGGAGTTGACGGCTTGGTGATCTATTTATAGGGCTAGGTCAAATTCCTTCTTTGAGGAGGAAGTTAAGTTGGAATTAAATTATCTTTAAAGAATATAATTCTTTATTATAATTATATTCATTCTAGAACTTCTCCTATCTTCTTGGAATTTAATTCTTCTTTAACCTCTTCATGGAAATCAAACTCCTTTAGGATTTAGCTTTGCTCCACGTCATCTTGGGATTGTCTAGTCATCAATTCTGACTACCATATCACCTTATTATTTGTCGATAATTGCCCTGGCAACTGGCTCGGCGTCTCCTTCATGCATTGCCCTGGCAACTAGCTCGGCATCTCCTTCATGCACTGCCCTGGCAATTGGTTCTAGCATTGTTTAGGCAAGTGATTCTGCACATACACAAAAACACACCAAAGCAGCATCTTTTTCCACAAAAATCACCAAGTTATGTAATCAAGCTCAACGGTGGAAAGAAACATGAATTAATACATGAATGACTAATTATGCAACTAATATGAGCTTAAGTCTAACAATAATATGAGTAAAAAGGGTAATAAAAATAGTACTTTTGAACACTTATCACCCAGAAAATAAATAAAAGCAAAGATCCACTGATTTAAGCAAGTAAGCATCAATTAAACCAATTTTCCATAAACATATTACCAAAACCCATTAGAAAACCATCGTAAGAGATCAAGAACTTGGGAATTTCAATAAAGAACATATCATTAGAGAAGAAGAACAAAACCTTACCTCTAATGCTGACTTTTCCTTCAATTGCAAAGATTTACATGAGAAAACAAGGTTTAAACAACAAGGTTTTGTTAAGAAAACATTAAAGAATCATTTAGGATCAAAAAGACAAATCAAATAAGATATTTACCTTAAATCTTTGAAGATAAAATGGTTGTTTGGTTGGAGAGAATTTGAGAGAAAGTAAATGAGAAAAGAAAGTAGTTACGTGAAATGTATTTTGAGAAAACAAATTGGTTAATTAATTCTCTCCAATTATTTATTTATTAAAACCATTTAAAACCAGCCAATAAAAGGAAAATTCTTAATTAGACTTTTGGTCAAGGCTCCCTAAAGATTCTAAGCCTTGATCTCTTACAATTTTGTCACTAAAAACAGTTTACGTATTTTACATTTTGGTCTCTAGTCCCAAAATGTCAATATTCCAAAATATATTTTGCAAAATTGATTCCACTAAAATCACTTATATAATAAATAAGGATTTTAAAACATTTTCGCATATTTAATTTTACTCAAAAAACTACTTATACCAAATTAATCCCGAAACTAGCCTAAATTGTCGAAACTAACTCAACGAGCCATCTAGCCTAACCCGGCTAACTTTTAGGCCCAAAAATCGGGGTGTTACACATATAGCATATAAGAATTATACCACAATATAGAAGTGCGACATGTGTCCACTAAGCATCGGGATACATATACTCTGAATGAGGCTCGCGACCACTAAGCATCGGGATCATACACTCTATGGGGTGAGGCCCGCGACCACTAAGCATTAGGATCATACATTTGAGAGTCTTTAACCATGGTGTTGCAACATACTCTTTCTCACACTGGGTATCCGAATCCCACCAAACAATGCTAACTCAACTATCTACGTGTCTATATTAGCACATAGGAAGGACATGTCTACCACACATCACACAACATCACACGGTCCACCAAATATCCCTACGCTTGCTATTACCATCAATTTACCCAACGTTTACCAAGTTATTAATTATTAGGGAAGTGTACATTAATCATCTTCATTAATTATCTCCATTAATCCACATTCTCTCATTAACATTCCACGTCAATTTCTATCTTTTTATTAGCATTATAGATTTTTTCGTTCAATGGGTACCGGTACTTGAACGCGAGTATCGATACGGTACCCTTAGGTACCGGTATTCACACACGTACCGATACTGATATTGTTTATTAGAAATCCTAGATTTCCACAAGTACTAGTATGGGTCAACTTGTACTGATATAGTCCCAATCGAGTACCGGTACAGCCAAAGCTCGTATTGATACCCTATTCATGGGTTCGCACAATTCCTCGAATTACGATATTACCATACTTTATTCAATCACTAAAGCTTATAAAAGTTATTAAGGTTTATTTACTAACGCATTCAATCAATTAATATTAATTACCAGCTTCATGATCATGTAACACCCCCGACCCGGATGTCATAATCTAGGCCTCAAGCCCAAACCAAAACCACAAAATTCCTCAAAATGGGTTTAGCCCAAACAAGTTATTTTCCAAAACAATTAAATCCAATAGTTGAAAACATAGATAAACAATTTAAACCATTACAAAAGAGCTCCACATTTATGTAAAACATTTAAACATTTGATTTAATATAATTTCAAAAGAAAGATTTATAGACTCAACCATGTAAGATCCTATGAATACATAGCTCACTAAACACAAGTATCGTACTCTGAAAGCCTCTACATGCTGGAATCTCTTACTGATAGTGCTCCTCGATCCTACGATCCGACGATCAACCTACGCACGAAAACAAAAATTCCAAGCGTTGAGCTTATAAAGCTTAATGTTACACATCTACTTTACTATACTTCATGCTAATCATAAACATAAGCATGGAAGCTAGTACGAGCAATAAAGAGAGATAAACAAACACATGGCACTACCACTAGTCGTCTAAACACATGCTCTCATCATACAAATCATCACACATGGCCCACAAGGCTTGATGTCACACAACCTCGGGAACGTACACTCAGAGCAAAACACCATACTTGAGATCCCACCAGATCCTCCGAGCAAAACATGTAATGTCATCATCATAAACTTAGAGTGAGGCTCGGTGTCACATAATCTCGAGAACGTATACTCTAAGTGAGGCTCGGTGTCACATAGCCTCGGGAACATACACTTTCTCTGGGTGAGGCCCGGTGTCATACAACCTCGAGAAAGTACACCCATACTCGACATCTCTCCTTGATTATCATCAAATGAGGCTCGATGTCACACAACGTTAGGAATTCACATCTGACATCTCTAACCATGGTATTGCAACACTCTTCTACTGGGTATCCGGATCCCATCAATTAAGAAGACTTAACCTATCAAAAGCCTACCCAGCATACAAGCAACGTGATCTCAAGGATCTCCCTATCGTTGCTAAATGTCACCATATCATTTATTTTACATTACCAAGTTGTTAATACATTATGGGAGGGTATATAATTAATCTCATTTATTGCCTCCATTAATCCATATTATCTTATTTATCAAGGCATAATTTAATTATTAATATTCACATCAGTTTCCATCATTAATTTACATTTATTGACTATTTAGCGTATCAAGTACCGGTACTCAAACACGATTATTGATACAGTACCCTCGGGTATCGATACTCACTCGTGTACCGATACTAAAACCACTTACTAGAAATCCTAGATTTCCACAAGTACCGATATTGGTCGACCCGTACCGATACAGTCCCTAAACGCGTACCAGTATGGCCAAAGCTCGTACAGATACCATATTAACAAGTTCGTACAATATCCTCGAATTACGATATTAAGATGCTTATTCGATTCCTAAAGCTTATGAAAGTCATTAGGATTTGTTTACTAGCACATTCATTCAATTAATATTAATTATCGGCTTCATAATCATTTATTCAATTATTACCATTATTCATCCTTTACACAATTATATCGAATACCATAATCTATTCGAGCAAGCAAACAAAGCATTGCAATTATCTCAATCAATCAAACAATCAACAATTAATCACACGAGCATCTCAAACAACCCTACACAGTCTCTAGAACCTCCATGAGTCCCATCATAATTATAGCATCATCATACATCTCATAAATATCAAGTTCTCATAATACCGGTCTCAACACATGCTTATCTATCATCAACCTATTTTGCAACCACTAACAAGCAAGACAAATAAGCTTATGATGCTCATGAAGCAATAATAGTTTGAGGTGTACTAACCTTAAGTTGATATCGCTAAAATTCTCATCCAAACTTCCCAAAAAATTCACTTGACCCGATATCCAATCCTAAATAATTCTCGTATACCAAATAATACCATAAATATCACTTAATTAAATACTTTAATGAATTTGAAGGGTCAAATTCATAAAAAAGCTAATCAGGTTCAAATTTGGCGAAACAGACTACACCATTGGATCTGAAACGTCGAGAAACCCCTAAGTAGGGTTCCCCAAAAAAAGTCAACGTCGGTCAATAGCGACACTTAATGGTCAACGACGGCATGGCGGCACTCAATGGCACAGTTGACGTCTTGGCTTGCGGCTCAGCTTGGGTCGGCTTAACAGGACAACTCAACCGGCTGGCCCAACGGCTCAGCTTGAGCTGGTATAGCTGCTCACACATAGGGGTGGCGCGTGCTGCGACTTTTGATGGCTGAACAGAACGGTCGATGCCTAGATCAGTTGTTCTCCAGCCTCTAATCACGGTGGTGGCCTCCATTTCTCGATTTGAGCAATCTAACCTCCTTAACTAGAAAACCCAAAACTTCCTCTCTCTCACTCCCTCTAACGGCGGCTCCGACGATGACGCCGCTGGTGCCGACAAACTCGTCTCAATGAGATGAACACAATGGCAGTAGAAGTGTCAACAACGGATGACTGGATCTTTGTAGATCAGAGTTGGAAGTTGAGGAAGGATTGGAAAAAGAAAGAGAAAAGAAAGATGGAAAAAGGTGGAAAGAGGAGAGAGAAGGGAAAGATAAAAATCTAATTTTCCTTCCCATTTTAATTCAAACTATCATCTTTCTCATTTCTTTTCCACAGGGCCCAAAGCTAGGGTCTAGGACCCAATTTGCTAGCCCGATATTCAAGTTTTTACAAATCATTTATTCGAATGTTATCACTATTTATCCCTTACACGTGACTTCCATTGAATCATGTTAATCCGTTTCAAGCAAACATATAAGGCATCACAATTATCAATCAATTCAATCAGTCATCAATCAGTCATCAAGCATCTCAAATGACCCTACATGTTCTCTAAAGTCTCTATGAGTCTCATCATAAACACAACATCACCATGCCTCACACAAATATCAAGTCTCATACTATTAGTCTCCAAACATGCATATTCATTGTCTACCTAATTTGCAGATACTAACACGCAAAGTAATCACATTTACGATGCTCATGAAGCATTAGGAGTTTGAAGTGTACTAACCTCAAGCACTAGCAATAAATCCTTATATAAGCTTTCCAATTACTCCACTTGGTCTGATATCCGATCCCAAATAACCCCCATCAAGAAACAAATTCGAATATACATTAATTTCATTTACCCCCTAATTAAAACACAATGTCAAACGTGTAAATAAACAACTTATCGAGTTTAAATTTGGTAGAACAGACTGCGCCAACTGACTCAGAATGTGGGTCATAAGAAAAAGTCAACACCCAATCAAAATCAAAGTCAAAGTCAACACCCATAGTCAAAGTTAACGGTCAACCCACCTGGTTAATAGTCCATGCGATCTAGTATGGTGTAGGTGCATAGAAGCTATGGTGCACCCGTGGCTAGTGATTCAGTAGCGCATGTGCAAGGCAGCATGGTGTACTCCAACTGCTGGACAACGCCCACTCTTAGGCGCCGAAGAGTACGACGTGTGCGGCGGCTTCTGGTGGCTGAACGATGATGGCAAGCTCTAGTCTGACATATTTTTTGATTAGGGAATCCGATGGTAACCTCCGTTTTTGATTTTGAACACTCGAATATGGCTAACTCACAAAACCTGAATATTTTTTACCCTCTCCAATGACAACTCTGACGGTCATTCTAAGACCATTGGCCGACTCATCTCGATGAAATGAATGCAATGGTACCATAGGTGTCTAAAATGGATGATCGGTTGGCAATAGATTAGGGTTCTAAACTCCCCATTTTACTTTTTCTCTTTCTTCAAAGTATCTCTCTTCTTTATTTCTTTTCTAACTTTTCAGCCACCTTTAATTCAAATACCACTCTTCCCAAGAAAAATGGGTAAAGTAATTATTTAACAGTTATCTTCCCCTTGTTCCCGCTTAGGCTTCCAACTTTAAATTCCTTATTCATTTAAGTCCTTAATTTCATTTAAATCAGGCTTCAACTTAAATATTCTTTATAATTAAACCACCAAATTAAAAGGTCCAAAACCCGAATCTGAGACCTGATATATTAACTCAAACTTTGGATCGTTACAATTTGATTTATGGAAAATACTTTGATACACAAGCTTGTGTAAACTTTAGTTTACACAAGTCATTCAATTTTAGGGTTTAGGGTTTTAGGTTAGGGTTAAGGGTTTAGTGTATGTTGTAGGATTTAAAGTTTATGGTTAGAGTTTAAGGTTTAGGTTTTAGGGTGCTAATGTTTGGGATTTAGGTTTTAAATTTTATAGAAGGCTTATGTAAATATTTGTACACAATTTGTGTATCAAAATATAACCCTTGATTTATTTTGGAAATGTTTTGATTGATATGAAGGAAATGTACAATTTTAATTTGAATGGCCGCTTCGGTAACTCAAGATTAATATGATTTATAGCATGTCTTTGGTCAACAATCTCTAGAGCAGGTGGTTAAAGCTCTTAGTTGACATCCTCCCCTTCCCCTATGATGTGGTTTAAGACCAACAGGAGCGAAATTTCCCTTAGAATTTGTATTCAAAAAATAGGGTAAACTACCTTGCTGACCACCCAACTATTGAGTCTGACTTATTTTGGCCACAAAACTACAAAAATTTAAAATTTGACCACCCAACTATTTAATTGGACCTATTTTGACCACCACCCGTTAAAATCTAATGGAGAGGTGACGTGACAGTTAAAGAAAATTTATATAATTACATATTTGGTCCTTGTTAGTTACATATTATATCAATTTGGTCATAATTTTAATTTAATCAAATAAAATTAATCAACCAATCAGATGATGACACATGTCATCACCCGATTTTTAATTTATCTAATATATTTATTTTCTTTTAATCAGGTGGTGACATGTGTCACCACTTGGTTAAAGGAAAATTAAAGAGATAAGATTGTGTTTGGTGGTGGTTGAACTTAGGATCTCTTAGATAAAAAAACTCAAGCTATTACCACTACACCAACCTATTCATATTGTACAAGTTGCAACCTATTCATAAGGTAAAAGTAATGGCTTGTATTTTTTACCCAAGAGATCCTAGGTTCAACCCACACTAGGCACAATCTTATCTCTTTAATTTTCCTTTAACCAGGTGGTGACACGTGTCACTACCTGATTGGAGGAAAATAAATATATTAAATATTAAATAAATTAAAAATAAGAATAAACACGTGTCATTATCCGATTGGTTAATTAATTTTATTTGATTAAATTAAAATTATGACCAAATTGATATAATATGTAACTAACAATGACCAAATGTGTAATTATATAAATTTTATTTAACTGCCACATTATCTCTCCGTTAGATTTTAACGGCTGGTGGTCAAAATAGGTCCAATTAAATAGTTAGATGGTCAAATTTTAAATTTTTGTAATTCGATGCTTAAAATAGATCATATCAATAGTTAGGTGGTCACCCAGATAGTTTATAGATAGATAGATAGATAGATAGATAGATAGATAGATAGATAGATATAGCATGCCTTTGAAGTGTATGATTTTATTGGGAAAAGTTCAATGGACTCAGAGTCTATCTAAACTTCTACAAGAAGAGTATAGAAGGCTATCCATATAAAATTTTGGTAGAACTTAGAAAGATTTTGTTTGACCATAGTTTTTGTTCATTAAGGAATAGGATAGTGCATTTGCTTTTCACGTTTGAGTGGTTAGTTTTTCGCTTGGGAGAATGAAGTCATTACAAATGAATTAGGGTGAAATTGTCATTATCTTGAAAATTTGTTAGATTGAACTTAAACGTCACTTGTATTGTGATCTTATAATGAATTGCAAAACCCCATTCGTAGGTTAAGTCCAAATTGTGTCAAAAGTTGTTTGTGTTATTTCACTTATTTTACCTTTCATGTGTCTAGCTATGTTAATCTGAATTATCACTCATCATTTGTTTGGTGCATACAATAAAAAAAAATTAATGGTTAAATATTAAAATAAAAAATATTATGAATATTAACCATTGAGAGATCCACTAATTGATCTAGTGGCTAAGGATGCTCATCTTGTATGGGTTCGAATCTTGACATGGGAATGTAATACCTCTCTATTTAATCAAAAAATATTAACCGATTAACAAATTTTTCATTGCTCAAACTTCACAAAATTTTCATCGTAATCTTTTCTACCATTCTTATATTAAGAAAAACGAGTAGGTCTGGGGTGCGGCATGTCTAGGGTGCAGCATGTCTAGGGTGTTGCTAAAAGACGGCAAGTTCCGAAACTTGTCCTTGAACTAAAAATGTTAGGCTTCTTGATAATATTTTCAGTTGTTTTTTATTCCTGCAAGTATCGATACTTAGTTTTTTATTATAAATTTTCAGTTTAGGACAAAGTATCAAAACTTACAAAATAAGTATTAATACTTACAGAAAAAACAAAAAATACCAACTAAAAATGTTATCAAGAAAAATAACATTTTCAGTTTGAGGACAAATTTTAAAACTTACCGTCTTTTAACCGCACCCTAAACTTGCCGCACGATAGACTCACCCCAAGAAAAGCCTTAAAATATATAAGTTGTCTTGCAACCCAAATAAGCACAAGTTACAATCATACTATTTCTAGTAACATTTCAACGGATAAAGCAAATTTGGTCGATCTTGTGTGATTTTGATTCCCAACATTTTTTGGCTTTAATCATTAGTATCTGGCCCATTGGTCAATTAATTGAGATAAAATTTTGCAGAGGCTTATTACGAGGGCGACTCTCTCAATCTAATTTTTTCCATTCAGAATATCATGATTTAAAACCATGTCATTGCTTAAGGGATCTAGCATCTCATGTAATACCCCTAAATATGGCTTATAATTATTGATAATGATTCGAATGTGACTCAATTGATTCAGGTGTCTCTTAGAATAACCAATTAAGAGAATTAAGACTAAATTGAAATCATAAATAGGTTGAGAGCCTTATTTAAAAGACTCAATTGATTTCAAACTAGAGTTTGATGTTTTCATGTAAGAAAATGGATACTTGGAGGGTAAGTACACTTGTCCAATTAAAGGACAAGCAAGGTGTAGGGGTTGAATGAAACATGGCATTTGATGGACGATAGAGAAATCAACAAGTGTTTCTTCATCCTCCTTCCTTGTTCTTCCTCCTGTTAGAGTATGCCCAAAGACCAATCATAAGATGATTGTAAATAACATTTGTTTTACCTTGTTTATTCATAAAGAGGCATTGCCATTATTATTTTCAGTTACAATTCTGCGTGCATAAATAAACTGAATTATAATAAAGTCCTTAGAATAATATGGTTATTCTTAAATGTCCTTAGTCGAGTATTATTGTGGGAATGGAAAACAATAATGCATTAAGACTAATATGTAGTTAATTGATGACAAAGTATTGTCATTGACATAGAGATGTCAAAATCAATACATAAGTATGTGTTAGAGAACGACATACTAAACTGACCCGCTATGAGCATGTTTCTTGGATTATTATGGGACGGTCACAATATTGCTCATAGTGATAACTACATGTATGATCCTCATACTTGAGATTATTATTATTTCAACATCGTGAGTGGCATATTTTGATACAGTCAAACGTGTTTCGTAACTAACAACACTATAAAGACTGATATTCGATATGTCAAAATCTATATAGTGGGATATGGTTGATCAAGATAGAATTTGTCCCTCCTACATAACAGGAGTAATATCGTAGGCCACTTGATTGAGTGAGACTAGAAATGCATGACCATGCTCGAATAAGTTGATATGAGATATCATAGATATTCGTTTATAATAGCGTACTCAAGATATCAAGAAATATTAGATGGACTATACAAGTGTGACTGTTCCATGACTTGTGTCCAATCTAGATATAAAGGACAAAATGATGTAATACATGAAAAAGAGTTGATCACGAAAAAGGTTATGTCGAATCATGATTTCTTGTAACTTAGGTGACAATGACATATTGGTAGATGTCACTCATTATTTGTAATATTAGAAATGTTCTAATGTTTACTACTAACGTTACATGAACCTACAAGGTCACACCCACAATTGAAATGAGCATATATTAAACGAACTATATATGTACAAATTTGTTGTACACAGATTTAGTTAAACTAATATATATTTGATATATATAATTTAACTATTGGGTAAATATTAAAATAAAAATAATTATTGTAATTATGACTCTTTTAATATATAAATAATATAATTCGATTTAAATCAATATATATATTGAAATCCTAATGAAGTTGAACTGGATTATATATATTTAATATATATATATATATATATATATATATATATATATTGAAATCCTAATTAAAGTTGAATTGGGATTATATATATATATTGAAATCATAATTAAGTTGAATTGAGATTATATATTTAATATATATATATATGGGTTAGGATCCACTTACATGGTGTAAAACTCAATTACATTTACACTCTTTTTGGACCGTTGGATGATGATAATTAATGGTTAAGATTGTTTCCTTATCTTTTTTCCAAGTGATAATCTTCACATTTTTTACTGTTAATCTCATCCATCCATTTTACTCATCCAATGGCCATGGATAGTGTAAAACTACATGAGTTTTACACCATGTAACTGGATTCCATCCCTATATATATATATTGAAATCCTAATTAAGTTGAATTGGGATTATACATATATTTAATATATATTAAAATCCTAATTAAAGTTAAATTGAGATTATATATATTTAATATATATATATATATATTGAAATCATAATCTGAGTTGAATAAGGATTACAAAGGCTATATAAAGGCATGAGAGATCTAGTAATCATTAATGCTTTTGAGAAAAACATTCTATATAGTTTAGAGAGTTTTTATATGCTTATTCCCTTCTAAATAGTTTAGAGAGTTTTATATGCTCGTTTCAACTGGGTGAACTACGTAGAGATCGGAGCGTTATTATTGCGGACTAAGAATCGACATTGTGGAATCGTGATTGAATTTTTTTTATCTTCTCCAAATTCAGAATTCCAGATTTTTAACAAGTAATTCTTCACATTTTTCACCTCAATTCATTCCTCATACATGGATCTCTGGTGGTGATTGCTGGATTTTTTTTCGCTACGCCATGGGATGAACCGGCGTGACCCTACAGTGGTATCAGAGCCACTTGTACGATACAGATTCGAATTATGATTACTTGGGTGATGTAATTGTATAAGATACATGTTATTTTTATTTATTTAAAAAATATATGATATTTGTACGAGCAAATCTATTAAACCACGATTAATCTGTTAATACAATTAAAAGATGTTGTAACCCCGTCGACCCGGTCTAGTCGCAAGACTGAACCGAATAAGTCTCACAGGGAATATTGAAGAAAAACCCGAAAGTTTGCCTTTAATAAACAACTTTTTTTCTTTTTATCTTCTCTAAATGCAACATTTTTATCCTAAGTGTACGGGCTCGTAGCGGGTGAATTTACGACTCAATCGAGCGTCGATTTGACATCTAATTGTTCTTGTTGTCAATTAAGGACCATTTTGTAAAACTTACAAATTTCAGGGACTTAATGTGGAATTAAATTTACCAATATACAATTAGTCAGGTCTCATGCTCACACGTCAATAATTAGCTTAACATAACCATCCAAACTCACTCAAATGCATTCACAACATTTAGTGACCAAAACCTAAGAAAACAAAAACTCAAAAGATGCCATTTAACAACCATAACGGCTGGCCGTATCGATACCCTCAGGCCCGTATCGGTATGGTGCTTGTAATTTTTAAAATCCCAAATTCCATAAGCACTTAACTGTACCGATATGTCCTCGCGTATCGAAACTCCTTCCTTTTTTGCCTTCAGCCTGTACCGATACGGTACTTAGCGTACCGATACGATATGCTTGAAATGGCTTACCCGTATCGATACAGTAGCCCACGTACCAATACACCTGGGCCTGTAATGTTCAATTTTTCTGTTTAATCACACAATTAAGCTACCTAAACCACTCTAGCATGCTTCAAAGTCACATATAACATATTCAAGGATCGATCTTTAGCCAAAAGCACTAGAAACAACACCAAAACATGATCATATACTCAAAGGGAAATCTATAGGCATGTACCCTATTGCCAAGCCAAGTTAAACACCAAAAATCATACCAAAGCTCAAACCAAACAACAAAGGCCATTTACAAGTCTTTAAAGGCAACACAAACATGTGCCAAACCAGGGAGTTCTTCAGCATACTCCTAAAACATATGATACCCCTCCCATTGCCAAATTATTACTACCATTTAGTTCAAAACCATACTTGAGATTAAATAACCTCTTGGATTTCTACTCTTGCCTCCTTGTTGCCCAACAAGCTATTTATCTGCATTGTAAAGAAAAGAGAGCGTAAGCAACAAGCTTAGTAAGGGACGCTCATTCGAAAACCACAACAATGCCTTTTTGAAAACCTTTTTCTCATCAAACTGTTTCTCATGATGCTCAAATACTTTCTCACGCTTTAAAACCCATCAAAGTAAAATCATTTACCTTTCTACACATGTATCATTTATCTCATGCATTAAACTCAATGCAAATCTCAATGTAAGCTTCACATGCTCGACATTACAAACCACAATTCAAAATAGAATCTCATGTATAAATCCTATTATACAAAACCTTTTAAAACAATGATACATGTAATCTCATATATTGCCATTCAAGTGACCCGGATGGCTACGACCCCATCCTAGGATAGCACTACCCCTATCCATTAAAGTTCGGATATACAGACACCTTGATGGCTCTGACCCCATCAAGTCTCATGGTGATACTACCCACCATAATGTACACTTCGAGCCGGGTTGGCACTACCCCCATTTCCCGTGGTGATGGCACTACCCCTATCACCCGTAACACAATAAACTACCCCTATTGTGTAACCGAAGAATTTGGCTCACGTACGAATTTTGTATATATTATAGTGCACTCTCATCCTATTGGACGACCAATTATATCCGATTATAATAAGCATCATCACTTGCTAATATACACTTTAAAACCATGTTACCATATTGTTTTTCAATGCATAAAAATAAACCATTTCTCATCCCATTTCAAAAGCACAACCAATGCATAACATTTTCTCAACAAGATATAATCTCTTTGAAATCATAAATCAATATCATGGGATCATTTGAATCATCACTCAATTCATAAAAACACGCATAATAGTAGGTAACAAATCTATCTTCAAAATCATGAGCATGAATTAACAAAACAATGGGAAAACCAAAAACCGAGAGCGAAACCTTTCATACTTACTTCCGAGCTTAGACTAACATTTCAAGATTAATCTAAACCCCCAAACCTTGCTTTCTAACCTTTTAAAAGCTTTTAAATCATTTCCACTCACCAACAACGCTTCGCTTGCTTTGCCGAAGCGATCTCAAGCCTTCAGTTCAACCGAAACCTCTTCCAACGCTATCAGATCATTCTCCCCTACTTCTCTAATGATTGATTTTCCCCCAATTGTATAGATTTACCTCAAATCTTTGAAGAAGAAATTGATGTTTGGCTGGAGAAAATTTGGGAGAAAATGGTTGAGAGAAAAGTTAGTTACGTGAAATATGCTTTAAGAGATTAATGCCTAATTAATTCTCTCCAACTTATTTTATTTATTAAAACCACTTTAAAATTAGCCAATTAAGAGGAAAATTTCTGAATTAGACTTTGGGTCAAATGATCCTTAAAGATTTAAAGTTTCGTTATTTTGCAAAATAGTCACCAAAAATAGTTTTACGATTTTACATTTTGGTCACTAGTTCCAAAATGTCAAACCTCCAAAATCCATTTTCCAAAGTTGATTCCACCAAAATCATTATATATTAAATAATGATTTTAAAATATTTTTTCGATATTTTATTTCCTCCAAAAACCCTTCAAATCAATTAAATCCCAAAACTAGCCTAAATTGCCGAAACCGGTTCGACCGAACCGTCTAGCCTAAACCCGGCTAACTCCTACGCCCAAAACCAGGGCATTACATCTCTCCCCCACTTAAGAAATTTTGTCCTCGAAATTTACTTGGTAGAAAAAGATAAGGAAACTGCTTCTTCATGTCACATTTTCTTTCCCACGTGGCTTCCTCGACACCTCGGTGCCGCCACAACACCTTAACCAACTCTAAACCTTGCTGTCTAAATCCAAGATCTTAAACGGTTCCTCATCATATATCAGATCTGGATTCAACTCAACCTCCTCAACAGGCATAACATGCGATGAATCCGATCTATACTTCCGCAACATGGATACATGAAAAATATCATGTATCTTTTCCAACTCAAGCGGTAACCTCAATCTATAAGCCACTGGTCCAACGCGCTCAAGCACCTCATACGGTCCAATAAACCTCGAACTCAACTTACCTTTTTGACCAAACCTCATCGCCTTTTTCCAAGGTGAAACCTTCAAAAATACTTTATCACCAACCGCATACTCAATCTCGTTACGCTTCAAATCCGCGTAAGACTTTTGCCGGTCCAAAGCCACTTTCAAATGATCACTAATGAGCTTCACTTTTTCTGTTGTTCCTTTAAGCATAGCCGGCAAAGAAACAAACTTTCCCCCCGCTTTCGTCCAACAAAGAGGCATTCTACACTTCCTACCATACAAAGCTTCCTATAGAGCCATTTGTATACCTACCTGATAACTATTGTTGTAATCAAACTCCACCAAAGGCAACTGTCTCTCCCAAGATCCTTGAAAATCTATAACATAACACTGCAATATATCCTCAAGCACTTGAATAACACGCTCAGACTGACCATCCGTTTGTGGATGATACGAAGTACTGAAATTGAGCCGTGTACTGAAAGATCCATGTAAACATTTCCAAAACTTTGATGTAAAACGCGCATCTCTGTCTGACACAATGGACTTAGGCACCCCATGCAACCTCACAACCTCTGCGATGTACAACTCCGCTAGCTTATCCAACGAATACATAGTATGCACAACCAAGAAATACACACACTTCGTAAAATGATCCATAATCACCCAAATAGAGTTCTTCTTTGACAGGGTCAAAGACAAACCCGTCACGAAATCCATTGTGATCCTCTCCCATTTCCATTTCGGTATATTCAAAGGTTGTAACAACCCGGAAGGAAACTGATGCTCAGTTTTCTCTCGCTAACAGACCATACACTTGCTCACAAAGTCAGTGACATTCCTCTTTAAACCAACCCAATAGTTATCATCCTTCAACCCACGATACATCTTAGTACTACCATGATGTATAGCAAAAGGACTACTATGCGCCTTAGTCAGAATAGTGCGCCTCAACTCAAAATCTTCCGGCACAACTATCTGACATTACCCTCTGCAATGTCCGTAACATGCGATACCAATGAATTATCGGGCAACTGCTTCTCGTTAATCAACTGAGCTAAGGAGTGATTCACTTGCAACTTGGCTACCAACCCACCATCTCGCGACAAACTCAACCGTGCAAACATGGCCCTCATATCTAAAGCCACATTCCTACTCAAAGCATCAGCCTCCACATTAGCCTTACCAGGATAATACTTGGTCGTCAAATCATAATCCTTAAGCAACTCCAACCATCTTCGTTGCCTAAGATTCAACTTTTTCAGCGGTATCAAATATTTACAACTTTTATGATCCGTATACACCACATATTTCTCACCATAAAGATAATGTCTCCAAATCTTTAGCGCAAACACCACGCAACTAAATCAATATCATACGTAGGATAATTGCGCTCATGCACCTTCAACTGTCTAGATGCATAAGCCACAACTCTACCACCTTGCATCAACACACACCCTAATCCCACATAGGATGCATCACTATAGATCACAAACTCTTTTCCTGACTCGAGTTGAATCAAGATCAGAGCTCGCTTCAAAGCTTTCTTCAACTTCTCAAAAGCTTGTTGCCTAGCCTTCACCCACTCAAACTTAACATCCTTTTGCAACAACTTTATCAAAGGAGCAGCAACCTTAGAAAAACCATCCACAAAACAATGATAATATCCTGCCAAACCCAAGAAATTATGAACCTCTGTCACCGACTTAGGTTGCTTCCAATTTACAACTGCCTCAATTTTCTACAGATCCACATGAATACCTTCTGGCGACACCACATGACCAAGAAACACCACCTCCTTAATCCAAAACTCACACTTGCTCAACTTTGCATACAACTGATTATCCACCAGAACTTGTAAAACAATCCGCAAATGCCTATTGTGATCCTCCTTGATACGTGAATATACAAGGATATCATCGATAAACACCACTACGAACAGATCCAAGAACTCATGGAACATCTGATTCATCATATCCATGAAAGCTGCAAGTGCATTCGTCAATCCAAACAGCATCAACAAGAACTCATAATGCCCGTAACAGGTGCAAAAGCTCATATTCGGCACATCCTTACTCTTCACCTTCAACTGATAGTATCCTAATCTCAAATCAATCTTAGAAAACACTATCGCACCATGGAATTGATCGAATAGGTCATCAATTCGCGGCAAAGGATACCTATTCTTAATCGTCAACTTATTTAGTTGCCGATAGTTGATGCACATTCTCATAGTGCCATCCTTCTCCCTCACAAACAACAGAGGCACTCCCCAAGACGACACACTAGACCGTATGAACCTACAGTCTAGCAACTCCTGAAGCTGGGTCTTCAACTCCTTTAACTCCTTGGGTGTCAGGCGGCAAGCCAGACATCTCTTCTGGAAACACCCTAGAAAATCACAAACAGTCCGAATATCCTGGGGACCTGCCTTCTTCATATTCTGATTTATAACATACGCCAAGTATGCATGACATCCTACTTTCAACAACTTCTGCACTTCTAAAGCCGAAACAACATTGGACAAGTACTTAACATTCTCACCCACCACTACAACTTCATAATCATCAGCAAGCTTCAACGAAAAGCACTTGGTTTCACAATCTACTACAGCCCTATGCTCGATCAATCAATCCATACTGAGAATAAAATCAAAACCATAGAAAGGTAACTCCATTATATCAACCGCAAACACATGTCCTTGAACCATCAATGGATACCACCTATGCAACTTTCTAACAACGATCGTCTCACCAAAAGAACTCGTCACTTGCATACCCACATCTAAAAACTCAACCGGTACATCAAGCAATTGTACATGCTCATGCAAAATGTATGAATGCATAGAACCAGAATTAATCAAAAAAAGTAATGACAAGGTTTACAACGTAATGGTACCTGTGATCACATCCGTGTCATTCCTCTCCTCGCGGTGTGTATACACCCTAGTTGGTCCACCACCCTTAAGTTGAACTGCCACAACATGAGCAACATTTCTCTGACCATCCTCCCTACGTTGAAAATTACATCGGCCGCGTCCACGCCCCTCTAAGATTCAATAGCACGCACCGATTCTTGTCTAGCTAACTGAGGACAATCACGCTTCACATGGCCCTATGAACCACAACCCCAACAAACACCGAGAGTACCCCATCACTCTCTAGAATGTCGCCTCCCACAACAACCACACTTAGGTAAATGAACCATATCATTTTGGCCATGCTACCCGCGACCCACGTTACCTCCACTACCACACCTCGAATCTGGGTGAAAATTCCTATCATGCTGCCTCTTGTAATGATTCTTTCCACCATCAAACTCAGCAACCCTCTTACCAAAACTAGGATTCCCCGAGTGAGAGGACAAACCCAAACTCTGCTCTATATCCTTGGTGCAAGTAACCAAAACATCAAAATTTTTATATTATGAAGCCAACATATATGTCTTCACTTCCTTCACCAAACCATATCGGAAGTGATCACACTGCTTCTGTTTGTCGGGAACCAGCTCAGGAGCATACTGGCTCAACCTGACAAAGTAAACCTCGTACTCCACAACAGACATGTTTCCTTGTACTAAAGCCATAAAATCTCACTTCTTCTCTCTTGATAACGAGAACCCAAATACTTTTTATGGAAAGAATATATGAAGAACTCCCAGGTCACCTCAGTAGGTTTCATCCCTGTAATAGTGGTAGTCCACCACGAATAAGAAACTCCTTGAAGCAAAGATAACGTACAACCCAACTTATGCGCATCCGAGCACTCCATCTGACCAAGAATCCTCCGCGTGCTCTCAAACCATGCCTTAGAACCCTTTGAAGACAAATATCTAAACTCAGTACCACCCAAACTGCGTAAACGCTCCAAAGGTAAACCAGGGTTAGTCGCATGTTATGGTGCAACTGCGTGTATACCCGCCACTGTAGCCTAAAAAGCTCCAGCTATAGCCTGGATCAACAGGGTCATATCACCGATAGCCTGACCCTGTGCTACTTGAGGTCCTACACCTCCCGTACCAATTCCAGCTCCGATTCCATCACCACTAAAAGGAGGTGGAGGGGGCAGCACAACGTCATTTTGCTCATTCTCCGCAATACCATGTGTATTGATTCTAAGCTCTCATCTCGATCCCATTATGAAAAATAGTATGAATCTCTAGCATATAAATGCAATAATGAAAATAGTTAGACTAGCCAGAAGCAAAAATCCAAGACGCTCAAGTCTTAAAACAAAATCTCTTTACATCAATAGAAATAATGGCAAAGGGTACCCCCAATCTCTATCCCAAACCATCACATAACAATCATATGATAGGCTATCAAACACCGTGCATAGCAAACATTAAGAAAAACAATCGTCTTACCTCCTAATTCTTCGTAAACCTTACCCCACTTTTGCAAACTTACCCTAGTTTTTCATAAACCTAGCTCTGATGCCAACAAATGTAACCCCCTCGACCCGGTCTAGTCGCAAGACCAAATCGAACGAGTCACACATGGAATATTAAAGAAAAACCCAAAAGTTTCTCTTCAATAAATGACTTTTTTTTCTTTTTATCTTCTCTAGATGCAACATTAGTATCATAAGTGTACGGGCTGCAGCGGGTGAATTTACGACTCAATCGAGCGTCGATTCGACATCCAATTGTTTTGGTTGTCAATTAGGGACCATTTTGTAAAACCTACAAATTTTAGGGACTTAATGTGGAATTAAAGTTACCAATATACAATTAGTCAGGTCCCATCCAAACTCACTCAAATGCATTTACAACATTCAGGGACCAAAACGTAAGAAAACATAAACACAAAAGATGACATTCAACTACAATAACGGCTGGTCTTATCGATACCTTTAGGCCCGTATCGGTACGGTGCTTGTAATTTTTAAAATCCCAAATTCCAATAGCACTTAATCGTACTAATACGCCCTTACATATCAAAGCGTCTTCCCTTTTTTCCATCAGCTTGTACGATATGGTACTTAGCGTACCGATACGATATGCCTGAAATGGCTTACCCGTATCGATACAGTAGCCCGTGTACCGATATGCATGGGCCTGTAATGTTCAATTTTGCTGTTTAATCACACAATTAACCTACCCAAACCACTCTAACATGCTTCAAAGTCACGCATAACATATTCAAGGACCGGTCTTCAGCCAAAAGCACTAGAAACAACACCAAAACATGACCATATACTCAAAGCGAAATCTATAGGCATGCACCCTATTGCTAAGCCAAGTTAAACACCAAAAACCATACCAAAGCTCAAACCAAACAATAAAGGCCATTTACAAGTCTTTAAAGGCAACACAAACATGTGCCAAACTAGGGAGTTCATCAACATACTCCAAAAACATATGATACCCCTCCCATTGCCAAATTATTACTACCATTTAGTTCAAAACCATACTTGAGTTTAAAAACCTCTTGGATTTCTACTCTTGCCTCCTTGCTGCCCAGCAAGCTATTTATCTGCATTGTTAAGAAAAAAGAGCATAAGCAACAAACTTAGTGATGGACGCTCATTTGAAAACCACAACAATGCTTTTTTGAATCCATTTTTCTCATCAAATCATTTCTCATCATGCTCAAATACTTTCTCATGCTTTTAAACCCATCAAAGCAAAATCATTTACCTTTCTACACATGTATCATTTATCTTATGCATTAAACTCAATGAAAAACTCAATGTAAGCTTCACATGCTCGAACATTACAAACCACAATTCAAAATAGAATCTCATGTATAAATCCCATTATAAAAAACCATTTAAAACAATGATACATGTAATCTCATATATTGGCATTCAAGTGACCAGGATGGATACGACCTCATCCTTGGATCGCACTACCCCTATCCACTAAAGTTCGAATATGCGAACACCTTGATTGATCCGACCCCATCAAGTCTCATGGTGATACTACCCATCATAATACACACTTCACGACGGGTTGGTACTACCCCCATTACCTGTGGTGATGGCACTATCCCCATCACTCGCAACACAATAGAACTTCCCCTATTGTGTAACTAAAAAATTTGGCTCATGTACGGATTTTGTATATATTATAGTGCACTCTCATCCTATTAGTCGACCAATTATATCTAATTATAATAAGCATCATCACTTGCCAATATACACTTTAAAACCATGTTACCTTACTATTTTTCAATGCATAAACATAAACCATTTCTCATCCCATTTCAAAAGCACAACCAATGCATAGCATTTTCTCAACAAGATATAATCCATTTAAAATCATAAATCAATCTCAAGGGATCATTTGAATCATCTTTCAATTCATAAAAACATGCATAACAGTAGGTAACAAATCTATCTTCAAAATCATGAGCATGATTTAACAAAACAATGGGAAAATCGAAAACCAAGAGCGAAACCTTTCATACTTACTTTCGAGCTTAGACTAGCATTTCAAGCTTAATCTAAACCCCCAAACCCTACTTTCACACCTTTGAAAAGCTTTTAAATCATTTCCACTCACCGACAACGCTTCGCTTGCTTTACCGAAGTGATCTCAAGCCTCCGGATCAACTAAAAACCTCTTCCAACGCTATCAGATCATTCTCCCCTGCTTCTCTAATGATTGCTTTCCCCTTTTTTTTATAGATTTACCTCAAATCTTTGAAGAAGAAACTGATGTTTGGTTGGAGAGAATTTGGGAGAAAATAGTTGAGAGAAAAGTTAGTTACGTGAAATATGTTTTAAGAGATTAATGCCTAATTAATTCTCTCCAACTTATCTTATTGATTTAAACCACTTTGAAATTAGCCAATTAAGAGGAAAAAGTCTGAATTAGAATTTGGATCAAATGCTCCTTAAAGATTCAAAGTTCTGATCTTTTACAAAATAGTCACCCAAAACAATTTTACGATTTTACATTTTGGTTACTAGTTCCAAAATGTCAAACCTCCAAAATCCATTTTCCAAAATTGTTTCCACCAAAATCATTATATATTAAATGAAGATTTTAAAACATTTTTTCCATATTTTATTTCCTCCAAAAACCCTTCAAATCAATTAAATCCAGAAACTAGCCTAAATTGCCAAAACCAGTTTGACCGAACCATCTAGCCTAAACCCGACTAACTCCTAGGCCCAAAATTGGGGCGTTACAGATGTTCCTAAAATCGATGATTAAGAATCATTAGGATCTTTGTCGATAGGGTTTGAAATATTATATGTTAATTGTTAACATATTCAATATTGAGTTTTAGGGTTTTAGATGTTAAGTGTTAACATACGCGGATTAAAGTTAAATATTAGACTAATGGTTAGTCTATAGATTTCGTGCGGGAAAGTAACATGATTTTTTTTTCAGTAAAAAAAGCCTCATGGATTTTAAAGTCCTGAAAAACATGATAATGTTGATAAAAGTTATCAAATCGTGAGGTTTTTACATAGCAGTTAATATGCTAATCTTTAAAATTTTCTCTGCCGCTAACCAGGCAGCGGCAAATCCACCGGCAGCTACAGGGCCTCTAAAACCCGACAAGGGGCTCTGCCCTTTGACCTGTAAAAGGGCTCCGCCCTGTAGACCCCCGGAAGGGTTTTGACAACTGGGTAGGAACAATTTGGTAAGACTTTAATAACAAACCACGTCTTTATTATGTTTGATATGCATGATGTTTGGAATGCATGGTTATAGCCTAATAGCCCATTTAGTTTTATTTATAAGGTTTTATAAATACGGCTTGCGTGTCGTGCCTTTCTATACTTCTATTGTAATTCTCTTCTCATCTTACTCCCTTGTATGTAAAATGAGTTTCTAAAATTGTAATCTATAAGAAGAAGCATGGACCAGAGGAACAAAAGTGTGGGCTGATAGAAAAATGCTTGAGAAGTATTTTTATCCTTAGAATAATTTAGTTCTCCCATTGGCTATAACGATTGCATTCATATTTACTGCTTTTTATGTATGTGATAAAATGAATGTATGAGATGCATGCTAGTTAATTGATAAGATCAAATGTTAAATGGTGAGATAATATTCACAAAACCCCTCAATAAAATATTATGTATTTTATTGTTTCCCAATGTTAACCCTCATTAAAGTCTAGATCGATACAATGTAGGTTCTACTAAAGCGAGATACTTGTATCTATCTTGGCCAAACGTGAAGAATAAGCAAGCGATATTCGTTGGATGTAACATTGGTTAAAGACTTAACTAGGTTACTCTAATAGGATTAGAAACCTAAAGGGTAGTTATTTGGATAATCATAAGATGATTATGAGCAAGAGTTGTTCACCAAATGAAGGAGTTACATGAGATGTAATTAGCAAGTGTTGCTTACCTAGATAGACCATAATCTTAAGAGAAAAGCCAAAGCTAACTTAAGAAATGTGAAATTTGGATCCTTACCCACTAGAAAAACTTTACAAAAAGTATTTTCAACATTAATATTTGAGGGTTATTAATTTTAATAAAAATAGTGGGAGTATCAAGTCCTTTTATAAGCAAACACTGTAAACGTACTCAAAATTCATATTTTATTATTGTAGACATATTATACAAATTTGTTATCATTGCGATGGTCCTTGAAAAGGACAAGTTGAACGTCATAAACTACCTTGACTAGTCACTAGAAGGAAAAAGTTTCCATTTGTAATAAGACATGTCATTGTAAAAGAAACTGCCCCATTTATCTTGAAAAGTCAATAAGACAAATGAAAGCGGAGCGTCTGCCTCAAGTATTTATGTTATTGATATTAATTTATCAACATCTACTTCTTAGGTATTGGATACTGATTATGGTTCTCATATTTCTATATTTGTATAAGGACTACAAAAGAGTAGAAATATGAGAAAATGAGAGGTGGACCTACGAGTTGGTAATGGAGCAACATTTGCTGCATTAGCTATAGGAACATATACTTTATCGTTACCTAGTGGACTTAATTTATGTTTAGAGGATTGCTATTTTGTGTCTAGTTTGACTAAAAAATCATTTCGATTTCTTGTTTAGACAAGATTGGTTTTGAGATAATTATTAAAAATAATTGTTGTTCTTTTATCTCGATAATGTTTTCTATGGTGTGACACAATTAATAAATGGCCTCTATATTTTGGATCAAGAGAATTCCATTTACAACATAAATACGAAAAGATCAAAACAAATGACTTTAATCAAACTCATCTTTGGCATTGTCACTTGGGTCACATAAGTGAAAAAAGTATTTCAAAACTTCATAAAGATGTATTTTTGGATTCATTTGTTTTCGAACAACTTGATGTATGCGAGCCTTGCTTATTGGGAAAGATGACTAAAGCTTCTTTTAATGGTAAAAGTAAGCGAACAAGTGATTTAATGGGATTAATACATAGTGGTGTATATGGACCAATGAATACACTAGCCAGAAGAAGGTTTTCAATACTTCATTACTTTCACAGATGACTTTAGTAGATATGGGTACATTTACCTAATGCATCATAAACCCGAAGCCCTTGAAAAGTTCAAGGAATGTAAAAATAAAGTACAAAACCAACTAGAAAAAAACATTAAAGCTCTTCGATCAGATCGATGAAGAGAATACTTAAGCTTAGAGTTTGGTGACCTTCTTAAGGAATATGGGATTGTCTCACACCTCCTGGTATTCCACAATGGAATAGAGTTTCTGAAAAGAAGAAATTGAACATTGTTAGACATGGTTTGATCAATGATGAGTCTCGCTGATCTTCCAGTTTCTTTTTGGGGACATGCGCTAAAAATAGCTGCTTTCACACTAAATCGTGTTCCATCTAAATTAGTTCAAAAGACAGCATATGAGATATGGATTGGGAAACGTCCTAGTATGTCTTTTATGAAAATTTTGGGATGGGAAACTTATGTTAAACATAAGATGTCTATAAAGCCCAAACCCAAATCTTATAAATGTAATTTTGTGGGCCATCCTAAAGAAACTAAAGGATATCATTTCTTCAATCCTACCGAGAACAAAGTGTTTATTGCTCAAACATGAATCTTCCTAGACATATAATTTGTTTTTCGAAATGGAAGTGGGAGAAATGTTGAACTCAATGTAATTTAAGATCAACCACATATCATTGAACAATAGATTGAACAACAACAAGTTCCACAAGTTGTTGAGGAACATTTAATAGTTTTGGAAACACAACCACTACGAAGATCTTTGAGAGAATGCAATACGCTTAAGAAATATGGATTTCTTGTCATATTGCATGGTGATGTTCTCTTCATGGATCAAGAAGATGCTAGGACTTATCAAGAAGCAATGACGAGCCCATATTTTGAGAAATGGCTAAAGGCCATGAAATTCGAGATGGAATCCATGTCAGAAAACCAAGTTTGGACCTTGGTTGACCCACCTCTAGGGGTTAAACCCATAGGGTGCAAATGGTTTTTCAAAAAGAAAATTGACATGGATGGTAATGTACAAACATACAAAGTGTGATTAGTCACTAAGAGTTTTGGTCAAATTCATGGTATAGACTATGATGAAACCTTTTCACCTGTTGCTATGTTTAAATCCATCCGGATCTTACTTGCGATAGCTGCATTTTATGATTATGAGATATGGTAAATGGATGTTAAAACCATTTTCCTTAATGGAAAACTAGATGAGGATGTGTACATGACACAACCTGAAGGTTTTACCAGTCCAAAAGATGCCAAAAAATATGCAAGCTACAAATATCCATTTATGGATTGAAGTAAGCTTCTCAAAGTTGGAATCTTCGTTTTAACGATGCAATCAAAGAGTTTTGATTTTATCAAAAATGAAGATGAGTAATGTGTTTTCAAGAAAATTAGTGGGAACACTATCATATTCTTGGTACTATATGTGGATGACATACTGATAATAGGAAATGACATATCTAGCTTACAGTCTATGAAAACTTGGTTAAAAAATGTTTTTCCATGAAAGACTTGGGTGAGGCAACATACATATTAAGAGTCAAGATCTATAGAGATAGATCAAGACGACTCCTAGGACTGATTCAAAATACATACATAGAAGAAGTACTGAAAAAATTCAGTATAGAAAAATCCAAAAGGGATTCTTACTTATGAGACATGGAATTTCACTCTCGAAGGAAATGTGTCCTTCAACACCACAAGAAAGAGAGCGAATGACTAAGATTCCATATGTTTCAGCAATTGGATCTATCATGTATGCCATGCTATATACTCGTCTAAATATATCGTACGCTTTAAGTATGACAATTCGATACCAGGTAGATCCTAGTGAAGGTCATTGGGTCACAGTTAAAAACATCCTTAAGTACTTAAGAAGAACTAAGGATACAATCCTTATATATGGAGGTGATGAAGAGCTAAGTATAAAAGGTTATACTGATGTCAGCTTTCAAACCGATAAGGATGATTCACGATCGCAATTAGGTTTTGTGTTCTGCCTTAATAGAAGCACTGTGTGTTGGAAAGGTTCAAAGCAAGATGCAGTAGATGATTCTACAACACAAGCCGAGTATATTGTAGTATGTGATGCTGTAAAAGAGGGTGTTAGGATCAAGAAGTTCATATATGAACTCGGGTTGTGTCGAGCATTTTGAATGCTATAGATCTATGTTATGATAACAACGGAGCCATCGCTCAAGCAAAAGAACCCAGATCTCACCAATGATCCAAACACATACTTAGACGTTACCATCTCATTCAAGAAATCATAGATCGAGGAGATGTGGAAATATGTAGAGTACCAACATATGATAACATTGTCGATTCACTGACAAAGCCTCTAACGCAGCAGAAGCATGATCCTCACACTAAGTCACTTGGTATTAGATACATGAGTATTGGTCTTAGTGCTAGTGGGAGAATGTTAGAGCATACCCAAAAACCAATCATAAGATGATTATAAATAACATTTGTTTTACCTTGTTTATTCATAAAGAGGCATTGTCATTATTATTTTTAGTTACAATTCTGCGTGCATAAATAAACTAAATTTTAATAAAGTCCTTAGAATAATATGGTTATTCTTAAATGTCCTTAATCGAGTATTATTGTGGGAATGAACAATAATAATGCATTAAGACTAATATGTAGTTGATTGATGACAGTGTTGTCATTGACATGGAGATGTCAAAATCAATACATAAGTATGTGTTAGAGAACGACATACTAAACTGACTCGCTATGAGCATGTTTCTTGGATTATTATGTGGCAATCACAACATTGCTCATAGTGATAACTACATGTATGATCCTCATACTTGAGATCATGATTATTTCAACATCGTGAATGACATATTTTGATACAGTCAAACACGTGTCGTAACTGACTACACTATAAAGACTGATATTGGATATGTCACAATCTATGTAATGGGATATGGTTGGTCTAGATAAGATTTGTCCCTCCTACATAATAGGAGTAATATTGTAGGCCACTTAATTGAGCGAGACTAGAAATGCATGGCCATGCTCGAATAAGTTGATATGAGATATCAAGAAATATTAGATGGACTATACAAGTATGACTTTTCCATTACTTGTGTCCAATCTAGATATAAAGGAAAAAGGGTGTAATACATGAAAATGAGTTAATCACGAAAAAGGTTATGTCAAATCATGATTTCTTGTAACTTAGGTGACAATGACATATTGGTAGATGTCACTCATTGTTTGTAATATTAGAAATGTTCTAATATTTACTACTAACGTTACATGAACCTACATGGTCAAACCCACATTTGAAATGAGCATATATTAAACGAATTATATATGTACAAATTTGTTGTATATGGATTTAGTTAAATTAATATATATTTGATATATATGTTTAGTTTTATTTGTTGTTTTTGTTTACTTTTTTTCAAGTGTTGTGTTGTTGCATGACCCAAGGAAAACCTGAAGAACCATTAACACCTTAACACCTATAGTGCCTAAAATCGAGCACTTGTTTCACCAAAGAAGATGCATTCAAGAAGCCTTAAGAACCATGTATAGAGGTGGCAACCAAGGGAATCATGTAGATGAAAATCTAGATGAACTTAATGCTATAGCAAATCCTAGAACGATAGTTCAACCTCAAGCTATTATAGACCACTTGAATCCTATCTTGGATGATCTCAATCCTGGAATTGTAGCTCCCGAGATTCAAGCAGCTCATTTTGAACTAAAACCTATGATGTTCAACATGTTGAACTCCATTAGGCAATTTGGTGGATTCCCTCATGAAGATGCAAGACAACACATTTGTGCATTCTTGGAAGCACGTGACTCCTTTAGACAACAAGGTGTGCATGAAGATGTGTTGAAGGTCAAGTTATTTCCTTATTCATTGTGTGATCGAGCACGAGCTTAGTTAAGTGGAGAACCAGCTGGTTCTATGGAATCATTGACAGATCTGTGCAAAAGTTTTTTGCTACGGTATAATCCACCTAACATGAACACCCATTTGCGGAATGATATTGCTTCCTTTCGTCAAGTTGATGACGAGTCAATGTATGAGTGTTGGGATAAATATAGGGGACTGCTCCGCAAGTGTACAAATCATGGATTTCAAGACTGGACGTAAGTCGTAATGTTCTACAATGGTATCAATGCTCCCACAAGGATGATGTTGGATGCTTCAGCAAACGGCACTTTGCTGGAAAAGTCACCTCAAGAAGCATTCAATATCCTTGATAAGATCGCAAACAATGACTACCAATTTCCTACTTTGAGACTTAGTACGGGAATGAGAACTCATAGGATGCGTGAGCTTGACAAAAATGAATCAGTTTCAGCCCAATTTTCATCACTACTATGTTGAAGAATCTCCAACGGCCTAATAAAGTGAAGGTAGCAAACACTTGTGTCCAGTGTGATGGACACCATCATGTGAGCGAGTTCCCTAAAAATCACGAGTCTACCAACTATATGGGGAACTTTAATAGGAACAACCACAACCCCTACTCAAACACTTATAATCCAGAATGGCGTCAGCATCCTAATCTTTCTTGGGGGAATCAAGGAACCCACAATGCTGGCAGCTTGAATCAGCAACAAAATCAGACCGAGTCCCAAGGTTTCCAACAGAATATGCCTTGGCAAAATGATAACAAAGGTTCAGCCTCTTCATCGAACAACAACTCTTTGGGAGTTACTTTCCAAGATTTTATGAAAACCACGAAGGCTTTATTTCAAGACCATGCAACGTCTATCAAGAGTCAAGGTGCACTGCTTCAAAGTCATAGCTCATTTTTTAGGGCTTTGGAAACCCAAGTAGGACAAATCGCGCAAGCTTTGCATGTTTGACCTCAAGGTAGTTTGCCTAGTGATATTGAAGTCACTAAAAATCATGGCACAGAGCAGTGTAGTGTACTCACTTTAAGAAGTTGCACCCAACTTAACAAGGAAGATAAGTTTGGGGGAAGAAAGTAGAAGACCCCAAACCTGAATCTATGGTTAAAGAACCAGGTTTGCAAGAGGATTTAACTCTAGAAGGGAAAGAGAATGATGGCTTGACAAACAAACCTGCTGATGGAGAACAAAGCATTGCTACAACAAGAGAGAAAACCCCACTAGTAAAGGAAGAAGTCAGGCCCCCACCATCATTCCCTCAAAGGTTGAAGAAGCAAAAAGATGACCTTCAGTTTAAAAATTTTATAGATATTCTTGATCAGCTGCATATCAATGTCTCATTTCTATAGGCCATTGATCAAATGTCTGCATATGCTAAGTTTCTCAAGGATATTGTCACCAAGAAAAAGAAAGTTGAGAAGTATGAGACTGCTGCTACAGTAAAAGAATGCTATTCTGTATTGAGCAACTTACAACCTAAAAGAAGTTATCCGAGTAGCTTCATCATTCCATGTTCTATAGGAGATAATTATGTGGGAAAAGCCTTATGTGACCTTGGGTCTAGTGTTAATCTAATGCCTAAGTTAGTCTTTATAAAGCTTGGAATGAGAGATGCAAAACCCACCGCGATAATTTTGTAACTAACGGACCGATCTCATGTTCGTCCGGAAGGAAAGATAGAAGATGTTGTGGTCAAAGTGGGCAAATTTGTCTTCTCAACTGATTTCCATATCCTTGATTGCAAGGTCGACAACAAAGCACCCATCATTTTGGGGCGACCAATCTTAGCAACCGGTCGAATCTTGATTGACTGTGAAAAAAAGTGAGTTCACCATGAGAGTGGTTGACCAAAAGGTGACTATAAATGTCTTCAACACCCTCAAATATGTATATGGCTATGAGGAGTGTCAACACATAAATGCTATGAAAAAAGAGGGAGCTGCAGAATTATGTTGCAGTAATTTCGTGCAAATTGATGATTATGTGAAGCTCAATGAGGACGACAACAAGAAGCTTGAGGAGTTCCCATTGGAGTTGTAGCAGTCTAGCTTGCTCATTGCTAAACCAGATGCGCATTTTGAACCTTTAGATTTTGCTGAATTTATCCCCCTAAACCTTCACTTGAGCACGCACCTACATTAGAGTTGAAGCCATTACCTTTACATCTTAAATATGTTTATTTGGGTAGTAATGAGACTTTACCTGTGATAATCTCTTCTAGTCTAACCCCTAAGCAAGAACGTATCTTGATAAGTATGTTATCTCAACATAAGGAAGCTCTAGGGTAAACTATGGTTGATTTGAAGGGTATAAGCTCTACTATTTGTATGCACAAAACTTTGCTTGATGATTGTCATAATAATTCTATTGAACCCCAAAGAATGATCAATCCAGTCATGAAGAATGTGGTGATGAAGGAGATAATTAAGTGGCTCGATGCTGGAGTTATCTACCCCATTTCCAATAGTTCATAGGTCAGCTCAGTGCAATGTGTACCAAAAAAAGGAGGCATGACCATGGTGAGCAATGAAGACAATGAATTCTTACCCACAAGGACTTTCATGGGGTAGAGAATTTGCATGGACTATCGGAAGCTCAACAAGGCAACCAAGAAGAACCATTTTCCCCTCTCATTCATTGATCAAATGCTAGATCGATTGACGGGTAAATCTTTCTACTATTTCCTTGATGGATATTTAGGGTACAACCAGATTGTTATAGCACCGAAAGATCAAGAGAAGATAGCTTTCACATTTTCTTATGGTACTTACGCATTTCGAATGATGCCCTTTGGGCTTTGCAATGCTCCAGCTACTTTTCAAAGGTGCATGTTGGCCATCTTTTCTGACATGGTTGAAGAATTTTTGGAGATCTTCATGGATGATTTTTTCAGTCTCTGGAGATACTTTCAAATCGTGTTTAGGCAACTTGGCCAAGGTGCTCAAGAGACGCGAAAAATAAGACCTGGTGCTCAACTGGGAGAAATGTCATTTCATGGTGGCTGAAGGGACTGTTCTAGGCCACAAAATCTCGCAAAAGGGATAGAGGTGGATAAGTCTAAGGTTGAAATGATCGAGAAACTACTACCCCCACCACCATGAAAGGAATTCGAAGCTTCTTATGCCATGTTAGCTTCTATAGGAGGTTTATCAAGGACTTCTCCAAGATCTTCAAGCCATTGTGCACTTTGCTACAACAAAACTAGCCCATCATCTTTGATGCAGAATGCTACAGCGCATTTAAAGAACTCAAGGAGAAGCTCATCTTATCACCCATAGTTGTTCCCCCGGATTGGACGTAACCATTCGAGTTGATATGTGATGCTAGTGACTACGCAGTAGGGGCAGCACTTGGCCAACGTCGAGGTAAACTTTTCCGTGTTATTTATTATGCTAGCCGCACCTTGAATGACGCACAAATAAATTACACAACCATTGAAAAAGAACTGCTAGTTGTTGTGTTTGCCTTAGATAAGTTTAGAGCATACTTGATAGGCACTAAGGTCATCGTACACACCGATCATTCTACTATAAAGTACTTAGTGACTAAGAAGGATGCTAAACCTAGACTTATTAGGTGGATACTTCTTTTGCAAGAATTTAACTTGGAAGTTAAAGATAGAAAAGGTTGTGAGAATCAAGTTGTTGACCATCTTTCTAGGATAGAAAATAAGGTTGAAAACAATGAGAAATTAGAGATTAAAGAATAATTCCCTGATGAGAAAATATTATATACTATCGTAATTCCATGGTATATTGTTAACTTTCTTGTTAGTGGTATTTTACCTCTTGATCTAAATAGCCAGGGCAAAAAGAAGTTCAAGCATGATGTGTGATTTTATTTGTTCAAGCAATGACCTGACCAAATGATTTGAAGATGTGTCCCCAAAGAAGAGCAAAAGGAGATCCTATTCCATTGCCATTTATATTCGTGTGGAGGCCATTTTGGAGGAACTAGGACTGCTGCAAAGGTCCTGCAATCAGAATTTTATTGGCCCACACTTTTCAAGGATGCACATGAATTCAGCAAGGCATGCGATGGATGCTAAAGGATGGGGAATATTTCTCGAATGCATGAAATGTCATTGCAATGCATTCTGGAGGTGGAACTCTTTGATGTATGGTAAATAGATTTCATGGGACCTTTTCCATCATCTTTTAGGGATCTCTACATCCTATTAGCCGTTGACTATGTGTCGAAATGGATTGAAGCAATAGCTTCACCAAAGAATGACTTCAAGACTGTTTTGAAGTTCCTTCACAAGAATATCTTTGCAAGATTTGGAGCCCCAAGAGCCATCATTAGTGATGAAGGTACCCACTTTGACAACAAACTCATTGCTAAGGCATTACAAAGATATGGAATGAGGCATAAAATTGCTACAACATATCATCCTCAAACCAATGGCCAAGCTAAAATTTTGAATCAAGAAATCAAGCAGATTTTGGAAAAGGTAGTTAATCCCAAAAAGAAGGATTGGTCCCCAAAGCTTGATAAAGCCTTATGGGCTTATCGATTGGCTTTCAAGACACCATTGGGAATGTCTCCCTTCAAGCTTGTCTATGGCAAGGCATGTCACCTTCTCGTTGAGCTCGAACACAAAGCCTATTGGGAAATCAAGAAGCTCAATCTAGATGCCCAATTAGCTGGAGAGAAAATGTTTTTGGAGCTAAATGAGATGGAGGAATTCAGGGCCCAAGCTTATTAGAATGCATGCCTATATAAAGAGAAGACCAAGAAGTGGCACAACAAACATCTTTTTTCACAGCATTTTTTCGAAGGCCGACAAGTCCTCATCTACAACTTTCAACTTAAACTCTTCCATGGCAAGCTGAAATCGCGATGGTTAGGCCCCGTTATTGTGCATAAATTTTATCCTCATGGTACAGTGGACATCAAGAAGCTTGATGATGACACTGTTTTTAAGGTAAATGGACAAAGATTGAAGATCTAGAATAGAGCTCCAATCATGCACGACAAGTTCGCCATGCTTCTCAACGATCCATAAAAGTTTGCACCCCCTTCTTATTTCTATTTTTCTCTAGCATCTTTTGTTTTTAATGTTCATAAATAATTTTTTTGTCCTTTTGACTCATTACCCTTTTGTCTTTTATGTTATCTTGTGTTTTATTTCTTTAATAGGTATTGTTAGAATTGCTCTTATGGTTGCAGGTGGCAGGATAGGGTTTATCGCAAGGCTTGAGTAGCTTTCATATTAGGGCTAGCTTTTGTCTTTTTCCACTAAGGGAAGTTATAAAGGCAAAAAAATTTCCTATGTTTTGGGGGCGGCATTAAAAAGGTAAAAAAGGGAGGGATTTTATTCCCTTTCAACTTAAAAAAAACCCTAGTTCATCATTATCTTTCCATCCCTCTCTCTTTCATTTCACTTTTCATTATAAGCTTGTCTCATCCTTTCTCTTCCCCAAAAAATCGTCACATTCACCTTCTCTCTCCACTTACTTGTGGTAGTTACCTTCCACTTAAACTTCCCATCTCATTACTCTTTCCTCTTTCATTTTATTTCCTTTAAACTCCACTTTAGCAAAGGAACGCTTACAACTGATAAAAGAGCGTAAGAGTTTTTCTAGAGCAAGGCCTGAAATCACCCGTGGAAGGGGAAGACGGCTTCGACAATGACATTATGGATGTCATCACAAAACACAACTGGTGGACCTTTTTCCAACATCCAGGCGACATCTTTGTGTCCTTGGTTATGGAGTTTTACGCCCATCTAACGAGTCCCACCCAATCTTCCGTCTATGTGCGAGGGGACCAGATAAAGTTCACCGCCACGACGATCAACAAATTTCATGGGCTAAAGAATGTGATAGACCATCTTTTCTCCTTTGTCGAATCCGCTGATGCTCAAACATATAAAGAGGTTTTGGAAGATTTATGCTTTAGTGAAATAGAGCTACATCCGACGAGCAAGGCTGTCGAGCATAGCCGCCTCAAGTCAGAAGCAAAGGTATGGAACCACTACCTAAAGACCCGCCTAATGCCCACCTCTCACACCTTTACGGTGCATATTACTCAGCTCATGTTACTACACTCTATTCTTAATGGCCGACCAATTGATGTGGGCAAGCTTATAGTGGATGAAGTCTATTCCTGCCTGAAGAGGGATTCGAGCCCTTTGATTTTCCCCAATCTTATCACAGGGCTCTACTAAAAAAAGAAAGTCTTTGAAGACCCTAAAGAGGATGAGATAGAGAAGGGCAATGGTGCGTTAACCCCAGACCACATCCCTAGGCCGAAGGGATTTGATGAAGATGCTACAGTAGAGATGTTGGAAAGTGGAGCCAAAACCATTACGATAGCAAGAATAGCATCCCTCGTCGCCTCTACCAAATGCATGCAAGAAGAAATGGATGAGATAAAGGGCACCTTGACAACTTATTTCAAGTATGTCAAGGAAATGGATGTTGCACTGAACTTGTATTTCAAGGAGATGCTCCTGCACATGGAGATATATTTCTCTCCCTTCCCCAATGAATTGCTCATGCCTAAGAAGGACAAACCATCCCCGCAAGCCACACCATCTTCAAAAGCAACCGTAGTGCAATAACTACCACATGTTCCGCGAAGAGACCCTTCTCCAACTCCAACACATGCTCTAGAAGCAACAACCACTGCCACCTTCAGACAAAGTCCTCGAACAACAAGGCAAAAGAAAGGAAAAGCTCCCTTAAGTACCCCACCACCACCGAAACCACATGTTGATGATCCTGTCAATATTGACAGTGAGGAAGAGGAGATAGCTAAAGATGCTTATGTACCCCCACCTACCCCAACTCTAGATGCTACTACAGAAGCAAGGAGTCGCCTCAAGTGAATGACAGGGCGTGCATGGAATGCCCCCTCTGATGATGATGATGATAAAGCTATTGATGACCAGCTGACTTAGGAGGATCCGGAAAATGACCCACCCAACAAGATGAGGCCAAGGAGCCCATCGCAACACTCAAGAAGAAGATGAGAGTCAAGCACCAAGGACACAAACCAAAAACACCAAAATAAATTTTTTAAGAGGTAACCTGCATTTGCATTTTAGCTTAGTTCATTTTATTTTCATGCATTGATGACACTTCATCCTTCAAGTTTGAGGGTGTTGGTGTTCATAGTTGATCATTTGCAGTAGCATTTAGTTATGAACAATTTTTGCAATGGCATTTAGTGAGTAAATGATAGTTTTTTGAATAAGTTGATGATGTCTGGTGATGAGTATTTAAATTTTATGGCTGTGAATTGATTGAATACATGTGACTATTGAGATTGGTAGAAATGCATTTAGGGTTTGATGCTTCATGATATGAGTGTTACATGATTGCATGCTCTCTATGTTTAAAACTGTTAGATGATTTTTGGTGAAAGAATTCTCGTATGCTTTAGTTTAAATGTGTAGAATGAACTTGAATGATAAATGAAAGCATAAAGGCATAATTAGCTCCTTTTTTGTTTGCATTGAATTGTGAATAAATGCTTTGGCATAGCTGTAGAGGGACACTCCTCTATGCATTGCATTACCTGGAAAACCTCATTTAATAAATGGCAGCAATAACATATGAGTGAATGAAAGTAGTCATGAGATGACTCTGCTAAATAGGCAAGAGAATGGGGTGTTTGCTCCACTTCATTTTTAAGTCTAGAAAGGTAGTTATGATGAGCTGACTCCTCATAGCAGTACATAAAAAAAGAAAAAGAAGTTAGAATTACGGGAGTAACTTGTGCTTAAAGGTCAAAAAAACTAGGGCAAACTTGAGAACTTAGTTAAAAATCTTCTAACTTTGTTAAGCATAGGGTGGGTGTAGTCACACACTAACACATTCGAAGGATCTTGGCCTAAGGAAAAGTTCTTAAAATCTCAAAACTGTCTAGCATGTTGAAGCCTTTATTTTCTGAGGAATGAAATTTTGCCACAGGTCTATCTTGAACTGATTTAATGTCGTAGTATTCTTCTGTTTATTTCTATTCATTGCTTGAGGGCAAGCAGTGGCTTAAGTTTGGGGTTGTGTTAACCTTGTAAAAGGTTAACATTTCGTGCCTCTTTACTTAGGTTATTGCATGAAATTAAGCTCATTTCATCTCATTTCGTAGCATATAGTTGCATTTAGCTCATGTAATTGAATTTGGTGTTATTTGTTTGGTTGTCTTTGTTTATTTATAAGAATGGTGCTGCTTGGGAAGGTTGTTGTTTGGTGTGGTGATGTGCAGGGAAATGAGGAGCAGTGCAAGAGAAAAGGAAAAATGCCTTAGCATTTTGTATAGCATTTCTGGGCACGCTAGAGGACAACGAACTGAAGATATTTTGCAGCCCCACATGTGAACCTATAAGCCAACTGTGCCCCCACATGTGAAGAGAATATTCCCTTGGAATTAAGGGCACAAAAGCCTAAGAGCCCCTACTATATAAAGAAAATGACACCCACATTAAAGGGAGAGCCGAAAAAGTTACTTTGTGAGCTAAAAAAGATAAAAGAAATGCAGCTGGCTTTCTTCATCTTTTCCATCATGGTGTCCTCTATTTTTGAAGCTCCAAGGGGTGTTCTTACTGGCCTTTGAAAGAAGCAACAAGCTTAGAGCGGTTCACGGCAGTCCAAGGCGGCTTGGGAGTTTCACTTTCTTTAGTTGCTTTTTTATTTCATTTCTTTATATTTGGATAGGTTGTCTTAAACGATTGATTGTGGATGATATTTTCCCAGCCATGAACTGATTTTAAGTAGCTTGGGCTTGTTTTGGGATACTTATGTTTTAAGTTTGAATGAATGTTTGGTTCGCTTTCTTGCCCTTTACATGCTTTGTCCATTGTTTTGTATGCCTTAAGCTTGTAAGAGCTTTCGAGAGTTAGCCTTTACTTAGGTGTTGGATAGCTTAATATTCGAGAGAATTAGGTTTAGATCTACGTGGACAATGGGGTTTGATGTTGAGAGGAAAAATACTAACTCACCTTAGAGATAAATGTAGAGTTTCAATGACTAAAAGGAGTCGAACTTCAAGGATAGTAGCTTGCTAGGGTTTACGCCGAGAGGTATTGCCATAGCATTTTGGCTGTTAGGTTTCTTGCTTGAGATAGTTTAGAAACACCTTAGTAAACTCTGTCGAGAATGATATGAGCAAGTTAGAGCTAAACATTATTGAGACTTAGACATAGGAGCCCTTGATAAGCCCAATTTGTCATCCCAATAGAGAGCTTCGTACACGTGAGAGGACGTTTGAAGTATCCTTGTTTCAACCTAGTTTATATTACAGTTATTTGCTATAGCATTTCTGAACCTGTTTCCTATTGCTACTGCATTTATTTTCAAGTTGCAAATTTTTGTGTTTTGACTAAGCTAGTTTGGCCTCCGATCTCTTTGGAGACTATACTCACTCATCACTTTATTACTTGTTCGATGTGTATACTTGCACTATTTGCATATCATTTATAGTACATCACAACACGCAACAAATGCTCCTTGAATTTTCTCTTTACAAAGCTCTCTCTTTTTTCTCTCTATGATGTGTTGTGTCATGTTTTTTTCTCTATATTATGGTTGTGAGTTGTCAATTACAATGGAATGGTGGGTTTATATAGGATTTTATATGCCAAATTTGCAAGGCAAATTAGAATAAAAACCCCTAAAGCATGGCTGATTGTTTCCTCTTTTATTTTGAATCGAATTTCTTCCCTTTTTTCTTTAATTGCTTTCCATATTTGACTAGATTTACATAGATCACTGATCTCTTTCCCTTTTGGCTTTTGCTATGATTTGGGACTAATTTCCTCCTTTTTGAATTGATTTGCTGATCAATTTCTTCTTTTTTTGGTTAAATTCTGGCTAAAATTTAATGACTACAACTGCCTCTCTTTGCTTATTTCAGTGAAACAAAAATAGAGCAAAGAACAAAAGGCACTAATTTTGGTCAATCACACGAAAAATTAGTTGATGGACATCAAAGAAAGATTACATTCTCATTGTGCCTGAACGGATAGGTGGTTGCTGAAAAATAAGGGTTCCATTCTCTTCGCGCCCGAACAGATAGGCGTTGTGCTGAAAAATAAAAGTTTCATTCTTTTTGCGCCTAAATGGATATTTTGTGCTAAAAAGTAAAGGTTTCATTCTCCTCGCGTCTGAATGGATAGGCATTATGCTAAAAAATAAAAGTTTCATTCTCCTCGTGCCCGAACGGATAAATGGTTTGCTAAAAGCAAGGCTTCATTCCTCTTACGACTGAACATATAGGTGGCTTGATAAAAAATAGGGTTCCATTTTCCTCATGCCTAAATGGATAGGCAATTTGCTAAAAAGAAAGGTTCAATTTTCCTTATGCCTAAACGGATAGCATGTTTGTTAAAAAGCAAGGTTCCATTCTCCTATGCCTAAATGGATAGGCAGTTTTTTAAAAAAATAGTGTTCTATTCTCCTCATTCTTGAACGGATAGGTAGTTAGCTAAAAAGTGGGGTTTCATTCTCCTCATACCTGAACGGATAGGCAGTTTTCTAAAAAACAGGGTTTTATTCTCCTTATGCTTGAAGGAATAGGTGGGTTGGTAAAAAGTGGGGTTCCATTCTCCTCACGCCTGAACGGATAGGCAGGTTTCATTCTCTTTATGCTTGAACATATAGACGAGTTTTATTCTTCTAACGCTTGAACGGATATGGGGTTCCATTTTCCTTACGCCCGGACGGATAGGGGTTCTATTCTCCTTATGCCCAAATAGATAGGTGGGTTCCATTCACCTTACACCTAAACGGATAGGCGTGTTCTATTCTCTTCATACCCGAACAGATAGATAGTTTAATTCTCCTTACGCCCAAATGGGTAGGCGAGTTTTGTTCTCCGTACGCCTAAACGGATAAGCATGTTCCATTTTTATTACGCCCTAACGAATGGGCGGGTTCCATTCTACTAACGGCTAAACAAATAAGCGGGTTCCATTCTCCTTACACCAGCTTAAACGGATTGGTGGGTTCCATTCTTGTTACGCTTGAACGGATAGGCGGGTTCCATTCTCTTTACGCTTGAACGGATAGGCATGTTTCATTCTCTTTACGCCTAAACAAATATGAGGGTTTCATTCTCTTCATGCCCGAACGAATAGAGAATTCCATTCTCCTTACGCCCGAATAGTAGGCAGGTTTCATTCTTCTCATGCCTGAACGAATACGTAGTTTGCTAAAAAGCAAGATCCATTCTCCCATGCCCGAACGTATAGCCAGTTTTTCCTTTGTTTGAAGAGTTTTTGTATACCTATGAAAATTCAAAAAATACTATAATTATGATGAGCATGCTCTTAGGGATGCCTAACATGTTAGTCTTTGTGATTTCCTCTTTTATTTAATATGATCTTTGAACATTTTCTCGCTTAGTTGAGACGATCAGCCATCTCTATTATCTCTGCTTTGCCATTCTCATTATTTCTACCTCTTTGCTTCATAGAAAACATATGGTCTTCGCACGTAAATGTCTCATATTTCCACAAATCCTACTACCATTGTAGTTGATACATCAGTATTGAGTGAAAGATCTTTTAAGCGATTCTGAATGCTCCAATCTTCGGATACCTCTTAAAACAATATCTAGCTCTTGCAATGTTCCTTGCAAATTTTTAGATTGTAAGGGAATCTCATCCTTACATGATATTTATGTTTTAATCTCTCCCTTACGTGCTTATCAAAGTCAGGGATCTTGAATCCTTGATCAACACCAATTGCCTCAATTCGACGGCATAGTTTGCTCGTTGGGCACTATTTTAATGAAAGATACCTTTAAGACCAAGAGAACCAATTTTAAAGAAATAAAAAAGAATATGATGTCATGGATATCAAGTACATGAGTGTCTCTGATTCAACCCTCTAGTGATCATTTTAAGCATAGCTTGCGTCTTTGAAGATTTTAAATGTTGTAATGACATTTCGAAGTTGTGAAATTTCTCTTAGACCGCTCGATTCACCTCATGATTATCGCATTACTTGACCCAGTCAAAAACAACTCCGTTCCAGTTCTCATCATTCTTTTCCATTCAAAAATGCGTTCAAGCTTCTTAGACTTGCTTAACCAGTGGAGTGCAAAAATATCTTTCTAAGAATAGAAATCTACGAGTGCATGTGTGTATTTCTAGTTGCAACTAGCCATTGTTTTATCAGCTTTTCTTTTTTTGACCTACTCGAGATTTCATTTCATTAATTTGTTTGACTTTTTTAGGATTTGAAAATCACTCATTGAGTAGTTGGAGCATTGCTACCTTATTAGATACTCAGCCTCATAGCTACAGCGAAGTGCCCTCGAGGTTTGTTTTTTATTGGTCATTTTTACTTATCTTTGGCTTTCATCTCATTAAATATTTGACTTTTTCAAGATTTGAAAACCACTCATGAAGCCAATGTATAGAATAGGTGGAGCATTGCTTCCTTATTAGACATTCAACATTATAGCCTCAGTGGAGTGCCCCTAAGATATTTTGAGCAACTAGTTACAATCGATGTGTCTTTATTGGGTATAGAAGACTATTATTATAATTTCAATTTCAAGCAACTCCCCTTGGTTAAACTTGCCTAATTCACAATTCCACATTTATGAGTTTCAAAGATTTTCTCATCATCGAAGGCGTGGTAGTCTTCTTTTTTTGCTTTGCCGACCTGAGTAGTCTGAGAGGAAAATCACCTTCATCATTTTCACAACATCAATTGACCTGTATCAGAATCAATGTCACAACATGCAATTGATATCTAAAGACCTACAAGGATAAGGTGGGATATATATATAAATAAATATATATATATATACATTCAAGGTTCCACAGTCAAAGATGCCTCTTTCAATGAAATAAAAATTATGCAAACCTAACATGTGCCCCTACAAAAGATTTTTGCTATTTCTAGGAAAACTAAACAAAATCTTGCTTGCGCGATTCTATCAAGCTTATCTTGAGCATTCTGAGGTTGGCGACCTATCTTCAATGGTCGTTGCTTGAGTTTGTGAACGAGTATTGTACTTGTGTGAAATTTTCCATTTTCAACGTTTTCAAGGAATGTACCATAATTAACCATTTTACTATGTAGGCATAAAATGATCAAAACATAAATTAATGCAAAACACAAACAACAAAATTCAATGAAATGCATGAGTGCAATTGAAGGGCTTTGGTTCCATAAATAATTGCTTTAGAAGTAGTTTTTATTGGATGCCAAAGATCCTTATAGATTTCGACATTCTCTACGAGTACATCTCAGCCTGAGCACCTAGCTCTTTTATCTCTTCAATCAGCCACAAGAGTCTTAGTCCCACTTTCTCTATTGGCAGATGTATGGGTGAAGAGCTGTAGCTTCTCTAGCTAGCATCACCACGTACTTGGCTACGTCTTGAATTCGGGTTATGACACTCTTGTCAAACTCATCACGCTCTTGGAACCTTCTAGCATTGTCCTTAAGCCGAGTGAACCAGTAGTCATTGCCCGTTTCATTGGCATCATCAGTGACCCAGTTCTTCATTTCGCATTCTTGGATCTTGTCTCCCAAAGCCTCAACTTGCTTTTTCAGGGCTTCATTCTCATTTTGGCTTGCCTGAAGCTTAGCATAAGTGTTATGATTCTGAAACCTATGCAACGAATGGTTTAGGTCTGCCCCCTTGGCCTGCAGCTCAGCAATGCGATCATGACTTTGTCTTAGCTTCTCATTGGTCGCATCATACGGGCATTGCAACTTATACGAGCAGATCTTGTTGTCATGAGCCTTTCTCATTATCGACCGCTTGTTTTCCCTTCTTTTTCTGCTCTACAATCATCCTCTTGTACTTCTCAATTTCTTTTTTACCGCACTCTCTTTCCTTTCTCGTAGCTTGTTCATTCTCTTGTCTCCATTACTCTGGAGTCTTTCTCATATCTGCATTTCGAGCTATGGTCTGAAACTTGAGGAAATCAACTCTTTGAATCTCAAAATTTTCTTCAAGGTCCTTATACAGCTTCACTACCTAGTCTGTCTCTCCCTTGTATTTGTCCATATCTAGGCTTGCCTCAAAAAAGTCTTTCATATGCTGGCTTTGTAGGACTTATATCTTGGCCTTTTTCAGTTCGGCCCTCAAAATATCAGCTTCAGACGGGACCACCTTCAAGTGTTCTTCTAAGGATTTGGCTTGCCTAGGGGTAGGTGGCAGAATTTTGTCATTTACCCTCACATGTCTTCATACGTCGTAGTCAGGGGTGAACATGCACTCACTATCATGCTCCACCTCCATGAGGTAGCAGTGCTTCCATGAGTCATTGATAGTCTAGACCATCTCCTTGAATTCCTCTTGGAACTTAAACTCAGACTTGTCTAGACCAATAATGAGGGTACAAATTGCCGAGAGACATATTGTCGCGACACTAGTAAATGAGCACAACCGATTCCACCCCATAGGCCTAGCAGCATCAGATGATTATAATCCTCGCACTTGTACAAAACCTTGGCGTGGCCCATCCACGGAACTCTCCATACGATATCTTGATCATGATAGTCTCTAAAAATGCCAACCCACTTGCTCATCTAGGCTATTGACAACTCTTTTGCCAGAAACCACCATAACGAAGAGAATACATTAGACAGAGCCAGAGTCAGACACTTCTAGAAATGGCTAAAGGCCCAAACCTGAAGCAAATGAGCACACCTTCTGAAACGCACACCCTCTAGCTTTCGGCACGCATTCAAAGATATGAAGGTTTATGCTAGTACAACTAGCACCGGGTTGACTTCACTCTTCATCTCCTCAAAGAAGTCTAACATAGCCACATCAATATTACCCAACACCCTCGGAAAGATGACCAAGACGTAGATCGTTATAGCTAAGAGATCCAATCTCTTCTCCCTATCTAGATGAGTAGGGATTATGTCACAGATGCTCGACCAAGGGAAGGAAAAAATGTCCTTTCTCTTCTGTATCAGGCCTTTAACCCATCCATCGCTCATGCTAACGAAGAATTTGAGCTTGGAGTGAGCATTCTTGTTCTTAAGGGGTTTAGCATAAACCCAATTCTTCTTCACCTTGCATAGATTGAACAGTGCAAAATATTCTTCGAAGGTGGGCATCATCTCTTCCCCATTAAAGGTAAAACAACAATATCCTGGGTTCCAAAACTGAACCAAGGCTTTGAGAAATGGCTCATCCACCTTCACATATAGCATATAAGCTATGTCGCCACAGGTGTCGTAGAATAACTGTTTCATTGTATAGTCGAAATGGTCCCATATCTCTCACAGCTCATGCACACTATTCTGTTTGACAATAATGTGGGCATATTCGGACGTCTTTGTCACATGATCAACTGTCAAATATCTTGAGAATCAACCCTTTCTAAATATGAAATGGTGATGCAAGAAACAAATATTCAAAACAACAAAACAAGAAAAAGAAAGGATTAATACTCTTAAAAAACAAAAATAAAGCATAAAAGGTCCAAAATAATTTCATTGTATGAATAATAACTGCGCAGCGCATTCCAACATTTCTGGACATGTCTCCACGGACTATCCTTACGAAATAATTTTGACCAAATTCTAACTCTAAGGTTTTACACATGGCTTTATTGGGGTGGGCTTCTAGATACACACAATGGTTTGGTTCTAGAAAGGTTCCTTCACTGTCCTCGTTGTCCCTTACTAAAGGTAGCAAGGCCCCTGATTCTCACCCATTATAGGCTTTAAACGAATCAAGTTCAACTTAGGGGACCCATTTCCATGTCCATACGGAGAATATTATTCTCACGAAAACATAGGGCATATGAGCCTCGAAGGTACTTGCTAGGCCCATAAGAATCAATATTCCCACGAGAGCAATAGCATTTTTCCTTCACTTAAATGAACGGGATGAAGCTCGGGTATAGAGCATGAAATCATAATCATAAATAGATAATTAAATTAAATTTTACACGAACTTAGCAAATTAAGACATTAGGACAATAGTGTAATCGACGTGTGGCTAGACTCTCTTTTTTGTAAAAAAACAAAAAATGTCCCCAACGGAGTTGCCAAGCTGTCGCGGCCTTTTTCGGGCTTGATGTTTTTTAAATCGGTAAACAAAACAATAGAATCTCCACCAATCTTTTTTTGAGGCGTGATTGGATCACCTAAAACGGGTCATTTTAATAAAAATAATTTGTTTTTATTTAAAACAACAATTTTGGTATGCGAAAACACAAAAACGGGTTTAGGAGTCGGTTACGCGTGAGGAAGGGTGAGCACCCCCACAACGCCCAAAAATTGGTACCAAGACGATTAAAATTTGTTTTAATGTCAGAATTTGCAAATTCGTGTGAAATTTAATTTAATGTCCATTTATGAATATAAAGTTGCTTTAACAGCCTCACCATCTGGGAAATAAATAATAATCACCGCCAGTATTTCTGGCGCTAACCGTTACCCCTTTTGGTGAACCACCGTATTAACAATTAATTTATTCGAACATACATATAATACAAACAAAATTAATGAATGAAAAATAAAAAATACATGCCAATTACACACATATCTAAACACACAAAAAAGTTATACAAATTAATATTATTGTTACTATGAATAAACTATATACATAAGACAAAATGGTTAATGTACATATAGGGTGATGATATATGAGGAAAACATGTCAAAATTTAAGTACAAGATTATGGTGAAGATATATACATATACCTATATAGATAAGGAAAGCGTATAAAATTAAGGTAATATATAAGTTTATATAGTATAGAATTAAGGTGAAAGAGATGTACATATAAAATTAAAGCATAAGATCTAGATAGCATATACGTAAAAAGGTAGACAAAGGATGCAAACAAGGTTAAAATATGTACAAACAGTCACCAAAATAAACATAATCAAAATTAAAATGTGGAATTAAAATGACATAGAATTTAAATATCAAGTAATATGTGCCGAAATAAAATAAACGCAAAAAGTGCTAAATTGAAAGAAGTGAAATTTAAAGGTTCATAAATGAAATAACTGAAAATAAATGGGCGAACAAAAAGAAATTACGGAGAAATGTTTACACATCGTAACGCTTTATATCTTCACTACTTCAAAGTTAAAATAAAGAAGGAAATCTCAAACCAAGAAAGACGCTAGAACCTTTTGCTTTTTATTTCTCTCAAGAATGCTCCTTAAATTTTTTTCTCTATAAAGTTCTCTCCTTTTCTCTCTATGATGTGTGTGTAGTGTTTTTTCTCTCTATATTATGGTTGTGAGTTGTCAATTACAATGAAACGATGAGTTTATATAAGATTTTACAAGCCAAATTTACAAGGGAAATTGGAATAAAAATCCTCTAAATCATGGCCGATTGTTTTCTCATTTATTTTGATTCGAATTATTTCCCCTTTTTCTTTAATTGCTTCCCATATTCGGCTGGATTTACATAGATCACTGATCCCTTTCCCTTTTGGTTGTTACTGTGATTTGGGACTAATTTTCTCTTTTTGTTGAATTGATTTGTTGATCGATTTCTTTCTTTTTTAGTTTAATTCTGGCTAAAATTTAGTGACTACATACTTATACTACATCCTTGATGTCAACATAGATTTCTCTATTGCCTTTAATTTCTCTTGCATGTCAATAAATTGATGATTACTAACCTTTAAAGGGGAGGCTCCACTCTTCTGATGGATATTTGCTCCTGCATTAACACACCACGGGGGTTGGGCCCAAAATTATTGTCGTTATTGCATGCTTGGGGGCATAATTTGTTCCCTTGAAGTAAATCTCACACATGCATTTGTATTTAAATCCTCTACATGCTTTCTATTTATCTTGTTTTGTTGATAAATTGATATTATCTTGCTTCAAGGTAAAAATTTGACTAGAAACTCGTTGATCTTAAAGTCTGAAGGTTTGAAAGTCGCGTGTTCGGTCCATACTCACCGCACCAAACGTTGACTAGTAGAGTGAACAATGCTCGAAAACGATGGAATGGCTATGTTTTTATGGTGGTTCTGATGTGGTCTGGATTGGTTTAGATGAAGAAGAGTAATTGTGCCTTTACTCTATATTGCATGACTATTTATAGTGGTCTGGACAGGTGTCGATATAGAGTTGTCATGCATTGGTATTGATTGGACATCATAAGAAGTGATGACTTAGACTGGTTTGTCATAAAGTGGGACCACGTGTGTCGACATGTGGTCGCTAGTGACCGTCCGCATGATATGTTCGTGAGAGGTCATTGGTAACTATTTGCAGGTCGTAGGTAATTGTTTGCATGTCTGAAGGTTCGCATAATGAAATTTCGTGTGATGTCGATTCGTAAGTGGTAACAAACCCAGTTAAAAAATATTAGTAGATTTGATAAAAAAAATATAAGTTTGAGATTTCATATAAAAATAATTTAAAAACCAATGTAAGAATATATATGTTTAAACTCGTAATTGTAAAAACACAACACGATTTTAACTAGGGGTGTTCATGGTTAGTTAACCATGCCGGAACAATTTATCGGTATGGTTACCAAAATGAAAATTTTGATATTTTATGAACCGTTACCATTTTGTTTAAATTAGTTACCGGCTAAACGGTTAACCGCTTTATTCGGTACGGTTACTCAGTTAACCATAAACCATTTTACATTTATTATTATAAATAAATAATATATATTTATTAATACTAATTTTTATTTAAAAAATATAAACTAAATAAATTAAAATAAAATCTTTAATAATAATATAGTGCAATATCAAGGCCATAAAGTATTATGGTAGAATCAGTAGACTAAAAATATTATGTCATAAAGTATTAAAGGCATACTAACAACATATTTAGCATTCTCGTGGCAGAATTTTTACATAAAATATCATGGCGATAAAGTCTAATAAAATCATTATATCAAATGCTAAAAGCAAAGCTTCCCATCAAAGTTCCATCATACGACATAAATTGAAAATATTTGTATTAATAGAACTATTTACATTAGATTATCTAAATTTTGTAAAACAAAATAACATGTTATTAGTACAATTAAATATTAAACTTACTTTTAAATAAATTTCATAAGTAATATATTTATATAGAAATATAATATAATAGTCAATAATCTCTAGAGCAAGTGATTAAAGCTCTCAACTGACACCTTCCTCTCTCTCCTAGATAAAAATTGTTAAAAAAAAAATATAATATAATATGAAAAAATAATGTTATGGTCACGAGTATACATTAAATAATTAGAATTATCAAGTTATAAATAATTTTAATAAGTATTATATTTTTATATAAAAATATATAAAATTTACATAAACAATTGTTTTATTATTTAAAGTTTTCTGCCTGGCTAGCTGGCTCCATTAGCAAAGGAATCAAAGACACTAATAAATGCATAAGCTTAAAAAGCAAGTCTTTCACGAGAATTTTATTATATATATTCGCATAAAAGCCCACTTGCTAAAATACAACCGTTTATTTAATTACTTATTTAAGATTATAATGTTGGCATCATCATTTCTTCCTCTCATTTTATAATAGTCATGATGATTTTTCACACTAAGTGCGTGTTTATATTTTATGATGTAATTATATAAAAATATAATTATTATTTTAATAATAAGATGTAAGTATAATTATAAAGAATTCTAATTCTTTATACATATCTAATTGACATAATGTAATTATATTGTAACTTTCTATGTCATGCTTCATAGTGTAAACCTCTCTCATTGTCCATTTAGTTCCATCTCTATCTATAGCACTTGCGTGAGAAAGTTTAATAACATGCTCGACATTAAAATTAAGGGTGTTCATGGTTAACTGTTGTAGTATTTTGGTTAACCATAATAAGATGAACACAATATCTTTAGACATTAACATCTAATTACACTAAGAACAACCTACATATTAATCGTTATAATATATTGGTTAACGATGAACACCCTAGTCAAAATTCATAAAACATTACCAATTTGTCCATCATATAAACTTATAACGGGAACACACAACAACACAATGCCTTGCAATGAAGTACAAGCTTCCGGAGGGAAATCTTATCATGAATGTAATTTATATTTCAACCGTAGAATCTAACCATATAATTTACGAGTAATAGACTTTAAGAACACAATAAGTAAGAGATGATATACCTACCTTTGAGAGTAGGCGATGGAGATACCCGTTTTTGTTGGGAAAATATGATAAATTAAAAATTTTGAGACATTTTTAGGCTTAATAGGTAAATAGGTACCTAAACTATGTCATCTTTTTAGTTAGGTGCCCAAACTATTTTTTGGGCCAAATTAGGACCTAAAGTTTCATTTCGTGACCCATTTAAGGTTCGCTGTTAATTTTTTCTGTTAAAGGACACATGTCACCACCAGAAAAAATCCAAAATTATATTAAAAATAAATAAAATTAATTAATTTTTAAAAATCTCTAAATTTTCCAGATTTTATAAAATAGCCCCCAAATTCCAAAATCCCTAAACCCCAAAACCTAAATCTCAATTTGGGCCGATTTCGCTACCGATTGCCACGCCGCCCACCACATCGGACTCCAGACCATCACGACCATTTTTCCCACCATCCCGTCATCGGAAATCGAACGACGGCCTGCGAATCGATGAAATTGTCGAATGGTTATTTTGAACGATTTGCGATGAACGACAATAGGAGGGGCGGCGAACGGCGTGTGGGTTGTTCGGCGAGGGGAGGGCGTTTCATTCCGTCGCCAACAACGCGGCCGGCGGCGGCGGGAGTGGTCGGATTTGGGGGATTTAAGGATTTGGGGACTATTTTGGAAATATTTGAAAATTTCAGGATATATTTTTATTTTCTTTTATTAATTTTATTTATTTTTAATATAATTTTTGATTTTTCTAGAGGTGACACGTGTCCTTTAATGGAAAAAATTAATGGTGAACCTTAAATGGTCACGGAATGAAACTTTAGGTCTTAATTTGACCCGAAAAATAGTTTAGGCACCTAACTGGAAAAAAGAACATAGTTTGAGCATCTATTTGATGGATAAGCCTATTTTTTATAGGTACATGTGAAGATTCAAGTGATAAAATTATGGCTTCATATTCTACACTAGAAGACCTTTATAACATTATCTCATATGCTCAATACGATTGAGTGATAAATAAAAAATTAGTGCTCAAAGTAGGCTACTTATAAAATGTGGTAAGAAAAAAATAAAAACTTATATTCCACATGAATGAAATACCAAAGGTGAAATGTGTTTATATACATCAACTCACTTAATAATTTTTAAATGACTAGAGTAAAGATTAAAACCCTAAACTATTCTTTTACCCAATTAGAGGTGCTGTTTGTGTTCCGAGGCTATGATTTTTAAACGACTTAATAATTTTTAGAAAAACCCTAGCCTCTTTCGCTTACATCTCGCAAAATTCCAATTTCCAAACTGTTCTTTTGACCGATTGGAGGTGTTGTTTGTGTTTTGTGGCTATAATTTTGTTGTGACTTTGTTCCCTAGTCCAGCCCTGTCCTTCGCCCTCCCTTCTTGCAACGACGATGGGTTTATGGTGGTTTTGAGCGGAGGTTTGTTTTCACTAGTTCTAGTGGCCTCTTTCCAGCCTATATCTCGCTTAAGCCTTGAGTTTTTGCTCTGTCGTAATTTTTTTCTTTGTGTGTTTGGGGTTTTTGATGTTGAAATTTTTTCTCCATTTCTTTTTAGTTTGTTAGGTTTGTCTTTCTTTTAGTCGTTTCTTTGTGTGAAGGATGAGTGGTTTGTTTATGTGCCTTGTTCGTTCTTTCAAGCAGGTTATTCATCGTTTTTTCTCTGATTTTAAGCTTTTTTTCTTCGGCTTACTCTTCGAGAAACTTCTTCTAATGGCATCAATTTTACTGGGCGCAAATTGGTCTTCATCGGTGCTCTCCTCCTGTGGGTGGAGCAAGGTCATCTCCCTGCTGGTAACTATTAGAGTTTCACCGGCGAACTTATGAATATCGTCCCTGCTTGACTCTTCATTTGTTTTCTCGTTCTAATCAACCACCTCCCAAGCCTCCATTTTTACTTTACAGTTCGGAAACAATTTAGAAGATGCTTATTCCCATTCAAACACCCCCTAGATTCAAAGATTTGTTCTCTCTTTCTGACATATCAAATTCGGTGAGGAATATTGGTTGTTGTTAGGGAGATTTAATCACTCTTAGCTCGTTTCATCTACGATGGAACATTGTTACTTCTCACCTCGTTCTTACTTGATGATTTTTCAGTAAACCATCTAATGATTAGGTCCTTATTGCTTACTAATGGGGAGGCCTTTTTACGACCTTAGAACTCTCTTAGAAGGCTTTCACTGATTTAGATGTCATCAAGGTCATCGATGAGCTGCAAAAATAATTGAATTGTCCAGAAAGACGTGAATTGTTTGGTTTTAATTCTCATTCCATCCTATATGTTTGTTTTGTTGGTGACTGGCTGGCTTTGTTTTTCGTTAGAAGTCTTAAACTTAATTTTTATTTGGATTTATAGTGCTTTTTTATTCTCTTGTTATTTTGCTTGCTATCTTAGCTCTCTTATTTATTTTGAGAGGAATATTTTGTATGTTTTTTATTTTGATAAATTAAATTTTACTTTTGAACAAAATAACCTTAAAATTAACAAAGTATCAATTGTTTTTCGTATTTTACAAGTTTTTTTCTTTGAACTATATAAGTTTTTAATTAAAAAAAGCAAAAGCAAGAATGATAAGAAAATATAATTAATATTCGACACAATAGATAAAATGTAGAACTTTGATACACAATCCGTGTAAAATTCATTTTACACATGTCTGTATTTTTGTCTTACAAAGTACAAATTTTAAATTCTTAACCCTAATATTCTAAACTCTATCTTTAACCCTGACACCTTAAACTTTAAATTCTAAACCTTAAATCCCTAACATTTAAACCTTAAACTACAATCTTAACCCTTAAAATTATAAATATACCAAAACGAGTACGGGCATTTTTGTCATTTAGAGACCAAGATAAAGAGAGAATTAAGGCGAAATAAGGGCGTTTAAGTCATTTGAACAACTTCAACACTGCTTCCAATAATTTTGAAAATGCACTTACCAAATCCAAATCAGCAAACTATAATTATCATTTAAAGAAAAATCCTAACTCTCTCTCTGTTTGGTTTCATTTCTCATCCATTTTTATTTTCAATTTTCTTCAAAAAATTAAATCGTAGCGACCGTTCAAGCAAATTGAATCACTGTTTCTGCTTTTTTTATATTTTTTTTCTGTTTCAGATCTGATCTCAGATCTTGAATCTTCGTATTTTTGTATTATTTTCTGGTAATTTTTTATTTTTTGTTAATTTTTTTTCTCTTATGTACTATTTTAAATGCGTGAATTTTGAGTGGATTTTTTTTTGGTAGGGTTAAAAGAATTGCACCAGCCATTGGAAATCGAATTTTCGAAGTTTACTTTTATGCGCTTCTTCGAATTCGGATTCTGTCAGTCCCCTGTAAGTAAAATTCAGTTATTTTCTATTTGTTTTATCGTTATTGTTATTTCACATATGAGGTTTGATTTTGGAGTTTTTGGTTTGCGTTTCTATGGTAGGTTGGTATATAGATCTTAAAAGTTGGCTCCACAAAGGCGATCGCAGCGCCACATGGGTGGCCAGATGCAGCAAAGCCATGCTGCAGCGACGGCGCTCTACGATCACACCGGCGGAGGTGGTGGCGGGTCCTTGCATAATGGGGCTCCTGCCTGCGGCGATGCTGGTGATGCCGTTATGGCGCGGTGGTTGCAGTCTGCCGGATTGCAACATCTGGCCTCTCCCGTTTCATCAAGCAGTATCGACCAACGTCTCCTTCCCAATCTCCTCATGCAGGTAAATCGTCGATCGCCTTTTAATTTCCACTCGTATATATTTATATTTTCTATTGTTTTCAAGGATTGCTCGATTCCAATACATGCAATTCGAATTTGGTTAATGTATATTTTAGTTGCTTTGCTTTATTTTAAATTTTTATGAACTTATTTGGTGAGCACAATTTGAATTCGGTTAATGTATATTTTTATTTGCTTTAATTTATTTTAAACTTTTATGAACTTATTTGGTGAACACTCGTGATTATTGCGTTTGAACAATGGGAAATGTTTTGAAGTTTTTCCATCGTTCTTCACCCAATATGTATCCTTTTGAGATTTATATTCCATTCCGTTTGATTGAATGCATAGTTATTTTTCGTTTGCATGAAGTTATTGAAAATTCATTCTTAGTGTTGACAATTGGGGTCATGAGCCTGTTAAGAAATTTGTAGGCCATCATTAGTTGATCATTTGATTGCTTGTTCCCTTGTTTTCCCGTTAATTTAGGTTTCAAACAAATATTCCGTATTTTAAATACTTTCTCATGTGCTTAATCGTTTTATATTTTATGGACTCGGAGATTGAGAAGTTACTATTTACATTATTGAAGGGGTATGGAGCACAATCTGCAGAAGAGAAGCAGAGGCTTTTTAAATTAATGAGGAACCTCAATTTTAACGGGGAACCTGGGTCCGAGCCATACACACCAACTGCCCAAAGTTTGGGAGGGCCGGATACATATGATGGGTTCTATTCTCCGGAGTTCAGGGGGGATTTTGGAGCTGGGCTTCTTGATCTTCATGCTATGGATGATACGGAGCTTCTTTCTGAGGTATGGTTATAAGGAACTGCACATAGCTTTCAAGAGAGATCCATAATTACCACATTTCTGTCCTTTTTTGTGGTGATATGGTTAGACATTTCTGAACATTGTTTCCTCTTGATATTTCTTAAAATTCACTCAAAAGTGTACCCCAATTTAAGTTTGGCATAGCATCTTTTTCAGATTTTCCCTTTGAAATAAATTGACTTGATTTGTTTGCAGCATGTTATCTCAGAACCTTTTGAGCCATCACCATTCATGCCCAGTTTGAACAAAGAATTTGAAGATGAACTGAATGTAACTACTAGCCTGCAGCAAAAGGAGCTGAGTGATGAAGATGCCTCCGCTTCATTATTCTCTGCCAATGAAAAAGAGATGAGCACAAGGGAAAATAATGTTGCTAAGATTAAAGTTGTGGTATGTTGGCTTCTGGAGATGGTGCTTTCTTTCCCCGTCCTCTCTCTCGAGCTTCTATGGAGATGGGGACATCTTTATTTCCTTACTAAGATTAAAGTTTATGGTCTCCAGTTTAATATCTTTTTATTCCTTTCAATGTTATCCAGAGTATTTTATATTTATCTAAGTTAGGAAAAGTCTATATGAATATGGGTTCATGTTCATAGCACAACATGATATGGCTTGCTTTTTAAAGTTCCTGGAACTAAATTTCTTCTTGTATGTGGTATAAGGTACGTAAAAGGCCATTAAATAAGAAGGAGATTTCTCGGAAGGAGGATGACATAGTAACTGTGAGTGGGAATGCTTTAACTGTCCATGAACCCAAGCTAAAGGTTTGTGACTTATTTATGGTAGTTAAAATGATGGTACTATGTGTTATTGAGATGATCATTTCAGAACCACCGGTACTTGTTTGATATGCCGTTTCTCATCTGTTTTGATTGTTATGTCAAGGTGGACTTGACAGCATATGTAGAAAAACATGAGTTCTGTTTTGATGCTGTTCTGGACGAGTGTGTCACAAATGATGAGGTAATATCTGGTTGAAATATATTTTCATCCATATGTGGTTCTTGAATAACTTTTGAGTATAGTATAACCAAAGTCTTTTGTTTATTGATTTTGTGGAGCAAAGGATTGATTTGTTCTTTTTTTGCGACAACAGGTGTATCGTGAAACTGTTGAGCCAATTATTCCCATCATCTTTCAGCGAACAAAAGCCACTTGTTTTGCATACGGGCAAACAGGTGCAAAGAGTTTCTGAACCTTCTTCCTGAATGGTGGTTAATATGTGCTATTTTTGTAAACTTGAAGCTATATTCATGTAGAAAAAGAACCTTTTGATATCAAAGCCTACATGCATCTTGGATAGCATCTAGGCATCTATTGATTTCAGTTTCTTCCAAAATATACTTTTAAAATTAAGATTAATTCTCATACTTTCAAGGAGATTATATTTGGATGTTAAAGTATAAGCATCTTTTTAGCTTTGTTTGTTATTTTCTATTCCATTGTTGTTTCCCCTTATGCTATACCAGGAATTATCACTTTGTTTAACTTAGATCATTTCTCAACTCGAAATCATTTTACAATATTCAAAGAGCTAGGAAGAAATTATATTCTAGTTTAGAACCATATATGTTTTTTTTGTTAAATGATGTAAATGGTATTTATTTGGGATTTTAAATATAATGTATAAAACTATTTGGTAGGATTAGAATTATTGCTTGAAAGTTGATGCATATGGTTGATCTTTGGATGTTAGTGAAAATGTTTGAGCAAGTTGCTGAGAAAATTAGCGCAGAACATCTAATTCCTGAAAAGAAGAAATCTTCTTTTCTAAACTAAAGAATCACAAAAACCCAAGACATGGTTTTCATTTTCTCATTTCCCTGGTCCTTTTTCTTGTTGAACAACTCCTTACCTTTATAGTTTATGGTTACGTGGCATTGTTGCTAATTCTGTTCTGTGACATAGCATATACTTTCAATTTCAGGTAGTGGTAAGACATTCACAATGCAACCATTACCGCTCAGAGCAGCCCAAGACCTTGTTAGATACTTGCATCAGCCAGTTTATCGCAATCAGAGATTTAAATTGTGGCTTAGCTTTTTTGAGATATATGGTGGAAAACTCTTTGACCTTCTGACTGATAGAAAGTATTTCCCTGTTCTTCCCTCGCTTATCTATGTTTGTGCATGTGTGTGTACTTTTTTTAACCTTAAGATAACCTGATTGATTTTTGACGTGTAATGTCTGAAATTTCTGCTGGTCCTTTGTCGAGCTCACTCTTCCAATATATATGCGGGTGTAATGTGGATGGATGCATATAAGTACTAATAACAGTTGGATCACTCAATAATCTAAATGTTCTCCAATAGGAAACTTTGTATGAGAGAAGATGGGAGACAACAAGTCTGCATTGTTGGATTGCAAGAATTTGAGGTGTCAGATGTGCAAATTGTGAAGGAATACATTGAGAGGGGAAATGCTGCTAGAAGCACAGGATCTACTGGTGCAAATGAGGAATCTTCAAGGTCACATGCTATTTTACAACTGGCCATCAAGAAGCACCCGGAGATCAAGGAGTTAAAGCGGAACAATGATGGGAATGAATCAAAACCTGGGAAGGTTGTGGGAAAGATTTCTTTTATTGATCTTGCTGGCAGCGAACGAGGTGCAGATACCACTGACAACGATCGGCAAACTAGGTAATCTTGGATGTTTCTGTGGAAAGAAGGTTTCAGAAAACACTTCCAAAGGTCTCATCTACAGATTAACTTTATCTGTCAGCTTATTAACTAGCTTAACATCTAATTTGTTTTTGGCTTCTTGTGATAGAACTGGTTTTAATTCTTGCTAGGATCGAAGGTGCTGAAATAAACAAAAGCCTTTTAGCTCTTAAGGAGTGCATTCGTGCACTGGACAATGATCAGATCCATATACCATTCCGTGGGAGCAAACTCACGGAAGTGCTCCGTGACTCTTTTGTCGGCAATTCAAGAACAGTTATGATCTCCTGTATTTCTCCAAACGCAGGCTCATGTGAACATACTCTCAATACCCTGAGATATGCTGATAGGTTGGTATGCTTGTTTCTTTAACAAGTTTCTACAACATGGACTTCCTTTGTTGCTATAGATTGTTTTGTACTTTTCTATTAAATAAAGGTTATTTTCTCCAATGAACAGGGTTAAGAGTCTTTCCAGAAGTGGTAATCCGAAAAAAGATCAGGCTGTAAATTCTTTGCCACCAAGTAATAAGGATGCTTCTTCAGCATCTTCTCTGTTAGCTACTGCTGATGTAGAAGATGTTTATGAGCGACAACAGGAAGCAAAAGTTGATACGGGTCGAAGGATTGTAGAGAAAGATGTTTATACTGCAGACTTCGGCAAACAGCCCTCAACATTTTCGTCAAGTTACCCGTTTAATGGGAGGGAGGAAAGTGGAAAGGCTTCTGGCCCAACGGATAGGGAGAGATTTGAGGTGAATAGTAATTATGGTGGTTCTACAGGTCAAAGAGTTTACCCATCAAATTCTCAAAATTCAGCTGATACAGAAGAGAAAGTGCCGAAGGTGTCACCACCTCATAGAAAAGCAACTAGAGAAGAAGAACCAGAGAAGATGAGGAGTATGGCCAAGAAAGACGGAGGAGGATCTGATTTGTCCGCCTCAAACTCTAGGCAGGCTAATTCTGTTAATAATTATGAAACAAATAACGTTGGATGTAGACAATATGATCCTGAGCCTCCCACTGATGAGAATATCAATGCAATACTTGAGGTAGGCTATAGGTATGGTTCATTTTGTTTTTTATATTTATGATCTCTGGGATTTTCTTCATTCTGTGTATACCTTTGGTTTGTTGCAGGAGGAAGAGGCTCTAATTGCTGCTCACAGAAAAGAAATTGAGGACACAATGGAGATTGTTCGTGAGGTAAGTAAACTTGCACTTTATCAAGGTTGAAAATGTTCGTTTTCAAGTACTTATGTTGTGAGGCATTTACATTCGTTATACTGAACCCACATCAATAAGCTGGACAAATTATCCTTGTTTCAAGTTTTCATAGCTATTTTGCTCCGACTCATTTTTCTTGAAGTACACTTGTTAGACACTCATGTCCAGTATGTTCTGTATTAGACTCATGCCAGTATCCAACAGCTGCAGTTGACTTTGACTAACATAGATTAATACAGCAATTGAACCACTGTTCATATTGTTTTGCATCTATATTACAGGAAATGAAGCTCTTGGCAGAGGTGGACCAACCAGGCAGCCACATTGACAATTACGTGACGCAGCTGAGCTTTGTGCTTTCACGCAAGGCTGCTAGTCTGGTTAGTCTTCAAGCTCGCCTTGCCCGGTTCCAGCATCGACTGAAAGAGCAGGAGATACTGAGTCGGAAAAGAGTTCCTCGTTGACGCAGCCATGTGTTCTCTTCTTTTGTTTCTGCATCAGAGACCCTGTCCAGTAATTTCTTCTCCTATAGATTATTACGGTACTATTTGTCCTGCTGGACATTTACTTTAAATATTTTATTAAACTATCTCATGGGTTGTTGAACTATAGGCGTAGGAGCAAATTACTCCCCTCTACCGTAAAAGCGAGCAATTTAGTTATCGAGTATTTAGCTTTGAAGTGAATGGTGGTAAGGTTAAACGTTAAGAGCTGTTTTATTTTACAGTGGGGTGTGTAAAATAAGTGAACAATTTAGGCCTCATCTTAAAGATGCTAAATTTTGGTTCTTCCCTCCCCCTCTTTCCCTTCTCCCTTATCACATCACTTAAACATGACAGTACAAACTTTTTTTAACATTTAAAGCTATTGCTGTTAAAATTTTACCTCTGTTTCAAAATTATATTTACGAGGACTTAATTGCTCACTTTTATAGTAGAGGTTCTAATTTGCCCTTTAGCTTGTAGGACAAGAACCCACCTGGTAGTTTAATCTCAATTAGTTCTATAAACAGATAAATTCTTTAAATCGAATTTATTCTGTACTTGCAGTCGATGCACCGAGCTGCGGTATGGGCTTGAGAGGAAATTCAACTGTGGAAAGATCCCGATGCTAGTTCCCGGCATCAAACGTTGCCATTCTCATACATGTTTCCTGCAATGCAGACGGTGTCGATGATTGGGGTGTTTATACTTATGTGATGCTTGATTTATTGAAATGTATTGTTTAGATGATGAATCTGATGATGTTCTTGTTTAGATTGAATGGTTTGTTGGCCTTGAGTTGTTTGGTGAGCGACAAGAAAAATGTCTTCTTTAAATCATTTCTAGGAAATGAGAGAAAAGGGAAATAGTATTTTCCTTTTTTGGGTGAATGTGTTTTCCCCTTTTGCTTCTTTTGTACTTTTGAAACTTACATCTTGTTCTCACCTCAAAATTACCTTGTGCATGTTATATAGATCTTGAAATATTCGAGTATTTGGGTTATATATTCCTGTCGAGTATAATGCAATATACTCTTGAGAGTACATTTTTTCTCACCTAGAAAGCACCTTGTGCATGTAATATATGTATGATAATATGTGTATTCATGTCATCTTCTAGTATTTCGTCATGTAATATTTGTATTTGAAACATATTTAATATAAGTTTTGATATATTAATAATTTGTGTTGTATAAGTCTGGAGACATTCGTGTTTTGTTTTTTCAATCTTGTCTAATATTGGGATACGAGTATGATTCATTTGAAACTTTGGTGGTAAATATTTTTAGATGGAATAGTTATTGGGATACGAGTATGATCTCAGGTGGCCGTTTGTGTCCTCGGCAACTTTTGGTATTCACTGCCAGCTGTTTATCTTCCTCGTTCGGCCTTTTGACTCTCGAGGTAAGCACTCTCTTTCCTAATTATTATCTATTATTAGTACTTATTATTAGTTTTTAATTATAGCCATTGATTCTCTAACATACTCTCTCTACTCCTATTTATAGAATAGTGGAGGATGACTCAATTGGTGATATCATGGAGCTGATGTCAGTAGAGAAGAAAACTATGATTCTTGTGAAATCGGTCTGAGCCAATGAGTGCCTGCCATGTTGCGATTTTAGGCGGGAAATTTAAATATTTCGTTTTGTTGGATATCAGAATGGGCATGAAAGATTGTAGCATATGTAATTGGGTTTAAATTGGGATTTTGAAATTTTATATATATTTGGACACTTGTATTGGACATTATTATATATTTTTGGGCCATAGATTCATTTATGGTTTTATTTATAGCTAATTACTAATATAATACTAGCCCTGGACAAAATACGAGTATTATAGCTGCTTTTTTTTGTTCATTACTGTGGAACAGAAATTGGGCAAAGACCGAAAAGACACGAATTTTGTCCAAACTTGCCAACTATTGCCCTGAGCTATAAGGTCCTTTTATTACGAACTTTCACTCTTTCCTCTTTAGAAAGCTTGAACATGTTCTCTTTATTATGAACTTCCTAATTCTTCTATCAAGGCTGAATTGAAATTTGAACTAATTCTTTTGAAAAATGTTAATCCACTTTTCTCTGCAAAAAAGTTACTCTCATCCACTGTTGAAAGTGTTGATCCACCTTTCTGTAAAGGTGTCCAACGAAGTCTTCCTCAATCTTTCTTGAAAATGTTGATTCACCTCTTTACAAAGGTGTTGAACAAACAAGTTTTTATGTAACGTCGATCCACTTTTTTACTCTTCATTCTTTTGAAATGTTGATCTTCTTCTCTATCAAGGTGTTGAAAAGTGAGCTCTTCTTATTTGGAACTCTAGATTTTTTGCTGTGTAAACTCTTCTTATTGGGAACTTTGTCTTTGTTGGGCGAACTCTTTTTATTAGAAACCCTTTATTCTTTGCTGTTGCGAACTCTTATCATTAAGAGCTCTTCATTCTTTGTTAGTAATGCTGATTCACCTCATCTCCTGAGAAAAAACCGAACCTGCAAAAAGAAATATAATCAATTAATAAGAGTTCAACTTGAAGTGGTATGAAATATCCTCAATTTTTAGCTTGAAGCGCTGGGATCTTTAGAGTCACTGCTTTTATGCCTAAGGTATCTTGATCTTTTGGTCTGAGGCTCGCATGAGCTCTTTTGTTTCTCTTCTTCTGTTGATCAATCTCGTGTATGTGACTTGCAAAAGTCAAATCTATTATTAATCTTTCAACATTAATTGAAAAGCAAATTTACAATTTAGGTAAATCATTAAGAAACTTCAAGTTCTTCAACAAGAAACGTTGAAACTTTTAACCAATTAAACTATGAATCTTCCTCATTTGAGCCTGAAGTTGATCTATATTTCTTTCCAACCTGGTAACCTGAACTTCATTCTTTTTCTTGACTCTAATGACCCAAAAGGTTAATATTTTCTACCAATACCATGCCCCAAATGTCTTACTGTGATGCCATCTAAAAAGTTCTCATCATTTCTAGCGGTGTCGGTCTGAAGACTTAACATTCATGCCCGAAGAATTTACTGACAACCCAAAGGCTTTAGAATTGCATTGCACCTTCTGTCTTGTGCAAACAATCAAATGTTTTCATTACTCCCGAAGGTGATGGCCCAAAGGACTTAACATCACGCTCAAAGGACTTACTGATGACCCGAAGGATTTAGGATTGTAATGCATTTTCTGTCTTATGCTAACAATAAAATGTTTTCATCACTCCCAAAGGTGATGGCCCGAAAGACTTAACATCATGCCCGAAGGACTTATTGATGACCCGAAGGATTTAAAATTGTGCTGCACCTTCTGTCTTGTGCAGACAATTAGGAAATCTTTGCTGAGATTTGCCTATTCAATCGGATTGGAATTTTTGCTGAGATTCGCCTCTTCAAACAGATTGGTATCTTTGCTGAGATCCGCCTCTTCATACAGATTGATATCTTCGCTTCAAAAAATGTGATTGAAATCTTGGCTAGTCTTTACTAGATCTACTTCTCCAATCTTGAAGTTGTAGATTGAAATCTTTGTCTATTTTTTGCTGTTTCTTGTAAATTCCTACAAAAAATGTACAAAAATGCTTTGAATGCATGAGTTAGTATGCTCCTATCTTATGGATGCCTAACTATATATGATGTATGAATTTTGACAACCGATGACCACTTGAATAGGCTCTAATCTTCTTTACTTCTCCATTGAGTTTTCTGCTTCTGTTGCAACGGTACCTCATCTCTTTAGATTGTTCTTATCAGATTCTTGCTCAACTTGATCTTCTCGTGATTTGACTTAAGCTCTTACTGTCTTCATGCTCCGACAAAATTTACCCCATAATTTTGTTGTTGAGCTCTTTTCCTTCTTCTTACCTCTTTAGATTGTTCTTATCAGATCTTATTCAACTTAATCTTCTTGAGATTTGTCTTAAGCTCTTACTATTTTCATGCTGCGACAAAATTTTCCCCAGAATTTTATTCTTGAGCTCATTTTCTTCTTGAGATTATTTTGACTTCCTTAGTGATTGAATTCTTTCAGGCTCTGCATCCTCTCTTATCTATTCTTATTTGAATTCCTGAGCACAATGATGCCACACTAATCTCTTTATTTCTTGCCTCATCATGTTGAATTTGCCACTCTTTCATCATTCAGGGCGAGCAAATGCCTCAAGTCCCTGAGCTTTCTTCAAGTCCCTAAACTTTCTTCAAGTCTATTCTTTAGTTTCAAAAACCAACTTCATGGTCAAAACTTGCTTTAGGTCCCTGAACCTTCTGGTATGTGCATTCTTGTCATTGTCTACACCATGACCCATGATGGGTGATTCCTTTTTTCGACAAGAAAACTGCTGAAAAGATGAATGTCTCATACTCAGCCATATCTTTACTATGTTAGGTTGACATTTGCATCCATGATCTTGCATTTTGAAGTTTGTCTCTAAAGCAACATAAGGAAATCTTCTTGTTTTGGAAAAATATCAGTTTGTTGATCATCATTTCAATGGAGGGTGCCTTATAAGGCCCGAAAAATCAGGATCTCAATAAAGAAAGAAAACAGAATAGGACGCCCTGGATATCAAGTGCAAGAGTGTCTTAGATTCAACCCCCCATAGGTAGAATAACTTTTGAATGTTGTGTCGATTTCAAAAATTTCTTCCAAATCACTCGGTTCATACCCTATGATTACTGCGTTGCTTGGTTCAGTCAGAAACAACTATTTTTCCATTCTCTTTATTCCTTTCCATTCATAAATATGTTCAAGCTTCCCGAACTTGTTTAACCAATAAATTTCTTGAAATCGAACTGCCCTTAGACTTATTTATTCAATAGTTTATTACCTCACTTTTTCCCCTTTTCATTTATCTTTTTTCTCTCCTTTTCTTTTCTCTTTGTTCTTTTTCTTCTCTATTTTTTCTTTCTTTTTCTTATTTTCCTTTTTCTTCACCTTTTTCTTCACTTTTCTTCGTACTTTTTCTTTTTTCACTCATTTTCTTCTCCTTTTCTTTCTCTTTCTTATTGTGTTTTTAGGGTATAGAAGAATACCCTTAGAACTTCGATTTCAAGCAACTCTACTTGGTTAAAATCATCTAGTCCACTTCACTATTTATAAATTTCAAAGATTTGTCATCGAACATCATCACAGGTGTAGTAATCTACCTTTTTCTTGCTTTGTTGACCTGAGTAGTCTGGAATAAATTTCACCTCATCGTTTTCATAACATCCAATCGATCTTTGTACTAGAATTAGTGTCGCATCTTGCAACTGGCATCCATGGGCCTACAAGGGTAAGAAGATACATATTTTATTTATTTTCAAAAACATCCTTCCATTGAAATGAAAACCAACAAACATGACATATGTCCTAAAAAGATCTCTACTACTTTCGGGCCAGGAGTAGCATAATTATTTCTATATATTACTTTAGAAATGGTCTCTACATAGTGCAAAAACATGGGTAAGATAGACTCTTCAGATCTCCAAACAGTCTTGGAAGCATTCATTCTGGCCTTCCAATTCCTCGGTTGGTATAATAGCTTGCTCTATTCTTTTTGTCTCCCATTGCTGAATTAGCTACCGTGTCAAGACTCCATTACTGACCAGCTTCTTGACTTCTTGGTAGCATGTCCTGGTGCCCTCATGTGAAAGTCGCAAACATTGTCTGGATCATAGCTATTGGAAGATTGCTTTGACACTACCTTCATTGGTCTCATAATGATATATTGTCCTTCAAAAAGGTGAGGAAACTAGTCTGAAATAAGTACTACCAATATCTCTAGATTTGCACTTGCTTGAGGAACTTTCTGTGGTCGTTCTGATGAATCAACTGGCTTCTTTCTATTGTGGCTCCGAGAGATTTGAACATTATATTCATTCACCTCTTTCTCTTGCTTCGTTTCCTGATCAACACTATCTTTGAACCTTGGTTCAATTTTCCCTTGCCGGATCCTTATCTCTATTGCTTCTCCAATCACCACAAGGTCACTAAAACTGTCCCTTGAATTCGTAATTATCCACTCGAAGAAAAGAGATGGAAGAGCTTGATGAAACATGAAAGATATCTTTTCCTCTGCCATGAGAGGTTGTACTTGGGCTGCTAATCTCTGCCACTTCAATGCATAGTCTTTAAAGCCTTCACTAACCTTTATACTCATGTTCTGAAGAAGTTAACGATCTGGAGCCAGGTCTATAACGTACTTGTATTGCCCCAAAAATACTTTGGCCAAATCAACCCATGGTCGAATCTGTTCTCAACTTAATTTGTTATACCATGCTGCAGCAGGTCCAATTAGGCTATCATGGAAATAGTGTATCAACAAATTGTCATTATCTAAATGTCATTCCATTTTTCTACAAAACATTGCCAAGTGAATTTTAGGACAACTAGAACCGTCATACTTCTTAAAACTAAGAACCTTGAACTCAGACAGAATAACCAGATCAGAGACTAAACAGAGTTCTCTTGCATCAAACTTGAAATTACCGATGCCTTCTCTTGCCTTAATATTTTCCTCAAGTCTTGCATATCTATCTTCAAACTGCTTATGTTTGAATCTTGGGATAGTAGGTTTTACAAAACCTCTCTCTGCACACTCGGGTTAAATGCCCCGGGATAAATTGTCGAACATGTGTAGAAGTGTGGTTCTTCACATTTTGTTGAGGCTTGGTCATCCGTTCTTGTAACTCCTCTTGAGTCTGTTCAATTCCTATCATATCTTTATCCATGATAAAAGATTTCCAAACTTTCACTGATTCCTAGATTGCTGCCATCGAGACCCAACCGCTTAGATCATGAATATGAATGCAATGTTATTGAATGATAATGTTATGTTAACAAATATACAATTCATGGATGTATGAATGTAGGAGGTATTGATTCCAAAAGTGATTGTCATAGAACAACTTTCATTAAAGTAAAAGGATTCAATACATCAGATATCAGATCCTACAAATATTGGTAAGCTCTAACTCCCAACTTCCTAACTTCCTCTAAGAGCCAAGTCAGCTTCCCTTAGTGATCTAATGTTGGATCAATATTCTGACTCAAAGCCATTGCCAAATCAACTAGGTTTTCCACTTCTTATGCTTGAATAATAGCATCGTTCATGTCATTGTCTCTTTCTCGTATCTTCATTCCCGATCTTTGAAATTGGACATGCCTCATCTCTTCACTTTCTTAACAATCTTTCTTAACATCATCAACAAGTTCTTTGTACATTAACGGAAGATTGAGGTATTCGTCTACCTTCTTCTTTAGTGCTTCATTTTCAACTTGACTGTCATTCAGCTTGATAGCAGTATCCTCATACATCTGCATGTACTTAGTCACCATCTCGCGCTTAGCTTGACTAACCCTTATATCGTCCATAAAAGTATTGCGTTGTATTTCCATTGCCCGTAGATCACACAAGAGTGTATTGACTCGATTTTCAATTGCCTTAAAGTTTTTTTTCCAGTATTTAGCTTCGTGCTTCAACTCTTTGATTCTTTTCTTTGACTGTTCTAGAGTCACACCCAAACCAACATTTTGAGCATCAAACAGTGTTCTAGATAACTGAATTGCAGACTTTTCAGCTCCTCATTCAAATTGTCTCTCTCGTGCTTGAACTTTCTCATTTGAACCTCATATTCGAATTGATGCTCCATTTTCTTGGTATTTTCATCTTCATATTTGTCCACTGAATCAATACAACTTTTTGTTCCAAATTTCCATTTTCCATGCTCCAAAAGAACTTGAACTCGACGTTTGAGGGTGATGCAATTCTCAATAGAATGTCCTTGAATTCCAACATGAAATTAACATTGAGCATTGACGTCATACCACTTTGGATATAAAGGTTGTAAAGGTGCAAGGAAAAGTGGGGTCACCAATCGGGCCTTCAACAATTGAGGATACAGTTTTTTGTATGAAATAGGGATTGGATCAAATGATGTTTGTGGTCTCTTGTCTTTTGGCAATCAGCTAAAGGGGTACTGGATTTTGAACTTTGTCCTGGACAGTTGATTGACTTTGATGGGTTTAAGCTTTCCTTAACTTTTACATTTCCTAGTGCTTTATTAATTGTTAGGCCTTTAGGAAATTTAGGCCTTCCATCTTCAAAACTCATCATGCCTTCTCTAATAAGATTTTCAGTCTTGTTCTTCAAAGCCTTGCAATTCTCGGAAGAATGGTCTAAACTTCCTTGGTGGTAGTCACATGTTGCCTTGATATCATAGCTTTCAGGATATAATAAATTTTTGGGCTTAGACTGGATTAGACTCACAAAATTCTTCTCTACAAATATCGGAAGCAATTCTGCATATGTCATCGAAATTGAATTAAAAGATCCTTTATCCTTTTTGAATTTCTTTCTAGCCTATCATCATTTTCTTGGAATTTGACTCGTTTACACCTCTAGTTGGTTTATTGATGCGAATGGTAACAGTACGCGGTCCTGATTATTTATTCACGTTTTGATTTTTGTTTGGTTCTCCTTTCAACTCAGCATGCCCCTTTTCTTTGGCCATACCCGTCATCTTAGTCATCATCTCAGCCATTTGCCTTTTTAGTTCTTGCATCTCATTCTTGTTAGAATCGACACTAAGAAAATTTGATGTGTAACCCTTGGATGAACTGTTTTTCATTCCTTATGTTGTTTGTCCTAGACACTGCCTCAAGTTTTCACTCTCCTCTATCATATTACGAATCCCCTTATCCATCATGATCGTCTTCTAATGATAATCACTTTTGAATCAATACCTTTATGCAATGTAGATGTGATGCAAAAATGCCAAACAAAAACAAAAGAAATGAGTCAGTATGGTAAATTAATTACGTAAGCAAAAATTAAATTGCTGATAAATAAAACAATTTATAATAAGCCAAGAAAATAACTAGAGAAGAGTATTTAAACTGACAGCACCCTGTCCTATGTCCCTGTCTGGCTCTAGTGGGGTAGGCTTCTAAATTACAGCGTGTGGTGTTTGTTCTAGACTCTGGGTACCCGAACTGTCGTTATTGTCGATTGCGATAGTAAGACATTGATTCAGGAGTATACAACCTCGAATATCGGAGGCATTTACCTCACATTATATAAGGTTGGTATACAGGAAGAAAGACACAATTACGAACTCGGAGGTGGAGAGCCTCGCGTCGGATCATGTCTCGCTCCCACTTAAGGGTGGGAAGCCTGGGTAGAAGGCTTATGCATGAATGACATATATAACACACAAGAAAAAGCTACCTCCATTCTTTCTAAAAATCCACCCAATAATTATTGGAAAAATTAAATTTAAATTACAACTCTTAAATGTCAAAATGCCATGTAAAGTTAATTAATTAGGCCTGACTCTCAATTACATCCCTAGTGGAGTCGCCAAGCTGTCGTGACCATTTTTTAACCGGGTGTGAAAATAACTCGACGATATATTTTAAAATTAGGGTTTTGCCTTTTATTCCTTTTATTCTTGAAAAATGAAGTTTTTATGTTAAATTATATTTTTCCTTTATTCAATCTTGAAAAACATTTTGGAGTCGCCATCGGTCACTTTGGTAAATCGGACACCATAAAAACAACCAGAGATTCATTTTCTTAAAATTTGGGTTCGGGATATTTTAATTTACCAGATTGGAATCTTTGTTATTGACAACAGAGTTGCCAAGCTGTCGTGACCATTTTTAATCAAGGTGTGAAAATAGCTTGACCATTTATTTTGCAAAATAGGTTTTTGACCCTTTTTAATTTATTTTATCTTGAAAATTTTAGTTTCCTTATTAAATCAGATTTTTCATTTAATTAACCATGAAAATTTGATTTCTCTTTTTATTTAATCTTAAAAATATTTGGAGTCGCCACCAGTCACTTTGGTAGACCGGACACCATAAAAACAACCAGAGATTCATTTTTTCTAAAATTTTGGTTCAGGAGTAGGTTACGTGTGGGGAAGGATTAACACCCCACAAACGCCCGTTATCAGTACCTTTTAATTTTACGTGGCATTTTGAATAGCATTTTGAATTTAATTAAACCATAATTATTATCTGGTTTTTAATTCCAAATGAAGATATCATTTTATAAGAAAACACATTTTATCCGAATATGAGATTAGAAGCGCTCAGTTACTTTAGGACACTTCGATTCGCATTAAAAAATATACCCCAACATAAAAGGTTTTAATGCATGACCGATTACTTTCTTGTTAATTTTAAATTCTAACTTAAAAGGCTCTAATTAATTAAATTTTTTAAAACTATGAATATTATTAAATTTAGGGTATTTATGAGATAACACCCAATTGCTTGAGCACTATTCATATTAAAACCCTAAATTGAATAATATTCCTAATTTAATACTCATTTAAATAGGTCAATTTGTCATTTTGTAAGTTTAGACGGGTATTAAATGTTCTACTTAAAAGTTCTCTTGAATAACATCTCATTGCAACGAGATACTATCTAACTTAGAACTTCAAAGCTTCCATTTTAATACTCATTTATTTCCTACAATTATCTTTACTAATTTAATTATTTAATTCTTATTAAGGAACCTGAAGACTAATGCTCCAAATAATTAATTATCTAAGTGATTAAATTGTCTAAACAATTATACTACATACTTTAAAAAATGCATCAAGCAAATAATTGATTACAATTAAAATAAATAAAGCAATTAAAAAAACTTAATTGAAAGAAAACATATTTAAAATTTGATTTTATTTAAACAAGGGACTAAATTGAATATAACCAAAACCTGAAGCTCAAATTACAAGTGCCCCAAAAGAAGCAAGCGGGTCTGACATCCGACCCAAACCCTCACACGCAGATCCCCTTGACCCGGCCCGTTTGACATGTGCAGATTATTTCAGCCCGACACCGAAACGATACCATATTGACTTTCCTATAAAAAGCTCGAGTCCGAGCCAACTTGGCCACAACACCCATCCTTTCTCACTCTTCCCTCTCTATTCCCACAAATGCTCTAAAGAAAAACATCCAAACCTAGAATTAAATCTGGGAATGGATCAAAATCCCATACTTTGGGATGGTGTTCATCTGAGTTCAAGATGAACACGATGAACACCAAACATTTCGGTGTTCTTCTGCCCTATGTCCTTTGCCATATCCAGTTTCGGCATACTTTCGGCCACTACCCAATGTTCGCCGACAACCAGGATTTAAATCTCGGTCACCACAAGCGACGCCGGCCGCAGTGAGGCGATTTTCGGCTCCCGTCTCCTGTCGTGAACGAAACCCTAAAATCCCAAAATTTCCCAAATTTTGAGCCTAAAATCCCTAGATTTAACCTCGACTCAATAGAGCCTCCCATCTTCGACCACCTAGCCTACCTAACCCAAGCCTAAGCCCTTTTTAACCCCGCTATAACTCTAATCACTCCGACCTCATGAAAAGTCTTTCTCTTCTATTTATATTTCACTTTTGTCTTCTTCTTTTTTTACTTGAACCTGGCAGTCTTTTTTTATGTTTGCTTGCAAGGAAATAAAAGCTCAGGGAAGGAAATACCTTCCGACGGCGTTTGCGACATCTCCGACAGCTCTTCTAGTGACTCCTCCCCTCTCGGTGTCATTTCAATTCTCGAATTGCGGTTCAACTTCCAATGGCAGGTAAAATTCCTGAATTATTCTTTTTCTCTCTCTCCCTTTATTATTATTTATTATTTACTATTATTATTATGGTTAGTTATTAATGACTAATTATTGGATCTGACATATTCTCTCTCTTGGTATTTATAGGGGTCAAACTCGCTGATATCATGTTGATGTCAGCATATGCCAGCTAAATCTGAAGAAACACAAATTCAAGTATAGTGGTTTTGGGCCATTGTCGAGCTGCCACGTGTCACAATTTGGGCAGGATTTTGAATTTTAGATCAGATGTGTGTTTGTTTGGGTTGAATATCTTATCAGAATGGGCGAAAAAATTGTAATTGGCCTGAATTAGGCTTTTTGATTTTATGTAAAGGATTTTGGATATTTATTAATGTAAATGGACATTTGAGTTGAAAATTTGAACTGTTGGGTTTATTTTGGGTTTTATTATATCTATCTATTTATTTTTGTTTGCTAAGAGAAATATATATTTATATATATATACCTATGCCCCAGTAAAATTAGGGTATTATAACTGCCCCTCTTTGCTCATTGCTGTAAAACAAGAATAGGGCAAAGACTGAAAAGACCTGAATTTTGCCTGAGCCTTTTGGCGGTCATCTAAGATGCAAGTTCTTCCTACTATGAACTCTCACTCATTTCTTCTTAAGAAAGCCTGAACAAGTTCTTCTTAAGAAATTCGAACTAGTTCTTCTCATGAACCCGTTTATTCTTCTTGACGATGCTGATCCTTTTCTCTTTAGCGGTGATGAACTGACGAGCTCTTCTTATTTGGAACTCTATATTCTTTTCTAGTCGAAATCTTTTTATTGAGAGCTTTAGACTCTTTGCTCGACGAATCTCTTCTCATTAAGAGCTCTATCTTTGCTTGGCGATCTCTTCACATTAGGAGCTCTATCTTTGTTGGGTGAACTCTTTACATTAGGAGCTCTGTCTTTGCTGGGCGAACTCTTCACATTAGGAGCTCTTCATTCTTTGCTAGGCAAGTTTTTCTCATTAGGAAATCTATATTCTTTGCTAAGCGAACTCTTTTCATTAGGAGCTCTGAATTCTTTGCTAAGAATGCTGATTCACCTCATCCTCTAGGAAAAAATTGAACCTGCAAGAAAGAAATATCTTTTGTTAATAAGGATTCTTCCTAGATTAATATGAAATTCCTTAATTTTAGCTTGAAGCCCTAGGATCTTTAGAGTCACTACTTTTTCTGCCTAAAGCGTCTTGATCTTTCAATCTGAAGCTTTCATGAACTCTTTTGTTCCTCTTCCTCTTCTGTCGATCAACCTCTTTCTGTGCTTGCAACATGTATGGCTGATGACCCAAAGGCTTTAGAATTGTATTGCACTTTCTATCCTATGAAGACAATTAGAAAATCTTTATTGAGATTCGCCTTTTCAAACAAATTGAAATCTTTGATAGACTTTGCTGGATCTACTTCTTCAATATCAAAGTTGTAAATTGAAATCTTGCTTGTTCCTTGTCAATTCTTGTAAATTCCACTTGGATGGGCTTTGATTTTCGTTCCTTCTTTACTAAGCTTTTTGCTTCTGTCGCAACAGTACCTCACCTTTTAAGATTTTTCTTATCAAATCTAGCTTTGCTTGATCTTCTTGAGTTTGGTCCAAAACTCCTATTGTTTTCATGCCTCGGTAAAATTTGCCCCAAAATCTTGTTATTGAGCTCTTATTCCTCTTGAGAAAATCTTGACTTATTCGGTAATCAAATTCTTTTTAGCCTCTGCATTCTTCTTTTTCTATTCTGATATGCATTCTTATACGCAATGATGCCCCACTAATCTCTTTGTTTCTGGCTCCAACACGTAGAATTTTCCTACTTCATCATCTAGGGTGAGCAAATGTTCAGGTCCCTAAACTTTCTAATAAATGCATTTTTTCCTTGATACGTTGATGAAGATTGGAGCAGCTACAACCTTTTATCTTCTATAATGTTAACCCACCCCTCTGTAAAGATATTTGAGCAACTGAGTTCTTCTCATTAAGAACTTGAACAAACTTTTCTCATTAGGAGCTCTGCAACCTATGGGGAAGACTGAATCTGCAAAAAGAAATATCAACAGTTAATAAGCATTCCTCCTGTGAAATATCTTCAATTTTCTACTTGATGCACTGAGGTCTTTAGATTCACGACTTATTCTGACCAAAGTATCTCAATCTTTTAGTTTGAAACTCGTATTAGGTCTCTTGTTTCTCTTTGTTGCTCGATCACTTCTATGCTTGGAACATATATTATTGGGTCTACTCCCCCAGTCTTGAAGCTCTAGGTTGAAATATTTTCTTATTTTTTTTGCTAATTATGGTAGATTCCTACCAAGATATGCAAAAATGCTCTGAATGTATGAGTTAGCATGCTTCTATCTTATGGTTGTCTGAATATATGATGCATGAATATTGTCAATTGAGAACCACTTGGATGAGCTTCATCTTTAGGGAAGCTCAAAATTCCTTGCTTCATTTTTCAAAAACTCCTTTTGCCATCAAGGTAACCCATTTCACACTCAGGTTCAATCTTTAATATCTCTGCATTTTTGCTCCAAAGTGCCCTTTCAGGTTTTCACTTTATTTTTCTTTTTCTTTTTTTCAAGGCGCTCTTTCAGGTTTTCACCTCAGTTTTTTCTTTTTCTTTCTTTCTTTTTTTTTCATTTTCATTTTCATTTTCATTTTCTTTTCTTTTCTTTTCTTTTTTCTTTTTCTTTTACTTTTTTCTTTTCCTTTTTTCTTTTTTCTTTTTCGATTTCTTTTTCTTTTTCTTTGACTTGCCTTTTCACATAATCCCTTCTCTTGCTGTTTCTTGACATGTATTTCTCAAAACTCGAGTTCTGGTGATAGCTCATTTCTTAGAAAGCCACTCTGGCTATGTCTTCTTTCATCCTCTTTGACAATATTCTTTCTCATGGTTCCAAAAGACATAATCACTTCTATTGTTCCATCTTGCAGACTCTACTCATCGGAATAAAACACCTTATTCCATAGTGTTCTTTGCAGCATTGCCCCACTCTTGAATTCAGCTATCATCTTTGCTCACTTTAACGTTAACAAAGTTTTCATGTCTTGTGATGCCTCAGAAGTAATGATTTCTGCCTTTAATAGATTGATCTTGTTGCAGCTTTTTGCCCCAAAAGATGGTCCATGTTCTCTCTTTGCCCCAGGGTTCTCCGTGTGGCTTTCTTGCAACTTTCGTTTGAATATTTCTGACAATCAGAATTGTGCCATTTCCTCAACATACTTTTTCATCATTAACCACATACCAGGGCCACCTCATATTCTTCCTGCACTTAAAGGATTAGTACATCATAATAATTCCCATGAAATCCTTTACTTTTCTTGTATCTAATCGATTTATATGCAATATGCTTGTTGAAACGATAAGTGAAAGGCTCAAAATATTTTTTTTTCATAAATTTGAGAAGATGGAACAATTTGATAAGTCATGGAAAACATAAGAATGCAAAAACCAAAATTAGGCCCTTGAATATCAAGTGCAACAGAGCCTTTGAACCAGATTGGCAAAGATCAATTCAAATGTGATCCCTTCCAAATTATTAGACAAACTTCCCTTACTCCAATACTCGTATATGATCAAAATTATCTTTTGAGGCTTGTAATGGGGCTATGGCTCACGGCTATGAAAGAAATGATATATAGGCTCAAATAAGTGTTTAAAGGTGATGAAACCAAGGATCATTTCTTCCAAGCGAAATTTTATTTCTGCCTTATTTGATCTGAATATGCTTGGATGAAATACTCTTTTCTTTTTTCTTTTATTCCTTTTCTTTTTTGGATCACTCTAGACTACCCATTTTTAGGTTTTCACCCTAGAGTTCACTTCCTTTCCTTGAATTCAAAAGTGATTAGTCCTCCACCACTTCTTTTAGATAGAGGTTCACAAAAGATCTCACATTTGTCGCTTTCTTTTCTTGTGCCTTTTCATCTTTGTACATTCTCTTTCAACTTCTTCAAATTTTATGTCAACAATTTCCAACTTGATCCAATTGACTTTTGAACACAAACTTTCCACTGTTTCTTTTTCTTTTCTCTTCTTTCTCTTTCTTTCTTTCTTTATTCTCTTATTTTTTGTCTTTCTTTTTTTTGACTAGATTTCGAATGTTTACTTTCATTCAACATGTATCTCTTGCTCTTGTACTCAAAACATCCACTTTTGTTTCTTCCCCCTAATTCAAAAGGCATTACTATCATGGCACGATCACAACCAAACATCTTTCTCTTGTAAACAAATTAACATCTTCTTTGCCCCTAGTGTGAGGGTGATCCTTGGTTAGGGTTGAATCGAAAGAAAATTACCAAGCTCAAAGGGGGCAGCAAATGATATTTTTGTTTTCTTTCTTTGTGAAGAGAGATGACGGAATGCCAACTGTCCTCCCATACATGGATATCTTTGAAGAAATGCGGTCTTCAGGTGGTAGATGTTTTGGGTTATCACTTCATTCAAGGACCTTAGTTAACAATTCCTGAGAGGAAAATTCACTCAGAATTTGTATTTGGGATTTTCCCGTGATTCCTGAACAATCATTAATGTCTTTCCATTGGCCTAAATAACTTAGAAGAGAGTCACATTTCAGAATTGATCTTTGAATTTGATTCACGATTACTCCTACAACTAACGTTCAAGGACCTGATAAAATGATAGTGAAGATATATACATATAGGTATAGGAGAACATGACTAATCCATAACAAGGAATAATTGAAATATTAAAAGAATCAATGAATGCAAAATGTTTTCCATTTGAGAAAAATTATGTAGGAAACAAGCATATAATACAAGTAAACCAAAATAGATTCCCTTACAAAGGATCCCCAATGCTCACGGACAAAAACGATTAGGAAGGTTCAAGGTATTATTCTGTAATGGTCCTAAAACTGCATGTAGATCTTCCATGGCCCAACTGCCAATCTTTATTCAAGGAAAGCTAGAGTTGAATTTTAGCCTCGATAATTCTTCATATTTCCTTGCCAGCACAAGGACATGCCCCTTCTTGCTTATGTTTTGATGTCCTCATCGAATCCTGAAGTAATACCATTTTGCTTATGAGTTTCCTTGTTTCTTCAATCAATTTCCTGCTCTTTTCCATAGAATATTCAATCATTTGTATATGGAAATTAACAATTTCTTCTGGTCAGTGTCTGGATGAACTCTGTTTTTCGATATGTTAACTGCATGCGTCAAAGCTTTTAGCAGGCATGTTTGTCTGAGGTTTCTTCATTGTCAACTGCTGGTACTCAATTAGTTTCGCTTTGTTCTTCCTTCTTTTTCTTTTCTTGATGTCTTTCAGCACATGACTTTTAGGTATTCAAATTGTATTGACTCCAATCAAGTGACTACCTCTTGGGTTACAAATCTTAATGGACTGGCCATCACTGTCAATTTCCAAAATCCCCTGGTTCAGAAAGTTTTGGACTTGTCACTTGAAAGTGTAATAGTCTTCAATGTCATGATCATGAACCCGTTATGATACTCACAGCTATTTCTGATGTTGTAACAACTTGAATAATATGGCTATGAAGGTTTCACATGATGCGGTGAAGCTTCGAGCAACTTGAAGTACAACTCACGATAAGAGACTCAAATGAGATCCACTTTAGTTTTTGATTTTCCATTGATAGGAGCACCTTGAGCATCCGACTTTGAGGTATTTTTTAGTAGAGGAAACTTTGATGAGGTAGATGTCCAAACATTACTCTAATTCTGGTAAACCCTAAACTGTAGCGAATTACCCGCAAAAGACTACTGTAAATTTTGCCCGTTTCTCTTTTATCTTATTTCTTCTAGCAAATGACGGTCTTTTGTGGAATGGGGGTTCTCCGCTCTCAAAACAGAAATGTCCATTCCTGATGAGACCGCTGACTATGTGTTTCAAAAATATACAATGTTCCACAGAGTGACTGAAATCTTTACAATAATAACCGCAAGCATTTCGATGGAACCATCATCAACAAGTGATTCTGTACAAGGTATGGCAACAGATCTGAATATAACATTGGGATAGGAATAATCGTCTCCTTTTTCTTGCTAAACCATTCAATCTCCTTGTCTTATGTTTTTATGCTTGATACCCCTCTTTTCTTTGACGGAGGCAATTTTATTGTAAAAAAATTTCTGGCATCAATTGAATCCTTGGCTTTCATGACTTCAGAGAAACATTATAGAAGCGTATGCGGTACTGTAACTATGTTGGAATCATCTTGTTCTTTACAGTCTCATAACCTTTGAACAATATAGGTATGGAGCAAACATCAAAATTTTGGTTTTACTCGATCCTCCTATCTTTGTGTGTTTGATGACATCCATTTTGGCCTTGTCAAATCCCTGATTGTACTACTCTGAACCTTTTTCGGAATTGATCCTTCAGGTTGAACCCTTGTGTGAGATAAGTTTTCATCTTGGTAATCAATGTTACTATTTCTAACTAGAACTTTTTCCTTATTGGCCTTCCTAATTCCAAGCAATGTGGCAGCTCAAGTTAACACCTCTTTTTGGGACTGATCAATTCTTTTCTCCATGTTACCCAAGCGGTCCTCAACAAACTTATGAGATTATCTCACCCTAACAAACCTATTGCCCATGTTTCTCAAAATATTGGTTTTTAGCTTTCACAATATTATCTGAAAAATAATGCAATATTATTTAAACAAAATGCAATGTTATTTTTTTTAAAATGATGTTATTTAAAAAATGCAATGATTTTTCTAAAATGCAATATTTAAACAATACAATGCACGAATGCACGAGGTATCGATTTCAAGAACTTGTCTTTATAACAACATTTATTAGCCAAAAGGTCGAATACAAGAAATACACAATTTGATTACAGAAAGTAGCTAGCTCTTGTTCCTAGGTTAATCACTTCGTTCAATATCCTGATCAAAGCTTGTCCAAGTTCAGTGTCAACATTAATGCCAGGGCGTCATAACAAGCCTGTGGCTTCATCAAACAGGATCTGCACGTATTGGGTGACCCCTTCTACCTGGTTCTTGAAGTTAATCATCTCAAGACTTTTTTATGGATTGTGTACTCAGCTTCTTCAAGTTTTCCTTTCAGTGACTTATCTCCCTAGTGTAGTGCTCCCTCATAACCTATGAGCTGATCCCTCAAGCTTTGTACCACACTTTCCAACTCTTCAACCCTTTTCTTCAGTCCTTTATTCTCTTGCTCCATCTTAACTTTGTCTTCGTTGTGGAACTTTGTAATCATTTGTTCCAGTTGTGACACTTGAGTCATTAGTTCAAAATTCTACGCTTGTTTTTCTTCTAACTTCTCCTTGGTTTTGTTTACTTGACTCTCTCAATTCTTGGGCCTTTTTCTCATTCATCTTCTTGTAATTATTCTTTTCCTTTGTCATTTCATTTAGCTATTCCAACAGGTCCTTAATCATCTTCTTCTATAGCATTTACTCCCCATAAATATAATAAATAGTCATTGTAAAATAGCCTAAAACAACCAATATAATATATGGCCACGACAGCTTGGCTTTTCAAAGGTTTTAAAAATCATTGTAATACCCGAATTTAGCTCGGGGCTATATATATAGTAAATATAATAAAAATATATTAAATAAATAAATAAATAAACATAAAGTATAATAAATAAATAAATAATCCCATAAATAAACAGTCCAAATGTTCATATTACATAAATATTAGCCTACATATATTACAAAAGCCCATTTTCATTACAAAATCCCCAAAGGCCCAAACAATTTATATTTCCCGCCTAAAGCTACTATTTTCGGATAAAGTGGCCCAAACTAGCACAATTGTGCTTTCTTTGCCTGCCCAAATTGTCCATATGGCATCCAAGGGTTGGTCTACGATTGTAACACGTGGATTAAGCCCTACCCTAACGTCATGACCTACATCAGCTATAAATATCACAAGAAAGAGAAAGTTGGGGTAATACTGACACAATTATTATCCTAACAATTGAAGAGAGAGGGAATTTGGAGAGACTCACTTGGAATATCAGAGGCTGCCGGGATAATCAGAAGTCGCTAGAGAAGACGATCGAAATAGTCACATCTTCATCAAAAACCATCCGAAGGTATAACTTTCATTCCTCTTTTATTTCCCTGCATCAAAACACTGAAACGCTATGTTAGCACTTTAAATGGTAAAAATAGTAACAAAATAAAAACATAAATGCTTATCTCGTTTGGAGTTTTGGCCGGAGATTTTTTTGCTTGGTCATGGTTGAAAATAAGAGAGTGATGGTTTGGTTAGTTAGATTTAGGAGGGGAAGAAGGGAGATTCTTATGAATCAAGCCTTAGATCTAGGTTTTTGGGGAGTTTTAGGGGTCGGCAAAATAAAGTTTTTGGGGAGTTTTAGGGTTTTGGCGCGATGGAGATACAATGACCGAAAATCGCCTTGTGACGGTCGAAAATCACCTTGTGGCGGCCAGTGTCGCCTACGGCGGCCGAGATTTGAATTTCTGTGGCCGGCTAAACTTGGAGTTTGACCGGAGCATGGTGGATAAGGATCATACGGCAGAATTTGTTGCGGAGGGTGACCGAAAAAGTTATGTTCATCTGAAAACAGATGAACATGGATGGGTGTTCATCCAAAAGGAGGGTATTTTGATCCATTCCCAGAATTTTTCTGGGTTTGGAGCTGTTTGTGGCAAAGAGGATTTAGGTAGAGAAAGAGAAGTGAGAGAGAGTGAAATCAGATAAATGACTGATTTAACTCAGTTTCAGGCTATATATAGCTGAGTCAAAGCTGACTCGTTTTGGATCCCGGGTTAGAGGGGATCTGCGATTTTGTATCCAGGTCTGGTAGGATTCGTGCTTTCTTTAATTTTGCTTTATTTGCCTTTTAAGTCCCTATAGTTTGTATCTTATTTCATTTTGATTTTTTAACGAAATTAGCTATTTCGAATCTATTCTTAATTCAATTTAGTCTTAGATTCATGTATTAATTTAATTTTAATATTATGATTGAATGCATTTTTTAATATAGTGCATAGTAGGTTGTACATTAGACAATTTAATCAATTTTTTAAAATAATAGTTCAGAGCCTTAGACTTAGATTCTTAATATGGATTTAATAGTTTATTAGGAAAGAAAATTGTAGTAAATTAATGTATATTAAATGGAAACTTTGGGGCTCAAACTTGGATGGTATTCCACTTGCTTGCAATGGGATGTTATCACAAATTGGCCTTAAAGAGATACATTTAATATATGTTATAACTTAGAATTAAATAAATTCACCTAGTTAATTTAAATAGAGCCTTAATTGGATTAGCACTTTAATTAATTAGAATGATCAAATTAGTTAGTAAATATTATGAGAAATTTAGGGGTTTTGAGATGGACGATATTCAAGCAATTGGTACTGTCTCATAATGACCTTTAAATTAATAATATTCATAGTTTAATTAATTTAATTAAATAGAACTTAATTAAGTTAGCACTTAAAATAAACAAGATGATAATAAATCATGTATTCAAAACCTTTTATGTTGAATATGCATTCTTATGAATAAGAATGGGGGTGCTTCTTAACAAGGTGCTTTTAATCTCATGTTCGGTTTAAAAATGCATTTTCTTATAAAAGGATATCTCCATATGGAATTAAAATCCAGTTAAGAATTATGGTAAAATTAAATTCAAATTGTTATTCGAAAGGCCAAAATGCCACGTAAAATTAAAAGGTACCGATAACGGGAGTTTGTGGGGTGCTAATCCTTTCTCGCACGTAACTGACTCCCTAACCCTAATATTAAAAGAACGAGTCTCTAGTTGTCTTTTTATGGTGTCCGGTCTACCAAAATGACCGATGACGACTCCAAATGTTTTTAAGATTAAATAAAAGAAAAATCAAATGTTCGTGGTTAATTAAATGAAAAAACTAATTTAATAAGAAAACTAAATTTTCAAGATAAAATGAATTAAAAAGGGTCAAAACCTTATTTTGCAAAATAAATCATCAGACTATTTTCACACTCCGGTTAGAAATGGTCACGACAGCTTGGCAACTCCACTGGGGACAAATTGAGAGTTAGGCCTAATTAATTAATTTTACATGGCATTTTGGCTTTTAGAATGGTGATTTGAATTTAATTTCTCCAATAATTATTGGATGGATTTTTAGAAAGAATGAAGGTAGCTTTTGTGTGTGATATAAACTGTCATTCATGCATGGCCTTCTACCCGAGCTTTTTCACCCTTAAGTGGGAGCGAGATATGATCCGACGTGAGGCTCTCCACCTCCGAGTTCAGAATTTTGTCTTTCTTTCGGTATACCAACCTTATACAACGTGAGGTACACGCCTCTAATATAAGGGACCGTATACTCCCGAATCGATGTCTTGCTGTCGCAGTAGATAGTAACGACAATTTCGGTACCTTGAGTCTAGAACAAAAATTGCATTCTGTAATCTAGAAGCCTACCCCACTAAAGCCAGACAAGAACCTAGGACAGGGTGCTGCCAGTTTAAATACACTTCTATGGTTTTCTTCTCTGCTTTATATTACCTGCTTTACTATGATTTTAATTCATTTATTTGTTTTCAATATTAATTCACAGCACTAACGCACGTTTATTTTTGTTTGTTTGTTTTTGTCTTATTCTTTTGCTTTTAAATTAACCATGTCATGTTGCATCATTTTGGTATCGGTTTGAGAATCAGTTGATTAGGAAGTACTCGATATGGTTGAAGGGTCCAAGAAATTGGGAGAAGACAATACTATAGTCTGTACATGGTCAGAGCAAACCAAACATGAAAAAAAGGGATAGCCTTTGTAAGAGTGCCATATCATAGATGAAGAGTTATGCTAAGCTAAATACTAAGCTGAATGATTATTTATCGGAGGTTAGAGTCATATGGGAACAGTGGGGAAACGACATGAAAGTACCATTTCAAAAAGAATTTGGTTACAGGCCCTATTGTTGTACGTTCAAGTAGATCGAGAGCTGCTTAGAGCAATGGCCCAATTCTAGAACCCAACATATAATTGTTTTACCTTTGGGCAAGTGGATATGACACCTACACTCGAAGAGTATGAGGCCCTGATACACTGTCCTAGAATTCAAAGTGATAAGATTTACACTAGACCCAACAACAACTCTGGTTTTAAGAAGAAATTGAGATTGATCACGGGTAAGAGAGAAGAGTAGTTTAATGGAAGATATCTAACAACGATAGTACTAATCAGAATAAGGACAAACATTGCATTAATTGGAAAGTCCTTAAGGAATTGATACAAGCAAGCGATGAACAGGCCAAGATGAGGAGCTTATACGCCTTGTGCATATATGGGCTAGTATTATTTGCAAGAACTCTAGAGCATATTGATCCATCAACATTAGGGCTGTTCGAACGACTAGAAAAAGGTGTAAATCTGGTACCCACAATCTTAGTTGAGACTTATAGATCATTGATCGCGTGTAAGAAGTTAGGAGATAGAAGGTTTTGGGGCTGTGCACAGTTGTTAGAAATCTGGTTCAGAGGACATAAGTGGAATACATCTGATAGAGCTATCAGATATCTCAATCCCTACTCACCGATAGAAGAACACATTGCTAGTTGTATGAAACAAAAGAAGAGAGAAGAGAAATGGAAAGAATACTTTAAGGACATAAAGGATATTGATGTTGTATGGAGAGCTCTGTGGTTAAATAGGGGAACGACTTATCTATATCGATGTGGAGACAGAGATTGGGTCCCACTACTAGGAATCTGGGGAAGAACAACGTATTGCCCTTTATTGGTGTTGAGACAATTCGCCTTGAGGTAGTTCATACCGACTACTACGGGCATGGCACGATTCGAGTATGCACATAAGACAAACGATTACAAGAGGAAGGTAAGTCAAACTACAAAAGCATGGGAAGCACCAAGAAGGGTGAATCCTTACCAGGAGCTAGAAGTCATGCCGGGATATGAAGAATGGAACACTCAGAGGGTTAATGATAACATACTCCAGAGAAGTCAAGGAGACATTGGCCTATCTAATGAACCTGCTAGGAATGTGCCATCAACATTGGAGAAATTAAAACACGATTGAGAATTGGATTTGAAGAGGTATGAGAAAAGAATTAATGATATCACAAATGAGTTGACCATGACGAAGTTGCAAGTGAATGTTCATGAAGGAAAGGAAAAGGATCTTAGAGAAAAGAACAAAAAAATTAGTCAAGACTTGAAGGACTTCAGGAAATTCATGCTGGGTGTAAAACAAAGAAAAATGAAGGAACAAGCAAGATGATTAAGGACTTGTCGGAAAAGCTAAATGCAATGAAAAAAAGGAAAGAATAATTACAAGAAGATGTATGAGAAAAAGGCCTGAGAATTGAGTGAGTCAAGTAACAAAGCCAAGGAGAAGTTAGAAGAAAAACAAGCCCATAATTTTGAACTAATGACTCAAGTGTCACAACTAGAACAAATGATTACAAAGTATCGCAACGAAAACAAAGTTAAGATGGAGCAAGAGAATGAAGGACTGAAGAAAAGGGTAGCAGAGTTGGAAAGTGTGGTACAAAGCTTGAGGGATCGGCTCACAAGTTATAAGGGAGCCTGCACTAGGGAGATAAGTCACCAAAAGGAAAACTTGAAGCAGCTGAGTACACAATCCATAAACAAAGTCATAAGATGATTAGCTTCATGAACCAGGTAGAAGGGGTTGCAAAATACGTGCAGATCCTATCTAATGAAGCCACGGGCTTGTTACGACGCCCTGACATTAACGTTGACAATGAACTTGGACAAGCATTGATCAAGATATTGAATGAAGTGATCAATTTAGGAGCTAGGGCTAGCTTTTTTCTGTAGGAGAAATTATCTTTTCTTTGTATTTAGACCTTTTAGTTAATGAATGTTTCCTAAAGACTAGTTCCTGAATTCGATGCTTTTGTATACACATATTCATGCATCCACGCATTTATACATTGCATTGCATTTTGCAAAATTCAAAACTCTTTTTAATATAGAAAGGTTCTATGGTAGTTTGATTTACAAACCGCAATCATTCAGCATTCATACGGAACACGTTTGCGCTCTAAAACTATGGCAATAGAAGATGAATTACTAGTATAGAGAATGACCGAGTAGAAACACATAACCACGTTGATAGAATGGAACAGTCTATGAAGGACTATTTTACTCAAGCCCAACGGGAGATGGTTTCTCAGTTGACCGCTCTTTTGGGACCGAAGGATCCTAGAAAGGGCAAAGCACATGAAGGTGCCTCAAATGACATGAATGACCAAGCTGACATTACATCTCACATGAGGGAACAACCTGAGAGGCCACCTCCTACGAAGAAGGTTCAAATTAATTTGGCTTGAGCTAGTGCTAGTCATCCTGTTCATGTCGGAGCAAATTTCGAAAGTGATGATGAAGTTCCAGACTTGAATACCATTAATGAAATTGAGAAGATCAGAGCCGAAATCGAGAAGAAGTATGAGGAACGCTGTAAAACATTGGAAGACTGCTTACTCATAATGCAAAAGGTGAACAAGCGAGGATCTAGTGCAGTTGACCTAAGCTTGGTTGCTGACCTAGTTCTTCCTCCCAAGTTCAAAGTACCGGATTTTGAGAAGTTCGATGGAACAACCAGCTCGTCAGTCCATCTTACAATGTATTGTGGCAAAATGCCTGTGTTTTGAAAGATGAAAAGTTGCTGATCTATTGTTTCTAGGATAGTCTAACGGGTTCGGCAGTGCGTTGGAACTAAGTAAATATCCGATCGTGGAAGGATTTATCTGGTGCTTTTGTAGAGCACTATAAACATGTAACTGAGATGATTCCTAGCCGTGTTATGCTACAAGGGATGGAGCAACAATCTAATGAAACTTTTTGCCAATATTCACAAAGGTGGAGAGACGTGGCAGCGCAGCTGCAACCACCGCTGATGGAAAGTGAGGCTGCCCACATGTTTGTGCAGACTCTGAGGGGGGCCACTTTTGAGCGATTGATCAGCAATGTTACATAGAATTTTGCTGACATGGTAATGACGAGTGAGCTAATTGAAGCAACAATCAAAAGTGGGAGAATTGAAAATAGTGAAAGCTCTTGTAAAAGTTACAAAAGAAAAGAAAATGAGGTTAACAATACAAGCGTTTATGAAGCCGCAAAGAATGTCACAATTACGCTGTCTGGTGCTGCGCAGGAAATTCTTAGAACATAAATAAGAAAGATCATCGAAGTTTGAGAAATGACATGATGAACTTCAAGCCTATACCAGTGTCATATGCAGAATTATATCCATAGCTGTATGAGGCAGACTTGGTGAAGCCGAATTATCTTACTCCTCTACAGCCTCCATACCCTCTACGGTATAATCTAGATGCTCACTGCGAGTTCCATGTCGGGATTTCGGGGCATACTATCGAAAGTTGCACTACTTTCAAGAATGTGATTCAGAATTTGATTAAGACCGAGGTTTTGAAGTTCGATGAGCCTAATATTGCGGCCAATCCTCTACCCAACCATGGAGGAAGGGGAGTAAATGCGATAGAAGAAAATGATGAGGCCAAGCGATTAAAGACTGATGTATCTGAGGTTAGATCTCCTTTGAAATGGGTGTTTTAATTGTTGTACAATTTTGAGATGAAACAGATAGACATGAAGATTGAAAAGGAAATAGATTCAGGTCTATACTGTGAATACCATCAAGAAGATGGTCATGAGATTCAACACTGCTATGAATTCAGGTGTTTGATCCAGAAAATGATGGATAATAAAGAGATTGAATTCTTCAAAAAGACATGAGAGAAGAAGGAAGTAAAGGTGTGTACCTCTGAGAATTCTGGAGTCAAGTATGGGGTGAACAAGCCATTGGTCATTTTAGCTAGGCCAAAGGTTGGAAGTTCGTCTAACGGAAACAAGCCAATAGTGACTCCAAGGGTGGTGATTTCTCCCCTAGCACCCTTCCGTTTTAATGATACTCACAAGGTTCCCTGGAATTATGCAGCCAATGTAATTATACCAGAGAGATCAAAGCCATAGGAAGAGGTAACCATTGAGTGAAGAAAAGACGATGCCTGAAGAAAAAACAAGTGAAAAGCTTGATGCTGAGACAGTAAATAAGGTCGGGCACTTCACTAGAAGTGGAAGATGTTACTCACCAGAGACGTCTAAAGAAGCTGAAAAGGTGAAAGGGAAGGCTGCTATAGTGCCAGAGAGGATTTTCAGGGAATAGCTTCCTCCAAAGATAAATGAGCCAGTTATTGAGGAACAAGCTCAAGAGTTTCTGAAGTTTTTGAAACACAGGGAGTACAACATAGTTGAACAATTGAAGCGACAACATATTAGAATATCCGTCCTTGAACTATTGCTGAGTATAGAAGGGCACTGGAACACTCTAATAAAGCTGTTTAATCAAACATTTGTCCCGAGCAATATATCGGTGAACAAACTTGACAGAATTGTGAACCATATTACTACAGACACCTATATCACTTTTACTAATAATGAGACCCCAAAAGGAGGAATGAGATTTGTTAAGGCTTTGAATATAACAACACACTACAAAGGATGCGTTCTTCTAGGAGTGTTAATTGAAAATGGGTCAGCATTAAATGTTGTTTTGATGGTTACATTGCAGAGGCTGCCAATTGATGATTTGTATATGAAAACTTATAAGAATATTGTGAGAGCTTTTGACGGAACAACCCAAGATATGTAGGGAAAGATTAAGGTCTCGCTGTTTATCGGACCTGAGGTTTACAATGTTGAATTTTTGGTAATGGGCATCAAACCAACCTATAATTGCTTGTTGCGTAGGCCTTGGATTCATTATGCCGGAGCAGTACCATCATCCTTGCATCAGAAGTTGAAATTTGTAATAGAAAGAAAGATGATCAGTGTTGGGGTAGAGGAGGACATTATGGCCTCCGTATCCACTGATGCCCCATACATCAAGGCAGATAAGAATGCTCTAGAATGTTTGTTTAGAGCCTTCGAGTCTATAAATGCAACCTTTATTGCCAAAGAGAGGCTGATACCTCGTTCAAGGTTGTCAAACTGTACAAAGATAATTGTTCGTGAAACCCTTGGCAGAGGAGCTACGATAGGAAAAGAATTTGGGAAGAATCTTCAGGGATGCCTATGCCCAAAACCTGTTCTCATGAAGAAAGATCATTTCAGACTCGGGTTTAAGCCGAACATTCAGCAAAGGTAGAGAGATTTGAAGCTAAGAGAAGATAGAAGGAGGACTCAATTTTTGGGAGCAGAAGTCTTTAGTAAACTCATGACTTTCCCAGACTTGACTTGCATTTTCAAGTATCGTGGGTTTGAAAATGTTGAAAAGTACTTGAGAAGGACAACAGGGAAACTGTGAGGCTGCAGAAAGAGGGGATTTTCGGTGAGATCATGGAGGGACTGTATGTTAATGGAATATGTGAAGCACTGAATAATTGGACGTCAGATGATCTCCCTTTTGCTTTCAAAGTAGAGTAATGTCTTGAACCACCTTGTACTTTTACTCGCGAGTATAAGGGATTTTCTGCAAAGGGCTATTATACAAGTTTTACTTCAATAAAGGTGCTTTCATTCTGATTCTCAAATGGGAAACATGTTTCTTATTTTTTCGCATTCCATTCCAAATATATTATTATTTTCCTTTGCAGGTCCTCAAGTACTAATTGCATGAATGATTCTGAATCTGATACTGAAATAGATCTTGAATAGTCTGTTTGTCTAATGGAAGTTAACGAGTGTAAAGATGAAACAGAATATGAAATCCCTGATGAATTACTAAGGATGGTAGAAAAAGAAGACAAACAGATCTTACCTCATAAAGAAGAGATAAAAATCTTGCACTTGGGCCTAGAGGAAGTAAAAAGAGAGGTGAAGATTGGTACCGCTTTCTCGCCAAAATCATGACAAGAATTGGTTGATCTATTGCGATAGTTCAAAAATTTCTTCGCTTGGTCGTATCAGGATATGCCAGGATTGGACACAGACATAATGGTACACAAACTACCTATAAGACCAGAATGCAAACCGGTTCAACAGAAGCTCAAAAGATTGAGACTGGAAATGGTATTAAAAATCAAAGAAGAAGTACATAAACAGATTGAGGCTGGGTTTCTCAAAGTGGCCAAATATCTAGAATGGGTAGCTAATGTAGTCCTAGTGCCGTTCAAAGATGAAGAGGTATGCATGTGTGTGGACTACATAGACTTGAACAGAGCAAGCCCGAAAGATAATTTTTCGCTACCTCATATTGATATTTTGGTTGATAATATTTTGGGGGCATTCATGGTTCTCTTTCATGGATGGCTTCTCAGGTTACAATCAGATAAAAATGAATACCGAAGATATGGAAAAGACAACCTTCATAACCCTGTGGGGCACATACTGTTATAAAGTGATGCCTTTCAGACTAAAGATTGCTAGGGCGAATATCAGTGAGCCATGGTAACCCTTTTCCACGACATGATGCACAAGGAGATTGAGGTGTACATGGATGACATGATCGTCAAGTTCCAGAATGAGGAAGGGCATATTTAGAACCTGAGGAAGTTGTTCCAAAGATTGGGAAAGTACTAATTAAAGCTCAATCTTAAGAAGTGCACTTTCAGAGTTGCATCCAGAAAACTCTTGGACTTCATAGATAGCAGAAGAGGAACAAAGATCGACCCAAACAAGGTAAAGACAATCCATAATCTTCCATCACCTCATTCACAAAAAGATTTTTAGGCTACTTGAAAGAATAATCCCGGGGAATAGGACGAGGAATGCCAAGAGACGCTCGACAAGATCAAGAAATATCTGACCAATGCTTCGATTTTAGTAGCACCAGTCCCAAATAGACCACTCGTCCTTTACTTGACGGTTTATGAAAATTCAATAGGGTGCGTGCTGGGGTAACATTATGACACAAGAAAAAAGGAAAGAGCCATCTATTACTTGAGCAAAAAGTTTACAGAGTGTAAAGTACGATATCCTTCAATCCAAAAATTATGTTGTGCTTTAGTTTGGGGAACTCCCAGACTCAGACAGTACGTGTTGTACCACACTACTTGGTTGATATCCCTACTCGATCCATTGAATTTTTTGATGGAATCACCGGTGCTGACTGAAAGATTGGCTCATTGGCAAATGTTGTTGTCAGAATTTGACATCATGTATGTAAACCAAAAAATAATAAAAGGAAGTGCCATAGCAGATTTCTTGGCTAGTCGTGCTTCAAAAGATTATGAGCACCTAAACTTTGATTTCCTAGATGAGGATGTAATAAATATCTCCACAGAAGGAAATGAAACTTCAAAGAATGAAACTTGGAAATTTTATTTTGATAGGGAAGTCAACACCCTGGGATATGGAATTGGAGCAATGTTGATCTCCCCAAATAACGAACATCATCCTTTCACAAGCAAATTGAAATCTCATTGCACCAATAACATGGTAGAATATGAAGCTTGTGTCATGGGCTTGTGAGCTTCTATTGAAAGAAAGATGGAAATTTTGAAAGTACGTGGGAATTTAGCATTAGTTATTTACCAGCTCTACGGAGAGTGTGGAACAAAAGATGCAAAGTTGATTGAGTATCGAAAGTTGATGCTTGAGTTGATAAAAGAGTTTGAAGTAGTCACTTTCGTGTATATCCCCAGGGAAGATAATCAACTGGCGGATGCCTTAGCTACACTAGCTTCGGTATTTTAGCAAATAAACCTGAGGATATGATGCCGATTCAAATGTAGAGTTATGATACATATGCTCACTGTTATAGCATAGAAGAAGAGGCAGATGGAAATTCATGGTATTTTGATATCTTACAATACATCAAATTCCAGACAACCATAGAGGCAAATGATAATGACAAAAGAACTATAAGAAGGATTGCTTCAGGATATGCGCTCGATGATGAAATCCTGTACAAAAAGGGTAAAGATAAGATCTTGTTAAGATGTGTTAATTCCCAAGAGGCTAGAGACATCTTATTTGAGGTGCATGATGGGATTTGTGGAACACATTAGGCTTTGCAATGGCTAGGAAGATTATGAGATATGGATATTATTGGTCAGCTATGGAGGGAGATTGCATTGAATATGCTAAGAAATGTTACAAGTGCCAGATATATGCTGACAAGATTAATTCCCCGCCAGTACCTCTTCACACAATGAATTCACCATGGCCATTTACTGTCTGGGGCGTGGATGTTATCGGTCAGATTCACCCTAAAGCTTCTAATGGACACCGCTTCATCCTTGTGGTCATTGATTACTTCACCAAATGGGTGGAAGCAGCTTCATACCCCAATATTACAAGATCCATGGTTTGTAAGTTTTTGAAGAAAAAGATTATTTGTTGATACAGATTGCCAAAAAGAATTATCACTGATAATGAAACCAACTTCAACAACATGGTAATAGAAAAAGCATTTGAGCAATTCAAAATAATGCATCATAATTCTGTGACTTACCGCCCTAAGATGAATGGGGTAATGGAGGTAGAAAACAAGAACATTAAGAAGATCATATCATAGTGTTAACATTGTAAAAGGTTAACATTTCGTGCCTCTTTACTTAAGTTATTGTATGAAATCAAGCCCATTTCATCTCATTTCATGGCATATAGATGCATTTAGTTCATATAGTTGCATTTGGTGTTGTTGGTTTTGTTTTCCTTATTTATTTCTAAGAATGGTGTTGCTTGGGAAGGTTTTGGTTGGTGTGGTGATGTGTAGGGAAAGGAGGAGAAATGTAGGGAAAATGCCATAGCATTTTGGATAGCATTTCTGGGCGCGCTAGAGGACAAAGAATTGAGGATACTTTGCAGCCCTACACGTGAACCTATCAGCTAGCTGTGAGCCCACTTGTGAAGGGAATATTCCTTTGGGATTAAGGGCACAAAACCCTAGGAGCCTTCACTATATAAAGAATAAGACACCCACATTAAATGGAGAAGAAAAAGATTACTTGTGAGTGAAGAAAGAGAAAAAGAAAAGGCGACTGCCTTTTCTTCATCTTCTCCATCGTGGTGTCCTCTATTGTTGAAGCTCCAAGGGGTGTTCTCGCTGGCCTTTGAAAGAAGCAGTGGGCTTAGAGTGGTTCACGACAGGCCAAGGCGACTTTGGAGTTTTTCTCTTCCTTTAGTTGCTTTTGTTGTTTCATTTCCTATTATTTGGATGGGTTGTTTTAAACAAATGATTATGGATGACATTTGCCTAGCCATGAAGCGATTTTAAGCGGCTTTGGCTTCTTATGATTTTTATGTTTCAAGTTTGAATGAATGTTTCATTGCTTTCTTGTTCTTCTCATGCTTTGTCCATTGTTATTTATTGCCTTAAGCTTGTAAGAGCTTTCGAGAGTTAGCCTTTTCTTAGGTGTTGGAAAACATATTATTAGAGAGAGAGTTAGGCTTAGATCTATGTGGAAAATGGGGTTTGATGCTTAGAGGCAAAACCCTAACTCACCTTAGAGATAAGGATAGAGTTTCAACGGCTAAAAAGAGTAGAACTTAAAGGATAGTTGTATGTTAGGGTTTACGCTGAGAGGTATTGCCATAGCATTCTTCCTATCAGGTTTCTTGCTAGAGATAGTGTAGAGACATCTTGTTAAGCTCTATCGAGCATGTTGTGGGCAAGGTAGTTTGAGACATTCTTTTGGCTTAGACATAGAGGTCCTTAGCAAGCTCAGCCTGTCATCCCATTAGAGAATTTCGTACACTTGAGAGGATGTTTGAAGTATCTTTATTTCAGCTCAGATTTCATCACAGTTAATTGCTACAACATTTCTGAACCTATTTCCTATTGCTATTGCATTTATTTTCAAGTTGCAAATTTGTGTGTTTTGACTAAGCTAGTTTGTCTCCAATCCCTGTGGAGACGATACTCACTCATCACTGTATTACTTGTTCCATGTGTATACTTGCACTATTTACGTATCATTTATAGTACATTGCAACACGCAACAAGTTTTTGGCGCCGTTGTCGGGGATTGGCAATTGGTTATTTAAAGTTTAGTCTTTGCACCAGTTTATTTCTTCTTTTTGTTTAGTTTTATTTGTTGTTTTTTGTTTACTCTTTTTCAGGTGTTGTGCTATTGCATGACCCGAGGAAGACCTGAAGAACCATTAACACCTATAGTGGCTGATATCGAGCACTTGTTTTGCCAAAGAAAACGCATTCAAGAAGCCTTAAGAACCATGTATAGAGGTGGAAACCAAGGGAACCAAGTAGATGAAAATCTGGATGAACCTAATGCTGCAGCAAATCATGGAGCAATAGTTCGACCTCAAGCTATTAGAGACCAGTTGAATCCTATCTTGGATGATCTCAATCATGGAATCGCCTCATGAAGATGCAAGTCAACACATTCGAGCATTTTTGGAAGTATGTGATTCTTTTTGAAAACAAGGAGTGCATGAAGATGTATTGAAGCTTAAGCTATTTCCTTATTCTTTGCGTGATCGAGCATGAGCTTGGTTGAGTGGAGTACCAGCCGGTTCTATAGACTCATGGACAGACCTATGCAAGAATGTTTTGCTACGGTATAATCCACCTAACATGAACACTCAGTTGAGGAATGATATTGATTCCTTTCGTCAAGATGATGACGAGTCGATGTACAAGTGTTGGGATAGATATAAGGGACTACTTTGCAAGTGTACAAATGATGGATTTCAAGACTTGATGCAAGTCGTAATGTTCTACAATGGTGTCAATGCTCCCACAAGGATGATGCTGGATGCTTCAGCAAATGGTACTTTGATGGACAAGTCACCCCAAGAAGCATTCGATATCCTTGATAGGATCGCAAACAATGACTACTAATTTCCTACTTCGAGACTTAGTACGGGAAAGAGAACTCTTGGGATGTGTGAGCTTGACAACAACGAATCAATTTTAGCCCAGTTGTCAGCCATCACTTCTATGTTGAAGAATCTTAAACGACCTCATGAAGTGAAGGAAGTGAAAGTAGCAAACACTTGTGCCCAGTGTGATGGACACCATCATGTGGGAGAGTGCCCTGGAAATCACGAGTCTACCAATTATGTGGGGAACTTTAATAGGAACAACCACAACCCCTACTCAAACACCTATAACCCAGGATGGCATTAGCATCCTAATCTTGCTTGGGGGAATCAAGGAAACCACAATGCTGGCATCTCGAGTAGGCACCACAATCAGACTGAATCCCAAGGTTTTTAGTAGAATATGCCATGCCAAAATGACAAAAAGGGTTCAGCCTCTTCATCAAACAATTGTTCCTTGGAAGCTACTTTCCAAGATTTTATGACAACCATGAAGGCTTTATTCCAAGACCATGCAGCTTCTATAAAGAGTCAAGGTGCATTGCTTCAAAGCCATAGCTCTTCCTTGAAGGCTTTGGAAACCCAAGTTGGACAAATTGCACAATCTTTGAATGCTCGACCTTAAGGTAGTTGCCTAGTAATACTGAAGTCACTAAAAATCATGGCAAGGAGCAGCGTAGTGTACTCACTTTAAGAAATGACACCCAACTTAACAAAGAAGATAAGTTTTGGGGAAAGAAAATGGAAGACCCCAACCCTAAATCTATGGCTAAGGAACCAGCTTTGCAAGAAGAGTCAACTCAAGAAGGGAAAGAGAATGATGGCTCGACAAACGAACCTACTGATGGAGAACAGAACATTGCTATAGCAAAAGAAAGACCCCACCACCCTGCCCTCAACGGTTGAAGAAGCAAAAAGATGACCTTCAATTCAAAAAAAATCTAGAGGCCATTGATCAAATGCCTACAAAAAAAGAATGCTATTCTGTATTGAGCAACTTGCCACCCAAAAGGAGTGATTCAGGCAGCTTTATCATTCCATGTTCCATAGGAGATAATTAAGTGGGGAAAGCTCTAAGTGACCTTGGGTCTAGTGTTAATCTAATGCCCAAGTCAGTCTTTATGAAGCTTGGAATGTGAGATACAAGACCCACCATAGTGATTTGCAACTAGCGGATAGATCTCATATCCGACCAGAAGGAAAGATAGAAGACGTTGTGGTTAAGGTGGGCAAATTTGTCTTCCCAGCTGACTTCCTTATCCTTGATTGTGAAGTAGATGACAAAGCAACCGGTCAAATCTTGGTCGACTGTGAAAAGGGTGAGTTCACCATGCGAGTGGCTGGCCAGAGGGTGACTATAAATGTCTTCAACACCCTCAAATATTTGGATGAATATAAGAAGTGTCAGCACTTAGATGCTATGAGAGAAGAAGATGCTACAAAATTATATTGCAGCAATTTTGTGGAAATTAAAGACTATGTGAAACTCAATAAGGAGGACAATGAAAAGCTTGAGGAGTTCCCATTGGAGCAACAATATAGCTTACTTATTGCTAGACTAGGTACACATTTCAAACCTTTAGATTTTGCTGAATTTATCCCTCCTAAACCCTCACTTGAGCATGCACCCACGTTAGAATTGAAGCCATTACCTTCACACCTTAAATATGCTTATTTAGGTAGTAATGAAACTTTACCTGTGATAATCTCTTCTAGTCTAACCCCTAAGCAAGAATGTAGCTTGATAAATATGTTGTCTCAACATAAAAAAGCTCTAGGGTGGTCTATGGCTAATTTGAAGGGTATAAGCCCTACTATTTGTATGCACAAAACTTTGCTTGAAGAGTATCACAACAATTCTATTGAACCCTAAAGAAGGCTCAATCCAACCATGAAAAAGGTGGTGATGAAGGAGATAATCAAATGGCTCGATGCGAGAGTTATCTACCCAATATCCAATAGTTCATAGGTCAGCCCAGTGCAATGTGTACCAAAGAAGGGAGGAATGACCTTGGTAAGCAATGGTGATAATGAATTGTTACCAAAAAGGACCATCACGAGGTGGAGAATTTGTATGGATTATCAGAAGCTCAACAAGGCAACCATGAAGGATCATTTTCCCCTCTCCTTCATTAATCAAATGCTAGATCAATTGACGGGCAAATCCTTCTACTATTTCCTTAATGGATATTCAAGGTACAACCAGATTGTTATAGCATTAGAAGATCAAGAGAAGACAACTTTTACATGTACTTATGGTACTTACGCAATTCGAAGGATGCCCTTTGGGCTTTGTAACGCTCCAACAACTTTTCAAAGGTGCATGCTGGCCATCTTTTCTGACATGGTTGAAGAATTTTGGAGATCTTCATGGATGATTTTTCAGACTCCGAAGATACTTTTGAGTCGTGTTTGGGAAACTTGGCCAAGGTACTCAAGAGATGCGAAGAAGCAGACTTAGTGCTCAATTGGAAGAAATGTCATTTTATGGTGATTGAAGGGACTGTTATAGGCCACAAAATCTCGAAAAAAGGGATAGAAGTGGACAGGGCCAAGGTTGAAGTAATCGAGAAGCTACTACTACCTACCACTGTGAAGGGGATTCAGAGTTTCTTGGGGCATGTTGGCTTCTATAGGAGGTTCATTAAGGTCTTCTCCAAAATCTCCAAGCCATTGTGTAATTTACTTCAGCAAAATTGGCCCTTCATATTTGATGTAGAATGTTACAACGTATTTAAGGAACTCAAGGAGAAGCTCGTCTCAGCACCCATAGTTGTTCCCTCGATTGGACGTCACCATTTGAGTTGATGTGTGATGCTAGTGACTACGCAGTGGGGGCAACACTTCGTCAACGTCGAGGTAAACTTTTCCATGTTATTTATTATGCTAGTCGTACCCTAAATGAGGCACAAATCAAGTACACTACCATCAAAAAAAACTATTGGCTGTTTTGTTTGCCTTTGATAAGTTTAGAGCATACTTGATAGGCACTAAGGTCATTTTTCATGCTGATCATTCCGCTATTAAGTACTTAGTGACTAAAAAAGATGCTAAACCTAGACTTATTAGGTGGATACTTCTTTTGCAAGAGTTTGACTTGGAGGTTAAAGATAGAAAGGGTTTTGAGAATCAAGTTGCTGGCCATCTTTCTAGGATAGAAAATAAGGCTGAGAATGATGAGAACTTAGAGATTAAGAAGGAATTCCCTGATGCAAAAATATTATATGCTACAACAATTCCCTAGTATGCTGATATTGTTAACTTTCTTGTTAGTGGCATTTTTCCTCCTGATTTGAATAGCCAGGGCAAAAAGAAGTTCAAGCATGATGTGCGATTCTACTTTTGAGACGAGCCCTATTTGTTCAAGCAATGTGCCAACCAAATAATTCGGAGATGTGTCCCTGAAGAGGAGAAAAATGAGATCTTATTCCATTGCCATTCATCTTCGTGTGGAGGCCATTTTGGAGGAACTAGGACTGCTGCAAAGGTCCTACAATTAGGATTCTATTGGCCCACACTTTTCAAGAATACACATGAATTCGACAAGGCTTGCGATAGATGCCAAAGGACGAGGAATATTTCTCGAAGGCATGAAATGCCATTGCAATGCATTCTGGAGGTAGAACTCTTTGATGTATGTGGAATAGATTTTATGGGACCCTTTCCATCATCTTTCGAAGATCTCTACATCGTATTAGCCGTTGACTATGTGTTGAAATGGGTTGAAGCAATAGCTACACCAAAGAATGAATCCAAGACTATTTTGAAGTTCCTTCACAAGAACATCTTCACAAGATTTGGAGCCCTAAGAGCCATCATTAGTGATGAAGGTACCGACTTGGACAATAGGCTCATTGCTAAGGCATTGCGGAGATATGAAGTGAGGCATAAAATTGCTAAAGCATACCACCCTCAGACCAATGGCCAAGCTGAAATCTTGAATCGAGAAATCAAGCAAATTTTAGAAAATGTGGTTAACCCCAAGAGGAAAGATTGGTCTCCAAGACTCGATGAAGCACTGTGGGCTTATCGAACAGCTTTCAAGACACCCTTGGGGATGTCCCTATTCAAGCTTGTCTGTGGCAAGGCATGTCACCTTCCTGTTGAACTCAAACATAAGGCCTATTGGGCAATCAAAAAGCTCAATATGGATGCCCAGCTAGCTGGAGAGAAAAGGCTTTTGGAGTTGAATGAATGTTGTCACTGAATTTTCACCTAACTTCTTTTACTTTCATTGTATTAACTATGTCATTTTTGGTTAGGTAGTATTATATTACATCGTTAGTGTTACATCATAATTAGTATAAATGCCATATGTTAGTGTTATAAAAATTAATGTAGTAATTAGAATTATCTAGGTGTCATTTAATATTGTACTTAGTGTATTTAGTATAGTTGTTATACGTATTATCGTTATGATAGTTATATACATTTGTTGTTAGTGTCTTAGTTAGTAGTTAATATAATAGTTAGTTATTAAAACCCACAAAAATAAAACATGCAACCCACTTAAATAAAATAGAAGATCCATTAGGTATAATTTAGTGTCCATTAAACAAAGAGTCCATTAAAAATACATAGAGTCCATTTTTTCCATTATACAAAGGCCTGCTAGGCCCGGTTACATTTGAATCACAAAAAAGGGGCCTTAACTCTTTGTGTTTCTACGCAGATGAAGGACCGTTGGATCATGATAGATCCAACGGCATGGATTGAACACACCTTGCATCCAACGGCATGGTTTGAACATGCCTTGCACACAGGATCCAGCTGGAGACGACCAAGCAGCTCACCATCCCCACTGTTAGATTAAGGGTGATCTAACGGTTCAAATTACACCAGGACAAACCACCGAGATCGTCACTTGCGTGTGGCGACCACGCGCCTATTCTTTCAACTTCTGGAGAACGCTTCGTCTTCTTCGACATGTTACCGACCGATGTTCATCACTCCAGTCACTCTTGAAGGCGATGTTGTTGCCATTTACCAGAAACAAAGGAAAAGAAATGATTAGAAACAAGAGGATTAAATCCCTAAATTGGAGCCTAGCTAGAAAATGGGGTCAAAAAAGAAGCAAAATAGGAATGAACAATCCCTAAATTGGTACCATAGAAACAATCAAGCAATCAGAATCAAAGAGGATGCATTTTTGGGGATGAACATTAGGGATTTTTGCTTGAAATTCAAGCACGATTGTACCTATATAAACCCATGTAAATTTCATGTAAAACAAGAACAGATACACTAGATACATACAAAATACATAACCATACACTTACTATTAGCATTCGGAAGTTGTAAAACCACCAGAAGCAAGCAATTGTAATCGAAGTTCTAAAGTAATAAGAGAAGCAAGTTTCTGGTAACATTTTCTATCCTTGTTCTTTTCTGTTACGAATTTAACAAAGAAAAGGGGATTGATTTTACCTTTAAAAACACCGTTGTGATTTGATTTTGATGTAGCTCCGGCGAAAAATGCGATTATGGGGTCACTGGAATCTGGGAAATTAGGGTTTTTTTGAAAATTTCGCCGTCGGTAATGGTGACCGACGCCAGTGGAAGGCGGCTGGCATGGCGAACCATCGTCGTATTCTTCAATTCATGTAGAACACGATGAATGTTATTAGAGAAAAAATCAAAACCGATTTTGATCCATTTTGAGGAGAGGAGAAAAAATGAAATTTATTTTTGATAATGGCTATTTATAATGACCCGACCCGTACCCAGTTATAACCCGCGCCCTTCTTTCCCGGATCTTATGCCACAGCTCTTCAATTTTCAATTGTTTCAATTTCTTCCTTTTTCTTTTTAATTGGGCACCAAATTTTAAATTGTTTTCAAATTAACCCTTACATTTGGTTTTCTTTTAATTTAGTCCCTAATACATTTTTTTGATAAATAAAATTAATTGCCCTTTTCTTTATTTTAGCAATTATTTAAAATATTAATTTAATTTAAGTAATTTTGCTCCTTTTTGTCTTTAGATGCACATATGTATATGTGTGAAAAACTTTAAGATTAGGATCTCTTGAACTTAGTATAGAGACATGTATGCAGTAAAACTTTCTTCGCATTTCAATAAGATACACTTAATCGTATTTTAATCTTAATAGCTAAAAATGTATGTAGACATTTCTTAGGGTTTAACTATTGACTAGGTTTTAATAAAAACTTTGACACATTTAATTTTCTCTGTTGGTTTGTTAAAAAAGTAAAAACTTAATTAATGTAGTGTCTTATCAAATGGGAATGACGGGTTAGCGTCAGGAGTGTTGGCGGTGATTAAAGTTCATTTCCCGGGCGATAAGACCGTTAGAATAGATTTACATTCACTTAGAAGACAAATAAATTGAAATTTTGAGAACTTGCAAATTCCAATTTTTAAAATACTTTTTTGAAATCAATTAGGTACCAATTTTTGGGCGTTGTGGGGCGTTAACCCTTCCCCATATGTAACCGACCCCCGAACCTATTTTCTCTTATTTTTGCAGACCAAAATTGTTTTTTAATAAAAACAAAAAGTTTTATTAAAATGACCCATTTTTTAAGTGACCCAATCACATTTTTTTTTTCAAAAAAGATTGGTGGCGACTTCGTGTTTTTCTAAAGTTTTCCAAAACGTCAAACCTTCCTAAAAAGGGTTGCAACAGCTTGGCGACTTCGCTGGGGATATATTTTTGTTTAAAAAAAACAAAAGAGGGTCAAGCGACAAATTGTTTTCAAAAATGTTTTTTTTTATATAAAAAGAATTTGCAAGTTCACAAAGGTTTCAATCTGTTTGTCCGCTTAATGAATGTAATTCTATTTTACACATTTTAAAATTGTTGCAAAAAGCTCTATTCACGAGCTTTACCCAATTGTTAAGTGAGGGGAAAACGCTTTACTCATGTCAGAATATTGATTCTCCGTATGAGCCTAGCAAGTACCTTCGAGACTCATATGCCTCATGTCTTTGTAAGGATGCTGATCCTTCGAGAAGACGTAGGAAGTGAGTCCTCCTGAGTTGAACTTGATTCGTTTGAAGCCTATAATGGGTGAGAACCAGGGCCTTTGCTACCCTTAGTAGAGGACATCAAGGACAACTCGGGTACCTTTTAGAACCCAACTATTTGAGAACCTAGAGCCCACCCCAATAGAGCCATGTGAAAAACCTAAGGTTTTAGAAATAAGGGGAGACATGTCCTGGAGTGTTGGAATGTGCTGCCCAGATTTGTTCGTGAAATTATATTGAACTCTCTGTGTTTTCTTGATTTTAATCTTCCTTCCCCTTGTCTTGTTGTTTTACATATCCATTCATGCAACATCATTACATATTTAGAAGGGATTGATTCTCTAAATAATTGCTCAACTTTGAAAAGCTCTTGTTATGGACAAAAGGATTTTGAAAAATGAAGATGAGAATGCAAAGGTACGATATTGGTCTGGGGAGAATCAACGAACATTTGGGGATAGTCTAGCAGTTGATCATGAGACAAAGACTTCAGAATATGCCCTCATCAGTATCAAACAGAACAACGTGCAAGAACTGCAGGAAATCTGGGAGCACTTTGATTATGAGACTAAGCAGTTGTTCTATGAAGTCTATGGTGACATAGCCTATCTCTTGTACGTGAAGGTTGATGAATAGTTTTTGAAAGCCTTGGTCCAATTTTGGAATCTCGGGTATTGTTACTTCACTTTTAGTAAAGAAGATATGATGCCTACATTTGAGGGCACTTAGCCCTTTTTCAATCTGTGTAAAGTGAAGAAGAACTGGGTCTATGCCAAGCCTCCTAAAAACAAAAAGCCGCATGCAAAACTTCAAGCTTTCACTGGTATGAGTGATGGTTGGGTCAAGGGGTTGATACGAAAGAGAGGAGGTGCCTTTAATCTCCCTTGGTCAAGCATGAGAAGTATAATTTCAATTCACCCCGATAGGGAAAAGAGGGTTGATCTCCTAGCCATTACAATTTATGGTTTAGTCATCTTTCCAAAGGTTCTAGGGAACATTGATGTGGCATTACTTATTTTCCTTGAATAGCTAAAGAGAGGAGTCAACCCAGTGCCAGCTCTACTTGCTGAAACCTTCATTTCCCTTAATGCTTGTCGAAAAGTTGAAGGTGTCCATTTTGGAGGATGTGCTCCGCTTCTGCAAGTTTGGGCCCTCATTCATTTCTGGAAATGCCCAACATTGGCCTTATCAAATGTGTTTTCCCCAAACTTCTCACCTCTTCAAGAGTTCTAGGAAAAGGATTGGCCCGTTGTCAAGAAGAATAAATGGATTGATATATTCAGGGATCGCCATGACGAAGACATCAGATGGAGGGTTCCTTGGATGGGTCATATTAAGCTTTTGTACAAATGTGGGGATTTCAATTTCCTGATGCTATTAGGTCTTTGGGGAGGAATTGGATGTGCTCCTTTACTGGTATCTCGTCAATTTGGGTCTCGACAGTTTATCCTATTCACTACCGGTCTTGGCTCATCAGAATTCGAGTTCCAAGGGGAGTTCAGACAGAAGATTCAGACAATCAGTGGTGCATGGAACCACTGTTATCATATGAAGTTAGAATCTAATAAACATTTCATGTACACCTCAGACTATGATATTTGAAGACATACGAGAGTAAATGACAAAGTCATAGCACCTACACCCGAACATGCCAAGTCTCTAGAAGAACACTTAAAGGTAGCCCCTACGGAAGCTGACATCCTAAGAGAAGAATTAAGAAGGTTAAGTTGGAGATAGAAGCCTTACGAGAGCAGAACCAAAGAGACAAGTTTGAGTCAGGCCTCGATGTTCAAAAGTATAAAGGGGAGACGAAGCAAGTGATAAAGCTGTATGAAGACCTAGAAAAGAAGTTTGAGATTCAAAGGGTTGACTTCCTCAAGTTTTAGACTACTGTCCGAAATGCTGATCTGAGAAAGACTCCGAAGCAGTGGAAGCAAGAAATCAAGCATGTTGTAGGAGAAGAAAAGGAAAGAGGAAGGCACGAGGTTGAGAAATATAGACGAGCCCTTGTTGAGGAAAAAAGAAGGGAAAGCTGGCAACTGAAAATGGAAATGGCAAACGGGTTCATGAAAGAGAGAAAGAAAATGTAGTTGCATGGAAAAGGAAGGCTCATGAAAATAAGATTCACTTATTTGAGTTGCAGAAGGCATGTGACTAGACCAGTGCATAGCTAAAGTAGAGTCAGGCTTGTGTTGCTGAGTTGCAAGCCAAAATAGATGATTTGAACCGCTCGTTGCATAGACTGCAGAATCATCACGCCTATATTGAACTTCAGGCCTGTCTAAGTGAGAATGATACCTTGAAGAAACAGGTTGAAGGAATGGATAACATCATCTAGGAATATAGGACAAAGATCCTGGTCCTTGAAGACATTGCTGAGGGAGGTAATGACTATTCGTTCACTCATCTTAGAGACATGGCTAGAAGATTTCAAGAACGGGATGAGTTTGATAGGACTGTCATGACCTAGGTACAAGATATGGCTGGAGACGTGATGATGTTAGCCACCGAAGCTGCAACTCTTCGTCAGTATGTTAAACCAGGAGGAGAAGTGGGACCGAGGCTTATATGGCTCATTGAAGAAATCAAGGAACTAGGAGTTCAGGCTAAAAAATATTTGTAAATAAGATTTGATGTAATAAGGACCATTTCATATTTAATAAATGAGTTGTTTCTTGAGCAGATATTTCATGGAATGGCCCTTCGCTTGCATTCATGTATTTTCATTTCATTCTTCTTTATTTTATAGCTTTTTTGCATTTATGTTTGTGCATGCATACATGACATAATAAGAATCTACCTTAAATAAAAGATGACAGTAAATCAAAATAGCAAAAACAAGTCACAAGTACGGTACTCAGTCTCAAGTCAGAGCAATGGAAGACAGAGTGATGACCTTATAAAGAAACCATGAGAGTACCCAAGTTAGGTTAGATAAGTTGGAGACGGATCTGAAGCAACATATGGAGTTAGTTCATCAAAAGACGGTTGGTTCAATTGCAGCCATGTTAGGTTTTTGGGACCTAGACACGGTGGAAGTTGGCGAGGAAGCTAATGCTATGCCAAAATTTTAGGGGATGGCCTTCGTTCATCAAAGCATGCAAAGAGAAGCACAATATTTTAAGGTCAAGAGTTCACACATTTTGCTGAAACCTCAGGTCAGAATGATAGGAAGCTAAACTCTGAAGAGGTCCTTGAGGTGCCTGATCTTGATGAAATTGCTGATAAGGTGAAAGCTGAGAAGAAATGAGAAGATCGCTATGAGAAGTTGGAGGGAATAATTAAGTCTTTCCAAGAAGGAGGTATATACGGAGGAGTGGATGCCAAGGATCTAAGCCTAGTGACTGATCTGGTAGTACCACCAAAGTTCAAGGTCCTTGGCTTTGAAAAATATAATGGAACTACGTGCCCTTCAGCACATCTAACTATGTATTGTAGGAAAATATCGATTTATCTTGACAACGAGAAGCTTCTTATCCATTTCTTCCAAGACAGTCTAGTAGGATCAGCTGCACACTGGTACACGCAGCTAAGTCGAGTTAACATCAGATCATGGAAGAATTTGTCCAGAGCCTTCAGTGAGCAGTACAAGCATGTTTCAGACATGATTCCAACCCGTTTAGTTCAGCAAGGGATGGAGAAAAAGCATCATGAGAGCTTCCGCCAGTACGCGCAAAGATGGAGGGATGTGGCTGCTCAAGTCCAGCCACCATTGCTGGAGAATGAGATCACCCCAATGTTTGTGGAGACATTAAAGGGTTATTTCTATGATCGTATGCTCAATCATGCCACAAAGATTTTTACAGACATGCTTATAAATGGAGAGTTAATTCTTACGACAATGAAAAGTCGAAAGTTGGATAATGGGGAAACAAAGAAACCATACAAAATGAGAGAAAATGATGTCAATGCCACTAATGTCTACAACCCCAGTTACTCAAAGGGGTAGTCTTCAACAAACCCAATGTCACGACCACAGCTCTAGCAGTCACAAATTCTCCGAAAGAAGAACGAAGATATCAAGGGAGCTCAAAACCATTTTTCCCTCCTATTCCAATAACATATGCAGAATTGTTTTCTAAATTGGTCAAATCCCAAATGGTGCTGCCAAGACATGTTCCCCCATTCTCACCACCCATACCCACCATGGTATGATGAGAAGTCGCAATGCGAATATCATGCAGGAGTTAGGGGGCATACCATTTGAGAATTGCAGTGCATTCAGAAAGGTGGTGGATGACTTAAGAAAATCAGGGATGTTATCATTCAATACATCAGAAGATAAGGGAAACCCTCTGCCAAATCATCAGAACGTAGGTGTGAATGCAATCATAGAGGATGAGGATAAGGTGGTTAAGGAATGTGTTGCTAAAGTTAGAGCTCCCATGAGTTAGGTATGGGCTTAAATGGTGGCAGTTGGGATGTTGGAAGGAAGAGCTCAAAATTTGAAAATTGAAAATGAATCGTACTGTGAGTACCACACGAGGGAAGGACACGAGATTGATTGTTGCTTAGAATTTAGGCAACTAGTTCAAAACAAGATGAATAAAAAAGAACTTGAGTTCTTTGAAAAATAAGACAAGGAATGCATGCTGGACATTTGTGCATAAGAGGAATCATCATCTAGAAGAGACTACTCTGGAATGAAGCCTTTAGTTATTAAGGCTAAAGCAAGAGTTAGTGGACTTGCAAGGAGTGTAACCCTGCGGCTTATAATTAAGGCACCGACCCCATTTCCATACAAGGATAGCATGCATGTCCCATGGAATTACGCTTGTACGGTGGCAGCTCCGGGAAAAACATCTACTAAAGAGAAAGAAGAACCAGTCAATGAGGTGAGCCATTTCACAAGGAGTGGAAGGCTCTATTCCCAGCCAATAGTAGATGATAGAGATGCAGTGCAAAGAAAAGCTACTGCTGAAGAACCTGAGAAAGAAGATAACAAAGACTTCTTCAAAGATAAACCGACATCATGTCATGAGCCTGTAAAGGAATCAAACGCTCAAGAATTATTGAAGATTTTAAAACATAGTGAATACAGCGTCATAGAGCAACTCCACAAGCTTCCGGCTCGAATTTTTATTCTTTCTCTGCTATTAAGTTCTGATGGCCACCGTGAGCCTTGTTAAAGATTCTGATCTGGACATTCGTACCAAAGGAGATCACAACCGATAAGATAGATATGTTGGTCGGTAACGTTACTGTCAACAACTTCATTTCATTCAATGATAAGGAAATACCAGGCGAAGGAAGGGGATCGTGCAAGGCTTTACACATTACTACTAGATGTAAGGGACATATATTACCCGGAGTCCTAATTGATAATGTGTCGGCACTGAATGTTCTACCGCTAGCCACATTGAAAAAGCTGCCAATAGATAGTTCTCATATGAGAACTTATCAGAATACGGTAAGAGCATTTGATGGAACTCAGAAGGATGTGTTAAGTAAAATTGAGGTGCCTTTTCAAATTGGACCAATGACCTTTGATGTTGAGTTTGTGGTCATGGATATAAGTCCTAGTTGCAGTTGCTTGCTTGGGTGCCCATGGATCCACACAACAGGAGCGGTCCCATCTACTTTACACCAAAAGCTGAAATTCGCAATCGATGGTAAACTAATAACTGTCAGTGCAGAGGAGGAAATCATTGCATCAGTAACCACTGATGCACTATTCATCGATCGATGAGGGTGCGCTCAAGTGTCATTTCAGGTCATTGGAGCTAGTCAATGCAACCTTTGTCACTGAAGGGAGCAAGATGCCAGAATCGAAATTATCAAGCTGTGCGAAGATACAGGTAAAACAAACGCTCGGGAAATGAGCTGAAATTGGGAAAGGATTTGGAAAGAGACATCAAGGAAGGTTGTATCCTGTAGTAATGCTAGCGAAAAAGGATCGGTTTGTCTTGGTCTTTAAGCCCAACAAATGGTAAATGACTGGAATAAGAAAGCATCAAGAGAGGAGAAGAGCTAGATTGAAGGGAAAGGAAATTGAGTGGGAACCGATGACTTTCCCTCCCCTGAGCCATAGCTTTATATCTGGAGGCATGCTGGATCCAAGTGCCCCAATTAGTGAGGAAGGAAAATGAGAGAGCACTTTATATGAAGCGTTTGAAAAGCTGAGATTAACATTGTGATCGACGAGAAAGAAGAGAACCAGTACCTATCAATGATTCGCCCTTGCTTTGAGCTTGACAATTGGACAGCTTAAGAAATTCTTGTAGTCTTTAAGACATGTTCAGAGTAATTCTCAAAACCAACCCCTTTGCTCCAGGCCCAGAGACATTAGGGGATCTTATGTAAAGGGCCTATGTCAAACTTTTAATTTGAATTCAATAAAAGATGCATTTCCTTAAATCTTATGTGGCATTTTTTTTCGTAAATAAACCAAAACCAAATGAAAACCATAAAGCTAAAAGCATAAAAAGTATTCCATTCATTTTTTTCTTCCCTTTGTATATATCTTTTGCTTATTCCTTTTTCAGGTCTTCATATATCATTGGCATAAATGAATCCGAGTCTGATTTTGAGGTTGACTTTGAATTGCCTCTATGCTTGGAAGAAGTTGTAAATATTGACGATGAGGAAGGATATGATCCACCCAGTGACTTTCTCAGAATGGTAGAAGTAGAGGAAAAACAGATTTTACCACATAAAGAGGAACTAGAAATAATAAACCTCCGTACTAAAGAAGAAAAGCGAGAGGTGAAGATTGGTACTACCATCACAGCCAAAACTAGAAAAATTCTGATCGAGCTCTTGAAAGAGTTCAAAGATATTTTTGCTTGGTCATATCAAGATATGCCCAGCATTGACACTGACATCGTCATGCATAGGCTCCCTATAAAGGTGGGATGCAAACCTATAAAGCAAAAGCTGAGAAGAATGAAGGCTGAAACACTTCTCAAGATCAGGGATGAGGTAAAGAAGCAATACGATGCAGGAATCCTTGAGGTAGCCAAGTATTCAGAAGGGGTGGCAAATATTGTCCTAGTACTGAAGAAAGATGGAAAAGTACGAATGTGTGTTGACTACAGGGACCTCAATAAGGCAAGCTCTAAGGACAATTTCCTGCTCCCACATATTGACACTTTAGTCGACATACAACTGGTCATTCACTTTTCTCTTTCATGGATGGTTTCTCCAGGTATAACCAAATTAAGATGTGTTTAGAAGACATGGAAAAGACGACTTTTGTGACACTTTGGGGAACCTTTTGTTACAAAGTAATACCCTTTGGACTTAAGAATGCATGGGCAACCTATCAAAGGGCCATGGTCACCCTTTTTCATGATATGATGGATAGAGAAATAAAGGTATACGTCGATGATATGATTGCCAAATCTCAATCAGAGGAAGAACATCTGGTTAATTTAGAAAAGCTCTTCCTAAGATTGAGAAAGTTCCAGTTGAAGCTCAACCCAACTAAGCACACATTTAGGGTTATATCTAGAAAGTTATTGGGTTTTGTTGTGAGCAGAAGGGGAATTGAGATCGACCCTGCTAAGATAAAAGCTATACATGAACTTCTACCACCTCAAACAGAAAAGGAAGTTTGAGGTTTTCTGGGGCGATTAATTTACATCACACGTTTTATTTCTCAGCTAACTGATAAGTGTGATCTAATATTTAGGTTACTCAAGAAGAATAACTCAGAGACATGGGATGAAGAATGTCGAGTGGCTTTGGAAAAGATCAAGAAGTAGTTGAGTAATCCTCTAGTATTAGTATCGGACATGGGATGAAGAATCTCAAGTGGCTTTGGAAAAGATCAAGAAGTAGTTGAGTAATCCTCCAGTATTAGTACTGCCTTTTTTAGGGAAACCACTGATCTTGTACCTAACGGTCTATGAAAATTCCATGGGTTGTGTGTTAGGGCAACATGACGATACTGGAAGAAAAGAAAAGGCGATATATTACTTGAGCAAGAAATTCACTTATTGTGAAACCATATATTCGTCAATTGAAAAACTATGTTGTGTTTTGGTTTGGGCACCTAAAAGGCTAAGGCATTATATGCTTTATCACGTTACGTGGCTAATCTCAAAATTAGATCTACTGCAGTTCATGATGGAGGCTCCGACTTTATTAGGAAGATTAGCACGTTGGCAGATGTTACTATCAGAATTTGATATCCAATATGCGAACCAAAATGCGATAAAATGGAGTGCTATAGCTGACTTTTTGGCAAGCCGCGCCTGTGATAAATATGAAGCGTTAAATTTTAATTTTCCTGATAAAGACTTAATGCGTATCTCAAAAAATGATAAAGCTCCCATAGAATCCTGGGATATGAACTTCGATGGTGCAACAAATGCATTAGGAAGAGGTATAGGGGCAGTTTTGGTTTCTTTAGAAGGAAATTATTACCCTTTTACTAGTCGTTTGAAATTTTTCTGCACTAATAACATGGCAGAGTACGAGGCTTGTATAATGGGTCTAAGAGAAGCTATAAGGAGGAAAATTCATACTTTAAGAGTTTTGGGGGACTCTGCATTGGTCATTTATCAGATACACGGTGAATAGGAGACAAAAGATGCAAAGTTGGTGGAATACCACAAGTTGGTCCTTGAGTTGACCAAAGAATTTGATGAGATCACTTTCAAATACCTCCCTAGAGAAGACAACCAAATGGCCAATGCTTTAGCCACCTTAACCGCTATTTTTAAGGTAAGTGAGGGTTCTGAGATGGTGCCCATCAGGTTACATATGCTAGACACTCCAGCTCACTGTTATGATGTGGAAGAAGAAATAGATGGATTGCCATGGTACTATGACATCTTGCAATATGTAAAATTCCAGCAATACCCACCGCAAGCTACAGATAATGAAAAGAAAATGATCAGGAAAATGGATCAGGGTATGTCCTTGATGAAGAGATCTTATACAAAAAAAGTAGTGATCAAGTGCTTCTAAGATGCGTGGGTATAAAAGAAGCTCAATTAATTATGGAAGAAGTTCATGAGGGAGTTTGCGGACCCATCCTAGTGGTTTCACCATGGCCAAAAGGATCATGCATCTTGGATATTATTGGTCAACCATGGAAGGTGATTGCATTAACTATTCTCGCAAATGCCACAAGTGTCAAATCTATGCTGATAAGGTATACGCCACCTCAACCTTTTCATGTTATGACAGCCCCTTGGCCATTCTTCATGTGGGCCATCGATGTCATCGGTCAGATTCACCCTAAGGCGTTAAACGATCATCATTTTATCTTGGCAGCCATTGATTATTTCACGAAGTGGGTAGAAGCATCCTCGTATGCAAACGTCACCAGATCCATGATTTGCAAGTTTTTGAAAAAAGAAATCATTTGTCGATACGGCTTGCCAGAAAGTATTATCACCGACAATGCCTATAATTTGAATAACAGGATGATAAGTGGAGTCTGTGAGCAGTTCAATGTCAAACATCATAATTCTGTGGTATATCGCCCGAAGATGAATGGGGCAGTGAAGGCTGCGAATAAGAATATTAAGAAGATAATTGCAAAAATGACTGATACCTATAAAGATTGGCACGAGAAGCTACCGTTTGCCTTATATGCTTATCGAACCGCAATAAGAACTTCCATTGGGGCAACACCTTTCTCATTGGTATATGGAATGGAAGCTATATTACCGATTGAAGTTAAAATACCATCGCTCCATGTCTTAATGGAAGCAAAGATGGAAGAAGCAGATTGGGTTCAAGCAAGATATGACTAGCTGAACTTAGTTGAAGAGAAAAGATTGAAATCACTATGTCATGGGAAAATGTATCAGAGAAGGATGATAAGGGCTCACTAGAAGAAAGTTCGCCCAAAAGAATTCAAAGAGGGGGATTTGGTGTTGAGGAAGAAGCTACCAATCCAAAGCGATTCTCGAGGAAAATGGGCATCAAATTGGGAGGGACCTTACATTGTAACAAAGGTTTTCTTAGGAGGAGCGTTAATTTTAGTCGAAATGGAAGGAGACGAACTTTAGAGCCCAATAAATTCAGACTCGATTAAAAAGTTTTATGTTTGAAGAAGAAAAAAGAAAAAAAAAGAAAAGAAAAGAAAAGAAGAAAAAAGGAAAAAATAAAAAAAGAAAAACGAAAAGAAAAAGGAAAAAAAGAAAAAAAGAAAAAGAAAAGGGGGGTTCAAAATGAAAACCCGCAAAGGGCATTTTGAAACCAAAGGAGGATCTGAGTTGAAAACCTATAAAAGGCAACTCAGATAATTTGCAAAAGTGGTCATTCCAAAAATTGATCTTGGGGATTCCATACTAGAAAAGCTTTATATCTTTATTATTTCCAGAATCTGCTCAGCATAGATAGCATTCAAGACAACTACTGGAGTCTCGACAGGAGGAATTTAGGCTTTGATATCTGAAAAACTTGTTTCCTTCTTTGCAATTTCCTTTTGTGTTTGCCACAATACTAATAAAATTTTGTTGCGCAGGCCTTTTCTTTTCCTCCTTTGATATCTTTCCCTTTCCATAAAAGCATATTGCATTGAAATGAGAATGAATAAGTTTGATATCACTTGAAATATACAAAAGATTTTTGGGCATTACTTTGAAATTAGTCTAAAAGGGTATTGGAACTATGAGGTATTTTGTGGTCAAATTTAGAGTTTAGGGCATAAAGAGCAGCGAACTTATGAAGAAATCCAAGATGGAAATAGGTTTTGTTGCAAATCTCTGCGGAGGACCCTCAAGAGATGTTTTGACATTACCTTAAGGCAGCATGTTGCAAAACATAGATGCTTACATGAGATAATTTGTTTTCTACAACAATGAGAACAATTTTATAGACATTGGAGGAAATAGATAAGGATATGAGACATTGGAAGAACAACATGATTCTAAGAAGCTTATCACTGAACATTGATGTATCAACTACAATGATAACTTGAAAAATGATAAAAGAGTGTTGAAGAATATGAGGATAAAGTTATCCTTTCCAACCAGGAATGCAAGATAACTGGATTGAGCGAGCAAATGTGCAAAGATCATATGAAGCAAAGAAGTACTAAGAATGAGAATGGTAAAGCAAAGATGATGGAGATGACTATCTATGATTATTTTGTCAATCCTCGTAGCATATAGTTGAAACATTCAGATGATTTCCCACGCATTAATGATGGCAAACCAATGCATTCCCCATATCCCCACGGAGTTTCGCTCTTAGGTGTCCTAGCAACAAGGAGCTCCCATGTTTGAAAAATCAAGGCAGAAGTCACATGAAGTGATGAACGTATTGTCTAAAGTGATGCCGTGTGGTGAATGAAGAAGTTAAGAGTAGGGTAATGGTGGGGATTTCTTTCCAGGGAATGGTCGGTGGAATTTTAACAAGAAAATGGTGAAGTCAACTAGTGTTGAAGGATGGGTTGGTGCAAGCTTACTCGCTCGTTGTGATTCTAATGACATGGTGCAAAGCCTTTCAGTGTAGAGAAATGAAAGGAAGTCATACTGCTTCTTCTGATGGGATGGATCATAATAGACACTTACCATATATTGCCAGAGTTGAGAAAATGTTTGAGATGATATAATTTAAGAAAACTAATAAAAGGATTATAAAAGAAATAAGATGTGCATTCATGACTAGGAATCCTTAGGGGCATATGCATCTTAATTGGATCATTTGCATTTGAAAGGTTTTGGAACCCACTTATCCATCCAAGCATAAGGAGGATGGGACCTTTTTGAAACTGTTTATCTATTCGGGCATTTGGAGAATAGAACCTGCCTATCTGTTGCATTCGGAGAATAGAATCTGCTTATCTATTCGAGTACAAGGAGAATAGAACCAGCCTATCCGTTCGGGCATTCAGAGAATGGAATCTGCTTATCTATTAGAGCACAAGAGAATAGGACTTGCCTATCCGTTCGGGCATTTGAAGAATGAAATCTACTTATCTATTCAAGCACAAGGAGAATAGAACCTGCCTATCCGTTCGGGCATTTGAAGAATGGAACCTGCTTATCTATTCGAGCATGAGGAGAATAGAACCTACCTATCCGTTTGGGCATTTGGAGAATGGAACCTGCTTATCTATTCGAGCATGAGAAGAATAGAACCTGCCTATCCGTTCGGGCATTTAGAGAATAGAATCTGCTTATCTATTCAAGCACAAGGAGAATAGACCTGCCTATACGTTCGGGTATTTGGAGAATGTGACCTGCTTATCTATTCGAGCACAAAGAGAATAGAACATGCCTTTCCGTTTGAGCATTTGGAGAATAGAACTCGCTTATCTATTCGAGCATGAGGAGAATAGAACACGCCTATCCGTTCGGGCATTTGGAGAATAGAACCCGCTTATCTATTCGAGCACAATGAGACTAGAACCCGCCTATCTGTTCGGGTATTTAGAGAATGGAATTTGCTTATCTATTCGAGCGTAAGGAGAATAGAACCCACCTGTCTTTTTAAGCATTAACGGTTTGGTAATTGGTGAAAATCAGTGTCTCCTGTTCTTTGCTCTATTCCTGTTTCACTAGAATAACCAAAGAGGGGCAGCTGTTGTCACTGAATTTTCAACTACCTTCTTTTACTTTCATTGTATTAACTATGTCATTTTTGGTTAGGTAGTATTATATTACATCGTTAGTGTTACATCATAATTAGTATAAATGCCATATGTTAGTGTTATAAAAATTAATGTAGTGATTAGAATTATCTAGGTGTCATATAATATTGTACTTAGTGTATTTAGTATAATTGTTATACGTATTATTGTTATTATAGTTATATACATTTGTTGTTAGTGTCTTAGTTAGTAGTTAATATAATAGTTAGTTATTAAAACACAAAAAAATAAAACATGCAGCCCACTTAAATAAAATAGAAGATCCATTATGTATAATTTAGCGTCCATTAAACAAAGAGTCCATTAAAAATACATAGAGTCCATTTTTTCCATTATACAAAGGCCTACTAGGCCCGATTACATTTGAATCACAAAAAGGGGCCCTAACTCTTTGTGTTTCTGCGTAGATGAAGGACCGTTGGATCAGGATAGATCCAATGGCATTGATTGAACACGCCTTGCACACGGGATCTAGCTAGAGAAGACCAAGCAGTTAACCATCCCCACCGTTAGATCAGGGGTGATCTAATAGTTCAAATTGCACTAGGACCAATCACCGGGATCGTCACTTGCGTGTGGTGACCACGCGCCTATTCTTTCGACTTCTGGAGAACGCTTCGTCTTCTCCGGCAGGTTACAGACCTGTGTTCATCACTCTAGTCACTCTCAACGGCGGTGTTGTTGCCATTTACAAGAAACAAAGGAGAAGAAAAGATTAGAAACAAGATGATTAAATCCCTAAATTGGAACCTAGCTGGAAAATAAGGTCAAAACATAAGCAAAATAGGAATGAACAATCCCTAAATCGGTGCCATAGCAACAATCAAGCAATCAGAATCAAAGATGATGCATTTTCGGGGATGAACATTAGGGATTTTTACTTGAAATTCAAGCAGAATTGTACCTATATAAACTCATGTAAATTTCATGTAAAACAAGAACAGATACACTAGATACATACAAATTACACAACCATACACTTACAATTAGCATTCGGAAGTTGTAAAACCAGTAGAAGCAAGCAATTGTAATCGAAGTTCTAAAGCAATAACAGAAGCAAGTTTTTGGTAATATTTTCTATCTTTTTTATTTTTTGTTTTGAATTTAAAAAAGAAAAGGGGATTGATTTTACTTTTAAAAACACCGTTGTGATTTGATTTCGACGTAGCTCCAGCAGAATAACATGACTTTGGGGTCACCGAAATCTGGGAAATTAGGGATTTCTGGAAATTTCACCGTCGGCAACGGAGTGTTCGTCAATTCATGAAGAACGCAATGAATGTTATCAGAGAAAAAATCAGAATCAGAATTGATCCATTTTGAGAAGAAGAGAAAAAAATGAAATTTGTTTCTGATAATGGCTATTTATAATGACCCGATGACCTGACTCGTACCCAGTTATAACCCGCGCCCTTCTTTCCCCGACCTTATGCCGCAGCTCTTCAATTTTCAATTGTTTCAATTTCATCCTTTTTCTTTTCAATTCTGTGCCAAATTTTAAACTGTTTTCAAATTAACCCTTACATTTGGTTTTCTTTTAATTTAGTCCCTAATACATATTTTTTTGATAAATAAAATTAATTGCCCTTTTCTTTATTTTAGCAATTATTTAAAATATTAATTTGATTTAAGTAATTTTGTTCCTTTTTGTCTTTAGATGCACATATGTATATGTGTGAAAAACTTTAAGATTAGGATCTCTTGAACTTAGTATAGAGACATGTATGCAGTAAAACTTTCTTCACATTTCAATAAGATACACTTAATTGTATTTTAATCTTAATAGCTAAAATGTATGTACACATTTCTTAGGGTTTAACTATTGACTAGGTTTTAATATAAACTTTGACACATTTAATTTTCTCTGCTGGTTTGTTAAAAAAGTAAAAACTTAATTAACGCAGTGTCTTATCAAACGAGAATGACGGGTTAGCGTTAGGAGTGTTGGCGGTGATTAAAGTTCATTTCCTGGGCGATAAGACCGTTAGAATAGATTTACATTCACTTAGAGGATAAATAAATCAAAATTTTTGAGAACTCGCAAATTCCAATTTTGAAAATACTTTTTTGAAATCAATTAGGTACCAATTTTTGGGCGTTGTGGGGGCGCTAACCCTTCCCCATACGTAACCGATCCCCAAACTTGTTTTCTCTTGTTTTCACAGACCAAAACCGTTGTTTTAATAAAATAAAAAGTTTTATTAAAATGACCCATTTTTTAAGTGATCCAATCACACTTTTTTCTTTCAAAAAAGATTGGTGGTGACTCCGTGTTTTATAAAGTTTTCCAAAATGTCAAACCTTCCTAAAAAGGGTTGCAACAATGAGATGGAGGAATTCAGGGCCAAGCTTACGAGAATGCGAGCCTCTATAAATTGAAGATTAAGAAGTGGCATGACACACAATTTTGCCATGGTATTTCTCGAAAGGCCAACAAGTCCTCCTCTACAACTTTCGTCTTAAGCTTGATGACACACAATTTTGCCATGATGGCCAGGCCCTTTATCGTGGACAAGGTCTAACCTCATGGTGCCGTGGATATTAAAAAGCTTGATGATGACACCATCTTCAAAGTGAATGGTTAAAGATTGAAGATCTACAATGGAACCCCTATCATGCAAGATAAGTCAGCCATGCTTCTTAATGATCCATAAGAGTTTGCAGTCCTTCATCCTTCCTGTTTTGCTATAGCATTTTTCGTCTCTAATGTTCATAAGTAAAGTTATTTTTATTTTAGTTTCTTTGATCCTTAGTCTCTTGTTTTAGTACATGCTTTTGTGTTTTCTTTAATTGGTTTTGTCAGATCTGCCTCTATGGTTGTAGGTGATAGGCTAGGGTTTCTCACATGGCTTACGCAGCTTTTGTATTAAGGCTTGCTTTTGTCCTTTTCCACTAAAGGGAAGATATAAGTCCAATTTTTCCTATATTTTTGGGGGCAACTTTAAAAGGCAAAATGGAGGGAATTTTATTAAACTTTAAATAAACAAACCCTAGTTCATCATTACTTCTTCATATCCTCTCTCCTACTTTTCAGTTTTTACTAATAGCTCATCCCATCATTTCTCTTCCCTATACCTCAAAACTGCCACCATCACCCTCTTCTCTCCCATTACGTGTAGTAGTTACTCTGCACTTAAACTTCCCATCACTTCATCTTCCTCCTTTTTATTTTCTTAATCACTAACTTCTTCATCTTCTTTACCAAACCTGTTCAAAACTTTTCCAAAACCCTTCTCATTCCGAAAATCCCTCCCCCACTTCAAAATAATGGTGCGATGCAAGAATGCCATCGGCTCTTCCAGTGGTTCGTAAGCTCCACCCACCATTGAAATTAGAAAGTTCTTTGACGATGGTGCTAAAGAACGCTTCCAATAGATGAAGGACTGTAAGGTTTTCCCAGAGCAAGGTTTAAAGGTTCCCTTGGATGGGGAAGGAGGCTTTGACAAAGAAGTTTTGGATATCATTGCTAAGCACAATTGGGGGACGCTCGTTAAACACCCCAGTGATATCTCGGTGTCCTTGGTTCGCGAATTTTATGCCCATCTGACGAGCCCTACTCAGTTGGGCATTTATGTGCAAGGGGACCAAATCAAGTTCACAGCCATTGCCATCAACAAATTCTATTGGCTAAAAAACATGATGGACCAACATACTTCCTTTGTAGACACCACCGATGCTCAGACACATAAGGAGGTCTTGGAAGACCTATGCTTTAGTGGCACAAAGTTAGATCCGATGAGCAGGGCCGTTGAAAGAGGTCGCCTCAAGCTTGAGGCTAAAGTATGGAATCACTTCCTAAAAACGCGCTTAATGCCCACTTCCCATACCGCTACGATGCGCATCACCAGGCTACTATTGCTACACTCTATCATTAACGGTCGACCAATAGATGTAGGAAAACTTATCATCGATGAAGTCTATTCATGTCTAAAGCGGAAGTCCAGCTCTCTCATCTTCCCTAATCTCATCACAGCGCTTTGCTGTAAGAAGCAAGTTTTTGAGGATCCTAAAGAGGATGAAACAGAGAAAGGGAAAAGTACGCTAACCCCAGACCAAATCCTTGGGCTGAGGGGATTTGATGAAGATGCTCCAACAGAAACGTTGGAAGGTGGGTCCATTAACTATTGCTGCAGCAAGAATCGCAACCTTAGTTGCCTCTACCAAATGCACGCAAGGAGAAATGAATGAGATGAAGGACACATTGAAAACGTATTTTAAGTATGTCAAGGAAAGGGATGCAACCATTAACTCTTATTCCAAGGAGATGCTTCCGCACATAAAGATTGATTTCCCTTCTTCACCCGATGAAATGCTTGTGCCCAAGAAGGACAAACTAGCCCCGCAAGTCACACCAACTTCGAAAGCAACTGCACTGCAAAGACCACCACATGTTCTGCAAAGAGAACCTTCTCCGACTCCAACACCTACTCCAAAATTAACAACCACTTCAACCATCAAACAAAGCCCTCGAACAACGAGGCAAAAGAAAGGGAATGTTCCTCTAAGTACCCTGCCACCACCGGAACCACCTGCAGATGATCTCGTCAATATTGATAATGAGGACGAAGAGATAGCTGAAGATGCTCCTACACCACCACCTGCCCCAACTCTAGATGCTACAGCAAAAGCAAGGAGTTACCTTAAGCGAATAGCAAGGCGTTCATGGAATGCCCCCTCTGATGATGATGATGAAACTATTGATGAACAACCGACTCAGGAGGATCCGAACAACTAACCAACCCAACAAGATGCAGCTAAGGCGCCCATTGCAACTCTTAAGAAGAAGAAGAGAATCAAGCACCAAGGAGTCAAACCAAAAACACCAAAATAGACCTGTAGGAGGTAACTTACATTTGCATTTTCATTTTTAGTTTAGTTTATTTTATTCTCAAGCATTGAGGACACTGCATCCTTCAAATTTAGGGGTGTTGGTGTTATTAGTTGATTATTTGCATTAGCATTTAGTGATGAGAACTTGAAATTTTATGGCTGTGAATTGATTAAATGTTTGTGACCCTTGAGATTGGTAGAACCACCTATAGGACCTGATTCTTTCTGATGTATTTGTTACTTGATTGCCTGCTCTTTATGCTTATGGTTGTTAGATAATTTTTGGTGAAAAGAACTCTCGCATGCCTTAGGTTGAATGAGAATGAACATGAAAGAAAAATGAAAGCTTAAAGGCTTAATTAGCTCCCTTTTTGTTTATGTTGAGATACGAATAAATGCTAAAGCATAGCTGAAGAGGGATACTCCTCTATGTGTTGTACTACCTAGTTGCTATATTTAAAATAAATGGCAACAACATCATACGAGTGAATAAAAGTTGTCACGAGATTACTCAACTTGCCAGCTCGAGGGTGAGATGTTTGCTCCATATGTAACATACTCTAACCACCCTAGTAGGATTAGGTAAGTTACCACCATTTCAATCAATGATTTACACAATTAAAGGTAGAGCGTTCAAATTTGTTTTAAGTCTTTCTTGCTCATTAAGAAATATTTCGATTAAGTGAGGACTCAATAAATAATGCATGGTGCATCTATTAGATATATTAGGACCCATAATGCAATATGTTATCATAATCAAAACCATTTAAGACTTACTTGATTCCCAAGCAATCCATTCGAACTAGATGAGAAGCCTATTAGATAATTTCAACATTCAATGTAACTATCAAGCATTCCAATAAGTGATTTACATGATTTACTATGTGACCTTAATCAAACATATATGCTTACAGTGTTATACATACCATTTGGCTAATTCTCTAAGTGATAAATGTGTTTCATGTCTAACATGTAGATTACTACATTTACTTGATGTTAACTAACCATTTTCAAAAGATCTTTTCAACCATTACATGCATAATTCAACCATGGAAATCTAACTTTAGGCTAACAAGCATACAAGTTCATTAAGGTGCATACTTGCTCATATATACATACCAAACTCCTTATAGATCATAGATGGAATTAACTTATACAAACCATAACTAAGTGACTATGAATGTACATGCCTTAGGTGCCACCATCCTAGGAGAACTATAAAAAGATGGAAACATACTATTTTAAGCAAAATATGACTTGTACGAGCTTAAACTTCAGGATAGAATCCAATATCAACCTGTATCGTAGAAATGAGACTTGAATAAGCAAAGCTTAGTGAGTGAGTTAAAGTTACAAGGCAATCAATACAAAAAGTCTCAACTACAAACCATCAAATAGACGGTATGGTTCTCTGATCAATAAGGAACCATTCGAATAAGGCAAACAATACTAGGTGCATTGCTTAATTTTCAATCCAATATCAATACAAGGATTGAAGTTTAGACATGCTTAATCATCCAATTCAACTACTTTAGGCATAACATATCCTTTGAACACAATCAATGTCTCAAAACACAAACAATCTCATAAGCAATGTTTAATAGATCATGGCATTTGATGTTTTCTTTACAATCAAGCAATCCCATAAGCAACGTTCAATCAATGTTTCAATATCAATAGTTCATGGCATTCAATTTTCCTTTGCTATCAATCAATGCAATTCAATGTAGCAATAGGTTCAATGTACATGAGTTATTAGTTCATTTTAGGTATAGCCTTGAGAATTGATTACTCAGTCTAGATACTCGAGTCTCCAACCAAATTGTCGCCAATAACAATAGTCAATATGGTACCAAGTACCTAGTCAAATCCCTCCTACTGTCGCTAATGAACAATAACAATACTTCCCTCCTACTATCACCAATTAGGGACTAATGTCACGGACCGTAGTCCACCCCGACAATGAGCTCTATAGACTTTATGGCATGCCAACTATATCTAAGACCGACTCGAGACCAAGGCTTACAATAGTTTTCACTTTCAATCAATTAGAAGCACGATTCAATTCAATGTGCACATTTTGTGCCAATATCCCCTTTCAATCGAATAGGGCTCAAGCCAATACCATTATCAATGTTTCAATAGTCAATGAAGGTGTGTCAATAAATATGTCATTAAACAATGAATTAAGTTATTTCAACTCTAACAACATGCTTCATTTTAATATATTTCAATTAGGCAATAAGCATATCATGATAATCAATAGCAATTCAAACATGCTTCACAATCAAGTAACCACCCAAAAGAGCACTTACCTTGCTAATGCTCCATAGCAAGCTCATTATACAATTTATACTTAAGAATCAATATGAATACAAATCAAAATTCAACTTGGAGAGGTTACCGCCCTCTCCAAACTTTAAACTACACTCACAGGAATTTTCTAAGCTATTGTCGATCCCGAATTGTAATCCATTTCCCTCTACTAGCTTGCTGATCTAAGTGAGCCCCTTTTTCCTCAATTTCCACTTGATCTAACATTCATACAATACATAGTGTATTAGATACAATCCATCATCCAATTGAGTCATTATGTGACTCCATATACTAAAGCATTCAATTCAATACAAACATCAAGATTGTTGCTGCCTGGCAGCATGTGCACTACTTGCTTAAATGTTCATATCTTTTATTCCGTATGTTAGAATTTCAAACCGTTTAGACCGTTAGAAATATAACTTAATTTTTCTTATAACCATATAAGCCTTACATTTTTATTCATTGTGAATTAATACATTTTTTTACTTAAAGACAACCCAAATTGTGTCATTGGACAGTTTTCACCGTCCTTAGAGATTAGTCTCTACAAACTATTTTATAACTCGGAATTCGATTCTGTTTGTTGCATACGAAACTAGACATACATATGATTCTGTTCCTATAATATTTGCTCCCTAATTTGGTCTATGTGATTTTCTATAGATTTTTAAACTCACTACCCAAAATAGAGTATTCTTGACAGCTTTCCATTAGCTAGATTCTAGCTTCTTAAATCACTTAGACAAGGATCCTAACATGATTGTTCAATATATACACTCATTCATACATGTCTAAGTCAATCCAATTATGTGTGAATCCTATAAAAACATGGCAATTGAGCAATATTTTCAATTTGATTCATTAAGACATCAATTCACTAGAATTTCCAGCATCCACAATTTCAATTCACATATCAATCATCCATTCTAATCATCATCCAAAATTTCCAGTATCTAGCATGGCATTTCACCATCAATTTGGCTATTGACAGCATCAATTTCTCCTAGTCATTCGAATGGCATATCAATTTCATGGATTAATCAAACAATTGAACTTCTTAACTAGTTCATAGCATCAATTCACTAACCATTCATCAAATTCATGTAATTCAAGCAAGAACCCTAAATCTACATGCATCATTTGAATCTATAATGCATTAAGGAAGAGATTTTACCTTCCCAACAAGATAATATGAATGCTAGCAACTCCAATTTCTCCAAATTTCAAGCTTGCATCAATGATCATGGAGTTTTCTCTCTCAAATCCTTTCCTCTCTATTTTTTTTCCTCTGTTCGGCCACAAAGAGGAGGATGACAATGGTTCATCAATTATCTCCTCCTAAAATGTCTAACTTATCCTTAATTATCCACTAATTAATGACATGTATAGGGGCATTTTAGGAATGTATGAATTTTGCATGCATTCCTTCAATTTGTTGTTTGTTTTGGTATGGTCACTTATACATTAGATTACTAGTTTTTCATTTATAACATTCTAGTCCTTATTAACTAGATCTAGTATCTTGTTTTCAATCAATTAGAGATCAAATGAAGGCATTGTAGTAACTTCTTTTATACTAGTTTTGAGGATATTACACCATACTCATCTAGAGTTAGGGACGATAGTTGTGATGAGCTGACACCCCTTAAGGAAAATAAAAAAACCTAGATACGGGAGTCATTCGTACTTAATTAGATTAAGAAAAGCTAGGGCAAACTAGAGAACTTAGCTAAAAATTTTCTAACGTTGTTAAGCATAGAGTGGGTGTAATCAGACATAAACATTTAAAAGGGTCTTAGCCTAAGGGAAAAGTTCTTAAAATCTCAAACTGTCTAGCATGTTGAAGCCTTTATTTTATGAGGACTAAAATTTTGCTATAGCTCTGTCTTGAACTAATTTAATGTCGTAGCATTCTTCTATTTATTTCCATTCATTGCTTGAGGGAAGCAATGACTTAAGTTTGGGGGTGTGTTAACCTTGTAAAAGGTTAACATTTTGTGCCTCTTTACTTAAGTTATTGTATGAAATCAAGCCCGTTTCATCTCATTTCATGGCATATAGATGCATTTAGTTCATATAGTTGCATTTGGTGTTGTTGGTTTTGTTTTCCTTATTTATTTGTAAGAATGGTGCTGCTTGGGAAGGTTTTGGTTGGTGTGGTGATGTGTAGGGAAAGGAGGAGCCATGCATGGAAAATGCCATAGCATTTTGGATAGCATTTCTAGGTGTGCTAAAGGACAAAGAATTGAGGATACTTTGCAGCCCCACACATGAACCTATCAACAAGCTGTGAGCCCACTTGTGAAGGGAATATTCCCTTGGGTTAAGGGCACAAAAGCCTAGGAGCCCCTACTATATAAAGAAAAAGACACCCACATTAAAGGGAGAAGAAAAAGATTACTTTGTGAGTGAAGAAAGAGAAAAAGAAAAGGCGGCTACCCATTCTTCATCTTCTCCATCATGGTGTCCTCCATTGTTAAAGCTCCAAGGGGTGTTCTCACTGGCCTTTGAGAGAAGCAGCGGGCTTATAGTGGTTCACGGCAGTCCAAGGCGGCTTTGGAGTTTTTCCCTTCCTTTAGTTGCTTTTGCTATTTCATTTCCTATTATTTGGACGAGTTGTTTTAAACGAATGATTGTGGATGATATTTGCCCAGCCATGAACTGATTTTAAGTGGCTTGGGCTTGTTATGATTTTTATGTTTCAAGTTTGAATGAATGTTTCGTTGCTTTCTTGTTCTTCTCATGCTTTGTCCATTGTTTTTATTGCCTTAAGCTTGTAAGAGCTTTCAAGAGTTAGCCTTTGCTTAGGTGTTGGATAGCTTAAGATTTGAGAGAGTTAGGCTTAGATCTATGTGGACAATGGGGTTTGATGCTGAGAGGTGAAACCCTAACCAAGTTTTTGGTTGGTTAAAGTGTTATGTAAACATGAATGGTTGTTGACTGGTCAAGATCCACTTCTTTAGTGACGTGATCAGCTTGGTCGAGTTTCTTTCAAAAAAGAAAAAAGAGAAAAAAAAAGAAAAGAAGAAGAAAAAAAAGAAAGAAAGAAAGAGAAAAAGGAAAAAATAAAAGAAAAAAATGAGGTGAAATCCTGAAAAGGTACCTTAAAAAACCAAAGTGAAAACTCGAAAGGGCGCTTTTAGAAAAGCAATCTAAAGTGAAAACTCGAAAGGTTTAGAGCAACAGATCAGAAACGTATAATGGAGGTCTCAAAGGATAATCCAGAATGTGAGATAAGGTGTTAAAGCTGACCGGGAGTCAACGGGGAAGCCTAATGAAGAAAAAGCCAAACGGGTATTCCAAGAGGCGGAAACTACCTAATTGATCTTAATATGCTATAGTTCATGCATCATACATAGAAATTAGGATCATGATAACCCGTATACAAGCATTTTAATATATTTTGACAAGAAATGAGCAAAGATCAAAGAATTCCTAATGTGAAGAGTTCACCCAGCAAAAAAGAGCTCCTAATATGAAGAGTTCACCCAGTAAAGAAGAGCTCCTAATATTAAGAGTTCACCCAGCAAAGATAGAATCCCTAATGTGAAGAGTTTGCTTAGAAAAGATAGAGGTCCTAATGTTTAGAGTTCGCCCAGTAAAGATACAATTCCTAATGTGAAGAGTTCGCTCAGCAAAGATAGAGCTCCTATTATGAAGAGTTCGCCCAACAAAGAATCTGAAGCTCCCAATAAGAAGAGTTTTTCAAGCAAAGAATTTGAAACTCCCAATAAAAGGAGGTTGTTAAGCAAAGTGCAGAGTTTCTAATACGAATAACTCATCGGTTCATCACTTCTACAGAAAGGAAAATCAGTATCACCGAGAAGAATGAATTAGTCCCTAATAAGAAGAATTGGTCCAGACTTCATAGTCAGTTCGAGAAAAAAGAGTGAGAGATCGCAATAAGAAGAACTTGAAACTCAAGAATGGTGGTCAGATACTCGAAGCCAAATTTGTGTATTCTCAGTCTTTGCCCTATTCTTGTTCCACATCAATGAGCAAAGAGGGGCAACTATAATACCCGAATTTAGCCAGGGTTGTATATAGTAAATATAATATAAAAAAATATTAAATAAATAAATAAACATAAAGTCCAATAAATAAATAAATAAGCCTATAAATAAACAGTCCAAATATTCATATTACATAAATATTACCCTACATATATTACAAAAGTCCATTTACATTACAAAATCCCCAAAGGCCCAAACAATTTATATTTCCCGCATAAACCCATTATTTTCAGATAAAGAGGCCCAAACTAGCACAATTGTGCTTTATTTGCCCACCCAAATTGTCCACGTGGCATCCAGGGGTTGGTTTACGGGTGTAACACACAGATTAAGCCCCACCCTAACGCCATCACCTGCATAAGCTATATATATCACAAGAGAGAGAAAGTCAGGGTAATAATAACATAATTATTATCCTAATAATTGAAGAGAGGGGGAATTTGGAGAGACTCACCTAGAATATTAGAGGCCATCGGGATAATTATAAGTTGCAAAAGAAGACGATCGAAATAGTCAAATCTTCATTAGAAATTGTCTAAAGGTATAACTTTCATTCCTCTTTTTATTTCCTTGCATCAAAACATCGAAACGCTATGTTGGCACTTTAAATGGTAAAAACAATAGCAAAAATAAAAACCTAAATGCTTATCTCGTCTGGAGTTTCGGCCAAAGATTTTTTTTGCTTGGTCGAAGTTGAAAATGAGAGAGTGAGGGTTCGGATAGTTAGATTTAGGAGGGAAAGAAGGGAGATTCTTACGAATTGGGCCTTAGATCTAGGTTTAGGATGGCAAAATAGAGTTTTGGGCGAGTTTTCAAGTTTTGGCGCAGCGGAGATACGGCGCCCAGAAATTGCCTTGTGGCGGCTGATGTTGCCTACAATAGTCGAAATTCAAATTCTAGTGGTCGGCTAAAACCGGAGTTTGATCGGAGCATGGTGGCGAAGGATTATACGGCAAACTTTGTCGCGGAGATTGACCGAAAAGTTGTGTTCATCCAAAAACGGATGAACATGGATGGGTGTTCATCCAAAAGGAGTGTATTTTGATCAATTCCCAAAATTTTTCTGGGTTTGGAGTTGTTTGTGGCAGAGATGATTTGGGTAGAGAGAGGCAAGTGAGAGAGAGTGAAATCGGATAAATGACCGATTTAACTCGGTTTTAGGCTATATAGCCGAGTCAAAATGGACTCGTTTTGGATCCCGGGTCAGAGGGGATCTGCGCATTTTGTATCCGGGTTTGGTAGGATCCACGCTTTCTTTAATTTTGGTTTATTTGCATTTTAAGTCCATATAGTTTGTATATTATTTCATTTTGATTTTTTAATGAAATTAGATATTTTGAATATGTTTTTAATTCAATTTAGTCTTAGATTCATGTATTAATTTAATTTTAATTGTTTTAATATTGTGATTGAATGCATTTTTTAATATAGTGCATAGTAGGTTGTATATTAGACAATTTAATTATTTTTTAAATTAATAGTTCAAAGGCTTAGTCTTAGATTCTTAATAAGGATTTAATAGTTTATTAGGAAAGAGCATTGTAGTAAATTAATGTATATTAAATGAAAACTTTGGGGCTCAAGCTTGGATGGTGTTCCACTTGCTTGCAATGGTTTGTTTTCACAAATTTGCCTTAAATATATACATTTAATATTCGTTATAACTTAGAATTAAATAAATTTACCTAGTTAATTTAAATAGAGTCATAATTGGATTAGCACTTTAATTAATTAGAATGATCAAATTAGTTAGTGAATATTATGAGAAATTTAGGGGTTTTGAGATGGACGGTATTCAAGCAATTGGTACTGTCTCATAATGACTTTAAATTAATAATATTCATTGTTTAATTAATTTAATTAAATAGAACTCAATTAAGTTAGCACTTAAAATAAACAAGACGATAATAAATCATGCATTCAAAACCTTTTTATGTTGAAAATGCATTTTTATGAATATGAATGGGGGTGCTTTTAATCTAATGTTCGGTTTCAAAATATATTTTCTTATAAAAGGATATCTCTATTTGGAATTAAAATCCAGTTAATAATTATGGTAAATTAAGTTCAAATTGTTATTCGGAATGCCAAAATGCCACGTAAAATTAAAAGGTACCGATAACGAGCGTTTGTGGGGGTGCTAATCATTCTCCGCAGTAACCGACTCCCAAACCCTAATTTTAAAAGAACGAATCTTTGATTCTTTTTTATGGTGTCCGGTCCACCAAAATGAATGGTGGTGACTCCAAATGTTTTTTAGATTAAATAAAAGAAAAATCAAATGTTCATGGTTAATTAAATGAAAAAAGCTAATTTAGTAAGAAAACTAAATTTTCAAGATAAAATGAATTAAAATGGGTCAAAACCTTGTTTTGCAAAATAAATCGTCAGGCTATTTTCACACCCCGGTTAAAAATGGTCATGATAGCCGCTAGAATGGAAACAAATAGAGACCCAAAGGTCACTGCATGGACCAATTATGGAAGCTTCTCACGTTGTTTAGGGTAGGGTTTGTGTCCCTTGGGTTTTAGCCAAGGATGAAAATAATATGTTGGCTGTTTGGGACTAATTTAGTGGGTAGGGTTAAATGGGTAATAGATTTGGGTAATGGTATTGGGCTTAGGATTTGGGTCTGATGTTGGGTAATGGATGTACATTGGGTTAGATGGTGTAATTTGGTAAATGTAAAAAATAAATAGGACAATTTGTTTTAATTTCATATTGGGCTTAAGGCCTCGACAAAAATGAGGTATTGCAACTATCCTTTTTTGTTCATTGATGTGAAACGAGAATGAAACAAAGACTAAAAGATAGCCATTTTCGTTCGGTCAAGCTGAAGCTCCTCTTTCTTGGCACAACTCATTCTTTAAGATCTAACTGATCCATCATTTGTCTTTTTATGGAAATAGAGCTCATTTGTTGATCCACTACATCACTGACGGAGAGACATGATATGGTCGACTCATCTACTTCATCCTTTTATCAAAAAGATATGATCTGCAAAAGTTAAAGGCATTGTAATACCCTTAAAATTGGTTTAGTAATTTTTTAAAACCTTTAGAAAGATCAATTAGTAAAGAAATGCTTTGTTAAATTTGAAATTTGAGCAATTGAATTAAATTGAATTGGTTAGGACCAAATTGAACTAAATTGAAACTTGATTAAATAGGACCATTTTGGAATGTGTGCAAAGAGAAGTTTTGCAAGTGTATTTTCCCCATAATGCATGTGTAAGTACACATGTCTATGGGTGGCATTCCTTGGGGTTACTTATCACCATTTTAAAATTTTGAAATGAAAAAGAAACGGGAGGAGATAAGGATTGTGAAGGAAAAAATGGCCACCATCTTCTTCCTTAAGTAATGACGCCAATGAAGAATGCTTAAGGGAATTAGGATTTAAACTTCAAATTATCTGCAAGTTAGTCACCGCCTCTTTGAATTATTCAAAATTTAGGAAGATTATGGTTTTGATTTTATTTTGTATAATTTTGTTAGAAAGAAACAAAAGCGTAAGTTAAATGTAATTGGATATTAAGATTTAGCTGAATGGTTTGGATTACCTAGTAGGTTAAGATATATGAGAGGGGAAATAGTAATTAGTAAGGAATTTGATTGTGATGAAGTGTGATGCGCTCCAGCTCTCCAATTGTAGTTGTTGAGAGAAGCTTTAATTGTCCTGATCATGAATGAAAGCAAGCCTTGTCCTCCGAATACTTTCTTGAAGAATTTGAAGAAAGAATGTAGAGATAGAATAAGGTGCGGAAGTATGGTAGCATGGGGTAAGAATGAAAGGGATAAAGTGATGGAATGGTGATGTTTACGGGCTATTCGGATGGTGGTGAATGGAAGAGATGGAATTGAATTCAAAGTTTCAAAGAAAGAAATTATACTTAGAGTATAAACCTGTTTCTTAGGAGAAAGGATTTTGAGGGTGGTGAATAGGGACTTAGACCGATGGTTATAATAACCAACAACCTGAAGTAACAAGAATGGAAATAAAAAGACGCCACAAACCTTAGAAAGGCTTGATAAGTCAAGAAAGTTCTAAAAAGAACATGTTTGAGAGATAAACTCACAAAAGGAATTTTATATAATTTGAATTGTGTGTTTTAAAAATGAAATTCATGTCCTATTTATAGGTTTACAAGGGGTGGCCAAATGAGCATGATTCAAGGAGTATATGGCTATTCGGCCATGGTCATGTCTCTCTCCAAATGGCTAAATGGGCATGTGGAGTGCTGGTGATAATTTAGCCAACTCTTCAAGGGCTGGTGATGCTTCATGGTGGTGCCAAAGTGTGGAGAGGCACCATGGGTTCTTTCCATGGCCGAATGGTTGCCTAGGTGACCCTTCATGCTTAGCTAGCTAGGTAGTGAAGTTAGCTTGGTGGGTTGTGGAGCTAAGATTGATATCTAAACCTTGCAGCTGACTTGAGCTATTCCGAGCTGCCTTTAGCTAGGTGAACTCCTCCTTTGGTGTCCTTGGGCTTGTCTCGTGCTATTGGAGTTGTTAGGAGCTAAATTGGAGCTATCCTTGTCTAGAGTCATTTTCAAGCAGATTTGAGCTAGTTGTGAGCTGAATGAGCTAATGCCAAGCTGCTCTTTAATCCCTCATCATGTGCCTTAATGTGTCATACAAAGAAAACACCAAATACATAATATTATAAGTATAAGGCTGAAATGAATGTATGTAAACATATGATGGATAGAAATAAATATAAAGACTGAAAGGAATATATATAAATGTGTGTGAACTAAATGATGCATGATAATAAGTATAAGACTGAAATGGATGTTAAACTAAAAATGCATATGAATACTTAAAAGGAAAGATGTGGTTTACTAATAGTTAAAGCATGCATGTAATATAAGCAATATGAAATAAGATGCTTAGTGATAACCGAATGCATGATGCATGTATCCTAGTTTGATCATGTTTTAAACATATGTATGATAAAGGTTGTGCGCATGCTTAACTATAATGAACATAAATGCATAAATAAGTAAATAGATAATGAAGTAAGGAAGAGCTCCCTTAGAATTACCCTTGAAGTCCTTCAATGGTGTGTCAAAATCATGGAGAAGGTTGGTGTGGATTTGGATCACATCATCCCCTTCTTTTTGGCAATTTGTCCTAAAATTGATGTTGGCTACGAACGTGAACAATATTGGTTTTCTTTGGGTTGGGAGCTTTCTCACTCTTGTTTTGCACAAACACCTTTCTCCAGGATCAAGTTCTTCTTACTTGTAAACCTTGCTTGCATAATGTTCATCCTTTTTCCCAAATAGGTTTATGCTCTTTGGATCATCCTCTCGTGCCTCTTTGAATCATCATGCCCTTTGGTATAGGGACTTGTCTTATAGGGATCTCTATTGACCAAATCGACACAACTGTTGGTAAAGCCACTTGACTTTTCAGACCCCTTTTTAAGAAACACAACCTCTTGTGGTACGTCATCTGCCTTTATCTTCGTACTCTTTTGAATGATTGCCCATGGTGGATGTTTGACAATCTTAATGATTGGTTGTTGTTTGGTGTTGAGAATCCTTCTTGAATCATCTTCTAAAAATTCCTCACCAATAACATCAATAACATATGGAAGAGGCAGGATCATCTTTGGCAATGTACTTGGAGTGTTAACAATCGCAATTATTGGAAGTTCAAATGGCATAACTCTTGAAGCATCAAGAGACATGTTTTGTGAGTCTCCAAAAGTCATATCTATTGGTTCTTCAAAGGACACATCCTTTAGTTCTCCAAAAGTCATGATTCTTGAATCATCTCCTTGGAAAGACGTGTCTCTTGGATTGTCCTGCAAAACTAAAGAAGAAATAGGAGAAAAATAGGGTTAGATAAAATATGTGTTTCTTCTTCCTCTCTTTTTTCAATATCATTTTTTCTTTTTCAACTTGTGCACTTTCAACTCCAAATCATTTTCCATGCACAACCTCACTTTCAATCATCACATGTTCAACTCTAATTGCTTTTGCCTCCTGAAAACATTCTTCCTCCATGGCCTTCTCAATAATAGATGGCTGGTATGCATGGGTGCCACATCACAAGTTGCTTTATCCTTGTATCTTCTAATGTAAAATGGAATGATAACTTGCTTGGTGATTTCGATCTCTTCATCATCCTTAAGCCACTAAATCTTGTATGGACTTGGATTCTTGGAAGTCTTTAATCCAAGTTTTTCAATCATCATAGTGCTGGCCACGTTTGTGTAACTTCCACTATCGATAATTACACTGCAAACTTTACCACTCACATGGCAACGAGTGTGGAAGATGTTCTCCCTTTGGTTGTCGTCCATCGGATGGATGTTTAGGGCTCTTTTAATCACTAGAACCTGTCCTGAAATAGATGGAAGATTGCAAGATTCTGAAAAACATTGTTAGATTAGAGAAGAAAATAATTAGAACCTCACCACACACACACACCAAAATCCTCACGGTCACTCCAAGGAAAAGAAGCTATCACTCAATCCACTCGTGTTTCACTATGGGAATTTAGGCTTTTACTTCCCCTTCTGTGCTCACAACTCTCTTGTCTTTTACCACTCAATCTCTCAACACAAGTTCTTGAAAGAACTAACTCAAACCTGTCAAACTTTTCTTTGATTTTATGGCATTTGGGCTGCAAAATAAGGGTTAGGCTCGGAAATGAAGGAAAATAAGGTTTAAAGCAGGTAATAAAAGTTAAGAGACTGAAATGAAAGAAATAATAAAATGACTAGAAGAAATGAAAAAGAAATAAGAAAATAGATTCGTTACCAACAAAATTTACTTACAAATCGATCGTGAACAATCAAACTTGAGGAACTTCTCCGAGTCGGTTGCTTTGTTTGTTTTGTTCTACTTCACCACCTTTTGTTTCTTTTTCTAATTTTTTTTGTACTGTTTGAATTCCTTAGGAAATGAAGAAGGAATTTTGATTTTCTTTTTTTGTAGAATTTTGAAGAAGAAAGAATTCTCTCTTTTTTGTTTTTTTATCAAAAAACAAAAATACAAAAGGTAGGCTTACTTGATTCATCCATTGCTCCAATACCACATGATGCACTCCAACTCTTCAATTGTAGTTGTTGAGAGAAGCTTTGATTGTCCCGGTCGTGAATGCAAGCAAGCCTTGTCCTCCGAATGCTTTCTTGAAGAATTTGAAGAAAGAATGTAAAGATAAAATAAGGTGCGGAAGTATGGTAGCATGGGGTAAGATGAAAGGGATAAAGTGATGGAATGGTGAAGTTTAGGGGCTGCTTGGATGGTGGTGAATGGAAGAGATTGAATTATATTCAAAGTTTCAAAGAAAGAATTTGTACTTAGAGTATACACCCGTTTCTTAGGAGAAAGGACTTTAAGGGTGGTGAATTGGGACTTAGACCGATGGTTATAATAACCAACAACCTGAAGTAACAAGAATGGAAATAGAAAGACGCCAAAAACCTTAGAAAGGCTTGATAAGTCAAGAAAGTTCTAAAAAAGAACAAGTTTGAGAGATAAACTCACAAAAGGAATTTTATACAATCTGGATTGTGTGTTTTACAAATGAAATTCAAGTCCTATTTATAGGTTTACAAGGGGTGGCCGAATGGGCATGATTCAAGGAGTATGCGACTATTCGACCATGCTCATGTCTCCCTCCAAATGGTTGAATGGACATGTAGAGTGCTGGTGATGATTCGACCAACTCTTCAAGGGCTGGTGATGCTTCATGATGGCGCTAAAGTGTGGAAAGGCACCATGGGTTCCCTCCATGGCCGAATGGTTTCCTAGTTGACCCTTCATGCTTAGCTAGCTAGGTAGTGAAGCTAGCTAGCTGGGTGGTGGAGCTAAGAGTGATAGCTTGAGTTGGGTGGAGCTAAGAGTGATAGCTTGAGTTGAGTTGAGTTCCTCGAGCTGGGCATGAGCTGACTTGAGCTAAGCTAGCAAGCTCAATGAGCTAGCTAAACCTTGCAGCTGATTTGAGCTATTCTGAGTTGCATTTAGCTAGGTGAACTCCTCCTTTGGTGTCCTTGAGCTTGTATCGTGCTATTGGAGTGGTTAGGAGCTGAATTGGAGCTATCCTTGCCTTGAGTCATTTTCAAGCTAATTTGACTAGTTTTGAGCTGAATGAGCTGATGCCAAGCTGCCTTTTAATCCCTCGTCATGTGCCTTAATGTGTCCTACAAAGAAAACACCAAATACATAAGTAAATATAATGATATTTAATGGCTTAATATTATAAGTATAAGGCTAAAATGAATGTATGTAAACATATGATGCATAGAAATAAATATAAAGACTGAAAGGAATATATATAAATGTATGTGAACTAAATGATGCATGATAATAAGTATAAGACTGAAATGGATGTTAAACTAAAGATGCACAAGTATACGAAATAATAATGCATATGAATACTTAAAAGGAAAGATGTGGTTTACTAATAGTTAAAGCATGCATGTAATATAAGCAATATGAAATAAGATGCATAGTGATAACCGAATGCATGATGCATGTATCCTAGTTTGATCATGTTTTGAACATATGTATGATAAAGGTTGTGCGCATGCTTAACTATAATGAACATAAATGCATAAATAATTAAATAGATAATGAAGTATGGAAGAACTCCCTTAGAATTAGCCTTGAAGTACTTCATTGGTGTATCCAAATCATGGAGAACGTTGGTGTGGATTTGGATCACATCAAAGTGTAATATGGATTGTTAATTTTTGATTGTTGATTATGTGATGAAAGTGTGTATTTGTTTAATTAGGAAATTGTATTGTGAATGACAATGGATAATTGATGTTTTGTGAGTCTTGATGTGGGACCATGATCGAATGCAGTTAATGTTTGTTGTAATTTTTATATATTGTTGAAGACTCTAGGTAACTAATGGCTTTTTTTAGTTAAGAAAACATGATAGAAATGTTAGCCAATTTATAAGAATGCATAGTTTAATAGATTTTGATGGGGAGTTTAAGTAAGATCTTAAATAGATAAATGAACATGACCTATGTGAAAACAATTGGACTGGAAGAAGGGCTGTTAGAATGATTCAGTTTTATGAAATTTTTAATGATGTTTTAGGAAAGCTCGTAGATTTGAGCCTTAAAAACAATCTGCTAAAGCGTTGCTTTGTTTAATGATTAAGTTGTGGTTTCTAGTTAAGTAAAAACAGTTTTGAAAATTGGATGAAACAGTTTTGAAAATTATCCGAAAACCAGTGTTAAATATACAATTTTTTTTATATACTGTTTTGAAGCATGTAAGTATGATGTATTGTAAGAATAGTAATGTAGTAAAAAAATATGTAGTTTTGATTTGTAATTAGTAAGCAGAAAATATGCAATTTGAAAGCTTAATTTGATGCAGAATTGTGTGTATAAAACAATGCAATTTAGTTAGTGAAACAGAGCAGAATAATGTTTATAAATGGAAATGTATGCTGTAAACAGAAATGTAGAATGTTGCAAAGCTGTAAAGGAAAATGCAGTTTATGCTGTTTTGTATATGTAGAGTTTATTAGTACAATAGTGCAGTTTTTTAAACATTGTAGATTGTAATTTTAAACACTGCAGAAATGCAGTTTATGAATGAAAATGCAGTAGGCTTGAGCTTAAATGATGCAAAATGTGTATGAATAATGCAGTTTTGTATGTTTGAATAATGCAGTTAGGAATTTGTAAGAATGCAGTACGCAATTCGATTTATAAATGCAGTCTTGAACTTAAAAATAGTATGAAAATTAGGTATTGAAATGCTATGCAAAACAGATTCTAAATGTGGTAGATGTATGCTTTAATATTGTTAATGTTGTGTTTTAAGAAGACTTAGTGAAAAGAAGGTAATAACTTGAGTAAATAACTAGTTTATGAATTGGATGTTAAAGTGTAGTAAAGATGAAGGATTGATACTACCCTGCTAAGTTGATTTCTACCTTGGTTAAATCAATGGTATTAGTTAATAAACAAGGTTAAGAAGTTGTGATATTGAATCATGATCGGATAAGTAAACATAGCTTAATTAAATAATGCTATGGTATAGGTTTGGATAATAAAGATGCTTCTAAGTTTATCTTTGATCGATAAATAATAGAGATCAAATTGATAAATAGTCTTGATAATGGAAAATTGATTAGTGGTAATGTTTTATCTTTGACGAATGAAATTGAATTAGTTCTAATTCTTCGTTATTTTTCAGGTACATTTCGATATGGGGAATGCTGTTAAAAGAAATGTAACACCCCGGATTTGGGCCTAGGAGTTTGCTAGGTTGATTAGACGGTCTGGTAGACTGGGATTAGAGATTCGAATCGAATTCAGATTAAAAATCAGAATAGATATTTTTAAATGACATAAAAATATGAGAAAATATTCTAAAATTGTTATTTAATATATGGATATATTTGGTGAAATCAATTTTGGAAAAAGGATTTTGGACATTTGACATTTTGGGTTAGAGACCAAAATGTAAAGAATGAAAATTGTTTTAGTGGCTATTTTGAAAAAGGATCAAATCTTAGAATCTTTAAGGAGCCAATTTACCAAATGTATTTATCAGATTTTCCTCTCAATTAGGATTGATTTTAAAGAGTTTTAATTAAGGGATTAAAAGGGGATTTGATAAAAGAAGGTAGTTATTTCCTTAAACCACTTTTCACGTAACTTTTGCTCTCAAAATCTCTTTAGCCAAACACTTTTTTTTCATCAAGATTTCAGGTAATGATCTTGATTTATTAGACTTTTGATTTTCAATGTATTCTTCAATCTTGTTTTCCAAAATCTCATTGTTTTCTTTTGTTTTTCAAGAGTAAAACATCCAATTGAGAGGAAATTTACTCATTGAAGGTAAGGTTCATTCTTCTCCTCTAATGAAAGGTTTTTTTACTGAAATTCTCAAGTATTTGATCCTTATTTAATGTTTTCTAATGAGTTTTGATGATTTAATAATGAAAATTGGTTAAATCAAGGTTTATTTGTTGAGATCATGTGATTTTTGTATTGGATTTATTTTGTTGAGTTATTGATTGGTTTTAATCATGATTTTGATGTTTGATAATGTTAATAAGTTGGTTTTAACATTGGAATCCCGAAACTAGACGAATCTCTAATTTCTAGGTTGTTAGTTATGTGTTTTTGAGGAGTTGTGGTAGGTTTATGGATGCTGGAGGTATAAGGATGTTATTAGGTTATTTTTTGATGTTAATTGATGGATTAAACCAGTAGGTTTTGGCTGGGTTAATTTTGGAAGTGTTTGATGTTGTTTTCGATAGTTTCGACTAGTTTTTGGAAGGCGAATGTTGAGGTTACAAGGGATCTTTGTTTATCAGTGAGTTGAATGCATAATGATGCATTTTCCTCTGGTTTTATGTGATTAAAATAGGGGATAATCAAGGCAAGGTTGCCTAGTTGCGTACATTTATTAACGGTGGCTCGATTCGCGTTGGCAAGCAAGGCGAGGCGTATCGGTGAGTGAAAACAAGTTTAAGCTCTTTAAAAGGTCTGATCGTTGGATCATGGGGGTTTAGTTATAGCCTAAAAAGCTTAACTAAGTTCAAGCATAAGTTGTTCTTACTTCGCATGATTGTTGGTTTCGAGATGAGCTTGCAGATTTCATGTTGGTTTAAAAATGGTTGATTTTCATGTTTTGGTTTGAAACATGGTTTGTTTTACTTACTGTAAATGCAACATTTTGGATAAATATGCAATGTTTATGAAAGTAATGAACATATGAGCATTGAGATTTGTTTTTTGAAAGGAATGTGTTGTTGCCTTTGGCAATGTGGTTTTGCATATAAAACTATTTTGAGAAATGCATTTGAAAGCAGTAAGTAAATGTACTTGAAAATGATATATTGGCTATGTGATGTATTATGGAAGTGTCGGATATAGTTGGCTAGCCATAGGATTAAAGTTCACTATAATATATAAAATCGATCATGCCATAGTCCTTGAGGAAAAGCTGTTTAACTAGGCTACTCGGACTATTGGGTTATCACTTGGGTATGTGGTTTAACTAGGCAGCCCATTGTGATGGTATCTTGTGGTTTAACTAGGCAAGGTATGCGATTTGATAGAGGTGAGCCCATCATGAGAAATCCGTGTATTCGAACATGTATAGATAGAGATGACTCTATCCGGGGATAGAGGTGAGTATATCTGGGGCCACTATAAATGCTAATATATGAGAATATATGTGATTAAAGAGTTTATAAAAGATGATGCATATGGTTGTTATGCACTATTTGTTTCGGAAAACAAATGTGAATGCTTGGTTAGTTAAGCATATTTTGAGATCAAATTGGTTTATGGTTTTCAAATAGTTTTTATAAATGCATCAATGTTTTGTTTATGAGCATTCTCACTAATCATTTGTACTTACGCTCTCTTTTCACATTGAAGCAGAGCACTAAAGTCGTGGGGTAGCACTGGTACGACAAGGAAGGTCCAAGATTGAGTATGAAACCTGGGTTCTAAATTTGGTTAATAAGGCAATGTGTTTACCATATTTTTGGGGTTTTGTAATCTAGATTTTGATTGTTTTGTGATGGTTTTTTTGCTGTGGTTTGATGGTTTTCATGGTTTGGATTGAGGCATGAATGTTGATGATATGCTAGCATGGTCTTATGCTTGGTGTTCTCGCTTTAGTAAGCATGTTGATTGTAAATGCTTATGATCAAGTCCTTAGGGGTTCAAGCATGTTTTATATACGTTTTTAAGGCTGATGATGCTATGCCTATATTGAAGTATGCCTTAAATTTCTATTTGGGTGTTAAGCTAAGTGGTTTATTGGAAGCATGACTCTAGAATCATGTTTATCCATGTTGCCATGATTTTTTCATGTATCTTTGACGTTTCGACATAGAATGATTCATGAAATAGTTGTGTTTATGATTACGAATGTTTGGGACATGTTTGAATCTATAGACATATGTTAAACCAACAAAATTGGACATTTGAGGTCAGGGCGTATCGATACGCGTGAGACCGTATCGATACGTGTTAGTGTTTTTAGGCAAAGCGTATCGATACTCGTGAGTCTGTATCAATACAGGTTAGCATTTTCAGGCATAGCGTATTAATACTCAAAGAAGTGTATCGATACGGGTTTGAGCTACTGGAATCTAGGATTTTGAAAATGCATAGGTGTACCGATACACTTGCTCGTCTATCGATACAGGTAGCTGTTAAAACAATTATAATGTGCTTGTAAGGTTTTCGTTTTATTCAGTTTGGTCAATAATTGTTGTGAATGCAATTGTATGTGATTGGATGATCGTTTTATGTTGAAATTTGGCATACAAGCATGTAATTTGACTAATTAAGGATTGGTAAATTCAAAATGGATTAAGTCCTTGTAATTTTCTAGAATTGCTATTTGGTCCCTAAATCACAATTGCATGCAATTGGATGTCGATTCCATGCTCGATTGAGTTGAGTTTTCACCCACTGCCAGTATGCACACCTTAGGTTAATAATATGCATCTAAACGAGATAAAAAGAAAAAAATGGATGTATTTCGAGTTATCTCTTCACGAGTTTATTTCGACAAACCTAATGTAGCTCGTTCAGTTCAGTCTGACGTCTAGGCCGGGTCGAGGGGGTTACAAGAAGCATAGGAAGGGAGATTGTTTAAGAAACAAGTTATAATAGTGGATTGTAACTTTGGGATATCAGGTGAGTGTAGTTGCATTTTTCTCGGATGACACAGAGTCATACCGATTATTGTCTCTTTGAATTTGAAGTACATGATCATTATGTATGGTTGTATTTGATCATTTCATTATTCATATGGCTCATTTAGAGCACATTGGGTGGGTTCATACATGGCATGGCATTTTTAGTAAGTACATTTGATTATGATTGTATTACTTATGCATCTTGTGTTTTGGCTATGTCATGCTTTGTAATGATATGTTATACAATATTAAACATTGTTTGGAAGCTTTGAAGCTAATTAAAACCTTAATCCCTAATGTTATAAGACTTTAAGAAATGAACCATGATCTAATAAATGGAATATGAATTCTAATACTATAAGCCTTTGAACTCTTAAGTTCTCCAGAGCTAGTAGCTCATATGTGCCATAAGATACTAAGAAAAGAAACAAGTAAGCTCTTTAATGTCATAAGATAAGCCTCCTAACTTCAAAGCATAAAATATTTAAGTTGCCTAAACAATGAAGTCTTTGGACACTTTGGCATAGTGCAAAGGTATAATTCGGGACTACGGTCCACGAGCTACGGCTCAGGGGTGATGACCCCATATATGTGATATATTGGTGACAATAGGAGGTAATGGGAAGATGGTGAGGAGATTGGAGACAGTTGGATGGATAGAGAAGAGAAGCTAAGTTTGTTATGCTATAAACTAGCCTTTGCTTTGTGCTTTGTGCTAAGTGAATTTCAGACCATTGCTACATATGTCCAAATGTGATCCAAGGCAAATGTTCTAAAAGATATTAAATTAGATACTAAGCTTCGATAGGAAATTCTAATAGGTAACATTATGAACTCCAATAAGCTTGATAAGAACTTTGATTTGCTTTGGTAAAACTTTGACAAGCTTGTTTAAGGACATCAATATACTCTAATAATTTTTCTAAAGATACTTTGATAAGATTTAGTAAGAGTAAGATACGATGGTAAAATGAATTCCGACTAAGTCTCCATAAGACTTACCTAAGTATAACTAAGATTAACCTAAATGTTATTACTCTATGCTTGATTACCCTGCTTTCTCATTGATCAGTGTTTTCTTTTATTATGAAACTCTACCTCACTTAGGCTATATAGCCTATTGCATTCGTTTTCATGCTTTTTCAGGATTAAATCGGTTTTATTAGCTCAATCGTGGTTGGAGGTTGGAAGTCACTTAATAAAGTCTTTGTATAATGTATGTTATTCCCTTGGAACCCCCAGATTAGTGGCATATAGCATTTGTATAAGCATCTTAGTATTTTGAGAAATTAACATCTCAATATGATTTCTTTGGTATGTAAGACACCTAATTACGGGCGTGACTTGGTGGTCATTTGCATGAATTGTATATATATTTTGCTATGCTAAGTGTAAGAATGTTTTGGATGAATGTCTATGCATATTAAGTTATTTAAAATAACTTGGCTAAGAGGTATTTATTTGTAAGTATGTTATGGAGTAAGAATTGTAAGTATGCTTGTTTTGGAATTGATAATCAGAATTATTTGTCTTGTAGACAAATCATATGAAATATCGAAAACTATATTTGAAGTGAGATATCCTAAGAAACTTTTGATTAAAGTTATATGGTATAAAGCGTATGTCAATAGACTTTTTGAAGCTTTTGGGTTGAAATATAGCATTGCTAAGTAAACATACATGTTTCAAATTATAGCCGAAAAAGGATAAAGGTCTTTATAATCTTTTAACATTGATTGGATAGAATGATAAGCTTAATTATAAGCCCCTTAGAATCTATGCAAGTATGATTTAGAACCCACCATCAGATAATGATAAGTATGCTATGGTATGACTTGAATGTCATTATGAAAACTGACTTGTATAATCTCTTAAGAAAGTTGTGATGTATTTGAATACTATCAAAAATTAAATAAGCTTGAATTGATATAGCATTGAAAAGTGAAGATGAAGTTTAATCCTTATGAGTTATGTTTAACTTCTTAATGCTTTGAGAAAAGTTTTGTAAGCCTGCCAAAAACTAGTAAGAGTTTTGTGTTTCATTTAGAATGATTTCTGTATTTTGTTGTTGGTAACATCTTCGATTCTATTTTTTTTTTGAACCAGGTTGAGGTTGTTACATGTATTATGTCAGAATAAGTTCTCACTTGTTTTATTTAAAATTGTAAGACTAAAAGTTTGATTATGATATTTCTAATTGGGGTGATCCGCTCCACCACTGTCGAGGATACAAAAACTCTAAAATTATGTTCGATCCGTTATGCCACCGATGATGAGACTGGATCTGAAGAAGAAGGTTGATTCGATCAAGCTGCAACACTGACAAAGAGCCACGATCTTAGAGTTAATTTTGATCAAGCTACAACACTGACGATGAGGCATGATCAAAGAGTTAGTTTTGATCATGCTACAACATTGACGAAGATGCATGATCGAAGAGTTAGTTTGATCAAGCTGCATGGCAGGCTCGTAACTAGTTTTTAATTAGAGCAAGTATACTAGTTGATCAAGTAATATAATGATAAGAAGAGTGTCGAACCCACATGGACTGGATTAATAACTTTGAAGCAATCATACTTAAAAGTTACTAAGCAATCATTGGTGTGATGATGATTTTATGTAACTAATTGCAATAAAAGTAAAGATAACAATGATCAGAAGGCAAATAGATGTTGTAGCAGATATTCAGATGATTATGGAAGCTAGGTTTATTGCCTAGGAATTATGAAAATTACCATTTGAATGCTATAGCGGTTGGCTATACATGTCTGCGTAAACCAATTATGTCTTTACCTATTCGATAGAGTTTTCAATTAACTTATTTTGACTCTCTCGATATCTAGAAGTTGATAATAAGGATGCTATGGCAATACATGTCTGAATGAACCCTAACAACTTATTATCTATTCAAGTTCCCCTTATTAGTAGTTGAAATCCTAAACTTATGTCTAAGCCGAATTAGAATCTAAGTTGACAGCTTAAACTCTGTTCGTGTTTGTCTAACTTAACTTTCTTGATATTAAGCCACATATCAATAATTAAAAGGCCTCTCTCGATAGCTCTTACAATAACTATGCATGAGGAACAATGAACAAAATAGATAAAGGAAAATGCTATAACATTTAATAAGTAATTAAAACAATAAACCCAACAAAAGTTTTTAGCTTATGTCTGAGCAAATAACATCCATAATAAAAGCAATGAAAAACATGGCAGTTTATAAAGCAAAGAGAAAGAAGCCAAGCATCCTCGAATTCTTCTCCAAGCTCTCTAACTATGCTACAGGTCCCGCACTCCTCAAGCCTCTCTCGATAGCTATTGTCGTGTGGAGACTCCTTTAGACCCTCGACTACAGTAGTTCTCCGATAGTTAACAATAAGTTCTATTGTCTCAGATCTCGCTCCCTTTGTTTGTAGCCCAAGTCGTCTTTATATATATGTCAAAGCTAGGGTTGAGACGCGCAAAGCCTCTTAATGAGGATCTTGTTTTCCCGTTTCATTGAATGAAGTCCATATCGGATGGAATTCAACGTGTGGGTGATTTGTCAAGAGTTAAGACTCATTTGCAACTCTACTAGTTATTTGGCTCATCTTGAGCGGGATGCTCCTCCACTGCTCCAACGTTCCTCTGCCTCGATTGCTTCTTACGCAAGCACCACTAAAAGTACTACCTACCCCATTAAAAACATCAAAAGATATAACATTTAAGCGCAAGCACCATTAACTCCCTAGTTACATGCAAACTATTTGCAAACTACTTCTAAATGCAACTATATAAGCCTAAACACATGCAAAAGCTAAGTAAAAGGGTACAAAATATAGGTTATCTACGTAGTCATCAAATAACCCCAAACTTGAACTGTTTCTTGTCATCAAGCAATGCAGAAACTAACCTAACCTAACCTAACCTAAACATGAAGGTTCTTTCTAAAACTAAGAGAAAACAAAACACCTATGGTATCAAAGTTTCCAACTAGGCTATGGTTTCCTAAGTTCTAAAACATGCCGTGACATTAATTCAATCCTTAGGGTTTAGGGTTCACAGATTTGTTCCAAATATATGATAAAGCTCACAGATTTGTTCCAAAGATCAATTATAGTGTAAGTGAAGTGTGTGCTACGTTGCATTCATTCATTACTTAATGGCCTTAGAAAATTTTAGGGATTGCTCAACATTATTTCCTAGGATTTTCTTTCCTTTTTAGAACATTATTTTACTCCATTAATTTTTTAGTTCATTAAATTGTATCCTTGAGGCTTTAGATTATCATGACTACTCATCAAGCCTGAAAATAAAGTGGAGCAAACACTCCATCCCCGAGCCTTACGAGCAAAGTCATCCTGTGAAGTCTTTCATTCACTCTTACGCTACTACTATTGTTCCTACCAGGGAAAGTTAAATGGAGCAAACACAACTCACCTAGTGTACTAAGCTAGCAAAGCATATTAGAGTGTCCTTCAACAATTTTCCTTTGGCATCAAGTTTTTGATTTATTTTGACCTTTTACATTCTTTTTCTCGAATTTTGTGGGAGTTTTCAAATTAAGCCTGTTATGCTTCATTGAGCATTCAGTTCATTTTTATCAATTTATGCTAAGGTATCAAAGAGTCAACCTAGAATTTCCCTAAGACTTCTTAAGCTTTTAGAGAGCATGCAACATGTGGAGTATAAGTTGCAACAGTTTCAACCCTAAGTTCAAATCATTAGAGCTCTTAACACATTTCAAAACACATTTAAGCACAAGTTCATCATAGGAATATCATAATCAATGCAACAATAGTTTTATCATTTAGAACCATTTACCTAAGACAACCCTAATTTTTTTACCTAAGACAATATATACAATTTTATTTTACCTTAGACAACCTCCCCGAGAAGCATTGTCCTTAATGTATAAGAAGAAACAAAAACCATAAACATGCTAATGAGAAATATATATTCATAAAATAAAAAATTAAAAGAAAAGAAGAAAACAAAACTTTTACCAAGGGAGTTACTGGGTAAGGAAAGGTATAGTTCATCCTGTCTAGCTTTTAGTTCTTTGTCTAGTACATGGTGTGGAAGATGCAGGCTCTTGAGGGGCCTGTGGTGGTGTAGGAGATGCGAGGCCGTCCTGTAGAGTGGGAGCAATGGTGGTGTCTAAAGAATTTGAAGATTCAGATGTTGCAGGAAAGTGCCTCATCATCTCGTCAATTTCATCAATGAGATTGAGGAATCGGCCATTAGTAACTTTGGTCCGAGTTCGAGGAATGGTCGCAGAAGAAGTGGGCAAAGTCTGGGAAGGAGAAAGAGTAACCTATGGAACCGATGGTGGTACATCGGCTGTGTCATCACTAGCGAAGTGGATGGAGCTAGTCGGAGTGGATTGTTTAGGGTGTATGAGGGCCTTAACCTTGGCTCTGGTCTTCTATGCAAGACGGCTAGACTTAGGAGCATAAAAACATATCCTTGTTCTTTCTCTTTTTCTCCATAATAGAAGAAGTGTTGAACGGAGTGGCTTCATCATCATCTTCTTCTTCTGGTGGTGATTGATCAAAGGGTGCAACAGTAGGATCAACTTGGTACTACTCAGGGAAAGGGGGAACGTGACAGTGGAGTCTGAGAACTGCTCATGAAACAAATTTCTTATGGCCATGTCCTTTTCTTGGGCATAATCAAAGTAGAGCCTAAAGAACTCAGCCATAACACATAGCAAGGTTATGTGTTGTGCATTGGTGGAGGCGGAAGACATTAGACCTTTGAGCCTTGGCATCTGAGATGGCAAGGTCCATGTTTGGGCTTCAATGATCAAGTCCTTAAGATCTTCACGAACTTGTGCTTGTGCACATAAAGTAATGTTTCAGGTAGGTAAGACCAAATGACTATGTGTACCTGTGGAAGTTTCCTTCCCCACAATGGACTAGTAGTATGTCATCTCCCTAATATTAATCAACTGCCCCTTCATCACCTAATGCAATAGAAGCATCCTCTTTGTAGAAATTGTTGAATAACGCCTTGTTGGCCGAAGATGAGTATTCATGAAGTAGATCCAAAATTTGGGATCTGGCTTTAAATCAACCCTTGTTATCACCCTAGAAGTAGGTGATTTCCATATCCATTGCGTTCCAGGAACACAAAGGTCATGAAGCACCTCATCATATGTTGTTGGGGTGGCTGCTGCTTCAAAGCTGGTGAGTTCATCCTTATCATTGTCCAAACTGAAAAAAATGTTGATGACCTCGGTAGAGAATTTAACGAGCCTTCCTTGAACAAACATTGAGTCGTATTTAGGCTGGGTGATATGGGCATAAAACTCCCTTACCCATGAGATATTTATCCGTCCTAGCTGTTGAACAAACTCCTCCCAATCATGGGTAGTGATGACGGTGGGGAGTGTGGTGTCGAACTAGAGGCATCATTTATCAGAGAACTCCAATCTTTCCTCCACCATGAGTGGGCAGTTTTAGAAAAAAGCGTAACATTCCTTGGTTTCATCATTATAGAAGCAGCAAAATGGATCGAGTTCTTCTGGTGCGTGAGGAAGGCGTTGAGAGGCAGAAGGGGTGGACATCGAAGATGATGATGGGTCAGCACGAGCAATAGTCCTGGTTCTCACCATTTGTTCTTGGAAAAGAGACAATTGAAAAGAAAGATATATAGGGTTAGGTCAAGAAAGGAAATGATGGGATTTGGGTTGTAAAGGAAAGCACTTATGTTTCCTGAGGGTATAAAGGGGTCAGATGAGTTGTGGAAAAGAAGATGAAGAGGTTTGGAGGGTTTCTAGGTTTTGGAGGGAAAGTAATAATAAATTTAAGTTTTATGGGATAGTGGGAAAAGTGGACTGCATTAAGGTGTGTGTAAGAGGAAAAAGACGTATGGCGGCTTGGAAAAGGGTAATAAGATAGAGAAAGTGTAAGTGACAATGAGTAAGGAAAATGTAATAATGACAAATATTCTCCCCCTTTCTAAGTATGTGGCTACCGAAATTTCTTGACCCAATTGGAAAAACATATCAGCCAAAGGCCTTCTTTTCAAAGATCTTAGGAGGACTTTCCGACTTGTCTGTTGCTTCATAACTATCAAAATAAAAAGAAATAAAACAAGCATAAAAGTTAAACTGATAATAAACTAAAACTAATAATAAAATGCAAACATAAATAAAAAATGAAATAAAAGTAGACAATTAAATCAAAGTTTAAAATAAAATAAAATTGCATAAAAAATAAAAATAATAGAACTAGTTGCTTAGGCATCTAGTAGAGTGACTGAATTTTTGTCACGATGAAGTGGTGCTCCTTGATTGACCTTAACTCTTTGTCCATTGGGTTTGAAGATTGGGTCATCCTTCAAATGCTTGATGTCCACAACACCACTATCTTTAATCTTTCACATCTAGGAAAAAGTCCAAGTGGATCAAACGTAAATTTATCTCCAACTTTTCTTGCCTTGTCAGCTCCAACCGAGAGATCTGCTACTCTTCTGCTCCAGCATTCCTCTTGCTCCAATGGTTCTTGCACATGCACCACAAAAGCACTACCTTTCCCATGAAATGTACAAAAATATATAAAATGTAACTCCCTAACTACATGGAAACTATATACAACCTACTCTTAATTGCAACTAAATGAGCTTGAACACATGCAAAAGTAAAGTACAAAGGGTATGCAATATAGGTCATTTACACGCTCGTCAAATACCCCAAACTTGAATTGTTGCTTGTCCTCAAGCAATGTGATATAAACATGAAAACAAAAAATGAAAACAAAAACAGTAAACAACCCATAATTCCCAAGGTTCCATCTAAGCTATGATTGCAAGGATTCCAAGACATGTTGCAGCAGTAATTCCTTCATCCGCTATTTTAATGAGTTGCAATGCATTGGATCCCACAGTTTTGTTCCAAGGATTAATTCTACTGTAGGTACAGTGGGTGTTGTGTCACATGCATTCATCACTTAATAGCCTTAGAAAAATTTAAGGATTGCTCTTTATTATTACATTGGCGTATTCTTTTCCTTTGAACACAATATTGTACTCCCTTTATTCTTTTTAAGTTTAAAAACTATATCATTGGTTCTTCAGCTTATCACCACTACTCTTCAGACCTGAAGATGGAGTGGAGCAAACAGCCCATCCCCGAGCCATACGAGCATAGTCATCTTGTGAAGACTTTCAGTCACTCTTATGCCAGTACTATCATTCTTACTGGTGAAAGTTAAATGGAGCAAACATAACTTACCTTATGTACTAAGATAGCAAGATGCATGGAAGAGTGTCCCTCGACACTTTTTCCTATAACATTGAGTTTTAATTATTTTCATTATTTTCTCAATTTTTCTGGGAGTTTGATTAAGCCTTGAGTTGCTACATTGAACATTCATTCATTCACATTTATTATGCTTTGACATCATAGAGTCGACCTAGAATTTCCCAAAGGTTTCTTAGGCTTTTTAGAATGCATGCAACATGTGATGTAAAAGCTACAACATATTCAACACCAAGTTCAAAACATGAAAGCTCTTAACATATTTAAGAACATTGAGCATAGATTAATCATAGGAAATCATGATCAACGCAGCAGCAACTTCAGAAATAGTGGAATCATAACAAAGGGAACCAACAAAAATAGATTAGGTTATTCACATGCATAATTCTTTTAAAACCTTTTACCTAAATTTAACCTAATATATACAAGGGATAGTACTCCCTCAGTGCAAAATGGAAACAAGAAAAACAAATAAAAAGAAAATTGCAATGCAATATGAAAAACTAAACTAACAAAACAAAAGAAAAGAAAAGAAAAACTAAACCAGAGAGTTTCTAGGGAGAAGGTGTAGAGCGTCGTGCCTGGCTCTTTGTCCATTGTCCAGTACATGGCACGAAGGGAGCATGTGATGGTACTTTAAAAGAAATGTGATTTCTCCTTATTTATTGATTAATTTGTCCCCATCATGTTATCCTTTGCATGCATTTTAGCACTTTTATATTTGTATTTGCATATTCTTAACTTAGTAGCCCATTCTTTAATTATCTTTGAATTTATCACATTTTGCTGCTAATGTCTCTACACGAGTTCTTCCAGAATTGCAGCCAGGACTATTGCCGCATAGGGATGTCGCTGCATAAACGTTGTTTAGATTGTGTCCAGATCTGTTGCCATATTGATAGCTGTAAAAAAGATAAGATCAAATGACGTCAGTGAAAAGATAAGATCAAAGGATGATGAGCTGGCAGTTTGTTACAACAATGTTTGTCCACGCATGATGTCAGAACAATGTTCATTGCAATGCTAGCACATCAAAACAGTCATTGTCGCCACAATGACAATTGTCGAGATAAGATAAAAAGGATAATAAGCTGTTTATTTATACAATTGTCCTGCACAAAATTTATAGGTGCAAATCTAGAAAGGACACCTGTAAACACCCAATTGGAAGATTAAAAGGATATATATACATATATTCTTACCCTAGAAAGGGGAGGCTCATAATCTATCATCTTTTTCCTTGGTTTTCGAGCTCTCTTTTGATGGCTATGGCAGCCTAAAGCTTCTATGGGGTAACCGAGGTAAATTTGATGCATAATTAAGTAGCCATGACGAGTGCAAAGCAAGAGGAATCATCAAGGAGCAATCAAGTTAGCTAGATATAGCTTTCCCTATTCATTTCTTTATGAGCCACGACATAAATTGTGACCTAGATGCCATGGCAATTCAGTTGGTCTTAGTTGCCACAACAATTGAGTTGCCTCAGCAATCATTTGCCATGACAATCCATTCCACAATTGCACCACTACTCACAATAACCCAACCTACTTTATTTATCACCTTCAATATTATTTCTTTTATAGTGTAATAACTTAAGCAAAGTGGCCTAAGCCAATCCCTGTGGAGATGATACTTGATACATATCTCTTTTTTACTTTCGACGTGTATACTTGCACCGTTTGCATTGCACTTAAATCACGCAATAGAGACCAGAGGTGTTTGCCCCCAAACATAAACAACAACAAGTTCTAAGGGTTGAGTGTAAATAGTATTAGACTTATGAAAGGGCAATTTGTGAAATTTACCTAGTTGACATGCTTTACAAGGAGTCTAATATTTTTTTATTGAATGCAACATTACAATTATTCAAACAAGTGGTCAATACATCAGAAGTAGGGTGTGCTAGTCTTTGATGACACACATCAAACGAAGAAGAAACAATAGTAGAAGTAAAACAATGTTTATCAACAGTATTACTAGAATCAAAAGAAGCATGAGCTGATGAGGACTGGAACTTATACAAACCAGCATCTTCCCTTCCCTTATACAAGATAGCTTGAGTTTTTAAATCTTTCACTTGGCAGCATGTTGTAAAGAACACAAGAGAAACATTATTGCCCCGTATAAACTTTGAAACAAAGTTATTTACCATTACCAACTTGTTATATGTTCCTACCATCACCAAAAAACTTACTCTTTGTTTCCTTCAAGTAAACTTGGAAATTTCTATTTGTTTACTTCTTTTGAACAAGGGTATAAGCCTAAACAGGGGTATAATCTTGTTATTTACCATTACCAGCATGTTGGAGAAGGTTCATGATGTGTTTCATGTGTCGGTGTTGCAGAGGTATCGGTTGGATCCATTGTATGTTATGTTGGTGGAGGATAAGGAGTTGTGACCGAGCTTTTCCTTTGATAAGGAACCTGTTGAGGTCTTTAATTTGAATAGTAAAGTTCTTCGTGGTAAAACGATTGAGCTTGTGGAGGTGTTGTGGCGACACCATGGAGTTGAGGAAGCCGCGTGGAAGAGTAAGGTTGACATGATGAGATAGCTTCCACACTTGTTTTCTTTGGGGTATAATTTTGAGGATGAAATTTCCTAAGTGGGGGAGATTTGTAACGCCCCGGTTTTGGGCCTAGTGGTTTTTGGGCTAATTAGACAGTTCGGTGGACCAGGTTAGAGATTCGAGTCTGATTCAAGATTAAATATTTTTATGTGAGATAAAAATATGGAAAATGGTTAAAAATACTTATTAAATATATGTTAATTATTGGTAAATTCAATTTTAGGAAATAAGGTTTGGAAATGTGACATTTTGAACTAGTGAGTAAAATGTAAAAGTGTAACACCCCAAATTCTAGCCTAGAAGTATTGGAATTAAATTGTATAAGTTGATAGCTTAATTGAATTTATAATTAAGATAAATTGATTAGTTAAGGGCCTAATTGAAAGAATGTATGAAACAAGTGATCAAATTATAAGGATCAATTTGAATTCAAGGAGAAAGATAAGGCATGCATGCTAAATATCATGAATCTCTTGTTTGCCCTTGACTAATTACATGATTAGTAACTAATTAAGGTATAGTTTAGTAACTTCCTAAATCCACTAATGTGGATAACCACATTGTCATCTTTCCTTTCTATTCACTTGGTCGATTGAGAGAGGAAAATTGAGAGAGAGAAACCTTGAGAGAATTTAGCCATTGAAGAAGAAATCAAGCTTGCATGTGTAGGAAATTTTTATTGAAATTAAGCTAGAAACAAAGTAAGTATGATTATTTTTGTGATTAATTGAATAGCCAACTATATTGTTGAAATTGGACTGATTTCGATGATTATAGATGGAATTAGATATTGAATGTGTTGTTAGATGCTTGAATGGTTGTTGAATTATACAAATTTGAAGAATTAACATTAGGTACAAAGCTGAAATCATGTGTTTGTGATAGAGTAACAAACATAGGTTACTGGAAAATTGTATTGTGTTGTTAAAGTGAGAATTGAATGATTAGAACATAAAATTGAGCTATGGAATTAATGAATTGATGATAATCATGAATTGGTAATGTATAAAAGGTGTTAAACAAATTGAATTGTTAGCAAACAATGCTGGAAATGAAGGTAAGAGTATGAACATAGTCACACAACACAGAAACTGTTTTGTGGAATTGAAATTGAGTAAACATGTAAGATTAGGCTTTGTAACCAACTTGCTCTGTTTTGGCAGCCTTGATTAATGAATTAACATGGACTTAATATGTTTAGGATAACATATGAAATGAATTATAGGGCCAATAAATTGGTTAAAATGAATTAAAGGCGTTAAAATGTGAATAGGTATAATCTGCCCAAAATTGCTCTGTTCTGGGCAGTCACTTTAAAAATTCACCAAAATTGTATAGATTGAATTCAGGGCTGAAATTTTAATGACATGATCCTTAGAATATTTATTTTCATTAGGTGAAAATAGAATTGAAAACTGGGTCCTATACTAAAAACTGTAAATATGAATTGCTGGGAAGTGCAAACTGTCCAGGCAGTGTAAATGCCCTATCTTTGAACAATAAGCTGTATTAATTGGCTAGAAAATAAAATGCAAGTCTTACATGGTCTTATAGTAAATTTTGTTAGCTTTCCAACGGTGTATAGCAATCGAAATTCTAACATACGGTTAAAAGATATGGCCATTTAAAGGGACAGTGTGCAAACTGCCAGGCAACAGTGTCCTGGGCAGTTTGAGACTAGTTTTGCACCTAAATGTAAACTGTTTCCAAAACAGTTTTGGGACATTGTAATCTATCCATTTATGTCTTAAAATGAAGTAATAACAATATGTAATTGAATTGGTAAGAAATGCTTAAAAAGAAGCATAAAAACAATAGCTAAATGTTAGGTAAAATGTGCTAACATTGCTACTATGATTGTGTGATATTGTGTTTGTTTTGATGAAATGTGTATATGTTATGCTTGCTAGATCAAGGGCAGTAGATTGGGGAAGAAGAGGATAGGAGTGGACATCCCAAAGCTAGAGGCAAAGGGATTTGGATCCAAGATAGTTGAATTTCTAGGAGTATTGTGAGTGTAACTATTCTTAGGGTTGGGACTTAGGTCCTAACCAACCTTGTTATTGCCTAAATGAAATGTCAATGCCATGTAACATGACTTAAAGTATATTTGGCTAATTAAGGGAAGAATGAAATGTATGACAACTTGATTAATGCCATGATCTTTGTGTTTACTTGGGTGTTAAGCAAATGTTATCAAATGCTTGTAATATTGCATTGCTTATTCCTAAGGTATGAAATGTCATGCTTGCTTGGAGAATAAGGTACGCACAATGCATACATATGTCTGTGTTTGTGAATGTTATGCATGGCTGATTGTAATGAATTGAACAAAGATACTACTTTGTATTCATGCTATTCGAATGGCATGGATAATTTTGTATTAGGAGTTAAGACTCCATAAGCCTAAGGGCTTGGCCTTGAATGGCATATTGTTGAATTGAATAAAGAAATGTATAAAGCTTAAATGAAATGGATAATCAACAACCTTGGTATCTAGTTTGATAGGTAGGAGGGCATGCCTTAGATTGTCGAGCTCATATTGGCTCTACGGTGCATATTGGCGCGACGGTGCATATTGGCACTTCGGTGCATATTGTTAAGATTTGATTATCTAGTAAGCTACTTACCAAGGATGCTGTAAAAGAATGTTGTAAGATGGCTTAATAACTCAAATGAACATTGCTTGTATTGTAAGATACTTGAATGAATTTTCTTACTTTGAGAGATGACACATGAATGGTTGCAAAACTTGTTCCTTGTCATGAAAGAAATGTATGGATGATGGCTTTATGCATAAATGCCTACTTGATAATTTGAGTGAATGGTTGCTTGTCCTCTAAGCATGTTGTTCGAATGGGTTATGATTATCATGGTGAATGTTGTCATGTTGATTGTATGATATGTAAAGGTTGCCTAAGTTACCCTATGCAATTCGAATAAGCATGTATCTTGTATTGATGGTCTTGATTCTTGAAATACATGAAAACATGGATTTATATGCTTTGAAATTGATTAGATTTAGTGTTACCTCACTAAGTACTTATCTTGTACGTACTCTACTCTTTATTCTTCCCATAACAGATTAAAGAATACTTCAAGAGGAAATCTTGGGTTTGAAGCAACACTTGAGGCAAGCTTGAAAGTATGAATTCATACTCTTTGTATACTCCTAGTTTGGTGGCACTAGATTTTGTAATAGGTAGCCTTGATCATGCATTTGGATATGTGTTTATGACTAGTTGGTGTAATGTTTTGATGGACCTATTATGTAATCTATTTAGATGATTTAAAGCTATGTTTGAACTAAGATGATACGTATATATATGAAGTAGACGCTGCACAAATTGTGATGAAATCCAATGTTTGATGAAATTATGTATGATTCAAATGCTAAATAATTATTGTATGATCATGCATTTGTTCCTATGTTTAATGACATGATTCGGCTATGACTAAGTTGAGTTTAAGGTATGTTTAAGCATGCATTATCAATGAACTAGTCAGGTATGCTATGTAATGTGATGACTTGATTGTAAAAAAACAAATGAAATATGATTAGGATTCCATGTGTTCGAATGGATGCATGTATGTGTAACAAGATGTATGTTAGATGCTTGGTGTTGGTCATGTTAATTGGTTGATTAAGTAGTAACTTGAGGTGCATGTAAGCTAGTTTAAGCATGTTTAGTGATCACCTACATGTTGTTCGAACAAGGAGCATGAAATTGTAGTAAGAATGAAAGTTATACCATGTTTAATAGTAACTTAAAAGTTAAGTATGCCACACTTGTGTTTGTAGTTTGAATGATGTATGTAATTTGATTGAATCAGTAATATGATAATAGTAACTTAGGTTATAAGTATGAAATGAAACAAAATGGTACCTAAATTAGCATGTTATGTATGTTGTTGGTTGATTAATATGGTTTGCTTGTATGAATTGTTTGTATTAAAATGTTCGGTTTAGGTTACTTGTGCATCAAGGTAAGTTCTCCAAGGTTACTTGTCTGAAAAGCAACCTATCCATCATTTTGTTTTCGTTCCGGTAACGCTCTGAACTGGGTTACGACTAACCCAGGGATGGGGTTTTACAAAAAGTATAAAACTATTTTTGGTGACTTTTTTGTAAATATTCAAAACTTTGAATCTTTAAGGGGTTTTTTTATCACTTTAATCAGCTATTTCCCTTAATTAAGCCATTTTAATGAATGTTTTAATTAATTAATAGTTAAGGATGAAAGGGATTTTAATAAAAGAGTTTTTTTTTGTTAAAACATTTTCTTACGTAACTTCTTTTGACTCTCAACTTTTCTCTCTACTTTCTTATCATCCAAACTACCTTTTTTCTTCTAAAATCTTCAGAGAATTAATCTTTTTCATCAAACTTTGATTACTAAATGGTTTCCATGGATTTCTACAACAAGCTTTATTTGTTTTCTTCAAGATTTCAATCCAATCTTGCCAATTAAGGGAAAAACAAGGGATTAGAGGTAATATTTGTTCTTCTCATCTAATCAAGTTTCTTTATTGAAATTCCTAAGTTCTTGTCTCTTTAAATATGTTTCCTAATGAGGTTTTATGATTTAATCAAAAAATATGATTAGATCAAGGCTTAATTGATGGATTTATGTGATTTTTGAATTGGATCTATTTTTCTGGGTTCTTAATTTATTCTAATCATGATTTTGATGTTTAATAATATTGAGATAATGGTTTTAATATTGGAATCCCGAAACTATGCGAATCTTTAATTGTTTAGGTTGATAGTTATGTATTTTTTAGGAGTTGTGGTAGTTTAATGGTTTCTGGAGGTATAAGGATACTATGAGATAATTTTTAGATGTCATTTGACGTTAATTTATGATTGGAAGTGATAGGTTATGGCTGGGTTAAGTTTAGAGGTCAATTGATGTGGTTTTTGGTTGTTTCGGATGGGCGCTTGGTAGCTTTAGGCAAAACAATGTTGTGGAATTGTTTTGCTGGGATTTGGAATGCATTATGATACATTAATCCTCTGTTGTACTGTGGTTAAAATAGGGGAAGTTGATCTGTTAGCTACGGTGAAGTGTTGAAGGCTTCGGACGCTTGATTACGCGTTGACGAATTAAGGTTTCGTGTGTAGGTGAGTAGAACTGGTTTTAAAGCTTTTCAAAAGTTGAAAGCAAGGTTTGGGAGTTTAGATTAAGCTTGAAACGCTAATCTAAGATCGAACGTAAGTTTGGAAGAATTCACTCTTGGTTTTCGATTTTCCCATTGTTTGCTAAATCACGCTCATGTTTTAGAAAGAGATTGTTACCTACTGTTATGCACGTTTTTATAAATTGAGATATGATTCATGTGATCCTATGAGATTGATTTATGGCTTTTAAAGAGATTATGTCACGTTGAGAAAATGCTATGCATTGAGATTTCTTGAAATGGGATGAAGAAAATGGTTTATGTTTATGCATTGGAAAAAGAGTCATGTAACATGGTTTTAAAGTGTATATTGACATGTGGCTGAGATTTAATTGTTGTCGGATATAATTGGTCGACCAATAGGATTAAAGTGCACTTTAAAATACAAAATTTGTACGTGAGACAAATTCTTCGGTTAAACAATAGGGGTAGTGCTATTGTGAAGTGATAGGGGTAGTGCTATCACATAGGGGCAATGGGGGTAGTGCCATCCCGGCCGAAGTGAGATTATAGTGAGGGTAGTTTCACCATGAGACTTGATGGGGGTAGTGCCATCAAGGAATCTACATATCCGAACTTGAATGGATAGGGGTAGTGTTATCCAAGGATGAGGGTACTGCCATCCAGGTCACTTGTTATGCCAATTTATGAGAAGGCTTAAATTGAGTGTTAGCAATGGGATTTGCTGTTGGTATATGATACATGTTGTATATGGTTTAATATGCTGGTTTTTGAAAGTGTTAAGTGCATGGTTTTCAAGGCATGATGTTTCAAATGATGATTTGAAGTTAATTGAAATGAGATTTCCATGTGGTTTTGGAAAATGGTTTTAAATGCATTGATGGTGTTTTGTTTTTGAGCACTCCTCACTAAGCCTAGTGTGCGTACGCTCTCTTTGTCTGTCAATGCAGAGGATTAAAGGTTCAAAGGCAGCATGGAAGCAAGAGATCGAGAAAGACTTCGTCATTTAAAGTATGTTTTCAAATTAGACTATAAGTAACAAGGGCAATGGGGTTCTGGGGTTGTTTTGGGTGCGTTTTGTTAAACTCCCGATTTGTCCAAGTTTATATTGTTGATGTGGATTTTTATGAGGCTTTATACGTTTGATTTTGATGTGGTATTGTATTTTGTGCACTGGTTGGTTTGGTTATTAGGAAGCATGCCTTTAGTTGATGATATCGGGTTTGAATTGATATGTGTATTGTTATATATGTCTTTGGAAGCGCGTTTCTAGTGTGATGAATAATTGAAGTGTGTATTAGAGTATTTCGGGTTAATGTGGATATGTTTAATGAGGTCCTAAAGTGTTTCGAGTATATTTTTTTCTGCAAATCTGCGGGTAAGTTTCGAAACCTTTTGAACAGGTTTCGAAACCTGTTGAAGCTGGTTTCGAAACCATGCCCAGGGTTTCGAAACTTTGAGGGAAACTTTGGGTACTGGAAAATAGTTTTGAAACCTTGTGAAGATTTCGAAACCTTTAGTGTGAACATTTCTGCAAAGTTTAATAGATGTCTTGAATCATTATACTTTGGTCCCTGACATTTGTAAATGCAATTGTATGAGTCTGGATTGTCGTTTTGAGCTGAAATTTGGTGAGCAAGCATGTAACCTGATTAATTAAATATTTGTAAATTCAAAATGGTACAAGTCCCTATAATTTTATAGAATTGCAATTTGGTCCCTAAATTGCAATTGAATGCAGTTGGATGTCGATCCGACGCCCGATTGAGTTGAGTTTACACCTTTTGCCTTATCACTCACCATAGATTTTAATTTTGCATCTAGATAAGATAAAAGAAAAAATGGACATTAATTCGAGTTAATTCTTCATGGTTTGCTTCGGCAAACCTAATGTAGCTCGCTCGGTTCGTTCTTGCGACTAGGCCGGGTCGAGGAGGTTACATCATGCCCGAAAGACTCACTGATGGCCCGAAGGACTTATGAATTGGATTCACGCCAAAAAGGCTACTAAAATACCTTATAATGATGCCTCAGTTTCTACCTATCTTGACATCAAAAGAAGGCTTAACATCATGCCCGAAAGGCACACTGATGGCTAGAAAGACTTATGAAATGGATTCACACCAAAAAGGCTACCAAAATCCCTTAAAATGATGCCTCAATTTTCTACCTATCTTGACATCAAAAAAAGGCAATAGTAGCTATTGTAGTAGTAGTAGTAGCAATAGAAGTAGTAGGAGCACTAGCAGTAGTAGAGGCAATAGTAGCTATTGTAGTAGTAATAGTAGCAGTAGCAGTAGTAGTAGCACTAGCAGTAGTAGTAGGAGTAGTAAGAGTAGTAGCAGTAGTAGTTGTAATTAAAGCCCTCTGGTGTATGGTCAAGTTTCAGTTTTTTGGAATTCATGAAAGAGTTTCGCAACCTAAAGTAGATGATTATATTATTTTCGGTGTAACGATTCATATTTCTAGTTTTTTGTAGGTCTCGCAACATACTTAATCGTTTTGGTAGTCGTAGCAATTAAAGCTCTCCGGTTCTCCTTCGAATGAGAATCGAACCTTCATTTACCCACTAAAAATTTGGAGAATCCTCTCAATTCATGAAAAACCTTAGAATGATGATCGAAACCTCAAGTTAGGTCTACAATTGAACCTGTGCAATTGTCTCTATTACGAAGGTAGCAAGCATAACTCTAAGGTTAGTTTATTTGTGAAATACTTGAAATCTAGGTTTTGTGTTTCGAAATTTTGGTATGGAATTGCATTTCTTGTTGGAGGAAATCTATTTAATCTAAATATTATGTCCTGATTTGTTTTTTATTGAAAATGTTACCCTTTCCATAGGTTTGAACCAAAAAAAGGTTAGATTTTTTTGTGATGACGATGAGTTTATTTATGAGTGAGTTGGTTTCTTTCTACACTGATTCATGTGAAGAGTTAATCCTTAGGATGACAATTTCAAATTTGAATCTCGTTTTTGATGAAGTTGCTAAGAAAGTTGGTGATAAAGTTGATAATGAAGTTTCCATAGTTGCTGAGAAATCTGGTGCTAAAACATTGGCCATATGTGATTGGCCGAAAGCACAAAAAACATGTCCTCCCTTCATTAAGTTTTAGTAAGTTTATATTTACATATTCGTATTGCATCTCAGAATGAATGATTGAATGTATAAGCTTGTTTTTTCATGTTTTACAGTCAAGGTGAATGTATAAGGATGAAACAAATAGAGGAAAAAGTGACTACTGAGGTAGGTTTCAGTGGTTTATGACGTGTAAAATGTTAAATTCATTTGAATTTGTCATTCGTAGGTTAGGAAAGAGTTAGGCAAGGAATGAGAGAAGATGTTGATGGAAGACAAACAACCTTACATTGATGAAACTAAAAAAGAGAAGGCGGCATACAAAGAGTATAAATTAGGACAACAGAAGCTAGAAATCCTAAATTCAAGCTCCCAAACAAAAGTCCTCCAACTTCTCTTTTGATCCAAGTTTGATGAAGCCCCCCAAAACACTTCATCTTGCCATAAAAACAAGAAAAACGAATTAAGAGTTGAGGTAACCACTATGAATAAGCTTGGCTTCGAATTTATAGTCTTAAACCTCAAGAAAATCTTAGACCCCAAAAACCCATCAATGAAGAACTCACCTTTTTAAGAAAAGAATATCACTTCCATGAAGATCTTGGAATAGTGATTAACATGCTTTGATTTTGAATCTTAGATAGAAGAAATGAGCTCCAAATCTTGGGTCTTTAAGCTCTTTGGCTATGGAGTTTCCATGGCGAAAATAGATGAAGAAAAAGAGATGAAAAAAGGGTGTAGGATGCTGATCTCACCAAATGGGTGTTTGCGCCCCTAAAAGCCCACGTGAGGACAAAAACAATAAAAAGGAAGATCAACCTTTTATTAGAACATGGGTAAAATCCCAACATAAAATCCCCAACCTTTACCTTTCTTACAAAACGATCACCTCTCAAGCGCACATAGCAAAATTTGCATCCACAAAGGCTCAAACTTGGCCCAAAGGTTCCAAATACCCAATCTAACATGAATGTCCATAACTTGGGTCAACACCCAAATATTAACTCAAAAATTTGGGTCGTTACAGCTCTCTCTTCCTAAAAAGAAATTTTATCCTCAAAATTTAAACGAAAGGAGTTGATGCAACCATCTTAGATCCAACCATTTCCCATCTCTCATACATTCACCTTGATTCTAAAATTTCTCCACTAAGCTTTCTTAGCTAAAGCTCGCAAAACTAGACTAATCAACACCATTCTCATGAATTCCCAATGATTCATTTCTAACAATCAAGCCACATGCACATCGAACTCTAAAGCAAAACAACATAGGATTACCTCAACAATACTATCCAAGCATCAAAACAAAGACCTCATTTTAGAAAAATTTCATCCCGGTTAACAACCCTTTATACCGACATCCTTGGTTTCAAAACTTCCATACTCAAACTTCATCTGTGTCTGGAATGTGGCACCTCTTCAAGGTACACTACTAGGAACATTTTTTTGTCATTTATCACCACCATGACCCAACGTTTCCAAGATCAAGCAAAACTCTAACAATCGAACTCTACCGCCAATCTATCTTGAATTAACAATCCTTCTTTCTGAGTTGGCTAGTCAAGACAGAACTTAGCACTTCACTTAACTAGATCTCTCCCAAAATCGAATGAAGGCTAACTCATGATCATTCAATCCCACAAATCGAGCCACTTTAATTCCAAAAGAAAAATGTTGCTGCTCACGAACTCTACTAGAGATCAAAACTCATCCAACTGCCATTGAATGTTCGAATATTTTGTCCAACCCAACCACTAATTCCAATGAACAACTATACTAAAACTCAAACAGCCCTCAAGGATTTTCCAATGGTTCTTCCAACAAGATTTGCTGCAACACAAGAATCCCAGTTCTACATAACCATAGCCGTTAAACCACACTTTCGCTGTGCTAGTCTGATAATATTCAAACTGTTTTACCATGCATATAGATAACCCATCTCAAAACTCGATAGAGAAAACACTCAAATCATCAAACTGATTAGAACGACGCACTCATGAGTCCAAACCACTTCATAACTTGCCCCTTTAGGTCCACTTATCATAGTGAACCCAATCTTTTATCTCGACTTCTCTTTAACATTTATTTACGATACTCAAATTCTAAACTATCATACCAAAACCTCAAACTCTTCAATCAAGTTCAAGATTTTCAACCCCGAGGAAAAAGGTAAAGATCCTTCACCATTACACCTCAGCTCACAACATCCAACGCCACCACTATTTGCCATACTAACATAAGTATGTCCCAAGGTGAACCACTTGGTGACAACACTCGTATTTACTCATTTGCTCAAATGAGTTCCCAGTCAAGAAGATTGGTTGGTGCCATACAACGAGTTGACGAACACCAACACCGAACTCGACATTACATCTATCGTGGGTTTTTAATCCATGATCAAAAGGTAAGTTTTCTCCTTCTCCGAATAACACTCCAACACTCTAAAAACATCCGTGACTCTAAAGTTTTTTGGAATCTTAACCCTCGTATCCAATGTGGGCTAAGAACGTCTTCCAACCCATAAGACCCTCTTGAACAAACATCACAAAAATGCAACCTTCGCGCTAGAGGGAAATGATTCATCGCGCCCATTACCAACAATCTGGTTCATCTTGAACCCTAAAACTTCGAGACTCTCACTTGAAAACCAAAGCATACATCAAACTCACACGACCAACCTACACAAAGGGTAACATCTACCAACTATGGAGAAAGTAAATCTAACAAGTCTACGGAGGTTGTTACTCTCAATCCCCACTTACCATCCATAGTAAACACATCACCTATAAGAACTTACAAAACTAACTAGCTAAACAAACCAACATCAACCTCTAGATCTTACCACAACACTTATCCAACAAGAACCAAAACCATTATAAACGAGAGATCAAATTTCCATCAATGCAACAACTGAAAACCAAAATGGAACATAGGTACCTCACATATCATCGGTGGCCTGAACGCCAGACTGTCTAGCAATAGCTCAATCGTCAACTCTAACGACATATCTCGTATGACCTCTACCCTAATACCCAAATGATGCCCTAGTACCACCTCTTGCGGAGCAGTCCTTTGCCATATGACTTGGTGCCCGACACCTATAGCAAACCCTCGGAAGTAAGAAGCTCACCCCCAGATAATGTCAACCACAATGCTCACAAGTCGGTGGGAATGACACTCTGGCTGAACCATTTGTACTCCCCTTAGGAGCATAAATCAATGAACCCCTACGAACCCTTAGTCTAGACCTCCGACTGTCCCTAGGTAGCTGTTTTGAGGTAGCTCTCTTTGAATCCTCAAAGCAGGGAACCTCCTAGATGGAGCCTAAGAAGAACCTATGATGTTCTAGGTTCCCAAAACATGGCCTCTAGAGTCCTCAATTTGACTCGATGTCAAATCCTAGAGTTACTCAAGTGCCTATGCAGTATTGGCTAGACCAGAGAATATCCCAAGTGGTTTTGTTGTCACGTGAAACTGAAGGTCAACCTTCAACCCATGTCCGAACCTCTTACACCTCAACTCTTCGGTGGCAACAAACTTTAGGGCATAACAGCTTAACCATAGAAAATCTTGCTCATACTCAAACACTGTCTGGTCCCCCTAAACTAGGTGTAGGATCCGTTCCCTCGGCTCATCCATGTAAACCTCACTAATGTACTTCTTTATGAACTCATCCAAGAAGACATCCCATGTTGCAAGTGCAGTTTGGAGTCCCAACTCAACAGTCTCCCATAACTCATGTGCATTGCCCTTAAGAAGGGAGACAATGCAATCATGATCATCCTCTAGACTTCCTCTCATATGTATCAGAATCCTCTGAATTTCTCTTAAACACTGGTAAGCCTTGATCGGATCATCCTCACCAAAACCTTCAAAATTTTTCGACCCAAAATAGTGAAGCCTCTCAACAGGGGTCTTGCGAGGCGTCTCAAATTGCCTCGGGATAGCTTGCACCACTTGTAAGAGTCCAAAGGTAAGATCATGAAGGTGGCTCACCCCTCCACTTCTGGTACCTCCCAGAAGGCTTGTGTCCCCAACATCCGCGACAAACTCCTTACCTAAATCTTTCGCTTGAGAGACATGGCTCTCCTCACGACTTTCCTTGTCGCATTTGGCAACACTCGCTATCAAAATTTTTTGAAACACAAGGAAACAGGCAGCAGCATCAGGATTCCCAGTCTTGGAAGAGTACAACTTAACTCTAGGGGCTTGTATTCAGTAGACACCTTAACACAACCTTGATACCACCTCGGGGTTTCCTAGAACTAGCTAAACCTAAGCTATGATACCACTATTGTAACACTCTGTTCCACTATGAGAGTTGTTGGCAAAAGAGGTAGAAAATGTATTGGAAATGTGTAAAACAATGCAAATATTTAGTCTTTTGCGTGCAAGCATACACGGTCGGCAAGTAATACAGTAGTAAGCTGAGTATTGATCCCACGGGGATTGGCCCAGAATTTGACTACTTTGATTATTACTTGTCAAAGGAAAAAATGTTGTTTGAGTTGAAATTGGGTTTGAAAATAGTTTAAAAGAAAGAAATAAAAATAAAATAGCATTGGTAAGGAGATTGTTTAAAATGAATGATGAGCGTTGGCAAGGGATGCCTGGTTTTCACGCTATTCATGTCATGACAACCTTTAATAATATAATTCCTTGGCATCGTTTAATGAGCAGATTCAAAATTAGCACTGCCTCTCTCGGTGGTCAATGCCCTAAATTAACCATGTAAAAACCCTTATATCTCTATAGTGATGTTTTTTCATAAATCAATTTGATTAAGTCCAAACTTTTACTCCTAAGGGGTAGATTCACTTCAGAAGTAAGCTCATCTACTTGAACATGTTCTTTCGAATCATCTCGCCTTAGTATCTGGAAATAGATCATTGCCCCCTATGTCTATTAAGATATTAAGGTTCAATAAGCCAAAAATGCCAGCTCTCGCATGGCATAGTTTTGATAAAACTTTGTAGAACATGCCAGTTAGGGAAAATAATGCCGAAGCATTTTCATTATTAAAAACTAAACATAAAACAACGTTCAACGCGAACATCCCCCACCAACTATTAAATTAGTTCATGGTGAGGGTATCAACCAAAAAACCTTCAACAATTTGCAAACATATCATTATTTAAAAGAAAATAAAAACAACTAAACAAAGAGAATGGGCAAGAAGGGGCCTCTCGATGCAGCCCTTCAAGATCTAGGCTCTCGGTCAAGCTGGTAGAAAAACTCTTCTTAGTGCAGCTGATCGTCAATGGATCTAAAAAAATGTCTCCAAAAAAGTCCTCCCCCCGAATGCTTGCTTGATCGTTCTTTAAATAGGCGTGCAAGGAAGACTTAGGATAAGCTCTTGAGTTTGAATTATGAATGCTGAAGGGATGTGAACATTTTATCCAAAGTTTGAATGTAAGCTGATGAGGTTAGGGCAGACATCATTTGTCGTCACTGCTTTGCCAACTAAGCTTGGCACTATTTTTCGCTATTTTTTTGGAGATTGATCCAATTACTATTTTTTCACAGTCTGATCTGGTCCTATTTTTTTGGGTTCAACAACTACTTCGCCTGACATCAAATTCCTCTTCTCTGCCAACCGGAGCTTTGGCATTATTTGGTCCATTTGTGCCAACAACATCTCGACATTCTCTTTGGAATTCCTTCCTCCACTATCTTGCTCTGCTCTACTCTGCCAACTGCTATGCCAAGCCTGCAATATTGCCAAGAAACAACCCTTCACACTAGCATAGACACAAATCCTAACACCTTATGTAAATGCATGAATTTAACAACTAAATGCAGCTAAATGTACTCAAAAGCAAGCAAAGGCATTGTAAAATAGGCATAAAAATAGTACTTTTGAGGAGGTAACACTTCCCCAAACCTAGCTCATTGCTTGTCCTCAAGTAATGCAAGTTAAAACAAAAATAAAAATTGTGAAAATAGTACTTCGCCAAAATTTTGGTTGGAATGCCAACAAGTGATCGCAAGCAGAATTTGGCTCTATTTCTGTCCTCAGGTATCTTAGTACAGTAATGCCAAGCAGGTAGTAAATTCAAGCGCGACAATATAACTCTAGTCTAAGATCATGAATAGTGCACGGTGTGCAGGTAATATTCATCAAGTATCCTTTGACTCCCTTAGTCCAATTTACTACCTAAACTCAAAATTTTATTTCATTTTTTCTACCAAGGGTTTCTGGTGACATTAATTTAAACTTACTTCGTAACACTGTTTGGCGTGAGAAATAAGAGGGAGCATACCATGAACCCCCCACGTTAATCCAAACATTACTAGACTTTTACTCTTCAACTCATACCATAAAGTTTTGGACTTGAGAACTAAGAGGGAGCGAACCATGAAGCCCCAAGTAACTTATTATCTCTAGGGAGAGGAGAGTTCTATTTTCTTTTTCTTGCCTTGGTAAAACATTGTTACCTTATTCTTTTTTTTCTTTACCATGGCATCAATTTTTTTCTTTTTTCTGAGTTTAGTTTCAACAGTTCCAAGTTTGTTTGGGAACTAGATGCATACTACGTGTTAAGTGAAAGTTCAATTCCCTAAACTAGAGATAAATTGCTAAACAGACCTGGCATTACTATTCTGCTGGCATAGGCAACTAAATATTTAAAATTTCTTCATCGGACAGATTAATCTAGATCAAATTAAACTTTCCAAACAAAGTGTTAACATTCTTCAAAATTAAATCGAGGTAAAATTTTCTCTTTTTTTAATGGTTCGGTATGCAACTAATCTATATGACATACATGGCATGGCAACAAAAATGAAAACATGAATGCATGGCATAAATTTGAGGCAACGCACACCCCCAAACTAAAGATGTGCATTGTCCTCAATGCATGAAAACAACACATATATACAATTAAAATTGAAAAATAAAATTCATGAACAATTGAATGCAATAAAATGAAATGTAAAGGAGTTTCGGAAGAAGAGGACTCCCCTTCGGAGACTTCTTTTTGTGTGACGCAAGTCTTTCTCTTTACAGAGGTCCCACGATCGGGGGCCATTCTTTTCCTTCCTTTCAAGCTTGGCTTCGAGGCGACAGTGGAAGATCCAATATCTCGGAGAACTTCCTCCACAATCTTGGCAGGTTCTAACGCGATAGGAGTAGCGGTGGCATCGGACTGAGCAGGTTCAACATGTGTTGTGGCAGGCTTTGTAGTAGGCTTAGCTTTGGTAGACTTGGCTTTGGTTTTCTTTGGTTCAATTTGGGATTCAATACTAGCAGATTCAACTTGAACTGGAGATAACATGATTGTGGCATCAGATGGGGTACGAGCTGATTTGGGAATGGCTGGCAGGAAATCTCTATAGGGAAAGATCTCTATAGGGAAATTTGGGAAGGCTGGCAGGCAATCTAGGGACATCTTATCAAGGGTTTCTCTGATGGCAACGTCTCTAGCATGATTGTACTACAAGAGTTTGAGATTTTGCTCCTCAACTTTCACTGATTTCTGGAGAATGATCTCCTAGCGATGATAAATCTCAAAAAGCAATGCAGTGATTCAACTGGAACGGGAGCTTCAGATTCTCTTTAGTGGTTAAATGGGTGTAGAACTCACAAAAAATGTTCGCATAAACCTTCCCCTTCTGCTCGCAAAAGAGTTCCCATTTGTGCATGCTTACTACAGCCATGAAATCGGAGGGAAATCCCATGGTTTGGTCACTGTTGAAGTCGAAGTGCTTCTCATAACAAAAAGATCTTGAGGCAAAATTTTCTTCCTACTTTTTTTTGGATCTCCTCGTGAAAAATATTTTAATGAGAGTTGATGAAGAAGCCATTGGAACGAGATGAAAGCTTGAGACGGTTTGAACAAAGGAAGAAAAAGAGAAAAGATGAATCTTGGTTTCTTGCTTGATAAAGAAAGAAAGAGATGGAAAGGGTTTTGTTTCTTTGAACGGCTAGGGTAGGTAGAAAGTAAAGAGTTTGAGTGTTTAATATGGTGCAATAAAGTAGCCAAATTTAATGGGAATAACGATGGAAAAGAAAAAGATTTGATTTAATAAGGGTTAAATGATAAGGGTGATGTGATGAGATTGTATGTGATAGGATAGGTTTAAAGATTGTAGTGATAAGGTGTTTAAATTGAATTTAAAATTCAACCTAATTCAATTTGGGCAGCTAGGGTTAAGTTCAAAGAAAAAATGATCTCTCTCTTCAATGGGTCGAATTTAATCAAGCTAGGGTAAATATCTTCTTCCAAAATTCCAATTTGCCGCATGCCAAGCTTCTGCGTTGGCATTTTGCCTGGCACGTGGAATTCTCTCATGATTTCATCATCTCATGCCAAGTCCTGCCTTGGCATTATCCCTGACACACTAAATTTGCACATACTCAAGGAAAACCTTTCAACGTTGTTGATAAGTGTTCAAAAGTACTATTTTTCTTACCTTTTTTACTCATATTATTGTTAGACTTAGGCTCATATTAGTTGCATAATTAGCCATTCGTGCATTAATCCATGTTTCCCTCCATCTTTGAGCTTGATTACATAACTTGGTAGTTTTTGTTGGAAAAGATGTTGCTTTGGTGTATTTTATGTGTATGTGCAGGATCACTTGCCAAAGCAAGGCTAGAGCTAGTTGCCAGGGCAATGCATGAAGGAGATGCTGAGCTAGTTGCCAGGGCAATGCATGAAGGAGACGCCAAGCCAGTTGCTAGGGCAATTATCGACAAAGAATAAGGTGATATGGTAGTCAAAATTGATGACTAGACAAGCCCAAGATGATGTTGAGCAAAGCTAAATCCCAAAGGAGTTTGATTTCCATGAAGAGATTAAAGAAGAATTAAATTCCAAGAAGATAGGAGAAGTTCTAGAAAGAATATAATTATAATAAAGAATTATATTCTTTAAAGATAATTTATTTCCAACTTAACTTCCTCCTCAAAGAAGGACTTTGACCTAGCCCTATAAATTAGAGGCCATGCCGTCAACTCTAGAGAGAGAGAGAGAAGAGAGAATTTTCAACAAGCATCAAGGGCAAGGAGGATTTCGACAAGCTTCATCCTTCATCATTTTCTTTCTTGTTCAATTAGGTTCATGCTAGGGATTCTTTATCTTGTGTTTCTTTGGAACCTAGCCATGAACTAAATCTATTTGGCTAAGGTTATTGTGCTTGTGTTTGTGAGAAAGTATTGGATTTTGTTTAGGTAATAAGAGTTTGCACTTTTCTATTCAAGGTTTATTCATTCTTGGTTCTTATTCTTGTTTGCGAGTGAATTGGGAGAGGATCTCGTAACTTCATCTATTTATCTAATATCGGGAGAGTTAGATTCAAGAAACGAATGAATATGATCTTTATTCAATCTATTGATGGTGAAGATTAATCCGGCTTAGGAATAAGTTAAGGATTTCAACGGCTAAGAGGAGAGCAAGATTAGTTGTTCACCCTTGATTCATGCAGGAATGTATTATCAAGGCATGCACAAGTAACTAGAGTTTTGACTTAGGGATAAGAAGAAACCATTGAAGAATGCTCCGCCGAACCTTGAAGGTTGCTGCCCAGACGCCCAAGTAGTTGCCCAACTAGTCGCTCAGGCAACCATCGATTAGTTGCCAAGGCAACCCCGTTGTGCAAGATGCCACGGCAACTGAGTTGCCCTTGCACTCTTTTACCAAGACGATCCAATCGGCTATCACACCTCAACTCACGATAACCTGGCCTATTCTCTCATTTAATTACATCGCCTTTTACATATTTGCTTTCTAGATTGGTTATTAGTTAAAACTCCTATAATCTTCTACTTGTGTTTTCTTTTACTTTTTACAGTGCAAGAGACTAGATTCTTGAAGTGGAACCAATCCCTGTGGAGACGATATCTTTTATACTATAACTTGCAACGTGTATACTTGCACAATTGCGTAGCACTTATTACGCACCACAGTTGTAACGGAAAATCAAAATCTAAACGAAACGAAGAAAAATAAATAGAGAAAATGCTGAAAGAAAAACATCTAATCCTAATATTTACAAAGAATTAAACCACGATGATGATGTTATGGTACCTCTGCCAAGAGGGTAACCTCTTTGGCATGCTTCTGATCACCTTCCAAATAGTGCTTTAAACGTTGGTCATTCACCTTAAAAATATCTCATGTCTTCAAATTCTTGATGTCCACAACTATATGGATATAGGGCTTTACAACTTCATAATGACTTGACCATCTCGATCTGAGTTTACCTGGAAACAATTTTAGATGTGAGTTAAATAACAAAACACATTGGCCTACCTCGAATTATCTCGGCATTATCCTACTGTCATGCCAACATTTTTTCCTTTCTTTGTAGAGTTTGGCATTTTCATAGGCTTGTGTTTTGAACTTTTCCAACTTGTTTAGGTCTAGTAACCTTTTTTCTCCAGCAGCTCTCCATGCCATATCAAGCTTTTTGATAGCCCAATATGCACGATGCTTCTTTTCCACCGGCAGGTGGCATGCTTTTCCAAAAATGAGTCTAAATGGTGAAGTACCCAAAGGAGTTGTAAATATTGTCCTGTAAGCCCACAAAGACTCATCTAGTCTCAAGGACCAGTCTTTCCTTGATGGATTCATAGTCTTTTCAAGGATACTCTTGATCTTCTTATTTAAAATCTCAGCTTGCCCATTTGTTTATGGATGGTATGCCATGGCAATCCTCCACTTAACTCCATATCTGCACAAAGCTTTAGAGATTAGATTGCATTTAAAATGGGTACCATCGTCATGAATAATCACTTTGGGGGCACCAAATCGTGTAAAGATGTGTTTGTGCAAGAATTTGGCAACAACCTTGGCATCGTTCCTTGGAGGGCAACAGCCTTAACCCATTTTGATACATAGTCAATGACCACAAGAATATATACATTACCAAATGATGGAGGAAAAGGAACCATGAAGTCTATGCGTCATATATCAAATAAATTCACCGGCATAATGTTTTGGAGTGGCAGTTGGTGTTTGCCAGAGATGTTTCCTGTCTGTTGGCATCGATCGCATGCCTTGGCATAATTGTGGGCCAAAAGAATCCTGACTGTAACACCTTGGCAGCAGTCTTCATCCTAGTAAAGTGGCCTCCATACGGTGCAGCATGGTATAATTGCAATATACTGTGATGCTCATCCTCTAGCCCACACTGGCGGATCACTTGTTCAGCACAGAGGTAGTTGCCTATGTCAGCGTACCATGGAATAGTATTAACTGCAAGCAAGTGGTCATCTGGAAACTTATCTCTTATGGCAGCAGTCTTACCATCTTTAAGGTGATGCTCTAGGCGTGATAGGTGGCCAGCTACCAAATTTTCACTACCTTTCTTATCCCAGATCTCGAGGTTAAATTCTTGTAGTAAAAGCGTCCATCGGATTAATTTGGGCTTGACATCCTTCTTCACCAAGAGTTACTTTAGTGCCGAATGATCTGTATACACCACAACTTTGTTACCAACTAAATAAGATATGAATTTATCAAAAGCAAATACAACTACAAGAAATTCTTTCTCAATTGTGGACTAATTCAGCTGAGCTCCATTTAGTGACTAGCTGGCATAGTAAATGGTATGAAAAACTTTGCCACGCCTCTGTCCTAACACTACTCCACGACATAGTCGCTGGTATCACATATGAGTTCGAATGGCTCATTCCAATCTGGTGCCACGACTATAGGGGCATTAATCAGTTTCTCTTTTTGTTCCTAAAATACTCTTAAACAATAATCATCATATGCAAAAGCGGCATTTTGTTCTATCAACAAGCATAAAGGATTAGTAATTTTAGAAAAGTCTTTGATAAAATGTCGGTAAAAACCTGCTTGTCCCAAAAAAATTCTAATACCTTTTACACTAGTCGCTGGTGGCAATTGCTTAATTACCTCAACCATTGCTTCGTTAACCTCTAATCATCTCTTGGTTACCTTGTGCATGAGAACAATGCCTTCCTTCACCATGAAGTGGCATTTTTCCCAAGTTAACACTAGGTTTGTCTCAATGCATCTCTTCAAGACCTTCTCCAAACTCTAAAGACATTCCTCAATGTCTTGCCAAACACTAATAAATCATCCATGAACACTTCCAAATTATGCTTAATCATATCGAAAAAATGGACATCATGCAACGTTGAAACATTGTCAGGGCATCACACAACCTGAATGGCATTCTTCTAAAGGCGAACGTCCCATATGGACTCGTAAAGGTTTACCTGCCAGCTCGTCTAACATCTGATCGATGAAAGGCAATGGGAAGTGATCCTTCCTTGTGCCGTTTTTAGCTTCCTATAGTCCATGCACACTCTCCATATTATGTAGTCCTAGAGGGAATCAATTCTTCTTTGTTGTTTTGCACCACAGTAATGCCATCTTTCTTTGGCATGCATTGCACCGGGCTGACCCATGAGCTATCGGAAATGGGATAGATTATCCTGGCATCCAGCCACTTGATAATCTCCTTTTTAACATCCTCTTTCATGCTCGAGTTCAGTATTCTCTGACCCTCAACGGTATTGCCGTGATATTCCTCCAAGATGATTTTGTGCATGTAAATGGTTGGGCTTATTCCTCGAATATCAGCCAAGGACCATCCCAGTGCTTGCTTGTAATTGCTTAGAATTTCCAGCAATCTTTCCTCCTGATCATGAGTGAGATCAATAGCAATGATCACTGGCAAGGTTGAGTGTTTACCTAGATAAGCATACTTGAGATGGTCTGGCAATGGTTTCAACTCCAATTCTGGCGGTTCTTCAATTGATTTCTTGGGTGCCTTAATTTCTCTACTAGCCAACTCCAGTGGCTCAAAATAGCTCACCTTTTCAGTCTCCAAAGTTTCTTCAAGCTCCTTACTCATCTCATCATTGCCATCCAATTCACTTGCATCATCATCTGCATCTTAGCACAGTTGTGCCACGTCTACTTTAGAAATGGACTCTATCATTTTCCATCAGCTTGCCATTCCTCTGATTCATCTGCACATTTCAAAGCTTAAAACACATTAAATGTAACCTACTGGTCATTCATGCGCATATGTAATTCTTCTTTATGTACATCAATCAAAGCTCTACTAGTAGCAAGAAAAGGTCTTCCCAATCTAATCGGGACATTAACATCTACCTCATAATCTAAAATGATAAAATCAACTAGGAATATGAATTTGTCTACCTTTACCAACACATCCTCAATCTCACCCTTAGGATGTGCAAAAGATCGGTCTGCCAACTAGAGTGTCACTGTGGTAGGCCTTGCTTCTATGCCAAGCTTTTTAAAAACAGACATTGGCATCAAATTGATGTTGGCTCCCAAGTCACATAGTGCCTTTCCCATAAATCTGTTGCCAATGGTACAGGGAATAGTAAAGCTTTCCGAATCTTTTAGCTTTGGTGGAAACCAATTGAGTATCATTGCACTGAATCCCTTAGTGAGAGCTATAGTTTCGAAATCACCCAGCTTCCTCTTTTTGGACAATATGTCCTTCATGAATTTGACATAGTTCGGCATTTGTTCGAGAGCTTCCACCAATGGTAGATTGATTTGCAATTTCTTAAGGACTTCCAAGAAGCACTTAAATTGCTGATCCTACTGTGCTTTTGTAGTCTTTATGGAAATGGTGGAGGTGGATAGTCATATGTTGGTTCTGCCGGCTTTGATAAGGTTTTTGTGGCATCCGACTGAGGTTTGGCATCAATTTGTGGTCTGACATCGCTTATGTCTGCTTCTTTCTTCTCTAGGTCTTTTGGTTCATCTACTAGTACTTTCTCCTTCTCCTAAAAACTATTTGGCTGCTTGGAAGCCGTCTCAGCCTCACATTGTTTGCCACTCCGAAGAGTTACAACTTTGCATTGTTCGTTGCGGTTCTACCTGACATCCTCTGTATCACGAGGCAAAGCTCCCTAGGGTTTATTGCTGAGGGCACTAGCAATATGTCCAATATGTACCTCCAAGTTTCATATAGATGTTGTCATACTATGGATAGTTGCATCATCCTCTCCATGTAATCTATCAAAGTCCCCTAGTTGTTCCTTTGCCCTACATAAAAATTATTTTTGTGCCCGTTGTGGCGCGACATTCTAATTGACCCCTGGCATGACATTGTTCCAACCCTGGGCATTGTATTGATCCTAGGCGTTGTTGTTATGATGTTGGGCATTGTATTGGTTTCATCCTTAATTTCCTCAAGCTAAGTTTGGGTGTTGTCTCCATCCTGCATTGTAAGTATTGGAATTTGGATTGTAATTACGATTAAAATTGCCAACAAAATTTACCGACTCAGGGTTGGCAGGGTAATCTTCTGTGTGGTGATCCTCTCCACATATCGTACATAATGGGGCTAATGTCTTTATGTCTTGGACCTCATTTCTCTTTTGCAAGGTTCTCACCAGGGTAGTAAGGCTGGAAATTTCAGTGTGGATGGATGTAAGCTCATCTATCTGTAATTTCCCTCTAGTTTTACTGTCAATCCCAATACTAGCAGTAGAATATTCAAAATCATTGATTGAAATCCTCTCAAGGATGCCAACTTCCTCTATATAGATTTTGTCAAGCAATGTACCATTTGCCAAATCATCAACAACTGTTATAGTTTGCGCATTAAGTCCATTGTAAAAGGTCTCTATTTGGGTCAATTTTGGGAATCCATGCATATGGCATCTCTTCAACAGGTCTTTTTATCTCTCCCAAGCATCATATATGGTCTCATCATCAACCTGCATAAATGTGATGATCTCATCCCTCAACTTGGTAGTTTGTATAGGTGGCTGGAATCGTAGCAAATTTTTTTGGCATAGATCCCCCCATGAGGTGACAAAACCAGGTGGCAAAGAACTTAGCCATGCTTTTGCTCTATCTCTTAGAGAAAATGTAAACAACTTCAGTTTTACTGTATCCTCTGATACTCCAGGTTGTTGAAATACCTGGCAAACTTTCGTGAATTGCTTCAAGTGTTGCCTCGGATCTCCAGTAGGTGCTCCATCAAATTGTCCTACATTCAAAAGCGTTTGTATCATTACTGGTTTAAGTTCAAAATTCGGTGTATTTGCCGCGGGCCAATTAGTCCTGACATCAAATTGTTAATGTTTAGTGCCCAGTGTTCTCTAATAAATCTCTCTTCCTCCATATTAACAGCTGAGACAACAGGAGCTGGCGGTATCCCATTTTTATTGGGTGGATTTTCATCATTGTTTAACACACCATTTCCTCCATTGCCTTGTTGAGCCATCTCTCGAATCTTTTTCTTTAACCTTCGCAAGGTTCTTTCAATTTCTAGGTCGTATAGCCAATCTTCCACCAAAGGGCAGTTTCTGGTCATACACCGTCAAAACAATGAAATAAAATAAAATAAATAAAAAGAAAACAAGTAAAAATCTAAAACCAATAAACTTCGTTGCAATCCCCGGCAACGGCGCCAAAAACTTGTTAAACTATGGGAGTGCTTGGAAAAAGGGGTAGAAAATGTATTGGAAATGTATAAAACAGTGCCAAGATTTAGACTTTTGTGTGCAAGTATACACAGTCGGCAAGTAATACAGTAGTAAGTTGAGTATCGATCCCACATGGATTGACCAGGAATTTGACTACTTTGATTGTTACTTGTTAAAGGAAAAAATGTTGTTTGAGTTGAAATTGGGTTTGAAAACAATTTAAAAGAAAATAAATAAAAATAAAATAGCATTGGCAAGGAGATTGTTTAAAATGAATGATGAGCGTTGGCAAGAGATTCCTAGTTTTCACGCTATTCATGCCATGCCAGCCTTTAATAATATAATGTCTTGGCATCGTTTAACGAGCAGATTCAAAATTAGCACCACCTCTCTCGATGGTCAATGCCCTAAATTAACCATGTAAAAACCCCTATATCTCTATAGTGATGTTTTTTCATAAATCAATTTGATTAAGTCCCAACCTTTACTCCTAATGAGTAGATTAACTTTAGAAGTAATCTCATCTACTTGAACATCTTCTTTCAAAGCATCTCGCCTTAATATCTGGCAACAGATCGTTGCCCCATAAGTCTGTTAATATATTAAGGTTCAATAAGCCAACAATGCCATCTCTCGCTTGGCATAGTTTTGATAAAACATTGTTGAACATGCCAGATAAAGAAAACAATGCTGACGCATTTTCATTATTAAAAACTAAACATAAAACAACGTTCAACACAAACATCCCCCACCAACTATTAAATTAGTTCATGGTGAGGGTATCAACCAAAAAAACCTTCAATGTTTTGCAAATACATCATTATTTAAATGAAAATAAAAATAACTTAACAAAGAGAATGAGCGAGAAGGGGTATCTCAATGCAGCCCTTCAAGATCCAGGCTCTCAGTCAAGCTGGTCAAACCACGTCTCCTTGGTGCAGCCGGTCGGCAATGGATCTAAAAGAAAATCTCTCCAAAAAAAATCCTCCCCTGAATGCTTGCTTGATCGTTCTTTAGATAGGCGTGCAAGGAAGACTTATGATAAGCTCTTGAGTTTGAATTTTGAATGCTCGAGGGATAAGGTATGTGATCATCTTATCCAAAGTTTTAATGTGAGCTGATTAGGTTAGGGCTGATGTCATATGTCGTCACTACTTCGCCAACCAAGCTTGGCACTATTTTTCTACTATTTTTTTGGAGATTGATCCAATTGCTACTTTCTCAAAGCCTGATATGGTCCTATTTTTTCGAGTTCAACAACTACTTGGCTTGACATCAAATTCCTCTTCTCTGTCAATCAAAGCTTTGGCATTATTTGGTCCATCTGTGCCAACAGCATCTCGGCATTCTCTCTGGCATTCCTTCATCTGATGCCTTGCTCTGCCAAGCCTGCAATATTGCCAACAAACAACCTTTCACACTAGCATAGACACAAATCCTAATTCTTTATGCAAATGCATGAATTTAACAACTAAATGTAGCTAAATGTACTCACAATCAAGCAAAGGCATTGTAAAATAGGCATAAAAATAGTACTTTTGAGGAGATAACACACCCCGATCCTGATCGGATTTGAAGCATTACAATCGGGTCATCCAAAATTGACCCATTAAAAATTCTAATTTAAAATCATAAGTTTAGCCATCATTTGAAAGCATTAGACATCCATAGATTCATGTAATTAAATAAACATTTAAATAAGTTTACAAAATAGGAGCTCTGAGTTTTAAACACTGTAAACCAAAATAGTATTTCAAATAGAGTTACAGACTCAACAGTGGTAAGGTCCTATGAATACATTAACCCAAACTAAAATAACAAGTACTATACTTTGAAACGAACGTGGTGCTGGGGAAATCCTCGTCGATGTGCTCCTCCAAGAGATGACTTGTCAACCTACGTACAGAAAAACCACACATTCACACGCTAAGCTAACAAAGCTCAGTGGTATATTAATTTCTACTCTACCATAATTCGTGCTTATCATAAAATAAGCATGCAAGATAAATATAGTCAAGATAACATAAATAAGGCTTCCACTATCTATTAGATATCGTCTAACATACACTAGCTAGAGTTCTTAGATCACCTATCTCAAAGCATCTACAATACCCCGAAAACTGGTCAAGTCAGAATTGGGTTCCGGTGATCGAAAACCCTACACTAGAAAGGTCCAAATTTGCATTGATTTCAACTGTAAGGTCAATTACATTGATATTGGACTCTAATTGAGTCAATTTATTGATTAAGGACCTTATTGAGTTTATCAAAAAACTGTTAGTGGCTAATTTATGAAAATAGAAAGGTAGGGGACAAAAGTGTAAAGTTTGGGAAAAGGAGGGACTGCCCTTATAAATTCCCCAAATTTGGATGAGTAACCTATTAGCTTCCTCCCACGTGATATTTGATGAGAATGATGGGAATTAAGGAATTTTAAATTACCTTTCCCTCATTAGATAGAAAGCTTCGGCTATTGTATAAAAATTAAACCAAAAGTTTTAATTATCGTTCCCTTATATCTTCCACTTCCACCGAAACTATTGTCTTCAACCTCCAAGCAAACACCTCCCCACTCATAAGCTAACACCTCCATAGTTGATAAGTTAAAGCTCAAGTTTTCTTCGGTTTGTTGATTCCATCGTGTAGCTAACATTTGGCTAAGCTAAAGTCCTCAAACAATTTATTAATTCCATGGATGATTTGAGTTTAATTTCAAGATTGAAGCTATTGAATATAATAGTTAGATCTTTGTTTTTTGAGCTTAAATCCATGGAAGTTTAAAGGCTAATAACTACTCTAAGTTTAGATATTGATTTCAAAATCATTATATGGATTGTAACAATTTCTGTGTGTCTACCTAGCTCAAGAATCGAAGAAAGAAAACCCATCATCTCCATCAAAGGCTAGGAATAAGAGAATTATCATCCGAGATCTGTAGGAGCTTCGGAAAGCAAGGTGAGTGTAGTCGAAGTCTTGGGATTAAGCTAGGAGCTTTTCCCAATTTCATAGTTATTGAATTTCACATAGCTAACCTCTTGTCTAAGGATTATTGCATTGAATCTCAGTGGAGACTATAATGGTAAGCATCGGTAAGTTATAGTATCGAACCATTGAACATAGCATCATTGATATTGTCATTGTTAACATCGAAACGTTGGAATATAGAAATATTGACTATTGAACATTGATAAAAGTCATTGTTGTAGCCATTGAGAATGATATTGCCATCTCCATTGAACATCGATATTGATATTGTTATTGCTATTGAAACATTGCCATTGACATTGTCATTGTCACCGATATTGCTATTATTATTAAACCTTGGATTCAAAAGGACATTGGATACAATTGGCATGCCATAGAATTCATGAGCTTATTGGTACGGGTGGAATATGGTCCCTGGCTATGGACCTTATTGTTGAAATATGATATAATTCTCATTGAATATGAATCATTGTATTGTTATTGATAAAACATGAATTGGAATGCATCTCATTGTTTTCAATATTGTTTATGACTACCTCACTAGGAAAAGTATGCCTAATGCATTTCATCTTATGCATTTCAGGTTAAGAAAGTCACCGTTGCGAGATCGGGGGTCGTTTGAAGTTTTGGCAAGTCACTAGAAGCTTAAAGTAATGTATATTATCCCTAGAAACTCATAGAATGGTGGAAAAGTAGTTAAACTAGTTACTTTTAGCCTTTTGGTGTATATGTTGCTTATGGCATGTATAAGTGTTAAAGGCCTTAAATGATGTTTTGAAATTGACTAAAAGTAGAAAAACATGCATATATGGCCTCAAAATGTGAAAACCTAGTAAAAGGATTCATATGGCTATGAAATTCGGCATGCAATTAGATTATGATGATATAAACTTGCTTGTAAAATTTTATAGGAATTGGACTTTGATCGATAGGTCAAAATGGATAAAACTAGACTGAATATGTCATTACATACCCTATCGTACTAATACATGTGATGGTGTATTGGTACGATTATGCATATTTGGACCAAGTCAATGCTGGTCAACAAGGCGTATTGATACATACTTTAGCGTACCAGTACAAAAAGTCAACACTAGAATTTGGGTAGCAATGCATCGGTACGGTCTCAAGGCGTACTGAAAATGGTCTATCCGTACCGGTACAGCTAAGCTGTACTGATAAGAGTTTTGGTCATTGGAATATGATAATTTCTAAAGTGTACATGGCTTACCAATACGGCCTCTCGAGTATCGGTATTGATTCAGGTAATTCAATTAAAAGCCTTGGCAATAGTTCTGAATAGTAGTATTTTGGTCAACGATTGTTGATTGACTTAATTGAATGGATAAAAGGATTTCGATTAGCTTGAAAATTTTCATATACACTGATTATAGGTTGAATTTCATTGTGGTATAGATAATTTTGATAAAGGATCCCTAATTTATTGAACTTGTAAAAGTTTAAAATTTGTCACATATTCAGGATTATTGAGTCATATTGAATCACCGTTCCACTATATAGACTTAGTATTATTTTGAGACACCGAAATGAACATAACATGGTTTTTAATTCACTAAAACATTGAGCAAGGTTTAAAATATTGTTCTAATTATTGTATTGAACTTCAGTGACATACTCCGACCCAGTTCTCAACCAGGCCGGGAAGGGGTGTTACATTTGTGGTATCAGAGCTAGAGTTTAGTTGATTCTAGGACTAAACCGAAGTTTATTGTATTGTTATTATATTGTTTTGTCATCTAGGAGTTATTTATTGTGTATGTAGTGACTTGCCAACTAACTCGATCTCTTTAGATTATAGATATGTCTTAATCTAACGAAGCTCACATAAATGAGCCCGCTACTGACTTCTCGACTCATGATGAGGAGACCCTCCAAATCCATAAAATGCACCTGCTCAGGGCACTAAGCCTAAAGCACAGACTGCTCAAGATTAATGTTATCGAAACATGGCTGATATGTTCAAGCAATTAATGACCTAAATGAAAGCTGAGCAGACTGTGCAACCTCCTACCACTAACATTTCTTATGCACGGGCCCCTATAGACAAGCTATCTCAGCACTGAGCCTATACCTTTACTGGTCAGGATGATGACCATCTTGAAACTACTAAATATTGGTTGAATAACACGTTGAGAATCTTGAATAAACAGTTGCAGTGTTTGGATGAGCACAAGCTGGAATGTACCCTAGCATTGCTTACTGATGAGGCACTTCATTGGTGGGAGACTAATATTCTTACGGTCTCCAAAGAAACAGTAACTTGGGAGTTCTTCTTTCGAGAATTTTGAAATAAATATATTAGAGAGTTCTCTCTCACAGAAAGGCAAAGTATCTTTCTGCATTTCAAGCAAGGTGGACGGCCTGTCAAGCAGTACATCCATGATTTCTGTAAGTATTGTAGATATGGTGTCGAGTACATCAAGAAGGAGGAAGAGAAGTGCAGAATGTTCATTGTTGGGCTTAGTGACAAGCTATGCCCTATGTTCACAGCATTGGGCATCACTGATTTTCAAGACCTTGTGAATTGAGTCAAGGACACGAAAGCTACATAGAAAGCCTAGAGGACCAGTGGGTCGGACAAGTCTAATAAGTGATTCTGAGATGATTATTGACCTCCCAAGTGGAACATGAAAGGAAAATATCACGGCCCTAAACAAAATCTGTATCCACAACATTTTCGTTTAGGGAACATCAAGAGGCCACAAACAATGACGCAGTCTTTTGCTAAAGCAACCTCAGTTGATAGTACCAGAGGGTCGAGCTGAAGCTCTCAGCACCCCTTTTGTAACTATTGTCAGAACATGCATCTGGCGGTGCAATGTATCAAATAGTCGGGAGCTTGTTTCTATTGTGGTGAACAAGGCAAATTTCATTCGAGATTATCCTATCAATGCCACGAAGTCTACTATTACATCGGTCAACATTGCATCCCCTACTCAATCTTTCTGAGGTAAGGGGACAAGGCAAGGATCATTGGGAGCTACAAGGAGACCTATTGGCTCAAGAAAGACACCAAACAAAGAGGAATCAATGGCCCCTACCCAGGTTTATCATGTGAGAAGTAGGGAGGAAGAGGGCAATACTAACATCATTGCAGGTACCATTGGTTATATTCACACTCCTTATATGTATTGATTGATCCTAGCTCTACTCATTCCTTTAGAAGCACCGTATTAGTTAAAAAGTATAAGTTGTCCTTTGAACCTATAGCATCGAGAATTTCTGTAACTAATCCATTTGTTGATTGTGTCACCGTAAGTCTTGTATGTAAGAATTGTCCCTTATTTATTCAAGGGATTCCATTCTTGGCTAATTTATTGGCACTCCCAATTCACAAGTTTAATGTTATACTGGGTTGGATTGGCTTACTAAACATCAAGCTTGGGTAGATTCTAGCAAGAGAAAGCTGTATCTTCGAGGCCTTGGTAAAGAGAGCATCGTTTTGATGAATTCAAGAAACCCTTTGTTATATGCTTTGACATTGGAAGCTGTTGTGTGTTTAGAGTGCTTCACAATTGGTGCAAGTGTACACGTCGCAAGTTATAGTATAGTATAGATATCGTCTCCACAAGGATTGGTGCTACTTCGGGAATCTAACTTCTTGCACTGAAAGTAAAAACACAAATTGATGATTGTAGGTGTTCTAATTAACGAGAAAATAAAAGAACAATTAAATAAAAAGAAAGGTGTAATTGAATAAGAGAGAGTAGGCCTGGTTATTGTGAGTCGTGGTGTGATAATCAAATGGACTGTGTGGTAATTGAGTGCTAGAGTAAATCTAAGTACAGCCTTCCATCCTTAGTCTGATGGACAATCTGAATTTGTGCTTTGTGTTATTGAGTTCAGGAAGAACTGGGAGAAATCTCTACCCCTTGTAGAGTTTGCCTACAACAATAGCTATCAAGCATCTATTCAGATGGCACTATTCGAAGCTCTATACGGGAAGAAGTGTAGAACTCCCTTATGCATGTCTGAATTGGGGGAAAGCAAAGTGCTAGGGCCTCAATTGCTTCGGGAAACCGAAGAACAAGTGAAGATCATCCATGATCGATTGAAGGTAGCTTTCGATAGACAGAAAACATATGCTGACTTGAAAAGAAGAGATATCTAGTATGCTATTGGAGACAAAGTCTTCCTAAAGGTCTCACCTTGGAAGAAAGTCCTTCAATTTGGAAGAAAAGGGAAACTCAGTCCCCAATTCATTGGTCCATTCGAAATCACTAAAAGAATTGGACCGATGGCCTATCGATTAGCTCTCCCTGAAGAATTCGGAGATTAAATTTTAATGACATGATCCTTATAATGTCTATTTTCATTAGGTGAAAACAAAACTAAAAACTGGGTCCGATGCTGAAAACTGTAAATAGGAATTGCTGGACAGTGCAAACTGTCCAGGCAGTGCAAATGCCCTGTCTTTGAATACTAAACTGTATTAATTGGCTAAGAACTAAAATGCAAGTCTTACATGGTCTTATATGAAATTGTTTTATCTTTCCAACGGTGTAGAGCAATCGAAATTCCGACATACGAATTAAAAGATATGGCCATTTAAAGGGACAGTGTGCAAACTGCCAGGCAGCAGTGTCCTGGGCAGTTTGGGACTGTTTTTACACCTAAATGCAAACTATTTCCAAAACAGTTTTGGGACTTTGTAGTCTGTCCAATTATGCTTTAAAATGAGTAATAACAATGAGGAGATAAATTGGTAAGAAATGCTTAAAATGAAGTATAAAAAGTAGCTAAATGTTAGGTACATTATGATAACATTGCTACTATGATTGTATGATATATTGTGCTTGTTTTGATGAAGTGTGTATGTGTTATGCTTGCTAGACCAAAGGCAGCAAATTGAGGAAGAAAAAGGAAATCATTCAAGGGCTAAGAACAAGGGGATAGCCATGCAAGATAATTGCTAGCTTGCTTGGATTGTATTATGAGTGTAGTTATCTTTAGGGTTAGGACTAGGTCCTAACCATTGCATTCTTATTACATTCTTGTCATGATAATGAATCTAAGCATGAACTTGACTTAATAAGGGAAAGATGATTAAAGATACACATGAAACATGATCCTAGTCTTATGTACATACCTATTCGAAATGCTTATGCATGATTAGTGATAGCTTGGTTGCTTGTATGAGCTATGATGCAACATGATTGAATGCAAATCACTTGGTTGAGATATGATTGTTATCTCAATTTGATGAAATGGATCTTGAAACCACTTGACTTGTGAGCTAAGGTTCAATAGCCTAAGGGCTTAACATGAATTGATGTTGTTTGACATGAACATGATCTTGAACTTGATAACTTGAATGATTGGTAATTCGAACAACCTTGGTAGCTAGTTGGATTAGGTAGAAAGGCATGCCTTAGAGTCTAGAGCTCATTGTGTATGGGTGGACTACGGTCCAAGGCTAAGGCCCCTATTTAGCGACAGACGGAGGGTACGTATGTGGTCTTTGGCAAAAGTAGGAGGGTTGACGAGCACTACGGTGCATATTTTGGCGACAGTTGGTTGGAGACTCGATTACCTATACAAACTAAGTACCAAGGGGATTGTTTAATGAAATAAACAAATGAAATAAGATTCAATTATACATGATACTTGTCTTGTATTCCATGAAATGTATGTTGCTTGATTCAAAAGCATGACTCCTTGGTTTCTTGTTTTGCAAGCATGTTACTTGATTCATGATTTATGATTTCTTGATGCCTAATCTTTATGGCCGAATGCATGCTATCCTAAATAGAATATTCTTGATGGTTGAAAGACTAGATAAAGTCACTCTTGATACTTGAAAGACTAGCTAAGTCTACTCTAATGCTTGGAAGCCTTAGCTAGGTTTACACTTGACCTAAAAGACATGCAACATGAAATAAGAAAATGGATAGACTACTTACTATCTCACTAAGTACATTTTTGTACTTATCACTCTTGTTTCATTCTTCCCAACCTACAGATTAAAGGATTCAACATTGCTTGATCTTGAAGCTTGATTCCTTGAGCAAGAAGCATCCTACACAAGCTTTGTTAAAGTATGATTACATACTTGTTTTGTGTTCTCCTAGAATGGTGGCACTAGTTGTATCTAAGTAGCTTGAACATGCATTTTGAAGAATTGTATATAATGCTTTATGGGACAAGGTTTGTAATGAACTTAGTTAACTTGAAATGGTTGAATATTGTTGCGCATATGTTGATGGAATGACTTATTGTTAATCTAGCTATCTTGATGACTTTCGAATGCTATGATTTTGTATATGGATTGCTTTAATAGAAAGTAAGGTAACCAAACCATGTTGCTTGTATTCCATTCGATTGCCATGCAATACTTATGATCGCTTGTGTATGTTTATAACATGATTCATGTGTTTAGTTCTAGCATGAACTTGGACGAATGTTTAGGTATTGAAATAGGTTTGAATGAAACTAGATACATGCTATTAGAGGTTAGTTAATTTTACTTAGTAAGCTAGGAAAGAAATGACTAAAAGTATACAAGATAAGGAACCTAGAATTGAATGGAAGCATGACACATATAGAATCATTCGAATAGTAAGGAAAAAGTAATTAAAGTGTATTGCTAATGTAGTAACTTGTAAATGATACCCTGAAGTGCAAACATGAAAGGAGCTAATCTAGTGGTATTGTGATTATGGCTGAATGCCTTAGGATGAAATTGAAGTCACTTATGAGATTTCTTGTATTGTAAGAAATGTATGATTGGTTATTATTGCTTGCTTTTCCATGTCTCTTGCTTTGGTCTTATTCGAATGGTATGATGTTTAAGGCACAAATGTGTATTGCTTGTTTGTATTGTAAGCATGAATTGAGTTAAGTTGGGTGATCTATTCAAATGAATAGTTTGATTAAGATTCAAATTTGTGGTTACTTACATGATAAGTAATGTATGAATGGTTGTCTATGCCTTGTTTGAATGCTTGCTCCCTCCTTGCTTGCTTAGTTCAAATGCTAGGATGATTTAGCAATCAAATATGCATTGCTTGTATGTTAAAGAATCATGAAAGTTAGATTTCTTGTATAGTTCGAATGCCTTGCGATGTCTATGTTATTGTCTTGCTTGCTTGCTAAGTAACGCTCCCGAACCGAGTTACTACTAACCCGGGTAGGGGGTGTTACAGTATCCAACATGTGTGTAGAATTCATGTACCCAATCAACGTTAACTTGCCCTAGTTAACTGATGAAATACTCCCAGCCTTGTGTGGTAACGACATCATGTATGTCGGCCTCGAATTTATATCAGTAGTTTGGAGTGAACTCCAAACCTTCTTCCAAAATAAGTTCTTGTTGGACCATATGTCTATACTGCATTATGAGAATATTATTCAATATGTATAAGCAAATATCAAGATCTTTGAGCTCTAACCAAGTGGTATCACCAGAGGTTATCGTATTCGCTTCAAGAGACAATGGAGGAGAAGTAGAACAACGAGGACTATGGTTTCTCTCCATTCGAGGAGGCTATTGGCTGCAATGGGTTACTATGAGTTGTCAGACCATGATTTCTCAATAAGGAGAGGGAAGATGAGTCAAGGATGCGCATGGAAGATGAGTCAAGGCTGGGACGGTATAGTTGTAAGTCCTTGTGTTGTATTTAAAAGGAAAATATTATGAAAGGATGGAAGGCCAGAATATTAGAGTAATTTTGGAAACTTTTAGTGAAAAGGCTCGTTTATATTGGGAACATGAGTATTTTGAAATGAATTGAACACGACAAATTATTTTTTTGGCGCGATCCTCGAGTAATGTTCTACTGATGTGGTGTTACATTTATGGCACCGTTTAGTATTACAATGAAAAAGGTAGAACGGGAACCATAAATTTTAACTAGTTTCGAATCTATGTAAATGGGTTTTGATACGTAACAATCATAACCTAAACTTAAAATGTTAGGAAAACATGTAATATTTTCAGTTTCACGTAAAACATTTGAAACTATATATGAAAATGCTCGAAACCTGATGTATTATTATATTTTGTTTAACCGGTCAAATATTCCTTAAGCACAAGTTTTACTTGTTCATTCTAAGATTTAGGTTTTACCCTAATAATTTTAATATAGTGATATTTGTGTTCCTTTAGTTCCTATATTTGTTTTTTACCCTAATCCTACAGAAGCAAAACAAAAATCATAGCAAGAGTAGCTACTATGTTGTAATTTAGGGTTATTGGTATTTGAAATTAATTTGTATGCCAGTTTAGGTTTTATTGTCTAGTTTAGGGTTATTAGTTTCTGAGATGAATTTTTATGGCTCTAAGTAATCTTATATTCCCTCAACCAAACATGTATCTTACATTCCTACAAAATAAATCAAACAATGTAATCTTAAATTTGTGAGAACAAAACAAACCCCTAAAACATTTGAGATAATATTTATGGCACGAATCAACTTCGCCAGTCCGATCTACAAATGACGGCTCCCGATATAGTTCCATATACCATATGGCATATTCAGCCTTGGTCTTCTAATTTTGCAATCTTTGAGACTCTGCTCTACAAGGGCCGCCTCACGTAGTTCCAAACAACAACAAACAATAGTATTTGAAAAATCTCGAGACCAAGGAAACATTGTATTCCAAATACTCAGTCTGTTGCTATTCATCCCCACAAATGGATAATCATAGCCTTTCAAATATCATTGTTTGTCAACAAGAACAACCTAAAAACAATCACCACTCCTCCACGATCTATAAAATGAAGTCTCTGCATAGTTGTTGTAACACTCCGAAAATCGGCCTAGTCGAAATCTGGGTTCCGATGACTAGAAATTCAATTCCGATAGTTAAAAGAATTCAGGAAATATAGATTATTAAATGTGAACAAATGATAAGTCATTTGTTTAATGTGTAAAGTGTGAATAATGGACCAAATCGTAAAGTTTACAAACGTGAGGTCTTTGGCTAAAATATGATAAAATGACATAGAATATCTTAAGTCTAAGACATGGAAGCATATAAGGACTAAGTGTGTAATTAGGCTCCTTAATGATTAAATAAAAGGATACAAAGTATAATGTCATAAATATAGAAAAGTAAAATGGTCTAGAGGATAATTTTACCATAATTAAGAAGAGATTAGTCACCATATTGGGTAGCAAACTCTTGACATTACATGTGTACATGTAAACGAAGTAAGAAAGAAAAGTTAGCCTAGGGATGGAAATGGGGTGGGGCAGGGTTTTGGTTGTCCCGACCCGAAGAAAGGTAATTTTAACCCGACTCCGATCCGACCCGGACAATAATATACTTTCACCCGTCCCGACCTCGACTCGAATTTTGATATGTATACTCGACCCCGACTCGACTCGATCCGACCCGAATATTTTATTTTTCGAATATAATTTAACAACCTACTGTCAATCTTTCTCCTTTCATAATTTTCTTAACAACTAAACAAAAATCTAGAAAAAGAAGAAGGAAATTCCAGGTATATATGCTTGAAAAGTGATCACATACAGAACTAAGAAATCATCACGAATAAAATAATATGTTCAAAGAAACAATAACAAATAAATGATAGGAAGAACAAACCCATAAATTCTATAAAAACAAAAACTTTATTACACCCATGCTTTGAATGGACATAGAAAAAAGATTACAAGTATTTGCATAAGAAAAATCGTAAAATGCAGAAAAAGAATGGGAGGGAGAGTGAGTGGGAGAGCGAGAGGATGAAGAAACGCAGAGGCAGCAACAACTGAACATTAAAATTAGGGTAGAGGGAAATTTAGTTCATCTTAAATGTAAGGGGTATACTAGTAATTTTATTTCGAACCCGCCTTACCCTGATTATATTTTACTTAAAATCCGTCTTGCCCCAAACTCGATCTTTATTTTCAAAAGAAAAATTTACCCGTATCGAATCGTGTCGGGACTTGTCAAGTTTGAATTAAATTACCATCCTTAAATTAGTCAAATTGGCTAACCACTATTTCGGTAAGATAGAAAAGAAAAACAAAATAAATAAAGAAACCCCTTAAGGAGGGTTTAGTCATGGATAAGATAGAAAAGAAAAACAAAATAAATAAAGAAACCCCTTAAGGAGGGTTTAGTCATGGATAGTTTAGAAATAATATTATATATATGGGTGACAGATAGCATATGGAAATCAGATATGCAGTGGATAAAAAAAAGTTGGAAATTGGGATATTTCCTAAATTTTAAACAGTAGGATTGATGAATCGTGAAAACTCATCTGATGCCAGGTGGCTTTGTAAAAAGGATATGCTTCACGTATATTATATTATTATTATTAAAGTCTAAATTAGTGAGGGAATACGAGCTCACTAACCGAAGGAACACTCTCCTTGAACTCTATGTTTTCCTTTCATTTTCGAACAGCCCTTTTTTTTTTTCTTGTTGAAAATGACCATGGTCGAACGATGCATTGGGAGATAACTTTGTGGCTTGAAATCAAGTATTGAAGGGAAATTCTGTTCGAAAGACAAGAGAAAGGTGGAAGATCGACAAATTCGAGTTCGATTGGAAATTTGAGTAGTCAAGTGAGTGTAGTTAAATTACGTTTGGTGTATAAATTTATTTATGTATGTTTGATGGTTGTAGGGAATATTTAAATTTTGATTATGGTTGAGGTGGTTACCAGCAAGCATATGAGTGACAAATTGGGATTTGCAAAGTAAGTTTTAACAGGATTACTCTGTTATGAATATAAAAACATGGGATTATGTGTACTGTGTTATATATATGGAATAGGAATAGTGTATAAATTATGAATACTATGTTTCTGATATAATATGTAAGGCCATGAAAGTATAGTTTGAGTTAAATAAATATGAGTGACATGTTAAATGATAAGTTCGGTTTAGCGCTTCGGGTTGCTTAGTAATCTTCAACATATCGGTGAGTGTAGTTTTATTACCTCGGTTGACATAGTGTAATTCCGACTATTATTTTCTATGTATTTACTGTATTGTTCATAAACACTTGAATTGGTTCTCTTCAAGTTAGTGGGTGGCAATATTCATGGCATTGAAGGCACTGGTAAGCCTCTTCCATTTGCTTTGCACTTGTATTGAATATTGATCATAACACGAGGAATGCCGTTGATTTTACATTGACATTGCATAGAAATTATTGATTACACATTAGAATCATTGAATAAACTTGAACTATTATATTGAAATACATTGTTTTGGAGCTTTGTGCTTATTATGCCATTGCTTTGTGCTTTGAGCTATGTGAATCATTGGCTATCGATGCCTATGTTCAATGTGATCGAAGGGAAAACAAAGTAAAGACTTTACCGAATTTAGATAAGGATAGTAGTTTAGACTTAAGAACAAATCATGGAAATAATCTAAAATTTATGCATTGTGTATGTGTGATAATGTCGCAACCCCTTTTTTTAGGAAGGTTTTGACGTTTTGGAAAACTTTATAAAATCACGGAGTTGCGACAGCTTGGCGACTCCAGTGAGGATATTTTGTATTTAAAAAAATAAAAGAGGGTCAAGCCATAAATTGTTTTCAAAATGTTATTAGAAAAGGAATTTGCAAGTTCACAAATGTTTCAATTTATTTGTCCGTTTAATGAATGTAATTCTATTTTACACATTTAAAAAATTGTTGCAAAAAGCTCTATTCCCGAGCTCTACCCAATTGTTAAGTGAGGGGAAAATGCTTTGCTCATGTCAGAATATTGATTCTCCGTATGAGCCTAGCAAGTACTTTCGGGATTTATATGCCTCATGTCTTCGTAAGGATACTGATTCTTCGAGAAGACATAGGAAGTGAGTCCTCCTGAGTTGAACTTGGTTCGTTTGAAGCCTATAATGGATGAAAACCAGGGACCTTGCTACCCTTAGTAGGGGACAACAAGGACAACTCGTGTACCTTTTAGAACTCAACTGTTTGAGAACTTAGAGCCCACCCCAATAGAGTCATGCAGAAAACCTAGGGTTTTAGTAATAAAGGGAGACATTTCCTGGAGTATTGGAATGTGCTGCCCAGAATTGTTTTTGTATTCTCTGTGTTTTCTTGATTCTAATCCGTATTCCCCTTGTCTTGTTGTTTTGCATAACCATTCATGCCACATCATTACATATTTAGAAGGGGTTGATTCTCAAAATTATTGCTCAAATTTGAAAAGATCTTGTTATGGACGGAAGAATTTTGAAAAGTGAATAGGAGAATGCAAAGGTCCGACATTGGTCCGAGGTGAATCAACGAACATTTGGAGATAGTCTAATAGCTATTCATGAGATAGAGACTTCAGAATATGCCCATATCAGCATCAAGCAGAACAATGTGCAAGAATTGCAGGAAATCTAGGAGCACTTTGATTATGAGACCAAGCAGTTGTTTCATGAAGTTTATGGTGACATAGCCTATCTCTTGTACGTGAAGGTTGATGAACAGTTTTTAAAAGCCTTGGTTTAATTCTAGAATCCAGGATATTGTTGCTTCACTTTTAATAAAGAAGATAGGATGCCTACATTCGAGGAGTACTTAGCCCTTTTCAACTTGTGCAAAGTGAAGAAGAACTGGGTTTATGCCATGCCTCCTAAAAACAAAAACCCACATGCAAAGCTTTAGGCGTTCGCTGGTATGAGTGATGGTTGGGTTAAGGGGTTCATACAAAAGAAGGGAGGCACTTTTAATTTCCCTTGGTCAAGCATCAGAAGTATAATTTCAATCCACCCCTACAAGGAAAAAAGGGTTGATCTCCTAGCCATTGCAATTTATGGTTTAGTCATCTTTCAGAGGGTTCTAGGAAACATTGATGTGACGCTACTTGATTTCCTGGAGCAACTAAAGAGAGGAGTCAATTCGGTATCATCCGTACTTGCTGAAACCTTCATTTCCCTTAATGCCTGCCGAAAAGTTGAAGGTGTTCGGTTTGGAGTATGTGCTTCGCTTGTGCAAGTTTGGGCCCTCAATTATATCTGGAAGTTCCCAACATTAGCTTTATCAAATGTGTTTTCGCCGAACTTCTTACCTCTTCGAGAATTTTTGGCAAAAGAGTGGCCCGCTATTAAGAAGAACAAATGGATTGATATATTCAAGGATCGTCGTGATGTAGACATCAGATAGAGGGTTCCTTGGATGGGTCACACCAAAGTCCTATACAAATGTAGAGATTTCAACTTCCTAATACTGCTAGGTTTGTGGGGAGGAATTGGATGTGCCCCTTTGCTAGTATCTCGCCAGTTTAGGTGTCGGCAATCCATCGCATTCACTACCGGTCTTGGCTCATCAGAATTTGAGTTCCAAGGAGAGTTCAGACAATCAGTGATGCATGCAACCATTGTTATCACATGAAGCTAAAATCTGATGGTCACTGTATGTACACCCTGGACTATGACATTTAGAGGCATACAAGAATGAATGACAAAGTCATAGCACCTACATCTGGGCAAGCTAAGTCTCTAGAAGAACACTTAAAGGTAGTCCCTATAGAAGCTGACATCTTAAGAGAATAATTAAGAAGGGCTAAGCTGGAGATAGAAGCCTTACAAGAGCAGAACCAGCGGGACAAATTTGAGTCAGGCCTAGATGTTGAAAAATATAAAGGGGAGACAAAGAGAGTAGTGAAGTTGTATGAAGACCTAGAAAAGAAGTTTGAGATCCAAAGGGTTGACTTCCTCAAGCTCTAGACTACTGTTAGGAATGTTGATCTGAGAAAGACTCCCGAATAGCGGAAGCAATAAATTAAGCATGTTGTAGGGAAAGAAAAGGAACAAGGAAGGCGCAAGGTCGAGAAATATAGATGAGCCCTTGCTAAAGAAATGAAGAAGGGTAAGCTAGCAACTAAAAATGAAAATGGCAAACGGGTCTAAAAAAGTGAGAAGGAAAGTGTGTCTGCATGGAAAAGGAAGGCCCACGACAACAAGATTCGTTTATTTGAGTTGCAGAAGGCATATGACCAGACTAGTGCAAAGCTAAAATAGAGTCAGACTTGTGTTGATAAGTTACAAGCTAAGATAGATGATATGAACCATGCATTGCATAGACTTCAAAACTGTCACACCTATATTGAGCTTCAGGCCTGTCTAAGTGAGAACGATAATTTGAAGAAGCAGGTTGAAGGAATGGATAACATCATCCAAGAATATAGGACACATATTTTGGTCGTTGAAGACATCGCTGAGGGAGGTAATGACTACTGGTTCACTAGTGTTAGGGACATGGCTAGAAGATTCCAAGAATGAGATGAGTTTGATAGGACTGTGATGACTTAGGTACAAGATATGGCTCGACACGTGATGATGCTAGCCACTGAAGCTGCAGCTCTTTGTCAATACATCAAGCCAGCAGGAGAAGTGGGACCGAGGCTTATGTGGCTCATTGAAGAAATCAAGGAATTAGGAATTCAAGCTGAAAAATATTTGTAAACAGAACTTGATGTAATAAGGACCATTTTATATCCAATAAAAAAGTTGTTTCTTGAGCAATTGTTTCATGGAATTGATGGCCCTTCGCTTGCATCCATGTACTTGCATTTTATTTTTTTGTGTTTAATAGTTTTTCTTTGCATTAGTGCTTATATTCGTGTATGCAAACATGACATAATAAGAATCTAACTTGAATAAAAATGACAGAAAATCAAAATAGCAAAAACAAATCACAAGTATGGTACTCGGTCTCAAGTCAGAGTGGAAGATAGAGTGATGGCTTTAGAAAGCAACCACAAGAGTACCCATGATAGGTTAGACAAGTTGGAGATAGATTTGAAGCAACAGATTGAATTAGTTCATCAAAAGACGGTTGGTTCAATTGCAGCCATGCTAGATTTTAAAGACCCTGATGTAGTGGAAACTGGTGAAGAAGCAAATGTTGTACCAAAATTTCAAGGGATGGCCTTTGTGCATCCGAGCATACAAAGAGAAGCTCAATCATATAGGATCAAGATTTCACCATATTTTGCTGAAACCTCGGCACAGAATGATAAGAAGATAAACTCTGAGGAAGTTATTGAGATGCCTAATATCGATGAAATTACCGACAAAGTGAAAAGTGAGAAGAAATGGGAGGATCACTATGAGAAATTGGAAGAAATGATTAAATCTTTCCAAGAATGAGGTATATATGGAGGAATGGATGTAAAGGATTTAAGCTTAGTGACTGATCTAACAGTACCACCAAAGTTCAAAGTTCTTGAGTTTGAAAAATACAAGGGAACTACGTGCCCTGCAGCACATCTGACTATGTATTGTAGGAAGATGTCAATGTGTCTGGAAAATGAAAAGCTACTTATCCACTGCTTCCAAGATAGTTTAGTTGGGTCAGCTGCACACTGGTACACGCAGCTAAGTTGAATTAACATCAGATCCTGGAAAGATTTTTCCAGAGCCTTTAGTGAGCAGTACAAGCATGTTTCAGACATGGTTCCAACTCGTTTAGTTCTGCAAGGATTGGAACAAAAGCATCATGAGAGTTTTCGCCAGTACACCCAAAGATGGAGGGATGTAGCTGCCCAAGTCCAGCCACCATTGCTGGAAAGTGAGATTACCCTGATGTTCGTGGAAATATTAAAGGGATCTTTCTATGATCGTATGCTCAATCATGCCATAAAGAGTTTTGCGGACATGCTTATAAATGGAGAATTGATACTTGCGGCAATGAAAAATGGAAGGTTAGATAGTGGGGAAACTAAGAAACCCTACAAAAAAAGAGACAATGAAGTTAATGCTGTTAATGTCTATAACCCCAGTTACTCGAAAAGGGTTGTCTTCAACAAACCCAATGCCTCGACCACAACTCCAGTAGTCACAAACTTGCCAAAAGAGGAACGAAGATATCAAGGGAGCGCGAAACCATTTTTTCCTCTTATTATGATGACATACGCAGAATTGTTTGCTGAATTAATCAAATCCCAGATGGTGCTGCCAAGGCATGTTCCTCCATTCTCACCACCATATCCACAGTGGTATGGTGAGAAAGCACAATGTTAATACCATGCAGGAGTTAGGGGGCATACCATTGAAGGTAGATGACTTAAGAAAATCAGGGATGCTATCATTCTATACGTCAGAAGATAAAGGAAACCTCCTGCCGAATCATCAAAAGGCAGGAGTGAATGCAATCACAGAGGATGGGGATAAGGTGGTTAAGGAATATGTTGTTGAAGTTAGAGCTCCCATGAAGTGGATATGGACTCAGATGGTGGAAGTAGGGATGCTGGAAGAAGGAGCCCGAAAATTGAAGATTGAGATAGAATCATACTGTGAGTACCACATGAAGGAAGGACGTAAGATTGATTGTTGCTTAGAGTTTAGGTAAATAGTTCAAAACAAGATGAATGAAAAAGAACTCGAGTTCTTTAAGAACGAAGACAAAGAATATTTGTTGGATGTATGTGCATCTGAAGAGTCATCTACCAAAAGGGACTACACCATAATGAAGCCTTTAGTTATTAAGGCTAAAACAAGAGCTGGTGTGCTGGAAAGGAGTGTAACCCCGCGACTCATAATTAAAGCACCAATGCCATTTCCCTACAAGGATAGAAAGCAGGTCCTTTTGAATTACACTTGTGAAGTGATAGCCCCAGGAGAAACATTTGTCCAAGAAAAAGGAGAACCAGTCAATGAGGTGAGTCATTTTCGAGGAGTGGAAGGCTCTATTCCCAACCAATAGCAGAGGATAGAGATGTGCACTGCTGCTGAAGAGTCTGAAAAAGAAGATGACAAAGATTTCTTTAATAAAAAAACGACAATATATCATGAGCCTGTAAAAGAATCACAGGCTCAAGAGTTCTTGAAGATCTTAAAACACAGTGAATACAGCGTAGTAGAGCAACTCCACAAGCTTCCGGCTTGAATTTCTATGCTTTCGTTGCTACTAAGTTCTAAGGGACACCATGAGGCCTTGTTAAAAATTTTGAATCGGATATTTGTGCCAAAAGAGATCACAACTAATAAGATGGACATGTTAGTCGGTAACATTGTCGTTAACAACTTCATCTCGTTCAATGATGAGAAAATACCAGGTAAAGGAACAGGATCGTGCAAGGCTTTACACATCACTACTAGATGTAAAGGACATATGTTACTAGGTGTCCTAATTGACAATGGTTCGGCACTAAGTGTTATGCCACTAGCTACACTGAAGAAACTGCCAATAGATTGTTCTCATATGAGAGCTTAACAAAATATGGTTAGAACATTTGATGGAACTCAGAAGGATGTGTTGGGGAAAATAGAGGTGCCTTTGCAAATTGGTCTAATGACCTTCGACGTTGAATTTATGGTCATGGATATAAGACCTAGTTATAGCTGCTTGCTTGGGCACCCATGGATTCACGTAGTAGGAGCGATCCCATCTACTTTACATCAGAAGTTGAAGTTCGTGATCGATGGTCAACTAATAACTGTCGGTGCAGAGGAGGAAGCCATTGCATCAATAACCACTGATGTGCCCTTTATCGAGATCGATGAGGGTGCAATCGAGTGTCATTTCAGGACATTAGAGCTTGTTAATGCAACCTTTGTCACTAAAGGGAGTAAGTGCCAGAACCTGAATTATCAAGTTGTGCGAAGATGCAGGTAAAGCAAACACTTGGGAAAGGAGCTGAAATTGGAAAAGGATTTTAGGAAGGATGTATCCCGTAGTAATCCCGGCGAAAAAGGATCAGTTTGGTTTGGGCTTCAATCCCAACAAATGGAAAAGAAGGGTCAAAATCAGAAAACAACAAGAGATGAGAAGAGCTAGATTGAAGGGAGAGAAAATCGAATGAGAACCAATGACTTTCCCTCCCTTGAACCATAACTTTATATCTGGAGGTATGCTGGATCCAAATACCTCAGCTAGTGAAGAAGGAAAATGAGAGAGCACTCTATGTAAAGAATTTGAAAAGTTGAGTATCAATGCTGTGATAGAAAAGGAGGAAGAGAGCCAATACCTATCAATGATTCACCCTTGCTCTAAGCTTGACAATTGGACTGCTGAAGAAATTCCTGTAGTCTTTAAGACAAATTCAGAGTAATCCTCAAAACCAATCCCTTTGCTCCAGGCCCGGAGACAATAGGGGATCTTATGTAAAGGGCCTATGTTAAACTTTTAATTTGAAATTCAATAAAAGATGCATTCCCTTAAATCTTGTGTGGCAAACTTTCTTTTCATAAATAAACCAAATCATAAAACCATAAAGTTAAGAGCATAAAAAACATTCCATTCATTTTGTTTCTTCCCTTTGTATATATCTTTTGCCTATTTCTTTTTCAGGTCTTCAGTTATCATTAGCATAAATGAATCTGACTTCAAGGTAGACTTTGAATTGCCTCTATGCTCGAAAGAAGTTGGAAATATTGATAATGAAGAAGAACATGATGTACCCGGTGATATGCTCATAATGGTAGAAGGAGAAGAAAAGTAGATTCTACCACATAAAAAGGAACTAGAGAAATTAAACCTCGGAACTGAAGAAGAAAAGTGAGATGTGAAGATTGGTACTACCACCACGGCCAAAACCAGACAAAGTTTGATCAAGCTCTTGAAAGAATTTAAAGATATTTTTGTGTGGTCGTATCAAGATATAGCCGGTTTGGACACTGTCATTGTCATGCATAGGCTCCCTATAAAAGAAGGATGTGAACCTATAAAAAAAAGCTTAGAAGAATAAAGGCTGAAACATTCCTCAAGATCAGAGATGAGGTAAAGAAGCAATACAATGCAGAATTCCTTGAGGTAGCTAAGTATCCATAATGGGTGGCGAATATTGTCCAGTACCAAAGAAGAATGGAAAAGTACGAATGTGTGTTGACTACAGGGATCTCAATAAGGAAAGCCCAAATGACAATTTCCCGCTCCCACATATTGACACTTTAGTCGATAATATAGCTGGACATTCACTTTTTTCTTTCATGGATGATTTCTCCGGGTATAACCAAAATAAGATGTGCCTAGAAGACATGGAAAAGACAACTTTTGTGACGTTATGGGGAACTTTTTGCTATAAAGTGATGCCCTTTGGACTTAAGAATGCAGAGGCAACTTATCAAAGGGCCATGGTCACTCTCTTCCATGATATGATGCATAAAGAAATAGAGGTATACGTTGACGATATGATCGCCAAATCGCGATATGAAGAAGAACATTTGGTCAATTTAGAAAAGCTCTTCCTAAGACTGAGAAAGTTTCAGTTGAAGCTCAACCCGACTAAATGCAGATTTGGGGACACATCTGGCAAGTTATTGGGTTTTGTTGTAAGCAGAAAAGGAATTGAGATCGATCCAGCTAAGATAAAAGCCATACATGAACTTCCCCCACCTCAAACATAGAAGGAAGTTCGAGGTTTCTTGGAACAATTAAATTACATCATTTCTCAGCTAACTGATAAGTGTGATCCAATGTTTAGGCTACTTAGGAAGAATAATCTGGGGACCTGGGATGAGGAATGTCAAATGGCTTTGGAAAAGATCAAAGAATAGCTGAGCAATCCTCCAGTTTTAGTACCATCTATTTTAGGGAGACCACTGATCTTGTACCTAACGGTTTATGGAAATTCCATGGGTTGTGTGTTAGGGCAACATGACAATACTAAAAGAAAAGAAAAGGCAATATATTACTTGAGCAAGAAGTTCACTGATTGTGAAGCCAGATATTCGTCAATTGAAAAGCTACATTATGCTCTGTTTGGGCAGCTAAAAGGCTAAGAGAATACATGCTTTATCACGCTACATGGCTAATCTCGAAGTTGGATCCACTAAAGTTCATGATGGAAGTTCCAGCCTTATCAGGAAGGTTAGCGCGTTGGAAAATGTTATTATCAGTATTTGATATCCAATATGTGAGCCAAAAAGCGATAAAAGGGAGTGCCATAGCAGACTTTTTGGCAAGTCACGCCTGTGATGACTATGAAGCATTAAACTTTAATTTTCCTGATGAAGACTTGATGTGTATCTCAGAAGATGGTGAGGCTTCAATAGAATCTTGGGTTATGAGCTTTGATGGTGCAGCAAATGCATTAGGAAAAGGTATATGGGCAGTTTTGGTCTCACCAGAAGGAGATTATTACCCTTTTACCAGTCGTTTGAAGTTTTTCTGCACTAATAATATGGCAAAATACGAAGACTGTATAATGGGACTAAGAGAAGCTATAAGAAAGAAAATTCATACTTTTAGAGTTTTTAGGGACTCTGAATTAGTAATTTATCAAATACGTGGTGAATGGGAGAAAAAAGATGCAAAGTTGTTGGGATACCACAAGTTGGTCCTTGAATTGACCAAGGAATTTAATGAGATTACTTTTAAATATCTCCCTAGAGAAGACAACCAAATGGCCGATGCTTTAGCCACCTTAGCCGCCCTATTTAGGGTAAATGAAGGTTCTGAGATGATGCCCATCAGGTTATATATGCTTGCCTCTCCAGCTCATTGTTATGATGTAGAAGAAGAATTGGATGGATTGCCATGGTATCATGACATTTTACAATATGTAAAATTCCAAAAATACCCGCCTCAAGCTGCAGAGAATGAAAAGAAAATGATAAGGAAGATGGCATCAGGGTATGTCCTTGATGGAGAGATTTTTTACAAGAGAAGTCGTGATCAAGTGCTTCTAAGATGTGTGGGGGAAAAAGAGGCACAATTAATTGTAGAAGAAGTTCATGAAGGAGTCTGTGGAACTCATTCTAGTGGTTTCACCATGGCCAAGAGAATCATGCGTCTTGGATATTATTGGTCAACCATGGAAGGTGATTGCATCAACTATTCTCACAAATGCCACAAGTGCCAAATTTATGCTAACAAGGTTCATACGCCACCTCAACCTCTTCATGTTATGACAGCCCCTTGGCCATTTTCCATGTAGGGCATTGATGTCATCGGTTAGATTCACCCTAAGGCATCAAACGAGCATCGTTTTCTCCTTGTAGCCATTGATTATTTCATGAAATGGGTAGAAGCAGCCTCGTATGCAAACGTTACTAGATCCACGGATTGCAAGTTTTTGAAAAAGAAGATCATTTGTCGATACGGCTTGCCTGAAAGTATCATCACCGACAATGCTTCAAATTTGAACAATAGGATAATAAGTGGGGTCTGTGAGCAGTTCAATGTCAAACATCATAATTCTGTGGTATATCACCCGAAGATGAATGGGGCAGTGGAGGCTGTGAAAAAGTATATTAAGAGGATTATTGCAAAAATGACCGATACCTATAAAGATTGGCATGAGAAGCTGTCATTTGCCTTATACGCTTATCGTACTGCAGTAAGAACTTCCATTAGGGAAACACCTTTCTCATTGGTATATAGAATGGAAGCTGTGCTTCCCATTGAGGTTGAAATACCATCGCTCTGTGTCTTAATAGAAGCAAAGTTGGAAGAAGCAGAATGGGTTCAAGCAAGATACGATCAGCTGAACTTAATTGAAGAGAAAAGATTGAAAGCACTATGTCATGGGCAAATGTACCAGAAAAGGATGATAAGGGCTCACGAGAAGAAAGTTCACCCAAGAGAATTTAAAGAAGGAAATTTAGTGTTGAGGAAAAAGCTACCAATCCAAAGCGATTCTCGAGGAAAATGGGCACCGAATTAGGAAAGACCTTATATTGTAACAAATGTTTTCTTAAGAGGAGCGTTAATTTTATCCGAAATTGATGGAGACGAACTCCAAACCCTGATAAATTCAGATTCAGTTAATAAGTATTATGTTTGAAGGAGAAAGAAGAAAAAGAAAAAGGAAAAAGAGAAAAAGAATAAAAATGAAAAAGAAAAAAAAAGAATACCGAATACAGAATAAAGAGAAAAAGAAAAAGAAAAAAAGAAAGAAGAAAGAAAAACAAAAACAAAAACAAAAACAAAAACAGAAAAAGAAAAAAGAAAATGGGTTTCAAAATGAAAATTTGCAAAGGGCGTTTTGAAACCAAAGGAGGATCCGAGTTGAAAACGCATAAAGGGCGGCTCAGACAATTTGCAAATAAGGCCTTCCTCGAGGATTGGCTTGGGAGCTTCATGTTTTTCCGCATAATCATTATCTTCAGGATTTGCTTAGCATAGAGGACATTCAAGGCATCTTATGAAGTCATGACATGAGGAGTTTTGGTTTTGGATATCAAAATATCTTTTCTTTTCCTTGTAATTTTTTTTGTGTTTGCCACAACACTAATAAATTTTGTTGTGTAGACCTTTTCTTTCCTTCTTTGACATCTTTCCACAAAGCATCTTGCATTGAAATGAGAATTAAAGTTTGACATTATTTGAAATATACAAAAGATTTTTGAGCATTACTTTGAAATTTGTCTAGAAGGGTATTGGAACTATGAGGTATTCAATGGTCAAATTTGGAGCTTAGGGTATAAAGAACATCAAAACTTATAAGGAAATTCAAGATGGAAATAGGTTTTGCTACAAACCTCGGTGGAAAACCTCAAGAGATGCTTTGACTTTGCTTTAAGGAAGCATGTTGCAAAACAGAGTTGCTTACATGAGATATTCTACTTTCTACAACAATGAGAACAATTTTACAAACATTTGAGGAAAAGCTAAGGATATGAGACATTGGGAGAGAAACAAGATTCTAGGAAGCTTGTCACTGAATATTGATGTATCAACTACAATGATAACAGAGTGTTAAAGAATATGAGGATGAAGTCAGTCCTTCCAACCAGGAGTACAAGATAACTGGATTGAGTGAGCAAATGTGCAAAGATCATATGAAGCAAGGAAGTACTAAGAATGAGAATGGTAAAATAGAAGTGGTGTAGATGACTATCTATAATTATTTAGTCAATCATCAAAGCATACAGTCGTAATTTTTAGATGATTTCTCATACATTAATGATGGAAAACCGATGCATTCCCCATATCCTCAGCGGAGTCGCCAAGCTATCGCAACCCCTTTTTACGAAGGTTTTGATGTTTTGGAAAACATTATAAAATCACGGAGTCACCACCAATATTTTTGAAAAAAAGTGTGATTGGATCACTTTATGAGACAAGGGTGTTTTGATAAAACGTTTTATTTATCAAAAATTACATTTTGGTCCGCGAAAACAAGAGAAAATAGGTTCGGGGGTCAATTATGTGTGGGGAAGGATTAGTACCCCTACAACGCCGCAAAATTGGTACCTTAATTGATTTCAAAAAAGCATTTTTAAAACTAGAATTTGCAAGTTCACAAAATTTCGATTTATTTATCCGCAAAGTGAATGTAACTCTAGTGAAAAATGCAAGTTTCTGGTAACATCTCTTATTTTCGTTTGAAATGCTATTGTGAGTCGATTTCAATGTAACTCCAGTGAAAAATGCAAATTTGAAGTCTGTGAAATCTGGAAAATCTATTTTTTTGGGAAAATCACCGCCGGCAATGGCGGCCGGTGCCGGTGGAAGGCAGCCGGCACGGTGGACCACCACCGTGTTCTTCAATTCATGAAGAACACGATGAATGTCTTTAGAGGATTTCAATAGAGCCGATTTTGATTCATTTGGGGGAGAAATTATAAAATGAAACATGTTATAATATTTAGTATATATACTAACCTGTTTGACCCGACCCGAACCCGAGTATAACCCGCGCCCTTCTTTTCCAGATCTCACACTGCATCCCTTCAGTTTTCAATTGTTTCAATTTCGTCCTTTTTTCTTTTCAATTCGGCACCTAATTTTAAATTGTTTTCAAATTAACCTTCACATTTTACTTTCTTTCAAAATTAGTCCCTGATTCATATTTTCTTTTTTTAAATAAAAACATATCCTTTTTCTTTATTTAATTTTAAGTAATCATTTAGTTATTTTTTAATTATTTCTTATTTGCCTTTATGTATATATTTGTATGTATGTTGAACTTTAAGATTATGGACTTAAAACATAGATTAGTGACAAGTATGTTGTAAAATATTCTTCATTTTCAATAAAATACACTTAACTATATTTAAACCTTAATAATTAAAAGAAATATAGACATTTCTTTAGGATTATTCACCATTTAGGCTTTAATTAAAATTCATTAACACATTTAATTTCCTGTTGATTTGTTAAAAAGTGAAAATTTAATTAATGCAATGTTTTATCAAACGGGAATGACGGGTTAGCGCCAGGAGTGTTGGCGGTGATTAAAGTTCATTTTCCGGGCGATAAGGCCAATAAAATAGATTTACATTCACTTTGCGGATAAATAAATCGAAATTTTTTGAACTTGCAAATTCCAGTTTTAAAAATGCTTTTTTGAAGTCAATTAAGGTACCAATTTTTGGGCGTTGTGGGGGGTGCTAATCCTTCCCCACACGTAATCGACCCCCAAACCTGTTTTCTCTTGTTTTTGTGGACCAAAATGTAATTTTTGATAAATAAAACGTTTTATCAAAATTCTCTTGTCTCAAAAAGTGATTCAATCACGCATTTTTTTCAAAAAGATTGGTGGCGACTCCGTGATTTTATAAAGTTTTCCAAAACGTGAAAACCTTCCTAAAAAAGGGGTTGCGATAGATATGTGCAAGACATAACACATATGCATTGATGCCACCATATGCTTTGTTTTCATTGATTTCAGGCAAATCATAACTATCAATATATTATTATTCAAGATCACCACCTCACTTAGACTAAGTAAGCCTAACTTATTTCATTGTCATACATTTCAGGTTATAAAGGCCTTTAAAGATCGATCATGGTACGAGGTTGCAAGTCACCCCTACAATGCTTTCGAATAACATTATTGTTTCTTTACAACTCCTAGAATGGTGGCATATGACATAAATATGTGTATGATTATGTTATTACATTGATATATATATATATTATTTATAAGTATTGTGATAGAAATATGACATTTCATGAATGAAATATAGAGATTTGACAATTATATTGGCTCATTGATATGTGTTCATTTAAAGACAAAAACGATAATTTTGGCCTAAATGGTCCATAGTAGGATAATTGATGCATTGCATCTTTAAATGAGCTAAGACTTAGCATTTAGTAAGCTGAACAAACTAGAAATATGACTTACAAGTTTAATATTGAATGGACAAGTATAGATAAGATTAAAAGCATTAAAACCGGATAAAATGAAATATTTTAGGCATATTTATATGGGCAGGTGCATATCGGTACATGTTTGCATATTTTGAAGAAACCATTAAAGGGAGTATCGTTACAGACTATGGAGTATCGATACAAACTTTAACATTGAAATTTGGTAAACAGCTGGAGTACCAGTTCAGGCTAGCCTCATACCAATCCCCATTTTAATTATCAACCTGGTACCGGTACGACTGAATCCATATCGATACTGAATTTTGCTATTAGAATTTACGAGTTGTGTTACTTATCAATGCATACAGTCCCATATCGATACCTACTATAGTCCTAATAGAAATAACGACCAAGCATATCGATACGGAGTCCTTATAATGCCCCAAATACCATTTTAAATGTATGCTAATATATATAGAATGCTAGTAGAAAGGCTTTGGTTGTTCATGATGAATTTAGAATTGTAATTAGGTGAACCTAGAACTGGATTAAAGAAATGGAAAAGTGAGTGACTAATTATAGAAGGACTAAACTGAAAACCATATGAAACTTGAGGATTGCATGCTAAAGGAATTTTACTTGAGGGATTATACACATATCAAACAAAATTTTGGGGCATGTGTTATGGAAGGCTCAGCTTTGGGGATGAGAAAGAAGCATCATCATCTTCCTCCCAAAGTCACTGATCTTCCATGGTCAAAGAAAGAGAGAGAGCTTGTTAACCAAGTTAGAGAGCTAGTTAACCAAAATTAGTTGGTTAAACTTCAAATTTTGGATCAATCCTAAAGAATCCTTCAAAGAGCTTAGAGAGACAGTAAGAAATTCACTACTCACTTTTAAAGTTGATTTGTACCTTGAGAATTTAGTTATATTTACCTCATGAGCATTGTTGTTACTAGACTTACTTAATAATGATATTAGGATACGAATTTAAGCTATTTGAATTGTATGTTTTAAGTTGCTATATTTATACAAACGTCTCAACTTCCTCCACTGCTTTGTCTTCAATTGCGTATTATGGCGCACAAAGTTTCATCATCTACCTCCGTCATTGCTGCATCTGACCCTAACAAATTGGTTGCCACACTAGAGATCCTCCCTCCAACATACATGGTTGCAAATCGTCTCATCTCCAATTTATCCAAGGAAAAATATGAGCTAGTATGGCAACAATAAATTCTTAAAGAAGAAAGGCTGGAATTTACCCTTACCTATATGCTACTATTCGATGCAGATGTGTTGTATTTGATTCGCAAGCAGAAGCAGGATACAATTATTCAACAGCTAGGTGACATCCAGCTTCCTGGTACAGGAATTTTACACCCACATCGGTCACAATGGAGAGAAACTGGTATAGGTTAGGGGGAAATTTTTGGATTTCTCCGCCGACGCAATCAGAAATTACTATGAATTCTCAAACCACCAGGAAGCCCACACCATTTCCATGGACCTTGATGCGTACCAAACATACTCCTCCATTCTGCGGGACCTTTGTGTTCAAAGAACTAAATATACTGAAGAAGGCCACGACAGAATGGTGCAATGGTGACAACTTCTACTAGATTCAAGATTTTGGGCCCATATCATCAATAACCGCCTTTTACCCACCCAAAATCGAGAAACATTTTCTCTTTGTAGGATGGTGTTATTGGACTCTCTCGTCAAGTGACGTGACCTATACCCGACGCGGTTGATTCACGCAGCCATCTTCTAAAGAGCTGCGTCAATGAGCAAACCACAAGATCTATTCTTCCCTAACCTGATCACAACACTATGTGCGAAGGCAGTAGTGGAACAATGGGCGGAGGATACCATTATTGATGCACTATCGGGACTTCTCCTATTCGAAGTGGAGGAACTAAAGGGATATGCCCAAAATAGTTGAAGAATGAATTAAAACTGTTGCATGTCTTAGAATCCTTGTAATCATAGCTTAGTTGGAACCTTGGGTACTATGGGCTCTTTACTGTTTTTATGTTCTGCAGATTCTTTTTCTTCCTTCAATTTTTCATTGCCTCACGCAAGCAACAATTCATATTTGACGAGTGTGTAAATGACCTATATTGTATTTATTAAATAATTTTATTTCACATTTGTTTAATATCTAAATGGTTTACACATATTAGACAAGAATATTAATATTTAAATAACAGAACAAAATCGTGCCTTTGTAAATTTTCTATAAAATTTTGGTCAAGAAAATAATGTAGCGATGTCCCTTTTCGCTAAAAAATGTGGTTTCGAAGTGTTCGTGATTTTTCAGATATAAAACGTTTATTCCGTGGGGTTTTTTTAAAAAACTGCATTTTATTAAAAATTGGAGTCGCCACCGGCCACTTAGGTAGACCAGACACCATAAAACCAGAGATTTAAAAACTGTTGGGTTCGGGAGTCGGTTACGGATGGGGAAGGATTAGCACCCCCACACCGCCCAAAATTGGTACTTTAATAATTATCGCTTCATTAATATTAGACTTTCCGGATTAAAGTGACGATTAGTTTAAAATTCGGTTATAATTGCGAATAAATTTTAAAGGCCCCGTTATCCGAGAGTAAACGCCCAACCACTATCACTACGCCTGATACTGGCCCCGTTTACACTCGGATAAAAGGGCACCGCATTGACAATTTATATCTCGATATGCAATCTTAGTGGCAAAATATAAAACATGGCAAATAGTTTAAATGCAATAAATATTAACATGACAGAATACTAATCTAACATAAATAAAATGCGTAATTAAAACACACATATACACATCAAGCTTAATAGTAGATAAAAACAAATTTAACATGTCACAATAACAAGGCATGAATAAATACATGTATGGACAAAAACATATATTTCCAGAAGACATACATATTAGAAATAAAACACATTTCAACACATATAGAGCAATATATTATACATAAAAAGAAAATATACTAACATGTAACCTAAAAGCCAAGACAACATACAATACGTACTAAAATACAAACATGTTGTGTACGAGCCGACTAGAACATAATATGCGTATACGAATAATCGAACAAATACATAAAGGTACATAATCATCGTAAACTTAACACACATATACATGTAAACATAAAAATACAAGGCATATACGAGGGATATATAATAAGGCAAAAGACTACATCAACATATACGATTATAATACGAACATGAATATTTACATGGAAACAGGACTGAACTGAAAAGAAATAAACATCAGTGGCAGAAATTAAAGGACAATAATGTGCAATTTAAGGACGAAAATGCAAACAGGACCGAACTTGAAAGGACTAAAACTGTAATTAGACCAAGGGGCAGACCCGAAATGAAAAATCCAAAAACGCGAGATGGCTAAAGGGGTAATTTTACCATTTAAAAACTGATTCGATGTAATTTAGGGACTGGATTGCAAGATTTTGAAATATAAAGGGGACTGGAATTGTAAATATACCATGCGGCGAGACAGAAATGAATATATTGAAAACGCAGGGGGATTTATTACGTAATTTACCCATTTCACAAAATAATAAAACCTATAAAACCCCCTTTTTTTGGCCGAAATCAAAATTTCCTCATTTCTTTCATTTTTCAGTTTTTATAACCAGCCACTCTCTCTTATTTTCTCTCAACTCACCCCTGAAGAACCCAGAATCCGGCGGCTGACCGCTGTCTTCTCCGCCGCCGTTAGCCGACGCCGGCGAGCCCCAAAAAACACACCAAAATGAACCTTACCTTACCCTCGACACGAATACGAACTTGGATTCGGAGAAAAAGCCTCTATTCGTCCTAGATCTAAGAAATACGAAATGAAAAACCCCCTCCTTTTTTATTTCAACCTAAAACGAAACCAAAAAAGGGCCTCCCACTCCTTTCAGTTCACCATATTCAGCTTGGGAAAGCCGAAGAGGCTTATCACTGGTGAGGGGAGATCCACAGACGACAACGGTAACGACTCTCAACCTTTCTTTTTTTTTACTACGTATATATTTTTTTGTATGCATGCAACAAAGTAAAAAAGAGAAGAGTATTACAATTGAAGACTGGTTTTTTGTATTTTTTTTCTATTCCAACTTGGCTTGTTACAAAATGTTTGTTTCATACATATATGTCTGTCTTTTGGTTTGGTACAAGTAATATAATATCTATTTTTAGATCTGGACTGATTACTGACATAATCTTTCTTTTCTTGTGTCTGAGCGCGGTGGTTGGAGATCGGCATGGTGAAGCATGGTGGCGGTGTGGGGGTTCTGTCTTCGGCCAGAGGCGTTCTCGACCGTTAGATCAGATCTGATCTAACGGTTGGGCTGGCTTGAAGGATGAACGACCCAGATGAAGCCTCGATCGGTGAAATGGCTTCAGATCGTGCCACGTGGGGCTCAGTAGTCGAGGTGTTATAGCGCGTGGGGCTCACGCACGCGTGGGATTTCGAAGAGTCCGCGCGTGGACTGCACGCACGCGTGGCACTCGAACGGTCCAGACGTGTAATGCACGCGGCTGGCCAGATATTTTATCCCTGCTTGATCGTGGCCGTTGGATCAGATCTTGATCCAACGGCCCATAGTTATCTGCACCACAATAATTAGAATTAAATAGGGTTTGGGTTTGGGCCAACCAGGCCTTGTAATAATATTAGACTTCAGACTTGTAATGGACTTGGACTATCAATTTATTCATATGGGTTTAACATGTTTTTTTTTTTGGATTTCATTTTATATTAGCCCAATACTAATAACATTAGTTATAACAACAATTAGTAATAATAATATACATATGATAATACATACGTATATACCTATGCAAACATTAATTAATATAACATACTAGCATACGTACATATACAATCATATACATAATTAACATAACATCTACACACATTATCCGTAAAAACAAATACGCTCGTACTAAATATAGATACATACGTGACACACATACCCCGTATTTAATACGTATACATACATAGTTTATAATATACATGCACACATATATTAATAACACTCATGCACATAATAAGCATATAATATAATATAATACAATGTATACATGCAACACTAATATACTAATAATTATACTAATATGTATTTACAGACCAGATAAAAATGAGTGATTACAGTTGCCCCTCTTTGCTTGTTCTCATGGAATGGGAACAAAGCAAAGATTCATAAGCACTCATTTTTATCAGACTTCCCTGTTTGTAGCTTTGGAAACACGTGTTATTCTGGAACTCTCTGCTCTTCCTTAGCTGAATCTTCATGCTCGTAAGTTCTTCCTATATAGAGCTTCGTCACCTTCCGATCTTGGAGCTACAGGCTCTTCCTATATAGAACCCTTCGCTCTGAAGCCTCGAGTTATGAGTCCCTCCTATATAGAACTTTCACTTGGAGACAGTAAAGCTTGGAGTCCTTCCTATATAGAACTCTTTGCCTTCAATGCTGGTTTCTCCTATATAAAACCTTTTGCGTTGCTGATGGATTCTTCCGACTGGGAGTTCCTCCTATATAGAACTGCTAGTCTTCAAACCCTGGAGCCGTCAGTCCTTCCTATATAGAACTTTTGGCGTCTGAAATCTCAGAGCTACAGGTTCTCCCTATATAGGACCTTTCACTCTAAGACAGTAAAGCTCTGAGCCCTTCCTATATAGAACTATTTCGCTTTCGACACAACGGGTTTTCCCTATATAAAACCTTGTGTATCATGGGTGAATTCCTTCGACTGGGAGTTCTTCCTATATAGAACTGCTAGTCTTCACCCTGGAGCCGTCGGTCCTTCCTATATAGAACTTTTGGCGTCTGAAATCTTGGAGCTACGAATTCTTCCTATATAGAATCTTTTACCCTAAGACATTGAAGCTCGGAGCCTTTCCTATATAAGACTCTTCGCTGTCAAACACAACAAGATTTCCTATATAACCTTGTATGTCATGGGTGAATTCCTTCGACTGGGAGTTCTTCCTATATAGAACTGCTAGTCTTCACCCTGGAGCCGTCAGTCCTTCCTATATAGAACTTTCAGCTTCTGAAGCCTCAGAGCGGAGGATTCTTCCTATATAGAACCTCTCTCTGCAGGCGCTGGGAAACATAGGCCTTTTGTATGTAGAACCATTGTCTTCACATTTGGGATTTACACCACGATGGCTATCGATGTGTCTTTGAATCCACAGATACCTGTCTAGGATAAGACAAAATGCTATGACAGATGAATTGACATGCTCCTAATCCTAGTGATGTCTGACTATTCATGATGCATGAGTGTCAATATCTTGGTGGGTTTGTTTTGGTCCTTATTCGATCTCGTTGTTCACTTTCTCCTCTTTTACGGGCGTCGATATCCCACTTCACTGTCAGGTTCAACCATTCCAACCTTTCTTTTTCTCCATTTACGACTTGGAATTCTAAAGTGCCCTTTCGGGTTTTTACTTTAGAGAGTTTTTTTTTAGGGGTGCCCTTCTGGGTTTTCACCCGAGAGATCTCTCTTGTACGCCATTGGTCATCCTATCCGGTTGTTTGAAGTTTTCCACCTTCCCTATCAATAGCCACTATGTACGGAGCTAGAGGGCGAAGTTAACATCATTTTCTTTAATCATCTGCATTTTTGAGGTTAGATCACAGTAATGCTCAGAAATCTCTTGTTTTACTATAAGCCTATGTTAACTTATTTGCCTGAAATTAACAAGAAGGCAAGGAATGGATGCTCAAAAACATGATTTTATTACGATTAAGGGCTTGGGACATCTTAAAAGAGGTATGACACACATGAGAAAGAAGGAAATTAAGTATGAAATACAAGATCCCTCATTATCTTCGACATGAATGATACATGATCCTGTCAATCGGTGTAGAATTTTTTGCCTGAAGCTTTCTCTTCATGATGTTCATGGGGATACCCTCCTCTTCGGATATTCAGTTTTTCAATTTACCCGAGCTGCCCTTTACGGGTTTTCAACTCGGGTCCTCCCTCTACTTCAAGACGCCCGGTTTCGGGTTTTTGCCTTGATCTCTCCATTTTTTTTCAAAGATAGTATTTCTTAACGGTATCAGAATTTACAGGGTTTTTCAGCTCGTCTCCATCCATTTCTGTTAGGATTAGGGCTCCTCATGAGAAGGCCTTTTTTACCACGTACGACCCTTCCCAGTTGGGTATCCACTTTCCTCGAGAATCTTTCTGGATCGGGAGGATTTTCTTGAGCACCAGATCCCCTTCTTTGAATTCTCTTGGGCGCACCTTTTTGTTGCATGCCTGCATCATCCGCTTTTGGTACATTTGACCATGACAAATGGCCTTTAGTCTCTTTTCATTAATGAGATTTAGCTGGTCGAGTCTGGCCTGCACCCATTCGGCTTCTTCCAATTTTACTTCGTTTAAGACCCGGAAAGACGGGATCTCTACCTCAATGGGGAGTACTGCTTTGGTACCATACACCAAGGAGTAGGGTGTTACCCCTATCGATGTGCGAACGGACGTCCTATAGGCGAAAAGGGCAAATGGCAGCTTCTCATGCCAATCCCTGTAGGTATTCGTCGTCTTTTCTATGATCTTCTTTATGTTCTTGTTTGCTGCTTCCGCTGCCCCATTCATTTTATGGCAATAGACTGTGGAATTATGATGTGTTATCTTGAATTGAGTGCACACGTCCGTCATCATCTTGTTATTCAGATTGGAAGCGTTGTCGGTGATGACCCTTTCTGGCAATCCGTATCGTCAAATAATCTCCTTCTTTAAGAACTTACATACTGTAGTCCTTGTGATGTTGGCGTAAGACGCTGCCTCTAACCATTTAGTGAAATAGTCTATAGCGACCAGAATGAAACGGTGTCCATTGGAAGCTTTCAGATGGATCTGCCCGATGACGTCCATGCCCCACGCCGCGAAAGGCCACGGAGAATTCATGGTGTGTAAAGGCGATGGGGGTGCGTGAATTTTGTCAGCGTAGATTTGGCATTTGTGGCATTTCATGGCATAATCGATGCAATCTCCCTCCATGGTCAACCAGAAATAACCATATCTCATAATTTTCTGGGCTATAGACAGCCCGTTAGCGTGCGTTCTACAAAGCCCGTCATGTACTTCGGCTAAAATCTCCTTCGCCTCCCGGGCATCCACACATCTCAGCAAAGTCTGATCATGACTTCTCCTATATAGGATCTCCCCATCTAGGACATATCTTGTTGCCATTTTTCTGAGTGTCTTTCTATCATTGTCGTTTGTCCCTTCTGGATACTTTCGAAGCTTGACATATTGCAAGATGTCATAGTACCATGGGTTTCCATCAATCTCTTCCTGTACATTACAACAATGAGCAGGCCTTTTAAATGTCCGCATCTCAATGGGCTTCATTTCTGCCCCGGTGTTTGTTTTGAACATGGATGCCAAGGTTGCCAAGGCGTCTGCCATCTGATTTTCTTCTCGGGGCAGGTAATTGAAGCTGACCCTTTCGAACTCTTTGGTGAGCTCTTGAATCAATTCATAATATTTGACCAACTTCGGGTCCCTGGTTCCCCATTCCCCGCGTAATTGGTAAATTACTAAGGATGAATCTCCGAATACTCGAAGTTCCTTAATCTTTCTCTCAATAGCTGAGTTTAGTCCCATAACGCAAGCTTCGTATTCAGCTATATTGTTAGTGCAGAAGAATTCCAATATGCTGGTGAAAGGATAATAGACGTCCTCAGGAGAAATTAGCACTGCTCCTATCCCATGTCCGAAGGCGTTAGAGGCTCCATCGAAGTAAAGCTTCCATGATTTATCATCTGAAACCTCTTCCTCGGTTGTAATGCACATCAGGTCTTCGTCTGGAAATTAAAGTTCAATGCCTTATAGTCGTCCGAAGCACGACTAGCTAGGAAATCTGCTATGGCACTCCCCTTTACGATTTTCTGGTTAACGTATACAATATCGAATTCAGATAAGAGCATCTGCCATCCGGACATCCTTCCTATTAGTGCTGGCACTTCCATTAAGAACTTCAATGGGTCTAGCTTGGATATCAACCAAGTAGTATGGTACAACATATACTGTCTAAGCCGCTTGGTGGCCCAAACTAGAGCACAACACAGCTTCTGCACTGGCGGGTACCGCGTTTCGTAATCATTGAATATCCTGCTTAGGTAATAGATGGCTTGCTCCCTTTTTCTTGACTCGTCATGTTGCCCTAATACGCATCCCATTGAATTCTCAAAAACTGTCAGGTAGAGAATTAATGGTCGATCTGGTACTGGTGCTACTAAAATTGGAGCATTTGTCAGGTACTTTTTGATCTTTTCTAGGGCTCATTGACATTCCTCATCCCACACACCAAGATTATTCTTTCTAAGAAGTCTGAAGACTGGGTTACATCGGTCGGTTAATTGGGAAATAAAACGAGAGATATAATTCAGCCTCCTCAGGAAACCGCGAACTTCCTTCTGGGTGTGGGGTGGTGAGAGATCCTGGATGGCTTTCACTTTATCTGGATCGATCTCAATTCCTCTTCTGCTTACCACGAACCCTAGGAGTTTTCCAGAAGTGACGGGGAAGGTACACTTGGCAGGATTGAGCCTCAGTTGGTACTTCCGTAGTCTTTGGAATAGTTTTCTCAAGTTCTGTAGGTGCTCTTCCTCTGTTCGGGATTTGGCAATCATGTCGTCCACATATACTTCTATTTCTTTGTGCATCATGTCATGGAAAAGAGTCACCATCGCTCTTTGGTATGTTGCCCCTGCGTTCTTTAGCCCAAACGACATCACTCGATAACAAAAAGTGCCCCACATGGTTATGAACGTAGTTTTCTCCATGTCGTTAGGGTCCATCTTTATTTGGTTATACCCTGAGAAGCCGTCCATGAATGAAAACCATGAATGTCCTGCAGTGTTGTCAACCAGCGTGTCAATATGTGGTAAGGGGAAGTTGTCTTTAGGGCTAGCTCAGTTTAGATCCCTATAATCTACACACATGCGAACTTTCCCATCCTTCTTTGGTACCGGTACAATGTTTGCAACCCGTTCGGGGTATTTGGCTACCTCCAAGAATCCAGCATCAAACTGTTTTTTTACTTTCGCTCGGATCTTTAACAACATATCTGGTCTCATTCTCCGCAGTTTTGCTGTATTGGTTTGCACTCCGATTTTGTTGGCAATTTGTGCACCACTATGTCGGTATTCAATCCTGGCATATCTTGATAAGTCCAGGCGAAAACATCCTTGAATTCCTGAAGTAGGGTTATTAGTTCGTGCTTGGTTTTTGAGGAAATCGTCATTCCTACTTTTATTTCTTTTCTCTCTTCTTCAGTCCCCAAGTTTACAACTTCTGTTTCTTCTTGGTGGGGCATGATCTGCCTTTCTTCGTTGGCCACCATTCTCTTCAACTCTTCCGGGACCTCACCTTCTATCTCATCATATCCTTCCTCAATTCCCTCTGAGACCTCAGGGCATTCAAAATTCGCTCCAGGATTGGATCCGGTATCATTCATATCGTCAATCATGAGTGACCTACATTAAATGAGAATAAATTGTATTGGGAAGGAAACGGTTTTATATGAAGGGAATGAACATGAAGAATGCATGAATGAAATAAATGAAACTTTGGTCATTTTAGGAAAGTGGGGATATTTTCATTTCAATCAAAAAGTTAATATAGGTGCCCCATACAAGAGATCCCCATTGTTTACGGGCAAAAACAAAAGGTTGATTCGGAGCATTACTCTGATCTATTCCTAAAAACTACAGGTAGATCAATGCAGCTCCAGTTATCGAGTGTTTCCCCGGGATGGCAGGGGCTGATGTTGGTCAATATTTTGCTGCCTTGGTCTTTTCCAGCTATCATGTTGATGTACATCCCTTCAAATGATTCATTAAGTATTTCCTCCTGGTTGAGTACATTGTTTTCCTTAATTGCTTCTTCAACCTCTTGACCGGGCTGGTAGAATCCTCCGGAGACAAAAGTGGTTTTTAAACTAGGAAAGGACATTGGTCTCCACGGAATGTCTTCTCCTTTAAATCTGGCTTTTCTTTGCTCTTCCTTTCTTTTGTATTCCTATTTTCTCTGTTGGACACTTGGTTGGTAACCCAGCCCAAAACCATCCTTCTTGGTTATCATATTCTTGGCTATTAGGTTTCCTTGTAATTTCTTCCCCAGCCCTTTTCCTATTTTGGCCCCGCCTAAAGTTTCTGCGACGGTCATCTTGGTACAATTAGATAACCTGGGGTAGGGGATCTGACTTCCTTCCAAAACGAACGTGGCATTCACTAGTTCCAATGCTCGGAACGAGCACTCTGCAGTATCTTCATCATTTTGAATATAGGGGGCGTCTGATGTCACGAAAGCAACAATCTCCTGCTCAGCCTCTACTGTGACCAATTTACCTTCGACTACAAATTTTAATTTCTGATGCAACGATGAGGGGACAACTCCTGCGGAGTGGATCCATGGTCTTCCCAATAGGCAGCTGTAAGATGGTTTTATGTCCATCACCACAAAATCGATCACATATTCAGTCGGTCCGATCAATAGGGGCACCTCAATTTTCCCCATTGTTCCTCTTTGCGTACCATCGAAGGCTCTTACCGAATTGTGGCAGGGCTTTAGGTGAGAACCATCTATTGGTAGTTTTTGCTGGGTCACCATAGGCAAGACGTTCAATGCTGACCCGTTGTCAATCAGTACGCCAAGTACTACATACCCTTTGCAGTGGGTTGTGATGTTAAGGGCTTTGGTGGAACCCATTTATCCCCCAGGGATCTCATCATCACTGAACGTTATATGATTATAGGAAGTAATATGCCCCACTATCATGTCCAGATTTGTCACAGAAATGTCCTGGGGCACAAAAGTTTGATTTAGCACTTTTAATAGCGTCTCCCGGTGTTTTTCTGAACTCAAGAGTAATTCCAGTACTGTGATCCTGGCCGGTTGCTTTCGTAGTTGTTCCACTAAGTTGTAGTCGCTATGTCTTAAGAACTTCAAAAATTCTTTGGCCTGGGCCTCAGTTACCGGCTCATTCATCTTTGGGGGAGGTTCTTCTCCAAATATCTGCGTGGGGCTAACTGCTGTATTCTTCCCCTTATCTTTTTCAGCTGCTTTCAAAGCCTCAGAGGAATAACATCTGCCGCTCCTTGTGAAATGGCCGGCCTCACCAACGTTTACATCGCTCTGGCTTTGTTGGTCTTTCAACGTAGGCTCTTTTACCTGACCATGTTCTAGTTTTTCTGGCATGGTCACATTTACAGCATAATTCCATGGGATTTGCCGCATATCTTTGAATGGGAATGGGGATGGGGCTGAAATGATGATCCTGGGACTTATCTTGCTGGTTTCTCCTTGGGAGACACCTGCATTCCCTGGCCTGGGAGAGATGATAAAAGGTCTATCCTTTCCGTATTTAGATTTGGGGCTATCCGTCATGTGTACGTCCGACCCTTTTTTCCCCATGGGCTCCTCGAAGAATTCTATTCTTTTTCATTCATTAATTGCTGTACCAATCTCTTGAACTCCTCGAACTCTTGGATATCATGTCCTTCAGTCTGGTGGAATTTGCAATACACTCCACATCCCTTTTGCCTTGTTATCATGCCTTTGTCGATCACACCGGCTATGCATAACTGTTGAAATACCCACCGTAAAGGAGATTTGATTTCTGACACATCATCCTTAATTCTCCTGGTAAAGTATTCTTCAATAACATTTACTCCTCTGCTCCCATGATTAGGCAGCGGGTTATTGGCTACACTCGGTTCTTCAAACTTCAATATCCCCGAATCGATTAAATTCTGCACAAGTTTTTTGAAGGCAAGGCAGTTCTCAGTGGGATGTCCAGGGGTACCGCCGTGGTAGTCGCAATGTGCGTTCGGATTATACCAAGAAGGGAAGGGCGGATTGACGGGAGTAACGATGTATGGACGGACTAGGTCTGCTTCATACAACTGGGAATAAAGTTTTGAGTACGAAACAGGTAGGGGAGTGAAAGTTCTTCTCTCTTTCTCTTTTCTGGAGATCCTCTCATCTCTTTGATTCGAGTGTTGTGTTTTTCCCACAGGTGCTTGTGGCTGTGAGACTGTGAAGTTCTTCGGGGTGGTATAAGTGTTGGTGGCGTTTACTTCATTCCTCTTGCTATACTTCCGAGACCCTTCCCCGCCATCAATTCTACCACTCTTAATTGCCAATTCAAAGGACTCCCCAGTCCTGATTAAGTCAGGAAAGCACTGTGTTGTATTATTAATGAGGCGATCAAAGAGTGCCCCTTTCAGAGTATTAACAAATAACGGCGTAATTTCATGTTCCGGGAGGGGTGGCTGAATTTGGGCGGCCACTTCCCGCCACCTTTGGGCGTATTACCGTAGACTTTTGTTGGACTTCTGCCCCATATTTTCCAACATAATTCTACTGGAGGTCATATCTGTTACATGCTTATATTGCTCAGTAAATGCTCTTGACAGATCTTTCCATGTCTTCACATTTGCCTTGCTCAACTGGGTGTACCACCGTAACGCCGCTCCAGTTAGGCTGTCCTGGAAACAATGGATCAGTAGCTTTTCGTCCTTAAGGTAGGCCACCATCTTTCGACAGTACATTGTTATGTGTGCGGAAGGACACGTGGTTCCATCGTATTTGTCGAACTCTGGTGTTTTAAATTTTGGCGGTAGGACAAGATCGGACACCAGACTTAAGTCGCTAGCGTCATTTCTGGATTCTTCTATAGATTGTAACGTTTTGAATTTTTCCTCCATGAGGCAAAACCTCTCCTCCCACTTTTTCTCTACCTCGGTCTTGATCCTTTCAACCATGTTCAGGTCTGGCACCTCTTCTTCATAGAGTGCTTCAGCGTCGAGGGGTTGAGTTTCAGGTATTCCGATTTGAAAGCTAGATGACATTCCTGCAGGGCCGATATACACCTTTCTAGCCGGGTTTGGTGCAGTTGGTTAAACCTTGTAGTGAATTGGGGTACTCTCTAGTTCTTGAACGGTTTCTCCTTCCACTCTTTTTCCAAGACTCTTAGCCAACAATGCGGTTATGTCGAATACTATAGATGCTTGCGACTGCGCAATCTGATCACTGAGGCTTCTTTGAGTCTCTTCAAGTCTTGTCTCGAGCTCTTTTTGCCCTTTTTCTAGACTGATTATCCTGTCTTCCATGAGCTTGCTTTGTATCCGGGTAAGGTATGGATGATGAATGATTGCGGGTTAACTACACACAACGCCACAGTATTCATAATGTTAATATGGTTGCAAGAAAATAGATGCATGTATAATGATGCGAATGTCATGATGCAATGCAAGAATGTATGCAGATAAGGTACTGATTCCGCTGGTAATCACCCTTTTGAACTACTTCCACGGGAATTAAAGGGTCTAAATTACAACAGAGTTCGTATTACAAAATGAAGATTCCGAATACAAATGAGCTAAATACACAAAGCCCTATAGATAAGCCCTAGCTCTATCTCCTAATTTTCCAATTGCCCTGAGCAACTTGAGGAACCTGGGAGCTTCTTCCATTTCCGGGACTATGAAAGGTCGGATTGTTTTGGCCTCGATAGCCAAATCATTCACATGCCTGGCGACTCGCTGTATGTCCACCATTAAGTTTGCGTAATACTGGTCCCTATCCTGTACCATCCGGGCAGCGTCACGCAATCTCTTTTGCCAATAGGTGTCCCCTCCGCTGCAGCCTCCTCGAATACACTAACTCTTTCCTTGTAATCCTCGACAATTGCTTCGAGGGACTTAATTCGTGCTCGTAACATGCTTACTTCACGCTTTCTTTATTGTAACTCAATGAAACCATTTCTCTGGCAGAACATTCGAAGGGAGTGTTCCACTTCCGCCACCTTTCCTTTTAATTCGCTATTCTGACTTTGGCTTTGCTCCAGACTCTGAATAGTGTCATCGTACGATTTTTGCATCTCTAACAGTCTATTCCGGCTACTCATGGACTTTCTTTTCCATACTGCGACGCTTTCTCTCTCATGATGGACAACTTGTTTTCCCTTGTTGATTTCTTGCCTGAATCTTTCCTTTTCTTGGTCAATGGCCTTCTTGGAGGACCGTTTTTCTTCCTCCATATCCAACCGGCAACTTTCTATCTCTTTCTCGATCGCTCTCTTGTTGATTTCTCGTTCTTCTTCCACCAAACGGATACCATTCATTCATTCTTTTTCCATAGCTATGAATTGACTCCGGCTAGCCTTCTGTATTTTTTCTTGTAGTAGAAGGGCATCTTTTTGATAAAGAGCATTCATGTCGCTCAAGTCTGCATTTAATTTCTTCAACTGCCTAATGATCTCGTCCCGTTCATCAACCTCTAAGCTTGCCTTATAGAGCTCGCTCACATGTTGAGTCTGTTGGATTTCCATTTTCTTTTTAATTTCTTTGAGTTCATTCCTTAAGATGTCAGCTTCAGACGGTATCACCCTTGTAAGCTCTTCTAGTGACACTGCTGGTCCTTGATCAGATTCAGGAATCATATCGTTTACCCTCAAACGTCTCCAAAGATCGTAGTCTGGGGTGGTCATGTACTCGGTGTCTCATTCCACCCTAATCCGGTAACAATGGCCCCAAGCCCTCATGATAGTCTGAACTTTCTCTTTGAACTCCCCTTTGAAAAGAAATTCAGTTCAGCTTAAACCGGCGGTGTTGGGAATGAACTGTCGCGATCCGAATTGTCGGGACACCAGAAGCGGAGCACAAACAATCCCTCCATGTAGTCCTAACATCATCAGCCAATTGAAGTCACCACAACTATATAAAAAGTAATTAACTCTACCGAGCCACGGGACCCTCCATACTATGTCCTCGCCTTGGATATTCCTGAAGAAACCGGCCCATTTTCTTGTTTTCAAGTCCTCTCGCCACTCTTTTGTTAGGTATTCCCGTAAAGGCAAAAAATCTTGGAAGGATATTCCTGGCAGAACCCTCGTCGGTGTCTTCCACATGTTGCTCTGAATCCATACCTGTAATAGTTGTGCGCATCCTCGAAAATGCCCTTCTTCGTGCTTCCGACTGGCATTTAGAGAAATAAAGGTCTATGCCAAAATAGCTGGTACTGGGTTTGCTCGCCTTTTTATCCGCTCAAACAAATCTAGAATGGCCACATCAATGTTTCCCAGAATTCTTGGAAAGATCACCAATCCATATATTCCCTAGGCAAGCATGTCTAACTTTTTCTCCTCATCCGGATGTGCAGGTAGGATGTCTCAAATGTTTTCCCATGCAAATACTGTACTATCTCCTCGAAGTTGATTTGTACCTTGAGAATTTAGTTATATTTACCTCATGAGCATTGTTGTTACTAGACTTACTTAATAATGATATTCGGATACGAATTTAAGCTATTTGAATTGTATGTTTTAAGTTGCTATATTTATACAAACGTCTCAACTTCCTCCACTGCTTTGTCTTCAATTGCGTATTATGGCGCACAAAGTTTCATCATCTACCTCCGTCATTGCTGCATCTGACCCCAACAAATTGGTTGCCACACTAGAGATCCTCCCTCCAACATACATGGTTGCAAACTGTCTCATCTCCAAATTCATCCAAGGAAAAATATGAACTAGTATGGCAACAATAAATTCTTAAAGAAGAAAGGCTGGAATTTACCCTTACCTATATGCTACTATTCGATGCAGATGTGTTGTATTTGATTCGCAAGCAGAAGCGAGATACAATTATTCAACAGCTAGGTGACATCCAGCTTCCTGGTACAGGAATTTTAACCCACATCGGTCACGATGGAGAGAAACTGGTACAGGTTAGGGGGAAATTTGTGGATTTCTCCACCGACGCAATCAGAAATTACTATGAATTCTCAAACCACCAGGAAGCCCACACCATTTCCATGGACCTTGATGTGTACCAAACATACTCCTCCATTCTGCGGGACCTTTGTGTTCAAAGAACTAAATATACTGAAGAAGGCCACGACAGAATGGTGCAATAGTGACAACTTCTACTAGATTCAAGATTTTGGGCCCATATCATCAATAACCGCCTTTTACCCACCCAAAATCGAGAAACATTTTCTCTTTGTAGGATGGTGTTATTGGACTCTCTCGTCAAGTGACGTGACATATACCTGACGCGATTGATTCACGCAGCCATCTTCTAAAGAGCTGCGTCAATGAGCAAACCACAAGATCTATTCTTCCCTAACCTGATCACAACACTATGTGCGAAGGCAGTAGTGGAACAATGGGCGGAGGATACCATTATTGATGCACTATCGGGACTTCTCCTATTCGAAGTGGAGGAACTAAAGGGATATGCCCAAAATAGTTGAAGAATGAATTAAAAATGTTGCATGTCTTAGAATCCTTGTAATCATAGCTTAGTTGGAACCTTGGGTACTATGGGCTCTTTACTGTCCTTATGTTCTGCAGATTCTTTTTCTTCCTTCAATTTTTCATTGCCTCACGCAAGCAACAATTCATATTTGACGAGTGTGTAAATGACCTATATTGTATTTATTAAATAATTTTATTTCACATTTGTTTAATATCTAAATGGTTTACACATATTAGACAAGAATATTAATATTTAAATAACAGAACAAAATCGTGCCTTTGTAAATTTTCTATAAAATTTTGGTCAAGAAAATAATGTAGCGATGTCCCTTTTCGCTAAAAAACCGTGGTTTCGAAGTGTTCGTGATTTTTCGGATATAAAACGTTTATTCCGTGGGGGGTTTTTTAAAAAACCGCATTTTATTAAAAATTGGAGTCGCCACCGGCCACTTAGGTAGACCGGACACCATAAAACCAGAGATATAAAAACTGTTGGGTTCGGGAGTCGGTTACGGATGGGGAAGGATTAGCACCCCCACACCGCCCAAAATTGGTACTTTAATAATTACCGCTTCATTAATATTAGACTTTCCGGATTAAAGTGACGATTAGTTTAAAATTCGGTTATAATTGCGAATAAATTTTAAAGGCCCCGTTATCCGAGAGTAAACGCCCAACCACTATCACTACGCCTGATACTGGCCCCGTTTACACTCGGATAAAAGGGCACTGCATTGACAATTTATATCTCGATATGCAATCTTAGTGGCAAAATATAAAACATGGCAAATAGTTTAAATGCAATAAATATTAACATGACAGAATACTAATCTAACATAAATAAAATGCGTAATTAAAACACACATATACACATCAAGCTTAATAGTAGATAAAAACAAATTTAACATGTCACAATAACAAGGCATGAATAAATACATGTATGGACAAAAACATATATTTCCAGAAGACATACATATTAGAAATAAAACACATTTCAACACATATAGAGCAATATATTATACATAAAAAGAAAATATACTAACATGTAACCTAAAAGCCAAGACAACATACAATACGTACTAAAATACAAACATGTTGTGTACGAGCCGACTAGAACATAATATGCGTATACGAATAACCGAACAAATACATAAAGGTACATAATCATCGTAAACTTAACACATATATACATGTAAACATAAAAATACAAGGCATATACGAGGGATATATAATAAGGCAAAAGACTACATCAACATATACGATTATAATACGAACATGAATATTTACATGGAAACAGGACTGAACTGAAAAGAAATAAACATCAGTGGCAGAAATTAAAGGACAATAATGTGCAATTTAAGGACGAAAATGCAAACAGGACCGAACTTGAAAGGACTGAAACTGTAATTAGACCAAGGGGCAGACCCGAAATGAAAAATCCAAAAATGCGGGATGGCTAAAGGGGTAATTTTACCATTTAAAAACTGATTCGATGTAATTTAGGGACTGGATTGCAAGATTTTGAAATATAAGGGGGACTGGAATTGTAAATATACCATGCGGCGAGACAGAAATGAAAATATTGAAAACGCGGGGGGATTTATTACGTAATTTACCCATTTCACAAAATAATAACACCTATAAAACCCCCTTTTTTTGGCCGGAATCAAATTTTCCTCATTTCATTCATTTTTCAGTTTTTATAACCAGCCACTCTCTCTCATTTTCTCTCAACTCACCCCTGAAGAACCCAGAATCCGGCGGCAGACCGCCAACCGCCGACTTCTCCGCCACCGGCCGCCGTTAGCCGGCGTCGGCGAGCCTCAAAAAACACACCAAAATGAACCTTACCTTATCCTCGACACGAATCCGAACTTGGATTCGAAGAAAAAGCCTCTATTCATCCTAGATCTAAGAAATACGAAACGAAAACCCTCCTTCTTTTTTATTTCAACCCAAAACGAAACCAAAAAAGGGCCTCTCACTCCTTTCAGTTCACCATATTCGGCTTGGGAAAGCCGAAGAGGCTTATCACTGGTGAGGGGAGATCCACAGACGATGACGGTAACGACTCTCAACCTTTCTTTTCTTTTACTACGTATATATTTTTTGTATGCATGATACAAAGTAAAAAAGAGAAGAGTATTACCACTGAAGACTGTTTTTTTGTATTTTTTTTTTCGATTCCAAATTGGCTTGTTACAAAATGTTTGTTTCATACATATATGCCTGTCTTTTGGTTTGGTACAAGTAATATAATATCTATTTTCAGATCTGGACTGATTACTGACATAAACTTCCTTTTCTTGTGTCTGAGCACGGTGGTTGGAGATCGGCATGGTGAAGCATGGTGGCGGTGTGGGGGTTCTGTCTTCGGCCAGAGGCATTCTCGGCCGTTAGATCAGATCTGATCTAACGGTCGGGCTGGCTTGAAGGATGAACGGCCCAGATGAAGCCTCGATCGGTGAAACGGCTCCAGATCGTGCCACGTGGGGCTCAGCAGTCAAGGTGTTATAGCGCGTGGGGCTCACTCACGCATGGGATATCGAAGAGTCCGCGCGTGGAATGCACGCACGTGTGGCACTCGAACGGTCCAGACGTGTAATGCACACGGCCGGCCAGATATTTTATCCCTGCTTGATCGTGGCCGTTGGATCAGATCTTGATCCAACGGCCCATAGTTATCTGCACCACAATAATTAGAATTAAATAGGGTTTGGGTTTGGGCCAACCGGGCCTTCTAATAATATTAGACTTCAGACTTGTAATGGACTTGGACTATCAATTTATTCATTTGGGTTTAACATGTTTTTTTTTTATTTCATTTTATATTAGCCCAATACTAATAACATTAGTTATAACAACAATTAGTAATAATAATATACATACGATAATACATACGTATATACCTATGCAAACATTAATTAATATAACATACTAGCATATGTACATATACAATCATATACATAATTAACATAACATCTACACACATTATCCGTAAAAACAAATACGCTCGTACTAAATATAGATACATACGGGACACACATACCCCGTATTTAATACGTATACATACATAGTTTATAATATACATGCACACATATATTAATAACACTCATGCACATAATAAACATATAATATAATATAATACAATGTATACATGCAACACTAATATACTAATAATTATACTAATATGTATTTACAGACCAGATAAAAATGAGTGATTACAAATAAAATAGACACATGGCATATTTCTATACAGGGAAAATCTCTGAGTTTATTTTGTAGAAATCCCCATATCTTAGTTTTCAGGATACGATCATAATCTCAGGTGCAAATTTATTTGGATGAGTCTACCACGTGTGACGAACACCGCTGAACACCACTAACGATGAACTCCATTAAATTGATTAATAAAGATTAAAAATCTCAATTAAATCATTTTCTATATATATAATATTTTTTTTATTTTTTAATAATTAGATCAAATACCAACCATAGTCAATCTAGGGTTTTTTAATAATTGGATCAAATACCAACAGTTGAACAACGGCCAGGCTCAAACGACAGTCACGCTAGGATGGAGGCACGGTGGCAACAATCTCGTCAGCAAATGGTGGCTAACGGTGGTAGCAGCTAGAATCGAAAAGAAAAAAGTTAGGGTTTTTTATTTTTTAAATTGACTATGATTGGTATTTGATCCAATTATAAAAAATATTAAAAAAATACTATATGTATATAGAAAATAATTTAATTCAAATTTTATTTTAAATAATTATATGTCCAATCCTTTAAATTTTTAATATTTATTAACCAATTTAATGGTGTTGAGTCCTTGAAATTTTATTATTTCATTCATGCTTTAAAATTTTAAGAGTTGTTCGTTATATGGTAAGTATAATGATATGAATCTTCGAGAAACTATTTTTAAATTAATATTTAAAGGTTTGTCTTGTTAAAAAGAAAATTTTGAATCTTAAACATGTTCGATCTCGTGTTCTTTTGTATATTGTACCAACATGTCAACCAAATTTAACTCAATCGATACGTTTTTAGTAAATTGTCATTGTGATATATATATATATATATAATGACAATTTAGTAAAAATTAACTCTAAGTATTCTTAAATTCTCTCAACCAAACATGTAATCTTATATTCCCACGAAATAAACCAAACAATATAATCACACCCCTAAAAACATTTCTGATAATACTAATTAAAAACACTTCTAACGAAAGAAGAAGATTTCAAAATCATGAGACCAAGATTCAGTAAGTAGAATTAAAGTTCAACTCAAAATGTAAGAACAAGTAGTTACATTATAGTTTTGTTATATAGTTTCGATACTGATTAAATGTCATATGTTGCAGTGTTTGTCGTAAAGTATCGGAACTGGTATCTAGGTTTCGAAACTACGCCAAATATTTGAACTTTGAATTATAACATATTCAGTTTTAAACTTAAAACGTATATCCTTTTTCGATTTCCGTTCCCGCTTCCTTTTTCATTATCACTTGCGCAACTTATGACCGAGTTCCGCTACTTAACGTGGAATATACACAACAAAGCTAAAAGGTCACAACAAAAAATTAATGCCCTTTTTCTCTCTCACTCAGTTGTGCGAACCGATTGGATTCCTTCATTCCTTCTATTCACAATCTTTAGATAAATACTTTTCACTTTATTCTTTCACCCATTATTCCTTCTAAACACCATCTCCTCACCCCCTTCGTTTTAAATTTGAATATGCAAGATTGGAAGGTGTAACACGCCGAAAAATGGGCTAGAAGATTTGTGTGAATTGTCGGAATCAGGTTAGAATGTTAGGTTAGGCTTTAGCTAATTAATATATTCCAGAAAATAATTTAAGTAATTAAATTTATTTTTGATAAATTTATCGTGACAAGTATTTGTGGATAATATATTTAATGAATTTAATAAAGGATGAAATTGAGTTTGGGAAATTTTAAATGGTTGATTCAATATTATTTAAATGGTGACTATTTTACAAAAGGTTGTAAATATTAGTAATGACAATGATGTAAAAGGAACTAAAGTGGTGGTTTTATGGAATTATTTGACCGATTTATTAAACAAAGCTTTTATCATATATTTCTAGCTAGAATATGACGACGGTTATTATTTTTCTCAAGAAAGAAAAATTATGTCTAAACTTATCTCTCTTTTTCTCTCAAGATTCTCCCAAACACCATTTTGATCTTCCTTGATTTTCTTATCCAATTTCTATTCATTTTCTTTCCAAACAATTTCTAATCAATAGCCACACAAGAGATTTTTATTTCTCTCATCATGTTCAATGGATTTCATGTTGGAAAATTGGAGGAGCAATCTTCATTTTCAATTTCCAATTTATTTCCGTAAGTTTGATTTTCTAAAGATCTCCTAATTATGTTGTGTTGATTTTATATCAATTCTATTGTCTTTTGATGCTAAAATTAATTTTAATGGGTTGATTTAATTTCTATATGCCAAAGAGTAAATCATGATTTGATAGATGAAATCTAAATGTTTTAACTAGATTATGAGTTATTCTTGTGGGTTAGATATTATCTAATCTAAATTTTAAGAAATTAATTCATGGAATAAACCTAATTGCTTAAATTTAGAATTGAGATCTTAGAATGGGGTATTTGTGTAATACCCCGAAAACTAGTCTAGTCGGATATTGACTTTTGATTATCGGAATTTTATTCCTGACAATTATAAGAAAGCAATGCTTAATCTAATTTTGATAAATTGAAAATTATTTACTATTAATAATTTAGTGATCAAATTGTGATGGAAAACAAATGTGGGTGAGGACTAAATTGACTAAAGGGGTAACCGAAATATTGCATGGTTAAATTGTCCAAATTAGGTGAGTGGAATCCATGTGTAACTCTTATAGTGAACATGTGATGAATAATGAAGTTTTTTTAATTAACTAAATTATGGAAATTAGTAAGAAGGAGGGGGCAATCGACTAAGGAAAAAGAAAAAAAGGTGGAATTAAAAAAACAGCTTCTTCCTCTCCTATCTTCCATCGAGCATTTCTATGAGAGAGGGTGTGTGATAAGTGCGTAAAAGTATTGTTTTCCTTATCCTTTTTACTCATATTATTGTTAAAATTAGGCTCATTTTAGTTGCATTGGTAGGCATTCATGCATAATTTACTAGTTTCCTTCGTTATTGAGTTTGGTATTGTAATTTTGGTTGGTTTTTATGGAAAATTCGCTGCTGGTGTGCTTTATTTTGTACATGACAAGAGTGTCGTGGCAAATAGGGATTGTCGAAGCTGATTGCCGCAACATATCTGGATAAAAGTGGATAAGTCCGCCCAATTTCAGGATAAATACGAAAAGTAAGGGATAATTGCCCATATCTAGATTTACACGCAGAATTGGATAGAGATAAATGCTCAGATTTTGAAGAGTTTTTTTTGGAGATAAAGATAAAAGATATTAATTATCTCTTATTCAAATTAATTCAAGCTTATTCATATCCTCATCAACAACAAATCTAATAGCAAACTCTCCTACATATAGAAGATCAAATCGCACCTTTTGGGGATTAGATTTTAGAGAGAGAAAGAGCATATCGTACGCACATTCTTCTTTTTCTTTTCTATTTTATGTGATCCATGTCTGGGATTAAATTCTTTGTAATTTCTTCTTCCCCAACCATGAACTAATTTAAATTGGCTAGGGTTATTTGAGTTTTTTGGTGTGATAAACGATTAGATGGTTTAGGTTTTTTATTTCAATAAATTTCGAAGTTTGTTCATTCTTGGATTTTTAATCTTCATCTTGAGAGAATTAGGAGAGGATCTCGAGTGTTATCTATTAACTAGGCTTGAGAGAGCTAGATTCAAGAAATGAGTGAACACGGTTCTCATTTGACGATCATTGGTGGGAACTAATCCGCCTTAGGAATAAGGAACTGATTTCAGCGTCGAAGAGAAGTGTAAGATCGGTTGTTGTTCACACAAGGTTAACGTAGGGATGTATCACCAAGGCATGCACAATTAACCAGTTTTTCTGTTAGGGATAATGAGAAAACATTGAAGAACACTTCGCTAAGCTTTGAAGGAAGAAACCTAGTTGCCACGACATTAAAACCAATCCCAGTTGCCGCGGCATAAATTGTTACCTAGTTGCCACGGCAATTCAGCCAGTCTTGGTTGCCACAACAATTGAGTTGTCTCAGCAATCAATTGCCACGACAATCAATTTAGTCATTGCACCACTACTCACGATAACATGTCATACTCTCTCGATTACTCTTTCCATTTATTTCTATTTACTTAGTTTATTTTACTTTACATTCATCACCATCAGTCTATTTCTTTTACAATGCAGTAACTTAAGCAAAGTGGCCCAAACCAATCCCTGTGGAGATAATACTTGATACCTATCACTTTATTACTTGCGATGTGTTCACTTACACCAATTGCGTTGCACTTAAACCACACAACAAGTTTTTGGCGCCGCTGCCAGGGATTGACAATTAAATAAATACTAGCATAATAAAATACTAATATAATATAAAACATAAATTTAAAACATACTAATCTAAAACATAGATAAACATGCAAATTAAAAACACATACTAATCTAAAGCACTGCTCTCTTATTTGGCCACCCCAGCCGATCCATTCTTCCATTTCCATTTCCAATTCCTTTGAATGCCTATTTATAGGCAATGTAAAGGGGTGAGGTGGGTGACGTGGAGCCTTGTGCAACACTCCCCTCCCCTTTTTTATTATTAATTTTTTTTTACTTTTTTATTATTTTTTAGTTTTTTTAAGATTAATAATATTATTACAACAATACTAAAAATACTAAAAACCCGGACAAAAATAAGTGATTACACCGAGAAAAAGGCAAAGAGAACATACCATGGAAAACTCTTGCACTTGTTGTGGAGAACATCATGTGTTTGAAGATTGCCCTCAAAATCCTGCTGCATATGGCTACATGGAGGACCATAGATGGAACCATCAACAAAATCCTCCATAGTATGAATAAAAAGCTCAATTTTTTTTTATCATAACAGTTTTGCCGCAACAACAAACATGCCTTGGCAATGTAGTCTTATCAACAGTCAAGTTTCTCGGCAACAAATATGCCATGGCAATATAGTCATTTTCAAGAGCATTCAAATTCCTTGGAGGAAACGTTTCTCGCTTTCTTGGCTAGAACTGATAGATCAATTGAGGAGATTCGAGAGCTATCAAAGTACATGGATACAAGGATAACTAGGATGGATTTACTCTTGAGGGATTTAGAAGATCAATTGAGGAGATCCACATATGTCATAGATAACATGCCCTAACAATTAATTTCTAGGGGTACTAAAATCCCAAGGCTAGAGGTCAAGGAACAATACAGAGAGAGCTCTCTGAAGTGTGAGGAACAACTAAAACCTCCAAGTCGAGAGCCTACTAATGAGAAAGACTGCCCAACACTTGATGAGCCTATGCAACTAATTGTCATGACAATGATTGCGGATTCTGAACATAGTAATGCCGCGACAACACTCAGTGAGGCAAAGAAGAGTAATGCTACGACAAATTCTGAGGAATCTGATGCCCAGAATGTTACAACATTGATGCTAAAGTAGAAATATGTGGATTGCGCTTATCCACCATTGCCACGCTAATTGCATGACCACATATAGGACCAACACGATGGCAATACTATGTTAATGGAATATGACCAAATGATGACTGAACCTTTTGAATTTTTTGAAAACTCACCTCCTCCATTGCAGGTATTTCTCGAGGAACCAACGCTGGTACATTTGAAGCCATCAAAATCTCTACTGATGAAAATATTTGAGAGGCCTAAAGAAAATGGTGGTTGGATTTATAAAGCTTCTCAGAAATTTGTTTTTCCCTTGACTTACAACCCATTTTGGAAGAAGATTTCCACGGCAATTAGCTGGCGCATCAATTGCCTCGACAACTAGCTGGCGCAGCAATTGCCTTGACAACGAAGGCTACATCCAACCATGATGAATGAGGTAATTAAATGGTTGGGTGTTGATATAACTTTTCCTATTAATATATTTATGCCTTCAGAAAAAATAGCAAGGTGGAGTGTGTACATGAACTACAAGGGAACGCGAAAGAAAGATACCTCCACCATGGTAATGCAAAAGGGAGTAGCTGCAAGCGCATTGGCCCAACTCTTTTTGGGTAATATTATCACCCTATGGAGGGTGCGGATGAACTATAAAAAGTATCGGAAATGAACCTCATCAAGCTTTCTTTAAGGCAATAATATTTTATTCTAATTTTCTTTTCTTTTACATTTATTTTGATTTTAGTTGTTGTTCTATTTTCTATTTTAATAAGACCAGGGTATTGAAAGAGGCCTAGACAATCAGACTTGTCACGGAAAGTGAACATGAGCCACGGAAGCCAATATGTCGTGGCAAGTACTATATGAGTGGCAGATCTCACATTGCCACGACAACCATTGTCCCGCATAAAGGTAAAGACCATGTTATTGAACTGACCCTACTCAATCTCTGCATGAATTTTCAGATTCAGACGACACCATTTTTGCACCAATAAAGTCCCCTTCGACTGCACCATCAAAATTGCCATCGAAGCGTAAAGCTTCTAAACTAGTGGAGGCCGCAAAGGATGATGAACCGATTGAAGAGGTTATAATCACTCATTTTTGTCCGGGTTTTAGTATTTTTAGTATTGTTGTAATAGTAATATTATTAATATAAAATTAATAAAAAAATAAAAATAATAGTAATAATTTTAAAAAAAAGGAAAAAATGCGTGGAACATGTTGCTCCACCCCAAATATCCCCACCCCTTTTGATTTTGCCTATAAATAGGCAGGGGGCAATTGAAATTGGAAAGGAAAGAATGGAGGCAATCGGCTGGGGTGGTCAAATAAGAGAGCAGTGCTCTCGGATACCCCAGGGCCAAGGGGCAGTCCCCTCGGTCCTAACCGGTTCGATCGGAGTCCTATTTTGGGTCCGGTCTAGTTAATTTTTTGGAGAGGTCGTGGTAGATCTCGGTGGGGTCCAGTCGGGGTTCGTTATTCGAACTCGTAGTTAGGTATATTTTCTTTCCTTTTTTATTTATGTTTTAATTTTTATGATTTAATGAAGTAGTAGTTAATTTAAAATTGTGTTTTTTATTTGTATGTTTATCTATGTTTTAGATTAGTATGTTTTAAATTTATGTTTTATATTAAAATTTTATTTATGTTAGATTTATTTTTATTTAGGAGTTAGATTAATATTTATGTATGTATGTTTTAAATTAGTATTTTATTTGTGTTAGATTTGTTTTTATTTATGTGTTAAATTAATAGTTATGTATGTATGTTTTAGATTAGTATTTTATTTATGTTATATTAGTATTTTATTATGTTAGTATTTATTTATATTTTTATCGCAATGTATTTATTTATATTTGCCATGTTTTTTAAGTTTGCATAACGAACATATATTTTGTCAATGCGGTGCCCTTTTATTCGAGTGTAAACGGGGCCAGTATCAAGCGTAGTGATAGTGGTTGGGCGTTTACTCTCGAATAACGGGGCCTTTAAAATTTACTCGCACATATAACCAAATTTTAATTTATTCGTCACTTTAATCCGGAAAGTCTAATATTAATAAAGCGGTAATTATTAAAGTAACAATTTTGGGCGGTGTGGGGGTGCTAATCCTTCCCCATCCGTTTTACGGTGTCCGGCCTACCTAAGTGGCCGGTGTCGACTCCATTTTCAAAACAAAATACGGGTTTTCTAAAATCCCACGCGGAAGAAAATATTTCCAAACAATAAAAAACAAAACAACATCCTTTTTTAGCGAGAAAAAGACATCGCTACAGATGGCGACTCCGCTGGGGACATTTTTGTTTTTCAAAAACAAATGAGAGTCGAGCTTTTTCAAATAATTACCGCTTTATTAATATCGGAAATTCCGGATTAAAGTGACTATTAAACTAGCATTCGGTTATAATTGCGCGTTTGTTTTAACGCATTTAAAATATGGCATATAAACCCATTTTTTAAGTGGGGGGAAAATGCTAATGCTTTCGTGGAGATATCGTTCTCCCGTATGGGCCTAGCAAGTACCTTCGGGGCTCGAGTACCTTATACTTTCGTGAGGATATCGTTCCTTCGTATGGGTATAAGCGAATGGGTCCCCCTGAATTGAACCCGGTTGAAAGAAGCCTATAATGGGTGATGATCGGGGGCCTTGCTACTCTTAGTAAAGGACAGCAAGGACAATTCGGGTACCTCGTAGCACCAAAACTGCATGTAGAGAACATATAGAAACCCACCCTTTTAGAGCCATGCGGATAACCTAGGTGTTTTAGACGGGATGTAAATAGGGTTGTTTTGTTTGTTTACCTTATCTAAATTATTCTTCTATTTATATGTTGTTGATCTTAATCGGTACTGACTCGTTTTCTTTTTTGTTTTACCCTTTTTTGCATACATCATTGCATTTGCATTACATTGGGGTATTGGTTCAAGTGGTTTACCCGATCAAAAAACTTTTTTTCATTTTTACCCTAATTTTAAATTAACCCATTCTTGTGATCATATCATATCGGTTCATTTTGGCATTCACTGCATGGCATATCATAACACTTTAATTTTTGCACTTTTACCAGCATGAAATGCTGATTCACGAATGGCTTTCAATTTGAAAAATTATCATCGGGAGAAAATCTAGCACTCTAGATATCAAGGTAATATTCAAAGTTGCAAATAAATCCCGCGAGTTCAGAAGTTGAGCCACGCGAACCATTTTTGAATCAGTACTTTCACATCTAAGACATGTATTTTGCATTTACATGCATACATTTTGAAATTTCAAAATTAGTCCCTGGGTTGCCCCATTAAATACAACAAAGTTGGTCGATCTAGCACCTTACAGAGCCTCTTACAAAAGCCTGATCTTGGGGCATGTCCAAAAGCACCCCCACGTCTTTTACAAACATTATGCCTCTAACAAGGCCTCAGTCCGGGGGCATTCTTTGCCAAGGTCCAGCATTCATTGTCGAGTCAAATTCTTGCATCTTTGACCACAGACTGCAAAAATGCACCTAATCCAAAATAATAATAGTAACGAGCTGCCATGAGCCAACACAATTTATAAACCCAACCTAGGGGGCAACAGAATCCACACTCAAAGTGCCAAATTCAAGAGCAATTTCAGACGATGGCATAGGAATTAATAAAATGTTGGGGCATGCACCCAGATGACTGATCGAACCCAAGTTGAGGTTGGGGCACCGTCACATACAAAAAACCAAGATCCTGACGGGACCAGTGAGGAATCAGGGGCATCCCTTTGAGGATCAAAAAAATCATGTCACATTCATGCATGTAGTTGCATTCATCTTGCATTAAACCGTTTTTGCAAACGTCATACATTTAGATTAAGTGCATATCCAAAATCACCATGCATTTAAGATAGACACATGCATTTAGGCATAAAAATCATGTATGCATTTTTGCTTACAAAAAGGTTCAAAAAGAGACCGAACATCCTCAGTCGTGGGGGCAACAACATGACAGCCAACCTTAGTCTTAGAAGAGGCCAAACACAAAGAGGATGCTGAAACTTCAATAAAAGGTAACAGTGACAAATTTTGTGAACATTTACTGATTAATGTTTTTTTTCATTTTTAGGTCATACCTCTCCGCCAGTAGAGCAGCAGAAGTAGACTTTTCCAGATCTTGCCTTTGTCATTGTTGATAGGCCAACAATTTCCAGATTCTGCTTTACCACTGACGGTGCAACAATATAGACATCCTGAAGATTTTGTATCTCCATTGATAGTGCAACAGATCCGAACCTTTCCCCAAGCAGAACGAAATTCTATTCAAGTCTTATTTCTCTGCTGACGGTGCAACCAGACCTAATTTTTCTCGAGTCTCACTTCTTTGTATAGTTCAAGAAAAAAATTATCAAAAAATAGAGCTGAAAAAAATTAGAAAAAAATCAAAAATCGAAAAAAATCAAAATTGAAAAATCAAAAAAAAAAAGAAGTGAAAAAATCAAAAAATGAAAAATCAAAAGAAAATTTATCAACTTTCATCACCCGATCTTGTCTCTCCGCTGATGGAGTGGTCGGGTCCAAGCTCCCTTCGTCCTCAAATCATGCTCTCCGCTGATGGTGTAGCCGGTTCCAGGTCGTCATTATCCAATCCAATCCTCCGTTGATGGAGTGGTTGGGTCTGAGCTCCCGTCGCCCCCAAATCCTACTCTCCGTTGATGGTGTAGCTGGTTCTAGGTCGTCATTGTCCAATTCGATTCTCCGCTGATGGAGTGGCCGGGTCCAAGCTGTCGTCGTCCTCAGATCCTACTCTCTGCTGATGGTGTAGCTGGTTTTAGGTCGTCATATTATCCAATCCAATCCTCCACTGATGGAGTGGTCGGGTCCAAGCTCCCGTCGTCCTTAGATCCTGCTCTCCGTTGATGGTGCAGCCGGTTCTAGGTCCTCATTGTCCAATCCAGTCCTCCGCTGATGGAGTGGTCGGGTTCAAGCTCCTGTCGTCCTCATATCCTGCTCTCCGCTGATGGTGTAGCCAGTTCCAGGTCGTCATTGTCCAATCCGGTCCTTCGCTAATGGAGTGGTCGGGTCCAAGCTCCTGTCGCCCTCAGATCCTGCTCTCCACTGATGGTGTAGCCGATTCCAGGTCGTCATTATCCGATCCAGTCCTCCGCTGATGGAGTGGCTAGGTCCCAGTTGCTGCTGTCCTACTTATCCGCTGATGGTGTAGTAGGGTTCCAGTTAATATTTATGTTTCTCCGTTGATAGATCCAGCTTTACTAATTTTAAAGTTTTCTTTATTAATGTTGTAGCTAGAAAACAAATCAAAAGAAGAAAAAAGAAGAAAAAATCAAAGAAAAATAGAAAAAAAAGAAAAAAGAAAAATAGAAAAAGAAAAAGAAAATTAAAAATAAAAATAAAAATAAAAATAAAAAGAATAAAGAATAAAAAATCAAAGAAAAATAGAAAAAAAGAAAAAAGAAAAATGAAAATGAAAATGAAAATGAAAAAAATGAAAAAAATGAAAAGATAAGATTTCAACCAAATTCTAATCATGCCTCTTCGTCAGAGTCGTAGCTTGATCACAAAAAAGAACAACTATCCGATCCTGCCTCTTCGTCGGTGTCGTAGCTGGATCAAATCTTCAGACCTTGCCTCTTCGTCGGTGTTGTAGCTTGGTCAAATCTAACTTTCAGTTCTGCCTCTTCGTCGGTGTTGTAGCTGAACCTAATTCACTAACTTCCGGTCTTGCCTCTCCGTCGGTGTTGTAGCTAGACCAAATTCACCAACTCTTGATCCTGCCTCTTCGTTGGTGTTGTAGCTGGATCAACATTACTAACTTTAGACCATGCCTCTTCGTCGGTGTTGTAGCTTGGTCAAAATTCACCAACTTTCAAGTTTTATCAATGTTGTAAGAAAAAATCAAAAAAGAAAAAAGAGAGAAAAAAGAGAAAAAAAGAAAAAATATGAAAAAATATGAAAAAAGAAACAAAAAAGAGAGAAAAAAAGAGAAAAATTGTTAGTTTTTTGATCTTGCCTCTTCGTTAGAGTTGTAGCTGGATCAGACATTAGAACTTTCACCTATCGGTCTTGCCTCCTCGTCAGTGTTGCAGCTGGATCGAATTTTGTAGACCATGTCTCTTCGTCGGTGTTACAGCTGGGTCGAACTCTCTATAGGTATTAGCTTATTATCAATAATGTAGCAAGTGGGACTCATTTTGCTTCCCCAACAAACAACCCCCAATTTTGAAGGCTTTGCTTCCCTAAAGTGACAAGGTAGATCAATCAAGACAAGAAAAAAGACCTACGCCGAAGAAAAAGAAGATCTACCAAAGAAGGAAGACACGCGTCAAAAGGAGAGAAGTTCAGCGAGATAAGACAAAAATGAGTGCTTTTGATCTTTGCTTTGTTCTCATTTCACAAGAACAAGCAAAGAGGAGCAACTGTAATCACTCATTTTTGTCCGGGTTTTAGTATTTTTAGTATTGTTGTAATAGTAATTTATTAATATAAAATTAATAAAAAAAATAAAAAAAAAATAATAATTTTAAAAAAAAGAAAAAAAGGAAAAAAATGCGTGGAGCATGTTGCTCCACGTCACCCCAAATATCCCCACCCCATTTGATTTTGCCTATAAATAGGCAGGGGGCAATTGAAATTGGAAAGGGAAGAATGGAGGCAATCGGTTGGGGTGGCCAAATAAGAGAGTAGTGCTCTCGGCTACCCCAGGGCCTAGGGGCAGTCCCCTCGGTCCTAACCGGTTCGATCGGAGTCCTATTTTGGGTCCGGTCTAGTTAATTTTTTGGAGAGGTCGTGGTAGATCTCGGTGGGGTCCAGTCGGGGTTCGTCATTCGAACTCGTAGTTAGGTATATTTTCTTTCCTTTTTTATTAATGTTGTAATTTTTATGATTTAATGAAGTAGTATTTAATTTAAAATTGTGTTTTTAATTTGTATGTTTATCTATGTTTTAGATTAGTATTTTATTTGTGTTAGATTTGTTTTTATTTATGTGTTAAATTAATAGTTATGTATGTATGTTTTAGATTAGTATTTTATTTTTGTTATATTAGTATTTTATTATGTTAGTATTTATTTATATTTTTATCGCAATGTATTTATTTATATTTGCCATGTTTTTTAAGTTTGCATAACGAACATATATTTTGTCAATGCGGTACCCTTTTATTCGAGTGTAAACGGGGCCAGTATCAAGCGTAGTGATAGTGGTTGGGCGTTTACTCTCGAATAACGGGGCCTTTAAAATTTACTCGCACATATAACCAAATTTTAATTTATTCGTCACTTTAATCCGGAAAGTCTAATATTAATAAAGCGGTAATTATTAAAGTACCAATTTTGGGCGGTGTGGGGGTGCTAATCCTTCCCCATCCGTAACCGACTCCCGAACCCATCAATTTTAAATCTTTGGTTTTTTTACGGTGTCCGACCTACCTAAGTGGCAGGTGGCGACTCCATTTTCAAAATAAAATACGGGTTTTCTAAAATCCCACGCGGAAGAAAATATTTCCAAACTATAAAAAGCAAAACAACATCCTTTTTTAGCGAGAAAAAAACATCGCTACAGAGGTTGCGGAAACTACGGTTCAAGATGCACTACTAGCTTCTCGTCAACAACCACCACGAGCCAGAAAAAAGGACCAAGGAAATGGCTCGAAGGAAACTAGTCATTCGAGGTGATAACCTCTCTGACTAACTCATTTGCATTTCATTTTTCTTTTCATTTGTTTAATTTTGCTTGCATTGGGAACAATGTTTCTCTCGAGTTTGGAGGGTTGTTTCATAGTTAGTTCCATTTATTTTTGTTATCTCATGTTAGGTTACATATGTTACTTGCCATGTCTCTTACTTGATTAAACTGCCTAAACCTGCTATAATATACTATGATGATTTTTTTTCCACTGCACTTACATAAAATCTTAGATTTTAAGATTAGCATGAAGAGTACTTGGAATTTTGCTATGATGTTGCATATTTTGACATTGTTGTGATTTGTTGATTAAGGGAGACCTAGTGAACTTTGGTATGTCTAAAAATGGGTAAATTGTGCTAGAGGTTCCTAAAACTGGCTCTAGCCTAAAATACAATTTGAATTAAGATAATTTCTTACTAGAGGTGGCTATCTGGCTCTAGTTGTCACATATTAAGAATCACTGGAGGTTCCTATTTGACTCTAGTTGATTAAATTAAAAAAAGAAATCATGCTAGAGGTGCCTAAAACTGGCTCTAGCGTACTTAATTGCCCCGACAAATAATTCGATAAAACCTAGTGTTCGCATGGAAACCTATTAGCTGATTCGTACACAACTCTGCACACACATTTTCACTAGCATTGTAGTTTGATTTTGAGTAATTCTCTGTGTTGTCCGAAGATCGAAAGGTAATCAACTTTTTGTGCCATCGTTCTGAGGATTGAAGTTAGGTAAGAAGCATGTTTTGGTGGTATGGGCCTTAGTAGGAAATTGTTAGTGTTTTGCATTGCTTGAGGACAAGTGATAGTTTGAGTTTAGGGGTGTGATAAGTGTGTAAAAGTACTATTTTCTTACCCTTTTTACTCATAATATTGTTAAATTTAGGCTCATTTTAGTTGCATTGGTATGCATTCATGCATAATTTTCTAGTTTCCTTCGTTATTGAGTTTGGTATTGCAATTTTTGTTGGTTTTCATGGAAAATTCGCTGTTGGTGTGCTTTATTTTGTGCAGGAAAGGATTGTCGTGGCAAGTAGGGATTGTTGAAGTTGATTGTCGTGGCATATCTAGATAAAAATGGATAAGTCCACCCACTTTCAAGATAAATACGAAAAGCAAGGGATAATTCCCCAGATCTAGATTTATATGCAGAATTGGATAGATATAAATGCTCATATTTTGAAGAGTTTTTTTGGAGATAAAGAAAAAAGAGATTAATTATCTCTTATTCAAATTAATTCAAGCTTATTTCTATCCTCATCAACAACAAATCTGATCGCAAACTCTCCTACAAATAGAAGATCAAATCGTAGCTTTTGGGGATCAGATTTCAGAGAGAGAAAGAGCATATTGCACGCATCTTCTTCTTTTTCATTTTTATTTTATGCGATCCATGTCTAGGATTAAATTCTTTGTAATTTCTTCTTCTCCAGCCATGAACTAATTTAAATTGGCTGGGGTTATTTGAGTTTTTTGGTATGATAAACGATTGGATGATTTAGGTTTTTTATTTCAATATATTTCGAAGTTTGTTCACTCTTGGATTTTTAATCTTCATCTTGAGAGAATTGGGAGAGGATCTCGAGTGTTATCTATTATCTAGGATCGAGAGAGCTAGATTCAAGAAATGAGTGAACACGGTTCTTATTTGAATGATTGTTGGTGGGAACTATTCTGTCTTAAGAATAAGGAACGAATTTCAGCGGCTAAGAGAAGTGTAAGATTGGTTGTTGTTCACCCAAGGTTAACGCAGGGATGTATCACCAAGGCATGCACAATTAACCTATTTTCTGTTAGGGATAACGAGAAGATATTGAAGAACACTTCACCGAGCTTTGAAGGAAGAAACCTAGTTGCCACGACACTAAAACCAGTCCTAGTTGCAGCGGCATAAATTGTGACCTAGTTGCCACAGCAATTCAGCCGGTCTTGGTTGCTACAAAAATTGAGTTGCCTCAACAATCAATTGCCACGACAATTTATTCAGCCATTGCACCACTACTCACGATAACTCGACCTACTCTCTTTAATCGATTACTCTTTCCATTTATTTCTATTTACTTAGTTTATTTTACTTTATATTCATCAACATCTGTCTATTTCTTTTACAATGCTAGGTCTGTTATGCTATAAACTAGCCATTGTTTTGTTCTTTGTTCTAAGTGAATCCCAACCAAATGCTACGTATGTCCAAATGTGATCCAAGGCAAATGTTCTAAAATATATGAACTCAGATACTAAGCTTCGATAAGAAATTCTAACAAGCAATGTTATGAATTCTAATAAAATTTCTAAAGAAACTTCGATAAGACTTAGTAAGAATAAGATACGATGGTAAAATGAATTTCGACTAAGTCTCCATAAGACTTAGCTATGTATAACTAAGACTAATCTAAATGTTATTACCTTATGCTTGGTTACATCGCTTTCTCATTGATCAATGTTTTATCTTATTATGGCTTACTACCTCACTTAGGTTATATAAGCCTAATGCATTCATTCCATGCATTTGCAGGTTTTATGATTATCCTTTTTGTTGATTGTATTTGGAAGATTGCAAGGCACACCATAAAGACCTTGTAATTTGACTAAGATTTACCTTGAAACTCCTAGAATGGTGGCATACTGCATTTATATAAGCTTATATGTATTAGTTAAGATAAAATCCTTGAAAATTTGTATAATCTTAAATTGGGTTCTCTTGAACACTTTGGAAAGAAAAGTGAATGCTGGATTTGTAATGCTTAATGTGGTCTATTTGTAAGAAGTGATACATAATGTGAGAATGCCTTAAATGGTTAAATGTATGCATGTGTAATACTGGTCAATAATAATTGATTACGAAAGTGTCTTTGAAAATGAAGTCTATGTGACTTTATGCTATGTTATATAGGTCCAAATAGATTTAATTATGCAAAACTTTTAGAAAGCATACATGACTTTTAAATTTGTATTTCTAATATGATTGAATTGCGAAGTGCTATCTATGAGATCATGAAAATTTCAATTGAGTGTGTAACGTTTACTTGATTCATTAGTTTTTCTAAAGATAAACTTTGGCGGTCGAATGCTATGGGTATAAATGTTAAGTGAAAACTTTACATTTAGCTTTTGTAATTTGACGTGCTATGAATCAATGAGTAACCTTGCTATTTCTTATTAATCAAAGAAAGAATTTTGGTATTATATGTTAGGAGAAAACCATTCTATGCTAAATTATGTCATATTCAAATTGGTACAAGTTATGCCAATTGTTGAAACACCATATCATGCTATATTGTATCAATATGAACTTGATTAAGCTTGACATGAAATTTGTAATATCCCATTATTTGATTAGTGACCAAAACATAACGAATCAAAAGTTAGTGGTTTTAGTTCAGTGACTGAAACGTAAAGTTTTTAAAGTTTGGTGATAAAAGTGAAAAGTTTGAGGACCAACATGGTAATTTTCCCAATAATTATTTTTATTCCATAAATAGATAGATCATCTAAGGGTGTGGATCGAATATAAAAACTATGATTTGATCTGATATTTCTATTATTGGAAAATTACGGTTAAAGTTTAAGTGTAATTCGAGTAATCGTATGAGCTTGGAATTTTATGAAAATTTGAGGGAAGTCTTAAAAAGACCCGAAGAGCATAGCATCAAAGTTTTGAATCATTTTTAAATCATTTTATATTCGATTCTATTCAGTATTTTGTATAGGTGATGGAATGGCATTTTTGAAAATAAACTATTTCATTAATAGCAATTTAGTCATTTCACCTACACTTTTTAATAAAAATTGTTTATGGAAGAGGATAAGACATAGGTGCTGACTTGTAATTGGTTATATCTAAGGGGTAAAATAGTCATTTGACTATTTTAGAGATTTTTATTCTTTTATAGCCAAATTAGAAGACATTTGGCATTAAAACAAAAGATACAGAAAGCTAGAAATTTGTTCATCTTTCTCCCAAGTAGCTGAAACCCCTAGCAAGGTAAGAGCAAAAAGTTTAATTCAATTTTTGGCTTGATTTACTTGATTTTTTGGCTAGAGACATGAAACAAGAAATTGATCTCCCTTGAATTCTCTATCTTTTGACATAAGTTTTGCTTAGTTTCTATGTCTCTAAGTTGAGTTTGATGATTAGGGTGGTTGAAGAGCATGTTAAGATTTCATGTTTTAAGGCTCAATCAAGTTGGAAATGGTGTTGTAGTGTTTTTTAGATGCTTGAAAAGATGAAAACTTCTTGGAAAACCTATAGGGACCATTTCAGCAAAATGAAGAATATTAGGGGAAATTTTGTAAAAATTATTTTGATGTTGGATTTGATTAGAACGATGTTTTCTAAGTTTAATTATGTTGTTGGATTGAAGAAAACATCATTTTAGGACCAATTTGTGAATTGTGTAAATGGTTGAAATAAGTGAAAATTGGAAAATATTCAAGAAACATGGGTATGTTGTTTGCTATGATACAATGATCATTTTGGTATTAATATTTTTGAAAATGGAGATGAAATGTGGAAGTTTCCAAATTTTTGTTTATAAACCCTAAGAGAGAGAATTTAGGGTTTAAAGGGAAATTATCAAATTATTGGTTTTAGTGTGTATTTTGAGATAAGATTAAAGTATTGGGAGCATGGTGGTTACAAAGAAGTACTTGGTTGAAAATATTAATTTTTCCATATTGGTATGTACATGTATTAGTAAAGGTTGGACATGTACTTAAGGTTGCTTGTGTCATGTATTTAATGTACAAACAAATAACAATCGAGTTCGAGTACAAACGAGTGAAGAAAGAAGATAGAAAGTGCATTCGAGCTTAGTGAGGCTAGTATAAATTATAACTTTGAAAGTGTCAAGGTGAGTGCAATGCATGCATAGTGTCACGGGGCTAGTCTTCTACTAGACAACCGTGCGGCCTTAGCTGCTTTCTCGGCTGAAAACTGGGCTAAGTCACCTGAAAAACTCCTAAGTAGGAATACTTAGAAACCGCTGCAGAACAAAAGAAAGGCGATGGCAAAAGAACAAGAGAAAGTGAGTGAATACTGAGTTGTATTACTCTGGGTAAAAGCTTACAAACTGAAGCAAGTGATGAATGAATGAATGAATGAAATGACCTGGGTTGAGCCTCCTTTTATAGTGAGAGCTCAGTACAATCAACGTCAAGATTACAATGGATCAACGGTCCAGATGAGAGCCTATCCTATCCACAACATTTGAATTTTAAATAAGAGATAAAGTGAGAATTATCTTTACAAATAATCACAAAAATGATAAGTGAGATGCCTTATCGGATTTCACCATGGTAAATACTCTGCTTGCCCATTTCACCATGGTAAATGGCCAGCTTTCTTGGGTCATTTGGCAAGCCCAAAATTCTGTAGAGATAGGCTTGGGCTGCCATGGTTGCACTTATCTCGGTCGCGGGCTTGCGGTCCGTGACATTCTCCCCCACTAGTTCAAGTGAACAAGGTACTCATGCCTTGGTACTGGTCGATCTGCTCCTAGAATTGCCATAAGGCACTGGTGGGTTCCCAACTCATCTTACACTCGGGAATACCCTTCCATTGAACAAGGTACTCATGCCTTGGTCGATTTCCCACTTGATAAACAACTCTTTCTGAATGGATTGCTTCTACCTCTTTCTCGTATGAGACCTTTACTCCGACTGGCGCTCGGTGTGATTTGCCCCGATCTGGATCATCCTCATCATGGTGATATGGCTTCAACAAACTCACATGAAACACCGGATGAGCTCGGATAGTTGGCGGCAACTCTAGTTGATAGGCCATGGTGCCTACCCGCTTCACAACTTTGAACGGCCCCTTATATCGTCACACAAGCCCCTGTGATTTTGGTTGCGCAAGATCGAAGTCAATTTGGCAAGGACTAGATCACCAACCTCAAAGTACACATCCTGATGCTTTCGATCTGCCCACTTCTTGGTCCGCTTTCCCGCCTTCGCAAGCATGCACGGGCTAAGTCATAAAGCTTATGCCACCCCTTGGAAAAATGATAGGCTGCTGGACTCGGCTCCTGGTACCCGGTTACAACCGCGTTCGGTGTAAGCGGCTGCTGCCCGGTTACAATCTCGAACGGACTCTGGTTTATCACCTCGCTCCGCTGCAAGTTGTAAGAGAACTGGGACACATCTAACAGCTTCAGCCAGTCACGCTGATTAGCACTCACATAGTGCCTCAAGTAGATCTCAACGAGTGCATTCACTCTCTCGGTTTGCCCATCGGTCTGCGGGTGGACACTCGTCAAGAAGTTCAAGTTTGAGTCTAACAACTTGAACAACTCTGTCTATAACCTCCTCGTGTCCCGATCACTGATAATTGATTGTGGAACACCCCAATACTTCACCACGTGCTTGAGAAAAAGTCTAGCTACCTCCTCAGCTGGACACACCTTGTGTACTGGGATTAATGTCGCATACTTGGAAAATCTGTCTACGACCACCATAATACTAGACTTTCCGTCAACAACTGGCAAACCGACTATAAAATCCATGGAAACACTTACCCATGGTTTCTCTGGAATTGGCAAAGGCTGGAACAACCCCGCTGAACTCTTCTGCTCGATCTTGTCTTGCTGGCACACAAGGCAAGTATTCACATAGGCTTCAACATCACTTCCCATGTGTGACCAATAATAGTGCTCTGCCATCAAGGCCAATGTCCAGTGCATCCCCGGATGTCCCGCCCACTTTCAACCATGGCATTCCTTCATGAGCTCCTTTCGAATTCCATCAAACTGAGGCACAAAGAGGCAACGTCCACGAACAAACAACAAGCCTCCCTCTAGCCAAAACCTCTGGGTTTTGCCCTCCTTGGCAAGTTCGATCAATGACTTGGCCGTTGGGTCATGTGTCAATCCCTCCTTGATGCGCTCCAGCATCGATCCCTCTGGCAAACTCACAAACTCCATGGTATACCTTCGGCTTAGGGCATCGGCCACGGAATTCACCTTCCCAGGTTTGTGCTCCAAAGTAACGTCGAACTCGACAAGAAACTCCTGCCAACGAGCTTGCTTCGAGGACAACTTTTTCTGAGTCAAGAAGTAACTAGTGGCAACATTGTCGGTGTACACCACGAACTTGGACCCAAGAATATAGTGTCTCCATCTGCGTAGACAATGCACCACCGCCGTCATCTCCTTCTCATGGACTGCGATCTCTACTCGGTCTCATTGAGCTTCCACCTTTCATATGCAACCAGATGTCCATCTTGCATTAGGACCCCACCAATGGCAATGTCAGATGCATCAGTGTGAACTTCGAAAGGTTTGGTGTAATCTAGCAACACCAAGATAGGCTCACTCACCATGGCGAGCTTGATCTCATCAAAGGTTTTCTGGCACTCCATTCCCCAATCCCACGCCTTGTCCTTCTTCAGCAAGTCGGTCAATGGTGCGGAAATTTTGGAGTAGCTTTTGACAAACCTCCGATTGTAATTCGCCAACCCCAGGAAAGATCTCAGCCCGGTTACCTTAGTTGGCGCCTCCCATTCTTCAATGGCTTGAACCTTCTCCTTGTCCATTCAGATCATGCCTCCTCCAACAATGTGGCCAAGGAAAGGAACCTCTTGCCGGGCAAATGAGTACTTCTCCTTCTTGACATACAACTCATTTTCCCGCAAGACTTTGAACACCTCCCGCAAGTGTTCGACATGCTCCTCCAATGTCTTGTTGTAGATGACGATGTCAATGGCGTAGACTACAAAAAACTTGTTCAGGAACGGTTGTAGCACCTTGTTCATCAGGGTATAGAAAGTAGCTGGAGCATTCGTGAGGCCGAAAGGCATCACAAGATACTCGAAAGAACCATACCTCGTCACGCAAGCTGTCTTCGACTCATCACCCTCGGCTATTCTGACTTGGTAGTAGCCCGATCGCAAGTCCAACTTGGTGAACCACCTTGCACCACCAAGCTGGTCGAACAAGTCCGCAATGAGAGGAATCAGATACTTGTTCTTAACTGTGAGTTTATTCAAAGCCCTGTAGTCGATGCACATCTGTAGGGACCTATCGTGCTTCTTCTAGAACAACACCGGTGCACCGTAGGGTGCCTTTGATGGGCAGATGTAACCGGCATCTACGAGATCGTTCAACTGTTTGTGCATCTCCTCTAACTCAGGCAGGGCTAGCCGGTAAGGGGCTCGAGTGAGGGGCTCCGCACCTGGCACAAGCTCAATCTTGTGATCAACATCCCTATTCGGAGGCAACTTCTTTGGCAACTCGACAGGCATAATATCTTCAAATTCCACCAAGACTTGTCCCACCTCATCAGGGACTCCCTCAGTTGCGACAGGCTCATCGCACACCAAGGCTGCCAAGAAGGTTGGCTCCTCCTTGCGCGCCGCCTTTGAAAACTGAATTGCAGATAGAACTTTTGCACCTACTCCTGACCCGCAGCTCACTGGAACAATGCATTGATGCTTCAGATCTAGAATACATAGACAATCCGCAAAAGGAATAGGGAAAGCGTTGATCCGGTCTAGAAAACTTAACCCAAGCACAAAATCAAAGTCATCGAGTAGGATTACCTTGAAGGCTTCCTTACCGGTCCAACCTCCAATGTCAAGTTGAACTCCCTTTGCGACTCCCGCAATCGGTACTTCCTTGGCATTCACTGTTTTGATGGATCCACTAGACTTCTCGATAGTAAGGCCAAGTTTCTCGGCAGTTTGCTCAGACATGAACAGTTCAGAGGTACTGGTGTCAACTAGTGCACTCAACTTCTGGCCAGCAATAGTGATGTCGATGAACATCAACCCTTTCTTCTTTCGACCCTTATTGACCTCCATTGTACTAATGATGGAGCCAAGCTTCAGAGCCTCGCTAGTCTCGCCATCAGCTGTCTCCTTGATGACAGTGATTCTGTTCTTTTGGGGATAATCCCTGGCAATATGCCCTTCTTTGTGGCAATGGAAGCACTTGCCATGCTGCTTGTCCCTCGAATCTGCATGTTTCCCATTCGAAGGCTTATTCCCGCCACTCGAATCTTTGTCGGATCGACTTGACTTCTCCTTATCTCCACCATGACCTTTGTGCTTCGGTTTTGGTTTGGAGGAGTCAGGTTTCCTATGCCCAATCTCAATGATAGACTCGGCAGCAGTCAAGGCAGTAGAGAGCTTGGTCACTCCCCGTCGCTGTAACTCCATCTTCGCCCATGGTTGCAACCCATCCATGAAGGTGAAAAACCCATCCTCTTCACTCAAGCTCGAGACCTGCAAACTCAACTCCACAAACTTTCGGACATGGTCCGTCCCTCAAATTCTTGGTATCTTCTTGCCTAAGTCGCCTCAGCTTTGACTGTGCCTCATCTTCAGCATACGGAGGATGGAACTATTCCTTGAACTCTTCTTGAACTCCTTCCAAGTCTCAATGGCAGTGTTCCCACGCTTCACATCTTCGCACCTACGTCGCCACCATGTTTGTGCAAGATCAATTAAGTAAATACTTGCAAAGCTTACCTTCTTAGCATCTTCCTCGATGCCCACGGCTTTGAAGTATTGCTCCATTCCCCAAAGGAAATTCTCCACTTCCTGGGCGGACCTCGTCCCCTTGAACTTTTCTGGTTTGGGGATAGCTCCCGAGGTTCTAGGCACTGCAATAGTCGCGCTGTTCGCAATCGCCGCTTTCAGCACGAACAATTCGGTCTTGAGCAGCTCCACTTCCTTTTTCAGTTCATCTTTCTCAGAGTTGGAACTCTTTGCCTTGAGCTCCTCAATCTCATCCCTTAGAGCAACCACCATGGCCTCTAAGGCATCGCCACGCGTAGACATCTTCACATCCATCCCATTAAGAGCTCCTAAACATCATCCTGAATTCCCTCCAAGGACTCGAGCTTCTCGAAATCCAACAAACTCAGCTTCTCAACATCCAATGGTTCCAACGTCGCCTTGGCCTCTGCCATAGATTCTCGAGCTTGGTAACCCTTCCCTAGATCGATGTGATCATGTCCTTCGACGAACCCCTCTTGGATTTGTTAGCTGTGGCCTCTGCACCCTTCTTCACTGTAGTATTCTCTTCATCACGTGCCATCTCGCATCAGCAACTTCTCAGCAAAACTTCGCTCTGATACCACTTGTCACGGGGCTAGTCTTCTGCTAGACAACCGTGCGGCCTTGCTGCTTTCTCGGCTGAAAACTGGGCTATGTCACCTGAAAAACTCCTAAGTAGGAATACTTAGAAACCGCTACGGAACAAAAGAAAGACGATGGCAAAAGAACAAGAGAAAGTGAGTGCATATTGAGTTGTATTACTCTGGGTAAAAGCTTACAAACTGAAGCAAGTGATGAATGAATGAATGAAATGACCTGGGTTGAGCCTCCTTTTATAGTGAGAGCTCAGTACAATCAACAGTCAAGATTAGAATGGATCAACGGTCCAGATGAGAGCCTATCCTATCCACAACATTTGAATTTTAAATAAGCGATAAAGTGAGAATTATCTTTACAAATAATCACAAAAATGATAAGTGAGATGCCTTATCGGATTTCACCACGGTAAATACTTTGCTTGCTCATTTCACCATGGTAAATGGCCAGCTTTCTTGGGTTATTTGGCAAGCCCAAAATGCTGTAGAGATAGGCTTGGGCTGCCATGGTTGCACTTGTCTCGGTCGCGGGCTTGCGGTCCGTGACATTAGCATGATTTTATGTCATTCATTATATAATTGACATGTTAAAAATATGTCCAGAATTGAGAATACATGCATGGATCACTACTTATCCATGGAATGTTATTTTACGTATGAATTGCTTAATATGTATATATGTTGCCATGTATGAGATTATGATTGATATAAAGCCCAAAGTATGAGATAGGAAATTAAAAGTATAGTTGGATATCCATAGAGTCATAAACAGCTGTATAAACATTTTAGCACTCCCGGTAGAGTGCAAATTATTATAAGCACTTTAGGTAAAGTGCAAAATAATTAATAATTGTATACTCCGGTAAGTATACAAAACACTTCGGTGTTAAGCACTTCTAGTAAAGTGCACCTAATATACTATATACTCAAGTAAGTATAGGGGGATGACTCGCGTACCAAAAATTTCCTTAATTCAATACTTGGGCTAAATGAATTGAAAAACAGGATAAAAAGGCTTGAAAGCTCGATGATGAATATGGCAACGGTATTGGTAAGAATCAAGGTTATTACCATGTAATATGTTATTATACATATATCGTGTCATATATGCTAATATGCATAAGTTGATAGGTGATCATATGCATTGTTATTTATTTATATTGATACCTATGTGAAATTGCATTTGAATTAAATGTTATTGCCTCACTAAGTATATGCTTAGCGATGACTTTCATGCGTAGGATTTGAAGGAGCTTCGAGGGAAGAGTAGCCGAGCATCACTTTCATATTTTGGGAGGTATATCTCCATACTCATAGTAATGTAATGACATCCATTCTTTCTTTTGGAAATGTACTAGATGGCATGTATAATTAGTGGGGTTGTAATAACTTATCACTAAATATGGTGGGTTAATAGTTGTTGATTATGGATGATGAACCTAGTAAGTCCTATTATGGTTATAAATGGTAATGGACTAAGTTTGTTTGAAAAATATGGATTCTAAGATAGAAATTTTAAAAATATGCCTAGAAATGTATGCAAAAGTAGTTTGTTCGAAAAATCAGCATAAATTCCACAATTGGAGTTAGACAGTGAATCTTATATGTATGAACTAAAAATTTTGTCTAGTTTCTTAAAAATTAACGGTGACTGATTTCGAATTGTATGTAAAAAGTTATGAATTTTTATTCGACAGAAGGTCAGAAAACAGGGTAGCAGAATTTTCAAAATTCTGGGCTGTGACGTGAATCTAAGGATTTATTTGAATTTTTGTGTAATGAATTTAGGCTAATAATTTATATGGTTAGAAAGCTTAAAGAATCTAGTTTAATTAGAAAATTTTGGAACAAATTTTCGATGTCTATAATTTTTTTTATAAATTTTTCAGTAAAGGCAGTGCAGGCTGCCAGTTTTCTATATTAAGAAAATATAAGGGTTTAATCTTTGTTAGTAACATCACTGACTCGTATTTAGTGTTAAATACGGGAAAGGGATGTTACAAAATTCATTTGAGGCAAGTCCCTCTTAAAATGAGCTTAAGGTCAATCATTAGATTTTCGAATCTTATTTGATAACTTGAAAATTTTAAAAGCATTCGAATAAGTCTCCGAACTATAATGGTCCATGTGTTATAGCATGCCCAATGGATGGTCTAGACTCTACATAATTTTAGAATATATAACCTTGCTCTTGTTTGGTAAAAAAATCAATTAGCTTATTGTAATCATGATATAAATGACTAGGAATCTAGTAAGATTTGATATGATTTTTGCAAGTGAAGTTTGTGGGTAAAGGAACCATGTGTTTGTTAAATATTATGATAATGTATAGGAAAATTTTTGTTAGCATGTAATGAAATTTAGAAAAACATGTGCTTTCCTATCTAAAATTTTGAAATATAGTTACAAAGAAGCATTTAGGACTGTGTTATGGTTGTTGGTTGTAGAACCTTACTGATTTTTGGTGTTATGTGAATCGTATGCTTGATCTTAGGGAAGGTATTGATTGTCGAATTGGCTAAGGAAAGAATTAATTAAGTTACATGGCTTTAAGACTATTGTTAAGTGTTGGTTTGATTGGTAATTTATATTAAGATTTTAAGGGTTACAAGGCAAATCCATAATAATAGATTGGTATTTATGAATGACACCAGATGCAGGATTCAAAAACAGGGGACTGCTATTAAGGGGCTAATTAGGAAATTGAAAACTTACTAATGAACTTTACTAGTTTTGAATGTTTCAACTACATGTTATCTGTAAAGCAGTAATATATTGTATTAGAACTGATTAGTGTAAAGCTCCCTCGTAAGTACCTCATAAGAACATAAATTAGTAACCCGTCTTTGGAAAGTAAACACGAGCACTAGCTATGTCGAATATATACTGGACAAAAAAACTTTGAAGTGAAATGATTTATAGTTTTTGTGTTCTAAGGATTTCTAAACCTAACGTTTAGAATGATGAAATGGTAATATATGTTGATTATGACATGAGATGGTATTGATAGATTAAAAGAGTTAAAAATACAATATTGAAATTTGATTGAAGATGCAGAATGTTTAATTAATGAAATACAGTTTAGTAGAGAATGAAATGTACAGTTTAGTAAATGTAATTCAGTGCAGTTTTGCATTGGAAATGCATTGCATAAATGTAGTAAAAACAATGCAGATTTATATGCATCGGTATTGTTTAATATGGAGAACAGTTTGGCATGTTTTGTGTAGTATGAAGAATTGTTAATGCAGTTTTGGAAGTTTAGAATATATGCAGTTTTAGTGTATGATTACAGTTTTGAATTAGTATATATGTATGCAGTGCGGAATATTAATTGCTGCAAAACAGTTTTGAATCAAATGCAGTGGGCAGAATATTAAAATGTAGTGTTTGAAGTGCAGCTCAATTTTTGTGTTTAAACAGTTTTGAATTTTAAGTGAAACTGTTTTATGGCTAAAGAAATATTGTCATATGATTGGTTATGATAGACATATGGTAAACAAGCTAACTTTTGATGAAATAAGATAAATAATTCATGTCATGTTATGATTGCATGGAATTAAAACAGTTCTAATAGTTTGTTATTTTTGTTATGTATATTGAATTGGGAGATATAATTAAAGGAAGGCTAGGAAAGGTTCAATCAAGGATAGGTCGGAATTGTGGATTTTGGGATATCCCGTAACTTCGGGATATCATGTGAGTGTAGTTGTATTTGTCTCGGATGACACAGAGTCCTTCCGATTATTGTCTCTTTGAATTTGAAGTACACGATACCTATGTATGGTTGCATTTGATCATTTCATTATTCATGTGGCTCATTTAGAGCACATTGGGTGGTTTCATACATGGCATGGCATTTTTAATAAGTACATTTGATTATGATTGCATTACTTATTCATCTTGTGTTTTGACCATGTTGTACTTTGTAATGATATGATATATGATATTGGACATTTTTTGGAAACTTAGAAACTAAATTAAAAACCTTATACCCTAATGTTATAAGACTTCAAGAAATGAACTATGATCTCTAAAGCCTTAAGATTTTAATGAATGAAATATTAATTTTTAATGCTATAAGCCTTTGACCTCCTAAGATCTCTGGAGCTATTAATCTCCTCTTTGCCATAAGAAATTAAGAGAAGAGAGAAGTAAGTTTACTTGTGTCATAAGCTACCCCTCATAACTTTAAAGCATAAAATATTTAAGTTGCCTAAACAATGGAAGTCCATGGGCACTTTGGCATAGTAAAAAGGTATAATTCGGGACTGCGGTCCACGAGCTACGACTCAGGGGTGACGACCCCATATACGTTATATATTGGCGACAATAGGAGGTAACATGGGAAATGGTAAGGAGATTGACGACAGTTGGATGGATAGAGAAGAGAAGCTAGGTTTTTTATGCTACAAACTAGCCATTGCTTTGTGCTTTGTGCTTTGTGCTAAGTGAATCTCAGAACAATGCTACTTATGTCCAAATGTGATCCAAGGCAAATGTTCTAAAAGTTATGAACTCAGATACTAAGCTTCGATAAGAAATTCTGATAAGCAATGTTATGGACTCTAATAAGATTTCTAAAGAAACTTCGATAAGACTTAGTAAGAATAAGATACGATGGTAAAATGAATTCTGACTAAGTCTCCATAAGACTTAGCTATGTATAAATAAGACTAGTCTAAATATTATTACCTTATGTTTGGTTACATCGCTTTCTCATTGATCAATGTTTTATCTTATTATGGCTTACTACCTCACTTAGGCTATGTAAGCCTAATGCATTCATTCCATACATTTGCAGGTTTTATGATTATCCTTTTTGTTGATCGCAGTTGGAAGATTGCAAGTCACACCATAAAGACATTGTAATTTGTCTAAGTTTTACCTCAAAACACCTAGAATGATGGCATACTGCATTTATATAAGATCATATGTATTAGTTAAGAAAATTGTATAATCTTAAATTGGGTTCTCTTGAACACTTTAGAAAGAAAAGTGAATGTTGGATTTGTAATGCTTAATGTGGTCTATTTGTAAGAAGTGATACATAATGTGAGGATGCCTTAAATGGTTAAATGTATGCATGTGTACTACTGGTCAATAATAATTGATTAAGAAAGTGTCTTTGAAAATGAAGTTTATACGACTTTATGCTATGTTATATAGGTCCAAATAGATTTAATTATGTAAATCTTTTAGAAAGCATACATGACTTTTATAATTTGTATTTCTAATATGATTGAATTGCAAAGTGCTATCTATGGGATCATGAAAATGACAATTGAGTGTGTAACGTTTGCTTGATTCATTAGTTTTTGTAAAGATAAACTTTGGCGGGCGAATGCTATGGGTATAAATGTTAAGTGAAAACTTTACATTTAGCTTTTTTAATTTGATGTGGTATGAATTGATGAGTAACCTTGCTATGTCTTATTAATCAAAGAATGAATTTTGGTATGATATGTTAGGAGAAAACCATTCTATGCTAAATTATGTAATATTCAAATTGGTACAAGTTATGCCAATTGTTGAAACAACCATATCATGCTATACTGTATCGATATGAACTTGATTAAGCTTGACATGAAATTCATTTGAGGCAAGTTTCTCTTAAAATGAGCTTAAGGTCCATTATTAGATTTTCGAATCTTATTTGATAACTTGAAAATTTTAAAAGCATTCAAATAAGTATCTGAACTATAATGGTCTATGTGTTATAGCATGCCCAATGGATGGTCTAGACTCTAGATAAATTTAGAATATATAACCTTGCTCTTGTTTGATAAAAAATTCAAATAGCTTACTGTAATCATGATATAAATGACTAGGAAATCTAGTAAGATTTGATATGATTTTTGCAAGTGAAGTTTGTGGGTAAAGGAATCATGTGTTTGTTAAATATTATGATAATGTATAAGAAAATTTTTGTTAGCATGCAATGGAATTTTGAAAGTTTTATATCTTGGTCACTTGAACTATGGAATGTGTTTTCGGTAGCATCGTCAATTTTGGTTTTCTTCTGAACCGGGTTGAGTGTGTTACAATTTGGTAGAATAATAGATTGAGTTATGTGATCATATATTGGCGTGCTCCATAAATGTTCGATGATATGTTTGTTAGGAGTAGTATCATGGGGAAAAAAAAGGAAGGGGAATCTAACGTGAATTGCTCGTATGAGGCAGTGGCCCTTCGATTGGTGAGCAGTTGGGCGTGCAGCTACTGCCCTTGCATGCAAGGCGCATTTGTGATGCACGAATAGGAAAAAGGGGGGGAAATTTAGTCCATGGTAGTAGCATTTTTGGAGAGAATTTAATTGGGGTTGGACAGTGAGATATTGCCCTTGTTTCGAGGATAATTAAGTGGAAAAAAAGGATTATACATTGATTATAAGGGAAATGATTATTCGTATGCGAGTTGAGGAAGGAGTATTTTAATTAAGTGATTATTTTAGTGTGGTCAAAGTTATATTGACCCTTACATTTTCTTGTGGAAGATAGGAAGTGTTCGGATGAGTTTGAGTTAGGCATCGAGGCGTTGGCGTCAAGACTGAAGCAAGTTGGTGAATGAGAATGCGGAATTCAGCTTTGAAATGGTTTAAATTGTATTTTGGGATTTTAAATTAAGATTGAAACACTGGTTTAAACTTTTAAGTAAGTATGATGTGAATTCTCCCTTGTTTTCGGTTGGCGAAATTGGTTTTATGCACTTATTTTTGAATTACATGGTACCTACTATTTATGCATGTTTTAAGTATGTTTTATACTGATTTTGATCATATAGTGATGATGAATGCATTTGGAAAATGATTCATTTAAGTATGAGGAATACTTGTTAATGCATGGTTTAATGCATTGAAAGTGGTTTTGAATGTCGCATATAAAAACAGTGAGGTACATGTGATATAAAAGATTATATTGGCAAGTGATGTGATTTAAAATATTATCGGATATAGTTGGCCGGCCATAGTATTGATAGTGCACTATAATAAGTCACCTCGGGTGTTGAGGGGTTTATGTGTACCGAATACTCCACCACAAGTACCCTAATGGCCGAGGGGTTATATGGTACCGAAAACTCCCGTTAGTGGATTTTACATATAACCAATGATTGGGTTGTGATGGTACCCGATTGTGATCGTACCTTAATTTTGGTTGAGATTGTATGAAGTGTTTTGAGAAGACACTTGTTGAATATGTGTATCCGATGTAATATTTTGTAAAGTGGAACTTGGTTTATGATCACTTGCAAGCCAATATAATTGATAATGTATCATGTTGATGGATTATGTTGTATAATGTGATTTATACATGTTGCGCTCTTTAAGCCTCGCTATTGGAAGATAAAGCATAAGAAAGCTTAAATTAAGGATGCATATGGAAGTTGGGCATTGAATCCATATACATGATTTTGCTTATGAGCTAAAATGATTTGAGTTATGCCTATGTTTTGGAAAGTTTAGAAAATGATCATTTAATTTCAATGAATGCTCTTTAAGCTTTGCAAATGAAATGATCATGCATGAGGAAGCTTAAATTTAGGTTTTGCATATGGGATTATGCTCGCAATCCATGATACATGATCATGCACTTGGTGTAATATGTTTTGAGGGTTTGTGTAAATAATTTGAAAAGTTTTGGCAAATGAATATCTAGTTCCAAAGATGGTTTTATACATTTGTTTTAAATGCTTTGGAAAGGGCGAATTTGACTTGCTTTAATATGGGTTTTTAATATCGATTTTGGTTTTGAAAATGCATTGACGTTTTACCCTTTTTTAGCGCACTCACTAGGCATTATATGCTTACACTCTCTTTTCTTCTGTCAATGCAGTGGACTAACCAAGTGTGGGGTTGTGGTTCGAGGCAAGGTAGAATCCCAAGACAAACGCATTAAAAGAGTATGTTTACGGTGTTATAATTATTTATAATAAGGCAATTTGGGTAAAATATTGGGATGAATTATTTTATTTAAGATATGATAACTTGATTGATTTTATATTACGTTAAATGATGATTGTATTTAATGAATAAGTTGTTGGTATTATTTTTAATGCTTTGTATAATTGGTGGTTATGATCTAATGATTTAAAATGTTCTAATAATGATGAGTTTGTTTATTTGTGTTATAAGAGTATTTATGGTCATATGCTTTAATTCCATAATTAATCTTTAAACCTATATTTGAGGTCTTGAGCATTTAGTGCTTATTGATTAGTGCTTTATATTATTAGGAAGCATGCCTCTAGATTTCTTGTACAACAATGAATGATGTTGATTTTTTGGCATATAATTACTTCTATTGGTTGAAGAAGTTATTGTGTTCAGTATTGTTCTTTTAGTTTAGGTGGTGTTTGCTCGTTTTGAAACGAGCAGAAGGGTGTTTTTGATAAGGCGTGACCACACCTTGTGATGGATGCGAGTCTGGTGTTGGAGTATGCACAAAGACCAATAATGAGATGATTGTAAAAGACATACTTATTTTATCATGTTTATTAATATAAAGCAATTATTATTTGTCATTCTTATTCTGTGCATTTATAAATAAATTGAATTATAAAAAAGTCTTTAGAATAATGTAGTTATTCATGAATGTCTTTAGTCGAGTATTATTGTGGGCATGGAAAACAATAATATATTAAGACTAATATGTAGTTGATTGATGATAAAGTGTTGTCATTGACATGAAGATGTCAAAATCAATACATAAGTATGTGTTAGAGAATGACATACTGGACTGACCTCTATGAGCATGTTTCTTGGATTATTATGTGACAGTCACAACATTACTCATAGTGATAACTACATGTATGATCCTCAGACTTGAGATCATCATTATTTCAACATCGTGAGTAACATATTTTGATGCGGTCGAACGTGCATCGTAACTGACTACACTATAAAAACTGATACTGGATATGGCGCAATCTATGTAGAGGAATATGGTTGATCAGGATAGGATTTGTCCCTCCTACATAATATGAGTAATATCATAGTCCACTTGATTGAGTGAGACTAGAAAATGTATGGCCATGCTCGAATAAATTGATATGATGTAACACCCCAAAGTATGGCCTAGTAGAATTATCATTTGAATATATATTAAATACCATGTTTTATTTTGTAAATCTAGATTAAATAAAGGTCAATGTAATGTTCTAGAATCGGCCTAGGTGTACGCCTCAAGTTTGAATGTAAACCAATTTTCTTAGAATGTTGTTTTGATAAATTGACCAAATGAATAAAGGACTCAACTGAAATAAATGGACGAAGGGATAGTTATTAATCAAAAGACCAAATTTATTAACATGTTAAACCAAAGATTTGCATGTAAAACTCTAAGGAATTTAGGGACCTATACATGTTTCATGTGGACAAAAGTTAGTGGAGGGGGGAGAAACTCTCGCCCAAGAGAGCAAATTTAGAAGAAATCATCTTCTTTCTTAGGATTACCCGAAACAAACTTGAGAAAGAGAGGGGGAGTGAAAGCTTTATGAATCCACAAGGAGCTAAGCTAAATTTTGCTTCAATCCCTGGGTCTAATTCGAGCAACCTTAAGAGGAAGGTGAAATCCTCTTGTTCTTCTTCTTTACACTCTCTCAAGTTGAGTTGTTAAGATGTTCTATGAAATCACTGGTTCTATTGGATGACATATGTATGATTTCTCATGTTTAGGAAGGTAATGGTATAGTTAGGTTAGTATATTGCTTAAAAATGAATCAATTGTACTATGCCTTTTCTTGAATGATTCGGGTGACATATATATGATGTATATTTTATGGTTGTGAAAATGTGTAATCTATTTGAGATGTTAGATTGTATGATAATGATCCCTAGGGTGTTGAAGTAATTCAAATGACTGACTAAGATCATTACTTGATTGTAAAAATTGAGTTTGAAGATTGAATTTAATTCTATTGCTTAGTAGCATTGTTATTGGACTATTTTTGTGAATTAAAGAGGTGAAATAGACTGTTTTGACAAGAGGAAATGGGAAGTTTTATCTATCAAAATAGGGGATTGATTTATAAAAAGAATAGGGACTGTTTTAAGTATTTTTAAGTCAAAGGGGGACTGTTTTAAAAAGGTACAAGGACTGATTTTGGTAAACTGAAAACAGGGGAGGTTGTTTTATTAACAAATGGAATTTTTTATTCCAATATAATCATAATTGGGGCTGTTTTGTGTATATTCATGTACACTTATGTATTTGGGACTGTTTTATACTAAAGGATCATGTTCTGGACTGTTTTGAGTAGTTAACATAGGGAAAATGCTCAAAGAATATGTATAGTGACTGTTTTATAAGTTTTGGGACTGTTTTGAAGTATTTAAGCATGAGTGCTAATATGTGGACTGTTTTGCATTGATATGAAAGTAAATGGATTGATTTGTGTGCCTATATGTGAAATTGTCTATGTTAAGGACTGTCTCGTATTGATATGAAAGTTTGTGAGTTGTTTTGTAAGCATACATGTGCAAATAAATAAATTAGGAACTATTTTGCCATGATATATATGTAAATGGGCTGTTATGTGGATGTTTATGTGAATATATTTACACTAGGGACTGTTTAATATTGGTAGAGGTATTAGTGGGCTGTTTTGTGTGAAAATATATATAAACTTGGGAAAATTAAATAGTTTTGTACGTGAATAAGTTGTTAAAAATGGTTCTAATGTATGAATATACTTTTGTGATATTAGACCAAAAGGGGGTGTTGAAGGACTAAATGGTGAAGGGGATCAAATAGTGGGGAAAACAAAAAGGGATCGTGATTCGTGAACAGTACTAGCTCAGATCGAACTGTGAGTGTAGTTTAAAGTCTCGGGATAGGCCTAAAACCTTCCCGAGCATCTTTACTTGCTTGAATTATATTGTCTAAATCATTATGCTAAGCCATACTTGATTTTAAGGTTGAGGTGGAGGTAAGTACCTAATTGCTAGGTACTATATGTTATATAATGTTTGATTAAGCAAGGTGCTATGATTGAGAAATTTATATGTTCCTATGTGTTAATGTGATAACTTATAAGCTTGATCATTTGATTATGAGAATGTGAATTATGCTCAAATCAGATTCTGATATATTGTGATAAAATATGAGCATTGTTCATGTGATTATAAGAATGTGGAGCTATGCTCATTTCTGATATGAATAAGATATGTTACTTGATTATTTGAATAAGGAGCTAAGCTCAATCCTGACTCTGATATGATAAGATTTAATTGAAAAGCCTTGGTTTCGAGTGAGTCATAGGTATAGTTGGCATGCCATAGAGTCTATAGAGCTCGTGTTTGGGATGGACTACGGTCCTGGGCTACGGTCCTTATTTGGCAACAGTAGGAGGGCAGTGTTGTGGTCACTTGGCGACAATAGGAGGGATTGACTGGTACTTTGAGTAGCTTTTGTTGGCGATAGTTGGGTGGGGATTTGTGTACCTAGGCTACTCGATTCTCAAGGCTGTGTAAAGATAAGATAATGAAATTTGTGGTCTAAACTAATGGATTAAGCTTGTTATCTTATATACTAAGCCATTTGTACCTATGATATGCCAGGTCAATATCTTATATGCTAAGCTATTCGTAAATATGATCAATAGAAATAATGAAAGCTATGAGTTAAAGTAATGAATCCTTAAAATAACTTGCATAAGTTTAAGTTATATGTTTGATAGAATGCCTATGACATGTTGGATTGTTGGGTAATTGTCCTTGAATTAGAAATAGATTTAAATTGAGAAAAGAAATTGGTTAAGAATTGTTTGAATCAAATATTTCTAGATTTGTTTGTGGGTCAATTCATGTTAAGAGAATTCTTGAAATTGTTCAATGTGGTGTTCGATTAATTGCCCTGTTTTGTGAGCATATGAAAGTGAACTGTTTTTTATATGTTTATATGTACACATGAATAATTGGACAGTTTTGAATATATATGAAATTAGTGGACTATTTTTGATATGTTTATATGCATACATAAATAATTGGACAGTTTCGAATATATATGAAGTTAGTGGACTGCTTTAGATATGTTTATATGTATACATGAATAATTGGGCAGTTTCGAATATATATGAAGTTAATGGATTGTTTTTTATATGTTTATATGTATACATGAATAATTGGACAGTTTCGAATATATGTAAAGTTACTGGACTGTTTTTGATATGTTTATATGTATACATGAATAATTGGACAGTTTGAAATATATATGAGTTAGTAGACTGTTTTTTATATGTTTATATATACACATGAATAATTGGACAATTTTGAATATATATGAAGTTAGTGAACTGTTTTTGATATGTTTATATGTACACATGAATAATTGGACAGTTTTGAATATATATGAAGTTAGTGGACTATTTTCGATATGTTTATATGTACACATAAATAATTGGACAGTTTTGAATATATATGAAGTTAGTAGACTATTTTTGATATGTTTATATGTATACATGAATAATTGGACATTTTTTAATATATATGAAGTTAGTGAACTGTTTTTGATATGTTTATATGTATACATGAATAATTGGATAGTTTTGAATATATATGAAAGTTAGAGGACTATTTTTGATGTGTTTATATGATTACATGTATATTTTTACAGTTTTGATTAGATATGAAAGATTGTGGACTGTTTTTGAACCTATAAATGTATACAAATGAATTAATGGTGCTATGGATGATTTAATCAAAAGACGTACAAGCGAAATAGGTTGCTTGAATCACAAGACTACGATAAAAGAAACCAAGAAAGTTTATAAGTTCAATTATGAATTGATAATGACTTGTATAACAAGTAAAGTGAATCTTAGCTTATTATATGTTCTTTGTGTGATTAGATAAGCTTGGTAAAATGCTTACATGTTTGATTTGCTTGAACACTCAAATACTTATGATTTGTTGAACAACCTTGGAATTTTATACATGTGTTTATTCAGATATCTTACCTTGGAATAGCTAGGTTCTTGTCCAAGCTTAGATTCATAATTGCTTAATGATCTATCAGTGAAAGGATAAGTTGGTTGATCTTGCTTTTAACTAATTCAAAGTACCTCACTAAGTATGTTTATACTTACTAAATCCTTTCTCTACCTTTCAGGGTAAAACTTGGTTGTGTTTGCCTTCGAGCTTCAGTTGGGTCACAAGTACAAAAAGAATGTTTGTAATTTCTCCTTTTGAACTCCTAGATGGTAGCACATCTATGTTTAGTTTTCATTGTGCATTTGGATGATATTTGGATTCTATATGTATATAAGTCTTTAAAATGGTTACTGCATTGTGTAAATGGCCTATATGTCTTTTTGGTTGCTTTGTTGCTAAATCATGTTGGTTATGACTTTATCTTGATGTATAAATGGTTGTTGGATGAGTTAGATATGTATCTTATCATTCGAATGGTTGCTTGTGGTTCAAGATAAGGGGTGTTGATGTTTGAATGGTTACTTATCGGATAAGTCATGCAAGGTTTGATGTTAGAATGGTTAATTGATTGTGGTCCATGTATTGGGTTCTATTATGGGTTTGTGAATAGCTCATCTAGACCTTATTAGCATGTGTATGGTCAAAATAGGTCTAAAAGCTTGCTTATCATAGAGTTAAAATCTTGTTTTTATAATTAAAGAAAGCCTTTAGATTGATAGTAAATGTCGTTTGTCCTTATACATTTTACATGACCTAGCATTGGTCGCTCATGTGCTATTTACGTGGGTAATCTTAAACATGATTCATTCAAGAGATTTTAGGATGCATTGATTAATAAACAAGACTATCTATAAGATGTTCCAAATGGTATTTTATATGTTGGCAAAGTAAAAAGGGTTGTTTGATGTCTAAGTTATTCATGGAACAACTTTTGAACGCTTTATTTATTAGGATGGCTTAAATTTAGCTTACTTTTGTAACAATAAGATCTTAATATTATTTCTAAGCCAATCTAGTTTGTTCCGAATCTAATCTAAAGATTATCTTTGTGATCAAATGAAAAATAATTTAAGCCCTAAAAATGTTATAAATGGTATTTACCTTCACTAGTATGTCTTGAACATTCTTCTTATTGTTTGCTTGTTTGTTTGTGTTGTGTTGAAACTCTTCCTAGTTTGGTTTACTCCTGAGTCGGGTTAGGGGTGTTATATATGAGATATCATAGTTACCCGTTTATTATAGTCTACTCAAGATATCAAAAAATATTAGTGGACTATACAAGTGTGACTATTTCATGACTTGTGTCTGATCTAGATATGAGGACAAAAAGATGTAATACACGAAAAGAGTTAATCACGAAAAAGGTTATGTCGAACCACGACTTCCTGTAACTTACGTAGCAATGGTCCATTGCTAGATGAAACTCATTGCTTGTAATATTAGAATTGTTCTAGATATTACTGCTAATGTTACATGAACCTACAAGGGTCACACCCTATGATTGAAACAAAAAAATATCGACTAGATAGCATATGTACGAACTTGTTGTACACGTAATAAGTAAAAAACCAAAATTATTATAATTACTATAGATAATATCATTTATATATATATTAATACTAGATAATTATTATAATTATCAAATACTATTAAAATATATATCTATAAAGAAACCTACTTAAAGTAGAATCAGATTCTACATATTTAATAATATTTGGTTAAATATATTATATATTTAATGAATCCGAATTCAATTAGAATTTGGTTTTTGAATGCTAAATAAAGGCATAAGGTCTAGCAGCCGAAAATATGCCTTTTGCGAAAAACCTCTCTAATAGTTAGAGAAGTAAAATATTATTCGTTTCATTTGGGTGGACTGCGTAGAGGTTGAACGTTGTTGTGATGAATTGGATTCGATATCGTGATAGAAGAATTGGATTCTCCTAACTCCTTACGGTTTTTCAGATTTGTTCCTCATACATGGATCACTGGCAGAATACGTCAGATAATTTTTCTGCTATGCCATGGGGTGTACCAGTATTTCCCAACAATGGTATTAGAGCCACTTGTATGATACGAATTCAGACTTAAATACTTGGATGATGCTTTTGTATAAGATGCATGTTTTTCTTTTCTATTTTGATGAGTATACGATATTTGTGCGAAACAAAGAAATTGAACCTAGACACGGTTAATATGTTAATCTATTTTAAATAAGTTTTTACAATCGATGGTTAAATGTTAATCACATGTTTGTTGCTGTAAGGTTTTAATGTTCGTATGTTAATTGTTAACATGATGAACATGCGGTTCTGATAGCAGATCATTTTCGGTAGAGGAACAATGGTTGTTCCAGTGCGAAAAACCATAGGGATTGAAAATTCCCAAAAACACTAATGTGTTGATAAAAGTTATCAAATTGTGAGTTTTTCTATAGTAATCAAAGTGCTAAAATTAGAAATTTTCTCGAAACTATCGGACCGCATAGGCAACAAAGTCATAGAAACTATTTTGGTGATTATAATTAACAAGATAAAACATGTGTATGTTTTGGATGATATGCACGATGTTTGAAATGCATGGTTATAGCACAATAGCCCATTTACTTTAGTTTTATATTTATAAATATGGCATGCATGTCGTGCCTTTCTTTCATCTACTGTAATTCTCTTCTCATCTTACTCCTTCGTATATAAAATGAGTTTCTAAAAAATTGTAATATTTACGGAGAAAGCGTGGATCACAAGAGCAGAATGATGAGCCGAACAAAGGTGGATTAGATTCTTGAGAAGCAAGATAGACCTTTATTTTATTTTGTTATCTCCTTGGCTTGGGATGGGCCACCTTAGTTTTATAGGCTATAACCATTGCATTTATATTTACTGCTTTACATATATGTGTTACAATGATGTTTTTAGCATGATGGTAACTGATTAGATCATACTTGAATGGCGAGATTAATATAACAAAACCCTCCATATTTAATTAAAATAGTCATCCAATATTAGCCCTCGTTGAAACCTCGATTGGTACTATATAGGTTTTGCCAAAGTGAAGTACTTATATCTATCTTGGTTAAATGCAAAGAATAAGCAAGTGATATTCACTGGTTGTAATATTGGTTCAACTAGGTTGTTCTAATGAGATTAGAAACCTAAAGGCTAATGATTTGGATAATCATGAGATGATTAGGAACAATAGTTGTTCACCAAATATAGGAATTACATGAGATGTAATTAGCAAGTGTTGCTTACCTAAATAATTGAATTCTAGGAGTAAAGCCAAAGCTGACTTAGGATGAAATGAAATATGGATCCTTACCCACTAGAAATACTTTTTAGTAAGTTTTTCAATTTTGAGTTTTTTTAATAGTATGAATGTTATTACTTTATAAACATGATAAAAGTTACTTATAAATCATATTTTATCGTTGTGGATTTGTTATGGCAAAATCAAACCCATTATCATTGTGATTCATCCTTGAGATGGACAAATTGAATGGCTTGAACTTCCTCGATTGGTTCCGTAACTTGAAGATTGTCCTCAAGAAAGAACGGACAACTCATCAAAGAACCCGTCCCTAAAAAGCTAGCAGATGATGCCTCCAAAGATGAATTGGAAGCCTTTGAAAAACACTCAAGTGACATGGTAGATGTTGGGATTTTGATGCTTGCGACCATCACTCTTGAGCTTCTAAAGCAACATGAGGACATGGTTCCCTATGAGATGGTTAAAAATCTCAAGGAATTATATGAGGGGCAAGCTCGTCAAGAGAGGCATGAGACCTCTAAGGCTTTGTTTTGATGCAAGATGGTGAAGGGAACTCCAGTAGGAACTCATGTGCTCAAAATGATAAGGTATATTCAGACCCTGGAAAAGTTGGGCTTCCCTCTAAGTGTAACGTTTTATCCCTTTCTATCCTGAATTCGTTCCTCGTACATGGATCACTAGCGGAATACACCAGATAACTTTTTTGATACCCCATGGGGTGTATCAGTGTTTCCCAACATCTGGCGGAATACTCGTGAATTGAACATTTGCCTTGCACGGGTGGTAATCAATGATTAGGTCATAGTCTTTTAGTAGCTCCACCCATCTTCATTGTCGAAGATTTAACTCCTTCTGAGTTAGGATGTATTTTAAACTCTGATGATCTATAAATAATCGACATTTTTCTCCATATAGATAATGTCTCCAGATCTTTAAAGCAAACACGACCGCAGCTAGTTCTAAGTCATGCGTAGGATAGTTCAATTCATGTGGCTTGAGTTGCCGAGAAGCATAGGGAATGACCTTGTCGTCTTGTATCAATACATACCCTAAACCGAGGTGGGAAGCAACACTGAAGACTATAAAGTCTTTTCCCTGTTCAGGTTGGATTAGAATAAGAGCTTGAGTTAGGACTGGCTTCAATTGATCGAAGCTCCACTGCTAGTCCTCAGACCATTTAAATGGAGTATTCTTTCAAATGAGTCGAGTCAATGGAGTAGCAAGAATTGAGAACCCTTTCACAAATCTTCGATAATACCCAGATAAACCAAGAAAACTCCTAACCTCGCTAACATTTCTTGGAGGTCTCCATTCGATGACAGTTTGAATCTTCTTAGGATCAACCTTTATCCCTTTGGCCGAGATAACATGGCCAAGGAAGAATACTTCCGAGAACCAAAACTCGCATTTTCTCAATTTGACATATAGCCAATTCTCTCTCAGTGTTTGGAGTACAATTCGAAGGTGATTAGCATGTTCTTCCTTGTCTTTCGAGTAGACGAGAATGTCATAGATAAAGACAACCACAAATTTGTCCAAATAGAGTTTGAACACTGGTTCATTAAGTCCATGAAAGCATCTGGAGCATTGGTTAGCCCGAATGGCATAACTAGGAACTCGTAGTGACCATAACGAGTCCTAAAAGCCGTTTTGGGTACATCCGAGTCTTGTATTCTCATTTGATAGTACCCCGATCACAAATCGATCTTGGAGAAGACTTTAGCATCCTTAAATTGATCAAAAAAGTCCTCAATCCTTGGCAATGGATACTTGTTCTTGATAGTGAGCCGGTTTAGCTGACGATAATCGATACATAACCTTATCGACATGTCCTTCTTCTTAACAAACAATATGGGTGCTCCCCAGGGTGAATATCTGGGTTGAATGAAGCCCCTGTCTTAAAGCTCTTGCAATTGTTGCTTAAGCTCTTTGAGTTCAATAAGGGCCATTCGATATGGAGCGATAGACACTAGATCACTCCTGGGTTGAACTTCAATCTTGAATTTGATTTCCCGAATAGGGGGTAATCCCAGCAATTTCTCAGGAAAAACATTAGGGAAGTCAGGATCAACAGGGAAGGAAGTCACACATAATTCAATTTCATCACTTTTAATCATAGCAGCAAAGATGCTAATAGGTTTCATATCGATCAAGGTAATGGATTGTTCTCCTAGACCACGGAGAAAGAACTTTCTCTTTTGACAATCTACCCAAGCTTGATGCCTTCCTAACCAATCTAATCCCATAATGATATCGAATTCAATAAAAGGCAATAACAATAGGTTGGCTAGGAAAGGGATGCCCTGAATAAACAAAGGGCAATCCTTACATATTTGGTTCACTATTACATTGTCTCCTAAAGGATTGGTAGCAATTAAGCTACAACTAACATATTCAGGCTTCAATTTAAGCTTTTCAATTAAAGGAGATCTTATAACTGAATGGGTTGATCCCGTATCAAATAAAGCATAAATAGGGTAAGTATCGAGGTAGATTGTACCTGCAATTACGTCAGGATATTCCTCCTTCTCCCGACCTCGGATATGATAGACTCGAGCAAGCGCCCGAGACTCTTGATATGTAGCATTAGACCCTTGGCCTTTGCTTTTTCCGTAGTTGCCTGAGTTAGCTTGCTTTGAACCCTTACCCCTGGGTGAAGCAGTTTGATTCTAATGGGGCGAAGCATAAGAGGGCAATTTGTTCAGATTTTGGGGGCAATCTTTGACGTAGTGCGTCGTGTCTCCGCACAAGTAACAAGCATTAGTAAGCTTTCTACAAACTCTGGTATGGTTCTTTTGACAAGATTTGCAAACAGGGATTTGATTCTCCCTCCCAGTATTCCCAATGATATTCATGGATACGGTAGGTGTCGAGGCTCTAGACATAGCCTGCGACTTGGGTATGTAAGCACCCTTAGAGAAATTTCCTTGATTGGAAGAATTTCTTCCTTGATGTTTTTGTTTCTTATTGCACCAATAAGACTTGTGAGCATCCATCGATCTTTTGTTATCTCGGGACTGATTCTCCGATCGTTTTGCTGAAGTCTTCATCTTGGCTTTGGTAGCTATGAATCAGTTGACCAATTCTTGGAAGTCATTAATCCCCAAAGCAGTGAACATGGGGCCTAACTTACCATTGAGTCCATCTATGAACATTCTACACTTGTCCTCTTCTTTCTTTATGAATTCTGAGCCATATTTGCAGTATTTGCAAAACTCGCTAACATACTGCTCGATCGCTAACATACACCTCCCCTTGCTTTAGATACTGATCACTAATATACTTCTTTTTGAATTCTTTAAGGAAGAATTCCCAGGTGACAGCTTCTTCAGTGCTGCCAAGGTAGTAGCCTCCCACCAATTCAGTGCCTCCTCAGCCAATAAAGCTACTGCAACTCCAGTTTGTGTTCATATGAGCACTGTAGTTACTTAGACAAGATCCTTGTCGTATTCTCCAACCAATACTCTGCTTCTTCTGGCTTGCCTTCACTTGTTCCAGTGAAGTTGTAAGCTCAGTGTTGAGCTAACTTATCAATAGGAGCTCTTGTTGGTTTTGCTATCGGAGAGTCAGGAGTACATTGTCTCATTGAGACAATCATCTGATCAAACATCTCCTTTAGGCTGGAGAAGCATTCTCGTTGAATAGGATGAATCACGGTAACTTCCTATTGAACTTGTTGAGGTTCATCCTTACGCTCCCTCCTTCATTGGATGAGTCAGTCGGGCTTTCATTGTCCTTGCCCAATCTTGTTTCAAACATTCTATATATAAGGAATAAGAGAAGTCAAGCTCAAGTCACAATCCAATCAATAATCAAGTAACTCCTAGGTAGCACCTAAATGATCAATGGCAATAGCATATTCATGCAATAGACCCTAGAATCATGCAACCTTAAGCTCTGATTACCATTCTGTAACATACTCTAATCACCCTAGTAGGATTAGGTAAGTTACCACAATTACAATCAATAATCCATTCAATTATAAATAGTGAGTTCAATTCATTTTAAGCCTTTCTTGCACATTAAGAAAAAGTTCAAATAGGTGAGGATACAATAGACAATGCATGATGCATCTACTAGATATATTAGGACCCATAATGCAATTAGTTATCATGATCAACACCAATTAGGATTTACTTGTTCTTCAAGCAACCATTCGAATGGTTAGAGAATACAATAGGAAAATTTCAACATTCTATGTAGCTATTATGCATACCAATAGGTGATTACATCATTTACTTAAGCTACCTTAATTAATCATACATGCTTCCAATATTATATACATCATTCGGGTAGTACCTTATATGACCAAAGTGGTTCATGTCTAAACACGTAGATGACTACATTTACTTATTGTTAACCAACCAACTTCCATTGATCTATTCATCCATAACATGCATAATCCAACTATGGGAATCTAACATTAGGCTAACAAGCATTCAAGTTCAATAAAGTGCATACATGCTCATATATACATACCATACTCTTTATAGATCATAGATGAAGTTAATTTATACAAACCATAACTAAGTGATCATGAATATACATGCCTTAGGTGCCACCATCCTAGGAGAACTATAACAAGATGGAAACATACTCTTTCAAGCAAAATGTGACTTGTACGAGCTTAGACTTCGTGATAGGATCCAAAATCAACTTGAATCGTAGAAAAGAGACTTGAATAAGCAAAGCTTAGTGAGTGAGTTCAAGTTACAAAGCAAACAATACAATAAGTGTCAACTACGAACCATCTAATAGATGGTATGGTTCCTCCATCAATAAGGAACCATTCGAAACAATGTAAACAATACTAGAAGCATTTGCTTAATTTACAATCCAAAATCAATACAAGGATTGAAAGTTTAGACATGCTCAATCATCCAAATCGAATATCATTAGGCATAACATGTTATTTGAACACAATCAATGTCTCAAACTCAAGCAATCTCATATAAGCAATGTCTCAATATCAATAGTTCATGGCATTCAATTTCCTTTTTACTATTAATAAATGCAATGCAATGTAGCAATGGATTCAATGTACATAAGGTGTAAGTTCATTTTAAGTATAGCCTTGAGAATCAATTACTCAGTCTAGATACTCGAGTCACCAACCAAACTTTTGCTAATAACAATAATCAATATGGTACAAAGTACCGGTCAAATCCCTCCTACTGTCACCAATGACCAATAACAATACTTCCCTCCTACTGTCGCCAATTAGGGACCAATGTCCCAGACAGTAGTCCACCCCGATAATGAGCTCTATAGACTCTATGGCATGCCAACTATATCTAAGACCGACTCGATACCAAGGCTTTCAATAGTTATCACTTTCATTCAATTAGAAGCATGATTCAATTCAGTCTGCACATTTTGTGCCAATATCCCCTTTCAATCGAATAGGGTTCAAAGCCAATGCCAATATCAATATTCCAATAGTCAATGAAGGTAGGTCAATCAACATGTTATTAAACAATGGGTTGAGTTACTTCTAACTATATCAACATGCTTCATTTCAATATAGTTCAATTAGGCAAGAAGCATATCATGGCAATCAATAGTAATTCAAACATGCTTCTCAATCAAGTAACCACTCAAAAGAGCACTTACCTTGCATATGCCCCATAGCAAGCTCATTACACAATTTATAATAAGAATCAATAAGAAATTCAAATCAGAATTGAACCTGGAGAGGTTACCGCCCTCTCCAAACTTTAAACTACACTCACAAGAATTTTTCGAGCTATTGTCAATCCTGGATTGAAATCCTTTTCCCTCTACTAGCTTGCTGATCTATGTGAGCCCCTTTTTCCTCAATTTCCACTTGATCTAACATCCATACAATGCATAGTGTATTAGGTAAAATCCAGCAACCATTTGAGTCATTATGTGACTCTATACACTCAAGCATTCAATTCGAACATCAAGATTGTTGCTGCCTGGCTACTTGCTTAAATGTTCATATCTTTTATTTCGTACGTCGGAATTTCTAAACGTTTACAACGTTAGAAAGCTAACATAATTTTCCTTCTAACCATATAGGCTATGCATTTTTATTCATTGTGAATTAATACAGTTTTTTATTTAAAGGCAGGCCAAATTATGCCATTGGACAGTTTGCACTCTCCTTAGAGATTAATCTCTACAAACTGTTTTATAACTCAGAATTCGATTCCGTTTGTTGCATACGAAACTAGACATACACATGATTCTGTACATAGTAGATTTATTCCATAATTTTGTCTATGTGATTTTCTACAATTTTTTTAAACTCACTGCCCAAAATAGAGTATTCTGGACCGCTTTCCTTTAGCTAGATTCTAGCTTCATTAATCACTTAGACAAGGATTCTAACATGATTGTTCAACATATATACTCATTCATACATGTTAAGTCAGTCCAATTATGTGTCAAACCTATAAAAACAAGGCAATTGAGCAACATTTTCAAATTGATTCATTAAGACATCAATACACTAGAATTTCCAGCAACTAGAATTTCAATTCATATATCAATCATCCATTCTAATCATCATCCAAATTTTTCTAGCAACTAGCATAGCATTTCACCATCAATTTGGTTATTGAAAACATCAATTTCTCCTACTCATTCGAATGGCACTACCAATTTCATGGAATGATCAATCAATTGAACTTCTTAACCAGTTCATAGCATCAATTCACTAACTAATCATCTAATTCATGTAATTCAAGCAAGAACTTAAAATCTACATGCATCATTTGAATCTATAATGCATTAAGGAAGAGATTTTACTTTCCTAACAAGATAATATGAGTGCTAGCAACTCCAATTCTTCCAAATTTCAAGCTTGAATCTATGAACATGGAGTTTTCTCACTCAATTCCCTTTTTCTCTTCTTTGTTCATCCGCTCAGCAATAGGGGGAAGAAGATGATAATGGATCATCAATTATCTCCTCCCAAAATAACTAATTTTCCCTTTATTAACCACTAATTAATAACATATGTAGAGGCATTTAGGAATATAGCAATTTAGCATGCATTCCCTTATTTTGTTGTTTGTTTCAGTTTGGTCACTTATACATTGGGTTACCACTTTTTCAATTATAGCATTCTAGTCCTTATTAACTAGACCTAGTATCTTGTTTTCAATCAATTAGGGATCAAATGAAGGCATTGTAGTAACTTTTTTTATACTAGTTTTGAGGATATTACAAGTAACCTCGGTGAAAGTTGTACTCCGACACAACTCATGTCATGAATCTCTTATGCACGTCGTTTTCAATTTATCTCATTATCAGGATTCTCTGTTGTATGTGCCCAACACATCGTCTCTTGTCAGGAATCTTAGTTGTAACATATCTAAGAGTTACGATACTCAAAAATTTAAAATGTACCCATTCTTATAATGTTTTGATACTAATCGTGTACAATGTTCACGTTCATGTATAGCTACATGTTCATATATAATTGGGAGTATCAAAATGTATATAAGAGTTTCAATACATATAACGCGAATGACCACCTTAAATGTTACCATATCGTGTATGATCTTAGGTTCATGTTTAACGATATACTCAACTTTGATTAAGTTGTCAAAATCCCATTACATTTGGTACATTTGTTCGAGGAATCTATGTGTGCTAAGAAATATGATCACCAAAACAAACAAAATTAGATTAAAAAGTACAACCAAAAATATGATAGATGATTCATTGCTACTAAGCTTAGAGCTTAGTTCAGTTAAAATGAATGGAAGAAGAGTTTGTTTCTGTGTTGTCATAGTCTGTAGATATATTAGATGTGACATTCAATTCCTCAATTATTTGTTCTTTCTCATGTCGTCTCTTGGAATTACGTACACAAACAACATCTTTGTCTGCCAAAGGTAGAGAACCTCATGGGATTCTTGATGAACTAACACCTTCATCAAAATTTGCATACAACTCGATGTTGGTACCCCCTACACAGTTGTATCTCCTAAACTCTTGTGAAGGTCACTAGAATTACATATCTTTAGCATGTAATCAGCTTTAGAGACAAGCTCATCAATGGGGATTTTAGCTTCCAATGAAGACAATTTCTTCCTTGTTTATTTGCTAACCTCCGTGGAAGTCAACTCAAACAAATCATCCTTCTTGATATTGCTATTGAATGAAGTGTAGAGGTATGTTCCTAAAAAGAAAACATTTGCAGAAAATCTTGCCACAATTTTTAAACAAGAATTTCTATGGTAACTATAGAAGTATTTATGAAGATTTGTAAGGGTAAAATTAGAGTTTGACCGCTAAAATGTTACTGATATTTAGTTTGAGGTTCTTCACTTAAAATGTTATCAATAATCATTTTAGGGTTCATCACCTAAAATGTTATCGATAATTAGTTTGGGGTTTTGCATCTAAAATGTTAATGGCATTCAATTTGGGGTTTGACACTTAAAATGTTACTGATAATTAGTTTAGGGTTCGGACTGTAAAATGTTAATGAAATTCAGTTTGAGGCTTGGCACCTAAAATGTTACCCAAAATGAGTTTTAGGTTCAACACCTAAAATGTTACCAAAAAAATAGTTTGGGCTTTGACACTTAAAATGTTACTGGCAACGAGGTTGGGGTTTGTGACTTATAATTTTACCAAAAATTAGTTTTGTGTTCTGAATCCAAATTGTTATTGAAAATTAGTTTTGGGGTTCAGACCCTAAAATGTTAATGAAATTCAGATTCGGGTTTGCCACCTAAAATGTTACCTATATTCAGTTTGACTCTAAAATGTTAATGAAATTCAGTTTCAGGATTGGCACCTAAAATGCTACATACATTCAGTTTGGTGTTAGGAAGCCTAAATTATTATCGAGATGTTTAACTTTTTAAGTTGAGTGAAACATTTCATTCGCCACCTAAAATGTTACTGAAAAATAGTTTGAGTGGTTAGGGAACCTAAAATATTACGAGCATATTTCACTTTCTAAGTTCAAAGGGAAATATTTAACTCGGCACCTAAAATGTTAAAAAAATTAGTTTACGGGTAAAACATTTTATTAGTGTAATATCCCATAATATAACCTAGAAGATTTTATTATTTTAAACTTCGATTATAGTTAATTAGAAGATTAAATTATTAGAATGAAGGACTCATAGATTCCAATCGAAGGAATGAAATTTTAAGGGATGATTGTAAAGGGACTAAAAAGTTAAATTGTTAAAACTCAAGCATTGCATGATAATCTTATAAGAAGCTAGGGACAATCCACATGTCCTCTTCTCCTTGTTAGACCGATTCATTGAACCAAGAAACAGACTTCTTCCTCTTTCATTTTGTTTTACACCGAGAACATTAAAGAGAGAGAGTTAAAGAGTGAGAAATTTTTGCTTGTGGTTTGGATCAGCTTTGGAGATTAGGGGATTGTTGAGCTTGAATTTATCTTGCAAACTAGAGAAGGTAAACAACATTATCTTCTCAAGAATTGTTGATTGAATTGCTAATTAGTTATGCAATGTTTGTATGGGTTAAATACTTGTTTGAATTGTTGCAATTGAGAAGGTTTGACAATTTGAATGCTCATTTAAGCTATGGCTTAGGCAAATACTTTCATGAATGGGATGTTTAGGTTTTTGTATAAGTGTATAAAATGTGAAATTTGATATATGTATATTTTGTTCTTACAAATTCAGAATTTGATGGGATAAGCATAGTTTGTGGTGTCCTAATTGATACAAGCTGTTCAGATGAATTGAGATTCATCCTTAGGAGAAAGTTGATAAAAATTCATCCCTTTAAATGTCTAATTGGAATTGGATGATAGGCTAAATTGTGTATATTATAATCATGAGGAAAATACATGAATTGGTAGTGTTTAAGTGACTAATTCAAACTTGGTTATTTACATTTTAATCAAATCAGGGACTGCCCTATTTTAACAGAGAATTCGCGACTGTTTGAGTCTAAAAATTAGACCAAAATAATTTACATAGGAACATACATGTTATAAAGAAAATTTGTGAGTTGAGATTAAATTAATAAGGACTAAAAAGAGTTCTAAGTTGTTTAAGTTAACTAAGCTAAGCTAAAGCTGTCTATTATGATAATGAATTGTAGTATTAACTCTTTGGTGATTTTGTGATTGTGTGTGTTTAAATTGATAACTATGTGATCTGCCTTGAATACTTGTATTTTTGCCTGGTGAAAAACATATATATTGTTCTGTTAGACCGTGAAGAGGGTGAAGGAAAAGGGTTTTAATTGATCGGAATGATGATAGGCAAAAGGGGATAGTGATTCGAGACAAACCGTAGCTTGGAAGAGATCCGTGAGTGTAAATAAAGCTCAAATTAAGCTTAAGAACGTTAAACTGTTAAATCTAATTAGTTACTCATTTGAGGCTTGAATGCTTAAGTAACTTTTGCTAGCCTAGTCTTCATAAGGTGAGTTAACAAGGTACGTATAGATGCTAGTATAAGTAATCATGCATGACATTGCTTTGCTATGTATATTATGATGAGTTGATAATTGGGCTGATTGTGGGCATATTTGCATGCGAAATAATATATATTGAAAACAATACTAGAAGCCTTGATTAGTACTTGGTCCTAGCTAGATTGGCATGCCAATAGTTTCTGAGCTCAGCTATATTTGGACTATGGTACCCTTGTATACTTGTTATATAATGGAAATTTCAATGGTTTATCACCATTGCTTGTTGATTGTCTCTAAGTGAGATGGTAATTCTAGGCTAGATACTAGTCAAGGCTATTGATAACAACCAAGGGTTGCTTGAACTTTTATTAAATAAAATGGATATTTCATGCTTGTTAATGTACTACTCTTGATTAATAAATAAAGAGTAAATTCTCCTATGGAACTAGGATAAGAATCAAATTGCATGAACAATGAATTCATGAAATAAATCCACTTTCTTGATAAAATGTGAGCATGATTTAGATGTATCATTTAATTTGATTTACGATAGCCTTGTTGGTGTTTCTCCACAAATCAATCGATCTTGTATAATAATGGATTTCTAGATTTCCTTACACTCATTTTGTTTTAATTGTTCACCAAGGCTACTAGTCTAATAGCTCACTTTGTCACTTTCAGGATAAGTTGATACTTGGTCAAGCTTGGGAGCATAGCAAGGTCACGAGAATACTCATAATGTATGTTTTGTGCTTTCATATTAAACTTCTAGAAGGTGGCACTAGCATGTAAATATTATGGTTATGTATTTTGTTGATCACTCTAAGGTTATATAAATATTAACTTAAGTCTTGTATGTTTCATGTATGGTTTTGGGTTGTTATGATTGTATGGTGATGAATCTTTGGTTGTTTTAGCTATCCTTAGTTTAGGTTGATATGGAGTGGTTTGAATTTAGCATGATGGGTGATGTTGGTGTTTATGGTTGCCCTTGTATGTTCGACCCATATAGGGGAATAATTTGCTAGGCATAATTGAAATCCTTATGGTTACAAACCTTAGAATTAGGTGACTAATGTTAACTATTGGAAATTATTAAAAGTTAACTGACTAATTGCTTAGAGATTAAAGGACCTAGTAGTTTGAAGTGGTTTCAATAATTGGTATCTATTAGGAGTTCAAGTAGATATTAGCATAAATACATTATGTGTAAAATGGATATGCTTGCATGCTGGATATGTTTTATAGTTACATGATTTGTATAAACTGGATGCCTAAATTAAGGATAAGATTAGTGCCTTGAGTTTTGAATTTGGTGAATCCTTGTTAAACCATGTAACCTGGTTTGTAAGTTCATGAAATGCTAAAGGCTTTTAATGTATCTATTTGAAGGATTGCTTCAATGAAACTACATCTTGATTATTGGTTTCTATTGAAAATTTTGAATGGCTTCCTTCCTTGAATTTTGAACACTAACTTGGATAGCAAGTTAGTTTGATTTCTTGTAGATAGATGATGTCTCTTAGATTGGTTGAGGGGTCTTACAATTAGCCAACAAAAAATGTTAACCAATACCAGTTTGACTTGGTTGGTAACATGTACATGTGCCGTCGAATATTAGTCGCATTTTAACCTGCACACAACAGACCTACCCGACAATTAAGAGAAAAAAGGAAATAAAGAAATCAGCAAGGGGAACACAGCGGAACCATTTAGAATTTTTGACAACCACCCCTAACCAATTTATATGTAAAAAATTTGCACGCAACACAACTGGGTTAGAACTTAGAACTAAAATGCATATAATTAGAGATACATTATTAATTGGATGAGTAGTTAATAAAGTTTATATTGCTCTATTTTGTATGATTTTAAATCCTAATATTTGTTAATTAAAATCTCTCAACTGAAATTTCAAACGGTGCAAGTATACACGTCTCAAGTAATAGTATAGATTAATATCAAGTATTGTCTCCACAGGGATTGGTTTGGGCCACATTGCTTAAGTTTTTTCAAATGATCTTAAAAATTTAAATAATGGTGATTAAACGAGATGAAATATAAAAAATAACTAGAATTAAATGTAAGCTAAGTGGAACTTGAATAACAAAATAAGAAACCAAGTTTGATTGAGGAGGTCGCGTTATTCAACATTATATTGTTGTTGGCAATAGAATTGTCGTGGCAATCGATCGTTCTTTCGATGTTCGATGCCTTCTAGTTATCCCTAACAGAAGAACTAATGATAGAACAAGCCTCGATAATACATCTCTATGTTAACCTTGGGTGATCTTCATCGATTGCAGAACTTCCTTTAGTTATTGAAATTCTTTCCTTTTCCCTAAGGAAAATTAGCTTCCACCAACATTCGTTTCAATGGAAACTTGTATCTAATTAATTTCATAAAGCTATGACCCTCGACCCATATGTCACAATTGGGTCTCAAGCCCAACCCAAAACCATAAAATTTTGCAACTAGATTTAGCCCAAATCACATTCATTCATAAAATGTATTAAGTTTGAATATTTCAAAGTAGATAAACTGATTTAAAACATTCCGTGGGAGCTCCATTTAAAATACATAATTAAAAGCATTCGACTCACAAGTTAAAATCCCAAAATAAGAGTTACAATACAACATAGAGTCCTATGAATACATAGCCTAAATAATCTAAGTACTGTACTTAGACAACAAGTCGATGTCGAGGTCCTACTCCGATGGTGCTCCAACGATGCTACTTCAACCTACTAACTTGCGAATGAAAATAACAATTCTGAACGATGAGCTAAAGAAGATCAGTGGATACACTTCCACTCAACCATGCTTCATGCAAGTCATAAATATGATCATACGGCTAAGAGAATGATATCATGGCATAATGTAAAATCTATATTTGATTTTTTAACACCCTGAGAATCGATCTAGTTGGAATTGGGTTTCGGTGATCGGAAACCCTACATAGAAAAGGTCCAAATATTGCATTGACTTTGACTGTATGGTCAATTACACTTATAATGGAGTCTAATCAAGTCAATTTACTATTTAATGACCATATTGAATTTATCGAAATATTGCTTAGTGACTAATTTGTGAAAATTGAAAGTTTGGGGGGAGAAGTACGAAGATTTGAGAGATAAGTGACTACCCTTGTAGTATCCGCAATTTTGGGTGAGTCGCCTTTTAGCTTGCCACCCCCACGTGATATTGAATGAGGATGATGGGAATTAAAGGATTTTAAATTACCTTTCCCTTTTTAGGAGGAAAGCCTCAGCTATTGCCTAAAGATTAAGACAAAAAGCTTTAATCATTTTTCCCTTTTATCTTTCACCTCCACCAAAACTATTATCCTCATCTTCTTCCTTGTACAAGCAAGCACAACCATTGGAGCTTGAACTTAAGCTTATGATTTCTTCAATCCATCGACTCCATGGATTAGTCATCGGCTTGGTAAGCTAAAGCCCTCAAGCGACTAATTGATTCCATGGATAGGTTGTGTTAATTTTGAATTAAGGTTATTGAGCTCTTGAATTAGGTTCAAGCTCATCAAGGCTTTAATCCATGAATATCTAATAGCTAATTTAAATTTGAGTATTGATTTTGAAATCATTCTATCGATTTTAATACTTCCTATTACCTTTACCTAGCTTAAGAGTTGGAGAAGGAAAGCCCATCATCTCCATCAAAAGCTAGGAATAAGGGAGTTGTCATCTGAGAGCCGTAGGAGCTTCAAAAAATTAAGGTGAGTGTATTCGGAGTCTCGGGATCAAGCTAGGAGCTTCCCGATTTCATTGTTATTAAATTTTTCATAGCTAATCTTTTTGTTAAAGGATATTGCATCCAACCTCTTTGGAGGCATCATTGGTAAGCTTTGGTAAGCTATTACTTGAAATATTTTTCATAGAAACATTGCCATTGCCATTTTCATCATCGAAGAATTGAATTATATAACATTGATTGGACATTGATAGTGTTATTGTCATAGACAATGGACATTGGTATAGGCATTGTATAGTCATTGATATTGATATTGCCATTGCTATTGAACACCGGTAATGTTATTGTCATTGCTATGGAAACATTGTCATTGAGATTGTCATCACCATTGATATCAACATTGTTATTGTCACCGATATTGCTATTGTTACTGAACCTTGGATTCGGAAGGACATTGGATACAATTGGCATGCCATAAAATTCATGAGCTCATTGGTACGGGTGGACTATGGTCCTCGGACTTTTATTGTGGCAAGGCATAGGGATGTTTGTGATATTGGTCATTTGGCGAGGCGGAGGGACTAGATCATTCATTGATTTGGCGAGGCGTAGGAATTCACGTATCCACTATCTTGATTCCATCCAAGGAATAATATTGAAATATGTTATAATTGTCATTTGACATGAATCATTGCATTGTTATTGTTAGAACATGATTTGGAATGCATTTCATTGATTTTTCTATTGTTTATGACTACCTCACTAGGCAAAGTATGCCTAGTGCATTTCACCTCATGAATTTCAGGTTAAAAGGGTTATTCGTTTGAGATCGAAGCCCGTTGGAAGTTTTGGCAAGTCACAACAAGGCTAAAGTAATGTATATTATCCCTACAAACTCCTAGTACGGTGGCAAAGTAGTTAAATTAGCTACTTTTATTCCTTTTGGTATGTATGTATTGCCTATATTATGTATAAGTGTTTAAGGCCCTAAAAGTGATTTTAGTATTGGCTAAAGTGACCAAACTTGCATTTTTGGCTCATAAAGGTGAAAATCTGCTAAACGGAAACTTGCATTTTTGGCTCATAAAGGTGAAAATCTGCTAAACGGATTCGTATGACCATGAAATTTTGCATGGTAGTAGATTATAGTATGTTAGACTTGTTTGCAAAATTTGATTGAATTTGGATATTGTATGATAGGTCAGATTGATTAAAAACCAAATAAAATATGTCGTTATAGAACAGGGTGTATAGATACGGGTGATGGCGTATCAATACGAGTATGCATATTTGGGCCAGGTCAATGCTGGTCAACATAGTGTACTGATAAACACTTTGATGTATTGGTACAAAAAGTCCACATTGAAATTTGGGATTGAAAAATGCATCGGTACAGCTTCAAGGCGTATCGAAATAGGTCTACTCGTACAGATACGGCTAGAGCTGTATCAATACGAGTTTTGGTCACTAGATTCTGTAAATTATAAAATGTGCTTGGTGTACTGATACGATCCCTCGAGTATTGGTACCGATAAAAGTAATTCAGTTATAAGTTTCATGAAACAGTTATGAAAAGTTATAAATTGGTTTCTAATTCAAAAACTTAAACCCCAAAAATTTTCTGTGTTTTGATACTCAAATAACCAAAATTTCCCAGGCGTATCGATATGCCCTTAGGTGTTCCAAAATGACTTTTTGCTACTGGAAACTGGTTTTAATTTAATAACCAAAATGTACCAATATAGGTGTGCCAGTTTCGATACGGCCTTAAACTTGGGATTATGTTCTGGGTTATGAGTATCGGTACGGGTCTCAACGTACCGATACGAGGTGTTAAGTTTTTCAAAATCTTTGTAATAAATTTATTATCGTTACCTTATCAATTTTTTGAATCACCAAACTTTAAATTTTAGTTACATCGTACTGATACGCCCTATAGGCGTACTGATGCATTTTTCCAATGACTTTTTCCCCATATTCTACTAAGCAAAATCTGTACCGATACGATCTAGCCGTTTCGATACGCCCTTTGAAAATGCACTACTCGTTTTGATACACCCCTCAAGTGTATCGATACCCCCTTTGTACAACTGTTATTTGTTTTTATGACAGGTACCGATACGGTTGCTCGTGTAGGGTAGGTTACCAAATAACATTAATTGCGGGAAGAAAGCAACTCAACGACTATGCTCAACACCCCAACTACCCAAATGGTTAGAAATCAATGAGGGGGTATAAAATCAAGTCTCCAAAGCTTTAGCAAAATGTAGTCAACAAGTCTAAAGCATTCAATCACAAATCCAACCATCTTTGAGCTATTAGGGTCAAAGTTTTGTAACTCACTTGAGTGTTCTTCAATTGTATTCATTTTATTCAAGTTTTGGGTTGAGAATACTTGTAATTGGGCAAATTATTTACCTTTGAGAGGACTTTCAATATTTATCATTCTTTCTTTTAAAAGAGAGTGAATTTGATCAAGCTTTGGGTAGAAAGCTTTGATCGTTGTAACAGTTGCCTCCTTAGCCTAGAAAAGGGGAAGAATTTTGTACTGAAATTGTTTGAAATCCTTAGTAGGGAGCTAAGGTAGTAGATGTAGACCTTGTTAGAAGGTTGAACCACTATAAATCCTTGTATCTCATTTTATGTCTTTCTATTTGTTTCCCTCCTATTTTTAAAATTGCCAATTCACCCCCTCTTAGCCACACTTCTTCGATTGATCATCCTAACACATAATATAACAACATTGGCGCTACCTCTAGCCGCCTAAACACATAGAAAAAATGGGAAGCATTAACCTCGCACAAAACATAAACATCATACCAACAACCTAGAGTGAGGCCCGGAGCCATACAGCTTCAGCAACATACACTCGTGGGTGAGGCTCGGTGCCACATAACTTCAAGAATGTATACCCATGCTTGGAATCTCTTGCCGAGCATCTCCGAATGAGACTCGGTGCCATACAGCTTCAGGAACGTACATTCGGTAATCAATAATCATGGTGTTGCAACACACATTCACTCTCACTGGGTATCCAGATCCCAACAATCAAGGTACTCAACCATACAATGCCCTTACGTAGAACTCAATAATATTCGATCCACCAAGGATCCTTATTGCTTCAACACAAACAAGTCGCCCAAGGTTTTATTAAGTTATTACTAATTAGGCACGTATATAGGGTTTAAATCACATTTTCTCAATTTTACCACATTAAAAGCCCATTGGGCCTTAGTCCTCGAATTATAGGTCCCTCGAACTCAAAATGTATTTTTTGGGTAGATTGCCCATAGGGTATTGATACCCTCACACGTGTGCCGATACATCCTTCAGGGTACCGATAACCATCAAGGCATATTGATACCCAGCTTCATGCATACAAGGGTTTGCCTAGCAACCCCATACTGATATACAGGGTCATGTGCCGATACCCTAGATGTACCAATACATTCCCAAGCATACCGATACCCATTTTTTCTACTAGAATTCTTGCAGAGTAGGGGGTATCGATACCATCCTTTTTCATACCAATACTCCCTTCAAGAATTGCTTGATTTCAGTCAAATAGACATATGGTACTGATACTCATATCGGTACTCAAACCTAGAATTCATTTTCTAGAGTTCGTAAGTCACTTCACATGCCTCCAAAACCCAATGTCAAGATCCCACATGAACCTACTAGTTATGGGAAGTGATTTAAGTGGTTCCTTACCATTTTTAAGCCATTTTAACAGCAATATTACGATTAGCAATTAAAGAGGTGTCAAGCACTCAAACAACCAATATATCAACCAAGCAACAAAGCAATCAAATTGATGATTTCCAGGAACACAAGAGAGTTATTAGTGTACTAACATTGATGATAAACTGCAAATGAAGCTCCAAGCCAACACCTCAAGCCCTCTTCTTTGTTAGCCATAGTGCCCTAGGGCCTATTGTATGGACATGGTATTTTGATTATTGAATTTATTATTATAAGGTTTAATGCACTTTTTCCCCAAAAAATTTACGTATTTTCCCAACTTGCCTCCTAAAGTTCATTTTGACCACTTTTTCCCCCTAACATTTTTGTCGTTACCCATATTGCCCCCTAACGTTAAAACAATTGTCCGGACCAATCAGAACATGCCACGTCATTTTTATCTCTTCTTATTGCTCGTACTAGCTTGCATTCTTATGTTTATGATTAGCATGAACTATAGTAGAGTGGATGTGTACCACTGAGCATTGTAAGCTCGGGGCTCGGAATTGTTGTTTCCGTGTGTAGGTTGATCGTCAGATCGTGGGACAGAGGAGCACTATCATTACAAGATTCCAGCGTGTAGAGGCCTTTAAAGTATGGTATTTGTGTTTAGTAGGCTATGAATTCATAGGAACTTACATGGTCGAGTTTGAAAATCTTGTTTTGAAATTGTATTAATCAAATCAAATGTTTAAATATTTTAAATTAATGTGGACTTCCTTTGTAACAATATAAATTGTTTATCTATGTTTTCAACTGTGGATCTAAATGTTTTGGAAAATAACTTGTTTGGGTTAAACCTAGTTTGAGAAATTTTATGGTTTTGGATTGGGCTTGAGGCCCAAATTATGACATCTGGGTCGAGGGTGTTACAAAAGTGGTATCAAAGGTTAGGTACTGGTTCTAGGAAACCTCAGGTGGTATATGTGTTTTGAGTAAGGTTTATAGTGAGAACAAGCCCTTAAATTAAGTTCGTACTTCTTAATATTGGCATCCTGATGGTGCGTCCAACATTATGACGCTAAGATGGTTGCGATCATGGTCGAGAGGGCTGAGTTAATGTTGAACCACGCATAGGAGCGATTCTAGGAGTAAAGTCTCCTCAGATTGCTGAGATACAAGTTAGTTGAATGATGCTGGAGTTGAGGATGTGTCTACCTCCCACCACTTGGATGGTTTCTTCGTTGTGTGTTGAAAATGTTCTGAAGCCTTCGGATACGTTTTGAGAGTTTGTGGCAAAGAATCTTCATCATTATGCTGAATAATGTTTATCAAGCGAGTATGGATATCTTGCTTTTGAAATCGATCAGTGGGTCCGTGTTGATTAGATGACCCTTTGTTTGCTTAAAAAAGAGTCTTGCTGATACTTAGAGAGTATCATTGCCCTTCTCAAGGGCATTTCTTGAAGATAGTGGATTTAAGATTCACTAGTTTGCTAGAGTGTGAACCGAATTTGACATTCTACAAGTTTGATGGAGCTACCTTCTTGAAAGTTGTTGCACAGTGGAAATTACTTTGGTTAGTCAAGCGCAATGCTAGCCAGTAATATCGAGAGTTGTGCTCGAGGCTTCAAGACCTCGAGGCAACTCAAGAATTTTGGACCGCCGCTCTTCTACCATGATTTTCATAATGGTTGTTTGGAGAATGGCACATTGGGATTCTGGGACATGTTTGACCGTTGGTAGATGACAGCTTGTGTAGTTCGATGCTCAAGAGCTTTCAGACTGTTAGAGTGTTTTTTTATGCTTCTTGGAGGGGTTGTTAGGACTTCGTCCTTGTCAAGAACATAAGTGGATGTTGAGGTAAGGCCGAGTTGGAATTTGGTGCTCATCTCCCTTGTCAAAAGATACCAAACCAGTTGTTAAAGTCAGAGATTCAGTTGCGAATGCGCAACTTGGAACGAGGTTTCTTTTGTCAAAGTGTTCGCCAGCAAGAAGTTGGTTAATTAAGATGATGTTTAAACTGTTGATAGCTTGTTAAGTAATAGTGAGGGACAGTTATGTGTCTCCTAAGGTGGATAACATGTGTGTTTTCTCAGATTGGTTCAAGAATAAGATGGTCGCAGTTAAAGTGTTAAAAGCTTGTGGGTTTGAAATGAATTTTTGAATGAGGGTTTCTCTCTTTAGGGCGTGTTGGGGTAACATTAGATGTCTACAATAACGTTGAGGTGTTTCAGCTATGGCAAGGTGGGGGCCACCATACTGTCTCTCAAATTTAAGTTTGATGATTTGTATGATGTGAGAACGTATAAGAAATATGGAATTATGAGCGTTGACGATATAATAACCTTTTGTATGAGAAATGTTAGTTATCTTGTAATCTGTTAGGGAATGTAACACCCTGATTTTGGGCCTAGGAGTTAGCCGGGTTTGGCTTGAAGGTTCGGTTGAATCGGTTTCGGTAATTTAGGCTAGTTTCAGGAATAAATTGATTTGGAAGGTTTTTGGAAGAGATAAAATATGGAAAATGATTTTAAATCTTTGTTTAAAGTATAAATGATTTTGGTGGAATCAATTTTTGCAAATGAATTTTGGAGGTTTGACATTTTGGAACTAGTGACCAAAATGTAAAGTTATAAAACTATTTTAGTGATTATTTTGTAAATGGATCGGAACTTTAAATCTTTAAGGAGCAATTGATCCAAATTCTAATATCAGACTTTACCCCTTAATTGGTTAATTTTAACAAAGTTTTATTAAATAAAATTAGCTTGGAGAGAATTAATTGTTGATTAAGTCTTTAAAACAAATTTGACGTAACTACATTTCTCTCTAATATTTTTCTCTCAAATTCTCTCTAGCCAAACATCAATTTATTTTTCAAATATTTCAGGTAAACACTTGATTTGATTTATCTTTTAACTCTAAATGATTTCCAAATGATTTCCTATCAAAACCTTATTGTTTTATCTTTGTTTTTTCATGTAAATCTATGCAGTTGGGGGAAAAGCAATCATTACGGATAATATTTCGTTCTTCTCCTCTAATGAAAGGTTCTTTACTGAAATTCCCAAGTTCTTAATCCTTTATGAAAGATTTCTAATGAGTTTTGATGATTAAAGTGTGGAAATTGATTTAATTAGAGTTTAATTGATGGAATCAATTGAGGTTCATTTTGATTTGATAATGTTGGGTTTTAGATTGAGATTAATCATAATTTTGATGTTTAACAATGTGGATTAATAGGTTTTGTTATGGTAATCCCAAAACTAGGTAAATTGCTAGATTTTTAGGTTGTGATCTTTGAGATTATGGCTTGTTTAAGAGGTTAATTGATTGCTGGTTATATTTGGATGTTGAGTGGATGTTTTTAGATGTATATCGATGCTGTTTTGATGTTAATCTCGCTGGGTAATGGCTGAAGATTGTTTAGAGTGGTTTTGCTGATGTTTTTGGTAGTTTTCGAATAACGAAATGTTGGTAGTTGAGTAGAGAAAGTGTGGAGTTGAGTTGTTGGGGATTTTGATGCAAGTTTGTGCATTAATCCTCTGCTTTGCTTTGGTTAGAAGTAGGGGAGATTAATCCGTTAACATTGGAGGAAGTCTCAGTTGATCCGGAGGCTTGAGATCGCTTCGGCAAAGCAAGCGAGGCATTGTCAATGAGTGGAAATGATTTTAAATGCTATTCAAAGGTTTGAAAGCAAGGTCTAAGGGTTTAGAATTAGCTTGAAATGCTAATCTAAGCTCAGAAGTAAGTATGAAAGATTCGCTCTCGGTTTTTAGTTTTCTCATTGTTTTGTTAAATCATGCTCAAGTTTTGATGATAGATTTGTTACCTACTGTTATGCATGTTCTTTTATGAATTGTGAGATGATTCATGTGGTCCCGTGAGATTTTTTTATGATTTTTAAAGAGATTACATCTTGATGAGAAAATGTTATGCATTGGTTATGCTTTTGAAATGGGATGAGAAATGGTTTACATTTATGCATTGAAAAACAGTAAGGTAACATGGTTTTAAAGTGTATATTGGAAAGTGATGAGATTATTATAATCGGATATAATTGGTCAACCAATATGATGAGAAGTTCATTATAATATATACAAAATTCGTACGTGAGATAAATTCTTTTGTTAAACAATAGGGGTATTGCTATTGTGTTGCGAGTGATGGGGGAAGTGTCATCACCAACAGGCAATGGGGGTAGTGCCAACCCGGCTAAAGTGAGATTATGGTGAGGATAGTTTCACCATGAGACTTGATGGAGGTAGTGCCATCAAGGTATCTGCTACCCGAACATTAATGGATAGGGGTAGTGCTATCCAAAGATGGGGGTAGTGTTATCCGGGTCACTTGAATGCCAATAAATGAGATTACGTGTATCATGGTTTTAAATGATTTTGTATAATGGGATTTATACATGAGATTCTATTTAGAAATATGTTTTGTAATGATCAAGCATGAGAAGCTTGCATTGAGATTTGCATTAGGATTAATGCATGAGATTTATGATACATGTGTTTGAAAGATAACTGATTTTGCTTTGATGAAGTTCTAAAGCATGAGACTATATTTGAGCATGATGAGAAATGGTTTTATTGAGAAATGGTTTAAAGGGCAATGTTGTTGGCTTTTAATTGAGCGTCCCTCACTAAGCTTTATTGGTTACGCTCTCTCTTCTTGACAATGCAGAGAAGTAGCTTATTGGGAAGCAAGGAGGCAAGAGTGGAAGTCCAAGAGATTTCACTTAGCTCAAGTATGGTTTTGAACTAGCCGATAGTAATAATTGGCAATGGAAGGATACCTATTGGTTTGGGAGCATGTTTTATGAAACTCCCTATTTTTTCACAAGTTTATGTTGCCTTTAAGGATTTGTAAATGGCATTTGATTATTGGTTTGTGATTTGCTATGTTTTTGGTGTTTATCTTGGCTTGGTATTAGGAGCATGCCTATAGATTTTTATTTTGAGCATGAGTCCATGATTTGATGTTGTTTTTGGTTGAGGAAAAATCCATGAATATGTTGTGCATGTCTTAGAAGCATGTCTAGGAGGTTTGGCTTGGATTAAGGGGTGTTTTAAAAGCAAAATTGAGCAATCCAGACCCAGGTGTATTGGTACGCGGGTTACTATACCGGTATGGGTAAGCCAAATCAGGCATACCGTATCGATATGCTATGAACCGTATTGGTACGGGCTGAAGGCAAAATGTCAGGGCGTTTCGATATGCGAGGGCATATCGATACGGTAATGAGCTACTAGAATTCTAGGTTTGGAAATTATACAGACCGTACCGATACGGACCTAAGGGTATCGATATGGCCAGCTATTATGGTAGTTTTTTGGCATCTTTTAAGGTCCTATTTTCTTACGTTTTAGTCCCTATTTATTGTGGATACAACTACAAGAGCTTGGTTGATCAATTTGAGATGGTTTTTAACAAGTGAGCATGAAATATGTTAAATTAAATATTGGAAACAAAAAATTGTCCTAGGTCCCCAAAAATTTGTTAGCGTTGCAATTTGGTCCCTATTTGCAAAATAGAGCAATTAGAAGTCAATTCGACGCCTGATTGAGTTGTAATTTCACCCGCTGTCAGCGTGTACACTTAGGGAAATAATATTGCATTTAGAAAAGATAAAAAGAAAAAAAGGGTTGTTTATTGAAGTAAAACATTCCGATTTACTTCGATATTCCCCATATAACTCGTTTGGTTCGGTCTTGCGACTAGACCGGGTCTAGGGGCTACAGGGAAGCAAGGGTTTGGGACTTCATAAATTCTTTTGATTGTATCATAGTTCCCTTGAATCGAGCTGAGGAACGTTGGTGAAGATCTGAGCTGTGTGAGACCATTTTGTTGCGATATTGGTGCTGACTCGATTAGAGTCAAATAAGATCTCGGGATCTTACAGGATGTTTTGTTGCATTGTTAGAGCTGTATTTTTGTGCTAGATGAGGGATGGATGTGCCTACCCCAACAATGAAAAATTTTGGGTACTTGATCTTTAAGGAAGTTGAGTTTTGGACAAGGACGTGAGCTGAAGTAATTAAAAGTTGTTGATCGTGTATGATCAATCATCACCTAAGTAACATTAATTTGATAAGTGATGGATTATACAATGTTAGTTCGGGTTAAAGTATCATGATGCCCATGTGGGCTGCTCAAGGATCGCAAGTGATGGTCGAGTAAGGGAGTACAGATGCTAGCTCCATATAGTATCGATACTTGATTCATCTGGTGTCGGTACTGATCTGTTAGTACCAGTACTTGTGTGTTTGTTATTTAATCTTCGAGTCTAAGAATTGATTTACTTGGAAGGCCGCGAGAAATAGCATCTAATGTTGATTAAGAGGACAAAGTGTTATGATTAGTTTTAGGGTTGAGGGTTTCTAACGGACTTTGAGATCTGGTTATGGGTGTTTTAGAGAAAGACATGTCAAGGAAAGGGTTCTTCCTATATGGTACAGTGGTTAGCATATGGTGAATTTTTAGTGTGACAGTTTGTGCCAAACTTTCGTCTCATGTTTTAGGAGACAGTATGGAGTCGTGTGTTTGAAATATTGATAAGTAGTTGACTCACCATTAGTTGGGAATCTAACGTTGAGTTCTTCCGAGTTGTTGTGATGCTTGATGCTCCTTAGTGAAAAATTAAATAGATGACTATGGATCTTGTAAAGGATTGGTGAATGCACATTTTAGATGGGATTACGTCGAGTAATGATATAGTCTTTAGTGGGCACCGTTGGATACTTTCGGCAAATGTGAGATCCAGATAGAAAGTCTACTTGGTTTGTTTGCGGGTTTGGTTGTATGACACTACAGTGTGTACATGTTACCTTTTGGCACGAGATTCGAGGTTATGATGGGGCCTTGTCCTTTGTGAGATTTCATGTGATGAAAGATCTGAGTGTTGGTACAGATGACGTGTTCTCCAGACATGTGATAGTTTGGATTCTAAGACTCTTGCGTAGACTGAGTTTTGGGAGCTATCTTAGTTGTCGAAAGAAGTTATCATTATGAGTTTAAGGTAAGTTCTTGAGGCGGGTTGATACACCGTTTGCTTTCAGAAGTCTTGCATCGGGTAATCAATGTTATAGATGTGGGATGCCATCTGAGTTAGAGTCTCCTTCAGCGAGTCATCATGAAAGTGATTGTTTTATTTTGGTTGCAATTGTTGTGCAACCTCTTGTTTTTTTAGATTGTGTAGAGTTGTGGGACGATTTTGTTGTGTAGCAATCTTTTGGGTTTTACAACATAAGTTAAGTTTTCTTTGATGGCATATTTGTGTGACAGTTTTGTCAGGGTACCGTTGGGTTTGCTTGTCTTCTGTAATGTACCTAGCGAAGATGGATTCCTTCTAAGAGAAAGGATCAGTTCAGATTATGTTTGTATCATTAGAAGACACGGTTATAATTGAAAAGTGTTGTGAGAGATCAGAGTAGCGCAACGAGATATGTTGGAGAACGTTGGAGAGTTAGAAAAGTTTTAGCATCTTCTCTTGTTTACCTGTATAAATTTTGAGGAAGAAATTTCTTTTAAGGTGGGGAAAGTTGTAACGACCCAATTTTCGGGTTAACAAATTGGGTCTTGGACCAGAGTTTTGGGCCTTGATTTGGGAAGTCTAAGTTAAGGATTAATTAAGTTTGGGCCTTTTGTTGGGAGTTTAAATTAAGTATTTTAATTTGGGCTTAGTGGCAAAAAGAAAGAATGGGGGGTGTTCAGCTTTTATTTAAAATGGGTTTCATCTTTTATTTGAAGGAGTTTCAAATTTAAACGATGAAAAAAAGAAAGAGATAAAGATAGTGGTAGGTGAGAAAAAGTAGGGGATAATTTGATGGAGAGAGAGAAAATAGAAAAGTAAGGGAAGAGAATAGGAAAGTAGGAGAAAGTGAGAGAGAGAGCTTTCAAGCCCTGATCACCCGCCATCTAGGCCGCCGTGATCCTCACCGTCGTCACCATCTAATTCATCTCATCGAGAGGAGTTGACCGGTGGTCTCTTTATCGCCGCTGCAGCCACACTAAGTTTGTTTGCCAAGATCTGGCGTATATCATTGCAAACCGTCACCACCACAGAGTTTGCCAGATGCTTGTCATCACCAGAGGCCACCGTACGCACCACACGCACCGCCGCCTGCACGTGGGCATGCAACAGCTATAGAGGCAGGGTGCATGCAGGCTTGCATGTGTCGTGCCGCACCAAATTGACCTCCCCGGGTGCACTGAAGCCTCTATACACCTAAGCAAACTGAATCTGGCTCCCTAGGGTACATCGAAGCCTCCATACACCTGGGCACACTGGATCATGTTCTCGGGGTGCACCATATACCCCATGCACCACACCACATCGGATTGGATCGACAGGGTTGACAAGCGTTGACCGATCGTTAACTTTTGGGGGGGCTTACTCGGGGGTTTCTCGACGTTCTAAGTCTAATGGCCCAGTCCTTTTTACCAAATTCGAACCTGGTAAGCTATTTTTAAGCGTTCGACCTTCATAATTGAATAGGGAATGCATGAAATTCATGTTGTTTTGTATTCGTTTTTGTACGAGGATTATTTGGGATTGGATATCGGATCAAGTGGAATAATCAGGAAGCTTATATGAGGATTTATCACTTTGGCTTAAGGTTAGTACACCTCGAACTCATATTGCTTCATGAGCATCATAAATGTGATTTTCTTTCTTGTTAGTGTTCGCAAAATAGGTAGACAATAAATGAGCATGTTGTGAGACCGGTATCATGAGACTTGATATATTTATGAAATGCTTGATGTTATTGTGAGTATAATGAGACTCATACACACTTTAAAGGTCGTTTAGGGTCATTCTAGATGCCTATATGTTTATTTGATGATTGATTTATTTGGTGGATAATTGTGATGCTTCGTATGCGATCGGGGACCGTACCGATACGGGTTTACCCGTATTGATACTTCTGGAAATTAAGGATTTCCAGTAAGCTATATTAGTATAAGTACGTGTGCGAGTACTGGTACCCAGATATACCTTATCGATACTCGTGTTCGAGTACTAATACCCACTAAATGGAATAATTTACAATGCTAATAAAAGATGGAAATTTATGTTGGGTGATGGTAAAATAATATGAGTTAATAAAGGTAATTAATGAGGATAATTAATGTACTCTTATGTTATGTATTAACAAGTTGGTAAACGTAATTGGGTGATTTGTGGTAATAGCAACCATAGGAGATCTTTGGTGGATCGAGTATTGTTGTGTGTTGTATGGTGATCGTGCAAATATTGTGTGCGGTTTGGACACTTACGTGGTTGATTCACCTTGTTTGGTAGGATCTGGATACCTAGAGAAAGAGTGTTGCAACACTATGGTTAGAGATGTTGCATGTACGTTCCTGATGTTGTGTGACACTGGTCGTATTTGATGATACTCGAGGAGAGATGTTGTGTATAGGTGTACATTCTTGAGGCTATGTGACACCAGGCCTTATCCAGAGAGTGTATGTTCTCGAGGTTGTGTGATACCGGGCATTACCAGAGAGAGTGTATATTCCCAAAGCTGTGTGACATCGGGCCTCACTCAGAGTGTATGTTCCTGAGGCTATATAACACTAGGCCTCACTCTAGGTTTGTGATGATGACTTTGTGTTTTTGCTCAAATGATCTGGTGGGATCCAGAGTATAGTTGGGCCTTGTGTGCCATATATGATGGGTTGCTTTGATGAGAGCATCTGTATAGGTGACTAGTGGTAGCGCCACGTGTTTATTTATCTCTCCTTATTGCTTGTACTAGCTTGCATGCTTATGTTTATGATTAGCATGAAGTATAGTAGAGTAGATGTGTACCACTGAGCTTACAAAGCTCAGTGCTGGGAATCGTTGTTTCTATACGTAGGTTGATCATCGAATCATGGGATTGAGGAGCACTATCAGTACGGGATTCCAGCATGTGGAGTCCTTCAGAGTACGGTACTTGTGTTTAGTGGGCTATGTCTTCATAGGACCTTATGTGGTCGAGTCTGTAAATCTTCTTTTGAAATTGTATTAATCAAATCAAATGTTTAAATGTATTAAATTAATGTGGAGCTCATTTATAACGATTTAAATTGTTTGTCTATGTTTTCAACTATGGATATAAATATTTTTTAAAATAACTTGTTTGGGATAAATTGTGGCATCCGGGTTGGGCACGTTACACTAACCCTAATCAAGTCATGTGTGTGTGTATTGAAGCAATCCCCCATTGAATTCAAATCAAAACTTTCTTTGTTGAATAAAATGGAATTTAGAGAAATCTTTTATGTAATACCCCTTTCCCATATTCATAGTTGAATACAAGTCAGAGATATCACAAAACATTTGTAAAACCCTCTACATTTGTAACTCGATAAAAAATTTGATTTTTCTAAAAATATTACAATATATTTAGTTTCTATTTACAAATGTAGTTAATCGCGTATAGTTTAAATATAATATTTTAATCTTCAAATCGAGTTTAATTTCAGGCAGCAACTTATTAATTTAATTTAACTTTATATAATTAATAAAACTGCCTAAAAACTGCCTGTTTAAAAGTCATCCATATACTACATAAAATACAAATTCTATCAGAGAAGTCATATCATTTTAATATACATGCCAACTAGTAAATATCAAACAGTGTCAAAAGATATCTTACTGATACTGATGTACATGTTATTGATTGATGATGTCCGTTTATGCTCCTTACTCCAACCATTTCTTCTTTCCTACGTGTAAAATAGTTACACGCTAAGTATTTACTTAGTGAGGCAATAATTCGAATTCAAGTGCAATTGTATACTCCTCAATGAGTATTTATAATATTTGCACTTTACCTTAAGTGCTTAGAATATTTATATAGTTGTTTATAGCCCTATGGATATCCAACTATACCATCGAACCTCTATATCATACATTGGGCTTTATTTCATCATTTAAGTCATCAATGGCAACATATATCAATATATATCAACATTTAACAGTTCATAGCCGAAATAACATTCATATTATGCCATCATTAATAACTAGTGACCAATGCATTTATTTTCAACCTTTGACATATTTAAAATATGTCAAATATATGATCAATGACATAAATATCATGGCAATATATAAACCAGGTAGACTCATCGCAAGTCCTACCGGTGAAAAAAACATTCATGTATAATGTTATGTATGCATTGCACTCACATGGGCTATTTATTAGTATGCCTCACTAAGTCCTCTTTGATCCTTTCCTTCATAGTACCTCAAACCTCCCTTGATTCGAACTTAACTTCATAATTCAAATAAGTAAAATATTTGTTAGATCCTAATCTAACAATATCTTAGACATATTGTCCAAAATAATCATTCGAATACAAAATATCCAAACATTTTCCTTTCTTCCTTGTATTGTTCAAAAATTCATTATGATCCTTAGTAACCACTTTCAACTTCCATTAACCCCTTTAAAGCTTACTAATGAACCTTAGATACAAAGTGTATCAATTCTCATTTTCTGGCAGTTTGCAGTTCCTCCAAAGAAATATTTCTATAAAATAATATATAACTCAGAATTCAACTCTGTTTGTTCTAAAAGAAACTAGATTTGATAAGCTTTCCAACCATATAAATTAATAGCTCAAATTCAACTTGTACAATTTATGGAGAATTTTACAGTGCTGAAATTCGGAACAGACTGGTGTTCTGTTTTCTGACATTTCGTCACTTAAAAATTCATATCTTTTGACTCGGAACTCGAAATCAGATTCTGTTTGTTGGAAACAAAACTAGACGAGCAAATCTTTACATTGGTATAAATTCACCATCTAACCATTTTTTAATAATTTATGGTGAATTTTCAAAGTTACTGGCATAAACCGGTTTTTCTACACAGCTTCCATAAACAACTTCAACTTTTATACTAACTTCTCCTTACTTTTATACTTTTCAATTTAGTCCAATCCCTAACTTTAAACCACCAACTCATCACATTCTTCACCAAATAATTATTCACAATAATTCTCCTTAATTTTCCTTCTTTACCAAAATAGTCACTAAAATTCAAAGATAAGGATTCAAGCTTCTTAACTTTGCAATTTGGCCTCAATTCAACATTACTACCTTAATTCCATTATTACAACTAAAAATCAGATTTAACCCCCATACAAAACTTCAATTTCAATTTGGTCACTTAACTTTAACAAATTGTCAAAATGGTCACTAATTCAATTCAACATCAATTTGGCATTCTAACTTCATTTTCTTATCTCTAACATCATTAATAACACAAATACACTCCAAATTCTAAAAATTCAGATTTGGTCCTTCAACTTTTCAAGTTGCCGAAATGGTCCCTATACAATTTAACTTAGGGTTTTGCTTCCAAACAACAATTCAAGCTTACTAGATCATTATTTCAACATCACAAACCCTAAATTAAACTTGAATCCATAAACCCTAATCATTTTCATAGAAATCAAAAATGTAAAATTTAAATCCCAACTCAATATGATGATTTTAACATCATACTAGCTTGATTTCAACTTAAATTCAATCATGGAATCATAAAATCTCAAAAGCCCCAATTTGATCCATAAACTCTAATTTCTTTCTCATGTAAATTCTCATCGATCAAGCATGGATTCCATGAATTATTGATATAAAAAGATAGAGCTTGAAGAGTAGAACAACTTTGTAGTTGAAGAGATTACCTGAAAACTGAGTTTCAGAGCTTGAATAGTGCTTGGAAAAAATTTTCTTTCTTTCCCTAGACCTCAGGTTTGTTGCTGGAAAAGATGAACAAAATCTTCATCTTTTCACCATTATTTTACACATATCTATTACATGAATATTAAATTTATTTAATAGTGAAATTACAATTTTGCCCTTTTTATCCAATGGTTGAGATTGATTTTATCATCACTCAAGGACCAAGATTTAATCTTCCATTTTCTCTTTCCAAAATTACCCTTATAACTTTTTAAATATTTCAAAATTGCCATTAGGGCCAAATGACCAATTTGCCCTCCAACTTGTCTTTATTTACTAGTTTTTTTTTCAAATTGGCATTCCATTAAAATCTAACTAAATCTAGTTAGAATTAAACCAACCATAATAAAATATTCATAAAATAACATTTTACGACTTTTCCATAGCTTTTGGATTAGTCTCCAAAATTTCCATTCGATCCAATATACCGATAAATAATCCTTTACTCAGAAATAAACTATAGGATTCATCTTGAATCAAACTAAAAATATTTCCAACACTTGGAAATGACTTTTATAACCTTTCTCTATCATATGGAAAAATTTCAAAATTTTCCAGTTCGATACGGTTATCTAAATTCCACTTAAACTTTAACTGTGATTTTCCCAATAATCGAAGTATCAGATCAAACCAATAATTCTACATTCGATTCACACCCTTAGGTGATCTGTTTATTTATGAAATAAAACCCTTAACTTTTGGGAAATTACAACTTTAGTCCCCAAACTTTTCCAAATATTATACTTTAGCCATAAAATTTTCAAAATTTACATTTTGGTCACTACCTTTTAAACTTCAATTCCCATTCCAATTTTCCTTGGAATTCAACCAAACTTTAAGAATACCTTATTCAATTCACTATCTATCACATGAGACCTTTAAACCTTAGAAATTTCCTTTCCAAAACCCATAATTAAAGAAATCCTAACTTTCGCATTTTTGTCATTTTAGTCACTAAGTTAGCTTTAAAGCTATTATCTTAGTGCTAAATGACCCTTAATCAACTTAGTGAATTTTGGAGTATTACAATTCTCTCCCCCTTAAGAAAATTTATCCTCAAATTTTTAATGCGCACCTAATTCAAAAGGTGAGGAAACTATTTTCTTATATTTTCTTCTTATTTCTCTCAAATCTTTTCTTTAACCTTGTGATTTTTGTCAACAAACATTAACAAACGGGATTGTCTTGTTTTCCTTGTTCTTTGACTCCATGTGCTAGGATCTTTACCAGTTCTTTTTCATAGCTTAAATTTGACTGAATCTCTATTTTCTCCAGAGTAACAACATGTAAGGGGTCTAATCAATATTTCATGAGCATCGATACATTATGAATCTTGTCCATTTCCAAAGATAAAGCTAGCCATTAAGCCTAACTATCAGACTAACATCTTTCACGATTTCTTATAGCCCAATAAATCTTAAACTTAACTTTCTTTTTGTCTAAATCATAACACCTTCTTCCAAGATGAAACTTTTAAGGAATACTTTATCCTTAACTTCATATTAAATATCATTTCTTTCAGGGTCAACATATAGTTTCCATCATTGAGATAGAAATTCTTCCTTGATAATACAAATATCTATCAAACCTAACTTCCAAGTTTTCAGTTTCACTCTTCTCCACTTGTTTGAACATTGACAACATTTCTCATCCTTTCTTTAAAGATATCTTATTTAATCTAATATGGTAAATTTTATTCTTAACTTGACAATCAAAACACCATCTTTTTTTAATGCAAATCTTGCATTCATAGCACTTAAGACAACAATTGTCTTTCAACTAAGAGCGTCAGCTACCATATTAGCTTTTTCTGGATAATAGTCATGACCATATCATAATTCTTAAGAAACTCGATCCAACTTCTTTGCGTCAAGTTCAACTCTTCTTTAGTAAGCATATACTTTAAATTTTTATAACCTTAAATATAGCATCGTTCACTGTATAAATAATGATGCTATATCTTTTAAAGCAAATACAACCATTGCTAGCTCCAAATCCTAAGTAAGATAATTTCTCTCATATATCTTAAATTGTCTCAATCATAGACCATTACTTTTCCTTCTTGCCTAAGTACGCATCCCAAACCGTTATGATTAGCATCGCTATACACCACATAATCTTTACCTGATTCTGGTTGTACTAGTATCGGGGCTTCTATTAAGATCTCATTTAATGTCTCAAAGATTTCTTAGCATTTATCTATTCAACTAAATAGCATTTCTTTCCTCAATAGCTTGGTCAATGAGGAGACAATCATCAAGAAATTCTGAACCTCTAAAACATTCTTCAGAGGTTTCCATTCAACTATAGTTTGTGCTTTCTTGGGATATACCTTTATCCCCTCTACCAAATCCATATAACTAATAAAACATCTTTTGACAACCAAGTTCACACTTTAACAAATTAGCATATAGCTTCTTTTCTCGAAAGGTCTGAAGAACAATGCAAAATGAGCATCTTGTTCTTCCTTTTTCTTCGAATGGACCAAAATATCCTCAATGAACTCTACCAAAAATTGGTCCAAGCAAAATTAGAATACTTGGTTCATTAGGTTTATAAATGCCGAAGGCATCATCACGAACTCATAGTATTCATACCGAGTCCAAAAAGTTGTCTTTAGAATTTCTTCTTTCTTAATCTTTAACTGATAATATTTCGATCGGAGGTCTATTTTGGAAACATATATATTGTTTATTTTTTTACTGATCAAAAGATCATCAGTCTCCGGAAGAAGATATTTATTCTTTACTGTCAGCTTATTTAACTGACGAAAATCTATACTTAATCACATAGATTAATCTTTCTTTTTCACAATATACTGGTGCACCCCCAAGGTTGCACAGTTGGCTTTATAAAACGTTAACCTAACATTCCTTGCAATCGTACCTTTAAATCCCGAAGTTTGGTCGAAGCCATTTTATACGAGGCCATTAATTTAGGCGCAATGCCTGGTAACATCTTTATTTTGAATTTCACTTCTCAATCTAGGGTAATTTTGAGTAACCCATCTGGAAATACATCTGAATATTTTTGGACAGTTGAGTTACTTTTCAATTTAACTTCAATAGCCCGAGGTCTCCTCAACATTTGCTAAGAAAACTTAACAACCTTATACCAACAATTTCTTTGATAAAATAACTGAAATTACATTGGAAAAGGAATTTACCCTTTTATCAACTACTACTATTTTTGTACCTTCCATGTTTTTTTTCAATACTAATCACTTTATGCGACAATTCATCATGACTTGATAGGAAGGTAACCAATTCATGCCAACAATCATCTTAGACTCCTCAAAAGATAATTCCATTAAATTTATCGGGAACTCTATTTCTTATGTTTTTATCGAGCAATTCCACATGTTCAGCTCGCCCTTTCATTACAACCCAACAAATTCGTGACAGCTATATTACTTAAAATGTGTTCTAAAAGGATATCTCATTCACCACTCAACTTCGTACTTATATAGGAATGTGTAAAGCTAGGACCCGTCAACATCAATACAGGTTTATCCAAAAAGATGAGATGTACCTTCTATGATTTTCAAATCATCCCAATCTTTATCAGTCTTGATGTTATAATCTCATACTGATATGTGCAATCCTGGCTATGAAGCAAATTCAGATGGTTTTCTAATCTAGCTTAAATATCGGAGCAACAAAACAGCTCCATGCAATTTCTCGGTATCAAAACAGTGGAATCCGTCCAGTGTAATCCTTAGATTATTCAGTTATAAATCAACAATCACTGGACCTTAATCTGCTTTTGCTTTCAATTCAGGTGTTTTCCGAACTTTTCAGTTCCTTAATCCTGCACAGGAACTCCTTGTTGTACCAGTGCCCCTTTCTTGTTTCTATTTATCCGAAAGGTTATCATTAACCTTATTATTACTACTCTTGATTCCTTCCCAAGCTTCCAATTTATCAGTTCATCAAGCTTTCTTGACTCAAATATTTCTTATAATTCCTCCCAATTTACATTAGTAAGGAGTGACATCAATCGGATCATAAAAGCACCAGATCAGTAATATTGATATCCTAGTGGCATGTATACTCTTTTTAACATAAAACCATTTCCATTTAGGCCGAGAATCGGCTAAACCTGCAGCTCTAATACCAATAAATGTAATACTCTTTTCCCGTATTCATAGCTGAATATGAGTGAGAGATATCACAAAACATTTCTAAAATCCTCTACATCTGTAACTTGGTAAAAATTTTGATTCTTCTAAAAATATTACAATATATTTAGTTTCTATTTACAAATGTAGTTAATCACGTATAGTTTAAATATAATATTTTAATCTTCAAATCGAGTTTAATTTCAGGAAGCAACTTATTAATTTAATTTAACTTTATATAATTAATAAAACTGCCTAAAACTGCCTGATTTAAAATTCATCCAGATACCACATAAAATACAAATTTTATCAGAGTAGTCATATCATTTTAATATACATGCCAACTAGTAAATATCAAACAGTGTCAAAAGATATCTTACTGATACTGATGTACCTGTTATTGATTGATGATGTCCGTTTATGCTCCTTACTCCAACCATTTTTTCTTTTCTACGTGTAAAAAAGTTACACGCTAAGTATTTACTTAGTGAGGCAATAATTCGGATTCAAGTGCAATTGTCATAATATCAATATTAATGATTAACAATGCATATGATCACCTTACCATTATATGCTCTTTAACATAAATAAATATGTATATCAAAGTGATAAGATTAGATCTTACCAATACCGTTGCCATTCCATCTGTAAGCTTTCAATACTTACCAATACCTTTTTCCTATTTCTATCTGCAAGCTTTCAAGCTTATCTTCCTGCTTCTTTTTTATTCTTTCAATTTATTTGGCCCCCAAGGTATCGAATTAAGAGATTCTATGTACATGAGTCATCCCCCCATACCCAACCTTTCTTGAGTATGTATATTATTTGCACTCTACCAGGAGTGCTTAGCACCGAAGTGGTTATGTATACTTACCGGAGTATACAATATATCCCTCATTGAGTTTTTATGAAATTACACCAAAGTTTTTAGCACCCGCAGTAAGTCTGTATACTCAAACCATGCATGAGTATACTCCTCAATGAGTATTTATAATAATTGTACTGTACATGAAGTGCTTAGAATATTTATACAGCTGTTTATGACCCTATGGATATCCAACTATACCATCGAACCTTTATATCATACATTGGGCTTTATTTCATCATTTAAGTCATCAATGGCAACATATATCAATATATATCAACATTTAACAGTTCATAGCCGAAATAACATTCATATTATGCCACCATTAATAACTAGTGACCAACGCATTTATTTTCAACCTTTGACATATTTAAAATATGTCAAATATATGATCAATGACATAAATATCATGGCAATATATAAACCAGGTAGACTCATCGCAAGTCCTACCGGTGAAAAAAACATCCATGTATAATGTTATGTATGCATTGCACTCACTTGGGCCATTTATTAGTATGCCTCACTAAGTCCTCTTTGATCCTTTCCTTCACTGTACCTCGAACCTCCCTTGATTCGGAGAATGGTTTGACAACTTCGAATGGTACCGACCATCTTGATTTTAGTTTTTCCCGGGAAAAGTTTCAGCCGAGAATTGAATAAGAGAACTAGTTGCCCTGGCATGAATTGTCGCGGCAATAGTTTCTTGTCATGCCATTGCTTTGTTTTCTCCTTGTAGATTCGTGCATTGTTATAGGCGAGTGCACGGAATTCTTCTATCTCGTTGAGGTCCAACAAACGCTTTTGTCCGGCACGTTCCCAATCCATATTCACGGTCTTGATTGCCCAATATGCCTTGTGTTCGAATTCCACTGGTAGATGGCATGTTTTGCCATAGACAAGTCGGAAGGGAGACATACCTAAGGGTGTTTTGAATGCAGTGCGATATGCCCAAAGTGCATCATCTAGTCTTACTGGCCAATCCTTCCTAGAGGGATTTACAACTTTCTCGAGTATACCCTTCAATTCCTGGTTGGAAATTTCTGCTTGCCCATTGGTTTGTGGGTGATATGCCGTGGCAATCTTGTGAGATACACCAAAACGTTGTAACATCTTGGCGATGAGTTTGTTGTCGAAGTTCTTGCCTTCATCACTTATAATTGCTCTCGGCATCCCAAACTGTGTAAATATATTTTTCTACAAGAATCTTTGCACGGTCTTGGAATCGTTGGTGGGAATTGTAGCTGCCTCAAACCATTTAGATACGTAGTCAACGGCAAGTAGAATGTAGAGGTTGCCGAATGAAGATGGGAAAGGTCCCATAAAATTGATCCCCCATACGTCGAATAGTTCCACCTCGATGATGTTTTTGAGTTGCATCTCATGTCGTCTAGAGATATTGCCCGTCCTCTGGCAACGATCACATTGCTTGTAAAACTCTTGGGCATCTTTGTACAGTGTTGGCCAATACAAACTAGATTGCAAAACTTTGGCTACGGTACGTGTTCCTCCAAAATGTCCTCCATAGGGTAAAGAATGGCATTGCCGAAGTATATTCTGCTGCTCCTCTTCAGGGACACATCGGCGTATAACCTGATCTGCACATTGTTTAAACAAAAGAGACTCATCACAGAAGCAATGCTTAGCATTATGGAGGAATCGCTTCTTCCCTTGGTGAGTAAGGCCATAAGGTAAAATACCACAAACAAGGAAATTAACTAAATCCCCGTACCAGGGTATTACCGAGGCATATGCTGCCGTGGCGACTGCTTCCAAGATTGCCAAGGTGTGTGCATCAGTGGTTGCCGCGGCGTGCTTATCGGGAGTTGTTGAAGCGTCAAGGGTTGCCGAGGCATGTGCATCCATGGTTACCGAGGTGTCAGGGATTGCCGAGGCATGCGCGTCCATGGTTGCCAAGGCGTTCGTATCAATGGTTTCCACGGCGTGCGCGTCGAGAGTTGCTGAAGCGTCGAGGGTTGCTGAGGCATGCGCATCCATGGTTGCCGAAGCGTCAGGGGTTTCCGAGGTGTGCGCATCCATGGTTGCTGAGGCAACTAACAGTTGCTCATCCGGGAACGCATCACATATCTATAAATCCGCATCCTCCTCCCTATTGCGTTCTATGCGTGATAAGTGATCGGCCACTTGATTTTCTGTTCCTTTCCTGTCCTTAATTCAATGTCAAATTCTTGTAAAAGCAATATCCAACGAATCAAACGAGGTTTGGCATCCTTTTTTGCAAATAGATACTTAATTGCTGAATGGTCCGTATGAACAATTACCTTTGTACCAATCAAATAGGATCGGAACTTGTCAAATGTGAAAACTACGGCTAGTAACTCTTTCTCCATTGTTGTGTAATTCACTTGAGCACTATTAATAGTTTTACTAGCGTAGTATATCACATGAAAGGTCTTACCTGTGCGTTGGCCTAGGACTGCTCCTACCGCGAAATCACTTGCATCACACATGAGCTCAAAAGGTAGCGTCCAATCTGGTGGAACGATAATGGGTACCGAGGCAAGCTTTTCCTTTAGGGTTTCGAATGCTTGGGTGCAAGAATCATCAAAATTGAAGACTTTATCCTGATCAAGAAAATTGCACAAGGGTTTAGTAATTTTAGAAAAATTATGAATGAACGTCCTGTAAAAACCTGCATGTCAAAGAAAGCTTCAGATTCCTTTAACCGAACTTGGTGGGGGTAATCTCTCGATCACGTCCACCTTGGCTTTGTCCACTTCAATTCCCTTGGATGAAATCTTGTGGCTGAGCACTATTCCTTCATCTACCATAAAATGGCACTTCTCCCAATTAATGACTAAATCGGTTTCTTCACATCTTGCCAACACCTTCTCTAAATTGCCGAGGCAGCTGTCGAAGTCATTACCAAAAACGGAAAAATCATCCATGAAGATCTTAAGAAAGTCTTCGACCATGTCTGAAAAGAGTGCCATCATGCATCTTTGGAAGGTTGCCAGGGCTTTACACAATCCGAACGGCATCCTTCGAAAAGCATAAGTATCGTATGGGCATGTGAAGGTTGCCTTTTCTTGATCTTCTGGTGCTATGGCAATTTGATTGTAACCTGAATAACCATCAAGAAAACAATAAAAGGGTTTACCTGCAAGACAGTCAAGCATTTGATCAATAAAGGGTAATAGGAAGTGATCTTTCCTAGTGGCTTTGTTTAGCTTTCGATAATCCATACAAACCCTCCAACCGGTCACAGTCCTGGTTGGAATGAGTTCACTGTTTTCATTACTTACCACCGTTATACCTCCTTTTTCCTATACTCATTGTACCGGACTTACCTATGTACTACCAGAGATAGGGTATATGATGTCGGCGTCAAGCCACTTGATGATTTCTTTCATTACAACCCCTTTCATGGCATGATTCAGTCTCCTCTGGGCCTCAATCGAAGGTTTGTGATCATCTTCCAACAAAATCTTGTGCATGCACACTGCCGAGCTAATTCCCTTCAAGTCGGCAATTGTCCACCCTATTACCTTGTAGCATCAACATTTTGATCAGCTTCTTTTCCTGCTCAGGCTGTAACTTAGAGGAAATAATTACAGGCAATGTTTTATCGGTTCCCAAGTAAGCATATTTTAGTTGCTCTGGCAACTGTTTCAACTCAAGAATCGGTGGTTGTTCAATAGAGGGCTTTTCGATTTTACCTTTCTTACCTGAGTAATCTACTGGTTCAAAGTATGTACCTGGTCGATTGACTAACCAATTTGCCTCTTCTTGTTGTTCCTCATCGATCGCTTCTTTATACTCCTTAAGTTCCTCTTGATCGGTAATGTAGTTGTCGAGGCAACTAAATTCCTCATTGAAGTTAAACTCTGTCGTGGCATGAAGAAGTTGGCATTCTTCTGGATCATCTGCATGCCTTAGTGGAACACATTTAGTTTAACTTGCTGGTCATTCCCCTCATTGTGAGTTCTCCCTTTTCAACATTGATCAAGATTCTCCCTGTTGCTAAGAAGGGTCTCCTGAGAATGATATGTGCATGTTCATCTGCTTCACAATCTAGAACAATAAAGTCAGCGGGAAAAATAAATTTATCAACTTTTACTAGTATGTCTTCGATTTTTCCCTCTGGATGCACGTAGGATCTGTCAGCTAACTGTTGTAGGTCTTGCCTTCCTGATTCCTAGTTTCTGGAAAACTGATTTAGGCATCAAGTTTATGCTTGTTCCAAGGTCGCATAATGCTTTCCCGACATAGTGGTTTCCAATGGAGTAGGGTATTGTGAAACTTTTGGGATCATTTAACTTGGGTGGCATACGATTGTGCAACATGGCCATGCATCCCTCTGTTGCGGCAACTGTTTCAAACTCTCCTAGCCTTGTTCTCTTGGACACAATGTCTTTAAGAAACATGGCATAGTTCGGCATTTGTTCAATCGCCTCAACCAATGGCAAGTTGATGTGGACTTGCTTTAGGATATCAAGAAACTTCTTGAATTGATATTCTTGCTTTTGTCGCTTCAACCTTGGTCTGGAACCTGATTGATGGCATTGTCGGATATTTTCGATCCTTTCATTGGTCTAGAACCTGATTGATGGCATTGTCGGGGCAACTGGAGTTGCCGAGGCATTGTCAAATGGGTTGTTGTGGCGTGCCTATCGTTGGTTGCCGAGGCATCTTTGTCGTCGGTTGCCGAGGCATGCTTATCGCTGGTTGCCACGGTAATTCTTGGTTCAGCATCTGAGGCTTTGCCACTGAGTTCGTCTTTATCTTTTTATGGAGTTTTGTTTGATGAGCGAGCTTGAGCCTCTTTAAGTTGTTGGCCACTTCTAGTGGTGATCGCCTTACATTGCTCAAGGCCAGTTCCTCTTGCGACTTCAGTATCGCTAGGTAAACCTCCTTGCGGTCTAGTATTCAGGTTTTGAGCAAATTGCCCGACTTGATTTTCCAATGATTTGATTGTCGCCTCTTGGTTTTGCAATCTCATCTTGGTCCTGTTAATAAAAGCATCAGTTCTTTTTATAAAGTTACTATTCACATCCATATAAGATTCAGTTTTCAACATAAAAGCATTGAGAGAATTTTCCAAAGAACTAGATGTTGTCGGTTGTTGCTGCGGCAACTGTTGTCGTGGCATATTCTGCTGGAATCCCGATGCTTGTACGTTCTGATTGTTCTAGTTTAGAGCATTGTTGGGATTACCCATGAAAAATTCGGGTGCTTCTTCCAAGCTGGATTGTATGTATTAGACATCACATTGTTGTTCCGGTTGTAATTCCCCACATAAAAGCTGGATTCTGGATTCTACATACATTCAGAAGAATCATGGTTACCACCACATAACTCACAAAAGGAATCCATTACCTTGACTTCATGTGTGTTGTTTAGTTTCTGAATATTCTAGACCATCTTAGTTAGAGTGGCCAGTTATGCCGAAATTGAGTCTGATGATCCCAGTTCATGTATTGTGGCTTGGCGTCTAACTCTCCTCTTCTAGCAGAGGGGAATTGACAATCATTCTTGGCAAGCCTGTTTAGAATTTGCATTGCTTCCTCCGGTGACTTATCTAGGAGTATGCCGTTTGCCGAGGCATCTAACATCATCTTTGTTGGTGTATTCACAGCGTTGTAAAACATTGTTACTTGTGTCCACACTGGAATCCGTGTAGGGGGCATTTGTGTAGAAGTTCTCTATATCGCTCCCAAGCCTCGTACATGGATTCATCATCTGCCTGCCGAAAAGAAGTAATATCGTTACGAAGCTTATCAGTCAAATTTGTAGGATTAAATCGAGCAAGGAAATCACGACAAAGATCGGTCCAAGATCCTATTGATCCGCCAGGAATACTATTCAACCATGCTTTTACCCTATCCCTCAGTGAATAGGGGAATAATCTTAGTCGTAAAACATCAGGGGTGACTCCTTGTATTTTGAATGAATTGCAAATCTTGAGGAATGATTTAAGATGTTGTCGTGCATCTTCAGTTGCTGAGCGGCCAAATTAACCAATTGTGTTGATTATATTAAACATCACTGGTTTCAACTCAAAGTGGTCGGCTTCAATTTTAGGCGTGACAACTCATGGATTAAGTCCATCAAGATCTTCTTCAAGATAGTCTCGAATAGTTCTATTTCGTGCAAGAATCACTCCTCCTCCTACTGGAACATCTTTATTCATATTCCGTCTTGATTAGCCATTACTACTCTTAACCTTCGTCTGAGTCTTTGCAAGGTTCGTTCGATTTTTGGATCAAAGGGATAATCTGATGTAATCGGTCTCGCCCTGGTCATATACCAATGCAAAACCAAAGTTTGTTAACACTTTGAATCTTAAATAAGAAAAATAAAAAAATGCAAGAAAATAAAAACAAAGTTGCTATTGCCAAAAACTTGTTGCGCGTAATAAGTGCTCCGCAATTGTACAAGTGTACACGTCGCAAGTTATAGTATAAAAGATATCGTCTCCACAAGGATTGGTGCCACTTCAAGAATCTAATCTCTTGCACTGTAAAAAGTAAAAGAACACAAGTAGAAGATTGTAGGAGTTTTAACTAACAACTAAACTAGAAAGCAAATAAGTAAAAGAAGAGATGAAATCAAATGAGAGAGAATAGGCCAGGTTATCGTGAGTTGAGGTGTGATAGCCGATTGGATTGTCTTGGTAAAAGAGTGCAAGGGCAACTTAGTTGTCGTGGCAACTTGCACAGCGGTGTTGCCTTGGCAACTAATCGATGGTTGCCTGGGCAACTACTTGGGCGTCTGGGCAGCAACTTCAAGGTTCGGTAGAGCGTTCTTCAATAGTTTCTTCTTATCCCTAAGTCGAAACTCTAGCTACTTGAGCATGCCTTGATAATACATCCCTGCGTGAATCAAGGGTGAACAACAACCAATCTTGCGCTCCTCTTAGCCGTTGAAATCCTTAACTTATTCCTAAGCTGGATTAATCTTCACCATCAATAGATTGAATAAGGTCATACTCATTCGTTTCTTGAATCTAACTCTCCCGATATTAGATAAATAGATGAAGTTACGAGATCCTCTCCCAATTCACTCGCAAACAAGAATAAAAACCAAGAATGAATAAACCTTGAATAGAAAAGTGCAAACTCTTATTACCTAAACAAAATCCAATTGTTTCTCACAACCACAAAACACAATAACCTTAGCCAAATAGATTTAGTTCATGGCTAGGTTCCAAAGAAACACAAGATAAAGAATTCCTAGCATAAACCTAATTGAACAAGAAAGAAAAAGATGAAGAATGGATGGATCTTTGTCGAAATCTCCCTTGCCCTTGATCTTGTCAAAAATTCTCTCCTCTCTCCCCCTTGGAGTTGACGGCATTGCCTTCAATTTATAGGGCTAGGTCAAAGTCTTTTTTGAGGAGGAAGCTAAGTTGGAATTAAATTATCTTTAAAGAATAGAATTCTTTATTATACTTAAATTCCTTCTAGAACTTCTCCTATCTTCTTGGGATTTAATTTCTCTTTAACCTCTTCATGGAAATCAAACTCCTTTGGGATTTAGCTTTGCTCCACGTCATCTTGGGCTTATCTAGTCATCGATTTTGACTACCATATTATCTTATTCCTTGTCGAAAATTGCCCTGGCAACTAGCTCGGCATCTCCTTCATGCATTTCCCTAGCAACTAGCTCGGCATCTCCTTCATGCATTGCCCTGGCAACTAGTTCCAGCCTTGTTTAGGCAAGTGATTCTGCATACACACAAAAGCACACCAAAGCAGCATCTTTTTCCACAAAAATCACCAAGTTATGTAATCAAGATCAACGGTGGAAAGAAACATGAATTAATGCATGAATGACTAATTATGCAACTAATATGAGCCTAAGTCTAACAATAATATGAGTAAAAAGGGTAATAAAAATAGTACTTTTGAACACTTATCAATTAGCTTGACCGGAGTTATTCTCATGTTCAAGTATCGATTTTGAGGCTAACGAGTTACCACTTCATCCTGTTCAGACTAACCATGCATATTCTTTGAAGTCTTCACATGAGTATACCTTCATATTAGTTCTTATGTTTTTAGTGGTGGTTTAGTGATAGAAATAAATATTAATGTAGAATTTTCATTGTAGGTTTTGATTCAGCTAGACTTGAGCGTGAGATGCATCATTCTCGATATTAGAGCTAATGTTGCTTAAGGTGTGTTTCTTCCTGTGCTATAGACAAATGATATTTTATTCTTCTTGATTTATTATATGATTTTTTATTTGAGAATGTTTTGAAACATCATGCATGATATATTGAATTGTATTTTTAAATCAAGCATCAAATTTTCAAAAATGAAAAACTCATAGAAGTTCAGATTTATGATTTCTAAATCATATCATAGAGTACATGGGATGAGATTTTGTTCGAAAAAGTGAGGGAAACCTCTACTCTGGCGAGGGCAACCTCCACTCTACATAGGAATCAGTTAGGTATTGAATTGTGCATCAGACATCATGGCATTATGATTCAAATTTAATGTGTTCTCAAAAGAATTTATAAGGAAAATAAAATATTGTTTTGTTTTGTGTTTGCTCAAACTTTAGAGACACATTAAGCTTTCTAGCTTATTCCCTTATAGTTCTCTTTCAGATATCCAGACTCTTTAGGCGACTCGGTACTTAGACCATCTTGCATTTTACTTGAATATTTTATCATCAGTATGAACTATTTTATTTAAACTTTTAGATTATTAATTTATGTTTTGGGACATTTATGTAATAAGACTTTTTGATATTATATTTTGGGATTATGTTTCCGCATGCATTTTTTATTTTTAATTTAGATGTTTTTATTAAATAATCAAAATATGTTTTAACATTTGAGTTTCATAATAATTGTGATATTTTACGATAATTATTATTATTATTTAATGATTTTGTTTTATAAATATTTAAACCTAAAATCTATTACTTGAGGGGAAAGTTTTCAAAAGTGACTTCCTAAATTTGGGGGTTTCTTTTGGGCTGGGTTTAGGGGTTAAAATTTGTTTTGAAATATAATTACCTCTCTATTTAATAATAAAATCCAAAGCAACATTAATTTAGACATTTAAAACACCCCCTTAATAAATAATGTTGAGTTCCACCACTAGTGTTGATTGCTATGATAAATAGGAACCGCAGTGAGGTTGTCAACACCTGTTCTGATTCTCCCATCGTTGTACATTTGTATTCTTGTTTCAGTCTATTCATTTCGACATAATCTCGCGACAATGTGTTCAAGCATACATGCCGTATCAAGTATAAAATGGACACAACGATATGTCGAGTATCGATCCCACGAGGATTTGTATTAGTAATTATTTTCATGGCATTGTTGTTAGTTAGAAACATAAATGTTGTGGTATTGTGGTGAATATTGTAATTATAGATGCAATTAAGATTAAAATAATATTGAGGAAAAGATAAAGTTAAACCTACGTGACACACATAATGCGCCAAGGAAAATATGATTAAAGGATAACAAGCAGGAAACTACTTGCAATGTTCAAGACATTTCCATGTCGCGACAAATGAGAAAAATCAATGAATCCAACAAAATGTTAAGGGAGTATATATATCTCTCGATGGTTCAACTAATAGGTGGTTTGGTTCACCCGAATCGTAGGCCTAGAGTGTTGGGTCAAGTTATTGAGCCCATTAGGTGTTCAATGGAACCTTAATGAGCTTGCCTCTTGTCTTTCAATACTAAGTTGTGACCAAAGTGTGTTGGGGGGAAGATATGAGGGATGGTTATTGTAAATATCCCATTATTTACGAACAATGCTGAAACCCGTTTATGTTTATGTAGAAAAGCTAGAGGGTGATATCACCCTTGTCTCTTTTGTTTTCCCCATACTCTTTTCTTCATCTCCCTCCTAAAATCACAAAGTGAAATATGGAATCCTTGTCATTTCAAATGAAAATTCTGAAATCAAGACTTGGGGTAAGTTGTTCAACATCCAAGGATCTACAAGAAGAGGTAAGATTCATCAAAAATGGTGGAAATGGATATTCATGGGTTTTGTAGGGGGCTTTGATGGAAGTGAGCTAGGAGAAGATTTAATCTCATCTGTTAGCTTTAAGAGTAAGTTTTAGCTAGCCTCTCATCTCTTAGAAGGTTGTAATTCATATTGCAACTCCCTTGTGTAGTGAAAGAGGTGAGAGAGTCTTCCAAAGAGATAGGAAAGAGGAAGGCTTGAGGAGCTTGTCAAGAAGCTTCATTTCTAGCTTTTGGAGGAAGGTTATTACACCTCTAACTCCTTTGCCTTCATGGGTATCATAAATTTGATTGTTTTGTATACTTTGTTGATGTTTGGTTATTTTGATTAAAAAGGGGCATATTAATGGTATAATCCAGATTTCATGTTAATAATATGTAAAAAAAATGGTAGAAAACCATTCTAAATGACTTCCATAATTTGCAAGAATCATTTTAGGGCCCTGTATAAGGAGTTTGGGGAATTGGGGTTGCTTTTTTAGCTTTATAATACGAATTTTAGGCTCAAGTAAAGGTGCATGAGGAGCCCGTACCGGTACCCATTGTTCAAAAAATGAACACAAGTAAACTATGAGGGGCGTACGATACGAGCTTCAAGCTCTATTGATACGTGATGCAAGCTATATTGGTACGAGTCGACCTATACCGATACTTACTATTGGATTGAAATTCCAATGAACATAACTTGTATCGATACGCTCCCCTTTCCCTGTGAAGCCGCGTATCGATATGCGAAAAGGGCGTAACGGTACCCGATGTACCGTATTGGTATGCGAGGTAGAGTACTGGTACCAACAGAGCAATTTGCATGAGAAAATGATTTTTAGTTCGGGGGAGTGGAAAATTGTGGACAAGGGTTCCATAGACTTCTAATGGGATAAAATGAATTTTAAAAATGAGAAAGTGAGATTTAACCTCCGTTTACGAGCATAATGTATAACAACTCGGTAAATCAAACTACTAACTTGTTTGTAATAGAAACCGTAGTGTTATGGTACACGTGTCAATGTTGTGTGCTGTATGGACACTTGTTTGGTTGAGTCAGCTTTTGTTGATGGGATCTGGATACCCAAAAAGTGTGTTGCGACACCATGGTAAGAGACATTGAATGTATGTTCTCAAGGTTGTATGACACCAGACCTTATTTGAAGATACTCAATGAGAGATTCTGAGTATGAGTGTACATTCCTGAGGCTTTATGACATCGAGCCTCACTTAGAGTGTACGTTCCCGAGGCTGTGTGACACCGAGCCTTACTCTAGGATTATGGTATGATGTTTATGATTGTTGTGTGAGATTGGATGCATCTTATTATTGTTGTACTATGTGCTTAGGCGACTAGTGCTAGCACCACATGTTGTATATTGCCATGTCGTCATCTCTAGCTACATGCTCGTGTTTATGATTTTCATGAAGCATGGTTGAGTGGAAGTGTATCCATTGAGCTTGTTAGCTCAGCGTTCAAAATCATTGTTTTCGTTCGTAGGTTAGTAGGTTGGCATGTTGCATTTGAAGAGCACCATCGACGTATGATTTCAGCATCATCTCTTCAGAGTACAAAACTTAGATTATTGGGTCATGTATTCGTAGGACCCCATTTGTTGTATTGTAACTCGTATCTTGGTTTCAATATGTGAGTCGAATGCTTTTAATGATGTATTTTAAAGAGAGCTCCTATTAAACGTTTTTAAATGCTTATTTATGCTTACTATATTTGAACTTAATGGGTTTTATGGAAATATGGTTGTGGATTGGTCTAAACTATGTCAAAATTTAAGGTTGTGGTTTGGGTTTGAGGCCCAAATGTAACATCTATGTTTTGGTATTACAATTCAAGTTCTATTTTATAACTCAAACTTTATTTGAATTTTTTTTAGTTGAATCAAGTTTGTGAAATTAAGATTCGAGTCAAGAAGACTCGAGTGTCTTCGTGTCGAGTCAAGATTTTGATTTTTTCAGCTCAATTTGAGTTTTGCTCGCCCCTACCATAAATAATCAAAATAAACCAATAACGACGATGTTTGATTTGAGTAATTTGTGGAGGTTAAAATCACTGAACATGTGGTCAAATGGGAGAGCAAAAAGGTAGGACCTAAACGGGGTGCCTCCCAGAACAGAACATAATGGATCACCCTCAATACTATTAAAACAATTAAAAATCAAAAGAAATTTGAAAAACCCAATGAACTGTGTTGATAAAATCTCGGTGTCTATTGTGTGATTTAAGTGTTGCGTAATTCTAAAAATATACATGTTGAATGAATAATAAAGTAGTGAGTTAGATCATCTCCACAAGATTGGTTGGGATAATAGTTCAGGTAATTGCATTCAAAGATGATCAAATGATATTATTTGGAGGAGATAAATATTAAAGTAAATGCAAAACAAAAGTATAGTAATGGAAAAGAAGTATTGTAATAATGCCAAGGCAAATAAGTTGCTAAGGCAATTGCAAGTAATTGGAAAAAGGGGACCAAATTATGTTGAGAAGGAAGAGTTATTGGGTAACGTGGTGTTGTTGCCATTTGAATTGCCACGGAGAATTCACCTATCAAATGCTCGACAGGTTTTCTTTTATGGGTTCAATTATGTCTAACATATGACCTAATGGCGTACATGCTACGACAATAAATGTGTGCATGAACCTTGGGATGTCTACCACTGCTTAAGCAAATTCTTTGTAACACCCTCAATCCCGGCTTAGAAGTAAACCAAGCCAAGAGTGCTAAAGACTAAACAAAAGACTAACTTGTATTACAAGTTAGTGTTCGAATAACCCTAATAGATTAACTTGCAACACAAGTTATTCTTCGAACTAACCCAGATATAAGAAGTAGAGTACTTAAACATTTTACTATCAATTACCCACCATTTTAGATTGATATTTATGGTCAAAAGGTACTTAAAAGAATAACTTCTTTATCAAGAAACAAGGTTAACTTAAGGTTTGTTACTGCATATTCAAAACATAGCCCATTTAACTTAATATAATTCATATCAAGCTCCAATTTAGCTCATAGACTACCATTTAACTAACAATCAAATGATTACTTTAGCTTAATCAAGAATTTGCATAATTCATCCCTAATACACTTGACACTCATGTTTTTCACAATCAAGCTTTTATAAACTTAACCAATGGTTATCCATCTTCGCAACCCAAGCATTTCTACATCAAGGTTAACCTACTTAGTAAGCAAAGTGTTCACTCATTCAACATATCAAGCCTTTATAATCAAGTTACCAAAAACATGCTTCTAACAACTACTAGATCATCTAATATTATCCATGATCATCAACTAGCAACCAACCACCGAAATATATATATATAGGCCTTACAAACTTATAGCTTAAGAGTTATACACACCAAAAGATGAACTACATGGCCACCACACTAGCAGTATTACAAAAGGTGATATTACATACACTAAAGCATTACTTGCAATCCAACCAAGCTCCAAGAAGGGATGTGCTTACAAGGTTTATCCTGCAATGTAGTGAAAGGGATTTGTAAGTATACACTTATAGTTTAAAGTATACACTTAGTGGTATACTTGAGCAGGTGCTCGAGATTCCTGATAAGTAGCATTTGAAGCCTGACTCTGATTCTTTCCATAATTACCAGACTGAGCTTGTTTAGGCCCTTTACCCCTTGACGACTAAACATGATTCGAATTCTTTAACACATTAGTTGGAAGCTTATTCGGGTTTTGAGGACAATATTTGATGAAGTGATTTGTTTCTCCACACAAGAAACAAGCACTTGCTTGCCTTCTACATTGACCTGCATGATTCCTCTGGCAGACATTCCAAGTAGGACTTGTGTCTCCTTTCCCGTATTCAACGTGTTGTTTATAGAGACCGAAGGTGAAGAATTTTTAACCACGGTCTATGGCTTTAGCAAGAAGTTACTCTTTGTGGAAGAATTGTAGTTTAAGGAACTCCCTTCTTGATGATTTGGCTTCTTGAACTGCCAATGGGGTTTGTTATCGTCTCTCGATCATTTGTCATTTCGAGAGTAATTCCCCTTTCTCTTCCCAGATGCCTTCATCTTAGCTTCAATGGATATAGCTCAGTATCGTATCTATATGGGGTTACTCTCTGGCCATTCACCTTGAACGTTGGCCATACACTAGTAAGCTGAGTATCGTATCTATATGGATTGTCCAAGAATTAAATGCCACGATCTTACTTGTGAATTGAAACAAATGAGTATGATTTGGATTTTGGATTTTGGATTCAGAGAAATGACTGAGGAAAATGCAATGAGAATTCAGGCAGTTTGGGAAACAAATTTATTCAGATGGATGGTTGGCGTTGGCAAGGGATGCTTGGATTTCACACTAGCTATGACAACAATTAATAACTTTCAGCCTTGGTTTTATTGCCGAGTGGATTTTAAGTAGTATTGCCTCTGCCAATGGCAATACCCTAAGTTAATTATGATTAACTCTTATATGTCTATAGTGATGTTTTTCAATAATTAACTTGGCAAAATTTTGATCTTTACTCCTAAGGGGTAGACTTACTTTCGAAGTAAGCTCATCCACTTGAATATCTTCTGTCGAAGTTTCTCACCTTATTACCTGGAAATTAATCATTATCTCTTAAGTCTGTTAAGATATTAAGGGATAACAGGAATGCAATGCCAACTATCGTATGGTAATCAATTGAAGAAAACTAAGCATTGGCAAGATAGACAAAAATGTCAAGGCATTTAATTATTAAAAGCTGAAAAATAGCTAAGCGTTCATCGCAAAAACATCCCCAACCAACTTTAGAAAATTAGTTCATGGTTGGGGGAACCATCAATACCATATCGTTTTCAAATAACACCATCATAAAATCAGAATTAAAATAAAGATAAATGGAAAAGGAAGGAGATCCATCGATGCACCCCTTCAATGGATCCAAAGCTCTTGGTCTTAGCCTTGTCGAACCACGATCTACCATCTACCTCCTTTTTTCACCTCGGTGAATCTTCTTTTGCTCAATAATCGACTTCCTTTATATAGGCACTCGTGGAAACCCTAGATTGGGTTTGAATTTGAAAGTTAGTTACGCACTTAAGATAAGTGTGTTATGTTCTTATCTTCTTATCCTCTCATTTGAAATTAGGGTTGACTAGATTCTTTGACCAATGGCTAACTGACTGGACATCGACCATCCTTTTTTTGCCAACCAAGCTTCGAAATCCTCGTCCTACTTTTGCCAATAGTGCTCAGCATTTCTCTTTTGGTCCTTCGCTTTGCTCTGTCAAACTTGCCCTGCATACCACAACAGAGAAATACACATTTACTCTAGCAAGAGAAATGTTCCGCAACTCCTTAATTCAAATGCATGATTCTACTTGCTAAATGCATGAATATGTGCTCAAAGTCAAGCAAAAGCATGGTAATATATATGTGAAAAATAGTACTTTGGAGTTAATAGTGTTACAGACATAAATCAAGGGTCCTATGAATACATTGCTCGAAAAGCCTAAGAACTTTACTCTTGATCACATCAATGAACTAAAGTCCTACTCCGATGGGGCTCCTTTGAATGCAATGCAGCAACCTAAAAACATTCTCATAGAAACAATGATTCTGAACATTGAGCTCAAAAAGCTTATTGAATACACTTGCACTCTGCCATGCTTCATGCAGATCATAAATATAAACATGTAGCTAAGCAAGAGCATAAACATTAATCACCTAAACACATGAAAATCAACATTAAAATATCTATGGGGCACACAAGGCCCAACATACCATACCACATCAACATAGGAGTAAAGCCCGGGTCACATAGAATTAGGAACGTACACTCAATGGGTAAGGGAGAGTCATGCAGAATCGGAACACACACTCGTACTCAGAATCCCCCTCGAGTACCTTTGAATTTGGCCTGGGTTACATAGCATCAGTAACCTCCTTTCGATAATTCTTTTACCATTGCATTGGCAACATGTCTTGGGTATTTGGATCCCATCAACAAGTGCCCACTCGGTACACAAAATAAAACACATAACCATACCATCATATGGTTGCTATAAACATATAAGTCACACAAGACTTTTACTGAGTTCTTAAGTTTTATGCTCGAGTATAAGAGGATTTCTCAGTTTCTTAGTTTTACAATTCGTTTTAGGCCTTTAAGGGTCCATTGGATTGAACAATATAATTTTTTAGCCTTCCAAGAAAAAACTCACATTTTTTGGCAGATTGCCCAGAATGTAACAATACCCTACCACGCATACTAATATGCCTCTCTTGTATCGATACCCACCATACGCATACTAATACATGGCTTCTTAGGAAAGAAGATTGACCGACAACCCTATATTGGTACACATGATAGTGTACCAATACCCCTTCGGTACTGATATACCCACAAGCATACCGATACTGATTTTTGCCACTGAATTTGATGAAACAGGGGCAGTACCAATATGCTCCCATGTGTACCAATACTCCCCTTTAAAACTTGGTTGAATTACCACTCGACAAACGGGGTACCGATACCAGTCCATGTCGTATCAGTACACGAGACCATAATTTAAATTATGGAGCTTGCAAATCATCCTCAATACCCCTAAACCTGCATGAAAAGACCCCAAAATGAACTTACAAATTATTGAAGGTAGTTAGAGTGGTATCCTACCATTTTTACACCATTTTAACACCAATACAAAAATCCACTATTAACACCCACATTCAAGCACACCAATCATCGACAAGCATACAAGGCATCATCCTTAGGATGTGAATGAAACAAATGGAGTTTGAAGTGTACTAACCTCACTCCTATAGCTGAGAAAGAAGCTCTTATCTCAACCTCAACCTTTCCTCTTCTCTTGAGCCTTGGGAGCTTCTCCAACCTTTTTCACTACAAGAAGATGTTGAAAAAACAGTCATAACATTGCTTGAAGGTTAAGGAACATAAAAGAAAGAGCTTAACAACAATAAATGAAGCTAGATCTTCAGTTATCGTTCTTCCTCATCAATCCCAACAAAAACACATTTTCTCCAAACTCCATCATTCCAATTCATTTTTACTTGATAGATAGATCCTTGGATGATGAGAAACTTTCCCTCGACCATAATTCTGAGATTTACACAAGTGAAGAAAAAGATTTCACCTTTGCTGGTTTCTTGGAGGGGAGATGAGGAATAGGATGAAGGGGAGCAAAAGGGGGAACAAGGTGAGATCATCTCCCTCAAAATTCTGTAGAGAGAATTAAAAGGGAGCAGTCTTCATCTTTCCAAATGAGGGTAATTACTCTTTTGCCCCTCTATCCCTTCTCCAACTCATAACCAAGCCCAAGCCTAACAACAAGAAAAGGGCCCACAAATGCCTCTTTTGAGCTTCTCACGGCCCAAAAACAAGGCCCACACAACAAAACTCAAGGCTCAGGTGTATTCGACCCACAGATTTTGGAATCTGGGTTGTTTCAACTATCCCCTCTTTAAAGAAATTTTCATCCTCAAAATTTACCTTTTGGAAACAAATGCGGGTAAAGTACCTTCATGTATTTTTCAACCTCCCTTGTGGCTTCTTCGACTCTTTGGTTCCTCCATAACATCATCACCAAGGGTATACACTTGTTATGAAGTTCCTTGACTCCCTTATCAATGACTCTTATTGGCTCTGCCTCATATGTCAAGTCGGTGTTGATCCCAATATCTTCAAATGGAATAATATGTGAAGGCTCAGAACGGTAGCGCCTCAACATGGACACATGGAACACATTGTGGATGCGTGCCATCTTCGGAGGTAAGGGCATCTGGTATGCCATGGGTCTAACCCTCTCAATAATCTCATATGGCACAATAAACCTTGGGCTTAACTTGCCTTACCACCCAAAGTGGATTACCCTCTTCCATGGTGATACCTTGAGGAATACCTTGTCACCAACCTCATATTCGATGTGCTTACGCTTCTGATCCGTATAAGCTTTTTGACAATCAAAGGCTGCTTGCAATCTTTCTTTGACGATCTGAACCTTCCACTCAGTTTGCCTAATTAAATTCGATCCCACAATCCTTCTTTCATTGAGCTCGATCCAACACAAGGGTGATTTATACTTCTGTCCATAAAAGGCCTCAAAAGGAGCCATCTTGATACTCGATTGGAAACTGTTGTTATAAGCAAACTCAACAAGCAGTAGCTGGTCTTTCTAACTATTCTCAAAGTCGATGACACAACACCGAAGAATATCTTCCAAGATTTAAATAACTCACTCAGACTGACCATCAGTCCGAGGATGAAAAGCAGTATTGAAATCTAACCTTGTGTCCAAGGCTTCATAAATTTTCTTCCACAATCTCACCATGAACTAGGGATCCCTATCTAATTTGATCAATGATGGCACCCCATGCAACCTCACAATCTCTTGAATGTACAACCGTGTCAACCTCTCAAGCGTAAAATCCATATGCACAAGTAAGAAATAAGCAGACTTGTTCAAGCGATCCACTATCACCCATATGGCATCATACTTCCTTTGGGTCAATGGCAGACCCGTCACAAAGTCCATAGCCACACGGTCCCACTTCCATTGTGGAATCTAAATAGGCTAAATCAAGCCCGAAGGAACCTGATGTTCTGCCTTAACTTGATAGCAAGCAAGACACCTTGTTGCAAACTCTGACACATCTTTTTTCATGCTAGGCCACCAATAAAAATGGTGAAGATCTTGGTACATTTTATTGTTGCCCAGATGCACAATAAATGGACTATGGTGTACCTCTCGAAGAATGCAGTCCCACAAATCCTCTAAAGCTAGAATACATAATTGACCTTTGAAGTACAAGATTCCCTCATCTCATACTTCAAAATCGAATGACTCACCTCTTTGAACCATCTCAATCTTTGCTACTAGCTCTTCATCAAGCACTTGTGTTCTCTTAATCTCTTACAGTAAGATAGGCTTCATACGAAGCTCGACTAACAACCCGCCATCCTCGGTCATCCTAAAACGGGTGAACATAGCCCTCAAGCCCGACATGGACTTCCGACTCAAAGCATTTGCCACCACATTAGCTTTACCAGGGTGGTACTCTATAATGCAATCATAATCCATCAACAATTCGATCCAATGCATTTTTCTCAAGTTCAACTCCTTTTGGGTGAAGAGATACTTCAAACTCTTGTGATCAGTGTTGATGTAGCACTTTTCTCCATACAGATAATGCCTTCAAATCTTCTTGAGTCTTCTATTGATTGCCCTCGAAGTCATTAATTGTAGCAATTTTACCCTTGATTTATTTAGTTTTTGAATAAAATTGGATAAATATTTGGTTTTTTTAGTTGAACTTTAACAAACAGAATATATGAAATATCGATTAACAATTTGATGTAAATATCTTTTGGGTCCCTAGTAATTTTAAAAATAAGCAAAGTCAGAACTCTCAAAAAAAATTAAAATATTCTTTAATTTTTTAAAAAAAAACTATAAACTAAATAAAAATAAATATGATATTCAAAAAATTATTGAAAATAAAAACTAATATAAAAATATTTATAAATATAAATTTATAAATATAAAAAAATTAAAATTTCAGAATATTTATAAAAACCCATTGAAAAAGTCTTCGACTATTTCTAGTTATGTTAAGCCAACTAATATTCCTTGAACATATTTTCAATGGAATCGTCCTTCCATTAGAGTAGTGATAAAACTTGTCAAATATTAATGAACATCAGTTTGATGTAGAAAAGTGAAAGAAAATTTGATAAAATTGTTCAAATTTTTAATACTTTATAAATACTTTTAATTTTATATTTATATTTTATCATTTTATAATTTTTAATACATTTTAATTTTTATATTAGTTTTTATTTTCAATAATCTTTTGAATATCTTATTTATTTTTATTAAGTTTATAGATTTTTTAAAAAATAAAGAATATTTTAATTTGTTGTGAGAGTTCTCACTTTGCTTATTTTTAAAAATTACCACGAACCCAAAGGATATTTACATCAATTTGTTAATCAATTTTCTATATATTCTATTTGTTAAAGTTCAACTCGAAAAACCAAATTATGTATCCAATTTCATTCAAAAACTAAATAAACGAATGGTAAAATTGCTGCTTTTAATGACTTTGAGGGAAAAATTTCTTTGTCAGCAACGTTAACAGCCACATCAGCATTTAACGGTCAAAATCAGTCAAAGGGAAACATTGCTGCAATTGGATGACTTTGAGGGCAAAATTACGAGAAAAAATAGTATAGGCAACATTGCTGATTTCGGATTACTAAAGGAGAAAATTTGACCCTATAGCCTATTTTTAAAGTGTTTAAAAATGGTTTTAAAGCTTTAAAAACATGAAAACACTATTTAGCCACTATTTGGCATTGCTTGGCACTATTCATACAAGGTACTGTTCATGATTCCGAAACCTTTGTGCCAGAAACTCAATTTTGAGCCTGTAACGACTATAATTTGATAAGGTATCAAAACATTTATTAAGGTTTTGAAATCACTAAATGCAAGAGCATAAAAAGTTACGAAAATTGATCTCCAAACGGCTCTAATTTATTCCCAACGGCTACAAATTCATTCTTACTTGTAAATACACATCAAAGACATTTCAAGAAAGCAAGAGATGGATTTCAAGCATAAAGATCAAGAGAGAAGAGTTTTTTATTGTATATTTTTTCTAATCTCTTGTATCTCTTTAAAGTCCAATCTAGTGAGTGAAAATGTGTAAACACTCACCTAGAGAGGTATTATGTTTACAATGTCAAGACCTTGTAAAAGGGATAGGTTATAGTTTAGCCTTATAAACACTATAGTGGTTCTATATTAGCCATTGAAAAGATAGGGTTGGATGCTTATTTGTTTGTCCTCAAAAGAAAGACGAATTTGTGAATTTGTGAGAAATTCTTATTGTGGATAGAAAAGGTAGTGGATGTAGACCTTGGTTGAGAAGGTTGAACCACTCTAAATCGAGCATGCACAAATTTTCATCTTTTTATTTTGATTTTTCTCAAATTCTTCGAGAGATGACTACACCCTTCAATTAGCGTTTTGGTTGGTCGAATTCGAGCCCAACAACTGAGTTTGATCAATACAGTTTGGATATGAGTTGGTTAATTATCGAGTTAATTAGTGTTCAAATAAACTTCGAGCTGGGTTTTAACCGAGTTCTAATGGACTTTAGGTCGGGTTATTTTGGGTCTCAAATTAAGTTTAAGTCGGGTAAAGTTAATTTTAAATGAGATTTAGTTCAGGTAATATCAGTTTAGGGTAAAGTTCGGATCAAGTCTTTAGGTTCTAGTTATGTTCGAGTAAAATCATTATTGAAATTGGGTCATGATCGAGTTATCTGACGAAGTGGTGGTTCCATTTCTACGTCATATGACTTGTAGTAATGACATATCTTTTTCAAGTTAGACATTTATTTTTCTGAAGTCATGTTGGATTGTGAGTTTATGACGTTTGGTTATTATTTACATTTTAATTTTTATATTAGTTTTTATTTTTAATAATTTTTTGAATATCTTATTTATTTTTATTAAGTTTATAGATTTTTTTTAAAAAAATAAAGAATATTTTAATTTTTGTGAGAGTTCTCACTTTGCTTATTTATAAAATTACCACGGACCCAAAGGATATTTACATCAATTTGTTAATCGATTTTCCATATATTCTATTTGTTAAAGTTCAACTCGAAAAACCAAATTATGTATCCAATTTCATTCAAAAACTAAATAAACCAATGGTAAAATTGCTGCAATTAATGACTTCGAGGGAAAATTTTCTCTGTCGGCATCGTTAACTGCCACATCAACATTTAACGGTCAAAATCAGTCAAAGGGCAACATTGCTGCAATTGGCTGACTTTGAGGGCAAAATTACGGGAAAAAATAGTATGGGCAACATTGCTAATTTCAGATTACTACGGGGGGAAATTTGACCCTGTAACATATTTTTAAAGTGTTTAAAAATGGTTTTAAAGCTTTTAAAACATGAAAACACTATTCATCCACTATTTGGCATTGCTTGGCACTATTCATACAGGGTACTGTTCATGGTTCTGAAACCTTTGTGCCAAAAACTCAATTTTGAGCCTGTAACGACTACAATTTGATAAGGTATCAAAACATTTATTAAGGTTTTGAAATCACTGAATGCAGGAGCGTAAAAAGTTACAAAAATTGATCTCCAAACGACTCTAATTCATTCCTAACGGCTACAAATTCATTCTTACTTATAAATACACATCAAAGACATTTCAAGAAAGCAATAGATGGACTTCCAAGCATAAAGATCAAGAGAGAAGAGTGTTTTATTGTATTTTTTTTCTAATCTCTTGTATCTCTTTAAAGTCCAATCTAGTGAGCGAAAATGTGTAAACACTCACCTAGAGAGGTATTATGTTTACAATCTCAAGACCTTGTAAAAGGGATATGTTATAGTTTAGCCTTAGAAACACTATAGTGGTTCTATATTAGCCATTGAAAAGATAGAGTTGTATGCTTATCTGTTTGTCCTCAAAAGAAAGACGAATTAGTGAATTTGTGAGAAATTCTTATTGTGCATAGAAAAAGTTGTGGATGTAGACCTTGGTTGAGAAGGTTAAACCACTCTAAATCGAGCTTGCACAAATTTTCATCTTTTTATTTTGATTTTTCTCAAATTCTTCCAGAGATGACTACACCCTTCAATTAGCATTTTGGTTGGTCGAATTCAAGCCCAACAACTAAGTTTGATCAATACGGTTTGGGTATGAGTTGGTTAATTATCGGGTTAATTAGGGTTCAAATAAACTTCGAGCTGGGTTTTAACCGATTTCTAATGGACTTTAGGTCAGCTCATTTTGGGTCTCAAATTAAGTTCAAGTCAGGTCAAGTTAATTTTAAATGAGATTTAGTTTAGATAATATCAGTTTAGGGTAAAGTTCGGATCAAGTCTTTAGGTACGAGTTATGTTCGAGTAAAATCATTATTGAAATTGGGCCATGATCGAGTTATCTGACGAAGTGATGGTTCTATTTTCACGTCAGACGACTTGTAGTAATGACATTTCTTTTTCAAGTTAGACATTTATTTTTCTCAAGTCATGTTGGATTGTGAGTTTATGACATTTGGTTATTATTTATTACTCTTTTTAAGTTATTTTATTGCAATTTGCAACATATGTACGATTTTACATCTTTCGCTAATTGTGTGATTTATTATTAATAGAGTTGCAATTTGTAAATAGAATTGTCTATCTAAGCAATGGATCTACTGATAGTTTATTTGAGTACGGTTTGAGTTGAGTTAATTCCAATCAAAAATCAAAAGTATATTAGTAATAAGTAATAACTATTTTTTTCAATGTAACATAATAACAATAATAATAAATTAACAATTTACTACTTTTAATATTCAATAAATTTAAATAGGTTATCTACGCAAGAAAATACTACATACTTTTATAATTTGTAAATTTGTAATCTTACTTTAACAATAAGTAATATTTTTATTTTTAATAATAATAATACTAACAACAATAATAATAATACTTTCTTAATTTGTAAATTTATAATCTTACTTTCATAATTTGAATTTTAGATTAGGTAGATGATTTCTCTTCTAAGTAATTACTATGTATGTCCAACTAAATTTGTCCATTAATAACTTTTTAAAAGGTTAATTTTCAAAAACTTTAACTATAACTATTTTAAATATTTTAATTGATTAAGTTTTATAAAAATATATATTTTAAACTACTTGGTTGAAAGTTTTTAAAATATATATTTTCACATTTTTATCCATAATAAATTTAAAGTAATAATGAGTCAATTTAAAAAAATACAAAAAAAAATCAATACTAGATAAATTTGGTGAGACTGAAAGTGTAAGAGTTGTGGGTATATGAAAGAAATGGAAAAAACTGAAAATTTAAATTTTAGATTGGATGACCTCTAAAACAGTTAAGAATTCTAGATGATAAATTGAATACAAAGGTATCACTTATTCTACTCATTTATAAGTCAGGTCAATGAACATGTCAGATCAACAAGTCGGGTCATTTACAGGTCGCGTTAACAACAATTTGAGTTGATAACGGGTCGAGTAAAATCGGATTTCATGTCGTTTCAAGTTAGGTTATATCAGATATTTACCAGGTTAATTTCTGGTTTAAGTTCATATCAAGTCGGGTTTGGTTATCACATTATCAAGTTCGAATCATTCTCAGGTTAAGTGTAGATTGAGTGCAGATTTAAAAAGATCAGGTTCAACTAACGTTCGGGTCAAAATTAAGTCAAACTTGATCGAATTTAGATCATCATCACCTTGAATCACGACTAAATCAAATTCAAGTCACTTTTAATTAGGTGACTAGTTCAGATCAATTTTTTACCCCTAATCATATTGATGAATATAAAAGATCGAGCCATTGTGTTTGTGATGTTGCATTCAGTAGAACCAAACACTGAAAAACCATTTCATAAAATTGGGTCATTTCGGGTTTGGGTCTTTTCTTTTACATATTGGTTTGATTTTTTTGTTCAAATTAAGTTTAAACAAGTTCAAAATTTTCAGGTCAGTTCTTAAAATTCTAATTCGCTTTTGCCACCTCTATATAAATATCATATACAAACATATTTAAATTAAGAATGGTAAATTTACCTGACGGGACCGGCTCTGATCCAAACAATATTTTTGAATTTTAGGTTTAGGATAGGGAAAGTTTTTGTAAAGATTGGATCAAGGTAAGGAGGATTCAAGTTTAAAATGAAAATTTTTCAACCCAATCTAATATATTTTTAATTAAATATATAAATTTTTATAGGCTTAAATGAAAAATCAACCCTTTAACTATGCTTTTTTTCTGTTTTAAGTACTTAAACTATAGTTTAGGCAAAATAAACCCCTAAACTATCATTTTTTGTCACTTTAAGACCCTAAATTATTTTTTAGTCAAAATAAGTACCTAAACTATGTCATTTTTCTTCTTTTAGTCCTTAAACAATCTATTGGTCAATAAATCTTTGTGATGTGTCAACATCTTATTAGTCGAAATAATTTTCTTTTTGACTTATAACTATCGAACTTAAAGTGACCAAAAATAATAGTTTGGGGGGCTTATTTTGCCCAAACCATAGTTTAGGTACTTAAAACAGAAAAAAAATAAAATTTGAGGGTTGCTATTTGGTTTAAGCCTATTTTTACATAGTATACTTAATATTTTTATTTTGGGGGGTTTAATGGATTTAGTCAGATTTTTTATTAAAATTTCAATGTCGAATTATACTTTTTATGTTAGGTTTGGGTCGGTCGGATAAATATATTAAATTCAAGGTTAAAAAAATCAATTTAGGATTTTTAAAAGGTCAGGGTCAAGCAGCTAAAAACATGACTGACTTGTTTCGTTGTCATCCCTATATTCAACAAACTCATTTAGTATATATATATGGTTAAAATCCACTTATATGGTATAAAATTCTACGGATCGTTAGATAAAAGAAACGAATAGTTGAAATTAACTCCTTACTTTTTTTCCAAGTGATAATTTTCACATATTTTATTGTTAATCTCAACCATCCGTTTCACTCATAAAACAATCTAAAAATATGTAAAACTTAAATAAAAATTACACTATGTAACTAAATCCACTTATATTGTAAAATTTAATTACCTTTTCATTTTTTTGAACATGTGATAATATTCTCATTTCTTACTGTTAATCTCAACCATTCATTTACATTTATCTAATGGTCCAAAGTATTTTAATACTTTCAAGTTTTACGTGGTGAGAGAATATCATATATTTGAAGAATCTTGCTTTTATACTCGTGTTTGTCAAGTGCAAAAGTGAAGCACAAATACTTGGTTTTAGAAAATAAAGAAATTGAGTAACACTAGTGCAATTCAGATGCAAAAGTGTTTTGAGGAAATGAATTGTATGATTATTTTGCCATGTCTATAGTAATATATTTGAGAAGAAATGCAAAAGAAACATTCACTAATGACTCGTTTTAATGCGAAAGCCAAACTTGAGTCACCACACATTGTCGTATTCTTGCACCCACTGCCACTGTACTTGGGTAACAAATGCATCATAAGCCCACCCCCTCCTCCCTCTTTCTCATTTCTATAGGCATAAGATATAGTAATAATAGAATTTCATAAAATTGAAACCTGTTCTGATTTACTGGTATTTAGCATCTTGATCTTGATGGTTGGCTCCTGGAATATGATGATGATAACACCTGCACCAAAACACATGGTCACCAATGCTCCACAAAGTATAGACACTCAGCTAATGGTGTAATATATAATTTTTCTACATATACAAATTTTAATTCTACAACTAAATAAGCTTCATTCAATTCTTGTGTTTTTAGACAATTAATATTCGTTTAATTTGACTATTGTACTTTAACATTCTATTCACATACATCAAAATTGATAAAATATCATATCTACTTAAGGTATCATACCTGATATGTCTTTGGCCCCTTCTTAAGAAGATAACCTACACTGTTTAAGTTATCCACAAATGTGTCAATATCAGGAACTCTTAACCCAATTCTATCTGCCAAACTGTAGATTTCCTGAAATAAAAATTTAAATGGATACGAATGATTTTCCTTTAAATGCAATAATATTATTTGGTAGACTAACTTTGAGAGGCTTAAGTTTGTACAGATATGGAGAAGCAATCTTTCTGCTCCAACTCTGATAGCTTGTTTAGAGCACTTAAGAACCGCTTTGCTTCCTTTTGTTGACTCATTCCCACTTCGACCAAAATCCACAATTCCATGCTCATCAACATACTTATCATACAGGGATTCGTTCATTATTTCAACTGCATCCTGCAAAAATAACATAATCCAAATTCCTAAACCATAATAAACAAAAGAGGTCTTTATTCAAAGTTTAGTTGTTCTGAACCCCAATGGAAGCAATTTGTTCAATCTTATTCTTCACTGGACCCACAACATAACGATACAGCGTATAGACTTATTTTTGGAAACTTCTCATGTATCATACATACCAAAAAACAGGGAAGCTTGTGCATTATCAAGTAGGATAAAAGTTAAATTAATGTAAACTGTCATTTAGCTTCATTTAGACAATAATAATTGAGTGGCCATTATCAGGGTATCCTCCCTACCAGCCTAACCTAGAAACCAAGGAAAATTAAGCCTTACCTTAGCATCTTGGGCTGTTATTTCTTCCCTCAACTCCACTCGTGCTCGAGCTTGTGCCAGTCTCACCAGACTCTCCAATTGCCTCGCTGTTATAGGTGTACCATCACCAGATGTACTACGGTCTCTAAGTTGTAAGTAGAACTTTTGCAGGATTTCCGCAGCTGGTTTTGACATCCTAATTGGCATAAAAGTATAGAGAAAAACTGTTAAAGCAGGCAAAGAAATGTTCAAGACCCAGATCGCTTTAAATCACCTGGGGAACACATAAGTTCTTGCATAAGCAACATATTTGCGAATAAGTGCACCAGGCAATGGGACAAAATCAGCATCCTTTTTGGGGTCAAGTCTCAGCCTAGAAACTAAAGAACCTTCTTTCACGCTCATACTTATTGCTTCAACGATTTGTGATGCTACATTCATATAACAAAAACTGTTTCTTGTTAGATTCTCTTTCTAAACTGGATGACTACCATGCATAATCAACACTTTTTCAAGAACATGATTGAAAGAAAAAATAAACCTTTAGCTATACGTGGCTTTTTCACTGCTGGTGAACTTTTTCCATATCCGGCATGAAGCTGCAACATAGACACAAGGGTAAATGACATTTTGCTTTATAAAACCTTGGCTCAGGCTTATAAACCTATATACAATGTTGCCAATAGGCTATCTGTTGGTACGAGGTACAAAAGTTGAAGGAAATATATATAAATTTAATTCAACAATATAAAGGGTCCAGGCAAGATTACTTACAGACATTATGTGCTCCGAAAGTCGCTTGTCCAGCAGCTCATTAGGTTTATCAAGCAATATGAAAACCAAATCAAATCTAGAGAGCAAAGCTGCACTCATTTTCAAATTTTCATTGACTGTTTTTGCTCGGCTGCAGTTGGATATTGGTTTTGTTAATTATCAACAAATAAAATCAGTAACATCACTTTGAGGAACAATAGGACAAAGTAAAACGAACAGAAATGTACTAGTCTACAGAATAGACTATGTAAAGAAAGCCGACTCTTGATGAAGAATATAGCTGACAAGTAGATTTTGTCCCATCCCAATAAAAATCACTCTATCAGCAAGTAAAAATAAAGGGAAAACACAATAATAGAATTCACAAAGTATTACTTGTAGTGACCGCCAACGGGATTTGCTGCTGCTAAGATAGATGTTCTAGCAGATAAACTTGCTACCAGTCCCGCTTTTGCAACAGAAACACACTGTTGTTCCATTGCTTCCAGTAAAGCCTGGTGCAATCCTGATGTAAGCAAAGCCCGGATACTTAGAGGTCAAATGATAAATAAAGTAGTCAGGAGGGACCTGATGTTCAGCAGACATTTTATCAAACTCGTCTATGCAGCATAGTCCGCCATCTGCAAATACCATGGCTCCTGTAGCAAATGTGTTTGTTACAAGAATGAATATAAAATCTTATCTTTCCACTGTAAAAGACATGTAAATCTGATGTAGATCAGTCCAACAGTTGTCTGGTTCGTGGCTGGAATACATTTGAATTGAACTAGTTCATTCATACCCATCAAACAACTAGGTTGATACACCAAAGAGATCAAAATAGCGTGTATCAGCCTTCAAAGAAGGGAGAGAAAGAGTCAACTACCAGCCTCGAAAGCATAGTCACTCGTCATAGTGTCCTTCACTACAGCTACAGTTAGACCAGCATTGGTAGTTGCATTGCCACAGACATATATTCCACGTGGGGAAACAAAAGCCGCTGCTTGCAGTAATTGACTCTTCCCCAGACCTGGATCGCCTGGTAAAATACTAGTAATTGTTAAGAATCAACCTATCGTGTTTATCTGCAGAAATTTTAAAGGATGATCCTGAATCTGATATAAAGTTATTCCTAAAATAAAAAGGTAAATCGCCTAGAATGGCTAATGACTAGAAAATCAGATGAAATAAGCATACCAACAACAATGACATGGATGTCTCCTCGGACAGGGACCTTATTCCGATCCATTGAATGTTTCCGTACACCACCAAACAATGCTAAAGTTAATCCAGCTGTTGATAAAGCCAATATATTCACATTAATGCAAGATCACATAATTAATTGAGAAATATTTGACCATGTCTGTCTGTGTGTCACACTAATTGTGATACTTGGCTTGGGGTTTATATAAACTATAAAGCAAATTTACAGATTACAACCATATATAATGAGTTGGTGGGGTGGTAGTCATTTAGTGGGGGGATGCAGGTTCCACAAAATGACAACAGTACATAATGGATTAGCCAAAAATTTTACCATTTTAGATGACATTGACAACTTCGATTAAGTTTCACTCGTGCAGATTCAAGTTTTACCTTTAACAAGCTCATGTCCATAAATGGATGGACATATGGACTGAAGTATTTGGCGAAAGACATCTGAACCATGCTCTTCTCGATACTTCACAATAAACTCCAGATCTCTTGGAGAGAAAGAGAACAAATCTACTAGCTCTGTTGGTCTAGCATCACTGTTCGAATGTTCCAAATCTTCGGTCATAGATAGCGACTTGGAACTTTTTACAGAAACTGCTTCTATGTACAGATAGTAAAATCCTTGATTTCTGCCTTTTGATTTTCCTGAAAAAGAATCACAGTTTTTCCCAAACTATATTACTTGCAGAAAACTGGTAGGTGTAAGCAAGTCTTTGATTCATTCCATCTCAATGTACTGATGACCCTTTATGTTCTCAAATCACAATCTCCACATTCACAAAATTTCATGTTCATATGTAAATGCAATAACTAGAAGGTACCCTAATAGCATTGCCTCTGCCCTTACTAAAAATGAGATATTGTTTGTAAAGCTATTTCAAATTCCATGGTAAACTAGTTAAAGGGAATTTATTTATGTACCTCCTCCAATATCCATGTAATTGTTGATAACTCTTATAATTCCAGTGACTGTTACTACATCTCCAGGGATACACACATCAACAAGTTCTTCGGTCAATTCACATTCTACTGTTCGAGGTACACGACCTTCTTCATGATCCTCGGACTTCAGTAGCTCCTGTAACCTGGAATTTGCATATACAATAAAGGTGAGACGCCAGTTTTTTTAATGTAATGGAATGTTAATTAAGATGCATGGCAATACAATTATGCATGGAGTTGCTACAAAATACTGTAACATCAGGCAACAAGTTGTTTACCTTATCTTTTGAAAATCTATTGCTTGAGCTGAGGATCGAATTGGTTTGAACATTCTACTCTTGCAGCCATGTAAAGTACATGCCGATGGTGGTGAAAATTTTCCATCAGGAAACGAACGAGGAATCTCGGTTGTACATTTTTCACAGGAAAAAATCATTTTAAGTACAAGAGGCTTGACAGTGCTAGCTTTTACCACTGTGCCGTGCACAGATACTAGTTTGTCTGCATATATAATCAAATAGCTATCATTTACAAAACAATAACCGGATAAGTACAACTATAAGTTGAAATCAAAGGGTACCAATGAATGCTGCCTTTAAGTTCTTCAAAACAATCATGGATTCAGGGTAGTTGTGCAGACGGATATTTATCTTCATTCCTTCCTCCAAGTAGAAATCTGAATTGTTTAATAAAACCTACTCCCAACATATCTCCACGGTTAAACCAAATCTAAATAAAATTTAAAATTACTTATTTCCATCATTTATTCATACCTGGTGAATTGCAGCACTCATAGTGGACAGAGCTATTTTAGGTTTATTTTCCAATTTTGCATACAATTCTTCAATATCACATAATTTTCGAAATTGTTGGTAATCAAGAGACAGAGAAACGGCACCACAATCATTCTTCACCTGGTCATGATGAAATTGCAAAGCTTGTAGCTATAAATTTGTGTTGCATCTACTTACCAATCGGATTTAGAATTTAAAATATCAACAAATAACTTAGCAACTGTAAAATTGCAAATATAAGGTAAAAAAACAAGAATTTAGTAATAACTAAAGCAAATCCCTAACTAAATCGTCCATTTATATGCCTAATTCACCCGATCGAGCACATATAAAACAGCTTACGGATCACTCTCAATTATTTGATCACCATAATGACGTCGACCAGAAAAAATAAATAAAATGACCCCATTTCGCAACTAAAATAAAAAGAGGTAAACCTGACGGGCAAGATTTTTCCCCGGAGGAACAGAGAAGAAGCGAATGAGCTCAACTATCAGCTTTTCTTCGTCCTTGGAGTACTCGTTCTCTGTAAAATAAACGGGAACGATTGAGCCAACGTTGCTCGCGTTTATCGAACCATACTTTTCAATTGAGCTCTCTCCGTAGGATCTGAACATCTCGACGGAGCTGATTTTAATTTCGATACGAGTGTTCGTCAAACTTTCCTCTAAATTTTATCGTAATCCGCAGTTTTGGCGGGAAAGGTGCGGGAGGGGGAAATCGAAAACGTTTTTATGTATCCACAAGGTTTTTATTTGATGCGTGAAACAAATGGGTAAACCAACTCTAATACCACTAAACTATTGGAAGGATTTTATTCTGATCACTGAACTAAGAATTTTATCAATTAAATCATCTAACACTAAAATGGAGTCGCCACCAATCTTTGAACTAGATAGATCGAATACCCAAAAATATAACCAGAGAAAAATCTATTTTAAATTTGAGAGTTTATTACGTGTGAGGAAGGTTAACATCCTCACAACGCTCAAAATTGATGCCTAGTTAATTAGGCATTGCTTTAAGAATTGAATTTACACAATTCAAATTTTAATTTAATATCATTTTCATGAATGCAATGTTTTATTTTTAAAGTGAGTGTTCTTTAAGGTAATCAGTGGAACTTGGAAATAATTACCTACTCTAGTTTTATCAAAATGATGTTATTTTCTTCAAGGAATAGATAAATCAACAACCAGCGAGTCTGGTTGCTATTTGATTTGAGCTCACATTGCCTACTTTTTGAGAAAAATAAATAAATTATGTATGCGACAGTTAATAAATGTAATGAATGTCACATGATATTATTAATCAATTAAAATATTACTTTGGACGATTACTAAGGATATTCGAATGAAGTCGCATTCTATAAGTCTTGTAAACTACTTTTCGACTAAACACATTAAAATAATAAGTACAGCGGAATATATTAGCATTTAGGTATAAGGGTTTAAAATTTTAAGACAATGGTTAGAATTTAGAGTTTAGGTTTAGAATTTAGAGTTTAGAGGTCAGGGTTTTGTTTTTAGAGTAATATAGTTAGGATTTAGGTTTTAACTTACAAACCCTAAATTATAACCCTGAACTCTAAATTCTAGCCACTACCCCTAAATTCTAAACCCCTATACCTAAACCCCTAAACCCTACACCCTAGACTAAGACCCTAAACTCTAAAACTAAGGCATTTGTAAAAAAATTTAGTTTAGGGTGTAGGATTTAAGGATTAGTGTTTATATTAATAATTAATTTTACTAATATTAAAAAATAAAAAAGGAAACGGTTAGTCAATCATTTGATTTAAAATAGGGTTAATTGTCCCTTGAGTTCATGATCATTTAATATTTATTTAAAAATTATTAAAAAAAATAATAGTGTATAGTAGTGTGCAGTAGTGTGTCATTCATTCTAGACTCAAAAAATTATTCATTAATTCAAATAATTGAATAAAGTCACAATTCATTAAGTCTTACGTACTAATTCTCAATTAATCGAGTAAATAAAATAATTAATCAAAGTATTTTACAAATATACCTTATATTATATATATATATTTATTTATTAATATATGTACAACAACAATAAACCTCGCATATACATTACATACTTGTGATAATACGTATATCATATCATTTTCTGATAAAATAATACTACATATATCAAAACCATTTATTATACCCTATAATTAATAATATAATAGGAATGTGCAGATGCAACATGAAATAAAATATGCATGTAGGCGGCATTTAATGGCCATGGCTAAATTTTTAAATAATGACATCTGAATTTTATTAATCACAATAAAGATAATACAATATAATGCATCAAAAAGAAGAAAAAAATATAAGTTCACTAAAAATCACTTACAATGGTGCAAAAAAAAAGCAAATACTTCTATTGAGATCAGCATATCAAAATCCAGAAATCTTCTTGAATCTTTTTATCTCTATCTAAATAAGACGCTTTACGGGATGAAAAAGGAGTGGTGAGCGAACCAAGCTATCATACAGATTACTCTGCTACCCAGGCCTGATTACATCGGCAACCAACCATTAACCGAGTGGGGATCCATCTTTCTAAGACCACCGACAGAACCATAATCAGAGATTAACGTCGTGAAGATCTCTGTACGAGCACTAATCGACCGCGTGCCACAAATTAAAGAAATCATGCCACAAAGACAAATGAAACGAATCACAAAAAATAACGAAAAACGTGTCACAAGGACAAAAGAAACGCGAGCCACAAAGACAGAGAATCTTATTAAAACATAAAAAAACAAGAAAAAATAAAAAAAATAATAGACCCGGTGCCCGACAACCAATACTAAGATTGATTGTCGACTACTAATCAAAGGAAAAAAAAGTAAAGTTGCAGGCGGCAGAGATTTGAGAGAGCGGCTAAGTTAAAAAATCCTAAAGAGATTTTTGGGCTGCTGTGACTTATAATGGCCATGGCCAAATTAAAACGGGCATATAAATTTATAACTAAATTAAGAACATAATAAGAACAATAGTTAAGACTAAATTGCATAAACTGTCAACTAAAAGGCCATAATGAAAACAATATAATAGATATAAGGACTGAACTAAACAAAACAAGAAATTGAAGTACTGAATATAAATTCAATGAAATTGAATAAAGGGATGAATCGAATGAAATTCAGATGTATGACATAAATCAAAATTGCGTAATAATTAAGTAAAATGAAATTGCATTTTAAAGGGGCAAGGACTAGAGGTAATTTCCCGAATTCGTGTATCCTTCCCCCGAAAGAGTCAACACTCGATCCTCAGACTAAACTGGAAGAGAAACAAAATTCTAAGCTAAGATTGAAAACAAAGCAAATCAAAAAAAAAAAGCTAATAATAAAAAGAAAAACTGTGCGAGAGCTAAATAGTTAATTAACACCTCATATAAAAAACACGCGGGCTCTAAGGCCCGAACCCATTACACTTAAACATTTTATTTTAATTGGGATCGGATTTAGGTCAAACATACACCATCCAACCCCGGAAAGTTTACCATAATAACTTTCAATTTTCATTAGAATTTTTAAAACTTTTATAGTAATATATTAACTTTTTATATTTTTAATTTTTATACATATTTTAAATTTTTATTTAATATTTAAAAAATTAGGATAATAAGAAATGTAATATTTTTAGGACGGTAGGATTGGCAGTGAAATTTTTTTCTTTTCGTGTCAGAATTGTAAACTTTTAAATAGAATCTAGGTTGGGACAGAAAGCATAAAGAAAATATTTTACAGATTTTGTAGAATGTTTTTTCAGCAAATAACTTTCTCATATGTTCAAATAAAGCATGCAGAAAAGTGAATGCAGATGGGGTTGTTGGTAGTTTAGGAGCTATGACGTTTATCGGGGGTGATCCGTGATGCCAATGGTACATGGATTATTGGTTTCGCCCGGAAGATAGGATCTTGCTCGGTGTTATTAGCGGAACTTTGGGCTGCACACGACGCACTTATTCATGCATGGAGGTTGGGGTATCGAAAGGTTGAACTCGAACTTGATAATATAACCGTGGTAAAACTTTTGAAGGGTGAGTCTACGGTGTTGAATGGAAGTGCTCTGACAGCGCGGATACGAGAGATACTTAGTAGGGCCTGGGAAGTGCGCATTTCACATCTTAGTTGAGATGGGAATGTCGTTGCGGATAAGTTGGCAAAAATGACCAGAAATCAAGGTCCTAGGGAGGTGATTTACGAGCAGCCACCAGCGGATATTCTTGCATTAGTACCACTTTTATAACACCACATACATAAACGAGATGTTATGATCGAATTATGGTCACATCAATCTCTGAAATAGCTCTAGAAAATACTTTAAAAATTTAAACATGCATAGGAAAGTTTAATCTAAAACATGCAAATTACCAAGACGATATCATACACTCCACAAAATCAAAATGTAATTAAAACAACTCATGACACAGTTTGAAAATTAAGTAAAAAGTAATCATGAAATACTTTTACGTAGCAAATGAGCTAAAGAGCTAAGTGTGATTTATAAAGTGCAACAAAAGTAAAAAAATAATTACAAACATATACATATTATTTATAGCAGAGAAATCAAACAACATATAAAATCACAAATAACATGTTCATAATATTTTAGCATAACAAGCATTTAGTTTATCATAATCAGGTGCCATGCATGAGCATGATACTGATGCGAACTAGTAAGACCTATCTACCCAATATTCTTTATTCACGTAATAGAGCAGGTTTCCCAGAACCATGTACCGTACTATACACAACAAGGCGCAGATTTAGCATTCTAAAGGAAGACTCATCCACAGAGCATGTATTCATCAATTGAAATGGAAGAACCACCAGACAGAGCGCGAGTTTACTAGAAATAGTTAATGTTTAAAAAATACCAAAAATTCAAGTTTACTTTGAAACCCTATAAATAGTTAATGTGATTTAGGTTTTTAGGCATGCAAATTGAGAGAGAATTGTTGTGTCATTTTAAGAGTTATCACACCCTCTTTACTTGTCCTCAAGTAAAGATCAAAACAACAAGGTTAATCAAAAGATCAAAGGCATTCTAGATACTTGAAACCATTCTAACCAATCAATAAATTTGATGCATCGACAAGAAGGATAACTGCATAACCAATTTCCACTTCAATAGATAAGCTAGCAATTCAAGAATACCTAACATCATCCCTAACATCTTAGATTCATTCCTCATACCAACATTTATTTAGCAACACACATAATATTTATATATATATATATATATATATATTCCATCTTTTGCTTTTTTTCTTCTTTTTTATGTAGCGAAGAATATCGAACAATGAATGCCTGAGAAGTAAGATATTGTGTAATGAACCCCTAGGAAGTACTTCATTGTAACGATACACACTCATGTAGCGACAGCTTTTGACCAGATTCCTTTTTCTAATGCGCGCAGAGGAGTGTTCCCCCTTAAAGCTACTTTATTAATTTCATTGCACTCACATTGGAATGCTTTTATTTATAAGATATACAAATATAGATATATATCACACATGTTGCAAAAGAAGAAGGTCATCCAAAAAAAGGAATGATACAAGATATTCTCTCATCAAACCAACAAATATACCAATGCAGAGCTAGGAGATGCAATTATCCATCAAGTATTGTAACGTCCTAAAGCCGGCCTAAAAGAAAACCGGAGTTTAAGATGTCACAGCAAGGAAAAAAATTGAAAACACGAATCAGAAAATTTCAAATCTTTTGAATTAATCATAGTTAAACAATATAGTCATAAGTGCATAGTTATTCAATGAAGCATTCCTTAATCTTATATTCTTACATAACACACAATAACAACCCAAACAACCAATGGCCTATGGCAATCCACAATTGTATACAAATCTTTTAAATTGTTTTTATATTGGACAATTATACCATCTTCTTATAATACAAGTACTATTACTTTCCATGATAACCTTGACTTATATCATATGTTCAGATCAAGAGTAGTCGTATTTAGATCTCAAACAATTTATTTGAACTAGTTAAAGATTAACTTCTACTCTTGAACAATTATCGCATAAACCTTATTATCCACTTTTGATCATATAAACACATATCAACTAGCCAATTCGATGTGAACCAAGAGAAGAAGAATCCGACTCATTAACATGTTAATTCCATAATTTAGAACTCTCTAAAATTATCACTTAATAGTCGAATATGACTTAAGCATTTATGGAATCTATTTGATATAAGCTTTGGATATCCCCAAGCATATTAGAGTAGTTCGTTCTTGATTACCATTTAATCTTGATCAATCATACCAATTTAAATCGTAATTTACATACTAAGCAGGCCAATTACCAATTGAACCTAATATTGTCATAGTATGGAAGCACCCAATTATGATTCCAAACCCATCTTACATAGCAAGCATTTGAAAAATATAATTATCCAAGTAACGAACCAGCAATCACATTTAATACTTAAATATTTCAAACTCTAGACAACCACTAACCCATGAATACTTATATCCGAACCTACATGAAACAAGGCTTCAATTTATATATATGAATCCATTAACAAATTTCAATTATAACATCCTCAATTACAATTGTTTCAATTCGTGATTCTCAAATGTTATGAAGTTCATATGATTTACCTACCAATTGAGGCAACCATTCTACTCACCACCTACCACATATGACATTCATACCTTCTGATCACACATTCAATTATGAATATTTATTTAGCCATTCAAGTCATTTAAACTGTTTAGGCATTCATAAACCACACAAGGATTTACAAATAATTCTCAATGTATTAATTACATGCCAACATGATTTAAACTAGCTTCACAAGTAAATACATGGTGCCACCATCCTAGGAGTCTTTAAAGGAACTTCTAAATTCTAATTTTGCATCAGAAGCAGCAACTTGCGACCTTTGAACATGAATAGATTACATGAACTTAAAGTGTCCTGCAATGCATGTAAAATGCATTAGGCTTATGTAGCCTAAGTGAGGTAGTAATGTCAAGATAATAAGCAATAATGGATAGGGTTATAACGAAACCAAGCAGTTCAAGAATGTGATTGTACAAGAGCTTTCACGTGAGTTAAGTTAGCTTAAACTTTTCTTGTTTATTAGAAGTTCTTGAAAGATTCTGATCTTTGGGGTATCTTTCGAGTCTTAATCTTGTATCAATCAATTGATCTCCAACATATATCACGTATGCTCACCAAGAGCTATCAACTTTATGCACACCAAGAGCTTTACCAAGTTATTCGGAAATCTTATTTGATTTCTCATTAGGTTCATGTCTTTACTTGTTTACCTTGGATCACACATTTGATCATGAATAACATTGGTCCGAGTTTGACCATATAGGTCCAAGCGATACTTAGTCCAAAGAACATAGCAATGGCTAATATCAAAAATATATCACATACAAATGGGGCATCTCCCGAGCCAAGACTCATGGACCGTAGTCCCAGGCAGACTAAGTATTAAACCCAAGTGTCCAAGGACTTCCATTAACATAGCAACTTAGACATCTTATCTTTCTTTTGATATTGGAGGAGTATCTTATTGTACAAGTAATCTTACATGTTACTTCCTTTCAATAGCTTATTGCATAAGTTGAGCTTTCTTTCTTCTTAAGTCTTCAATATTCAAGCTACTTATAACATTAGCTTTCAATCTTTTAAAAGAATCTTACTGTTTTATTGGTCAGTAAACAATTTCAAGCTTTATCACAAAGTATTCAAGATCACCATCACAAGTACATCATAGCAAGGCATACAATACTCATGTAATACATACATAACTAGATGCTTATCAATGATGCCATGCCATGCATGCTTCACATTTCTTGCTCTAAAGGAGTCATATGCATATGCTTAAATCATATCAACATATCAATGAACAATATTCGGATGACACCGTGTCACCCAAGACAAAAACAACTACACTCACCTCGTTATTCCAAAGTTATGGAATACCTGATCCACTAACCCCAATCAACTTCTTCACTTAGCCACCCTTGTCTAAGTGTACCTCAAAACGAATATCCAGGCATTATTAACCAATTCATTTAATTCTATAACCATTTGAAACACAACCAACATGTGTACCAATTCAAAACAACATACGTTTCATATTTAAAACTGCATTTGTTTAGCATACAAGACTGCTACTTGGCAGCCGTACTGTCTTTACAAAAATCAATTCCAGATTTTAATCCTTACGTCGAAACATTGATCCATTTGTACAGTTATAAACTAGACTCATAGAAATTTGTAGCCATATATGGCAAGATACCTAGTTTATTTTGAATGAATACAATTCTTCTTTTCAAAACACCTAAACTGCTACTGCCAGACAGACTGTGCATTACTCGCTTAAAATCTTGTATATTCCATTCCGTACATCGGAATTCCAAACTGTTTACACCATTAGAAAGCTAACTTAAATACCTTCCTAGCCATATAGGCCTTGTATTTTTAATCTTTATTAATTAATACAGAATTTAATTAAAAGACAACCCAGTTCTACCACCAAGCAGATTGCACACTCCTTAAAGAATCAACTCTAAAAACTGTTCTATAACTTAGAATTAAATTCCGTTTGTTTTAAATGAAACTAGACATAATAATCTTTCTAACCATATGAATTATAGGTTCTAATTCGACTTGTACAATTTATAGTGAATTTTCAAAGTTGCTGTCTTTGCTGCCCTAATAGTAAACTGTTGTTCTATTTTTCTGACCCTCACCTACTCAAAATTTCATATCTTTTAATCTAAAAAATCGAAATTAATCACCTTTTGTTGTATAAGAAACTAGATTCACACACTATTCTTTATATTGTTTCATGTTCTAATTTAACCTATGGAAATTCTTACACATTTTTGAACTCACTGCCACATTACCTAATCCCGGGCAGATTTCACAAAACTTAAGCATAATGTAATTCTAACATGAATTTTTTAACAAGATACATATCAAAATCAATTTTATCAATTGTAACACATATTCAAACTGATCAGTTATGAGATTAATCATACATTTGCACATCAAGATCAACCCCCTATTTACTTTGAAAACAGTCACTGTTCAACAACCACTTTCATCCTAATTAAACTGCCCATTCGATTAGGATGTACACTAAGACACATTTCTATATTCAAGAATTCAATTCATTACAAGATTGAACTATTTAACAGCATAGTGATTCCTAATTAAACATTCGACTAGTTATCTTTATTTCTTAATCAATCGAACCACCAAACCATGGAATTAAACTAATTCTTCTCACAAGGAGAAGCACCATATCATTTCAACTCAACTTTATAATCTAACCATTCAAGCAAAACCATTCGGTACAATTACACGAGCCTACAAAATCATTCAAACATTCTCATTCTAATATTCATACATATCTACTAATAATAATAATTTCCTTACTTAACATAAAAGAATAACAAGATATGTATACCTTAATATCAAGGTACTTTCCAACAAAAGCAACAATTTGAGCTAGCTCTTCCAAGGCTTCGTGTTCTCTCCCCCTCTTTCTATCTTCTTTTTTTTTCTCCCATTTCCGGTTGATAGCATAAAAGAGATGAACGATAGAACCAAGGATTTTTCTTTTCATTCCTTTAATCCACTTAGCCGGTTCTTCCATTGTTACTAAACACATGTTTTATTCCTTGATAGCCAAGTGTACAAGCTTATAGTTTAGATTTCTTTGCCATGCAAATTCCCTTATTTCATTATCATACAATTTGGTCCCCTAAGGCATAGCCATTCTCTTTTAAAAAAAGTTACATTACTTTCCTAACTTTAGACTTTAGTCCATAACTTATAGGATAGAAATAAGTCTAAATTCATTCTAAAATAGTTCAAATAGTCTATCCATCATTTATTTCCAGCATACTCTTAAAGTAGCAATTTGGGGCATTACAATTGTACACAAATCTATTCTTAGTCTAATTATTCATTTTAATCCTTTATTCACCTAGCATCTAAACTATCAATTTATTTAATCAACCCCAATCTTCCAAATTAACAACCATTTATACCATTTAAACGACCTCAATCGGATCAAAAGTGATCACTTTCTTCTAAGCCCAAATTAGGGGTATTACAAATATATCCAAAAGACTTATTAAAGTTCAAAACAATTCAAGATTTATACATCAAATACAAATAGGAGAATTTAAACATAACAACACAAGAACCTTGCATTTGTATCGATTTTTTTTTGAATTTTTTTGAAATGGGGATGCATTTCAACTCCTAGGCATACACCCCTAAACTTAAAGGTTGCATTGTCCCCAATGCAAAAGAAAATAGAATGGAATGAAAGAATGCAATGACAAAATGCAATAACAAAATGCATTACAATGATGAATGCAATGCAATTACAACTCTATGCATATACAATGAGAATGTGAATGCAATGGCAAGAATACAAAATGATATTACACTACATGAAATACATGCCTAAAAAAACTAAAATAAAACTAAGTTTTCTGGCTCATGGGAAGAGGAGGAGGTGGTGGAGCATCTCTTCTTCTTCTTGCTACTCTTTTATTCATTTCTTTTCTTCTTGCTCGTGTCCTTAGACTTGGAGCATTTTCTCTTCTTCTCTTTCTTTGGTCGAGGAGTCTCTTCATTATCTTGGTGAATTTTTTCTTCTAATTCAGGCTCCTCATCCACTTCAGCATCATCGGCCACATCGTCAAGTAAGATAAACCGGGGTGGTGCCTTGTAGAGCACAATTGCAAGAGGGTTTTCCTCTTTTTCATCAGCCATGGACGTAGCTTCTGTTGGTCTTGCCCCAACTAGCTCAATTTCAGTTCCTTCAGTGGTTGCATCAACTCTTTCGGACACAACCAAATCCTTCTAAAAAAATTTTTTAATAGCATTTATCTCAACATCAAAAATCAACATCTCCATCTTCATCAATGTTCTCAACGAAGACTTCATCATCTTTGGTAGCATAAGGTATTGCATCAACATTCGTGGGGATGTTCAAGTCGAACAAATACTCCTTAATGACTTTACTTGATGCCTTTTCTTGTGGTTTGGCACCAGCTTCACTTTCATTGTCAGGAGAGTCCATTGACTTTGTTGGTTTATCCTTGGTAGCAGCATTAGAGGAGAAGTCATAGCTTCAGATGATGAGAGGAAAGATAGGGAATTCATTCAAGTCAACTATAGTAAGTTGGCTTATAGCAATCAGAGCATATTTGTGCCATGTTTTAACATAGGCATAGAACAAATTTCGTTCCAAATCCATTTTCTGCGTTGCGGCTGCAACTATACCGAGTTTATACATGACAACATTGAGTGTGTCCTCAATTTTTAAAACTTTTCTACAGACACCATCACTTGTTGGGACAGTTTCTGAGGTAGTGTCCAACTTGGTCTTGCTCTTATCCTCCTTCGATGTAGTACTCAAACATGGTGTAGGGACTTCAAAGGCACTAATCATCCTATCGACAACAACTTTGTTGATAGGGCCCTTGTTGACAGTCTTCTCCTCATTTTTATTAGTTTTTACCCTTTGATTTACAAATTTACATGATCAGAGATGGAAAATGTAACCCCCTCGACCTGGCCTAGACGCTAGATCGAACCGAATGAGCTACATTGGGTTTGCTAAAACAAACCCGTGAAGAGATAACTCAAATTACGTCCACTTTTTTTATCTTCTCTAAATGCATATTATTAACCTAAGGTGAGAATGCTGACAGCGGGTGAAAACTCAATTGAATCGGGCGCCAGTTCGACATCTAATTACGCGTACTTGTAATTAGGGACCAAATTGCAAATATGTATAATTATAGGGACTCTCTTGGTTTTAATGTTACCTTTCGTTAGTTAGTCAAATTACATGCTTGTATGCCAAATTTCAACGTAAAATGATCATCAAATCTCATACAGTTGCACTCACAACAATCAAGGACCAAAATGAATAAAACAAAAACCTTAAAAGCACATTTTAACTGTACTAATAGCTACCCGTATCGATACACAAGCAAGTGTATCAGTACACCTATGCATTTTCAAAATCCCAGATTCTAGTAGCTCAAACTCGTACCGATACACCTCTTCGAGTATCAAAATTTTATGCCTAAAAACATTATCACGTATCAATACACTTCTTCGCGTATAAATATGCTATGCTTGAAAACACTAACCCGTATCGATACAATCTCACGCGTATCGATATGCCCTAACCTAAAATGTCCAATTTTGTTAGTTTAACATACATTTATAGATTCAAACATGCTTTATCAAACCCCAAACACATACACAACAATTCTAAAGATCAAACCATGTTAAAACATCTCAAAAACATGATCAAATCATGGCATCATACTTCAAATGGAAATCTAGAGGCATGCTTCCTAGAAAACAACCAGCCACCATACGAAACGTAAATCCAAAGAAACAACCAAACGTATAAGGCCAATTACAGCCCCAAAATAGCAATACAAACTTGCCCAAACAGGGAATTTAGCAAAAACCCTCTCTAATCAATAATGTACCCATTGCCTTTATTACTACAAGTCTAGTTTGAAGAGTCATACTTTTGTGTTAACAAGTCCTTGGATCTTCCCTCCCTTGCTCGCTGCCTCCAACCTTTAATTCTCTACATTGATGGACAAAGAGACCGTAAGCACACAAGGCTTAGTGAGGAGTGCTCAAAACACAAACCACCAACGCAATTAAAACCGTTTTCCAACTCACAAAGAGTTCATCATTTAAAACCACTTTCAAAACATTATCATGCCTTTTAAACCAAAACATGCTTACTTTCCAAGCACTTTGCATTTGATTAAAAATCCATTTGAAAACAATAACCCATCTTGTTTTCAAAACATGCTTTACTACCCCAAGCATTATCTCATTTATTTCCACAACAAATCATGCATAATAACCATATGCATCAAAACATATATAAACATCATTTATCTCAATGATTCACATATATTGGCAATTAAAGTGACCCGAATGATACTACCCTCATCATTGGATAACACTACCCCTATCTATACATGTTTGGATACACAGATTCCCTTGATGGCACTACCCCCATCAAGTCTCATGGCGGTACTACCCCCACCATAACTCACTTCGGTCAGGAATAGAACTACCATATCCCGTTGTAATAGCATTACCCTATCACTTTACAATAGCACTACCCTATCTCGTTGTAATAGCACTTTCATCCTATGGCTAGCCAACTATATTCGAAAATTTCTCATTACGTCATAAAGCCAATATATATCATTTCCAAATACATTTACTTATTGTTTTCTAATGCATTTCATAAAACCGTTTCATATGCAACACCACATTGCCAAAAGCAACATCACATTCCTCTTGGGAACAATTCTCAATGCTCATATTCATTCAAATACTTTGATAAACATTGCATATTTATTCAAAATGATGCATTTACAGTAAGTAAATCAAATCATGTTTAATCTTGACTGGCTCCGAGGCGGCAAGAGTGTCAGTGGCAGTGGATGAGGCAGGTTCGGCAGGTGTGGCAGCAGCTTTAGCTTGGCTTTGGATTCCTTCTTCTTCAGATTCTGGTGGTGTATCTGTTCTAGCAGATTCAACTTGTACTAGCGAGACTGGAACGATGGCATCAGATTGGGTCAGAGTATGGGCAAAGTGGGGACTGGTTGGCATATCATCTTTGGCAAGGAGGTCAGCAGGGAACTCAGAGAATGTTGGCAATATGTGGACATACATGTCCTTAAGTGTTTTCTTAATGGCGTGGTCCCTGGCATAAACATACTATCAAATTATCGAGTTCTGCTCCTAAGTTCTCACTATCTTTTGGAGGATGATCTCCTGCCGTTGATATACTTGGGAAAGCATTACCATTGAACCAGCTAGCATCATAGTCGCGGATTCTACCTTTGGCACCTTGGCCTTTGGCACAAACTTGACAACCTTTCCCTTTCCTTTTTTCCTTGGCAATGAGCTACCTCCATAGGGTATGAGTGATTGTCTTTCCCTTAGTCTCTTCGGCTTTCTTTGTATCAAGCTTTGGCACACTATGCTACATGCAAATATTAGAAATCAATAAAGGGAAAACAAACTCCCATTACCCTTACTGGCGTACTTATAAGTTTCATCAATAATGACACGACCGATGTTGATCTTGTAGCCCACAATGATTGAATGCAATAGTGCCAATCTTTCTTCTGAGACAGTTTCTTATGGGTGGTCGGCATCAGGTTTGCCTTCAAAAAGTAATTCCACTGCTTCGGTTGTGGCTTTAATGCCAGCCACTTCACCATCCAATGACCCTTCAATGACACAGTCCACCTAATATTGAGCTCACATAAGTCCTTCAACAGTATCTTTCTATTGGCATTGTCCAAAGAATCCACAAATGCGAAGTGCTTCTCATCTGCACCATCCAATTTAAACAAAGCATTAATAGATCTTTCATCAAATCGAACACACGTACCTCTTATAAGCAAGAAATGTGAGTCTTTAGTTGTGAGATAAGCATAAAATTCCTGAACAATGTTGGAATAGATGTCCCTTTCTGTTGGCAAAACAACTCCCACTTGTGTTGTTTCACCACCGCTATGAACTCTGATGAATAACCCAAGTTTGGTTTGTCCTTGAAATTGAAGTTCTTCTAGTAGCAAAACGTCCTTGAGGCAAAGTTCTCCTCATATTTCTTGCGAATTTCCTCGTTGAAAAAGATCTTGAAAAGTGTCTATAAGGAAGCCATGGGAATATGTTTGGGATTGAGTGATTCTTGGAAGAAGAAGAAGAAATGATTCTTGGTGTTTTTGCTTGATAAATAAAATAGAGGGAAAAGTGAAAAGTCTTGATCTTTGGATCGGTTAAGGTTTTAAGTAGATGGAATTGTCAAAGGTTTAGTGTTTAAGTGGAGTGATTAATGTGGCCAATTGGGTTAATGATGGCTTTTGCGTGTTTGGGGAAAAGAAAAAGGATGATGTGATAAGGGTGTAAGTGATAAGATAGGACGGAAAAAGGGTGAAGTGATAAGGTGATTACGTTGAAATTTGAATTTCAACTTATCACTTTGGGCGGCTAGGGTAAATTTCTTTTCTCCAATCTTCAATCGCCCTATGCCAGGCCTTTGCTCTGGCACACAAAACCTGCACTTACTCAAAGAAAAACCTTTCAACACAGCAAAGGAAAAATCAAAAATTAAAAGAAAGAAAAATAATGAGAAATACTAAAAAAGAGAAATATCTAACCTACTATATACAAAAACCATAATGATGATTTTCACGGAACCTCTGCTAGGATGACAACCTCATTCGTATCCTTTTGAGTGCCATCCAAATAAAGTTTCAATCTTTCTCCGTTTACCTTAAAAATTGTTCCCGTCTTCAAATATTTAATATATATTGCTCCATGAGCATATGGCTTCACAACTTCAAAGGGTCCCAACCATCTAGACTTGATCTTTCCTGGAAACAACTTTAGCCTCGAGTTAAATAACAAAACACGTTGGCCTACCTCAAATTGCCTTGGCACGATCCTATTGTTATGCCAACGTTTTGTCCTTTCCTTGTAGAGTTTGGCATTCTCGTAAGCATGTGTTCTAAATTCCTCTAACTCGTTCATGTCCAATAAACGTTTTGTACCAACAGTTGTCCATTCCATATTGAGCTTTTTGATTTCCCAGTAAGCTCTATGTTCTAATTCCACTAGTAAGTGGCATGCCTTCCCAAGCACGAGCCTATAGGGAGAAGTTCCCAATAGAGTCTTAAAAGCTATTATGTAAGCCCACAAGGAATCTTCTAGTCTCAAGGACTAGTCATTCCTCGATGGATTCACAGTATTTTCTAGAATGTTCTTAATTTCTTTGTTTGAGATCTCTGCTTATCCATTTGTCTGGGGATGGTAAGCTGTGGCAATGCATTGCTGAATTCTGTACCTGCACAAAGCTCTAGAGATTAAATTACACTTATAATGTGTACCTTTATCATGAATGATGGCTTTGGGGGCACTGAATCTCGTGAAAATGTTCTTATGCAGGAACTTGGCAACGACCTTGGCATCATTTGTTGGCAATGCAACAGCCTCAACCCAATTAAAAACATAGTCAACAACCACAAGAATATAGAGATTGTCAAATGATGGGGGAAAAGACACATGAAGTATATTCCCCACACATCAAACAACTTCACTGGCATAATATTCTGGAGTGGCAATTAATGTCTACTTGAGATGTTACCTATCCGCTGGCATCAGTCACATGCCTTGGCAAAGTAATGGGCATCTTTAAACAGTGTGGGCCAAAAGAAACCTGACTACAACACTTTGGATGCAGTCTTCATTCCAGCAAAGTAGCCTTCATACGGCGTTGCAGGGCACAACTGCAAAATATTATGCTACTCATCTTCTAGCACACATCGGCATATTACTTGGTTGACACAGTATTTAAAGAGAATGGGCTCATCCTAATAGTATTGCTGCACATCTCGCAGAAAACGTTTCTTAGCATTACTTGCCAGATACGGTGGCATGATATTACTTACCAGGTAGTTGACTATGTTAGCATACCATGGCATGGAATCGACTGCAATCAGGTATTCATCGGGGAATTCATCTCTAATGGCAGTGGCTCTACGTTCCTTAAGGTGATGTTTGAATCTTGACAAATGGTCAGCTACCAAGTTTTCACTTCCATTATTGTCTCGAATCTCAAGATCAAATTCTTGCAACAAGAGTATCCATCAGATTAATCTGGGCTTGGCATCCTTCTTTGCCAAGAGGTATTTCAATGCCAAGTAATTTGTATGCACCACAACCTTGCTACCAATTAAGTAAGATCTGAATTTATCAAATGCAAATACAACTGTGAGAAATTCTTTTTTGGTAGTAGTGTAATTTAGTTGTGCTTCATTCAATGTCTAACTACCATAGTAAAAAGTATGAAAAACTTTGCCACGCCTTTGTCCTAGTACAACTCCAACGGCATTGTCGCTGGCATCGCACATGAGCTCGAAGGGCTCATTCCAATATGGTGCCACAACTATGGGGGCATTGATCAACCTATCTTTTAGTTCCTAAAATGCTTGTAAACATGAATTATCAAATCCAGAAGTGATATTTTGTTCTAAAAGCAAGCATAAAGGTTTAGAAATTTTTGAAAAATCTTTAATAAAACGGCGGGGAAAACCTGCATGTCCTAACAAATTCTTAAACCTTTTACACTTGTAGGAGGTTGCAACTGTTTGATTAACACCACTTTTGCCTTGTCAACTTCCAGGCCTGTCTTGGTCACTCTATGACCGAGGACTATGCCCTATTTCACCATGAAGTGGTATTTCTCCCAGTTTAAGACCAAGTTAGTCTCAATATATCTCCTCAAAATAAGCTCTAGACTCTAAAGGCATTCCTCAAATGTCTTGCCAAACACCGAGAAGTCATCCATGAAAATTTCTAGGTTGTTCTCAATCATGTCAGAAAAGATTGACATCATACAACATTGAAACGTTGTTGGAGCATTACACAGTCCAAAGGGCATTCTTCTAAAAGTGAATGTTTCATATGGACAAGTGAATATGGTCTTCTCCTGATCTTTCAAAGCTATGGCAATCTGATTATATCCTAAATAACCGTCCAACATTTGATCCATGAAGAGAAGTGGAAAGTGATCTTTCTTGGTGGCATTGTTTAGCTTCCTATAATCCATGCACACTCTTCATCCAGTAACAACTCCGGAAAGAATTAACTCGTTGTTGCTGTTTTGAACCACGGTCATGCCACCTTTTTTTGGCACGCATTGCACTGGGCTAACCCACGAGCTATCAGAAATAATAGATTGTCTCAGCATCTAGCCACTTGATAATTTCTTTTTATACTACCTCTTTCATGCTCGGGTTCAATCTTCTCTGGCCCTCAATTGTTTTACCATGATATTCTTCCAAAATTATTTTTTGCATGCAAATGGTGGGGCTTATTCATCGGATATCAGCAAAGGTCCATCCCAATGCTTGCTTGTAATTGCTTAAAATTTCCAACAATCTTTCATCTTGATCATTAGTTAGATTAGTAGTAATAATAACTAGCAAGGTTGAGTGTTTACCTAAGTAGGCATACTTGAGGTGGTCTAGCAACGATTTTAGTTCCAATTTAGGTGACTCCTCAATAGATGGTTTAGGTGCCACGATCTCTCTGCCAGCCAACTCTAGTGGCTTTGGCTGTCCAAAATACATACCTCTTTCTAAAGTTGTTCCTTCAACATCCTCACTTGTCTCTTCTTCATCGACTCGTTCGTTGGCATCATCATCTGAGTCTTGGCACAGCTGTGTCACGTCCACATTAAAAAGGACTCGATCATCTCATCATCTTGGCATTCATCAGGTTCATATGCGCATTTAAGAGCTTGGAACACATGAAATGTAACAAGTTGATTATTCATGCGCATAGTTAATTCTCTTTTATGAACATCAATCTACCTGTGGCAAGGAATGATCTGCCCAATATAATTAGGACATTGCCTTATAATCTAAAATAATAAAATCAGCTGGCAATATGAAGTTATCTATCTTTACTAACACATCCTCAATCTTACCCTTAGGATGTGCAAAGGATCGGTCCGCCAACTGAAGTGTTATTGTGGTTGGTCTTGCTTTGATGTCGAGCTTTCTGAAAATAGACATTGGCATCAAATTGATGTTGGCTCCCAAGTCACATATTGCCTTACCTATGAATATGTTGCCAATGGTACAAGGAATAGTAAAACTTCCCAGATCTTTTAGCTTTGGTGGCAACCAATTGAGTATCATTCACTGCATCCCTCAATGAAAGCTACAGTCTTTAAATCACCTAATTTCCTTCTCTTGGACAAGATGTTTTTCATGAATTTAACATAATTGGGCATCTGCTTGAGAGCTTCCGCTAATGGTATATTGATCTTCAATTGCTTAAGGACTTCTAAGAAGCACTTAAATTGCTGATCCCGCTTGTGCTTTTGTAGTCTTTATGGAAATGGTGGAGGTGGATAAGCATATGCTGGCTCTGCTGGCTTTGCCAAGATTTTGCTGGCATCGGATTAAGGTTTGGCATCGCTTATGTTCATTTCTTTCTTTTCTATTTCTTTTGGTTCATCTACTGGTCTCTTCTCCTCTTCCTCTTGGAAACTAATTGGCTGCTTGTCAGGTGTCTCAGCCTCATATTGTTTGCCACTCCAAAGAGTTACAACTTTGCATTGTTCATTGTCTCCATGCCTCACATCCTCTGTATCACTTGGCAAAGCTTTGTAGGGTCTATTGATGAGTGCACTGGCAATCTATCCAATTTTTACCTCCAAGTTTTGCATAGATCCTGCCAAACTCTGGACAGTTTCAGCATTCCTCTCCATGTAATCTGTTAAAGACCCTTGGTTGTTCCTTTGCCCTGCATAAAACTTATTGTGTGCCCTCTGCGCATTTTGATTGAAACCTTGTTGGGCATTGTTGTTATGTTATTGGGCATTGTATTGGTCACCTCCTTGATTTCCCCAAGCTAAATTTGGGTGTTGTCTCCATCCTGCACTGTAAGTATTGAAATTCATATTATAATTATGATTAAAATTACCAAAAAAAATTACCGACTCAGGGTTGATAGGGCAATCTTCCATGTGATGATCCTTTCAACATATTGTATAGAATGGGTCTAATGCATTAACTTCTTGGGATTCATTACTCTTTTGCAAAGTTCTCACCATGCTAGTAAGATTGGAAATCTCAACGTGGATGGATGTAAGTTCATCTATCTGTAATTTCCCACCAGTTTTTGTTTCGGTCCTAAGTTTGGCAGTAGGATACACGAAATCATTGATTTAAATCCTCTTTAGGATGCCAATTGCCTCTGTATAGTTTTTTTCAATAGTGAACCATTTGGCGAAGCATCGATAACAGTTCTGGCTTGTGCATTGAGTCCATTGTATAAGGTCTCCATCTGGGTCCATTTTGGGAATCCATGCATGGGAAACCTCCGCAACAGGTCCTCAAATCTCTCCCCGAACATCATATAGGGTCTCATCATCAACCTGCCTAAACATGATGATCTCACTCCTCAGCTTGGTAGTGAGTTTAGGTGGCTGGAATCGAAGCAAAAATTTCTAGCATAGATCTCCCCATGAGGTGACAGAACCAGGTGGCAAAGAACTTAGCCACATTTTTGCTTTATATCTCAAAGAGAATGTAAATAATTTCAGCTTCATTGTATCTTCCGATACTTCAGGCTACTGAAATAGCTACCAAACTTCCATGAATTGCTTCAAGTGTTACCTCGGATCTCTAGTAGGTACTCCATCAAATTGTCCTACACTTAAAAACAAATGTATCATCACCGGTTTGAGTTCCAATTTCGGTGTATTTACCTCGGGACCAATCAGTCTTGGCATTAAATTGTCTATGTTTGGTGCTGAGTGTTTTCTAATAGGTCTCTCTTCCTCCATATTAATGGTTGGGGTAGTAGGAGCTGGTGGTATCCCATTGTGAATTAGAGGATTCTCCTGGTTGTTTGGGATGCATTCTACTCCTCCATTGACTTGTTGAGCCATCTCTCAAACTTTTCTTTTTAACCTTCGTAGGGTTCTTTCGATTTCCATATCGTATGGCCAATCTTCCACCATAGGGCAGTTTCTGGTCATACACCGGTCAAAACAAATAAATAAAATGAAAACAAAAGCAGAAGAGAAACAAGTAAAAATTAAAACAATAAATTCCATTGCAGTCCTCGGCAACGGTTCCAAAAACTTGTCGACTTTGCTAACGCTTGGCAAATGATAGAATATTTAGTGAAAAAGTACAAATGAATAGTGCCAAGGTGAGTCTTGTGCATGCAACTATACACGGTCAGCAAGTAATACAACAATAACCTGAGTATTGAATCTACATAGACTGAACAAGAACTTATTTGCTCAATGTTTACTTGTTTAAGAGTATTAAAAGTGCTTGAAATGTTTTGGGTTTTAGATTAAAAAGATGGCAAAAACAATGTAGTGAAAATGAAAGCAGTTTGGCAACAAAGTGTTCAATCGAATGATGAGCCTTGGCAATGGATGCTTGGATTTCATGCTACTTATACCAGCCTTTAATAATGTCCTGCCTAGGTTTATTGCCGAGTAGATTAAAGATAGTATTGTCTCTATCGATGGCATTACCCTAAGTTAACCACGATAAAACCCCTATATGTCTATAGTGAAGTTTTTCATTAATTAACTTGATTAAGTGTCAATCTTTACTCCTAAGGGGTAGACTCACTTTCGAAGTAAGTTCATCTACTTGAACATCTTCTGTCGAAGCTTCTCACCGTAGTATCTGGCAACTGATCGTTGCCCCTTAAGTCTGTTAAGATATTAAGGTGCAATAAGCACACAATGCCAACTATTGTATGGAAATAGATTTAAAAAAATTATGTACTAGCAGATAGAAAATAATGCCAAGGCATTCTGATTATTAAAAACCAAATATAAAATAAGCGTTAATTGCAAACATCCCCTAACCAACTGTAAAAATTTAGTTCATGGTTGGGGGCTCCATCCACAAAACGTCATCGTTCTTTATCATCATTTTGAAATAAAAACAAATAAAACTAAGAGAATAGGTAGGAAGGAGATTCTTCGATGCTTCCCTTCAAATGCTCCAGAGCTCTTGGTCTTAGCTGGTTAAACCACATCGCCTCTAGGTTCACCACAGTGCAACCTCTCTCCAATCTGATCTCTCCTCCAAGTGATTGCTTGATCTTCTTTAAATATGCTTGCGAGGAAACCCTAGGATAAGCCTTTGAGTTTGAATTTTGAATGCGCAAGGGATGAGATGCGTGATTATCTTATCCAGATTTGAATCATAGGGCTGGCATGTATAAGGTCCAACAGCTACATTGACCGAGCATCGGACTTCAATATTTTGCCAGCCGAGCTTGGCATTGTGTGGTACATCTATGCCAACTGCTACTCGACAATTCTCTGATTCTTTTCCTGCATTCTCTACTAGTGCTTCTCTGCCATGTCTGCATGCTTGTGTCCTACATCATAACCAGCAAAATAACCCTTCACACTGGCAATGGAATTACTCATTATGTAAATGCATGATTTTAACATCTAAATGCAACTAAATGTACTTAAAGGGCAAGGAAATGCTTTGTAAAATAAGCATAAAAATAATAATTTTGAGGAGTTAACAACTGCCCATTATAGTTGAGCATTTGAAACATAATCGGTTTCAACTTGAAATTCCTAGCCTGAATAGGTGGTCTAACAACTCTCGGTTGCAAATTGTTCAAATGAGGGACGACAACCTAGAAGATTGTTTTGTTCTAGGCTGGTAGGTGCAATGGTGGCTTTTTAGGATCATGAGGGATACCCTCGTTGTTGGGTTGTCTTGCCATATCACTTCATTCTCGAAGTATACGTCTAAGAGTCTGTTCAACTTCTAGATCTGGTACGAAAGGTGGTGTGGTAGCACTTCTGGTCATACAACACCTACAAGACTGAATAAAAGGGAAAGGAAATAACAAAAAGCTATTAAAAACTAAACTAAATAAAAGAAACTGGATTGCACGCAAAAACATAAAAACCAAATAACGCCATCCCTAACAACAGTGCCAAAACTTGATCGGTGTAAAATCGTCACACGCAAAGTGCAAGTATAGAAACAAGAACATTTTATTTGATATCGATCCTACGAGGATAGTATTTATTCGAACTATTATGTGGCCACAAGCAATTCTGTAAACTGAAATATTGTGAGTGTGATGGTGGTTGCAATAAAGAAATTAAATAATGAGTGTAAGATCAATTGTGGTAGCAAGAAGAACAATAATTATAAAAGAGCGAAGGAATATCAAGATAAAGACTGGATAGCCTCGGTTTAGCTCAGTAGAACATCAAGTGCCATCAATGAAATAGAATACAATGGATCTATTGGGAAATAAAAGGTTAAGCTTACTTACTAACCTCTACTCAACCATCAACTGTTAACGCAAAAATGTAGATTGACTAAAACAATCATTGATAGTCAAAACTACAACTCCTCGAAAAAATGGACCAACTCTTGTTGCATCCTCATTCAACTCTTGCTGTAATGGCTTGTTAACCTAACTTGTCACCGCATCTCTCAATGTCGATGACAATGTTCAACATGTTCACGCATACAGTAAACAGATCCAACAATCAAAGTATGAGAAAAAGCTAATAATAATATATTAAATTGAAAGATAAGATTTAAACAAGTTCATACAAAGCTTAAGAAATTAAACCATCATCATTAAAGTACAAAATATGATGAAATCCCCAATAAACGACTAAAATAAAGAGAGTTTAAAGAAGATAACAAATATTCTCCTTGATCTAGCACTTGAATCCTCTTCTCATCGGTTCTCCAGAAATAGAATTTAAGCCACTATGGAAGGAGAGCTCGGAAGGTTGAAGAAGATAATGGGAATGAAAATTGCGTGAAGACTCTCTCTCTCTTCCCAAATTCGTCCTTTTATAAGCTGTCAAGGAAAATGACATTTGTCCTTCAAGTGATTTGCATGACTCCCAACCGTGCCAATTCTGTTATAGCAAATAATACATCTAGCAAGGTCGTCCTTATCTTTTAGCAGACTGGACAGTTGGGCGTTACAGTGTCGAGCTGACTGCAGTAGTGAAACTTCCTCTACAAGGACATTAGAAACACAACGAAAACAGAGCAAAATGAGGCAAAAATACGTGAAATAAGAGCAACTGAGACTAAGTTTGACAAAATGCAGAAAATAGACATGATAATGCAAAAATGGATGCAATAAACACTGATGTGGGGACAATTAAATCTATAAATCTAGAGGAAATACATGCTCTTTAAAGAGCTATCACTCTTTTAATTTATGCAATTTCATGTTACTTAATTATTACACAATTTTGATTTATGCCATACATTTGAATTTCTTTTCATTTATTTAATTTCATGCAATTTATATTTTAGTACTTTAATTTTTGTCTCTCTTTAATTCAATCCTTATATCTATTATCTTGTTTGCATTTTGGCCTTCTATTTTATAGTTTATGCAATTTAGTCTTAACTATTGTTCTCATTATATTCTTAATTTAGTTATCAATTTGTATACCTTTTAATTTGGTCATTATATGCCGCCTACATGCATATTTGATTTAATGTTGCATATATATATATTCACATTATATTATTAATTATAAGGTATAATAAGTGGTTTGATATATGTATTATCATAAGTATGTATTGTATATACGAGGTTTATTATTATTATTATTATTATAATATTGATAAAGGGTTAATTACACCAGTAGTCATCAAACTATTGTTTCTTTCTTATTTTGGTCACCGAACTATTTTTTGGCAAAATCATCACTAATGTTGTTTTTATCTTGATTTGATCATCAACCGTTAAAAGCTAACGACGATGCTGATGTGGATTTGTTTTTATTTTTTATTTTGATAATTTTATCTCTCCTCTAGGTATTATTTTTATTTAGATTTATTATACTAATCTGACATAACACCTTTACTCTTGTAGGTCCTATCCTTTCAAAAGAAAGATGAAGTAGATCAGTCGACCATATCATGCCTCCCTAAGGATTTAGTTGAGTGGGTCAACATATAAGTTCTATTTCTCTTAGAAGATGGAAGAATGGATCAGTTGAATCCTGAAAGAAGGAGTTACACCAGAAAATGGAGTTCCAGCTTAACTGGATGATGATGACTATGCTTCTGTCCTTGCTTTATTCTTGTTATGCGTCAATGAGAAATGAGGGATAGCTGTGATAACTCATTTTCACCCAGGTTTAGCCCTTTTTAAAACCCAATAAATAATTAAAATTAACGTCCATGGAAACCAATATACATTAGCTGCTCAACAACCAAATACTCATCTACCACTACATGACCCAATCAATAAATCGAGCCCAATGCATCCCAACTTTTACACACTCTGGCTAACTCTAACTCTAAACACTATCGGCGGTGCACCTCGAATATTCCAGAATCTTCTCTCATTGGCCTTTCAACTCCCACGTTCACCGGTCTCCTCTTGACCTTTCACGTGCCACGACAACAAACAATGATCCTTGGATGCATCTGTAACAACTATCACGAGCCTTCTACACGAGCAATGGTCACCCTTCAATACAGTGTCCTTCACAACACATGCAAACAAAATAAACGAACAAATCAATTAACATAGACATTTCTTCTATAACCAATAATTTTTTTTATGATTTTTCATTTATTTTAAATCAAAATTTTAAATTGATTATATAAACTGAAAAAATTAATGTAGGGGGGGGGGGGTCAATCAATACTGATCAAAGAAGCATTTTCACCTTCTATTTTGGATCCCCATCATGCACGGTGGTTGGGGTAGTCACCGGTGAGTGACACCTTTACGATGAAAACCTGTCCGCTCCATTCATTGTTGTTTAAGAGGTGAAACGTCGAAGGAAACTAAAGCAAAAAAAAAAAAAAAATTAAGTTCTAAAATTTTGGGTTTTGAAATTTTTTTTTGCAGATTCGTGGGAAAAGGTAGCGTTCTAGGGATTTGTCTGAGGTTGGATTCGAGCTTGGAAGAGGGAGAGTTTTGAAAAGTTTTAAAATTTTCAGATTTCAGTGCCGACGAGCGGCGATTGTCGGTGGATCATCGTCGAAATCAGGAAAAGTGGAATAAGTACCTATGAATTGGACGAGCATTGAGGAACAATTCTTTTTTTAAAAAATAAGTGGATTTTAATTTTTTTGGTGATAGGGGAGAAATTTGAGTTTAAGAACATTGATCATTTTTGGTAAATAGCGGTTTGAGCTAAAATTAGAGATTTAAATTAGAGGTGATAATGAGCCTGACCGGCTCGCGAGCTACTCGGGCTCGGCTCGGTCAAAGCTCGGCTCAAGTGAGTTCAACTCGGACTCAGGCTTGGCTCGAGACCGTAACAAGCCGAGCTGAGCCTACCCAAGCTCGGCTCGAAAAGCTCATGAACAGGCTTGGAATAATTATATATATGCTACATATGCACTAAAAGTAATATGTTTAGCAAATGAAAAGTAATAAAATAAATTAGAAAAAATCCACTAAAAAGCATATTAACTAAAATAAATTTGGCATTTTCCTTAGTTGATTGTTGTTTGATTTTATATTTTCTTTAATTATGTGTTTGTATTGTAGTTATTTGGATTAATCTAATTTTTGGCACTCTTTTTCCTTTTTCGATCATTGAATTTCGTTTCAGTGTTGGTTACGAGATGGGCTTTTAATGAATCTTTTATATAAAAAAACTATAGCAAAATTATCCATTTCGAGCCAAGCCGAGCCTGACGAGCTTCGAGCCCGAGCTGAGCCCAATAGTATTGTTTTTAAGCCGAGCTCGACGAGCCTGAGCCGAGCCCAATAACACTGTTTCTGAGCCGAGCCGAGCTGTTATCATCCCTAGTTTGAACTAATATTAGAGGTTTGACCGGTCAAATCTGCTAATTTCGATGTTTGGTGAATAGCGGATTGAAATAGCAGATTGTGGTGAACCCTCTAATTTTTGAAAAGCTGATAATAGAAGCTTTTGAGTTTAGAGGTTTTGACATAAGAGTTATGAAGACCTTTTTACCCTCAACAATTATAAAAAATCTCCAAATAACTAAATTTAATCTTTTTATTTTAATTCTTTACCACGTATTTACATTGTGACATTTGTAAACTAATACTTTTTTATTTTTTATTCTCACATTTTTATTTGTATTTAAATTTAATAGTTAATTAAATTGTATTAAAAATAATTATATAAATAATAAATTAATATATAGATACTTCATATATGCTTAATAATGTTATGTGGAAAAATTATTTTTCACAATTTAATTAATATTAATAGATACCAAATATTGATAACTAATAAACCATTCAAACAAATATCAAATATAATCATATCCTTATATGTCATTTTGCTTTTATCAAACAATTATCAGCTATCAGTTAATTTTACCAAATACTTTTATACAATCAGCTAATACAATCCGCTAGTCAAATCAGCTAATGCAATAAGCTATCAACTATCAGCTAATACAATCCGTTAGTCAAATCAGCTAATGCAATAAGCTATCGGCTAATGTAATCTGCTATTAGTTATTCGCTTATTTCCAAACAAGGCTATTGAGAGTCCAGTTGACCCAGAAGACGATTTTAAGGAAAATAATTTCAGGCTGATCAGCTTGGAACCCGAATGATATGGGTTATTTAGTGATCTCGAAATTAAAATCAATTTGGAGTTTGGATCAGAGTCATTTTTGGATTTAAGTATGGTTTGGGTTGTCAAAGATTCTAAAACCAATTTTTGTTGCCAAAGCAGGTCATCAAAACCTGAAATTTGTTGACACATACATTGAATCACGTTTACAACAGCTGAAAAAACAGGTGCTTAGATTTATATTCATGGGATAGCAACCCAAAAACCAAATATTTGATGATCATTAAACCACGAAACGTACATTTTCCCCATGCAAATGGCATTGACACTTGAATCCTGGAATTATTCTTCTTATTTCTTACATGACGTCTCCTCTTCTGCTCGCCCCTTATTAGCTTCCACCCCTTGCCCTAGGCTTAAGAAGAAAGAAAGTCCCTCCCTTGAGAATTGAGATAATCATAGCATAGGCATGAAGAGTGTGTTACCATGGACCACGATCTGGATCGTGATCTCATGGTACGGTTCAAACATTGGGGTCCTTCTTTTAAACAAGTACTTGCTCAGCAACTGCGGGTTCAAGTACCCCATTTTCTTGACCATGTGCCATATGCTTGCCTGCTCTTTGCTAAGCTACGTAGCCATAGCATGGCTCAAGGTGGTTCCCATGCAAACCATCGGCTCCATCAAACAGTTGGTCAAAATCGCAGGGTTGAGCTTGGTTTTCTGCTTCTCAGTTGTTCTTGGAAACATCTCCTTACGGTATCTTCCCGTGTCGTTTAACCAGGCCATCGGTGCCACCACGCCTTTTTTCACGGCGGTTTTCGCATATCTTATGATGAAGAAGATGGAGAGTTGGGTCACATACGCGACCCTCATACCTGTGGTTGCTGGAGTCATCATTGCTAGTGGGGTAACAATTTCCTAACTCTAACATGTCTTTTAGGATTTAATTTTGAGTTTATCATTTTTTTTAATTTAGTTTTGAAATCAGATGAAATTGAGTTGTGTGGGTTAGAATGTTTAGTAATTTCTAGGTGTTTGTTTGTTGTAGGCTGAACCAAGTTTCCACCTTTTCGGATTCATAATGTGTGTTTCAGCAACTGCTGCAAGAGCGTCTAAGTCAGTGCTTCAGGCTATTTTGCTGTCATCAGAAGAGTAAGCTGAATTGGAGTACTGCAAAACCTTCAAAACTCGATTATGGATATTGTTTTCAACATTAACCAAACCAAATAATCTACTCCATGTGAATCCAGGGAAAAGCTAAACTCAATGAATTTGCTCATGTACATGGCACCCATAGCAGTGGCGATATTGCTCCCTGCCATAGTGATGATGGAGAGAAATGTGATTGCCATAACTGTGGGTCTTGCAAGAAAAGACATGACAATAGTGTATTACCTGCTTTTCAATTCCTCGCTTGCATATTTTGTCAACCTGACCAACTTTTTGGTCACTAAACACACAAGTGCCTTGACTCTCCAGGTACGGAATCCAATACTTTTTTATATCCTTGAGATTTGATTGAGTGTCGTGTACGGAAAACGGATCATTTGGTTCAATTCATTTTGGGTCTAATTATTTTTTATATATTTTAATTTGGGTCAGTTCGATTTTAGTTCAAATCTATAATGTCAGGTCGGTTGATTTCGGATCTGATCAATAAGAGATTAGTCGGTTTGAGTCGAGTTTTTAGGTCGAGTCAATTTTTAAACTTTTATATAATATTATAAAACTAGTATATTTAACTTTTTGATGAGTTATGTGACAATTCACATCCTATTTTTTTTTTTTTATGAAAAGGGGAATGTTACTATGGCCTCGTTAAAACCTCCTAAACCTAGTTTGAGGAAAAGAGTACTATGAGAATAATTATAGAAATCATTACTACGAGCAGAACTCGACAAAAGAACATCGACAAAACAAATCTAACCATTCTTGTTGTAACAAAGTGTTGATTCTTAACGGAGGGGCATCAAATGTATGTATCACCAAATCATCGACCGGGGCCAATCGTGCGATTCGATCGGCAGCACAATTACCCTCACGCTTGATATGTTGAAAAGAAACATGCCACTCACGGGTACACAAGCCACAAATATGCAACACTTTTCTCGGAGCTCCTTGCGAATATGGCTCACCCTTCAAAAATGGTAAGGCCTCCAAACTGTCAGCCTCCACCGTGACATGACGAAGCTACAAATTTCATGCACAGTGTAACTCAGCAAACACCCCCACAGTCTTGACTCCACAACAGTACACACCCTTATAAATTTTGCAAAGCCCAACACCCAATTACTGGCACAATCCCTAATAACCCCGCCGCATGATGCCCGACCGTCTCGTTCCTGCAGTACACCGTCGTTGTTCATCTTGAAACAACCCGATTTAGGAGGTAGCCAGGCCGCAACTGGTCTAACCGTACTCTCCCCCCGGTGACCGAGCTATGGCTTGGCTAATGGCTGTCACCGAAAGAGTCTGCAAATGTCGGCTCTGTTCCAAAATGGACCCCCGGTCTTCCAAAGGGTTGCCAAACGTCACTGAGTTTCGAAATAACCGTAAGTTCTATAACACCGAACCAAATAAAAGGTCCCAATCACGGCCATCCTTTGCAAAATAATCTGATTTCGTTAAATTAGCTCGGATTCATTCCGTAAAAGACATCGAACAAAAATCACTGAAACGGGCAGGCTTGACCAACGCTACCCACACCAATGTTGCGGATGGGCAAAGACGCAACAAATGATTTATGTCCTCCAAACCAATTCGACATATAGGGTTTGGTTCAGTTTATTTCAGGTTTCGGGTCAAGTTCAGATCATCTTGTTCGGGTCGATATCTAGTCTAAATTTCGGATCAATTTTGATAAGTCTAATGTCACATTTCGGATCAAATGATTTATGTAAATAACTCTCTGCTTAATAAAAAAACAAAGTTCTTTATTTAAAATATTGCAGGTTCTGGGAAATGCAAAAGGTGCCGTTGCTGTGGTGGTCTCAATTATCATATTCAAGAACCCGGTTTCATTTATGGGGATGTTGGGTTACTCCTTAACAGTTTTTGGAGTTTTTCTTTACAGCGAGTCCAAAAAGGGAAATAAATGACATTCTAAGAAACTGGTTTCTATTCGGTTTCATTTGTTTGCTACACTCGGAGTTCTCGCTCAATAAAAATATCCTCTCTTGGTTACTATTTGGTTTATCAGTCTTACAATGGTTCTAATCCCACTGGTCACTACTAGAGATTTGATCACTCTGATTTAAAATTATGCATAAAGCAAAAAAAAATTCTCTAAATGTTTAACTGAATAGTCATATTAGCATCTATTTTTTTTATTAGAGCAATATAACCCTCAACGTTTTATTTTAGGTCAAAATAATCACTATGTGGATGAAAACTGTCAGTCAACTGACAATAAATAGCTAGAAATGACTTGACAAATATATATGACAGTACATGTTGACATGAGAATATCATATAGATAAATGTGTTGACTTAGAAAAAACGTTACATTAGCCAAAAATAATTTTATAAAATTATATAAAATATAAAATAATTTTTTCTGCTGACTTATCATTCTGCCAAGTTATTTTAAACTGTTTACCGTCAGTTTTCTAACAATTTTCATATGCAAATGGTCCATTTTGACCCAAAATGAAATTTTGATAGTTGAATTGCTAAAAAAAGAATAGAGGCCAAAGTGTCTATTCAATCAAATGTTGGGGGTATTTTTTAATTTTATGCCTTAAAATTATTAGAGAATATAACATGTAAGAGTTGCCATATAAAATAATATAAACTCTTTTTTTGTTACTTGATTATAGGGGTGAGTAAAAACTCAACTCGACTTGAAAAATCAAAATTTTCGATTCGAGGCGAAAAAATGCGACTCGTCTTGAATCAACTCGAAATTATTAGAGAATATAACATGTAGGAGTTTCCATATAAAATAATATAAACCCTTTTTTTGTTACTTGATTATAGGGGTGAGTAAAAACTCAACTCGACTTGAAAAATCGAATTTTTCGACTCGAGGCGAAAAAACGCGACTCGTCTTGAATCGACTCGAAATTTCATAAACTCGACTTGACTCGAAAAATTTTTAAATAAAGTTTGAGTTGTAAAATAGAAATTCGAGTAACTCAAAATTTTCCTGATATATATAGATAGATTTAAAAAATATAGAGAAATATATGTCATATGAACAAAATATGAAGAAATATATATGCATATCTTATATGATTAGAGAAAGTCGTTTAAATTTGAATCGAACCATACTATAACATGATAAACAATTACAATTAAATTTCTATAGGAACTCAAAAACTCGACTCGAATCAAAAAAATTTAAATAGAGTTTGAGTTGTAAAATATGTTGCGTCAACTCAAATAACTCGAAATTATTTAACTTGACTCGATCGAGCGCTCATCGCTTATGTCAATATTCCGGACACACATATATAGGGGGGGATCATCACTTTTAAAAGGCAACAACTATGTCAATATTCCGGACAATTTAAAACATTTTAATAGTATAATTATTAGACTAACCAAATCAAGATTAATTATCATAATTTTCCATAAAATGGACTAAAATCAAAATTAAACCTTTTTGCAATTATATATAACTTTATTTATATGCAGACTATACGTTTTTTTTTGAAAAACCTTTAAAAAATTATAAGTTCGGCGCTACGGGTTATCTAAAAATTATTTCATTGTAATCTTGGTTTAAATGGATTTCTTTTTCTTTTAAAAATCGACAAAAACTTAGAGTCGGCACAATCCCTAATAACCCCGCCGCATGATGCCCGACCGTCTCGTTCCTGCAGTACACCGTCGTTGTTCATCTTGAAACAACCCGATTTAGGAGGTAGCCAGGCCGCAACTGGTCTACCGTACTCTCCCCCCGGTGACCGAGCTATGGCTTGGCTAATGGCTGTCACCGAAAGAGTCTGCAAATGTCGGCTCTGTTCCAAAATGGACCCCCGGTCTTCCAAAGGGTTGCCAAACGTCACTGAGTTTCGAAATAACTGTAAGTTCTATAACACCGAACCAAATAAAAGGTCCCAGTCACGGCCATCCTTTGCAAAATAATCTGATTTCGTTAAATTAGCTCGAATTCATTCCGTAAAAGACATCGAACAAAAATCACTGAAACATGCAGGCTTGACCAACGCTACCCACACCAATGTTGCGGATGGGCAAAGACGCAACAAATGATTTATGTCCCCCAAACCAATTCGACATATAGGGTTCGGTTCAGTTTATTTCAAGTTTCTGGTCAAGTTCAGATCATCTTGTTTGGGTTGATATCTAGTCTCAAGTTTCGGATCAATTTTGATAAGTCTAGTGTCACATTTTATATGAATTCGAATCTCAACATTTAACTTGAGAATTTAAATAACTCTATGCTTAATAAAAAAATAAAGTTCTTTATTTAAAATCTTGCAGGTTCTGGGAAATGCAAAAGGTGCCGTTGCTGTGGTGGTCTCAATTATCATATTCAAGAACCCGGTTTCATTTATGGGGATGTTGGGTTACTCCTTAACAGTTTTTGGAGTTTTTCTTTACAGCGAGTCCAAAAAGGGAAATAAATGACATTCTAAGAAACTGGTTTCTATTCGGTTTCATTTGTTTGCTACACTCGGAGTTCTCGCTCAATAAAAATATCCTCTCTTGGTTTCTATTTGGTTTATTAGTCTTACAATGGTTCTAATCCCACTGGCCACTACTAGAGATTTGATCACTCTGATTTAAAATTATGCGTAAAGCAAAAAAAAAAAATTTCAACGTTTAACTGAATAGTAATATTAGCATCTATTCTTTTTATTAGAGCAATATAACCCTCAACGTTTTATTTTAGGTAAAAATAATTACTATGTGAATAAAAACTGCCAGTCAACTGACAATAAATGGTTTGAAATGACTTGGCAAACCTATATGACAGTACACGTTGACATGAGAATATCATATAGATAAATGTGTTGACTTGAAAAAAACGTTACATTAGCCAAAAATAATTTTATAAAATTATATCAAATATAAAATAATTTTTTCTGCTGACTTATCATTCTGTCATGTTATTTCAAACTGTTTACCGTCAGTTTTTTAATAATTTTCATATGCAAATGGGCTATTTTGACCCAAAATGAAATTTTGATAGTTGAATTGCTAAAAAAAATAGGGGCCAAAGTGTCTATCCAATCAAATGTTGGGGGTATTTTTTAATTTTATGCCTTAAAATTATTAGAGAATATAACATGTAAGAGTTGCCATATAAAATAATATAAACTCTTTTTTTGTTACTTGATTATAGGGGTGAGTAAAAACTCAACTCGACTCAAAAAATCAAATTTTTTGACTCGATGCGAAAAAATGCAACTCGTCTTGAATCAACTCGAAATTATTAGAGAATATAACATGTAAGAGTTTCCATATAAAATAATATAAACCCTTTTTTGTTACTTGATTATAGGGGTGAGTAAAAACTAACTCGACTTGAAAAATCAAAATTTTCGACTCGAGGCGAAAAAACGCGACTCCTCTTGAATCGACTCGAAATTTCATAAACTCGACTTGACTCGAAAAACTTTTAAATAAAGTTTGAGTTGTAAAATAGAAATTCGAATAACTCAAAATTTTCATGATATATATATATAGATATAAAAATATAGGGAAATATATGTCATATGAACAAAATATGAAGAAATATATATGCATATCTTATATGATTAGAGAAAGTCGTTTAAATTTGAATTGAACCATACTATAACATGATAAATAATTACAATTAAATTTATATAGGAACTCAAAAACTCGACTCGAAAAATTTAAATAGAGTTTGAGTTGTAAAATATGTTGCGTCAAATCAAATAACTCGAAATTATTTGACTTGACTCGATCGAGCGCTCATCGCTTATGTCAATATTCCGGGGGCATCATTACTTTTAAAAGGCAACAACTATGTCAATATTCCGGGCAATTTAAAACATTTTAATAGTATAATTATTAGACTAACCAAATCAAGATTAAATATCATAATTTTCCATAAAATGGACTAAAATCACAATTAAACCTTTTTGCAATTACATATAACTTTATTTATATGTGTCTACGTTTTTTTCTTGAAAAACCATTAAAAAAATTATAAGTTCGGCGCTACGGGTTATCTAAAAATCATTTCTTTGTAATCTTGGTTTAAATGGATTTTTTTTTTCTTTTGAAAATCGATAAAAATTTGGAGTCGCCACCGGCCACTTGGATAAGGTAGGCCGGACACCATAAAACCAGAGATTCATTTTGAAAGGGTTCGGGAGTTGGTTACGTGTGGGGAAGGAATAACACCCCCATCACGCCCGGAAATCGGTACCAAAATATTTGTTGCTTTTAATTGAAGAAAATTGTCGGAATTTGAAAAGAATTTAATTTGGTGACCTTAATTGAAAATTAATCTTAATTGAACGGGCTTTATCAAATTGGCGAGTTGAAATTAATTGGTCATTTAATTAATAAGGTTGACGATACATCAGACTATAGATTAAACCGATATCGAATAAGTCCGACTGCCATGTTAATTTATGGTTCGAATCCCGCATGTCACCTTTATGCATGGTGCAAGCAGCTAAGATATGATGTAATGATTTTATCAACTTTTAATTCTATCTTGAGTTGGCAAGGATTAATTCAAATATTTGGTCAACATCCTTTAAGCTCGGACTGTTACAGCACAAATATCAGAACTAATGAATACTTCCCCTTTTATAATTCGAAGTAATTAACGTGCAATCAAAATAGTTAAAGTCGCATGAATGACAAATAGGGGATGACAAACAAAGACACCAAAAAAAAAACACAAAAGGCCCAACCCAAGACCTAACCTAAAAAAAACCCAAATTATTGAAGTTCTATTAGTGATCTAACTGTTAATTAGGTGATTCTAGTAATTAATATTAGCCCTAAATGGCTAAAACCCTAACACATTATGATAATTAATTTGACGTCAATCTAAGTTTGAATTAATTTTATCCTAAGGATCATTAAGAAATGTTTGATTAATTTAATGAATTTAACATTTACTCCAATGAGCCAAGAGCAAATTAAAATTTATTAAATTAATCCAAACCCTAATCTAACTAAGGCCCTAAAGAATTTAAATCTAGAATTAACTTAATTAATTTAAGAATCGCACCCCTATGAGACGAGGACGCGATCTGAATTAATTAAACTAATTCCCTTAACCTAATCTAAAACCCAAAAACTATTAGCTGGGCCCAAAACCTAGGGCCCAAACCACTAAAATTCAGCCCAATGAAAAAGGCCCAAAACGAAAACCCAGGCCATAGTAACAGGTAAACTAAGCCTAAAAAGGAAACTATAACTTAAAGCCCTAAGCTTAAACACAAATTGGGCCTAGAACCCAATTACTATCTAGAAGTTAGGCCCAAGCCAAGGCCCAAAAGCACTTAAACCTGACCCCAAAGAAAACTAACTAGGATAACAAAGGCCCAACACCAAATTACCAAAATATCAACCCATATTCTCTAGCATTCAAATAATTATCACCCATACGCATTAACGCATTTTAAACTAATCAACCACAAAATTAATGCTGAAAAAAACATATTAAACATCGCATTATAAACTGGAAATGGGGCTTAATTGAATAAAAACAAAATTAAGGGACAAATTAAAAGAAAATGAGAACTCTGCTTGAAACGGTGACCAAATAGAAAGACACAACAAACGTCCAGGGACCACAGAAGGAGTTTAAAAATGCGAAACTCATTAAAGGGTGAATAGGCCGGGACAAAAGGGTTTAAAATGTAATTTCCCCTTTTTTAAAATGTTAAACCAGTATGTATTAAACATTTTAACCAAAATTAGAAAAATGTTTTTTTATAACCCCAAAACCCTAGACCATCTGAAAACTCTCTGGGCAGGGGATGACCCTGCCTAGAATCCGGCCGTATAACCTAGTTTCTAGAGGCTCCTCTGTCGCGTCGGCCGCCATTCGACGGTGGTCGGTGAACCCCAAAAGTCACCAAAACCCTTTTTTTTTACCCTAAAACACAGATTCGAGCCTCTTTCTTTCAAAATCTGAGCCTTTGCTTTGAAAATCTTCAAAAACATAACCGAAAGAGTCCCTCATCTTCTTTTTAAAACTCACTAAAGTTAGAGGCCTTCTCCGAGGCCGTCTCCACTCTGTTTCACCATTCAAGGCTTATCAACGGGCGGAGAACGAAATGGCAAGGGAGAAGACGGGCCGATAAAAAGGTAAACACGACCCTAAATGTATATTTTATTATGCTTATACTGTAAATGAGAAAGAATAATTATACCTCGAAGGCTTGAGGTCGCTTCTCTGCTTTCTATTGAATGGAAATTCCAGAATACATGCTTGTTGTTCTTTTTTTGCTCTCCTCTATTTACAATTGTTTTAGGCAGTATATATATACCCTCTCGAAATTACATGTATAAGATATGTAAAAAAGAAATCGAAAAACCCTATTGGCTAATCTCTATTTTTTGTATTCATATGTATTTTCTGATAATGTTAGGATGTCTCCTGCTGCCATTTCTGATTTTTGTGCATTTTGCTTCTGCGAAATCAGTTGATATACCGTCTTTGACATTTTCTTTGGTTGCATGTGATCGAGCGTTGGAGGGGAGGGGACCAGAGGATGCACAACTATCTGCCATCGTGGCAATTGATGTGGAGAACAAGGGCTGCTGTGGTGTTGAAGTGGTACTGGAGGAGCTAAAAGGCCGGGCGTGTGAGTTACACGCACGCGTAGGCAATACCGAAAGTCGCGAGTGATGCGCGTGACAAGTTCTGGAAGCTTCCCTATTTCGATCTGAGCCGTCTAATGAGATCCTGATCCCACGGTGGATATACGGCCGTGCGAGGAATAAAGGGGATTATCAGATTAGTGCATTAGGGTTTTAATTAGGCTTAGGGTTAACTTATTATTGGGCCTAAAACGGGCCACTATGTAATATATATTGTTTTGGGGCTTTTAAGGTTTGTAATGGACTCTTATAATATATATATTTGGGCTGTTTTTATTTAACTTAATATTCTTTTTACATTTTCAGATTTGTTTTATAATAATAATAATAATATATAATATAAACGGTAACATAACATATGATAATAATTATAAGATAATAGGATAATATAATATTGTAGTAATGTTTAGGTTTTCTTTGCAAATGGATAACATAACATAACAATAATATGATAATGAATAGCATACTATGATATCAGATAACAATACCCATATATAAATGCTTAATTAAAATAGTACTAGTAATTAACTAATTTTTGAGTTTTTAAGGTTTTAACAAAGGGATTAAACAGAGCCCGTAATATTATTTAGAAAGTAGTAACATATATGAGCCTATTATTATGAAAACAAAAGCGAAAATAAAAATGGGGTCCACCCCGGACAAAATTAGTGATTACAGCTGCCCCTCTTTGCTTATACTTGTGGAACAAGAATAAAGCAAAAACTATAAGCACTAATTTTGTCATACTTCCCTGTTTGAAGATTCTAAGCTGCGAGTTCCTCATATATAGAACTGTTTGCCCTTCCTCTCTATACAGTATGGAGCTATGAGTATCTATCTCCTTTGCCCCTAAATTCCTTGAGCTGTGGGTATTTTCCCTCTCTGCTCTAAAACCCTAAGCTATGAGTATTTGCCTCATTCTCTCTAAAAACCCCGAACTATGAGTATCTGCCTCCACCGCTCGGTAGTCCTAATACAGCGAGCTTGAAATCCTTCGCCTGAAATCCTTGAGCTTTGAGTATCTACCTCCTTCACTCTGAGAACTCCGAACTATGAGTATCTACCCCTTTTGCTCGGTAGTTATAGTATGGCGAGCTTGAAATCCTTCGCATGAGATCCTTGAAATTTGTTGTTTAAATATCTGTAAAAAGAGATGCAACACTATGATAGCGTAAGTTAGCATGCTCCTATCTTAGGGATGTCTAGTCTACATATGATGCATGACTGACGGGATTTAATCGCTTTTCCCAAAAGCCTTCATTTCCTCGATCAGTCCTTCTTTAACTTCTTCTTTACTTCTTTCTTCTTCTTGCTCTTTGCAATGAATGACGCTTTGCCTCATGCTTAGGTGCTACCATTTATGCCCCCTTTTATTCTGATCTTCTGACATCTCCTTGCTTTGAAGCGTCTTTTCAGTTTTTCACCTTAGATTCATTTTTCCCAAAGTGTCCTTTTAGGTTTTCGCTTTGGTTTTCTTTTTCTTCTCATTTTTCTTTTTTTCTTTTTCTCTTTTTCTTTTTCCTTTTTTTTCCTTTCGGTGCCCTTCCGAGTTTTTGCCTAGAGATGGCTTCATCCTCACAATCCCTTTATTTTCCTGTGACAATCTTGAAACCTGACGTGACCGAGACTTATTTTTCTTCCTTGACCTGATAAATGGAGCCTCCCCTTGGTTCGGCCTTAACGTACTTCCTTGCACCATCTGTATTTAAAGATTAGAACATAGTAATACTATGAAACCTTTTGCTTTTCATAAACCTATGTTAACCTACTTCCAGGATGCTTGTAAAATGACATGAAAAGGTGTGAAATAATACTTCATTAATATTTCATAATTTTAGAATGATTTGAAAGTCATGGCAAACATAGAAGAAAAAGAAAACAAATCATGACGTTGCATCCCAATTATTGACTGTATGAATGATGCGAGAGCCCATCAATCGAAATAGATCTCTTGCTAGAAATTCTCTACTGAGACTCCTTGATTCCTTAGAGGGTTCCCTTTCTTAGATGCCTAATCTGTAGCAATCATCTGAGCTACCCTATCTGGGTTTTCAGTTCAAATCCTCCTTTGGTTTCAACATTTGCTTATCCACCTCCACCATTTCCACAGGTTGCAAAAGCACAAGCAAGATCAGCAATTTAAGCTATTCTTGGATGTCCTTAAGCAATTACAGATTAAAATACCATTAGTGGAAGCTCTCGAGCAGATTCCCAACCATGTTAAATTCATGAAGAACATCTTGTCTAAAAAGAGAAACTTGGGTGATTTTGAGATTGTAGCTCTCACTAACGGATGTTGTGCAATGATACTCAATCAGTTGCCACCAAAGCTAAAAGATCCTGGAAGTTTTACTATTCCATGTACCATTGGCAATAGATTCATGGGTAAGGCACTGTGTGACTTGGGAGCCAACATCAATTTGATGCCAATGTCTATTTTTAGAAAGCTCGGTATCGAAGCAAGGCCTACCATAGTAACACTTCAGTTGGCAGACTGATCCTTTCACATCCTAGGGGTAAGACTAAGGATATGTTGGTAAAGGTAGAAAAATTCATATTCCCAGCTGATTTTATCAAAAATTCATATTCCCAGCTGATTTTATCATTTTAGATTATGAGGAAGATGTTAATGTCCCAATTATATAGGGCAAACAATTCTTTGCCACATGTAGAGCTTTGATTGATGTTCATAAAGGTGAATTAACTATACGCATGAATGATCAACATGTTACATTTTATGTGTTTCAAGCTCTTAAATGCGTAGATGAACCTGATGAATGCCAAGCTGGTGAGATGATGAAGTCTATTTTTAATGTGGACATGGCACAACTATGCCAAGATACTAATGATGATGCCAGCAAACGAGTCGCTGAATAAGAGAAAAGTGGGGACATTAAAGGAACAACCTTAGAGAAAGAAGTAGTAAGCTATTTCGGCAGTCAGAGCCACTGGAGTTGGCTGGCAGAGAGATCATGACACCTAAATCATCCATTGAGGAGCCACCTGAATTGGAACTAAAATCGTTGCCAGACCACCTCAGGTTTGCCTACTTAGGTAAACACTCAACCTTGCCAGTGATCATTGCTGCTGATCTAACTAATGACCAGGAGGAAAGATTGTTGGAAATTTTAAGCAATTACAAGAAAGTGTTGGGATAGACCTTAGCTGATATCCGAGGAATAATCACAACCATTTGCATGCACAAAATAATTCTTGAAGAATATCATGGCAAAACAATTAAGGGCCAAAGAATATTGGACCTGAGCATGAAAGTGGTAGTGAAAAAAGAAATTATCAAGTGACTAGATAAGGGGATAATCTATCCCATTTTTGATAGCTCGTGGGTTAGCCCAGTGCAATGTGTGCCAAAGAAAGGTGGCATGACTGTGGTTCAAAATAACAACAATGAGTTAATTCCTTATAGAATCGTTATCAGATGGAAAGTGTTCATGGACTATAGGAAGATAAACAATGCCACCAGGAAAGATCACTTTCCACTTCCCTTCATCAATCTAATGTTGGATAGACTGTCAGGTAAGGCATTCTATTGCTTCCTAGACAACTATTCAGGATATAATCAGATTGCCATAGCTCTAGAAGATCAAGAGAAAACCACATTCACCTATTCATATAGGACATTCACTTTTAGAAGAATGCCCTTTGGACTATGTAATGCTCTGGCAACGTTTCAACGTTGTATGATGTATACCTTTTCAGACATGATTGAGAACAACCTAGAAGTTTTTATGGATGACTTCTCGGTGTTTTGCAAGACATTTTAGGAATGCATTCAAAGTCTAGAGCTTGTTTTGAGGAGATGTATTGAGACTAACTTGGTCTTGAACTGGGAGAAATACCACTTTATGGTGAAGGAAGGCATAGTTCTCGGTCATAAAGTGACCAAGAAAGGCCTAGAAGTTGACAAGGCAAAAGTGGAGGTAATCAAACAGTTGCCACCTCGTACAAGTGTAAAAGGTATTAGAAGTTTTTTGGGACATGTAGGTTTTTACCGATGTTTCATTAAAGATTTTTCAAAAATTTCCAAACCTTTATTCTTGCTTTTAGAACAAAAAGCCACTTTTGCTTTTGATGATTCATGTTTACAAGCGTTTCAGGAACTAAAAGATAGGTTGATCAATACACCCATAGTTGTGGCACCAGATTGGAATGAGCCCTTCGAGCTCATGAATGATGCTAGTGACTATGCCATTAGAGCTGTATTAAGACAAAGGTGTGGCAAGATTTTTCATACCATTTACTATGCAAGGTGGACATTGAATGAAGCACAACTAAACTACACCACTACCGAGAAATAATTTCTCGTGGTTGTATTTGTATTTGATAAATTTAGATCTTACTTAGTTGGTAACGAAGTTGTGGTTTATACAGATCACTCGGTATTGAAATACCTCTTAGCAAAGAAAGATGTCCAGACCAGACTGATCCGGCGGACACTCTTGCTGCAAGAGTTTGATCACGGCGGACACTCGGTATTGTTGGCGTAAAAAATTATCGTTTATGTTTGTAATTTTGGATATTTAATGTTGGGTATTATTTTTAATGTATTAAGATTTATTTATTTTATTTATTAGGGTGAGAATTAACCGAAACTCGTGGGGATATGTAAAGAATGAGTATGGGATTGAAATAATTCCTGAAACATTTAATGAAGATTCTCTAAAATCATACTTGCAAGTGTTGGGGAAGACACGGGGGATGCAAAATCGCCCCTTCCTCGCCTCGTTGCCACCCTTACTTAGGAGTGATATCTAAGCTTCGAACAACTCAAGGTCGTTTTGACTGAGGCAATAGTATTGACGCTGTCAGATTTCGATAAAGAATTTGATCTACAAGGATGTATGCCTATGTAAAAAGAAAGAATGTTATGTCTACCCCAAGTTTGAAGGGTTGAGTATTTTCTTACTAAGGTAAATTGGAAAGGAGATAACACATGAAGTTGAGCTATTTAATAACTATTGATCATGCAATTAATTACAATATGGGTTAAGTGAATATTGTGAACGATGTGTTGTGTACGACGTCCAATTTTGATTATAGTTTTGTGGTTAATTGTTTGTTGGACAACGATGTCGGGGCATTAGCAAGCTTTGAGTGAAGCATGATATAGTTTTAAAACCGTGAAGGGAAAATTGCAAGACAAGAATTTGGTAACCGACGTGAGTCTAATTAAGCATAATAATTATAATAATGCCAAGATTTGAGATTTGAGATGGAGATATGTTGTACTTCGAGGTCTTTTGTGTGTTTGAAAGAACAAAGTGTAGATATAGAAGATCTTTCTATGATCGTAGAGCATTTATGCACCGCACGTCCCGAGGGAGATCTTTTGTCTCAAACCCTCGTCATGTGTAATGGAATCAGAAATAGAAGATGTGAGTTCGAGTTCATTGGTAAGTGTAATCACTCATTTTTATCTAATCTCTAAGTATCATATTAATATATTAGTGCATGATTACATATATGTGTGTGTGTATATGTTATTAATATTACATAATGATATATGTGTGAATGTATGCATGGTGCATATATTTATGTTGTGTATTACGTACCTATTAATATGTGTGTGATATGGTTATATTTATGTTAGGGGTATCATATAATATATGTTGGTATATGTGCATTTATGAGTAGGTTTATATATGTTTGCATGTATATATTATTAATGTCCTTGTTATTATTGAATGTATACGAATGAGTGTTGCATGAATTGTATGTATTATTATTAAGTGTATTTACGTGTGAATGTATTTCATTACAATTGTATGTATGAGTACGTAAGTATGTATGTGTATGCATTTACTATTATATTAATATATTATTATTAATATATATGAACAAATCTGAAAATAAAAAACCCACTTAAATTAAGTGTCCATATTATTACAAAACCCATAAATTACAAGGCCCGGTCGGCCCAGGCCCAAAACCCTAGCAGAACCCTAATACCCATCAGATATCTAACCCTAATTACTTTGTCTTTGAGCAGCCAACCAGGAGCCTGTTGGATCAAAATGTTGATCCAACGGCCACGATCAAGGAGGGAAAATATCTAGCTGGCCGCGTATATTACACGCTCAGACTGTTTGAATGCCACGCACGCGTTCGATCCACGCGCAGACCCTTCGATATCCCACGCGGGCGTGAATCCCACGCGCTATAACTCCTCGACTGCTGAGCCCCACGTGTCACGATCTGGAGCTGTTCCACCGATTGAGGTTTCATCTGGACCGTGAATTCTTCAAGCTATCCCGACCGTTAGATCGAATCTGATCCAACGGTCGAGAACGCCTCTGGCCGAAGATAGCTCCCCCACACTGCCACCATGCTTCCACCATGCCGGCCTCCAACCACCGCGTTCAGATATATCAAAAAACACAAAAAGAGGCGATGACAGTATCATTTCATATCTAAGAAATATTTTACAGTACTTGCTACCAAACCAAAAAAAAGGAGGGACATATGTATGAAACAAGTAATTGTAAGACAGTCCAGTTGTAATCGGTTACAGAAAAATAAGAAAGAAGCAAAAAGTTTCAGTGGTAACTCTCTTTTCTTTTTTCTTACTTCTTTGCATGCATACAAAAAAATATACGAAGTAATAACAAAAAGAGAGGGATGTAGATTTATTACCTTTATCGTCAATGGATCTCCCCTCACCAGTGACAAGCCTCTTCAGCTTTCCCAAGCTGAACATGGTGAACTGAAGGGAGAGGGAGGTCCCTTTTGGTTTCATTTCGGTTAAACATAATTTTTTTTTGTTTCGTATTTACTTAGATCTAGGCAAAAGGGTGAGTCTTAGTGTAAATCTAAGTTCATATTCGGGTTCATTTTGAAAAAAGGTTGGTTTTGGGTGTTTCTTTTGGTTCGTCGGCGCTGGAAAGGACGGCGGAGAGTCGCCGGTTTCTGGGTTCATCAAAGGTTTGGGAGGGTGAGTTGAGAGAAAATGAGAGAGAGGAAAGATTATAAACCCGGTTAAGGGAAAAATGAGAAAAATTTGAGATCGGGCTAAAAAAAAGGGTTTTATAGGCATTTTATTTTGTGAAATGGTTAAATTCTGAAATAAATCCCCCGCGTTTTCGATATTTTCACTTCTGTCTTGCCGCATCGGATATTTACAATTCCAGTCCCCCTTATATTCTAAAATCTTGCAATCCAACCCCTGAATTAAATTGGATCAGTTTTTAAATGGCGAAATTACCTCACCAGTCCCACCGTGTTTTTGAAATTTTCACTTCAAGCCTGCCCCTTGGTCCAATTACAGTTTTAGTCCTTTTAGATTCGGTTCAGCTTGCATTTTCGTCCCTAAATCGCACATTATTGCCTTTTAATTTCTGTCTCTTATGTTTACTTTTTCTCATTTCAGTCATGTTCCATATTTAAATGTTCATGTTCGTTTATTATGATCGTATAGGTTGATGTAGCCTTTTTGCCTGCTCATACGTCTCTTGTACATGTTTCGTATTTTCATGTTTATATGTATATGTGTGTTCAGTTTATGGTGATTATGTTTTTATGCTTTTATTTGTGCATGCGTACCACACATATTCGATAAATATTTTAGTGGGCTCGTATACAACTTGTTTCGTGTTTTAGCATGTATTGCATGTTCTCTTTGCTTTTAGGTTATGAGTTAGTATGTTTTCTTTGTCATGCATAATACTATGTTCTATATATGTTACAATGTGCTTTATTTTTAATATGTATGTCTTCTTGTGATATGTGTTTTTGTTCCCGCATGTATTTATTCATGCCTTGTTATTGTGATGTGTTAAATTTGTTCTTATTTACGAGTAGGATTAATATATATGTATGTATGTTTTAGAGTAGTATTTTACTTATGTTAGGTTAGTATTCAATTATGTTAATATTTATTGTATTTAAATTATTTGCCATGTTTTATACTTTGCTCACTAAGTTTTCATAATGGAATACATAATGTCAATACGGTGCCCTTTTATTGGAGCATAAACGGGGCCAGTATCAGGCGTAGTGATAGTGGTTGGCCGTTTACTCTCGGATAATGGGGCCTTTAAAATTTATTCGCAATTATAACCGAATTTTAAACTAATTGTCACTTTAATCCGAAAAGTCTAATATTAATGAAGCGGTAATTATTAAAGTACCAATTTTTGGGCGGTGTGGGGGTGCTAATCCTTCCCCATCCGTAACCGACTCCCGAACCCAACAGTTTTTTAAATCTCTGGTATTATGGTGTCCGGCCTACCTAAGTGGCCGGTGGCGACTCTAATTTTTAATAAAATGCGGTTTTTTAAACCCCACGGAATAAACGTTTTATATCCGAAAAATCACAAACATTTCAAAAACTCATTTTTTTAGCGAATCGGAGACATCGCTACAGATGCCGACTCCGCTGGGGACTTATCTTTTTGATTTTTAACAAAATAAAGAGAGTCAAGCTTTTTCAAATAATTACCGCTTTAATAATATTAGAAGTTCCGGATTAAAGTGACTATTAAATTAATATTTGATTGTAATTGAGCGTTTATTTTAACGCATTTAAAATTTGGCTTATAAACCCGTTTTTTAAGTGGGGGGAAAACACTAATGCTTTCGTGGAGATATCGTTCTCCTGTGTAGGCCTAGCAAGTACCTTCAGGGCTCGATTACCTTATGCTTTCGTAAGGATATCGTTCCTCCGTGTAGTCATAAGCGAATGGGTCCCCCTGAATTGAACCCGGTTGAAAAGAGCCTATAATGGGTGATGATCGGGGGCCTTGCTACTCTTAGTAGAAGACAACAAGGACAATTCGGGTACCTTCTAGCACCAACACTGCATATAGAGAACATAGAAACCCACCCTATTAGAGCCATGCGGATAACCTTAGGTGTTTTATATGGGTAAATAGGGTCATTTTGTCTACCTTATTTTATTCGTCTTTTTATTTATGTATTTATTAATTCTATCCGGTACTGACTTGTCTCCTTTTGCTATTTTTTTCATGCATTATTACATTTGCATTACATAAAGGTACTGGATCAAGTGGTTTATCCGATCAGAAAGTCTTTCACCATGGAAAAAAGGTGTCTTAGAAAAGAGGATCTCAACTTGTCAGTTAGACATTGGTCAGAAGTCAACCAGAGGGCCCAAGGGGACAGTTTACCAAGTGAGCGCGTGATAGCAGGGTACACCTATGTGAGTCTTCAACAGAAAAACTTAGGGGATCTTCAAAGTATCTGGGAAGGATGGGACCAGAGATTACAAGATAGGTTCTGTGATAGTTATGGGGACATTGCACAGTTGATATACATTCGGGTCAACCAACCCCTACCGAGCAATTTTTTTGATTCGGAATCACGCCTTTTCTTTGCTTCACCTTCAATGGACAGGACATGATGCCCACAGTAGAAGAATATGCCGCTCTGCTTAATCATAAAAACGTTCAAGAAGATTGGATTTACGCAAAACCTCCGAGGAATCAGAATTACACTTTAAAGCTCAAAACCTTTACCGGAATGAGTGAAGATTGGGTCAATGGCTTGACCCGACTTGAGGAGATAATCTGATATTCGCATGGGAGAACATTCGAGACATCCTACTGCACATCCGGATGAGGAGAAAAAGATAGACATGCTTGCCTTGGGAATATATGGGTTGGTGATCTTTCCAAGAATTCTTGGAAACATTGATGTGGCCATTCTAGATCTGTTTGAGCGTGTAAAGCGGCGAGCAAAACCAGACTAGCTATTTTGGCGAGGCCTTTATTTCTTTAAGTGCGGTCGGAAGCACGAAGAAGGGCGTTTTCGAGGATGTGCAATGGCTATTACAGGTATGGATTGAGCCACATGTGGAAGACACCGAGCGAGGGTTCTCTGGGGATATCCTTCCAAGGTTTTTCGCCTTTACGGGAATACTTAGCAAAAGAGTGGCGAGAAGACTTGAAAACAAGAAAATGGGCTAGTTTCTTCAAAAATCAAATCTCCTTTGCTGTGGGTATTTCAACAATTATGCATGGCCCATGTGATCGACAAAGGCATGGTAATAAAGGCGAAGGGATGTGAAGTGTATTGCGAATTCCATCGGGGACGAAGGTCATGTCATCAAAAAATGCGACGAGTTCAAGAGATTGGTACAACAATTGATGAATGAAAAGCAAATAGAATTCTTCGAAGAGCCCACGGGAAAGAAGGGGTCGGACGTACATATGACAGATAGCCCCAAACTCTAAATACGGGAGGGATAGACCTTTTATCATCTCTTCCAGGCCAGGGAATGCAGGTGCCTCCCAAGGAGAAACCACTAAGATAAATCCCAAGATCATCATTTTAGCACCATCCCCGTTCCCATTCAAGGATATGCGGCAAACTCCCTGGAACTATGCTATAAATGTGACCACGCCAGAAAAGCCAGAATATGGTCAGGTAAAAGAGCCTACGCTAAAAGACGAACAAAGCAAGAGCGAGGTGAATGTTGGTGAGGTGGGCCATTTCACGAGGAGCGGCAGATGTTATTCCTCTCAGGCTTTGAGAGCAGCTGAAGCGGTCAAAGATAAGGGAAAGAATACAGCGGTTAGCCCTACGCAGATATTCGGTGAAGAACCTTCCCCAAAGATAAATGAGCCGGTAACTGAGGCCCAGGCCAAAAAATTTCTGAAATTCCTGAGACATAGCGAGTACAGCGTAGTGGAACAACTACGAAAGCAACCGGCTAGGATCACAGTGCTGGAGTTGCTCTTGAGTTCAGAAAGACACCGTGAGGCACTATTAAAAGTACTAAATCAAACTTTTGTGCCCCAAGATATTTCTGTGACAAATCTGGACAGGATAGTGGGGCATATCACTGCCTATAATCATATAACATTCAGTGATGATGAGATCCCCGAGGGAGGAATGGGGTCCACCAAAGCCCTTAACATCACAACCCACTGCAAAGGGTATGTAGTACCTAGGGTACTGATTGACAACGGGTCAGCATTGAATGTGTTGCCTATGGTGACCTTGCAGAAACTACCAATAGATGGTTCTCACCTAAAGCCCTACCATAACTCCGTAAGAGCCTTTGACGGTACACAAAGAGGAATAATGGGAAAAAATTAAGGTGCCTCTATTGATCGGGCCAACTGAGTATGTGATTGATTTTGTGGTAATGGACATAAAACCATCTTACAGCTGCTTATTGGGAAGGCCATGGATCCACTTCGCAGGAGTTGTCCCCTCATCATTGCATCAGAAATTAAAATTCGTAGTCGAAGGCAAATTGGTCACAGTAGAGGCCGAGCAGGAAATTGTTGCTTGGTGACATCGGATGCCCCCTATATTCAAAATGACGAGGATCTTTGCAGAATGCTCTTTTCGAGCATTAGAGCTAGTGAATGCCACATTCTTCGCAGAGGGAAGTCGGATCCCCTATCCTAGGTTATCTAATTGTACCAAGATGACCGTCGTAGAAACTTTTGGCCGATGAGCCAAAGTAGGAAGAGAGTTGGGGAAGAGATTACAAGGGAGCCTAAGAGCCAAAAGTATGATAACCAAGAAGGACCGTTTTGGGCTGGGTTACAAACCAAGTGTCCAACAGAGAAAAGAGGAATATAAGAGAAAAGAAAAGCCAGATTTAAAGGAGAAGACATTAGTGGAGACCAATGTCCTTTCCTAGTTTGAAAACAACTTTTGTCTCAGAGGATTCTACCAACCAGGTCAAGAAGTTGAAGAGGCAATTAAGGAAAATGACATACTCAACAAGGAGGAGATATTCAATGAATCACTTGAAGGGATGTACATCAACATGATAGCTGGAAATGGCCATGGCAGCAAAATGTTGACCAACATCCGCCCCTACCGTCCCGGGGAAACACTTGATAACCGGAGCTGCATTGATCTACCTGTGGTTTTTAGGAATAGATCGAGTAATGCTCGAATCAACCTTTTATTTTTTCCCATAAACAATGGGGATCTTTTGTATAGGGCACCTATGTTAAACTTTTTTGTTGAAATGAAAATATCCCCGTTTTCTTGAATGATAAACATTTCATTTATTTCATTCGTGCATTCTTCATATTCATTCACTCCATATAAAGCCATCATCTTCCCAATACAATTCATTCTCATTTAATACAGGTAACTCATGAATGACTATATGAATGATACGGATCCAATCCCGTAGTGAATTTTGAATGCCCCGAGATCTCGGAGGAATTGAGGAAGAAGATGATGAGATAGAATGTGAGGTCCCGGTAGAGTTGAGGAGAATGGTGGCCAACGAAGAAAGGCAGATCATGCCCACCAAGAAGAAGCGAAGTTGTAAACTTGGGGAGTGAAGAAGAGAGAAAAGAAGTGAAAATAGGGACGACGTTTTCCTCGAAAACCAAGCACGAACTGATAACCCTACTTCAGGAATTTAAGGATGTTTTTGCCTGGACCTATCAAGATATGCCAGGATTGAATACTGACATAGTGGTGCACAAATTGCCAACAAAGCCGGAGTGCAAGCCAATACAGCAAAAACTTCGGAGAATGAGACCAGACATGTTATTAAAAATCAGAGAAGAGGTAAAAAAATAGTTTGATGCTGGTTTCTTGGAGGTAGCCAAATACCTCGAATGGGTTGCAAACATCATACCAGTACCAAAAAAGGACGGGAAAGTTCGTATGTGTGTAGATTATAGGGATCTAAACCGAGCCAGCCCTAAAGACAACTTCCCCTTACCACATATTGACAAATTGGTTGACAACACCGCGGGACATTCATGGTTTTCATTTATGGACGACTTTTCAGGGTACAACCAGATAAAGATGGACTCTAATGACATGGAGAAAACTACGTTCATAACTATGTGGGGTACTTTTTGTTATCGGGTGATGCCTTTTGGGCTCAAGAATGCAGGGCAACGTACCAAAGAGTAATGGTGACTCTTTTCCATGACATGATGCACAAAGAAATAGAAGTATAAGTGGGCGACATGATTGCCAAGTCCCGAACAGGAGGAGGAGCACCTACAGAACTTGAGAAAACTATTCCAAAGACTACGGAAATACCCGGTGAGGCTTATCCCGCCAAGTGTACCTTCGTCGTTACTTACGGAAAACTCTTAGGGTTCGTGGTAGCGAGAAGAGGATTGAGATCGATCCAGATAAAGTGAAAGCCATCCAGGATCTCTCACCGCCCCACACTTTTCGGAAGGAAGTTCGCGATTTCCTAGGGAGGTTGAATTATATCTCTCGTTTCATTTCCCAATTAATTGATCGATGTGACCCGGTCTTGGACTTCTTAGAAAGAATAATCCTAGTGTGTGGGATGAGGAATGTCAAGGGCCTAGAAAAGATTAAAAGGTACCTGACAAATGCTCCGATTTTAGTCGCGCCAGTACCATACCGACCATTAATTCTCTACCTGACAATCTTTGAGAATTCAATGGGATGCGTATTGGGGCAACACGATGAGTCAGGGAAAAGGGAGCAAGCCATCTATTACCTAAGCAGAAATTTCAATGATTATGAAACGCGGTACCCGCCAGTCTAGAAGCTGTGTTGTGCTATAGTTTGGGCTACCAATCGGCTTAGGCAGTATATGCTATACCATACTACTTGGTTGATATCCAAGCTAGACCTATTGAAGTTCTTATTGGAAGTGTCAGCACTAACGGGAAGGATGGCCCGCTGGCAGATGCTTTTATCCGAATTCGATATTGTATACATGAGCCAGAAAGCCGTAAAGGGGAGTGCCGTAGCAGATTTCCTAACTAGTCACGCTTCGGACGACTATGAGGCGTTGAACTTTAATTTCTCGGATGAAGACTTGATGTGCATTACAACCGAGGAAGAGGTTTCAGATGATACATCATGGAAGCTTTACTTCGATAGAGCCTCTAACGCCCTCGGACATGGGATAGGAGCTGTGCTAATTTCCCCTGAGAATGTCTATTATCCCTTCACCAGTAGATTAGAATTCTTATGCACCAACAATATAGCTGAATACGAAGCCTGCGTTATGGGACTAAACTCAGCTATTGAAAGAAAGATTAAGGAACTTCGAGTATTCGGAGATTCATCCTTAGTAATTTACCAATTACGTGGGGAATGGGAAACCAAAGACCCGAAGTTGATCAAATATTATGAATTGATTCAAGGGCTCACCAAGGAGTTCGAAAGGGTCAGCTTCAATTACCTTCCCCGAGAAAAAAATTCAGATGGCAGACGCCTTGGCGACCCTGACATCCATGTTTAAAACAAACACTGGGGCAGAAATGAAGCCCATTAAGATGCAGACGTTTGAAAGGCCTGCTCATTGTTGTAATGTGCAGGAAGAGATTGATAGAAACCAATGGTACTATGACACCTTGCAATATGTCAAGCTTCGAAAGTATCCCGAAGGGGCAAATGACAATGACAGAAAAACACTCAGAAAAATGGCAACAAGATATGTCCTAGATGGGGAGATCCTATATAAGAGAAGTCATGATCAGACATTGCTGAGATGTGTGGATGCCCGGGAGGCGAAGGAGATTTTAGCCGAGGTACACGATGGGCTATGTGGGACGCACGCCAACGAGCTGTCTATAGCCCAGAAAATTATGAGATATGGCTATTTCTGGTTGACCATGGAGGGAGATTGTATCAATTACGCCAGGAAATGCCACAAATGCCAAATTTATGCTGACAAGATTCACGCTCCCCCATCGCCTTTACACACCATGAATTCTCCGTGGCCTTTTGCGACGTGGGGCATGGACGTCATCGGGCAGATTCACCCGAAGGCTTCCAATGGACACCGTTTCATTTTGGTCGCTATTGACTATTTCACTAAATGGGTAGAGGCAGCATCTTACGCCAACATCACAAGGGCTACAATATGTAAATTCTTAAAGAAGGAGATTATTTGTCGATACGGTTTTCCAGAAAGGGTCATCACCAACAATGCTTCCAATTTGAATAACAAAATGATGACGGACGTGTGCAATCAATTCAAGATAACACACCATAATTCCACAGTCTATCGTCCTAAAATGAATGGGGCAGTGGAAGCAGTAAACAAGAACATAAAGAAGATCATAGCAAAGACGACGGATACCTACAGGGATTGGCATGAGAAGCTGCCATTTGCCCTTTTCGCCTATAGGACATCCATTCGTACATCAACAGGGCAACACCCTACTCCTTGGTGTATGGTACCGAAGCAGTTCTCCCCATTGAGGTAGAGATCCCGTCACTCCGGGTCTTAAATGAAGTAAAATTGGAAGAATTCGAATGGGTGCAAGCCAGACTCGACCAACTAAATCTCATTGAAGAAAAGAGACTAAAGGCCATTTGTCATGGTCAGATGTACCAAAAGCGGATGATGCGGGCATACAACAAAAAGGTGCGCCCAAGAGAGTTCAGAGATGGGAATCTGGTGCTCAAGAAAATCCTCCCGATTCAGAAAGATTCTCGAGGGAAGTGGATGCCCAACTGGGAAAGGCCGTACGTGGTAAAAAAGGCCTTCTCAGGAGGAGCCCTAATCTTAACTGAAATGGATGGAGACGAGCTGAAAAGCCCTGTAAATTCTGATGCTGTTAAGAAATACTACGTTTGAAAAAAAGAAAAAAAATAATAAAGAAAAAAAAGAACAAAAATGGAGAGCTCAGGGCGAAAACCCAAAATAGGGCGTCTTGAAGCAAAGAGAGGACCCGAGTCGAAAACCCGTAAAGGGCGGCTTGGATAAATTGAAAGGTTGGATATCCGAAGAGAATGGTCAACCCCATGAACCCTGTGAAGAGGGAGCTTCAGGCAAAAGATTCTACGCCGGTTGATAGGATCATGTATCATTCATACCGAAGATAATGAAGGATCTTGTATTTCATATTTAGCTTTTCCTCTTCCTTATGTGTGTCATAACTCTCTCAAAGTATCCCAAACCCTTAATCGTAATAAAATCGTGTTTTTGAGCATCCATTCCTTGCCTTCTTGTTAATTTCATGCAAATAAGCTAACATAGGCTTATGATAAACAAGAGATTTCTGAGCATTATTGTGATCTAATCTTAAAGATGTAGGTGGTTAGAAAACGATGTTGACTTTGCCCTCTAGCTCCCTACATAACGGCCGTTGACAGGGAGGGCAGAAGGCTTCAAGCAACAGAATAGGATGACCAATGGCGCACGCCCCGCTTGTTCAAGAGAAAGCATGCGAGATAACAAGAGAGATCTCCCAGGTGAAAACCCAGAAGGGCACCCCTTGAAAAAAAAACCTCTAAAGCGAAAACCTGAAAGGGCACTTTAGAACCCTAAATTGGAAATTCAGAAAAAAGGTTGGAATGGTTGAACCCGACAGTGAAATAGGGTATCGCCGCCAAAAAGGGGAGAAAGTGAACAACGTAAAGTCGAGATTGACTGAAGGCTAAAGCAGGCCCACCAAGATATTGACACTCATGCATCATGAATAGTTAGACATCACTAGGATTAGGAGCATGTCATTTCATTTGTCATAGCATTTTGTCTTATCTTAGGCGGTATCTATAGATTCAAAGAGACATTGGTAGCCATCGTGGTGTGAATCCCAAATGTTTCCAGCGCCTCTGAGAGAGAGGTTCTATGTAGGAAGAATCCGCCCGCTCCGAGGCTTGAGGAGCTGAAATTTTTATATAGGAAAGGCTTGCGGCTCGGGGTGAAGACTAGCAGTTCTAAATAGGAAGAACTCGAGCCGAAGGAATTCACCCATGACACACAAGGTTTTATATAGGGAAAACCTGTTGTGTTTGAAAGCGAAGAGTCTTATATAGGAAGGGCTCCGAGCTTTACTGTCTTAGAGTGAAAGATTCTATATAGGAAGAACCCGTAGCTCCGAGATTTCAGAAGCTGAAAGTTTTATATATAGGAAGGGCTTGCAGCTCCAGGGTGAAGACTAGCAGTTCTATATAGGAAGAACTTCCAGTAAGGGATTCACCCATGATACACAAGGTTTTATATAGGGAAAACCTATTGTGTTGAAAGTGAAGAGTCCCATATAGGAAGGGCTCAGCTTTCTTGTCGTAGAGTGAGAGGTTCTATATAGGAAGAACCCGTAGCTCGAGATTTGAAGCTAAAAGTTCTATATAGGAAAGACTGAGCGGCCTGGGGTTTGAAGACTAGCAGTTCTATACGGGAGGAACTCCCGATCGGAAGAATCCGTCAATGGCGCAAAAGGTTTTATATAGAAAAAATCAACCGCGTTGAAGGTAAAGAGTTCTATATAGGAAGGACTCCGAGCCTTACCGTCTCAAGATGAAAAATTCTATATAGGAGGGACTCATAACTTGAGGCTTCACAGCGAAGGGTTCTATATAGGAAGAGCCTGTAGCTCCAAGATCGGAGGGGGAAGAAGTTGTATAGAAAGGACTTACGAGCCCGAAGATTCAGCCAAGGAAAAGCGGAGAGTTCCAGAAGAGCATGTGTTTCTGAAGCTACAAATAGGGAAGTCAGATAAAAATGAGTGCTTATGAATCTTTGCTTTGTTCCCATTCCACGAGAACAAGCAAAGAGGGGCAACTGTAATCACTCATTTTTATCTAATCTCTAAGTATCATATTAATATATTAGTGCATGATTAAATATATGTGTGTGTGTATATGTTATTAATATTACATAATGATATATGTGTGAATGTATGCATGGTACATATATTTATGTTGTGTATTACGTACCTATTAATATGTGTGTGATATGGTTATATTTATGTTAGGGTATCATATAATATATGTTGGTATATGTGCATTTATGAGTAGGTTTATATATGTTTGCATGTATATATTATTAATGTCCTTGTTATTATTGAATGTATACGAATGAGTGTTGCATGAATTGTATGTATTATTATTAAGTGTATTTACGTGTGAATATATTTCATTACAATTGTATGTATAAGTACGTAAGTATCTATGTGTATGCATTTACTATTATATTAATATATTATTATTAATATATATGGACAAATCTGAAAATAAAAAACCCACTTAAATTAAGTGTCCATATTATTACAAAACCCATAAATTACAAGGCCCGGTCGGCCTAGGTCCAAAACCCTAGAAAACCCTAATACCCATCATATATCTAACCCTAATTACTTTGTCTTTGCGCAGCCAACCAAGAGCCGTTGGATCAAAATGTTGATCCAACGGCCCACGATCAGGAGGGAAAATATCTAGCTGGCAGCGTATATTACACACTTTCGACTGTTTGAATGCCACGGCGCATTCGATCCACGCGCGGACCCTTCGATATCCCACGCGGGCGTGAATCCCACGCGCTATAACTCCTCGACTGCTGAGCCTCACGTGTTACGATCGGAGCTGTTCCACCGATCGAGGTTTCATCTGGACCGTGCATTCTTCAAGCTATCTCGACCGTTAGATCGAATCTGATCCAAATGTCGAGAATGCCTCTGGCTGAAGACAGCTCCCCCACACCGCCACCATGCCGGCCTCCAACCACCGCGTTCAGATATATCAAAAAACACAAAAAAGAGGCGATGTCAGTATCATTTCATATCTGAGAAATATTTTACAGTACTTGCTACCAAACCAAAAAAAGAGGGATATATGTATGAAACAAGTAATTATAAGGCAGTCCAGTTGTAATCGGTTACAGAAAAATAAGAAAGAAGCAAAAAGTTTCAGTGGTAACTCTCTTTTCTTTTTTCTTACTTCTTTGCATGCATACAAAAAAATATACGAAGTAATAACAAAAAGAGAGGGATGTAGATTTATTACCTTTATCGTCAATGGATCTCCCCTCACCAGTGACAAGCCTCTTCAGCTTTCCCAAGCTGAACATGGTGAACTGAAGGGAGAGGGAGGTCCCTTTTGGTTTCATTTCGGTTAAACATAATTTTTTTTTGTTTCGTATTTACTTAGATCTAGGCAAAAGGGTGAGTCTTAGTGTAAATCTAAGTTCATATTCGGGTTCATTTTGAAAAAAGGTTGGTTTTGGGTGTTTCTTTTGGTTCGTCGGCGCTGGAAAGGACGGCGGAGAGTCGCCGGTTTCTGGGTTCATCAAAGGTTTGGGAGGGTGAGTTGAGAGAAAATGAGAGAGAGGAAAGATTATAAACCCGGTTAAGGGAAAAATGAGAAAAATTTGAGATCGGGCTAAAAAAAAGGGTTTTATAGGCATTTTATTTTGTGAAATGGTTAAATTAAAATAAATCCCCGCGTTTTGATATTTTCATCTGTCTTGCCGCATCGGATATTTACAATTCCCGGTCCCCTTATATTCTAAAATCTTGCAATCCAACCCCGAATTAAATTGGATCAGTTTTAAATGGCGAAATTACCTCACCATTCCCCACCGTGTTTTTGAAATTTTCACTTCAAGCCTGCCCCTTGGTCCAATTACAGTTTTAGTCCTTTTAGATTCGGTTCAGCTTGCATTTTCGTCCCTAAATCGCACATTATTGCCTTTTAATTTCTGTCTCTTATGTTTATTTTTTTTCATTTCATTCTTGTTCCATATTTAAATGTTCATGTTCGTTTATTATGATCGTATAGGTTGATGTAGCCTTTTTGCCTCGCTCATACGTCTCTTGTACATGTTTCGTATTTTCATGTTTATATGTATATGTGTGTTGATTTATGGTGATTATGTTTTTATGCTTTTATTTGGTCTGTCGTACCACACATATTCGATAAATATTTTAGTGGGCTCTTATACAACTTGTTTTCGTGTTTTAGCATGTATTGCATGTTCTCTTTGCTTTTAGGTTATGAGTTAGTATGTTTTCTTTGTCATGCATAATACTATGTTCTATATATGTTACAATGTGCTTTATTTTTAATATGTATGTCTTCTTGTGATATGTGTTTTTTGTTCCGCATGTATTTATTCATGCCTTGTTATTGTGATGTGTTAAATTTGTTCTTATTTACGAGTAGGATTAATATATATGTATGTATGTTTTAGAGTAGTATTTTACTTATGTTAGGTTAGTATTCAATTATGTTAATATTTATTGTATTTAAATTATTTGCCATGTTTTATACTTTGCTCACTAAGTTTTCATAATGGAATACATAATGTCAATACGGTGCCCTTTTATTGGAGCATAAACGGGGCCAGTATCAGGCGTAGTGATAGTGGTTGGCCGTTTACTCTCGGATAATGGGGCCTTTAAAATTTATTCGCAATTATAACCGAATTTTAAACTAATTGTCACTTTAATCCGAAAAGTCTAATATTAATGAAGCGGTAATTATTAAAGTACCAATTTTTGGGCGGTGTGGGGGTGCTAATCCTTCCCCATCCGTAACCGACTCCCGAACCCAACAGTTTTTTAAATCTCTGGTATTATGGTGTCCGGCCTACCTAAGTGGCCGGTGGCGACTCTAATTTTTAATAAAATGCGGTTTTTTAAACCCCACGGAATAAACGTTTTTATATCCGAAAAATCACAAACATTTCAAAAACTCATTTTTTTAGCGAATCGGAGACATCGCTACAGATGCCGACTCCGCTGGGGACTTATCTTTTTGATTTTTAACAAAATAAAGAGAGTCAAGCTTTTTCAAATAATTACCGCTTTAATAATATTAGAAGTTCCGGATTAAAGTGACTATTAAATTAATATTTGATTGTAATTGAGCGTTTATTTTAACGCATTTAAAATTTGGCTTATAAACCCGTTTTTTAAGTGGGGGGAAAACACTAATGCTTTCGTGGAGATATCGTTCTCCTGTGTAGGCCTAGCAAGTACCTTCAGGGCTCGATTACCTTATGCTTTCGTAAGGATATCGTTCCTCCGTGTAGTCATAAGCGAATGGGTCCCCCTGAATTGAACCCGGTTGAAAAGAGCCTATAATGGGTGATGATCGGGGGCCTTGCTACTCTTAGTAGAAGACAACAAGGACAATTCGGGTACCTTCTAGCACCAACACTGCATATAGAGAACATAGAAACCCACCTATTAGAGCCATGCGGATAACCTTAGGTGTTTTATATGGGTAAATAGGGTCATTTTGTCTACCTTATTTTATTCGTCTTTTTATTTATGTATTTATTAATTCTATCCAAGTCTTGACTTGTCTCCTTTTGCTATTTTTTCATGCATTATTACATTTGCATTACATAAAGGTCTTTGGATCAAGTGGTTTATCCGATCGAAAGTCTTTCACCATGGAAAAAGGTGTCTTAGAAAAGAGGATCTCAACTTGTCGGTTAGACATTGGGTCAAGTCAACCCGAGAGGGCCCAAGGGGACAGTTTACCAAGTGAGCGCGTGATAGCAGGGTACACCTATGTGAGTCTTCAACAGAAAAACTTAGGGGATCTTCAAAGTATCTGGGAAGGATGGGACCAGAGATTACAAGATAGGTTCTGTGATAGTTATGGGGACATTGCACAGTTGATATACATTCGGGTCAACCAACCCCTACTCCGAGCAATTTTTCAGTTCTGGAATCCTGCCTTTTGCTGCTTCACCTTCAATGGACAGGACATGATGCCCACAGTAGAAGAATATGCCGCTCTGCTTAATCATAAAAACGTTCAAGAAGATTGGATTTACGCAAAACCTCCGAGGAATCAGAATTACACTTTAAAGCTCAAAACCTTTACCGGAATGAGTGAAGATTGGGTCAATGGCTTGACCCGACTTCGAGGAGATAGTACAGTATTCGCATGGGAGAACATTCGAGACATCCTACCTGCACATCCGGATGAGGAGAAAAAGATAGACATGCTTGCCTTGGGAATATATGGGTTGGTGATCTTTCCAAGAATTCTTGGAAACATTGATGTGGCCATTCTAGATCTGTTTGAGCGTGTAAAACGGCGAGCAAACCCAGTACTAGCTATTTTGGCCGAGGCCTTTATTTCTTTAAGTGCCAGTCAGAAGCACGAAGAAGGACGTTTTCGAGGATGTGCACAACTGTTACAGGTATGGATTCAGAGCCACATGTGGAAGACACCGACGAGGGTTCTACTGGGGATATCCTTCCAAGGTTTTTCGCCTTTACGGGAATACTTAGCAAAAGAGTGGCGAGAAGACTTGAAAACAAGAAAATGGGCTAGTTTCTTCAAAAATCAAATCTCCTTTGCTGTGGGTATTTCAACAATTATGCATGGCCCATGTGATCGACAAAGGCATGGTAATAAGGCAGAAGGGATGTGAAGTGTATTGCGAATTCCATCAGGACGAAGGTCATGTCATCAAAAAATGCGACGAGTTCAAGAGATTGGTACAACAATTGATGAATGAAAAGCAAATAGAATTCTTCGAAGAGCCCACGGGAAAGAAGGGGTCGGACGTACATATGACAGATAGCCCCAAACTCTAAATACGGGAGGGATAGACCTTTTATCATCTCTTCCAGGCCAGGGAATGCAGGTGCCTCCCAAGGAGAAACCACTAAGATAAATCCCAAGATCATCATTTTAGCACCATCCCCGTTCCCATTCAAGGATATGCGGCAAACTCCCTGGAACTATGCTATAAATGTGACCACGCCAGAAAAGCCAGAATATGGTCAGGTAAAAGAGCCTACGCTAAAAGACGAACAAAGCAAGAGCGAGGTGAATGTTGGTGAGGTGGGCCATTTCACGAGGAGCGGCAGATGTTATTCCTCTCAGGCTTTGAGAGCAGCTGAAGCGGTCAAAGATAAGGGAAAGAATACAATGTTAGCCCTACGCAGATATTCGGTGAAGAACCTCCCCAAAGATAAATGAGCGCAGAATCGAGGCCCAGGCCAAAAAATTTCTGAAATTCCTGAGACATAGCGAGTACAGCGTAGTGGAACAACTACGAAAGCAACCGGCTAGGATCACAGTGCTGGAGTTGCTCTTGAGTTCAGAAAGACACCGTGAGGCACTATTAAAAGTACTAAATCAAACTTTTGTGCCCCAAGATATTTTCGTGACAAACCGGGACAGGATAGTGGGGCATATCATCACGCCTATAATCATATAACATTCAGTGATGATGAGATCCCCGAGGGAGGAATGGGGTCCACCAAAGCCCTTAACATCACAACCCACTGCAAAGGGTATGTAGTACCTAGGGTACTGATTGACAACGGGTCAGCATTGAATGTGTTGCCTATGGTGACCTTGCAGAAACTACCAATAGATGGTTCTCACCTAAAGCCCTACCATAACTCCGTAAGAGCCTTTGACGGTACACAAAGAGGAATAATGGGAAAAAATTAAGGTGCCTCTATTGATCGGGCCAACTGAGTATGTGATTGATTTTGTGGTAATGGACATAAAACCATCTTACAGCTGCTTATTGGGAAGGCCATGGATCCACTTCGCAGGAGTTGTCCCCTCATCATTGCATCAGAAATTAAAATTCGTAGTCGAAGGCAAATTGGTCACAGTAGAGGCCGAGCAGGAAATTGTTGCTTCAGTGACATCAGATGCCCCCTATATTCAAAATGACGAGGATGCTGCAGAATGCTCTTTTCGAGCATTAGAGCTAGTGAATGCCACATTCTTCGCAGAGGGAAGTCGGATCCCCTATCCTAGGTTATCTAATTGTACCAAGATGACCGTCGTAGAAACTTTTGGCCGATGAGCCAAAGTAGGAAGAGAGTTGGGGAAGAGATTACAAGGGAGCCTAAGAGCCAAAAGTATGATAACCAAGAAGGACCGTTTTGGGCTGGGTTACAAACCAAGTGTCCAACAGAGAAAAGAGGAATATAAGAGAAAAGAAAAGCCAGATTTAAAGGAGAAGACATTCCGTGGAGACCAATGTCCTTTCCTAGTTTGAAAACAACTTTTGTCTCCAGAGGATTCTACCAACCAGGTCAAGAAGTTGAAGAGGCAATTAAGGAAAATGACATACTCAACAAGGAGGAGATATTCAATGAATCACTTGAAGGGATGTACATCAACATGATAGCTGGAAATGGCCATGGCAGCAAAATGTTGACCAACATCCGCCCCTACCGTCCCGGGGAAACACTTGATAACCGGAGCTGCATTGATCTACCTGTGGTTTTTAGGAATAGATCAGAGTAATGCTCCGAATCAACCTTTTATTTTTTCCCATAAACAATGGGGATCTTTTGTATAGGGCACCTATGTTAAACTTTTTTGTTGAAATGAAAATATCCCCGTTTTCTTGAATGATAAACATTTCATTTATTTCATTCGTGCATTCTTCATATTCATTCACTCCATATAAAGCCATCATCTTCCCAATACAATTCATTCTCATTTAATACAGGTAACTCATGAATGACTATATGAATGATACCGGATCCAATCCCGTAGTGAATTTTGAATGCCCTGAGATCTCAGAGGGAATTGAGGAAGAAGATGATGAGATAGAATGTGAGGTCCCGGTAGAGTTGAGGAGAATGGTGGCCAACGAAGAAAGGCAGATCATGCCCCACCAAGAAGAAACAGAAGTTGTAAACTTGGGGACTGAAGAAGAGAGAAAAGAAGTGAAAATAGGGACGACGTTTTCCTCGAAAACCAAGCACGAACTGATAACCCTACTTCAGGAATTTAAGGATTTTTTCGCCTGGACCTATCAAGATATGCCAGGATTGAATACTGACATAGTGGTGCACAAATTGCCAACAAAGCCGGAGTGCAAACCAATACAGCAAAAACTTCGGAGAATGAGACTAGACATGTTATTAAAAATCAGAGAAGAGGTAAAAAAATAGTTTGACGCTGGTTTCTTGGAGGTAGCCAAATACCTCGAATGGGTTGCAAACATCATACCAGTACCAAAAAAGGACGGGAAAGTTCGTATGTGTGTAGATTATAGGGATCTAAACCGAGCCAGCCCTAAAGACAACTTCCCCTTACCACATATTGACAAATTGGTTGACAACACCGCGGGACATTCATGGTTTTCATTTATGGACGACTTTTCAGGGTACAACCAGATAAAGATGGACTCTAATGACATGGAGAAAACTACGTTCATAACTATGTGGGGTACTTTTTGTTATCGGGTGATGCCTTTTGGGCTCAAGAATGCAGGGGCAACGTACCAAAGAGTAATGGTGACTCTTTTCCATGACATGATGCACAAAGAAATAGAAGTATAAGTGGACGACATGATTGCCAAGTCCCGAACAGAGGAGGAGCACCTACAGAACTTGAGAAAACTATTCCAAAGACTACGGAAATACCAGCTGAGGCTTATCCCGCCAAGTGTACCTTCGTCGTTACTTCTGGAAAACTCTTAGGGTTCGTGGTAAGCAGAAGAGGGATTGAGATCGATCCAGATAAAGTGAAAGCCATCCAGGATCTCTCACCGCCCCACACTCAGAAGGAAGTTCGCAGTTTCCTAGGGAGGTTGAATTATATCTCTCGTTTCATTTCCCAATTAATTGATCGATGTGACCCGGTCTTCAGACTTCTTAGAAAGAATAATCCTAGTGTGTGGGATGAGGAATGTCAAGGGGCCCTAGAAAAGATTAAAAGGTACCTGACAAATGCTCCGATTTTAGTCGCGCCAGTACCATACCGACCATTAATTCTCTACCTGACAATCTTTGAGAATTCAATGGGATGCGTATTGGGGCAACACGATGAGTCAGGGAAAAGGGAGCAAGCCATCTATTACCTAAGCAGAAATTTCAATGATTATGAAACGCGGTACCCGCCAGTCTAGAAGCTGTGTTGTGCTATAGTTTGGGCTACCAATCGGCTTAGGCAGTATATGCTATACCATACTACTTGGTTGATATCCAAGCTAGACCTATTGAAGTTCTTATTGGAAGTGTCAGCACTAACGGGAAGGATGGCCCGCTGGCAGATGCTTTTATCCGAATTCGATATTGTATACATGAGCCAGAAAGCCGTAAAGGGGAGTGCCGTAGCAGATTTCCTAACTAGTCACGCTTCGGACGACTATGAGGCGTTGAACTTTAATTTTCGGATGAAGACTTGATGTGCATTACAACCGAGGAAGAGGTTTCAGATGATACATCATGGAAGCTTTACTTGATAGAGCCTCTAACGCCCTCGGACATGGGATAGGAGCTGTGCTAATTTTCCCGAGAATGTCTATTATCCCTTCACCAAGATTAGAATTCTTATGCACCAACAATATAGCTGAATACGAAGCTGCGTTATGGGACTAAACTCAGCTATTGAAAGAAAGATTAAGGAACTCGAGTATTCTGAGATTCATCCTTAGTAATTTACCAATTACGTGGGGAATGGGAAACCAAAGACCCGAAGTTGATCAAATATTATGAATTGATTCAAGGGCTCACCAAGGAGTTCGAAAGGGTCAGCTTCAATTACCTTCCCGAAAAAAATTCGGATGGCGACGCCTTGGCGACCACGACATCCATGTTTAAAACAAAACACTGGGGCGAAATGAAGCCCATTAAGATGCAGACGTTTGAAAGGCCTGCTCATTGTTGTAATGTGCAGGGAAGATTGATAGAAACCAATGGTACTATGACACCTTGCAATATGTCAAGCTTCAAAGTATCCCGAAGGGCAAATGACAATGACAGTAAAAACACACTCGAAAAATGGCAACAAGATATGTCCTAGATGGGGAGATCCTATATAAGAGAAGTCATGATCAGACATTGCTGAGATGTGTGGATGCCCGGGAGGCGAAGGAGATTTTAGCCGAGGTACACGATGGGCTATGTGGGACGCACGCCAACGAGCTGTCTATAGCCCAGAAAATTATGAGATATGGCTATTTCTGGTTGACCATGGAGGGAGATTGTATCAATTACGCCAGGAAATGCCACAAATGCCAAATTTATGCTGACAAGATTCACGCTCCCCCATCGCCTTTACACACCATGAATTCTCCGTGGCCTTTTGCGACGTGGGGCATGGACGTCATCGGGCAGATTCACCCGAAGGCTTCCAATGGACACCGTTTCATTTTGGTCGCTATTGACTATTTCACTAAATGGGTAGAGGCAGCATCTTACGCCAACATCACAAGGGCTACAATATGTAAATTCTTAAAGAAGGAGATTATTTGTCGATACGGTTTTCCAGAAAGGGTCATCACCAACAATGCTTCCAATTTGAATAACAAAATGATGACGGACGTGTGCAATCAATTCAAGATAACACACCATAATTCCACAGTCTATCGTCCTAAAATGAATGGGGCAGTGGAAGCAGTAAACAAGAACATAAAGAAGATCATAGCAAAGACGACGGATACCTCTGAGGATTGGCATGAGAAGCTGCCATTTGCCCTTTTCGCCTATAGGACATCCATTCATTACATCAATGTGGCAACACCCTACTCCTTGGTGTATGGTACCCGGCAGATTCTCCCCATTGAGGTAGAGATCCCGTCACTCCGGGTCTTAAATGAAGTAAAATTGGAAGAATTGAATGGGTGCAAGCAGACTCGACCAACTAAATCTCATTGAAGAAAAGAGACTAAAGGCCATTTGTCATGGTCGATGTACCAAAAGCGGATGATGCGGGCATACAACAAAAAAGGTGCGCCCAAGAGAGTTCGAGAGATGGGAATCTGGTGCTCAAGAAAATCCTCCCGATTCAGAAAGATTCTCGAGGGAAGTGGATGCCCAACTGGGAAAGGCCGTACGTGGTAAAAAAGGCCTTCTCAGGAGGAGCCCTAATCTTAACTGAAATGGATGGAGACGAGCTGAAAAGCCCTGTAAATTCTGATGCTGTTAAGAAATACTACGTTTGAAAAAAAGAAAAAAAATAATAAAGAAAAAAAAGAACAAAAATGGAGAGCTCAGGGCGAAAACCCAAAATAGGGCGTCTTGAAGCAAAGAGAGGACCCGAGTCGAAAACCCGTAAAGGGCGGCTTGGATAAATTGAAAGGTTGGATATCCGAAGAGAATGGTCAACCCCATGAACCCTGTGAAGAGGGAGCTTCGGGCAAAAGATTCTACGCCGGTTGATAGGATCATGTATCATTCATACCGAAGATAATGAAGGATCTTGTATTTCATATTTAGCTTTTCCTCTTCCTTATGTGTGTCATAACTCTCTCAAAGTATCCCAAACCCTTAATCGTAATAAAATCGTGTTTTTGAGCATCCATTCCTTGCCTTCTTGTTAATTTCATGCAAATAAGCTAACATAGGCTTATGATAAACAAGAGATTTCTGAGCATTATTGTGATCTAATCTTAAAGATGTAGGTGGTTAGAAAACGATGTTGACTTTGCCCTCTAGCTCCCTACATAACGGCCGTTGTGCGGGAGGCGAAGGCTTCAAGCAACAGAATAGGATGACCAATGGCGCACGCCCCGCTTGTTCAAGAGAAAGCATGCGAGATAACAAGAGAGATCTCCCAGGTGAAAACCCAGAAGGGCACCCCTTGAAAAAAAAACCTCTAAAGCGAAAACCTGAAAGGGCACTTTAGAACCCTAAATTGGAAATTCAGAAAAAAGGTTGGAATGGTTGAACCCGACAGTGAAATAGGGTATCGCCGCCAAAAAGGGGAGAAAGTGAACAACGTAAAGTCGAGATTGACTGAAGGCTAAAGCAGGCCCACCAAGATATTGACACTCATGCATCATGAATAGTTAGACATCACTAGGATTAGGAGCATGTCATTTCATTTGTCATAGCATTTTGTCTTATCTTAGACAGGTATCTATAGATTCAAAGAGACATTGGTAGCCATCGTGGTGTGAATCCCAAATGTTTCCAAGCGCCTACAGAGAGAGGTTCTATGTAGGAAGAATCCGCCGCTCTGAGGCTTCAGGAGCTGAAATTTTTATATAGGAAAGGCTTGCAGCTCCAGGGTGAAGACTAGCAGTTCTAAATAGGAAGAACTCCGAGCCGAAGGAATTCACCCATGACACACAAGGTTTTATATAGGGAAAACCTGTTGTGTTTGAAAGCGAAGAGTCTTATATAGGAAGGGCTCCGAGCTTTACTGTCTTAGAGTGAAAGATTCTATATAGGAAGAACCCGTAGCTCCGAGATTTCAGAAGCTGAAAGTTTTATATATAGGAAGGGCTTGCAGCTCCAGGGTGAAGACTAGCAGTTCTATATAGGAAGAACTTCCAGCCGAAGGGATTCACCCATGATACACAAGGTTTTATATAGGGAAAACCTATTGTGTTGAAAGTGAAGAGTCCCATATAGGAAGGGCTCTGAGCTTTACTGTCGTAGAGTGAGAGGTTCTATATAGGAAGAACCCGTAGCTCTGAGATTTCAGAAGCTAAAAGTTCTATATAGGAAAGACTGACGGCTCCAGGGTTTGAAGACTAGCAGTTCTATACAGGAGGAACTCCCAGTCGGAAGAATCCGTCAATGGCGCAAAAGGTTTTATATAGAAAAAATCAACCGCGTTGAAGGTAAAGAGTTCTATATAGGAAGGACTCCGAGCCTTACCGTCTCAAGATGAAAAATTCTATATAGGAGGGACTCATAACTTGAGGCTTCACAGCGAAGGGTTCTATATAGGAAGAGCCTGTAGCTCCAAGATCGGAGGGGGAAGAAGTTGTATAGAAAGGACTTACGAGCCCGAAGATTCAGCCAAGGAAAAGCGGAGAGTTCCAGAAGAGCATGTGTTTCTGAAGCTACAAATAGGGAAGTCAGATAAAAATGAGTGCTTATGAATCTTTGCTTTGTTCCCATTCCACGAGAACAAGCAAAGAGGGGCAACTGTAATCACTCATTTTTATCTAATCTCTAAGTATCATATTAATATATTAGTGCATGATTAAATATATGTGTGTGTGTGTATATGTTATTAATATTACATAATGATATATGTGTGAATGTATGCATGGTACATATATTTATGTTGTGTATTACGTACCTATTAATATGTGTGTGATATGGTTATATTTATGTTAGGGGTATCGTATAATATATGTTGGTATATGTGCATTTATGAGTAGGTTTATATATGTTTGCATGTATATATTATTAATGTCCTTGTTATTATTGAATGTATACGAATGAGTGTTGCATGAATTGTATGTATTATTATTAAGTGTATTTACGTGTGAATATATTTCATTACAATTGTATGTATAAGTACGTAAGTATCTATGTGTATGCATTTACTATTATATTAATATATTATTATTAATATATATGGACAAATCTGAAAATAAAAAACCCACTTAAATTAAGTGTCCATATTATTACAAAACCCATAAATTACAAGGCCCGGTCGGCCTAGGTCCAAAACCCTAGGAAAACCCTAATACCCATCATATATCTAACCCTAATTACTTTGTCTTTGCGCAGCCAACCAGGAGCCGTTGGATCAAAATGTTGATCCAACGGCCACGATCAAGGAGGGAAAATATCTAGCTGGCAGCGTATATTACACGCTCAGACTGTTCGAATGCCACGAGCGCATTCGATCCACGCGCGGACCCTTCGATATCCCACGCGGGCGTGAATCCCACGCGCTATAACTCCTCGACTGCTGAGCCTCACGTGTTACGATCTGGAGCTGTTCCACCGATCGAGGTTTCATCTGGACCGTGCATTCTTCAAGCTATCTCGACCGTTAGATCGAATCTGATCCAAATGTCGAGAATGCCTCTGGCTGAAGACAGCTCCCCCACACCGCCACCATGCCGGCCTCCAACCACCGCGTTCAGATATATCAAAAAACACAAAAAAGAGGCGATGTCAGTATCATTTCATATCTGAGAAATATTTTACAGTACTTGCTACCAAACCAAAAAAAGAGGGATATATGTATGAAACAAGTAATTATAAGGCAGTCCAGTTGTAATCGGTTACAGAAAAATAAGAAAGAAGCAAAAAGTTTCAGTGGTAACTCTCTTTTCTTTTTTCTTACTTCTTTGCATGCATAAAAAAATATACGAAGTAATAACAAAAGGAGAGGGATGTAGATTTATTACCTTTGTCGTCAATGGATCACCCCTCACCAGTGACAAGCCTCTTCAGCTTTCCCAAGCTGAACATGGTGAACTGAAGGGAGAGGGAGGTCCCTTTTGGTTTCATTTCGGTTAAACATAAACAATTTTTTTTCGTTTTGTATTTACTTAGATCTAAGCAAAAGGGTGAGTCTTAGTGTAAATCTAAGTTCATATTCGGGTTCATTTTGAAAAGAGGTTGGTTTTGGGTGTTTCTTTTGGTTCGTCGGTGCCGACTAGCGGCGGCCGGCGACGGAAGGGACGGCGGAGAGTCGCCGGTTTCTGGGTTCATCAAAGGTCTAGGAGGGTGAGTTGAGAGAAAATGAGAGAGATGAGAGATTATAAAACCGGTTAAGGAAAAATGAGAAAAATTTGAGATCGGGCTAAAAAAAGGGGTTTTATAGGCATTTTATTTTGTGAAATGGTTAAATTCTGAAATAAATCCCCTCGCGTTTTCGATATTTTCACTTCTGTCTTGCCGCATGGGATATTTACAATCCCGGTCCCCCTTATATTCTAAAAGCTTGCAATCCAACCCCTGAATTAAATTGGATCAGTTTTTAAATGGCGAAATTACCTCACCAGTCCCACCGTGTTTTTGAAATTTTCACTTCAAGCCTGCCCCTTGGTCCAATTACAGTTTTAGTCCTTTCAGATTCAGTTCAGCTTGCATTTTCGTCCCTAAATCGCACATTATTGCCTTTTAATTTCTGTCTCTTATGTTTATTTTTTCTCATTTCAGTCCTGTTCCATATTTAAATGTTCATGTTCGTTTATTATGATCGTATAGGTTGATGTAGCCTTTTTGCCTGCTCATACGTCTCTTGTACATGTTTCGTATTTTCATGTTTATATGTATATGTGTGTTCAGTTTATGGTGATTATGTTTTTATGCTTTTATTTGGTCTGTCGTACCACACATATTCGATTAATATTTTAGTCAGCTCTTATACAACTTGTTTCGTGTTTTAGCATGTATTGCATGTTCTCTTTGCTTTTAGGTTATGAGTTAGTATGTTTTCTTTGTCATGCATAATACTATGTTCTATATATGTTACAATGTGCTTTATTTTTAATATGTATGTCTTCTTGTGATATGTGTTTTTGTTCCCGCATGTATTTATTCATGCCTTGTTATTGTGATGTGTTAAATTTGTTCTTATTTACGAGTAGGATTAATATATATGTATGTATGTTTTAGAGTAGTATTTTACTTATGTTAGGTTAGTATTCTATTATGTTAATATTTATTGTATTTAAATTATTTGCCATGTTTTATACTTTGCTCACTAAGTTTGCATAATGGAATACATAATGTCAATGCGGTGCCCTTTTATCCGAGCGTAAACGGGGCCAGTATCAGGCGTAGTGATAGTGGTTGGGCGTTTACTCTCGGATAACGGGGCCTTTAAAATTTATCCGCAATTATAACCGAATTTTAAACTAATCGTCACTTTAATCCGGAAAGTCTAATATTAATGAAGCGGTAATTATTAAAGTACCAATTTTTGGGCGGTGTGGGGGTGCTAATCCTTCCCCATCCGTAACCGACTCCCGAACCCAACAGTTTTTTTAAATCTCTGGTTTTATGGTGTCCGGCCTACCTAAGTGGCCGGTGGTGACTCCAATTTTTAATAAAATGCGATTTTTTAAACCCCGCGGATTTATATCCAAAAAATCACAAACATTTCGAAAACTCATTTTTTTAGCGAATCGGAGACATCGCTACAATAAGTGCTTGACTTATCGTTAGTATTGTGTCAGGCATCGAGTTCCTTCAGGGTTGACTTAGTTAATTCAATTTTTTTCTCTATAGAAATGAGATAAGACAACTGTAGAAGCAAATTTGGCACCGATACATGAATGGAGTATCAATACCCCTAGAGGTGGTACTGATACTAGTTGGTCAGTACTGGTACTTACTGAGTTAATTGGACAATAAAGTTAGTAAAGGTTGGTAAATGGCTAGATTTGCCTAAAACTCTGTAAATAGCTTAACAAACGGATAATACGAGATTATAGTTGATGTGTGGTTAACGTGTATGATGGTTGATGCCTTGTGTGCATCATGCCTTGAAGCAGAGTGTGCAATATTTTAAACACTTTTCGGAAGTCTAACACTGAGAAAATGAGGGTATAGATGAATACAAATTTTGAGTACAAAATTTCCTTCAATGAGGACAGAGTTGTAACAAACCATATTTTAGATTAGTAATTTGGATTTTGGATTCGGGTTTGGGTATTTTAATAATAAGGATTAAAGTGGAAGAATTCAAAATTTAGAAGCTCATTAAATGATATTGAGGACTAAATTGAATAAAGATCAAAGTTTGAGTTTAAAGTGAAAATAAGGAGAAAGATATGTGTTTATTAATTATTTTACCTTTTTTTGTTCAGAATTATGATATTTAATTAAAGTGGCTATTGGGGGGAAATCATATCTTATTTCTCTCTCTTTCTCTCAATTTTCTCTTCCTTTCTTTTCTCCTTTTTTGTCATAAACTTTAATACCCGATTTATTTTTTTCGAAGAAGTCATGTTTGGCACCTCCACCGTTATTATATTCCCCTCGTCGAGACAATTCGGCTAATGGTCTCAGAGCCAACATGGTGAGCATGAAGTGAAAGAAAATTTGGGTTCGTGAAAAGTCAATGTTCTGGTGTTCGTCACTGAAAATAAAGGTTACCATCAAACTCTATGCTCTTGAAATGTGAGACTAAAGCTCGATGACATCGTCTAACCACCAAAGCCCGCCCCACGCTTCGCCACCAGCATATGGGGAAGGTTTTGCATCATTTGAACCATACAACTAACAGCACCGCTTACTGTCGCTGCACCATACCGTCATTGCTAGGTATTGATTTTTTTAGATACATTACCCACGGATTTTCGATTTCCTGAGTCTGCTCCGCCAAATTCAAACCATGTAAGTTGTTTTCACGCATTTGACTATTTGGATTAGTTCAATTATGCGTTTAATTAATATATCTCGATTTCATAATTATATGAAGATTATTCAGGCTCGAATATCAGATCAAGAGGAATGATCAAGAAGCTTGAATAAGGATTGGTTGATATTGCTTGAGTTTAGTAAATGGACGTTGAATAGTGGTTGCAAAATAGGTAGTTGAATAATAAACATGATTTAGAGTCAAAATTGTGGGATTTGATAGTAAATGGACGTTGGATGTTACTTAAATATATGAGATGACTTGTGTAGACTTTAGGGACCGTTTAGGGTCACTTTGGATATGCATACATTGATTGATGATTGAGTGTGATGCCTTGAATGTTTGCATGAGTATTTGTTGCACATTGAGTGTTTAAGCGAAATATGTGATTAATTGATTGAATAATGGTAGATGATATTGAATGATTAAATGCGGTAGCAAACAAACCCTAATGATCTTTATAAGCTTTAGGTACTGATAAAAGACCGGTAACATCATATTTCACTAATTTGGATGAACTCATGAATAAGTACCGATATTGGCTCTGGGCGGTACTGATATTATTCATCTAGTACCCGTACGAATGGGTCAATACTGATACCTAATTAATCAATGAGAAAAATCAAAGCTATATCAAATTGGCCTAGATGATATTGACAACCACTATGGTTTAAACAGATGATTAAATGTTTGAGCATTCCATAAGTTGATCAATTTAAAAGAAGAATTAACATTGGCCATCCTTATAAATCAATTAAGTGAAATTAAACTAAATTGAATTGAAATGAAAACTAGTAGGCATAAATGAAAGGATGGAAATGTGAACATGCAAAATCCTATAGATTGCATGTAAAATAGAAATTAAATGGAGGCCTTGACACATGTCCTCTTCTAAGGAGAACATGTGCCAATTTGGATGATAACTCATACTTGGGGAGGAAAATAACCAAAAATATTGTCATCTCCTCCTCATTGTTATCCATTGTGGCTGAAACATAGAGAGAGAAAAGGGAGAGAATTTTGCATGAAAACACCATCAATTCAAGCTTCTTGATTCATCCATTGATCAAATTATGCTTGGAGAAGGTATAATACATGAACCTAACTTGCTATAGATTGTTTGAATGAGTGATTGATGATGTCCTTGTTGTCTTGATGAATTGGGTGACTTCTATGTGTTTGGGAGCATGCTAGATTCACATTGAACTTGAAATTGTAATTCCTAGTAACCAATTTGTTATAGGATATATGTATAGTTGCTGGAAAATTGAAGAATTATGAACATGATAGAAAACAGTCTTGATTGGGGACTGTTTTGATTGAGAAATTGTGTAAATATGTTAAATGAACTTAGAAACCTGTTTTGAACATGTTGCTAGGTAAAAAGAAGATTGAATTGAATACATGTGTTGCTGGAAATGTGACTACACCTAATTGAACTAGTTAAATTAGGTAACGGACTGCCTAGTGGATGAATTGGATGTGCAAATGTGATCAAATAGATCAAACTAGGTTCAAAATGATTATGCCATATTTTGAGAACATTGCTAGGTGAATTATGATGACCTAGACATGTATGAACATGAAAATGAATGAAATTGCCATGTTAGGACCTTGCTAAAATGAGTTAAGAAGCTAGAAATCCAACATAGTGTAATCTGCCCAGAATGCTCTGTTCTGGGCAGTAACTTTGAAAAATCACTAAAACTTGTATATAGTAAATTTAAGGCTGAAATTTTTATGGACAACACCTTTGTATGTATAAATTAATTAGGAGAAACAGAGCTAAACTTTGGGTTGTATACTGAAATGTAGAGAAGAAATACTAGAGACAGTGCAAACTGCCCAGTATAGCAAGATGCACTGTCTTTAAGTTAAAAACTATATTAATTGGCTAAGAACTAAAATGCAAGCCTTATATTGTCATAAATACAATTTTGTTACCTTTCCAATGGTGTAAACAAATTAAAATTCTGATGTACGAAATGAAAGTTATGCTTGATTTAGTGACTAGAGTGCAAGCTGCCTGGCAGCAGCTGCATAGGCAAATGCACACTATTTTGTGGCATTTTGCAAACTGTCTTGAAATCAGTTTTGGGCCTTGAAATATGCCTTGTTTTACATGAACTAGAATGTAGAAAAGTGTAGTTAAAAGTAATGGAAAATGTACAAGAGCATGCTGCCCAATATGTGTATGTTATATGCTTGTAATCTTGTCTTGAATTGAATGACCTTGTGATCATGTTTTGACATGCTTATACTTGTAATGTGTTAGAAGCAAGATTGAACTTGGTGGAAGAGGAAAGATCGGAACAATCTAAAGCAAGTATTGTGAGTACAGTTACCTCTAGGGTTAGGACTAGGTCCTAACCAATGTATTCTTGATACATTCTTGGCATGTTAAATGAATCTAATCATGAACTTGACCTAATAAAGGAAGGATGACTAAAGAAATTCATGAAACTTGATCCTAGCCTTGAATACGTGTCTATTCAAATGCTAAGCATGCTTGTATAGTATATTGGTGCTTGTATGTGGCATGATGCTTGTGATTGAATGCTAAAGAACATGCTTGAGATAACATGTCATCTTGATGAAATGAAACATGAAACTACTTGATATGTGAGCTAAGGCTCAATGGCCTAAGGGCCTAATATGAAATGAACTTGCTTGACGTGAATATGATCTTAAACTTGATAAACTTGAATAAATGGTCAATCGGACAACCTTGGTAGCTAGTTGGACTAGGTAGAAGGGCATGCCTTAGAGTCTAGAGCTCATTGTGTACGGGTGGTACGTATGTGGTCTTTGGCGACAGTAGGAGGGTTGACCAACACTACGGTGCATCTTGCGGTGATAGTTGGTTGGAGACTCGATTACCTATACAAACTAAGTTCCAAGGGGGTTGTTTAATGAATAACAATTGTAATAACAATCCAATAATACATGATACTTGTCTTGAATGCCATAAAATGTATGTTACTTGACTTGAAATCATGATTCCTTGATTTCTTGTTTTACAAGCATGTGTGCTTGATTCATGAAGTATGATTCTTGTTTCTTGTCCCTTGATAGCCGAATGCATGATATCCTTAGATAGGATAATCTTGATGCTTGAAAGCTTAGCTAAGATCACTCTTGATGCTTGAAAGCCTTAGCTCGGTCTACACTTGATTAAAAGACATGAAACTTGAAATAACAAATGGATAGACTAGTTACTACCCTCACTAAGTACAATCTTGTACTTATCACTCTTGTTTCATTCTTCCCAACCTACAGGATAAAGGATACGAGGTTACTTGATCTTGAAGCCTGTTACTTGAGCAAGAAGCAATCAACTTTGTCAAGTATGCATAGTTGTTTTATGATTCCATACTTGTGGCACTAGATTGTCTAGAATGTAGATTGAACATGCATTTGAAAGCTTGTATATAATGTTTGATGGGCCTACAATGTTATGTATCTAGTAATGAGTATGTAATGAACTTAGATTACATGTAATGAATGGTATTGGCTGGGCATATGGTGATTTAAGAATGAAATTATCTAATATTGATCTAGTATATTTTGAAACAAATGAATGCCTTGTTTAGTGTACATGTTTTGCTTAAAATGAAAGTAGTATGAGATGAATCATGTTGAATGATTCCTATTCGAATGACTTGGACCTAAAGGGTTGCTTGTATGTAAATATACCTTAATGTATATGTTATGTATGCTTGTATAGAATGTTTGTCGAATGCTTAAGACTAGAATAAGCCTTGAATGAACTAGTTTCATGCCTTGTATGTGTTTGGTGTAATAGCCGAATGTTTGGGTGTAGAATGTGGCTTGAATGCAAGCTAGAACATGTAAATTGAATGATCAGTCAATTGTGTTAGTAATTTAGGTACAAGATGATACAAGTTTACATCAACGAACAATGAAATGAAGAAAGCATGTTTGAACCTTAGGTAATCCGGGTAGGGAATAGGATAGATTGTTTGATAAACAAAGAATGAATGTTGTAATATGAAGGTGGCGGTGCCGCTACATGCTATTATTCTTGTCATTTTGCTCATACTAGTTTTCATGCTTACATTTATTATTTGCATGAAGTATAGTAGGGTAAAAATGTACCATTGTGCTTATAAATCCAGCATTCGAAATCGTTGTTTTCGTTCGCATGTTAGTAAATTGGATACAATCTTGGGAGCACAATCCGAGCAGGATTCCAGTAGGTTGTCGAGTTTGTAAGTATTTTATCAGTTGAACATTTTATTTGTAAGTTGATTTGGAATTGGAGCTCCATATTTGTAGATTTTATCACTCGATTTATGGATTATATTACCATCATGTTTACAATGGAAATGATTTTAATTATTTGGTTAAACTACGATTTCAGATTGTAAAGGTCGAGTCACTAACCCAATGTGGCACTTTAGATCTTCGGGTCGAATCGGGGGTGTTACTGTAATCACTAATTTTGTCTAGGTTGACCCATTTTTTATTTTACAATAATGGGCTTATATATATACTATTATGTGATAATGCTAAGTGGTTGTATTATGTGTATATAGGTATTATGCACATGTGTGTTATTATATGTTAGGTGTGTGTCATTAGTATATGCTTACTATGTATATGTGTTTATTGTGTATTTAGGTATAAATGCATGTTTATATGAACGTGGTATAAGAATACATGTAAAGCATATGAGTATGTCATACATTGCATATAATGTATGATCGTATGTATATTGTATGTATGTGTTATTAACATGTATGTGTGTGTTTACTATTGTTTTAATAACATCAATGTTTAAATGTGAATGTAAGTAGGTATTGCATGTGTATGTAGTAATTAGTATGTATTAATATTTATGTATGTTTAATATGTATACATGTATGCATATTATAAGTAGTACTATTATTGTTATCTAAAATTAAAACAAAAAAAAACAGATTATGGTTAAACTAATTGAAACCCATTTATATTTAATGTCCAAGTCCATTACAATAAAAAGCCCCAAAAAATAAAAAAAATATTATTACATGGCCTGATATGACCTAAATAAAAAAAAACCCTAATCTGTTATCCCCTCTCTTATGCGCAGCCAAGGGAGAGCCGTTGGATCAAAGACAAATCCAACGGTCCAGATTGAAGCCAAGCACCCTTTCAGATTGCGCGTGTGATGCACGATCAAATCCCCCGACTTCCCAAGCACGTGTGTGGCCCACGCTTGACGCTCTTCATCTCCCACACCCCACGTGGCTCCATCCGATGCTGCCACATCATCCCTCAGATGCCATCATGGCCATTTATCTCCAGGCAAATCTAGGCCATTGATCTGGATCTAGATCGACGGTCATCCTTATCGCTGGCAATCCTGCGTCCTCTCACTGGCTCTCCCAACCACCGAGCAGACCGAAAAAAATAAAAAAATAGAGGATATCAGAATCATCATCATCCACAGTTCATTTATTTAATTTTTGCTTAAAGATGTAGATTAGAGATATGGGCAAAAAGTAATCTGAGACAAGGATATAAGCAATATAACCACAACCATTTGCAAGGAGATTTTGGAATCAATAAAAAGAAGGGCAAGCCTCGAGATTTAGAGGCATCTTTTCTCCCCTTTTCAATTTCGAAGCATACATACATATAAATTAGGGTTCCGTTTTTTTACCTTGTTGACGTTTTGGTTTTCCTTGCGCCGGTGATAAGCCTCCTGGCCTCATCGAGGCCAAGCATGGTGAACCGTTGAAGAGAATTGGGTGTTGGAAAGGCTTTGAGAAGCTCGATTTTAAAGAAAGAAAAGGCTTTCATTGTTTTTCAGAAGAGGGAAGGTCAAATCTGGGTTTAGGTTGAGGAAAGGGGTCGTTTTAGGTTTTTTAAGGTTGAGCAAAACCAGATTGTAAAAAGTGTTCTTAATACAATTCAAGTCCAAGCATTCACCAAAACCAGATCGCTTTCAAAAATCAGTTTTGGAAATTCCCCAAACATAACAAAAACAATACTAGTTCAATCTTCAAGTTCGATAACCTTCACAACAGAAGCATCCCCGACCTTCTGGCAAACAACAACTCGATCATGTGACTTAATAACTCCGGCAGCCTTCCCATGGTCAAGCGCAACCCTCAAAACTGACTCATTTGATGCACTTGTGGACTCCGCCTGTAGAAAACAAAAGCATAGTAATATAAGTTGTAAGGTACAATCTAAATGTATAATTATAGAAGTTTCTTTCAGTCTTGAATAACACAGTTGCTCGGTACTTACGTGATGTCGTGGATCAGCGAGCATAGGGAAAAGACCTCTGACGATGAGGGATTGCCTTGCCTGAAGAATTAGCATAAAAAAGAGATTGTTCCATTAAGAACAACACTGGTGTATAAGCCAAAATAGACATTGACAGTTTAGTGAATACGCGATCTTCCAAAAATAAACTAGCAATGTAAATTAAAGTTGAGAATAAAACTATTCCGACTTATAAACACGAGGCGGAATTATACCACAAATTACGCATTTAAATGACAACTGCAAGGAATTATAAAACAAACGAAATCAACTTTTAAGCTGTTACATTGATGTCCTGGATTCAGGGTGAATAACATACCTCAAAGGACCCACTGTAGCTCCACTTCAATTGATTTGTCTTAAGGCGAGAGATGACAACTGAGAGATGACAACTGAGAGAACCGGCATTGTTGGCCTGTACTTTGCAATCAATCTGGTAAGTACACGGAATTCAGATGCAATTGATGTAATATAAAAAATCCATTTCCAAATATAGGAGGAAGCAATTGACAAACAATGGCATCCAAGATGATAACTAAGGATGATTTCTTCTAGTGTTTCTTAGGTTAATAACTATCATATATTGCTATTTACTGTTATATATAGTTACAAGAAGTCTACAACGCAATATATAAGCTTTTAAACCAGCTCAGCAAGAATGAAAGTCTGCTCTCTACTCTTGCACTATCAATTTTGACTCGACTGTCATTCAAAGATAATAATTTATAAAATTAAGATTATTGACACTTTAGTTACTTTACAATTCATATACAAATTTATATTTAAAGAATATACATTTATTCATTGGTAAATAACCTTCTGTAGTATAAATAACGTCAGGTTAAAACAATTAGAATAAGAGAGAGAGAGAGAGAGAGAGAGAGAGTAAATCTAGGGAGATAACTTCAGAGAAAAGAAAACAGCAGCTCAGATATATAATTAAAATTAATCAAAATCTGCAATGGTATACCTTGCACCCTCCCCGAGGATGTGAAGCATATTATAACTGATGCCTTCACTTTAATTGCTGCTCGTACCTAAACAATAAAATCAGCATATCAGTACACATTTGCAAATAAACAAATTTTTAGCTATAATTTAAGCTGTTAAAGGCTAGTTCGGTATAATGATAAAAACATGAATCTGAAGAAATACCGCAGAGGAAGCAATGGATTCCAAGTGGGTCATTGGCTCTCCAACATATTTGACAGTATTTTTGAAATACATGTCCTGGTTGAATACCTTCTCTGCCTGTGAAATTTATAATAAAAAACACAGACAAAAATGCTTAGAAATGGAATACAAATATTAATAACTTCCAATTTTAACAAATCCAAAGCATTAAATGATCCATCCCATTGACAAGCACACCCAGTTGATGGTACCAAATGCAATATGCAACAAACTAAAGCATCAAAATTCTGAACCAAAATTTGATGCATGGATTATATTTTCTGGTTAGTATGCTAGAAAGTCAAATTTCTGCAGAAAGGTTGTCACCAATGCCAAGAAAAAAATGTTCCAAATCTGTTACTATTTGGGGCTTCGTTGAAGACAATAACTTAATGGGAAAAACAGATAAGAATACGACTTGTCCCTGCGAAGGATGCTTTTTTCATCCTCAAGAAAAACAGAAAGTGCAGCATTTTTATCCCTTATGAACCTCGTGTAGATGGCTGCTGCACAGGTCGCAAACAACTACCAGGAAACAATGCCTACATGATTGAGTTTTTCGGGTCAAAAAGAGATTTTACCTCGGAACAAATTTTGCCAACAGTTGAAATGGTTTCAACTGGGTATAATCCACGCAGGGTCTCAGCACCAAGAAGAATAGCATCACTTCCTACAGTCATCAGAAATGGTAAAACTAAAAGACGAGTTTTTAAGTCCCGAATTGTGGGTGGTGGCAATAACCATTAAATAATAGAAAAAGATTTATGCCTTCATTAGAAATAGTGTGTTTCCAGTTTCAATGAAAAACAATAGAAGAATTTTCCATACATCAGTAAATCTCTTCATATATGGCATGTAAGCATTAATAATTTGAAAGATACATAAATGAACAAAGTCAATAAAGCATAATAATATACCATCAAGAACAGCATTGGCAACGTCAGTTGCCTCAGCACGAGTTGGCCTCAAGTTGTCAGTCATACTGTCCACAACACGAGTAACAACTGCAGGCTTTCCAGCCATGTTACACTTATAAAGGGCAGCCTTTTGAAATAAGAACACCTGAAAAGAAGGGGAAGTAATTAGCAGCAAGCTCTAATATCATTAGGCAACACACTATCAAAACTAATTTGCACATTTAAAACAAGGAAAAAGAATCCGAGGCAGCTAATAAGAATTTACAAAGTAAGGAAGGTTATACATTATGGAACAGACCGTATGTTTTATATTAGACTACATTCATAGCCCAATTTTGCAGAAAATATAATCACATTCACAACCCATTGCAAAACTAGCATATTTTATAATAACTTTAAGACCAGCAAAATAACTGCTGGTTCAAGTTACAAAACTGACCTTCTCAGGCGGGAGATCAATGCCCAAATTTCCACGGGAAAGTATGATCCCATCTGCTTCCTGAAGAATCTCATCAAAATGGTTCAATCCCTGAATAATGAAAAAACATTAGTGCCATTCTTATTCACAGCACGTGCCAAAACAACCAGCATTCTTTTGCTCTCTGTAATAAAAGTAATGCACCTCTATGTTCTAAATCTTTGCAAATATTTGTGTCTGATAGAGGTCACCCAACTTTGAAAGGAACTCACGAGCCTACAAAGAGCATGCAATCGGATAAACGCATAAACTTTAAAGGGGGAAATTCATAAGGATTAGGCATTACTTGGCGAACATCTTCTGCATGTCTTGTGTAGGATAGTGAGAGGAAGTCAATTTTGTTTTGAACTCCCCAAGTACTTATAACCTGAAGGGAGTATTACCAGGTCAGAAAAGGGACTCCATGGTAAAAAGCAAGGCAACAAGCTAAAACTTATGAAGATGGAGATTACTTTCTCCATTACTTTCATCATTATAAGCAAAAAATCAAGGGAAAACTTACCTCCTTGTCTTTATCAGTGAGGGTGGGCAAATCAATATGAATTTGAGATGCGTGCAAAGTGAACAATGACCCAGCCAATGTTGCGGAGTTCTTTATCACACAAACCACATCATTTCCTTTTACCTCACTAACCTGCACAATTTCAGTCGCAAATTTTAGGAAATGATAGGTGCATATGAATTCTCATTGTAAAGTTCAAATCCCCAATTAATCAACCAAGAAATAGGCAGTTAAGTAAAAGTAAAATATCTTGACAAAAACACAAAGAGATAGAAGCACTCATATCTGGTTCCACTTTACTCACCACCAGCCATACAGATGCGGTTTCACTCCCAGTAAACAGGTACTGGCCGATAAAAATAGTGTCTCCCTTCTTCACTGCCTGCAAAAAACAGATTGGGTGGCTTTATCGTAATGGTTGCACAAAGAAACGGGATAACCACCAGCATCTACGAATTCCTTCGCGCTAACTAAAAAAAAATTGACAAGCTAAGTTTCCTGTATCAATAACCCATAATCATTGTGCACAGGCCAAGGCTTGCCTCCCAACCTGTAATTTAGGAAAACAAGTATATAAAGGCTGTGAACGTACAACAGAATCAGACATCTTCAAACGTCAGAACCAAAGTGCAAGAAGACGAGGCTTATGCAGTTACTTTCACATAGCAAATAACATGGTATATACAAAATGCAATGGGAGGTAGTGGAGTAGCTCTGTACCTTTGACAATCCATCAAAGTTGATTGGCAATAATTCCAAAGAGGCCTCATGCCCTACATCCGGTGTCAAAATAACCATAGCATCTGCCTGAAGCAAGATGGCTTTCTCACTTTTATTAACAACCTGCATCTCAGCTCCTACGGCATCCAACATAACCTGGAAAAAGAAATAAAAATCACTTTATTTCTTAAATTCCATCAAAGGAGTCAAAGGATACAATCTGTACTACAGTAACAAACAAAAAACCCCCATTGTTTGCCACACTCAAGACTTTGTGAATTGTGACAATCAACCCCCTTCATCTGGAGTAAGGCACAAATCAATATTACTAACAATTCACATAGAAAAGATTATCCTGCTGAACACAAAGTTTACATTTTACAATAAGACGGACATTTCTCCAAGGAAGCAAACGAAAGTAATAAAACTAACGAAATCCAACCAAAGACGAAGAAAATACCGCACAAAGCTTCTTAGTGAGCTTAACAGCTGCCTTCAAATTTTCTAAAGTTTCCTGATGATATTCCGGATCATGCCACGAGAAATCAAACCTAGCCACTGCCCAGAAATTAAAAAAAAAGACAGTAAAACTGAAGTTTGACTCAACAACTTCCAATAATAATTCAGTAATAGTAATAATAAACATAATGACGATTGAAGCAGCAAATAGAGTACCAGACATTCCAGCTTTAAGGCAACCGGAAATAACTTCCACGGATCGAGATTTCGGACCTAAAGTTCCCACTATCTTCGTCATTGCCGGAAAAAAAAACTCTGAAAAAAGAGAACAAAAAAGAATCAAACTCCAAATCTACACGGATCCGATCAGCTTCTTCGTAAAAACAAAAGCTAAAAACAGAGTGAGATGAAATTGAAAGTGAAAACTTACAGCCTTGGATGGTTCCAGGATTGAAGCCATCCTGTTTGGCTCTTCGAGAAGCAGATGAGTGGAATGCATTTTTTAAATAAAACAAAAATAAATCGATTTCCCTTCTTCTTTTTCTCTTGACAGAGAATCGTTAGATCAAGAGGTTTTGCGTTAAGAGGACGAAGGGAGTTTTTTTCTTTCTTTCTTGGGGTTCCAAAAAACCTATAAGCTTTGAAACCAAAGAATATGCTTTTGTTGTGAGTGTTAAACTTCTTTTCGTGGTAGAATGAAGTACATGAGAAGATGAAACCTGGTTCCTCTCAGCCTTATGACTTTTTCTCTCTTCTTATTTTTCCGTCTCGGGTCGGGTCGTGTTTGGATCCGAAATATTTTACTTTTGTTTGTGCAAATTTTTATTCCTATTTTTTTTTTATATTTTCAATCTCATTTTCTAAAATTCAATTGAAATATTTTGAACCAAATGATATTTCTAAAGAAGGCTTAACGTGAATTTAGCTTTCAGTAAAAAAAAAACAAAAAAAACTAATTACGTCCCCATAAAATTTTTTTATCTAATATTTCCTTTATAATTCAAACTACAATCAATCATACTTTTATAATCCAAATTAGAATTAATTAGCTATCTAGTAATATTAACCATTACAATTGATCTTTAACCCACAAAAAAGTTGTTAAGATGACGACACGTAACCAACTCTAGAAGAGCCACGTCTTAAAATCGTAAAATTCATTAAAAAATTATTTAAGATCTGTTTAGTAATTAGCGGATAGCATATTACATTAACTGGTAGCGGATAGCGAATTACATTAGTTAATTTGACTAGCAGATTACATTAGCTTATTGTATAAAAATGTTTGGTAAAATCAACTGATAGCTGATAGTTGTTTGATTATTTGAGCAAACAAAATGACATATAAGGACATGATTATATTTGATACTTGTTTGAATAATTTATTTGTTATTAATAACATTTTGTATCTATTAATATTAATCAGATTATAAAAATTAATTTTTTAATATCATCATTGAGCATTTATGAGGATGTACATATTAATCTTTTATTTATGAAATTATCTTTTAATATAATTTTATTAATTATTAAATTTATATATTAATTTCTTACTTATGAAATTAGTTTTTTAATTTTATTAGTTAATCAAATTTATGTTATTTAGAGAATTTTTTATAATCATCAATGACAAAATAGTTTTTACAAGTCTTTTAAATCAAACCTCTAACTCAAAAAGCTCCTAAAATGAGCTTTTTCAAAATGAGAGGTTTCACCTCGATTTCCTATTACAATCATCTATTTACCAAACATCCAAATTAGCCGATTTGACTGATCAAACCTCTAAAAATACTTCAAACCTCTAATTTTAGCTTAAAAATCTGTTTACCAAACATGGCCTTAAAAATCCAAAAAATATATTCAAAAATTATAAAATATATATTTAAAATTAAAAACATAAAAAAATCTAATTAAATAATAAAATTAAAAATATTTAAAAATATATAAAAATAAAATATATTTTTTATAAGAAATCGTAAAAATATAAAACCAATTAAAATGGTTATTTAAAAACATAAAATATTTAAAATAAAATAATATTTAAAAATTTTATAAAATTATAAAAAAAAAATTTTAATGATTTTTCATTTTTCGAAATTTAAAAATTATTTAACCTAGACTTTGGGTGATCCCCAGACATGGTGTTAATACAAAAAATTATCTCAACTGAATTTTTTAATGATTTTTCATTTTTAGAAATTTAAAAATATATTTTTTTATAAATTTTATTGTTTTTTAATTTTATTATTATTTTTATATACTTTTTAATATTTATAATATTTATATTTTTTATAAAATAAAATTTTCATATATTTTATAATCTTTATAATATTTTTTGTTTTATATAATTTTTTGAATTGTTTGAGAATTTTTATTATTATTTTTAATCTATTTATAACATTTTAATATTTTTTTAAATTTTATAATATCTTTTTGGTTTTTATAAATTTTTAAAATTTTTAGAAATTTTTTGAATATTTTACGGTTTAGTAATGTGACACTTTTAAAGTGTGTCATATGTCATAATCTTATTAGTCATTAATGAGTTAACAGTCAAAATTGATCAATTATTATTATAAGATTAAAATAATTATGTTTCAACTTATGAGAGTTGAATTGGGTGCAGATATTTATGAGAGCCTAATTAGTTTTTACTAAAGGCTAAGTTTGATCTTTAAACTTTTAAAGAAAATTGAATTCAAAATTCATGTAATCATTATTCCAAAATTGAATTAAGTTGAAATGCAAACGTATTAGCTTTCTGAGCATTCCCTTTTCCGTTGTATTTTACAAGATTTGAAACTAATTTTTAATGTACACTTTGAATTGCATTTTTTATTAAATAAGGGGCATGTCATTCATAAGTCAAATACACAATTTGAACTGATACAAGATATGATAATATAAACAATCTTGACCACTCTTTAATAACTGAATTTGAGGATTGTATTTCTTGAAAAGAAAAAGATTTTATTAACATAGGAAAATATGCAATAAAGAAAATACACTTCAATCATAAAAAAACTTGTAGAGTATGTCCACTAAGAAAACTGATGAAGATAGAAAATTAAAACATGTAAACCCAAGAGGCGTGAAGAAAAAACAATATTTAAATATGCCATTCATCTTCCATAAAAATACATCAGTCATCATATGTAACGATTCGGGTTTCAGAATCCGTTCAACCTAAGCCTTGAGTTTTTCGTTTTGGGCCGAGAGTTTGAGCCTTTGAGGGCTCAAGGGAGCCTTAGTGGACCTCCTAGTTGTGGTTGGGCTTGATGCCTTGGGATGGGTTGGGAATAAGAGAATGAAGATGGGCAATGGAGTAATTTTCCTCCTTTTGAAAGGGAGAAGGTTGTTTTCCCATTAATTTTTCTATAGGAGAAAGGAGGTGTGAGATCATCTTGTCTCCTATTGCTTTCTCTCATCTCTTCTTCTTTCTTTTTACCATTCACCCAAGGGAAAGTTTAAATTTTTGTTAGATTGAAGCAAAACTTCAGAGTTTAGGTTTGAGATAAGTTGTCCATCATCCAAAGATCTACAATGAGAGGTAAGAATCATCAAGAATGGTGAGAGTTGAGAAAAAATGGGTTTTTAGTGGGGGTTGAGAAAGATGAACGGGAATGGAAAATTTAACCCCATTCCTTGTTGTTAAATGCTTCTTCTATCACTCTTATTTCTTCTAACAATGTTATCATTCGTTTTACAATATTTGGTTGTAGTGAAAGTGGGAGAATCTTTCAAGGAATTTGGGAAGAAGAAAGATTAAGGAGCTTGGCTAGGAACTTCCTTTCAGTAGTGTTTTCGAGGTTAGTACACTACTAACTCCTTTATTTCATCCACATCCTAAGGATGATGTTTTGTGTGCTTAAATTTGATGTTTATGGTTGATTTTGGGTGTTAGAGGCTAGAGACCCTCTTTAATGGCATAATCTGGCATTTATGTTAAAAACATGTAAAAATGGTAGTAAACCACTCTAAACACTTCCATAATATGTAGGGCTGAGTTAAGCGGTTAAAGGTTGTGATTTGGGGGCTTTAGGAGTGATTTCCCAAGCCTAAGAAGTCATTTATGGGCTTCAGTACCAGTACACAAGGGCCCGTACCGGTACCCTAGTGATCTGGGTTTAAGAACATTATTCTATTGAAACCAACCATGAAAGGGGTACCATCACGATGTTTAACATGTACAGGTACACCGTGTAGAGCAATATTGGTACGGGTCAACCTGTACTAGTACAAAAAGGATGGAGGAAATTCTAGTAAGCTGAATTGGTATCTGTACGCTGTGAGTACCGGTATCGAAGGGCACTATATCGGTATGCGAAGGCCAGTACCGGTACCCACTGACAATCTACCCGAAAACTTGGTTTTGAGTTCAAAGGGCTGATAATTTGAGGACTATGGTCTGATGGGCTTCTGATATGGTAAAATGAATTGTAAAACTGAGAAACCGAGAATTTACCCTCATGTATGAGCATAATGTGTAAAAACTTGGTAAGGTTTAGGTGACTTGTTTATTAACAACAATAGGAATCCTTGGTACGTCGTGTGATGTCGTGTGCCAAGTAAGAGCACTTGTTTGGTCGAATCACATTTGATTGATAAGATCTAGATACCCAAAGAGTGTATTGCAACATCATGAGATAAGACACTGAATGTACATTCACGAGGTTGGGTGACACCAGGCATCATCTGAAGATACTCAATGAGAGATTTCGAGTATGAGTGTACGTTCTCGAGTTTGTGTGACACCGAGCCTCACTCTAGGTTTTTATGGTGATGCATATGTGCTTGTGAGACTAATGCATCTTTTGTTGTTGCTACGTGTTTAGGCGACTAGAGATAACACCAACCGTTATTGTATTGTCATGATATCATCTTTAGCTACATGCTCATATTTATGATTTACATGAAGCATAGTAGAGTGGAAGTGTATCCACTAAGCTTTGTTAGCTCAGCGTTTGAAATTATTGTTCTTGTTTGCAGGTTAGTAAGTTGTCACGTGCATTGGTGGAGCACCATCGGAGTAGGACTGTAACAGCCCGAAATTCGGCCTAGTCGAAATTGGGTTTCGGCGATCGAAAACCCTATATAAAAAATATCCAAATATTGTATTGATGCTGACCACAAGGTCAATTGTATCGGTATCAGACTCTATTTGAGTCGAATTATTGTTTAAGGATCTTATTGAAAGTATTGGAAACCTTTTAATGGCTAAATTATAGAAATTAGAAGTTAACGAAGCAAATAGCTAGAGTTTGGGAAGCTTACCGAAACCCCTCTAAGCAAGCACCTCACCAAGCTATCATTTCTTACCTAAGCAAGCACCTCCATTGTCGAGGTTGGAGAAAGCTTAGTTTTGATCAGTTTATTGTTATCAAAATGATCCTAGCTAACGGGTAAGCTTATTCCCTCAAGCTATTATTGAAATCTGTGGATAAATCAAGTTTAATCCTAAGCTAGGGTTTGGCCATCCATGGGGTTTGATAGCTAATAATCTATTTTAAGCTTCGATATTGATTTTGATATTGTTGTATTGTTTACGGAATCGTGTTAATGATTCTAACACAATCCTATTGTTTTTACCTAGCTCAAGAAGTTGGTAAAGATCATCCACCATCACCAACAAAAACTAGGAACAAGGAGATTTCCATCCGAGAGCCTTGAAAGCTTTAGAATATCGAGGTGAGTGTAGTCGGAGTCTCGGGATTAGGCTAGGTGCCTTTCCTAACTTCATCGTTGATAAAATTGTTATTGCTAACCCCGTTGTTAAGGATTATAGCATCTAACTACTTATTGGACATTATGGTAAGCATTGGTAAATTATCACATCAAGTATTGAGCATTGTCAATGCCATCGTCATTGTTATTGAACATCAGACATAGCTATAGTTGGTGTCATTGAGTACTGTTATTGCCATTATCATCACCATTGTCATTGAATCGTGAAAGTATGGGACATTGATATAGAGTATTGATATAGCCATTGTCATTGAAGTCAACATCATTATTGTCATCGAAACATTGTAAATGAAGCATCGATCATTGTTGATGTTATTGAGATCATTGGAGATTGCCATTGTTATTGATATTGTCATTGAATATAGACACCAGAATATTGTTTATCGGTAAGAACTTTGAACATGGCTATTGACATTGGTCATATTGGCGAGGCAGAGGGATGTGTTGTGATATTAGTCATATTGGCGAGGCAGAGGGACTAGACCATTCATTGATTTGGCGAGGCGTAGGAATTTGCAATCCGCTATCTTGAATCGATCCAAGGGTTATTGATGAATTAAGGATTCATTGTTATTGAATATGTTCATTGCATTGTCATTGTCAAGTTATGAGTTGGAATGCATTTCCTTGATATTGTGTTTTAATTGTGACTACCTCACTAGGCAAAGTATGCCTAATGCATTGTATCTCATCCATTTAAGGTGAAGGGATTTACCGTTGGAGATCAAAGAAATTGAAGCATTGGACAAGTCACTAGCAAACTAAAGTAATGTATATCAGACCTATGAACTCCTAGTAGGGTGGAAAAGTACCTAGAATAGTCATATAAGGCTATTTTGATATGTATATTTTGTGCTTGTGGGATGTTAGTGCTCAAGGCTTAAAATGAACTTTTCATATGGCTTAAAATGAACTAAAAATGCTTATTTGGCTCTAGAAGGTGAAAACATAGTAAATGGATTCGGATCAACACGAAATTTGGCATGCTAGTAGTTTATAATCTTTATAACTTACTGGTAAAATTTCATAACATTTGGACCTTGGTTGATAAGTTAAATTGAATAAAAACCAGCAAAAATCTGTCATTACAAGACAGGGCGTATCGACACGGCTTTGCATATTTTGCCAGTTCAATAATGGTTAACAAGAGGCATATCGATACGGACTAGGTGTATCGTTACATATTTTGGCTACTAGAATCTGGGTGTAAAAATGGTATCGATAAGGGGTCAAAGCGTATCGATACTAAGTCAACATGGTCAACCAGTATCGGTACGACCCTCAACCGTATCGATATAGTCCTATTACCTTTGAATCTGGAATTTGGGAATTAGGTTTAGAGTATCAATACGGCCATAAGGGTATCGGTACGGTGACAGTTAATTATGTTAAAAGTTAAAGAGCCCAGTTTTGTATTGTTTACAAAATAGTCACTGATTATTGCATGGCTTAATTGAACGGGCATATGAACTTCGAATAGTATGAAAATTTATACGCTCATTGTTTGCGTGATGAATTCATTTTAGTAAGATAGGTTTCAGAATTGGACCACTAAATTACTAAAATTATGATTAAGTCTCTAAAACTTGTAAATGTTATAATTTGGTCCTAATTGGATAATCATAGACTCGTAATAGATTAATTTGGAATTTTATATTGCTTATTCTTGAATGTTAGGCCTAATATCATCACCTATTGTATGGAATTATCGTATCGACCACTGTCTAGTTCACTGGTAGTATACAACGACCCGGTTGTTAACCAGGTCGGGTAGGGGGTGTTATATTTGAGGTATTAGAGCTAGAGTTTAGCCGATTCACAGACTAAACTGAAGCTTATTGCATTGTTATTGTGTTACTTTGCCACCTAGGAGTTGTACATTGCATATATTGTGACTTATCTACTAATTCGATCTCTTTATGTTATAGATATGTCTGAAATGAACGAAGCTCACATACACGAGCATGTCACCGGCTTCTCAACCCATGGCGAGGAAGTGAGGGGGAGACCTACCAAAATCACCTAATCCCCTACCTCCGAATGTTGAGCCGGTATTGCCTAATGCATAGGCAGAATGTTATCGAAACATTGCTAACATGTTCAAGCAATTTGTGACCTCGATGAGGGCTGAACCACTCGTGCAACCAGCTCCACCTATTGTCCAGTATACTCGAGCCCCTATTGATAAGCTGACGTTACTTCGAGCCTACACCTTTATTGGACAGAATGATGACAACCCTGAGATTGCGGAATATTGGTTGGACAACATGCTAAGGATCCTGAACAAACAACTACCGTGCTCGGATGAGCACAAGCTGGAGTGCACCCTTACATTGCTAGCTGATGAAGCATTGCAGTGGTAGGAGACCACTATTCTTACCGTTCCTAAAGAACCAGTCACTTGGGAGTTCTTCCTTCAAGAATTCTAAAAGAAGTACATTAGCCAGTATTACCTCGCAGAAAAATGCAACATTTTCCTTCATCTAAAACAAGGTGGCCGACCTATCGAGCAATACATTCATGAATTTTGCAACTATTGCCGATATGGTACTGAATACATCAAGAAAGAGGAAGAAAAATGTAGGATGTTTATTTCCAGGCTCAACGATGAGCTACGTCCTATGTTCACTACTTTGGGCATCACTAACTTCCAAGACCTTGTGAACCGAGTCAAGGTCACTGAAGCTGCTTAGAAGACCTTGAGATTAGGTGGAACTAGCAGGTTCGAAAAGAGGTTGAGGGATGATTCACGACTTCTTAGATAGAATAAAAAGAGTAAGAATCAAGGCCCCCAAGCAAAATGTGTATTTCTAACATTTCCATTCTAGGAACATCGATAAACCTCAAACGATAACCCAGTCTTTTTCCAAGACGGCCTCAGTTGAAAGCACTTGAGGCTCCAATCGAAATACACAGAATCCAATTTATAATTACTGCGAGAAATGACATCCAGCAGGTCAGTGTCGTAAGCAGACTGAAGCATGCTTCTATTATGGTGAATAGGGTCATTTCATTCGTGATTGTCCCTTGGGTGCAACCAAGTCTATGGCTACACTGACAAGTACTGCATCCCATACTCAGTCCTTCTGAGGTAAGGGGTTAATACAAGGTTCATCATGAGCTACAAGAAGACCCAGTGGCTCTGGCAAGGCACCAAGTAAGCAAGAATCCAAGACTCATGCTCAGATGTATCATGTAAGGAGCAGGGAGGAGGAAGATGAGCCTAATTTCATTGCAGGTATCATTGAACTGTATTCCTATTCTTTATACGCATTGATTGACTCTGGCTCTACTCATTATTTTATAAGTACTGAACTGGTCAAGAAGTATGGGATGACTAGGGAACCTATAGCATCGAGAATCTCCGTAACTAATCCACTTGGTGATTGTGTCACCATAAAATTTGTATGTAAAAATTACCCTTTGGTGATTCAAGAGATTCCTTTCGTGGCTGACCTGTTGGCTCTACCGATCCATGAGTTTGATGTGATACTAGGTCTAGACTGGCTTAGTGAACATCAAGCGTGGGTGGATTGTAACAAAAGAAGATTGTATCTTCAAGGCCTTAACAAGGAAAGCATTGTGCTTAGGAATTCAAGAAATCCTTCCTTGTATACTTTGACAATAGAAGCAAGGACGGGCCACAACTGTTGGATGTTGACATTGTGTCCAAATTTCCTGATGTCTTTCTGATGAACTCCCAGGTTTACCCCTAACCCATGAGGTTGAATTTAGCATTGACGTGCAACCTGAAACTACTCTAGTATCTGTTGCACCTTATCGAATGGCAGTCGTTGAATTGAAAGAGTTGAAGGCCCAAATTTAATGTTTACTTGATAAAGGCTTTATTCAACCGAGTTCTTCACCCCGGTTCTCTTTGTGAAGAAGAAAAATGGTTCCATGAGACTATGTATTGATTACCGGCAGTTGAACAAGGTGACCATCAAGACCAAATACCTATTGCCAAGGATTGATGACCTATTCGATCAGCTCAAGGATGCCACTGTGTTTTCCAAGATCGACTTAAGGTCTAGCTATTATCAAATGAGAGTTAAAGAATGTGATGTGCCTAAAACCACCTTTCGTACGAGATACGGTCACTACGAATTCTTGGTGATGCAATTTGGGCTAACCAATGCACCGATAGCTTTCATGGACCTAATGAATCGAATTTTTAGACTCTACCTCGACAAATTTGTGGTAGTATTCATTGATGTCATTTTAATTTATTCCAAGGATGCAGCGAAACATCGTGATCATCTCCGTATTATGCTTCAAACCCTCCATGAAAAGCAATTATTTGCCAAGTTCTCAAAATATGAGTTTTGGCTTACTGAATTTGCCTTCCTTGGGCACATTGTATCAGCTTCGGGCATCCAAGTGAACCCGAAAAAGATTCAAGCCATTCTTGATTGGCATCCACTGAAGAATGTTGGCGAGGTAAGAAGTTTTCTTGGTCTTGCTGGCTACTATAAGAGATTCGTCAAGGGATTTTCTATGATAGCAGTCCCTCTAACTATATTGAGAAAGAAAGCTCCGTTTGTTTGGACTGCGAATCAACAAAAGAGCTTCGATCAGTTGAAACAGGTTTTGACTCATGCACCAGTTCTAATCCAACCCGAGTTAGGTAAGGACTATAACTTTATAGTGATGCATCGCATCTCTGGTTAGGATGTGTATTGATGCAAGAAGACAAGGTCATTGCATATGTATCGAGACAGCTCAAGCCACATGAGATGAATTATCCTACTCATGATCTAGAGTTGTCTGCAGTTGTCTTTGCGTTGAAAATTTGGAGACATTATCTCTACGAGGAGAAATGTTACCTTTTTACCGATCATAAAAGTCTCAAATATCTTTTAACTTAAATGGAGTTGAATCTTCAACAACGGAGATGGATGGAACTCCTAAAGGATTATGACCTTATCATTGACTACCATCCGGGCAAGGCCAATGTTGTAGCTGATGCATTCAGCCGAAAACCTATGCCTAGTAAGTATTTTTATTGATCCTCAAGTTTAATGTGATGATTTGTACACCGACTCATTAGAAGTCCTTGTGTTTTAGCTCCTCAAGCTATCAATGCTCACTTCCATATAAGGAAGCATCGCTGGTTCGTAGCTGAACTTCAAGTTTAGTCTACCATTACATTGAGAATTCAAGCATTGCAAGGACAAGATTCTAAGCTTCAAGCTATCACTTCCAAGATACAAGATAACACTGATTTCAAAATAAACTCTGAAGGGCTCTTATGCTTTCGTGATCGGGTCTGTGTACCTGACGATGAATCCATTCGCACTGATATCCTCAAGGAAGCTCATTCAAGCTTTTTCTCTATTCACTCAAGGTTGGTGAAGATGTACAAATACTTACGAGATCTTTATTGGTGGCCGGGCATGAAGCAAGCCATAGTGGAGTTTGTATCCAAGTGTCTTACGTGTCAGCGTGTAAAAGCTGAACATCGTGTTCCTACCGGATTATTGCAACCTATTGATCTACCATAATAGAAGTGGGAGAAGATCACTATGGACTTTGTTAGTGGTCTACCTTTGACTCCTGCTAAACACGATGCCATTTGGGTCATCGCGGATCGTCTAACCAAGTCAGCACATTTCCTACCAGTTCGAATGGACTATGGTCTTCCGAAGCTGACTGACTTATATATTAGAGAAGTCATCCGACTCCACGGGGTGCCCTAGTCTATTATTTCTGATCGAGATCCACGATTCGTATCTCGATTCTGGAAGTCATTGGAAGGAGCTCTAGGCATAAGAGTTAATCTTAGTACCGCCTTTCACCCTCAGTCTGATGGGCAATCAGAAAAGGTAATACAAGTAATCATCATGAAATCCTTTCTATGAACCATTGATTAAGTGTACCGTTATTGAATCTGTAACAACCCCCTACCCTAGTTTAGTAGTAAACTGGCTTGGGAGCGTTACGGAGTACACTAGAAACGAGAACCAATTAAAATTTTTTGAACTCATCCCTAATGGATGAGTTGAGAGACTAGCAAGCAACCTAGGCATCTACAATCAATCATATATCTAAGAGCATGCTTTCATTCAAGAATATTTCAAGGATCATAAACATTCACTTTCAATAATGCAAGCATAGCCATATTTCTTTTCATTATAGGTTACCACTTTGTATTTCACTTCTAAGCTATAATCAAGGATGTTTATTACTTAAACATGTGAACGTGCATAGCATTCATGTATCATACTTAGACAAGAACGTGTCCATTCCTTACACATTTGGAAATATACTAGTTCATGCATACTATAAGTCATTCTAACCTTCAACAAGTCTTCACCATTGCATTCACATAATTTTAACATTATATGCACCAAGATTTAACAATCATTTGATTAGCCATTTCCATTTTATATTTCATTCAATGTTATCATACATATATATACACATTGCATTCTAATGACATAGATAACAAACAAGCATTCATTTCGTTTCATTCTCCTTTAAATCAGTACATGTAACATTTCATGAAGTTTGACTAATTCATAACGATCAACCATAATATGTATACAATGGTCTAGCATTCAAATTATACCTTTAGACTAGAACATGTTTACAACAGCATGCACATACCAAATTAACAAGGCAAGATCATCTAAGATATCTTATGCACGACATGTGAACACTTTAGGTGTTCGATTAGCATACATGGATAGCAAGGATTCATGTCATTCATTCATGTGTTCATTTGTTCATGTAAGCATTTGTAACATTCTATCAAGTGTCTATATTTCACACAAGACATTCAGATAACACAAGTAACCTAGATCATAAGCATTTCCATTCACGTTTATACATATGCACATCATTACTCTTTCATATACATGGAAATCGTAGTATTTACGTATCAAGTTCTAGCGACCAAGTTCGATTACATGGAAGACCCATTTCAAGAACATATAAATATACAAGATTTCAAACATCCAAAATGCATGATCTAGTGTTAACTAAATACAAGCTAGGTGCCACCAACCACTAGGAGTATTACAACAAGTGTAGATTCATACTTGTGATTTTGCTTGTGTCTTACTTCAAGCTCAAGGAATCTGGCTTCAAGGTCAAGTAGTCTTCTTGAAGCACTCTTAACCTCAGGTTTGGGAAGAGAGGAAACAAGAGTGATAAATACAAAAATGTACTTAGTGAGGTAGCACTAATTCTAAACAATTTTTGAATCGAATCTTAATTAGTCAAGTAGACCTAATAAGGTTAATAGCATTTCAAGTCAAGAAAAATCGTGAAATCATGTATTTTCATACCTAAGGCATTCGAACATCAAGACAAGCATAGCAAGTAAGTGTCAATTAACCACATTGTCAAGTAAATCAAGTAGCATGACAAGCTTATTAAGTAGTTATCAAGTTATCCAATTTATAGTTCCATTCGAATAGTGATCAAGCATAACAAGCATGTATCAAGTAGACCAAGTTTACATGTCAAACAAAAAGCATTAATTGCTTTCATGACAAGTAACAAGCCTTACATGACTTATATCTGAAGTAACAAACATTACATAGCTTACGTATCAAGTACAAGCAATTCATGGTCCATATATCAATTAACAAGCTTTACATATCATGTACAATTATATCAAGTGTACAAGTATACAATTCAAGTAACATGTAAGCCTTAAGCCTAATTTATTGCTTGTTTACTTTCCTTAATTTTAAGCCTTATTACTTAGCTATCCATTATACATTTTTATCATCACAAAACAGTCCATAATATTCATGTATAATCAAAACAGTCCATGTAACTTGTATGTACCATTTTATCATCACAAAACAGTCCATAATATTCATGTATAGTCAAAACAGTCCATGTGACTTGTGTATACAATTTTATCATCACAAAATTGTCCATAATATTCGTGTATAGTCAAAACAGTCCATGTAACTTGTATGTACCATTTTATCATCATAAAACAGTCCATAATGTTCATACATAGTCCATGTGACTTGTATATAAATTTTTTTATCATCACAATACAGTCCATAATATTTATATATAGTCAAAACAGTCCATGTGACTTGTGTATACAATTTTATCATCACAAAACAGTCCATAATATTCATATATAGTCAAAACAGTCCATGTGACTTGTGTATACAATTTTATCATCACAAAACAGTCCATAATATTCATATATAGTCAAAACAGTCCATGTGACTTGTATACACAATTTTATCATCACAAAACAGTCCATAATTGCATGTGCAAGTAGACAAGGCAGCATTACTCATGTTACATAGTTTAATCACACAAACACAGTCATTAATTGCATGTACAAGTTGTACATGGCAGAAACACTCATTAATTCGAGTAAGATCTAGATTTTCTTCAAGTAACAATCATGCAGCAAGAAATTCGAGTATACAAGTCAAGTCACGCAATCAAGATTGCAAGTCAAGAATCAAGCATTTCAGGTCAAGCAATTCGAGTATACAAGTCAAGTCTAAGCATAGGGAATTATCATTTCAATAGTTTTATTTCAAGAATCAAGCATTTCAGGTCAAGCAATTCGAGTATTTCAAGAATTCATGTCAAGTGATTCAAGTGTTCAAGGTTTCTTGTCAAGTAATTTAAGTATTTCAAGATATAATTCAAGTGTTCAAGGTTTTCTTTTGAATTTCTTATTCGATTTCTCAATAAGGTTTATTTCTTTTAACACGTTTTCCTTGGATCATAATTGGTTATGGATGACATTGGTCATAAAGGTCAAAGAATCCTATTCTCACTATCCAACCAACCGTCGCCAATCTCGTACAACTCCCCCGTTACCGCCTACTATCGCCAATAACATATTACATGTAATGGGGCGTCCCCCCGAGCCATGGCTCATGGACCGTAGTCCCAAGTATACCATCCATCATACCATTGTATCCAATGACTTCCATTGAAGGGAACTTAAGTCTTTTAAATATTTAACATTCATTAGAGGGTATCTTATGGCACAAGAATTCTCATTTTACTTTAAAGCTTGTTGTTGTTTCTTATGTTTTATGCTTTCATGTTCAAGTCAAGATAATGTATTGAAGAATCACATTCAAGCAAGTTATAGCAATATCATGCTTAGCCCTTAGGCTAGTTGAGCCTTAGCTCTTCAATTCACATTTTACCTTGACATTCAAGCAAGTATTCGAACTTATACCCTTAGGCAACAAGCAATGTCTTTATTTCCTGGTTCAATTCGTGCTATCAACATATACATCATAAAGTATTATTAAGCCAGCATTCGAGTACAAGATTAGCATACTCAATTCAAGTCATTTAACATGTACAAGCATTATGCATACTTCACAAGTCAAGCAAGACACTCAAGTATCGACATGTAACAAGTCAAGTATACCAATCATGTAACAAGTAGTTCATGCTTACATATTGTCAAGTGAAGTACACATGTTATTTCAAGCTAGCCATTCGAATACATGCCATCTTTGGCATCAAGCAAGTCAAGTAGATCACAATCAAGGTACAAGGGATCAAGCAATGTCTTATAAATCATGAATCACATCTTGTTAGCAAGTATTACACCATGGAGAATATACAAGCAAGCATTCACATAACCATCTTATTCATCAAGTAAGCATTTAACATACACTATCTTAGGCATCAAGCAGGCATTCGAATGAATAGCATTCAAGACACAAAGATCACACATCATGAAATTACATATACGCTACTATTCGAATAGCCAAATTCAAGAACAAGAATTCACACTTTTGTTTTCACTTTTCTTTTTGATTAACTAGTCAACTTTCATACTTTTATTTACTTACAAGTTTAGCTTAGCCAATCTTCCTTTTATATGCATGATCAAGCCCTTATTAAGTCCATTTAAAAAAATACAAGGATGATAGGAAATTTAAACATGTATATCCTAACCCTACCAAAGATACACTCACAATACTCCAAGCTTAGCTAGTCTTGGATCCACACTCCTTTGTTCTTTGATTTAAGATGTTCCACCCTTTCTTCTTCCACCAAGTTCACTCCGGGTTCTAACACATTACACAAGTAAATACATATTAAAACAAGTTCACATAATCATTCAACCAAGGCAATATTACTAGTACACAACATATACAAATCTGGCAGCATGTTCATATATATTCTTTACTACACAAAACTACAATTGTCTATACTCTAATTCATGTAAAACAAGGTAGTAACCACTGTCCCAAAACTGTTTACAAAATATTTTTCAATACTGTCCAGAATTGCCTATATTGCTGCTGCCAAGTAGCTTGTACTCTGCTCATTTAATCATGCATAACTTTATTTCGTACGTCAGAAATTTATTTAGTTTATACCGTTAGAAATATTCCAACAGTATAGGCCTTGCATTTTAATGTTTTACCAATTAATACAGTTTTTAGTTCAAAGATAGGGCAATTGCATTACTGGATAGTTTGCACTGTCCAAAGGCTTTCATTTCTAGAGTTCACTCTACTACCCAAAATTCAATCCTGTTTGTTCCTAGTGAAAATAGACATGTCAAGGTTCATTCCATTTAAATTCTAGCCCTAAATTCGATTCATGCAATTTAGGGTGATTTTTCAAAGTTATTGCCCAAAACAGAGTATTTTGGGCAGATTACACTAGATCAAGTTCTAGTTTCCTTAATTCATTTAGATCATATTTTAGGGTGTTAATTCAATTTATATATATTCTTATACTTGTTTAGGTCAGTCCATTTTATGTATTAAACATGTGAAAGTAGGGCGTTTGAGCTACATGCTCAAATGGATTCATTTAAGTAACATCCTAACTAAATTTCCAGCAGTGTGTTAACATTTCATGCTTGAATTATATGGAATTCATTTTCCAGTAAATTTCCAGTAGCATCTAAATCATTTCTCTAGCAATTCAATGGAATTACAATGGAAGAAAGAGTACCTCACCCACTTCCTTATCAATCGGCAAAACTTGAAGAACCTAAACAAATAAAATCTCTATCTCCAACGTCCATGGCTAAGCTCCAAGCTTTCTCTCTCTTTTCTATTTTCTCTCCTCATGTTCAGTTAAGGGAAGATGAAGATGACCCCTTTGTTTTCATCTTCCCCCCCAAAGTTGTGAGTCACCTTTTCTAAACACATGTTCACATAAATTGTTGACACGTGTTTAAGTCTCATGCTTTAAATTACTTTTACATGCAATCTATCAAGTTTTGCATGTTCACAATTCTAACTTCCCAATTAAGCTCTTAGTCTTTAATTCTCATTCAAATTGGCCCTTGATTCCTTTATTAATCCTTTATTCGGTTTAATCCATTATCAAAATGGTTATCCATAATTTTAATGTTTCTATTTTGGTCCCTCTTATTCAATTACTTCATTAATGATAGATCCAACAAATTATTTAGCTTTCTAATTTGGATCATAATTCTAGGCTGGGTTTTGGGGTATTACAATTCTCCCCTTAAAAGAAATTCACCCTCAAATTTCTCTCGAATTAAGAAACCAAGTCTATCGTTTAGATAGAATAGAAGAAGTTGATTAAGCAAGAAACAGAAGCCTATACAGTACAATAATCTCCTAGGTGGCACACTAGACTTATGACAATGCAACAAGTCTCAGTTTAGTCCGAGAATCAACTAAACCTTAGCTACGATACTAATAAATGTAATAACCCCTACCCGGTTTAGTAGAAAACCAGCTTGGGAGCGGTACAGTACATTGGAAACGAGAACCAATTAAAATTTTTCGAACTCATCCCTAATAGATGAGTTGAGCGACTAACAAGCAACCTAGGCATCTACAATCGATCATATATCCAAGAGCGCATGCTTTCATTCAAGAATATTTCAAAGATCATAAACATTCACTTTTAATTATGCAAGCATAAACATATTTCTTTTCATTATAGGTTACCACTTTGCATTTCACTTCTAAGCTATAATCAAGGATGTTTATTACTTAAACATGTGAACGTGCATAGCATTCATGTATCATACTTAGACAAGAACGTGTTCATTCCTTACACATTTGGAAATATACTAGTTCATGCATACTATAAGTCATTCTAACCTTCAACAAGTCTTCACTATTGCATTCGCATAATTTTAACATTATATGCACCAAGATTTAACAATCATTTGATTAACCACTTCCATTTTACATTTCATTCAATGTTATCATACATATATATACACATTGCATTCTAATGACATAGATAACAAACAAGCATTCATTTCGTTTCATTCTCCTTTAAATCAGTACATGTAACATTTCATGAAGTTTGACTAATTCATAACAATTAACAATAACATGTATACAATGGCCTAGAATTTAAATTATACCTTTAGACTAGAACATGTTTACAATAGCATACACATACCAAATTAACAAGGCAAGATCTTCTAAGATATCTTATGCCCGACATGTAAACACTTTAGTTGTTCGATTAGCATATATGGATAGCAAAGATTCATGTCATTCATTCAGGTGTTCATTTGTTCATGTAAGCATTTGTAACATTCTATCAAGTGTCCATATTTCACACAAGACATTCGAATAACATAAGTAAGCTAGATCATAAGCATTTCCATTCGCGTTTATACATATGCATAACATTACCCTTTCATATACATGGAAATCGTAGTATTTACGTATCAAGTTCTAGCAACCAAGTTCGATTACATGGAAGACCCATTTCAAGAACATAAAAATATACAAGATTTCAAACATCCAAAATGCATGATCTAGTGTTAACTAAATACAAGCTAGGTGCAACCAACTACTAGGAGTATTATAATAAGTGTAGATTCATACTTGTGCTTTTGCTTGTGTCTTACTTCAAGCTCAAGGAATCTGGCTTCAAGGTCAAGTAGTCTTCTTGAAGCGCTCTTAACCTGGGGTTTGGGAAGAGAGGAAAGCGAGAGTGATAAGTACAAAAATGTACTTACTGAGGTAGCACTAATTCTAACCAATTTTTGAATCAAATCTTAATTAATCAAGTAGATCTAATAAGTTTAATAGCATTTCAAGTCAAACAAAATCATGAAATCATGTATTGTCATACCTAAGGCATTCTAACACCAAGACAAGCATAGCAAGTAAGTATCAAGTAGCCACATTGTCAAGTAAATCAAGTAGCATGACAACCTTATCAAGTATTTATCAAGTTATCCAATTTCTAGTTCCATTCGAGTAGTGATCAAGCATAACAAGCATATATCAAGTAGACCAAGTTTACATGTCAAACAAAAAGCATTTCATTGCTTTCGTGACAAGTAACAAGCCTTACATGACTTATATCTCAAGTAACAAACATTACGTATCAAGTACAAGCATTCCATGGTCCATATATCAAGTAACAAGCTTTACATATCATGTACATTTATATCAAGTGTACAAGTATACAATTCAAGTAACATGTAAGCCTTAAGCCTTATTTATTGCTTGTTTACTTTCCTTAATTTTAAGCCTTATTACTTAGCTGTCCATTATACATGTTTATACATTTTTATCATCACAAAACAGTCCATAATATTCATGTATAATCAAAACAGTCCATGTAACTTGTATGTACCATTTTATCATCACAAAACAGTCCATAATATTCATGTATAGTCAAAACAGTCCATGTGATTTGTGTATATAATTTTATCATCACAAAACAGTCCATAATATTCATGTATAGTCAAAACCGTCCATGTAACTTGTATGTACCATTTTATCATCACTAAACAGTCCATAATGTTCATACATAGTCAAAGCAGTCCATGTGCCTTGTATATAAAATTTTTTATCATCACAATACAGTCCATAATATTTATATATAGTCAAAACAGTCCATGTGACTTGTGTATACAATTTTATCATCACAAAACAGTCCATAATATTCATATATAGTCAAAACAGTCCATGTGACTTGTGTATACAATTTTATCACCACAAAACAGCCCATAATATTCATAGATAGTCAAAACAGTCCATGTGACTTGTGTATACAATTTTATCATCACAAAACAGTCCATAATTGCATGTACAAGTAGACAAGACAACATTACTCATATCACATAGTTTAATCACACAAAAACAGTCATTAATTGTATGTACAAGTTGTACATGGCAGAAACACTCATTAATTCGAGTAAGATCTAGATCTTCTTCAAGTAACAATCATGCTGCAAGAAATTCGAGTATACAAGTCAAGTCAAGTAATCAAGATTGCATGTCAAGCAATTTAAGCAAGCCAATCAAGTAAACATCGGCTCAAGTGAGGCCATAAGCCATTTCAAGAAATAAATCATACAATACAAGGTCCAAGCATAGGCAATTATCATTTCAAGAGCTTCATGTCAAAAATCAAGCATTTTAGGTCAAGCAATTCAAGTATTTCAAGAATTCATGTCAAGTGATTCAAGTGTTCAAGGGTTCTTTTCAAGTAATTTAAGTATTTCAAGATATAATTCAAGTGTTCAAGATTTTCTTTTGAATTTCTTATTCGATTTCTCAATAAGGTTCATTTCTTTTAACATGTTTGCCTTGGATCACAATTGGTTATGGATGACATTGGTCCGTGTTTGACCATAAAGGTCCAAGAATCCTATACTTCTCACTATCCAACCAACTGTCACCAATCTCCGTACAACTCCCCCGTTACCTCCTACTATCGCCAATAACATATTACATGTAATGGGGCGTCCCCTTGAGCTGTGGCTCATGGACCATAGTCCCAAGTATACCATCCATCATACCATTGTATCCAAGGACTTCCATTGAAGGCAACTTAAGTCTTTTAAATATTTAACTTTCATTAGAGGGTATTTTATGGCACAATAATTCTCATTTTACTTTAAAGCTTGTTGTTGTTTCTTATGTTTTATGCTTTCATGTTCAAGTCAAGATAATTGTATTGAAGAATCACATTCAAGCAAGTTATAGCAATATCATGCTTAGCCCTTAGGCTAGTTGAGCCTTAGCTCTTCAATTCACATTTTACCTTTACATTCAAGCAAGTATTCGAATATATACCCTTAGGCAACAAGCAATGTCTTTATTTCATGGTTCAATTCGTGCTATCAACATATACATCATAAAGTATTATTAAACCAGCATTCGAGTACAAGTTTAGCATACTCAATTCAAGTCATTTAACATGTACAAGCATTATGCATACTTTACAAGTCAAGCAACATATTCAAGCAAGACACTCAAGTATCGACATGTAACAAGTCAAGTATACTAATCATGTAACAAGTAGTTCATGCTTACATATCGTCAAGTCAAGTACACATGTTATTTCAAGCTAGCCATTCGAATACATGCCATCTTTGGAATGAAGCAAGTCAAGTAGATCACAATCAAGGTACAAGGGATCAAGCAATGTCTTATAAATCATGAATCACATCTTGTTAGCAAGTATTACACCATGGAGAATATACAAGCAAGCATTCACATAAGCATCTTATTCATCAAGTAAGCATTTAGCATACACTATCTTAGGCATCAAGCAGGCATTCGAATGAATAGCATTCAAGACACAAAGATCACACATCATATATCATGAAATTACATATGTGCTACTATTGAATAGCGATTCAGAACAGAATTCACACTTTTGTTTTCACTTTTCTTTTTGATTATCTAGTCAACTTTCATGCTTTTATTTAGTTACAAGTTTAGCTTAGCCAATCTTCCTTTTATATGCATGATCAAGCCTTTATTAAGTCCATTTAAAACAATACAAGGATGGCAGGAAATTTAAACATGTATATTTGGTTAGGACCTAAGTCCTAACCCTACCAAAGCTACACTCACAATATTCTAAGCTTAGCTAGTCTTGATCTACACTCCTTTGTTCTTAGCTTTAGGATGTTCCATTCTTTCCTCTTCCACCAAGTTTACTCCTGGTTCTAACACATTACACAAGTAAATACATATTAAAACAAGTTCACATAATCATTCAACCAAGGCAATATTACTAGTACACAACATATACAAATCTGGTAGCATGTTCATATATATTCTTTACTACAAATAACTACAATTGTCTATACTCTAATTCATGTAAAATAGGGCAGTAACCATTGTCAGAAATCTGTCCAGAATTGCCTATACTGCTGCTGTCAGGCAGCTTGTACTATGCTCATTTAATCATGCATAACTTTTATTCCGTACGTCAGAAATTCAATTAGTTTATACCGTTAGAAATATTATTTAACCCTCTTTCGAATAGTATAGGCCTTGCATTTTAATGTTTTCCAATTAATACAGTTTTTAGTTCAAAGACAGGTGTAATTGCATTATTGGACAGTTTGCACTATCCAAAGGTTTTCATATGCATACTATAAGTCATTCTAACCTTCAACAAGTCTTCACCATTGCATTCACATAATTTTAACATTATATGCACCAAGATTTAACAATCATTTGATTAGCCATTTCCATTTTATATTTCATTCAATGTTATCATACATATATATACACATTGCATTCTAATGACATAGATAACAAACAAGCATTCATTTCGTTTCATTCTCCTTTAAATCAGTACATGTAACATTTCATGAAGTTTGACTAATTCATAACGATCAACCATAATATGTATACAATGGTCTAGCATTCAAATTATACCTTTAGACTAGAACATGTTTACAACAGCATGCACATACCAAATTAACAAGGCAAGATCATCTAAGATATCTTATGCACGACATGTGAACACTTTAGGTGTTCGATTAGCATACATGGATAGCAAGGATTCATGTCATTCATTCATGTGTTCATTTGTTCATGTAAGCATTTGTAACATTCTATCAAGTGTCTATATTTCACACAAGACATTCAGATAACACAAGTAACCTAGATCATAAGCATTTCCATTCACGTTTATACATATGCACATCATTACTCTTTCATATACATGGAAATCGTAGTATTTACGTATCAAGTTCTAGCGACCAAGTTCGATTACATGGAAGACCCATTTCAAGAACATATAAATATACAAGATTTCAAACATCCAAAATGCATGATCTAGTGTTAACTAAATACAAGCTAGGTGCCACCACCACCACTAGGAGTATTACAACAAGTGTAGATTCATACTTGTGATTTTGCTTGTGTCTTACTTCAAGCTCAAGGAATCTGGCTTCAAGGTCAAGTAGTCTTCTTGAAGCACTCTTAACCTCAGGTTTGGGAAGAGAGGAAACAAGAGTGATAAATACAAAAATGTACTTAGTGAGGTAGCACTAATTCTAAACAATTTTTGAATCGAATCTTAATTAGTCAAGTAGACCTAATAAGGTTAATAGCATTTCAAGTCAAGAAAAATCGTGAAATCATGTATTTTCATACCTAAGGCATTCGAACATCAAGACAAGCATAGCAAGTAAGTGTCAATTAACCACATTGTCAAGTAAATCAAGTAGCATGACAAGCTTATTAAGTAGTTATCAAGTTATCCAATTTATAGTTCCATTCGAATAGTGATCAAGCATAACAAGCATGTATCAAGTAGACCAAGTTTACATGTCAAACAAAAAGCATTAATTGCTTTCATGACAAGTAACAAGCCTTACATGACTTATATCTGAAGTAACAAACATTACATAGCTTACGTATCAAGTACAAGCAATTCATGGTCCATATATCAATTAACAAGCTTTACATATCATGTACAATTATATCAAGTGTACAAGTATACAATTCAAGTAACATGTAAGCCTTAAGCCTAATTTATTGCTTGTTTACTTTCCTTAATTTTAAGCCTTATTACTTAGCTATCCATTATACATTTTTATCATCACAAAACAGTCCATAATATTCATGTATAATCAAAACAGTCCATGTAACTTGTATGTACCATTTTATCATCACAAAACAGTCCATAATATTCATGTATAGTCAAAACAGTCCATGTGACTTGTGTATACAATTTTATCATCACAAAATTGTCCATAATATTCGTGTATAGTCAAAACAGTCCATGTAACTTGTATGTACCATTTTATCATCATAAAACAGTCCATAATGTTCATACATAGTCCATGTGACTTGTATATAAATTTTTTTATCATCACAATACAGTCCATAATATTTATATATAGTCAAAACAGTCCATGTGACTTGTGTATACAATTTTATCATCACAAAACAGTCCATAATATTCATATATAGTCAAAACAGTCCATGTGACTTGTGTATACAATTTTATCATCACAAAACAGTCCATAATATTCATATATAGTCAAAACAGTCCATGTGACTTGTATACACAATTTTATCATCACAAAACAGTCCATAATTGCATGTGCAAGTAGACAAGGCAGCATTACTCATGTTACATAGTTTAATCACACAAAACACAGTCATTAATTGCATGTACAAGTTGTACATGGCAGAAACACTCATTAATTCGAGTAAGATCTAGATTTTCTTCAAGTAACAATCATGCAGCAAGAAATTGAGTATACAAGTCAAGTCACGCAATCAAGATTGCAAGTCAAGAATCAAGCATTTCAGGTCAAGCAATTCGAGTATACAAGTCAAGTCTAAGCATAGGGAATTATCATTTCAATAGTTTTATTTCAAGAATCAAGCATTTCAGGTCAAGCAATTGAGTATTTCAAGAATTCATGTCAAGTGATTCAAGTGTTCAAGGTTTCTTGTCAAGTAATTTAAGTATTTCAAGATATAATTCAAGTGTTCAAGGTTTTCTTTTGAATTTCTTATTCGATTTCTCAATAAGGTTTATTTCTTTTAACACGTTTTCCTTGGATCATAATTGGTTATGGATGACATTGGTCATAAAGGTCAAAGAATCCTATTCTCACTATCCAACCAACCGTCGCCAATCTCGTACAACTCCCGTTACGCCTACTATCGCCAATAACATATTACATGTAATGGGGCGTCCCCGAACCATGGCTCATGGACCGTAGTCCCAAGTATACCATCCATCATACCATTGTATCCAATGACTTCCATTGAAGGGAACTTAAGTCTTTTAAATATTTAACATTCATTAGAGGGTATCTTATGGCACAAGAATTCTCATTTTACTTTAAAAGCTTGTTGTTGTTTCTTATGTTTTATGCTTTCATGTTCAAGTCAAGATAATGTATTGAAGAATCACATTCAAGCAAGTTATAGCAATATCATGCTTAGCCCTTAGGCTAGTTGAGCCTTAGCTCTTCAATTCACATTTTACCTTGACATTCAAGCAAGTATTCGAACTTATACCCTTAGGCAACAAGCAATGTCTTTATTTCCTGGTTCAATTCGTGCTATCAACATATACATCATAAAGTATTATTAAGCCAGCATTCGAGTACAAGATTAGCATACTCAATTCAAGTCATTTAACATGTACAAGCATTATGCATACTTCACAAGTCAAGCAAGACACTCAAGTATCGACATGTAACAAGTCAAGTATACCAATCATGTAACAAGTAGTTCATGCTTACATATTGTCAAGTGAAGTACACATGTTATTTCAAGCTAGCCATTCGAATACATGCCATCTTTGGCATCAAGCAAGTCAAGTAGATCACAATCAAGGTACAAGGGATCAAGCAATGTCTTATAAATCATGAATCACATCTTGTTAGCAAGTATTACACCATGGAGAATATACAAGCAAGCATTCACATAACCATCTTATTCATCAAGTAAGCATTTAACATACACTATCTTAGGCATCAAGCAGGCATTCGAATGAATAGCATTCAAGACACAAAGATCACACATCATGAAATTACATATACGCTACTATTGAATAGCCAAATTCAAGAACAAGAATTCACACTTTTGTTTTCACTTTTCTTTTTGATTAACTAGTCAACTTTCATACTTTTATTTACTTACAAGTTTAGCTTAGCCAATCTTCCTTTTATATGCATGATCAAGCCCTTATTAAGTCCATTTAAAAAATACAAGGATGATAGGAAATTTAAACATGTATATCCTAACCCTACCAAAGATACACTCACAATACTCCAAGCTTAGCTAGTCTTGGATCCACACTCCTTTGTTCTTTGATTTAAGATGTTCCACCCTTTCTTCTTCCACCAAGTTCACTCCGGGTTCTAACACATTACACAAGTAAATACATATTAAAACAAGTTCACATAATCATTCAACCAAGGCAATATTACTAGTACACAACATATACAAATCTGGGCAGCATGTTCATATATATTCTTTACTACACAAAACTACAATTGTCTATACTCTAATTCATGTAAAACAAGGTAGTAACCACTGTCCCAAAACTGTTTACAAAATATTTTTCAATACTGTCCAGAATTGCCTATATTGCTGCTGCCAAGTAGCTTGTACTCTGCTCATTTAATCATGCATAACTTTATTTCGTACGTCAGAAATTTATTTAGTTTATACCGTTAGAAATATTCCAACAGTATAGGCCTTGCATTTTAATGTTTTACCAATTAATACAGTTTTTAGTTCAAAGATAGGGCAATTGCATTACTGGATAGTTTGCACTGTCCAAAGGCTTTCATTTCTAGAGTTCACTCTACTACCCAAAATTCAATCCTGTTTGTTCCTAGTGAAAATAGACATGTCAAGGTTCATTCCATTTAAATTCTAGCCCTAAATTCGATTCATGCAATTTAGGGTGATTTTTCAAAGTTATTGCCCAAAACAGAGTATTTTGGGCAGATTACACTAGATCAAGTTCTAGTTTCCTTAATTCATTTAGATCATATTTTAGGGTGTTAATTCAATTTATATATATTCTTATACTTGTTTAGGTCAGTCCATTTTATGTATTAAACATGTGAAAGTAGGGCGTTTGAGCTACATGCTCAAATGGATTCATTTAAGTAACATCCTAACTAAATTTCCAAAAGTGTGTTAACATTTCATGCTTGAATTATATGGAATTCATTTTCCAGTAAATTTCCAGTAGCATCTAAATCATTTCTCTAGCAATTCAATGGAATTACAATGGAAGAAAGAGTACCTCACCCACTTCCTTATCAATCGGCAAAACTTGAAGAACCTAAACAAATAAAATCTCTATCTCCAACGTCCATGGCTAAGCTCCAAGCTTTCTCTCTCTTTTCTATTTTCTCTCCTCATGTTCAGTTAAGGGAAGATGAAGATGACCCCTTTGTTTTCATCTTCCCCCCCAAAGTTGTGAGTCACCTTTTCTAAACACATGTTCACATAAATTGTTGACACGTGTTTAAGTCTCATGCTTTAAATTACTTTTACATGCAATCTATCAAGTTTTGCATGTTCACAATTCTAACTTCCCAATTAAGCTCTTAGTCTTTAATTCTCATTCAAATTGGCCCTTGATTCCTTTATTAATCCTTTATTCGGTTTAATCCATTATCAAAATGGTTATCCATAATTTTAATGTTTCTATTTTGGTCCCTCTTATTCAATTACTTCATTAATGATAGATCCAACAAATTATTTAGCTTTCTAATTTGGATCATAATTCTAGGCTGGGTTTTGGGGTATTACAATTCTCCCCCTTAAAAGAAATTCACCCTCAAATTTCTCTCGAATTAAGAAACCAAGTCTATCGTTTAGATAGAATAGAAGAAGTTCAGTTAAGCAAGAACAGAAGCCTATACAGTACAATAATCTCCTAGGTGGCACACTAGACTTATGACAATGCAACAAGTCTCAGTTTAGTCCGAGAATCAACTAAACCTTAGCTCTGATACTAATAAATGTAATAACCCCTACCCCGGTTTAGTAGAAAACCAGCTTGGGAGCGGTACAGAGTACATTGGAAACGAGAACCAATTAAAATTTTTCGAACTCATCCCTAATAGATGAGTTGAGCGACTAGCAAGCAACCTAGGCATCTACAATCGATCATATATCCAAGAGCATGCTTTCATTCAAGAATATTTCAAAGATCATAAACATTCACTTTTAATTATGCAAGCATAAACATATTTCTTTTCATTATAGGTTACCACTTTGCATTTCACTTCTAAGCTATAATCAAGGATGTTTATTACTTAAACATGTGAACGTGCATAGCATTCATGTATCATACTTAGACAAGAACGTGTTCATTCCTTACACATTTGGAAATATACTAGTTCATGCATACTATAAGTCATTCTAACCTTCAACAAGTCTTCACTATTGCATTCGCATAATTTTAACATTATATGCACCAAGATTTAACAATCATTTGATTAACCACTTCCATTTTACATTTCATTCAATGTTATCATACATATATATACACATTGCATTCTAATGACATAGATAACAAACAAGCATTCATTTCGTTTCATTCTCCTTTAAATCAGTACATGTAACATTTCATGAAGTTTGACTAATTCATAACAATTAACAATAACATGTATACAATGGCCTAGAATTTAAATTATACCTTTAGACTAGAACATGTTTACAATAGCATACACATACCAAATTAACAAGGCAAGATCTTCTAAGATATCTTATGCCCGACATGTAAACACTTTAGTTGTTCGATTAGCATATATGGATAGCAAAGATTCATGTCATTCATTCAGGTGTTCATTTGTTCATGTAAGCATTTGTAACATTCTATCAAGTGTCCATATTTCACACAAGACATTGAATAACATAAGTAAGCTAGATCATAAGCATTTCCATTCGCGTTTATACATATGCATAACATTACCCTTTCATATACATGGAAATCGTAGTATTTACGTATCAAGTTCTAGCAACCAAGTTCGATTACATGGAAGACCCATTTCAAGAACATAAAAATATACAAGATTTCAAACATCCAAAATGCATGATCTAGTGTTAACTAAATACAAGCTAGGTGCAACCAACTACTAGGAGTATTATAATAAGTGTAGATTCATACTTGTGCTTTTGCTTGTGTCTTACTTCAAGCTCAAGGAATCTGGCTTCAAGGTCAAGTAGTCTTCTTGAAGCGCTCTTAACCTGGGGTTTGGGAAGAGAGGAAACGAGAGTGATAAGTACAAAAATGTACTTACTGAGGTAGCACTAATTCTAACCAATTTTTGAATCAAATCTTAATTAATCAAGTAGATCTAATAAGTTTAATAGCATTTCAAGTCAAACAAAATCATGAAATCATGTATTGTCATACCTAAGGCATTCTAACACCAAGACAAGCATAGCAAGTAAGTATCAAGTAGCCACATTGTCAAGTAAATCAAGTAGCATGACAACCTTATCAAGTATTTATCAAGTTATCCAATTTCTAGTTCCATTCGAGTAGTGATCAAGCATAACAAGCATATATCAAGTAGACCAAGTTTACATGTCAAACAAAAAGCATTTCATTGCTTTCGTGACAAGTAACAAGCCTTACATGACTTATATCTCAAGTAACAAACATTACGTATCAAGTACAAGCATTCCATGGTCCATATATCAAGTAACAAGCTTTACATATCATGTACATTTATATCAAGTGTACAAGTATACAATTCAAGTAACATGTAAGCCTTAAGCCTTATTTATTGCTTGTTTACTTTCCTTAATTTTAAGCCTTATTACTTAGCTGTCCATTATACATGTTTATACATTTTTATCATCACAAACAGTCCATAATATTCATGTATAATCAAAACAGTCCATGTAACTTGTATGTACCATTTTATCATCACAAAACAGTCCATAATATTCATGTATAGTCAAAACAGTCCATGTGATTTGTGTATATAATTTTATCATCACAAAACAGTCCATAATATTCATGTATAGTCAAAACCGTCCATGTAACTTGTATGTACCATTTTATCATCACTAAACAGTCCATAATGTTCATACATAGTCAAAGCAGTCCATGTGCCTTGTATATAAAATTTTTTATCATCACAATACAGTCCATAATATTTATATATAGTCAAAACAGTCCATGTGACTTGTGTATACAATTTTATCATCACAAAACAGTCCATAATATTCATATATAGTCAAAACAGTCCATGTGACTTGTGTATACAATTTTATCACCACAAAACAGCCCATAATATTCATAGATAGTCAAAACAGTCCATGTGACTTGTGTATACAATTTTATCATCACAAAACAGTCCATAATTGCATGTACAAGTAGACAAGACAACATTACTCATATCACATAGTTTAATCACACAAAAACAGTCATTAATTGTATGTACAAGTTGTACATGGCAGAAACACTCATTAATTCGAGTAAGATCTAGATCTTCTTCAAGTAACAATCATGCTGCAAGAAATTCGAGTATACAAGTCAAGTCAAGTAATCAAGATTGCATGTCAAGCAATTTAAGCAAGCCAATCAAGTAAACATCGGCTCAAGTGAGGCCATAAGCCATTTCAAGAAATAAATCATACAATACAAGGTCCAAGCATAGGCAATTATCATTTCAAGAGCTTCATGTCAAAAATCAAGCATTTTAGGTCAAGCAATTCAAGTATTTCAAGAATTCATGTCAAGTGATTCAAGTGTTCAAGGGTTCTTTTCAAGTAATTTAAGTATTTCAAGATATAATTCAAGTGTTCAAGATTTTCTTTTGAATTTCTTATTCGATTTCTCAATAAGGTTCATTTCTTTTAACATGTTTGCCTTGGATCACAATTGGTTATGGATGACATTGGTCCGTGTTTGACCATAAAGGTCCAAGAATCCTATACTTCTCACTATCCAACCAACTGTCACCAATCTCCGTACAACTCCCCCGTTACCTCCTACTATCGCCAATAACATATTACATGTAATGGGGTCCCCCTTGAGCTGTGGCTCATGGACCATAGTCCCAAGTATACCATCCATCATACCATTGTATCCAAGGACTTCCATTGAAGGCAACTTAAGTCTTTTAAATATTTAACTTTCATTAGAGGGTATTTTATGGCACAATAATTCTCATTTTACTTTAAAGCTTGTTGTTGTTTCTTATGTTTTATGCTTTCATGTTCAAGTCAAGATAATTGTATTGAAGAATCACATTCAAGCAAGTTATAGCAATATCATGCTTAGCCCTTAGGCTAGTTGAGCCTTAGCTCTTCAATTCACATTTTACCTTTACATTCAAGCAAGTATTCGAATATATACCCTTAGGCAACAAGCAATGTCTTTATTTCATGGTTCAATTCGTGCTATCAACATATACATCATAAAGTATTATTAAACCAGCATTCGAGTACAAGCTTAGCATACTCAATTCAAGTCATTTAACATGTACAAGCATTATGCATACTTTACAAGTCAAGCAACATATTCAAGCAAGACACTCAAGTATCGACATGTAACAAGTCAAGTATACTAATCATGTAACAAGTAGTTCATGCTTACATATCGTCAAGTCAAGTACACATGTTATTTCAAGCTAGCCATTCGAATACATGCCATCTTTGGAATGAAGCAAGTCAAGTAGATCACAATCAAGGTACAAGGGATCAAGCAATGTCTTATAAATCATGAATCACATCTTGTTAGCAAGTATTACACCATGGAGAATATACAAGCAAGCATTCACATAAGCATCTTATTCATCAAGTAAGCATTTAGCATACACTATCTTAGGCATCAAGCAGGCATTCGAATGAATAGCATTCAAGACACAAAGATCACACATCATATATCATGAAATTACATATGTGCTACTATTCGAATAGCCAGATTCAAGAACAAGAATTCACACTTTTGTTTTCACTTTTCTTTTTGATTATCTAGTCAACTTTCATGCTTTTATTTAGTTACAAGTTTAGCTTAGCCAATCTTCCTTTTATATGCATGATCAAGCCTTTATTAAGTCCATTTAAAACAATACAAGGATGGCAGGAAATTTAAACATGTATATTTGGTTAGGACCTAAGTCCTAACCCTACCAAAGCTACACTCACAATATTCTAAGCTTAGCTAGTCTTGATCTACACTCCTTTGTTCTTAGCTTTAGGATGTTCCATTCTTTCCTCTTCCACCAAGTTTACTCCTGGTTCTAACACATTACACAAGTAAATACATATTAAAACAAGTTCACATAATCATTCAACCAAGGCAATATTACTAGTACACAACATATACAAATCTGGTAGCATGTTCATATATATTCTTTACTACAAATAACTACAATTGTCTATACTCTAATTCATGTAAAATAGGGCAGTAACCATTGTCAGAAATCTGTCCAGAATTGCCTATACTGCTGCTGTCAGGCAGCTTGTACTATGCTCATTTAATCATGCATAACTTTTATTCCGTACGTCAGAAATTCAATTAGTTTATACCGTTAGAAATATTATTTAACCCTCTTTCGAATAGTATAGGCCTTGCATTTTAATGTTTTTCCAATTAATACAGTTTTTAGTTCAAAGACAGGGTAATTGCATTATTGGACAGTTTGCACTATCCAAAGGTTTTCATTTCCAGAATTTACTATACTACCTAGAATTCAATTCTGTTTATTCATAGTGAAAATAGACATGTCAAGGTTCATTCAATTTAAATTTTAGCCCTAAATTCAATTGATGCAATTTAGGGTGATTTTTCAAAGTTGCTGCCCAGAACAGAGTATTCTGGGCAGATTACACTAGATCAAGTTCTAGTTTCCTTAATTCATTTAGATCATATTTTAGCATGTTAATTCAATTTATATACATTCTTATACTTTTTATGGTCAGTCCATTTTATGTATTAAACATGTGAAAATAGGGCATTTGAGCTACATACTCAAATGGATTCATTTAAGTAACGTCCTAACTAAATTTCTAGCATTGTGTTAACATTTCATGCTTGAATTACATGGAATTCATTTTCTAGTAAATTTCTCGTAACTTCTAAATCCTTTCTCTAGCAATTCAATGGAATTACAACGGAAGAGAGATTACCTCACCCACTTCCTTATCAATCGGCAAAACTTGAAGAACCTAAGCAAATAAAAGCTCTATCTCCAATGTCCATGGCTAAGCTCCAAGCTTTCCCTCTCTTTTCTATTTTCTCTTCTCATGTTTGGTTAAGGGAAGATGAAGATGACACCTTTGTTTTCATCTTTCCTCCCCAAAGTTGTGAGCCACCTTTTCGAAACACATGTTCACATAAATTGTTGTCATGTGTTTAGGTCTCATGCTTTAAATTACTTTTACATGCAATCTATCAAGTTTTGCATGTTCACAATTCTAACTTCCCAATTAAGCTCTTAGTCTTTAATTCTCATTCAAATTGGCCCTTGATTCTTTTATTAATCCTTTATTCGGTTTAATCCATTCTTAAAATGGTTATCCATATTTTTAATATTTCTATTTTGGTCCTTCTTATTCAATTACTTCATTAATGATAGATCTAACAAATTATTTAGCTTTCTAATTTGGATCATAATTCTAGGCCGGGTTTTGGGGTATTACAAAATCCTCTTTTACAGATCTTGGAGGACATGCTACGAGCATGTATTATAGATTTTGACGGATCGTGGGAGAAATCCCTACCCCTCATTGAATTTGTATACAACAATAGCTATCAAGCTGCTATCAAGATGGCACCCTATAAAGCATTGTATAGAAGGCGTTGTCGAACTCCCTTGTGTTGTTCTAAGCTCGGTGAAGGCAAGATGTTGGGCCTTGATTTACTTCAAAAAGCTGAATAACATGATGCCATTATCCACGACCGTTTGAAAGCAGCCTTTAACCGACAGAAGGCCTATGTTGATCTTAGGCGTAGGGATATTCAATATGAGGTTGGTGAAAAAGCCTTCCTCAAGGTTTCACCATGGAAGAAGGTTTTGAGGTTTGGTACGAAAGGGAAATTGAGTCCCTAATTTATTGACCCTTTTGAGGTTACTAAAAAAGTTGGACCGTGGCTTATCGCTTATTGTTGCCCTCATAAATGAGTAAAATCCATGATGTGTTTCATGTATCCATGCTTCGGAAGTATCATTCTGATCCTTCGCACATCATTGAGCCTGAATCTGTAGAAATTCAATCCAACTTACTCTATGAAGAAGAACTAGTTCAAATTCTTGCAAGGGAAGTAAAAAAACTTCGCAACAAGACTATTCCATTGGTTAAAGTGCTCTAGAAGAGCCATACTGCTAAGGAAGCAACATGGGAGCTAGAGGAGACAATGTGGAAGCAATATCCTTATCTCTTCGATCCAGGTAAAAATTTGAGAACGAATTTTTCTTAAATGGGGGAGAGTTGTAACACCCCGAAATCCGGCCTAGTCAGAATTGGGTTCCGGCGATCAAAAACCCTATATCAAAAATGTCCAAATATTGTATTAATACTACCACAAGGTCAATTGTATCGGTATCAGACTCTAGTTGAGTTCAATTATTGTTTAAGGATCTTATTGAGAGTATTGGAAACCTTTTAGTGGCTAAATTATAGAAACTGAAAGTTTGGGGATAAAAATATAAGGAAATAAGAGTTGAGGGACTAACCTTGCGATTAGCTCCTCCTCAATTATAAATCCTATATGTGGGATAACCGGGAGAGCTTCATTCATTGAAAGGAAAGCCTTCAATTAAAATGAAGCAAATAGATAAAGTTTGGGAAGCTTACCGAAACCCCTCTAAGCAAGCACCTCACCAAGCTATCATCTCCTACCTAAGCAAGCACCTCCATTGTTGAGATTGAAGAAAGCTTAGTTTTGATCGGTTTATCGTTATGAAAACAATCCTAGCTAACGGGTAAGCTTATTCCCTCAAGCTATTATTGAAATCTGTGGATAAATCGAGTTAAATCCTAAGCTAGGGTTTGGCCATCCATGGGGTTTGATAGCTAATAAACTATTTTAAGCTTCAATAATGATTTTGATATCATTGTATTGTTTACGGTATCATGTTAATGATTATAACACAATCCTATTGTTTTTACCTAGCTCAAGAAGTTGGTAGAGATCATCCACTGTCACCAACAAAAGCTAGGAACAAGGGGATTTCCTTCGAGAGCCTTGAAAGCTTTGGAATATCGAGGTGAGTGTAGTCAGAGTCTCAGGATTAGGCTAGGTGCTTTTCTGACTTTATCATTAATAGAATTGTTATTGCTAACTCCATTGTTAAGGATTATTGCATCTAACTACTTATCGGACATTATGGTAAGCATTGGTAAATTATCGCATTGAGTATTGAGCATTGTCAATGCCATCATTATCGTTATTGAACATCGGACATAGCTATCATTGTTGTCATTAAGTACTATTATTGCCATTATCGTCGCCATTGTCATTGAATCGTGAAAATATGGGACATTGATATAGAGCATTGATATAGCCATTGTCATTGATCATTCAAGTCAACATCATTATTGTCATCGAAACATTGTAAATGAAGCATCGATCATTGTTGATGTTATTGGGATCATTGGACATTGCCATTGTTATTGATATTGTCATTGAACATAGACACCGAAATATTGTTTATCGGTAAGAACTTTGAACATGGCTATTAATATTGAACGTGAATTATTGATATTGTCACTGGACCTTGGATTCGAAGGACTTTGGATACAATTGGCATGCCATATTGATTTGACTACGACCTAGGGCTATAGCTTATATTGATTTGGTGAGGCGGAGGGATGTGTTGTGATATTGGTCATATTGGCGAGGCAGAGGGACTAGACCATTCATTGATTTGGCGAGGCGTAGGAATTCGCTATCCACTATCTTGAATCGATCCAATGGTTACTGATGAATTAAGGATTCATTGGTATTGAATATGTTCATTGCATTGTTTCTATTGATCTATTCATTGTCATTGTCAAGTTAAGAGTTGGAATGCATTTCCTTGATATTGTGTTTTAATTGTGACTACCTCACTAGGCAAAGTATGCCTAATGCATTGCATCTCATCCATTTCAGTTTAAGGGATTTACTGTTGGAGATCGGAGAAGTTAAAGCGTTAGACAAGTCACTAGAAAACTAAAGTAATGTATATCGAACCTATGAACTCCTAGTAGGGTGGCAAAGTACCTAGAACAGTCATATAAGGCTTTTTTGATATGTATATTTTGTGCTTGTGGGATGTTAGTGCACAAGGCTTGAAATGAACTTTTCATATGGCTTAAAAAGGACTAAAAGTGCTTATTTGGCTCTAGAAGGTGAAAACATAGTAAATAGATTCAGATCAACACGAAATTTGGCATGCTAGTAGTTTATAATGTTTAAAACTTATTGGTAAATTTTCATTACATTTGGACCTTGGTTGATAAATTAAATCGAATAAAGACTAGCAAAAATCTGTCATTACAAGGCAGGGCGTATCGGTACGGTTGATGGCGTATCGATACGGCCTTGCATATTTGGTTAGGTCAACGATGGTCAACAAGGGGCATATTGATACAGCCTAGGCGTATCGTTATGGATTTTGGCTACTGGAATTTGGGTGTAAAAATGGTATTGATACAGGGTCAAAGCGTATCGATACTAAGTCAACATGGTCAACCAGTATCGGTATGGCCCTCAACCGTATCGATACAGTCCTATTACCTTTGAATCTGGAATTTGGGAATTAGGTTTAGCATACCAATACAACCATAAGGGTATCGGTACGGTGACAGTTAATTCTGTTAAAAGTTAAAGAACCCAGTTTTGTATTGTTTACAGAATAGTCACTGATTATTGCATGGCTTAATTGAATAGGCATATGAACTTCGAATAGTATGAAAATTTATACGCTCACTGTTTGTGTGATGAATTTCATTTTAGTAAGATAGGTTTCAGAATCGGACCACTAAAATACTAATATTATGATTAAGTCCCTAAAACTTATAAATGTTATAATTTGCTCCTAATTGGATAATAATAGACTCGTAATAGATTAATTTAGAATTTTATATTGCTTATTCTTGAATGTTAGGCCTAATATCATCACCTATTGTGTGGAATTATCGTATCGACCACTATCTAGTTCATAGGTAGCAAACTCTGACCCGGTTCTCGACTAGGCTGGGTAAAGGATGTTACAAGGACTTCAACATGTACTTGTCCAGAGTACAGTGCTTAAATTTATTTAGGCTATGTATACGTAGGACCCTATGTTTTGTATTGTAACTTATATTTTGGATTTAAATTGTGAGTCGAATGCTTTTATAACAGTATTTTTTAAATAGATCTCCCATGTAACGTTTTAAATATTTATATACGATTGAAACATTTGATCTTGATGGATTTTTGAATGATGGAATGTGATTTGGGCTAAACTTGGTCAGAATTTTATGGCAGCGAGTTGGGCTTGAGGCCGAAATGTGACATCCGGGATGATGGTGTTACATCTTGGTCAGGGTCGGTCGAAGTTTTTTCATTCGAGCTTCTAGTAGGGTAAACTTTGATCTTTATTTTTGTGTTTATTTTAATGTTGGTTTAGATATAGGGTAATATATATATTGATTATGTTTTTTTGGTATGTTTGTTTAATAAATATATTTTGTAAGTCATGTTTATGTATTTTACGTTGTATGATTAAGTATATGAATAAAATATATTTATATATACTTCTTCCATTAGAATATCATATTTATGTTTATGCTTCTGTTTATGCATATTAATTGTTCATACATATAATTATTACATCTAGTGTAGGCCTTATTATTCTGATATTCTATTGGGAGTGGCATCCCGGTCTCCGAGTGTCGTCTCCTTTGACTGTCGTGAATATCATGGTCATTTTTAAAGTATCATGCATTTTAGAAATTATAATTAAATTAACTCAGATTCTTATTTTCTTTAATAAATAAGATGCGAACCTCTAGGCACCAATTTTGGGCATTGTAGGGGTGCTAATCCTTCCCCATGCTAACCAACTTCCGGACCCAAATTTTTCTCTAGTTTTATGTTCTGGTGTTCGGTCTACCCCTTTAAAGTGATCGGTGGAGACTCCAAATCTATACAGAAAATGACATTTTTCACAAAAAATAGTCGCTACAGCATGGCGACTCCACTGGGGACAATGTTTTTGTTTTCAAAAACAAAAAATAAAAAAAGGAGTTAAGCCTTAATTGAGTTCGCATTGTAATTATTAAGGAACATTTAAATTCGATTTAATTTAATTTTTAATTTCTAAATCTCGTTTGTTAATTGCATAATGTTTGATATAAATTGGCATCATGTATTAGATTTAGAACCCTTAAGTGGAAGTGATTACTTCGCTTCGTGGGGTTTTCACCTCCGTACAATGTTGTAATTTACTTTTAGAATTTGGTCCTTATATTTCGTGGGGTATTCACCTCCGTATGGTATAAGGGTCGTATTCCCCCGAATCGATGTCCTAACGACAGTTCAGGTACCGTTTTCCTTAAAACCTAACCACACATGGTGAGCCGTAGGAGCCCACCTATTAGAGCCATGTCGTTACTCTGCCCATTTAGCAATAACCCTGTATAGGCCTTGTTTTGTTTATTTCGTGTTCTGTTTGTTTGTAGACATATATTTTAATAGCATGATTTAATTAATTTATCATCTTAATTATTAATTGATATTTCATTATTCGATTATTTCACTATACTAACGTGATCTTTTCTGTGCGTGTTTTAATTTTTCTTTTCCATCCTTTGCATCTATGTTGCATGTTACATTTAACATAAATGTTGATTCGAGAACAATCCAATTTAGAAGGCAATCAAAATAAGAGAGAAGTTTGTGATACCAAGAGCAATAATACTACATTATCAGGTTGGGCCAAACGAAGACCCACAAAAAAGACAGTTCAACAAAAAGATACACATCGGGTAAAGAGACAGTGTAGCTTAGACACACGAATCGAGGTTTGGCTCATTTGCACCCAGATCTACCAAAGAAGAAACCCTTGGCTACACCCTACCTACACAGGCTAGCAACTTTTTCGAAGGCCCTTATGTACATAGATTTCACTTCAATGGACCTTTTGATTAGCAGAAGAAGAAAACAACGAGATCATCACTCAAACCGTGGATGACATCAAGAGATCGAAGGCAAGCCTTGTTTCAAAAAGTTGAGATGTCAAGACAACCCGTTATTTGTAATTTATTATTTTAGCTTCTTGTAATTAGGCATCCTCTCTATTAAGCGAAAGTCTTTCTAAGGGCTATTTGAGAATCAACACATTTGCATTCATCCTCATTTATTAATTTTTGTCTGTAGTTTATCCATTCTTATGACGCATTTCATGCATTAATCATTTAAACCTTGAATTGATAGAGGAGAGTTTCATGTTGAAAGTTGAATTTGGACTACAATCATTATGCATCGCTACAATACCCATTTACGAATCAAAACGATAGAAGATAGGGTGTCTAATATAGAACAAAGTTAGAAACGTCTAGAGACTCATTTGGATAAGGCTGAACAAAGTATCAGTGAGCAGATTGCACAGTTACAGGCTACAATTATTTCCTAGATGACCACTCTACTTGGAAAAGAAACAATAAAGAAAAAGTTCCCGACAGTATTATCGAAAAACAAGAAGGGACTATAGTTGGATCTAAAGCTCAGGCAAAAATGCCAAACCCAGAAGAGAAAGTCTACATCGACAAAATTGGGGCATCTACAGCACACACAGTAGGGGGATCTACGAGTCAACCTGTTGGATCGGGGGCAAAATATGGAAATAAGGTACCTGAGCTAGATAAGATGGATGAAAAGTTTCGTTCTTTGAAAGAAAGACTTGAGGCCATGAAAAAGATGAAGGAACAAAGGAACGATCCTAGTGATCTAAGCCTTATGGAGGATCCAGTCCTTCTACCAAAGTTTAAAATACCCAAATTTGAGAAGTACGATGTGACCACATGCCCTTCTGCACACATTACCATGTTTCCTGAAAAATGGTAGCCTTCTTAAAGAACAAAAAGTTACTCATCCATTGTTTCCAGGACAGCCTAACAGGGTCGGTAATTTGTTGGTATACTCAACTCAACTGAGCTAACATTAAATCATAGAGAGACCTCTCAAAAGCTTTCATGGAACAATATAGGCATGTGACAGATCTGGTCCCGAACTGACTCCTACTACAAATTTGGAACAAAAGCCCAATGAGAGTTTCCGCCAATACGCTCAACGATGGCAAAATATGGCAGCTTAGGTTCAACCCTAATTCAAGAGAAAGAAATTACCCCTATGTTCGTGGATACTTTAAGGGGGTGTTGTATGATCGCTTGATAAGCCACCCTACTGTGAGTTTTGCGGACATAGTAATGACTGGAGAGTGCATCGAGGATGCAATTAAGAAAGGGAAAAATAAATGACCCCTACAACATAGCTCCTCAAAAGGGAAAATATTCTCATGTTTATATGGTGGGTTATCACTCAACCAACCAGTCTCAAGGTCATCCTCATAATCGGTCTTCACGATATACAAAGCCTACATAGGTACTCCATCTAATCCCTATGACTTACACTGAGTTACTCCTAACACTTGTTGAAAGAAAGCTGTTGAGCCCTGTGTAGTCCAAGCCAAAGGATCCTCCATACCCTGAAGGACATGATGTTAATGCTATATGTAACTACCACGTTGGAAGTACAGGCCACACAATGAAGAATTTTGGAGCTTTGAAGAACAAGGTTCAAGGTCTGATTAAAGCTGGTATTTTAGAATTTTAAGAAATAAAATGACAGATGTGAGTTTTGGGGAGATGCCAGTTTCTCATTTGGATGTTCATTTACTGATCCCTTGCATTTTGAATTCTTCTTTTGAAGTAATGCATCGAATCAACTTTGCTATTTTTGCCTATAAATAGCAAAGATCCTTTTGTAAAGGCATGTGATATGTTTGTGAATTTTCATTCTAATGAAAGTTTCATCTTTGCTTAGCATACAATGACCTTGAAACCATATTTATGTATACCACTTCTCACCCTTGTAGGTCCCTGGATCTCAATTGCACGGTATGAAATTGATTTTGAGATCAATTAAGTGTTGTAATAACGATGAAGTGTGACTTCCTCCCTAATAGACTATCGTTGACAAAGCAAGACTACTACTCCTTTAATGACATTCGATGATGAAAAAGTTCTAAAGTTTAACCATGTAGAGCTGCTTGAAATTGAAATTCTAAGAATGATCTTCTAGGTACTAATGGATTATAACTAACAAAAATATAAGTATATAAATAAAAAAGAAAAGAAAAAGCACTCCCACGTTCAAAGCCTAGTAATAAGCATATTCGAAGCCTGGTAATAGGCATGTTCAAAGCCTGGTAATAGGCGTGTTCAAAGCCTGGTAATGGGAATGTTCAATAAAGAGTACAACCGACAACATACACATGCACCAAGAATTTTATTCTTAGAATGATATTTTTGCGCTCCAACAGTTAAACAAGTCTATTTCTTGAATGGAGTAAATAATGAGAATCGAGAAGGAGTATTTTTCTGTAGCAACACGGTAATCGTGAGGATGAACCAAGTGATCTAGGAGGAATTCCATGGCTTCAAATATCGCCACAACACTTAGAGTCTTCATAGACACGAGCTATGCTTGGAATGATCCAAAAAAGGATTTCTTTGTATTGCTTCAAAGATGAATTTCTAGATGTAAGGTTGTTAATGCAAATGATCAACCAGGCATAGAAGATGGGGCTTTGCATGAAATGAGATAATAAATCGCCTTTTACGATTAATGGGGGATCATTATCCGTGAAAGAATTTGATTATTGAAAAAATCAAATGACTTTCTTGAGTAAAAGGATGATACCGACCGAGGTCACTCGACTTGAAGGTTTGAATAGAGGGCGAACAGTAGATTTTTTGGGGAAAATTTTGTTGGGGGTATTAGAGTGATGAAGGGTTGTAGTCCCAAGACAAAGCCTACCGACTCAATGGTAACAAGAATATCGAGCTGGCTGAAGAAGTTTAAACGAGAATTGCATGCTTCTTTGCATCATTGTCAATATTGAGAATGTACATGAACATATACATCTTTACACCAATAAGTATGCTCATGCATCATCTTTATCATATTAATTGAAAAGCATTCGTACAGGGAAATCGAACAGGTAGTTTCCAATAAGATGACTTTGACAAGAACTTCGTGCACCTTTGCACTGATCAAGAAGACACGCGTTTGAGTGTTACCTACATTGATATGATTATCTCAATGTTTTCAAAAAGAAAAAAGAGAGGTCATCTGGCAATCTCAAAGTAAAATATCACTATTTTAGAATTTCGAGCCATTACATTTGATGGATTTCTTTGATGTCAAGACGGATAGAAACTGAGACATCATTTTAAGGGATGTTGGTAGCCTCTTGGTGTGAATCTATTTCTTAAGTCCTTTGGGCCATCAGTAAGACCTTCGGTCTTGATGTTAAACCTTCTTTTGATGCCAAGATGATTAGAAATTGGGGCATTTTGATAGTCAAAGCGAGATACCATTTTTCTCAAAATCAATTTCTTAATCCTTCCATAAGGATATTTTCTTAAAATCAATTTCTTAATGTGATCCTTCCATAAGGATATTTGTCTTAAAATCAATTTCTTAATGTGATCCTTCCATAAGGATATTTTTCTTAAAGTCAATTTCTTAATGTGATCCTTCCATAAGGATATTTTCCTTAAAATCAATTTCTTAATGTGATCCTTTCATAAGGATATTTTTCATAAAACCAATTTCTTAATGTGATCTTTACATAAGGACGTTTTGCTTAAAATTGAATTTCTTAATTTCATCATTCCTTAAAGATATTTTTCTTAAAACCAAGTTTCTTAACTTAATCATTTCTTAAGGATATTTTGCTTGCTAACTCATACTATTCGAGTGTCTTGTCTGTTTTCTTGTCAGGTACTCAAAGGAATAAAGGAAGATAAGACCTTTTGCTTTGCAACTAAGGAAGCAAATCTTAACAAGGAATCAAGAGTCCTTCGTACCCACCCATTTATGATGCCTGATTATGATAACGAGACGACCATAAATCAAGGCATTATCTCAAATTTTTTCCATTATTTAGAAAGAAATGGAGATTGTTAATACATGCGAGAACGAAGTACCGCTGTTGAAGTGAAAGGTTCTATATAGGAAGAAACCGTCGCACTAGCGTTTTTAGAGTAAAAAAATTATATATAAAAAGATTAGCAGCTCCGAGATTTTAGAGTGAGAGGTTCTATATAGGAAGAACCCACAGCTCTAACACTCTGAGGCAAAAGGTTTTATATAGGAAGAACCTGCAGCTCAAAGACTTCAAAACGGGGAATTTTATATAGGAAAACTTAACGCTCTAGGTTTCAAGAAAAAGAAAAAGAAAAAAATGGAGGAAAGAAAAAAAATAAGAAGACGAAGAAGAAAGAAAGAAAAAAGAAAAAAAAGAAAAAAATAGAAGAAAGAGAAATAAAAGCGAAAAAGAAAAAAAGAGTTTTATATAAGGAGGACTCGCAGCTCCAGGATTTCAAAGCAAATAGTTCTATACAGGAAGAACTCATGCTTCAGGATTTCAAGCCGAGAAGTTCTATATAGGAAGAACTTGTAGCTCGAAGAATCCATCTGAAGAAAGCGGAAGGTCCTATATAGGAAGAACTTATAACTCTAAAACTTGAAGGTGAAGAAGTTCTACATAAGAAAAACTTGAAGCCTAAAAAATTCGCCAAGATCAGCTAAAAGTTCTATATAGGAAGAACTTGCAGCTCAAAAGCTTCAGAAGAGGAAGAGTAAACAGTTTTGTATAGGACGAACTCGAAGCTCTGAATCTCCGAACAGACAAATGAGGAAGAAGATACCAACAAAGTATCAAGAGTCTTTTGTATAGGAAGAACCCAAAGCTCTAACACTCCGAGGCAAAAGGTTCTATATAAGAAGAACTTGTAGCTCAAAGACTTCAAAACGGGGAGTTTTATATAGGAAAACTCAATGCTCTAGGTTTCAAGAAAAAGAAAAAAGAAAAAAAAGAGAGGAAAGAAAAAAATAAGAAGAATAAGAAGAAGAAAAAAAAGAAAAAAGAAATGAAGAAGAAAAGATAGAGAAGAAAGAGAAAGAAAAACGAAAAAGAAAAAAAATAGTTTTATATAGGGAGAACTCGTAGCTCCAGGATTTCAAACCGAATAGTTCTATACATGAAGAACTCATGCTTCAGGATTTCAAGGCGAGAAGTTCTATATAGGAAGAACTTGTAGCTCGAAGAATCCATTTGAAGAAAGCAAAAGGTCCTATATAAGAGGAACCTGTAACTCTAAAACTTGAAGGTGAAGAAGTTCTATATAAGAAAAACTTGTAGCCTAAAAAATTCACCAAGATAAGCTAAAAGTTCTATATAGGAAGAACTTGCAGCTCAAAAGCTTCAGAAAGAGGAAGAGTAAATAGTTCTGTATAGGAAGAACTCGAACCTCTGAATCTCCGAATAGACAAGTGAGGAAGAAGATACCAACAAAGTATCAAGAGTCTTTTGTACTCGCCCAATTATGATATTTCATTGTTGTTGATGCCAAAATGATAAGAAATTTGGGCACCATCTCAAGAACTTCCATTTTCAGCCTTTTGGGAAGAATCATGAATTCTTGGGGCTCACGCCATCATAAAATAGGGAGCCGTGTTTGAAAAAGGGTTATATATAGGAAGAGCTCACAGTTCTAGTAGTCTTAAGATTTCAGAGTAAGAGGTTTCATATAGGAGGAACTCATGACTCTAAACGAAAGGTTCCATATAGGAAGAACCTGTAGCTTAAAAGACTTTGGAGTAAAGAGTTTTATATAGGAGAAACTCATACTTCAAGATTTCAAGACTAGAATTTCTATATAGGGAGAACTCTCAATTTGAAGAATCCAAGACGCAAAAGGTTTTATATAGTGAGAACCCGCAGCGATGATAGTTGAAAGTGAAAAGTTCTATATAGGAAGGACTTGCAACTCAAAATCTTTACCAAGTACAAGCTAAAATTGTATATAAGGAGAATTTGTTTTTCCAAGGAATCGTTCAGAAGAAGAGAGAATAGTTCAATATAGGAAGAACTTGTGACTTCGAGTTTTTGATTTTAAGATGTTTTCCCCATTGGATCCTCCATTTAGAAGATTGAAGCTTGAAGAGTTGGCTGAGGAAGAGCGGAAAGTTCCAAAAGAACCTGTGACTCTGAAGCCAAATATAGGGAAGTGGGACAAAAATGAGTGCTTATGATCTTTGCTTTGTTCTCGTTTCACAAGAACAAGCAAAGAGAGACAGTTGTAATCACTTATTTTTGTCTGGATATAGTATTATTATCTTATTATTATAATAATAATAATAAGCAAAAAGCAAAAAAATTAAAAAGAAAAAAAGGAAAAAATAAGAGTGGAGCATAAAGCTCCACGTCTCCCTTCCCCCTCCTCAATTTGCCTATAAAATGCGGGGAGGGGAGGCAGCCATGAGGCACGCAAAGAATGAAGAAGCAAATAGGGCAGCGCCCTTTGAAAGCTTGAGAGCGGTGCTCTCACCGGGGAATTTTTATTTCTCAGATAGTTCGATCAATTATTCGATTGGAGGTCCTTTTCGAGGTTGTTTGAATCAATGTTTGGGTCATGGTTAGATGATGTGAAGATCTTGGTCGGGGTCGGTCGAAGTTTTTTCATCCGAGCTTCTAGTAGGGTAAACTTTGATCTTTATCTTTATATTTATTTTAATGTTGGTTTAGATATAGGGTAATATATATATTGATTATGTTTTTCGGCATGTTTGTATAATAAATATATTTTGTAAGTCATGTTTATGTATTTTAAGTTTTATGATTAATTATATGAATAAAATATATTTACATATACTTCTGCCATTAGAATTTCATATTATGTTTATGCTTCTATTTATGCATATTAATTGTTCATACATATAATTATTACATCTAGTGTAGGCCTTATTATGCTGGTATTTTATTGGGAGTGGCATCCTGGTCTCTGGGTGTCGTCTCCTTTGACTGTCGTGAATATCAGGGTCATTTTTAAAGTATCATGCATTTTAGAAATTAGAATTAAATTAACCTGAATTCTTATTTTCTTTAATAAATACGATGCGTGCCTCTAGGTACCAATTTTGGGCGTTGTGGGGGGTGTTAATCCTTCCCTATGCATAACCAACTCCCGGACCCAAATTTTTCTCTAGTTTTATTTTCTGGTATCAATGGTGACTCAAAATCTATACAGAAAATGACATTTTTCACAAAAATAGTCGCTACAAAACAAACTTGAAAATTCGTTTAAAATGATTTCTGGCTTAGTCAAACTTTTTTCGAAACAAATATGATTCATTTTTGCACTTTAAAAATATGTCTCCGGACTTTTAGGCAAAAAAGATCGATCTCTTTGAAGACGAATTTTTTTAGAATATATTCTTCCAGCCACCAAGTGCTAAAGGATTGATCTTTTTGTGCAAAGGATTGATCTCTTTCATGTAACAGTCATCTTTTACGAAAAAATGGATCCCTTGAGTCAAATGATCGATCCCTTGAGTCAAAGTATCGATCCCTTGTGTTCTAAATGCTATTTTCTTGGTAAGTAACGTCTTTATTTCATCTCTAACGGCTTCAAATGGCTAGTATTCATAGATATGATATAAAAACAAGGTCAAAGCATCTCAACAACAAGAAGAAATATTATTGAAAGCATATGCCAACATCAAAGAGCCTTAGAGAGCTAAATTGTTGTATCTTTTATTGTAAAATACTTGTGAGCTATCATTGTTTTTTACTCAAGTGTTCTTTGGGTGAGAGCTTAATTTTGCAAACATTCAATTTTTGTAAGGATTGCTTTAACTTTGCTTTATTTGTATTTATTCTCTAGGAAAGTGTAAATCAAGGTTTTGAGGTATAAACCTTGAGAGAGTTGCAATTTGCAAGGTTACAACTTGTCCTTAAAGATAATTATTGAGATATTTATTTTGATATAACAAAGTGGAAATGTTTTTGGAGTTGAACAAATATTGCAAAAATAATTGAAATCCTTTTTAACTTGAAAAATATGTTGGAATGCTTTTAAAAGTGTTTTTGACTCAGATAAATATTTTCAAGTGATTTAAAAGTCAAAAACATGCCTTTGGTACCAATACAGTTCTCCCATTATTGATACGAAGCTGCCTATACTGGTACGGAAATGCCTTGTACCAATACACTTTTTGTTTTAAGTTTTCTGGTGAGCACTTCTCATATAGATACGGAAGCCTCTGTAATGATATGTGAAGCTTTAAAAGTGCTTTTGACTCAGATAAATATTTTCAAGTGATTTAAAAGTCAAAAACAGGCCTTTGGTACCAATACAGTTCTCCCATTATTGATACGAAGCTGCCTATACCGGTACGGAAATGCCTTGTACGAATACACTTTTTGTTTTAAGTTTTCTGGTGAGCACTTCTCATATCGATACGGAAGCCTCCCTACTAATACACGAAGTACCCTACCGATACGGATGTATCATGTACCGGTACGCTCTGAATTTATGTGCAACGAGTCTTTTTGTTTTGGCAGGTATCAATACCCACTTTCGAGTATCGATACCTAATGTTGTAGAAATGCATTTATGGCTGGAATTAAAGTTCTCAGCGGCTAGTTCTCAACAGCTAGTTTTTCATTCCACATTATAAATACAAGCCAAGGACACTTGAAGAATAAGAGGATGGACATCCAAGCTTAAAGATAAAGAGAGTAGAATTTTATTGTCTATTTCTTGTAATCTCTTGTGTAACATCCCAAAAATTGGTCTAGTCGGAATTGGATTCCTGCAATCGGAAACCTTATATCATAAAGGTCCAAATATTGCATTAACTTTGATCGCAAGGTTAATTATACCGATGTTGGACTCTAATTGACTCAATTTATTGATTAGGGATCTTATTGAATTTATTGAAAGACGTTTAGTGACTAAATATTGAAAATTAAAAGTTTGGGGGTCATAGTGTAAAGGTATGGGAGTTGAGGGACTAACCTTGCGATTAGCCCTTCCCCATGCTTAGTCATCCCATACGTGGATGAAGAAAATTAAATTCCTTCATCCTATGGAATTCCTAAAATATTTGACAAGATTGTCGAAGTCCTGCAAAATAAAAAACTAATTTTACTAAACTAACTTGTAGTAATAGTGAGATCAGGTCGAATCCCAAGAGAGCTAAAATTAAAATCTCAAAGCTTAAACAATAAAGTAAAATTGGGGGGGTTATAAAGATAAAATTAAAGATAATAATTAAAAACTGAAAATAAAATTAACAAAGATCAATCTTACCGAACTTCCAATCCAAAGGTGTGATTTTCATCCAACCGTAACTTTGATCATAGGCTTAAAGATAAATTTTTCATATCCAAGAAATTAGTCTACTTGGGGAACACCACAACAAGCATTTATTCTCCTTTTATAATCGATTAGTCTACTTGAGGGAACACCGCAACAAGTACTCAAATCAAAACTTACCATTAAATAAAATCAATGATAGCATTAAGATTCATGAGAATGACTAAAACAAAATCAATCAAATTAATCTTGCATCTTTATTTCCCTAGGGACTATCATGCATGATGTGTAGTCTACAGACACAAAATATGAGCCTTACCCTTTGCTACTTACGTCATAGATAGCGATAGAACATTCAATATCAAATTAAGGTGTCAATTTAATCAATATCAAATATTCATAAAAATAAGAACAATAAATAAATATTACTTGAATTAAAGGAGAAATACTAGTTTAGTACAAGCCTCACAAAATTACAGCGAAATCACTTCACCCTTGAATTAGGAATAAAATCTTAACAACACATGGTGGAATAAGAACACAATAGAGAAGAGTCGTCGAAAGATTGATTCAATGATATTCTCTAAGAGACCTATTAAGCTCTTTATATAGAGAGCAAAAACCCTAAACCTAAAAGTAAATCTCCTTTAATTGAGTTCTAATCAAATAAGGAAAGATAAAATAAAGGAAAATCTAAATAAATAAAATCCTAATTAATAAAAGAGATTGATTATTGGTCCAACACTTCCAGAATAATGGAAATAACCATAAAATAGGGCTTCATCACGGATTTAGCTCTAAAAGCATGAATCTTTACATCAGACACCAGTATCGTATCAGTCATAAGGCGTGCTCACGCCTTATCGAAGATAAGCTTCTGTCCAGTTCAACTTTCTTCCAAAAGACTTGATTTTCACTTGGGAAGCTAAAAACATGCTTTTGAGCTGATATTCGCCATCCATATTTCACCTCCTATATGAAAACAAACATAATTTCCACAATTAAGCACAAAATATATTAGAATGTGAATGAATTAATCACAACAAAGAGTATATAATTATAACCTCATTATTGATAGAAAAAAAGGAAAAAGGCAAAGATGGAAAAACTTACCCGATTGCTTAACCAAGCAAGTACCTCAACATCTTCTCCTTCGTTCAAGCAAGCACTACCATTGGAGCTTAATTTCAAGCTTAGGATTTCTTTGCTTCCTTGATCCTATTGTATAGCTATTGATTGGGTAAGTAGTAACCTCCTATTGATTTGTTGATTCTATAGTTAATTCATGGTTAATTTCATGATCAAGAATTTCAATTTTAGGAGATTGTCCATAGGATTTCCTAACTTAATTCCTATTGTTTTCGTAGCTTAATTGAACTATAGAATTGACTATTACCATTGAAATCTATTGTAATACTATTTCCTCCATATTTGTTAGCTCAAGAGCAACAAGGTGAGAAATCGACAAATCCAACGGAACCAACCAATCGAGGTGAGTGTAGTCAGAGTCTCGGGTTAGGCTAGGTACCTTTCTCGGTTTCATTAACATTGAATTTTGTATAGCTAACCTTTTGTTAAAGGATATTGCATCGAACATCTTGGGAGGCACCATTGGTAAGCTATTACATTGAAATATTGTTCATAGAAACATTGGCATTGTCATTGTTATCATTGGAACATTGAAATATAGAACATTGACCATTGGATATTGATAGTGAATATTGACATGGACATTGAACATTGAAATAAGTGTAGTCATAGTCATTGATTATAGACATTGTTATTGTCATTGAAACATTGAATATTGGAACATTGATCATTGATATCGAACATTGATTGGTATCGACATTGAAACATCAGGCATTGAACATTGACATTGTCATTGGATCATTGATTATAGACATTGGTATTGAAGATATTGATCATAGGTATTACCATTGAAACATTGATATTGAAATTGGTATTGAACCTTGGATTCGAAAGGACATTGAATGCAATTGACATGCCATAGAATTCATGAGCTCATTCGTACGAGTGGACTATGGTCCTTGGGCTACGACCTTTATTGTGGCGAGAAGTAGGGGTATTTGTGATATTAGTCAATTGGCGAGGCGGAGAGACTAGACCATTCTTTGATTTGGCGAGGCGTAGGAATTTGTGTATCCACTATCTTCTTTTGATCTAAGGAAAACTATTGTTAAATGTTATATATATTATTGAATATGGACATAGCATTAAACATTGTCATAGCATTGGTTATTGTTATAGCATTGGTTATTTTCATAGCATTGATTATGGTCATAGCATTGAATATTGTCCTAGCATTGAATGCTGCCATAACATTGATATTGCAATAGTATAGATATTTTCATAGTATTGAAACAATCATAGATTGGTATATTTGTAGTATTGATATAATCCTAGCATGATTTGAATTACACACCGTTGAACTTATTGTTTATTATATATACCTCACTAGGCAAAGTATGCCTAATACATTTCATTTCATGCATTTCAGGTGGAAAGTCATCATTGCGAGATCGGGGATCGTTGGAAGTTTGGCAAGTCACTACAAGGTTAAAGTAATATATATCATCCCTACAAACTCCTAGATTGGTGGCAAAGTAGTTAGACTAGTCACTTTTTAGCTCTTTTGTTGTGTGTATAGTGCTAGTGGTTTGTAAAAGCCTAAAGGGCCCTAAATGACCTTTTAAGTTTGCCTAAAAGTGGTAAAAGTAGCATAATTAACTCAAGAAAGTGGAAATCTAGTAAATGGATTCATTTTGACATGCTAGTAGATTATCAAGTTATAAACTTACTAGTAAAGTTTCATTGAATTTGAACATTGTTTGATGGGATAAATTTGATAAAGAAACCAGACAAAATCTGTTACTACAGTGTAGGGCGTATCGATACGAGTGTGCATATTTGAACTTGGTCAACATCGGTAAATAGGGTGTATCGATACGTCAAAGGGGCGTATCGATACGGAAAGTCAAAACTGGAATTTGGCAAAATAAATGCATCGATACGGCCTTAGGGCGTATCGAAATGGGTTAACCTAATCTACCCGTACTGGTACGGTCCCTAGCCATACTGATATGAGTTTTTGTTATTGGAATTTGTGTAATCTGGTATTAGTTATGGCGTATCGATACAGATAGGCATGTATCAATACGGGTTCACCAATTTCAACTATATTACCGGTCATGACATAGGCGTACTGATACGGCCTCTTCGAATATCGGTAAGGGTTCATGTAAGTCAGTTAGAAGCTATGGAAAACAGTTTGAAAATTTTCAATATAGTCACTATTCGGTATATTGTTTAATTGACTAAGCAAATGATCTTTGATAGCCGTGAAAATTTACATGTTCATTGATTAAAGGATGAATCCCATTGCGGTAAGTTTATTATTCGGTAAGGACCTTAATATTATAAAAATTACTATTTAACCTTTAAGGTTATAAATTTTTTTAATTGTTCCTAACTCAAGAAATAGATTATTGTACTATTACATTGACCTCATTGTTTTGAGATCATGTCGCTGAGTCATCGTTATCGGGTGATTATTGTATTTAAATCACCGTATTGAACACCGGTAACACATTTTGGCATGGTTCTCTACGAGGCCGGGAAGGGGGTGTTACATCTTGTATTTCTTTAGTCCAATCCTAGTGAGCCAAAAAGTGTAAACACCCACCAAGAGAGGTATTTTGTTTACAAATGTCAATACCTCATTGTTGAGGGATAGTTTCTAGTTGATCCTTATGAAAGCTAGGGAGAGGGTTCTATTTTAGCCTGGGAAAAAATAGGGATGTAAGGTTACCCCTTGAGCCTGTAAAAAGGAAAAAATCATTGTTAGTAAATTGGGAAATCCTTAGTGTGGGTGCTAAGGTAGTGGATGTAGACCTTGGTTAGAAGGTCGAATCACTATAAAATCGATCATGTAAAAATGTCCATCTTTTTTGGTTTTTGTTTTCCCAAATTCAAAAAAAAACCTCTACAACCTTCATCGGAGCTAATTTTGGTTGAAGACATCAAGCCTTTCAATTGGTATTAGAGCGAGACTCAAATCGATGGTCTAATAATCTTTGAGGAGATCCTAGGAGTGCTTGAACCATTTCTACATTCAACTGACCTTGAAGAGCTAATTTGTTCGACATTAAGCTCAAGGAATCATGATGAACCATCAATCCTCCTCTCATTTGGAAAGGTGGCATGCTCACATATTAAAAATGGGTAACCTCTAAGCTTAATCTATTCGATTATATAATTTGGTTAATTGTTTTTAATAAATATTTTGAATGTTTATGCAAACTTGATTGTTAAAACCATTTTAGTGCATAACATTCTTTGAAGCTTTGTGCATGTGTTTTAAATATTTTTTATTCATATTAATGCATAAAGTTTTCTAAAAAGTCTTGGATAAATTAAATTTCATGGATTTTTTAAACTTGATCATTTTTATTGAAATTTAATAATTTTCTTAAGTGTTAATGATTTGAGCTAAAATTTAAAATCGAATGCATTTATTAAGGGGAGATTTTGTTTTCAAAAGATTTTACTTACTCTCCTTTGTTATTTTGAACCTTAAATGATTTTGAATTATTTTTTATATAACAAATAGGGGAAAATAAGTTTGAAATTTTAATTTCAAAATGAAAGAAGGGGGAGCTTTAAATATTTTTATAAAATATTCTTTTTTTCTAAAATTATTTTTCTAAAGGGGATTTAAAAAAATAATTTTTCAAGTGGTTTCGTTATACCAAAAATGGGAGATAGTTGGGATTTTTTTTGATATAATGAAGTGAAAAATGTTTTTGGACTTGAACAAATATTGCAAAAACAATTCAAAGCTCATTTAACTTGAAAACTATGTTTGGAAACTTTTAAAAGTTTTTTTGACTCAAATAAATATTTTCAAGTGATTTAAAAGTCAAAAACAAGCCTCCAGTATCGGTACAATTCTCCTAGTACAGATACGAAGCTACCCTATAACCCCTAAACTAGGCTCAGAAGAAAAAAGCCGAATTTAAGAAGTCGTGTTTGAAAACTTTACCCCTCAAGGAATCAATTCAATTTATAATCAATAAAATAATTGTAAAATAATTAAATACTTAATAGTTTTTCAAAACCAAAGCATTGAAATAATAATTGAAAAGTTAATAATATAATTTGAATAAAATTAATTAATGTATGCTGAAAAAATAAATCCATAATCCTGTAAATTCTAAATCTGAAATTACATTAAAATTCCAAAATGATAATAATGCTAAAATATTCCAAAAAACATATTAAATTCATAATGATTAATAAGTTAGAAAAACACTTTAGATACTTCGAGTACTAAGTCGCCTAAAGTCCAAGATATCTATAAAAAAAACTAAGGGGGAGTAAGATAAGGAGCTTAGTGTGTCTCTAAAGTGCAAACAAACACAAATTCAGTTTTATAGTAATTTTCTAAAAGCACTTAATAAAATCGCAGTAAAACACAAATTCAGTTTCACAGTAAGATAAGGAGCTTAGTGTGTCTCTAAAGTGCAAACAAACACAAATTCAGTTTAACACTTAAGATATCTGTAAGAAAACTAAGGGGAGTAAGATAAGGAACTTAGTGTGTCTCTAAAGTGCAAACAAACACAAATTCAGTTTCACAGTAATTTTCTAAAAATACTTAATAAAAGCGCAGTAAAACACAGTACATGTAATGATGACATAGACAAAACGCATTTTCCAGCTACATACTCTAATCATAATGGTGGCAAAAGCCAATCGGTCATACCGGAGGTAGTTTCCCAAAACCCCTCACACTTATTTCATCAATCATAGTGTGATTAAGCCACTTCTTCCTCCGTACAATCTCATCCAATGCATATAAAATATGGTAATGATTGTAAAACACAAAATCACATCACAGTTTGTTGTACTAAATACAAGAAACACAGTTCTAAAATTCTGATAGATTCATTAAAACATAGTCTGGTGCAGTATGCATGATATCTCAAAACACGTTGTAACCAAAACACAAAAAAGTAGTCATGCAAGTGGTAAAACATTTCACAGAATATATATAGCACGAAAAGAGAATGCACATTAGCCAAAGCAAACTCAATCTACTGAACAACGCATTTCCCACGATCAGAAGCACTAGGTCTAGCTAAATCAGAAACTATGAGATTAAGTTCTAATTAATAATAGTCACTATCGAATATTGTTCTGGTTCAACAGAATTTCGAATAAGTAATGATATTTGCTTAGCTACCTTCACAAAATTGGTTGAGTCGACACTAGAATATAAAACCGATAGATCAAAATATAGAAGTATTCAAAATAAAATCTTGTATATAATTTAAAACCTCAAAGATCAAAGTTTGAAACTTTAAACCCATTTTGCCCTATAATCCATAATTTCAAAACTGGAGTTGAAATTTACATATAATATACATTAAAATAGTACCCATATATATATATATTTAAAAAGATGTATCGATATATTTATGAATATTATATATATAATAAACAATAAGTATAAATATGATTAAACTTTATATGAATCTGGGTTAATAAAACTAAAGAATATATGTGTGTGAATAAATCATTGAAAACTTCCTTAATGTTTATATAAAATAATTAGTATTGCTATTATTTTAAAGGACAACACATTACAAGAAAATAAAGATTAAACATATATAAATGTTCTTTCAAGTTATAATTAACGAATGAATTAAAGCATGATTTTGAAGGGGAGAAATCAGACTTACCATGAATCTTAGTTTAGATTCACCACATGACTCTGATTCGGCGAAAAGGACGATATGATGCAGAATCCAAGGAATGAATGTTAGGGTTTTTAGAAAGAAACAGGGTTTGGCGTTTTACATTAAGCGGTGGGCAAAGGGAATTAGAATTGAAATGGTTAACCACACAATAAGTCCTTAGAGATTTTAGATAATTACCGAATAATTTTTGATCTTTCAAAAATTACGATTTTGAACTCAAAATTTATTCTCGAGTTCAGAAATTTAAAAATAAAAATTTAGATATTTTCCAAAAGTTAAGGTTTCAGAAAATTGGGAATTTCAAAATTAAGGTTTTAAATTTGGGACTAAAATTCGGGGCATTGTACTGATACAATTTTTGTTTTAAGTTTTTCAGTGAGCACTTCTCGTACCGATACATAAGTCTTCGTACTGATATGCGAAGTACCATACCGATACGAATGTATCGTGTATGGTATGTTTTACATTTATGTGTAACAACTCTTTCTTGTTTTGGCAAGTATCGATACCCACTTTTGGGTATCAATACCCAATGTTGCAGAAATGCATTTATGGCTAGAATTAAAGTTCCTATCGGCTAGTTCTCAACGGCTATTTTTCATTCCACACTATAAATACAAGCCAAGAACACTTGAAGAATAAGAGGATGGAAATCCAATCTTAAATATCATGAGAGTAGAATTTTATTGACTATTTCTTATAATCTCTTGTATTTCTTTAGTCCAATCCTAGTGAGCCAAAAAGTGTAAACACCCACTTAGAGAGGTATTTTGTTTACTGATGTCAATACCTCATTGTTGAGGGATAGGTTCTAGTTGATTCTTATAAAATCTAGGGAGAGGGTTCTATCTTAGCCCGAGAAAAGATAGGGATGTAGGTTACCCCTTGAGCCTGTAAAAAGGAAGAATTCATTGTTAGTGAATTGGAATGATCCTTAGTGTGGATGCTAAGGCAGTGGATATAACTCTTGGTTAGAAGGTCGAACCACTTTATAATCGATCATTTCAAAATGTTCATCTTTCTCGGTTTTCCCCCAAATTCAAAGAAACTTCTACACCCTTCATTAGAGCTAATTTCGGTTAAAGACATTGAGCCTTTAAATAACCAAATCTAGTGGATTTGAGAAATCCTTTGTGTAGATAGATAAGGTAGTGGATGTAAACTTGGTTTAGAAGTTGAACCACTCTAAAATCTTTGTGCAAATTTATTTATATTTTTTTATTGTTTCTACAAATTTTTATTAACCAGTTCACCCTCTCTTGGCATAATTCAGTTGATTATTGAGCCTAACAAATGGTATTAAAGTGATTCTCAATTGAAGGTCTAACAACCGTTGAGAATATCCTTGGAGTGCTCTATCAAATTCTACATCAACCTTTATTTGTAACATCCTTACTGGTATTTAATCTTCAATACTAGTTAGAGTGTCACATAATGAATTGCTAACAATCCATAATAATCATTTATTTAGGAAATACCATTAAACCATTTTTTAACAGAATCGATTTATCTAATTTTTATTCAACCAAATTAATTCCAATTCCAGGCAGTAACTTAGCATTTTATAACTACAACCTATAAGCAATATAATTGTCTAAAAACTGCATAATTTAAAAATATAATTAATAGTTCTATTTATTCTTTTTCAAGAAGTCATTTATTCAATTCGATCTAATAATTCTTGTAATTGAGCCTTCGGCTCTCTAAGTTTTGTAGGAGCCATCATGTAAGGTGCCATTGATATTGGTGTTGTTCTAGGAAGCACATCAATACAAAATTCCACCTCTCGATCTGGAGGTAATCCCGATAATTCATCTGGGAAAACATCTAGAAATTCCCGCACTGTTGGTATGTTTTCTAGATCTATCTTTGTTTCCTGAGTATTTATCACATGAGATAAATATGCTTCACACCCATGTGATAATAACTTTCCAGCAGTTATAGCTGATACTACGTTACTAAGATAATTCAGTCTATCACCTACAAGTATTATTTCTGAGCCATCTGGTCCTTTTCAAATTACTCTTTTTAATCGGCATTCAACTGTAGCATCATATGTCGATAACCAATCCATTCCAAGAATGACTTCAAACTCTTGGAAGGGTAATTCTATAAGATTAGCTGGAAATTCATTTTCTTGAATCTTGATAAGACACTTTATGAATATTCGACTTACTTTGGCACTTTGTCCTATTGGATTAATAGCAATTACCCCACTCGAAATTGGTTCTACCGGGATATTTCTTTCAGGTACTATTTTAGAACTAATATAAGAATGGGTAGAGCCTGGATCAATCATTGCAAAAATAAGTCTGCCAAAGAGTTCGATCATACCTACTACAATTTATGAGTCATCTCGATCATTAGCAGTCTTGATACTATATACTCGAGTAGCAGTCTTGCTTACTCGATTAGCTGTGGTTGCTAAAACTCATGGTTTGCCACCTTTGTTTCTTATACTTTTTTTAGGTGCTGCAACTGACTGATCTGGGTGAAGCTCCGGACAATTCTTTTTAAAATGACCAATTTTCCCACAATGGTAGCAAGCCTCACCAACAAACCAGCATTGACTAGAATGTCTCTTTCCACAGTGTTCACATTCTAGAATCGAACTAAATCTAGAGCCTTCAGTACTTGCAGTAATAGTCTGAGCTTGCTTTGAATTTCCTCCGGAAAATCCCTTTTTAACCAAAGCAACTTATGCTACCGAATTTTGTTGTGGAAATCCTTTATTGCGTTTAAATGAAGACACGGTAAGAGAACCTCCAGACCTTTTTTCAGTCTGAGCCTGTTTCCTCATTTTATCCTCGAGGTTAACTTTTTCCATAGCCTTTGCTCGATTTACTGCCTCTTGAAAAGCAGCAAAATTGTGAGAAACCAATACCCTTTTATATTGAGGATCCAACTCATCTATGAATTTGTCAATTCTGGATTTTTTGGTTAGAAGAAACTCTGTTGCAAATTGACTCAGTCTATTGAACTCGCATTTGTATTCATAGACTGACCTGCCATACTATTTCAGATCCAAAAACTTTTGTCTTATTTCTTCAATAAACGCATCCCTAATATAATTTTCTTTGAATTCTTTAGAAAGAATTCCCACGTAATCTACTCTGGAGAACTCGTACAGTGACTACATTCCACCACACACTAGCTTGCTCCATCAGTAAAGATACAACTCCCTCCAACTTTCCTTGATCATCGCAAGGGATTCTGCTCAGCATGATTTTGACATCATTTAACCAGTAATCAACAGCCATTGGATATGCATTAGGATCACCTCAAAATTCTAGTGCTTTCATCTTCCTTAATTCTTTTGGAACTGATATTGGTGCTCGACGATTTAAAATAATATCCAATGCATGAATAAATAAGCTTTGATTTTGTACAAGCATATTTCGTTGTTCTTGAGCTGGTTGCTCTACATTTTCCTAAACAGGAGGTGGATTGTGATTCACCTCCTTACTCCCGCTTTGAGCAGGGATATCACCCTCAGCTCCCTAACGGGATTCCCGATGATCTAACATATGTTAATGTCACAATCATCCCCCATAAGTAAGAAGCAACATTACTAATTAGTAGGCATCAAAGTATATTTATACAAATATCAGTAATTTTAACATCCTAGTGGCATGTATATAATCTTGACTCTCTACAGGTCCGATTCATATCCAGAACCGGCTAAACCTGTAGCTCTAATACCAATAAATGTAACACCCTTACCGGTATTTAATCTCCAATACTGTTAGAGTGTCACATAATGAATTGCTAACAATCCATAATAATCATTTATTTAGAAAACACCATTAAACCATTTTTAATAGAACTGCTTTATCTAATTTTTATTCAACCAAATTAATTCCAATTCCAGGCAGCAACTTAGCATTTTATAACTACAACCTATAAGCAATATAACTATCTAAAATTGCCTAATTTAAAAATCTAATTAATAGTTCTATTTATTCTTTTTCAAAAAGTTATCTGATTTATATACTAGTAATCCATCTAACCCTTTTTAATTTTAATATAACTACTCACCCTTCATTATCAGCATAAACTAGTTTATAAGTTATTACAAACCATATTAAGACTAGATTAAAACCGACTAATATTAACATATACATGCCATCTAGTAACATCAAAATACATCAAAAGATGTTATTACTGATACTGTAGTTATACTTTCTACTGATAAGATGTCAACTGATCCTTACCTTGATTCCTTCTTTTTAACTATGCATGAAAATCATCACACACTAAGTATACACTTAGTGAGGCAATAATAAAATCCAGTGCAATACCACATACTTATAAATATAAAGATGTAATCATAATCATGCATCAAGATCACTAGATATGTATTACCATCATGTTAATCATATATTAACATAATATAAATTGGATAAAAAATTCTTACCAATATACTTGTCATTTACTTTCAGAGGTCATAAACTCTTTTACCTGTTTATCATTTATTAATCAATAAACCATAGACCAAATATAAGACTATGAGGACCATGGGTACACGAGTCAAATATGCACTGAAGTGCTAATACACATAAGGTCGTGCCCACCATAATACACATAAGGTCGTGCCCACCATATGAAATAAGTGTCATTTATATACATTATAGTGCTAAACCGAGTATGCAACGTGTTGTTGGACTCTATGGCATGCCAACTATACCATGTCCCTCAATGACATACTTGGGCATATATTCCATATTTATTTTATCCATGACAATGTATATCAACATAATTTAACATTAGGCAGTTCATACCCGAAATAACATTCATAATATAACATCATATATAACTAGTGATCCATGCATTTATATTCAACTTTTGACATATTTAGAACATGTCAAATATATAATTAATGACATAAATATCATGCTAATATAAACAAGGTAGACTTATCACAAGTCTTCCTAATATCATGTATCATGTTATGTATGCATTGCACTCATCTTGACACTTTATATATGTCAAAATTTAAATCCTCACTAGGCTTTACTTTTGATCCTTTTCTTTTTCTTGGTTGCTAGCTCGATTATGATTTTGATCACGATCTATACATGCATCATTTGCAACATGTATATTTTAAAAAAAATACATGTTAGTATCATACTAACATAGGTACTTAATAGGAAAAGAAATTCCTATAAATTCTTTAAAAGTTTATTTGATACTAATTCACTTCATACAATTCATACCAATCTCAATACTTCAAATTTCCTTTCCTATCCAAATCAAAGCATAAATCATTCTAACAATTATTCAAGCATGATACCTCAATTTAATCAACTTCCACTTTAAACCCCTTAATTTTCATACTATCTGATTTAATCCTTTAACCTTAACAAACTTCTAATTTGGTCCAAAAAACATTCTAAAACTTGTAGAATCATCAACTATGCATATCTAACCTTAATAAAATTCTTCCATAATTTTCCTAATTTCTTCACTTTGACCGAATATGAAATGTCACTATAGACTTGATTTCCAACTTGATTCAAGAATGAATTAAACTTCAAAACATCATTTCTAAGCATAATCAATCATTCCCGTATCAAAATCTAACATCCCCTTCATCCATTAATTTCAAGAACTCAAGATTTAAGCATGGAAAGTATGAACAATTAATACCAAATGATAGAGAATTTCATGTAGATCTATTTCATGTTTCATACTTTCATCCAAAACCCTACTAGATTGGCTTGAAAAATCAAAAAGAAAATGTCACATACCTTAGGTAAAGATTTCGACGCTTTGGAGAAACTATGAAGAAAAGTCTTGAACTTTCTCTTTATTCAATTTAGACCATCTGTCACCTATTTATAAAAAATTTCAAATAAAAATCTCCTTAATAGTCAAATGAATATTTTACCCTTGATATCCAATGCCTCTCATATTGCCACATATTAATTTATTCATCCAAGGGTCAAAAATAAACCATCAAGTTAGTAGTTACCAATTTTGTCCTTCTAATTTTCCAAAATTACAATCTTGCCATTTTTATCCAATGGCTCATATTTAACATGGAAAATCTAATTTAATCCAATGGTCCATATTAAATTATTCTAAGATAAGGCATGGAAAAGATGATTTTAAACTTTCCTTATCTTTTAACAAAATATCATATTTATTCAATTCAATCTGATCATCCGAATTCTTCTCGAACTTTAACTCTTTATAACTTTTAACGCAAATTCCGTACCAAAAATCTGAGTAACACGAAAATGTCATTCTTGGGGGTAAACTTTTCATTTACATGACTAAAATACATAACTTTTGAAAATTATAATTTAGTCCCTAAACTTTTCCTAAGTTTATACTTTAGTCCTCAAACTTTCATTTTATTCATTTTGGTCACTACCCAAAATTTTGAGGTATTACAATTCTCCCCTTAAGAAAATTCATCCTCGAATTTTCTTTATGTACTTGGCTCAAAAATATACGAATACTGCTTTTTTATTGCTTCCTTCGTTTCCCAAGTAGCTTCTTCCGCTTTGTGGTTTCTCCACAAGATTTTTACTAGAGGAATCTTTTTGTTCCTTAACTGCTTTTCTCGTCAAGCTAGAATTCTTACAGGTTCCTCATCAAATGTCAAATCCGGTTGAATTTCAATTTCTTGTGGTGTAATGACATGCGAAGGATCTGATCGATATTTTCGAGGCATGGATACATGAAACACATCATGTACCTTACTTATCTCTGGTGGTAATGCCAATGGACCAACCCTTTTTAAAATTTCATAAGTACCAATAAATCTTGGACTAAGTTTGCCTTTTTGTCCAAATTATAATATCTTTTTCCAGGGTGAGACCTTTAAAAATACATTGTCTCCAACTTCAAACTTAATATCTTTTCTTTTAAGATTTGAGTACGACTTTTGTCTGTCAGAAGCGGCCTTGAGATTATCTTGAATTATTTTTACCTTGTCCTCCACTTCTTGCACAAGATCTGGTCCAATGATTTTTCAATCCTCTAGCTCGAACCAATTCAAGGGTGTTTGACATTTTCTTCCATATAATGCCTCATAAGGTGTCAACTTTACACTTGATTGGTAACTGTTGTTATAAGCAAACTCAGCTAAGGGAAGATATTTTTCCCATGAGCCTGCAAAATTCATTATACACGCTCTGAGTATATCTTCGAGTATCTGAATAGTCCTCTCCGATTGTCCATTCGTTTGAGGATGAAAAACAGTACTGAAATGTAAATGCATTCCAAAACCTTAAAGTGAATCTTGGATCTCTATCAGATATAATAGACATAGAAACACCATGTAGTCTAACAATTTCCTTAATATATAAATCCACTAACTTCTTCAAGGAGTAGTCGATTCGAACTGGTATGAAATGTGCTAATTTAGTCAATCGATCCACAATTATCCAAATCAAATCTTTCTTACTTGGCGTCAAGGGTAAGCCTATTACAAAATCTATAGTAACATTTTCCCACTTCCATTGTGGAATTTAAATTGGTTGAAGTAATCCTGATGGAACTTGATGTTCTGCATTTACTTGTTGGCAAGTTAAACATTTAGCAACGAACTCAGTGATAGCTCATTTCATGCCAGACCACCAAAGCCGACTCTTTATATCTTGATACAATTTGTTACCTCCTGGATGCATAGTTAAAGGACTGTAATGTGCCTCCAAAAGTATTTCCCTCTTTAATTACTCATCTTTAGGAATGTATACACATCCCTTATAGTATAGGCATCCATTTGGTTTTATTTCAAAACTTTAGATTCACCATGTTCAACTTGTTTCTTCTTTTCCAAGCATTTTTCATCATTTGCTTATAACTCTTTAATTCTTCCTATCAAAGTAGGCTTAATTTGAAGTTCAGCCATTATTGCACTATTTTCCTATAATTTCAATCGAGCATTCAATGCACTCAAAGCATAAAATGTCGTTTGGCTAAGTGCGTCTGCTACCACATTAGCCAACCCCGGATGATAATTAATAATTACATCATAATCCTTGATCAGTTTTATCCACCTTCTTAGCCTCAAATTAAGCTCCTTTTTAGACAAGTATTTCAAACTTTTATGATCCGTGTAGATATAGCACTTTTCACCATGTAAGTAGTGACGCCAAATCTTTAAAGCAAACACTACTGCAACCAACCATAAATCATGGGTAGGATAATTTCTTTCATGAGTTTAGAGTTATCGAGAAACATATACTACCACCTTCCCTTCTTGCATTAATACACATCCCAAACCATTATGGGATGCATCACTATATATTATAAAATCCTTTACCGATTCTAGTTGTACCAAAATAGGAGCTTCTGTTAACATCTTCTCTAATTTGTCAAAACTTTCCTGACATTTATTTGTCCAAACAAATGGCACATCCTTTCTTAATAGCTTAGTTATTAGAGCGGCAATCACTGAAAAGTCTTTCATGAACCGTCGATAATAATCAGCTAATCCCAAGAAACTTCTCACTTCGGAGACATTCTTAGGGATTTTCCATTCTAGGATTGCTTGAATCTTTTTAAGGTCAATGGACTCAAAGTGTTAGAGTGTGCCCAAAGACTAATCATGAGATGATTGTAATTACACACTCATTTTACATTTTTTATTAATATAAGGCATTTTATTACTATTTTAGTTAATTTACTTTGCAATAAATAATTGTTTTATAATAAAGTCCTAAGAATAAATATGTTTATTCTTAAAGAGTCCTTAGTCGAGTATTATTGCGGGCTTTGACAACAATAATGCATTGAGACTAATATATAGTTTGATTGATGACAAAGTGTTGTCATTGACATGGAGATGTCAAAATCAATACATAAGTATGTGTTAAAGAACGACATACTGGAATGAGTCGCTATTAGCATGTTTCTTAGATTATTATGTAACACACAATATCGATCACAGTGATAACTACATATCATTATTATTTCAACATTGTGTGTTGCATATTTTGATACAATCAAACGTGTTTCATAACTGACTACACTCTAAAGACTGATATTAGATGTGTCACAATCTTTGTAGTGGATATGATTGATCAAGATAAGATTTTCCCTCATACATAATAAGAGCAATGTATAAGTCCACTTTATTAAGTGGGACTAGAAGTGCATGGTCATGCTCGAATAAATTGGTATATCATAAATTATTCGTTTATTGTAGTCTACTCAAGATATCAAGAATATTAGATGGACTATACAAGTGTGACTATTCCATGACTTGTGTCCAATCTAGATATAAATGACAAAAAGGATGTAATATACAGGGCTATAAATGAGATGAGACAGATCGCGAGCTACTCAAGTTTGACTCGGTCAAAGCTCGACTCGAGTTCTTGAACCAAGACAAACTATTGGATACCCGACTCGAAAAGCTCGTGAGCTACTCAATACCCAACTCTAAAAGCTCAGGAGCTACTTGAAAATATAATATATTATATTACATTGATTAATTAGGATTTAATTTTGGGTTTTGGGGTTAATTTAGGGTTTAGACCCTGGTTTGAGATTTAGGTTTAGGTTAGGTTAACAATGGGAACAGGGGTAAGTAATTTAGGGTTTATTTCGAGCACGAGCTCGAGCTCTAATTTTTTTTGTTTTTGAGTTAGATTCAAGCTTGATAACTTTAAGCTCGTGAGCTTTCGAGTCAAGCTCGAGTTTCAATTGAGCTTGAGTTCGATCTTGGTAATTTTAAGCTCACGAGCTTTCAAGCTGACCTGAGCTTAGCCTTGAACATTTTGAGTTTGAGTCAAGCTTAACGATACTCGAGCTCGACTCGGCTCGTTTACACCCCTAGTAATACATGAAAAGAGATAATCATGGAGAAGTTGTGTTGAATCATTACTTCTTGTAATTTATGTGGCAATGACACATTGCTAGATGTCACTTATTTGTTTTTAATATTAGAACTGTTCTAATATTTATTGCTAATGTTACAAGAACCTACAAGGTTATCCTCATGGTTGAAACATGCAGATATTACAAATTTGTTGAACAAGAATTTAGTTAAAGTAATATATATATATAATTTAACTATTAGATAAATATTAAAAGGGAATACTTATTGTAATTATAACTCTTTTAATATATAAATAATATAATTCAATTTAAATTAATTTATGTATTGAAATCTTAATTAAGCTGAATTGAGATTATATATATTAATATATATATATATATATACATATAATGAAATCCTAATTAAATTTCAATTAGATTATATATATTAATAAATATTGAAATCCTAATTAAGTTGAATTGGGGTTATATATGTTTAAATTCTATTTAAGTTGAATTATGATTACATATATTAATATAATTTGAAATCCTAATATGAGTTGAATTAGGATTACAAAAGGCTATATAAAGACATGAGAGGTCTAGCAACCATTAATAAAACCCTCTAAATAGTTTAGAGTGTTTTATTTCCTCATTTCAACTAGGTGAAATAAGTAGAGGTTAGAGCGTTATCGTTGTAGCTTAGGAATCAATATTGTGGAATCGTGATTGGATCTTTGTCTTCCTAAATTTCATAATTCCATATTCTAAACAGGTAATTTTTTACCCTTATTCACCTCGATTCGTTCCTAGTAGATGGATCTCTAGAGGCGATCGTCGAATAATTTTTCGCTACGTCATGGGGTGTACCGGTGTGACCCAACAGTGGGTGATGCAATTGTATGAGATACATGTTATGTTTTATTTATTTGGTGAATATATGATGTTTGTAAGAGAAAATCGATTCAATCACGATTAACATGTTGATCCAGTTATAAGATTTTCCTACAATCCATGATTAAGTGTTAATCATCAGGATTATTGTTGTTAGGATTTGAAATATTAAATTTACCCTTAGTTTGTTTACAAAAGTTGTAATTTTATAAATATGACATGCGTGGCATGCCCTTATTTACTTCTATTGTAAATTCTTTTCTCATCTTAATCCCTCGTATGTAAAACGAGTTTATAAAAATTGCAATCTATATGAAGAAGCATGGACCAAAAGAACAGAAGGATGGACCAACATAAAGATGCTTGAAAAGTGACTTTCATCCTTAGAATATTTTGGTTCTCCTATTGGCTTGAGACATACCACATGTATGTGCTATAACTATTGCATTTATATTTACTGTTTTTCATGTATGTGTTACAATGAATGTATGAGATGCATGCTAGTTAATTGATAAGATCAAATGTTAAATGTTGATATAATATTCACCAAACCCATCAATAAAATATTAAGTCACTTATTGCCTTCCAATATCAACTCTCATTAAAACCTCGATCGATACAAGTAAGTTATGCTAAAGCGATATACTTCTATCTAACTTGATCAAAGTGAAGAATAAGCAAATGATATTCATTGGATGTAATATTGGTTAAAAACTCAACTAGGTTCCTCTAATAGGATTAGGAACCTAGAGGCTATTATTTGGATAATCATAAGATGATTTTGGAAAAAAAGTTGTTCACCCAATGAAAAAGTTACTTAAGATATAAATAGTGAACGTTGTTTACCTAAATAAACCATAATCTTAAGAGAAAAAGCTAAAAATATATTAAGAGAAGGTGAAATATGGATCTTTACCTACTAGAAAAACTTTTCAGAAAGTAATTTTGACATTAATATATGAGAGTTATTATTTTGATAAAAATGACATGATTATATTTAATAAATTCATTTTAGAAACAAACTTGACAAACATACTCAAAATTCATATTTTATTGTTGTCGACTTATTATGGCAAACAACACAAAATTGTTAACGTTACGATCAATTCTTGAGAAGGACAAATTGTATAGCATGAACTTCTTTGATTGGCTATGTAATTTGAAGATTGTCCTCAAACAAGAACGAAAATCGTATGTCATTGAGACATCTAAAAACTATATTTCAATGCTAGATGAAGAAGGGAACTCATGTTCTCAATATGATAGGTTATATTCAAAGCTTTGAAAAACTGAGTTTCCCTTTAGGTGATGAATTGGCCACTGAAATTGTCTTATAGTCATTGTTAGATAGTTTCAATCAATTTATTCTTAAATTCATAATAAATAAAATTTACAAAGACTTTGCCATAGTTACTCTTACAAGTTATTGATAGTAACATTAAAAAGGTTGGACCTAAGCCCATCCATGAGGAAAAAGGATAAGGAATGACAAAGTATAAAAATAATGGTAAGGTCAAGCCCAAAAGTAAGAATGCATTGAAACCCAAAAGAGGAATTACAAAAGAAGGAAAATGTTTCCATTATAATGAAACGTGTCATTGGAAGAAGAATTGTCTCATTTATCTTGAAAAGGTCAAGAAGGCAAATGAAAGTGAATCATTTGCCTCAGATATTTATGTTATTGATATTAATTTATCAAAATCTATTTATTGGGTATTGGAAGTCGGTTGTAGTTCTCATATTTGTACATTTGTACATGAACTGCTAAAGAGTAGAAATTTGAGAAAACAAATATGGACCTACGAGTCGGTAATGGAGCAAGAGTTGCTACATCACCTATAGGAACATATACTTTGACATTGTTTAGAGGACTTAATTCATGTATAGATAATTGCTATTTTGTGCTTTGTTTAACTAAAATATCATTTTGATTTCTTGTTTGAAAATGACTAGTTTGAGATAATTATTAAGAATAATTGTTGTTCTTTCTATCTCGATAAAGTTTTTGTTGAGATAAATATTTTGGTATAACAATTTAAGAGAAATATATTTTTGGACTTATTCAAATATTGCAAAAATAATTCAAAGTCCAACAAACTTGAAAAATATTTTTGAGAGTTTTAAAACCTCAAAAATATGTGTTATAAATTGTTTTATATTTGTAAAATATTTTTAAAGTGTTTAAAAATTCCAATAGTTGAGATAAATATGTTGATATAAAAATTTAAGAGAAAAATGTTTTTGGACTTATTCAAATATTACAAAAATAATTCAAAGTCCAACAAACATGACAAATATGTTTCAAAGTTTTAAAATCTCAAAAAAGTGTTATTAATTGTTTTATATTTATAAAATATTTTTGAGTTGATTAAAATATTTTTAAAGTGTTTAAAATGGTTTAAAGCTTTCAAAACAAGAAAACATTATTCAATCACTATTTGGCACTGTTCATACACGGGTATTGTTCATGGTTTCGAAACCTTTGTGCCATAAACTCAATTATGAGCCTATATCGACTATATTTTGATAAGGTGTCGAAATTGTTATGAAGGTTTCGAAACCACTGAGTGCATGGGCCTAAAGAGTCACGAAAGTTCATTTTCAAACGACCCTAATTCATCCTCAATGGCTATAAATGGCTACAAACTCATTCCTAGTTATAAATACACATCAAGGACACTTCAAGAAGTAAGAGATGGACTTCCAAGCATAAAGATCAAGAAAGAAGAGTACTTTATTGTCCATTTCTTTATAATCTCTTGTATCTCTTTAGAGTCCAATCTAGTGAGCCAAAATGTGTAAACACCCACTTAGAGATGTATTATGTTTACAATGTCAAGACCTTGTAAAAGGGATAGGTTCTAGTTTAGCCTTAGAAAAACTAGAGTGATTCTATCTTACACATTGAAAAAATAGGGTTGTATGGTTATCTCTTTGTCCTCAAAAGAAAGAATTCATTAGTGAATTGGGAAATCCTTAGTGTGGATAGCTAAGGTGTGGATGTAGACCTTGGTTGAGAAAGTCGAATCACTCTAAATCTAGCGTGCACAAATTGTCATCTTTTTTTCTGATTTTCCCAAATTCTTTTAGAGACGACTACACCCTTCAATTGACATTTTGGTTGGTCGAATTCAAGTCTAAAATTGGTATCAAAGCGAGGCTCAATCGAGGGTCTAACAACTATTGAGAAGATCCTTTGAGTGCTTGATACTTTTCCACATCAACCAACCTTGAAGAGCTTTTTTATCGATATCAAGCTCAAGGATTCAATGATGAACTATCATACCTCCTCTCATTTTCAAAGGTGGTATGCTTACACATTAAAGATGGGTAACCTCTAAGGTTAATCGTTTAGATTATATTTCTGGTTACTTATTTTTAATGGTTTTTAATGTTAATGCTATTTTGATTGTTAAATCTTTTTTAAGTTCATAACATTCTTTGATGCTTTGTGTATATGCGTTCTTAATATGTTTTATTCATATTAATGCATAGAATTTTCTAAAAAGTCTTGGAAACATTGAATTTTAAGTGATCTTAAAATCTTTTAACCATATGTTGAAATTCAATAATTTTCTTGAGTGTCAAAACTTTTGAGCTAAATTTTAAATGGAATGCTTTTATTAAGGGGGAGTTTGAATTTTTAGTGTTTCATTTGTTTAAGCTCTTTATTTTTACTTATTCTCCATTGTTATTTGTAATAAAAAAGTTTGAATTATTTTTGATACAACAAAAAGGGGGAGATAAGTGAAAATTTCAATTTCAAAAAGAAAAATGGGAGCTTAAATATTTTTTCAAAATATTCTCTTTTTGAAATATTATTTTTTAAGGGGGACATTTTTAAAAAACAATTTTTAAGATGTTTTGTTATATCAAAAAGAGAGATTGTTGAGATAAATATTTTGATATAACAATTTAAGAGAAAAATATTTTCAGACTTATTCAAATATTGCGAAAATAATTCAAAGTGCAACAAACTTGAAAATATGTTTCAAAATTTTAAAACCTCAAAAATAGGTGTCATTTATTACTTTATATTTATAAAATTATTTTGAGTTGATTAAAATATTTTTTGAGTGTTTAAAAATGGTTTTAAAAGCTTTTAAAACATGAAAACACTATTCGGTCACTATTTGACACTGTTCATACACGGGGTACTGTTTATGGTATAGAAACCACTGTTCATAGTTTCGAAACCTTCATAGAGATTTTGAAACCAATGAGTGCATGGGACTAAAATGTTAGGAAAATTCATCTCCAAACGGCTCTAATTCATCCCCAACGGCTATAGACGCTACAAACTCATTCCTAGTTATAAATACACATCAAGGGCACTTCAAGAAGTAAGAGATGGACTTCCAAGCATAAAGATTAGGAGATATGAGTATTTTATTGTCTATTTCTTTCTAATCACTTGTATCTTTTTAGAGTCCAATCTAGTGAGCCAAAATGTGTAAACACCCACTTAGAGAGGTATTATGTTTACAATGTCAAGACCTTGCAAAAAGGGTAGGTTCTAGTTTAGCCATAGAAAAACTAGAGTGATTCTATCTTAGCCATTGAAAAGATAGGGTTGTATGGTTATCTCTTTGTCCTCAAAAGAAAGAATTCATTAGTGAATTGGGAAATTCTTAGTGTGGATAACTAAGGTAGTGGATGTAGACCTTGGTTTAGAACGTCGAACCACTCTAAATCGAGTGTGCACAAATTGTCATCTTTTTATTTTGCTTTTCCCAATTTCTTCGAGAAACGACTACACCCTTCAATTGGCATTTCGGTTGGTCGACAATTTTCCATGGTACAACACAATCAATTAATGGCCTTTATATTTTGAATCAATAAAATTCAAATTACAACATAAAAAATAAAAGCTCAAAACAAGTGACTCTAATCAAACTTATCTTTGGCATTGTCGCTTGGGTCATATAAGTGAAAAACATATATAAGAGCTATATAAAGATGAAATTTTGAATTCATTTGTTTTCGAATAACTTGATATATGCGAGCCCTACTTATTGGGTAAAATGACCAAACTCCTTTTAACAATAAAAGTGAGAGAACAAATGTTTGTTGGGCTTAATACATATTGATGTATGTGGGCCGATAAATATACAAGCTAGGGGAGGTTTTCAATAATTCATTACTTTTACATGATGATTTCAGTAGATATGAGTATATTTACCTTATAAATCATAAATATGAAGCCTTTGAAAAGTTTAAAGAATTTGAAAATGAAATACAAAACCAATAAAACAAAAGTATTAAGACCTTTCAATTAGATCGAAAAGGAGAATCTTAAGCTTAGAGTTTCCCTAGCTTCCTTTAAAATGACCACTCGCCGATGAATGAAATCTGAATCGCTCAAGGACCCATTAGAAATCTCAGACGGAGAGACAAGATTTTTTCTTGAACGACCACGTTCTTTCTTGTGAAGCTTCAATCTAGCCTCATCACATTCTTCCGACAGTAATAAACTTATCATAACCTCTGCACCTTCCTTATGACACCATTATAATTAATTAACTCTACTGATATAACCCTATTCATATTCAAGATTGGACAGACGGTCGTAGGGCCCATGGACGAATTATGTATGCGATCAAACTTCCCACACAACACTCTCTGTTCCTATCAAACTTAGCTTCCCTAAGGATACATCCGACCTCCTTATCCGCCATCCATTCCCCCGATGTAATCAACAATTTTTTAATACAAAGATCTCTCTGAGTCGATCATCCCATAGGCCATTCCTCTGTCACTTTATCACACGACCTTGTTCATGGCCAACTATCACTCGTTCTTCATTTCGCACGCCCTGAATTGTTCAATCAAACTCGCCCTCATTTTTCTCTACGCTTCGCTCAATTCCGTGCTCAACCTCTTTTAAATTGCCCACTCCGTTGTCCGATCACATATCTTCACTCGATTGATCATCTCTATCCAAATCCGGCGTGTCCACCTAATTCACACAATTGTAAGAAAGTAAATATTTGTTCCGGATACGCAAACTCGAAACACCATATCTTGTACTTTAAGGTCCAAACTTTCAACAATTTTGTCCACCGTGAATGTTTCAATTAATAACCGACCTCTCTCAAAAGAGGTAGGCTCCAAGATCTCGTCCTCAACCCGCACCACCAATCCCCAATTCGATGCCACATTCATGAATGTTCCCCTTGACCACGCGTGAATCAACACTCCAAACACCGAGAGCCAAACACGTCTAGTGACCCCTCATAGTCCGATGTCCAAGGCGATACCTTCTCAAACCATGTCTTTTAACATATCACCGCCAAAAATTTTCTCCTTGTATTCCATATCTTGAATGGGATTAAAATGCACGATCCAACAATTCGCATTAGCCAAAGACCCAATATCTTCTCCTTGTTTAATTCTCTCGCTAAGTACGCAAGTGTCATTGGCTTGGAGTACCATCCAATTGCATTGTTTCAGTATCTCCACAATAGACTCTTCCACCACAGCCTTGACCATCTTTAATGATGTAATTGGGATGCTTCTACGCCTCAAATTGGATCTCGTCATTTCCAGTTTCCTTGATCCAATCAAGGGTTTCTTTTGCCTCCAAAATCGATCTCTATTTTTAGGTTGAGTCAATGATACCCTCAATCAATAGCCTTGCATCCAAAAACCATTCAACCAATCTCTAACCCTAATTGCATCACATTTCGATTCCATTCTCACAAAACTAAAGCGTAATCCATCATTATTCTTTTTAGACGGTACAAACACATCAATAGTCTTGTCATATCGATTAAAGACTTGCCAAAGGCCTTTCTAATGTAGATGTTGTGGTAGATTCAAATCGAATAACATCCACACTCGGCGGTCGACGACTGATATGAAGTCGCTCATAATTGGTACTATTGCCCTTAAAGTATACACTTTGTATCTAGTTGCCCCTAAAATAGTTTTTGGGACGATTTGTCCCTTAAACTTTAAATCGTTACCTATGTTGTCCTATTTTTGTAACGTCCATTAGAATTTTTTGGGTAAAGTACATAAATGGTCACTAAACTATCCTAAAAAATACAAAATGGTCACCAAATTTTCAAAAGTTACATAATAGGCATTAAACTTTAGTTTTTGTTACAAAATGATCACTGAGCCGTTAACTGTCGCTAATTGGGTGACATGACAGTTACAAAATTTTGTGTAACAGCAAATTTAATTTGTAATATTTACACATTCAATCAATTTAGACATCAATAATTAGGGCTAAATTGATTGAATGTGTAAATATGAAAGATTAAATGTGTTAAAATTCAAATTTTTGTAACTATCACGTCATTCACGTAATGATAGTTAACTGCTCAGTGACCATTTTGTAACAAAAACTAAAATTTAATTCTCATTATATAACTTTTGAAAGTTTGATGATCATTTTGTATCTTGGCATAAAGACAAAGAAATGCCCCAACATTTAATTGAATAGTCACTTTGGCCCCTATTTTTTTGGAGCAATTCAACCCTCAGCGTTTCATTTTGAGTCAAAATGGCCTATCTGCGGATGAAAACTGTCAGTCAACTAACGGTAAATGGCTTGAAATGACATGACAAATATATATGGCAGTGCACGCTGACATGGCAACATCATATAGACAAATGGGTTGACTTGAAAAATATTACATCAGTCAAAAAATAATTTTATAAAATTATATAAAATATAAAATAATTTTTCTGCTGAGTTATCATTCTGTCAAGTCATTTCAAACTTTTTACCGTCATTTTTCTAACAATTTTCACCGGTAAATAAGTAATTTTGACCTAAAATAAATGACGAGGGTTGAATTGCTCTAAAAAAAGAATAAAGGTCAAAGTGACTATTTAGTAAAACGGTGGGGGTATTTTTTAACTTTATACCTTGTACTTTTTTTAGATAGTTTAGTGACCATTTATGTACTTTACCAAATAAAATTACTAATCAAAGCGTGCCATGTGACATATAAACCAAGAAAAATAGTTGGCAATACTAAAAAAAGAGTAAATGACTTGTTAGGTCTATTTATTTGGTTTAATCCTTAATTTTTTTTATTTTTTATCTAAAATCGACCTCTATTTAATTTTATATTATATAATTTAGTCTAATATTATTTTATAATATTGTAATATTTCTAAAATTTATAAGTTACTAAATAAAAATAATTAAAAACATAATATTATTCTAAATAATATTAAATTAAATTTTATATTTTACTTATAACATAAATTAAATTAAATAAAAAGTACATTAAACCGTATATACTCTGTACATTAAAATCCTTTATTTTTTCTTTTCTATCTCCTAATCGAAAATCATTACTACACTCATCACCACATTTTATCATGATTCATGACACCCACCTTTGTTTTTCAAGCTTCATCTCCAGTTAAAACTAAATCAAGATTATCCCCCACCAATAAGTTAAACTACCGCCATGGCATTCGACCTCCATTTAGTCCCTCGCCACACGGTATTTAAATCAAACCAATTAAATCTTCTATATTAAATCGAATAAGTCCCTTGAACCCCTGAACCACATTCAAACCATCACCAACCCAGAATCCCTTGAACCAACCATGACCCAGTCAAATCCACACCCAAACAAAACTGCAAAATAAAGAAAATGAGAAAAAAAATCAAAGGAAAATTAGGAAAAGAAGAAGAAAGCAAAGAAAGAGAGAAAGAAGAAATCCATATTAGGTTTCATGGTTGTGGGGTTAGAGATATCATTTTAAAAATCTCAACAATGAGCAATAAATTTAAGTGTAGTAGATGCTTCGGTTTTAATTTGAGTCCGATTTAATTTTTCAAATCGAAGATCAGAGGTGTTAAATTTCGAACATTCAAGATTAGATTTAGTTCATGGCGACAATGGCAATGACGTGAAGAAGAAGAGTTTAGAAAAAAAAATGGAGGAACAAACGTGAGAGAGCTGAAATGGGGGAATTTTTTTAATAATAGTATATTATTATTGATTATTTATTTAAATTTATTTGTTATTTAATTTTGTAGGGATTAAACTAAATAGTTAAATTTGAGATACTTAACATGCCATTAATTTAATTTTATAAAATTTAAAAACAAATTTGGATCAATTTCGATTTTAAAAAAAATTAGAGACTAAACTGAACAAAAATAAAATTTAAATTTAAGAGAATTAAAATGCAAATTACTTATCTCTATTAAAGCCAATTTTTTCTTAATAAAAGTGCTATGTGGTGCACTCTAATTACCCGAATTTTTTTCCTGACAAACGTTAAGTAATGATTTAAAGTTTGAGACAAAATGTTCCAAAAATTTCTTCAAGGGACAACTCGATACAAGGTGTATACTTTAGGGTTAACGGTGCCTTTAAAACTTTTAAAATTGTACCAATTTTACAATTTTAGACATAAAATGATACTTTAACATTTCTCACTTGTAACCAACTCTTATATCTAATATTGACTTTGGTTTTAAACACAGACTTCCGAAATTGTCTTTTCAAAAAGGATTTATAAAAGACAATTTTATAGGTCTTCAATTGATGGTACTTAGGGATAAAAATCGTTTGACCCTTATTCATACCTCTTTTGGTGTCCCACTTTAAAATAGTGGGTTTAAGATTTATAGTTAAAGTTTAGGGAATTAGAGATGTCTTCAATTGATGGTACTTGGGGATAAAAATCGTTTGACCCTTATTCATACCTCTTTTGGTGTCCCACTTTAAAATAGTGGGTTTAAGATTTATAGTTAAAGTTTAGGGAATTAGAGATGATGTAATTTTAAGGTGTAAGGTTTATAGTTTAGGATGAAAAACTTAAGATTAGAGTTTAAAATTTAATTTTTAAATATTTTTTTTAGTGGGTATAGAAGGGGGCACGGTTAGAGGACAGTTATGGTACCTAGTTTAAAATGACGGATAAGACTCCATCTTTTAAGACATGTATTTGACCATGTAGAATATTTTCAGATCTAAAAACGATTTTGGTACCTATAAAAGAAAATAGAATAAGAAACCAGCCTTGAAAAGTTCTCATACTGCATAGAGAAAGCGTGTCAAATGTTAGGCTTCTTTCTGTTCTTATGTATGCTTATCAGGGGTGAAACCCGAGGGATGTTCGAGCTCCTTGGAGAGTCGAATCTCCGCCTAATGTTCACTACTTTGCTCAGCCAGTACATTGTTATTAGTACCAGATTTAATTAAATTTTGAAGACCTTCCTAGACATGCAAGCTAAGCTCAATTCAGGTACCCAAGCAATTTACCAATACAGTGTTACTTAATTCGCCCCAACTGCACGAATGTAAAGAAAGAAACATCTAGAGTCTAGCCAAACAATGGAAGAAGATAAATTTAGTTGCACTGTTGCACATTAAGCAATGGAATGGATGGAGAAAAGTTCATTTCTAATCTATATAATGAATTAGAAGTCATCTTCTGTTTATTAATGAGCGTAAAGAAAGAATCATCTAAACTCTAGCCACAATCAATTAAGCTATGGAAAGAGATAAATTTAAGTTGGATTGTTGCACATTAAGCAATGGAAAAGTTCATTTCTAATCTATATAATGAATTAGGCAACACTATACCCGTGCATAAACACTGAAAAGAAAATAAGGCGAAGTATGTAACAAGGCTGGAAACAAAAATATTTTATTAGAGATTCCCTAATTAGTCTAATGACCAAAGATGTTCATTTTACTTATACTTTGAATCTCACATAAAACTATAATATCTCTATTTAATAAAAAAAATATCTTCCTCGACTAAATCAGCAGCAAGTACAGATCTGAGCAGCTCCGACCCAGATCGCAGCGTCCTACTGATTTTAGAAAGAAGAAGGAGTATGCGGAAACCAACCGACTCTCATGCTTCCGTTACACTCTTTCAAACAAAAAATTAATTCATGATATAAAGCACAAACATTCAAAGATAACTCTCTATTGCCAACATTGCATATGAAAATTCTCAGAGCCTGGTCAATTTTATTACAAAACTTAAAAGAAGAAAGAAAACAACCCAACAAAAGAGTTTGTAAGGAATTAAAAGAAGTTGCGTCGAAAATCAGAGCACCTTGAGAATGTCTTCGGCTCCACTGAAAGTAAAAGCCCCACCTTCTTCCAAATTAACAAGTTTAACAACTCCATCTTCAGCCAAGAGGGCGTACCTTCTTGAACGAACTCCAAGTCCAACGGGCTTATCACTCAAATCCATTTCGCACCCAATTTTCTTGGTGAATTCCCCATTTCCATCCGACAACAAAAGAACCTCATCGTTGATACCCAGATTCTCCTGCCAAGCCCTCATCACAAAAGCGTCGTTCACCGAGATGCAGGCGATGGCGTCCACCCCTTTGGCTTTGAGTTCCCCAGATTTCTCCACGAACCCAGGGAGGTGCTTCTGGGAGCATGTGGGGGTGAAAGCGCCGGGAACGGCGAAGAGAACGGTTTTTTTGCCGGCGGTAAGGGAGGAGATGGTGGTAGTTTGGAGTTCACCGTCGTTGTCGAAGTAGGAGAGGGTGGCGTCGGGAAGCTTGTCTCCGACGGAGATAGCAGCGTAGATTGGGGTGGTCTTGGTGGAAAATGAAATGGGTTTGGAAGGGCGGCGGTGGAGGCTGAGGGAAAGGGGAGAAATGGAGAGCTTTGAAGAGAGAGACCTAGAGGAAAGTTTGGCGGTGGCGGCGGGAGATGAGAGAAATCTTGAGATTGTCAAGGAAGCTGCCATTGTTGATGGGAACTTTTGATGGGCAGAAAACAATAGAGAGTGAGGCTTTGGCCTTTGAGGGCTCGCTTGGTTTAATGGTTTTGGGGGCGAAAAGAGCAAGGAAAGTCGGGTCTGGACAAAAAAATTGTTTTGTGTGTGTGTGTGTTCTCATTCAACCGTATATAATTGGTGTTGATAATGTTGTATTTTCCCATCCGAATAAATTTTGCTTTAATTACATGAAATGTAAATAATTAAATACATTATTCTTATAACAAAATAATAAATACATTATAAAAATAATATAAACATTAAATAAACACATTATACAAATAATTAACTTTTAAATTTATTATGTTAATAATTTATATCTATATCTACTAATAATAGAACTTCTAACCGAGTTGTTATTAGTGTCGGCGAAAATTATTAAAATATTATTGTAAATAAATAAAAGAACAAGAATAAGAGAGAAACATGTATTTATTTTCAATATAAAATTGTGTACAGTATCTTCTTCAGGTTCTATATTTATAAGCATAAAAAGTAATTATTATATAAAACTTTAAGTACATCAAATTATTATTTAATTGATAGAGATAAAGTTTTAATCATAATGGACATTCTTATATATAAATATTTATAACACTCCCCTTTATTCGTCCATGAAGATAATGTGTCTCGTTAAAACTTTACTTAAAAAATTTAGTGGAAAAAATATCTTAATGAAGGAAAAATAGTACATATTTTTTATATGTGTAATATGTTGCATTATCAAAAAACGTAACAGAAAAACTCATTGGGACAAAAAATCATTAAGAAAAAAAGAATGCAATGCGTATTTGCTCTCTTCGTGAAAACATTACATAAAATCTTTGAATTTTCACAATTCAATTTTGAATACAATCTTCAAATGTTAAAGTAGACAATGCATTGGTGAATAGATCTTCTAAATTATTGCTTGAATGGTGAATAGATCTTCTATCGTTTTGTTACCTTTGATGTATATACCTTTCGATTGAGCTAAACATTATACATTATCCTCGTACAAGATAGCTTGTATCTTATCTTGCAAAAGTAAATCACATATCTTCTTGATACATTGGGTCAATAGTCTTAGCCAAACAAATTTTCGGCTTGTCTTGTGCATAAAAAATACTTTTACATGATTTGAAAAGGCATCGAGTTTTGAATTATCTAAAGGTAAAAATTATTTTACATGATCTTTGTAGCATTTAGATGATATTTATAGATCAGCTAAAATACGATTTTTCTGGACCAACTAAGATATAGTGCTTTTAGACCAAGAAAATATAAAATTATTTTTATTCATATCCAATAATCTTACAATTATTAGGATACTCAATAAATAAACTTATTCATATTAAATCTATTTAAGACTCTCTCAGTATGTGCTCATTCATGGACAAAATTTTATATTTAAGTGCTTAATCTACATGTCGAAATAAACTTGATTTTGAGACTTTTTAAATTTAATGCTCTCCTTAAACAATTACATGCGTCGAAACTCTTTCAGAGTTCTAGTTTGAAACTCTATAGGAGTTTCAAATTACCAATATATGAAGTAATTTTAACATACTTTAAGCTTGATGTCTTCATAAAGACACACGAGATTGTTGAATCATCTTTATTCAACAAAGATTCAATAAGTCGAAAATATCTCATATACTCATATTGATTCAATTTAAATTATTTGAAGATAAATTTTACTATATAGAGATACACAAAATCATTAGACGTATTATAAAATTTTTCACAATTGGCAAACCAGTAAAGTAATTGTTGGGTTCAAATACATCAACCGAATATGTCAAGAGGGAGAGCATTAGATTATAAAAATTGGTGGAAGAAAAATGCTAAGATAAAAATATAACACAATGATTTTAGAGTGGTTCGACTTTCTAATCAAAGTCTACATTCACTACCTTAGCTCTCCCACTAAGGATTTTCCACAGATTTGCCTTTCTTTTGAGGCGAAAGAGATAACCTTAAACAAACACATATTTTATACCACAAAACCTTGTCTACGTCTCTCTCAACGAGAATTATAAATAAAGCAATCAAATGAAAACCTCACATGACAAATAGTTTGCACACTTAAGCTCTCACCCAAATCCTAAACATTTGAGCAATATGACAATTGAAGCTCATAAGTATTTTCTACAAGATACATGACAATTAATACTCAAAGGTAAATTCTATACATTGAATGCTAACATCGTCTTTCTTATTGATAACTATCATCTTGAAGGTCCATTTTAACTCCTTTAATGAGCTTGGTACCGTTTTTGACCGTTATGAGTTATTTAGAGCCATTGGGAGTTGATTTTTAGCCAAAAGTGCAGTTATGGAATAATGGGTATCGGAATGTGTCTTGTTGAATCGATACCTGCTTCAAATAGAAAGAGTTGTTGCAAATATGATAGAGAGTATTAGTACGAGCAACAGGGTCTCAGTATTGCCGTGACCATTTTTTACCGGCATAAAAATAGCTCGACGATTGAGTTTGAAAATTTGGGTTTTGCCTTTTATTTATTTAATCTTGAAAAATTAGGTTTTTCATGTTAAATTGGATTTTTCCTTTATTTAATCTTGAAAACATTTTGGAGTTACTACCGATCACTTTGGTAGACCAGACACCATAAAAACAACCAGAGATTCATTTTTTAAAAATTGGGTTTGGGAGTCGATTACGTGTGAGGAAGGATTAACACCCCCACAAACGCCCGTCATCGTTAACTTTTAATTTTACGTAGCATTTTGAGTAACAATTTGAATTTAATGTAACCATAATTATTAATTGGATTTTTATTCCAAATGGAGATATCCTTTTATAGGAAAATATATTTTCGGAACGAATATGAGATTAAAAGAGCCAAGTTACTTTAGGACACTTCGATTCATATTCAAAAATATATCTCTACATAAAAGGTTTTAATGCATGATCAATTATTGTCTTGTTTATTTTAAGTTCTAACTTAAAAGACTCTTATTAATTGAATTATTTAAAAACTATGAATATTATTAAATTTAGGGTATTTATAAGATAACACCCAATTGCTAGAGCACTATTCATATTAAAACCCTAAATTTAAAAATATTCCTAATTTAATTGGTGAATCTAATTATTTAAATACTAATCCTAATTAAGGCTTTAATTTATTTAACTAGGTTAATTATCATATTCTAGGTTTAAATGAGTATCAAATGTTCTACTTAAAAGCCCTTTTAGGTAACATCTCATTGACATGAGACACTATCCAACTTAGGACTTCAAAACTTTTATTTTAATACTTATTTATTTTCTAGAATTGTCTCTTTTATTTCAATTATTTTATTCCTATTAAAGAACTTAGAATCTAAGGCTCTAAACAATCAATATTAAATCTAGGTGATTAAATTGTCTAGCAATTAAAACTATATGCTAATTTAAAAATATGCAACATACATATAATTAAGCAATTAAATGAGTATCAAATGTTCTACTTAAAAGTCCCTTTAGGTAACATCTCATTGCAATGAGACACTATCCAACTTAGGACATCAGAGCTTTCCTTTTAATACTCATTTATTTTCTACAATTGTCTCTTTTATTTCAATTATTTTATTCCTATTAAAGAACTTAGAATCTAAGTCTCCAAACAATCAATATTAAATCTAGGTGATTAAATTGTCTAAAAATTAAAACTATATGCTAATTTTAAAATATGAAACATACATATAATTAAGCAATTAAATTAAACAATTAAAACTAGGGACAAAATTGAACTGAAAACAATCTTAATAACTGATTTATTACATTTAGTGACTAAAATGCATTACAACACAAAATTTTAGGGACCAAAAAGGTAATTAAACCCCTTTTAAAGAAGACGCGGATCCTGGGTCAACCGGGATAAAAACATGCGGGCTCCCGAGTTGACCCAGTGCCAAAATGACACTGTTCCAAGCCGCATATAAAAGCTTGCTTCTGAGCTAACTCGGGCATTTGGCTCGACCTCACTCTATCTCCTCTCTCTCACCCTCCCCAAATTCTCTCAACTCTAACACTCTAGAACTTGGAAGCATGCCCACAAACAAATCAAAACCCATGATGTTCACTAAAACCAAGCCTTGTCCTACATTTTTTAACCCTTTGATCCAACACAAACACCTAACTCCCATCTCTTTTATGTTTTTTTTCCAGATCAAATGACGTAATTTTCCAAGAACTCAAACTATGCTCTTCAATTTTTTCCACTTTAATTCGTCACCGCCTACATCGACCACCTTCTGGTGTTTGCTGGCCGAATCGACTCCCGGCCGTCGTAGGCGATGTTGGCCACCACCGGTCGTCATGCTCTGATTGTCCTTATTATTCTGGCTAACTCTGCAACTTTTGGCCGCCGTCCTCCGCCGTAAGGCGATTTTTGACCACTATGCAGGAAATAAAGGTTCGAAAGAAGTGTTACCTTTTAACGGTCAAGAATGGCAGTTCTGGCAAGGTTTCTAGTGTTTGATCGTCTTCTCCAGTGGTCCGATTATCTTCTCCAATGATCTCTTTAACTTCCCGATGACCTTTCAACTACCAGGTATTTCTCTCCTCCTTTAATTTTCAGTAATAATTGCTCAATTATTACCTCCTTAATTAACTCTTTTTTCACTTTTCAGGTATTTATAACACTAGTAGAATTTGACGTCAACATGACATCATGGATTACCAACTGTATCTAAGGAAAACAATAAATCGTGTGAGGTCCCTTCGAGCCAATTCTTGACTGCCACATGTCCCTTTAGATTAAAATTTGGGAGGGAAAACTAAAAATTCTGCTTGTTGAGTTGGATCTTTCTCAATATTGGGCAGACACAGTTGTATTGGAATGAACTTTGGGCTTTAAAATGCACTTTGGGCTTTTAAGTTGTAATATGAACATTTATATGAATAATGGACTGATATTTATTATTTTGGACTATTATTATATATTGGACATTTTATTACTACTTTTATATTGGTTATCATTTATTATTTTTATTATTATTTTTATATATGGGAATATATATAAGGTGGCCCAGATAGAATTCATGTATAATAGCTGCCCCTCTTTGCTCATTGCTGTGGAACGGGAATAGAGCAGACTGAAAATACATGAATTTGGCCCAAACCATCTGACTGCTGTACTTTCACTTTTTCTTCTTCTCTAGAAAGCTTAAACAAGTTCTTCTCATTAGGAACTTCCCAATCCCCCCGTTAAGGCTAACTGCAAAGTCTGAATTGGTCATTCTCATTAGGAACCCATTCATTCCTCTTGGCGATACTGATCTACCTCTCTGCAAAGGTATCGAACAAGCGAGCTCTTCCCATTAGGAACTCCTCGTTCTTTCAGAAAACATAGATATGCCTCTCTATAAAGGCATTAAATAAGCAAGCCCTTTTTATTAGGAACTTTCATTCTTCAAAAGGTGAACTCTTCTTATTAGGAGCTCTTCATTCTTTGCTAGATGAGTTCTTCTCATTAGGAACTCTGTATTCTTTGTTGGGTAGGTTCTTCTCATTAGGAACTCTGTGGCGAACTCTTCTCATTAGGAGTTTTATGGTGAATTCTTCTCATCAAGAGCTCTAAGGTGAACTTTTCTCACTAGGAGCTCTGTGTTCTTTGCTAAATTCTTCTCAAAACAAATTAAAATGCTTGCACGAGGGTTAGTACAACCCTAGTTTTCTATGTATGATGCATGAACCATGGTACATTGGGTTCAATCAAACAGCTTATACTTTTTGGGAGACCAAATCTAGTTTTTCTTTGCTATGCTTCTTCATTAATTCTCGGTCTGCATTGATGTTTCATCTCACATTCAGGATTATCCTTTAAGACAACCTTTCTGCGTTTCTGGTCCTTTCCTCTAAAGTGTCATTTCGGGTTTTCACTTTAGATTGCTTTTCTCAAAGCGCCCTTTCAAGTTTTCACTTTGGTTTTTCTTTTTCTCTTTTTCTCAAGGCGCCCTTTCAAGTTTTCACCTTGGTTTTTCTCTTTTTTTTTCTTTTTCTTTTTTTATTTTCTTTTCGGCGCCTTTTCAGGTTTTCACCTTTTTTTCAAATCATTTTTCTTTCTTCATTCCTTTCTCTATCTGTCCTTCCAACTTGTTCAGGTACTGATAGGCTTAAGCATTTCACTGTTTCTTTCATTTCTTTATTTTCGCTAGCGCAATATTCAACTCAACCTTTACTTTATACACTGCTCTTCAATAACCTAGAGTGCTAAAGTTCACTTACACCTTTCAAAACATAGTAATACCAAGAAATTACGTGTTTTTATACATTATACTAGTTATTTGCAAGATGCTTTAGAAATGAAAGAAGGCTCTAAGGAGAATTCATGAATTTTATTGAGGCTTATAAGAAAAGTATAATGGATTTTGAAAAAGTCATGGCAAATTGAAACAACAAAATCAAGAAACAAGGTCAGATCCCCGGGCATCCATAACATGAAGGATTCAACAACCCCATCGACCGAATATAGTCATGAGCTTGAGCCCTTTTCTAGAAGACTTTGAACATTGTCAAGATGTTTACAGATGTGAAATCCCTTCCCAAAGTACCGGGTGTCTGAGAGGTTTTAAGTGCCAGATGCCAAATCTCAACGCATTTGAGCCACCCTTTGCGGGTTTTCAACCCAGGTTCTTCTTTTTGTTTCAAGACGCTCTTTGCGAGTTTTCATCTTGAACCCCCACTTTCTTTTCATTTTCATCTTTTTTTCTTTTTGATACCGAAGGCGCCCATTTGGGTTTTCACCATAGCTATTTTCATTTTGTGAAGAGCCCTTTTTCGGGTTTTCACTCTGTTTTTTTCTTTTTCAATCTTTTTTATTCTTCAAACATAATATTTCTTAACTGAGTTAGAGTTCAATGGCTTGTGCAACTCTTCACCATCCATTTCAGTTAAGATCAATGCTCCTACAGAGAAAGCCTTTTTGATAACATAAGGCCCTTCCCAATTAGGCATCCATTTCCCACGGAAAATCTTGGTGTATTTGCAAGATCCTTTTCAGCACTAGATCACCCTCTCAAAATTCTCTAGGCCGAGCTTTCTTATCATGAGCCCGCATCATTCTTTTTTGGTACATTTGACTGTGACAAATAGCTTTTAATCTATTTTCCTCAATAAGGTTCAACTGATCAAATCAGGCTTGTACCCATTCTACTTTATCCAACTTTACTTCAGATAAAACTCAGAGAGATGGCATCTCTACTTCGATCGGAAGTATCGCCTCTGTCCCATAGACTAAGGAGTATGGCATTGCCCTTGTAGAAGTTTTGAACGAAGTCCGATATGCGAACAAAGTAAAGGGTAGTTTTTCGTGTCAATCTTTGTAAGTCTTTGTCGTCTTTGATATGATCTTCTTGATATTCTTGTTTGCTGCCTCCACTGCCCCATTCATCTTTGGGCGACAAGTCACAAAATTGTGGTGCATAATTTTGAATTGCTCGCACGCTTCTGCTATTACCTTGTGTTGAAGTTAGTGGCATTATCAGTGATAATTCTTTCTGGCAACCAATACCGACAGATAATCTCCTTCTTCAGGAACTTGCAAACTGTAGGCCTTGTAATATTGGTATATGAAACCACTTCCACCCCTTTGGTGAAGTAATCAATAACCCCAAGGATAAAGCGATGTCCCTTAGAAGCTTTCGAGTGAATTTGACCAATAACATCCATGCCCCAGGCAACAAAAGGCCATGGTGAATTTAATGTGTGAAGAGGTACTGGTGGAGAATTGATCTTGTCAATGTATATCTGGCACTTACGACATTTCTTAGCATATTCAATGCAATCTCCTTCCGTAGTTGACCAGTAATAACCATATCTCATAATCTTCCTGGCTATTGCAAAGCCACTTGCATGTGTCCCACAAATTCCTCATGCATTTCTGCTAAATATCTCTAGCTTCTCGAGAATTGACACATCTTAACAAGATCTAATATTTGCACATTTTGTAGAGGATTTCACCATCAAGCATGTATCCTGAAGCCATCCTTCTAATAGTTCTCTTGTCATTATCATTTGCCTCCCTACGATAAGTTAGAAATTTAATGTACTACAGGATATCAAAATACCATGGATTTCCATCTACCTCATATTCTATGTTGCAATAATGAGCATAGGTCTCATAACTCTGCATTTGGATCGGCATCATATCCTATGGTTTATTCGCTAGAAGTACCGAAGCCAATGTAGCTAAGGTATCAACCATTTGATTATCTTCCCTAGGGATGTATGTAAAAATGACTTTTTCAAATTCTTTTATCAACTCAAGGATTAACTTTTGGTACTCAATCAACTTTGCATCCTTGGTTTCCCATTCTCCATGGAGTTTGTTAAGTGTCCAAAAGTACTATTTTATTCACCCTTTCTACTCATATTATTGCTAGACTTAGGCTCATATTAGTTGCATTATTAGCCATTCATGCATGTTTTGCATTGTTTCCTTGAAGGTCGAACTTGATTTTATGTTTTGGTTAATTTTCTGGAAAAAGGGTGCTACCGATAGTTGTTTTTGTGTGTGCAGAATTAGTTGCCGGAACAAGACTGGAACTAGTTGCCAGGGCAGTGCAAAAAGGATATGCCGAGCTAGTTGCCAGGGCAATTGTAACAAGAATGGATAAGATGATGTGGCAATCAAAATTGATGACTGGATATACCCAACAAGAAGAGGTCAAAGAAAGATTAAAACCAAAGAAGATAGGAGAAGATCTAGAAGGAATTTAAATATAATAAAGAATCATATTCTTTAAAAGTATTTAATTCCAACTTGACTTCCTCCCCAAGAAAGACTTTGACCTAGCCATCTTCTATTTAAAGAACCCCAAGCCGTCAACTCCACACGTGCGATTAAGAGGAGAGAAATCGACAAGAGGCTTCAACATCTTCATCTTTTTCCTTCTTGTTCGATTAGGTTTATGTTAGGAGAACTTTATTTTGTGTTTCTTTTAAACCTAGTCATGAACTAAATATATTTGGCTAGGGTTATTGTGTTTTGTGGTTGTGCGAAACGGTTGGATTTTGTTTAGGTAATAGAGTTTGCACTTTCAATTCAAGGTTTACTCGTTCTTGGTTTTTATTCTTGTTTGAAAGTGAATTGGGAGAGGATCTCGTAAATCTATCTATTTATCTAATATCGGGAGAGTTAGATTCAAGAAATGAATGAGTATGGTCTTTATTCAATCTATCGATTGTGAAGATTAATCCGGCTTAGGAATAAGTTTAAGGATTTCAACGGCTAAGAGGAGCGCAAGATTGGTTGTTGTTCACCCTTGATTCACGCAGGGATGTATTATCAAGGCATGCACAATTAGCTAGAGTTTTGACTTAGGGATAAGAAGAAACCATTGAAGAGCGCTCTGCTGAACCTTGAAGTTTGCTGCCCAGTCGCCCAAACAGTTGCCCAAGCAACCGTTCTAATAGTTGCCAAGGCACCCCAACTGTGCAAGTTGCCACGACAACTGAGTTGCCACTGCACTCTTTTACCAAGACGATCCATTCGACTATCACTCCTCAACTCACGATAATCTGGCCTACTCTCTCTCATTTGATTACATCCTCTTTACTTTATTGTTCTCTAGTTTAATTGTTATTTAGAACTCCTACAATTACCTACTTGAGTTTTTACTTTTACAATACAAGTGATTAGATTCTTGAAGTGGCACCAATCCCTATGGAGACGATATCTTTTATACTATAACTTGCGACATGTACACTTGCACAATTACGGAGCACTCAATACGCGCAACAAGTTTTTGTCACCGTTGTCAGGGATTGACAATAGCGACTTTGTTTTTATTTTGTTGCACTTTTTATTTTATTGTTTAAGATTCGAAGGGTTAACAAACTTTGGTTTCTCATTGGTATATGACCAGGGCGAGACCAACTACACCAGAGTATCCCTTTGATCCAGAAATCGAACGTACCTTGCAAAAACTCAGACAAAGCCTAAGAATAGCAATGGCTAATCGAAACGGCAATGTGAATGCCAACGACAATCAAGATGTTCTAGCAGGAGGTGGAGTGATTCTTGCACGAAACATAACTATTCAATACTATCTTGAGGAAGATCTTGAAGGACTTAATCTAGGAGTTGTCACACCTGAAATTGAAGCTGGCCACTTTGAGTTGAAACCGATGATGTTCAATATGATCAACACAATTTGTCAATTTGGCGGCTCAGCAACTGAAGATGCATGACAACATCTTAAATCTTTCCTCGAGATTTGCAATTCATTCAAAATACAAGGAGTTACCCCATGTTTTATGAGTAAGATTATTCCCCTATTCTCTGAGGGATAGGGCGAAAGCATGGTTGAATAGTATTCCGGCCGGATCAATAGGATCTTGGACCGATCTATGTCGTGATTTCCTTGCTCGATTTAATCCTACCAATTTGACTGATAAGCTTCGTAACGAAATTACTTCTTTTCGGCAGGTAGATGATGAATCCATGTACGAGGCTTGGGAGCGATATAGAGAACTTCTACACAAATATCCCCTACACAGATTCCCAATATGGACACAACTGATGATGTTTTACAATGCTGTAAATACACCAACAAGGATGATGCTAGATGCTTCGGCAAATGGCATACTTCTAGACAAGTCGCCAAAAATGATTATCAGTTCCCAACTGCGAGAAGAGGAGGAGTTAGACGCCAGCCGCAATACATGAACTGGAATCATCAAACTCAATTTCGGCACAATTGACCACTTTAACCAAGATGGTCCAGAACATGCAGAAATAAAACAACATACATGAGGTCAAGGTAGTAGACTCATTTTGTGAGTTATGTGGTAGTAACCATGATTCTTCTGAATGTACGCAGAACCCAGAATCCAGCTTCTATATGGGGAATTACAATCAGAGCAACAATGTGATGTCCAATACATACAATCAAGCTTGGAAGAACCCAAATTTTTCATGGAGTAATCCCAACAACGCTCTGAATCAGAACAATCAGAATGCACAAGCATCGAGATTTTAGTAGAATATGCCACAACAACAGTTTCCGCAAGAACAACCAACAACATCTAGTTCTTTGGAAAATTCTCTCAATGTTTTCATGTTAAAAACTGATTCCTATATGGCTGAGAATAGTAATTTCATGAAAAAGACTGATGCTTTTATTAACAGGACCGAGATGAGATTGCAAAACCAAGAGGCAGCCCTCAAATCATTGGAAACTCAAGTCGGACAATTTGCTCAAAACCTAAATACTAGACTGCAGTGAGGTTTACCCAGCAACACTGAAGTCGTAAGAGGAACTGGCCACGAGCAATGTAAGACGATCACCACTAGAAGTGGCCGACAACTTAAAGAGGCTCAAGCTCGCTCATCAAATAAAATTCCACAAAAGAACAAGATGAATTCAGTAGCAAAGCTTCAGATGTTGAACTAGGGAAAGCCATGGCAACCCCATATGAACATGCTGGGGCAACCAACGATAGGCATGCCACAGCAACCCCAGTTGATGATGCCTCGGCAACTACAATTGCCCCGACAATGCTGTCAATCAAGTTCCAAACCAATAAGAAGATCGAAGATATCTGACTTCCACCATCATTCCCACAGAGGTTGAAACGACAAAAGCAAGAATATCAATTCAAAAAGTTTCTAGATATCCTAAAGCAAGTCCACATCAACTTGCCGTTGGTTGAGGCAATTGGACAAATACCGAACTATGCCAAGTTTCTTAAGGACAATGTGTCCAAAAGAACAAGGCAATGAGAGTTTGAAGTAGTTGCTGCAATAGAGGGATGCATGGCCATGTTGCACAATCGCATGCCACCCAAGTTGAAAGATCCCAGAAGTTTCACAATACCATGTTCCATCGGAAACCACTATGTCGAGAAAGCATTATGTGACCTTGGAGCAAGCATAAACTTGATGCCTAAATCAGTTTTCCAGAAACTAGGAATCGGGAAGGTAAGACCTATGACAGTTATGCTCTAACTAGCCGATAGATCATATGTTCATCCAGAGGGAAAAATCGAAGATGTACTGGTAAAAGTTGATAAATTTATTTTTCCTGCTGACTTTATTGTTTTGGATTGTGAAGCAGACGAGCATGCACCTATCATTCTTGGGAGACCCTTCTTAGCAAAAGGGAGAACATTTATCGATGTTGAAAAGGGAGAGCTCACAATGAGGGTGAATGACTAGCAAGTTAAACTAAATGTGTTCCAAACACTAAAGCATGCCGATGATCCAGAAGAATGCCAACTTCTTCATGCCACGACAGAGTTTGACTTCGACAAGGAAATTAGTTGCCTCGGCAACCACATTGTTGATTTAGAGGAACCTGAGGAGTATGAAGAACTGATCAATGAGGACCAACAAGAAGAGGCAAATTGGTTAGTCAATCGATCAGGTATATACTTTGAACCATTGGATTACTCAGTTAAGGAAGGTAAACTCAAAAAACCCTCTACTGAACAACCGCCGATTCTCGAGTTGAAACAATTGCCAGGGCAACTAAAATATGCTTATTTGGGAACCGATAATACACTGCCCATAATTATTTCCTCTAAGTTATAGCCTGAGCAAGAAAAGAAGTTGATCGACATGTTGATGCTACACAAAAAAGAAATAGGGTGGACAATTGCTAACTTAAAGGGAATTAGTCCGGCAGTGTGCATGCACAAGATTTTGTTAGAGGATGATCACAAGCCTTCGATTGAGGCCCAGAGGAGACTAAATCATGCCATGAAAGGAGTTGTAATGAAAGAAATCATCAAGTGGCTTGATGTTGGCATAATATACCCTATATCTGATAGTACATGGGTAAGTCCAGTACAATGTGTACCGAAAAAGGGAGGTATAACGGTGGTAAGCAATGAAAACAATGAACTTATCCTAACCAGGACTGTGACCGGTTGGAGGGTTTGCATGGATTATCGAAAGTTAAACAAGGCCACTAGGAAAGATCACTTCCCCTTACCCTTTATTGATCAAATGCTTGACCGACTTGCAGGTAAACCCTTTTATTGTTTTCTTGATGGTTATTCGGGTTACAATCAAATTTCCATAGCACTAGAAGATCAGGAAAAGACTACCTTCACATGCCCATACGGTACTTATGCCTTTCGAAGGATGCCGTTCAGATTATGCTATGCCCAGCAACCTTCCAAAGATGCACGATGGCACTCTTTTCAGACATGATCGAAGACTTCCTTGAAATCTTCATAGATGATTTTTTCGTATTTGGTAATGACTTCGTTAGTTGCCTCGACAATTGGAGAAGGTGTTGGCAAGATGTGAAGAATCCGATCTAGTCCTTAATTGGGAGAAGTGCCATTTTATGGTGGATGAAGGAATCGTGCTCGACCACAAGATTTCATCCAAGGGTAAGGGTATCAAAGTAGACGAAGCCAAGGTGGATGTGATTGAGAGATTGCCGCCACCAAGTTCGGTCAAAGGAATCTGAAGCTTTCTTGGACATGCAGGTTTTTACAGGAGGTTCATTCATAATTTTTCTAAGATTACTAAACCCTTGTGCAATTTGCTTGAACAGGATAAAGTCTTCAATTTTGATGATTCTTGCACCCAAGCATTCAAAACCTTAAAATAAAAGCTTGCCTCAGCACCCATAGTCGTTCCACCCGATTGGACGATACCTTTTGAGCTCATGTACGATGCAAGTGATTTTGCGGTAGTAGCATTCCTAGGCCAACACACAAGTAAGATTTTTCATGTGATATACTACGCTAGTAAAACTCTTAATTACGCTCAAGTGAATTACACAACAGAGAAAGAGTTACTAGCCGTAGTTTTTGCATTTGAAAAGTTCTGGTCCTATTTGATTGGTACAAAGGTAATTTTCCATACGGACCATTCGGCAATTAAGTATTTATTTGCTAAAAAGGATGCCAAACCTCATTTGATTCGTTGGATATTGCTTTTACAAGAGTTTGACATTGAAATTAAGGACAAGAAAGGAACAGAGAATCAAGTTGCCGATCACTTGTCACGCTTAGAACGCAATAGGAAGGAGGACGCAGATTTAGAGATATGCGATCCATTCCCAGATAAGCAACTGTTAGTTGCCTCGGCAACTCCCATTACACATGCCTCGGCAACCACTGAAGTAGTTGCCACAACAACCCAAAGTGCAAATGTCTCAGCAAACCTTGATGTCTCAGCAACTCCAAAAGCACACGCCTCAGCAAGTCTAGTTGCCTCGGTAATACCCTGGTACGCTGATTTAGTTAACTTCCTTGTTTGTGGTATTTTACCTTATGGCCTTACTCACCAAGGAAAGAAGCGGTTCCGACATGATGCTAAGCATTATTTTTGGGATGAGCCTCTTTTGTTTAAACAATGTACAAATCATGTTATACGCCGATGTGTCCCTAAAGAGGAGCAGCAGAATGTACTCCGACAATGCCATTCTGTAACTTATGGAGGACATTTTAGAGGAACACGTACTGCGGCCAAAGTTTTGCAATCCGGTTTGTATTGGCCCATACTTTACAAAGATGCCCAAGAGTTTTACAAGCAATGTGATCGTTGCCAGAGGACGGGCAATATCTCTAGACAACATGAGATGCCACTCTAAAACATCCTTGAGGTGGAATTGTTTGATGTATGGGGGATCGATTTCATGGGACCCTTCATGTCTTCATTCGATAACCTCTACATTCTATTTACCGTCGACTACGTGTCCAAGTGGGTTGAGGCAGCTGCAGTTCCTGCCAACGATTCCAAGACTGTGCAATGATTCCTGTAGAAAAATATATTTACACAGTTTAGGACGCCAAGAGCAATTATCAGTGATGAAGGCAAGCATTTTGACAACAAGCTTACTGTAAAGATGTTGCAACGTTTCGGCATGTCACACAAAATTGCCACGGCATATCATCCATAAACTAATGGGTAAGCGGAAATTTCTAATCGAGAATTGAAGAATATCCTCGAGAAGGTTGTCAATCCTTCCCAAAAAGATTGGTCTACAAGACTAGACGAAGCACTTTGGGCTTACCGAACCACATTAAAAACACCCTTGGGAATGTCCCCGTTTCGCCTTGTCTATGGTAAGACATGTCACTTACTGGTAAAAATTGAACACAAAGCATATGGATTGAGAGAGTGCCAGACAAAAGTGTTTACTAGATCTCAACGAGATAGAAGAATTCCGTGCACTCGCCTATGACAATGCACGAATCTACAAGGAGAAAACAAAGCAATGGCATGACAAGAAGCTATTGCCAAGGCAATTCATGCCAGGGCAACTAGTTCCCCTATTCAATTCTCGGCTGAAACTTTTACCGGGAAAACTGAGATCAAAATGGTCAGGACCATTCAGAGTAGTCAAACCGTTCTCCCATGGTGCCGTGATAATCAAGTCCACCACTGACGGACATGAATTCAAAGTTAATGGACAAAGATTGAAGCACTACAACAGTGCCCATGTAGAGCGTAACAAAGAAGTGGTCACCTTAGGAGATGCATGATCATGCTCTCCTGTCCATTTTTTTTATTTTTCTTTTATTCAAAGTTTTTAAATTTCGGATAGATTTATTTATTTCCTTTAGGTTGAGACTACATCTTTCTTTCGTATTTATCTAATTATTTTTTAATTTTAGGTTTAAGATTTTCTTTTATCTATCCTTTCACATATTTATTTATTTCTTTTTATTTATTAGTTTATCTTTATTTTTAATCCCTATTTTATTTGTTTTTTAATATTAGGAAAAGAGTCCAAGATCAAGAGAAGTTAAACCCAAGATGGAAGTGTATTCAAACAAGGGAACTTAGGGGCTAAATATAAGGCCCACAATCAAGCCTAAATTTACCCTAAATAATCCATATATAGCCGGCCAAAACCCTTCTCCTTCCCCATTTCCCTTTGCTGCACCCTACCCCCAATTAAAATCCTCGCTTTCTTTCCAATCAATCCCACCTACCAACTTAATTACCCATCCATTCTTTCTTTTCTACCTCCCATCACAATTAAAAACTCCAAGGTTCACAATCTTTTCTTCTTTTCGCTACTCCCAAAGTTTCTTTCCATATTTTTTTTACCCTTGTTCAAACCGATCCACAACCAAGAAAAACCATGGCAACGAAACTCAAGACTTTGATGCACCCAAGTTCTTCCAAGGAGCTGACATACAAGAGATTTGCTACCCCAGTGGTTAAAGAACGATTTCACTCCAAGTTTGAAAGCCAGAAGATTTGCAAAGAATAATGCTTCGAATACTCTGATTCTCATAAAGACTTCAGACTTGAGCCCTTCATCTTCCAAAGGATCGCACACCAAAAGTGGCAAATCTTTTGCCATCAACCGAAACTAGGCAACATCTCATGGGTAAGAGAATTCTATGCTCACTCGCCTAACCCGGACAATCCTTACGTGTTTGTCCGTGACAAAGCTATCCTTATAAGCTCCGAGAGCATCAATGCCTTTTACGTGCTATACATTGAGAAGGACGAGCATCAAGCTTTTGTTGATCAACTCACGCCCAAACAACTCGACAAGGTACTTCAAGACCTCACTATACCGGGAACTCATTGGAATAACGGTAAATACAAGGGCACGGTAAACCGCCTTCGGCTTAAACCTGAAGCAAAATTATGGAATAAGTTTGTTAAAACTTCTTTAATGCCTACCACACACAACACTACCATTGGTACACCTCGTCTTTTGCTCATACATTCTATCTTGCATAATCGCATCATTAACCTTGGCAAAATTATTTGTAATGAGATTTTTGTATGTAGCACAAAAGTCAAAGGTTCTCTTTTCTTCCCTTGCCTAATCTCCAATCTTTGCAAGGAGATGCATGTCCCAAGTGAGTCAACCTATGAAAAGGCACTACCAAAGTCCGGTTGGAATCGAGCACAAATCTGAAAGCTAATGGGAGATGCACCGGTAAAATCCCTAACTCCTACAGTTGCCGCGCAACTCCTGCCGCCTCGGCAATTCCTGATGCCCAGGCAACTGTTGCCCAGGCAAGTCGGCCAGCAACCCCAGGAAAACTTGAAGCACTCTTGCACCCGTTGGCACACTGCCTAGAGAAGATTGAAGCCCGCCAACTAATGTTCATGCGGTACATGAAGGAACACAACAATGCCATCACCCAAGTCATCTTGGAAAATTACTTGGATAGTCGATGTCGTTCCCTATCTTTCATGCCAAAATTCTTGCCACAGCAACCGCAACAGATGATGTCGCAACAACCTACACAGCGCCTGCCCCAATAGTTGTCACGACAACCCACATTGAATATGCCGCGGCAACCAAGACTAAAGACGCTCCAACAATCACTGCAAAAGACAAAGGTAAAGCACCTATGCCTAAATCAACTTGTACTGAATCATTGCCCGATTTTTTAGATTTGGACGAGTCCTCCATTGCACCAACAAAGACAACACCAGTCAAATCCTCCAAGCCCAAGAGAAAAGCCAATAAAATTGAGAAAGAGAATGATGAGGACACACCCGTACGAGGATCGGTTCAACCATCGACAACAAGGAAGCAACCACCACGTTCAACCAAAAGACTCAAGACACTGGACAAAAGAAAACTAAACATCAACGATGATAAGCTCTCAGAGTAAGTGATTGTTTGCATTTTATTTTTTTTTATTTTCTTTTTTTGCATGCATTGAGGATAATGCCTCACTCGAGTTTGGGGGGGATTGTTACTAGTTAGTTGTCATGTCTAGTTGCATTCATCTTAAGTATGCATATAGGACACATAAATTGCTTGCCATGCCTTTAGTTGGAACAAGAATTGCGTAGACTTGAAAAATATCCGATGATGACATTGCCAATGTACTTAATTGATAGAACTTTTTATTCTAGGATAACCGTGGAAACACTTAAAGTCCTACTATGATGCTAAATTTGATGAAACACTGTTATGGCTTGATTGATTTAAGGAATACTAGTGAACTTAGGTTGATAGTTAAAAAAATGGGGGATTAAAATAAAAATTGGATGAATGCTAGAGGTGCCCAAAACTGGCTCTAGTATGTGCTAAAAATTGATCGCTAGAGGTGCCCAAAATTGACTCTAGTCGAATAAAAGAAAATTTTAAGAAAGCTAAATAAATCACTAGAGGTGCCCAAAACCGGCTTTTGTTAAAACATGTTAAAAGAACCCAAGAAAGTAATTTGAAAACCTCTTGTTCACATAGAATCTGAAAAATCAACTTGCACACAACTCCGCTCACACTCACAAGCATTATAGTTTCATTCCGAGTAACTCCTAAATTGTTTCGAAAAAATGAAAAGTCAATCATACTTGTGCCACGGTTCTGAGGATTGAAACCAAGTTCAAATGCTAAGTTTGTGAAAATTGAAGTCTTGGCGGGTAATTATTAGTTTGGATTGCTTGAGGACAAGCAATAATTCGAGTTTGGGGGCATGTTAAGTGTCCAAAAGTACTATTTTTTCACCATTTCTACTCATATTATTGCTAGACTTAGGCTCATATTAGTTGCATTATTAGCCATTCATGCATGTTTTGCATTGTTTCCTTGAAGGTCGTACTTGATTTTATGTTTTGGTTAATTTTGTGGAAAAAGGGTGCTGCCGGTAGTTGCTTTTGTTTGTGCAGAATTAGTTGCCGGAGCAAGGCTGGAACCAGTTGCTAGGGCAGTACAAGAAGGATATGCTGAAATAGTTGCCAGGGCAATTGTTGACAAGAATGGATAAGATGATGTGGCAGCCGAAATTGATGACTGGATATACCCAACATGAAGAGGACAAAGAAAGATTAAATCCAAAGAAGATAGGAGAAAATCTAGAAGGAATTTAAATATAATAAAGAATTATATTCTTTAAAAGTATTTAATTCCAACTTGACTTCCTCCCCAAGAAAGACTTTGACCTAGCCATCTTCTATTTAAAGAACCCCAAGCCGTCAACTCCACATGTGCATTGAGAGGAGATAAATCGACAAGAGGCTTAAACATCTTCATCTTTTTCCTTATTGTTCGATTAGGTTTATGTTAGGAGAACTTTATTTTGTGTTTCTTTTAAACCTAACCATGAACTAAATCTATTTGGCTAGGGTATTGTGTTTTTTGGTTGTGAGAAATGGTTAGATTTTGTTTAGGTAATAGAGTTTGCACTTTCAATTCAAGGTTTACTCATTCTTGGTTTTTATTATTGTTTGAAAGTGAATTGGGAGAGTTAGATTCAAGAAACGAATGAGTGTGGTCTTTATTCAATCTATCGATGGTGAAGATTAATCTGGCTTAGGAATAAGTTTAAGGATTTCAACGGCTAAGAGGAGCGCAAGATTGGTTGTTGTTCATCCTTGATTCACACATGGATGTATTATCAAGGCATGCACAATTAGCTAGAGTTTCAACTTAGGGATAAGAAGAAACCATTGAAGAGCGCTCTGCCGAACCTTGAAGTTTGCTGCCCAGTCGCCCAAACAGTTTCCTAGGCAACCGTTCTACTAGTCGGCAAGGCAACCCAACTATGCAAGTTGCCACGACAACTGAGTTGCCGCTGCACTCTTTTACCAAGAAGATCCATTCGACTATCACTCCTCAACTCACGATAACCTGGCCTACTCTCTGTCATTTGATTACATCCTCTTTTACTTTATTGTTCTCTAGTTTAATTGTTATTTAGAGCTCCTACAATCACCTGCTTGTGTTTTTACTTTTACAGTGCAAGAGATTAGATTCTTGAAGTGGCACCAATCCCTGTGGAAATGATATCTTTTATATTATAACTTGTGATGTGTACACTTTCACAATTGCGGAGCACTCAATACGCGCAACAGAGTTGGTAGATGACCAATGCTAAATCGTCACATACTTTCAAGATTTCTGTCTTCCTTTCAATAGTTGCTCGTAAGCCCATGACACAAGCTTCATACTCTGGTATATTGTTGGTACAAAGAAACTCCAATTTGCTTGTAAAAGGATAATGTACATTGTTTGGGGAGATCAATGCTGCTTTAATTCCACGTCCTAGAGCGTTAGCTGCCCCCTCAATGTATAACTTCCAAGCTTTATTCTCTGATATTCCACTTTCTTCTATGGAGATATTCATCACATCTTTATGTAGGAAATTAAAGTTCAGGGACTCATAATCTTTCGAAGTGCGGCTAGCCAAGAAATTTGCTATGGCACTTCCTTTTATTGCTTTTTGAATTACATACAAAATACCAAATCCTAACAACAAAATTTGCCAATGAGCCAGTCTTCTAGTCAACGCTGGTGCTTCCATCAAAAACTTCAATGGATCAAGTCGGGATATCAACCAAGTAGTGTGATATAACATGTACTACCTGAGCCTACGGGTTACCTAAACCAAGGCACAACATAATTTTTGAATTAGGGGGTACCGTACTTCACACTCTAAAAACTTTTTGCTCAAGTAATAGATGGCCATTTCTTTCTTCCCTGTATCATCATGTTGCCCTAATACGCACCCCCATTGAATTTTCGTAGACCATCAAGTAAAGGATGAGTGGTCTATTTGGGACCAGTGCTACTAATATTGGAGCATCAAATAATCTTGTCAAATGTCTCTTGGAATTCCTCATTCAATTCTCTTAGATTATTCTTTCGAAGCAGCCTGAAGACTGGATCACATTTATCGGTCAACTGAGAAATGAACTGAGAAATATAATTTAACCTCTTGAGAAATCCTCGTACTTCTTCTTATGAACGAGGTGGCGGAAGATTCTAGATTGCTTTCACCTTATCTGGATCAATCTCGATTCCTCTTCTGTTAACCATGAAGCCCAAAAGTTTTCCAGATGCAACTTCAAAAGTGCACTTGCTTGAATTGAGCTTCAACTGATATTTTCTCAATCTTTGGAACAACTTCCTCAGGTTCTAAATATGTTCCTCTTCAGTATGGGGTTTGGTAATCATATCATCCACGTACACCTTAATCTCTTTATGCATCATGTCGTGGAAAAGTGTTACCATAGCTCGATGATATGTTGCCCCTATGTTCTTTAGTCCAAAAGCCATCACCTTGTAGCAATACGTGCCCCACAAGGTTATGAATGTCGTTTTTTCCATATCCTTTAGATTCATCTTTTTCTGATTGTATCCCAAGAAGATATTCTTAAATGAGAACCATGAATATCCTGATGTATTATCACCAAAATGTCAATATGGGACAAAGGAAAGTTATCCTTCGGACTTGCTCTGTAACGCCCTAGTTTTGGTTAGGTGGTTTGATTGAACCGATTTCAGCAATTTAGATTAGTTTCGGGAATAAATTGATTTAAAAGGTTTTTAGTCGAGATAAATAATGGAAAATGTTCTAAAATCCTAAAATGATGTTTTGAAGGTTTCAGTGAGATCAATTTGACAAAATGGATTTGTTTTAATCTACATTTTTGAAACATTGACTAAATTGTAAAGATTGCAAAATATATTTAGTGACTAAATTAAGAGGATTCAAAGCTTAGAATCTTTAGGGAGATATTACACCAAGGTGTTATCAGCCTTTTCCCTTATTTTGCATGTTTTAAAATGGTTTAATTAATTGGTTTTATTAAAGGGATTTAATAAAAGATTTTTAAAAAGTTTGAACATTTTCTTACGTAACCTCCTATTTTTTCTTCTCTTTTCTCTCTACTTTATCACCAGCCAAACTATGATTTTCCCATAAAAAAGTCAAGAAACAATCACTTTATTTCATTCTTTGATTTCCTAAATTGATCTTCTAATTTCTACAACAACTAGCATTGGATTTCTTGAAGGTTTTTATCCAAATCATTGCCAAATAAGGGAAAAGCTTGTGTTAGAGGCGATCTTTCTAATTCTCCTCTAATCAAAGGTTCTTTATTGAAATTCCCATGCTCTTGACTCTTGTAAATTGTTTTCTAAATTGTTTTGAGTTAAAGATGTTGATATCGTGCTTTAATTAAGCTTGGATTGAGGTTTTGATGGGGAAAATGATTGAGTTTCGTTTCGATTTGATAATGCTAGGTTTTAGATTAATTTTGATCCTAATCTTGATGTTTAACAATATGGATAAATGGGTTTTGATATGGGAATCCCCGAAACTAGATGAATTGCTAGATTTTTAGGTTGAAATCTTTGAGATTATGGTTTGTTTATATGGTTGTTTGGTTACTGGAGATATTTGGTTGTTGAGGGAATGTTTTTATATGTATATTGATGATGTTTTGATGGTAATCTCACCGGGTAATGGCTGGAGATTGGTTAGATTGGTTTCACCGATGTTTTCGGTAGTTTTCGGATGGCGAAAGCTTGGTAGTTGCTAGGGAAGGTTGTGGAGTTTTGTTGCTGAGGATTTTGATGCAAGATTGTGCATTAATCCTCTATTTTGAATGGTTAAAAGTAGGGGATGTTGATCCGGTATTTTTAGAGGAAGCTTCGGTTGATCCGGAGGCTTGAGATCACTTTGGCAAAGCAAGCGAAGCGTTGTCGGTGAGTGGAACTGGTTTTAAAGCTTTGAAAGGTTTGAAAGCAAGATTTGGGGGTTTAGATTAAGCTTGAAACGCTAATATAAGCTTGTGAGTAAATATGGAAGAATTCGCTCTCGGTTCTTGGTTTTCCCATTGTTTTGTATAATCATGCTCATGTTTTAGAAAGAGATTTGTTACCTACTGTTATGTATGTTTTTTATGAATTGAGAGATGATTAATGTGATCCCATGAGATTTATTTATGGCTTTTAAAAAGATTATGTCATGTTGAGAAAATGCTATGCATTGAGATTTCTTGAAATGGGATGAAGAAAATGGTTTATGTCTCTGCACTGGAAAAACAATAAGGTAACATGGTTTTAAAATGTATATTGGCATGTGGCTGAGATTTAATTGTTGTCGGACATAATTGGCCGACCAATAGGATTAAAGTGCACTCTAAATACAAAATTTGTACGTGAGACAAATTCTTCAGTTACACAATAGGGTAGTACTATTGTGAAGTGGTAGGGGTAGTGCTATCACATACATGCACCATCCTGACCGAAGTGAGATTATGGTGAGGGTAGTTTCACCATGAGACTTGATGGGGGGTACTGACATCAAGGAATCTACATATCTAAACCTGAATGGATAGGGGTAGTGCTATCCAAGGATGGGGGTAGTGCCATCTGGGTCACTTGTTATCCAATATATGAGATAAACATGTATCATGGTTTTTGTAATGCTTTGTATAATGTGACTTATACATGAGATTGTGTTTAAGCTATGCTAGGGATAAGGATGCTTGAGAAGTTTTAAATGGGATTTTCATTATGGTTAATGCATGAGAATTATGATACATGTTGAAAGGATGATTTTGTAATTGCTTTGAAAAAAGATTTCAAGCATGAGAAGTTTTGAGCATGAGGTTTGAGAAATGGTTTAAAATGCATTGTTGTTGGTTTTTAATTAAACGTCCTTCACTAAGCTTATTGCTTACGTTCTCTTTTCTTAACAATGCAGAGAAGTAACTTGTTTGAGCAACAAGGAAGCAAGAAAGAGAGTCCAAGGGATTTCACTTTGCTCAAGTATGGTTTTTAACTAATTCAATAGTAATAATTGGCAATGGGAGGGTGCCAATTTGGTTTAGGAGTATGTTTTATGAAACTCCATGTTTTGGCACAAGTTTGTGTTGCTTATATGGACTTGTAAATGTCCTTTAAGAGTTGGTTTCTGGTTTGGATTGCATTTTGAGGGTTGAAGTGTTTGGTTATTAAGAAGCATGCCTCTGGTTGATGATATCGAGTTTGAATTGATATGTGAATTGTTACGTATGCTTTTGGAAGCACGTTTTGGGTGTGATATATATATATTTGGGGTGTGTATTAAAGTGTTTGGGGCTAATGTGGATATGTTTAATGTGGTCCTAAGGTGTGTTGAATATGCATGTTTTGCAAATCTATAGGTAAGTTTCAGAACCTTATGAACAGGTTTCGAAACCTCTTGAAGATGGTTTCGAAACTAGGCTCAAGGTTTCGAAACCTTGAGGAAATTTTGGCTACTAGAAAATAGTTTCGAAACCGTTTCGAAACCTTCAGTGAGAATATTTTTGCAAAGTTGAAAAAAAGCTTAAAATCTTATATTTTGGTCCATGATATTGGTAAATGCAATTGCATGAGTTTGGATTGTCATTTTGAGCTGAGATTTTGCGAACAAGTATGTAACTTGACTAATTAAAGATTGGAAAAATCAAAATGGTATAAGTTCCTATAATTTTCCAGAATTAAAATTTGGTCCCTAAATTGTAATTGAGTGCAATTGGATGTTGATTCAACGCCCAATTGAGCTGAGTTTTCACCTGCTGCCTAATCACCACCATAGGTTATGACATTGCATCTAGATAAGATAAATAAAAAATGGATGTAAATTTGAGTTATTTCTTCATTGTTTGCTTCGGCAAACCTAATGGATGTTAAATGCGTAGTTTTCCATCTTTCTTTGACACTAGGACTATATTGGCTACCCCCTTTGGATATCTTGCGACTTGAAGGAATCCAACCTCAATTTGTTTTTGTACCTCTTCTTTGATATTTAGTACCATCTCCGATTTTAATCTTCTATGCTTCTATTGAACCGACTTGCATTCAACCCTTATGTGGAGCTTGTGTACCACTATATCTGTATCCAATCCTGACATATCTTGATAGGACCAGGTGAAGACATCTTTAAACTCTTGCAGTAGATCAACCAACTATTGTCTGGTTTTTGGCGAGAAAGCAATACCAATCTTCATCTCTCTTCTAATTTCATCCGTTCCTAGATTCAAAATTTCTATCTCTTCATTGTGAGGTAAGATCTTCTTGTCTTCTTTTTCTACCAACCTTATTCATTCGTCAAGGATTTAACATTTTGCCCCATCTTCGATCTCATTAACTTCCATTAGACACACTAGCCACTGAAGATCTAATTCAGGATTAGGTCCAGAATTATTCATGCAATCAATAGTTGAAGACCTGTAAAGAAAATAATAACATATATTTGGAATGGATGCAAAAAAACAAGAAAAATGTTTGCCATTTGAGAATTGAAAAGAAAACATCTTTATTAAAATGAACATGCATAATAGCCCTTTATAGATAACCCATTGTACTCGAGGGCAAAAGTACAAGGTGGATCTTGGCATTGCTCTATTTTTGTCTTAAAAACTAGGAGAAGATCCTCTATTGCCCATTTATTGAGTGCTTCACCAGGAAAACATGGACGTATTCCTTCTAGAAACTTGCCAGGAAGGGATCCCTCGAATATATCGTTGATATTTAGCCCTTCGAATTATTGAGTGTTTTCCAAGTCCTCTTCCCATCCTTGCACCTCTACCAAATGTTTCGTGAAAAGTTATCTTGGTGCAATTTGATAGCCTCGGTCAAGGTATGAGCTTTTCCTCAACAATGGAAGTTGCATTTATAAACTCTAGGGCTTTGAACGAATATTCAAGAGCATTTTCATCTGCTTCAATGTACGGGGCATCAGTAGTCACAAAGGCAATGATATCTCCTTCAGCTCCAATACTGACCAGCTTTCCTTCTATCACAAATTTTAGTTTTTGATGCAAAGAAGACGATACTACGCCAGCATAATGAATCTAGGGCCTTCCCATCAAGTAATTGTATGTTGACTTGATATCCATAACCACAAAATCCACATTATAAATTGTAGGCCCAATCAGCAATGACACCTCGATATTTCCAAGCATATCTCGAGTAGTACCATTAAAAGCCCTTACAGTGTTTTATATGTCTTCACATGTGAGTCATCAATTGGTAACCTTTGCAGGGTGACCATCGGTAAGGCATTCAGTGCCAACTCATTGTCTATTAGAACTACAAGAAGAACATGACCCTTACAATGAGTTGTGATGTTCAAAGCCTTGACAGTTGCCATTCCCCCTCCAAAATCTCATAATCAGTGAAGGTAATGTAGTTATCAACAGTTATATGGTTCACAATTCTGTCCAATTTATGCACTGATATATCATTTGGGACAAATGTTTATTGGGCACCTTGATTAAAGTATTGTGGTGCCCTTTGGAACTTAGAAATAGTTCAAGGATAGAAATTCTAGCACGTTGTCTCTTCAACTGCTCGATTATATTATATTCAACGTGTTTAAAAAATTTCAAGAACTATTGAGCCTGTTCTTATGTGACTGGTTCATTTATCTTGGGAACGGGTTCCTCCCTAAAGATCCTTTTAGGTATTGCAACGGCCTTTCCCTTCGCTTTCTCACCCTCTTTAGATGTTTAGGTGAATAACATATGCCACTTTTGGTGAAGTGCCCCACTTCATTTACTAGTTCAACGTCAAATCCTTCCTCTATTTTTCCTTCTAGCACCTTTTCTATTTTATCCAACGACTTTAACTCCCCTGAGGCTTTGATTCCTCTGGCATGGTTATGTTGGCTGCGTAATTCCAAGGAACCTTTCAGGTGTCTTTAAAAGTAAACGGTGCTGGAGGGGAAATTCCAACTTTTGGCCTAGCAGAAATGACTAACAGCCTTCTCACGATGTATTTAACTCCTAAATTCTCAGAAGTGCACACCCAGCTTCCTTTCTTTCCTTCGTCTTTTCAAAGAACTCAATCTCCTTGTTGTTCATCATTTTTTGAATCAAGCATATAAATTTAGAACAATGCTGGATCTCATGGCCATATTTCTGGTGATACTCACAATATATGTCTGATTCCAATTTTTTCTCGACCTTATGCCTATTTGTATCATCATGGCATTGTATAACTGATCAAATACTCATTTCAAAGGAGATCTAATCTCAGATACATCAGTCTTCAGCACTTAGCCTCATCATCTTCCTTTATCGTATTCACCCTTCGCCCTTCATGATTCGGCAATGGATTAGCCGCTATTTAGGTTTATCAAATTTTAACACCAGTATAGACCAAATTCTGGACCACCTTTTTTAATGCTGTGCAATTTTCAATTGTGTGTTTTGGGATCCTAGCGTCGAGCATTCGGTTCATACCATGAAGGGTATGGAGGTTGAAGAAAGGTAAGATAGTAGGGTCTCACCAAATCTGCATCAAATAATTGTGGATATAGCTCAACATACGATACCGATAAAGGTGTGAAATTCATCTTATCATTTTTTAAGCCTCGAGAATCCTTATTGTTTAAATTTTGTGAATTTCCTAATAAAGCACCAGGCGACATGATTGTGACATTTTTTGCGGCCTCATAAGCAATTGTATTATTTAACTTATTTTTCTTCCTCTTAAAATTCTTACGGGAGCTTTCTCCACTTTCTATCCTTCCACTCTTGATTGCCGCTTCAATCAACTCACCAGTCATCACCATGTCAGCAAAATTATGGGTGGCGTTATTTAGCAAACTCTCGAAGAGCGAACCCCTCATAGTGTTTACAAACATGTGAGTGATTTCATTCTCCATTAATGCTGATTGTACTTGTGTTGCCATCTCTCTCCACCTCTGTGCATATTGACGAAGGCTTTCATTAGATTTTGTTCTGTAGCTTGCAACATAACCCGACTAGGAACCATTTCAGTCACGTGCTTGTACTGTTCTAAAAAAGCTTCAAAAAGGTCTTATGACCTAATGTTTACCCGACTTAACTAAGTGTATCAACGTACTGCTGAGCCCGACAAACTATCCTGGAAACAATGAATCAACAATTTTTCGTCCTTCAAATAAGCGACCATCTTACGATAGTACATAGTAAGATGTGCTTTTGGGCAAGTCGTCCCATCATACTTCTCAAAGTCTTGTACCTTAAACTTGGGTGGCAGGACCAGATCAACGACCAAACTCAAATCAATAGCACTAGACCCTTGCTCATTCACTTTTTACATCTTTAGCAATCGATCTTCCAAAGCCTTGCACCGCTCTTCATATTTCCTCTCGATTTCAGCATGAATCTTCTCGATCTTATTGACGATATTTAAATTTGGGACTTCATCACCACTTCCAAAGTTTGCTCCAATATTGACCGGATGAATGGCAGTAGCCTCAGCTAAATTGATGTGGACCTTATTCACAGGTGGTGGTCCCTCAGGTTGCTCCCTCATGCGACAAGTAGTATATGCTTGATCATTTATTTCGTTCGACCCATCATGTACCTTGCTATTTCTAGATTCTTTTGGTCCCAGTAAAGCAGTCAAGTGGTTGATAATCTCCCTCTGTGCTTGGGCAAAGTGATCTTTCATAGACTGCTCAATCCTATCAAATCTACTCTGTACCTCAACATGATCTTTCTTAAAACTAGTGATCATTTCCTCTACAACCATAGTTTTAGAGCGCAAACGTGTTCCATACGAATACAATATGATTGCGATTGTAAAGCAAACTGCCATAGAACCTTTTATATTAGAGCCTTTTAAATTTTGCAAAATGAGATGTAATATATAAATGCATGAATGCATTGGTGCATGAATGCAAAAGATATCGAATTCGAGAACAAGTCTTTAGAAAAACATGCATTAGCTAAAAGGTCCAAATACAAGGAAAATATAACTTCTTCTATAGAAAACAACTAGCTCCAGCTCCTAAGTTGATCACTTCATTCAATATCCTAATCAAAGCTTGTCCATGTTCAATGTCGATGTTGATTTCGGGGCATTGTAGCAAGCCCGTGGCTTCATTAGACAAGATCTGTACATACTGGGCAATCCTTTATGGTTCTTGAAGATAATCATCTCATGACTCTATTTCTGGATAGGTACTTAGCTGCTTCAAGCTTGCCTTTCAGTGACTTATCTCCCTGGTACAATGCTCCCTCATAACCTATGAGATGATCCTTCAAGCCCTGTATCACACTTTCTAACTCTGCCACCCTCTTCTATAGTCCTTCATTCTCTTGCTCCATCTTTTCTTTGTCTTCATTGTGTTACATTGTAATCATTTGTTCCAATTGTGATACTTGAGTTGTCAGCTCAAACTTATGGGCTTGTTCTTCCTCTAACTTTTTTCTTGGCTTTGTTACTCGATTCTCTCCTTTCTCGGGCCTTTTTCTTTAACGCGCTTGTAGCTTCTGCATATATCTTCTTATAATTATTCCTTTCCTTTTTCATATCATCCAGCTGTTCAGACAAGTTTTGAACCATCTTGCTTGTTTCTCCCTTTTGTTTTACTTTACATCTAGCGTGAATTTCCTTTAAGTCTTTCAAGTCTTGACTGATTTTCCTGTTCTGTTCTTTGAGATCCTTTTCTTTTCCTTCATGAACATCCACTTGCAGCTTCGTCATGGTCAAATCATTTGTGAGATCATTGATTCTGTTCTCAATCCCTTCAAATCCAATTCTCGGTCGTGTTTTAGTTTCTCCAATGTTGATGGTCGCATTCCTAGCAGGTTCATTAGACGGGCCAACATTTCCTTGATTTTTCTGGAGTATATTATCATTAACTCTTTGAACCTTCCATTGTCCATACTTTGGCATGACTTCCAACTCTTGATATGGTTCACCTTCCTTGGCATTTCCCATGCTTTTGCAGTTTGACTTACCTTCTCCTTGTAATCATTTGTCTTATGTGCATATTCGATTCGTGCCATACTCGTAGTAGTAGGAATGAACTGCCTTGAAGCAAATGATCTTGAATCCAATAAAGGGCATTAAGATGTTCCTCCCTAGATTCTCAGTAGTGGGACCCAGTCTCTGGCACCACGTTGATATTATAACGCCTCGGTTTTGGGCTTAGAGGTTTATAGGCTGATTAGACGGTCTGGTGGACCAGGTTAGGGATTCAAGTCAGATTCGAGATTTAAAATCGGATTAAATATTTTTGAGTAGGAAAAAATGTGGGAAAATATCTAAAAATAATTATTTAATATATAGATATTTTTGGTAAAGTCAAATTTAAAAAATGGAAATTGAAAATTGGACACTTTGGCTGGTGACCAAAATGTAAAGATAAAAAATTGTTTTTAGTGACTGTTTTGTAAAAGGGTAAAAACTTTGAATATTTAAGGAGCTAATTTATGAATTGGTTTACTCTGAGTTTTCTCTCAATTGTGATTATTTTAAATGAGTTTTAATCAAGGGAATTAAAAGTGATTTAGTTAAGGAAGATATTTATTTCCTAAAATCATTTTTGACGTAACTTTCTTTCTCTCAAGTTTTCTCTCAAAATCTCTTCAGCCAAACACTCTCTTTTTCACCAAAGATCTAAGGTAATACTCTTGATTTATTAAGTTCTTGATTTCTAATGGATTTCTTAATCTTGTTTCTAAAATCTCATTGTTATCTTTTGTTCTTCTAGAGTAAAACATCCAATTGAGAGGAAATTCACTCATTGAAGGTAAGTTTCATTATTCTCCTCTAATGAATGGTTCTTTACAGAAATTCCCAAGTTCTTGACCCTTTATAAATGATTTCTATTGAGTTTTGATGATTTAATTATGGAAAATGGTTAAATCAATGTTTAATTGATAAGATTATATGAGTTTCGAATTGGATTTGTTTTGCTAAGTTCTTGATTGATTTTAATAAATATTTTGATGTTTTATAATGTTAATAAGATGGATTTAACATTGGAATCCCAACGTTAGATGAATCTTTAATTTTCTAGGTTGCTAGTTATGTGTTTTTGAAGAGTTGTGGAGGTTTAATGTGTGCTGGAGGTATAAGGATTGTTTTGGATTTCTTGGATGTTAATTGAAGGTAATTAACGGATTGAATTGTTAGATTATATCTGGGTTGCATTTAGGTTAAGTTAGAAGGTATTTTTGGTTGTTTTCGGAAGGCGTTTGATGGTTCTAGTGAGGCAAAGTTGGGGAGTTGTGTTGCTACGATTATGGATGCATGATGATGTATTAATCCTCGATTTTTGTGTGATTAAAACAGGGGAGATTGATCCTATATCTATTGGTGAGGCTTCAGAAGCTTGAATTCGCATCGGCAAAGGAAGTTTTGCGTTGTCGGTGAGTGAGAACGTGGATTTTAGCTTTGAAATAGTTTAAAGGTTATATTGGGGGGTAAAACTTATCTTGAAATGCTGGTTTAAACTCAGAAGTAAGTATAAAGAGATTTCTCCCTCGATCGTGCTTTTATGTTTGAATTTTATGCACTTGGTTTGAATGACATGGTACCTACTGTTTAAGCATGTTTTGAAGTATGTTTTATACTATTTTTGATCATTTAATGATGATGGATGCATTTGGTAAATGATCCATGTAAATATGTGGAATACTTGTTTTAAAGCATGGTTAGTTGCTTTGTAAATGGTTTTGAGTTGATGCATATAAAAACAATGAGGTACATGGTTGATAATGAATTATACTGGCAAGTGATGTGGTTTAAAATGTTATCAAATATAGTTGGCTGGTCATAGGATTGATAGTGTACTATAAAAAGTTGCCTCGGGTGTTGATGGGTTGTAAGGTACTGAATACTCCACTGGAGGATCCTAACGGTTGATGAGTTATATGGTACCAAAAACTCCCGTTAATGGATTATACACCAAACCGATAATTTGGGTTGTGATTGTACCATAATTCCAGTTGAGGTTGGATGAAATGTTGAGAGGACACCTGTTGAATCCGTGTATCCGATGTAATATTATGTGAAATGGAACTTGGTTCATGATCACTTGAAAGACAATATAATTGTTAATGCATCATGTTGATGGATTATAATGTATAATGTTGGTTTATACATGTTTACTCTTTAAGCCTTTCATATGGGTTGTTATGCATAGGAAAGCTTAAATTGAGGGTTAGCAAATGGGATTTTGTTGTTAATCCATGATACATGTTGTGTATGGTTTAATATGTTGGTTTTTGGAAATGTTAAGTGCATGGTTTTCAAGGCATGATGTTTTTGTAAGATGATGGAAATGGTGATTTCAATATGTTTTAAGAAAATTGTTTTAAATGCAATGATGGTGTGTTCTTTGAGCACTCCTTACTAAGCCTAGTGTCCTTATGCTCTCTTTGTCCATCAATGCAGAGAATTAAAGGTTGGAGGCAATGAGAATCCGAGGGGATGACGATCAGAAGACCAATGCCAAGCATCCTTGGCAATACGTTGCCGGAAAAGTTTTGCCAATGACCCTTGGCAATACTAGCCCGAAAAAATAGGACCAGATCAGACTGCTAAAAAACAACACTTGATCAAGTTCCAAAAAAATAGGATGGTGAAAAAAATCAGATGCCAAGTTGGTCTGGCACAGATGGACCGAACGATGCCGAGCTCGGCTGGCGAGAGATCAAAGACTAATGACATAAGCCCTAGTCAAGATGACGTCAGCCCTAGTCAAGATGATGCCAGCCCTAGGATTCAATGTGCGACTAAGATGATCATAAGCCTTAGCTGGCCCAAATTAAAACCCTAAGGCTTATCCTAGGGTTTCCCACTCATGCCTATATAAAGGATATCAAGCAAGCACATAGGAGGTAGCACATTGAAGATGAAATTGACAAAATACTACCTTCTTACACACTCTCTTAGTTTATTTGGTTTTTATTTGATGATGTTAAATGATTTTGGTTTTTGGATGGAAACCCCAACCATGAACTAATTTTCTTAAGTTGGTTGGGGAATGTTTGGTTTAAACGTTGATTTTATGCTTTAGTGTTTCTAATGAAAAATCTGTTTCAGCAAAGTTTTTCTATTTGGCATACTTGAATTTTTCCTAAATACACTACCAAGAGAGAGCTGGCCCTGTTGGCCTATTGCTCCTCAATATCTTAACGGACTTGGGATGGCAACGATTGAGTTGCTGAATTCTAAGGAGAGAAGTGTTGCGCGTAATAAGTGCTACGCAAATGTGCAAGTATACACGTCGCAAGTTATAGTATAAAAGATATCGTCTCCACAGGGATTGATGCCACTTCAAGAATCTAGTCTTTTGCACTGTAAAAAGTAAAAACACAAATAAAGGATTATAGGAGTTTAACTAATAACTAATCTAGAAAGCAATAAAGTAAATGAATAGATGAGATCAAATGAGAGAGAGATAGGCCAGGTTATCGTGAGTTGAGGTGTGATAGCCGATTGGATCGTCTTGGTAAAAGAGTGCACGGGCAACTCAGTTGCCGTGGCAACTTGAACAGCGGGGTTGCCTTGGCAACTAATCGATGGTTGCCTAGGCAACTAGTTGGGCAACTACTTGGGCGTCTGGGCAGAAACCTTCAAGGTTCGGCAGAGCATTCTTCAATGGTTTCTTCTTATCCCTAAGTCGAAACTCTAGCTACTTGTGCATGCCTTGATAATACATCCCTGCGTGAATCAAGGGTGAACAACAACCAATCTTGCGCTCCTCTTAGCCGTTGAAATCCTTAACTTATTCCTAAGCCGGATTAATCTTCACCATCAATAGATTGAATAAAGATCATATTCATTCGTTTCTTGAATCTAACTCTCCCGATATTAGATAAATAGATGAAATCACGAGATCCTCTCCCAATTCACTCGCAAACAAGAATAAGAACCAAGAATGAATAAAACTTGAATAGAAAAGTGCAAACTCTTATTACCTAAACAAAAACCAATAGTTTCTCACAACCACAAAACACAATAACCATAGCCAAATAGATTTAGTTCATGGCTAGGTTCCAAAGAAACACAAGATAATTAATCCCTAGCATGAACCCAATCGAACAAGAAAGAAAAGATGAAGAAGGAGGCTTGTCGAAATCCTCCTTGCCCTAGATGCTTGTCGAAAATTCTCTCCTCTTGCCTTCCTTGGAGCTTGTCGAAATTCCCCTCTCTTTCTCTCTTTGGATTGTCGAAATCTCCATCTTATTTATAGGGCTAGGCCAAAGTCCTTCTTTGAGGAGGAAGTTAAGTTGGAATTAAATTATCTTTAAAGAATATAATTCTTTATTATAATTATATTCCTACTAGAACTTCTCCTATCTTCTTGGAATTTAATTCTTCTTTAATCTCTGCATGGAAATCAAATTCCTTTGGGTTTGGGCTTTGCTCCACGTCATCTTGGGCTTGTCTAGTCATCAATTTCGACTACCATATCACCTTTGCTCTTGTCGACAATTGCCATGGCAACTGGCTCGACGCCTCCTTCATGCATTGCCCTGGCAACTAGCTCTAGCCTTGCTTTGGCAAGTGATCCTACACATACACACAAAACACACCAAAGCAGCATCTTTTCCCACAAAAACTACCAAGTTATGTAATCAAGCTCAACGATGGAAGGAAACATGGATTAATGCATGAATGTATAATTATGCAACTAATATGGGCCTAAGTCTAACAATAATATGAGTAAAAAGGGTAAGAAAAATAGTACTTTTGAACACTTATCAAGAAGCTTCGAGAGAAGTCGTTCAAGTAGATGAACTTACTTCGGAAGTGATATCTACCCCTTAGGGGTATAGATTGGTGCTTAATCAAATCGCTTTATTTAAAAACATGTACTATAGAGATATAGGGTTTTTTATATGATCGACTTAGGGCAATGACCATCGAGAGAGGCTTTGCTAATTTTGAATTTGCTCGGCAAACAATGCCAAGATAGGTTGACATTAAAGGCTGGCACAACATGAATAGCGTGAAAACTAGGCATTCCCTACCAACGCTCATCATTCATTAAAACATTCTTTTTCCCAACGTCTTTAGTTTATTTTACTTTTATTACTTTTCTTTTCTTTAGTGTCAAAATCAATTCCAAAACAAATCATCTTTTCTTCCAAGGCAAGTAACAATCAAACAATCAAATTCCAAGTCAATCTCTATAGGATCGATACTTAGCTTAACTGTTGTATTACTTGCAGACCGTGTATACTCGCAAAAGACTCATCTTGGCACTGTTTTACTAATACATACATTTTGCCCCTTTTGCCAGCATTCATAACACACTTATTCTAGAGAGTCTACAAGTTTTTGGTGCCGTTGCTTGGGATTACAACGGAGTTGATTGTTTTTAAGTTTTTACTTATTTTTTTTCTTTTATTTTTCTTTTGTTTTTTTACTCGGTGTATGACCAGAAGCCACCCTATGGTGGACGAGTGGCCATACAATTCAGAAATTGAGAGAACCTTGAGGAGGTTAAAGAGAAGATTCCAAGAGATGAATAATCAAGGTAATCGAGGGAATGGTGTGGCGAACAATGAAGGCAATCTACATAACAATGAGATGCCACCACCACATGTTGTCCGAATTGTCGATGACGATAGACCTATTAGAGAACATTCGTCACCAAACATTGACAATTTAATGCCAGGACTTGTTGGATAGAGGTAAATGAACCAAATTTTGAACTTAAGCCGATAACGATTCAAACTCTTTTGAATATAGGTCAATTTGATGGAGCACTTACTGGAGATCCTAGGAAACATTTGAAGCAGTTCATGGAGATTTGCCAATTATTCCAACAAACTAGAGTATCTGGAGACACTATAAAGTTGAGGTTATTCATTTTTCCTTGTGAGATAGAGCCCAGGCTTGGCTCAATCCTTTGCCACCTAGCTTAATCACTTCATGGGCAGACTTATGGCAGAAGTTCTTGACACAATTTCAGCCGCTAACACTCACTGCCAAGCTATGGGGTGAGATTATTACATTCAGACAGGTTGATAATGAAACATTATATGATGCAGGAGATAGATTTAAAAGATCTATTGAGAAGGTGTCCTATGCATGGATTCCCGAATTGGACCCAAATTCAAACCTTCTACAATGGATTATATGCACAAAAAAGGATTGTTGTTGATGCTTCAACAGCTGGTTCCTTGCTAGACAAGAAGTATTCAGAGGCTGTTGATATTCTTGAGAGAATTACAATTAATGACTTTGAATATCCTATTGCCAAACTCGGGGTCAGAACCAAAAACAGTTGGAAATTGAAGGTTGATGAACTAACATCCATTCATGCCGAGATTTCCAACCTCACCACCTTGGTGAGATTGTTGCAAAAGAACAATGAATCCCAAGAAGTTAAAGTATTAGACCCCTTTTGTAGAATCTGTGGAGGAAATCATCATGTGGAAGAATGCCCTGCCAATCTTGAATCGGTAAATTTTGTTGGCAATGATAATCGTTAATATAATCCTAACTCCAATACTTATAATGCAGGTTGGAGACAACACCCTAACTTAGCTTGGGGAAATCAAGGTGGTATCCAGTATTATGGACAGAGCCATAATGCCTAGAGGCAGAATAACAATGTCATGCCAGCATTCAATGGCAATGCCATGCCAGCATTTTATCAAAATGCTGCGCCATAGAGAGCTCAAAACATTTATCAGGAAGGGTAGAGATTCAACCAAGGAGGTCCTCCTAATGATTACATGGAAAATAATGATGTCACAGTCCAGAGTTTGGCAGCAATAGTGAGAAACTTGGAAATTCAAATTGGACAACTTGCCAATGCACTAAACAATCGACTCCAAGAAGCCTTGCCAAGTGACACTGAAGATGCTCGGCAAAAAGACAATGAGCAATACAAGGCCATAACCCTTCAAAGTGGTAAACAATGCGAGGTAGAGATGGCTACCAAGCAGCCATTTAACCGCCAAAGTAAAAAGCCTGTGCCGACAGACAAGATTAGAGAAGCAGAGAAAGAGGAAATTAAAACAGATGTTTCCAGAACCGATGCCAACAATGATGCCAAACATGATGGCAGCATTGATGACAAACAGACTCAGGCTAAACATCGTACTGATGCCAAAACAGATGCCAACACTGCCTCGGCAACGCCATAATATGTTTATCCACCGCCACCATTTCCAGCAAGACTTCAAAAGCACAAACAAGACCAACAATTTAAGCGCTTATTGGAAGTTCTTAAGCAGTTGCAAATTAACATTCCATTGGTAGAAGCTTTTGAGCAAATGCCCAACTATGTAAAATTCATGAAGGACATTCTGTCCAAAAAGAGAAAGTTGGGAGACTTTGAAATTATCGCTCTCACTGAGGGATGTAGTGCCATGATCCTAAACTGTTTGCCACCAAAGTTGAAAGATCTGGGAAGTTTCACTATTCCCTACATAATTGGCAATGAATTTATGGGCAAGGCATTGTGTGACTTAGGAGCCAACATCAACTTGATGCCAATGTCAGTTTTCAGGAAGCTTAGCATAGAAGCAAGACCTACCACCCTGACACTCCAGCTGGCAAACCGATCCTATGCATATCCCAAGGGTAAGATTGAGGATGTGTTGGTAAAGGTAGACAAATTTATCTTTATAGCTGATTTATCATTTTGGATTATGAGGCTGATGTTAATGTTCTGATTATTTTAGGCAGGCCATTCCTTGGCACGGGTAGGGCTCTTATTGATGTTCATAAAGGGGAACTAACGATGCGTATGAATGACCAACATGTTACTTTTAATGTGTTTCAAGCTTTGAAATGTGTTGATGAACCTGATGAATGTCAAGCCGAGGAGATGATGGAGTCTATTTATACTGTGGCCAAGGCATAGTTATGCTAGGATATAGAATTTGATGCCATCATGCTTGATGGCATAGCTGAATTGTTTGAAGAACATAAAGAATCAGCCTTAGAGGCTGAAGATGTAAGTTATTTTTAGTTATTGTCAGCCGACAGAGAGTTAAAAGAACCTAAACCATCAGTTGAGGAACCACCAGAGTTGGAGCTAAAGCTATTGCCAAATCACTTGAAGTATGCTTATCTAGGTAAACACTCAACTCTGCCAGTGATCATTGCCACTGATCTCACTAATGACCAGGAGGAGAGATCGCTGGCAATATTAAGAAATTATAAGCAAGCGTTGGGTTGGATCTTGGTAGACATCCAAGGTATTAGCCCAACCATTTGCATGCTCAAGATCATTTTAGAGGTGTACCATGGTAAGACCATTGAAGGTCAGAGAAGGCTAAACCCGAGCATAAAAGAGGTAGTTAGGAAAGAGATCATAAAATGGCTTGATGCTAGGATCATTTATCTTATTTCGAATAGCTCATGGGTTATCCTGATGCAATGCGTGCCAAAGAAAGGTGGCATGATCGTGTTACAAAACAGTGAAGTTGAATTGATTCCCTCCAAGACCATCACCAAATGGAGAGTGTGCATGGATTATAGAAGGCTGAACAGTGCCACAAGGAAAGACCACTTCTCATTGCCTTTCATCGACCAAATGTTAGACAGGTTGGGAGGTAAAGCTTTCTATTGTTTTATTTGGATGGTTATTCAAGTTATAATCAGATTGCCATCGCCCCTGATGATCAAGAGAAGACCATGTTCACGTGCCCTTACAGGACGTTTGCTTTTAGAAAGGTGTCATTCGGCTTTTGTAATGCGCCGAAAACGTTCCAACGTTGCATGATGTCCATTTTCTGATATGATAGAGCACAATATGGAAGTATTCATGGATGATTTCTCAGTGTTTGGAAAATATTTGAGGAATACATTCATAGTTTAGTGCAAGTCTTAAAGAGATGCATTGAGACGAACCTAGTACTGAACTGTGAAAAATGTCACTTCATGGTGAAGGAAGGAATTGTACTCGGGCACAAGGTAACCGAGAGAGGATTAGAAGTCAATCGAGAAAAAAGTGGAGGTAATCAAGTAATTTTCGCGTCCAACAAGTGTAAAAGGTATAAGGAGCTTTTTAGGATATGCCAGTTTTTACTGGCGTTTTATTAAATATTTTTCAAAAATTGTTAAACCTTTAGGCTTGTTGTTATAACGTAATGCCACTTTTGCATTTTATGATTCTTGTTTGAGAGCATTTTAGGAACTTAAGGAGAAATTGATTAATACCCCTATAGTCATAACACCGAATTGGAATGAGCCCTTTGAGCTCATGTGTGATGCCAATGACTATGCTGTTGGAGCAGTTTTGGGTCAACGGCATGGCAAGGTTTCCATGCCATCTACTATACCAGTAGAACTTTGAATGAAGCACAACTTAATTACTCCACAACTGAGAAAGAATTTCTTGCAGTTGTATTTTCTTTTGATAAATTCAGATCTTATTTAGTTGGTAACAAGGTTGTGATTTATACAAATCATTCGAAATTGAAGTATCTCTTGGAAAAGAAGGATGCCAAACCCAAATTAATTCGATGGATGCTCTTACTTCAAGAATTTGACCTAGAGATCAGAGACACGAAAGACATTGAAAACTTAGTAGCTGACCACCTTTCACATTTAAAGCATCCCATTGAAGATGGTAAGGCTAACGTTATTAGAGATGAATTTCCTAACCAATACTTACTTGCAGTTAATGCTATGTCATGGTACGCTGACATTGTCAACTACATGGTGAGTAACATTCTTCTACCAGACTTGCCATACAATGCCAAGAAAAGATTCATGCGAGAAGTTAGGCAATACTATTGGGACGAGCCAATATTTTTCAAACAATGTGCCGACCAAGTGGTCTGCCGTTGTGTGCCCGAGGATGAACAACATAACATATTACATTTGTGCCATGCCGCACCATATGAAGGTAACTTTGCTGGGATGAAGACTGCTGCCAAGGTGTTGTAGTTAGGATTCTTTTGGCCCATACTATACAAAAATGCCCATAACTTTGCCAAGGCATGTGACTGATGCTAGAGGACATGAAGCATTTATGACAGACATCAGTTGCCGCTCCAGAACATTATGCAGTGGATTTGTTTGATGTGTGAGGGATAGACTTTATGTGTCCTTTTCCTCCATCATTTGGTAACCTATACATCCTTGTGGCTGTTGACTATGTTTCAAAATGGGTTGAAGTTGTTTCTTTGCAAACAAACGATGCCAAGGCTATTGCCAAAATTTTGCACAAACACAATTTTACTCAATTTGGTGCCCCCAGAGTAATTATTCATGATGCGGGTACCCATTTTAAATGCAATCTGATCTCTAAACTTTGTGTAGATATGGAATTCAACAGAGGATTGCCACGGCATGCCATCCCAAAATGAATGGCCAAGTAGAGATTTATAACAAGAAGATCAAGAACATTTTGGAAAAGACTGTAAATCCAACAAGGAAGGACTGGTCCTTGAGACTAGATGACTCATTGTGGGCTTACATGACTTCTTTTAAAACTCCTTTGGGAACCTCCCCATTAGACTTGTTTTCAGGAAGTCATGCCACTTACTAGTGGAGATGGAGCACCGAGATTATTGGGTAATCAAAACGCTTGACATGGCATAGAGGGCTATTGGAGAAAAGAGGTTATTAGACTTGAATGAGTTAGAGGAATTCAGAACACATGTTTACGAGAATGCCATACTCTACAAGGAAAGGACAAAGCGTTGGCATGACAAACAAATATTACCAAGGCAATTTGAGGTAGGCCAACATGTTTTGTTATTTAACTCGAGGTTAAAGTTGTTTCCAGGAAAGCTCAAGTGTAGATGGTCGGGACCCTTTGAAGTTGTGAAGCCATATGCTCTTGGAGCAGTGGATATCTACGATTTGAAAATAGGTGCAATTTTCAAAGTAAACGGCCAGCGTTTGAAGCACTATTTGGATGTCACTCAAAAGGATGCCAAGGAGGTTATCCTCCTGGCAGATTTACAGTGATAATCATCATCGTCATGGTTCGATTCTTGTATATATTAGGATAGAGTTTTTTTAGTTTTTTCTTTCCTTTATTTTAATTTTCATTTTCCTTTGCTGCGTTGAAAGGTTTTTCTTGAGTGAGTGCAGGATTCTTATTGCTAGACAGACTGCCACAACAAAAGATTGGCATGAAAAGATTGAAAATGTTTGCCAAGTGTTGAATCTGCCACACCACCTGAGACTGAAGATGAAGGAGTACAAAACAAAGTAAAGCTTCTTAAGGAAGTTTTCCATGACCTCAGAGCTTCCATTGCCGCATCGAAGGAGAGTCCTCCTCTTCCTAAAATCCTTTGCATTCCATTACATTGCATTTTTCATGATCATGCGTTTTTTCTATTTTCATTGTATATATGTCTTGTTTTTATCACCGAGGACAATGCACACCTTAGGTTTGGGTGTGTGTGTTTCCTTACATTTAAGCCATGCATTTCATGTTTAATTTCTGTTGCCATGCCATTTTAGGTCATTTAGAATAGATGCATGCTGAACCACTAAAAAAAGAAAATTTTGTCTTGGATTAATTTTGAAAATTTGAAGAATGTTAACATTTGTTAGGAAAGTTTAATTTGATCTAGATGTCTACCTGATCAGGAAATTTTAATCTTTAGTTGTAATGACATGCTAGAAGAGTAGTATGCCAGGTTAGCTTGGCAATTGATCTCTAGTTTAGGGTATTGAATTTACACTTAACACGTGATATGTATCTAGTTCCCTAGCAAACTTAGACTATTTGAAACTATGCTTAGATTGAAAAAAATTTGAAAAATGATGCTAGTGTAAAAAGAAACTAATAAGGCAACAATGTTCTGCCAAGGCAATAAAAATAGAACTCTCCTCTACCTAGGGATAATAAGTTACTTGGGGCTTCGTGGTTTGCTCCCTCTTAGTTCTCAACTCCAAAACCCTAGGGTATGAGTTGAAGAGAAAACCTAGTGATGTCTGGATTAAGGTGGGGATTAATGGTATGCTCCCTCTTATCACTCACGCTAAACAGTGTCACGAAGCAAGCTTAAATTAATGCAAACAGAACCTTTGGCAAGAAAGAAAATGATGAAAAATAAAGATTTGAGTTTATGTGGTAAAATTGGCTAAGGGAGTGAAAAGATATTGGATGCATATTGCCTACACAACATGCACTCTTCATGAACTTAGACTAGAGTTATATTATTGCACTTGAATTACTACCTGCTTGGCATTATTCCACTGAGATACTGAGGACATAAATATAGCCAAATTCTGCTTCCCAGCACTTGTTGGCATTCCAATCAAATTTTTTTTAGGTAACATTTTCAAAGTTTTTATATTTGTTTAGTTGCATTACTTGAGGAAAAGAAATGAGCTATATTTGGGGGTATGTTAACTCCTCAAAAGTACTATTTTTATGCTTATTTTACAAGCCTTTTCTAGCCCTTTAAGTACATTTAGTTGCATTTAGTTGTTAAATTCGTGCATTTTCATAAAGAGTTAGGAAATAAGGAATTTTTGTGCTTTGCCAATGTGAAGGGTTGTTTGTTGGCATCATTACAGCTTGGCAAAGTAGAGCAAACATGGCAGAGCATCATAGGAGCAGGAAGCAAGGGGATTAGAAGACCAATGCCAACCATCCTTGGCAATACGTTGCCATAAGAGTTTTGCCAAGGACCCTTGGCAATACCAGCCCGAAAAATAGGACCAGATCAGACTGCGGAAAAATAACACTTGACTAAGTTCTAAAAAATAAGATGGCAAAAAAATCAGATGCCAAGCTAGTGTTGCACAGATGGACCGAACGATGCCGAGCTCGGCTGGCGAAAGATCAAAGACTAATGACATTAGCCCTAGTCAAGATGGCGTCAGACCTTGTTAAGATAATGTCAGCCCTAGGATTCAAAGTGCAGCTAAGATGATCATAAGCCTTAGCCCGCCCAAATTAAATCCCTAAGGCTTATCCTAGCATTTCCCACGCATGACTATATAAAGGATATCAAGTAAGCACATAAGATGTGGCACATTGGAGAGCAAATTGAGAAAAAGGCTGCCTTCTTACACACTCTCTTAGTTTATTTGGTTTTTATTTGATGATGTTAAATGATTTTGGTTTTTGGATGGACACCCCAACCATGAACTAATTTTCTTAAGTTGGTTGGGGGATGTTAGGTTTAAATGTTGATTTTATGCTTTAGGCTTTTTAATGATAAATCTGTTTCGGCAAAGTTTTCTATTTGGCATACTTGAATTTTTCCTAAATACTCTGCCAAGCGAGAGCTGGCCCTGTTGGCCAATTGCTCCTCAATATCTTAACATACTTGGGGTGGCCACGATTGAGTTGTTGAATACTAAGGAGAGAAGCTTTGAGCGAAGTCGTTCAAGTAGATGAACTTACTTCGAAAGTGATATCTACCCATTAGTAGTATAGATTGGTGCTTAATCAAATCGGTTTATCTTAAAACATGTACTATAGAGATATATGGTTTTTATATGATCAACTTAGGGAAATGGCCATCGAGAGAGGCTTTGCTAATTTTGAATCTTCTCAGAAAAAAATGACCAGATAGGTTGATATTAAAGGCTGGCACAACATCAGTAGCTTGGAAACCAGGCATTCCCTGCCAACGCCCATCATTCATTAAAACACTTTCCTTGTCAACATCTTTATTTTATTTTACTTTTATTACTTTTCTTTAGTGTTAAATTCAATTCCAAAACAAATCATCTTTTCTTTCAAGGTAAGTAACAATCAAACAATAGAATTCCAAGTCAATATCTATGGGATTGATACTCAGCTTAACTGTTGTATTACTTGAAGACAGTGTATACTTGCACGCAAAAGACTTATTGGCACTGTTTTTCTAATACATAAATTTTGCCCTTTTTGCCAACATTCATAACACACTTCTAGAGAGTCTACAACACTCGAGGCATCCGAGGAGTGGATGGGTAGTACTGATTGGATTTTTTTGACCAAATGGGGTGTAATGATGCCTGTATGTTGAAGATGTATTATGTCTCTGTTGCAAGGAGATGCGTATAGTTGGTGGACAACTGTGGTTGTGGGCATAGAAGCCGGTGATGTGGCCTGGGAGTTCTTTCAAACTATTTTTAAGAAGAAGTATCTGGGAGTTAGATACTTGGATGAGAAGAAATGTGAGTTTATGGCCTTGGTTCAGGGTAGTATGTATATGGCTGAGTTTGAGGTACATCTTTTTCAATTGAGCTGGTATGCTCCTAAACTGGTACCGGATAAGAGGTATTGTTGTGACCAATTCTATTATGTATTGGTACAAGATGTTAAGATATACATGTTGCCTTCTAACTACACTATTTTTTATGTTTTGGTTACATAGACGAAGGACATTGAGCAGAACCTAGGTTTATCGGTTCGTGTAGGAGGTTCTAGCTCTATTAAAAGAGTTGCAGACTATGGTTCCAGTGGTGGTCAGCTTAAGAATCATTGTGATTAGTGGTATCACCCTGAGTTGAGGCACGGTGAAGGTAATGATGGGTAAGGACCGCAAGGTCAGAGTATCCAAGCTAAAGTAGCGCACAATACCTGTTGGGTTTGTGGATTGCGTGATCGCATGAGGCAGGACTGCCGACGTTTGGTTTATGAAGGATAGGCTCTTGCGCCTGTTGTTTCTAATTCTTGTTAAAGTTGTGGATCGAGAAAGCATTTGAGACATGATTGTCCATTGTTGGTAGGTGGACAGGCTAGGGAACCTACAGTTGTACCACAAAGAGGTCATGGTCGTGGCTGAGGGTAGTTTTAGTGTAGAGATGTGGGTATGCAAATAACTAGTTCTTTTGATGAGATGGTAGTTACGAGAAAATTGTTCAAGATATGTCTTTTGATGGTTCAAGGTCATGTGTTTGCGTTTGATTTGATAGAGTTGTCGTTTTACAGTTTTGATGTAACTTAGGTATGGATTGGTTTACTGAGCATAGAGTTGTGGTTGATTTTGAAACCAAGCGAGTTTCTTTGAAACTTGCTGATGATTACGATGTGGTAATCGTGGGTGAGAATGCGAAGTTCTTGTCCAATGTTATTTTGGCTTTGGAAGCGAGTCGATGTCAGGTATTCTTAGCCTATGTTTGAATCTAGGATCAAAGGAGGTGTGTGTTCAGGACACCCGTATGGTATGTGAGTTTTGAATATTTTTCCAGAGGAGTTGCCGGGTTTGCCACTGGATAGAGAGGCTGAGTTTGGTATTGAGTTGTATACAAATACAGCTCTAGTGGCTATTGCTCCCTATCGTATGGAGCTGAAGTATTTGGAGTTAAAGAAGTAACACCAGGAATTGCTTGATTGAAGGTTTACTAGGCCCAGTGCTTTGCCCTGGGGTGCGCCAGTGTTGTTTGTGAAAAAGAAGGATGACACGATGTGGATGTGCATTGATTATCGGAAACTGAACAAGTTGATGATTAAGAATATGTATTCTTTGCTAAAGATTGATGGTTTGTTTGATGTAACACCCCCTTCCCGGCCTAGTAGAGAGCTAGATCGAAAAGTGTTACTGAAAAACATATTTAGAGATCAGAAGCTTAATCGGAGTTTGAAATCTTATTCGAAATGTCTTAGTAATCTCTTTTACGACTTATCAAACTAACTTATTAATAGCTTAATCAATTTGGGGTCAATTTTAAACTTTTCTGAACTTAGAGACTAAACTATAAATTTTACAAGTTAAGGGACCTTAACTGAAATTCATGCTATTAATATGAAATCTAACCTTCCAAATACTAGCTTATGAAATTTCGTTACTAACGGAGGTTATTTACTTATCCAATTAGACAATTTAAAGTTTAGTGACCAATCTGTAAACTATTTAAAACTAAAGTTTAGTAACAAATCACATCTTCATTCGACTCTACCCAAATCCTGTATCGATAAGACATCACCCGTATCGGTACAAGTTGACCAAGGTTGACCCGTTTCGATACGCCCTAAGCCTATATTGATGCAATTTATTTTCCAGACCTTATTGCCAAGATCCGTATCGACACACCCCCTTTTGTGTATCGATACGCTCTATTTTACTAAGTCCAAATATGCAAGGCCGTATCGATACAACTTGACCCGTATCAATACGTTTGTCCTATAGTGAAAGATTTTATCTGGTGTTTAGCCGATTTAACGTGTTGAGCAATGTCCAAATGCATTGAAATTTTACCAGCAAGTTAATAATCTATAAACCTATTTTCCCATTTTCACCTTTTAGTACCTTTAGGCCAGAGTTAACTAGTTTACTAAATCCCAAACACACTATATTTCACATATAACACCTAGGTACTTTTAGTCTATTATACACATATCAAAATAGGAAAATGTAACATGTCTAAGCCTTATGCCACCCTAATAGGAGTTCAGAACTAAATGTAAGCATACATGGAGGTGATAAGAGTGACTTGCAACTTCAACCACACGATCGATGCTCGAAATTCTTCAAGATCCTGAAATGCATGAGACACACGAATGTTAGGCTTACATAGCCTAGTGAGGTAGTTATAACAAATGCACAATAAGCTCCTTAATTGCATGAATCACATGTAAGCATGCTTGAATGACAATATACACCATTAATCATATATAGATCATAGTCAAAGCCAAGTATTATATTTTCGTATGTTAAATGTAAAGCACAAATACATATCATTTCCTTGGACATAGCAACCAATGGATACTCGGATTCCACTGTACGCCACACATATCAGAAATAGGCCTTAGCCTTAAGTAGTAGCTTCGGAGTCTCTTACACAATCCAACCTTTTCTCCCCACATAAAGGTCGTAGCCCCAGACCGTAGTCCAATCCCTTACTTAGTGAGCTCAGATAATCCTATGGCATGCCAATTGTATCCAATGTCCACAAGTGTCCAAGGTTACATATATCATTATAAAACTCACCTTTGTGCCCTTAGGTAATATCATGTCGGATCACAAATTAAGCCTTGGCTCCAACTCACATATTATACTATTTCAAACATCATAATAATTCCCATGGATGTCAAATGTTAACATTAAACATTTTTCATATATAACATATGACAAACGAATCATAAGGCAATAAAACGCCTCAAAAGCAATGGAGTGACCTTACCACCCCTACCATATGAGATTCATACCTTATAAGCTCTACTTGAGTTATCCAAATGAATACACAACGTAAACATAATTCGAATGAAACCGGGACAACACCTAGCCAATCTCGAGACACAACTACACTCACCTAGCAATAGGAGGCTTCAAGATTCCCAGATTACAATCCCCTCGCCCTTAGAGGAATTCAGAATAGTTGATGGCGAAGATGGCTTGTCTTCCACCACTTGAGCTAATTCAAAAATTAGAGAATTCCATTAGAATTGAAACTAATGGTTCAAAAATGTTTTTCAAGCTTACTAAAGCTTGTAGACAACATTGGAAACAAAGAAATTGACTTCCTTACATGGGCTTATCTTGAACATTCAAGACTTAAATCTTGAAATTAAACTCTAAGGATTGATGGAATCATCAAATTGACGTAGAGGTTTTACTTACCCAATTACAAGCTTTCAATTGGTGTATTGAAATCACACAAAGGCCAAGGATTGGATCGAGGTGCTTGCTTGAGCTTAAGCTTGAAGATGACAGTGAAGGTGTGTGCTTAACCTTCTTCAAACAAATGATGAATTTGGTTATGGTGAAATCAAAACATGAGAGATAACTTTTCTTTATTTCCTTATTAAGGAAACTATCATCCTAATCATTTCTCACCTTACCATGGGCCAATAGGAAGTTTGCCCTTGGCAAAGGGTAACCTTATTTTATTAATTCCATCAATTTATCCCTTTCCTCACATTTTAGGCAATTGATGGCTATTCATCATCCTTTTTGAGCCATCTTACGTGAAGGGGTGGCAAGCAAGTAGGTGAGTCATCCCCTACTTCTATTATTTTTAATTTTGTCACTAAATCGATTTGGACAGGGACCCGTATCGATACACCTTATGGCCGTACCGATATGGATAAGCTAAGTTTGGCAGGTTAGTTGGAAACGGTTGGTCCATAGAGATACAAGTCCTACCGTACCGATACGCATAGCTTAAATCCACATTTTTCAACATTTTCAATGAAACCCTTAATTCCCATTCCTTACGAAAAGGTCCCACAATTTTAATTAAGCCAAAATAACTTCCATTACATCATTCGGGCATAACCGGTACAAAATTTTTGATCACCGGAACCTAATTCTGACTAGACTAGTTTTTGGGGTGTGACAACTCTCCCCCTTAAGAAAATTCGTCCTCAAATTTTCACTCTAACAGAAAAGATAAGGATACTACTTCTACATCGTTTCCTCTAGCTCCCACGTTGCTTCTTCCACTGAGTGACTTCTCCAAAGGACTTTCACTAAGGGCACGAACTTATTTCGAGGTCTCTTGACTTCTCGTGCGAGGATCTACACTGGTTCCTCCTCGTACATCGAGTTGGACTGAATCTCCACAAACTCCAGCTCGATCACATGGGAAGGGTCAGACAGTACTTCCGTAGCATAGATACGTGAAAGACATTATGTATACGACTTAACGCTTTAGGAAACTCTCTCAATTACCTCAAATAGACTAATGAAACAAGGACTGAGCTTCTCTTTTTTGCCAAAACAAAGGATCTTCTTCTACGAAGACACTTTAAAGAAAGCTTTCTCATCAACAACATACTGAATGTCCCTTCTTTTCAAATCCGCATAAGCTTTTTGTCGGTCAAACACAGCCTTGAGCCGGTCACGAATGATGGTTACCCTTTCTTCAGTTTCTCAAAGTAAGTCAGGGCCTAACACCTTGCCTTCACCAAGCTCGGTCCAATAGAGAGGGGTTTATACATCTTACTCCATAAAGAGCTTCATAAGGAGCCATTTTAATCGAAGCTAGGTAACTGTTGTTGTATGCAAACTCCACTAACAGTAGGGATTTCTCCCACGTATGTCCGAAATTGATAACATAGGCTTGTAGCATATCTTCCAGAATCTACAAGGAAGAATCGAGATTGGTACAAAAGATTTATGCATATGGATAGAAGAGATATAAGGTTACCTAAATAACCCTTTTAGATTGGCCATCGTTTTGAGGGTGGAAAGCAGTGCTTAGGTGCACTCGAGTTCCCAAAGCCTCATGTAAGGTTATCCAAAACTGGGATGCAAAACACAGATCGTTGTAGGAGATGATGGATACAGGAACTCCGTGCAAACGAATGACTTCACGAATGTACAAGTCAACAAGTCTAGGCAAGCTAAAGTCCATTCTCAATGACCAGACTTGGTGAATCGATCTACAATGACCCAAATAGCATCATTTTCTTCAGTGTCATTGGTAGAACACTTATGAAATCCATCGTAATACGTTCTCATTTCCATTGTGGAAGCTCAATAGGTTGCAAGAGACCAGTAGGCACCTTGTGCTCGACTTTAACCCGTTGTCTAGTCAAAATCTAGCCACAAAGTCTGTAATTTTACCTTTCATACCGGACCCCCAATACAGCTCCTTTAAGTCCTTGTATATCTTGATAGCCCCACGATGAACAGAAACATTAATCGAATAAGCTTCACTTAAAATTTGGTTCTGAAGATCATCATCATTAGGGACACAGATACGATTTCAAAAGTACAATAAACCTTCAGAATCCATGGCAACGTCAGGATTCAGCTTATCCTTGATCTTAGCAAATAGATTTTTAACTCCTCGTTAGACTCCTGAAGTGCTTTGATTCCAGACATGATGGTTGATTGCACTCTCAATTTAGCCAACAACTTGTCATGCTTTTTAAGTCAGAAATGAGCATTCAAACATCTCAGGGAGGGAGTGGGCTTCCGACTAAGAGCCTCAGCCACAACATTGGCCTTACCGAGATGTTGACGGATATTCAACTCTTTATGAGTCAAAAGATATTTTAGGTTCTTGTAATCAGTGTACAAGTAGCACTACTCGTCGTATGGATAGTGTCTCCATATTTTTAAGGCAAACACAATAGCGGCTAGCTCCAGATCATGTGTCAGATAGTTTAGATCGTGTGATTTGAGCTGACATGAGTCATAGGCAATGATTTTTCTTTCTTGTATCAATACACAGCCTAATCCCTAGTGGGTTGCATCACTGTACATGATGAAGTCCTTGCCCGACTCAGGTTGCACCAAAACGGGGGCATGAGTTAGGACTTGTTTAAGTTGATCAAAACTCCTTTGTTGTTCCATTTTCCACACAAAGAAAGTTTCTTTACGGAGAAGTTTTATCAAGGATGAAACGATCATCGAGAATCCCTTAACGAATCTACGGTAGTATCCTGCAAGGCCTAGAAAACTATGAACTTCTCCAACATTCTTGGGAGGAACCCACTGAAGAACTGCTTGAATCTTTTTTGGGTCAACTTGAATTCTTGCAGAAGAGATCACATGTCCCAGAAAGGATACTTCAGATAGCCAAAATTCACATTTACTGAACTTAACGTACATTTATTTCTCCCGGAGAGTCTATAGCATAATCCGAAGATGTTCTTTATGAGTGACAGTGTCCTTGGAATTGATCAAGATGTCATCTATAAACACAACCACAAATCTATCTAGATAGGGCCAGAACACACAATTCATTAAGTCCATAAAGGCTATAGGTGCATTCATAAACCCGAAAGGCATTACTAGAAACTCGTAGTGGCCATATTTGGTTTAGAAGGCAGTCTTTGGAACATCGGGCTTCTTCACTAACATTTGATAGTATCTAGATCGTAGGTCTATCTTAGAGAAGACAAAAGCATCCTTCAACTGATCGAAGAGGTCATCGATCCTCGGTAACGGATACTTATTCTTAATTGTTACCCTATTCAGCTAACGATAATCAATGTATAGTTGCATCGATTCATATTTCTTCTTGACAAACAAAAATGGTGCTCCCCAAGGTGAGGAACTCGGTCGGATAAACCCCTTATCCAAAAGATATTGGATTTGAGCCTTCAGCTATTTCAATTCAATCGGAGCTATCCTATAAGGAGCAATGCAGACTGGTGTAGTCCCCGATTGCACTTTTATTCCAATTTCTACTACTCGGATCGGAGGGAGTCCTAGAAGTTCATCGGGAACACATCAAGGAATTCCTTCACTATCAATACATTCTCGAGCTTGGGATCTTCTCTAGTCTCCATAGCACATATAATGGCTTCCTTAGGCTTAGGCTTGGTTTTCATCAATGTTGTGCTTTCCCTTCCAAGTCCACAGAGGTATAGCTTATTTTTTAAACAATCCACCTAGGCTTGATGTTCAGCCAACCAATCAAGGCCTAAGATAAGATCAAACCCATGGAAGGGCAAGCCCATTAAATTGGCTGGAAATGGGATCCCTTGGATCTATAGAGGGAAAGCTTTACAAATCAACCGTTTAACCACACTATCTCCTAGTGGGTTAGAAATGTCTATCGTTGGGTACGAACATTCTTAAATCTAATCAAATAGAAAAGGTTAGATCGTGTCAGATGAAAATCACAGATAACATACACAAATAAACTCCTAGGTGGCACATGTACATGTAGACTCATGATAAGCCTCGGTTTAGTCCTAGAATTGACTAAACTCTAGCTCTGATACCACAAATATACACCCTCTTCCCGGCCTAGTAGAGAGCAAGATTGGAAAGTGTTATCGACAAACATATTTGAAGATCAGAAGCTTAATCAGAGTTTAAAATCTTATTCAGAATGTCTTATTAATATCATTTATGACTTATCGAACTAACTTATTAATAGCTTACTCAATTTGGGGTCAATTTTAAACTTTTCCGAGCTTAGGGACTGAACTATAAATTTTACAAGTTAAGGGACTTTAACTGAAATTCATGTTATTAATCTAAAATCTAACCTTCCAAATACTAGCTTGTGAAATTTCGTTACTAATGAAGGTCATTTACTTATCCAATTAGACCATTTAAGGTTTAGTGGCCAATTTGTAAACTATTTAAAACTGTAGTTTAAGTCTTTTAACAGAATTAACTACCTTCGTGTCGATACCCTTTGGGGCCTTATCGATATGGGTACACATAAATCATATCTTCATTCGACTCTGCCCAAATCTTGTATCGATATGCCATTAGTCGTATCAGTATAGGTTGACCAAGGTTGACCCGTTTCGATACGCCCTAAGCCCGTATCGATACAATTTATTTTCCAGAACTTACTACCAAGATCTGTATCCCCCTTTTACGTATCAATATGCTCTGTTTTACCAAGTCCAAATATGCAAGACTACCATACAGCTTGACCTGTATCGATACGTCTGTCTTGTAATGACAGATTTTATCTGGTGTTTAGCTGATTCAACCTGTTGAACGATGTCCAAATGTGATGAAATTTTACCAGCAAGTTAATAATCCATAAATATATTAGAATACGAAATTTTAGAGTGATTTGAATTCGTTTACCCCATTTTCACCTTTTAGTACCTTTAGGCCAAAGTTAACTAGTTTACTAATTCCTAGACACACTATATTTCACATATAACACCTAGATACTTTTAGGCTATTATACACATATCAAAATAGGCAAATGTAACGTGTCTAAGCCTTATGACACCTTAGTAGAAGTTCAGAACAAAATGTAAGCATACATGGAGGTGATGAGAGTGACTTGCAACTTCAACCACACGATCGATGCTCGGAATTCTTAAACATCCTAAAATTCATGAGACACACGAATGTTAGGCTTACATAGCCTAGTAAGGTAGTTATAATAAATGCTCAATAAGCTCCTTAATGGCATGAATGATATGGAAGCATGCTTGAATGACAATATACACCATTAATCATATATAGATCATACTCAAAGCCAAGTATTATATTTTCGTATGTTAAATGTAAAGCACAAATACATATCATTTCCTTGGACATAGAAACCAATGGATATGCAGATTCCCCTGTATGCCACACTTATTGGAAATAGGTGTTAGTCTTAAGTCTTAACTCCAGAGTCCCTTACACAATCCAAACTTTTCTCTACACATATAGGCCGTAGCCCCGGACTGTAGTCTAATCCCTTATTAGCGAGCTCAAATAACCCTATGGCATGCCAATTGTTTCCAATGTCCACAAGTGTCCAAGGTTACACATATCATCATAACACTCACCTTTGTGCCCTTAGGCCATATCATGTCGGATCAAAAATTGAGCCTTGGCTCTAACTCACATATCATACTATTTAAAGCATCATAATAATTCCCATGGATGTCAAATGTTAACATTAAACATTTTTCATATATAACATATGAAAAATGAACCAAAACGCATTAAAAGTAATGGAGTGACCTTACCACCCTTACCATATCAGATTCGTACATTGTAAGCTCTACTTGAGCTATCCAAATGAATACACAACGTAAACACAATTCAAATGCAACTGGGACTGCACCTAGCCAATCCCGAGACACAACTACACTAACCTAGCAATAGGAGGCTTCAAGATTCCCAGATTACAATCCCCCTGCGTTCAGAAGAATTCGAAATAGTTGATGGTGAAGATGTCTTGTCTTCCACCACTTGAGCTAATTCAAAAATTAGGAAATTCCATTAGAATCAAAACTAATGATTCACAAATGTTTTTCAAGCTTACCAAAGCTTGTAAACAACATTGGAAACAAAGAAATTGGCTTCCTTACACATGGACTTAGCTTGAACATTCAAGAATTAAATCTTGAAATTAAACTTGAAGGATTGATGGAATCATCAAATTGACATAGGGTTATACTTACCCAATTACAAGCTTTCAGTTGGTGTATTGAAATCACACAAAGGCCAAGGATTGGATCAAGGTGCTTGCTTGAGCTTTTGCTTGAAGATGACAATGGAGGTGTGCGCTTAACCTTCTTCAAACAAAGGATGAATTTGGTAACGGTGAAATCAAAAGAAGAGAGATAGCTTTTCTTTATTTCCTAAGGCCGTTTTTTGTACAAGGTACGAGCATTATGAGTTCTTGGTGATGCCATTTGGTTTGACCAATGCACCGACTGCTTTCAAGGATATGATGAATCAGGTATTCCATGAGTTTTTGGATTAGCTTGTTGTTGTGTTTATAGATGGTATTCTCATGTACAAAGGTACCAAGAAGGATCTTGAACGATAAGTATAAATGGTTTATTAGGCTTTTTTGGAGGAGCGAATGTTTTCTCTTTATTTGGGAAAGTGCGAGTTTGGGGTATGTTGGAAACAATGCTGGTTCTAAGAATGTTATTAGTAAGTGTGAACCATTAAACATGCACAATATAAAAACACTTATATGAATATATATAAATATGCCAGTACATACATACATTTGGGCATGACATTAGAGTTTTCCATACAAACACATAGACATCTATGAGAGCATATAAGTAATCATGCATACATATGTTCACACTTACACATGACTACTCAAAAGCCGATGGAGTGATGGTCTAAGCAAGGTAGCTTATGTAAGTAGCTTTAGCAATGTGGTTCTTTGGATTTCTCAAGGTTTATAGGAGGCGTTAAAGGTTCGTTCTTGGAAGTTTGAATTGTGCTAGTTTTGAGGCAACCAAGTTGGTGTTAGAAGTACGTGGGTTTTCTAGATTTAGTGAATTAATATCGGGGTTTTTTGGGAAATCTTTTAAGATTGTTGCGTCATAAGCGAGGTTTTGGCTTATGCATCTAGACAGCTGAAGGTGCATGAGTGCAATTATCGTACGCATGATTTTGAGCTTATCGCGGTTGTGTTTGCGTTGAAGATTTGGAGGCATTGTTTCTATGGTGAGAAGTATGTTGTGTACACGGATCATAAGAGTTTGAAATATTTGATGACTCAAAAGGATTTGAATCTTAGGCAACGTAAATGCTTGGAGTTGCTTAAGGATTATTATTTGACGATTGAGTATCATCCGGGGAAAGATAATGTTGTAGCTGATGCTTTGAGTAGGAAGGTTGTGGTGGAGTTGAGGGTGATGTTTGCATGGTTGAGTGTGACGCGGGGTGACGGCTTGTTGGCTGAGTTGCAAGTAAAGCCATATTTTTCGCAGTTGATTAAGGACAAGCAACCTTATGTTGATGCATTGGAACCTCATGTTAAGGATATCATAGATGGAAATCCAATGGATTTTCACTTTAATGATGATGGGTGTTGTATTTTAAAGATCGGATAGTGGTGCCTAGTGATGTTGAGTTGAGGCGTATCATTTTGACTGAGGTGATGCATTTCGGTAGTACTAAGATGTATCATGGGTTAAAGGAAAAGTATTATTGGGTTGGTTTAAAGAAAGATGTGGCTGATTTTGTTGCTAGATGCATGGTATGCCAACGAGTTAAGGCTGAGTATCAATTTTTTTAGGTTGTTGCAACCGTTGAGGATACCGGAATAGAAAGGGGAAAGAATCACCATAGGTTTTGTCTAGGTTGCCATTGGCGCCCACTAAAAAGAATTCCATTTGAGTGATTGTTGATCGGTTTCCGAAGTGTGCACATTTTGTGCTAGTGCATACAACATATACCTTGGATGGGTTAGCAGAGTTGTATGTTTCTGTGATTGTACGATTGCACATGATTCCTAGGTCCATAGTTTCGGATAGAGATCCATATTTTATCGTAGGGTTTTGGGAGTGTTTGCATCGAGCATTGGGTACACGGTTGAGTTTCAGCACTTCGTATCATCCTCAAGTGGATAGTTAATCTAAACGTGTGATCTCAGTCTTGGAATGTATGTTAAGGTGTTGCATCATTGATTTTCAAGGAACTTGGGAGAGGCAGTTGCCTTTGGTAGAGTTTGTTTGTAACAATAGTTATCATGTTGGTATATAAATGGCACCTTATAATGCCTTGTATGGTAGGAAGTGTCGTACGCCTTTGTGTTAGGCTAAGGCTAGAAAAAACACGTGTCTATGCCATATGTGTTGAAAAACACGAATGAGAAAGTGAAGCATGTTTATGATTGCTTAAAGGCGGCTTCAAATCGTCAGAAAACCTATACGAATTTGAAATATAGGGAGATTGAGCACGCAGTTGGTGATCATGTGTTTTTAAAGGTGTCACCTTAGAAGAAGGTGACGCGGTTCGGATGTAAGGGTAAGCTTAGTTTGAGGTTTATTGGGTCGTATGACATTTTGGAGCGTGTAGGTCCTATTTCTTATCGTTTAAGGTTACCTCCCGATTTGGAGAAAATTCATGATGTGTTTCATCTGTCGATGTTGCAAAAGTATTTGTCAAATCCATTGTATGTTATGTTGGTGGAAGATACTGAGTTGCATCAGGATTTATCCTATGATGAGGAGCCGGTAAAGATCCTTGATTCTACCAATAAAGTTCTTTGTGGCAAGACGATTGAACTTGTAAAGGTGTTGTGGCGACATCGGGGAGTTGAGGAGGCAACGTGGGAAAGCAAAGCGGACATGATGAAACAGTTTCTTCATTTTTTTCCTTCATGTAAAATTTTGAGGACAAAATATCTTAAGTGGGGGAGAGTTGTAACGCCCTAGTTTTGGGCCTAGAGGTTTATAAGCTGATTAGACTGTCTAGCGGACCAGGTTAGAGACTCGAGTGGGATTCATGATTTAAAATTGGAATAAATATTTTTGAGTGGGAAAATATTTTGAAAAAATATCTAAAAATCATTATTTAATATATAGATATTTTTGGTAAAGTCAATTTTGAAAAATGGAATTCGAGAATTTGACATTTTGGCTAGTGACCAAAATGTAAAGATTGAAAACTATTTTTAGTGATTGTTTGTAAAAGGGTCAAAAATCTGAATCTTTAAGGAGCTAATTTACCAATTGGTTTACTCTAAGTTTTCTCTCAATTGTTATTATTTTAAATGAGTTTTAATTAAGAGAATTAAAAGTGATTTAGTTAAGGAAGGTAGTTATTTCCTAAAATTATTTTTGACATAACTTTCTTTCTCTCAAAATCTCTTTAGTCAATCACTCTCTTTTTCATCAAAGATATGAGTTAATACTCTTGATTTCTTAAGTTCTTGATTTCTAATGGATTCCTTAATCTTGTTTTTCAAAATCTCAGTGTTATCTTTTGTTTTTCAAGAGTAAAACATCCAATTGAGAGGAAATTCATTGATTGGAGGTAAGGTTAGTTCTTCTCTTCTAATGAATGGTTCTTTACTAAAATTCCCAAGTTTTTGACCCTTTATAAATTTTTTCTATTGAGTTTTGATGATTTAATTATGTAAAATGGTTAAATCAATGTTTAATTGATAAGATTATATGATTTTCGAATTGGATTTGTTTTGACAAGTTATTGATTGATTTTAATCAATATTTTTATGTTTTATAATGTTACTAAGATGGATTTAACATTGGAATCCCGAAGTTAGATGAATCTCTAATTTTCTAGGTTGCTAGTTATGTATTTTTGAAGAGTTGTGGAGGTTTAATGTGTGTTGGAGGTATAACGATTGTTTTGGATTGTTTTTGGATGTTAATTGAAGGTAATTAATGAATTGAATTGTTAGATTATAGCTGGGTTGCTTTTAGGTTAAGTTGGAAGGTGTTTTCGATTATTTTTGGAAGACGTTTGATGGTTCTAGTGAGGTGGAGCTGGGGAGTTGTGTTGCTGGGATTATGGATGCATTATGATGCATTAATCTTCCGTTGTTATGTGAATAAAACAAGGGAGATTGATCCTATAGCTATCGGTGAGGATTCAGAGGCTTTAGACGCTTGAATTCGCATCAGTGAAGGAAGTTTTGCGTTGTCGATGAGTGAGAATGTGGATTTCATATTTGAAATGTTTTAAAGGTTATATTGAGGGTTTAAACTTACCTTGAAATGCTAGTTTAAACTTGGAAGTAAGTATAAAAAGATTTATCCTTCGGTCGTGCTATTAAGAAATGTATTTTATGCACTTGTTTTGAATGACATGGTATCTATTGTTTAAGCATGTTTTAAAGTATATTTTCTATTGTTTTTGATCATTTGATGTTGATGGATGCATTTGGTAAATGATCCATGTAAGTATGTGGAATACTTGTTTTAAAGCATGGTTAGTTTCTTTGTAAATGGTTTTGAATTGATCATATAAAAACAGTGAGGTACATGGTTGATAATGAATTATATTGACAAGTGGTGTGGTTTAAAATGTTATCGGATATAGTTGGCCGGCTATAGGATTGATAATGCACTATAAAAAGTCACCTTGGGTGTTGAGGGGTTGTACGGTACTGAATGCCCCCTCGTGTACCCTAACAATTGAGGAGTTATACGGTACCGAAAACTCCCTTTAGTGGATTATACACCTAATCTATGATTTGGGTTGTGATTGTACCATGGTTGTAATTGTACCATAATTTCAGTTGAGGTTGTATGAAGTGTTGAGAGGACACTTCTTGAATCTGAGTATCCAATGTAATATTTTGTGAAATGGAACTTGGTTCATGATCACTTGAAAGACAATATAATTGTTAACCATGTTGATGGATTGTGATGTATAATGTTGGTTTATACATGTTTACCCTTCAAGCCTTGCATATAGGTTGTTATGCATGGGAAAGCGTAAATTGAGGGTTAGCAAATGGGATTTTATTGTTAATTCATGATATATGTTGCATATGGTTTAATATGTTGGTTTTTGGAAATGCTAAGTGCATGGTTTTCAAGGCATGATGTTTTATAAGATGATTGAAATGGTGATTTCAATGTGTTTTGAGAAATGGTTTTAAATGCATTGATGGCGTGTTGTTTGAGAACTCCTCACTAAGCCTAGTGTTATTACAGTCTCTTTGTCCATAAATTCAAAGAATTAAAGGTTAGGGGTAACGAGCAAGCGAGGGGAAATCCAAGAACTTCGACTATTTGAAGTATGGTTTTACTTTAGACTAGCAGTAATAAAGCCAATGGGGTTCATTGTTGTTTTAAGCAAGTTTGTATTGTTGTTTTGGGATTGTAATTGGCCTTATATGTTTGGTTGATGCTTTGGAATTATTTTTCGTATGGTGGTTGGTTGTTTTCTAGGAAGCATGCCTCTAGATTTCCGTTTGAAGTACGATGTCATGATTTAATCATGTTTCTGTGAAGTTTTAACATGGTTTGATCTTTAGAATTGTTGTGTATATGTTTAGGGTTTGATAAAACATGTTTGGACCCTTGATTATACGTAAAACCAGCAAAATTTAACATTTCAGGCCCAGGTGTACCAGTATAAGTAGAGGTGTACCGATACGGGTAAGTGTATTTTTGGCATGTGTATCGATACGGGTAGAGGTGTATCGATAAGGTTTTGAGCCACTGGAATTCTAGGAAAATGATTTTTAACCCTCGTATCGATACGCCCCTCGCGTATCTGTAAACTTTGGGACCGTATTTGTATGCCTGGTTGTTATGTTTGTTGTTATTGATATTAAAGGTTTATGTTTTTCTGTTTTGGTCCCTAAATGTTATGTATGCAATTGAATGAGTTTGGATTATCGTTTTTAGCTGAAATTTGACAAGCAAGCATGTAACCTGACTAATTGAGGATTGATAACTTTGAATTTAAGAAAGCCCCTACAATTTTCTAGATTTATAATTTGGTCCCTAAATTGCAAATGTATACAATCGGATGTCGATTCAATGCCCGATTTGGTTGAGATTTCACCCGCTGCCAGAATGCACACCTTGGGTTATTAAGTTGCATCTAGATAAGATAAAAAGGAAAAATAGACGTTTTTTTGAGTTAATTTCTCTGGGTTTGTTTCGACAAAGCCAATGTAGCTCACTCAGTTCAGTTTAGTGATTAGGCCGGGTCAAGGGTGTTACAGATGTAGATAAGTTGTTCCCTTATTCAGCCACAGAGCCATCCATACAAAATCAGTATCTTTCATGTCCTTAAAGTAATCTTTCCATTTCTCTTCTTTCCTATTTTCTTTCAGGCAACTAGCAATGTGTTCCCCTATCGGTGAGTAGGTATTGAGATACCTAATATCTCTATAAGGTGTATTCCACCTATACCCTCTGAACCAAATTTCTAATAACAGCGCACAACCCCAAAACCTTTCGTCCCCCGACTTTTTGTTAACTCTCCAAAATTATTGTTTTAATGCCAATCTCACAATGCTTTTGCTTGTTTTAGGTACATTTAGTTGCATTAGGCTGTAGAATCATGCATTTGCATATAGAGTTTAGCATTCCGTCTATACTAGTGTGAAGGGTTCTTTTGTGGCTATTTTGTAGGACTGGCATAGGATTTGGCACAGAAATACAGCGCAGTAAAGAATGCCAGAGAGAATGTTGAGTGTTATTGGCACAAAAGGACCAGACAGTGCCAAGCATCAGTTGGCAGAGAGGTGAACTTGATGCCATACCAAGAGGCTGTTGAACCCCAAAAAAATAGGATAAGATCAGGCTCCTAAAAGATCTCAATTGGATCAACCTCTGAGAAAATAGCAGATAAGGTGGTGCCAAGATATGTTGGCTATGTCATGCCAAGCTTGATTGCCAAGACAATGTTGGCAATATGACATCAACCCTAGCCTGATAAGCTATCATACCGATCGGATAAGACCTCATCTCTTTTCCCTTTATCATTTAAAATTCAAATGAGAAGCTTACCTTAGCCTTCCTTACATGCCTATTTAAAAAATCGATGGAAGAGATGAAAGGAGAAGAATCGTAGAGAGCTAGAGTGATCGGATTGAGGAGTTGGAGTGTTCGACGAGCGACGGTCGGCTGCACCAAAAAGGTGGTTCAATCACTTGGCCGAGAGCCTAGATCTTAAAGGCTGCATCGAGAGACCCTCTCTTGTCCATTCTCTTGTTTTAAGTGTTTTTGATTTTATTTTAATGATGATGTGCTCGAAAACGATTATGATTTTATTGGTTAAATCCCTCACCATGAACTAATATCATAGTTGGCGAGGGATGTTTTGTTTAAACGTTATTTGTATGCTCTAGTTTCTTTAATAATAACTATGTTTTGGCAATACTTTGTCTATTCGGCAAACTTTGATTGTTCCTAAATACTTTGCAAAGCGAGAGCTGGCACTGTTGACGTAATACTCCTCAATATCTTAACAAACTTGGGGTGGCAACGATTGAGTTGTTGAATACTAAGGAGAGAAGCTTTGAGAGAAGTCGTTCAAGTAGATGAACTTACTTCGGCAGTGATATCTAGCCCTTAGGAGTATACATTGGTTCTTAATGAAATCGAGATGTTTAAAAACATGCACTATAGAGATATAGGGGTTTTTACATGATCGAATTAGGGAAATGACCATCGAGGGAGGCTTTGCTAATTTTGAATCTGCTTGGCAAACAATGCCAAGACAAGTTTACATTAAAGGCTAGCACGACATGAGAAGCGTAGAAACCAGGCATTCCCTGCCAACGCTCATCACTCATTAAAAGACCTTCTTTGCCAATGTTTTTACTTCACTTTTATTTCTTTTTTTAAGTATTCCCAAAAAAAACTTTCAAAACAAACATATTTTTTTCCAAGGCAAGTAACAATCAAACAATCAAATTCCAAGACAAACTCTATGGGATCGATACTTAGCTTAACTGTTGTATTACTTGCAGACAGTGTATACTTGCACGCAAAAGACTCTTGGCACTTATTTACTAATACATACATTTTGCCTATTTTGCCAGCATTCATAACACACTTCTTCTAGAGAGTCTACAAGTTATTGGCACCATTGTCGACACATTACAGTGGAGTTGATTGTTTTAAATTTTTATTTGTCTTTCTTTTTATTTTACTTTTGTTTGCATCGGTGTATGACCATAAGCCACCATGTGGTGGACGAGTGGCCATACGATCTGAAAATTGAGAGAACATTGAGGAGGTTTAAGAGAAGATTCTGAGAGATGAATAATCAAGGTAATCGAGGGAATGGTGTGGTGAACATTGAAGGCAATCCACATAACAATGAGATGCCACCACCACCTGTTGTCCCAATTGTCGATGAAGAGAGACCTATTAGAGAACATTCGGCACCTAACATTGACAACTTGATGCCAAGATTTGTTGGCACAGAGGTAAATGTTGTCAATTTTGAACTTAAGCTGGTTATGATTCAAACTATTTTGAATATAGGTCAATTTGATGGAGGACTTACTGGAGATCCTAGGTAACATTTGAAACAGTTCATGGAGATTTGCCAATTATTCCAACAAACTAGAGTATCTGAAGATACTATGAAACTAAGGCTATTCATGTTTTCATTGCGAGATAGAGCCAAGGCTTGGCTTAATTCTTTTCCACCAGGATCAATTAGTTCATTGGCAGATCTTGGCCAAACGTTTTTGACACGATTTTAGCCGCCAACACTCACTGCCAAGCTATGAGGTGAGATTATTAAATTCAGACAGGTTGATGATGAAACATTATATTATGCCTGGGATAGATTTAATGATATGTTGAGAAGGTGTCCTATGCACGGATTCCCAAATTGGACCCAAATTCAAACCTTCTACAATGGATTGAATGTAAAAATAAGGATTGTTGTTGATGCTTCAGCAGCTGGTTCCTTGCTAGACAAAAAGTATTAAAAGACCGTTGATATTCTTGAAAGAATTACAATTAATGACTTTGAATATCCTATTGCCAGACTCGGGGTTAGAACCAAAGCCAATAGGAAATTGAAGGTTGATGAACTAACATCCATTCATGCTGAGATTTCCAACCTCACCACCATGGTGAGATCGTTGCAAAAGAACAATGAGTCCTATGAAGTTAAAGCATTAGACTCTTTCTGTACAATCTGCGAAGAGAATCATCATGTGGAAGAATGCCCTGCCAATCCTGAATTGGTAAATTTTGTTGGCAATGCTAATCGTTACTATAATCCTAACTCTAATACTTATAATGTAGGTTGGAGACATCACCCTAACTTAGCTTGGGGAAATCAAGGAGGTAACCAGTATAATGCACAAGGCCATAATGCCCAGAGGAATAATGTTATGCCAATATTCTATTAGAATACTATGCCGTAGAAAGCTCAAAACAATTTCCATCAAGGGCAAAGATTCAACCAATGAGACATTCTCACTGATTACATGGAGAGGAATGATGCCACAGTCTAGAGTTTGGCAGCATCAATGAGAAACTTGGAAATTTAGATCAGACAGATTGCCAATGCACTTAGCAATCAACCCCAAGGAACACTACCAAGTGACATGGAGGATGCTCGACACAAATACAATGTTCAATGAAAAGCTATAACTCTTCGGAGTGGTAAGCAGTGTGAGGCAGAGATGGCTGCCAAGATGCCAATTAATTGCCAAATTGAAAAGCCAGTGCCGACAGGCAGTCCCAAGGAAGAAGAGAAGGCGTAAATTAAAACAGATAATGTCACAGTAATGCCAGTACCAGTGCTAGAAATGAAGCTAATACTGATGCCAGCACCAATGCTAAAATGGATGCCAACATCAATGCCAACCAGACCGAGGCCAAACAACATATTAATGCCAAATAGACTGATGCTAGCACTGCCTTGGCAAAGCTAGCAGTGCCAGTATATGTGTATCCGCCACCACCATTTCCAGCAAGACTTCAAAATCACAAGAAGGACCAGCAATCCAAACGCTTCTTGGAAGTTCTTAAGCATTTGCAAATCAACATTCCATTAGTAGAAGCCCTTGAGCAAATGCCCAACTACGTGAAATTCATGAAGGATATTTTGTCCAAAAAGAGGGAGTTAGGAGATTTTGAAACTGTTGCTCTAACCAAGGAATGCAGTGCATGACCCAGAATCGATTGCAACCGAAGCTAAAAGATCCAGGGAGTTTTACTATTCCCTGCACCATTGGCAACAAATTCATTGGCAAGGCGCTATGTGACCTAGGAGCCATTATCAACTTGATGCCAATTTTAGTTTTCCTCAAGCTTGGCATAGAAACAAGACCTACCATGGTGACACTTCAGCCGGTAAACCGATCTTATGCACATCCCAAAGGTAAGATTGAGGATGTTTTTGTAAATTTAGATAAATTTATTTTTCCAGTTGATTTTTATCATTTTGGATTATGAGGCTGATGTCAACGTACCGATTATTTTAGGCAGACCATTCCTTGCCACGGTAGGGCTATTATTGATGTTCATAAAGGGGAATTAACAATGCGTATGAATAACCAACAAGTTACATTTGTGTTTTGAGCTTTGAAATGTGCAGATGAACCTGATGAATGTCAAGCTAAGGAGATGATAGAGTCCATTTATACTTTAGACATGGCACAATTATGCTAGGATACAGAATTTGATGACAGCATGCTTGATGGCTTAGTTGAACCGTTTGAAGAATCCAAGGAATCAGCCTTAGAGGCTGAAGATGTAAGTTATTTTGAGCCTCTACAGTTGGCCGACAAAGATATAAAAGAACCTAAACCATCAATTGAGGAACCACCAAAGTTGGAGCTAAAGCCACTCATAAATCACTTGAAGTATGCTTATCTAGGTAAACACTCAATTCTGCCAGTGATCATTGCCACTGATCTTACTAATTATCAGGAGGAGAGATTGCTGGCAATTTTAAGAAATTATAAGCAAGCGTTGGGTTGGACCTTGGCGGATATCTAAGGTATTAGCCCAACCATTTGCATGCACAAAATCATTTTGGAGGAGTACCATGGTAGGACCATTGAAGGACTGAGAAGGCTAAACCCGAGCATGAAAGAGGTAGTAAACAAAGAGATAATAAAATGCCTTGATGCCAGGATCATTTATCCCATTTTTGATAGCTCTTGGGTTAGCTTGGTGCAATGCGTGCCAAAGAAGGGTGGCATGACCATGGTACAAAACAGTAAAGAAGAATTAATTCCCTCCAGAACTATCATAGGATAAAGAATGTGCATGGATTATAGGAGGCTAAATAGTGCCACAAGGAAAGACCACTTCCCATTGCCTTTCATCAACCAAATGTTAGATAGGTTGGTAGGTAAAGCTTTCTATTGTTTTTTGGATGGTTATTCAGGTTATAATCAGATTGCCACAGCCCTGATGATCAAGAGAAGACCATGTTCACGTGTCCCTAAGGAACGTTTACTTTTAGAAGGATGTCATTCAACCTTTGTAATGCACCGACAACATTCCAACGTTGCATGATGTCCATTTTTTGACATTATAGAACACAATATGGAAGTATTCATGGATGATTTCTCAGTTTTTGGCAAAACATTTGAGGAATACATTCATGGTTTGGAGCAAGTCTTAAAGAGATGCATTGAGACGAACCTAGTGCTGAACTAGGAAAAATGCCACTTCATGGGTGAAGGACGGCCTTGTTCTTACGCACAAGGTAACCGAGAGAGGATTAGAAGTCGACTGAGAAAAAGTGGAGTTAATCAAGCAATTGCCGCCTCCAACAAGTGTAAAATATCATTTAGAACTAAAGTATCTCTTGGCAAAGAATGATGCCAAGCCCAGGCTAATCCGATGGACGCTCTTACTTTAAGAATTTGATCTAGAAATCAGAGACAAGAAAGGCAGTGAAAACTTAGTAGCTAACCACCTCTCACGTTTAGAGCATCATCTTGAAAATGGTAAGACCAATGGTATTAGAGACGAATTTCCTGACGAATATTTGCTTGCAGTTAGTGCCATGCCATGGTATGCTGACATTGTCAACCACCTGGTGAGCAAATTCTTCCACCAGACTTGGCATACAATGCTATGAAAAGGTTCATGCGAGAAGTTAGGCTGTACTATTGGGATGAGCCATTTTTGTTTAAACATATTGCATTTATGCCACGCCGCACCATATGTGGGTCACTTTGCTGAGATGAAGACTTCTGCCAAGGTGCTACAGTTAGGATTCTTTTGGCTGACACTATACAAGGATGCCTACGAGTATGCCAAGGCATGTAACCAATGCCAAGGGACAAGAAATATCTCTGGCAAACACCAACTACCACTCCAAAACATATGCCTGTGGACTTATTTGATGTATTGGGGATAGACTTTATGGGTTCTTTTCCTCCATCATTCGGTAATGTATATATACTTGTGGCTATTGACTATGTATCCAAATGGATAAAGGATGTTGCCCTGCCAACAAATGATGCCAAGGCCATTGCCAAGTTTTTGAAGAAACACATTTTTACCGAATTTGGTGCCCCTGGAGCAATAATTCATGTGAGGGTACTCATTTTAAATGTAATCTAATCTCTAAAGCTTTGTGTAGATATGGTATTTAGCAAAGGATAGCAAAGGATAACCGCAGCATACTATCCACAAACAAATGGGCAAACTGAAATATCAAACAAGGAGATTAAGAAAAATTTAGAGAATACTATAAATCCATCAAGGAAAGACTGGTCCTTGAGACTAGATGAGTCCTTGTGGGCTTATAGAACTGCGTTTAAAACTCCTTTGGGTACTTCACCATTTAGACTTGTTTTCAGAAAACCATGCCATCTGCCAATAGAACTTGAACATAAAGCCTACTAGGCCATCAAAACACTTGACATGGCATGGGGAGTTGCTAGAGAAAAAAGGTTACTAGATCTGAATGAGTTACAGGAATTCAAAACACAAATCTATGAGAATGCCAAGATTTACAAAGAGAAGAAAAAACGCTGACATGTTAGTAGGATAATGCCAAGACATTTTGAGGTAGGTTAACGTGTTCTATTGTTTAATTCATGCCTTGAACTGTTTCTAGGTAAACTCAAATCGAGATGGATGGGTCCTTATGAAGTTTTAAAACCCTACGCCCATGGAGCTGTGGACATTAAGAACTTGAAGACAGGAGAAATTTTCAAGGTGAATGGCCAATGTCTAAAGCATTACATGGAAGTTGATCAGAACAATGCCAAGGAGGTGATCCTCTTGGCAGAGGTAACATGAAACCATCATCAGGTTTGAACTTTTTGTAAATATTAGGATAGTTGTTTTTATTTGTTTTTGGATTTAGGATTTTTAATTATTTTTCTTTGTGTTAATTTTCATTTTTATTCATTTGCTGCGTTGAACAGTTTCCTTTAAGTATTTGTAGAGTTACAACCAGGAAAAATGCCAGAATTTCTGCCAGGAAATCTGCCAAAACTATTGCCAGGATCATTGCCTAGTGAAATGCTAAGCACATTGTCATGCACAATGCCAATACAGCTTGGCATGCAACGAATTGAATGTTGGAGAGAAAGGATGAAACCCTAGCTTGATCGGATGAGAGAACATATTCTTGAACCTTAAACCCTAGCCGCCCAGCACTAGGTTAAAAATTTAAACTTAACCTAATCACTCTATCACTTCAAATTCTTACCCAATCCTGTCACTTTAACCTTATCACTTTACAATTATCATTATAAATCCTTCCCAATCAAAACCTTTTTAAACTTCCATCATTATCCCTATTTATTCGGCTATCATCATTAAACCCTCTTAAACACTCAAACTTTTCACTTTCTTTACCCTAGCCGAATATCAAGAATCATATCTCTTTCTTCTCTTTTCGAGCAAGATTCAAGAACACAATTATCTTTTCTTCTTCTTCCTTCATTCAAACTGACAAGCTCTCGTTAATGGCTTCCTCATCCACCCCATTCAACCGATTTTTCAATGAAGAAATCTGAAAGAGGTTTGAAGCAAGCTTTGCTTCAAGGTCTTTTTGTTATGAGAAGCATTTTGATTTCAGGACAAACACCACCATTGGATTTCCTACCGAGTTTGGCCATATTCGACATGCAGAAGTGGAGTTCCTTTTGCCAACAACAAGGTGAGATCTACCCCACATTAGTTCAAGAATTTTATGCCTATCTTGTGACAAAGGATTTGCCATTCTTGATGATTAGAGGTAAATGTGTGCATTTTGATGAAGGGTATATTAACTATATGTTTGCGTTGAATGATACAGGGAATGAATATTATGACTATGTTGAGTCCATGAATACTAATAAATGCAAGAAAATGTTGGTAGACTTGTGTGAATCTGGCACGGTTTAGACAATTTCATCAATGGGCCACCAAACAATGAAAAGTTTGGCATTGAAGCCACAAATAAGAGGCTGGAATCACTTTATCAAGGCAAAACTGATGCCCACATCTCATAAAGAGACTGTCTCAGAAGAAATATTGATTTTATTGCACTCCATCGTTAAGGGGAACAAAATCAATATTGGCAAGATCATCATCAAGGAAACCTATAAATGTGCAGCAAGAGGTAAAGGTAATTTGTTTTTCCCTTTGCTTATTTCTAACATTTGCATGCGCCATGATGTGCCTAGGCTTGGTGATGAAAGAGGCCAGATAGTCAAGGGAGCGACGATCACTGTTGCCATATGGAAAAATCTCATTGTTGCCGAGCCGAAGGACAAGGGCAAAGGGAAAGCAAAAACTGCAACGCCAAAGGCAGAGGTGCCAAAGATAGAGTAAAGCACTGTGCAGAGACCATGTCAGCAAGTTCGCTGGCAGTGCTATCTTATATTTATCACTGCCAGGAGATCATTCTCCAAAAGCTAGAGACAACTGAGGAACTCAATGTTAAGATGAGGCACTACATAAAGGAAAGGGATGTTATAATCACGGAAGTTTTGAAAAATTATCCCCTGATTTTGTACCAGCATTCCTTGTTTTCCCTGCTGAGCCTACTGCCAGTGGAAATGCTAGTCCGATTATGCCAGCCAGTCCTACCAGTCCATCCAGCCAAGCATCTGATGCCACAGTTTCCCTATCTTCAGTCTAATTTGATTCTACCAGTACATATTCCTCATCTGAACCAGAGGAAACAACAGTCAACACTAGCTGAACTTGCCAAGCGAAAGAATGATGTTGGAACTTGGAACCCCCACTGCTGCTTCAAAACCAAGCATGAAAGGAAGGAAATGAATGGCCCCTGATCGTGGGACATTTGTGAAAAGAAAGACCCGAGTTACACGAGAAGAAGTCTCCGAGGGGGAGTCATCTTCTTCTTAAATCTTTTGCATTCCATTACATTGCAATCACATGATCACGTATTTTATTTTTCTGTTTTAATTTTGTATATATGTGTTTTTTCATGCATTGAGGACAATGCACATCTTAGGTTTGGGGGTGTGCGTCTCCTTACATTTATACCATGTATTTCATGTTTAATTTTTTTTGCCATGCCATTTTAGGTCATTTAGAATAGATGCATGCCGAACCACTAAAAAAAGAAAATTTTGCCTCGGATTAATTTTGAAGAATGCTAACATTTGTTAGGCAAGTTTAATTTGATCTAGATGTATGCCGGATGAGAAAATTTTAATCTTTAGTTGTCATGCCATGCCAGCAAAGTAGTATGCCAGGTTAGCTTGGTAATTGGTCTCTAGTTTAGGGAATTGAATTTACACTTAACACGTGATATGTATCTAGTTCCCTAGAAAACTTAGACTATTTGAAACTTTGCTTAGATTGAAAGAACATTGAAAAATGATGCTAGTGTAAAAAGAAACTAATAAGGCAGCAATATTCTGCAAAGGCAATAAGAAAATAGAACTCTCCTCTACCTAGGGATAACAAGTTACTATGGGCTTCATGGTTTGCTCTCTCTTAGTTCTCAAGTCCAAAGCCCTAGGGTATGAGTTGAAGGGAAAGCCTAGTGATGTCTGGATTAAGGTGGGGATTCGTGGTATGCTCATTCTTATTACTCGCGCTAAACAATGTCATGAAGAAAGCTTAAATTAATGCCAACAGAACCCTTGGAAAGAAAGAAAAAGAAAGAAAAATGATGAAAATAAAGATCCGAGTTTAGGTAGTAAAATTGGCTAAGGGAGTGAAAGGATATTGGATGCATATTGCCTACACATCATGCACTCTTCATGAACTTAGACTAGAGTTATATTGTTGCACTTGAATTATTACCTGCTTGGCATTATTGCATTGAGATACTAAGGGCAGAAATAGAGCCAAATTCTGCTTGCCAGCACTTGTTGGCATTCTAACCAAAATTCTGTCGAGGTAACTTTTTCACAATTTTTAATTTTCTTTGTTTGCATTACTTGAGGACAAGCAATGAGTTAGGTTTGGGGTGTGTTACCTCTCCAAAATTACAGTTTTTAATGCCAATCTCACAATGAATTTGCTTGTTTTTAGGTACATTTAGTTGCATTAGGCTGTAGAATCATGCATTTGCATAAGTTGATTAGCATTCTGTCTATGCCAGTGTGAAGGGTTGTTTTGTGGCTATTTTGCAGGGTTGGCATAGGATTTGGCACAATAATGCATCGTAGTAAAGAATGCCAGAGATAATGTCGAGTGTTATTGGCACAGAAGGACCAAACAGTGCCAAGCATTAGTTGACAGAGAGGTGAACTTGATACCATGCCAAGAGGCTATTACACCCCAAAAATAGGATGAGATCAGGCTCCAAAAAGATTGCAATTGGATCAACCTCCAAGAAAATAGCGGATAAGGTGGTGCCAAGATATGTTGGCTATGTCACGCCAAGCTTGATTGCCAAGACAATGTTGGCAATATGGCATCAGCCCTAGCCTGATAAGCTATCATATAGATCGAATAAGATCTAATATCTTATCCCTTCAACATTTAAAATTCAAATGAGAAACTTACCCTAGCCTTCCTTGCACGCCTATTTATATAATCAATAGAGGAGAGAATATGAGACGAATCATGGAGTGCTAGAGTGATCATATTAAGGAGTTGGAGTGCTCAACGAGTGATGGTCGGCTGCACCAAAAAAGGCGTTCAATCACTTGGCGAGAGCCTGAATCTTAAGGGCTGCATCGAGAGACCCACTCTCGCTAATTCTCTTATTTTAAGTGTTTTTGATTTTATTTTAATAATTATATGTTCGAAAATGATTATGATTTTGTTGGTTAAATCCCTCACCGTGAACTAATTTCATAGTTGGCAGGGGATGTTTGGTTTAAATGTTATTTTTATGCTCTAGTTTCTTTAATAATAACTATGTTTTGGCATTACTTTGTCTATTCGACATACTTTGATTTTTCCTAAATACTTTGCCAAGCGATAGCTAGCATTGTTGGCCTAATGCTCCTCAATATCTTAACAGACTTGGGGTGGCAACGATTGAGTTGTTGAATACTAAGGAGAGAAGCTTCGAGAGAATTCGTTCAAGTAGATGAACTTACTTCGGGAGTGATATCTACCCCTTAGGAGTATAGATTGGTTCTTAATCAAATCAGGTTATTTAAAAACATGCACTATAGAGATATAGGGGTTTTTATATGATAAACTTAGGGCAATGACCATCAAGAGAGGCTTTGCTAATTTTGAATTTGTTCGGGAAACAATGACAAGACAGGTTGACATTAAAGGCTGGCAGGGCATGTAAAACGTAGAAACCAGGTATTCCCTGCCAACGCTTATCATTTGTTAAAAGACCTTCCTTGCCAATGTTTTTACTTCACTTTTATTTCTTTTCTTTTTAAGTATTCCCAAAACAAACATTCAAAACAAACATCTTTTCTTCCAAGGCAAGTAACATTCAAACAATCAAATTCCAAGCCAATCTCTGTGGGATCGATACTCAGCTTAACTACTGTATTACTTGCAGACCGTGTATACATGGACGCAAAAGACTCTTGGCACTATTTAATAATATATACATTTTGCCCCTTTTGCCAGCATTCATAACACACTTCTTCTAGAGAGTCTATACTTCTTACACGCGGTCAACGATCTATAAGTTTCAGCTAAGATTACAGGTACCAGATTTACACCTTTTTCTAGTCGTTCGAACAGTCCTAGTGTTGAAGGATCATTATGCTCTGGAGTTCATGGAAATAATACTATTCTATATATGCACAAGGCATATAAGCTCCTCATCTTGGTTGGTTTGTCACTTTTTAGTATCAATTCCCTAAGGACTCTCCAATTTATGCGTTGTTTGTCCTTATTCTGATCAATACTGTCGTTGTTAGCTAATTTGTCGTTAAACCACTATTTACTCTTACCTGTGACCAATCTCAATTTCTTCTTAAAGCTGGAGTTTTTGTTGGATCTTGTGTAAATCTTGTCACTTTGAATTATGGGAGAGTGTATCAGGGCCTCGTACTCTTCGAGCATAGGTGTCATGTCCACTTGCCCAAAAGTAATACAATTATATGCTGAGTTCTAGAATGGTACCATTGCTCCAAGTAGTTCTCGATCTATCTGAACGTACAAAAATAGGGCTATATCACCAAATTCTTATTGAAAAGGTACTTTCATGTCGTTTCCCCAATATTCCCATATGGCTCTAACCTCTGGTAAACAATCATTTGGTTTAGTATTTATCTAAGCGTAATTCTTCATCTGTGATATGTCACCCTTACGAAGGCTATCCCTTTTTTTCATGCTGAGTTTGCTCTGACCATGTCTAGACTAAGGTATTGTCTTCTCCTAGTTTCTTAGACCCTCAAACTATATCGAATACTTCATATTTAACTGATTCCCAAACTGACACCAAGTAATGCAACATGATATGGTTCATTTACAAACGATAAAATAAGACAAAAAAAAACTTGTGTTAGTACTGTGAATTAATATTGAAAACAAATAATCGAATTAATAACACAATAAGTAGGTGATATTAAGTAGAGAAAATAACTAGAGAATTGTATTTAAACCGGCAACACCCTGTCCTAGGTACATGTCTGGCTCTAATGGGGTAGGTTTCTAGATTACAACATGTGGTGTTTGTTCTAGACTCTGGGTACCCTAATTGTCGTTATTGTCTACTACGATAGCAAGACATCGATTCGGGAGTATACAACCCCTTATATCGGAGGTGTGTACCTCATGTTATATAAAGTTGGTATACAGGAAGAAAGACACATTTCCAAACTCAGAGGTGGAGAGCCTCACATAGGATCATGTCTCGCATCCACTTAAGGGTGAAAAAGCCCGGGTAGAAGGCTTATGTATGAATGACAATTTATATCACAAAAGAAAAAACTACCTCTATTCTTTCTAAAAATCCATCCAATAACTATTGGAAAAAAATTAAACTCAAATTACCATTCTTTAAACGCCAAAATGCCATGTAAAATTAATTAGGTCTGACTCTCAAATTTCCCCAACAGATTCGCCAAGTTATCGTGACCATTTTTTTATCAGGTGTGAAAGTAGCTCGACGTTTGAGTTTGGATTTTTAGGTTTTACCTTTTATTTATTTAATCTTGAAAAATTAGGTTTTTCGTGTTAAATTGGATGTTCCTTTATTTAATCTTGAAAACATTTTGGAGTCGCCACTGGTCACTTTGGTAGAAAAGACACCATAAAAACAACCAGAGATTCATTCTTTAAAATTGGGTTCGGGATTCGGTTACGTGTGGGGAAGGATTAGAACCCCCATAAACGCCCGTCATCGATACCTTTTAATTTTACGTGGCATTTTGGCATTTTGAGTAACAATTTGAATTTAATTTAACCATAATTATTAACTAGATTTGTATTCCAAATGGAAATATCCATTTATAGGGAAATATATTTTTGGAACGAATATGAGATTAAAAGCGCCTAGTTACTTTAGGACACTTCGATCGTATTCAAAAATATATCCCAACATAAAAGGTTTTAATGCATGACCGATTATTGTCTTGTTTATTTTAAGTTCTAACTTAAAAGCCTCTAATTAATTGAATTATTTAAAAACTATGAATATTATTAAATTTAGGGTATTTATGAGATAACACCCAATTGCTTGAGCATTATTCATATTAAAACCCTAAATTAAATAATATTCCTAATTTAATTGGTGAATCTAATTATTTAAATACTAATCCTAATTGAGGCTTTAATTTAATTAACTAGGTTAATTATCATGTTATAGGTGTGAATGAGTATCAAATGTTCTACTTCAAAGCCCCCTGGGTAACATTGCATTGCAATGAGACACTATCCAACTTAGGACTTCAAATCTTTCCTTTTAGTACTCATTTATTTTCTACAATTGTCTCTTTTATTTCAATTATTTTATTCCTATTAAAGAACTTAGAATCTAAGACTCTAAACAATTAATATTAAATCTTGGTGATTAAATTGTCTAACAATTAAAACTATATGCTAATTTTAAAATATGCAACATACATATAATTAAGCAATTAAATAAAACAATTAAAATTAAGGACAAAATTGAACTGAAAACAATCTTAATAGCTGATTTATTACATTTAGTGACTAGAATGCATTATAACACAAAATTTTAGGGATAAAAAGGTAATTAAATCCCTTTTAAAGAAGACGCAGATCCTGGGTCAACCTGGATAAAAACGCACAAGCCCCCGAGTTGACCCGGTGCCAAAACAACACCATTCCAGGCCGCGTATAAAAGCTCGCTTATGAGCTAACAAGGCCATTTGGCCCGGCCTCACTCTCTCCCCCCTCCCCAAATTTTCTCAACTCTAACACTCTAGAACCCTGAAACATGCCCACAAAAAGGTCAAAACCCTTGTTCTTCACTAAAACCAAGCCTTGTTCTACAATTTTTAACTTTTTTATTAAACACAATCACCTAACTCCCATCTCGTTTATGTTTTTCCAGATCAAATGACATAATTTTTCAAGAACTCAAACTATGTTCTTTAATTTTTTTCACTTTAATCTATTACCGCCTACATTTGATCACCTTCCGGTGTTTGTTGGCCGCCGAAATTTGACTTTCGGCTGCCGTAGGCGACGTAGGCCACCACCGATCGTCATGCTCATTATTCTGGTCACCTCTGCAACTTACGCTGCCATCCTCTGCTATAAGGCGATTCCTAGCCACCATGTCAGAAATCAAAGTTCTTCTAAATTTTTTGTTTCTTCATCCTACTTCCCTGCCTAAATCTAACTACTCAAAACCCTAGCCTCTCATTCTTAACATCACCGTGCTAAAATCACTCCGACCACCACTAGATAAACACTCCGGCAACGAGATAAGACTTTCGGTCCCCAGAATTTTAGTTTTCTTTTCATTTTTACATTTTTACTCTAAACTAACATCTTTCATGCTTTTCTTGCAGGAAATAAAAGTTCGAAAAAAATTTTACCTTCTAACGGTCAAGAATGGCGGCTCCGGCAAGGTTTTCATGCTTTTCTAATGGCCCAATCATCTTTTTTGATGGTCCGATCGTCTTCTCCAATGATCTCCTCAACTTTCCGATCACCTTTTAGTTATCAGGTATTTCTCTCTCCTCTTTTAATTTTTAGTAATAAATGCTCAATTATTACCTCTTTAATTAACTCTTTTTTTCTTTTTCTAGGTATTTATAGCACTAGTGGAATCCGACATCAGCATGGCATCATGGATTACCAATTGTATTCAAGGAGAACCATAATCGGTGTGAGGTCCCTTCGGGCCAATCCTTGACTACCACGTGTCCCTTAGATTGAAATTTGGACGGAAAAACTAAAAATTACGCTTGTTGGGTTGGATCTTTCTCAAAATTGAGTGGGCACAGCTGTATTCGAATGAACTTTAGGCTTTAAAATGCACTTTGGGCTTTTAAGTTGTAATATGGACATTTATATGAATAATGGACTAATATTTATTATTTTGGATTATTATTATATATTAGACATTTTATTACTATATATATACATATATATATATATATATAAGGTGACCCGGATAGAATTCTGGCATGACAGGTACTTAGGGTATCGATGTCCGCAACTGGATATCAGTACCGACTGGTCGGTATCGATACCAACTGGCCTTACTGAAATTTTGAAAAACATTACTTATCGGTATGCGACATAATCGTACCAATACGAGAGGCTTATTTTTTGTACTTGTACTAAAAGGTTTTTTTGACACTTGAGAATATTGGAAATATTACTATAAATCAAAAACACTTAGAAAATATTTTAAACACACTTTTCAATTTAAAAGGACTTTGAGTTATTTTTGCAATATTCAAATAAGTTCAAAAAAAGTTCACTTAAATTGTTATATCAAAGTATTTATCTTAACATTTTTTCCTTTTTGATATAACAAAACACATTAAAAATTTGTTTTTGAAAAAGCTTTCGTGAAAAATATAATTTTTTGAAAAATAGAATATTTCTAGAAAGAATATTTAAACTTCCATTTTTCTTTTTGAAATTGAATTTTCAACACATCTCTCATCCTTTTATTATATAAAAAATAATTCAAAATAAAATTTGAAATCAATTAAAGGTTCCAGATAACAATGGAGGGTAGTTAAAAAATTGATCATTAAAGAAAAAAAACGGCCCATCCTTAATCAAACATCAAAATAGGTTAGTTCAATAATTCAAGGAAATTATTATTGGATTTCATAATAAATAAATAAAAGGATAAACTACACTAGTAGTCAACGAATTATTATTTATTTCCTATTTTGGTCACCATACTATTTTTTTGTAAAATAGTCATTAACGTTACATATTTTTTCTGTTTTTGTCACTAATCGTTAAGTTTCCGTTATATTTAACGGAAGTGGTGACATTTCATGGTAAAATAACAAGTTTAATTCCAAAACATATACATGCTATCAATTTAGTCCTCGTTTTTTAAGTATTACTTATTTTTTTTTATAATTTAGTCCTCTCACGTTCACTTCCCCTAAAACAACAACCTTCTTCTCCGATGAGCTTTGACATTTCTCAAGCTTGGCCTACATTTTAGCGTGTAAATCATCTACTCGGGTTTATTTCCTTAAAAGCAAAGACATTAGCTTCACGGTTCCATAAAAACTCTCATTGAATCATAGCTTTAAAAACCAAAAAATAATGGGGGGAAATGTGTAACAGCTAAACACGTTATTGATTTTGATTTTCCTGAAAAAAAAAAACAAGTATAATTATCAAAAAGTCCGAATAAAACACAGTTTTGAAAATAATATTTGCTTTACCTTAACTTGATTGATTTTGTTCAGAATCTTCAACAACAAAATGACATCGAAGCTTCGACAAAACAAATTTTCCTTTTTACATTTGCTCGTTCACATTAATTTTTTTTTAAAAAAATCCAGCTGCGTGATCTATGATAACATGAACTCTGAGCCCAATAGTAAAATTTTCATCAGATGAATTTTACAGCGCGGCGGCGGTGAAAAATCGGGAGATTTTTCTCACGTTTGGATCCTCTTTATTTGTGGTTCGGCGTCTGTGATTCTGTTATGAATTAAGGAATGCTATGAAAGATTATGTGAATGGGACCACCCGAAATAGTTGGCGTTTAGATTAAATATTAGACGTATTATTATTAATATAAATAGGTCATGAGGTTCTAGGAAAAGGGATATCCAATATTGTTAATCATTGACTGCAGCTAACTCTCTCCCTATATCTCTGTCTTCTTCTCCTCCCTATTCCCTTTTTTCTGTTAGTGTAATTTTTATTTCTATCAATGAAATCTAGTTGAATGCTTGAGCTCATATCCTTGAATATTTGAGTTCTTAATATTTGGTGCTTTCATTGAGAGACATTGAACTATGGTGAACAACATTGAAGCAATCAAAACATTCCAAAAAACATCGATTCGTAATGAAAAGTCGTTGGTCGCGCTTCACAAAACAAATAGACGCTTTAGGATATAGTACGCCAATTGGGAAACAATATGAGTTTAGATCCTCTTTCTTTGCGGTTCGGCGTTTGTGATTCTCTCATGCAATTAAAAGATAATATAAAGGTAATAAATCTGAGTAGATGATTTACACGCGAAAAATGTAGTTCAAGCCCGAGAAAGATCAAAGTGATATCTTTTAACAACCAAAATGAAACAAACAAGATGGTTGTTTTTTAAGTAGGGTAAAAGTGGTGGAGTCTAACGTGCGGTATGTCTATGATGTGGCTAAAAGTCTGTAAGTTTGGGGCAAAGTATCGAAACTTACAAAATAAGTATTGGAACTTGTTCTTGAACTGAAAATGTTAGATTACTTGATAACATTTTCGGTTGGTTTTTTGAGTTTTTTTCTGCAAGTACCGATACTTAGTTTTTTTTTTTGATAAATTTTTAGTTTGAGACAAAAGTATCGATATTTACAAAATAAGTATCGATACTTTGTTCTTGAACTAAAAATGTTAGACTTCTTGATAACATTTTTTGGTTGGTTTTTGAGTTCTTTCTGCAAGCATCGATACTTATTTTGTAAGCATTGATACTTTTGCCTCAAACTGAAAATTTATCAAAAAACTAAGTATCGATGCTTGCAAAAAAACTCAAAAAACCAACAAAAAATGTTATCAAGAAGTCTAACACTTTCAATTAAAGAACAAGTTTCAATACTTATTTTTGTAAGTTTTGATACTTTTGTCCCGAATTAAAAATTCATCAAAAAACTAAGTATTGATACTTACAAAATAAGAATCGATATTTGCAAAAAAAAAAACTAAAAAAAAACAACCAAAAATTTTATCAAAAATACAAGTTTCAATACTTATTTTTGTAAGTTTCTATACATGCCGTCTTTTAGCTGCACCATAGCATGTCGATCCCCAGACTCACCCTAAAAAGTGAGAGGACAAAATTATAAAAAAGTCAAAAAAATTATACTCTAGAAAATGTGGAGCAATTTGATGAAATGTATATGTTTTGGGACTGAAATTGTTATTATACCATGCAATGTTACCATGTTCATTAAAACTTAATGGAAACTTAATAATCAAGGACCAAAATAGAAAAAAAAAATGTAACGTTAGTGATGATTTTTCCTAAAAAATGACATCAAGAATTCAATTAATCATGTCATGTATTGAAATTAAATCAATAAGCATACTATAGGCGTGAACAAAGGAAAATTGTCCCATTTTGGCTGTGCGTACTGGTACGCTAGGTAGCATATTGATACTTGAAGAATATAGTACCAGTACGGTATGATCTGTACCGATACTGACAGTACAAATTTGATGAAAATACAACAAATCAGAATTCTAAGGCCTTATAAGATCAAATAAATTTCATACAATTTCTCTATAAAGTCCTATATATGTTGTTAAGACAGTTTAGCAACATGCTTACAAAGGTCATTAATATAAAAATATTTTAAGCATGATTTTACCAAAATCAACCAAATGTTACAAGTTTAAGGCCAACAACATAGACATAAGGCCAAAAATAAGTAACTCATGAAATTAGAGACTCCCCTATCAATATGCAATTAAGCACCATCAAGAGTCAAACAAACATGCTTGGATCATCACAAAAATCAAACAAGAAAATCATGATCAAGAAATTGTATGAACTTAAATGTTTACCACTTGAACCAAGGTAGCTTGGTTAGGCTCCACCCTCTTCAAGTGTCCTTCCTTGTGTGTCTAGAGCTCACAGATTCCATGAATTTGCTATCATGCTCCAACACACCTACAAAATACAATTATACATGTTTTGGTATCCAAATTGCTTTGGATCTATTGACATTAATCTCAAATAACTTAGTCTCAATGACATTGAACTATGGTGAACAACATTGAAGCAATCAAAACATTCCAAAAAACGTAATGAACAGTCGTTGGCCGCGCTTTAGAATACTGCTGCAGAAAACAAACAAATGCTTCAGGATACAGTACAACAATTAGGAAACAATTTGAGTTTAGATCCTCTTTCTTTGCGGTTCGGCGTTTGTGATTCTCTCGTGTAATTAAAAGTTAATATAAAGGTAATAAATCTGAGTAGATGATTTACACGCGAAAAATGTAGTTCAAGTCCGAGAAAGATCAAAGTGATATCTTTTAACAACCAAAATGTGAAACAAACAAGATGGTTGTTTTTAAGTAGAGTAAAAGTGGGGGAGTCTAACGTGCAGCAAAATAAGTATCGATACTTAGTTTTTTTGATAAATTTTTTTTAGTTTGAGACAAAAGTATCGTATTTACAAAATAAGTATCGATACTTTGTTCTTGAACTGAAAATGCTAGACTTCTTTATAACATTTTTCAGTTGGTTTTTTAGTTCTTTCTACAAGTATCGATACTTATTTTGTAAGCATTGATACTTTTGTCCCAAACTAAAAATTTATAAAAAACTAAGTATCGGTACTTGCAAAAAAACTCAAAAAACTAACCGAAAATGTTATCAAGAAGTCTAACATTTTCAGTTCAAGAACAAGTTTCAATACTTATTTTTATAAGTTACGATACTTTTGTCCCGAACTAAAAATTCATCAAAAAACTAAGTATTAATACTTACAAAATAAGTATCGATACTTGTATAAAAAACTCAAAAAAAAAACCAACCAAAAATGTTATCAAAAGTACAAGTTTCGATACTTATTTTTGTAAGTTTTTATACTTGTCGTCTTTTAGCCGCACCATAGCATGTCGCACCTCAGACTCACCCTTAAAAGTGAGAGGAAAAAATTATAAAAAAGTCAAAAAAATTTATACTCTAGAAAATGTGGCTCAATTTGATGAAATGTATATTTTTGGGACTAAAATTGTTATTATACCATGCAATGTTATCATGTTCGTTAAAACTTAATGGAAACTTAATAGTCGGTGACCAAAACAGAAAAATGTAACGTTAGTGATGATTTTTCTAAGAAAATGACATCAAGAATTCAATTAATCATGTCATGTATTGAAATTAAATCAATAAGCATACAATAGGCATGAACAAAGGGAAAATTGTCCCTTTTTGGCTGTTCGTACTGGTACACTAGGTAGCATATCGATACTCGAAGAATATAGTACCAGTATGGTATGAGCTATACCGATACTACCGGTACAAATTTGATGAAAATACAAAAAATCAAAATTCTAAGGCCTTATAAGATCAAATAAAGTTCATATAATTTCTCTATAAATTCCTATATATGTTGTTAAGACAGTTTAGCAACATGCTCACAAAGGTCATCAATATAAAAACATTTTAAGCATGATTTTACCAAAATCAACCAAATATTACAAGTTTAAGGCCAACAACATAGACATAAGGCCAAAAATAAGTAACTCATAAAATTAGACTCCTCTATCTATGTGGAATTAAGCACCATCAAGAGTCAAACAAACATGCTTGGATCATCACAAAAATCAAACAAGAAAATCATGATCAAGCAATTGCATGAAATTAAATCTTTACCACTTGAACCAAGGTAGGTTGGTTAGGCCCCACCCTCTTCAAGTGTCCTTCCTTGTGTGTCTAGAGCTCTCAAATTCCATGAATTTGCTATCATGCTCCAACACACCTACAAAATACAATTATACATATTTTGGTATCCATGTTGCTTTGGATCTATTGACATTAGTATCAAATAACTTAGTCTCCTATGGAATCCATTTTTCAATGCATTCATTTTCTTTGAAGATATAAGTCCTTTAGGGACCCAAATATTTTTAGCCATTTTTACTTTTAAAATTCTAGAGGAACTAGATTGTCTTTGGTAAAAGTTTGTTTTAACAGAATTTATTTTAGCTGTCTTCATTTTCATTTATTTGAGAATTTTTGTTAAAAAATTCTTTTCCTTTTCACGATCACCAATTTCTCTTTGATGATCTTCTTGAACTTTTTAAGCAAATTTTGTAAATCTAAATCCTTTGTCTCAAAATATTTAAACTTTACTTTGAGTTCAAGATTGTTTTAGAAAGCAGTTAAATTTTAATTTTTAATTTTGAAATTAATTTTTTATTTTTTCAATAATGAAGCTTTAAACTCCAAAACCAATTCATCATAAACTTCTTGTAATCCATCAAAAGAAGATGAAATTGAAGGAGATGAATTAGAAGTTACCTCTTCTTTTTGGATGGCCATGAGACATAGGTTGGTTACCTCATCATCATCGGTGGAGTCTTCATCACTCCATGTTGCCACGAATGCCTTTTTTATGGCTTGATTCATTCTTCTTGAGTCGAGGAAATTCGTACTTGACGTGCCCCAGCTTCTTGCACTAAAAGCATATGATGGGATCCTTTCTCTTCTTTGATTCATGTCTAGCTTCTTCTTTCTCGCACTTCATGAATATCTTGAGTTTCTTGAAGAGCTTTCTCATCTCTTCATTTTCACTATCATTTTCATTTCATTCTTCTTGTAGGCTTGTGGAGGACTTAAGAACAATATTCTTCTCTTCTTTCTTCCCTTAGACATTATCTCATGGGTTATCAAGTATCCAATGAGCTTGTTAAGCTTGAGCGTCTTGAGATTCTTGGCTCCTATGATTGTGGTCTTCTTGGACTATCATGATTTGGGAAGTGAATAAATTAGTTTCTTCACAAATTTGTCTTCATAATCAACTCTCCATAGCCTTTAAGCTCATTTACGATGGTGTAGAACCGACCAGACATAGCTTTGATGTCTTCATCCATGTCCATCTTGAATTTCTCATAGCTCAAGTTGAGAAGGCCACTCTTTGTCTCCTTAACCTTGTTTGTTCCCTCACGAGTGACTTCAAGCTTGTCCCAAATTTTACTTGGCATCTTCATAAGAAGAAACTATTCCATATTTATCAGGACCAAGTGCACGAAAGAGGATGTGCACGGCTTTTGCATTGAGTTGCATGTTCTTCTTATCTTCTGCTTTCCATTCATTCTTGCTTTTGAGGACAAGAATGTCTCCTTCCCTTTTTTTGAATGAAAGGGCCATCAACTACAACATTCCAAAGATTATAATTATTGGCTTGAATGAAGAGCGTCATCCTATTCTTCCAATAAGAATAGTTGACCTCGTTAAAGTAGGGAGGATTGGTGATTGATTGCGCTATTTGTGTCGATTGTTGTAGAAATTGATCGAGCACCTCAAGTATCTTCTCAAAGTTTGTTACACCATCGACTTGAGCCTCGTTCTAATACCAGTTGTTGGGATCAAATATGTCAACTGAATATCGCCAAGATGGGTGAATTGACTTATAAAAATTAGTGGAAGAAAAATGTTAAGATTGGGCCTTTGTGGCCACTTTGGGGGAGGAAAGGAAAAGAGGGGGCTTTTGTTACAAATAAACCTTTTTTTCAAAACAAGGCTGAAACCATTTATTTTCTCTGCAGAAAATAAGGTGGGTGATATCATCTTGTCTTCTTCTTGTTGCTTTTCCATCCCTTTCCTCACTCTCCCCCAATGGAAGCAAGACAAAGGTTGGATCTTTGTCAATCCTTGTAGAAATCTTGGATTTTTAGCGTGTGAGTGTTGTAAATCCCATCCAAGGATCTATCAATCAAGGTAAGAATGAAGAGAAATGGTGGAGTTGGAGAAAATGGGTGTTTGGGTAGAGGTGAAGAGGAAGAACGGGAATGAAGGATTTGACTCCATTTCTTGTTGTTGGATTCTTCATTTATCTTATCCTAAGTTTCCAGCATTGCTGTAATTTGATTACAACACTTTCTTGTAGTGAAAGAAGTTGGGAACTCCTCCAAAGAGCAAGGGAAGAAGAAAGCTTGAAGCTTGGGGTTTGGAGCTTTGTTTTTAGTTCTAAGATCAAGGTTAGTACACTGCTAACTCCCTTATATTCTTGGAAACCATAAATTTTATTGCTTGTTGCTTGTGTGATATTTTGATTGTATGAATACTTGAGACCTATTTAATGGCAATTCTTAAGATCGATGTTAAAATAGCTTAAAATGGCATGGAATCACTTAAATCACTCTCCATAACTTGTAGGTATGTTTCGAGACCTTAACTTGGGGTTTTGAGGGTAGTGGATTGACCTATGAATTCCAAAATACAAATTTTGGGTTTGGGTACCGATACAAGTTGAACGTGTATAAGTACGTCGTGTTAAAATGGATGAATTCAAGCTAAGTTGTAAGGGTGTATCGGTTCGCCTAATGGGGGTATCGATACCCTCTTATTTCACTGAATTCTAGTAGAGTTTTTGGGTATCGGTCTACCTGAAGGCGTATCGGTACACCGTCCTGTGTATCGATACAGAGTTTTGGTTAAAACCTTTGACCTAATAAGTTGAGTATCGATACACTATCCCGTGTAACGCATTGTTTGTATTCCTAATAGAAATTTTATTGGTTGAGTCTCCTTGGTTGATGGGATTCAGATACCCAATGAGAAAGTGTTGCAACACCATGGTTAGAGATGTCGAATGTATGTTTTTGAAGCTGTGTGGCACCAGGTCTTATTCAAAGATGCTCGACGACAGATTCTGAACATGGAGTGTACGTTCCCAAAGTTGTGTAGCACCGAGCCTCACTCAGAGTGTATGTTCTCGAAGTTGTGTGGCACCGGGCCTCACTCCAAGTTTTTGGTTTTGACGTTGTGTGCTTTAGCTCAGATGATCTAGTTTGATCCTAGGAATAGTTGGGCCATGTATGATGATTTATATGTTGAGAGCATGTGTTTAGTTGACTAGTGGTAGTGCCACATGTTTATTTATATATCCTTATTGCTCGTACTTGTTTGCATGCTTATGTTTATGATTAGCATGAAATGTAGTAGAGTAGATGTGTATCACTAAGCTCTGTAAGCTCAGTGCTCGAAATCATTGTTTCTATGTGTAGGTTGATTTTCGGATCGTAGGTTCGAGGAGCATGTCGACTTTGCTAACGCTTGACAAACGATGGAATTTTTAGTGTAAAATGCAAAGGAATAATGCCAATATGAGTCTTATGCGTGCAAGTATATACGATCAACAAGTAATATAGCAGTAAACTGAGTATCGAACCCACAAGGATTGACCAAGAATTTATTTGCTCAATGTTTACTTGTTTTAAAGAATTAAAAGTGTTGAAAAATGTTCTAGGTTTTAGATTAAAAAGATGGCAAAAACAGTGTAGTGAAAATGAAAGCAGTCTGGCAATGAAGTGTTTAATTGAATGATGAGCATTGGCAAGGGATGCCTGGATTTCACGCTACTTATGCCAGCCTGTAATAATGCCCTACCTTGGTTTATTGCAGAGCAGATTAAAGATAGTATTGCCTCTGTGATGGCAATACCCAAAGTTAACCATGATAAAACCTTTATATGTCTAATTCTAAGCACCGGTTGGCAAAGAAGTGAAGTTGATGCCATGCCAAGGACCCTTGGCAATACTAGCCCAAAAAAATAGGACTAGATCCGACTACAGAAAAATAGCACTTGATCAAGCTCTGAAAAAATAGGATGGCAAAAAAATTAGATGCCAAGCTGGTCTGGCACAGATGGACTGAACGATTCCAAGCTTGGCTAGCGAAAGATCGAACACTAATGACGTTAGCCCTAGACTAATGACATCAGCCCTACTCAAGATGATGTCAGCCCTAGTCAACATAATGTCAGTCCTAGGATGTAAGGTGCGGCTAAGATGATCACAAGCCTTAATCTGCCCAAATTCAAACCCTAAGGCTTATCCTAGGGTTTCCCACGCATGCCTATATAAAGGATATCAAGCAAGCACATAAAAGGCGGCATATTGGAGATCAAATTGAGAAAAGGTTGCCTTCTTACACACTCTCTTAGTTTATTTTGTTTTTATTTGATGATCTTAAACGATTTTGGTTTTTGGATGGAAACCCCAACCATGAACTAATTTTCTTAAGTTGGTTGGGGAAGTTTGGTTTAAACAATGATTTTATGCTTAAGTTTCTTTAATGATAAATCTATTTTGGCAAAGTTTTTCTATATGGCATACTTGAATTTTTCCTAAATACTTTGCCAAGCGAGAGGTGGCCCTGTTGGCCTGTTGCTCCTCAATATCTTAACAGACTTAGGGTGGCAACAATTAAGTTGTTGAATACTAAGGAGAGAAGCTTCGAGAGAAGTCGTTCAAGTAGATGAACTTACTTCGGAAGTGATATCTACCCCTTGGGAGTATAGATTGGTTCTTAATCAAATTGGTTTATTTAAAAACATGCTATATAGAGATATAGGGGTTTTTATATGATCGACTTAGGGCAATGACCATCAAGAGATGCTTTGCTAATTTTGAATCTGCTCGGCAAACAATGCCAAGACAGGTTGACATTAAAGGTTGGCACAACATGAAAAGCATAGAAACTAGGCATTCCCTGCCAACGCTCATCACCCATTAAAAAACCTTTCTTGCCAACGTTTTTACTCGCAACACCAATGCCCCTCTGGCTAGTCGTGACCCTCAGACTTCAACCCAGATGTACCATGTTCTAGGTAATGAGCAGGAGGATGATCCTGATGTGATTACAAGTTTTGTGGAACTATGTTCTGATCTTGTTTATGCTTTGGTAGATCCAGGCTCTATGCATTCTTTTGTTAGCGAACCTTTGATTATAAAGTATACCTTAGAATCAGAACCGGTCACTTCCCAAATTGTTGTCTCTAATCCGTTAAGAGATAGTGTGATCATTTAATGGGTTTGTAAAGCTTTCCCTCTAAGGATCCAAGGGATACCTTTCTGGACTAATTTGATGGCCTTGCCTTTTCGAGAGTTCGATCTCATATTAGGCCTCAACTGGTTAGCCGAACACTAAGAATGGGTGGACTGTTTGAAGAAGAAGTTATATCTCCATGGTCTCGGTAAAGAAAGCATAACCCTGATGAAATCTGAACCCGAGCCTAAGAAGATTCTCATGTACGCCATGAAAGATCTAAAACTTAAAAATGTACATGTTGTGAAAGAATTCTATGATGTGTTTCTCGATGAACTTTTGGGATCCCCTCTCATCCAAGAAGTGGAATTTAGGATAGAGGTGCAACCTGGGATTACTCTGGTCTCTATCACTCCAAATAGAATGGCTCTGGTGGAGTTAAGAGAGCTAAAGGCCCACATCCATGACCTTTTGGTTAAGGGATTCATCCAACCGAGTTCGTCACCCAGGGGAGCATCAGTTTTGTTCACTAAAAAGAAAGATGGGTCGATGCATTTATGCATTAACTATCAGTAGCTGAACAAGGTGACGATAAAAAATAAGTATCCGTTACCAAGGATCGACAATCTTTTTGATCAGTTGAAAGATGCTTCCGTCTTTTTGAAGATAGATCTTTGATCCGGATATTATCAAATGCGAGTGAAGGAGTCTGACATTCCAAAGACTTCCTTCCGAACTAGATATGGCCACTATGAATTCCTAGTAATGCCATTTGGGCTAATGACGCACATGCAGCCTTCATAGATTTGATGAACCGTATGTTCCAGCCTTACCTGGATAAGTTTGTGGTGGTGTTCATAGATAATAACCTGATATATTCGAAGGATGCTAATGAAGAACATCTCTGGATTGTGCTTCAGACTCTTCGAGAAAAGCAGTATATGCTAAGTTCAGCAAATATGAATTCTGGCTATCCGAAGTGTCATTCTTAGGCCATGTGATCTCTTATGCGGGAATTCAAGTTGACCCAAATAAGATTCAAGCCATCCTTGACTGGATTCCTCCGAAGAATGTGGAAGAAGTTTGTAGTTTTCTAGGCCTTGCAGGCTATTATCTTAGATTCGTTAAGGGATTCTCACTGATTGTTCCCCCTTGACGAAGCTCCTCTACAAGGACCCTCTTTTCGTGTGGACTGTGGATCAACAAAAGAGTTTTGATCAGCTTAAATAAGTCCTTACTCATGCCCTTGTCTTGGTGCAACCTAAGTTGGGCAAAGATTTCACCGTTTACAGCGATGCATCCCACCTGGGATTGGGTTGTGTTATGATGCATGAAGGTAAAGTCATAGCTTATGCTTCATATCAACTCAAACCACATGAGCTAAACTATCTGACTCATGATCTGTAGTTAGCCGTAGTGGTGTTTGCTTTGAAGATGTTGCGACACTATCTGTATGGTGAGAAATGCTACCTATACATCGATCACAAGAGCCTAAAATACCTCCAAACTCAGAAGAAGTTGAACCTTCGTCAACGCTGGTGGATGGAACTTTGAAGGACTATGATCTGGTCATTGATTACCATCCTGGTAAAGCCAATGTTGTGGCTGATGCTCTTAGCCAAAAACTTACTCCTTCTCCAGGATGTTTGAATGCCCACTTTCGACTCAAGAAGTGCAGCAAGCTATTGGCTGAATTGAGAGTGCAGTCGACCATTGTATCTCGTATCAAAACACTCAAGGAATCAGATGAGGAGTTGCAACCTCTCATTGCTAAGGTCAACGATAACATAGATCCTGACTTTGCCATGAATTTTGAAGGCTTGTTATATTTCCGCAACCATATATGTGTTCCTGATGACAATGATCTTCGAAATTAGATTCTGAGTGAAGCTCATTCTATCCCCTTTTGTGTTCACCCAAGAGCTATTAAAATGTAATAAGGATCTAAAGGGGTTGTATCAGTGGTCCGCAATGAAGAATATGATCACAGACTTCGTGGAAAGGTAACGCTAAACACTCATCAAATCCCTTCTCGATTCGCAACTCGGTTTTGGAGGACCTTATACGAGGCCTTGGGAACACGAGTGCACCTTAGCACTGTTTTCCATCCTCAAACTGATGGCCAATCTGAGAGAGTTATTCAGGTAACTCTAAACCCTCCTTTGGATTGTGTGTCTAAATGTTTTATGTCAATCTCAATTCTTCCTTGTAGATTCTGGAAGATATGTTCTGAGCTTGTGTCATCGACTTTGGGAATATATGGGAAAAATCCCTACCTTTAGTCGAGTTTGCTTACAACAACAGTTATCAAGCTTCAATTTAAATGACCCTGTACGAAGCTCTATATGGACGGAGAAGTAGAACTCCTCATTGCTGGACCGAACCCGGTAAAGGCAAGATGCTAGGTCTTGACTTACTTCGGGAAACCAAAGAAAGGACAACCATTATTTGTGATCGACTTAAGGCTGCCTTTGATCGATAGAAATCATATGCCGATTTGAACAGAAGAGAAATCCAGTATGAGGTAGGTGAGAAGGTCTTCCTCAAATTGTCTCCATTGAAGAATCCTTCGTTTCGGCAAAAAGGGGAAGCTAAGCCCCCATTTCATTGGCCCGTTCGAAGTGATTGAAAGAGTTGGACCTATAACATACTAATTAGCTCTTCCCAAGGAGTTAAGTCGGATTCACAACATCTTCCACGTATCTATGTTACGCAAGTACTGGTCAGATCCCTCCCACGTGATCGAGCTGGAGTTTGTAGAGATTCAGTCCAATCTAACGTACGATGAAGAACCTGTACGGATCCTCGCACGAGAAGTCAAACGACTCTGTAACAAGTCTGTGCCCTTAGTTAAAGTTCTGTGGAGAAGTCATTCTGTTGAAGAGGCAACGTGGGAACCTGAAGAGACTATGCAAAAGCAGTACCCTCATCTCTTTGCTTAGGGTGACAATTTGAGGACGAATTCTCTTTAGGGGGAGTTGTCACATCCCGAAAACTAGCCTAGTTAGAAGTAAGTTTCGGTGATTGAAAATTTTGAATCCGATGTGTTACACATTTGTAATAGTGACTTTTGTACCCCTCATTTGTAATGAAATCTCAATTTGGTCCTATATGGGTAAAGGGACTTCCCTGTATGCGATTCAAAGCCCAAAATGCAAATTCCAAACAAGGCGTATTGATACCATCAAGCCAGTATCGATACGGCTAAACTGCCAATAACTAACATACCTATTTTAGCGAGGGTGTATCGATACGATCAAGAGCGTATCGATACGGTTCCCCTGTTCTAAATTTGTTCGAAGCCAAATTGAAGGAAAAATCCAGCAAGGTGCTTGCTCACCTCCTTGCTTGAAAATGCCCACCTGAAAATCATCTGAATAGGTGATTGATGAAGTCAATAGCTAAATAGAAAAGACTATTGACCATGGGAATAAGAAAACCCTTGATGGAGGGTAAGCTTTTCATTGGTTGGCATGTAGGTGAGAAATAATTAAGCCTCAGTCTTTTAAATGAATAAATGAATAAAGTGAAGCTCCCATCTCTCATCTTTTAAACTCCTAAAAGCAAACCCAAAACTTTGTCTCCCAAATAAGCAAGCTCCTCCATTATTGTTTTCAACCTCTACTTAAGCAAGCACCTCGGTGAAATCATCAATCTTCGTCCAAGTTTGATATGCCGTTTGAAAGCCCATGATTCGGTGAGTAAAACCCCTAAATCGAATTACTGATCCTATTTTTTGTTGAAGTTTAATTTCAATATTAGGGTTCTAATGTCCAAAGGAAAGCCCATGATTTGGGGAGTTAACTTCGATATTTCAATGTTGTCTACAAGCTTTGGTAAGTTGAAATATGTTTTTTAATCTTTAGATCGAATTCTAATGTAATCCTAACTTTGTGCTAGCTCAAGTGTTGGAGAAGGATCCCTTGTCAACTCCAAAGGAAGCTAGGCACAACGGAGTTGTAATTCGAGAGCCTCGTAATCAAGGTGAATGTAGTCGTATCAAGGGATAGGCTCGGTACCACCCCTTGCATTATTGTGGTTTGCTATGCATTGTGTCAAAGCTCAAGTAGAGCAATCGACTATAAATTCGAATGGTAAGGTTTGGTAAGCCCTTGTGTCATCTAGATATGGTTATGGATATACATGTGACATATGATTCGATATATATAAACTATGAAAAAGGTATGTTGAAATATGAACAACTATGTTATATTATGTGAAATTGATATGTTTATGTGATGATTCAATGTACACATGTACGGCGATAAGCTATGGAGCTACGACTCGCTTTCGTTTTCGATATGTTATGGCCTACGGGTACAAAGGTAAGAAAATACAATAACATATATGAACCCTAGACATTTTTGAGTTTTGGATACAATTGGAATGCCATAGGGTTATTTGAGCTCGTTTAAGTAAGGGTGGACTACGGTCTGGGGCAACGACCTATATGTGGGGGAGATAAGGATAGATTGTGTAAGGAATTTATACGGAGCTGGGGCTCAAGGCTACGACCTATTTTCTGATATATATGTTGGTGTAAAGGGGAATCCGTGTATCCATTTGTTACTATGTCCAAGGGAATTGATATGTGTTTAATTATGCTATGTTTATGTGAGAATGTGATTAATTACTTAAGCATGAGACTTATGTGATAATAATGTAATTATGATATTTAAGTATGACAATATGTTGTTCATGATCATAGTATGCTATTCATGTCACTTGATCTCTTTACGCTTGTTACGACTACGTCACTAGGCTAAATAAGCCTAACATATGTGTGTGTCTCATGCATTTCAAGACCTTGAAGTATTCCAAGCTCCGATCGTGTAATCTACGGTTGCAAGTCACCTCCGTTACCATATGTACATTTACTTTCGTTTCTGAACTCCTAGTAAGGTGGCTTAAGGTCTAGACGTGTTGAAATAACCTATTTTGATATGTTTGTATAATCCTAATATAGCCTAAGTGGTGTACTTCTAATATGGTTTATTTTGGGGTTGGTAACCTAGTTAAACTGGATCAGCGGAGAGACCTCGCAACACCAATTCCCCTCCGTCTAGTCGTGACCCTCAGTGTTAAACCTAGATGTACCATGTTCGGGGACGTGAGCAGGAGGACGATCCTGATGTGATTGCAAGTATGGTGGAACTATGTTCTGATCTTGTTTAGGCTTTGGTAGATCCAGGGTCTACGCATTCTTTTGTTAGTGAACTTTTGATTATAAAGTATGCCTTAGAATCAGAACTGGTCTTTTCCAAGATTGTTGTCTCTAATCCGTTAGGAGATAGTGTGATCATTCAATGGGTTTGTAAAGCTTTCCCTCTAAGGATCCAAGGGATCCCTTTCCCGGCTAATTTGATGGCCTTGCCTTTTCGAGTGTTCGATCTTTTATTAGGCCTCAACTGTTAACCGAACACCAAGCATGTGTGGACTGTTTGAAGAAGAAGTTATATCTCAGTGAACTCGGTAAGGAAAGCATAACCTTGATGAATTCTGAACTTGAGCCTAAGAAGATTCTCATGTATGCCATGAAAGATCTAAAACTTTAAAATGTACCTGTTGTGAAAGAATTCTATGATGTGTTTCTCGATGAACTTTTTGGGCTCTCTCCCATCCGAGAATTGGAATTCGGGATAGAGGTGGAACCTAGGACTACTCTGGTCTCTATCACTCCATATAGAATGGCTCTGGTGGAGTTAAGAGAATTAAAGGCCCAAATCCAAGACCTTTTGGTTAAGGGATTCTTACTACCGAGTTTGTCACCCAGGGGAGCACCGATGTTGTTCGTTAAAAAGAAAGTTGTGTCAATGCATTTATGCATTGACTATCGGCAGTTGAACAAGGTGACGATCAAGAATAAGTATTTATTACCGAGGATTGATGATCTTTTCGATCAGTTGAAAGATGTTTCTTCTTTTTGAAGATAGATCTTTGATCTGAATATTATCAAATGCGAGTGAAGGAGTCTGACATTCTAAAGACTTCCATCCGAGCTAGATATGGCCACTATGAATTCCTAGTAATGACATTTGGGCTTACGAACGTACCTGCAGCCTTCATGGATTTGATGAACCGTGTGTTCCCGCCTTACCTAGATAAGTTCGTGTTGGTGTTCATAGACGACGACTTTATCTATTCAAAGGATGCTGCTACTCATGAAGAACATATTCGGATTATGCTTCAGACTCTTCGAGAAAAGCAATATATGCCAAGTTCAACAAATGTGAATTTTGGCTATTCGAAGTGTTCTTCTTAGGCCATGTGATCTCTTCTGTGGGAATTCAAGTTGACCCAAATAAGATTCAAGCCATCCTTGACTGGATTCCTCCAAAGAATGTGGGAGAAGTTTGTAGTTTTCTGGGCCTTGCAGGCTACTACCTTAAATTTTTTAGGGGTTCTCACTGATTGTTGACCCCTTGACGAAGCTTCTCTGCAAGGACGCTCATTTCGTGTGCTCTGTGGATCAGCAAAGGAGTTTCGATCAACTTAAATAAGGCCTTACTCATGCCCATGTTTTGGTGCAACCTGAGTTGGGCAAAGATTTCACTGTTTACAGCGATGCATCCCACCTGGGATTGGGTTGTGTTATGATGCAAGAAGGCAAAGTCATAGCTTATGCTTCACATCAACTCAAGACACATGAGCTAAAATGTTCGACTCATGATCTGGAGTTAACCGTAGTTGTGTTTGCTTTGAAGATTTGGTGACACTATATGTATGGTGAGAAATGCTACCTATACATCGATCATAAGAGCCTAAAATACCTCCTAACTCAGAAGAAGTTGAACCTTCATCAACGCTGGTGGATGGAGCTTTGAAGGACTACGATCTGGTCATTGATTACCATCTTGGTAAAGCCAATGTTGTGGCTAATGCTCTTAGCCGAAAACCCACTCCTTCTCTGGGATGTTTGAATGCCCACTTTTGACTTAAGAAGTGTGGCAAGCTATTGGCTGAATTGAGAGTGCAGTCGGCCATTGTATCTCGAATCAAATCACTCCAAGAATTAGATGAGGAGTTGCAGCCTCTCATTGCTAAGGTCAAGGATAACATAGATCCTGACTTTGCCATGAATTTCGAAGGCTTGTTATATTTTCACAACCATATATGTGTGCCCGATGACGATGATTTTCAGAATCAGATTCTGAGTGAAGCTTATTCTAGCCCCTTCTCTGTTCACCCAAGAGCTATTAAAACGTAACAAGGATCTAAAGGTGCTGCATTAGTGGTCTGGAATGAAGAATGAGATCACAGACTTCGTGGAGAGGTTTTTGACCTGCCAACGAGTCAAAGCTGAGCACAAGGTGCCTACTGGTCTTTTGCAACCTATCGAGCTTCCACAGTGGAAATGGGAGCGTATTACAATATACTTTGTAAGTGGCCTACCTATGACACCGAAAAAGAATGATGTTGTTTGGGTTATTGTGGATCGATTTACTAAGTTCGATCATTTTCTTCTGGTGAGAATGGATTTTAGTTTGCCTAAGCTCGCTGAGTTGTATATCCATGAAGTCATTTAGTTACACAGAGTACCTGTGTCTATTATGCCCGATCGTGACCCTCGATTAGCAACTCAGTTTTGGAGGACCTTACACGAGGCCTTAGGAACGCGAGTGCACCTTAGCACTACTTTCCATCCTCAAATCGATGTCCAATCTGAGAGAGTTATTCAGGGAACTCTAAACCCTCCTCTGGATTGTGTGTCTAAATGTTTTGTGTCAACCTCAATTCTTCCTTGTAGATTCTGAAAGATATGCTCTGAGCTTGTGTCATCGACTTTGGGAATATATGGGAAAAATCCCTACCTTTAATCGAGTTTGGTTACAGCAACAATTATCAAGCTTCAATTCAAATGACCCCGTACGAGGCTCTATATGGACGGAGAAGTAGAACTCCTCTTTGTTGGACCGAACTCAGTGAAGGAAAGATGCTAGGTCTTGACTTACTTCGGGAAACCAAAGAAAGGACAACCATTATTCGTGATCCACTTAAGGATGCCTTCGATCGATAGAAATCATATGCCAATTTTAAAAGGAGAGATATCCAATATGAGGTGGGTGAGAAGGCCTTCCTTAAATTGTCTCCATGGAAGAAGATCCTTCGTTTCGGCAAAAGGGGGAAGCTAAGCTCCCGTTTCATTGGTCCGGTCGAAGTGATTGAAAGAGTTGGACTTGTAGCATACTAATTAGCTCTTCCCGAGGTGTTAAGTCGGATTCACAACATCTTTCATGTATCTATATTATGCAAGTACCAGTGAGATCCCTCCCACATGATCGAGCTAGAGTTTGTGGATATTCAGTCCAATCTGACGTACGAGGAAGAACCCGTACGAATCCTCGCATGAGAAGTCAAACGGCTTCGTAACAAGTCTATGCCCTTAGTGAAAGTTATGTGGAGAAGTCATTCTGTTGAAAAGGCAATGTGGGAACCTGAAGAGACTATGCAAAAGTAGTATCCTCATCTCTTTGCCTAAGGTGAAAATTCAAGGACAAATTCTCTTAAGGAGAAGTTGTCACATCCTGGAAACTGGCCTAGTTAGAAGTAGGTTTCGGTGATAAATTTTTTTGAATCCGATGTGCTACAGGTTTGTAATAGTGACTTTTGTACCCCTCTTTTGTAATGAAATCTCAATTTGGTCCTATATGGGTAAATGGACTTCTATGTATGCGATTCAAAGCCCAAAATACAAATTCCAAACAATGTGTATCGATACGATCAAGCCAGTATCGATACGGCCAAACTGCCAATAACTAACATACCTATTTTAGCGAGGGCGTATCGATACAGTTCCCCTGTTCTAAATTTGTTCGAAGCCAAATTGAAGGAAAAATCAAGCAAGGTGCTTACTCACCTCCTTGCTCGATAATGCCCACGTGAAAATTATTTGAATAGGTGATTGATGAAGTCAATAGCGAAATAGAAAATACTATTGACCATGGGAATAAGCAAACCCTTGATGGAGAGTAAGCTTTTCATTGGTTGTCATGTAGGTGAGAAGTGATTAAGCCTCAATCTTTTAAATGAATAAATGAATAAAGTGAAGCTCCCATCTCTCAACTTTCGAACTCCTAAAAGCCAACCCTAAACTTTGTCTCCCAAATAAGCAAGCTCCTCCATTATTGTCTTCAACCTCTAGTTAAGCAAGCACCTCGGTGCAATCTTCGATCTTCGTCCAAGTTTGATATGACGTTTGAAAGCCCAAGATTCGGTGAGAAAACCCCTAAATCGAATTAGTGATCCTATCTTTCGTTGAAGTTTAATTTCAAGATTAGGGTTTTAATGTCCAAAGGAAAGCCAATGATTTGGGGAGTTAACTTTGATATTTTGATGTTTTCTACAAGCTTTGGTAAGTTGAAATATGTTTCCGAATCTTTAGATCGAATTCAAATGTAATCCTAACTTTGTGCTAGCTCAAGTGTTGGAGAATGATCCCTTGTCATCTCCAAAGGAAGCTAGTCATAACGGGGTTGTAATTCGAGAGCCTCGTAATCAAGGTGAATGTAGTCGTGTCAAGGGATAGGCTCGGTGCCATCACGTTGCATTATTGTGGTTTGCTATGCATTGTGTCAAAGCTCAAGCAGAGCAATCGACTATAAATTCGAATGGTAAGGTTTGGTAAGCCCTTGTGTCATTTTGATATGGTTATGGATATACATGTGACATATGATTCGATATAAATAAACTATGAAAATGGTATGTTGAAATATGAACAACTATGTTACATTATGTGAAATTGATATGTCTAGGTGATGATTCGATGTACACATGTACGATGCTATGCTATAGAGCTACGACTCACTTTCGTTTTCGACATGTTATGGTCTACGGGCACAAAGGTAAGAAAATAAAATAACATATGTGAACCCTGGATATTTGTGAGTTTTGGATACAATTTGCATGCCATAGGGTTATTTGAGCTCGTTTAAGTAAGGGTGGACTACGGTCCCGGGCTACGGCCTATATATGGGGGAGATAAGGATAAATTGTGTAAGGGATTTATATGGAGCTATGGTTCAAGGCTACAGCCTATTTTTCAATATATATATTGGTGTAAAGGGGAATCCATGTATCCATTTGTTACTATGTTCAAGGGAATTGATATGTGTTTAATTATGCTATGTTCATGTGAGAATATGATTAATGACTTAAGCATGAGACTTATGTGATAATAATGTAATTATGATATTTAAGTATGACAATATGTTGTTCATGATCATAGTATGCTATTTATGTCACTTGATCACTTTACGCTTGTTATGACTACCTCACTAGGCTAAATAAGCCTAACATATGTGTGTGTGTCATGCATTTCAGGACCTTGAAGTATTCCAAGCTCCGATCGTGTAATCTACGGTTGCAAGTCACCTCCGTTACCATATGTACGTTTACTTACGTTTCTGAACTCCTAGTAAGTTGGCTTAAGGTCTAGACGTGTTGATATAACCTATTTTGATATGTTCGTATAAGCCTAAGATAGCCTAAGCGATGTATGTCTAATATGGTATATTTTGGGGTTGGTAACCTAATTAAATGAGCTTAAATGCATTAATTGGTAAAATCTTAGTAAATGGATTCTAAATGCTCTAAAATTTGACACACGATTAGAAATATAGTTTTTAAGATTACTGGTAAAGTTTGACAAAATTTGATTAATGTTTGGTTATGTAATTCAAATAAAAACCAGCAAAATTCTGTCATTATAGTTCTATGCGTATCGATACGATTGATGGCATATCAGTACGGCAGGCACAAATTGGCTTAATGAAACATGGCGTATCGATACGACTAGGGCGTGTCGGTACAGATTTTGGTCACTGGAATTTGGTTTGGAAAATGGTATCGATACGATTTAGTGCGTATCGGTACAGAGTCAATGCGGTCAACCGATTTTGATACAGGCTTATCTGTATCGGTACGAGTTTGTCAACCTGTAAATCTGGAATTTTGAAATAAGGCTTAGTGTATCGATACAACATTAGGGTATCGATACGGTGTTAGTTAAATCTGTTATAAGGCTTAAAAATAGAATTTGGACAGTTTACAAATTGGTCACTAATAACTCACTAGTCTAATCGATCAGGTTAACGATATCCGATAATAACGAAAGTTCACAGATTAATAATTGGCAAGTTTAATTACAAGATGGTCATAAAGAATCTGGATTAAGGTTGCTAATTTGTAAGGTTTACGATTTAGTCCCTAAGTTGAAAAGTTTAAAATTGACCTCAATCCTAATACGACTAGTAACGAATAGGTTCGATAAGCTTTGAGAATAACTAATAAAATATTTCGAACTTCGATTCTATCTTCCAACCTCTGAATAAGTTTTTGGTAACACTATCCAACCTGGTTCTCTACCAAACCGAGAAGGGGATGTTACAGAGTGTATGATCCCGATGCTTAATGGTCGCATGCCTCACTCGGAGTGTACGATCCCGATGCTTTATGGACACGGGCCTTTCTCATACACATATATCTTGTGGTTGAGGGCTTATGCTTGAGAAGCCATGTTCTCTTATTGCTTTGCCATGTGTTTAGGCGGCCAGAGGTAGCGCCAATGTTATTCTCTTATGCCATGATATCATTCTTAACCGCTTGCTTATATTTATGATTTGCATGAAATATGGTTGAGTGGAAGTGTATCCACTAAGCTTCGTTAGCTCAATGTTCGAAATTGTTGTTTCTGTTTGCAGGTTAGTAGGTTGACGTGCATTGTTGGAGCACCATCGGAGTAGGATCTCAGCATCGACTTGTGTCCAAGTATAGTACATAGATATTTGGGCTTTGTACTTGTAGAACCATATGTTGTATTGTAACTCTTATTTTGGATTTTAACTTATGCGTAGAATGCTTTTAATTATGTATTTTAAATAGAGCTCTCATGTAATGTTTTTAATTGGTTTATCGACTTTGAAATACTTAAACTTAATAGATTTTATGAAATGAATGTGTTGGGATAAATCTACTGATGAGATTTTATGGTTTTGGATTGGGCTCGAAGCATAATTTGTGGAATCCGGGTCTGGGGTATTACATCTACTACCTTAGTCTCACACTAAGGATTTTCACAAATTCACTAGATTTTTCTTTCTTTTGAGGTAAAAGAGATAACCTTAAAGCTCACAAGTGGTTTCTACAAGAAATATGACAATTAAAGCTCACAAGTGTTTTCTACAAGAAATATGACAATTAAGACTCAAAAATAAATTCTCTATACATTGAATGTTGACATTGTCTTTCTTGTTGATCTATATCTGCTTGAAGGTCCCTTTTAACTCCTCTAATGAGCTTGTGACCTTTTGTGACTGTTGGGGAGTTGTTTAGAGCCGTTGGGAGATAATTTCCAGCCAAAAGTGTAGTTCTGGAATAATGGGTATCAATACGCGTCTTGTTGTATCGATACCTACTTTAAATAGAAAAAGTCATTGCAAATATGTAGAGAGTATCGGTACACGTAGTAGGGTACCGGTACTTACAAATGGATATTGCTAGGTATCAGTATAGACTGGTCGGTATCGATACTGATTGGCCTTACTAGAATTTTAGAAAACATTGTGTATCGGTACATGGCATGGTCGTACTGGTACTGGAGGCTTATTTTAGGTACTTGTACTAAAAGGTTGTTTTTGACACTTGAGAATATTGGAAATATTTGTATAAATAAAAAATACTTAGAAAACATTTTAAACATGTATAATGGTTGGAGTTTAGAGGATTGTTTTATGCAATTAAGGTGTAATGGTTGAGTCAAGGCAGCATTGTTAATTTATGAAATAAAAAGGATCATTTTGAACAAGTATAAGTACAAGAAAAATGTGTTAAAGGCTGCCATGAATGTTCATGAATGAATTAGGCTGCTTTAAGGTGATTAAGTATATATGTTAATGGCTAAGGATTGCTTGATTAATGTGTGTGTGAATAATTATTGGACTGTTTTTGTATCATTGAAAGTACGAGTGGGTTGTTTTAGGTACATACATGTGATATTGTGAAAGTTTGATTGCTTCGTATAATTATAAGCAATATGAGCTGATTTGATTATGTGCTTAAAATCACATGGAATGTTTGATGTATAAACATACATGTATGAGTTGTAGATTGTTTTGTTTATCTAAAAACATTAAGAAATCAAATTTTATGTGTATTCATAAAGTCAAATGTGTGCAATAGAATTATTGGTAAATAGATTAAGTTGGTATTGACAAATTGTTATTTCAATTAGAGGTACATTCCATGATGAAAGAGTGAGTATTGACATGAAGGCTAGAAACGGAAGCAAATTAGGAGTGTGTGGATTCAGATATCCCGTAACTTCGAGATAACAGGTGAGAGTAGTTAAGTCTTGGGATAGATTGGAACTATCCCAAGCATGTATTCATTGTTTTTTTACCATAATGATGCTACTAAAGTTTGGATCTTAAGGTTTGTGCCATGTTACAAGAGTAATTGTGGTTGTTTGCGATGTGACTATTGTGAATTGTATAATAGATGAAATGTTATAAGTTGATAAAAGAACCCTTGCTACGCATTGTTAAGGTTCAAACCTTTAAGGAAAAAATATGGCTGGAAATGATTGATTCATGTTGTGATAAGCTTTAATTGTGTAAGAATAAATAATGAAAATTACGATCACTCTTTTAAGAATATAAAGTGATGATAAGTTTTAACTCCATGCACGGTTGCAAAACACTTGACTAATTGTTACGATTATCTTGATGACTTGTTTATGGACTGACAAGCTTGAATTGTAAAGAAAGAAGTTGCGTATATATATACGATTCAATAAAAAGAAAGATTTAGGCTATAAGGCCAATTAAATGAGAAAGAGACTTTGAGATTTACATGAGGTGAGTATCTTGAGATAAGCGTGAATTAGCTAAGTCTATTGTTTCATATTACACTTAACTAGTTATTTTGACACTAGACTTGAATGTGAATTGAATGAACTAAATTAATAATTTAAGGCATACAATGCCTCTTGATTGATTGGATAACAAGTAAAAGAAATAAAGCCTTTATTCGAGTTAGTTTAGACACAATTGACATGCCATAGAATCCGTCGAGCTCGCTAGTTTGGACTATGGTCCATGGACTACAATCCCTTGCTAAATAAGATCAAATGATCTATTGGAACCCACGGTACCTTTGTTTAATAAAGTGATAAATTTGGTACTTAGTGTACCCTTGTCTCGGTACTTTATGTACCCTTGTTGATATTACCTGTTTTGGATTCGAGTGTCTATTAACTTGTTAATCAAGGCTCAGGTTAATCTAAATATTCATAACAATGAATCTTGATAATATGAATTGAGAAATTGGACTATGTCCCCATGTTATTCAATTGGATTATGATCCCTTCATTATGAATGGACTATAAGTCCCTAGTAAAGATTCGAAATAGGCTTTATTAACGATGGAAATTGGAAGTTATAAATTAATTCAGTAAGATGTGATAATGTCCCTATGTTATTTATTGGATAGTTAATTGGGGAAATTAATATGCTCACTTATATGCACAACCGATTAACTGTGTGATCATGTATGTATTGTCTTGCCTTGAATTCCTATGTGGATGTGTATATCCATGCTTGAATGGATGCTGAATGGATACGTATATGGTATACTTAAATTGGGTGCAAACATGTATTGTGTATGTATGTTTGGAGTTGGCTATCTTTCTTGAATAGAAAGTTTGTGGAATTTTACGATTGAAATGTAATCTTATAGTCTATTCACTTAATTGATGCCTGATCATTTATGATTTGTAGATAAGCTGGTTCAATGAGTTAGCAAGTAGGTTGTGCTAATTAAGTAAAATGATGAATTTAACATTTATCCCAATAAGCCAATGGTAAATTTAAATTCACTAAATTAATTCGAGCCCTAGGTCTAACTACGACTTTAAAACTAATCCTAGATCAATCTAATTAATTTAAAAATCGTACCCTTATGAGACGAGCACACGGTTTTAAACTAATTAAATTAATTTTGCCTAATTCTAACCTAAAATTAATCTACCAAAGCCAAAGCCCATCTAAACTAAGCAAACCCTAAGCCCAAAGCACAACAAAGCCCAAACCACTAAAATAAGCACACTAAGAATATGTATATAATATTATATATTATATACTATATAAAAATATATTATATAGATTTAAAACTGTATTATATAAAAAAATGTATTATACTTATTATAAAAAACCTACATTACATGCATTAAAAATGCTTTGTATTACACATATATTGTGAAAAATTTTATATTACGTATACATAAAAAAACATATACTATATTATATATAAAACATGTGTTATTTATATATTTTAAAACCCTATTATATATTATGAAAACTATACATATAAATATCTTTCAAAACTATAAATTATATATTAAAACCAAATATCATGATATAACATATATTAAAACATGTATCACATACTATAAAAGACATGTATTATATTTTATGTAAAAACTATATATTACATACATTCATATATCATATAAAACACATTATATATATTGTATAAAAAATATATTATATCATATTATATACTATATAAAACAAATAGCAAACCATATTACAAGCTTATTTACAACAAAAATGAACAAGCATAATATAAAAGAGGGCATACAAATTGAATATGCAAGGTATATAAAAAAAGAATTTTTAAAACACTAGAAAAGGTCCCAATCGAACAAATAAAAACCTTAAAGGCCAAATTAAAGGGGAAAAAGGATGAGATTGTAAGCCGATTCAAAACTGGAAGGACCGGGGAAAGGATTTAAAAAGATGAAAACCCTTAGGGATGTAGTTTATCATGTGCATGGACTATAGTTGCGATTTTAAAATGCGGAAGCCCTTCAAGCGAGATTAAGAGGACGTGGAGGTCCTTAAATGGTGAAAAAACCGTTTTTTAAAATGAATAAACACTATATAAGCCAAGTTTCAAACCATCTTGGCCCATTTTGGCTAAAACACAGGTCTTGAGCTCTCAAACACTCTCCCCATCTCTGGTGAACGTCGCTGCTCACTAGAGAAGAAACCCAGAAAACAAGAAAAACACACTTTTTTCAAACCCAGAACTTGATTCGAACCCCTTTTTGGAAGATAGAAGCCTTTCCCCTTTCTTTTGTAAAAAGACAGAAATACAAACCCTTTTTGTTTTGAAAGAACGAAACCCAAAATCGAACCCCTTTTTAGGTTACCATTTTTTCCAATTCACTATCACGACCTCGAAAGAGCCCTCAAGTTTATTATCGGCGGGGAATGGCACCAGTCGTGTAGAAGATGAAACGTCCGAAGACTAAACGACGCATGAAGGGACTTGAAAATCGGAGGTAAAGATCTAAAACCTAATCTATGTATGCTTATGACGATATGCGAAAAAGGAAACCGAAAGAAGAGGTATACCTTGAAATGTTTGAGGCTTTTTGTTTCTATCTGCTCTATTGCCCTTGAAAATCCAGCCTCCTTACAATGTTTTAGTGCTTAGAGTTATATACCCAGGTTTACATGCATTTAGAAAAAACAGAAATGAAATTACAATTTTTTCTATTGTTGCTTCTGACATCTCTGAATTTTGGTGCAATTTTCTGAAATTCTGGTATATTGGTGCACATTTGTCCTCATTGACATATTTGTCTCCCTTGTTGGTTATGCCGTCGTGGCCAAGAGGGGACCAATGTTATTGTTGGCGTGGCTGTCAATGTGGCCCAGGTAATGGTGGGGAGCTAGAGTGTGTATCGACGTGGAAGTCGATAGGACTTTGGATGCATGCGGAATGTGAAGAGTCACGGAGCGTGCCCTACATGCGCTCGTGGGGAATGCGATGAGCTGCGCGTGCAACGTGTGTTGAAGCTAGAAATCCAGTGCGTGTGGTTCACGTGGGAACTGGAAAGTCACTCAGTTCTTCTTCATCTAGGTCGTCTGATCATGCCTTATCCAAGCGCTCCCGGTTGGCAATGCTTAAAAACCAAAGAGAACTAGGGCAGCCTCTGATTTTGCTTTAGGGCCCCTATCCGGCCTTGTAATATTTGTATACCTTGGGTTTTTGTTTTTTTAAACTGTAAATGGACCATACATTTAATAAACTTGGGCCGAATTTTATTTAGTATGGTGTACATATATTTGTATTTTTTGGGCTGATATACATAAAAGAAGGTTAAGCCCTTTATTTATATAATATGTATGGGTTGGTATATATATATATATATAGGTGGGTTTTTAATTTAACAAAACCTATAACTTGAAATGGATAAAAATCATAACTAAAAACCGGATAACAATAGTAACAAACAAATAAAGGTAAAAAGGAAATAGCAAAATAATACTCATACTATTTTTAAATTTCTAATGATAATCATATATATAACTAAGGGGTTGATTATATATAGGCCCTAATTTAATTATACTAGTAGTAGTTTTCTTTTGCTTTTGGACTTTAAATAAATATAAAGTTCTTTATTAACAAAAATGTAAAATGGGTCACCCCCGAACAAAATTAGTGACTACAACTTCTCCTCTTTGCTTATCCTTGTGGAACAAGAATAAAGCAAAGACCATAAGCACTAATTTTGTCTCACTTCCCTGACTGAAGATTCTGAGTTGCGAGTTCCTTATATTGAACTGTTCACCCTTCCTCTCTCTACAACTTGAAGCTGAGTATCTGTCTCATTTTGCCCCAAAGTCCTTGAGCTACGGGTATTTTCCCCTTTCACTCCGAAAACCCTGAGCTATGAGTATCTGCCTCCTTTGCTCTAAAAACCCTAAGCAATGAGTATTTGCCTCATTTGCTCGAAAATCTTGAGCTATGAGTATCTTCCTAATTTGCTCTAAAAACCCCGAGCTATGACTATCTACCTCATTTGCTCAGAAATTCTAATACGGTGAGTTTGAAATCCTTCGCTTGAAATCCTTGAGCTATGAGTATATGCCTCATTTGCTCTAAAAACCCCAAGCTATGAATATCTGCCTCCTTTGCTCGAAAGTTCTAATACGGTGAGCTTGAAATCCTTGTGCTATGAGTATCTGCGTCATTTTCTCTGAAATCCTAACGTGGCAAATTTGTAATCCTTCACCTGAAATCCGTGATCTTTGACGGTACTTTAACTTTCATGTTTAATCTTCCTTGATCTTCTTTTTGCTTCCTTAATCTTTGACGGTACTTTATCTCACATCCAGGTTCAACCATCGGTCTTTTCATTTTTGAATTTTTACTCTAAAACACTTTTTCAGGTTTTCACTTTAGATTTGTTTTCTCTTAAAGCGTCTTTTCCGGGTTTTCACTTCAGAGGTTTTTTTCTTTTTCCTTTTTTTATTTTCTTCTCTTTTTTTATTTTTTTCTTTCCTTCCTTTTTTCTTTCTTTCTTTTTCTTTGTGGGTGACTTTTCGGGTTTTCACATAGAGATGGCTTCAGTTTCATGATCCTTCTATCTCCAAGATATAGGCTTGTATTCTGATTTGGTCAAGGCTTGTCATCTTACCCTAACCTACCAATTAAAATCTCCTCTTGGTTTGACTTTAACATAATTCTTTGTACCACCTGCACTTAAAAGGTCAGGACATAGTAATACCGAGAAATCTTTTGCTTTTCACGAATCTACGTCAACTAACTCGTCGGATGCTTGTAAAGATAGAAAAAGGTATGAAATAATACTTCATTAATATTTAAAAAGCTTGAAGTAATTAGAAAGTCATGGAAAACATGGAAGAAAAGGAAAACAAAGTATGATGTTACGTCCCAATCATTGACTGCATGAATGATACGAGAGCCCATTGATCGAAGTAAACCTCTTGCTAGAAATTCTCCTTGGAAACATGAATCTTGAGAAGGTTCAACTTTGGGGATGCCTAATTTTCAAAAATTATCTGAGCCACACTTTTCGAGTTTTCAACTCAAATCCTCATTTGGTTTCAAGACATCGTATTTCGGTTTTCGTCTTAAACCCTACTTTTTTCTTCTCTCTTTTTATGCTTTTTTATGCATAGTACCTCTTGATTGAATCATAATTTATTGGGTTGCTCAATACCCTTCCATCCATTTATGTTAGGATCAACGCTCTTCTGGAAAATGCCTTTCTTAACAACATAAGGTCCTTCCCAATTAGACATTCACTTCCCATTAGAATCTCTTTGAATTGGAAAGATTCTTTTAAGTACTAGACCCCCCTCTCAAAATTCTCTTGGGCGAACCTTTTTATCATAGGCTTGCATCATCATTTTCTGATACATCTGCAACTGGTCAAATCGAGCTTGCACCCACTCAGCTTCTTCTATTCTCACCTCGTTTAAAATTTGAAGAGATGGAATATCCACCTCAATAGGTAGCACTACCTCCGTGCCCAATGAGTACGACGTTACCCCTGTTGAAGTACGTACAGACGTTCGGTAGGCAAAAAGAGCAAATGATAACTTTTCATGGCAATCCTTAAAGGTGTTTGTTGTAACACCCCTTCCCGTATCCATTATTGAATACGAGATAGAGATGTCACAAAATGTTTTGGTCACTAACTTTTATCTTTTTTCATTTTAGTCACTAAGTTAGCCTTATGCCAAAACCTTAGTACTAAATGACCCTTGTATAACTTAGCAAGATTTTTGGGGTATTACATCTGTGGTCTTTGATATTATCTTCTTAATATTCTTGTTGGCCGCTTCTAACTCTCCGTTCATCTTGGGACGGTAAGTAGTGGAATTATGGTGTGTTATTTTGAATTACTTGCACATTTCGACTATCATCTTGTTATTTAAATTGGTAGCATTATCGATGATGATCCTTTTTGGAAGTCCATAGCGACACATGATTTCTTTCTTTAAGAACTTGCAAATTGTACCTTTTGTGATGCTAGAATACGAAGCGGCCTCTACCCACTTGGTGAAGTAACCAATGGCTACCAGGATGAATCAATGCCCATTAGAAGCCTTTGGGTAAATTTGGCCAATAACGTCCGTGCCCCAAGCCGCAAAAGGCCATGGTGAATTCATGGTGTGAAGTGGCATTAGTGGGGAGTGTATCTTGTCGGCATAGATTTGACATCTATGACATTTCTTTGCGTAACTAATGCGATCTCCCTCCATAGTCGACTAGAAATAACCATATCTCATGATTTTTCTAGCCATTGAGAATCCACTGGCATGGGTTCTACACAAACCTCCGTGGACCTCTGCCAAAATAGTTTCGGCCTCTCGAGCATCGACACACCTCAACAACATCTGGTCTTGGCTCTTTTTGTACAAAACCTCCCGTCTAGAACGTATCCTGCTACAATTCTTCTAATGGTTCTTTTATCATTCGCATTGACCTCTTTAAGGTATATTTGGAACTTGATATATTGAAGGATATCATGGTACCATGGGTTTGCATCCACTTCTTCTTCCAAATTATAGCAAAGAGCTAGTATTTTGAATATTTGCATCTAGATTGGCTTCATTTCGGCTTCAATACTTGCTTCAAATAGTGCGGTCAATGTCACCAAAGCGTCTGCCATTTGGTTATCTTCCCTCGGGAGATAAGTGAAGCTGATCTTTTCAAAGTTTTTGACTAACTCTTAGATTAAGTCATAATACTTGACCAACTTCGGATCTCTTATTTCCCACTTTTTCTGGAGCTGGTAAATTACCAAAGAATAATCTCCAAAAACTTGGAGCACCTTGACTTTCCTTTCAATGACCGTATATAAACACATAACACAAGCCTCATACTCGGCTATATTGTTTGTGCAAAAGAATTCTAATCTTCTGGTGAAGGGATAGTAGACATTTTCTGGAGAGATTAACACTGCCCCAATTCTATGGCCTAAGGAATTGGATGCTCCGCCGAAATAGAGCTTCCACAACTCATTCTTCGAAGTAGTCTTCTCTTCGATAGTTATGCACATCAAATCTTCATCAGGAAAATTAAAGTTCAAAGACTCATAGTAATCTAAAGCGCGGCTCGCCAGAAAATCCGCTATAGCACTCCTTTGTACCATATTTTGATTCACATATAGTATGTCAAATTTAGACAACAACATCTGCCAACGGGCCAATCTCCCATTTAGTGTCGATTCTTCCATTAAAAGCTTTAACGAATCCAATTTGGATATCAACTAGGTAGTATGATACCACATATATTGCCTAAGCCTTTTGGTAGCCCATACCAGAGCACAACATAATTTTTGAATCGGTGGGTACCGTGTTTCACAATCCGTAAACTTCTTGTTCAAATAGTAGATCGTTTTCTCTTACTTCTCGGACTCATCATGTTGCCCTAGAACACAACCAATTGAATTCTCAAAATCCGTCAAGTATAAGATCAAAGGCCTATCTGGAACTGGCGCTACTAGAATCGGAGCATTAGTTAAATACTTCTTGACCTTGTCTAGAGCCTCTTGGCACTCTTCATCCCATACCCCCAGATTGTTCTTCTGAAGCAATATGAATATAGGATCACACTTATCAGTCAACTAAGAGATGAATCGAGTTATATAGTTTAATCTCCCAAAGAAACCTCGAACTTACTTTTAGGTCTGAGGTGGCGAGAGATTCTGTATGGCTTTTAATTTGTCAGAGTCAATCTTGATTCCTTTTCGGCTAACCACAAAGCCTAAGAGCTTTCTAGATATGACGGTGAAAGTGCATTTCGCTGGGTTGAGCTTTAGCTGATAATTTTTCAATCTTTGGAAGAGCTTCCTCAAGTTTTGAATATGCTCATCTTCGGTTCGAGACTTGGCAATCATATCATCCACGTATACCTCGATCCCTTTATGAATCATGTCGTGAAAAGGGTTACCATGGCTCTTTGATAGGTTGCTCCGGCATTCTTCAACCCAAAGGGCATCACCTTGTAACAAAATGTCCCCCACATAGTCACGAACGTAGTTTTCTCCATGTCGTCAGGGTGCATTCTTATTTGGTTGTACCCTGAGAAATCGTCCGTGAAAGAGAACCACGAATGTCCCGCATTGTTATCAACCAAGGTGTCAATATGGGCCAAGGGCTTACTTTATTGAGATTTCTATAATCTAGACACATGCGAACCTTTCCGTCTTTCTTAGGTACCGGGGGTATATTCTCCACCCACTCTGAGTACTTGACGACTTTCAAGAAACCAGCATCATACTGCTTTTTTACTTCTTCTCGAACCTTCAACAACGTTTCTGCTCTCATTCTTCTTAGCTTTTGCTGGACTGGTTTACATTCTAGCTTGATTGGTAGCTTATGCATCACAATATATGTGTCTAACCCTGGTATGTCTTGATAAGTCCACGAAAAATATCCTTGAATTCTAGAAGCAATTCGATCAATTCATGTCGGTCTTAGATGAAAAAACGGTGCCAATTTTCACTTCCCTTCTTTCTTCCTTCGTCCCCAAATTGAGTATCTCCAACTCTTCCTGATAAGGCAAGATTTGTTTGTCTTCACTTTCCATTAACCTGAGTAATTCATCCAGAACCTCAACTTCTATCTCATCATCCCCTGCCTGGATTTCGGCCAAGTACGATGATTGCTCAAAATTCACCTCGGGATTAGATTCAGAATCACCCATACAGTTAATAATAAGGACCTGAAACAATTTTGAAATGAATATGTATTGGGAATAATATTATTATGAATGAATGAAAATAATAGATATAAGTGCAATAAAAGAATGCAATAAATATGATGTTTACCATTTGAGGAAAAAGAGGAAAGCATCTGTTTCCTTGAATTGAAAACAAGCAAGTTGATATAGAATCCCTTTACAAAAGATCCCTATTGCTCGCGGGCAAAAGTGAATAGGGTTAGTTCCGACCATTACTCTGATTCAAACCTAGAAACTACAGATAAGGCCACACTAGCCCAATTGTTAAGTGTCTCCCCCGGGAAGCAAGGGCAGATTCCGGCCAAGAACCTGTTGTAAAATACTCTAACCACCCTAGTAGGATTAGGTAAGTTACCACAATTTCAATCAATGATTCATACAATTAAAGGTAGAGTGTTCAATTTTTTTAAGTCTTTCTTGCTCATTAAGAAAGGTTCCGAATAGGTGAGGACCTATAATGCACTTTGTTATCAAATCCAATACCAATTAAGACTTACTTGATTCCCAAGCAATCATTTGAACTAAATGAGAAGCCTATTAGATAATTTCAACATTCAATGTAACTATCAAGCATTCCAATAAGTGATTTACATGTTTTACCTTTGTGACCTTAATCAAACATATGTGCTTACAAAGTTATACATACCATTCGGTTAATTCTCTAAGTGATCAAGGTGGTTCATTTCTAACATGTAGATTACTACATTTACTTATTATTAACCAGCCAACTTCAATAGATCTATTCAACCATCACATGAATAATTCAACCATAGGAAATCTAACATTTGGCTAACAACATACAAGCTCATTAAGATGCATACATGCTCATATATACATACCATACTCTTATAGGTCATAAATGAAGTTAATTTATACAAATCATAACTAAGTGATCATAATTATACATGCCTTAGGTGCCACCATCCTAGGAGAACTATAACAAGATGGAAATATACTCTTTCAAGAAAAATGTGACTTGTACGAGCTTAGACTTCGAGATAGTATCCAATATCAACCTATATCGTAGAAATGAGACTTGAATAAGCAAAGCATAGTGAGTGAGTTAAAGTTACAAGGCAATCAATACAATAAGTCTCAACTACGAACCATCAAATAGATGGTACAGTTCCCCCATCAATAATGAACCATTCCACTAGGCAACAATACTAGCTACATTTCTAGTGACAAGTACCTTGTCAAATCCCTCCTACTGTCGCCAGTGACCAATAACAATACTTCCCTCCTACTGTCGCCAATTAGGGACCAATGTCCTGGACCGTAGTCCACCCCGATAATGAGCTCTATAGACTCTATGGCATGCCAACTATAACTACGACCGACTCAAGACCAAGGCTTACAATAGTTATCACTTTTAATCAATTAGGAGGAGCATGATTCAATTAAATGTGCACATTTTGTGACAATATCCCCCTTTCATTCGAATAGGGCTCAAGCCAATACCAATATCAATGTTTCAATAGTCAATGAAGACGTGTCAAACAATATGTCATTAAACAATGAATTAAATTACTTCTATCTATAGCATCATGCTTCATTTCAAGATAGTTCAATTAGGCAATAAGCATATCATGTCAATCAATAGCAATTCAAGCATTCTTCACAATCAAGTAACCACTCAAAAGAGCACTTACCTTGCTAATGCTCCGTAGCAAGCTCATTATACAATTTATACTTAAGAATCAATAAGAAATACAAATCAGAATTAGACTTGGAGAGCTTACCGCCCTCTCTAAACTTTAAACTACAATCACTGGAATTTTTCGAGCTATTGTCGATCCCGGATGGTAATCGCTTTCCCTCTACAAGCTTGCTGATCTAAGTGAGCCCCTTTTTTCTCAATCTCCACTTGATCTAACATTCATACAATGCATAGTGTATTAGATACAATCCAGCAACCAATTGAGTCATTATGTGACCCATATATTCAAGCATTCAATTCAATACAATCATCAAGACAATTGCTGCCTCGTAGAATGTGCACTACTTACTTAAATGTTCATATATTTTATTCAGTATGTCAGAATTTCAAACCGTTTACACGTTAGAAAGCTAACTTAATTTTCCTTCTAACCATATAGGCCTTACAATTTTATTCATAGTGAATTAATACAGTTTTTTATATAAAGGTGGCCCAAATTGTGTCATTGGACAGTTTGCACTGTCCTTAGAGATTAGTCTCTACTACTTGTTTTATAACTCGGAATTGAATTCCGTTTGTTGCATACGAAACTAGACATACACTTGATTATATTCATATAAGATTTGCTCCCTAATTTGGTCTTTGTGATTTTATATAGATTTTCAAACTCACTGTCCAAAATAGAGTATTCTAGACAGCTTTCCTTTAGCTAGATCCTAGCTTTTTAAATCACTTAAACAAGGATCCTAACATGATTGTTCAATATATACACTCATTCATACATGTCTAAATCAGTCCAATTATGTGTCAATCCTATAAAAATAGGGCAATTGAACAATATTTCCAATTTAATTCATTTAGACATCAATTCACTAGAATTTTCAGCAACCACAATTTCAATTCACATATCAATCATCCATTGTAATCATCATCCAAATTTTCCAGCATCTAGCATAGCATTTCACTATCAATTTGGTCATTGACAACATCAATTTCTCCAACTCATTCGAATGGCATATCAATTTCATGGATTGATCAATCAATTGAACTTCTTAAATAGTTCATAGCATCAATTCACTATCTATTCATCAAATTCATGTAATTGAAGCAAGAACCCTAAATCTTCATGCATCATTTGAATCTATAACACATTAAGGAAGATATTTTACCTTCATATCAAGATTATATGAATGTTAGCAACTCCAATTTCACCCAATTTCAAGCTTGAAGCTATGAATCATGGAGTTTTCTCACTCAACTCCTTTTTCTCTTCTTTTCTTCATCTTATCGGCACTAGGGGAAGAAGATGATAATGAATCATCAATTAATTCTCCCAAAATGACTAATTTGTCCTTAATTATCCTTTAAGTAATGACATGTGTAGGGGAATTTTAGGAACGTAAGAATTTTGCATGCATTCCTTCAATTTGTCACTGATTTCGGTTTGGTCACTTATACATTAGGTTACCACTTTTTCTTTTATAGCATTCTAGTCCTTAATAACTAGACTTATTATGTTGTTTTCAATCAATTAGGGATCAAATGAAGGCATTTTAGTAACTTTTTTTATTCTAGTTTTGAGGATATTACAATTCCCCCTTAAAGAAATTCGTCGTCGAATTTACCTGAGGGGAATAGATGAGGGTATTGCTTTCTCAATGCTGTTTCGGGTTCCCAAGTGGCTTCTTTTACATTGTGGTTCTTCCATAGAACTTTCACCAATGGCACATTCTTATTCCGAAGTCTCTTGACTTCTTTATCAAGCATTTGAATTGGCTCTTCATCGTACGATGGATCAGGATTAAGTTCCACTTCATCAAGTTCTAGAACATGTGATGGATCTGATCAATATTTCCTCAACATCGATACATGTAAGTTTTTGTGGATTCTATTGAATTCAGCAGGGAATGCTAGCCTGTAAGCAATTGGACCGATCTTTTCCAAGACTTCAAAGGGTCCGATGAATCGAGGGCTTAGTTTACCCTTCTTCCTGAATCTGAGGATTTTCCTCTATGGAGATACCTTCAAGAATACGTAATCTCCCACTCTATATTCAATGTTTCTTCTCTTGAGATCGGCATAAGCCTTTTGCCTATCAAAGGCCTCTTTCAGTGTACTATGAATCACCCAATCTTGATTTTCGGTTTCACAAAGTAATTCAGGTCCTAAGACCTTGTTTTCCCCTAATTTAGACCAGTATAGGGGAGTTCTACATCTCATGCCATACAATGCTTCGAATGGGGCCAGTTTGATAGAAGCTTGATGGCTGTTGTTGTAGGCAAACTCAACTAATGATAAAGATTTATCCCGGTCTTTACCGAATTCAATAATGCAAGCTCGAAGCATGTCTTCAAGCACTTGGATTACCCTTTCAGATTGTCCATCAGTTTGTGGATGGAAGGCAGTGCTAAAGTTCAGCTTAGTTCCCATAGCTTCTTGAAGTGCCCTCCAAAATCGAGAAGTAAAACGAGAGTCCTAATCTGATATAATAGATCTAGGAACACCGTAGAGCCTGATTACTTCTTTCAAGTATAATTCAGCTAGCTGTTTGAGGCTCATGTTCATTCGAACAGGTAGGAAGTGAGCCGATTTGGTGAACCTAGCAACGATCACCCAAATAGCATCATTTTTCCTTGGTGATAGAGGCAATCCTAATACGAAGTCCATTGTTATACACTCCACTTCCATTGAGGTAATTCGATGGGTTGTAGGAGTCCAGTAGGTAGTTGGTGTTCGGCCTTCACCTTCTGGCAAGTGAGGCACTTCGATACAAAGTTAACAATATCGGCCTTCAATCCCAACCACCAATAGACTTCCTTTAAGTCCTTATACATCTTGATCACTCCTGGATGTATTGAAAAATGACTATTATGTGCTTCTTGAAGCATTTCCCTCTTAAGAGTTGGATCATTGGGTACACAAACTCGATTCTTGAAGTAGGGCACACCATTCGATTAAAGTGAGAATTTAGTGCTCGGTTTGGATTCAATTTCTTTCAATATCTTCTGAAGTTCGGGATCATTTTGTTGAAGCTATTTGATCCTCGAATTCAGGTCGGATTGAACTTGAAGTTCTGCCACATCTCTGATTCTTTTGGAGCTTAAAATGGGCATTGAAAGTAGTTGAAGCTACAATTAAAGGATTTCGATTAGTGGATTCATATCATCCATTCGAATAGGGGATAAACAATGTTGGAAATTCATATTCGATCTTACTAATTGAATGTTTGCGACTGAGTGCATCAACCACAACATTTGCCTTGCCCAGGTGGTAATCAATGATTAGATCATAGTCTTTTAGTAGTTCCACCCATCTTCGTTGTCGAAGATTTAACTCCTTCTGAGTTAGGATGCATTTTTAACTCCGATGATTCGTAAATAATCAACATTTCTCTCCATATAGGTAATGTCTCTAGATCTTTAAAGCAAACACGACCGCAGCTAGCTCTAAGTCGTGTGCTAGATAGTTTAATTCATGTGGCTTGAGTTGCCGAGAAGCATAGGAAATGAATGACCTTGTCGTCTTGCATCAATACACACCCTAAACCGAGATGGGAAGCATCACTGAAGACTGAAGAGTTTTTTCCCGATTCAGGTTGGATTAGAATAGGAGCTTGAGTTAGGACTTTCTTTAATTGATCAAAGCTCCTTTGCAGGTCCTCGGACCATTTAAATGGAGTATTCTTTCGAAGGAGTCAAGTCAATGGAGTAGCAAGAATCGAGAACCCTTTGACGAATCTTTGGTAATACCCGACTAAACTGAGAAAACTCCTCACCTTGCTAACATTTCTTGAAGTCCATTCGATGATGGTTTGAATATTCTTAGGATCAACCTTTATCCCTTCGGCCGAGATAACATGGCCCAGGAAGGATACTTCCGAGAGCCAGAACTCGCATTTGCTCAATTTGGCATATAGCTTATTCTCCCTTAGTGTTTGGAGTATAATTCAAAGGTCATTAGCATGTTCTTCTTTGTCCTTTAAGTAGACAATCATGTCATCAATAAAAACAACCACGAATTTGTCCAAATAGGGTTCGAACACTCGGTTCATTAAGACCATGAAATCCGCTAGAGCATTGGTTAGCCCGAAGGGCATAACTAGGAACTCGTAGTGACCATAATGAGTCTTGAAAGCTGTTTTGGGTACATCCGAGTCTTGTATTCTCATTTGATAGTACCCCGATCGCAAATCAATCTTGGAGAAGACTTTGACATCCTTGAATTGATCGAACAAGTCCTCAATACTTTGCAATGGATACTTGTTCTTGATAGTGAGCAAGTTTAGCTGACGATAATCAATACATAGCCTCATCGACCCGTCTTTCTTCTTAACGAACAATACAGGTGCTCCCCAGGGTAAAGAGCTAGGTTAGATGAAGCCCTTGTCTTGAAGCTCTTGCAATTATTGCTTAAGCTGTTTGAGTTCAATAGGGGCTATTCGATATGGAGCGATGGACACTAGATCACTCCTGGGTTGAACTTCAATCTTGAATTCGACTTTCTGAATAGGGGTAAATCGCAACAATTCCTCAGGAAAAACATCAGGGAAGTCAAAAACAACAGGGAATAAACTCACCTCAAATTCAATTTCATCACTTTTAATCATAGCAGAAAAGATGCTAATAGGTTTCTTATCGATCAAGGTAATGGATTTTTCTCCTAAACCTCGGAGGAACAAATTTCTCTTTTGGAAATCTATCCAAGCTTGATGCCTTCCTAACCAATCTAATCCTAGAATGAGACCGAATTCAACAAAAGGTAACAATAACAAGTCAGGCAGGAATGGGATGCCCTGGATAAACAAAGGTCAATCCTTACATATTTGGTTTACTATTACATTATCTCATAAAGGATTGGTAGCAATTAAACTACAACTGCCATATTCCGGCTTCAATTTAAGCTTTTCAATTAAAGGAGATCTTATGAATGAATGAGCTGATCCAGTATGAAATAAAGCATAAACAGGATAAGTATCGAGGTAGATTGTACATGCAATTACGTCAGGAGATTCTTCCTCCTTCCAACCCCAGATATGATAGACTCGAGCAGGTGCTCGGGACTCTTGATATGTAGCATTAAACTCTTGGCCTTTGCTCTTCCCATAGTTGCCTGAGTTAGCTTGCTTCGAACCTTTTCTCCTGGGTGAAGGAGCTTGATTCGATTTGTGAGAAACATGAGAAGGCAACTTGTTCGAATTTTGGGGGCAATCTTTGACATAGTGTGTTGCGTCTTCGCACAAGTAACAAGCATTAGTGAGCTTTCTATAAACCCCGATATGATTCTTTTGACAAGTCTTGCAAGTAGGGATTTGGTTCTACCTCTCGGTATTCCCGATGCTATCCAAGGACACCATAGGTGTTGAGGATCTGGACATAGCTTGTGGCTTGGGTATATAGCTACCCTTAGAGAAATTTCCCTGATTGGAAGAATTTCCTCCATGATGCTTTTGTTTCTTATTGCGCCAATGAGGCTTGTGATCATCCCTCGATCTTTTGTTATCTCGGGACTGATTCTCTAACCATTTTGCCGAAATGTTCATCTTGGCTTCGGTAGCTATAAATCGGTTGAATAGTTCTTGGAAGTCAGTAATCCCCAAAGCAGTGAACATGGGGCATAACTCATCATTAAGACCATTAATGAACAGTCTACACTTGTCTTCCTCTTTCTTTATGAATTCTGCGTCGTATTTGCAATATTTGCAGAATTCACTAACATACTACTCGATAGGCTTTCCTCCTTTTTTTAGGTACAATAACTTTTTGCGATCAGCACGTTTCTGATCACTTATATACTTCTTTTTTAACTCTTTAAGGAAGAATTCCCAGGTGACAATTTCTTCAAGTGCTGCCAAGGTAGTAGTTTCCCACCAATTCAATGCCTCCTCGGCCAATAAAGCTACTGCACACTCCAGATTGTATTCATCTAAGCACTACAGTTTCTTAGACAAGATTCTTGTCATATTCTTCAACCAGTACTCCGCTTCTCCTGGCTTGTCTTCACTTGTTCCAGTGAAGGTGTAAGCTCAGTGTTGAGCTAACTTATCAATAGGAACTCTTGCTGGTTTTGCTATCGGAGGGTCAGAAGTACTTTGCCTTATTAAGATAATCATCTGATCAAACATCTCATTCAGACTGGAGAATCATTCTCGTTGAATAGGATAAATCACGGGAACTTCTTGCTGAACATGTTAGGGTTCAACAGGCTTTAGGGGATCCTAGTTCATCCTTACGCTCCATCCCTCATTGGAGGAGCCAGTCAGGCTTTCATTATCCTTGCCCAATCTTGTTTCCGACATTCTATATATAAGAAATAAGAGAAGTCAAGCTCAAGTTACAATCCAATCAATATTCAAGTCACTTTTAGGTGGCACCTAAATGATCAATGACAATAGCCTATTCATGCAATAGACCCTAGAATCATGAAACCATAAGCTCTGATTACCATTCTGTAACATACTCTAACCACCTTAGTAGGATTAGGTATGTTACCACAATTTCAATCAATGATTCATACAATTTAAGGTAGAGCGTTCAATTTGTTTTAAGTCTTTCTTGCTTATTAAGAAAGGTTTCGAATAGGTGAGGACCTATAATGCACTTTGTTATCAAGTTCAATACCAATTAAGACTTACTTGATTCCCAAGCAATCATTTAATCTAAATGAGAAGCCTATTAGATAATTTCAACATTCAATGTAACTATCAAGCATTCCAATAAGTGATTTTTATGTTTTACCTATGTGACCTTAATCAAACATATGTGCTTACAAAGTTATACATACCATTCGGCTAATTCTCTAAGTGATCAAGGTGGTTCATGTCTAACATGTAGATTACTACATTTACTTATTGTTAACTAGCCAACTTCAATAGATCTATTCAACCATCACATGCATAATTCAACCATAGGAAATCTAACATTTGGCTAACAACATAAAAGCTCATTAAGATGCATACATGCTCATATATACATACCATACTCTTATAGGTCATAGATGAAGTTAATTTATACAAACCATAACTAAGTGATCATAATTATACATGCCTTAGGTGTCACCATCCTAGCAGAACTATAACAAGATCGAAACATACTCTTTCAAGCAAAATGTGACTTGTACGAGCTTAGACTTCGGGATAGTATCCAATATCAACCTGCATCATAGAAATGAGACTTGAATAAGCAAAGATTAGTAAGTGAGTTATAGTTACAAGGCAATCAATACAATAAGTCTCATCTACGATCTATCAAATAGATGGTATGGTTCCCCCATCAATAAGGAACCATTCGATTAGGCAACAATACTAGGTACATTGCTATATTTTCAATCCAATAACAATACAATGCTTGAAGTTTAGACATGCTAAATCATCCAATTCGACTACTTTAGTCATAACATATCCTTTGATCACAATCAATGTTTCAATACACAAGCAATCTTATAAGCAATATTCAATAGTTCATGGCATTTGATGTTTTCTTTACAATCAAGCAATCTCATAAGCAATGTTCAATATAGTTCATGGCATTTGATGTTTTCTTTACAATCAAGTAATCTCATAAGCAATGTTCAATCAATGTTTCAATATCAATAGTTCATGGCATTCAATTTTCCTTTACTATCAATCAATGCAATTCAATGTAGCAATAGGTTCAATGTACATAAGTTATTAGTTTGTTTTAGGTATAGCCTTGAGAATCGATTACTCAGTCTAGATACTCGAGTCTCCAACCAAACTGTCGCCAATAACAATAGTCAATATGGTACCAAGTACCTGGTCAAATCCCTCCTACTGTCGCCAGTGACAAATAACAAAAATCCCTCCTACTGTTTCCAATTAGGGACCAATGTCCCAAACCGTAGTCCACCCCGATAATAAGCTCTATAGACTATATGGCATGCCAACTATATCTAAGACCGACTCGAGACCAACACTTACAATAGTTATCACTTTTAATCAATTAGAAGCATGATTCAATTTAATGTGCACATTTTGTGCCAATATCCCTCTTTCATTCGAATAGGGCTCAAGCCAATACCAATATCAATGTTTCAATAGTTAATGAAGGTGTGTTAAACAATATGTCATTAAACAATGAATTGAATTACTTATATCTATAACATCATGCTTCATTTCAAGATAGTTCAATTAGGCAATAAGCATATAATGACAATCAATAGCAATTCAATCATTCTTCACAATCAAGTAACGACTCAAAAGAGCACTTACCTTGCTAATGCTCCATAGCAAGCTCATTATACAATTTATACTTAAGAATCAATAAGAAATACAAATCAGAATTAGACTTGGAGAGTTACCGCCCTCTTTAAACTTTAAACTACACTCACTGGAATTTTCTGAGCTATTGTCGATCCCAGATGGTAATCCCTTTCCCTCTACTAGCTTGCTGATCTAAGTGAACCCCTTTTTCCTCAATTTCCACTTGATCTAACATTCATACAATGCATGGTCTATTAGATATAATCTAGCAACCAATTGAGTCATTATGTGACCCATATATTCAAGCATTCAATTCAATACAATCATCAAGACTGTTGATGCCTCGTAGCATGTGCACTGCTTACTTAAATGTTCATATCTTTTATTCTGTATGTCGGAATTTCAAACCGTTTACATCGTTAGAAAGCTAACTTAATTTTTCTTCTAACCATATAGGCCTGACAATTTTATTCATAGTGAATTAATACAGTTTTTTATATAAAGGCAGCCCAAATTGTGTCACTGGATAGTTTGCACTGTCCTTATAGATTAGTCTCTACAACCTATTTTATAACTCGGAGTTCGATTCCGTGTTGCATACGAAACTAGACATAAACATGATTCTATTCATATAAGATTTGCTCCCTAATTTGGTCTATGTGATTTTATATAGATTTTCAAACTCACTGCCCAAAACAGAGTATTCTGGACAACTTTCCTTTAGCTAGATTCTAGCTTCTTATTTAACTTAAACAAGGATCCTAACATGATTGTTCAATATATATACTCATTCCTACATGTCTAAGTCATTCCAATTTTGTGTCAATCCAATAAAAACATGGCAATTGAACAATATTTCCTATTTGATTCATTTATACATCAATTCACTAGAATTTCCAGCAACCACAATTTCAATTCACATATCAATCATCCATTCTAATCATCATCCAAAATTTCTAGCATCTAGCATAGCATTTCACCATCAATTTGGCCATTGACAACGTCAATTTCTCCTACTCATTCGAATGGCATATCAATTTCATGGATTGATCAATCAATTGAACTTCTTAACTAGTTCATAGCATCAATTCACTATCTATTCATAAAATTCATGTAATTCAAGCAAGAATCCTGAATCTTCATGCATAATTTGAATCTAACACATTAAGGAATATATTTTACCTTCCTATCAAGATTATATGAATGTTAGCAACTCCAATTTCACCCAATTTCAAGCTTGAAGTTATGAATCATGGAGTTTTCTCACTCAACTCCTTTCTCTCTTATTTTCTTCATCTAATCGGCACTATGGGAAGAAGTTGATAATGAATCATCAATTAATTCTCCCAAAATGACTAATTTGTCCTTAATTATCTTTTAATTAATGACATGTGTAGGGGCATTTTAGGAATGTAAGAATTTTGCATGCATTCCTTCAATTTGTCACTGATTTCGGTTTGGTCACTTATACATTAGGTTACCACTTTTTCTTTTATAGCATTCTAGTCCTTAATAACTAGACTTAGTATATTGTTTTCAATCAATTAGGGATCAAATGAAGGCATTGTAGTAACTTATTTTATCTAGTCTTGAGGATATTATACATGTCGCTCTCTCCATCCTCAGTCATTACATTAACATCCATTCCTTCTAATATCTCGCTGAACCTTTCCTCCTCACTGAGCTTGGCATCCTCTAAACTAGCCTCGTGTAGCTTTTGTCCCACGTTGATTATCCTGCCAGACACAAAAACATTCTTTATGTCGGGATAAGTCATAGGCTCCCACAAGATGTCCTCACCTTTGAATCTAGCCTTCCTTTATTCCTCTCTCTTCTTCCATTCTAACTTCCTTTGCTAGAAATTGGGTTTATGGCCAAGCCCGAATTGATTTTTCTTGCCGATAACACTCTTAGATTGCTATTACCTTTCCAAAAATACTGTTTCTAATACCAATTTTATAATATTTTTTCTTATTTTTAGGTACATTTAGTTGCATTAGGCTATTAGAATCATGTATTTACATAAGGAGTTTAGTATTCTGTTTATGCCAGTGTGAAGGGTTTTTTTGTGGCTATTTTGCAGGTTTGGCATAGGATTTGGCAAAGGAATGCAGTGCAGTAAAGAATTCCAGAGAAAATGTCGACTGTTGTTGACATAGATGGACCAAACAATGCCAAGCACCGGTTGGCAGAGAAGTGAACTTGATGCCATGCCAAGGACCATTGGCAATACTAGCTCGAAAAAATAGGACTAGATGAAAATGTGGAAAAATAGCACTTGATCAAGCTCTATAAAAATAGGATGGCAAAAAAATCGGATGCCAAGCTAGTCTGGCACAAATGGACCGAATGATGCCAATCTTGGCTAGCGAAAGATCGAAGACTGATGACATCAGTCCTAGACTAATACATCAGCCCTAGTCAAGATGACATCAGCCCTAGTCAACCTGATGTTAGTCCTAGGATGAAAAGTGCGGCTAAGATGATCACAAGCCTTAGCCTGCCCAAATTCAAACCCTAAGGCTTATCCTAGGGCTTCCCACGCATGCCTATATAAAGGATATCAAGCAAGCACATAAGAGGCGACACATTGGAGATCAAATTGAGAAAAGGCTGCCTTCTTACACACTCTCTTAGTTTATTTGGTTTTTATTTGATGATGTTAAATGATTTTGGTTTTTGGATGGAAACCCTACCATGAACTAATTTTCTTAATTTTGTTGGAGGATGTTTGGTTTAAATGTTGATTTTATGCTTTAGTTTATTTAATGATAATTCTATTTCGGCAAAGTTTTTCTATTTGGCATACTTGAATTTTTACTAAATACTTTGCCAAGTGAGAGCTGGCCATGTTAGCCTATTGCTCCTCAATATCTTAACAGACTTGGGGTGGCAACGATTGAGTTATTGAATACTAAGGAGATATAAGGGTTTTTATATGATAGACTTAGGGCAATGACCATCGAGAGAGGCTTTGCTAATTTTGATTCTGCTCGACAAATAATGCCAAGATATATTGACATTAAAGGATGGAAAGGCATGAAAAATGTAGAAACCAGGCATTCCCTGCCAACGCTCATCACTCATTAAAAGTCCTTCCTTGCCAACGTTTTTACTTCACTTTTATTTATTTTCTTTTTAAAGTATTTCCAAAACAAACTTTCAAAACAAACATCTTTTCTTCCAAGGAAAGTAACAATCAAACAATCGAATTCCAAGTCAATCTTTGTGGGATCGATACTCAGCTTAACTATTGTATTACTTGCAGACCGTGTATACTTGCACGTAAAAGACTCTTGGCACCGATTTACTAATACATACATTTTGCCCCTTTTGCCAGCATTCACTTACACATATTTTACCGAGTCTACAAGTTTTTGGTGCCGCTACCGGCGATTGCAACGAAGTTGATTGCTTTTGACTTTTTAATTGTCTTTCTTTTATTTTGTTTTTTACTCGGTGTATGACCAAAAGCCGCCCTGTGGTGGACGAGTGGCCATACGATCCGAAAATTGAGAGAACCTTGAGGAGGTTAAAGATAAGCTTCTAAGAGATGAATAATCAAGGTAATCGAGGGAACGATATGGTGAACAATGAAGGCAATCTACATAAAAATGAGATAGCACCACCACATATTGTCTCAATTGTCGATGAAGAGAGACCTATTAAAGAACATTCAGCACCAAACATTGACAATTTAATGCTAGGACTTGTTGGCAAAGAGGTAAATGAACAAAATTTTAAACTTAAGCCGGTAATGATTCAAACTCTTTTGAATATAGGTCAATTTGATGGAGCACTTACTGGAGATCCTAGGCAATATTTGAAGCAGTTCATGGAGATTTTCCAATTATTCCAACAAAATAGAGTATCTGGAGCCACTGTGAAGTTGAGTTATTAACTTTTTCCTTGAGAGATAGAGCCAAGGATTGGCTCAATTCTTTGCCATCTGGCTCAATCACTTCATGGGCAGACCTATGCTAGAAGTTCTTGACATGATTTTAGCCGCCAACACTCACTGCCAAGCTACAGGGCGAGATTATTACATTCAGGTAGGCTGATGATGAAACATTATATGATGCCTGTGGGAGATTTAAAGATCTGTTGAGAAGGTGTCCTATGAACAGATTCTCGAATTAGACCCAAATTCAAACCTTCTACAACGGATTGAATGCACAAACAAGGATTGTTGTTGATACTTGAGCAGCCAGTTCCTTGCTAGACAAGAAGTATTCAGAGGCTATTGATATTCTTCAAAGAATTGCAATTAATGACTATGAATATCCTACTGCTAGACTCAGGACTGAAACCAAAGCCAGTGGGAAATTGAAGGTTGATGAACTAACATCCATTCATGTCGATATTTCCAACCTCACCACCATGGTGAGATCGTTGCAAAAGAACAATGAGTCCTAAGAAGTTAAAGCACTAGAACTCTTCTGTATAATATGTGGAGAGAATCATCATGTGGAAGAATGCCATGCCAATCATGAATCGCTAAATTTTGTTGGCAATGCTAATCATTACTATAATCTTAACTCCAATTCTTATAATACAGGTTGGAGACAACACCCTAACTTAGCTTGGGGAAATCAAGGAGGTAACCAGCACTATGAACAACGCCATAATGCCAGAGGCAGAATAACAATGTCATGCCAGCATTCAATGGCAATGCGATGGCATTTTATCAAAATGTTGTGCCACAGAGAGCTCAAAACAATTACCAACAAGGGCAGAGATTCAACCAAGGAGGTCCTCCCACTGATTACATGGAAAATAATGATGTCACAATCTAGAGTTTGGTAGCAACAATGAGAAACTTGGAAATTCAAATTGGATAACTTGTCAATACACTAAACAATCAACCCCAAAGAGCCTTTCCAAGTGACACTGAAGATACTCGACACAAAGACAATGAGCAATGCAAGGCTATAACCTTTCGAAGTGGTAAGCAGTGCAAGGCAAAGATGGCTGCCAAGCAGCCAGTTAACTGCCAAAGTAAAAAGCCAGTGCCGACAAACAAGGCTAAAGAAGCAGAGAAAGAGGAAATTAAAATAGATGATGCCAGTACCAGTGCCAGAAACGATGCCAACAATGATACCAAACATGATGCCAACATTGATGATAAATAGACTAAGGCTAAACAGCATACTAATGCCAAAACAGATGCCAACACTGCCTCGGTAAAGCTGGCAGCACCAGCATATGTTTATCCACCGCCACCATTTCCAACAAGACTTCAAAAGCACAAACAGGACCAGCAATTTAAGCGCTTCTTAGATGTTTTTAAGTAGTTGCAAATTAATATTCCATTGGTAGAAGCCCTTGAGCAAATGCCCAACTATGTAAAATTCATGAAGGATATTCTGTCCAAAAAGAGAAAGTTGGGAGACTTTGAAACTGTTCCTCTCACTGAGAGATGTAGTGCAGTGATCCTAAACCGATTGCCACCAAAGCTGAAAGATTTGGGAAGTTTCACTATTCCCTGCACAATTAGCAACAAATTTATGGGCAAGGCATTGTGTGACTTGGGAGCTAGCATCAACTTGATGCCAGTGTCAGTTTTTAGGAAGCTTGGCATAAAAGCAAGACTTACCACCGTGACACTCTAGCTGGCCGACCGATCCTATGCGCATCCCAAGTGTAAGATTGAGGATGTATTAGTGAAGGTAGACAAATTTATCTTTCCAGTTAATTTTATCATTTTGGATTATGAGGCCAATGTTAATGTTCTGATTATTTTAGGCAGGTCATTCCTTGCCACGGGTAGGGCTCTTATTAATGTTCACAAAGGGGAACTAACAATGCTGTGAATGACCAACATGTTACTTTTAATGTGTTCCAAGCTTTGAAATGTGCATATGGACCTGATGAATGTCAAGCCGAGGAGATGATGGAGTCCATTTATACTATGGACATGACACAGTTATGCTAGGATACAAAATTTGATGCCAGCATGCTTGATGGCATAGCTGAACTATTTGAAGAACCTGAGGAATCAGCCTTAGAGGCTGAAGATATAAGTTATTTTGAGCCTCTACAATTGGCCGATAGAGAGAAAAAATAACCTAAACCATCAATTGAGGAACCACCAGAGTTGGAGCTAAGCCACTACCAAAGCACTTGAAGTATGCTTACTTAGGTAAACACTCAACTCTGCCAGTGATCATTACCGTTGATCTCACTAATTGTAACATCCCAAAACTGGGCCTAGACGGAATTTGATTTCGGTGATTGAAAATCTCAATTTAGAAAGTCAGATTATAGAGTTGACTTTCGACCGAGTGGTCAATTGTTGAATTATTGAGTCCCCAATTAAGCATTGATACTATAAAGGATTATATTGTGAACTTTGAAACATGGTTTAGTGATCAAACTGAGAAAATTGAAAGTTCAGGTGGTAAAAGTATAGATAATAAAAAATTGAGGGACTAATATTGCGATTAGCCCTTCCTCAATCTTAATCACCACATACGTGGGATTAAGAAATTGAGTTCCTTCTATTGAAGGAAAGCCCGATTGAAATTGAAAGTAAAAAAGAAAAAAAAGACTTACCCAATGGATTGTTAGCAAGCACCTTACTTCATCTTCTCCCAAACACGCACCTCCATAGAAGGTGAAAGCAAGCTTTGATTTCCTTAATTGTAGCTATCAATCGGGCAAATAGCTTTCCTTTGTCGATTTACCAGATCCATGGGTTAATCATGTTTAATCTTGAGTATATGGGTTAGGTTAAACCCTAGAGATTCCTTGGGGATGTTAAGGCTTGTTTATTATTGTTTATTATAGTTATTGAGTTGCTACAATTCCGTTATCGATATTGAAAACCTCATAATCTCAATTTTATGTAGCTAAATACAACCAAGGTGAAGAGTCATCAAATCCTCTCAATTCCGCAAAGTTCAAGAACAAGGGAGTTGTCATCCGGGAGCATTGAAAGCCTTAAAATAATCGGTGAGTGTAGTCAGAGTCAAGGGAATGGCTAGGTGCGTTCCCGATTTCATTAACGTTTAATTATTGCATTTCTATCATTGACCAAGGTACGTTTGTATTTGAGCCTTGTAGGAGGCATCATCAGTAAGCTTGTTACACTATAGGTTGAATACTGAGTCATTACATGATCATTGATATTATGATAGGGTTGAAATAAGCCATGTTAGACAAATCACAAATCATTGTCATTGATATTGTATTGCTATTGTTATTGTTACCGTTATAGCTATTGTTAATGTTATTGATATTGCTATCGATAAGTATTGAATCCTTGGACATGAAAGGACATGAGATACAATTGGCCTGCCATAGAATTCACGAGCTCATTGGTAAGGGGTGGACTACGGTCCTTGAGCTAAGGTTCTCATTGGTGATGTTGGCGAGATGTGATTATGTTGGTCCTATTGGCGTTGTTGGCAGATATTAACCATTCATTGTTGGTGATGTTGGTTGGGAATTCATGTATCCACTACATGTCAATCCAAGGGAAATATATGTGTAAAAGTGTTGCAAGTATTGCTAAAATATGTTTTGAGATGCATTTTCATTGTTTTTACATGATATGATTTTCATTGATGTTCATACAATTGTCTTGACTGTTGGAGTATGCCCAAAGACCAATTATGAGATGGTTGTTAAAGACATACTTATTTATCTTGTTTATTAATAAGAAGCCATTTTTATTATTTCAGTCTTATTCTATGTATCTATAAATAAACTGAATTGTAATAAAGTCCTTAGAATAATATACCTATTCTTGAATGTCCTTAGTCGAGAATTATTGTGGGCTTGAACAACAATAATGTATTAAGACTAATATGTAGTTGATTGATGACAAAGTATTGTCATTGACATAGAGATGTCAAAATCAATACATAAGTATGTGTTAGGGAGCGACATACTGGACTGACCCGCTATGAGCATGTTTCTTGATTTGTTATGTGACAGTCACAACATTGCTCATGGTGATAACTACATGTATGATCCTTAGACTTGAGATCATCATTATTTCAACATCGTGAGTGACATATTTTGATATGGTCAAATGTGTGTCGTAACTGACTACAGTATAATGACTGATATTGGATATGTCACAATCCATGTAGCGAAATATGGTTGATCAAGATAGGATTTGTCCCTCCTACAAAATATGAGTAATATCATAGGCCACTTGATTGAGTGAAACTAGAAAATGCATAGCCATGATCGAATGAATTTCTATGAGATGCCATAGTTATTCGTTTATAATAGTCCACTCAAGATATCAAGAAACATTAGATGACCTATACAAGTGTGACTAATCCATTACTTGTGTGTGATCTAGATATGAGGACAAAAGGATGAAATACATAAAAGAAGTTAATCACGAAAAAAGGATAAATCAAACCATGATTTATGTAACTTGGGTAACAATGATGTATTGCTAGATGCCCCACTCATTGCTTACAATATTAGAATTGTTCTGGATATTACTGCTAACATTACATGAACCTACAAGGGTCACACCCTATGATTGAAACGAACAAATATCGACTACATAGCATGTGTACAAACTTGTGGTACACGTAATTAGTGAGAAATTGAAATTGTTAATTTCGGTCTTATACATATGTTAATATTTGAGAAGTTATTGTAATTATCAAATATTATATATATACATATATCTTTAAAATAAAACTAATTAAAGTAGAATCAGATTCTACATGTTTAATTCTATTCGGTTAAATATATTGTATATTTAAAGAATATGAATTTAATTAGAATTAGGTTTTTGAATGCTATATAAAGGCATAAGATCTAGCAGCCAAAATATGTCGTTTTTGATAATCATCTCTAATAGTTAGAGAAGAGAAAAAATTATTCGTTTTATTCGGATGGACTGTGTAAAGGTCGGAACGCTGCTATGACGACTCGCTGCAGAATTTCAGATTGGTTGAGGTAATGTTTTTTTCATCCTTTATCACCCTAAATTTCTCCCTTGTACATGGATCACTGGTGGATTACGTCGGATAATTATTTCACTGCACCATGGGGTGTTCCGGCATTTCCTAATAGTGGTATTAGAGCCACTTGTACGATATGAATTTGGACTTAAATACTTGGATGATGTTTTTGTATGAGATGCATGTTTTACCTTTTATGTTTTGACGAGTATGCGATGTTTGTGTGAAATGTAGAAATTGAATCTAGTCGCGATTAATATGTTAATATGTTTTAACAAGTTTTTACGATCGATGGTTAAGTGTTAATCATGTGTTTGTTGCGGTAAGCTTTTGATAATCATATGTTAATAGTTGACATGATGAACATGCGGTTAAGATAGCAGATCGTGAGGTTTTTCCATAGTAATCCAAGTGCCAAAATTAAAAAATTTCTCGACATACCAAGGCTGTAAACCAGACGGCCCTGATCTACCGGACCGCGTAGGTAACAAAGGTCGTATGAACTATTTAGGTAATCTTAATTAACAAGATAAAACATGTGTATGTTATGGATGATATGCACGACGTTTGAAATACATGGTTATAGCCAAATAGCCTATTTACTTTGGTTTTATATAAATACGGCCTACGTGTTGTGCCTTTCTTTCTTCTATTGCAATTCTTTTCTCATCTTACTCCCTCATATGTAAAACGAGTTTCTGAAAAATTGTAATATTTGCGGAGAAAGTGTGAACCAAAGGAGCATACTAATGGGCCGATCAAAGGTGGATTAGGTGCTTGAGAAGCAAGTTCCATCTTTAGCAATTTTGGTTCTCCCTTTGGCTTGGGATGGGCCACCTTAGTTTTAAGGGCTATAACCATTACATTTATATTTACTGTTTTACATGTATGTGATACAATGTATATTTTTTTAGCATGATGATAACTGATTAGATCATAATAGGATGGTGAGATTAATATAACAAAAACCCTCCATATTTAATTACAATTAGTCATCCAATATTAGTCCTCGTTAAAACCTCGATCGGTACTATATAGGTTTTGCCAAAGCAAAATATATAGATCTATCTTGGTTAAACGCACAGAATAAGCAAGTGATATTCACTAGTAGTAATATTGGTTAAACTAGGTTGTTCTAATAAGATTAGAAACCTAAAGACTAATGATTGTTCAAGAACTTTGGTAATTGAAAACAATACGAAAGTGCATGTCTAGGATTGGTTCTTTGAAAGACTTGGTATTTAAGCGTGCTCAGTACACCACCTCTTTTTCCATAAGTTACCTACCTGGTGTGCACTGTTCATTATTGTTCTTTCTATTAGACCATATGAACTTTTGTTTTGGACAAATAGTTGTTCATCAAATATAGGAATTACATGAGATGTAATTAGCAAGTGTTGCTTACCTAAATAATTGAATTCTAGGAGTAAAGCCAAAGCTACCTTAAAATGAAATAAAATATGGATCCTTGCCCACTAGAAATACTTTTAGCAAGTTTTTTGATTTTGAGGGTTTTTAATAGTGGGAATGTTATTACTTTATAAACATGATAAAAAGGTACTTATTAAACATATTTTATCGTTGTAGATTTATTATGGCAAATTCAAACACATTATCATTGCGATTTGTCCTTGAGAAGGAAAAATTAAATGGCTTGAACTTCCTTGGTTGGTTCCGTAATTTGAAGATTATCCTCAAACAAGAACGAAAACTAACAGTCATCAAAGAACCTGTCCCTAAAAAGCCAGCATATGGTGCCTCTAAAGATGAATTGGAAGCTTTTAAAAATACTCAAGTGACATGGTAGATGTCGGTTGCTTGATGCTTGCAACCATGACCCCTGAGCTTCTGAAGCAACATGAGCACATGGTTCCCTATGAGATGGTTAAAAATCTCAAGGAATTATATGAGGGGCAAGCTCGTCAATAGAGGTATGAGACCTCTAAAGCTTTGTTTCGATGCAACATTGTTGAGGGAACTCTAGTGGGAACTTCAGACCCTTTAAAAATTGGGCTTCCCTCTAAGTGTTGAATTGGCTACTAATGTTATCATGCAATCGTTGCCGGATAGTTTTAATCAGTTTGTTCTTAATTTCAATATGAATGAAATTAACAAATCGTTGTTACAGTTTGCTTAGTCTGTTAAGAACAGCAGAGAACAACATGAAAAAGGTTAGCTGCAAACCTATTCTGATGGTCCGAAAGGATAACAAAAAAGGAAATCCCAACACCAAGGAAAATACAAAGCCCAACAAAGGAAATGTTGCATTGAAACCCAAAGGAGGAGTTGCAAAACAAAGAAAATGTTTCCATTGCAACAATGTTGGACATTAGAAGAGAAATTGCCCTGTTTATCTTGAGGACATCAAGAAGGCAAGAGAGAATGGACAGTCTGGATCAAGTATTTATGTTATTGATATTAATGTATCAACATCTACTTCTTGGGTATTAAATACCAGTTGTGGTTCTCACATTTTTACTTCTGTACAGGGACTAAAAAGGAGTAGAAAATTGGCAAAATGAGATGTGGACCTACGAGTGGGAAATGGAGCAATAGTTGTTGAATTAGCTATAGGAACATGCACTTTTTCATTACCTAGTGGACTTGTTTTAGATTTAGAGGATTGTTATTTTGTACTTAGTTTGACTAAAAACATTATTTCAATTTCTTGTCTGGACAAGATTGGTTTTGAGATTATTATTAAGAATAATAGTTGTTCTTTTTCCCTCAATAATGTTTTTTTTGGTAATGCTCAATTAATCAATGGCCTCTATATTTTAGATCAAGATAAATCCATATATAACGTAAATATGAAAAGATCAAAAACAAATGACTCTAATCAAACTTATCTCTGCAATTGTCGCTTGGGTCATATAAGTGAGAAAAACATATCAAAACTTCATAAAGATGGATTTTTGGATTCTTTTGTTTTTGAACATTTTGATATATGTGAACCTTGCTTAATGGGAAAAATGACCAAATCACCGTTTGACGGTAAAAACGAGTGAGCAAGTGATTTATTAGGTCTAATACATAGTGATGTATGTGGACCAATGAATACACAAGAAAGAGGAGGGTTTCAATGCTTCATTACTTTCATTGACGACTTGGTAGATATGGGTATGTTTACATAATGCATCATAAATCAAGCCCTTGAGCAGTTCAAGGAATTTAAAACGATGTACACAACCAACTAGGAAAGAGTATCAAAGCTCTTTGATCAGATTGAGGAGGAGAATACTTAAGCCTAGAGTTTGGTGAGCTTCTTAAAGGATGTGGGATTATCTTACAACTTACACCTCTAGGTACTCCACAACATAATGGAATCTCTAAACGGAGAAAACGAACATTGTTAGACATGGTTCGATCAATGATGAGTCATGATGGTCTTCCAACTTCTTTTTGGGGACATATGTTAGAAAAAACTACTTTCACACTAAATTGTATTCCATCTAAATCGGTTCAAAAGACACCATATGAGATATGGACTGGGAAGCGTCCTAGTATGTCTTTTATGAAAATTATGCGATGTGAAGTTTATGTTAAACATCAGATGTCTACAAAACTCAAACCCAAATCTCATAAGTGTAATTCTGTGGGATATCTTAAAGAAACTAAAGGATATTATTTCTTCAATACACCCGAGAACAAAGTGTTTGTTACTCGAACATGAGTCTTCCTCGAAAGAGAATTTATTTTCAGAAAAGGAAGTGGGAGAAATATTGAACTTGAGGAAATTCAAGATCAACCACATATCACTGAACCAGAGATTGAACAACAACAAGTTTCACAAATAGTTGAGGAACATCCAATCGTTCTTGAAACACAACCACTACGAAGGTCTATGAGAGAACACAATGCGCCTAAGAGATATGGATTTCTTGTCACATTGCATGGACATGTTCTTCTCATGGACCAAGATGAGCCTAGGACTTATCAAGAAGAAGTGGAGAGCCCAGACTCTGAGAAATGGCTAGAAGCCATGAAATCCGAGATGGATTCCATGTCAGAAAACAAAGTATGGACTTTGGTTGACCCACCCGAAAGAATTAAGCCCATAGGGTGCAAATGGATTTTAAAAAAGAAAACCAACATGGATGGTAATATACAAACATACAAAGGGCGATTGCTCGCTAAGGGACTTTGCCAAATTCATTGTATAGACTATGATGAAACTTTTTCCCATGTTGCTATGTTTAAATCCATCTGGATATTGCTTGCAATAGCTGCATATTATGATTATGAAATCTAGCAATTGGATGTCAAAATCGCTTTCCTTAATGAAAAATGGATAAGGATGTGTAAATGACACAACCTAAGGGTTTTGTCAATCCAAAAGTTGCCCAAAAGGTATGCAAGCTACAAATATCTATTTAGGGACTAAAGCAAACTTCTCGAAGTTGGAATCTTCGTTTTAACGAGGCAATCAAAGAATTTGGTTTTATTAAAAATGAAGATGAGCCATGTGTTTTCAAGAAAAGTAGTGGGAGCACTATCACATTCTTGATATTGTATGTGGATGACATACTAATAGTAGGAAATGACATACCTACCTTACAGTCTGTAAAGACTTGGTTAGGAAAATGTTTTTCTATGAAAGACTTGGGTGAAGCAACCTACATATTAGGAGTCAAGATCTATAGAGATAGATCAAGGCGACTCAGGGACTAAGTCAAAATACATACATAGACAAAGTCTTGAAAAGATTCAGTATGGAAGAATCTAAAAGAGGATTCTTACCTATAATACATGGTATTTCGCTCTCGAAGGAAATGTGTCCTTCAACGCCTCAAGAGAGAGAACACATGTGTAAGATACCATATGCTCTAGCCATTGGATCTATCATGTATGCCATGCTATGTAAACATCCAGATGTATCATATGCACTAAGTATGACAAGTCGATACCAAGTAGATCCCGGTGAAGGTCATTGGGTTGTAGTCAAAAACATTCTTAAGTACTTAAGAAGAACTAGGTATACATTCCTTATGTATGGAGGTGAGGAAGAACTAAGTATAAAAGGTTATACTGACGCAAGTTTTCAAACTGATAAGGATGATTATTGATCGCAATCGGGTTTTTTGTTTTGCCTTAATGGAGGTGTTGTAAGCTAGAAAAGTTCAAAGCAAGTTATAGTAGAAGATTTTATGAAAAAGTCAAGTATATTACAGCAAGAGATGCTGCAAAAGAGGCTGTTCGGATCCAAAAGTTCATATCTGAACTAGGGATCATGCCTAGCATATCAAATGCTATAGATCTACGTTATGACAACAACGGAGTCATCGCACAAACAAAAGAACCCATATCTCACCAACGATCCAAACACATATTAGGCGTTACCATCTCATTCATGAAAACATTGATCGAGGGGATGTAGAAATATGCAAAGTACCAATGGATGACAATATTGCCGATCCACTGACAAAGCCTCTAACACAGTAGAATCATGAGCGTCACACTAAGTCTCTTGGTAGTAGATACATGAGTAATTAGTCTTAGTGCTAGTGGGAGAATGTTGGAGTATGTCCAAAGACCAATTATGAGATGTTGTTAAAGACATACTTATTTTATCTTGTTTATTAATAAGAATCCATTATTATTATTTCAGTCTTATTCTGTGTATCTATACATAAATTGAATTATAATAAAGTCTAAAGAAATAATATAGTTATTCTTGAATGTCCTTAGTCGAGAATTATTGTCGGCTTGGACAACAATAATGTATTAAGACTAATATGTAGTTGATTGATGACAAAGTATTGTCATTGACATAGAGATGTCAAAATCAATACATAATTATATGTTAGGGAATGACATACTGGACTGGCCAGCTATGAGCATGTTTCTTGGATTATTATGTGACAGTCACAACATTGCTCATGGTGATAACTCTATGTATGATCCTCAGACTTGAGATCATCATTATTTCAACATCGTGAGTGACATATTTTGATACAGTCAAACGTGTTTTGTAACTGACTACACTATAAAGATTGATATTGGATATGTCACAACCCATGTAGTGAAATATGGTTGATCAAGATAGGATTTGTCCCTCCTACAAAATATGAGTAATATCATAGGCCACTTGATTGAGTGCAAACTAGAAAATGCATGGCCATGATCAAATGAATTTATATGAGATGCCATAGTTATTCGTTTATAATAGTCCACTCAAGATATCAAGAAACATTAGATGGACTATACAAGTGTGACTAATCCATTACTTGTGTGTGATCTAGATATGAGGACAAAAGGATGAAATACATAAAAGAATTTAATCATGAAAAAAGGATAAATCAAACCATGATTTATGTAACTTGGGTAACAATGATGTATTGCTAGATGCCCCACTCATTGCTTACAATATTAGAATTGTTCTGGATATTACTGCTAACATTACATGAACCTACAAGGGTCACACCCTATGATTGAAACGAACAAATATCGACTACATAGCATGTGTACAAACTTGTGGTACACGTAATTAGTGAGAAATTGAAATTGTTAATTTCGGTCTTATACATATGTTAATATTTGAGAAGTTATTGTAATTATCAAATATTATATATATATATATCTTTAAAATAAAACTAATTAAAGTAGAATCAGATTCTACATGTTTAATTCTATTGGTTAAATATATTGTATATTTAAAGAATATGAATTTAATTAGAATTAGGTTTTTGAATGCTATATAAAGGCATAAGATCTAGCAGCCAAAATATGTCGTTTTTTTAATAATCTCTAATAGTTAGAGAAGAAAAAAATTATTCGTTTTATTGGATGGACGTAAAGGTCGGACTGATTGATTTGCTATGACATTCGCTGCAGAATTTCAGATTGGTTGAGGTAATGTTTTTTTCATCCTTTATCACCTAAATTTCTCCCTTGTACATGGATCACCTGGTGGATTACGTCGGATAATTATTTCACTGCACCATGGGGTGTTCCGGCATTTCCTAATAGTGGTATTAGAGCCACTTGTACGATATGAATTTGGACTTAAATACTTGGATGATGTTTTTGTATGAGATGCATGTTTTACCTTTTATGTTTTGACGAGTATGCGATGTTTGTGTGAAATGTAGAAATTGAATCTAGTCGCGATTAATATGTTAATATGTTTTAACAAGTTTTTACGATCGATGGTTAAGTGTTAATCATGTGTTTGTTGCGGTAAGCTTTTGATAATCATATGTTAATAGTTGACATGATGAACATGCGGTTAAGATAGCAGATCGTGAGGTTTTTCCATAGTAATCCAAGTGCCAAAATTAAAAAATTTCTCGACATACCAAGGCTGTAAACCAGACGGCCCCTGATCTACCGGACCGCGTAGGTAACAAAGGTCGTATGAACTATTTAGGTAATCTTAATTAACAAGATAAAACATGTGTATGTTATGGATGATATGCACGACGTTTGAAATACATGGTTATAGCCAAATAGCCTATTTACTTTGGTTTTATATAAATACGGCCTACGTGTTGTGCCTTTCTTTCTTCTATTGCAATTCTTTTCTCATCTTACTCCCTCATATGTAAAACGAGTTTCTGAAAAATTGTAATATTTGCGGAGAAAGTGTGAACCAAAGGAGCATACTAATGGGCCGATCAAAGGTGGATTAGGTGCTTGAGAAGCAAGTTCCATCTTTAGCAATTTTGGTTCTCCCTTTGGCTTGGGATGGGCCACCTTAGTTTTAAGGGCTATAACCATTACATTTATATTTCTTTTTTACATGTATGTGATACAATGTATATTTTTTTTTTAGCATGATGATAACTGATTAGATCATAATAGGATGGTGAGATTAATATAACAAAAACCCTCCATATTTAATTACAATTAGTCATCCAATATTAGTCCTCGTTAAAACCTCGATCGGTACTATATAGGTTTTGCCAAAGCAAAATATATAGATCTATCTTGGTTAAACGCACAGAATAAGCAAGTGATATTCACTAGTAGTAATATTGGTTAAACTAGGTTGTTCTAATAAGATTAGAAACCTAAAGACTAATGATTGTTCAAGAACTTTGGTAATTGAAAACAATACGAAAGTGCATGTCTAGGATTGGTTCTTTGAAAGACTTGGTATTTAAGCGTGCTCAAGTACACCACCTCTTTTTCCATAAGTTACCTACCTGGTGTGCACTGTTCATTATTGTTCTTTCTATTAGACCATATGAACTTTTGTTTTGGACAAATAGTTGTTCATCAAATATAGGAATTACATGAGATGTAATTAGCAAGTGTTGCTTACCTAAATAATTGAATTCTAGGAGTAAAGCCAAAGCTACCTTAAAATGAAATAAAATATGGATCCTTGCCCACTAGAAATACTTTTAGCAAGTTTTTTGATTTTGAGGGTTTTTAATAGTGGGAATGTTATTACTTTATAAACATGATAAAAAGGTACTTATTAAACATATTTTATCGTTGTAGATTTATTATGGCAAATTCAAACACATTATCATTGCGATTTGTCCTTGAGAAGGAAAAATTAAATGGCTTGAACTTCCTTGGTTGGTTCCGTAATTTGAAGATTATCCTCAAACAAGAACGAAAACTAACAGTCATCAAAGAACCTGTCCCTAAAAAGCCAGCATATGGTGCCTCTAAAGATGAATTGGAAGCTTTTAAAAATACTCAAGTGACATGGTAGATGTCGGTTGCTTGATGCTTGCAACCATGACCCCTGAGCTTCAGAAGCAACATGAGCACATGGTTCCCTATGAGATGGTTAAAAATCTCAAGGAATTATATGAGGGGCAAGCTCGTCAATAGAGGTATGAGACCTCTAAAGCTTTGTTTCGATGCAACATTGTTGAGGGAACTCTAGTGGGAACTTCAGACCCTTTAAAAATTGGGCTTCCCTCTAAGTGTTGAATTGGCTACTAATGTTATCATGCAATCGTTGCCGGATAGTTTTAATCAGTTTGTTCTTAATTTCAATATGAATGAAATTAACAAATCGTTGCCCTGGTTGCTTAGTCTGTTAAGAACAGCAGAGAACAACATGAAAAAGGTTAGCTGCAAACCTATTCTGATGGTCCGAAAGGATAACAAAAAAGGAAATCCCAACACCAAGGAAAATACAAAGCCCAACAAAGGAAATGTTGCATTGAAACCCAAAGGAGGAGTTGCAAAACAAAGAAAATGTTTCCATTGCAACAATGTTGGACATTAGAAGAGAAATTGCCCTGTTTATCTTGAGGACATCAAGAAGGCAAGAGAGAATGGACAGTCTGGATCAAGTATTTATGTTATTGATATTAATGTATCAACATCTACTTCTTGGGTATTAAATACCAGTTGTGGTTCTCACATTTTTACTTCTGTACAGGGACTAAAAAGGAGTAGAAAATTGGCAAAATGAGATGTGGACCTACGAGTGGGAAATGGAGCAATAGTTGTTGAATTAGCTATAGGAACATGCACTTTTTCATTACCTAGTGGACTTGTTTTAGATTTAGAGGATTGTTATTTTGTACTTAGTTTGACTAAAAACATTATTTCAATTTCTTGTCTGGACAAGATTGGTTTTGAGATTATTATTAAGAATAATAGTTGTTCTTTTTCCCTCAATAATGTTTTTTATGGTACGGCTCAATTAATCAATGGCCTCTATATTTTAGATCAAGATAAATCCATATATAACGTAAATATGAAAAGATCAAAAACAAATGACTCTAATCAAACTTATCTCTGCAATTGTCGCTTGGGTCATATAAGTGAGAAAAACATATCAAAACTTCATAAAGATGGATTTTTGGATTCTTTTGTTTTCGAACATTTTGATATATGTGAACCTTGCTTAATGGGAAAAATGACCAAATCACCGTTTGACGGTAAAAACGAGTGAGCAAGTGATTTATTAGGTCTAATACATAGTGATGTATGTGGACCAATGAATACACAAGAAAGAGGAGGGTTTCAATGCTTCATTACTTTCATTGACGACTTCAGTAGATATGGGTATGTTTACATAATGCATCATAAATCTGAAGCCCTTGAACAGTTCAAGGAATTTAAAAACGATGTACACAACCAACTAGGAAAGAGTATCAAAGCTCTTTGATCAGATTGAGGAGGAGAATACTTAAGCCTAGAGTTTGGTGAGCTTCTTAAAGGATGTGGGATTATCTTACAACTTACACCTCTAGGTACTCCACAACATAATGGAATCTCTAAACGGAGAAAACGAACATTGTTAGACATGGTTCGATCAATGATGAGTCATGATGGTCTTCCAACTTCTTTTTGGGGACATATGTTAGAAAAAACTACTTTCACACTAAATTGTATTCCATCTAAATCGGTTCAAAAGACACCATATGAGATATGGACTGGGAAGCGTCCTAGTATGTCTTTTATGAAAATTATGCGATGTGAAGTTTATGTTAAACATCAGATGTCTACAAAACTCAAACCCAAATCTCATAAGTGTAATTCTGTGGGATATCTTAAAGAAACTAAAGGATATTATTTCTTCAATACACCCGAGAACAAAGTGTTTGTTACTCGAACATGAGTCTTCCTCGAAAGAGAATTTATTTTCAGAAAAGGAAGTGGGAGAAATATTGAACTTGAGGAAATTCAAGATCAACCACATATCACTGAACCAGAGATTGAACAACAACAAGTTTCACAAATAGTTGAGGAACATCCAATCGTTCTTGAAACACAACCACTACGAAGGTCTATGAGAGAACACAATGCGCCTAAGAGATATGGATTTCTTGTCACATTGCATGGACATGTTCTTCTCATGGACCAAGATGAGCCTAGGACTTATCAAGAAGAAGTGGAGAGCCCAGACTCTGAGAAATGGCTAGAAGCCATGAAATCCGAGATGGATTCCATGTCAGAAAACAAAGTATGGACTTTGGTTGACCCACCCGAAAGAATTAAGCCCATAGGGTGCAAATGGATTTTAAAAAAGAAAACCAACATGGATGGTAATATACAAACATACAAAGGGCGATTGCTCGCTAAGGGACTTTGCCAAATTCATTGTATAGACTATGATGAAACTTTTTCCCATGTTGCTATGTTTAAATCCATCTGGATATTGCTTGCAATAGCTGCATATTATGATTATGAAATCTAGCAATTGGATGTCAAAATCGCTTTCCTTAATGAAAAATGGATAAGGATGTGTAAATGACACAACCTAAGGGTTTTGTCAATCCAAAAGTTGCCCAAAAGGTATGCAAGCTACAAATATCTATTTAGGGACTAAAGCAAACTTCTCGAAGTTGGAATCTTCGTTTTAACGAGGCAATCAAAGAATTTGGTTTTATTAAAAATGAAGATGAGCCATGTGTTTTCAAGAAAAGTAGTGGGAGCACTATCACATTCTTGATATTGTATGTGGATGACATACTAATAGTAGGAAATGACATACCTACCTTACAGTCTGTAAAGACTTGGTTAGGAAAATGTTTTTCTATGAAAGACTTGGGTGAAGCAACCTACATATTAGGAGTCAAGATCTATAGAGATAGATCAAGACGACTCCGAGGACTAAGTCAAAATACATACATAGACAAAGTACTGAAAAGATTCAGTATGGAAGAATCTAAAAGAGGATTCTTACCTATAATACATGGTATTTCGCTCTCGAAGGAAATGTGTCCTTCAACGCCTCAAGAGAGAGAACACATGTGTAAGATACCATATGCTCTAGCCATTGGATCTATCATGTATGCCATGCTATGTAAACATCCAGATGTATCATATGCACTAAGTATGACAAGTCGATACCAAGTAGATCCCGGTGAAGGTCATTGGGTTGTAGTCAAAAACATTCTTAAGTACTTAAGAAGAACTAGGTATACATTCCTTATGTATGGAGGTGAGGAAGAACTAAGTATAAAAGGTTATACTGACGCAAGTTTTCAAACTGATAAGGATGATTATTGATCGCAATCGGGTTTTTTGTTTTGCCTTAATGGAGGTGTTGTAAGCTAGAAAAGTTCAAAGCAAGTTATAGTAGAAGATTTTATGAAAAAAGTCAAGTATATTACAGCAAGAGATGCTGCAAAAGAGGCTGTTCGGATCCAAAAGTTCATATCTGAACTAGGGATCATGCCTAGCATATCAAATGCTATAGATCTACGTTATGACAACAACGGAGTCATCGCACAAACAAAAGAACCCATATCTCACCAACGATCCAAACACATATTAGGCGTTACCATCTCATTCATGAAAACATTGATCGAGGGGATGTAGAAATATGCAAAGTACCAATGGATGACAATATTGCCGATCCACTGACAAAGCCTCTAACACAGTAGAATCATGAGCGTCACACTAAGTCTCTTGGTAGTAGATACATGAGTAATTAGTCTTAGTGCTAGTGGGAGAATGTTGGAGTATGTCCAAAGACCAATTATGAGATGTTGTTAAAGACATACTTATTTTATCTTGTTTATTAATAAGAATCCATTATTATTATTTCAGTCTTATTCTGTGTATCTATACATAAATTGAATTATAATAAAGTCTAAAGAAATAATATAGTTATTCTTGAATGTCCTTAGTCGAGAATTATTGTCGGCTTGGACAACAATAATGTATTAAGACTAATATGTAGTTGATTGATGACAAAGTATTGTCATTGACATAGAGATGTCAAAATCAATACATAATTATATGTTAGGGAATGACATACTGGACTGGCCAGCTATGAGCATGTTTCTTGGATTATTATGTGACAGTCACAACATTGCTCATGGTGATAACTCTATGTATGATCCTCAGACTTGAGATCATCATTATTTCAACATCGTGAGTGACATATTTTGATACAGTCAAACGTGTTTTGTAACTGACTACACTATAAAGATTGATATTGGATATGTCACAACCCATGTAGTGAAATATGGTTGATCAAGATAGGATTTGTCCCTCCTACATAATAGGAGTAATATCATAGGCCACTTGATTGAGCAAGACTAGAAAATGCATGGCCATGCTCAAATGAATTGATATGGGATATCATAGTTATTCGTTTATAATAGTCTACTCAAGATATCAAGAAACATTAGATGGACTATACAAGTGTGACTAATCCATAACTTGTGTCCGATCTAGATATGAGGACAAAAGGATGAAATACATAAAAGAATTTAATCATGGAAAAAGGTTAAATCGAACCACGATTTAATCTAACTTAGGTAGCAATGATGTATTGCTAGATGCCACTCATTGCTTGTAATATTAGAATTGTTCTGGATATTACTACTAACGTTACATGAACCTACAAGGTTCACACCCTATGATTGAAATGAACAAATATCGACTACATAGCTTATGTACAAACTTGTACACGTAATTAGTGAGAAACCGAAATAGTTAATTATTTTCGGTTAAATATATTTGATAAGTTATTGTAGTTATCAAATACTATATATATTTATCTTTAAAAGAAACCCAATTAAAGTATAATCGGATTCTATATATTTAATTATATTCGGTTAAATATATTGTATATTTAAAGAATCCGAATTTAATTATAATTAGATTTTTGAATACTATATAACGGAATAAGGTCCAGCAGCCAAAATATACCTTTTTCAAAAATCATCTCTAACAGTTAGAGAAGAAAAAAATTGTTCATTTTATTCGGGTCGACTACGTAGAGGTCGTAACGCTATTGTGACGACTCGGATTCGATTTGGATTCTCACATACTCGCTGCGGAATTTCAGATTGGTTGAGATAATTTTTCCGCTGCAGCATGGGGTGTACTGGCGTTTCCCAACATTGACTAGCTCACTAGGTTAAGTAATCCTAATGCATCTCATTTCTACGCATTTTTAGGTTAAAGCTTAGTTGGATCGAGGATCGGAGCAAGAGGCAATTTTAAAGCTAGTTACAACCTTCTATGTAATGTAATTTAGTCCTTGAACTCCTAGAACAGTGGAGTAGGGTGTAGACAAGTTAGTCTAGTTCCATTTTGCATGTATGTAATTCCCTCTATGTCAAAGAAGCCTAAATGCTCAAAATGGTCATGTTAGTACTTTGGTAAGAAGCATCAAATATGCATTTTTGGCCTAACTAGTGAAAACATGGTAAACGAATTCATTTGATCATGAAAATTTTCATACCATTAGATTTTAGTGTTTAAAGGTTGCTGGTAAAATTTGGTAATCTTTGGACAACAAATGATAGGTTAATTCAAATAAAAACCAGCAAAAATCTATCATTATAGAGCAAGCGTATCGATACAGGTGATGGTGTATCGATTCGGCCTTGCATAATTGGGCCCAGTGAAACAGGGCATATCGATACACAGAGGGGTGTATCGGTACAAAATTTTTCAGTAAGGTCTAAAAAATAAATAGTATCGATACGACCCTAGGCTGTACCGAAACGGGTCAAGCTTAGTCAACGCATATCGATACAAGTTTAGGTGTATCGATACGGGTTGTTATCCTTGAATCTGAAAACTTGAAAATTTAGCTTAGTGTACCGATACGGCCTCAAGGGTGTCGGTACGAAGTTAGTTAATTCTGTTAAAAGAGATAGAAACCAGTTTTAAGAAGTTTGCAAGATGGTCATTAAATATTGTATAGTCTAATTGGTTGGGTAAATAATACTGAAATGACATAAAAATTTGCAGACTTACTGTTATTGTATTGAATTTCATGTTTGTTTGTTCAATTGCATGAAAGGACCCCTAAATTACTAAATTTACAGATTAGTCCCTAAAACTTGTAAAAGTTATAAATTAGTCCTAATTGATGAATTACTATTGCACATTGGATGAATTGGACTAATGCTTATTCTGGTAATGTTTATAAAGCATAATATCATTTAATTATCGATTATTGATCAAATATTCATTGCACCGATTACCATTTTGTTCACTAGTAGCATTCTTCGACCTAGTTTTCTTCTAGGCCGAGTGGGGAATGTTACAATTATGGTATCAGACCTAGATTTTATTCGATTCAAGGACTAAACTAGAGTTCGTTGCATGGTCATTACATTGCAAATGTCACCCAGGAGTTTAATTTGATATATTGTGACTTGAGACTAATTTGATCCTCCTTTTATAGTGTAAAGATGTCTGACTCCGATAAGGCTCACGAGAAAGTTTAACACGCTCCTCGATCAATGGTGAGGAGAAAGGGGGAGAGAATCCTCCTAATTCGCAAGCACCCCTACAAGAACTAGTGAACACTAACCCTGTGCTACATGCTGCTCAATTTGAGTGCTATAAGAACATGACTAAGATGTTCAAACAGTTCATGGCTACCCTCAAGTCTGAGCAGTCCGCACAGTCTTCTGCGGCTGCCACTCCCATGAATCGAGCCCCTATCGACAAGTTAGATCTACATTGAGCTACTACTTCTTGGGTAAGGCTGAGCAATACCATAATGTAGCGGAGCAATGGTTAGATAACAAAATAAGAATCTTAACCTAGCAATTACAGTGCTCGGATAAGCGTAAGCTCGAGTGTGATCTAGCCTTGTTGACCGATGAAGCTTTAAGTTGGTGGGAAACCACAACTTTCACCGCTCCTAAGGAAGCTGTAACCTAGGAGTTCTTTCTGTGAGAGTTCAAGAAAAAATATATTAGTGAGCATTACCTAGCTGAGAGACGGGATATCTTCTAACATCTGAAACGAGGTGGGAGACCGGTGGAACAGTATATCTACGACTTCTGCAAGTATTACAAATATGGGGCTGAATACATCAAGAAAAAAGAAGAGAAGTGTAGAATGTTCATTGCAGGTTTGAGTGATGAACTACGACCTTTGTTTACTGCTCTATGGATCAAGGATTTCTAGGAGCTGGTGAATCGAGTGATCTCCACTAAAGTTGCTTAGAGGTCGTAAAGGTTTAACAGGCTAAGCCGGTTTGAGAAGAGGTCACAAGATGATTCTCGACCCCCTCTACCATACAAGAAGAGCAACCAACAACAAGGATACAAGTCATCATATCAGTAGCAGTCCTCCCGATCAGGTTATTATCTGAAGCCACAAGTTATTTCTCAGTCAGTTGCAAGAACTGCCTCCGTTGAGAGTACTGGAGGGTCTGGACGAGAGTCTCAATACCTGGTTTGCAACTTCTATCAGAGAAGGCATCCTTTAGGATAGTGCCACAAGCAATCAGGGGCGTATTTCTTCTGTGGAGAACAAGGCCATTATATTAAAGACTGCTGATGAATACTAATAAACCTCTTGCACTGGTAGTTTCAACATCCCCTGCTTAGTCCTTCAAGGGTAGAGGACATAGACAAGATGCATCGAGAACTTCAAGAAGACCTAGTGGTTCTACAGCGGCTCTTAAACGGCAAGAGTCTAAAGCTTCAGCCCAAGTTTATCATGAAAGGAGCCGAGATGAGGACGAGGATCTTGATGTTATCGTAGGTACTATTGAGTTGTATACTCATTCTTTTTATGCATTGATTGATCATGGATCTACTCATTCTTTCAACAGTATTGTATTGATTAAGAGATTTAAGTTGACATCTGAACCTATAGCTTCTATGCTCACCGTGACCAACCCTTTAGGGGATAGTGTTGTTATTTGGCTCATATGTAAGAATTGTCCCCTTGTGATAAAAGGGTTACCTTTTCCGGCCAAACTAATGGCCCTCCCCATACATGAGTTCGATGTTATCTTGTGGCTTTATTGCCTCGGGGAGCAATAAGCTTGGGTAGACTGTTCAAAGAAAAAGTTGTACCTTCGAGGTTTAGGTAAGGAGAGTGTGACCCTCATGGAATCTAGAGGAAGAGATCATTGTTGTATGCCACTGTAAGCAAGGAAGAAGCATAGTTTCAAGATATAGACATCGTACAAGAGTTTACCGATGTGTTTCCCGATGAGCTTTCGGGTTTACCACCTACCGGTGAGGTTGGATTTGGGATTGAAGTGTAACCTGAAACCACCTTGGTTCCATTGCACCTTATATGATGGAACCAATAGAACTCACCGAGCTTAAAGTGAAAATACAAGACTTGTTATACAAGGGTTTCATTCAACCGAGTTCTTTGCCTTGGGGAGCTCTGGTCCTCTTTGTTAAGAAGAAAGATGGATCAATACGTCTTTGTATTGACTATCGACAATTGAACAATCTCACAATCAAGAATAAGTATCCATTGCCAAGGATCGATGACTTATTTGATCAAATGAAAGATGCAATGGTCTTTTCTAAGATCAATTTGAGGTCTGGATACTATCAGATGAAAGTGAAAGAGTGCGATATGCCCAAGATGGCTTTCCGTACAAGATATGGCCATTACGAATTCTTGGTTATGTCCTTCAGGTTAACCAATGCACATGTTGCCTTCATGGATCTTATGAATCGGGTTTCCAGACCCTAGATAAATTTGTAGTGGTGTTTATTGATGATATCTTGATCTACTCTAAAAGCCAAGCTGAACATCATGAACATCTTCGTATTGTACTTCAAACCCTTCGGGAGAAGAAATTGTATGCCAAGTTCAGCAAGTGTGAGTTCTGGCTCACCTAAGTCTCATTTTTGGGTCATGTGATCTTGGCTGAAGGCATTCAAGTAGACCCAAAAAAGATCCAAGCCATAGTTGATTGGAGACCACCGAAGAATGTAGGTGAAATTCGTAGCTTTCTCGATCTTGTTGGTTATTATAGGAGATTCGTTAAAGGATTCTCTATAATAGCAACTCGGTTAACTAATCTTCTATAGAAGGATGCTCCTTTTGAATGGATCGAGAAGCAACAAAGAAGTTTTGACCAACTCAAGCAGGTATTGACTCATGCACCGATTTTGATTCAACCTAAATCTGGGAAGGACTACACTATGTATAGTGATGCTTCACACCAAGGGTTGGGGTGTGTACTGATGCAAGAAGGCAAGGTTGTTGCTTATGGATCAAGGCATCTCAAAAAACATGAAATGAGTTACCCTACTCATGACCTTGAATTGGATGCAGTCATCTTTGCATTGAAAATATGGAGACATTATCTCTAAGGAGAAAAATGTTACCTATACATCGACCACAAGAATCTTAAGTATTTGTTGACACAAAAAGAGCTCAATCTTTGCCAAATGAGATAGATGGAACTTTTCAAATATTACGATCTCGTCATTGATTATCATCCGGGCAAGGCCAACATAGTAGCATATGAACTCAGCCGTAGGCCCTTGCCTACCCCTCAGGCTATCAATGCTCATTTTCAACTTTAAAAGCACTAGGGTTTTATAGCCGAACTCCAAGTTCAGGTTACCATTGTGATGAGAATCAGGTCTCTACAAGAACAAGATCCTGAATTACAAGCCATTGCTTCAAGACTTCAGAATAATCTTAACCTTGGCTTCAAGATTAACTCTGAAGGACTCTTGTGCTTCCGTAACAAAATATGTGTGCCCAGTGATGAGTCTCTTCGTGATGAAATTCTCTGGGAGGCCCATTGTAGCCCCTACTCAATTCACCCAGGAGCAATAAAGATGTACAAAGACTTACGAGAATTGTATTGGTGGCTTCGCATCAAAACAGCTATTGTAGATTTTGTATCGATGTGTCTAACATGTCAATGAGTTAAAGCCGAGCACCATAACCCTACCGAATTGTTGTAGCCCATTGAATTCCCTTAGTGGAAATGGGAAAAGATAACCATGGACTTTGTCAGTGGTTTACCGTTGACCCCAACCAAGCACGATACTATTTGGGTTGTTGTACATGGCTTTATTGAGTTAGCACACTTCATACCAGTTAGAATGGAGTACGGTCTCCCTAAACAAGCTGTCTTGTATATTAAGGAAATCATTCGACTCCACGGTGTGCCATAGTCTATCATCTCCGATCAGGATCCACGGTTTGTATCTCTATTCTAGAAGTCATTGCAAGGAGCTCTGGGCACCAGAGTCAATCTTAGCACAGCTTTTCACCCCAATCTGATAGTCGAACGGAAAGGGTAATTCATATATTAGAAGATATGCTTCGTGCTTGTGTTATTGACTTTGAAGGATCTTGGCAGAGGTCCCCACCTCTTGTTGAATTTTCTTATAATAACAGCTACCAATCATCCATTGGCATGGCACCGTATGAGGCATTGTATGATAGAAATTATAGAACACCACTATGCTAGTCTGAAATCAGTGAAGGCAAGGTGTTGGGCCCTAACTTACTCCAGGAAATCGAAGAATGGGTAACCATCATCAATGATCATTTGAAGGCCGCCTTCGATCGACAAAAGGCCTATGCTGACCTTAAGAGGAAGGGTGTACAGTTTGACGTTGGTGAGAAAGCATTCTTAAAAGTCTCCTCGTGGAACAGGATTCTGCATTTCGGTAAAAAAGGGAAATTAAGTCCTCAAATTATCAGACCATTGGAGGTGATTGAAAGAGTTGGCCTTGTAGCTTATTGGTTACCCTTACCACAATAGTCGAGTAAGATCCACGACGTGTTCTATGTATCAATGCTTAGCAAGTACATATCTGATCCATCACATTTTTAGAGCTTGAATATGTAGAACTCCAATGTAATCTATCATACGAAGAAGAACCAGTGCAAATATTGAAAAGGGAAGTCAAGAGGCTTCGAAATAAGAACATCTCGTTGGTTAAAGTATTGTGGAGAAGTCACAAGGTTGAAGAATCTACATGGGAACTATAGGAAAGAATGAGAAGTCAGTACCCACGTCTCTTCGATTCAAGTAAAATTTTGAGGATGAATTTTTCTTAAGGGGGATAGTTGTAACATCCCAAAACTGGGCCTAGACAGAATTTGATTTCTGTGACCGGAAATCTCACATCAGAAATTTAGATTATAGAGCAGACTTTCGACCGAGTGGTCAATTATTGAATTATTGAGTCCCCAATTAAGCATTGATGCTGTTAAGGGTTATATTGTGAACTTTGAAACATGGTCTAGTGACCAAATTAAGAAAATTGAAAGTTAAGGTGGTAAAAGTATAGACAATAAAAAGTTGAGGGACTAATCTTGCGATTAGCCCTTCCTCAAGCTTAATCACCACATACATGGGATTAAGAAATTAAGTTCCTTTAATTGAAGGAAAGCCCAATTGAAATTGAGAGTAAAAAAGAAAAGAAAGACTTAACCGGTGGATTGTTAAGCAAGCACCTCACTTCATCTTCTCCCAAGCACACACCTTTATTGAAGGTGAAAGCAAGCTTTGATTTCCTTAAGTTTCTTGATCATAGATTATAGCTATGAATAAGGTAAGTATCTTTCCTTCGTCGATTTACCAAATCCATAGGTTAATCATGTTTAATCTTGAGTATAAGGGTTAGGTTAAACCCTAGAGATTCCTTGGGGATGTTAAGGCTTATTTATTATCGTTTATTATAGTTATTGAGTTGCTACAATTTCGTTATCGATATTGAAAACCTCGTAATCTTGATTTTGTGTAGCTCAAGACAACCAAGGTGAAGAGTCACTAAAAGCTCTTAATTCCACCAAGTTCAAGAACAAGGGAGTTTTCATCTGAGAGCCTTGAAAGCCTTAGAATCATTGGTGAGTGTAGTCGGAGTCGAGGGAATGGCTAGGTGCCTTCCCGATTTCATTAACGTTGAATTATTGCATTTCCATCATTGAATAAGGTACATTTGTATTCGAGCCTTGTAGGAGGCATCGTCGGTAAGCTTTGGTAAGCTTGTTACATTATAGGTTGGATACTAAGTCATTACATGATCATTGATATTATGATAGGGTTGAAATAAGTCATGTTAGACAAATCACAAATCATTGTCATTGATATCGTATTGCTATTGCTATTGTTACCATTATAGCTATTGTTAATGCGATTGATATTGATGCTGTCGTTACGTAGTGAATCCTTGGACACGAACGGACATGAGATACAATTGGCATGCCATAGAATTCATGAGCTCAATGGTAAGGGGTGGACTACAGTTGTTGAGCTAAGGCTCTCATTGGTGATGTTGGCGAGATGTGATTATATTGGTCCTATTGGCGATGTTCGCAGATATTGACCATTCATTGTTGGTGATGTTGGTTCGGAATTCATGTATCCACTACATGTCAATCTAAGGGAAATATAAGTGTAAAACTGTTGCAAGTATTGCTAAAATATGTTTTGAGATGCATTTTCATTGTTTTTACATGATATGATTTTCATTGATGTTCATACAATTGTATTGACTACCTCACTAGGCTAAGTAAGCCTAATGCATCTTATTTCCATGCATTTTCAGGTTAAAGATTAGTTGGATCGAGGATCGGAGCAATGGGCGTTTTTAAAGATAGTCACAACCTTCTATGTAATGTAATCTAGTCCTTGAACTCCTAGAACGGTGGCGTAGGGTTTAGACAAGTTAGTCTAGTTCCATTTTGCTTGTATGTAATTCCCTCTATGTCAAATAAGCCTAAATGCTCAAAATGGTCATGTTAGTACTTTGGTAAGAAGCATCAAATATGCATTTTTGGCCTAACTAGTGAAAATATGGTAAACGGATTCATTTGATCATGAAATTTTGCATACCATTAGATTTTAGTGTTTAAAGGTTGCTGGTAAAATTTGGTAACGCTTGGACAACAAATGGTAGTTTAATTCGAATGAAAACCAACAAAAATCTGTCATTACAGGGTAGGCGTATCGGTACGGGTGATGGTGTATCGATACGGCCTTGTATAATTAGGCCAAGTATAACAGGGCGTATCGATACACAGAGGGGTGTATTGGTACGAATTTTGGCAGTAAGGTCTGAAAAATAAATTGTATCGATACGGCCCTAGGCCGTATCAAAATGGGTCAACCTCAGTCAACTCATATCGATACGAGTGTAGGTGTATCGATACGAGTTGTTATCCTTGAAACTAAAAATTTGAAAATTTAGCTTAGCGTACCGATACGGCCTCAAGGGTATCAGTACAGAGTTAGTTAATTCTGTTAAAAGACATAGAAACCAGTTTTAAGAAGTTTGCAAAATGGTCACTGAATATTCTGTAGTCTAATTGGTTGGGTAAATGATACTGGAACGACATGAAAATTTGCAGAATTACTGGTATTGTATTGACTTTCATGTTTGTTTATTCAATTGCATGAAAGGACCCATAAATTACTAAATTTAAAGATTTGTCCCTAAAACTTGTAAAAGTTATAAATTAGTCCTACTTGACGAATTATTGTTGTACATTGGATAAATTGGACTAATGCTTATTCTGGTAATGTTTATAAATCATAATATCATTTAATTATCGATTATTGATCAAAAATCCATTACACCGATTATCGTTTTGTTCATCGATAGCGTTATCTGACATGGTTTTTTTCTAGGCCAGGTGGGGAATGTTACACTAATGATCAGGAGGAGAGACTGCTGGCAATATTAAGAAATTATAAGCAAGCATTGGGGTTGGACCTTGGCAGACATCCAAGGTATTACCCCTCAACCATTTGGATGCACAAAATCATTTTGGAGGAGTACCATGGCAGGACCATTGAAGGCCGAAGAAGGCTAAACCTGAGCATGAAAGAGGTAGTTAAGAAAGAAATCATAAAATGGATTGATGCCAGGATCATTTATCCCATTTCCGATAGCTTATAGGTTAGCCTAGTGCATTGCATGCCAAAGAAAGGTGGCATGATCGTCGTACAAAATAGTGAAGCTGAATTGATTCCCTCCAGGACCATCACCAGATGGAGAGTGTGCATGGATTATAGAAAGGATGAACAGTGTCACGAGGAAATACCGTTTCCCATTGCCTTTCATCGACCAAATGTTAGACAGGTTGGCAGGTAAAGCTTTTTACTATTTTTTGGATGGTTATTCAGGTTATAATCAGATTGCCATCGCCTTTTATGATCAAGAGAAGACCACGTTCACGTGCCCTTATGGGACGTTTGCTTTTAGAATGATGCCATTCGACCTTTGTAATGCACCATGATGTCCATTTTTTGATATGATAGAGCACAATATGGAAGAATTCATGGATGGTTTCTCATTTTTTGGCAAAATAGTTGAGGAATGCGTTCAGAGTTTGGAGCAAGTGTTAAAGAGACGCATTGAGACGAACCTAGTGCTATATTGGGAAAAATGTCACTTCATGGTGAAAGAAGGCATTGTTCTCGGGCACAAGGTAACCGAGAGAGGATTAAAAGTCAACTGAGCAAAAGTGGAGGTAATCAAGCAATTACCGCCTCCATCATGTGTTAAAGGTATAAGGCGTTTTTTAGGTCATGTTGGTTTTTATCGGCAGTTTATTAAAGATTTTTCAAAAATTGCTAAACCTTTATGCTTGTTGTTGGAACATAATGCCACTTTTGCATTTGATGATTCTTGTTTGAGAGCATTTCAAGAACTTAAAGAGAAATTGATTAATGCCCCCATAGTCATAGAACCGAATTGGAATAAGCCTTTTGAGCTCATGTGTGATGACATCGACTATGTCGTAGGAGCAGTTTTGGGACAGCGGCATGGCAAGGTTTTCCATGCCACCTACTATGCCAACAGAACCTTGAATGAAGCATAACTTAATTACTCTACAACCGAAAAAGAATTTCTTGCGGTTGTATTTGCTTTTGATAAATTTAGATCTTATTTAATTGGTAACAAGGTTGTGGTTTATACAGATCATTCAGCATTAAAATATCTCTTGGCAAAGAAGGATGCCAAGCCCAGATTAATCTGATGGACGCTCTTACTTCATGAATTTGACCTAGAGATCAGAGACACGAAAGATAGCAAAAACTTAGTAACTGACCACCTTTCACGTTTAGAGCATCCCATTGAAGATGGTAAGGATAAAATTATTAAAGATAAATTTCCTGATGAATACTTGCTTGCAGTTAATGCTATGCCATGCTACGCTAACATTGTCAACTACCTGGTAAGCAACATTCTTCCACTAGACTTGGCATACAATGCCAAGAAAAGATTCCTGCGAGAAGTTAGGAAATACTATTGGGATGAGCCAATATTGTTCAAACAATGTGCCGACCAAGTGATCCACCAGTGTGTGCCCAAGGATGAACAACATAACATATTTCATTTGTGCCATGCTACACCATATGGAGATCATTTTGCTGGGATGAAGACTGTTGCCAAGGTGCTGCAGTCAAGATTCTTTTGGCCCACACTATACAAAGATGCCCATAACTTTGCCAAGGCATGTGACCGATGTCAGAGGACATGAAACATTTACAGCGAACATCAGTTGCCACTCGAGAACATTATGGTAGTGGATTTGTTTGATGTATAGGGGATAGAGTTTATGGGTCCTTTTCCTCCATCATTTGGTAACCTATACATCCCTATGGTTGTTGACTACATTTTAAAATAGGTTGAAGTTGTTGCTTTGCCAACAAATGATGCCAAGGTTGTTGCCAAATTTTTGCACAAACACATTTTTACTCAATTTGGTGCCCCCAGAGTGATTATTCATAATGAGGGTACCCATTTTAAATGCAATCTAATCTCTAAAGCTTTGTGTAGATATGGAATTCAACAAAGGATTGTCGTGACATACCATCCCCAAATGAATGGCCAAGCAGAGATTTCCAACAAAGAGATCAAGAACATTTTGGAAAAGATTGTAAATCCAACAAGGAAAGACTGGTTCTTAAGACTAGATGACTACTTGTGGGCTTACGAGACTGCTTTTATAAATCCTTTGGGAACCTCCCCATTTAGACTTGTTTTTGGGAAGGTGTGCCACTTACTAGTGGAGATGGAGCACCGAGCTTATTGGGCAATCAAAATGTTTGACATGGCATGGAGGGCTACTGGAGAAAATAGGTTATTAGACTTGAATGAGTTGAGGAATTCAAGACACAAGACTATGAGAATGCCAGTATTTACAAGGAGAAAATAAAACGCTGGCATGATGGTAGGATAATGGTAAGACATTTTGAGGTATGACAACATGTTCTATTGTTTAATTCACGCCTTAAGTTGTTTTCAGGTAAACTTAAATCGAGATGGACGGGTCCTTATGAAGTTGTAAAACCCTACACCCATGGAGCTGTGGACATTAAAAACTTGAAGACGTGAGAAATTTTCAAGGTGAATGGCCAACGTCTAAAGCATTACATGGAAGGTGATCAGAACAATGCCAAGGAGGTGATCCTCTTGGCAGAGGTAACATGAAACTATCATTAGGTTTGAACTTTTTGTAAATATTAGGATAGTTGTTTTTATTTGTTTTAGGATTTAGGATTTTTAATTGTTTTTCTATATGTTAATTTTCATTTTTATTCATTTGTTGTGTTGAACAATTTCCTTTAAGTGTGTGTAAAGTTACTGCCAGGAACAATGCCAGAATTTTTGTCAGAAAATTTGCCAAAACTACTGCCAGGATAATTACCTATTGCATTACCAAGCATGAAAGGAAGGAAAATAATGGCCCCTGATCGTGGGGCATCTGTGACAAGAAATTCCTAAGTCACACGAGAAGAAGTCTCTGAGGGGGATTCCTCTTCTTCTTAAACTCCTTTGCATCCTATTACATTGCATTCACATGATCATGCATTTTTTTGTTTTAATTCTGCATATATATGTTGTTTCATGCATTGAGGAAAATGCACATCTTATGTTTGGGGGTGTACATTTCCTCACATTTATGCCATGCATTTCATGTTTAATTTCTTTTTCCATGTCATTTTAGGTCCTTTAGAATGGATGCACGTCGAACCACTAAAAAAGAAAAAGAAAAAAAATTGCCTCAGATTAATTTTGAAGAATGTTAACATTTGTTAGGCAAGTTTAATTTGATCTAGGTTTCTGCCCGATGAGGAAATTTAATCTTTAGTTGTCATGCCATGCCAATAGATTAGTATGCCAGGTTAGCTTGGCAATTGATCTCTAGTTTAGGGAATTGAATTTACACTTAACACGTGCTATGTATCTAGTTCCCTAGGAAACTTAGCCTATTTGAAACTACGCTCAGATTGAAAAAAAAAATGAAAAAATGATGCTAGGGTAAAAAGAAACAAATAAGGCAACAATGCTCTGCTAAGGAAATAAAATAAAAATATAGAACTCTCCTCTACCAAGGGATAATAAGTTACTTGGGGCTTCGTGGTTTGCTCCCTCTTAGTTCTCATGTCCAAAACCCTAGGGTATGAGTTGAAGAGAAAGCCTAGTGATGTCTGGATTAAGGTGGGGATTCGTGGTATGCTCCCTCTTATCACTTGCTCTAAACAGTGTCACGAAGCAAGCTTAAATTAATGCCAATAGAACCCTTGGCAAGAAAAAGAAAAAAAAGAAAGATTTGAGTTTAGGTAGTAAAATTGGCTAAGAGAGTGAAAGGATATTGGATGCATATTGCCTACATATCATGCAATCTTCATGAACTTAGACTAGAGTTATATTGCTGCACTTGAATTAATACCTGCTTGGCATTACTGCACTAAGATACTGAGGACAAAAATAGAACCAAATTCTGATTGGCAGCACTTGTTGGCATTCCAATCAAAATTTTGTTGAGGTAACTTTTTCACAATTTTTAATATTCTTTATTTGCATTACTTGAGGACAAGAAATGAGTTAGGTTTAGGGTTGTGTTACCTCTCTAAAAGTACTATTTATAATACCAATTTTACAATGCTTTTGCTTGTTTTTAGGTACATTTAGTGCATTAGGTTGTTAGAATCATGCATTTGCATAAGGAGTTTAGTATTCTATCTATGCCAATGTGAAAGGTTGTTTTGTGGCTATTTTGCAAGTTTGGCATATGATTTGGCAAAGGAATGCAGCGCAGTAAAGAATGCCAGAGAGAATGCCGAGTGTTGTTGGCACAGATAGACCAAACAATTCTAAGCACCGGTTGGCAAAGAAGTGAAGTTGATGCCATGCCAAGGACCCTTGGCAATACTAGCCCGAAAAAATAGGACTAGATCCGACTACAGAAAAATAGCACTTGATCAAGCTCTGAAAAAATAGGATGGCAAAAAAATTAGATGCCAAGCTGGTCTGGCACAGATGGACCGAACGATTCCAAGCTTGGCTGGCGAAATATCGAACACTAATGACGTTAGCCCTAGACTAATGACATCAGCCCTACTCAAGATGATGTCAGCCCTAGTCAACATAATGTCAGTCCTAGGATGTAAGGTGCGGCTAAGATGATCACAAGCCTTAATCTGCCCAAATTCAAACCCTAAGGCTTATCCTAGGGTTTCCCACGCATGCCTATATAAAGGATATCAAGCAAGCACATAAAAGGCGGCATATTGGAGATCAAATTGAGAAAAGGTTGCCTTCTTACACACTCTCTTAGTTTATTTTGTTTTTATTTGATGATCTTAAACGATTTTGGTTTTTGGATGGAAACCCCAACCATGAACTAATTTTCTTAAGTTGGTTGGGGAAGTTTGGTTTAAACAATGATTTTATGCTTAAGTTTCTTTAATGATAAATCTATTTTGGCAAAGTTTTTCTATATGGCATACTTGAATTTTTCCTAAATACTTTGCCAAGCTAGAGGTGGTCCTGTTGGCCTGTTGCTCCTCAATATCTTAACAGACTTAGGGTGGCAACAATTAAGTTGTTGAATACTAAGGAGAGAAGCTTCGAGAGAAGTCGTTCAAGTAGATGAACTTACTTCGGAAGTGATATCTACCCCTTGGGAGTATAGATTGGTTCTTAATCAAATTGGTTTATTTAAAAACATGCTATATAGAGATATAGGGGTTTTTATATGATCGACTTAGGGCAATGGCCATCAAGAGATGCTTTGCTAATTTTGAATCTGCTCGGCAAACAATGCCAAGACAGGTTGACATTAAAGGTTGGCACAACATGAAAAGCATAGAAACTAGGCATTCCCTGCCAACGCTCATCACCCATTAAAAAACCTTTCTTGCCAACGTTTTTACTTCACTTTTATTTCTTTTCTTTTTAAAGTTTTTCCAAAACAAACATCTTTTCTCCCAAGGCAAGTAACAATCAAACAATCGAATTCCAAGTCGATCTCTTTGCGATCGATACTCAGCTTAACTGATGTATTACTTACAAACTGTGTATACTTGCACGCAAAATACTTTTGGCACTGATTTACTAATACATACATTTTGCCCCTTTTGCTAGCATTCACTTACACATCTTCTACTAAGTCTACACGTGTAAGCACCCTTGTAAGTTCCTTCCAAGGCCTTTACCTTTCTTAGCTCCTCGTCCCAAAGTCTGCCAAACCGTCATTTTGGTGCAATTTAACAACCTAGGGTGTGGGGTCTTGCTTTCTTCCGCTACAAAGGTAGCGTTCACAAATTCCAATGCCATAAAGGAGCATTCAAAAACATCCTCGTCGGTTTGGATGTAAGGAGCATCGGTGGTTACGGAAGCAATGATGTCTTGTTCACCTCATATACTTACCAACTTCCCATCGATAACAAACTTTAGTTTTTTGGTATAGTGATGAAGGCACGGCCCCGACTAAGTGAATCCATGGCCTCCCTAACCGATAGTTATAAGTTGGCCAAATGTCCATTACTACAAACTCGACGACATACTCAGTAGGCCCAATTAGCAAGGGTATCTCAATCTTCCCGATGACGTCCTTTTGAGTCCCATCAAATGCCATGATAGAGTTTTGACACGGTTTCATATATGAACTGTCTATTGGTAACCTTTGCAAAGTCGCCATTGGCAGTACATTCATAGCGGACCCATTGTCGGTAAGCACTCCAAGTAAGAAATACCCTTTGCAATGAGTGGTAATATTCAGAGCTTTGGTCGACCCCATGCCACCATCCGAAATTTCATCATCACTGAAAGTGATATAGTTATCCGTGACAATGTGACCCGCTATTCGGTATAATTTGCTTACCGAGATGTCATTTGGGACGAATGTTTGGTTTAACACCTTCAACAGTGCACTTCGGTGCTTTTTTGAGCTTAACAACAGTTCTAACACAGAAATCTATGCTTGTTGTTTTTGGAGTTGTTCGATGATGCTATACTCATTGTGTTTTAGGAACCTTAAGAACTCTTGCGCTTGTGTCTCAGTTCAAGAACCTTCGGGGGAGGCTCCTCTCCAAAAACCTTTCAAGGCTCGGCCGTTACTATTTTGCCTTTATCCTTCGGCTCTGCCACTGTCTTGGATGTTTCTGGTGAATAACACCTTTTGCATCTCATGAAATGCCCCACTTCATTTACCGTTTCGACTGATTCCTCCTTCTTTATGAGTTCTTCTTCACCAGACGGCTTTTCACCTCATTGGGGCCCTGAATTCTCTAGAACTGAGATGTGAGTGGTGTAGCTCCATGGAACCTTTTGGGTGTCCTTAAATGGAAAGGAGGTCAGAGCCAAAATTTGGATTTTCAAAGTTATTTTGGATCCTTCACCTCGGGATGAGCTTTCCTCCTTTGGCTTAAGTGATAAGACAAAAGACATGTCTACCCCATACTTGATTTTGGGGCTTTCTGATGTGCACACATCTAGCTCATTTCTTTCCTCTTCCTTCTCAAAGAATTCAATCTCCTTATTATCCATCATCTTCTGGATCATTTGTTTAAATTCCTCACAGCATTAAAAATCATGCCCTTCCTCTTGATGAAACTCACAATATGGTCTGCACCCCTCTTGCATGATTTCCATACCCCGATCAATTAGGTGTGCCACACATAACTGTTGGAAGACCCAACTCAAAGGGTATTTGACTTCGGATACCTCTGTCTTGGCCTTTCTAGTATATCCCTGCTCGATTGCATTCATGCCATGACCGCCATGATTCGACAGTGGATTGGTGACCACATTTGGTTCATCTAGCTGCAACACCCCACTTTTTATCGTGTTTTACATGGATTTTTTAAATGCAACACAATTCTCAATTGAGTGTCCTGAGACTCCAACATGATAATCGCAGTGCACCTTTTCATCGTACCACACAAGGAATAGTGGCTTGAAAGGGGTGACGTAATAAGGCTAGACCAAGTCAGCTTCATGCAACCTTGAATATAATCCAGCATAAGACACAAGCATAGGAGTGAAAGACATCTCCTCACTTTCCTTGTTCGGGGCTCTACTCTCTTTTTTGTTTGAGTTTTGTCCACCCCCGGTTGAGACTTATAGGGAATAAATGGTGAAACTCTTCGGGGTAGTGTAGGTTCTTGTGGTATTCACCTCAGTATCTCTTCTCTTGTAGTTATTCCGAGATTTCTCCCCATTATCAATCCTTCCACTCTTTATGGATACTTTGATCGACTCCCCGATTCTTACCATGTTAGCAAAATTCTAAGTGGTATTGTTTATGAACCGATCAAACAATGCGCCCCTCAAGGTATTGACAAACATTGGCATGATCTCATACTCAGGGATCGGGTGTTGAATTTGAGTAGCCAAGTCACGCCATCTTTGAGCATACTGGCGCAAACTTTCATTTGACCTTTGCTCTATTCCCTCTAACATGATTAGGTTAGGGGTCATGTTAGTTACATGCTTGTATTGTTCCAAAAAATCCCTTGAAAGGTTCTTCCATAACTTGATGTTGACTCGAATGAGCTGAGTGTACCATCGCAGAACCGGTCAAGCTATCGTGAAAATAGTGGATGAGTAGCTTCTCATCCTTTATAAAAGCTTTCATCTTTCGGCAATACATGGTGATGTGGGTTGAGGGGCATGAATTTTTGTTGTACTTGTCAAAATTAGGAACTTTGAATTTTGGTGGAAAGATCAAGTCCGCCACAAGGCTCAAATTATTGGCATCATTTCCTTGCCCATTTGTCCCTCGCAAAGTTTGGAATTTTTCTTTGAAGGCACGAAACCTTTCTTCGTACTTCTTTTTCATCTTGGTCCTAATCCTTTCCTCTACCTCATTCATTATGTTTAGTTCTGGCACCTCATTCTCATAGCCTGCCCCGAAATCGATAGGTTGATTTGTTGAGGCTCCTAGGTGGTGACTAATCGATGCCCCCATAGGATGATTAGTGGTTGCTCCTGCTATATTGATATACAATTTCTTTTTCAAATCTGGTACTTCTGGATGAACCTTCACATGAGATTCAATACCTTTTTATTCTTCGAGGTTCGAGCTATCAGTAGAAACTATTTCCTTTCCCTTCATCTTTAGTAGCAAGTAAGTCATTTGAGCAATGCTTGACCTTAGACTGCGTAATCTGATCCATGATATTTTGTTTAATCCCATCTCAGAAAACCTCGAGGTCCTTCTAACCTTGCTCTACTTTAGACATCCTGTCCTCCATTGCTCTTGACTGCAAACGAGTGCCATACGAGTGCAAAATGGTTGTATAATGATTGTTACTTAAAGAACCAAAATTCTATCCATTTCTCTTGAAAATAAAATATTTTTAATTAAATTTAGCAATTTAAATAAAGTACGCAAATAAATATGTTATGTATGAATGCAAAGAGCGACACTGAGTTCGGCAAATATCCTCATTAAACAACTTTCATTAATGGAAATATTGTCTTATTACAATAATTTAAGAAAATCAACTGCGCATATGGTCCTAAGTTAGCGCCCAGGCCGACGATCTCCCTCAAGATCCAAATAATCTTTTCCCCTTTCTCTGATTCATCGTCCACGCAGTCCTAAAGCTCGGCAACATCTTTCGCTAGAAACTGTATCTTCTGGGCGACCTATTGCATCTGAGTCGTCCATTGTGCCAGTTCCTGCTCTTGTCTCCAAATAGTGTAAGCGGCGAATTGTAGTTGCTCCAAATTCAACCTTGGATACACATGGATCGCTCCTCTAAAGCTTCCTACGTGATCTTTGAACCGTTGAACCTCGGTTTCTAATTATTCGACATGAGCCCCCAAAGCTTGAATCTCTGAGCTACTAGCTTTTAGCTTGCTCGTCGAACCCTTATTCTTGAAGAAACACTTCTCCAAACACTTCACCTGATTTTTCAAGGCTTCATTTTGGTATTGTTCCTTCTCGAGTTGTCTTGAGTGAAAGGACTGTATATTCTTCATTTCTTGTTTTAGATAGAGCATTTTGTTCTTGTGCTCGTAATACATCCTTTTGTAGTTCTCATCTCTCGCCTTCTCCTCTTTGAGTTGAAGCTCCAACCCTTCGCATGGCCTGTCTTTTGCAGCTCTCTTGCTCTTATTTAGCCTTTGTAGCTTTTGGATTTCCTCCTCTTCCAACTTAAGTTCAAATTCCAACTCACCGTTCTTCTTTTGCAAAGCCTTGATCACCCCCTCAAACTGTGTCTTCTCTAGTTCGAAGTCGAGCCTCTCTTGGTTGGCTTTCTCTTTAATCTTGAAATACCACTTTTGCTCCTCTTTAATTTTCTTTCTCATCAAATCGGCCTCGGTAGGAAACGTGGCCAGACTCTCCTCCATAGTCCTCCTTCCATCAGGATTTAACTGAGGAATATTGTCGTTGACTCAATTGAATCGCCACGCTACGTACTCAGAAGTGGCCATATAAGGAGCATTCATGATCCTAACCTGTCTTGTGTTGTTCCAAGTTGAGGAAGCACTATACACCACCCCCTTGTAGCCTTTCTCCTTATCATAGTCCATGTTGAACTCATTCAACCCTTTCGTGGCTGGTACAAAATGCTTCGAACCGTACTATCTCAATACCAAAATGGGCACGTAGGCTGTGTGTCCCCAAAGACCAAGTAATTGTACCCAATAGTGCTCCCCGCATTTGTAACGACCCGAATCTTGGGTTAGAAATTAGGGTCTCGAACCCAGGTATTCGATCTCTATGTTGGGAGCCCAATTAGAGAATTTGGATATGGGCTTTGGGCCTTTATGTAAGGGCTTTATCCAAATAGGAAGAAGGGTTGTGTTTTGTGGTGTTTGAATTTAAATAAATATATGTGGGGGAAAGAAAAAGTGGTGAGTGATTTGATTGAGAGAGAGAAAATAGGAAAGTGGGGAGAAAATAGGAAAGTGAAGGGGGAGAGCTTCCAAGTCTTGATCCGCCATTGTCTAGGCTGTCGTGGCCTTCACCGCTAACACTATCAGCTCTAGCTCACCGAGAGGAGTCCAGCCACGGTTGCCCCATCGTCGTAGTTGTCGTCGTTTCTTGGGTGAGAGAAAAAAAGTAACAGTGTAGCTCAGAACGTCGTGATCCGCTGTCCAACACTATAAATGGATACCACCACGAGACTCACCAGCCAGAGTACTGTAGATCTGGAGTTGGCCGTCGTCGTCCGGCCACCGAGAGGCACTGCACGCGCCAACCCAAGTGAGTGCACCTTGCTTCAGTGCACCATGTCACACCTAATGATGCTCACTCGAGTGCATCATAAGCTTGTGCACCCTGCCGCACTGGATTAGCGCCCACGGGTGCACAGTAGTTCCATACACCTACGCTGCACCGGATCACCAGACATGGACTGGAGTTGACCGGGCTGTTGACTTTTTTTAGGGAACCATACCTAGGGGTTTCTCGATGTTCTGGATCCAATAGCACAGTCTATTTTCCAAATTCAAACCCGGTAAGCTATTTTTATGCATTTGACCTTGTGAATCGATTAAGAGGTGCATAAATTAATATAGTTTTGTATTCGTTGGTATACGAGGATCTTTCGGGATTGGATATCTGGCCAAGTGGAATATTCGGGAAGCTTGGATAAGAATTTTAGCAATATCAGCATAAGGTTAGTACACCTCGAACTCCTATTGCTTCATGAACATTATAAATGTGAATGTCTTGCTTGTTAGTGGTTGAAATGGGTTGGTGATAGATAAGCATGATAGGGATCAAAATATTGAGACTGTTAGAAGCTTTAGAGACCGTGTAGGTCATCTGCGATGCTTTTGTGATATTTGATGATTGGTTGATTAATTGTGATGCTTGTTACGCTTGTTCATTTGGATTGACGTGCTTTGATGGAAAGCATGCTTAGGGCATAATACCGACAATTGCTCGATTAAATGACTATAAAGCCGTTAATTAATTTTAATGGGATGAATACGTTAGTAGACAAACTGTAATGACTTTAATAAGCTTTAGGGATCGTATAAGCTTGCTAATATCATAATTTGATGAAATTGTACGAACCCGTGAATAGGGTATCAGTATGAGCTTTGTTCGTACTGGTACGTGGTTAGGGGTCATATCGATATGGGTCGACCCATACCGAAACTTGTGGAAATTAATAAATTTTAATGAGCAATTTTAGTATCGATACATGTGTGAGTACTTATACTCAAGGGTACCATATGATACTCGTGTACAAGTACCAGTTCGCGATACGATAAATAATCTATAAATGCAAGTTAAGGATAGAAAATCGATATGAATATTTCAAATAGAGCTAATAAATGGGATTAATTATATACGAGGCTAATGAGTAATAAATCGGTAAATGTTGAGTGACTTGTTTGGTAATAGTAAACCATAGGGGTCATTGGTGGATCGTGTGTTCAGCCTGCTAAGTTTGGGCACTTGTGTTGTTGAGTCACCATTGGTTGGTGGGATCCAAATACCCAGTGGTAGAGTGGAAAACGAATGAAGACCACTCGATGTGAGATTTCAGGTGATGATGCTCAATGCGAGATTTTGAGCCATTCTACTCGATGTGATATTCTGAGTGATGATATTCGATGTGAGATTCTGAGTATTGATGATCGATATGGGATTCTGAGAATGAGTGTACATTCCTGATGTTGGGTAACACCAGGCCTCACTCTAGATTTGTGATGATGTCTTTCTGTTTATCACTCGAAGGATCTGGTGGGATCTCAAGTATGGTTGGGCCTTGTGGGCCATGTATGATGATTGTTAAATTGAGAGCATGTGTTTTGGTGACTTGTGGTAGCGCCACTTGTTTATTTATCTCTCTTTATTGCTCGTACTAGCTTGCATGCTTATGTTTATGATTAGCATGAAGTATAGTAGAGTAGATGTGTACCACTGAGCTTTGTAAGCTCAGCGCTCGGAATAGTTGTTTCTGTGTGTAGGTTGATCGTTGGATCGTGAGTTCGAGGAGCACTATCGGTATAGGATTCTAGCATGTGGGGTCCTTTAGAGTATGGTATTTGTGTTTAGTGGGTTATGTATTCATAGTGCCTTACGTGGTTAAGTATGTATTTCTTATTTTGAAATTGTATAAATAAAATCAAATATTTAAATATTTTAAATTAAATTGGAGCTTTTTTGTATTATTTTCAATTATTTAATTCTATTTTCAACTATTGATTTTAAATTCTTTTGGGAAATGACTTGTTTGAACTAAACCTAGTTTGAGGATTTTAATGGTATTGGTTTGGGCTTGAGTCCCAAATTGTGACATTCAGGTCAAGGGTGTTACAAGAATGGTATTAGAGCTTAGGTTTAGTCGGTTCTAGGAAACTCCAGGGTAGTATAGTTGTTTTGGTATAGTTTCTAGTGAATACAAGCCCTTAAATTATGTTCGTACTCCTTAAGGACTGGAATCCCGATGTTGCATCTAATGTTGCAACAATAAAATTGTTACAATCGTGGCCGAGAGGGTCGAGTTAATCGTTGAGCCGCTCATGGGAGCGATTCTGGTTGCGAGTTCGCCCAGGAATATCGAGAACAGAGTTAGTTGAACGATGTCGAAGTCGAGGATGTGTCCTCCTCTCGTCATCTAAATGGTGTCTTTGTTGCATGTCGTGGTCGTTTTAAAGCCTTTAGATACGTTATGAAAGTTTGTGACAAGGAATCTTTATCGTTATGCTCGATTATCCAATGTGTTGCGAAATTGGACAAGCCACTTTTGAAATTGATCAGTGGATGCATGTTACTTGGAGAGTATCATCACCCTTTTTAGAGGCTTTTCTCGGAGATAGTGGATTTGAGATCAACTAGTTTGTTAGAGTGTGTCAGAGGTTGGACATTTTACCTGTTTGATGGAGCTACCTTCTTGGAAGTTGTTGTACCTTTGGAATTGCTTTGGTTAATTGAGCACGATTCTAGTTTGCAATGTCGGGAGTTGTTCTCTAGGTTTGGGTATCCTGAGGAAACTCAACCTTTGGTAATAAGGATGTTTGGATCGTTGCCCTTTTACAGTGATTTTTGTGGTGGTCATTTTGAGAAAGACACAATGAGGTTGTGAGACATGTTTAAATGGTGGACATATGCCGATGAGAACGGTTTGATGCTTGGGAGCTTTCAGGCTGTCATAGCATTTGTTTATACTTCTTGGAGGAGTCATCAGGACTTTCTCCCTATCAAGAACATCAGTTGAGGTAAGGTCGAGTTGGACGTTAGTTCTTATCGTCATTGTCAGAGGACATCAACCCAATTGAGGAAGTTAGAGGCTCAGTTGCAAAGGCGCAACTCAAACGAGGTTTCTCTTGTCTAAGTGTTTCACCCAAGGAAGAACCGAGCTTGTTCGCTCACAAGTAGTGATTTGTGGAGGTGATGTTTAAACCGTTGATAGCTTGTTAAGTAATAGTGAGTGATTGTTACGTGTCTCCTAAGGTGGATGACTCATTTAATCGTTTGTGAAGTACCATGTGTTTTCTTGGATTGGCTCGAGATTAAGATGGTTATGGTTAAAGTGTTAAAGGCTTGTAGTTTCGAAATGAATTTGGAATAAGGATTTCTCTCTTTAGGGTATATAGTAGTAACGTTCGATGTTTGCAATGACATTTGAGGTTTTTCAGCGATGATAGGGTGGGGGTCCATCGTATCATCTCTCGATGTGAGCTGATGCTTTGTGTGACACGTGTGAATGTACAAGGAACATGGAAAGATGAATGTTGGTAAGATAATTACCTTATGACCTTGTGTATGGAATGGTTAGTTATTGTGTAATCAGTTAGGGAAGCTAGGGTTTAAGACTTCGTAAATGCTTTTTATTTGTATTATAGTTTCCTTGGAAGGGGCCGAGGTACATTGGTAGAGATTCGAGCCACATGAGACCGTTATGCTGTGATAGTGGTATTGACCCGATTAAATTTGAGTAAGAATTCGAGACCTTAATTGATGCTTTGTTGTATTATTAGGGCTGCATTTTGTGTTCTGGAAAAGGGAAGTCTGTGCTTACCCCAACAGTGTGAAGTTTTGGGTACTTGATCTTTAAGGAGTTTGAGATTTAGACACCGACATGAGTCAAAGTGATTAAGACCTGTTGATCGATTATCACCCAAGTAAAATGAGCTTGAAAAGTGATGGATTGTATAGAGTTAGTTCGAGTTAGAGTATAATGTTTCCCGTGTGGGGCGGTCAAGGATTATCAATGATGGTTGTGTAAGGGAGTACCAAAACTAGCTTATGAGGTATCAGTGATTGTTTCTTTTGGGTGTCGAGATTGATCGGTCGATATTGGTGCCTATGTGTTTTTTGGTTAAGCTCTGAGTTGATGACTAAGTAAATTTGGAAGCTGTGAGAAGTAGCACCTGATTGTAATTAAGATAATACAATGTTCTGATCGATTTTGGGTTCGATGGTTTTTGGATGGTCTTGAGATCTTGTTGTGCTATTTTTAGAGAAAGACATGTCTGGGAAAAATATTCTTCTTATATGGTAAAGTGGTGACTGGATGGTGAATGTTAAGAACGATAGTTTGTACCAAAATTTGGTCGTGTGTTGGTAGACAGCATGGAGTCAAGTGTTGGAGATAGTGATAAATGGTTGACCTGCCATTAGTTGGGGGTCGAACATTAAGTTCTTTAGAGTTTTGTGATGCTTCGATGTTTCTCGATGGAAATTGAATAAATGGTCGCGGATTTTGTAATGGATCATGAGCGCATAGTTTCAATGGGATTTCTTGATTAATGGTATAGTCCGTGGTGGGTATCGCTTGATATTTTCGTCAAATGTGAGATCCAGTTAGAAAGTATGCTTGGTTTGTTTGCGAGTTTGGTTGTACGATGCTACGGTGAGTAAATACTACCTTTTGGTACGAGATTCGAGGTTTTTGATGAAACTTTATCCCTTGGTGAGATTTCTTGTGATGACAAATCTGAGTGAGGGTGCATGTGATGTGTCCTCCAGACACGTGTTAGTTTAGAGTGTAAGATTCTCACGTGAACCGAGTTTTAGTAAGTTGTTTAGTTACTGTTAAGAGTTATCATGCCGAGGTTAAGGTAAGTGCTTACAGTGAGTTGAGATGTCGTTCATTTTTAGAAGTCTTGCACCAAGAGATCAATGATTTTGATAAGGGATGTTGTTAGGGTTAGAACCTTCTTCTTGGAGTCACCGTGAGAGGAATCTTTTTGTTTTGGATACATTTGTTGTTTAACCTCTTATTCTTTTTAGATCATATGGTTTTATGGAAGGATTTTGTTGTGCATCAATCTTTTGGGTTTACAACATAAGTTATGTTTCTTTGATGACATATTTGTGTGACACATTGGTCAAGGTACCGTTGGGTTTGTTCTATAACCTTGCTTATCCACCGAATAGTGATGGAGCTCTTTAAAGGGAATGGTCAGTTGTAGTGGGTTGTACCGAACGATGATGGATTTCTTCTAAGAGAAAGGATCAGCACAGATTATGTTGAATCGTTCGAAGACAATGTTTATATTTGGCAAGTGTTGTAAGAGATCGGAGAAAGTTTGAGTGTCATAAAAGTTTTAGCATCTTTCCTTGGTTTACCGGTATAAATTTCAAGGACAAAATTCTTTTAAGGTGGGGAGAGTTGTAACAACCCGAATCTCGGGTTAGCAATTAGGGTCTCAAACCCGGGTATTGAATCTCTATGTTGGGAGCCCAATTAGAGAATTTGGATATGGGCTTTGGGGCTTTATTTAAAGGCTTTATCCAAATAGGAAGAAGGGTTGTGTTTGGTGTTGTTTGAATTTAAATAAATATGTGTGGGTGAAAGAGAAAGTGGCAAGTGATTTGATTGTGAGAGAGAAAATAGGAAAGTGGGGAGAAAATGTGAAAGTGGGGGAAAAAGAAGAAGGAGAGCTTCCAAGTCTCGATCCGCCACCGTCTAGGTTGTCGTGGCCATCACAGCCGACACCATCAGCTTCGGCTTGCCGAGAGGAGTTCAGCCATGGTCGCCCCGTAATCGTAGCTACTGTCGTTCATCGGGGTAAGAGAAAAAAGAAACAATGTAGCTCAGAACACTGTGATCCGATGTCCAACGCCAGAAATGGATGCCACCACGAGACTCACCGACCAGAGTGATGCAGATCTAGAGTTGGACGTCGCCGTCCGGCTACCGGGAGGCACCACACGCGCCCACACGCACCGCCCATGTGGGTGGACGTGCGCTAGCCTAGGCGGGTGCACCTTGCTTCGGTGCACCGCATCGCACCTAATGATGCTCACCTAGGTGCACCATAAGCTTGTGCACCCTGCCACACTGGATTATCGCCCGCATGTGCACTGTAGTTCCATACACCTACGCTGCACCGGATCACCAAACCTATACTAGAGTTGACCGTGCTATTGACTTTTTTAGGGGAACCAGACTTGGGGGTTTCTCGACGTTCTAGATCCAATGGCGCAGTTCGTTTTGCTAAATTCAAACATGATAAGCTATTTTTATGATTTTGACCCCAGTGTGATGCATATATTTGGGCTTTATCGTGTTCATCACCTACTTAGTTTTATGCTGATCCCCTCCTGTATTTCGTCTTTTGCCATACATGATATCATTATGGCTAATTTATAAAATCACTCTTTCCTCAAAAGAAAGAGCATACCTCCCAACAAAAGAACTTAATCCGACGAAATTGATAAGTAAATGTCACACTGGTGGATTGGTTTTTTTTTTTTTGCTGTTTTAAAGGATAAATTATTTTATAAACTAGATTCACTGCATACTAATAGTTTCGTCCATTTAAATTGAAATTTCTAAATAATTATTTTTAAACAATAATGTAAAAGATAAGAATAAATATTTTCCCATGAAGTAATGATATAATAACAAATATAATAATTTAATAAATATAAGTATAAATTATTTCTAATAATCAGATAATGAACATATACACCGTTATTCAATTATTTGATAGCACCTCTTAATACTCTGAATTAAAATTAAATTTTTTTATTTTTTACCTTATTATAGTTACATATTTTTAACGAGTTAATATTGAAAGGTGTATACCATTATTAAAATGTTAAAAATATTTACAAAATAATCTCTTATAATTATCTTTAAACTATTCAAAAAAAATATTAAAAAGTTAATACTAAAAGAGCGTGAATTATTCTGTTCCATTAACTTTCCGGTTTTCCCGCCTTCTTTTCTCTCTTAAAAACCGTCTGGCTTGCAGTTCCTTTCTCACATCCATTCTTTCTTCCCACATAAGCACTCTCTTACCTTTCTTTATTCAATCATGTCTTGCTTCATTAGCAAATATGCCGGTATTTCTTTTTCATTTCTCATCGTTTTATGATTATAGTCTTAACCATCTTTTTTGTTTTGTCAGTTTTGTTGTAGAGAAAACTTAGTTCCTTTCTGTTCAATTAAATTCATTTATATTTTGGCTTTGTTAATTTATGTAACGAAAGGAATTATGCTATGTATATATAGTTTCATTTGGATCTTTATCTAGTATAAATTGATTTATTTGGATATTTTAATTTAAATAAAAGAAACAATGTCGCAGATGAGCTAGCAAAAAACGCAGCCTACATCGGCATCCCTGGGAAGGGTATTCTAGCGGCTGATGAATCCACCGGCACGATCGGAAAGCGATTTGCAAGCATTAATGTGGAGAATGTTGAAGAAAACAGGCGACAGCTACGAGAGCTCCTCTTCACTGCTCCGGGCGTCCTCCAGTACATCAGTGGCGTTATTTTCTTTGAAGAAACACTATACCAAAAAACTGCTTCTGGTATTATTATTAGGATTATTATTAAATTAAAACTGTCGTACCATAAATATATGGTTTTAAATTATATTTACTATGTTGTTGGACGTGTCAGGTCAAACAATTTCTTTTCTTATGAATGTAATGATTTCAATTTGCAGGCAAACTGTTTGTGGATGTGTTGAAAGAATCTGGTGTCCTCCCAAGAATCAAGGTTGACACCGGCACCGTTGAGCTTAACGGAACCAAAGGTGAGACTTTCACCCAGGGTCTTGATGGCCTTGCCCAGCGTTGCCAAAAGTACTACGAAGCCGGTGCTCGGTTCGCTAAATGGCGTGCCGTGCTTAAGATTGGCACTATTGAGCCAACTGAGGTAGCCATCCAAGAAAACGCCAATGGGTTAGCCATGTATGCCGCCATCTGCCAGCAATGTGGCCTAGTCCCCATAGTTGAACCTGAAATCCTTGTTGATGGACCACATGACATAACAAGTGTGCTGAGGTGACCGAGCGTGTCCTTGCAGCTTGCTACAAAGCTCTAAACGATCACCATGTGATGCTGGAAGGTACATTGTTCAAACCCAACATGGTGACCCCTGGTTCAGATTCCCCAAAGGTGGAACCCAAGGTTATCGCCCAGCACACTGTCCGTGCCTTGCAACGAACCGTCCCTCCTGCGGTCCCTGCGATTGTGTTCTTATCTGGTGGACAGAGTGAGGAAGAGGCGACCATTAACCTGAATGCTATGAACATGCTACAAACCAAGAAACCATGGTCCCTCTCCTTCTCATTTGGACGAGCTCTTCAACAGAGCACTCTCAAGGCATGGGGTGGGAAAAAGGAGAATGTGGGAAAAGCCCAGGAAGCTTTCCTAGTTAGGTGCAAGGCTAATTCTGAGGCTACTCTTGGGACTTACAAGGGTGATGCAAAGTGTCACGGGGCTAGATTTTTGACTCTAGCTGATCCGTGCGGCCTTAGACGCCTTCGACGCAAATCAGTCGATTCCTACGCCTAAGTCAGCCTTCAACCAGCCTTTGTGAGTACTCCTGCTCGACAACGGCTTCGACAAGCACTCCAGGTTTCGATGGATCTCGTCACGGACACCACTTGTGTCGCGGGGCTACACCTTTGCCAGACGAATCGTGTGAACCTTAGTCGCTTTCTCGGTTGAAACGTCGGCTAAGTCACCCTGAAGTACCTTGTCACGGTCTTAGGTGAAGATCTCTCGACAAACACCTAACTCAGCCAGGATTCTCGCTCCGGAAGATCAAACACTCCTCGAAGCCCTCGAACGAAAGATCGTTCTAAGCGAAAGCTAATCAAAGAACAACAGAAAGAGATTGGCAGCTAGAACAATGAAGAACACTCAAGAACAACAAAGAACAATAAATAACACTCAAAGAGTTTTAGAGTAAATGCTTCTTATATTACTCAAAGTGAAGTATGAAGTGAAGTGAATGATTTACAAGTGAGGAGGGAGCCTCTATTTATAGTTGAACTCCCCTACATCCAACGGCTCAGTTTAAATTACATCGACGGTCGAGATTGTTCTTATCTTATCACATCTCAATTTCAAATCTCTAATTATCACAAACATTATCTACACATTATATTCAAATAAATGGATAATGCTTTGACCAAATTACCCTCCTGAATCCTCCATGGATTTGGCTAAGTCTTGTGGGTTTGCGGGCTCTTTAGCATTCTCCAAGTGCCGGGCCAAGTGTGATGGTCTTGGCAAGCCCGTTCCACCGCGCAAACTCTCTTTGGCTGATTCTTGCGCCAATGCCTCGGTCCCAAAGGTTTGGTCCACGCCTTTCTCCAAGTGCTGGGGCAAGTCTAATGATCTTGGCAAGCTCGTCACACCGCGCAAACCTTCTTTAGCTGATTCTTGCGCTAACGCCTTGGTCCCAAAGGTATGGTCCTCGCCATTCTCCGAGTGTTGGGCCACATTTGGCACGCCCGTTGCTTTGCGCACAACCTCCCTATTTGTTGCTCGCGCTAATGTCTCGATCTGAAAAGTTTGGTCCGTGACAATCTCTCCCACTTGACTTAGCGACGCCCTCGTCGCTGCACTCGAACGATCTTGGGCAGGGTTAACTTGATTCCTCGTCGATGCCTCGGCTTCATGCAATTCCCCCATATGAATTGCTCGCCTCGACTCAAACTGTCGTTGAACATCGCGTGCTAACACGCCTCTTGATACATCTCCCTTGTAGGAGCACTCTCCCACAAACTCTGATTTACCTCGAATCAGACCCACTTGGTCCTGCGGCAAAGACTTGGAAGTCGTCACAACATTGAACACAGACTGAACTCTCAGATTCGTCGACAACTCTAGCTTGCCCCTTTAAACTCTGAAAGGTCTCTTCCAATCTTTTTTCCCCCCGCACTGAAGACTAGGTCGTACTTGACCTACGCTCATTAACAATGGCAAATCAAAACCAAAAACACTAGGAATGTGTTTGAGATGTACCTTCTCCTCGATCACATTTACTCTAAAATGGGTCAGCCCTTATTTCTCCTTGAAGTCTGGCCCCCTCTGCATTGAACCTTCTTCATCTAAGTTCTTTCCATGCATCGGCACTTTCGCCACAAAGTCCGTTGCGTTACTTTGCATCGGCACTTCTTCCCTGAAGTCCGTTGCTTCTGGTTGCATCCGCCCTTCTGACTTGAAGTTTGGTGTTCTCTTGCATCGATCATTCTTCCTTGAAGTTCGGTGCTTTCTCTTGCGTCGACACTTCCTACCTGAAGTTCGTCACTCGTTTCCCACCTTGCCATTTGGTGGTGTCTCCACGGTTACTATGTCCCCTAACGGCTTGGCCCCTTCGACTCTACAATGGTCTCAAAAGCGATGCTCTTTCCCCGAACATCCTCGGCAAGCTCCTCGGTAGCCTTTTCGGACATGGTTACCCCTTTCTGCTTTCGATCCCCCTTGGCCTTGGCAGAACTCGACATTATCGGATCAAGTGATACAGCCTCGCTCTCTTCGGGCTCACCCAACTCCTTGGATGGCTTGACTCGATCCAGGCAATCTCGCAATTTGTGAGGCCCCTTACACTGGTAGCACTCTAGTTGCTTCATCTTGCGTCGGCACTTCTTCCTCGAAGTCCTTCGCTTCTTTCCCACCTTGCCCATAGGTGGCATCTTAACGGTTGCTATGTCCCTCGACGGCTCAGCCCCCTTCGACACTATACTGGTCTCAAAAGTAATGTTCTTCACTCGAACATTCTCGGCAAGCTCTTTTCCAACCTTCCCAGACATCTTCAACCCATTCTGCTCATGGTCTCCGCTTACCTTGGCAGAACTGAACAACTCGGAACCAAGTTTCACAGGCTCTTTACTCTTGGCCTTGTCCTGTCCCTCGGACCACTTGGCTCGAAACGGGCATCTCCGCAACTTATGAGGTCCCTTACATCGGTAGCACCTCAATCGCCTTGTCTTTACCCTCGGCTTGACAGCTGCCTCACTTGCTATCGCACCAAGTCTCATCGCTGGCTGGACTACTTTTGCACTCGTAGTCGAACCACGGTTCTCACTCTCCTTGGCAGCATTGACACACGCAATCGCCCCAAGTCTCGCTACTTCTCCCTTTGACTCGTCTGCTGTCTTCACCATGGCAGCTAGGCGGTTCTTCTCGGGACATCCTCTTATCAAATGAGGACCATCACAGAAGTAGCACTTCAACTTCTTGCTCCCCTTCTTTTCTGGCACGGACTTAGCCTCACCATTCCCCTTGTCTCTTGAACTGGGCCTGGTTGACTCAACACTCGCCTGCTTGCATTCTGCGGGCTCAGTCAGAGGTTCGGCAACAACAAAAGCCTCTGAAAGTCTCTGGGCATCTCCCTGCTCTACTGCGAGCTTCGCCCCCGGTCTAAATCCCTCTAAGAAGGTCTTGAGTGCATCACATTCGCTCATTGCCATCTTGCAACTGAGCAGCTCCCTCTTGAGCTCATCCACTTCTTTTCGCAAAGCTTCCATCTCAGCTTCACTAGCATTACTCCCTAGAAATGTCACCAACTTGTTGAGAACTTCTCGTGTCTCGTCCTTGAACTGGTCATCTATGGACTCTACTTCGTCAAGACGGGACTCAAAAACACCTTGGGTCTGTTTGGCCTCCTCCTCGGATTTCTCAAGTCTACAAACCCTCTTTCCCAACGATTCCAATTCCGCCTTCATTGCCTCCACTGAGTTGAGAACTTCTTTGATCTCCTTCGCGGTTTCCTCCTTGGAAGAATCATCCGCTTTTTGCAAATCCACCATCTTGGCTTCACAAGCACAACTCTCTCGAACTACCTCCAACTCGTTGAGGATGCGTTGCATCTCGTCATTGAACTTGCCCTCCATGGACTCTAACTTTTCAAGACGTGACTGCACAACACTCCAGGTCTTCTTGGCCTCATCTCTTAGAGTTTCCACTGCAGCCTCTAAGGAATCGCCACGCTCAGACATCTTCACATCCAAGCAATTAAGAGCCAAATGAACCTCCTCATGGATCCCTTCTAGAGACTCTAACATCTCAATATCCAACGAACCCAGCTTCTCAAGGTTTACTGACTCTAGCTGTTCAAACACCACCTCGGCCTCCTTCTTGAAGTCCAAGAGTTTATCAACCCAAGCCTCCATGACTGTTATGAATTCAAGATTCGAGTGTACCTTATTTTCAAGATGGTCGCTCCTCTCGTCAAATTCCTTCAGAGTCTTTCTTACATCGTCCATTGTCAGTGTCTTCTTCTTCGGTGCCATCTCAATCACCACTTCGCCACAAACTAGTCTGATCCCTGATCACTTCGACTAACTCGAACGCAAATCACCACCACGCTTAACTGCAACTACAAGCTGGAACCCACCACACTTGACTGCAACTACAAGCTAGAATCCACCACACTTGACTGCTCCTGCAAGTTGGCTTGAACACAAGTCACCACCACGCTTGACTACAATTGCGAGCTGGCTCGAACGTAAGTCCCTTCCTCGACTCGCTCGGATAGCACTTATCACGACACTTCTCTGATTCCACCTCTCGTGGCTCTCTCTGTTACCAACTCTCACGGCTCTTTCTGATACCAACTATCAGCAAGACTTCGCTCTGATGCCAACTGTCACGGAACCTGCTCTGATACCAACTGTCACGGGGCTAGATTTTTGACTCTAGCTGATCCGTGAGGCCTTAGATGCCTTCAACGCAAATCAGTCGATTCCTACGCCTAAGTCAGCCTTCAACCAGCCTTGTGAGTACTCCTGCACGATAACAGCTTCGACAAGCACTCCAGGTTTCGATGGATCTCGTCACGGACACCACTTGTGTCGCGGGGCTACACCTTTGCCAGACGAATCGTGTGAACCTTAGTCGCTTTCTCGGTTGAAACGTCGGCTAAGTCACCCTGAAGTACCTTGACATGGTCTTAGGTGAAGATCTCTCGACAAACACCTAACTCAGTCAGGATTCTCGCTCCAGAAGACCAAACACTCCTCGAAGCCCTCGAACGAAAGATCGTTCTAAGCGAAAGCTAATCAAAGAACAACAGAAAGAGATTGGCAGCTAGAACAATGAAGAACACTCAAGAACAACAAAGAACAATAAAGAACACTCAAAGAGTTTTAGAGTAAATGCTTCTTGTATTACTCAAAGTGAAGTATGAAGTGAAGTGAATGATTTACAAGTGAGGAGGGAGCCTCTATTTATAGTTGAACTCCTCTACATCCAACGACTCAGTTTAAATTACATCGATGGTCGAGATTGATCTTATCTTATCACATCTGAATTTCAAATCTCTAATTATCACAAACATTATCTACACATTATATTCAAATAAATGGATAATGCTTTGACCAAATTACCCTCCTGAATCCTCCATGAATTTGGCTAAGTCTTGTGGGTTTGCGGGCTCTTTAGCATTCTCCAAGTGCCGGGCCAAGTGTGATGGTCTTGGCAAGCCCGTTCCACCGCGCAAACTCTCTTTGGCTGATTCTTGCACCAATGCCTCGATCCCAAAGGTTTGGTCCACGCCTTTCTCCAAGTGATGGGCCAAGTCTAATGATCTTGGCAAGCTCGTCACACCGCGCAAACCTTCTTTAGCTGATTCTTGCGCTAACGCCTTGGTCCCAAAGGTATGGTCCTCGCCATTCTCCGAGTGTTGGGCCACATTTGGCACGCCCATTGCATTGCGCACAACCTCCCTATTTGTTGCTCGCGCTAATGTCTCGATCCGAAACCATGGACATGCTACAAACCAAGAAACCATGGTCCCTCTCCTTCTCATTTGGACGAGCTCTTCAACAGAGCACTCTCAAGGCATGGGGTGGGAAAAAGGAGAATGTGGGAAAAGCCCAGGAAGCTTTCCTGGTTAGGTGCAAGGCTAATTCCGAGGCTACTCTTGGGACTTACAAGGGTGATGCAAAGCTTGTTGAGGGCGCTGCCGAGAGCCTTCACGTTAAGGACTATAAATACTGAGAATTCGGACCTCTTCCTCTCGTGCTATTTTTTTGGTATGATTATAAAAAGTGGTACGGGTATTAGGGTTTTATTTTGGTTGGGTCTGGGATTTCTCTCATTTCCCTTCTCATTTTGGGGCTGAAATCATACGATAATAAGCATAGGAGCCATTGTGCTCGTTGCCTGTGTGCACTCATAATTTTGTTTAATTTTTTATTTATACTAAATTGTTTTGGAACTCAATATTTAGGTTAACACATTGATAATAAACAAATGTTAACACTCTAACTATGCCTATATAAGTTAATGCTAATATTTTTTTTGAAGTTCATGGAGCTAATTCTCAAAGTTGATTCTTAGTAGTTCATTTCTTTTTCATTTTTGTTCCTCAATACATAGAAGATGCGAAATGAGTTCCTAATGGTTTAATTTTTTTCATTTTTGTCCTTTAGTATATATATGTATGAACTAAAAAAATTAATTGAAACTTGTCGCGCATGTTCTATGAGTTCAAACAAATATTATTAGAAAAAAAGATTTTTATTGAAGCTCGTCGGGCGTGTGCGAAGAGTTCACTGTAAGAGTTTTTATGATAGGAAATAATTTTTTTAGATTTTGTTTTAAAAAATAGTATTTTTAATGGTTGCTATTTTAAGAATATGCAAAAGAAAAGAGAAAATCTACTTGATTTTTTTATAAACTACGTCAGTTATCTTATATTCAGACTCATTTATGTCGCGCCGTTAACTCTTTTACGAGATGATGACATGTCATATGGCTTGGTGACTTGGATGATGCCCTAAAATGACGTTTTGGTGCCGCTATTTTGATGCTAAATGGCCACAAATGACGTCGTTTTGCTAGAGGAAAATGTGAAAAAATTTGCACTCAATGAGATTTGAACCTAAAACCTTTAAAATCTAAGGAAAATTACAAACCACTAATCCAACTTAATATTTTTAGTTTAATTTTAACACATAATATATATGTCAAACTGCAGTTAGGATTAATTCAATTTATTTTATTATATAAATAATATATTATTTCTAATATATTTATATTAGAAATAATATTATACATATAATAATATATTATAAATAAAACATTTATATTTAAATAAATTTTTTTATATTATAAATAATACTAAAATCTATAAAAAATAATATATTATTATAAAAAATAATATATTATTATAACAAAATAATTTTCAAAAAAATCTTAAAAGTTCAAAAATTTACAAAAAGTCCCAAAATCCACCAAAAGCTTAAATTCTAACCCTAAAACCATAAACGCTAAACCCTGAATCCCTAGACCTATTAGCAATGACAATTGGTTGATTTGGGGTTTAGGGTTTTGGTGGATTTTGGGTTTTTTTTGTAACTTTTGGAAATTTTGGAGTTTTTTTTTAAAATTAGTTTTTTAGTTTTATAATAATATATTAATTGTTTATATATTTTAATATTATTTGTTTATAAATATTTTTATATTACAAATAATATTAAAATATATAAACAAACAATATAATATGAGATCCACTAATTGGCCTAGTGGATAAGATAATCATCTTGCCCTATCTTGTATGGATTTCAAATCCTGGTATGAGGATGTAATACCTCACTATTTAATAAAAAATATCAGTATAAAAACTAAAACTAATTTTAAAAAACTCCAAAATTTTCAAAAATTTACAACCCAAAATCCACCAAAACTCTAAACTCTAAATCTCAAATCCAATTATTATCGTTGCTAATGAGTGATACGAATCTGGTTATGTGATAGTCGAATCGTGCGTGTTGCCCAATCGTAAATCAAGTAAGTTTCTTCAAACAGAATGATGGAAGTTTGAAAGGATGAAAATGGATGTATGGAGGAAGGTGTGTAAGGGTTAATGGTGATTTGGAGAAAGGGTTTTGGTGGAAAGGTGATGGAAATGAAATGGATAAAAGGATGGCTAAGTTCAAGAAATAAACCAACACTATAAAGAGTGCCGACCCAGTTTCTATAATGAACAATAACCGAAAGGAACAAAGATGGATCGAGACCCGCTAGTTATAAAGAACCAGGAACCTACGATATAAAAGGATGGAATAGAATGATTTCACAAGAAAACTCAAGGAAATCGATAAAGTTCTCGCAAAAACAAAAGAGAATGAATCTCAAAAAGTTTTAATATTTCAAAAAGTTGTGTTTTTACAAGTGAAATGCTAACCTATTTATAGTGTTTATAGGATAAAACCCCAAAGGACTAATAAAGAACACAACTATGATGGAAGAATATTAAAGTTCGCGTCCCTCTATCTTCCTTGATAGCTGAAAGGTTGCTTTGAATCTTAGGATGTATCTGGACAACTCCAAAGTGAATGTAGACATCTTTTTGTCTATATGAATTTGCTGTTGAATTTTCCCAAGCTTAATTATCACCATTAACTCTCCTTGATTGCATTTTGAAGAAGCTTTAAGGATGGTAGTCGAATGATCTTTGAAAGAAGAATGAATTCTGCCAGCTTTTATTTCAGTAATTAAATAGTCTTTTATTCTCCAAAATAGCCAATTTGAGTGAATGAAGAGTTGTCCCTTAGAAAAAATCTTCAAATTTTGTGGCTTTACACTTCTCATGTGTATTGAGTACTTGAATTCCAAAAGGCTCTAGAATTTGTTGCTAAATTTAATCCTCCTTAGTGCCCCTTTGAGTTCTAAACTAACCAGCTTCTTGGGATCTGAAAAACACAAAAGAAATGTAATTAAAACAATGCATCTTAAATGCAGACATTCAATGATTGTGTATTTAAAGAAGACATATATAAATTCTGGAAATTAAATGAAGTGTCGTAATAAATGAAGCAGTTGCAATTAAGTAAAATAGTTTATTAATGCAAGTAGTTAGTATGTCCTATAATGGCTGCTATATGCAAACTTTTGGTATGCGAACAAAATATATTGTATGAGAACAAAATATAATGTACGCGAATAAAATATAATGTATGCGAAAAAAATGAGAATGCTAATGCAATGCATGTGAACATGAAATTTAAAAAGGTGAACTAAAACTGCGCATACAACACATTGCATGGTTGCTGATCTGCAAATCTATCCTCCAAAGCAGTGTTCGCTTCCCAAGCTTGGAAATAGCCGTGAACAACTTGTTCCTGCAGCTTCTTAGCTCTAGTACGTGTCATTGATCCTAATGAAAGTTTCTCAGGTTCGTCTTGTTGGACCATGATCATATCATTCTCTCTCTTGAAGACAATTTGTCCTTAAATCGTTGTCTGCATCAAAAGAAGACATATCAGCTACATTGAAAGTTGCGCTAACATTAAACTCACCAAGGACATCCAACTTATAAGCATTATCATTGATCCTCTCAATCATTTGAAAAGGACCGTCTCCGCATGGAAGTAACTTTGACTTTCGCTGGATTGGAAATTTTTCTTTTCACATATGCAACCAAACACAGTCTCCAGGTTCAAAAATTACTCCTTTGTGTCCCTTATTGCTTTGGGCCGCATATTGCTTTATTCTCTTCTCAATATTATCTCAGACCTACTGGTTAAGTCTTCACATGAAATCTGCCTTTGCCTTACCATCCTCGTGTACAACTTGATCCGATGGTAAAGGTAAGAGATCCAATGGTCTCAATGGATTAAATCCATACACGACTTTAAAATGTGAGTACTTGGTTGCAGAGTGCGTAGATCAGTTGTACGTGAACTCGATATGGGGTAAACACTCTTCCCACGCCTTCAGATTTTTGTGAATGATGGCCCTCAATTAGGTGGAAAAAACCCTATTAACAACTTCAGTTTGGTCGTCGGTCTAGGATGACATGTCATTGAAAAAAATAATTTTGTTATGATCTTTCCCCAAAGTGTCCTCCAAAATGGTTCAAAAATTTTGCATCCCTATCTGAAACAATAGCCTTTGGAATTCCATGCAAACAAACATTGTCCTTGAAAAATAGATTTGCAACATTAGAAGAATTATTAGTTTTGTTACATGGAATAAAATGTGCCATCTTAGAAAATCTATCAACAACAACAAAAATGGAATCTTTGTTTTTCTTGGTTCGTGGAAGGCCTAGCACAAAGTCCATGGAAATGTCCATCCAAGAAGCTGTTGGAACTGGTAATGGCGAATACAACCCATGTGGCTTAAGCTTAGATTCTTTTTGCATGTGATGAACCACTCACAAATTCTTTCAACATCCATTCTCATTAATAGACATGTTCTTGTAGAGTACTCATTGTCTTGGCTACTCTAAAATGACCCATAAGGCCTCCACTATGCGCTTCCCTTACAAGGGTTTCACGGATAGAACCTTGAGGAATGCAAAGTTTTCTTTCTCGAAAAAGGAAGTCATCATGCCTATAAAACCTGTCACACACTCCTTTCTCATAAGATTTGTAAATATCTCCAAAATCATGATCATCAGCATAAAGATCTCTAATGAAGGCAAATCCTAACAACTTAGAATCTAAAGTAGCTAGAAGTGTATACCTTCGCAAAAGTGCATCGACAATAATGTTTTCCTTACCTGTCTTATGCTTGATAATGTACAGAAATGATTCTAAAAACTCAACCCATTTGGTGTGTCGTTTGTTCAACTTGTGTTGCCTCTAATGTGCTTCAATGGCTCATAATCTGTATGAATCGCAAACTCTTTTGGCCAAAGATAGTGTTGCCATGTTTCTAAGGCTTCGAATAAGGGCGTACAACTCCTTGTCATATGTAAGATAATTGAGTATAGCACCGTTGAGTTTTTTTTTTTGCTGAAGTATGCCACGGGCCATCCTTCTTGTGTCAAAACTGCTCCAATCCCTAAACCTGAAGCATCACACTCAATCTTCAAAATTTTATCAAAATTGGGTAAAGCAAGTAAAGGGGCTTTAGTTAAATAGTCTTTAATGGCATTAAAAGATCTTTCTTGTTCCTATCCCCAATAAAAATTAGAATTCTTTCTAATCACTCCGTTTACAGGGCTGCAATAGTGCTAAAGTTAGGAACAAACCTTCGGTAGAAACTTGCAAGACCGTGAAAACTTCTCACCTGAGTAATACTTGAAGGCATCGGCCATTCTTGAATCGCTTTCAATTTTTCTTGGTCAACTTATAATCCTTCAGAACTGACCATAAATCCTAGAAAGAAAACTTTATAGGTACAAAAATTGCATTTTTGTAAATTAGCATATAGTCTTTCTTTTCTCAAAACAATTAAAACTGATCCGAGATATTGAACATGATCTTCTAGAGTTTTAATGTAAATAAGTATATCATCAAAATAGACCACGCAAAAATTACCAATGAACAGTTGAAGGACGCGATTCATTAACTACATAAAAGTGCTGGGTGCATTAGTTAAACCAAAAGGCATAACCAACCACTCCTACAAACCTTGTTTGGTTTTGAATGCAGTTTTTGACTCATCTCCCTCTCGCATTCTGATTTGGTGATAACCACTCTTGAGATAAACTTTTAAGAAAATTCTAGACCCACTTAGTTCATCTAGCATATCATCCAACCATGGAATAGGGTGTCGATACTTCACCGTAATTTTATTTACCGCTCGCCAGTCAATACACATGCGCCACGTTCCATCCTTCTTGGGAACTAGGATAATTGGTACAACATTGAGACTAAGATTATCGTAAACATAGCCCTTCTCCATCAAATTGGACACTTGTCGCTATAATTCCTTAGTTTCCTCAAGATTGCTTCGATAAGTTGGTAGGTTTGGAATGACCGCTCCTGGAATGAAATCAATCCTATGCTCGATTCTGCGAATGCGAGGCAATCCCTTAGGAATCTTGTCTATAAATAAATCCTCAAATTCCTATAACAATGAAACAATAGGAGAAGGCAGTTCTGGATTAAGGTCGTTAGTGTTTAAAAATAACTTCTTCTACAAAAGCACAAAAAATGATTTTTTTACAACAAACACTCCCTTAAGTCTTTTCGTTTCGTAAAAACACTCATTTTTTCTCTTGTTTTTTTTTTCTTTTTCTTTGCCTTTTCTCTTCAATTTTCCACACTTTCTTTTCTTTATTGTTTAGATTTTCTTTTTCGCTTTCATTCTTTTCTGAGTCTTTGGCTTTTTTCTAAACTCTCTCTCATACGCATCTGATCATTGTACACTTGTTGTAGCGAGAGTGGTACCAAAGTGATATTATTTCCCTCGTATGTGAAGGTATATCGATTGGTATATCCATCATAGGTCACAAACTTGTCAAACTGCCATGGCCTTCATAGAGAAAGGTGTCCTGCATGCATTGGTACCACCTCACATAGTATCTCATCCACATATTTGCCTATAAAGAACGATATGAGAACCTGCTTGGTGACTCCAAGTTCTCCCACATGATTAAGCCATTGCAACTTGTACGGATGTGGATGCCTTGTTGTGGTTAACCCAAGTCTGTCAACCATCATAGAACTAGCAACATTAGTACAACTACCTCTATGAATTATCATAAAACATACATTCCCATTCACATGATAGTGGGTGTGGAAGATATTTTCGCGTTGTGGCTCATTCTCTATGAAGTTCGCACTTAAGCTTCTTTTCACCACTAGAACTTCTCCGTCTACTGCGAACTTAGTGTCTTCTTTTTCATCTTTTGAATCCTCGCTTTCCCCTCATCTTCATGTTCGGATTCAATCTCCCCATTGTCTAGGAGCAACATTGTGTTTCAGTTTAGAGATTGATTAGCAATGTGTCTATGGCCCAAGCATTTGAAACACTGGACGTCTCGCGAACAAACAAGAGTGTTCGCAACTTTACCTTTGCTAGCATTCGTAATGGGCTATTGGTTCTGGATGATTCGTCTTTCTCAAAAGAGGAAACTGGCAAACTCTTCTTGTGAACAGTGGACTTCTCCCATATGGATGTAGTGTTCACATAAGGACAAGTTGGTCCTTTTCTCTTGTTTGGTTTCTCCACCTTTATGGCCATATGCACCATATCATTGATCTCGACGTAATGTTGCAATTCCACTAATTTGGAAATTTTAGGATCGAGTCCGACAAAAAATCTTGCCATCGTGTCCTCTTAGTCTTCATCAACGTTCGTAAAAATCATTTCCATCTCTCTGTCTTTATAGTAGTCTTCAACACTGAGATTTCCTTGCTTAAGGGTTTGAAGCTTGTTGAATAACTTGCAGTGGTAATGTGTTGGAAATTCTACTACTACTTTCTTGCACATAATTGCTTTTACTTCATGCCAAGTGGAAATGGGTCTTTCACCATTCCTTCGCCTGCTAGAAGTCATTTGATCCCACCAAATTAGTGTATAATCTATAAACTCAATAGTGGCGAGTTTTACCTTCTTGAGTTCAAAAAAATTATGGCACTAAAAAATGTGCTTGACTTTCTTTTCCCAAGCAAGATATGCCTCGAGATTCATTTTGCCTTGGAAAGGCGAAATGGAAACCTTGATGTTATTAAGGTTATCATCCTCTCTTGGACGAGCTCTTTGATTTTGATTCCCCGTACCATGTTGGGAAACATGGTCATGCGCATCCTCATCATTCACTTCTTCTTGATACTCCTCTTGATCATGGATGGCTTGCGAGATTTCAAGCTGATCTATGCGCTCCAAAAGTGGTTCTAATTGATCTTGAATCATCTTTGCCCTTACTTGGAGAAACGCCTGAATTTGCAAATTGGGTATTCATTCTCTACTATTTCCTGATCTTTGAGACATGGTTAGTTTAAACAAAATAAAATAAACCTCACTTGCACAAAAACCTCACTTACCACTCCAAAGAAAAAATTCTCTCACGCTCGTGTTTCTCTTGGAATATGGCTTTTGTTCCCTTGATGCACACTCTATGCCCTTTTCCACTCGTATTCTTATCGAAAGCTCTTGATAGAAATTACTCAAGAATGCCAAGAATTCCTTTGCGAAATCGGCTGCAAAGTGATTATAAAGCAGAAAATGTAGAACAAATGGGTAGATAAATAAGAAAACAACGATTACAAATTGATCTCGATGTAATGAAAATTGGATTGTAACGTAGTTTTTTCAATCATAATTGTTTCTTCAAATTTTGTCTTTTCAATACCATCCCTCTTGAACATTTCGTTATTTTTTTGCACGAATTTTTTTCTACTACAACGGGAGAGTAAAATTATTGATTTGCCAAGCTCTGATATCAAATGATACGAATCCAGTTATATGATAGCCGAATCGTGTGTGTTGCCCGATCGTAAATTAAGTAAGTTTCTTCAAACGAAATGATGGAATTTTGAAAGGATGAAAATAGATGTATGGCAGAAGGTGTGTAAGGGTTAATGGTGATTTGAATGAAGGATTTTGGTGGAAAGGCGATGGAAATGAAATGGATAAAATGATGGCTAAGTTCAAGAAATGAATCAACACCATAAAGAGTGCCGACCAATTTTCTATAATGAACAATAACCAAAAGTAACAAAGATAGATCGAGATTCGTTAGTTATAAAGAACTAGGAACCTACGATATAAAAATTTGAATTAGAATGATTTCACAAGAAAATTCAAGAAAATTGATAAAGTTCTCGCAAGAACAAAAGAGAATGAATCTCACAAAGTTCTAATATTTCAAAAAGTTGTGTTTTTACAAATGAAATGCTATCCTATTTATAGTGTTTATGGGATGAAATCCCAAAGGACTAATAAAGAACAAAACAATGATGGCAACATATTAGAGCTTTCGTCCCTCTATCTTCCTTGATAGCTGAAACGTTGCCTTGAATCTTAGGATGAATTTGGACAACTCCAAATTGAATTTAGACATCCTTTTGACTACATGAATTTGCTGTTTAATTTTCCAAAGCTTAATTATCACCATTAACTCTCCTTGATTGCATTTTGAAGAAGCTTTAAGGATGGTAGTCGAATGGTCTTTGAAAGAAGAATGAATTCTGCCAACTTTTATTTGAGCAAGTAAATGGTTTTTTATCCTCCAAAATAGCCAACTTGAGCGAATGAAGAGTTGCCCCTTAGAAAAACTCTTCAAATTTGGCTTTACACTTCTCATGTGTGTTGAGTACTTGAATTCCAAAAGGCTCTAGAATTTGTTGTTAAATTTAATCCTCCTTAGTGCCCCCTTTGAGATCCAAACTGATCAGCTTCTTGGCATCTGAAAAACACAAAAGAAATGTAATTAAAACAATGCATCTTAAATGTAGACATGCAATGGTTGTGTATTTAAAGAAGACATATGTAAATGCTGGAAACTAAATGAAGCAGTTGCAATTAAGTAAAAAAGTTTATTAATGCAACAATCTTATTAATACAAGTAGTAAATATGCCATATAATGGCTGCTATATGCAAACTTTTGGTATGCGAACAAAATATAATGTACGTGGACGAAATATAACGTATGCGAACAAAATGAGAATGCTAATGCAATGTATGCGAACATCAAATTTAAAAGTGTGAACTAAAACTGAGCATGCAACACATTGCATGCCTGCTCATCTGCAAATCTATCATTCAAAACAGTGTTCGCGTCCCAATCTTTGAAATAGTTGCGAACAACTTCTTCCTACAGCTTCTTAGCTCTAGTACGTGTCATTGGTCCTAATGAAAGCTTCTCGGTCTCGTCTTGTTAGGCCATGATCACATCAATGGGTTTATGGTATAAGGTTTTAGTGTTTATGATTTATGGTTTTTGGATTATGGTTTATGATTTAGGGTTTATTGAGTTATTGTTTATGATTCAAGGTTTAGAGTTTAAGGTTTTGGTGAATTTTGGGGCTTTTAGTGAATTAAATTTTTTAGTCTTTATAAATATATTATTTATAATATAAAATTTTTATTTATTATTTATATAAATTAATATATTATTATATGTATATTAATATTAGTTATATAATAAAAAAATTAAATTAATCTCAACTGCAATTTGACATATATATTATTTGTGTTAGAAACAAACCACAAATGTTAAGTTAGTTTAGTGGTTAGGAGTTTGCCTTAGATTTTAAAGGTTTTAGGTTCAAATCTCGTTGAGTGCAAATTTTCACACTTTCCTCTAACAAAACATCGCGGTTATGGTTCATTTAGTATCAAAATAGCGTCTGTCAAAAAAATAGTATCAAAATACCAATTAAAAGTCATCACACCGTGCGCCATGTCATCCCTCCGTTAAAGGGATAACAACAAGTGACATAAACGAGTTGAAAAATAAAATTTAGTATTAGAATTAAACCAATTAAAAGATTATTGGCAAAAACTAGCCAAAAGCCTATAGTTTTGTGGTACCTGATGTAATTTTTTTTCCTTAAGTTTCCGGATAAAAAGTAAAAGAAAAACTTACCATACCTTTTTTACCAGCTTGACCATCGACTAATATTGTTTCACGTTTTACAATAAATCATAAAACCTCACTATTTCATCATAGATCTGATCAATTAAAACAATATGCAACATAATGATTACATTTGGAAGCACAGTTATGAAAGTAAAATTAAGTAATTTGATGTTGTTATTTATAAAATAAAAAAAATCTTTTGATACACAAGTTTGTGTGAACTAAAGTTTACATAAGTCTTTTAATTTTAGGGTTTAGAGTTTAGGGGTTTAGTGTGTAGGGTATAAAATGTAAGGTTTATGGTTAGAATTTAGGGTTTAAGGTTTAACGTTTAGGTTTTAGGGTGCTAGGATTTTGGATTTAGGTTTTAAATTTTATAAAAGGTAAATTTTTTACACAGTTTGTGCATCAAAATATAACCAATAAAAACACATTTTTTATTATTGGCTAATGGACATGAATAGAAATCATCTACATATTGGTGTCCTTATTTATGCCCCATTTTAAAAATTAGGTTTAGAGTTTAAGGCATATGGAATTTGGGGTAGGGTGTAGAATTTAGGGTCTATGATTTAGAATTTAGGGTTATGACATAGAATTAATTTTTAGTAGTTTTTAGTGATGGGACATAGAAAGAGACACCGAAAAGAGGGAGATGATTTTTCCAATAGAACAGTGTGCCTTGGAAACACAGGTCAAACCGGTCAACCGCTCAGGGCACCATTTTTTTATTAATTTTTGTTACTTTAATAGTTATAGTAAAAAGGCCTCAAATTAAGTCCCTAACTTTTCAATTTCTCAAATACTACTCATTTCTCCATTCCTGTGATTTCTTAATATTTTAAAGCTTCAACAAATAGTTTTTTCAATTAAACATCAACTTGGAAGTGCATCATTGGTTATTGGCATCACATCTCAAAAAGATTGTTCAAGAGATCAAGAAGGAAAAAAAGGAAAGTTTGAATCTCAATGTAACACCCTAAACCTGGATGTCACATTTAGGCCCTAAGCCCAAACTGCTGCCATAAAATTTCTCAACTTGGTTGTCGATTTCGCTAACGCTTGGCAAAAGGTTGAGAATGTAGTGTGAATATGTAAGAAATAATGTCAATAGTGAGTCTATTGCGTGCAAGTATACACGGCCAACAAGTTTGGCAAAAAGTGAGATCCAGTAAGAGAATAGCTAAGAGAATACAGTAAAAGTGAAAACAATTTTGCAAAAAGAAGTATTCAAATAGGTGATGAGTGTTGGCAAGGGATGCCTGGATTTTATGCTAGCTATGCCAGCTGTTAATAATATCATCCTTTGGATTTATTGTCGAGCGGATTTTAAGAGTGGCATTGCCTCTATCGAAGATAATACCCTAAGTTAACCATGTTAAAACCCATATATGTCTATAGTGAAGCTTTTCATTAATTAACTTGATTAAGTTTTAATCTATACTCCTAAGGGGTAGATTCACTTTCGAAGTAAGCTCATCTACTTGAACATATTTTGTCAAAGTTTCTCTCCTTAGTACATGGCTACTACTCGTCAACCCTCAACTTTGTTAACATATTAAGGCGTAATAAGCAAACAATGCCAACTGTCATATGGCAAAGAATTTATGGGAATACAACACTAGCCAGATAGAAAATAATGCCAAAGAATTCAAATTATTAAAAACCAAATATAAACTGAGCGTTAATCGCAAACATCCCCAACCAACAGTAAAAGCTTAGTTCATGGTTGGGGGATCCATACATAAAATATCTCAACATCATCACTTAAATAAAAATAAAACTAAGAGAATGAGCAAGAAATAGATCATTCGATGCAACCCTTCAAGTGCACTAGAGCTCTCGGTCTAAGATGGTCGAACCATATAGCCTCTAGCTTCCTCTTTCACCACCGTGCTCTCTCTCCAAGTTGTTTTGATTGATCTCTTCTCTTCCTTTAAATAGACACGCGTGGAAAACCCTATAGTGACTTTGAATTTGAAATTTGATTCCGCACTTAGGATAAAGTACGTTATCCTCTTACCTTCTTCTTTTGAATTTTAGGGCTGACGTGTACTGGTTCGACGGTTACTTTGATCGGGCATCAGACTTCAATTTTTTACTAATCAGGCTTGATAATCTCTAGTCCAACTTTGCCAATTGTGACTCGGTAATTTTATTCTACCTTTCCTTGTTCCTGCTTCTGCATTGCTCTACCAAGCCTGCTCTGCTCCAAACATGCATCAATGCCAACAAAACAACCCTTCACTGGCAAAAGAACAACTCCCTAACTCCTTATGCAAATGCGTGATTTTAACAAATAAATGCAAACATATATACCTAAAGACAAACAAAAGAATTGTAAAATTCGCAAAAAAATTAGTATTTTCTAGAAGTTAACACTCCCCCAAACCTAGCTCATTGCTTGTCCTCATGTAATGCAATTAAGAAAATAGAAAAATAAAATAGGTACCTCGACAAAAAATGTTCTGAATGTCAACACATGCTAGTAAGCAGAATCTGGCCTTAGTTCTGTCCTCAGGTATCCCAATGCAACAATGTCAAGCAAATAAGCAAATTCAAGTGCAGCAATATAACACTAGTCCAGAGTTATGAAGTGTGTACGAAGTGTAGGCAATATGTATCAAGTGCCCTTTAACTCCCTTATTCAAATTTGCTACCCAAAGTTATAATTATTATTATTTTTTCTTTTATTCGCCAAGGTTTTTTTTTCTGGCAATATTTTCATGCTTGCTTTGTAATACTGTTTGGCATGAAAATTAAGAGGGAGCATACCACGAACCCCCATGTTAGTCTAGACATTACTAGGCTTTACTCTTCAATTTGTGCCCTAAAGTTTTTTACTTGAGAACTAAGATGGAGCAAATCACGAAGCCCCAGGTGACTTATTATCTCTAAGGCAGAGGAGAGTTCTACATTATTTTTCTTCTTGCCTTGGAAAACATTGTTGCCTTATTATTTTCTTTTACCCTAGCATATCATATTTTTTCTTTTTTTTCTGAGCTTATTTTTAAGAATTCTAAGTTTGTTTAGGAACTAGATGCATACTACGTGTTAAGTGAGACTTCACTTTCCTAAACTAGAGATCAATTGCCAAGCATGCCTTACATTACTATCCTACTGACACAAGCAACTGAGGTTTTCCAAATTCCATCACCAGTCAGAGTATACTAAAGCAAATTCTAACTAATCTAGCAAAGTGTTGACATAATTTCCAAACATAATAAGATGACATGCATGAACAAAATGAATGTAAGGAGTTTAAGGGGAAGAGGACTCCCCATTCAAAGTTTTCCTGGCATATGGCACGAGTCTTTCTCTTGACAAAGCTCCCACGATCAGGAGCCATGCATTTCTTTCCCTTCATGTTGGGCTTTGATGCGGTCGTGGAAACTCCAATGTCACGGAGGACTTACTTGACAATCTGCACTGGCTTTGAGGCGGTAGGAGCGTCAGTGGCAGCTGATGAGGCAGGTGCAACAGGTGTTGCGGTAGCTTTGGCTTGGATTCCTTCTTTTTCTGATTCGGGCGGTGTGTCTATTCTTCCAGACTCAAGTTGGAAAGGGGACACTGGTATAGTGGCATCTAATTGCGTCAGAGTATGGACTGAATGAGGACTAGCTGGCATATCATCTTTGGTAAAGAGGTCAGTAGGGAACTTAAGGAAGGCTAGAAAGACACTCGGGGACTTTCCTTTAAGAGTTTTCTTAATGGCACAGTCACAGGCATGAGTATAATGCTAGAACTTGGTGTTCTACTCCTCTGCTTTCTCTAGCTTTTGAAGAATGATCTCCTAGCATTGGTAGATTTGGGAAAACATTACCATTGAACCAGCTGGCATAAGAGTCTTAGGTTCTGCCTTGGGCACCTTGGCCTTGGACACCAGCTCTACAGCCTTTCCTTTTCCCTTCTCCTTGGACTCTGTGGCAGTGAGTTGGCTCCATAGGGCATAAGTGATAGTTGTTCCCTTACTTTCTTGGACCTTGTCCAAATCAAGCCTTGGCACACTGTGCTTCATGCAAATATTAGAAATTAATAAAGGGAAAAACAAACTTCCATTGCCCTTACTGGTGCACTTATAAGTTTCATCGATAATGATACGACCGATGTTGATCTTGTGGCCCATGATGATCGAATGTAACAAGGTTATTCTTTCTTTTAAGACAGTCTTATTATGGGTGGTCGTCATCAGATTTGCCTTCAAGAAGTGGTTCCACCCCCTTGGCTATGGCTTCACTACCACCCGATTCACCGTCCAGTGGCACTTTGATGATACGTTCCACTTGGTTCCAAGTTTGCATAAATCCTTTAGTAGCTTTTTCCTCTTGGTAGTGTCCAACGAATCAGCAAACTCAGAGTGCACTTCCCCTACACCATTAAATTCAATCATAGTGTTAATATACTCCTCATCAAATCTAACACACGCACCTCGTATAAGCAAGAAAGACGAATCTTTGGTCGTGAGGTGGGCATAAAATTCTTGAACAATATTGGAATAGACTTCCTCCATTTGCTGTACAACTCCCATTTATGCTTCTTGGCCACCGTCATAAACTCCGGTGAATAACCCAAGTTGAGTTCGTTCTTGAACTCGAAATTCTTCTCATAGCAAACCGTCATTGAGGCAAAGTTCTCCTCATACTTCTTGTGAATCTCTTCACTAAAGAATATCTTGAAAGGTGTTGAAGAAGATGCCATAGAGAGACTTTTGGAGAAATTGAAAGAATTTAGGGGGAAAAAGGATGGATTCTTGCTTTCTTGCCAAGGAAGATGAAAAGATAGATTGTAAAAATTTAGCTAAGGCAAAGGTAGGGATTTAAGTAGCGGGAAAAAGTAACGGTTGAGGGTTTTAATGGTGTGATTAAATGGGGCTAATGATGGAAGAGTGATTTGTTTAGAATGAAGAGATGATGATGAGCTAAAGGGATAATGATAAGCTAAGGGTTGAAGATGAAGAGACGGTACGAGAAAAGGGGTAAGATAAAAAAATTGGGTTTAAATTTTGAAATACAATTTTTACCCTATGCGGGCAGGGTTTTAATCCCACACTTAGCCAAAAAATTTTACTCTCCTTGGGCCTGGTTCATACAAGCCCACTTGTTGGATTTTAAGTGGCATCATTGATCTTGGCATACTGCCTAGCAATGCAACTTATACCTACATTCACTTCAAAGCAAACCTTTCAAAGCAGCTAATGAAAATAATAAAAATATAAAAAAACAGAAAATGGAAAATAAATAAAGTACTGAAAAAGAAAAATAACTAGCCTAAATATTTACATTGATCGCTCAAAAATGACAAGATCATTCAATCTCTTTCAAGAGAATGATCTATTGGTATTACCTTGATTACCTTCTAGATAATGTTTCAACCTTTGGTCATTTACCTTAAAAGTTGTTCTAGTCTTCAAATCCATGATGTCAACTACTCTATGAGCATATGGTTTGACAACTTCGAAGGGTCCTGACCATTTGGACTTAAGCTTCCTAGGAAATAACTTTAACCTGGAGTTAAATAACAAAACTCTTTAACCGTCTTCAAATTGCCTTGGCAATATTATGTTATCATGCAACCTTTTTGTCTTCTATTTATACATCTTGGCATTCTTATAGGCTTGAGCTCGAAATTCCTTTTACTCATTGAAATCTAACAGCCTCTTCCCACCGGCAGTCCTCCATTCCATATTAAGCTTTTTGGTTGCCTAATAAGCTCTATGTTCCAATTCCACTGGCAAGTGGCATGCCTTCCCAAAAATGAGTCTATAAGCCCAAAAGGAGTCATCTAGTCTCAAGGACCAGTCCCTCATTGTTCGATTCACAGTCTTCTCCAAAATGTTCTTAGTCTCCTTATTTGAGATCTTAGCTTGGCCATTCGTTTGGGGATGGTAGGCTGTGTCAATTCATTGTTGAATTCCATACCTACACAGAGCTTTAGAAATTAAATTACATTTAAAGTGTGTAACACCCCCTGCCCGGGCTAGTAGGAACCCAGCTCGGGTGCATTACATTAAGCAAGCAATGGCAAGAACAATACAAACAAGGCATTACTAGGAATACAAGAACAATAAAAAACCATTATAAGAACAAGCAAGTACTCATACTTACTTATCATACAAGTAACTTCACAATTGATTCTTACTCAACCTAAACCATTCGAATTGGTCACTAACTTAATTCATTTTATGCTTTCATTTCAAGTCACTACATTATCAATTTGATTCACTTCATTGTTCCTTAGCTTATATACGAATGTCTCTAGATATAACATGCTCCCATTTTAATTCAAGGTTCCTTGGTTTGTACATATTTTAACATTACAATCCTATACATACTAAGCGTGATTACCTAAACATTCAATAGCATGAAACTAGTACCATTCAAGACATTCTCTATTCCTAACCATTCGGCAATCATCTATACACACACTAGGCTATTCGGCCTAATCCTATCAAACACACAACTTTCATTTCAAGCAAGACATATACATTAAGCATGGCATTCGATTTGAAATACAAGCAAGCATGGTTCAATCATCCTACTTTCGATTCAAGCAAGACTCGTAGACAACAAGGTATTCGAATGTTAACAATGTAAGCTAGATCAATGTTTGATCATTCCATGAATTTAATTCAATATTTGCGCAGCAAAACATCATCCATTACATGTTATCTAAGTTAATTACATACTTGACATTAGATTCATAACATAGTAGGCCCATCAAGACATTATATACAAGCTTCAAAACGCATGATCAAGCTAACTATATACATACTAGTGCCACCATTCCAGGAGATATACAAAATAAGTATGAAATCATACTTAGGCAAACTTGTGTGACTTGCTTCTTGTTCAAGGAATCAGGCTTCAAGATCAAGCAACACTCGTATCCTTTATCCTGTAGTTGGGAAGAATGAAAACGAGAGTGATAAGTACAAGAATGTACTTAGTGAGGTAGTACTAAATCTAATCAATTGTTATTTTAAGTTTTATGTGTCATTTAATCATGTATTGACCTAGCAAAGGCTTCCAAGCAATAGAGTGATCTTAGCTAAGGCCTCAAGAATTAGAGTGATCTTAACTAAGGCTTCAAGCTTTTGAAGAATCCTAGCTAAGGATATCAAGTATCAAGATAATCCTAATTAAGGATTCAAGCAGTCGGCCATTCAAGGAACAATAATCAAGAAATTCATATCATGAATCAAGCACATCATGCTTGCAAAACAAGAAATCAAGGAGTCATGCTTTCAAGTCAAGTAACATACAAATTCATGGCATTCAAGACAAGTAACATATGATGTATGATTGTTATTTCAATTGTTATTCATTAAACAACCCCCTTGGTACTTAGTTTGTATAGGTAATCGAGTCTTTAACCAACTATCGCCACAAGATGCGCCATAGTGCTGGTCAACCCTCCTACTGTTGCCAAAGACCACATACGTACCCTCCCCCTGTCGCCAAATAGGGGCCTTAGCCTTGGACCATAGTCCACCCTTACACAATGAGCTCTAGACTCTAAGGCATGCCCTTCTACCTAATCCAACTAGCTACCAAGGTTGTTCGATTTACCATTTATTCAAGTGTTTCAAGATCAAGATCATGTCAAGCAAGTTCATTTCTTATTAGGCCATTGAGCCATAGCTCACATAACATGTCATTTTCATGTTTCATTTCATCAAGATGAGATAATATCTCAAGCAAGTCTTTAACATTCAATCACATTGCATCATAGCACATACAAGCATCCATGTTATCACATAATCATACTCAAGCATTCGAATTGACCATGTATACTAGGCTAGGATCAAGTTTCATGTATTAATTTAATCATCCTTCCCTTATTAGGGCAAGTTCATGATTAGATTCATTTAACATTTCAAGAATGTAACAAGAATACATTGGTTAGGACCTAGTCCTAACCATAGAGGTAACTATACTCACAATACTCCAAGCTAGCTAGTCTTGGATCCACACTCCTTTGTTCTTGGCTTTAGGATGATCCACTTTATCCTCTTCCACCAAGTTTACTCCTGGTTCTATCACATTACAAGTACAAACACATGTCAAAATAATGATCATATGATCACCAAATCAAGACAAAGTTACAAGCACACAACATTCACAAATTTGGCAGCATGCTCATATACATTTTCCATTATACTTAACTAAACTTATCTACATTCTAGTTCGTGTAAAACAAGGAATAATCAAAGGCCTAAAACTGTTTACAAGACAGTTTACAAAATGCCACAAAACAGTGTGCAATTGCCTATATTGCTGCTGCCAGGCAGCTTGCACTCTAGTCACTTAATCATGCATAACTTTTATTCCGTATATCAGAATTTCAATTGGTTTACACCGTTGGAAAGATAATTTTTTTTCTTTATGACCATATAAGTCTTGCATTTTTTTCTTTGCCAATTAATACATTTTTTAACTTAAAGACGGGGAATTTTGCTACTCTAGACAGTTTGCACTGCCCCTAGTGTTTCTTCTCTACATTTCAGTATACAACCCAGAGTTCAGTTCTGTTTTCTCCTAATGAAATTAGACATACCAAGGTGTTGTCCATAAAAATTTAAGCCTTAAATTCATTATATACAATTTATAGTGATTTATCAAAGTTACTGCCCAGAACAGAGCATTCTGGGCAAATTACACTAGGTTGAATTTCTAGCTTCTTAATTCACCTAAGCAATGTTCTAACATGACATTTCAATTCATGTCCAGGTTCTTACATGTCTAGATCATTATACTTCACCTAGAAATGAGCTTAAAACAGGGCATTATCATGTTGAACCTAATTTGATCTATTTGATCACATTTACACTTTCAATTCATCAACTAGGCAGTCTATTACCTAATTTAACTAGTTCAATCAGGTGTAGTCATTTTCCAGCAACATATCTATTCAATTCAATCTTCATTTTACCTAGCAACATGATCAAAACAGGGTTCTATGTTCATTTGACATGTTTACACAATTTCTATATCAAAACAGCCCCTAATCAAGAATGTTTTCAACCATGATCATATTTCTCAAATTTCCAGCAACCACATATATATTTCATTAGCAATTTAGTTACTAGCATTCAATTTCCAAGCTCTAATTGAAGCTAGCATGACCCTAACATACATGGCAATCATCTAATTTCATCAAGGCAACAAGAACATCATCATTTGCATATTCAAACAATCTATAACAAGTAAACTCAAGCATTATACCTTCTCCAAGCTAAATTTGATCAATGGATGAATCAAGAAGTTTGAATTGAAGGTGTTTGCGTGCAAATTTTCTCTCCCCTTTCTCTCTCTATGTTTCGGCCAAGAGGATGATAATGGGAGAAATATAACAATTTGTTTGTTATTTTCCCTCCTTGGCCATGAGTCATCATCCAAATTGGCACATGTTCTCCTCCAATGAGGACATGTGTCAAGGCCTTGATCTAATTTCTATTTTACATGCAATCTATAGAATTTTGCATGTTTACATTTCTATCCTTCTATTTACGCCTTCTAGATTTAATTTCAATTCAATTTTGTTCAATTTCACTTATTTGATCTTAAGGATGGCCAATGTTCATTCTTCTTTAAAATCGATTACCACATATATTCAATTAGCCTATAGTTTAGATAGTGGTAACATTACTAGGCCAATTTTAGGGTGTTACAAAGTGGGTACCTTCATCATCAATGATAGCTTTGGGGGCACCGAATCGAGTGAAAATATGCTTATGCAGGAACTTGGCAATGACCTTGGCATCGTTAGTTGGCAAAGCAAAAGCTTCAACCCATTTTGAAACGCAGTTAACGACCACAAGAATATATAGGTTACAAATAATGAGGGCAATAGGCCCATGAAGTCTATTCTCCATATGTCCAACGGTTCTACTGGCATAATGTTATGGAGTGATAATTGATGTCTACTAGAGATGTTACCTGTCTGCTGGCATTGATCACATGCATTGGAAAAATTATGGGCATCTTTTTACAACGTGGGCCAAAAGAATCCTGACTGCAGCACTTTTTCACCCTAGCAAAGTGGCCTCCATATAGTGCTGCATGGCATAATTGTAATATGTTGTGTTGTTCATCTTCTGGCACGCACTGTCGTATCACTTGATCAACACACTACTTAAACAAAATTTGTTTTTCCCAATAGTATTACTAAACATCTCGCAAAAATTGTTTCTTGGCATTACTCGCCAGATCCAGTGGCAAAATTTGGCTTACTAGGTAGTTGACTATGTCAGCGTAACATGGCACAAAATTAAATGCTCTAGTCGTGATAGATGGTCAACTACCAAGTTATCACTTCCCTTCTTGTCTCGAATTTCAAGATCAAACTCTTGCAGCAAGAGTGTCTATCGGACCAGTCTAGGCTTGGCATCCTTCTTTGCCAATAGATGTTTTAATGCCTAATGGTCTGTGTACACCATAAGTTTGTTACCTACCAAGTAATATCTCAACTTTTCAAATGCAAAGACAACCGCGATAAATTCTTTATCGGTTGTAGAGTAATTAAGCTGCGCTCCATTTAGCGTTCAACTAACATAATAGATAGTATGGAAAACCTTGCCACACCTTTGTCCCAACACTACTCTAATGACATAGTCGTTGGCATCGCACAAGAGATTGAATGGCTTATTCCAATCCGGTGCCACGACTATTAGGGCATTAATCAATATTTTTGTAAGTTCCTGAAAAGCTCTTAAACAAGAATAATCAAATGCAAAAGCAGTATTTTATTACAAAAGCAATATTTTCTTCCAAGAGCAAGCATAAAGGTTTAGAAGTTTTTGAATTTTTTTTAATGAAACGACGTAAAAACCTGTATGTCCCAAAAAACTTCTAATACCTTTTACACTTGTAGGACGTGGCAATTGTTTGATTACCTCAACTTTTTCTTTGTCAACTTCTAGTCACCTCTTGGTCACTTCGTGTCCGAGAACTATGCCCTCTTTCAGCATGAAGTGGCATTTTTCCCAGTCCAAGACCAAGTTAGTCTCAATACATCTCCTCAAAACATGCTTAAAACTCTAAAGACATTCCTCGAATGTTTTTCCAAACATAAATAAATCATCCATGAACATTTCCAAGTTGTTTTCTATCATGTTGGAAAAAATAGACATCATGGAACGTTAAATGTTGCTGGGGCGTATCACAATCCAAAGAGCATTCTCCAAAAAGCAAATGTCCCATATGGACAAGTGAACGTGGTTTTTTCTTGATCATCTGGGGAGACGATAATTTGGTCGTAGCTCGAGTAGCCGTCCAGAAAGCAATAAAATGCCTTACCTGCCAACCTGTCCAATATCTGATCGATGAAGGGCAATGGAAAGTGGTCCTTTTGTGTGTCATTGTTTAGCCTCCTATAGTCCATGCACACTCTCTAGCCTGTGACAATCTTGGAGGGAATCAACTCATCCTTGCTATTTTGTACCACGGTCATGCCACCCTTCTTTGGCACGCATTGCACTTGGCTGACCCACAAGCTATAAAAAATGGAATAGATTATCCCGGCATCCAACCATTTTAAATTTCTTCCTTCACTACCTCTTTCATGCTTGGCTTCAGTCTTCTCTGACCTTCAACTGTTTTGTCATGGTACTCCTCCAAAATGATTTTGTGCATGCAAATAGTTGGGCTTATTCCTCGGATATTAGCCAAGGTCCATCCCAAAGCTTGCTTATAGTTTCTTATATTTCTAATGATCTTTCCTCATGATCACTAGTGAGATCAGCAGCAATGATCATTGGCAAAGTTGAGTTATTACCTAAATGGGCATACTTGAGTTGGTCTGGCAATGGTTTCAGCTCCAATTTTGATGGCTCCTCAATTGATGGTTTGGGTGCCTTGATTTCTCTGCCAGCCAACTCTAGTGGCTTTGGCTGTTCAAAATAACTCACATCTTCAGTATCTAAGGTTGGTCCTTCAGGTTCTTTACTCATCTCCTCTTCATCATCTAGTTCTCTAGCATCACAATCTGGGTCTTGGAAAATTTGTGCCACGTCTATAGTGAAAATGGAATCGATCATCTCGTCAGCTTGGCATTCCTCAAGTTCACCTGTGCATTCAAGATCTTGAAACACATTAAATGTAACATGTTGGTCATTCATGCGCATTGTAAGTTCACCTTTATGAACATCAATTAGGGCCCTAACTGTGGCAAGGAATGGTCTACCCAATATAATCGAGACGTTAACATCTGCCTCATAATCTAAAATGATAAAATCATCTAGAAATATAAATTTGTCTACCTTCACCAACACATCCTCAACTTTACCCTTAGGATGTGCAAAGGATCGGTTTGTAAGCTGGAGTGTTACCATGGTAGGCATTGCTTCAATTTTAAGCTTTTTGAAAACTAAAATTGGCATCAAATTGATGATGGCTCCTAGACCACACAGTGTATTGCCCATGAATCTATTGCCAATGGTACAAGGAATAGTGAAATCACCCAATTTCCTCTTTTTGGTCAAGATGTCCTTCATAAATTTGACATAGTTGGGCACTTGCTCGAGAGCTTCTACCAATGGTATGTTGATTTGCAACTGTTTAAGAACTTCCAATTGGTCTTCTTATGTTTCTGGAGTCTTTGTGGGAAAAGTGGTGGTGGATAAGCAAATGTTGGCTCTACTGTCTTTGCTAAGGTCGTGCTGGCATCAGATTGCTATCTGGCATCAAATTGAGGTATGACGTCATATTGTGGTCTAACATCTTCAGCTTTTACTTCTTCTTTCTCTGCTTCTTTAGGTTCGGCTGCTAGCATCAGCTTTTTGACTTGGAAATTAATTGACTGCTTGGCAAGCATCTCTGTCTCGCATTGTTTGCCACTATAAAGAGTTATTGCTTTGCATTGTTTATTGCCCTTATGCCGAGCATCTTCCATATCACTTGGCAAAGTTCCCTAGGGTTGATTGTTGAGTACATTGGCAATCTGCCCTAGCTAAACTTCCAATTTTCACATTAACACTACCAAACTCTAGACGGTTGCATCATTCCTCTCTATGTAATCAGTTAGAGTGTTCCTTGGTTAGATCTCTTCCCTTGTTGGAAATTGTTTTGGGCTCTCTGTGGCATGGCGTTCTAGTCGAACCCTGGCAATACATTATTGTTCTGCCGCTGGGCATTAAATTGGTTACCGCCTTGGTTTGCCCAAGTAAAGTTGAGGTGTTGTTTCCAACCTACGTTGTAAGTATTGGAATGTAGATTATAATTGTGATTGAAATTACCAACAAAATTTATCGACTCAGGTTTTGTTGGGCAATCCTTTATATGATGATCCTCTCCACAAATAGTGCAGAATGGGTCTAATGCCTTGACTTCCTGGGATTCTTTACTCTTTTGCAAAGTTTTCACAAAGCTAGTGAGATTGGAAATCTGGGTGTTGTTGGATGTTAGTGCATCAAGCTCTAATTTTATAGCATTTTTCGTTCCTATTCTCAGTCTGGTAGTAGGATACTGAAAATCATTGGCATAATTGCTTTCTAAGATGTGAGTTGCCACAGTATAATTCTTGTCTAGTAGTGAACCATTTGCCGAAGCATCAACCACAGTCCTGGTATGATCATTGAGTTCATTGTAAAAGGTTTCTATTTGGGTCCAATTAAGGAATCTATGCATATGTCATATCCTCAATAGGTCCTTGAATCTTTCCCAATCATCATATAAGGTCTCATCATCAGCTTGCCTAAATGCCGCGATCTCATTCTCAACTTGGCATTAAGTTTAGGTGGTTGGAATCATCAAGAGATTAGTTAAATCTAGAAGGTTATCATTATTCAAAACATGATCTCATCGAAGCTACACACTCACAATTCCTTTACAAAATTCACGATTATTCTATCAAATTTCCACTAAGGAGATCTCAGAGCATCCCAAATAACTCTAAAGGACTCAATGGTTGACTCCCAACTAATGACAAGTCAAACACCTAGAAACAAACTCAGACTTACTTTTAATCATAACATTGTACCTATTTAAATATACTCAGATGAACCTCTCATGGCTTCTAGATTTAACCAATCCTCACTTGGAGCTTAACTAATAAAACACATTGGTATTGATACTGGCCGATCATTACCGATACCAGATGAATTGAGTACTTATACTACATGGAGATGGTATCGTTACTTTCTCACACGACCATCACTTGTAATTCTTGATCACCCCACATGGGCAGCATGATACTCTAACCCGAACTAAAATCCTTACAATCCATCACTTATCAAGTTCACTTTACTGAGGTGGTGATCAATCACACGATCAACGATTCTCAAGTTCCCTAGTGAACAAGTGCTCAAAATTTATCCATGTTGGGGTAGACAAAACCTTCTCTTTTCTTGCATAAAAATACATCATTGTCAAAACAGTAAAACATTCTTGAAGATTTTGATATCTCCCTCGACTCCACTCGAGTCAACACCACTGCCATGAACAAAACGGTCTCAAGCAACTCAAAGCTCAATCTATCGTTCCTTAGCTTGTTCTAAGGAATCTACGATTACAACCAAAAAACACTTACGAAATCTTAAGCCTTAAATCTCATTAGCTAATTACATGGGTAATTAACTTTTTCAATATATAGGGGCATTTCGGTAACTACATTATCATCGCTCCCATTTCCAAAATCATCATACATTCACATGTGTCATGTTAAGTATCAAATTCATATTCAAGAGCCAATCTAGTGGCTCTATCCTAACATTGCAGAGACACCTCATACGTTGATGTAGACATCAAATAAAACTATAGCACGCCTTAGAGAGAGAAAACCTTATTTCAATATCATTTCAAAATTACTAGCCTCCAACACCTCAACCATAAGCATCTCATTATATCTTCCACAATCGGTTAATAAGCCATCCTTCTTAGGAGGCGAATAACGGCTCTTCACTGTCGCAAAGCAAATTGTCGACGATTAATGCATCATTTTAACAAGTTGTGCCTTTGCAACTAATCCTCTAACTTTCTCAACTGGGCCGATATCCTCTAACAAGGGCGATGGGTACCGACGCCCAACTCGACATTACCTCAACCTCTACTCACATTCTTGATAGGGAGAGAGAGTCCCGGTGACTCCTCCAAAAAGCAAAAATGATTTTTTTGTCAGTCCAAAAGCTCTCGAGCGTTGAACTACACACATTGGTATCAACCAAACGGTCAAACATGTCTCAACACTCTATTGTTTCATCCTCAAAATGACCACTGCGGAGATCACGATAGGAAGGTAATGTCTTAACAATCTTATTAACAAGGTTCAGCTCCCTCGAGGTCACGAAGACTCGAGCATAAATCTCGATATCACAAACTAGCGTCTCGCTTGATTAACCAAATTGATGTCTCGGGTATAACAACTCTTAAAATGGCATTTCTAGTGAACATGTAAAAACGTTTCACCTCGGCCAAACTGATACGAACTAGTGGGTCCCGAGTCAACTATCTCTGGGAAATCCCCTTGAAAGGTGATGATACTTCTCTAGTGTCAACAAGACTCCTTAAAAAAGGCAAAAGGTTCTCTAGCTAGCATGCAATCAATGGTTGATTAAAAAACGGGTTATCCATACCCGTATCGTAAGGGTCATCTATGAGAAAATGTAAAGATTCTCTATCGCAACTCTCATGATGTATTCAAAAGCTTCAGATCGACTACTGCTCACAATAAAAACACCATTCATGTTGTAGGAGGAGGACACATCCTCAAGTCTAACATCTTTCAATTAAATCTCATCACAACAAGACGGGACGATCACGCTCCTGAAAGTGCTCCCATGAGCGGCTCAACTCTTAACTCAGCCCGCTCAGCCACAACCTAACTATCTTAGCTTCGCAACATTGGACGCATCACCTAGATTAGGTCTTATGGAGTGCAAACTTGATTTAAGGGCTTTTATTCACTGGACACCTTACTACAACACCTATACCACCTCTGGGGTTTCCTAGAACTGGCTAAACTTAAGCTCTGATACTACTAAATGTAACACCCTAAACTTTGATGTCATATTTGGGCCCTAAGCCCAAACCGTTGCCATAAAATTTCTCAAATTTGTTTAGTCCAAATAAAATATTTTCTAAAAACATTTAAATCGAACAGTTGAAAATATAGATAAATGATTAAATCGTTACAAATGAGTTCCAATTTGATTTAAAACATTTGAACATTCGAATTGATTGATATAATGCCAAAATAAGAGTTACAAACTTGACCACATAAGGTCCTATGAATACACAACACACTAAATACAAGTATCGTACTCTACCAAACACCGTTTATTGGATTCCCAAACCGATGGTACTTCTCGAGCTCCTGATAAATCTACCAAACTACTCATAAAAACAACAACTTCGAGCGATGAGCTTACAAAGCTCAGTGGTACACATCTACTCTATTATACTTCATGTAAATCATAAACATAAGCATGCTAATCATAAACACATGGGGCTACCACTAGTCTCCTAAATGCATACTCTTTTCATGCAAGTCATCATACATGACACAGAAGGCCCAACCATACATGTGATCTCACAAGATTATCTGAGCAAAAAGCACACAAAGTCATAACTACAAACCTGGAGTGAGGCCCAGTGTCACACATCCTCAGGAACATGCATTCTCTCTAGGTGAGGCTCAGTGTCATATAGCCTCGAGAATGTACACCCATAATGAGCATCTCTCCTTGAGTATCTTTGAATGAAGCTCGGTGTCATACAGTCTCGAGAACGTACACTCGGCATCTCTAACCTTTATGTTGCAACACACTCTTTAGGAATCCAGATCCCATCAATCAAAGGTGACTCAAACAAAAGTGTCCATACATTACACAACATTGACACAGTTATCAAACAAGTCCATTCACTTCGCATGCAACACCTCCCAATCAATCAAAGATCACTATGGTTACTAACACAACAAGTCACCCAAAATTTACCGAGATCTTAATACATTATGGAGGAGTAAATTAATCATTCTCATTAATTATATCCACTAATCCATATTATCTCATAAATTAAGGCATAAATCAATTCATTAATCTTCCATGTCGATTTTCATCATTAATTGGCATTATAGATTATTTAGATTAGTGGGTACCAGTACTTGAACACGAGTTCCAGTGCGGCAGGTGCATGGGAGGGTTTTAGTGCTACGACGGTTAGAGGTGCTGGTGTTTCGGTACGGCAGGTTGTACATCAACAATGGTGCACCTGCGAGACGGGTTCTAGTGTAGTAGGGTGCATATAGGTAATAGTGCACTTGGGCAACGTGATCGGGTGTAGCGCAAGTGCATGACAGAGTTGTGCTCCCTGTCCTGCTCCATTTCCATTGTCCCGACATCGGTGGCATCCGTTTTTTGTTTAGACCGCCGAAAATACTTCATTCCAATCTTGGCCAAACTTCTTTTCTCTCACTGCCTCTGACGGTGGCTCTGGTGACGACGCTACTGGTACTAGTGAACTCGTCTCGACGAGATGAACACAATGGCAGTGGAGGTGTCGACAACGGACGTTCGAATCTTAGTAGATCAGAGTTGGAAGATTTGAAGAGGAAGAAAAGAGAAAAGAAGATTAGAGAGAAAAAGGACGAGAAGGAAAAGGAATTAAAATCTGATTTTCTCCCCCCTTTCCCACCACTTTATTTCAAAATACCATATTCTAAAACAAAATGGTAAAATCGCATCATAGGTCCCCAACCTTAAATCCATACACATCACGGTCATCACTTTCTCTAAAATTTAAATCTTTCATGATCTCATTATTTTATTTTAACACTTAAACTAAAATGCTCAACCCGAATCAAGATCCAAAAGACTAACCCAAAATCTGGGTCGTTACACTCTATTTCTTTTTCTTTGTTGATATTTTTATTTTTTTAATTGTTCATAATTTTTTATTGAATATATAATCTAGAAAATATGAATTCGGACATGAGAAAAGAAAAAAGAAATGAAGACTAGAAGAATTAGTTTTATCACAAAATGGAGCACTAGATAAGTTTTTTATAAAAAATTAGGACACTCAAGTCACGTGGAAGAATTAAGTCAAAAAGAAAAATGATAATAATGAGTCTAACGTTGTTGATGAAGGTGATTTGAATAATGAAAAATCTAATTTTTCTTTAGACATTTTCGATACAAGAAATTGGGAGGTCTTGATAACAAAACAAGAGATTTATTATTGCGAAACGGTCCAATAATAAATTTGGGTGAGAAATTTCCACTAGAATATTACCAAATTGTGAGAAACATGATAGAAAATGGTTAGTGTATTCAAAATTTGAAGATAAAATATGTTGTTTTTTCTAAGTTATTTAGGACAAGGACTCTTACTAGTGGATTAGCAAATGAAGGATACAATGATTTGAAACATCTTAGTGAAAGCCTTAAATTACATGAAAATAATAGGAAAATTCTACAACAACCATCGAACACCACTGAACACCACTAACGCTGAACATCGTTGAATACCATTAAATTGATTTATAAAGATTAAAAATCTCAATTACCCAACATACAATTAATAATTATTTAAAATAAAAATTCAATTAAATTATTTTTCATAGGGAAAATTACACGGGTGGTCACCCAACTATCACCCTTTTCCTGTTTTGGTCTCCCAACTATATTTTTCGTCAAAACCGTCACTAATATTTCATTTCGTTATCGTTTCGATCTTCGGCCGTTAAATATTTAACGAAGATTATGACATGGCATGGTTTAATAACAATTTTTTACATTATATCATTTTAATCCTAATAGGACATAATTCATCAAATATTTGAACTAAACCCCAAATTCCTCATCCCTTTTCTTCCTACTTTGCAACATTACTCTGAAAATTTAGCTAAATTTTTCAGGAAAAAACACACTTCTTTCTAAGCGCTAGAAATACAGTCATAAAATAGCCTCTTCTTCGTATCTCACTACTTAACTTTATCAGGAAAAAAACACTTCTTTTTAGCTTTTTTAAAGAAGTAGAAGATGAGAAGAAAAACGTGTACCCAAAATTTGTGTTTGAAGATTACATGACGCTATACGCTGGATTGAAATTCCAGGCCAAGGAGCCGAGGTTCAAAGCCATGAAAGCCAGAGAAACAACGGCTCCCATTGCAATAGCTTAAGAAAATTTCACACCTTAGCTGCATTGATTTGCTCAAGAAATAAAGAATTGTGCTAATCTACTTTAAGCTTCTTCTTTTTTTTTTCTAGTTTTGTGTGAATTTTTTTAAAAAAGAAGTCCAGAATTTTTGTTTTTAATCACAAAGTCAGAGTTTAGTATAGCCATAGGTGAGTGTTATGTGGTTTAATAGTCTAAACAATACCAACAATGTCTATTTCTAGAATAGTATTTTATTGTTGTGTAATATTTAAGAAATATTTTACCTTTGAGTTTTATATTGTTTGTGGGTGGATTTTAATTCATACAATATGCAAAATTAAAAAGTAATGGTCGGCTGCTACAGGTTTCAGTAAGCGAAAGGAAAACATAAATTATGAAATAATCACATTCTGAATTGTTTGGTTCTATTGGTCCAAAAAAACTGCTTGGTTCTTTTTACTCTTCGACCACTGTAGCTAACATAATTTAATTAAGATATTTAGTAAATTTAAATTCACATCCGTAAATGTAATTTCTTCAAAACTGATTTTTATAGAAAAAGTAGTTGTAAGTTGAACGTTGATGAAATTTGGAAGAAACTGTTATTCAATTATTGTTTTGCAAGTTTGGTATTGGAACACAACTATTTTGTGCATATTAGTTTGGTTGGGATTCAAATGGGCGTTTAAAGAATCTTTGAATTGCAAGAACAATTTCACACATGCCCCTGCTTCACCTTACATTTTCTATTTCTTCACAACTTTATATAAAATAAATTGATAATTTGAGAATATTTTATGCATAGAATATTATTTAAGATATTATTATAATATTTATATGTGAATTGTTATAAGATTTGTATAAATTTGACCCAAAAAAGTGGTGTATGCGAGTAGTTTGGGGGAAGTCGAAGAAGCTAAATTGGATTTCAAACGAACAAATTATGAAACTAAAGTGGTCTTCTATAATCTAAAACTTAATAAGTTGTTCAAAGATGCAAGAGAAATGAAGAGAGAGTTGAAAAATTAATTCTCAGAGTAGTGTTGCATAGGAAGAAGAAAAGGGATGGGGAATTTGAGGTTTAGTCCAAATATTTGATGAGTTATTTCCTATTAGAATTAAATTGATATAACGTAAAAATTTTAGGGACTAAAATCATTATTAAACCATGCCATGTCACAATCTTCATTAAATATTTAATTGTTGGTGACCAAAACGATAACGAAATAAAATGTTAGTGACGATTTTAACGAAAAATTTAGTTGGGTGACCAACACAGAAAATGGTGATAGTTGGGTGACCACTTGTGTAGTGTTTCATGTGAAAAATTATTTAATTGAAAATTTATTTTAAATAATTATTAATTGTATGTTGAGTCATTGGAATTTTTAACCTTTATTAATTAATTTAATGGTGTTCAGCGGTGTTTAGCGGTAGTGGTGTTCAATAGTGTTTTACGCACGTGGTTGACTCATCCAATATTATTCAGCACATTACTAATATGAATACTTGGATTGGCCTGCAAATTAGATTAGCAAAGAATAAAACAATCGATAAATATGCACGAGAACAAATTTTAAAAGAGAAAACTCATTGGATACAAGTTCTTATTAGAATAATTGTTGTACTGAAGTGTCTTGCTAAAAATAATTTCTCTTCATAGAACTAATGAGAGACTTTATCAAGACAATAATGATAATTTTGTGGATTAATTGAAATGATGGCAGAATTTAATTTAGTGATGCAAGAGCTATTCGTCACATTGATAATAATGAGATACATTATCATTATCTTAGTCACAAAATTCAAGATGAGTTAATTTCTATGTTAGCTTCTAGGATTAAATGTTCAATTATTTCTAAAATCAACGAGGCTAAATATTTTTCTGTAATACTTGATTGCACTCTAGATGTAAGTCACCAAGAACAAATGACTTTAATAATACGGTATGTTGACATGTTAGTTAACCATGTAAAAATTGAAGAATACTTTTTAGAATTTACATGATACATTTGAATGAATTTTTTAATCAATTGCAGTCTATATTATTATCTCTTGATATTGATATTCAAAATTTTAGGGGACAAGATTATGATAATAGATCTAATATGAAAGAAAATTATTAAGGTGTGCAAAAAAAGATTGTTAGAAATAAATCCTAGAGTATTGTATGTTTTTCGTGCTTGTCATTCTCCTAAACTTACTATTTGCGATATGGCACAATCTTGTGTTAAAGCAATATCTTTCTTTGGAGTTATTCATCTTCATCGTTCAGTAGTTCAACAAAATGATGAAAAATTATGCATGATTGTGTGGATGGGTTTAACTCTCAAATCACTATATAACACTCGGTGGGAAAGTCACTTTAAAAATGTAAAAAATTATTAGATTTCAAACTCCTCAAATGAAAGAAGTCTTGTTAAAATTAATTGAAAATATTGATGATGCTAAAACCAAAAGTAATGCCGAGAGTTTAGTTAATGAATTAGAAAATTTTGAATTTTTGTTATGTGTGGTTGTTTGGTATGACATTTTATTTTGTATTAATATGGTTAGTAAATTATTACAACGTAAAGATATGTGTATTGATGTTGCTATAGAACAATTGAATAGATTGATTTTTTTTTTTGAAAATTATAGAAAAAATAGATTTGCTTCTGCCATGACCATTGTTACAAGTATTGCAATTGATATAGATGTTGAGCCTATCTTTTCTAAAAAACGATAAATTCAAAAGGATGAGAATACACATGAAGATAATATACTATCTGCTGAAAATTCTTTTAGAGTTAATTATTTTTTGTTGATGTAGATGTTGCTATTCCTGCCTTAAAAAGTAGATCAGATTAATGCAAACATGTGATAGTATGTTTGGTTTCTTGTTTGATTCAAAAAATTAAATTCTTTACACGATAATAAATTGAAAGAGTGTTGTATTAACCTTGAAAATTCTTTGAAATATGGTAGTTCTTTTGATATTAATTCGAATGATTTATTTTTAGAATTGAAAGAGTTACAAGTGACTTTGCCAAAAGAAATTAAGACGGCACATGAAATCCTTGAATTTGTCAAAAACTTTTCTAAATTAAAATTGTTAAAATCTTATTTACGATTAATTATGTCACAAAAAAGGTGAAATGGATTGACACTTTTATGTATTGAAAAAGATATGTTAGAGAAAATAGAATATGCAAATATTATTGATGATTTTGCTTCTCGAAATGCTAGAAGAAGTAATTTTAAACTATTATTTAAAATTTTAATTACGTTGATGTGCAGTTATAGTTGAAATTTATTTTTTTCTACATGAGATTAGTTATGCTTTTGATAATTTTACACATGTATTTTTACTTTTATTATATATTCGTGAGCCAAATTTTTGTATTATAATTAAAATAAGGGCCTTATTTTTATAATTTGCTCAAGGATTAAAAATGTCACGACCGGCTCTGCTTGGAGAGTCGGTAGTAGAGCCAATTCTCCTAGACATGGATCCATCAAATCTCCGAGACAATTGGTGCTGATGACGAGCCATGGACAAAGCTTGCTTATTCTTCTGCAAGCTTTTTTCTTTGAAAAAATGGAGATGTCAATTATTAAATAATATTTGACAAGCGAGAAGTTATGAATAATTAAAGGTGCCAGTAATCCCATTGCATGCTTCATGCACATAACACGTGGATGCTAATGAGGTTAAAGTTTTGATATTTTAGAATGCAAAATAAGGATAAACTAATTCCGCGTTTTGATATTTTTGATATTTTTATAATTTTGTTGATTTTTTTTATAGTTTTGTAGATTTTTTTTTGAATTTTAGATTTTTTTTAAAATACGATTGAATGACATGGCACTACCAGAATGTGCTACGTGTCATTCCATCTTTGACCGTTAGAGAACATTGACAGTAAACATAATAAAGAAGCTAAATTGGGTGCAGTTTGAATTTTGAATGCTAAATTGAGCGAATTTTTTTATAAGGGCTTAGTTGGTTTTTTGATTTATCATTGAGGGCCAATTTGACCTTTAAGCCTAAAATAAAAAACATATTTTATCTAACCTAAAAAATTAATAAATAAATAAGTAACAAATCTAATAATAAATCATCTAAATATCTTCATTAACAATCCTAGATTGAATTTAAGTAAAATAATGAATAATATTATTAAAAAACGTGATAAATGATAATTCACGTATTGAACCCTTATAGAGATCTCTATTCGTACAGTTTCATTAAAATGAACATAGCTTGAGCTCCTAACGTCGGATGCTCCTGACGTCGAATTGATGTGTTTCATGATGCATTGGAAAGTCAAGAGATAGACGGTCAATTCATAAGAAGTCATCTCAATCCAAAATGCCTAGATCTTGTTGTCACTGAATTTTCACCTAACTTATTTATTTTAAATTTGTCTTTTTTGTTTAGGATTATTTGAATATCATGTAACATTGCTAATATAATTAAGGTATTATAAGATTAATGTAATATTAGAATAATTTAGGTCTCATACAATGTGTTATAATTAGTATAATTGTTAGTTAAAATTATTAAATGTGTTGTATGTTTTAATTAGTATATAGTTGTTTATATAGAATTAACATAGGATATATACATTAGATATTAAAACCCAAAACATAGAATACATAGCCCAATTGTAATTAGAAAATAAATAAAAAGTCTATTGGATTTAATTCAAATCAGAATCAATTTTTTAAAAAAATACATAAAAGGTCCATTACACAAAGGCCCGTTTGGCATGTTTATTATTAAAGGTTTAACTCTTATATGCGCAGGAAATGAAGAGCCGTTGGATCAAGGGAGAATAGATCCAACGGCACGGGATCGCACACGGGGACTGCACATGGATCACCAAAAGCCGCATTTCTCGTCCATTCGATCAGGATGCTATCCAATGACTCAAATTGCTTCGGAGTGTTCACGCGGATCACCACTCGCGCGTGGCAGCCACGCGCATATCCTTTCAGCTCCGGCCGATCGCTTCATCTTCTTCGACACTTAACTCGCTCCGATTGTTCCTTGTCGGCGCCGTTCGAATCATCAAAAACATGTAAACAAAGGATCAAAAGGATTAAATCCCTAAATTGGGGCATACCAGTTCGAAAAACAGCAGGGATTAAATCCCTAATTCAAAGCCCTAGCTGGAAAAATCAGAAGCAAAATGGGAAGGGATAATCCCTAATTCGAAGCCCTAGCGAGAATCAAGCTACAATTGGATATGCAAAAGGCAATTCAGAACCAAAGCAAAAGACCAAAATCCCCAAATCGGTGCCATGGCAAAAATCAAGTAATCAGAGGGGAAGAAATTGGGGATTTAAGCTTAGGATTTAGGCAACTCTTGTACTCTAAATAGCACTATAAATCATTGTAAAAAAACAAGGATTCAATAAGAATCACAAATAGCAATTACATAATAGCATTCAGAATTTATAGGAGCAAGCAATTTGTAATCGACATTCAAGAGCAATAAAAGAAGCAAGTTTCTGGTAACATCTCTTATCTTTTTCCTTTCTGTTTTGATTTAAATAAAGAAAATGAGTTGTTTTTACCTTTGTTTTCGTTTGAAATGCTGTTGTGAGTCGATTTTGATGTAACTCCGGTGAAAAAATGCAAATTTGAAGTTGTCAGAATATGGAAAATCTGGTTTTTTTCTAGGAAATTCGTGGCCGACAACGGTGGTCGGCACGATAGACTACCACCGTGTTCTTCAATTCATGAAGAACACGATGAATGTCTTCAGAGGATTTCAATAGAGCCGGTTTTGATTCATTTGGGGGAAAAATTATAAAATGAAACCTGTTATAATATTTAATATATATACTAGCCCATTTAACCTGACCCAAACCTGAGTATAACCCGCGCCCTTCTTTTCCGGATCTCGCGCCGCAGCCCTTCAGTTTTCAATTGTTTCAACTTCATCCTTTTTATTTTCAATTCGGCACCTAATTTTAAATTGTTTTCAAATTAACCTTCATATTTTACTTTCTTTCAAAATTAGTCCCTGATTCAGATTTTCTTTTTTAAAAAATAAAAATAGATCCTTTTTTTATTTAATTTTAAGTAATCATTTAGTTATTTATTAATTATTTCATATTTTCCTTTATGTATATATTTGTATGTATGTTGAACTTTAAGATTAGGGACTTAAAACTTAGATTAGTGACATGTATGTTGTAAAATATTCTTCATTTTCAATAAAATACACTTAACTATATTTAAACTTTAATAATTAAAAGGAATATAGACATTTCTTTAGGATTACTCACCATTTAGACTTTAATTAAAATTCATTAACACATTTAATTTTTCGGTTGATTTGTTAAAAAGTGAAAAATTAATTAATGCGGTGTTTTATCAAACAGGAATGATGTATTAGCACAAGAGTGTTTGCGGTGACTAAAGTTCATTTCCCGGGCGCTAAGGCCGATAGAATAGACTTACACTAACTTTGCAAAAAAATAAATCAAAATTTTGTGAACTTGAAAATTCCAGTTTTAAAAATGCTTTTTTGAAATCAATTAAGGTACCAATTTTTGGGCGTTGTGGGGTGCTAATCCTTCCACACATGTAATCGACCCCCGAACCTGTTTTCTCTTATTTTCGTGGACCAAAATGTAATTTTTGATAAATAAAATGTTTTATCAAAATATCCTTGTCTCAAAAAGTGATCCAATCACACTTTTTTCAAAAAGATTGGTGGTGACTCCGTGATTTTATAAAGTTTTCCAAAACGTCAAAACCTTCCTAAAAAAGGGTTGCGACAGCTATGCGACTATACTGGGGAAATTTTACTTTTTAAAAAAAACAAAAGAGGGTCAGGCCACAAATTGTTTTCAATATGTTTTTAGAAAAGGAATTTGCAAGTTCACAAAGGTTTCAATTTATTCGTTCGTTTAATGAATGTTATTCTATTTTACGCATTTAAAAAATTATTGCAAAAAAGCTCTATTTCTGAGCTCTATCCAATTGTTAAGTGAGGGGAAAACGCTTTGCTCATGTCAGAATATTGATTCTCCGTATGAGCCTGGCAAGTACCTTCAAGATTCATATGCCTCGTGTCTTCGTAAGGATATTGATTCTTCGAGAAGACATAGGAAGTGAGTCCTCCTGAGTTGAACTTGGTTCGTTTGAAGCCTATAATGGGTGAGAACCAGGGGCCTTGCTACCTTTAGTAGGGGATAGAAAGGACAACTCGGGTACCTTTTAGAACTCAACTGTTTGAGAACTTAGAGCCTACCCCAATAGAGCCATGCGGAAAACCTAGGGTTTTAGTAATAAAGGGAGACATGTCCTGAAGTATTGGAATGTGCTGCCGAGAATTGTGTTTGAATTCTCTGTGTTTTCTTGATTCTAATATGTGTTCCCCTTGTCTTGTTGTTTTGCATAACCATTCATGCCACATCATTACATATTTAGAAAAGGGTTGATTCTCAAAATCATTGCTCAAATTTGAAAAGCTCTTGTTATGGACAAAAGAATTTTAAAAAGTGAAGAGGAGAATGCAAAGGTCCGACATTGTTCTGAGGTGAATCAATGAACATTTGGAGATAGTCTAGTAGCTGATCATGAGACAGAGACTTCAAAATATGCCCACATCAGCATCAAGTAGAACAATGTGCAAGAATTGCAGGAAATCTAGGAGCACTTTGATTATGAGACCAAGCAGTTGTTCCATGAAGTTTATGGTAACATAGCCTATCTCTTGTACATAAAGGTTGATGAACAGTTTCTGAAAGCCTTGGTTCAATTGTAGAATCCAGGATATTGCTGCTTCACTTTTAATAAAGAAGATATGATGCCTACATTCGATGAGTAATTAGCCCTTTTCAACTTGTGCAAAGTGAAGAAGAATTGGGTTTATGCCAAGCCTCCTAAAACAAAAACCCGCATGCAAAGCTTCAGGCGTTTGCTGGTATGAGTGATGGTTGGGTTAAGGGGTTGATACAAAAGAAGGGAGGCACTTTTAATTTCCCTTTGTCAAGCATCAGAAGTATAATTTCAATCCACCCTGACAAGGAAAAGAGGGTTGATCTCCTAGCCATTGCAATTTATGGTTTAGTCATCTTTTCAAAGGTTCTAGGAAACATTGATGTGGCTCTACTTGATTTCCTGGAGCAACTAAAAAGAGGAGTCAATATGGTACTAACCGTACTTACTGAAACCTTCATTTCCCTTAATGCTTGCTACAAATTTGAAGGTGTTCGTTTTGGAGGATGTGCTCCGCTTCTGCAAGTTTGGGCTCTCAGTCATTTCTAGAAGTGCCTAACATTAGATTTATCAAATGTGTTTTCCCCGAACTTCTTACCTCTTCGAGAATTTTTGGCAAAAGAGTGGCCCGCTATTAAGAAGAACAAATGGATTGATATATTCAGGGAACGTCGTGACGTAGACATCAGATGGAGGGTTCCTTGGACGGGTCACACCAAAGTCCTATACAAATGTGGAGATTTCAACTTCCCAATGCTGCTAGGTTTGTGGGGAGGAATTGGATGTGCCCCTTTGCTAGTATCTCGCCAATTTGGGTCTCGACAGTCCATCGCATTCAGTACCGGTCTTGGCTCATTAGAATTCGAGTTCCAAGGAAAGTTCAGATAGAAGGTTCAGACAATCAGCGATGCGTGGAACCATTGTTATCACAAGAAGATAGAATCTGATAGTCACTGCATGTACACCCCAGACTATGACATTTGGAGGCAAACGAGAATGAATGACAAAGTCATAGCACCTATATTTGTGCATGCTAAGTCGCTAGAAGAACACTTAATGGTAGTTTGTATAGAAGCTGACATCTTGAGAGAAGAATTAAGAAGGGATAAGCTAGAGATAGAAGCCTTACAAGAGCAGAACCAGAGGGACAAGTTTGAGTCAGGCCTAGATGTTGAAAAATATAAAGGGGAGACAAAGCGAGTAGTGAAGTTGTATGAAGACCTAGAAAAGAATTTTAAGATCCAAAGGGTTGACTTCCTCAAGCTCCAGACTACTATTAGGAATGCTGATCTGAGAAAGACTCCCAAACAGTGGAAGCAAGAAATCGAGCATGATGTAGTGAAAGAAAAGGAACGAGGAAGGTGCAGGGTCGAGAAATATAGATGAGCCCTTGGTGAAGAAAAGAAGAAGGGTAAGCTAGCAACTGAAAATGGAAATGGCTAACAGGTCCAAGAAAGTGAGAAGGAAAGTGTGGCTGCATGGAAAAAGAAGGCCCACGACAACATGATTCGTTTATTTGAGTTGCAGAAGGCATATGACCAGACTAGTGCAAAGCTAAAGCAAAGTCAGGCTTGTGTTGATAAGTTACAAGCTAAGATAGATGATCTGAACAACGCTTGCACAGTCTTCAGAACCGTCACACCTATATTGAGCTTCAGGCCTGTCTAAGTGAGAACGATAGTTTGAAGAAACAGATTGAAGGAATGGATAACATCATCCAAGAATATAGGACAAATTAAGGTTTATAGTTTAGGACTTACTGTTGTACTTTAAGGTTAGTGGTTTACGAGATTAATTTGTATGCTTTAAGGTTTATTGTTTATCTCTGTGTATGAGATTAACTTCAACCATTATATAGTCTATAGTCTACAATCTGTATATAATATATCAGACACTATGATATTATTGTTAATATAAACTTTTTAAACCAAATTTTAATATTTTATATATAAAATATTTCTGGTACTAGTGAAGATATTTCGAAACCATAGGAATAGGACATAAATCGAATATCTTTAAAGTACATTTAGATTTTTGGGTTCAAAGGTTCAGGTTCAAAATTTTAAAATACGTTGTGTAACTGCTATATAAGACTTATCTGTAAACTATTCTGCCCAATGCAACAACTGAAAAGACCCATCTGCTGCTGACGTATTGGAACTAGTTTTAAAGATTCATAACGGACATTGAAAAGACGTACATTTACTGGGAACATGCATCTTATAAAATTATTTGATTGAACAGGTAATTTAATGTAGTTTTTTATTGAACATGGAAAATTAAATTACATTTTTTTACATATTCTTTTGATAATAGGGCTAAAAAGACATTTTGTGACGGGAACAACACATTTACATAGTTTCGAACCACTGAATATGTATTTCGATATGTGTGCAGTGAAAATTAAATGGAAATCCTTAGTGAAAATTGTATTATTTTAGGTTTATGATAAAAGTTCGGACTGTGTATGTAGATGTCCGATATAGGAACCAACCACAGAAAATATACAATCTTACAGTAGTTAAATGCCATATTTTAGATGCGTTTTAATTCCCATATTGAAAACATTAATAACCAAAGATAAAATTAAATCGAGTGAACATTAATGGTTAAGATGAAAGGGATGGATGGGCAGCATCATAGAGGGAAGCTGTCAGTGAAAGACTCGTTTATATTGGGAACATGCATCTTTGAAATGTATTGAACACGCCAAATTAAATTAAACGTTCATCAGTACATAACGTTTGCCGATGAACTGTTACATTTATGGATCCGTTTAGTATAACAACGGAAAAGGCAGTTCGGAGTGGGAACCACAAATGTAACTAGTTTTGACCCTACATAAATGGGTTTCACTGCATTTGAAACGTAATCTAACATGTCGTATGTGTGTTCATTTTAGATCCTAAGATGTAATTTGTACACTAACCCTACAGATGTCAGTTAACATTGGATTCAATACGTAGCAAGGGAAACTTAAACTAAATTCTATACTAAAAAATGTAATATTTTAGGTTTCACGTCAAAGGTTCGAATGTTTATGCAGACGTTTGATACTACTCCTATTACTATGGTTTACAAAATCATAAATATTCATTCAACAGGCGTTAAACTTGTTCATTCTTACATAACATTATTATTATATTATTATTTCAATGATATGAATTACTTAACAGTTTATTATTGACTTTATAGAAATTTAGTATTCATTTTATTATTTTAATCGTGCTTTGAAATCTGAGGAATATATTCCTAAAATTATAAGTATAACTAATGGTGCACCGCACCATGCTTATGTTACACACGCCCATATGGAGCCTCAAGCACATAATTTTTAATTATTATTTAATGTCTAACTTGTTAAAAATAAGTTATATCAAAAGGACAATACAGATTTTGTATTGGGACTAAGTAATCTTATATTCACTCAACCCAACATGTAATCTTACATTCCTACAAAAAATATAAGTAATCAAAATACTATGTCTGTTGCTGGTAAGGCATTGTGGGCTGTAGAGACCAATGAATTCTAAATCATGCAAGTGCATAACCAGTTACCGTTCTTTTGTATTAGGGCAACATTACAATTATTGTGATAATTCCAGACCTTTAAATAAGAAATCATGACAGAAGTAATTGAATACAAATAAATCACGGGAGTTTGGTCCACGTAATTTGATGGGATAAGAAGTTAATAAATGTCTGATTTCCCTAATGTAAGGTCACGTAACACATGTTCGACACTCCACACTACATGGGCCGCCTGTTGGTGTAGTTCCAATAAACAATAGCATTTGAAAAATCTTACGACCAAGGAAATAAGGTTTTCCAAATACTATGTTTGTTGCTATTAATCACTACAATTGGCTAATCATAGCCATTCAAGTACCAGTTTTTTGTTTGTATGTACAAGCTATCGAACCCCGTTCAGGTTCAAGTGAGAAGCACCTAACCATTGAGGAAGATTGGATAACCAGTTTTCAAATACCATTGTTTGTCAACTATGGACCCTAAAAACAAATCACCACTCCTCCAAGATCTATAAAATGAAGTCTATGCCCAGTGACCATCACCTCCATTAAAAAAACGTAAACCACACATATTAGGTATGAAATAGAAAGTTTGAAACTGTGTACCAATGTTTGCAACACGTCTTATTATTGCGAAGACACTTTCTGTGTGTACTCCTTCACAATTGTGGGACGTTTAATATTATAACTCAAATTGCAATTTTCCAATACAAAAAAGAATGATCATTTCTCAGTGGAATGTGCTGATGCCAGGGTGTGGTTGCAAAAGGGTTGGAGAGAATTTGCAGAGCATTATTCACATGCCAAGAATTTGTTGCTTGATTGTTGTAACAGTGGCCACAGCCGATCAGACCCATAACTGATAAACCACCAGCTTCCTTTCAAATACCATTGTTTTTTCGACCCGAACAACCTAAACAAACTATCAAAACTCCATCCGGGTCTATAAAAAAGAAGTCTCTGAATAGTAGTACATAATGGTGTAGAGACGAAAACTAGGAAGGAAACAATACACCAAAGTCGGTGGTTAGGGTATGAAGCTAAGAACTCAAAGGACTCCTATTTATAATAAGAAAAAGAATATTTTTTATTTTCACATGTTTTGGTACGTGTAACCCAGTTTCAGAACAAATTTCATGAGGAATAAACCAAAAATCTTAAAAGTACATTTCCAATTTTCGGTTGGTATGTTAGGTTTCAGGACTTGAACACTGGCTTGGGCACTGCTATAAGACTTATATGTATGCAATTCTACCTGTTGCATCAATTGAAAGGACATATCTGTTCAAATTATTTCATCAAACTAGAAATTTAATTTACTTTTTAATTGAACCTACCAAATTAATTTTTTATGTGTTCTTTTGATAATAGAACTAGAAAGATGTTTTTGGGGCAGGAAGCATTAAATGTAAATAGTTTCTAACCAATGCATAGGTGTTTCAATACTTCTAAAACAAAACTAAAATTGTATGTATCAAAAGTAATATTTTAGGTTTCAAGTGAAAACTTCTAGAATGTATGCGTAACAGTTCGATACTCGCTACATTACTAAAATATGCTATCTGCGAGCAGTTAGATGCCTTATACACTTCTTAAGTTTAAATTTTGAGAGTTTAAGGTTTAGAGTTTGGGGTTTGGTTTTTAGAGTTTAGGTTTAATTTTGATTTATAGTATAAGTAAGTAGGCTTGTGTAAAATTTATTGTACACAACCTGTGTATCAAATTTAAACCCTACCTTTAATATGGTCATATTTATGTTCATTTTAGTTTCTATTTTTCATTTTTACCCAAAAATATTAAAATGCTTATATTTGTGTTCATTTTAGTTCCTTTGAGTTTTAAGTTTTAACCCTAAACCCTACAAAAACAAAACCAAATTTCTTAAGACTAACTCCTATGTTGTAATTTAGGGTTATTGGTTTATGAGATGACTTTTTTTGGCTACAAGGTTTTTGGTTTGAGCTATAACTCTTATTTTTAGCGATTTTGGGTTTATTTTGTAGTTTAAGGTTTACAGTTTAAGAGACAAATTGTTATGGCTTTAAGGTTTATGGTTTATGGTTTATGGCTTAGTACTAATGGGTTAGTGTGTAAGGTGTAGTTTAGGGTTAATGGTTTATGTGATTAATTTGTATGGTGTGAGGTGTAGTTTAGGGTTACTGGTTTATGTGATTAAATTGTATGCTATATGGTTTATAGTTCTCTTGCTAGTTATTAAGGCAACAATCGACAAGACCTTTGGATAAGGGTTTAGGGTTAATGGTTTACGGTTTAGGGTTGGAATTTTAGGGCTTAGGGGATAACCCAATGCTTGTCGACGTACTTCTGTTACACTCATACCTGAAAACGCCAGTTCAAATGCAAGAGAGAATCTAAATAGTCATATCTCACTCTCTCCTACTTCTACCAATTCTACTTTCCCTTGACAACAACAGACATAGACATGTTCCAAACGTCATTTCCCCATTAATGCTTAATGGCTGATTAATACCCCAAATACTAAACCACATTTATTTTAATTTCTACAAGTAACTATAATAAAATTAAGATGGTGTCATTTTTGTTCAATTTAGTCAATAAAATTATGTTTTCATCCAAAAGTAAACAATATTTATTTTTAAATCTTGTAATTTAGTCCAAACCCTATAATATTTCTAATTTACTTCAAAACGTATAAATTATTATAAGAATTCTAAAACTACAAGACCCAAACTATAGTTCATCTGAATCTGAATTAACCCGTTAATTAACTGATACATACCCCAGCCTTTTTTTTTCCTGAACATAAAGTTGAACATGGACATTAGGCATAAATGTCACCTTTTAGGTTTAAACTGCCCTAACTTATAATACATAATTAATGAACATAAAGTGGAAAATGAAAAATTGAAGGTGCAATTTGTACGAGTAGAGTCTCTAAGTAATGGAAAACTTAAACTAAAATTATTAGGAATACATGTTACATTTTAGGTATGAAATGGAAAGTTTGAAACCGTGTGCCAACGCTCGCAACACGTCCTATTACTGCGAAGGCACTTTCCGTGTGTACTCCTTCACAATTGTGGGAAGTTTTTCGATGCAAAGAATGTAACACCCCTAATAGGGCTTAGAATGGTACCACTATTTAGAATTCCTAAACAGTTAAATAATCTTTAATTAAGTAAAGTCAATTAAGGACTTAATTAGAATAATGAATGAAATAAGTGACCAATTTAAAATGACCAAATCAAAATGCATAGCAAATTGGATGATTGCATGCTAAACTCTTTAATTCCCCTAATGCCCTTGATTAAGTTAAGAGTAAGGATTAATTAAAGGATATTTTGGATATTTCATAAATCCATTAAGATGGATGTCATCTTCATCCATTCTCTCATTTTGCCGAAATTGAAGAGGAAATTAGGGATATAGAGAGATTGAGAGATCAGCCATTGATGAAGGTAAATTAAGCTTGCATGTATAGGGTTTTGTAAGGAAATTAAAGCTAGAAGAAAAGTAAGTATGATTCTATTCTTGTTCAATCGAATAGGCATCTATACTTATTGACTTGGGTTGTTTTGATGATTGTAGATGAAATTAACTATTGAATATGTTGTTAGATGATTGAATTGTTGTAGGATTATGTAAATTTGGAGAATGAACACTAGGTATTATGCTGGAATTGTGTAAACAATGAATTGGTAAGAAAACTAGTCACACACGTTGCCATAATATTGATTAGGAATTGTTTTGGATAAACTAGTGAATTTGGTACTGAATTGAATTGTTAGAACATGTAATTAAGCTATGGAACTAATGAATTGAACATGATCATGATTAGGTAATGTAATTAAGGTGTTAAACAAGCTAAATTGTTAGTAACCAATGTTGGAAAATCTGGGAATTATGAACATAGTAGAAAACAGTCTTGTTAGGGACTGTTTTGGTTATAGAAATTGAGCAAACATGTTAGATGAACTTATAATTCTGTTTTGATCATGTTACTAGGTAAAGAGAAGATTGAATTGAATACATGTGTTGCTGGAAATGTGACTACACCTAATTGAACTAGATAAATTAGGCAATGGACTTCCTAGTTGATGAATTGATGTGTAATTGTGATCAAATGGATTAAACTAGGATCAACATGACTTTGTTTCAAGAACATTGCTAAGTAAATTATGATAGCCAAGACATATATGAACATGATCATGAATGAAATTGCCATGATAGGACCTTACTAAAATGAGTTAAGAAGCTAGAAATCTAACCTAGTGTAATCTACCCAGAATGCTTTGTTTTGGGCAGTGACTTTGAAAATTACTAAAAATTGTAATCTGCCAAGTACATAACTTGTACTTACCACTCTACTCTTCATTCTTCCCATAACATATTAAAGACACTTTCAAGAGGATATCTTGAGCTCGAAGCAACATTTTGAAGCAAGCTTGAATGTATGATTTCATACTCTTTGTATGCTCCTAGTTTTGGTGGCACTAGAACTTGTAATAGTTAGCTTTGAACAAGCATTTTGTTGTGTGTTTATGACTAGTATATGTATTGTTATTATATGGGCCTATCTTGTAACCAACACGGGTGACTTGAACTATGTATATAACTATGTTGATATGTATATAAATAAGTAAGATGCTGAGCAAATTGTGAAAGAAATTCAATGATTGTTGGAACCTTGTACCATTCGAATACTAGACCAATATTGTATGATCATGCATTTGTTATTATGACCATTGGTATGATTCGGAAATGCTTGAATTGAAGCTAAGGTATGTATTGAACATGCATATGTAGTTCCATGAAATTGAAGATGCCTAGGAAAGCTACTTGATTGATTAACTTGAAAATGAAATGAAATGAACCATTCTTGTATATGCTATGGCTATTCGAATGATAGAGGATCCCTTGTATTGATCATGTTGATTGGTTAAATAAGTAGTATCTTGAGATGCAGGTAAGCTAATTGAAAGAATAATGTTATGCTTAGTTCTTGCTAATGGAATGCATATTTGATATGCAATAAAGTTTGTTAATTAAGCATTAAAAGTAGCAACCTAAATGCATACTTGAAATAAAATGAAAAGAAATAAATTTGTACCCTATTTGGCATGCCTAATGTTTAAAAGTATGCTAAGTATGTTTGTTTTGATTAATGTGGATTACTTGTATGTCTTGTATTGTTGTCTTTGGCTTACTTGCGTCGTAAGTTATCTATATCGAGGTTACTTGTTCGACAAGTAACCTATCTCTTGCTTTGTATCTCATTGGTATCGCTCCCGAACCGGATTACGGCTAACCCGGGATGGGGTGTTACAAAGAAAATTAGAACTTGTTCACCATATTAAGCTGGAATTGATTTGTTTCGAATGAAACAAGAAATTTTAGATTCTAAGCATATGCTGATGTCTGTACATGTCACGGTGGCCGCAATCTATTAGACCCATAACTCACAAACGATCATCTTCTTTGAATATATATGGTGAAAACAACGATTGTCCACCATATTCACATGTTCGACAATCCGATCTGCAATTGCCGTGTCCCGATGTAGTTCCAAACACCAACAAACAATAGTACTGGAAAATCTTGAGATTATCAAGTCTTAATTTATTTTATTCATTTTTAGGGAGTTTTTAGCCTTTATTTTGTTACATTAAGCATTTCAATTTTTTTCTTTCCTTTTTATTCATACTTAAGCATCAGAAAGTTGACCTATAGAATCCCTAAGATTTCTTAAGTGTCAAATTGCATGCAACTTGTGGTTTTTTAACGGCTACAATAGATTTACCATTAAGTTCAAAAACTTGAAAGCTCTTAACGCCTTGCAAAGTATCAACATAGATTAATCATAGGAAGTCATAATCAACGTAGCAGTACATTTAGAATCAAAGGAATCATAGCAAAGGGAACCTATTGGGAAGATTAGGCTAATTACAGTCCTATTATTTTAATTTTTTTTATTTTCCCTAAATTTAACCTAATCTATATGCGTATGTACTCCCCCAAACTCGAGAAGAGCATTGTCCCCAATGCAAAAAAAAATGAAAAACAAAAACAAAACAAAGCAAGGAAAACAAAAAAAAGAAAAATATGAAACTAAACTACTATGATCTAAAAGAAAAGAATAACTAACCTCGGGAGTTACTGGGGTGGTGGTGCATGACAGGCCTGGCTCTTTGTTCATTTACCAGTGTCTTGCACCGGAGGTACAACTGCCGATGAAGACTTTTGGATTTCAGGGGAGGTGGGAGATGGAATGGGTTCCTTGTCAACTGGGGCCATGATGGACTCTAAGGAGCTGGAGGATGTAGATAGTGGGGGTCGTTGCCCCAAATGTGCTTGAAACTCCTCAATGAGCTCAAGTACTCGACCGACAGACATCTTTGTAGGGCTCTTAGGGATAGTTGGAGTTGGTGATGTCTGCACAGAAGGGGGAGTGGCCCGGCCAGTGGGCTGTTGCACCTCCAAAGAATCATCGCTAACCAGGTGAATCGAGCCATCGTGAGTCGAGTGTTCAGGGTGCATATGAGCCTTACCCTTGTCTTGGGCTCTCGTCCTCTTACTCAATCAACGGGGATGTAATATTCCCAAATTAGGCAAGGTGTAATTTATTACTTTTAGTTTTTAAGAAGCTATTATAACATGTATCGAGATGGTTAAAATTAAAAAGTATAGGACCGAAATGGAATTAATTAAAAGATGATGTTTAAAAAAGTAAAGGGACTAAAGTGATTAATGATCACTTAATTGTGGTTGCATGCTAAGTCTATAAGATTCTAAGGACCCCTACACATGTCACGTTAATGGAGGGATAGATGGACAAGAGGAGACCGATTTCGAGCCTAATGGGAAGTGTTGTCTCCTTCTCTAATTTCCTTAGAAGCTTAGTTAAGTGAGAGAGTGGGAAAAATTGGAAGAAGGCTCTACGGTTCTAAGAGAAGATAAACACAAATTTGGTGGATTTTTAGGGAACAATTCGACTAGACCTTAAGGAAGGTAAATTATTTTTCTTCCATTCTTTCAATCTAAATTGTTTGCTTGCTTCTTGAAGAAAGATTTGTTTGAATGTTATCTATATAAGTGCATGTGTTTTGAGATGTTGGAAAATGGCTAATCTAGTGGAATTGTTTGATTTGGAAGTGATAGAGTTGTGGGAGGTTTAAGGTACTTTCAAACATGTATATGTTTGGACAATTTTTTTTGTTTGAATTAATAGAAAGATTAATCCATGTTACGATTGGTAGATTAAATAGAATAATGTGCCCATGTATATATGAGTCATGATTTATAATTGTGAAAATGCTGGATTTGTAACCGTGGGTCTAAAGAAATTGAGAATATGGAATTTATGGCCTATGATGGGGCAGTGTAGTATTGTTTGAAAATGCTGGAATGTAACTACAGTATAGACAATATTAGCTTAATCGAAATTGTGATCAAACAGGTCTAAGGAAGAGGATAAATTTGAAATAAGGATCTTCTTTGAAAGTTAGATATATATATATGTACCTAGATTTAGTGTGTAAATGGTGTCGATCAATTAATTCTGATTCGGGATTTAAAAAGTGACTGTCGGGTCCTTTTTAGTACCTAAATGATCGATTTGGATTGCTTTAATTTGGTTAAAAAGGTTGATTGTAAGTTGTCCTGTTTTGATAATTAATGAGGGTAAAATAGACGTAAAAGGGAACATGTACGAGCAAGATGCTTTGTTCTGATTTATTTAATCGATAGAGATGTTTTAAGATTCACACAAAGAAAACTGTTTTGTGTTATATTAAGTCTAAAGAGGTTGTTTAAAAGAACAACTTTGCATTAAAGAGAGTCAAAGTAGATTTTATGTATGGAATTCCTTAGGGGATTGTTTTAAAATATGTATTTGGTGTGTATGTAAAAGAAATTGGATCGGCATCTATATAGTTTAATTGGACTGTTTTGCTACAATTTGACTTGTTGTAGGCTGTTTTATAATTTTAAATTGCTTAAGGATTGCTTTGGAAATCAAATGGGAATGTTTTATTGATCTTAAGGACTGCTTTGCTTAGGCAAGGGCTGTTGTACTTACGATTAAGGATTGTATAGGTATTTTCAATAGATTAAATTGTGTGGTGCATATATGAGTGCATTTTTGCACAATTTTGTGTGAAAATATATGTGCCTTTGATTAATGAATAGCCTTGTTAATGAATGATTGTTAGGGGATTATACTAATGAATAATTAAAACTTTTGTCATAATAGACCTAGGAGGAGCTAGGGAAGGATTTGGATAAGTAACAAATTGGGATTAAGGATTTAGGTATCCCGTAACTTCAGGATAAGAGGTGAGTGTAGTTAAAGCTTCGGAATAGATTAAAAACTATTCCGAGCACCTTGTTATTTAATTTGATTGCTTGTTATCTAAATTAAGCAAAGCTAAGCTAAGCTTGAGATGTAAGGTACGTTACTTATATGCTAAGTATGGAATGATAAGTAAAGATTGGTTAAAGCTATGTTTTTGTTTGAAATATGTTTTGGTAATGGATGATATGCGCACCATTAGTTAAGAATTCAGATTTATGAATTGTTACTTATGAGATTTTGAATTTTGATTACAAATGGAAATTTTGATTACATGCATGTGTGCTTTCAATTAAAATTACATGATCTGATAATTGGAAAATTCAACTATGGAGCATGGCTCAAAATTAGTCAGATATGTTATTTTGGAATAATATATGAATCATGTTATGTGAACATGAATTTAAGCTAATTCCGATCTGATATGATAAGAATATGTGTAACCTTGGTCTTAAGTCGGTCTTAGGTATAGTTGGCATGACATATAGTCCATAGAGCTCTTGTGTTTCGGGGGACTATGGTCCATATTTTGGCGACAGTAGGATGGTTTGACCGGTACCATGGGTACCTCTCTGTTTTTGTTGGCGATAGTTGGCCGGGGATTCAAGTACCTAGGTTTTCACTTGATTTCAAGGATATGTTAAACTAAATATTGAAAGCTAATAAATTGAGTAAATGTATAAGTTTGATGCCTTGAATTAAGAAATAACCTATTTGAATTAGATTAAACTGTGAAACATGTGTTTAGTGAATTGGAATAAGCTTAAATATGTATAGATAAAGTGATTTTTGTTGATATGTTCAAATGGTTTATGCTAGGCTGATAGTCAATTCACAAGGTTAAAATAAAAACTTGCATAACACGTAAAAAGTATCAATTGACATGTGGTGATATCAATTTGCTTGACTAGTAAATATAAACTCATAAATTACCTTATGACTAGGTGTGTTTTGGAAGGTTATATTAATAAGCCTAATTATTAAATGACAGAAATGATGAAATAGTGGTGTATGATTATGTTTGGTTCAAAATCTTATGTAAAGTAATCTAATATGAAGCTTACTACTTATATATATATACACGTGTAATGACCTATATCAAGTGTTCGTGGATAAGAAAGGCATTCCCTAGTGCCTTACTTGATGAATGGTCCATTGATTTATGTATGTATCTAAAATAAGGTAATCTTGAGTATGAATGTTATGAGGATGTGATTTTGGATGGGAGGATTGCTTTATGTGTATATAACTCGAAAGTAGTGAATAACATGAGACTAGGTGGGACAAATAGTGTCTTTTATTAAACAATGTTTTAAGTAAGTTAGGATGTTGAGTTCATGATACGTTTTTATTCAATTGAGACAAGTAATGTCCTTCTAAAGATAACCATAGATCGAATTTGAGTGTTATAAGCTTGATCGAATGTCTTGTGAGAATTTGCTTGTTCCTCATAAAAAAAATCATGATTTGACTCGTGAAATGTTGGGTGTTGTTATAAGTTTTGGTTAATAAATAAGACAATTCTTATGTTTGATTATGTGATTGCAAATGATAATTTTTGCCAAGTAATTAAGTATATGCTAAAAAGGTGTTTGAACACTAGTAAGAAGGATATGTCGTGCTTTGTTCAAAATCTTCTAATAAAAACAAAATAACTTGAGTAACAAATAAAAGGTCTAGTTAGTGAGTTTAAATACGCTATGTTTAGATTGAATGTGTAACATACCTAAACCCCCTTAGTAGGATTAGGCATGTTACTATACAATACATATAGGTAACAATAGGAACAATTCGACTAGGACAAGAATGTTCAATGAGATTCAAGTTTACTTATCTATCAAGTGGTAAGATTCAAAATTACTTGCTAAGAAAGTAAATCAATCGAATGGGGAAGAAGGATGACACATTCAAATTTACAGGCTCATTTTAAGTCATTAGCTTACACTTAAGTGGTTATCAATATATGTTTGGAAGAACATGATCAATTATGCATACTTTCAATGTTATATGAACAATTCAAACTAGAACCTAAGGTGACTAATAAGCTTTATGCATATTTAGGAGAATTGCCATTATACCTATCAAAGTTTAGTCATCTTACTCTATGTTGGATGGAAGCATAGCAAGCACATGAAATAGTCAAGGTTCAATTTCTAATCATCAAGCATAATAATCAAGATGTGCACATACATTCCCAAAATGCAAACATTACAACTTAAGGGTCCTAATTTAAGTTAAGTTATACAAACCATACTAGATAATCATATATATTTACAAGCCTTAGGTGCCACCATTCTAGGAGTGCTATAACATATTGAATACATACTTTTCAAGCAAAATGTGACTTGAGTGAGCCTTGACTTCGAGATAGGATCCAATATTAACTTGTATCGTACCGAGGAAACTTGATAAGAAAAGCTTAGTGAGTGAGTTTAAAGAATGCAAGCAACCATACAATCAAGTCTCAACTACGAACCATCTAATAGATGGTATGGTTCCCCCATCAATAAGGAACAGTTCGAACAATCAATAAGACAATAACCATATGTGCAATTTTAATGACAACCAATGTGAGGTTTATATTATAAGCATGTATCAATCATCCTTTGCATAATAAAGAGTACAATATTCCATTCAAATAACATCAATGGGCCAATCATATAGCATTTACCAATACAATTCTTTCTTTTAATTATGGATTCAATAGATGTGGTGTATGTCTTTCATTGTAAGTATAGCCTTGAGAATCGATTACTCAGTATAGATACTCGAGTCCCCAACCAAACTGTCGCCCAAAACAATAATCAATATGGTACAAGTACCAGTCAATAATCCATCCTACTATCGCCAATGACCAATAACAATTCTTCCATCCTATTGTCGCCAAATAAGGACGAATATCCCGGACCGTAGTCCACCCCTACACTGAGCTCTATGGACTCTATGGAAAGCCAACTATATCTATGACCAATTCGAGACAAAGGCTTACAATAATATCCTTTTAACCATTTCAATATATGGTTTGAATCAATATGCACATCTAGTGCCAATAGCCCTTTTTCGAATAGGGTTCAATGCCAATTCCAACATCAATAATCAACTAATCAATATTCCAATAGTCAATGAGGGAATGTCAATCAATATGTCATTAAACAATGAATTGAGTTACTTCTAATTTATAAAAAGCATGTTTCTTTTCAATAGAGTTCAATTAAACAAGAAGCATATCATGGCAATCAATTATAATTCAAGCATGCTTCTCAATCAAGTAACCACTCAAAACTTCTCAAAAGGGCACTTACCTTGCTAATGCTCAATAGCAAGTGAATTACACAATTTACACTAATAATTAATAAGTAATTCAAATTAGAAATGGACTTTGAGAGGTTACCTCCCTCTCCAAACTTTAAACTGCACTCACCAGAAATTTTTCGAGCTATTGACATTCCCGGATTGCAATCCCTTTCCTTCTACTAGTTTGCTGATCTATGTGAGCCAGTTTTTCCTCAATTTCCACTTGATCTATCATTACATATAAAGCATAGTGTATTAGGTAGAATTCAGAAACCATTTAAGTCATTATATGACTCCATACATTCAAGCATCCATTTCAACATCTAGACTATTGCTACCTGGAAGCATGTGCACTACTTGCTTAAATGTTCATATCTTTTTATTATGTATGTCGGAATTTTGAACCGTTTACACTGTTAGAAAGATAAATTAATTATCTTTCTAACCATATAGGCCTTGCATTTTTAATCATTGTGCATTAATACAGTTTTTAGTCTTAAGACGCACCAAATTATGCCACTAGACAATTTGCACTGTCCTTAGAGATTAATCTCTACAGATTATTTTATAACTCAGAATTCGATTCCGTTTGTTGCATACGAAACTAGACCTACTCATGATTCTGTAAATATAAGATTTATTCCCCAATTTGATCTATGTGATTTTCTACAAATTTTTAAACTTACTGCCTGAAACAGAGTTTTTTGGATAGATTTCCTTAACTAGATTCTAGCTTCATTAGTCCCTTAAACAAGAATTCTAACATGATTGTTCAATAGATATACTCACTCGTACATGTATAAGTTAGTCCAATTATGTGATAAACATATGAAAATAGGGCAATTAAGTAATATTTTCAAATCGGTTCATTAAAACATCATCTCAATAGAATTTCCAGCAACAAGAATCTCAATTTACATATCAATCATCAATTCTAGTTATCATCTAAGTTTTTCCAGTAACTAACATAACATTTCACCATCAATTTGGTTAATGACAACAACAATTTCAAAGGCCATTCGATTCTAATATGTTTTCACTAGTCATATGTACCAATCTGTTCAATATAAGAACACATACAAGACTCTTAACCAATTTCTAAATTTCCAGCAATCAATCTAACATTTCTCAAGCAAAACAAGTTGTTAAAATCACCAAGTCAAAGAGGAAATTCATGAACACTAAACATTACCTTAAAGTTGAACACAATTTCAAAGCTCTACCACAATCCCCACATTGACTAAGCTTGCATTTTCTCTCCCCTCTCACTCAATGGCGTTTTCGGTAGGAGAAGGAAATGAAGAAGATGATAAACATTTGTTTGTTATTCTTCTAAGGGAAATCCATGTGGCCTCCTCACAAGATGCCACTATTAAGACCCCTAATTGGAGTCTAATTCCCCATGCAAGCTACAAATTTGCTTATTATAATTTAATGTCACCTTAATTAAGCTCTTTCATTTCTTAATCTCACAATTTGGCCCAACTAAGCACACATTTAGTCATTTTAATTGAATATTCTTCTTTTTTAATTTTCACAATTAGCTCCATACTTCAATTCAATTAGGGCATAGTTTGACTAGCAAATAAGTTTAATTAATGATAACAATTTATAGGCTCGGTTTAGGGATATTACAATTCCCTCCCCCTTAAAAAAATTCTTCCTCGAATTTACCTAAGGAGAAGAGATCAGGGTACTGCTTCCTCATAGTTGATTCAGGTTCCCAATTAGCTTCCTTACTCTTATAATTCTTCCAAAGAACTTTCACAAGAGTAATTGACTTGTTGCACAATCTTCTTACTTCTTTATCAAGAATTTGTATCGGTTATTCTTCGTATGATAAATCAAAATTGAGCTCCACCTTATCAGGCTCTAGGATGTGTGAGGGATCTGATCGATATCTTCTCAACATTGATATATGAAAGACATTATGGATTCTATTAAATTCTTCAGGAAGTGCTGGCTTGTAAGCAACTGGACCAATCTTCTCTAAGATTTTGAAGTGTCCGATAAAACGAGGGCTTAGTTTACCCTTCTTCCTGAATCGAAGTATTTTTCTCCAAGGAGATACCTTCAAGAACACATGATCTCCAACTTCGTATTCTATATTCTTTCTCTTGAGGTCAGCATAAGCCTTTTGTTTGTCAAAGGCCTCTTTCAATCTACTATGGATCAACCGAACATGGTTCTCAGTTCTCTTAGCAATTTAGGTCCTAAGACTTTGCTTTCTCCTAGCTCAGACCAACATAGGGGAGTTCTACATCTTCTGCCATACAAGGCTTTAAAAGGAGCCATTTTGATAGAAGTTTGATGGCTATTGTTGTAAGCAAATTCGACCAGTGGTAGTGATTTCTCCCAGTTCTTACCAAAGTCGACAATGCAAGCTCGAAGCATATCTTTAAGTACTTGAATCACTATTTTCGATTGTCCATCAGTTTGTGGATGGAAGGCAATGCTGAGATTCAATTTAGTTCCCATAGCCTTCTAAAGTGGTCTACAAAATCGAGAAGTAAACCAAGAGTCCTGATCTGATATGATTGATCTAGGAATACCATGAAGTCTGATTACTTCTTTTATGTACAACTCGGCTAATTGTTTGAGGTTCATGTTCATTCGAATGGGTAGGAAGTGAGCTGATTTGGAGAACCAATCAACAATCACCCATTTAGCATCATTTTTCCTCAGTGATAGAGGTAACCCCAATACAAAGTCCATTGTTATGCTTTCCCTTTTCCATTGAGGCAATTCGATTGGCTGTAGGTGTCTCGTAGGCAATTTGTGTTCAACCTTTACCTTATGGCAAGTAAGACATTTTGATACAAAGTCAACAATGTCAGATTTTAGTCTGAGCCACCAATAGACTTCCTTCAAGTCCTTATACATCTTTATCACTCCCGGATGTATTGAAAATTGACTATTATGTGCTTCTTGAAGCATTTCTCTATTCAAAGGTGGATCATTAGGGATACAAACTCTATTCTTAAAATAGAGTACACCATTTGGTTGAAGAGAGAATTCGGTGCTCGATTTGGAATCAATCTCCTTCAATACTTTATAAAGTTTGAGATCATTTTGTTGTAGTACTTTGATCCTAGAATTCAATTCTAATTGAACTTGAAGTTTTCCTATATATCTCTGATTCTTTAGGAGTCTAAAATGAGCATTGAAGGTAGTTGAAGCTGCAATTAGAAGATTTAGGTTAGTGAATTTTCACCACCCTTCAATTTGAATAGGGGCAATGTATTGACAATACGTATATAGTCTTACCCATCAAATGCTTACAACTGAGTGCATCAATCACAACGTTTTCTTTGCCCAGGTGATAATCAATGATTAGATCGTAATCCTTGAGTAGTTCCACCCATCTTCGTTGTCAAAGATTTAGTTCCTTCTGTGTTAGGATGTATTTCAAGCTCTGATGATCGGTGAACAAATGACACTTTTCTCCATATAGATAGTATCTCCAGATCTTTAAAGCAAACACGACCGCAGCTAACTCCAAGTCATCTGTTGGGTAGTTTAATTCATGTGGCTTGAGTTGCCGAGAAGCATAGGCAATGACCTTGTTGTCTTGCATCAATACACACCCTAATCTGAGGTGGGAAGCATCACTGAAGACTGTAAAGTCTTTCCCAGTTCAGTTTGTATTAGAATAGGAGCTTGAGTTAGGACTTGCTTCAATTGATCGATGCTCCTCTACTGGTCCTCGGACCATTTAAATGGAGTATTCTTTAGAAGGAGTCGAGTCAATGGTGTAGCAAGAATCGATAACCCTTTCATGAATCTTCGGTAATACCCAGCTAAACTGAGAAAGCTTCTAACCTCACCAACATTCCTCGGACGTGCCTATTCCATAACCATCTGGATCTTTCTTGGATCCACCTTTATTCTTTCAGTCGAGACAACATTGCCAAGGAAGGATACTTCCGAAAGCCAGAACTCGCATTTGCTAAGTTTGGCAAAAAGTTGATTCTCCCTCAATGTCTACAACACAATTCAGAGGTGCTTAGCATGTTCTTCTTTATCCTTCGAGTAAACAAGGATGTCGTCGATGAAAATAACTACAAATTTATCCAAGTAAGGTTTGAATACTCGGTTCATTAGGTCCAGGAAAGCTGCTGGAGCGTTAGTTAATCCGAAGGGCATCACTAGGAACTCGTAGTGACCATAAAGAGTCCCAAAAGTCGATTTGGGTACATCAGACTCTCGTATTCACATATGATAATATCTCGACCACAATCAATCTTGGAGAAAACCTTGGTATCTTTAAGCTGGTTGAACAAGTCCTCTATTCTCGACAATGGGTATTTGTTCTTGATATTGAGCATGTTTACTTGGCGATAGTCAACACATAGCCTCATCGACCCGTCTTTTTTCTTGACAAATAACACAGGTGCTCCCCAGGGTAAAGAGCTGGGTTGAATGAAGCCCTTGTCTTGAAGCTCTTGTAGTTGTTGTTTGAGTTCCTTAAGTTCAATAGGGGCCATTCGATATAGAGCGATAGACACTGGACCAACTCTAGGTTGAATTTCAATCGTGAACTCAACTTCTCGAATAGGAGGTAGCCCCGGTAGTTATTCAAGAAAAACATCAGGGAATTCAGAAACAATGGGAAATGAGTTCACACCGAATTCAATTTCATCTTGTTTAATCATAGCAGCAGAGATGTTAATAGGTTTCTTATCGATCAAGGTAATGGATTTTTCTCCTAAGCCACAGAGAAAAGGTTTCCTCTTTTGGCAGTCTACCCAGGCTTGATGCCTTCCTAACCAATCTAATCCCAGAATGAGATCGAATTCAACAAAAGGCAATAACAATAGGTTGGCTAGGAAAGGGATGCCCTAAATAAACAAAGGGCAATCCTTGCATATTTGGTTCACTATTACATTGTCTTCTAAAGGATTGGTAGCAATTAAGCTACAACTAACATATTCATGCTTCAATTTAAGCTTTTCTATTAAAGGAGAGCGTGTGAATGAATGTGTAAATCCCGTACCAAACAAAGCATAGACATTTTCAGTATCGAGGTAGATTGTACCTGCTATTACATCAATAGACTCTTCATCCTCTCACCCCTGAATGTGATAGACTCGAGCAGGTGCCTGGGACTCTTGATACGTAGCATTGGACCCTTGGCCTTTGCTCTTTTCGTAGTTGCCTGAGTTAGCTTACTTCGAACCCTTTCCCCTGGGTGAAGGAGCTTGGTTCGACTTGTGAGAAACATGAGAAGGTAACTTGTTCAGATTTTGGGGGCAATTTTTGACATAGTGAGTTATTTCACCGCATAAGCAACAAGTATTAGTTAGCTTTTTGTATACTCCAGTATGATTCTTTTGACAAGTCTTGCAAGCATGGATTTGGGTCTCTCGGTATTCCCGATGCTATCCAAGGACACTATAGGTGTTGAGGCTCTGGACATAGCTTGTGGCTTGGGTATATATCTACCCTTAGAGAAATTTCCCTAATTGGAAGAATTTCCTCCTTGGTGATTTTGTTTCTTATTGCGCCAATGAGACTTATGATCATCCCTCGATCTTTTGTTATCATGGGACTGATTCTCTGATCGTTTTGCCGAAGCCTTTATCTTGGCTTCGGTAGCTATGGCTCGATTGACCATTTCTTAGAAGTCAGTAATCCCCAAAGCAGTGAACATGGGGCCTAACTCATCATTGAGTCCATCTATGAACATTCTACATTTGTCATATTCTTTCTTTATAAACTTCGACCCATATTTACAGCATTTGCTAAACTCACTAACATACTGCTCGATCGATTTCCCTCCTTGCTTCAGGTACAAAATTTTCTTTTTGCGTTCAACAAGATACTGATCAATAATATACTTATTTTTGAATTCTTTGAGAAAGAATTCCCAGGTGACAGCTTCTTCAGGTGCTGCCAAGGTAGTAGTCTCCCACCAATTCAGTACCTCCTCGGCCAACAAAGCTATTGCACACTCCAATTTGTATTCATCTAAGCACTGCATATACCAAGTGTTTACTTTAAAAAGAAATAAAGGGAATTTATAATAGTATATGTATGATAAGTTAAAAGTGTATGAAATGGTCATCTGTTTAGTGTTAGAAACACATTGAATGGTTTTATAAATGTAAAGTTTAGTTAAAATTCCCCAATTTTCTGAGAGCATGTTTATTCTGTTACGATAAGTTGACCATGTTTTCTAGTTGTATATGTTGATAAACACTTCCTAGTTCGGTTTTCTTCCAAGCTGTATTAGGGGTGTTTTAGGGAACTCAAAATCAGAGGGTTGTTCTTCCTTTTCCTTGTCTTGGAATTAACGGTGGGAGGACTAGGAGAAGTTTCCCCATCTTCTTCTTCGCTTTCCTTCTTCACTTTATTCTCTTCTTCTTCTTCTTCTTATCTGAGTGATTGGTTGGCATGTATATCAACAAAATATTGTTCTAGAAACACCAAGAATACTTCAGTCGACCATAGGGACAATTGATTTAGCACGACTTTTAAAGCCAGATCATTCGCTCTTATATATATATTCAAAGAATGGACGAAAGAACTCCATCAGTGCACCACTCAAGGTGGTGCATAGTGAATTCATAGCAGTGGTGCTGAATGGTGTTCATCTAGGCCCCAGTCCCATAAGTCGGGGAATTTCTTTTGGAAGCATCTTGTAGTGGTGTAACACCCCTACCCTGGGTTAGTAGCAAACTGGCTTGGGAGCATTACCAAGAATGGACAAGGCAATACAATACAAGAACAAGGCAAGAATTGATTAACTCATCCTTATTATATGAGTTACTTAACTAGCAAGCATCCAATCATACTTAACATGCAAGTAATCCCATATTTTGATTTCAAGTTATTATAGGGCATTCAAATAGGCCACTAAAAGTTTGCTTTCATGCTTACATTGTAGGTTACTACTTTCATGATTCACTTTGCATATTCATTCCATGATATCATGCCTCATTCGAATGACCTAAGGGTACAAACATGCTTCCTTTCATTTCATTGCTCCTAGATGTATACATGTAACTTCTCATACCTAAATTACTAACATGATTATTTGAACATTCAATTTCATGTAACTTGTTTCCATTCAAGCTATACACTAAGCCTATCCATTCGACAATACACTATACAAACACACAAAAACACATACAACAAGGTATGTTCACACACACAAGTGACCATATAGTTCCCAAGGCAATTCAAATGGCTCAATATAACTAGATCAATCACTTGATCATACCGTTTATAATTTAATATATGCACAACAAACACTATTCCATTACATGTAATTTAAGTTCAAAACATGTTTCACATTATCAACCAAGTTCATAACATAGTAGGCCCATACAAGGACAACATATAAAAGTACTCAACTTCCAAAATGCATGATCAAGATAAACTATATACATTCTAGTTCTATCAATCTAGGAGATCTACAAAAATAGTATGAAACCATACTTTAACTTTGCTTGTGTGTTGCTTCGAGCACAAGGAAATAGGCTTCATAATCAAGCAACGATCGAATCTTTTATCCTGTTGGTTGGGAAGAATGAAACAAGAGTGATAAGTACAAGAATGTACTTAGTGAGGTAGTAACTAGTTCTAACCATTTGTTATATCAAGTTATGTGTCAATTAAACAAGAATGATCCTAACTAAGGATTTCAAGCATTAGAATGATCCTAGCTAAGGATTTGAAGCATTCGGCTAGCATAAGGAACAAGAGACTATGAACCATAATTTATGCTTTCATATCAAGAATCAAGCAAATCATGCTTACGTGACTAGTAACATACAATTCATGGCTTTCATGTCAAGTAACATACAATTCAAGCCTTTCATGTCAAGTAACATTCATTATATAACTTTCAAGACAAGTAACATATGTTATAGATTGTTATTTCATTTGTTATCAATTAAACAACCCCCTTGGTACTTAGTTTGTATAGGTAATCGAGTCTCCAAGCAACTGTCGCCACAAGATACACCGTAGTGCTGGTCAACCCTCCTACTGTCGCCAAAGACCACATACGTACCCTCCATCTATCGCCAAATAGGGGCCTTAGCCCTGGACCATAGTCCACCCTGCACAATGAGATCTAGACTCTAAGGCATGCCCTTCTACCTAGTCCAGCTAGCTCCCAAGGTTGCTCGATTTAAGCCATTTATACAAGTATTTCAAGTTCAAGATCATACCAAGCAAGTTCATTTCATACTAGGCCCTTAGGCCAATTGAGCCATAGCTCACATATCATGTTATTCTCATGTGTTCATTTCATAAATTTGGGATAACATTTCAAGCAATCCCTTTAAGTAATCGATCACATGCCATATCACACATACAAGAAACAATGTTACCACTTAAACATGCTTAACAATCGAATCAAACATGAATTCAATGGTGTGATCAAGTTTCATGCATTACTTTAATCATTCTTCCCTTATAGATCAAGATCATATTAAGTCAATTAACAATTCATGAATTTAGACATGCTTGCTTTAGTTAGGACCTAGTCCTAACTCTCAAGTAAACTACACTCACAATACTCCAAGCTTAGCTAGTCTTGGATCCACACTCCTTTGTTCTTAGCTTTAGGATGTTCCACCCTTTCCTCATCCACCAAGTTCACTCTTGGTTCTAACACATTACACAAGTATATACATGTTAAAACAAGTTCACATAATCATTCAATCAAGGCAATGTTACAAGTACACAACATATACAAATCTGGCAGCATGTACTATGTTCACTTAAACATGCATAACTTTCATTCCATACGTCATAATTTCAATTGGTTTACCTGAGTATGTTCTGCGACTAAGGGCATTAACAACCACATTTGCTTTCCCTAGATGGTAGTCGATAACCAAATAGTAGTCTTTAAGTAACACTAGCAATCTCCTTTGTCTCAAATTCAAGTCTTTCTAAGTCAGGAGGTATTTGAGACTCATGTGGTCTGTGAACAGGTTGCATTTCTCCCCGTACAAGTAATGTCTCCATATTTTGAGAGCAAATACGATGGCCGCCAATTCTAAATCGTGTGTAGGGTAGTTTGACTCGTGCGGTTTTAGTTTCCTTGAAGAGTAACCTACCACTTTTCTATCTTGCATTAGGACACATCCTAGTCTCAAATGAGATGCATCACTATAGACAGTGAATTCTTTTCCCGATTCTGGCTTGATGAGAACCGGGGCATGAGTTAGGGCTTGTTTAAGCTGATCGAAGCTTTGTTGTTGGTTCTCCGACCAAGCAAAGGGCGTGTCTTTACGAGTTAGCTTAGTTAAACTTACAGCAATGGATGAAAATCCCTGGACAAAATGCCGATAATACCCGGCTAAACCGAGAAAGCTTTTGACCTCACTAACATTCCTCGGAGGCCTCCAATTTAAGATGACAAAATTTTTGTTATTCTTTACCACAATGTTGCCGTGAGTCACCCCTTCACAAGGCACATGTTATCATCAAATGAGAACATGTGTCTAGGCCTTAATTTAATTCAATTTTTACATGCAATCTTTATAGCTTTGCATGTTCACATTTCCATCCTTCCATTTAAGCCTTCTAGTCTTAATTTCAATTCAATTTGGTTCTAATTTCACTTATTTGATCTTAAGGACGGCTAATGTTCTTTCTTCTTTAATTTGATTACCACATAATTCAATTAGTCTATAGTTTAGATAGTGGTAACCTTCATATGCCAAGTTTAGGGTGTTACAAGAGGGCTTTATAATCTCATCATCGGGGTCAGTTTAAATGCATGCCTTTTCGTACAAAGCAGTTATTAGGCTAGAAAATAGTATATGCCTTTTCTTTCCAAAAGAAATTGCTCTGTTAACACCGGAATCGTAGGTCATCTTGCCAATGTTGATTTGGCGACCTGACATTATCGAGTGTAGGAGGAGCATTCTTTCAGATAGGATTAAGAGTGGTGTCCGGTAGACCTTATCCTAGAGTTCATGGAGGGAATCCAAAATTTGGGTTCTAGTTTCAAGTTGAACTATTTCACGATCTTGTGGTTACTAGACTGCCATGTCCATGCAGTCTTTGGAATGCACAATTCTCGATGGACCTTATCATGGATGGCATTCGTTCTCATCGCCACAAAGTCTTCATATTCACCCTCTGCATTGTCAAGGTAATAGATTGCATTTATAATCTCAATAGAGAAGCTTACCATTTTCCCACGAACAAATGCCTTAGTGTCTATGGCTTTGGTTATGTGCATGTAGAACTCGCGCACCCATGAGACGTTGATATGCCCTAGCCGCAGGACAAACTCCTCCCAGCCAAGGGTATTAATTACTAAATAAATGTTATCATTGAATTGGGTATAGTGAACACCAATAAACCCTAGTCCTTTTTCTGGAAGTAGTTGTCGATTCTTGAAGGTCTCCAATTTCTACTCCATCTCGGGAGTGGAAAAAGTCCTATGAGGGTCAGCCTCTCGTGGGCTTTTTCGAGGCTTAGTGGGAGGTCGAAGCTGGAGTTTTTCTGGATGGGGTGGTCTTGGTGGACCTCGGAGTTGCTAGTGAAGCACTTGTGTGGATGCGGTTCGTCGATCAGGTTTTAGCCATTTTTAGAAGAAGGTATGAAATTTTGGGGAAGCAACTTAGCAAAGAGATAGGTGGAATATAAAAGTGCAAGTTCAGAGAAGGATTTCTCAAAGCTGGTTGATGAAGGGTTTTGTGTACCGTGTTGAAGGAAGCAGGAAGAGTTTTTATTTGTGTGTGATTGATGGAAGGCTTGTAGAGGCAAGAGAAAAGTGTTTAGGGTAAAGTTAGTGAGGTGGAGAGGTTGGGTTGAATATCTTTTTCTCCCAAATTCCAAGGAATACCCCTCCTTCAAACGTTATTTTCTTGCTGTTGAAGGGCCATGCAAATAACCTTGCTTGATAACAACCAAAAATTATTTAATAAAGCTCTTAAAAGAATTAGAAAGCTATAACTAAAATGTGGAAAGTAAATTGCATAAAGTAAATGCAAAAAAGTGAAAGGGAATAAAAAGAGGATGTTTTAGACAGCTGATAGCAGGAACTTAGTCTTATCACGGAGGACTGGTGCCCCATTGTAAATATATAACCATTGGAGTGTCAGTCCGGTTTGGCTGAGATGGCGATCACAAAATTGGGCCAAAGACAACACCGAATGGTGAGATCCCTTGGCTACATTCATTATTCCGATGTCATCTTGTCTTGGTGGATTGTTGAAGTTAGGGTTCTTAATGGGCAATTCTGCATGCAAAAAGAGAATACCAACTTCAAATCATTTAATGACTTCATGCATAAGCATGGTTTTCATGATTAGAGCGAGTATTGGTTGAACAGAGTTGCTAAATACGTCAGGATCAGTACCTTGTATCTGCACAATTACGCATCTTGGCTCTTGAATCTGGTAAGATGCCAACTAGTGGAGCGTTCTCGTTCCTTATTGGTTGCATGCATAGTTTCATCTTCTAGATTGCCCATACTATCCACAAGTTGGCAATCTTCATAACCCTCCATGTACCTTATGTTGCTAAAGACATTAAATGTGATATTGTCATCGTTCATCTTCATGGTGCAGTTGCCATTTTCATAGTCGAGCACAATCCGTCCAGGGGCTATGAATGGTCTACCCAAAATGATGGGAACATTCTCTTTAGCTTCACAGTCAAGGATGATAAAGTCTGTTGGCAAGACTATAACACCCTAAACCGGGCCTAGGAAGGATACCACTATCTAAGCTATTGAGTAATTGAATTATGTGCTAATCAAATTGGAAGAATATGGAGCTAATTGTGAGAATTAGAAAGAAGAAGACTAAATTAGAAAGGGGGCAAAATGAATATATAATGGAAATGCATGATTTCATGATAAAATTAAATTGGATTATGGACAATCCACTTGTCCTCCGGCGACTTGGGTTAATCCTCATCTTCTTCAATTGTTCTTAAACCTAAAACACCATTGAAGGAAAGAGAGAGAGAAGAGATAAAGCTTGAGTGATATCCATGGAATCCTTCAGAGATTAAGCCACAGTTAGGACTAAATTGGATAAGAATTCACACTGAGGAAGGTAAATGCTTAATTCCTCACTTCAGTTACAAGCTTGAATCTTGAATTAGTGATACTCTTGTTACCTAATTTGAATAAGATGATTGTTATGCATGTTAAAATGATGTTAGCTTCTAATGGTCCTTGAAATTGTGAGTGTTATTAATCAAATTGCTAAAGAGATGTGTATGGGTTGCTAGAAATTGAGAAAAGGGATCATGGTTGAAACTAGTTTCAATTAGGGACTATTTTGCTAGATAAAAATGTGTAAACATGCTTAATTGTATATGTTGCCCTGTTTTGATCATATTGCTAGGTGAATTGAACTGATCTAAGCTTGTAGAAATAAGTATATAAGTTGAATTATAATGTTAGAATCTTTGCTTGAATGAATATGAGGCAAAAACTTAACCTAATGTAATATGCCTAGAATACTCTGTTCTGGCAGTAACTTCAAAAACTTAAGGTTGAAAATTTTATGGACAGTGCCTTAACATGTCTAAATTCATTAGGAGAAAACAGAACTAAATTCTAGATTGTAGAATGAATTGTAGAGAAGAAACACTAGGGACAGTGCAAACTGTCCAGTGTTGTAAATTGCCCTGTCTTTAAGCTAAAAACTGTATTAATTAGAAAATGATTAAAATGCAAGGCTTATATGGTTAGAAAGACAATTAAGTTAGCTTTCCAACGGTGTAAACTAATTGAAATTCCGACGTACGGAATGAAAGTTATGCATGCTTAAGTGAGTATAGTACATGCTGTCTGGTAGCAGCAGTCTAGGTAATTGCATATAGTTTTGTATACATTATAGTAAACTGTTTTGCAAACAGTTTTGGGACAGTTTAATTGCTCCCCTTTTTTGCCTTAATATGGAATGTAGGCAGTTTGGTAATGTGCATTAAGGTGTGTATATGCATATGCTATATGTTTTATATATACAATGTATTAACCATGCTGCCATGTTGAATGACTTTGTGATTACATGTTTTGACCTTGTTCTATCTATTTGATTTACTAGAGCAAGGAGATGACTTTGGAGAAGGATCTAAACTCGAGCATTCAAGGGACAAGAAAAGGGAATAGTCTTTCGAGACTAGTTAGCTTGGGGAGTATTGTGAGTGTAGTTTATTCTAGAGTTAGGACTAGGTCCTAACCAAAGCAAGCAATCTAAATTCTTGTATAGTTAAATTGGACTTAATATGATCTTAACCAAAAAAGGGAAGAATGAATTAAGATAATACATGAAACTTGACTACATCATTGAATTGTTGTATAAATCGAATGATAGCATGTAAATGTGGTAACATTGATGCTTGTATGTATGACATGGTATTGTGACCAATTGCTTAAACTAAATGCTTGGAGTGCTAGCTTAGATGATGCAATGAATACTTGAAATGATGAGTCATGGCTCTATTGGCATAAGGGCTTAATGCATGTATAAACTTGCCATGCAATACTCGAAATGACTCTTGAAAAAGATAATGCTTGACATGAACTTGTACACTTGAATGATACATGACCTTGAACTTGAAAAGCTTGAAATCCTTGAATAAATGAATTATAATCAAACAACCTTGGTTGCTAGTTGAACAGGTAGAAGGGCATGACTTAGAGTCTATAGCTCATTGTGTTAGGGTGGACTACGGTCCAGGGCTAAGGCCTCTAATTGGCGATAGACGGAGGGTACGTATGTGGTCTTTGGCGGCAGTAGGAGGGTTGACCAGTACTACGGTACATCTTATGGCGACAGTTGGTTGGAGACTCAATTACCTAGACAAACTATGAACCAAAGATTATGTTAAAAAGATAATAAATGAGATAATAAGCATGAATAGCTTGATTTATTGTCATGTAAGCATGAATTGCTTGATTTCTTGTTATGTAAGCATGAATTACTTGACTACTTGATATGTAACCATGAATAGCTTGATTACTCGAAATGGATAAAGCATGAATTATGATTCATCGTCTCTTATTTCGTATGCTATTCGAATGCCTTGAAAGCCTTAGCTAGGATCATTCTTGACTAATTGACACTTAATTTGATATAATAATTGGTTAGAACTAGTTACTACCTCATTAAGTACATTCTTGTACTTATCACTCTTGTTTTCATCCTTCCCAACCATATGATAGAGGATCCGATCGTTTCTTGATCTTGGAGCCTGATTTCTTGAGCTCGAAGCAAGGCACAAGCAAAGTTAAAGAATGATTTCATACTTGTTATGTATTTCTCCTAGTTGGTGGCACCTAGACATATACATGTAGCTAGGACTAGACCATGCATCTTGTTTGTTTTGAGGGATTGTATATATGCATGAACATGGCTACTTTATGCTTTGAGTGCTTATCTATATATGCTCTTGTATGGGCCTTCCATGTTAAGAACATAGTTGTTAAGACTAAAGTATGTAATGAACTCAAATTATATGTACTGGAAAGGTAGTTTGTTGCGCATATGTGTATATATTGAATGTTTCAAAGTAATTGATCTAGCCTATTGTGCCATTCGAATGCCTTGTGAAATTATATAGTCACTTGTGTGAATATACCATGTTGTATGTGTTTTTATATGTTTGTAAGGTAAATGTCGAATGGAAAGGCTTGGCATATGGCTTGTTTTGAGACACGATACGTGCAATTGTATGTTTAAATGATCATGTTTAGTAAATTTAGGTATGAAATGTTACATGTATCAATCTAAGGAACAATGAAATGAAATGGAAGCATGTTTCCTCACTTAGGCCATTCGAATGCTAGTTGTATGATGATGTTAATTGAAATGTTGAAGTAGTAACCTATAATAACTTGTAAACAAATATGATATTGCTTTCTAGTTAAGTAACTCATCTAAAAGGGAGGAGTTAACCTATTCTTGCCTCGTTCTTGCTCGAAATGTTGCTTGGTAACGCTCCCGAACTGGTTTGCTACTAACCCGGGGTAGGGGGTGTTACATTTATTGGTAATAAGATCTTTTTAGTCGGTTCTAGGACTAAACAGGCTCTCTTGCATCATATAGGATACTTGTGCCACTGAGGAGACTTGTATTGTCTAGCTTGTGTCTTTGCTTAACTAAACCGAATTCCTAATTATTCTATTTGAACGTAGAATGTCTGAAACAAGGCTCGCTCGAGATGATGAAAGTCTCGTAGGCTCCTCAAATGAAGGAGATAGTGTGAGGATTGAGCAGAATCCTCCACAGCAACAACCTCAACCCCGAGCCCAAGCTGCTGCTCAACAGGAAGCTCATGCTATAAATCCTATGCAGCATGAATGTCTCCTAAGCATTAAGGAGATGTTCTATCATCTAGTGACTACTTTGAAAGGAGACCATCCTATTCCTCCTTCTGCTGCTGCTCCAAATAGAGCCCCAATTGACAAACTGGCTCAACATCGGGCTTATACGTTCACTAGTACTGATGAAGCCAATCCTGAAGTTGCTGAGTATTGGTTAGAGGCCACTACTCGAATCCTGACCAAACAACTGCCCTGTTCTGATGAACACAAACTCAAATATGCTATAGCCCTAATGGCAGACGAAGCTCTGAGCTAGTGGGAAACCACAACCCTGACTGCTTCTGTTGAAGCTATAACTTGGAAATTCTTCCTCGAGGAATTCAGGAATAAATACATCAGTGAACAATACTTGGCTGAGCACTGAAAGTGTTTCTTGTACCTCTAGAAAGGTGGCTGGCCTATTGAACAGTACGTGAGTGACTTTTGTAAATATTGCAAATACGGGTCGGAATACATCAAGATTGATGCTGACAAGTGCATGATGTTTATCGATGGACTAAATGATGAATTAAGTCCAATATTCACTACTCTAGGTATCACTAACTTCCAGAATTTGGTGAATCGGGCTATTGCAACCGGGGCGAAGATGAAGGCCTCTGAGAAACGCAAAAGTGGTAACTCCTGGAAAGACAAACGATCCAGGAATGATGACAAGCCTCACTAGCAGTCAAAGAAGTCTAAACACTCCAAAGAACACTTTTCGAGTTACAATCATGTTCATAAGAGCAACTAAATACTGAGACCCTAATCGGTATCCAAGCCTCAGCCCCGATCATCTCTGTTGATAGTACAAGGAATTATGCTAAAGCTGCTCAATATCCTACTTGCAAGTTCTGCCAGAAGCACCACACTAGCCAATGTAGAACTCAACAAAATCTACGTTTTTTATGTGGAACCTCTGATCACTATATTAGGGATTGTCCTCAGAATCCTAACAAGGTTCCGAATCGTACTCCTACAAATGCTAGCTCAGCTCCTTCCATTCGAAACAAAGGCCCCAGAAAAGCTTAGTCTGGAAATCAGGGGAAAGGTAAGGGACAGCATTCGAACACCTCTACTCACCAGGAATCTCGAGCTCCTGCTCGAATCTATCATTCAGGGAAAAGAAGATAAAGAATCACCAAATGTCATAGCAGGTACCATTGAGCTAAATTCAACTCCTATTTATGCTTTAATAGACTAAGGATCCACACATTCTTTTGTTTTCTCATCCTTGGTTGCTAAATTGAAATTGAAACTTGAAACTGTAGATAAAGGCCTTGTAGTTTCAAACCCTATGGGGGAATAACGTTCATTAACTTCCTTTGCAAGGAATGTCCCATAATCATTCGAAACATACCCTTTCCTATTGATCTATATGTATTGCCAACTTGTGAGTTCGATCTAGTGCTAGGACTAGATTGGTTAAGCAAGCATGAAGCTTGGGTAGATTGCCAAAATATGAGACTTTATCTCCAGGGTTTAGGAAAGGAATCCATTCCCCTAATTGATAGGAAACCGACTTCAATCTTTGTTGCTATGGTCTTACAAGATGAACTTGAATTCAGCTTACCTAGCATGCCAATTGCATTTGAATTCATTGATGTTTTTCCTGAGGAACTGCCTGACCTCCCTCTAACCAGAGAAGTAGAGTTTGGGATCAATGTCCAATCTGGAACAAATCCGGTGTCCATCACACCTTATCGAATGACACCTATTGAGTTGAAAGAACTCAAGAAGAAGCTCCAAGAGCTCCAAGACGAAGGATTTTTTCAGCCTAGCTGGTCTCCCTGGGGTGCTGCAGTCTTGTTCGTGAAGAAGAAAGACGGGACTATGAGACTTTGTATTGACTATATACAATTGAACAAGCTTACTATCAAGAATCGATATCCTCTCCCTAGGATTAAAGATCTCTTTGATCAACTCAATGATGCTTCGGTGTTCTCAAAGATCGATCTTCGATCAGGATACTACCAAATGAGGGTAAAAGAAGAAGATGTACCCAAGACAACCTTTCGTACTCGATATGGCCATTTTGAATTCCTTGTAATGCTGTTCGGGTTAACGAATGCTCTGGCTGCTTTCATGGACCTCATGATCCATGTATTCAAGCCCTATCTTGACAAGCTAGTGGTCGTCTTCATTGATGACATTTTGTTGTATTCTCATAATAAGGAAGAACATTCTGAATACCTTCGAATTGTATTGCAAACTCTCTAAGAACGTCAATTGTTTGCAAAGTTCTCTAAATGCGAATTCTGGCAATCGAAAGTCTTGTTCCTTGGCCATGTAATCTTGGTGAAAGGGATTAAAGTAGACCCAATGTAACACCCCAAATCCTAGCCTAGAAGTATTGGAATCAATTTGCATAAGTTGATAGCTTAATTGAATTTATAATTAAGCTAAATTGATTAGTCAAGGGTCTAATTGAAAGAATGAATGAAATAAGTGATCAATTTAAAATGACTACATTGAATTAAATGAGAAAGATAAGTATTTCATGCTAAATTTTTCATTTCCTCTAATGCCCTTGATTAATTCTATGTAAACAACTAATCAAGGATAAGATAGTAAATTCCTAAATCCATTACAAGGATGTCATCTTCATCCATTTGTCTATTATACCGATTTGAAGAGGGAAAAATAGAGAGAGAGTGTTCTTGTGAGAGAAAGCTTAAATCCATGGTGTTAAGGTTGAATTTGAGCTAAATTCAACTTGTTTGCAGCATTACTAAGGTAAATTCATGTTGTCCAAACTGATTTATGTTTGAAATTCTGATTTTGATGATGGTTAAATGCTTAGTTGAGTTATTAGGTTGTTTGAAATGAAAAGAATGATGAAATTGAACATGTATATATCATGGATGATTTGAATTATAGTAGAATTCATGTGTAAGGAATGGTGTAATAAAACTAGGTTGCTGGAAATTTGAAATTAGATGTTGATGATTTGAAATTGAGCTATCGAATTAATGAATTGATTATGATCATGATTAGGTAAGGTAATTAAGGTGTTAAACAAGTTGAATTGTTAGTAACCAATGTTGAATTGTTAAACAAGTCACATAACATAGAAACTGTTTTGTTGAATTGAAATTGAGTAAACATACAAAATTAAGCATTGTAACCAACTTACTCTGTTTTGGCTTCCTTGAATAATGGATTAACATTTACTAAACATGTTTAGGATGTCATATGAAATGAATTATAGGGCCAAAACATTGGTTAAAATGAAATTAAGGCATTAAAATGTGATTAGGTGCAATCTGCCCAGAGTTTCTATGTTCTGGGCAATCACTTTGAAAATTCACCAAAAATTGTATAGATCAAATTCAGGTCTGAAATTTTAATGACATCATCCTTAGTATGTCTACTTTCATTATTTGAAAGAATAACTGAAAACTGGGTCCTATGCTGGAAACTATAAATAGAAATTGTTGGACAGTGCAAACTGTTCAGACAGTGTAAATGCCCTGTCTTTGAACAATAAACTGTATTAATTGGCTAAGAAATAAAATGCAAGCCTTATATGATCATATAGACAATTTTGTTGGATTTCCAACAGTGTATAGTAATCTAAATTCTAACGTACGGATTAAAAGATATAACCATTTTAAGGGACAGTGTGCAAACTGCTAGGCAGCAGTGTCCTGGGCAGTTTGGGACTGTTTTTACACCTAGATGTAAACTGTTTCCAAAACAGTTTTAGGACATTGTAACCTATCCAGTTGTGTCTTAAAATGAGGTAATAACAATATAGAGATGAACTAGTAAGAAATGCTTAAAAGAAGGCATAAAAACTGTAGCTAAATGTTAGGTACAAATGTGGTAACATTGCTACTATACATGTGTGACATTATTTGCTTGTTTTGTTGAATTGTACGTGTTATGCTTGCTAGACCAAGGGCAGAAAGTTGTGGAAGAGGAAGATAAGAGTGGACAACCCAAAGCAAGAGGCATAGGGATTTGGATACAAGACAAGTGAATAGCTTGGAGTATTATGAGTGTAGCTTTACTTAGGGTTAGGACTTGGGTCCTAACCAATTGCAATTGTTTACATAGTTGATATGGAATTGACATGAAATGAACCTAATTTCTATTTGCTAAATGTATAAGGGAATGATGCTTAGTTGGAAACTTGATGGTGGTTACATGTATGCTTGCTTTCTTGATAATCAATCGAATTATAGTGGAATGTACTTGCTTGGATTGTCTTGTTTGAGACTTGATATGTATACTCATGTGTGATTGAGTTTTTGTTGCCTTGGGTGTAAATTGACACTTGTTTGTGTGTGATAACTATTCGAATAATACTACACTATAATGAACTTGCTTGCTAAGTGATAAACACTTGATTGATGGTTTAATTGATATTGCTTAATGCTTGAATCTTTGAAGGCTTGATTGATGATGGTTCGAATGACTTGTTTGAAACTAGCATGCGTTCTTGAATTTACAATATGTAAGCATAAAATGTAAGAAACAACTACAAGTTTTAAAGTAAGATAAGACTTCTTATGCCATAAGATATTTCCCCAATGAAGATTAAAGATTTAAAAGGTTTAAGTTGCCTACAATGGAAGTCCTTGGATCAATGGTATGATGCATGGTATACTTGGAACTACGGTCCATGAGCCACGTCTCAGGGCGACGCCCTATTACATGTAATATGTTATTGGCGACAGTAGGAGGTAATGGGGGAGTTGTACAGAGATTGGCGATAGTTGGTTGGATAGTGAGAAATATAGGATTCTTGGACCTTTATGGTCAAACACGGACCAATGTCATCCATAACCAATTGCGATCCAAGGCAAACATGTAAAATATATGAACATTATTGTGAAATCAAATAAGAAATCCAAAGGAAAATCATGATTGTAAAATGAAATGTTAAAGAAGCTCTTGGTGAGCATATTGTTAAAGAAGCTCTTGGTGAGCATATGAAATATTGAACTCTTAGTGAGCAAAAGAAGTGCTAAAAGGCATAAACTAAATTAATCAAGTGAAAAACAAATGAAACATAAAGCTTACTTGAATACTTGAAATGCTTGACATGAAATTTTGAGTACGTGACTTACTTGACATGTATGCTTGAATTGACAAGGTGTATTCTTAAGTACTTGCTACTTGATACGAATTGAATGTGTTTAATATGTAAACATGATGTGTTGCTTCAATGTACACTTGTACATGGAAATATGGACTGTTTTCATGTGTTTAATATGTAAGCATAATGTGTTGTTGCCATTTACACTTGTACATGGAAATATGGACTGTTTTGTGTATAAATGAACAATTATTGGACTGTTTTGGATGTCCAATTGTGTGAGCTTGATTCATGGGCTGTTTTGTGTATAAATGAACAATTATTGGACTGTTTTGGATGTCCAATTGTGTGAGCTTGATTCATGGACTGTTTTGTGTATAAATGAACAATTATTGGACTGTTTTGGATGTCCAAATGTGTGAGTATGATTCATGGACTATTTTGTGAATAATTGAACAATTATTGGATTGTTTTGGATGTCCAAATGTGTAAGTATGATCCATGGACTGATTTACTTATGATTGTGTGTAAATATGTTTAATGGACATATTTGAATTAAATTAGAAGTCACCATGGACTGTTTTACTTGTGATTGTTTGTAAACATGTTTAATGGACAGATTTGAATTAAATTAGAAGTCACCATGGACTGTTTTACTTGTGTTTGTGTGTAAACATGTTTAATGGACAGATTTGAATTAAATTAGAAGTCACCATGGACTGTTTTACTTGTGATTATGTGTAAACATGTTTAATGGGCAGATTGGAATTAAATTAGAAGTCACCATGGACTGTTTTACTTGTGCTTTGTGTGTAAACATGTTTAATGGACAGATTTGAATTAAATTAGAAGTCACCATGAGTAACACCGCAAATCCTAGCTTAGAAGTATTGGAATTAAATTGATAAAGTTGATAGCTTAATTGAATTAAGAATTAAGATAAATTGATTTATTAAGGGCCTAATTGAAAGAATGTATAAAACAATTGATCAATTTAAAAGTGACTACATTGAGTTAAAGGAGAAAGATTGAGATTGCATGATAAATATCATGAATCTCTTATTTGCCCTTGGCTAATCACATGATTAGTAACTAATCAAGGGACAATTTAGATAAAACACAATTCTAATAACATGGAATTGTTGTTGTCTTCATTCACATTATCCTATGTTTGGCCGAAACTTAGAGAGAAAGGGAGAGTGGGAGAAAGCTTGGAATTCAGCCATTGAAGTAAAGATTTTAGCTTGCATGTGTAGGAAAATTTCATTGAAATTAAGCAAGAAGCAAAGTAAGTATAGTTCTTCTTGTGTTTAATTGAATAGACAATTATCTTGTTTAAATTGGACTGATTTTGATGATGTTAGATGAATTAGACATATAATATGTTGTTAGGTTATAATATGGTTGTTGAATCATGCTAAATTGAAGAATGATACTAGGTACAAGGCTGAAAATTATGTGTTCATGGTAGTGAAATAAACCTAGGTTGCTGGAAATTGTATTGTGTTGTTAAAGTGGAAATTGAATGATTTGAATATGAAATTGAGCTAAGGAAATAATGAATTGATGATGATCATGAATAGGTATTGTAAAGAAGAGGTTAAACAACTTGAATTGTTGGTAAACAATGCTGGAAATGAAGATAAAAGCATGAACATAGCTAAGTAACATAGAAACTGTTTTGTGGTATTGAAATTGAGTAAACATGCAAGATTAGGCTTTGTAATCAACTTGCCCTATTTTGGAAGCCTTGTTTAATGAACTAACATGGACCTAACATGTTTAGAATGTCATATGAAATGAATTATAGGACCAAGACATTGGTTAAAATGGCTTAAAAGCATTAAAATGTGATTAGATGTAATCTGCCCAGAATTGCTCGGTTATGGGCAGTTACTTTGAAAATTCACCAAAAATTGTATAGATTGAATTCAGGGCTGAAATTTTAATGAAATGATCCTTAGAATGTCTATTTTCATTAGGTGAAAACAGAACTGAAAACTGGGTCCTATACTGAAAACTGTAAATAGGAATTGCTGGGCAGTGCAAACTGTCCAGGCAGTGTAAATGCCCTGTCTTTGAACAATAAACTGTATTAATTGGCTAAGAAATAAATTTCAAGTCTTACATGGTATTATAGGAATTTTTTTAATCTTTCTAACGGTGTGTAGCAATCAAAATTCTGAAGCACAGATTAAAAGATATGGCCATTTAAAGGGACAGTGTGCGAACTGCCAGGCAGCAACGTCCTGGGCAGTTTGGGACTGTTTTTGGACCTAGTAAGAAACTGTTTCCAAAACAGTTTTGGGACATTGTAATTTGTCCAATTATGTCTTAAAATAAAGTAATAACATTATGGAATTGAATTGGAAAGAAATGCTTAAAAGAAGCATAAAAAAAGTAGCTAAATGTTAGGTGTATTGTGATAATATTGCTACTTTGATTGTGTGACTTTATTTGCTTATTTTGATGAAATGTGTATGTGCTATGCTTGCTAGACCAAGGGCAGTAGATTGGGGAAGAAGAGGATAGGAGTGGACATCCCAAAGCTAGAGGCAAAGGGATTTGGATCCAAGATAGTTGAATTGCTAGGAGTATTGTGAGTGTAACTATCCTAGGGTTGGGACTTAGGTTCTAACCAGCCTTGTTATTGCTTTAATGAAATGCAAATGCCATGTAACATGACTTAAAGAATATTTGGCTAATTAAGGGAAGAATGAAATGTATGATAACATGATTGATGCCATGATCTTTGTGTTTACTTGGGTGTTAAGCAATTCTGATCAAATGCTTGTCATGTGCATTGCTTATGCCTAAGGTATGAATTGGCATGCTTGCTTGGAGAATAAGGTACGCACAATGCATACATATGCTTGTGTTTGTGAATGTATACATGGCTGATTGAACCGAATGCCATGGAAAGTTATGTATTGGGAGTTAAGACTCCATAAGCCTAAGAGCTTGGCCTTGAATGGCATATTGAGGTATTGAATCATTAAATGAATGAAACTTAAATGAAATGGATAATCAACAACCTTGCTAGCTAGTTTGATAGATAGGAGGGCATGCCTTAGAATCTTGAGCTCATATTGGCACTACGGTGCATATTGGTACGACGGTACATATTGGCACGACTGTGCATATTGGCACTTCGGTGCATATTGGAACTACGGTGCATATTAGCACTTCGGATGGATAATCAACAACCTTGGTAGCTAGTTTGATAGATAGGAGGGCATGCCTTAGAATCTTGAGCTCATATTGGCACTATGGTGCATATTGGCACTTCGGTGCATATTGGCACTTCGGTGCATATTGGCTCTTCGGTGCATATTGATGAGATTTGATTATGTAGTAAGTACTTACCGAGGAAGGTTGAAAGATGACTTAATGAACATTGCTTGTATTGTAAGAAAGTTATATGAACTTGTTTCTTGTCATGGAAGAAATATATGTTGATGGCTTTATGTATAAATGCCTACTTAAAGGATTGAATGTTTGATTGCTTGTCTTCCAAGCATGTTGTTCGAATGGCTTATAGAAACCATGATGATGTTCTTGTTCATTGTATGATATGTAAAGATTGTCTAAGATACCTATGCAATTCGAAATAGCATGTGCCTTGCATTGATGTTCTTGATTCTTGGATTACATGTAAACTTGGACTTATATGCTTTTAAAATTGACTAGACTTAGTGTTACCTCACTAAGTACATATCTTGTACTTACCACTCTACTCTTCATTCTTCCCATAACAAATTAAAGATTACTTCAAGAGGACATCTTGGGTTTGAAGCAACACTTGAGGCAAGCTTTAAAAGTATGAGTATACAAAGAGTATGAATTCATACTCTTTGTATACTCCTAGTTTGGTGGTACTAGATTATGTAATAGATAGCCTTGATCAAGCATTTTGTGGTGTTGTTAAGACTAGTTTGTATAATGTTTTGATGGGCCTACTTTGTATTCTATTTGGATAACTTAATCTATGTATATGAACCATGATAATTATGTATATATGAAGTAGATGTTGCGCATTATGTGATGGAAACACAATGTTCGTTGAATCTTGTCTAAATTGAATGTTAGATTAATGTTGTATGATCATGCATTGTTTCCTATGGCCATTGGTATGATTCGGCCATGTTGAGCTAAAGCCAAGGTATGTACAATCACGCATTTACAATGTATTATTGAAGGATGCCATGAAATGCTATGTTTAATTGAAATAGAAACCAAATGAACTATGATGAACTTGATTGCAAAGAAACAAATGAAATATGATTAGGATACCATGTTGTTCGAATGGATGGGTGAATGTGTAACAAGATGTATGTTAGATGCTTTGTGTTGAACATGTTAATTGGTTGATTAAGTAGTTTCTTGAAATGCAAGTAAGTTAGTTAAGATATTCTTAGTGATCACCTAGAGTAATCGAACATGGGATTGGAACTAAAGAGAGAATGAAAGTTGAAACATGTTGAATAGTAGTTTTAAGTAAAGTATGGCACAATTGAACTGTTGTTTGAATGATGTAATGATAATTGGAAAATAGTAACTTAAGTTATAAGTAAAGAATGAAACAAATTGGTACCCAAATTGGTATGCTACGTATGTTAATGGTTGCTAATATGGCTTGCCGAAAGTGAATTGATGTATTGTTTGAATGTTTGAAAGGTTTAGATTGGGTTACTTGCGCAACAAGGCAAGTAGTTCTGAGGTTACTTGTTTGAAAGTAACCTATCAATTACTTAGCTTTTCGTTCTGGTAACACTCCCGAACCGGGTTACGTCAAACCCTGGGGTGGTGTGTTACATTTATTGGTAATCAGAGCTTTTTGGTTGATTTGATAAGCTCATTTGAATCATATAGGATATGTGCCACCTAGGAGACTTGATATAAACTTGTGATGTTGCTTAAATGTGTAAATGTGATAACTAAGACTATTTGTTATGATTGAACTAGAATGTCAGAAACAAGATTGGGTCGGGATAATGATAGTCCCGTAGGCTCCTCGAACGGTGGAGATAGTGTAGGGATAGAACAGAATCCACCTCAACCGCAAGCTCAACATCGAGCACAGGCTGCTGCTCAGCAAGAAGCTCCTGCTATAAATCATGTGTATCAAGAATGCCTTACAAGTATGAAAGAGAGGTTCAATCATCTTGTAACTGCCCTTAAACAAGAACATCCTATTGCTCCTACTGTTACTGTGCCAAACTAAGAACCTATTGACAAGTTGGCTCAACTTCGGGAATATACCTTCACTTTCACCGATGAAGCTAATTCGGAAGTAGCCAAGTACTGGTTAGAGGCCACTACTCGCATTTTGATGAAACAATTGCCATGTCCTGACGAACATAAACTCGAGTGTACAATCGCTATATTGGTAGACGAAGCACTAAGCTGGTAGGAAACCACTACTTTGACTGGTCCTGCAGAATCTATTACGTGGAAGTTCTTCATTGATGAATTCAAGAAGAAGTATATCAGCGAACATTATCTGGTTGAGCGCCAAAAACAATTTCTGTATCTTAAACAAGCTGGCCGACCTATGGAGTAATATGTGAGCATCTTTTGCAAGTATGGGTCAGAGTATATCAAAATTGAGGCCAACAAGTGCTGAATGTTTATCGACGGGTTAAATGATGAATTAAGCCTGATATTCACTGCTCTGGTATTGCCGACTTCCAGAATTTGGTAAACCGAGCCATTGCTACTGAGGCAAAGATGAAAGGCTCGAAAAGACGCAAGAGCGGACACTCCTAGAAAGACAAACGACCCATGAACGATGATAAGCCACACTAGCAATAAAAGAAGTCCAAACATTAAGGGACACTCTTCAAACTATACCCCTAATCAGAAGAGTGGTTACATTCTAAAACCTCAAACGGTTATAAAGGCTTCAGCCCCTTTTGTTTCTGTTGATAGCATGGGGAATCAGGCTAAAGCTACTCAATATCCACTTTGCAAGTTCTTTTAGAAACATCATACTGGCCAGTGCCGAGTTCAACAGAATTTATGCTTCTCATGTGGAGCCTTTAATCATTACATTTGGGATTGTCCTCAGATTCCCAATGTTAGTTGAGTCTTGCCTAAATTGAATGTTTGATTAATGTTGTATGATCATGCATTGTTTCCTATGGCCATTGGTATGATTCGGCCATGTTGACCTAAAGCTAACGTATGTACAATCATGCATTTACAATGTATTGTTGAAGGATGCCATGAAATGCTATGTTTGATTGAAATAGAAACCAAATGAACTATGATGAACTTGATTGTAAAGAAACAAATGAAATATGATTAGGATACCATGTTGCTCGAATGGATGGGTGAATGTGTAACAAGATGTATGTTAGATGCTTTGTGTTGAACATGTTAATTGGTTGATTAAGTAGTTTCTTGAAATGCAAGTAAGTTAGTTAAGATATGCTTAGTGATCACCTAGAGTAATCGAACATGCATTGGAACTAAAGAGAGAATGAAAGTTGAAACATGTTGAATGGTAGCTTTAATTAAAGTATGCCACACTTGAATTGTTGTTCGAATGATGTAATGATAATTGGAAAATAGTAACTTAAGTTATAAGTAAAGAATGAAACAAATTGGTACCCAAATCGGTATGCTATGTATGTTAATGGTTGCTAATGTGGCTTGCCTAAAGTGAATTCATGTATTGTTTGTATGTTTGAAAGGTTTAGATTCGTACACTTGCGCAACAAGGTAAGTAGTTCCAAGGTTACTTGTTCGACAAGTAACATATTAACCGCTTAGCTTTTCATTCTGGTAACGCTCCCGAACTGGGTTATGGCTAACCCGGGGATGGGGTGTTACATTTATTGGTAATCAGAGCTTTTTGGTTGATTCGGTAAGCTCATTTGCATCATATAGGATATGTGCCACCTAGGAGACTTGATATAAGCCTGTGATGTTGCTTAAATGTGTAAATGTGATAACTAAGACTCTATTTGTTCTGATTGAACTAGAATGTCAGAAACAAGATTGGGTCGGGATAATGATAGTCCCATAGGCTCCTCGAACGAAGGAGATAGTGTGGGGATGGAACAGAATCCACTTCAACAGCAACCTCAACATTGAGCTTAGGCTATTGCTCAACAAGAAGCTCATGCTATCAATCCTGTGTAGCAAGAATGCCTTACAAGTATGAAAGAGAGGTTCAATCATCTTGTAACTGCCCTTAAACAAGAACACCCTATTAATCCTACTGTTACTGTGCCAAACCGAGCCCCTATTGACAAGTTGGCTCAACTTCGGGCATATACCTCCACTAGCACCGATGAAGCTAATCCAGAAGTAGCCGAGTACTGGTTAGAGGCCACTACTCGCATTTTGACGAAACAATTGCCATGTCCTGACAAACATAAACTCGAGTGTGGCATCGCTCCATTGGCAGACGAAGCACTAAGCTAGTAGGAAACCACTACTCTAACTGGTATTGCAGAATCTATTACGTGGAAGTTCTTCATTGATGAATTCAAGAAGAAGTATATCAGCGAACATTATCTGGCTGAGCGCCAAAAACGATTCCTGTATCTTAAACAAGTTGGCCAACCTATGGAGTAATATATGAGCATCTTTTGCAAGTATTGTAAGTATGGGTCAGATTATATCAAAACCGAGGCTGATAAGTGCCGAATGTTTATCAACGTGTTAAATGATGAATTAAGCCCGATATTCACTACTCTGATTATTACCGACTTCCAAAATTTGGTAAACTGAGCCATTGCTACTGAGGAGAAGATGAAAGCCTCGGAAAGACGCAAGAGTGGACCCTCTTGGAAAGACAAAAGACCCAGTAACGATGATAAGCGACACTAGCAATTAAAGAAGTCCAAACATTCTAAAGGACACTCTTCAAACTATACCCCTAATCAGAAGAGTGGTTACATTCTAAAACCTCAAATGGTTATAAAGACTTCAGCCTCTGTTGTTTCTGTTTATAGCATGAGGAATCAGGCTAAAGCTACTCAATATCCACTTTGCAAGTTTTGTCAGAAACATCATACTGGCCAGTGTCGAGTTAACAAAATTTACGTTTCTCACGTGGAGCCTCTGATCATTACATTTAGGTTTGTCCTCAGAATCCCAACAATACTTCGAATCAAGCTTCTGCAATTGCTAGCTCAACTCGTCCTAACCGAAACAAAGCACCTAAACAAGCTTAGTCCGGGAATCAAGGGAAACAAAAAGCCCCCTATTCGAATGCTCCAACACATCGGGAAACTTGAGCCCATGCTCGTATGTACCACATTCATGGTAAAGATGACGAAGAAGCTCCCAATGTTATTGCAGGTACCGTTGAGTTAAATTCCAGTCCTGCTTGTGCTTTAATTGATTCGGGGTCTACCCATTTATTTGTTTGTTCTGCCTTGATCAACAAGTTAAGATTGAAACCCAAAATTATTGAATCCAATCTAGTAGTTTCGAATCCATTAGGGGGAAAAACACCTATTAACTTGCGCCACAAGCAAGCTCCCTTGACCATTCGAAACATACCTTTTCCTATGGATCTATATGCACTACCTTATTGTGAATTTGATTTGATATTGGGGTTAGATTGGTTAAATAAATATGAGGCCTGGGTAGATTGCCAAAATCATAGATTGTATCTCTAGGTTTAAGGAAAGAATCCATTCTCTTATTAGACAAGAAACCAACTTCCATCTTTGCTACGATGATCCTTCAAGATGAAATTGAATTCGGTTTGCCTAGCATGCCTGTCATTTCTGAATTCACTAATGTTTTTCCCGAGGAACTCCCTGGTGTCCCTCCGACTAGAGAAGTGGAGTTCGGGATAGAAGTTTAGCCTGGAACAGCTCCAGTGTCCATCAAACCCTATAGAATGGCACCTGTTGAGTTGAAAGAATTAAAGAAGCAACTTCAGGAGTTGCAAGATAAAGGTTTCATACGGCCTAGCACTTCTCCTTAGGGTGCACCGGTTTTGTTTGTAAAGAAGAAAGACAGAACTATACAGCTTTATATTAATTACCGTCAGTTAAACAAGCTCACCATCAAGAATCGGTATCCCCTGCCCAAAATTGAAGATCTTTTCGATCAACTTAGGGATGTTGCCATATTCTTTAAGATCGACCTTCGATCGGGGTACTATTAGATGAAAGTAAAAGAACAAGATGTGCCTAAGATAGCCTTTCATACTCGATATGGCCACTTCGAATTCCTCATAATGCCATTCAAGTTAACGAATGCTTCGACTGCTTTCATGGATCTAATGAATCGGGCATTCAAGCCCTATCTCGACAAGTTCGTGGTTGTATTCATCGATGACATTCTGGTGTACTCTCGGAATAAGGAGGAACATGCTGAACACCTCCGAATTGTTTTGCAAACACTCCGAGAACATCAATTGTATTACAAGTTCTCCAAATGTGAATTCTGGTTACTAGAAGTTTCTTTCCTAGGCCATGTTTTCTCGGCTGAAGGAATTAAAGTCGATTCGAATAAGATTCAATTATTCTGAATTAGAGACCTCCGAAGAATGTAAGCAAGGTCTGAAGCTTTCTCGGTTTAGCCGGGTATTACAGAAGATTTGTTAAGGGCTTTTCTATTGCCAGAAGTCTTACCAAGATTACTCACAAAGATACGCCTTTTGTTTGGTCAGAGAGCCAACAACGAAGCTTCGAACAACTTAAGCAAGCAACGACTTATGCCCCGATACTCATCCAACCAGAATTGGGCAAAAATTCACTATTTACAATGATGCTTCTCATCTAGGACTCGGTTGTGTCTTGATGCAAGATGGAAAAGAAATTGCTTACGCTTCAAGGCAACTGAAGCCACACGAGTCTAATTATCCAACACACGATCTGGAATTAGCAGCTATCGTGTTTGCTCTCAAGATATGGAGACACTATCTATACGGGGAGAAATGCAATCTATTTACCGATCACAAAAGTCTGAAGTACCTCCTAACACAAAAAGATTTGAATTTGAGACAAAGGAGATGGCTCGAATTACTTAAAGATTACGATCTGGTTATCGACTATCATCCGAGAAAAGCAAACGTAGTTGCTGACGCCCTTTATAGCAGACCATATTCGGGTATTTCCTAAATCTAGAATTTTGATTAAATTCAATTGAATTATGCCTTCTTTTGTTTTGCAAACCATGAATTTAGAGCTTTCTTAAGCTACAAGTCACCATTCGAAAATTTCTTGAAATAAAAGTAACCCATTCGATTAATAATTTTGCCTAAAATACTTGTAACTATTGAATTCGAATCTTTCTTAGCTTGTAAGAAAGCATTCGAACAATGCCTTACACTGCAAGTAATCCATGGAAAATCATTCTAATGACTTTCTTAATTCTTTTGTAGCTACTACGGCTATCAATGCTCATTTCCGACTATCCAAGAGCCATAAATTTCTATAAGAACTTCAAGTTCAATATGATTTCATCTTGAGAATTAAAGAACTCCAACTAGTTGATCCAGATCTTCAAAAGATCATGTCTAAGCTTACTTCTGAGTCAAGTTCCGACTTCTCCCTAAAGTCAAATGGACTCCTCTATTTCAAAGATAGAGTTTGTGTTCCTAACAATGAGGAATTAAGACGGGAAATGTTACAAGAAGAACACCAAAGTTCTTTCTCGATCCACCCTAGATCGGTTAAGATGTATAAGGACCTGAAGCCACTATACTGGTGGCCTGGCATGAAGTCTGCAATCACGGACTTCGTATCGAAGTGCCTGGCATGTCAAAGAGTCAAAACCGAGTATCAAGTCCTTACTGGATTGCTTCAACCCATAGAACTTCCCAGTGGAAGTGGGATTGTATTACAATGGATTTTGTCACAGGTCCTCCTTCTACTCCAAGAAAGAATGATGTTGTATGGGTGATAGTTGATAGATTCACTAAATTTACTCACTTTATCCCTGTTTGTATGAACATGAGCTTGGAAACCCTTGCAGAGCTGTACATTCGTGAAGTGATTCGGTTACACGATGTACCTACATCAATTATCTCTGATCGTGACCCTCGTTTTGCTTATCAATTATGGAATTCTCTATAGAAAGCTCTAGGAGCTAAAGTACATCTTAGTACGGCCTTTCATCCTCAATTGGATGGCCAATCTGAGAGAATCATTCAAGTATTGGAAGATATGCTTAGAGCTTGTGTTATTGACTTCGGGAAGAATTGTGAGAAATCCCTACCTCTTGTAGAGTTTGCCTACAACAATAGCTACCAATCTTCCTTTCAAATGGCACCATTTGATGCTCTATATGGTAGAAGATGTAAAACTCCCTTATGTTGGTATGAATTGGGAGAAAAAAAGTATTGGGGCCTCAATTGCTTCGGGAAACCGAAGAACAAATCAAGATCATTCATGATCGGTTAAAAGCAACATTCGATAGACATAATGCATATGCTGATTTAAAAGAAGAGATATTCAGTATGCTATTGGAAACAAAGTCTTCCTAAAGGTCTCACCTTGGAAGAAAGTTCCCAAATTTGGAAGAAAAAGGAAGCTCAGTCACCGATACATTGGACCATTCAAAGTTATTGAAAGAATTGGTCCAGTGGCCTATCGATTAGCTCTTCCCAGAGAATTCGATAGAATACATAATGTCTTCCATGTTTCAATGCTTAGAAGGTATCAATCTGATCCTTGACACATTCTTGAGCCAGAAGAAGTTGAATTGAATCCTGATTTGTCTTACGAAGAAGAACCTATTCAGATTCTTGATTGGGAAGTAAGAAAGCTTCGGAACAAGATTGTTCCTCTTGCTCAGATCTTATGGAGAAATCATAAGGCGGAATAAGCTACCTGGGAATATGAAGAAGTCATGAGGACGCAGTATCCTCACCTATTCGATTCAGGTAAATTTGAGGATGAATTTAATTTAAGGAGGAGAATTGTAACACCCCAAATCCTAGCTTATAAGTATTCAAATTAAATTGATGAAGTTGATAGCTTAATTGAATTAAGAATTAAGCTAAGTTGATTTATTAAGGGCCTAATTGAAAGAATGTATAAAACAAGTGATCAATTTAAAAGTGACTACATTGAATTAAAGGAGAAATATTGAGATTGCATGATAAATAGCATGAATCTCTTATTTGCCCTTGGCTAATCAGATGATTAATAACATGGAATTGTTGTTGTCATCTTTCCCGTTATCCTATGTTTTGCTGAAACTTAGAGAGAAAGGGAGAGTGAGAGAAAGCTTGGAATTCAGCCATTGAAGTAAAGATTTTAGCTTGCATGTGTAGGAAATTTTCATTGAAATTAAGCAAGAAGCAAAATAAGTATAGTTTTCTTGTGTTTAATTCAATAGACAATTATCTTGTTGAAAATGGACTGATTTTGATGATGTTAGATGAATTAGACATTGAATATGTTGTTAGGTGATTATATGGCTGTTGAATCATGCTAAATTGAAGAATGAAACTAGGTACAAGGCTGGAAATTATGTGTTCATGCTAGTGAAATAAACCTAGGTTACTGGAAATTGCATTGTGTTGTTAAAGTGGAAATTGAATGATTTGAATATGAAATTGAGCTAAGGAAATAATGAATTGATGATGATCATGAATAGGTATTGTAAAGAATAGGTTAAACAAATTGAATTGTAGGTAAACAATGCTGGAAATGAAGATAAAAGCATGAACATAGTGAAGTAACATAGAAATTGTTTTGTGGTATTGAAATTGAGTAAACATGCAAGATTAGGCTTTGTAATCAACTTGCCCTGTTTTGGAAGCCTTGTTTAATGAACTAACATGGACCTAAAGCGTTTAGAATGTCATATGAAATGAATTATAGGACCAAGACATTGGTTAAAATGGATTAAAAGCATTAAATGTGATTAGATGTAATCTGCCCATAATTGCTCTATTTGGGCAGTCTCTTTGAAAATTCACCAAAATATGTATAGATTGAATTCAGGGATAAAATTTTAATGACATGATCCTTAGAATGTCTATTTTCATTAGGTGAAAACAGAACTGAAAACAGGGTCCTATACTGAAAACTGTAAATAGGAATTGATGGGGAGTGCAAACTGTCCAGGCAGTGTAATTGCCCTGTCTTTGAACAATAAACTGTTTTAATTGGCAGAGAACTAAAATGCAAGTGTGCAAACTGTACGGATTAAAAGATATGGCCATTTAAAGGGACAGTGTGCAAACTGTCGGGCGGCAGTGTCCTGGGAAGTTTGGGACTGTTTTTGCACCTAGTAAGAAACTATTTCCAAAACAGTTTTGGGACATTGTAATCTGTCAAATTATGTCTTAAAATTAAGTAATAACATTATGGAATTGAATTGGTAAGAAATGCTTAAAAAGAAACATAAAAACAGTAGCTAAATGTTAGGTGTATTGTGATAACATTGCTACTTTGATTGCGTGACTTTATGTGCTTATTTTGATGAAATGTGTATGTGCTATGCTTGCTAGACCAAGGGCAGCAGATTGGGGAAGAAAAGGATAGGAGTGGACATCCCAAAGTTAGAGGTAAAGAGATTTGGATCCAAGATAGTTGAATTGCTAGGAGTATTGTGAGTGTAACTATCCTAGGGTTGGGACTTAGGTCCTAACCAACCTTGTTATTGCTTAAATGAAATGCTAATGCCATGTGACACGACTTAAAGAATATTTGGATAATTAAAGGAAGAATGAAATGTATGATAAGATGATTGATGCCATGATCTTTGTGTTTACTTTGGTGTTAAGCAATTATGATCAAATTCTTGTCATGTGCATTGCTTATGCCTAAGGTATGAATTGGCATTTTGCTTGGAGAATAAGGTACACACAATGCATACATATGCTTGTGTTTATGAATGTATACATGGCTGATTGAATCGAATGCTATGGATAGTTATGTATTGGGAGTTAAGACTCCATAAGTCTAAGGGTTTGGCCTTGAATGGCATATTGATGTATTGAATCATGAAATGAATGAAACTTAAATGAAATGGATAATCAACAACCTTGGTAGCTAGTTTGATAGATAGGAGGGCATGGCTTAGAATCTTGAGCTCATATTGGCATCGCGGTGCATATTGGCACTACGGTGCATATTGGCACTTCGGTGCATATTGATGAGATTTGATTATCTAGTAAGCTGCTTACCAAGGAAGGTTGAAAGAGACTTAATGAACATTGCTTGTATTGTAAGAAAGTTGTATGAACTTCATTGCTTGAAAGATGACACATGAATAGTTGCTAAACTTTTTTCTTGTCATGGAAGAAATATATGTTGATGGCTTTATGTATAAATGCCTACTTAAAGGATTGAATGTTTGATTGCTTGTTTTCCAAGTATGTTGTTTGAATGGCTTATGGAAACCATGATGATGTTCTTGTTGATTGTATGATATATAAAGATTGTCTAAGTTACTTATGCAATTCGAAATAGCATGTGCCTTGTACTGATGTTCTTGATTATTGGATTACATGTAAACTTGGACTTATATGCTTTGAAAATTGACTAGATTTAGTCTTGCCTCACTGAGTAAATATCTTGTACTTACCACTCTACTATTCATTCTTCCCATAACAGATTAAAGATTACTTCAAGAGGATATCTTGGGTTTGAAGCAACACTTGAGGCAAGCTTTAAAAGTATGAATTCATACTCTTTGTATACTCCTAGTTTGGTGGCACTAGATTATGTAATAGATAGCGTTGATCATGCATTTTGTGGTGTTGTTAAGACTAGTTTGTATAATGTTTTGATGGGCCTACTATGTATTCTATTTGGATAACTTAATCTATGTATATGAATCATGATAATTATGTATATATGAAGTAGATGTTGTGCATTATGTAATGGAAACCCAATGCTTGTTGAATCTTGTCTAAATTGAATATTAGATTATTGTTGTATGATCATGCATTGTTTCCTATGGCCATTGGTATGATTCGGCTATGTTGAGATAAAGCCAAGGTATGTACAATCATGCATTTACAATGTATTATTGAAGGATGCCATGAAATGCTATGTTTGATTGAAATAGAAACCAAATGAACTATGATGAACATGATTGTAAAGAAACAAATGAAATATGATTAGGGTACCATGTTGCTCAAATGGATGGGTGAATGTGCAACAAGATGTATGTTAGATGCTTTGTGTTGAACATGTTAATTGGTTGATTAAGTAGTTTCTTGAAATGTAAGTAAGTTAGCTAAGATATGCTTAGTGATCACCTAGAGTAATCGAACATGGCATTGGAACTAAAGAGAGAATGAAAGTTGAAACATGTTGAATAGTAGCTTTAAGTAAAGTATGTCACCCTTGAATTGTTGTTTAAATGATGTAATGGTAATTGGAAAATAGTAACTTAAGTTACAAGTAAAGAATGAAACAAATTGGTACCCAAATTGGTATGCTATGTATGCTAATGGTTGCTAATGTGGCTTGCCTAAAGTGAATTGATGTATTGTTTGAATGTTTGAAAGGTTTAGATTGGGTTACTTGTGCAACAAGGCAAGTAGTTCTGATGTTACTTGTTCGACAAGTAACCTATCAATCGCTTAGCTTTTCATCCTCGTAACGCTCTAGAACCGTGTTACGGCTAACCTGGGGATGGGGTATTACACCATGGACTGTTTTACTTGTGATTGTGTGTAAACATTTTTAATGGACAGATTTGAATTAAATTAGAAGTCACCGTGGACTGTTTTACTTGTGATTGTGTGTAAACTTGTTTAATGGATGGATTTGAGTTAAATTAGAAGTCACCATGGACTGTTTTACGTGTGATTGTGTGTAAACTTGTTTAATGGATGGCACTGAATTAAATTAAATGCCACCTTGGACTGTTTTGCTTGTATATGCGTAAATATACATTTAATGGAATGTTATAATAAAGACGAACACTCTAAGTATCGAGGCTCAGGATAAAGAAAGTAACAAGGATTATGTTAAAAAGGATAATAAATAAGTTATAATATGAAACTTACTTGTAAGCTTGAAGTGTCAATGTGTATATTTGAAATATTTTGATAACATGCTTGCCATGCTATCCTAATGTCTTGATAAACAAGCTACTTGATATGCTTGCCAAACTACTCGACCTTATGTGCATATTGAATGTTATAAACCTCAAATAAGACTACCTGACTGAATAAAACTTGATCAAATAACTGGATAGTGCTAGGACTACCTGACGAAGTACATAATGTACTTATCACTCTTGTTTCCATTCTTCCCAATCTACAGGTTAAGAGGATTTTGAACCACCTTTCTTGAGCTTGAAGCAAGAGAAAACCGAGCTAGAATTACGATTTCATACTTTTTGTAACACTTCTAGTTGGTGGCACCTAGATATGTATATAGATCATGCTAGCTCATGCATTTAGAATTGTTGGAAGTTTGTATATATTTGATTTTGACCTTTAAGGAGCTGTAAAGACTTAAATGGCATTGTTTATATCTTGTTATCGAATGCTTAACTTGTTACTGTCATGTATTGATAAGTTGATGATCTTAATACTTGTATATATAAACTTGCCAAGATCGAAATATGCTTGGAGATTGGTCCCTATATGCTTGTTTACTTGGATGCATAATCGAATGGTCACTTGATTTTTGGTTCTTGTCTTGTGCGAATATCATGGTCTTAGTAGCTAGCGTAGATTGTCATGGGAGGTAGTTCTTGTTGAGATCATACTTGTCTGAGTCTTGGTTTGGATGTAAGTACATGATGGTATAGATAGTAGAATAAGCATGCTACGTTTACATATTCTAAGTAGATAATGCTAGAAGATATGATAAGTTAATTGGGCTTAAGTATGACCTTGTTTCATGATTATTTCTTGCCTTGAAATGTATATAAGCTGCAAATACTTGTAAATGATGATTTTACTTGGAACTAGTTATAGTACTCGAATGCCTACATGATTAACTTGAAAATATATATATATATATATATATATATATATATATATGACCAAATTTGAATATAACAAACTAGTATCATGTCTAGGTTGATTGAATTTCTTATGCATTGTCGTGTTCAAATGAAAGAAGAATTACTTGTATAGGATGTAACAAATCTTGAAATGAAGATACCATGAAATACAAGCTTAACCGAATGTATCTAGTGACCTTGAATGAGTAGTAGGCTATCCTAAACATGTCTTGTAAATCAAGTGACCTTTTTCGATTTAGTATTGTCCTGAAGTACTTGCTTTATCGATTACTTGTTTGTTCTACATGTTCTTGGTTGCTTTATTCGAATACCATGTATGTTCTTATTGCTTTAAATTGCTTGATGTCCATGCCTATTTGCTTCTTGTTTCCTTGCTTGTTTCCTTGTAGTAACGCTCCTTGGCCGGGTTACTACTAACTCGGGTGAGGGGTGTTACACCCGAGCAAAATTCAATCCATCCTGGATTAGAGACCTCCAACGAATGTTGGTGAGGTTAGAAGCTTTCTTGGTTTAGCCGGGTATTATAGACATTTTGTAAAGGGATTCTCATCCATTGTCGCAAGCTTGATTAAGCCAACTCGCAAAGATACACCCTTTCTATGGTCGGAGAACCAACAACAAAGCTACGATCAGCTTAAACAAGCCCTGACACATGCTCCGATTCTCATCCAACCAGTATCAGGCAAGGAATACACTGTTTACATTGACGCATCTCATTTGGGACTAGGATGTGTCCTAATGCAAGATGGAAAAATGGTAGCTTACGCTTCAAGGCAACTAAAACCACACGAGTCGAACTACCTTACACACGATCTAGAATTGGCAGCTATAATGTTTGCTCTCAAAATAAGGAGACATTGCTTGTACGGGGAGAAATGCAACTTGTTCACAGACCACAAGAGCCTCAAATACCTCCTAACTCAGAAAGACTTGAATTTGAGGCAAAGGAGAGGCTAAAGTTACTTAAAGACTATGATTTGGTTATTGGCTACCATCTCGGAAAAGCGAATGTGGTTGTTGATGCCCTTAGTCGCAGACCATACTCGGGTAACTCCTCAAAATCTAAAATCCTAGAATAATTCATTCAAATTAAACCTTTCTTGACTTACAAGTAACCATTCAAAAATCTCTGTTAATGATCTTGTTTATTCTTTCGTAGCTTCCTTGGCTATCATGCTCATTTTCATTTATCCAAAGGACAAAAATTATTGTCTGAACTTCAAGTTCAATCTAGTATAATCTCGAGAATCAAAGAACTCCAACAAATTGATCCAGATCTTCAGAAGATCATGTCCAAGCTAGACTCTGAGTCTAATTCTAGGTTCTCTCTCAAGTTAAATGGACTCCTCTATTTCAAAGATAGAGTATGTGCTTCTAGCAACGAGGAACTAAGACACGAGATGTTGTAAGAAGCTCACCAAAGCTCTTTCTCGATTCACCCTGGATCTGTTAAAATGTACAAGGACCTAAAGCCACTATACTGGTGGCCAGGCATGAAATCGGCTATCACAAACTTTGTTTTAAAGTACTTAACTTGTCAGAGAGTCAAAGCCGAGCATCAAGTCCCCGCTGGACTGCTCCAACCAATCGAATTCCCTCAATGGAAATGGTATCGGATTACAATGGACTTCGTTACTGGTCTTCCTTACACTCCAAGAAAGAACGATGTTGTGTGGGTGATTGTTGATAGATTCACAAAGTCTACTCACTTAATCCCTATTCGAATGAACATGTGCTTGGATACCTTAGCCGATTTGTACATTCATGAAGTGATTTGATTACACGGTGTACCTACAACTATAATCTCTGATCGAGACCTCAAATTTGCTTCTCGATTCTGGAATTCCTTACAGAAGGCTCTAGGAGCTAGAGTGCACCTTAGTACAGCCTTTCATCCTCAATCAGATGAGCAATCTGAAAGAATAATCCAAGTACTTGAAGACATGCTACGTGCTTGTGTTATAGACTTTGGAAAGAACAGGGAGAAATCTCTACCCCTAGTAGAGTTTGCTTAAAATGATAGCTACCAGACATCTATCCAGATGGCTCACTTCAAAGCTCTATATGGAAGGAAATGTAGAACTCCCTTGTGCTGGTCTGAATTGGGAGAAAACAAAGTATTGGGACCTCAATTGCTCAGAAAAACTAAAGAACAAGTGAAGTTCATTCACAATCAATTATAAGCAGCCTTTGATAGGCCGAAAGCATATGCAAACTTAAAAATGAGAGACATCCAATACAATGTTAGAGGCAAAGTCTTCCTCAAAGTCTCCCCTTGGAAGAAAGTCTTTCGGTTTGGAAGAAAAGGGAAGCTTGTCCCCGATTTATTGGTCCGTTTGAAATCATTGAAAGGATCGGCCAGTGGCCCATCGATTAGCTCTTCCCAGTGAATTTGACAAGATTCATAATGTCTTTCACATGTCTATGCTCGAAGATATAGGTCTGATCCATCCCATGTCCTTGAGCCAGAAAAAATAGAGTTGAATCTTGGCTTGTCTTACGAAGAAGAACCAGTCCAGATTCTTGATCGTGAAGTTAGAAATCTCAGGAACAAAATTGTTCCTCTTGTCAAAGTCATATGGAGAAACCAAAAGATAGAAAAGGCAACGAGGGAATCAAAAGAAGTGATCAGGAAGCAATATCCTCACCTATTCAATTTAGGTAAATTCGAGGGTGAATTTATTTTAAGGATGAGAAAATTGTAACACTCTAAACTTGGCCTAGGAAGGTTACCACTATCTAAGCTATTGACTAATTGAATTATGTGCTAATCAAATTGAAAGAATATGGAGCTAGTTGTGAGAATTAGAAAAAGAAGACTAAACTAGAAAAGGGCCAAATTGAATATATAATGGAAGTGCATGATTGCATGGTAAAATTAAATTGGATTGTGTACAATCCACATGTCCTCCTAACTATAGCATGATCGGCCTCTTGGGTTAAACCCCATCTTTTTCAATTGTTCTTCAAACCTAAAACACCGTTAAAGGAAAGAAAGAGAGGAGAGAAAGCTTGAGCGATATCAATGGAATCCTTGAGAGATTAAGCCACAGTTAGGACTAAATTGGATAAGAATTCACATTGAGGAATGTAAATGCTTGATTCGCCACTTCAATTACATGCTTGAATTAGTGATATTTTGTTGCCTAATTTGAATAGGATGATTGTTATGCATGTTAAAATGATGTTAGCTTCTAATGGTCCTTGAAATTGTGAGTGTTATTAATCAAATTGCTAAAGAGATGTGTATGGTTTGCAGGAAATTGAGAATAGGGATTATAATTGAAACCAGTTTCAATTAGGGATTGTTTTTCTAGATAAAAATGTGTAAACATGCTTAATTGTATATGCCGCCCTATTTTGATCATATTGCTAGGTGAATTGAATTGATCTAAGCTTGTAGAAATAAGTATATAAGTTGATTTATAATGTTAGAATCTTTGCTTGAATGAATATGAGGCAAAAACTTAACCTAGTGTAATCTGCCCAGAATACTCTATTCTGGGTAGTAACTTCGAAAAATCACCATAAATTGTATAAACGGAATTTAAGACTGAAAATTTTATGGACAGTGCCTTAACATGTCTTAATTCACTAGGAGCAAACAGAAATGAATTTTGGATTGTATAATGAATTGTAGAGAAGAAACACTAGGGACAGTGCAAACTGTCCAGTGTTGTAAAATGCAATGTGTATATGGTTAGAAAGACAATTAAGTTAGTTTTCCAACGGTGTAAACTAATTGAAATTCTGACATACGGAATGAAAGTTATGCATGTTTAAGTGAGCATAGTACATGCTGCTGGTAGGAGCAGTCTAGGTAATTGTATACAATATAGTAAACTGCTTTGCAAACAGTTTTGGGGTAGTTTAATGCCTACCCTATTTTGCCTTAATATGGAATGTAAGCAATTTGGTATTGTACATTAAGGTGTGTATATGAATATGCTATATGTTTTGTATATATAATGTGTTAACCTTGCTACCATGTTGAATGCCTTTGTGATTACATGTTTTGACCTTGTTCTATCTATGTGATTTACTAGAGCAAGGAAAGGACTTTGTTGAAGGATCTAAATTCGAATATTCAATGGACAATCAAAAGGGAATAGTCTTTCAAGACTAGTTAGCAAAAGGGAATAGTCTTTCAAGGGACAAGCAAAATCTAACAGTCTTTCAAGGGACAAGCAAGCATGTCTAAATTCTTCTATTGTTAAATTGGAATTAATATGATCTTGACCTAATAAGGGAATAATGAATTAAGATAATACATGAAACTTGACTACATCCTTGAATTGTTGTATAAATCGAATGCTAGCATGTATATGTGGTAACATTGATGCTTGTATGTATGACATGGTATTGTGAACAATTGCTTAAACTGAATGCTTGAAGTGCTAGCTTAGATGATGCAATTAATACTTAAAATGATGAGTTATGGATCTATTGGCATAAGGGCTTAATGCATGTATAAACTTGCCATGCAATACTCGAAATGACTCTTGAAAAAGATAATACTTGACATGAACTTGTACACTTGAATGATACATGACCTTGAACTTGAAAAGCTTGAAATTCTTGAATAAATGAATTATAATCAAACAACCTTGGTTGCTAGTTGAATAGGTAGAAGGGCATGCCTTAGAGTCTAGAGCTCATTGTGTCAGGGTGGACTACGGTCCAGGCTAAGGCCCCTAATTGGCGACAGACGGAGGGTACGTATGTGGTCTTTAGCGACAGTATGAGGGTTAACCAGTACTACGGTACATCTTGTGGCGATAGTTGGTTGGAGACTGGATTACCTAGACAAACTATGAACCAAGGATTGTGTTAAAAGATAATAAATGAGCTAATAAGCATGAATAGCTTGATTTCTTGCCATGTAAGCATGAATTGCTTGATTTCTTGTTATGTAAGCATAAATTGCTTGACTACTTGATACGTGACCATGAATAGCTTGATTACTTGAAATGGATAAAGCATGAATTATGATTCATCGTCTCTTGTTTCTTATGCAATTCAAATGCCTTGAAATCCTTAGCTAGGATCATTATTGACTAATTGACACTTAATTTGATATAATAATTGGTTAGAACTAGTTACTACCTCACTAAGTACATTTTGTACTTATCACTCTTATTTTCATCCTTCCCAACCACAGGATAAAGGATTCGATTGTTGCTTGATCTTGAAGCATGATTTCTTGAGCTTGAAGCAAGGCACAAGAAAAGTTAAAATATGATTTCATACTTTTTATGTATTTCTCCTAGTTGGTGGCACCTAGACATATACATGTAGCTAGGACTAGACCATGCATCTTGTTTGTTTTGGGATGATTGTATATATGCATGATAATGGCTACTTGATGTTTTGAGTACTTGTATATATATGCTCTTGTATGGGCCTTCCATGTTAAGAACATAGTTGTTAAGACTAAAGTATGTAATGAACTCAAATTATATGTAATGTAAAGGTATTTTGCTGCGCATATGTGTATATATTGAATGTTTCAAAGTAATTAATCTAGCCTATTGTGCCATTTGAATGCCTTGTGAAATTATATAGTCACTTGTGTCAATATACCATGTTGTAGGTGTTTTTATATTTTTTTAAGGTAAATGCCGAATGGTAAGGCTTGGCATATGGCTTGTTTGGAGACAAGATATGTGCAATTGTATGTTCAAATGATCATGTTTAGTAAATTTAGGTATGAAATGTTACAGGTATCAATCTAAGGAACAATGAAATGAAACGGAAGCATGTTTGCTCACTTAGGCCATTCGAATGCTAGTTGTATGATGATGTTAGTTGAAATGTTGATGTAGTAACCCATAATGACATGTAAACAAATTTGAGATTGCTTGCTAGTTAAGTAACTAATCTAATAGGGAGGAATTAACCTATTATTGCCTCGTTCTTGCTCGTAATGTTGCTTGGTAACACTCCCGAACTGGTTTGATACTAACCCAGGGTAGGGGTGTTACAAAGACAAACTTATCAACCCTAACTAGCACATCTTCAGCTTTGCCCTTGGGTCAGATTTGAGATCGATCAGCCAAATGAAGGATCATTGATGTAGGCATTGCTTTCCACATCCTTAATCGTTTAAACACAGATTTCGGCATTAAGTTTACACTTGCACCGAGATCACACAAAGCATGTCCAATTTAGTTATGGCCTGTAGAGCATGGAATGGTGAAGCTGCCAGGGTCCTTCATGTTGGGTGGCAAATCACTTAGCACAGCCATAAATTCGCTCATGTTGTTGATTGTTTCAACATCACTCACTTTTCTCTTATTGGTAATGGTCTCCTTTAGATACTCTGCATAGATTGGCATCTGATTAATGGACTGTAGAAATAGGACATTGATGTGCAAGTATTTGAGCATCTCTAGAAATTTTTAATTTTGGACATCTTGTTTTTGGGTTTCAATCTTTGTGGGAAAGGAGGTGGTGGTCTGGGCTCATCTTTTGGCGTATTGGATGGAGGTGTATCCCCAACTTTATTTTTCTTGCCTTTAGTAGCAAGGTCACTTATTGTATCAGGCATATGAGTTGATTCCTTTGTTGCAGGAGCATCGATGGATAGCTTGCTTGGAGTAGGATCTACTGGAGTGTCCCACTAACTTGGCTTCTATCCTCAACTGTGTGCCACTTCGAAGAGTGATGACATTGCATTGCTTTGCGTTAAAGGCCTAAGTGACTTCAGTATCACTAGCTAATCTGCCAGGTGGTCTCGTCCTCAACATCCAGGCAATTTTCCCTATTGAGGCTCAAGGGACCATATCAAGGCGGTGTTGTTTTGCATGATTAATTTCTGGTTTTCCAACATAGCAGCTTGTGTTGTGAGCATGCCACTATGGTTCTTCAAATGGGTTGCTTGATCCTGCATAATGACATGGGCAGTTTCCATAAATGACTGATAAGAATTATTAGAAGCTCCCTCATTCTACCTCTGAGTCTTCTAGAATTCAGGAGGTTTAGCTGATGTAGATGGTTGAGCTCCTGAATTTTGCTTATTACCTCCCCAATCAAAATTTGGATGTTGTTGCCACCCTAGGTTGTCGGTGTTGGAGTAGGGATTGTTGTTTCGGTTGGAGTTCTCTACATAGCAACCATATTCTAGTTGGTATGGGCATTCGCTCGACAAGTGTTCCCCATCACAGTGCTCAGAAGTGTATTGTTTCACCATTGCCTCACGGATATTGGAGGGTCCCTACATGTTTTTGAGAATGTTAGTAATGGTGGAGAGCTGAGCTGCGACAGTTTGGGACTTGTCTAAATGAAGTTTTCCAACTTTTTTAGGTCCGGGCCTCAATCTCCCTCGTGCGAACTAGTAGTCAGTGTTGGCTATCCTATCAAGTGTTTTGCAAGTATCCTCAGGTTATCTATTGATCAAGGTACCATTAGTTGATGAGTCAATCATCATCCTTGTTTGTGCATTGATGCCGTTATAGAACATAATGACTTATAGCCAATCTATAAATATGAGGATCGAGCACATCCGTAGCAGATCTTTGTATCTCTGCCATGCCTCATACATATACTCATCATCATACTACTGGAAGGAGATGATGTCACTTCGCGTCTGGGTGTGCATGTTCAGTGGATCATATTTTTGAATAAATTTACTGCACAAGTCATCCCAGGATGTAATAGATCCTTCAAAACATGTTTTCAGCAATGCTCTGGCTCGAACATGTAAGGAGAAAGGGAATAGCTTCAGTCGCAAGGCATCAGTGGGTATGTCTGGTTGCCTGAAACAATCACAGACTTCAAAGAAAGCTTGTATGTGCTTGCGAACGTTTTCTCTTGCAGATCCTCCAAATTGTCCAATATTGTTGAGCATGTTGAACATAATAGGCTTTAGCTCAAGGTAGGTTGTCCCTAGATCAGTTACCACAATTGGTAGATTAAGTTGTTGATAGCGGGCTCAATGATATCTCTAATATGTCTTTTGGGCCTAGCAAGTGGTTGCTCATCTTGGCCATTGAGTGCCACTCTAACAACCCCTTGTCCATCGATTAGAGCTACTTCATTATGTCTCAAGGTTGTTCCTTGGTGGTGCGTTGTCTTTGTTCACCATCGTCTTATTCTCCTGCATAAGCCTTAGAAAGGTTCTTTCGATCTCCGAATTTAATGGAAGAATAGGTTCATTGGTGTAACTTCTTGTCATGCACTAGAACACGCATGGGAATGAGAACAAAAACAAAAACAAAAAAAATAAATGCAATAAAAATAAAAGTCCTAAACACAATTACAACATAGGTATCAATTGCCAATCCCCGGCAACGGTGCCAAAAACTCGATGCTTGTCGAATAGTGATGCACTTTAGAGCAAGTATACTCATTGTATCAAGTAATAAAGTGAGAGTAGAGTGTCAGACCTGTGAGGATTGGTTTGATAAATATGAGGCTATCGTACTTAGGGATGAGTTGCAAGTATGGTGAATGTTAGTTTAAGATAAAACTAATTAAACTAATCTAAGATTGCAATAATAAAGACAAGAACTTACAATGACTCAACGATTAATTATAGAGGTTGGGATTATTGCTAAGGATACATATGTAAGGTTATCTAACTCAATGCTATAGCAACAGGCGATACATGTCTACGTAAAACCTAAGGTACTTCATCTACTCGACAGGATTTTCTAATAAACTTCTGACTCTCTCGATGCCTAGAAGTTAATAACTTTGTAGTTAAGGTGATACATATATGCGTTAACCCTAACAACTCTATTGTTTTTTAAGAACTCCCTTTATTCGTTGAAACCCTAAACTTATGTCTAAGCCGAATTAGGACTAAGTTGATAGCTTAGCCCCACTGATCATGTTTGTTTAACTTCACTCTCTCCAATATTAAGCCACATATCAATAGTTAACAAGCCTATCTCGAATTGCTCTTACAATTAACTATGCATTAAGCACATGAACAAAATAGATAAGGATGAAAGCAACTAAAATAGTGAATTAAAATAACCAAAACATATAATCCGAGGGCGCAATAACCCCAACTAAAACGTTTAGCTTATGTGTGAGCGTAAAAAAACCATAATTAAAAGTATAGTATGGCAATTCATCAGGAAAAGGAAAAGAAATAAGCCGAGAGTCCATGAAAAAACTCCCTCTATGTCGTTTAACAGTGTTGTAGGCCTCCTCTCCGTCAGCCTCTCTCGATGGCTTCGTTCGATGAGGAGAATCGTCTAGCTTCACCCTGGTGGTTCTCCGTAAGCATGGACTAGGACTAGAGTCTGAATTGTGCTTTCTCTCGATTAGCTCCCTTTGAGTAGCGTCCAAATCTTCTTTATATAGGTGGTGAAACTAGGGCTTCAATACCCTAAAATGCCCGGCTTCATTAAAGAAAGGTCAGTTGTTACCCATTTCATTAAATGTTGTGTATCTGGGAGAAAGTCCACATGGGCTAAAGAAGATACATATCCAACTCTTCATGCTTCGCCAGCTCCAGCCATGCGATATGCTCCTCTCCTACTCCATCTATCATTCAGCATCCACCAACATCCTTCACATGTACCACAAAGCACCACCTTCCCATGAAAAGCATCAGTAAATATGATAGCTTAAGCACAAGTGGTGTACCTCCTTAATTACATGCAAATATGTACAATCTAACCTAAATGCAACCTAAATGAGCTTAAAGACATGCAAAATACAAGGATTAAGGGCATATAAAATAGAACATTTATGCACTCATTAGGTGTCTAACGGTTGCAGCATTTGGAATGCCAAAGGAAAAAGTTAATTTTTTTTCTTAAATTGACTACATTTCATATTTGATTCAATTATTCAAAAAATATTAAAAATATTAAATAGATAGAAAACAATTTAATTGATTTTTTAAAAAACTTTTTAATTATATGTTGAGTCCTTCAAATTTTAATCTTTATTAAGCAATTAAATGGTGTTCAAAGGTAGTGGTGTTCAGCGATGTTCGTCGCACATTGTAGAATTTTGCAATTTCTTATTCCTTTAAGGAAAATACTTTGATACACAAGCTTGTGTATACTTTATTTTGCACAAGCCTTTCAATTTTAGGGTTTTTGGTTAGGCTTTAGAGTTTAGGGGTTTAGTGTGTGCGGTGTAGAATTTATAATTTATGGTCATAATTTTGAGTTTAGGGTTTAAGGTTTAGGTTTTAGGATGCTAGGGTTTGGGATTTAGGTTTTAAATTTTATAGAGGGATTGTGTACATTTTTTACACAACCTGTGTATCAAAATATTACCTGAAACACCCCTAACCCAGCTTAGAAGATAAACTGGTTTACGATGGTTTACAAGACAATCATAAGGACAAACTTTTTAAATTTTAAACATTTCACCAAATCATCAAGAAAATCAGTATAATTTAAAAACATTTTAAATTTTAAACATAGGTCTAGCTTTATTCTTCAACAAAGTACAAACAAAAGCACATACATAATCATACATTTATTACTATCATGTAAGATCTTGTTTTATTAATACATATTATTATATTTAGGTCGAATTGGTTTTAAGAGATTAGCTTACATCATAAGTTATCATTTGAACAACTTTAAATGATTAAATTATATCTTAAGTTATCATTCAAGCATATCTCAAACCAAATGTAGATTACTTAATTATTTACTTTTATATAACCTATCATTTATGATTGGTAATTAAGTGATCTATAGCCTTAGGAGAATATCTTCTTTGTCAAGAAACAGGTTTAGCTTGAGATTTATTACATGTTCAAGCATAGACAATTTATTTTAACCCAATACATAACATATTTCAAAAAAATCCCTTCATAGATTATCAAGTAACTACAAACAATTGAAAATCACAAGTTTGCTCAACATTCGAACTATCCACTCATAACACACTTGACACCTATAAGGTATTTGAAGCAATTATAACTATTTAAACATTCAAAACAATCCACAAGTACGTTTTCACATTATCAAGCAAATCAATTCCTCCAAAAGAACACTCAATAATCTAATTGTACATTACTCCTTATTAAGCAAGTCATTGATATGATCTATCTATTTAACTTATAAACTTTCTTGGTTTCTTGATCAGAACATAAAGCACTATAGTAACTAATTACGCAAGATATCGAACAAATCTTTCCTTTCATCAGTTCCATTGACCATGCAAAACATTAACTTAAACAAGAAGCTATGTAACATAAAGGCAGACAATCGAATCAAATAATTACTTATACCTATAATTGTCTTTAAATTCAATTAAGCGTCTCGTTAACTAGTACCATTCGAATAACACTACTTCTTTAATAAAAAGAGGTTACCAATCTCATACAAGCAATTATTACTTGTTATGTAAATTATCAAACATAAAATCTCTTGATCATGGATATTTATCTCAAACATTATCAAACATGGCATCTCATAACATAGTTACTTGTTTTGTAAGTTATCAAGTAGAGTATAATGTAATCATGAATTTACTATTATCAAAGGTGTAAAACAAAACATATTATGAGGTTGACTTACGAATCACAAGAGATGCAAAGATTATTTATTAACTTAGCTTGCAAGTTTCATTATTTGCCTTTAACTTAGCCTTGGGAATCAAGTAACAGCCTAGGTACACGAATCCCCAACCAAAATGTCGCCAAAAAATATTGTACTCGCAGTATCGGTCAATCCCTCCTACTCTCATCAAGAGACCACAACACTTCCCTCATACTATCGCCAAATAAGGACCATAGTCCACCCCAAACATGAGCTCTATAGACTTTATGGCATGCCAACTATACCTACGACTGACTTGAAACCAAGGCTTTCACATTTATCATCTTTCTTATAACAATGTGAGCATAGCTCCTTATCATAACATCATATGAATATCTCATTACCTCTTTTTAATTTGGGTATGTGTTCACCTCATGTGAACTTCTTATTATAGACGAGCATTGCTCCATAATCTTACTATCATGCCACCAAGGCTTATTAAGCATATATATAACAAATATAAATCCAATATGAGCATAGCTCCATGTTTAGATTATCAAGTGGACATAGCTTATAATCTTATCAAGTCAAACACATATATTCACATTGGTCATACTTCGAAGTGAGCATAGCTCCACATAAAGTGATCGAATGAATATGATTTATGGTTTATCATAACAAATACATATAAATATGGATAGTTCTCATTCTATAGTCCTTTTCTTAACTAGATGACATCAAGGCAAGTTTACTTATTAAACACCTATAAATCTTGCTACAAACACATCATTAAATCAAGTATTTCAAATCATACCTTTCTAAACACTTAAGGACTTACCTCGAGTCCAAGCTTACTTATGCATAACATGATTCAATTTAAAACAAAGTAATCATAATCAACAAGAAATGCTCGAGAAATTACTAGCCTATCTTGAGACTTTAAAAAACTAAACTTACAATTAAATCCAAGCTAAAGCTGCTCCCGAATCACATTCCTTTCTCGATCTAAATATGACAAGGAATATAAACATTCCTTAGAATAATTTCCTCGTAATTCCATACCCGGGCTAGTAGCAACCCGGCTCAGAAGCGTTACTTAACAAGCAAGCAAGAACATGGCAAGCAATACAAACAATGAACAAGGAAAGAAATGCAACTTACTTATCTAACAAGTAAGCTCTCATTTGATTTCAAATGAAACTAAGGCATTCGAACAAGGCTAAGGCAACCATTCATACATTACTGATCATGCAAGCAACTCACAATTGCTTCTTATTCAACCTAAACCATTCGGCTATCTATACAAGAGCATTAGATTAATTCCTTTCATGCTTACATTACAAGTTACCACTTTCATAGTTCATATTACCACATTCAATATTTGTTACCTATCTTATTCGAATTACCTGAGAATAAAAACATGTTTCATTTCAAGCCTTATACTAATCCCATGCATTCGACAATCATCCTATTCTCACATTAGACCATTCGGCCATGCATCAAACAAGTACACATTACACTTATAATCAAGGAATGAACACACACAAGAAGATCCTATACTTTCCATGGAAATTTGAATGGAACCTAAGCATCATGGTTCATCACATTCTACCTTCAATTCAAGCATACACATTCCGCCATTAACAAAAGATACATAAAACAAGGCATGATTATACACATGAGACCATAAATTTCAAGCATTCATGCATCAATGTAAGCTAGATAGTTCACTTGAACATTTTATAAATCTATTCAATATTTACGCAGCAAAACATCATCCATTACATGTAATCTTGGTTCATTACATACTTGTTCCTAAGTTCATAACATAGGTAGGCCCATCAAGACATTATATACAAGCTTCAAAATGCATGATCAAGCTATCTATATACATCTAGTGCCACCATTCTAGGAGATATACGAAACAAGTATGGAATCATACTTTAACTAAGCTATTGTGTGAGTTGCTTCTCAAGGTAACATGCTTCAAGATCAAGAAACCTCGTATCCTTTATCATGTAGGCTGGGAAGAATGAAAGAAGAGTGATAAGAACAAGATTGTACTTAGTGAGGTAGTAACTAGTCTATCCATTTGTTATTTCAAGTTTCATGTCTTTCAATCAAGTATAGGCATAGCTAAGGCTTTCAAGCATCAAGAATGATCTTAGCTAGGCTTTCAAGCATCAAGATTATCCTATCTAAGGATATCATACATTCGGTCACAAGGGGCAAGAAACAAGAATCATACTTCATGAATCAAGCACAACATGATTGCAAAACAAGAAATCAAGGAGTCATGCTTTCAAGTCAAGTAACATAAAATTGATGGCATTCAAGACAAGTAACATGTAATGTAGGATTGTTATTTCAAATTTTATTCATTAAACAACCCCCTTGGTACTTATTTTGTATAGGTAATCGAGTCTCCAATCAACTGTCGCCACAAGATGCACTGTAGTTCTGGTCAACCCTCCTACTGTCGCCAAATACCACATACGTACCCTCCGTCTGTCGCCAAATAGGGGCCTTAGCCCTGGACCGTAGTCCACCCTTACACAATGAGCTATAGACTCTAATGCATGCCCTTCTACCTAGTCCAACTAGCTACCAAGGTTGTTCGATTTACCATTAATTCAAATGTTTCAAGATCAAGACCATGTCAAGCAAGTTCATTTCATATTAGGCGCTTAAGCCATTGAGCCATAGTTCACATATGAAGTAGTTTCATGTTTCATTTCATCAAGAAGAGTACATGTCTCAAGCAAGTCTTTAACATTCAATCACATAGCATCATAGCACATACAAGCATCCATGTTGTCACTTATTCACGCTTAAGCATTCGAAATAGACATGCATTCAAGATATGATCTAGTTTCATGCATTACTAGTCATTCTTCCCTTATTAAGCCAAGTTCATGATTAGATTCATTTAACATGTCAAGAATGTAAACAAGAATACATTGCTTAGGACCTAGTCCTAACCGTAGAGGTAACTACACTCACAATACTCCAAGCTAGCTAGTTTTGGATCCACACTCCTTTTTTCTTGGCTTTAGATTGTTCCAATCTTTCCTATTCCACCAAGTTCAATCCTGGTTCTAACACATTACAAGAAAACACATATCAAGACAAGTTCACAAAGTCATTCAATTTAAGACAGGGTCATTAAATCAAGCAATGCTACAAGCATATAACATTCACATATTGGGCAACATGCTTATGTGCATTTTCCATTACACTTATCTACACTTTTATACATTCTAGTTCATGTAAAATAAGGCATATTCCAAGGCCTATAATTGTTTACAAGACAGTTTGCAAAATGCCACAAAACAATGTGCATTTGCCTATACAACTGCTGCCAGGCAGCTTGCACTCTAGCCACTAAATCAAGCATATCTTTCATTTCGTACGTCAGAATTTCAATTGGTTTACACCGTTGGAAAGCTAACATTTTAGTTGTTTTCCAATTAATACAGTTTTTAACTTAAAGAAGGGCATATTGCTTTACTGGGCAGTTTGCACTGTCTCTAGTATTTCTTCTCTACATTTCAGTATACAACCTAGAGTTTAGTTCAGTTTTCTCCTAATGAATTTAGACATACCAAGGTGTTTTCCATAAAAATTTAAGCCTTAAATTATTTATACACAATTTATAGTGATTTTTCAAAGTCACTTCCCAGAACAAAGCATTCTGGGCAGATTACACTAGGTTGGATTTCTCGCTGCTTAACTCATTTTAGCAAGATACTAACATGGAAATTTCATTCATGTTCATGTTCATGTTCATGTTATTACATGTCTAGGTCATCCTAATTCACCTAGCTATGAGCTTAAAATAGGGAAAATCATTTTGAACCTAGTTTGATCTATTTGATCAACTTTACACACTCAATTCATCAACTAGGTAGTCCATTACCTAATTTAACTAGTTTAATTAGGTGTAGTCACATTTCCAGAAACATATGTATTCAATTCAATCTTCTTTTTACCTAGAAACATGATCAAAACATGTTTCTATGCTCATTTAACATATTTACACAATTTCTCAATCAAAACAATCCCTAATCAAGACTATTTTCAATCATGTTCATATTCCTCAAATTTCCAGCAACTACACATGTATCCTATATCAAATTGGTTACTAGAAATCAAGATGTCAAGTTTACATTGAAGCTAGAATGGCCCTAACATGCATAGAAATCATCTAATTCAATTTACACATCAAGAACATCATAATCTCAAAGTTCACACAATCTATAACAAGTTGGGATCAAGTATTATACCTTCTCCAAGCTAAATTTGATCAATGGATGAATCAAGAAGCTTGAATTGAAGGTGTTTTCATGCAATTTATCTCCCCTTTCTCTCACTAGAATCGGCCAAGGGTGTATAATGGGATGAAGAGGACATATTTCTTTGTTCATCAACACAAGCTGCCGTGAGTCATCCCTTGCTTTGGCACATGTTCTCTGCATTTGAGAACATGTGTCAAGGCCCTCAAACTTAATCCCTATTGCATGCAAACTCTAATGTTTTGTATGTTCACATTTCCATCCATTCATTTATGCCTCATAGTTTTAATTTCAATTCAATTTGGTTCAATTTCACTTATTAGATTTTAAGAATGGCCAATGTTCATTTTCTTTTAAATGATCAACTTATGAATTCAATTAGCCTATAGTTTATATTGTGGTAACATTACTAGGCCAATTTTACGGTGTTACATTCCTAACAATCCTTTACTTGTTAAGCTACTCATGAACACATATAGTTTCACACAAACAACCAACCAGCAAATATATTAAAGCAAAACAGTTTCACTTGCATAGATACACAAATACATACACAAAATAGTCCACTTATATTCATATATACTCAATTCAAGGCAAATTATATATGTATACATTTTATTCACTCCAAAAAGTCCCTAAAACCTTTATATACATTCAGGACAACCCCCTAAAGCCTTAAAACAATCTTTACACATTTAACCTTATAATTCCCTGCTTTAATTACACAAAGGAATGTACATACAATCTTGTTTATACACAAAGCTACCCTTGTTCATACATGATTGTACATATTTGAAGTAGTTTGCATGCTTTCGGGTATACACCAAACAACTTACTCACACATTTTCATTCTTGAAACAGTCCTTATCATTTCCATATACACGCCAAACAATTCTTATTCTTATGTACATGTTATTAAACAGCAAAACAGTCCACTAATTGACCAAACAAAAACGCAGAACAGGGAAGTACACACGTTTACATATTTATACGTATCAAATAGTTTAATATATAATCTTAGCAGCCCTTATATGCAAGAAATAGTCTCTCCCATGTTTCTATTATTCTAAATCAGTCCATTAAGGTCTATAAGCCTTCAAAACTATCCATTAAGCTTGTATTCTTACGTATGTGCAAAAACAGTCTACTAGGACACAAACATGTGTACAAAATCAGCCTCAATTGCATATGTCTGCAAATACACATATGAATCAGCCCACAAAGACTCAAATTTATGCAAAATAGTTCCAGTTACATACATGTAAACATATAAGCAAAACTGTTCAATTTTCCCCATTAAACAACTCCAAAAATAGTCTTTAAATCAAAGCTACAAGGTTGTTCAATTAATTACATTAATAAAAAAAACATCATTCGATTTCAAGCATAATCTCTGCAACAACGTGATATGATTTGAAGTGCAATGTTTCTCATAAACACACATATTTCACTAAGCATGGTAAGTTTCAAAAATTATAGAAATAATATGATTTAATTATATTGAAATCAAGCCTTCAAGAATAATCTCTGCAACAACGTGATATGATTTGAAGTGCAATGTTTCTCATAAACACACATATTTCACTAAGCATGGTAAGTTTCAAAAATTCTAGAAATAATATGATTTAATTATATTGAAATCAAGCCTTCAAGAATTTGTCTGAGAAGAAGAAAGGAAGAATGTCTCACCTTTTGCTCAAATCTTCTAATTCTAGGCTCAAAGCATGTACCGATTCAAGCTTAAATCCTTCAAAATCAAGGTTGCACTCTCTTTCCCTCACTAGATTTGTTTTGGTATCGGTTATGAGAGGAAGGCGATGGAAATTGATGGTTTGTTTCCACCTAGCCGGTTCCCCTCACATGTCTCCCCTCAAGGATGACATTTGTACAAGGCCTAGATTTTCCCTTAGTTTTACATCCAACTCTCACTTGATCAAGATATTCAAAATGGTCATTCATAAATTAGTAAGTCTACTTTTCATGCTACTCTTTTGGTCCTTAAATCCATTCAAATTTCTATTCCAAAGGTATGTTAATTCCATTCAAGTTTCGCATAGATTGGTCATGAACTTCTAAGCCTCATTTTGGGATGTTACATAACCTTTCATTTTATTATTTCATTCATGCTTTAATTTAGGAGTACATTCGTTATATGGTAAGTATAATGACATGAATCTTTAAGCAACTATTTTTAAATTAATATTTGACAGTTTAACTTGGTAAAAAGAAAATATATCACATTGACAATTTAGGGTAGTTCTACGAACTGTAAGTAATCTTATATTTTCTCAACCAAACATTTAATCATACATTCCCACGAGATAAACCAAGCAACGTAATCACAAACCCAACAACATTTATGATAATCCTAATTAAAAACACTTATAACAGAAGAAGAATATTCCTAAATCATGCAACCAAGATTCGGTACTAGTCGAATTAAATATCAACTTAAAATGTAATAACAAGCAGTTACATTATAGGGTTGTTATTAAGTTTCGATACTAATTAAATGTCATATGTTGCAGGGTTTGCTATAAATGTATCGAAACTGATTTCTAGGTTTCGACACCTTAAAAATATTTGAACTTTGAATTATAACATTTTCAGTTATAACTTCACACATATAACTTTTTCGGTTTTGCTTACTGCTTCCTTTTTCATTAACAGTTGCGCAACAATTGCGCAACTTCTGCCCAGTTACGCTACTTAACGTGGAATATATATATAGCAAAGCTTGAAGGTCACCCTCAAAAGAAAATTAATGCCCTTCTTACTCAGTTGTGCGAACCTATTGGATTCCTCCTTTCATTTTCTTCACAATCTTTAAATTTGGACTTTTCACTTTATCCATAACCCATTACTCCTTCTAAACATCATCTCCTCACCTCCTTTGTTTTCAATCCCAATCTGCAGGATTCGAAGGTATTTCTAGAAACCTTAGGATTTTTAAATAGCCTTGCTTTTTGTTTGGATTTCAAGTACTTTCCATGCCTGACCGTTCATGTTGAAGATATGGTTGCTATTATTAATAGTTTTTTTTTAGATTTTGCGATTATTTTTTTTAGTTTTTAAATAGCCATGATTTTTGTTTCATTCTTGTTTGGTTTTCATTTAGTTTCCATGGATGAGAGTTGTTGTTGAATATTTGGTTTATATAACTGATGTGTTTTTTAAATTTTTTGCTAATTTTTTTAACTTTAACAGGAAGCATAAACTTAGCTCTATCAAATCCTGCCGGCTTGAATCAAAGGTATATTTATGGAAACCCAACCTTTTTTCTTAAACATTCCCTAGCTTTTCATTGGCTTTCATTTACTTTCCATGCCTCATCGTTGATGTTGACAGAATGGTTGATATTATTGTTTAGGTTTTTAAGATTTCCAACTAAATAGGTTTGAAATTTAATAGGAACCATAAGCCCAGTTGAATCAAAGATATTTCTTGAAACCCTTAAATTTTTACATACCATTTATTTTGTTTGGTTTTCCAATTCTTTCTATGCCTTAGCCTTGAACTTGGAAATTGCTTGATATTATCGATGGGCTTGGCTTTGTGTTCAAAACACGTTTCATATGACTAATGGGTTCCTCTAAGTTTTCTTTTGTTTCATATATTATTCATTGATGGTGTTGGTTGAATTCTTCAATTTGTGATGTTGATCGACTTCCAAACAATTGCTTTATTTCTTACAAGATCTCTAAACCCAAATCCAGTGAACTCTTTTTCACTCCACCTATTAACCATGCAGCAACCAACCAAATGCCAATGAACCGTTGAGCAAGCACCATCTTTTGATGAATCTTATTTTAGAGGTGAAGATGAAAAGAACAAATATTATAAATATTTCTATGCTAGACAAATTCATAAAGAATGTGTTGTAATATCCTCAAAACTGGTATAAAAGAAGTTATCACAATGACTTCATTTGATCCCTAATTGATTGAAAACAAGATACCAGGTCTAGTTAATAAGGACTATAATGCTATAATTGAAAATGTGGTAACCTAATGTATAAGTGACCAAACCTAAAAAAGTGACAAATTGAAGGAATGCATGATAAATTCTCACATCCCTAAAATACCCCTATACATGTCATTAATTAGTGGACAATTAAGGACAAATTAGTCATTTGGGAGGAGATAATGGATGATCCATTATCATCTTCTTCTCCCATTGCCGTGTAGATGAACAAAGAAGAGCGAAAGGAGTTGAGTGAGAAAACTCCATGATTCATAGCTTCAAGCTTGAAATTGGGTGAAATTGGAGTTGCTAATATTCATATAATCTTGATAGAAAGGTAAAATCTCTTCCTTAATGTGTTCTAGATTCAAATGATGCATGTAGATTTAGGATTCCTGCTTGAATCACATGAATTTGATGAATTGATAGTGAATTGATGCTATGAACTAGTTAAGAAGTTCAATTGATTGATCAATCCATGAAATTGATATGCCCTTCGAATGAGTAGGAAAAATTGATGTTGTCTATGGCCAAATTGATAGTGAAATGCTATGGTAGATGCTGGAAAATTTGGATGATGATTAGAATGGATGATTGATATGTGAATTGAAGTTGTGGTTGCTGGAAATTCTAGTGAATTGTGTCTAAATGAATCAAATTGGAAATATTGTTCAATTGCCCTATTTTTATAGGATGGACACATAATTGGACTGACTTAGACATGTATGGATGAGTATATATATTGAACAATCATGTTAGGATCTTTGTTTAAGTGATTTATGAAGCTAGAATCTAGCTGTCCAAAATACTCTATTTTGGGCAGTGAGTTTAAAAATCTATAGAAAATCACATAGACCAAATTAGGGAGCAAATCTTATACGAACAGAATCATATGTATGTCTAGTTTTGTATGCAATACATAGAATGTTTAGTTTCGTATACAATCAACGGAATCGAATTTTGAGTTATAAAACAGTTTGTAGAGACTTATCTATAAGGATAGTGCAAACTGTCCAGTGACACAATTTGGGTTGTCTTAATTGACAATGAATAAATATGTAAGGCTTATATGGTTAGAAGGAAAATTATGTTACATTTATAATGGTGTAAACGGTTCAAAATTCTGACAAACGAAATAAAAGATATGAATATTTAAGTAAGCAGTGCACATGCTGGCAGGCAGCAACAGTCTTGATGTTTGTATTTAATTGAATGCTTGAGTATATGGAGTCACATAATGACTCAATTGGTTGATGGATTGTATCTAATACACTATGTATTGTATGAATTTTGGATCAAGTGGATATTGAGGAAAAATGGGCTCACTTAGATCAACAAGCTAGTAGAGGGAAAAGGATTACAATCTGGGATCGACAATAGCTCGAAAAATTCTTGTGAGAGTAGTTTAAAGTTTGGAGAGGGCATAAACCTCTCCAAGTCTATTTCTGATTTGTAATTATTATTGATTCTTCAGTATAAATTGTATAATGAGCTTGCTATGGAGCATTAGCAAGGTAAGTGCTCTTTTGGGTGGTTACTTGATTGTTTGTGAAGCATGTTTGAATTGCTATTGATTGTCAGGAGATGCTTATTGCCTAATTGAAATATATTGAAATGAAGCATGATGTTATAGTTGAAATAACTCAATTCATTGTTTAATGAAATATTGATTGACACACCTTCATTGACTATTGAAACATTGATATTGGTATTGGCTTAAACCCTATTCGATTGAAAGGGGATATTGGCACAAAATGTGCACATTGAATTGAATCATGATTCTAATCGATTGAAAATGATAACTATTGTAAGCCTTGGAATCATGTCAGTCTTAAATATTGTTGGCATGCCATAGAGTCCATAGAGCTCATTATCGGGGTGGACTACGGTCTGGGACTTTGGTCCCTAATTGGCAACAGTATGAGGGATTTGACCAAGTACTTGGTACTATATTGACTATTGTTATTGGCGACAATTTGGTTGGAGACTCGAGTATCTAGACTGACTAATTGATTCTCAAGGCTATACCTAAAATAAACTAATAACTCATGTACATTAAACCAATTGCTACATTGAATTGCCTTGATTGATAGTAAACAAAAAATTGAATGCCATGAACTATTGATATTAAAACATTGATTGAACATTTCTTATAATATTGCTTGATTGTAAAGAAAACATCAAATGCCATGAACTACTAAACATTGCTTACGAGATTGCTTGATTGAAAAGAAAACATCAAATGCCATGAACTATTGAACATTGCTTATGAGATTGCTTGATTGTAAAGAAAACATCAAATGCCATGAACTATTGAACATTGGTTATGAGATTGCTTGATTGTAGAGAAAACATCAAATGCCATGAACTATTGAGCACTGCTTATGAGATTGCTTGATTGTAGAGAAAGCATCAAATGCCATGATCTATTTGATGGTTCATAGTTGAGACTTTTGTATTGATTGCCTTGTAACTTTAACTCACTCACTAAGCTTTGCTTATTCAAGTCTCATTTCTACGATACAAGTTGATATTGGATACTGTCCCGAAGTCTAAGCTCATACAAGTCACATTTTGCTTAAAAGAGTATGTTTTCATCTTGTTATAGTTCTCCTAGGATGGTGGCACCTAAGGCATGCATATTCATGATCACTTAGTTACGGTTTGTATAAATTAACTTCATTTATGATCTATAAGAGAATGGTATGTATATATATGAGCATGTATGCACTTAATTAATCTTGAATGCTTGTTAGTCTCATGATAGATTTCCATGGTTAGATTATGCATGTAATGGTTGAATAGATCTATTGAGGTTGGTTAGATAGCAATAACTAAATGTAGTAATCCACTTGTATGGACATGAACCACTTTGGTCACATAAGGTACTAGCCGAATGATGTATGTAATATTGGAAGCATGTATGTTTGATTAAGGTAACTTAAGTAAATGATCTAAAACACCTATTGGTATGTATATTAACTACATTGAGTGATGAAACCTTCTATTGTTATCCATCTAGTCGAATAGTTACTTGAATAACAAGTAAGTACTAAATGGTATTCATTATGACAATAATTGCATTATGGGTCCTCACCAATTCGAGTTATATCTTGATGTGAAAGAAAGACTTAAAACGAATTGAACACTCTACCTTCAATTGAATGAATCATTGATTGTAATTGTAGTTACTTACCTAATCCTACTAGGGTGGTTAGAGTATGTTACGTAATGGTATCAAAGCTTAAGGTTGCATGATTCTAGGGTCCATTGCATGACTAAGCTATTGTCATTGATCATTTAGGTGCCACATATGAGTTACTTGAATATTGATTGGGTTGTGAATTGGGCATGACTTCTCTTACTTTGTATACATAGAATGTCTGAAACAAGATTGGGCAAGGATAATGAAAGCCCGATTGGCTCCTCCAATGAAGGATGGAGTGTAACACCCTATCACAGGGTTAGCCGTAACCCGGTTCAAGAGCGTTACCAAAGCGGAAGCTAAGCGATTGATAGGTTACTTGTCGAACAAGTAACCTTAGAACTACTTGCCTTGATGCGCAAGTAACCCCAAACTAAACCTTTCAAACATACAATTCATACAAGCAAACCACATTAAGCAACCAAACAACATTCATAACATACTATTTTAGGCACCATTTTGTTTCATTCTTTACTTATAACTTAAGTTACCATTATCTTGTTTCTATTCTATACAATTTACATACATCATCCAAACAATAAACATAAGTGTGGCATTCATCACTTTAAGTTACTATTAGACATGATTTAACTTTCAATCCATTTACAAATTCCATGCACCTTATTCGAATAACATTAGGGAATTGCTAAGCATGTCTTAACTAGCTTACTTGTACATTAAGTTACTATCTAAACAACCAATTAACACAAAGCATCTAACTTATGTCTTATTACACATTCATGCTTCCATTCGAAACAACTTGGGATCCTAATCATATTGCATTTTGTTTCTTTGCAATCAAGTTATCACATTACATAGCATACTTGATTAGTACATTGATAATGCATGCTTGACATACCTTAGCCTTAATAGTGTCCTTGCCGAATTATACTAACATACGTAGGATCAAATGCATGAACATACAACATAGGTTTAGCATTCAAATTAAGCAAGATATCATCACACATTGAATCTACATTCGAATCATACATAATTTCATCAAACATTGAATTTCAAATCACCATATGCGCAACATTACTACTTCATATATATACATAATATCATGGTTCAAACATAGTTTTAAGTCATCCAAAATAGTTTACATGTTAGGCCCATCAAAACAATACACATACTAGTCTTATACACATAATAAAATACATGATCAAGGCTACTTAATACAAAATCTAGTGCCACCAAACTAGGAGTATACAAAGAGTATGAATTCATACTTTTAAGCTTGCCTCAAGTGTTGCTTCAAACCCAAGATATCCTCTTGAAGTAATCTTTAATATGTCATGGGAAGAATGAAGAGTAGAGTGGTAAATACAAGATATGTACTTAGTGAGGCAACACTAAGTCTAGTCAATTTTCTTAAGCATATAAATTCAAGTAGTCATGTATTTCAAAGGATCAAACCCATCTTTACAATACATATGCTATTCGAATTGCACAGGGTAATTTAGACAATCCTTACATATCATACAATCAACATAACATATTCATCATGGTACTCATAAGCCATTCGAACAACATGCTTGGAAGACAAGCAATCAAACATTGAATCCTTTAAGTAGGCATTTATACATAAAGCCATCAACATATATTTCTTTCATGACAAGAAACAAGTTTAGCAACCATTCATGAGTCATCTTTCAAGCAATGAAGTTCATACAACTTTCTTATAATACAAGCAATGTTCATTTAGTCATCTTTCAACATTTCATTGGTAAGTAGCTTACTAGATAATCAAATCTTAACAATATGCACCGAAGTGCCAATATGCACCGAAGTGCCAATATGCACTGAAGTGCCAATATGCACCGCCGTGCCAATATGCACCGTAGTGCCAATATGAGCTCAAGATTCTAAGGCATGCCTTCTCAAACTAGCTACCAAGGTTGTTGATTATCCATTTCATTTAAGCCTTATATATTTCATGATTCAATATAACAGTATACCATTCAAATGCCAAGCCCTTAGGCTTATGGAGTCTTAACTCCCAATACATAACTATCCATAGCACCCGATTCAATCAGCCATGTATACATTCACAAACACAAGAATGTATATGCATTGTGCGTACCTTATTCTCCAAGCAAGCATGCCATTTCATACCTTAGGAAAAAGCAATGCACATGACAAGCATTTGATCATATTTGCTTAACACCCAAGTAAACACATAGATCATAAAATCAATCAAGTTGACATACATTTCATTCTTCCCTTAATTAGCCAAATATACTTTAAGTCATGTTACATGGCATTAACATTTCATTTAAGCTATAACAAGGTTGGTTAGGACCTAAGTCCCAACCCTAGGATAGTTACACTCACAATACTCCTAGCAATTCAACTATCTTGGATCCAAATCCCTTGGCCTCTATCTTTGAGATATCCACTCCTATCCTCTTTTTCCCCAATCTACTGCCTTTGGTCTAGCAAGCAAAGCACATACACATATCATCACAACAAGCACAATATCGCTCAATCATAGTAGCAATGTTATCATAATGTACCTAATATTTAGCTACTGTTTTTATGCTTCTTTTTAAGCATTTCTTGCCAATTCATCTTCGCAATGTTATTACTTCATTTTAATACATAATTGGACAGATTACATGTCCCAAAATTGTTTTGAAAACCGTTTCTCACTAGGTGCAAATACAGTCCCAAACTGCTCAGGATACTGCTGCTTGGCAGTTTACACATTGTCTCTTAAAATGGCCATATCTTTTAATCCGTACGTTGAAATTTCGATTGCTATACACCGTTGAAATCTTACAAAATTTCCTATAAGACCATGTAAGACTTGCATTTTAGTTCTTAGCCAATTAATATAGTTTATTGTTCAAAGACAAGGCATTTACACTGCCTAGACTGTTTGCACTGTCCAGTAATTCCTATTTACAGTTTTCAGTTCTGTTTACACCTAATGAAAATAGACATTCTAAGGATCATGTCATTAAAATTTCAGCTCTAAATTCAATATATACAATTTTTGGTGAATTTTCAAAGTGACTGCCCAGAACAGAGCAATTATGGGCAGATTGCATCTAGTCACATTTTAATGCCTTTAATTCATTTTAACCTATGTCGTGGACCTATAATACATTTCATATGATATCATAAACATGTTAGGTCCATGTTAGTTCTTTAAACAAGGCTGCCCAAAACAGGGTAAGTTGATTACAAAGCCTAATCTTGCATGTTTATTCAATTTCAATACCAGAAAACAGTTTCTAGATTATATAACTATGTTCATGTTCTTATCCTTCATTTCCAACATTGTTTACCTACAATTCAATTTGTTTAACCCCTTCTTTACATTACCTATTCATGATCATCATCAATTCATTATTTTCTTAGCTCAATTTCATATTCAAATCATTCAAGTTCCACTTTAACAACACAATACAATTTCCAGCAACCTAGGTTTGTTACATTAGCATGAACACATAATTTCCAGCCTTGTACCTAGTTGATTCTTCAATTTTGCATGATTCAACAACCATATAATCACCTAACAACATATTCAATGTCTAATTCATCTAACATCATTCCAATTCTACAATCATAGTTGCCTATTCAATTAATCACAAGAAGAACTATACTTACATTGCTTCTTGCTTAATTTCAATGAAACTTTCCTACACATGCAAGCTTGATTTTTCTCTTCAATGGCTGAATTTTCCAAGCTCTTTTCTCTCAACTTTACTCTCTCAATTTCGGCTAGAGTGGGAAAAATGAAGAAGATGACAACAACAATTCCATGTTATTGGAATTGTGTTTTGTCTAAATTGACCCTTGATTAGTTACTAATCATGTGATTAGCCAAGGGCAAATAAGAGATTCATGATATTTATCATGCAATCTCAATGTTTCTCCTTTAATTTAGTGTAGTCACTCTAATTTGGTCATTTATTACATTCATTCTTTCAATTAGGCCCTTAACTATCCAATTTATCTTAATTCTTAATTCAATTAAGCTATCAACTTATACAATTTAATTCCAATACTTCTAGGCTAGGATTTAGGGTGTTACAGAGAGCATAAGGATGAACCAGGACCCCCAGAAGCTTGCTGAAGCTCAACAAGTTCAGCAGGAAGTTCCTGTGATCCATCCTATTCAACGTAAGTGTAGTTGCATGTCTCGGGTGACACAGTGTCATCCCGATTATTGCTTGGTCATGTGATATGTGTGAATCATGATCATATACTGAATGCTCACATAGGGCAACTAACTATGAATGTTGAAGTCTCTTATTAAATAGAGAAATAATCAATTATCCTACAAATATTGAATCTTAGAGCCATGATATTGAAAGACATTGGAAGGAACCGAAATGATTAATTGAATTTTTAAAAGACATCAAGTAAAAGACAAGTATGATTGCTTATAAAATAAGATACACTCCAAACATCGATCATGGGATAAAAATATGTAAGGATTGCCCTTTGTTTATTCAGGGCATCCCTTTCCTAGCCAACCTATTGTTATTGCCTTTAATTGAATTCGATCCCATTCTGGGATTAGATTGGTTAGGAAGGCATCAAGCTTGGGTAGATTTCCAAAAGAGAAAATTGTTTCTCCGAGGTCTAGGAAAAAATCCATTACCTTGATCGATAAGAAACCTATTAGCATCTTTGCTGCTATGATTAAAAGTGATGATATTGAATTCGGGGTGAGTTTATTCCATGTTGTTTCTGACTTCCCTGATGTTTTTCCTGAGGAATTCCCGGGATTGCCCCCAATTTAAGAAGTCAAATTCAAGATTGAAGTTCAACCTGGGAGTGATCCAGTGTCTATCGCTTCATATTGAATGGCCCCTATTGAACTCAAAGAACTTAAGAAACAATTGCAAGAGCTTCAAGACAGGGGCTTCATCCAACCCAACTCTTCACCTTGGGGAGCACCGTATTGTTCATTAAGAAGAAAGACGGGTCGATGAGGCTATGTATCGATTATCGTCAGCTAAACCGGCTCGCCATCAAGAACAAGTATCCATTGCCGAGGATTGAGAACTTGTTTGATCAATTCAAGGATGCCAAAGTCTTTTCCAAGATCGATTTGCGATTGGGGTACTATCAGATGAGAATACAAGACTCGGATGTACCCAAAATGGCTTTCAGGACTCGTTATGGTCACTAGGAGTTCCTAGTTATGCCTTTCGAGCTAACCAATGCTCTAGCGGCTTTCATGGACTTAATGAACCGAGTGTTCAAACCCTATTTGGACAAATTCATGGTTGTCTTTATTGATGATATTCTTGTCTATTCAAAGGACAAGAAAGAACATGCTAATCACCTTCGAATTGTATTTCAACATTGAGAGACAATCAGCTATATGCCAAATTGAGCAAATGCGAGTTCTGGCTCTCGGAAGTATCCTTCCTTGGCCATGTTATCTAGGCCGAAGGGATCATGGTTGATCCTAAAAAGATTCAAATCATCATCGAATGGAGACCTCCAAGAAATGTTAGTGAGGTTAAGAGTTTTCTCAGTTTAGCCGAGTATTACCGAAGATTCCTGAAAGGGTTCTTGATTCTTGCTACTCTATTGACTTGACTCTGTCGAAAGAATACTCCATTTAAATGGTCTGAGGACCAGCAAAGGAGCTTCGATCAATTGAAGCAAGTCCTAACTCAGGCTCCTGTTCTAATCCAACCTGAACCGGGAAAAGACTTTACAATCTTCAGTGATGCTTCCCATCTTGGTTTAGGGTGTGTATTGATACAAGACGACAAGGTAATTGCCTATGTTTCTCGGTAACTCAAGCCACATGACTTGGAATTAGCTACGGTCGTGTTTGCTTTAAAGATCTAGAGACATTATCTATATGGAGAGAAATGTCAATTATTTACGAATCACCAGAGTTTAAAATACATCCTAACTCAGAAGAAGTTAAATCTTCGACAACGAAGATGGGTGGAACTACTCAAAAACTATCATCTAATCATTGATTACCACTCGGGCAAGGCAAATGTTGTGGCAAATGCGCTCAGTCGCAAACATTCAATTGGTAAGATCGAATACGAATTTCCAACATTGTTTATCCCATATTCGAATGAATGATATGAATACACTAATTGAAATCCTTTAATTGTAGTTTCAGCTACTTTCAATGCCCATTTTAATCTCCTAAAGAATCGGAGATATGTGGCAGAACTTCAAGTTTAATTCGACTTGAATTCGAGGATCAAAGAGCTTCAACAAAATGGTACCGAATTTTAGAAGATATTGAAAGAGATTAATTTTAAATCGAGCACCAAATTCTCTTTTCGATCGAATAGTGTGCTCTACTTCAAGAATCGGGTTTGTGTACCCAATGATCCAATCCTTAAGAGAGAAATGCTTCAAGAAGCACATAGTAGTCCTTTTTCAATACATCTGGGAGTGATCAAGATGTATAAGGACTTAAAGGAAGTCTATTGGTGGCCGGGATTGAAGGTCGATATTGTTGGCTTCGTATCGAAGTGCCTCACTTGCCAAAAGGTGAAGGTCGAATACCAACTGCCTACTGGACTCCTATAACCCATCGAATTGATTCAATGGAAGTGGGAGTGTATAACAATGGACTTGTATTGGGATTGCCTCTATTATTAGGAAAAAAGATGCTATTTGGGTGATCGTTGATAGATTCATCAAATCGGCTCACCTCCTACCGTTTCGAATGAACATGAGCCTCAAACAGCTAGCTAAATTATACTTGAAAGAAGTAATCTGTCTTCACAGTGTTCCTAGATCTATCATATCTGATCGGGACTCTCGTTTTACCTTCTGATTCTAGAGGGCACTTTAAGAAGCTATGGGAAATAAACTGAACCTTATCACTGCCTTCCATCCACAAACTGATGGACAATCTGAAAGGGGAATCCAAGTGCTTGAAGACATGCTTCAAGCTTGCATTATTGACTTCGGTAAAGACTGGGAGAAATCTCTACCATTAGCCGAGTTTGCCTACAACAACAACCATCAAGCTTCTACCAAAATGGCCCTATTCGGAGCATTGTATGGCAGGAGATTTAGAACTCCCCTATGCTGGTCTAAATTAGGGGGGAAATAAGGTCTTAGGACCTTAATTGCTTCGTGAAACCGAAAATCAAGTTCGGGTGATTCATAATAGACTAAAAGAGGCCTTTGATAGGAAGAAGGCTTATGTCGATCTCAAGAGAAGAAACATTGAATATTGAGCGGGAGATTACGTATTCTTGAAGGTATCTCCTTGGAGGAAAATCCTCAGATTCAGGAAGAAGGGTAAACTAAGCCCTCGACTCATCAGACCTTTTGAAGTCTTGGAAAAGATCGATCCAGTTGCTTACAAGCTAGCACTCCCTGCTGAATTCAATAGAATCCACAACATATTCCATGTATCAATGTTGAGGAAATATCGATCAGATCCATCACATGTTCTGGAACCTGATGAAGTGGAACTTAATCCTGATCTATCGTACGATGAATAGCCATTGGTGAAAGTCCTATAGAAGAACCATAATGTAGAAGAAGCAACTTGGGAACCTGAAGCAACAATGAGAGAGCAATACCCTCATCTATTCCCCTCAGGTAAATTCGAGGACGAATTTCTTTAAGGAGAGGGAATTGTAATATCCTCAAAACTAGTATAAAAGAAATTACCAAAATGCCTTCATTTGATCCCTAATTGATTGAAAACAAGATACTAGGTCTAGTTAATAAGGACTAGAATGCTATAATTTAAAAAGTGGTAACCTAATGTATAAGTGACCAAACCGAAACAAGTGACAAATTGAAGGAATGCAAGATAAATTCTCACATTCCAAAAATGCCCTTACACATGCCATTAATTAGTGGCTAATTAAGGACAAATTAGTCATTTAGGAGGAGATAATGGATGATCCATTATCATCTTCTTCTCCTATTGCCGTGTAGATGAATAAAGAAGGGAGAAAGGAGTTAAGTGAGAAAACTACATGATTCATAGCTTCAAGCTTGAAATTGGGTGGAATTGGAGTTTCAAACATTCATATAATCTTGATAGGAAGGTAAAATCTCTTCCTCAATGTAATTAGATTTAAATGATGCATGTAGATTTAGGGTTTATGCTTGAATTACATGAATTTGATGAATAGATAGTGAATTGATACTATGAACTAGTTAAGAAGTTCAATTGATTGATCAATCCATGAAATTGATATGCCCTTCGAATGAGTAGGAGAAATTGATGTTGCCAATGGCCAAATTGATAGTAAAATGCTAGGCTAGATGCTGGAAATTTTGGATGATGATTAGAATGGATGATTGATATGTGAATTGAAATTGTGGTTGTTGAAATTCTAGTGAATTGATGTCTAAATGAATCAAATTGGAAATATTGTTCAATTGCCCTGTTTTTATAGGATTGACACATAATTGGACTGACTTAGACATGTATGAATGAGTATATATATTGAACAATCATGTTAGGATCCTTGTTTAAGCGATTTAAGAAGCTAGAATCTAGCTAAAGGAAAGCAGTCCATAATAACTCTGTTTTGGGCAGTGAGTTTAAAAATCTATTGAAAACCACATAGACCAAATTAGAGAGCAAATCTTATATGACCAGAATCATATGTATGTCTAGTTTCGTATGCAACAAACAAAATCGAATTCCGAGTTATAAAACAGTTTGTAGAGATTAATCTCTAAGGATAGTGCAACCTGTCCAGTGACACAATTTGGGCTGTCTTTAAGTAAAAAACTGTATTCATTCACAATGAATAAAAATGTAAGGCTTATATGGTTAGAAGGAAAATTAAGTTATCTTTCTAACGGTGTAAATGGTTCATAATTTCGACGTACGAAATAAAAGATATGAACATTTAAGTAAGCAGTGCACATGCTGCTAGACAACAATAGTCTTGATGTTTGTATTGAATTGAATGCTTGAGTATATGGAGTCACATAATGACTCAATTGGTTGCTGGATTGTATCTAATACACTATGTATTGTATGAGTTTTAGATTAAGTGGAAATTGAGGAAAAGGAGGCTCACTTAGATCAGCAAGCTAGTAGAGGGAAAGGGATTACAATCAGGGATCGACAATAGCTCGAAAAATTCCTTTAAGTGTAGTTTAACGTTTGGAGAGGGCGGTAACCTCTCCAAGTCTATTTCTGATTTGTAATTCTTATTTATTATTGAGTATAAATTGTATAATGAGCTTGCTATTTTGGGGGGTTACTTGGTTGTGAAGCATGTTTGAATTGCTATTGATTGTCATGATATGCTTATTGCCTAATTGAAATATATTGAAATGAAGCACGATGTTATAGTTTAAATAACTCAATTCATTGTTTAATGACATATTGATTGACACACCTTCATTATCTATTGAAACATTGATATTGGCTTGAACCCTATTCGATTGAAAGGGGATATTGGCACAAAATGTGCACATTGAATTGAATCATGCTTCTAATTGATTAAAAGTGATAACTATTGTAAGCCTTGGTCTCGAGTCAGTCTTAGATATAGTTGGCATGCGATAGAGTCTATAGAGCTCATTATCGGGGTGGACTATGGTCTAGGACATTTGTCCCTAATTGGCAACAGTAGGATGGATTTGACCAAGTACTTGGTACCATATTGAGTATTGTTATTGGCGACAGTTTGGTTGGAGACTCGAGTATCTAGACTGAGTAATCGATTCTCAAGGATTTACCTAAAATGAACTAATAACTCATGTACATTGAACCTATTGCTACATTGAATTTCCCTGATTGATAGTAAAGGAAAATTGAATGCCATGAACTATTGATATTGAAACATTGATTGAACATTGCTTATGAGACTGCTTGATTGTACAGAAAACATCAAATGCCATGAACTATTGAACATTGCTTATGAGATTGCTTGATTGTAGAGAAAACATCAAATGCCATGAACTATTGAACATTGCTTATGAGATTGCTTGATTGTAGAGAAAACATCAAATGCCATGAACTATTGAACATTGCTTATGAGATTGCTTGTGTATTGAAACATTGGTTGTGTTCAATGGATATGTCATGCCTAAAGTAGCCGAATTGGATGATTAACCATGTCTAAACTTCAAGCCTTGTATTAATATTGGATTGAAAATTAAGCAATGCACCTAGTATTGTTTGCCTAGTTCGAATGGTTCCTTATTGATGGGGGAACCATACCATCTATTTGATGGTTCTTAATTGAGACATTTGTATTGATTCCCTTGTAAATTTAACTCACTCACTAAGATTTGCTTATTCGAGTCTCATTTCTACGATCCAGGTTGCTTTGGATACTATCTCGACGTCTAAGCTCATACAAGTCACATTTTGCTTAAAAGAGTATGTTTCCATCTTGTTATAGTTCTCCTAGGATGGTGGCACCTAAGGCAAGTATATTCATGATCACTTAGCCATGGTTTGTATAAATTAACTTCATCTATGATCTATAAGAGAATGGTATATATATATATGAGCATGTATGCACTTAATTAAGCTTGAATGCTTGTTAGTCTCATGATAGATTTCCATGGTTAGATTATGCATATAATGGTTGAATAGAATTATTGAGGTTGGTTAGATAACAATAAGTAAATTTAGTAATCCACTTGTATGGACATGAACCACTTTGGTCACATAAGTTACTAGCCGAATGATGTATGTAATATTGGAAGCATGTACATTTGATTAAGGTAACTTAAGTAAATGATCTAAAACACCTATTGGTATGCATATTAACTACATTGAAAGATGAAACCTTCTATTGTTATCTATCTAGTCGAATAGGTACTTAAAGAGCAAGTAAGTCCTAAATGGTATTGATTATGACAACAATTGCATTATGGGTCCGCACCAATTTGAATAATATCTTGATGTGCAAGAAAGACTTAAAACTAATTGAACTCTTTACCTTCAATTGAATGAATCATTGATTGTAATTGTAGTAACTTATCTAATCCTGCTAGGGTGGTTAGAGTATGTTACAGTTGTGGCCATGATTTTCCTTCAAATTGAAACTTTCAACTTAAAAATGATTTCAACTTTCACGAAATAGGGTTGGAAGGCTTTTCTTGAGATTAATCGAGGGTTTGTGAAAGACTTGTACTGATCTTTTACAGTAATGCCACAATGTACGTGACCCAAATTCATCTGAGTTCATTGCCATCAACTCTCTTGCTATGCGTAAGGAACTCTCTATCACACCCAATTAATTGCAACTGATTTGGGTATTGAAAATAAAGGCCCTTACAATGAAAGTGATACCAGCTCTATTAAAAAGTAAAAAGGCCATAGCCCCAAAAATCTTCCTTTTGAAGAGAGAATCTTTCACCTTATTGTGGCATGGTTTTTTCGATCGTCCGGTGGAAGGCAGGAACAATGCCAGATATTGATTATTGGTGGCTTAACCACTATCGAAGTGAGGTTGCTCCTAACATTGCCAAAAACATTTTCCGTCAAATACTATCATTTATCACTAAGGGTCATGGGGCCTCAATCTCTCTTCCATATGCTTGTGTCCTTACACACATCTTTTAGAAGAATGATGTCGATTTTTTTGGACCCACCTCTCCATTTAAAGGACAAGATTGAAATTCATTCAGCACACAAATGCGGATACAACTTTGAAGAAAAAGAAAGGCGCTGGACTTATAAGGACAAAAAAGATGTTGCCAACGCAGAAAATATGGAAGAAAATTCCCTTTCGCCTACCGAACAAGTTTCTTCTACAATTCTAAAGGAGATTATGATGAAGTCACTGCTTGACTACATGGTTACTTGTTGTGACCATGTTGATTAGTAGTTCGTGCAGCTTTGAAATCATGCTGATTATCAGTTTGCTGAGCTTTGTAAGCATGTTGATTCTCAATTTGCTGAGATTCGCAAGGAAATGGCCTCCCTTCGTCAGGAATTCAGTACCCGCATGATGACTGGCTAGACTTTTTATATCATGACTTTTTGAGCTTGTTAATATTTTTTGGAATTTGATGTTGATCCTGGACTTCATTTTATTTTATTTCAATTACATTTCTGCAAATATAAAATTGCATTTTGGGTTTGTTTGATTTTATTACCCACAATTATATATTGTTCTTATAATCATATCCACTTTCATCTCTGAACAATGCAACGTCTACTACTTGAGTTTTCCCTTGATGATGTGTATTGGAAGTGTTCTAAATCACGTGCCGAAGGAAACATTATTCACTATTATTGTGTATTGGAATCACTAGTTTGCACTTGAGTTGTACCACGGAGCAAAGGAAAGAGATTTTATGGATGTTCTGGAGGCCCCGAGGTTTTAAGTAATAAGTTGGGTTAATACCAATTAGGTTTTTTTTCTAAATGGAGCCTGGATACTTCATTTTATCGGTCCAACCAAGCAAACCATAAATCATTCTAATTGATAATTGTTCCAATGTTTCGCTTAATGCCTTATTTTGCACATTTGTAGAGTCATTGTGCTTTCTTTAAATAGATGCACAATGATGGATATTCTATCAATGTTGTCGAATTTAGAAATTGGGTTCCAACCTTGTTAGCGGAAAACATGGAAATTAGAATTCATAACGCCAAGTTGTAGAAATTGATGAATATGGATGAAGTAAGAAGGTTGTACAAAAAATAGAGAAATTTAAAATCAAAACAAAAATAACTGAAAAACAAGGTGGTGTTCTACAAGTCTGTTTTGATTATTTCATCATGTGTTGCGTTGTGATAAAAAAGTTCATCTACACATGTGAAGACGATCCAACTTACCTTTTCCAAAATCAAACAATGCCAGAATACGTTTGGACACTAACAACTTCTTCCCTTATCGTCAATGTAAAAAGACTACCATCAAATCGTGTCAAGTATCTCTTATGCACTTCGCTAACACGTCATCTCATTATCAGGATTCTTTACTATACGAGCCTAACACGTCTTCTCTTGTCAGGAATCTTAGTTGTAACATAACTGAGAGTTACGATGCTCAAACATTCAAAATGTACCCATTACTGTAAAGTTTTGATACTAATCATCTACCATGTTCACGTTCATGTATAGTTACATGTTCATACATAATTAGGAGTATCGAAATGTATATAAGAGTTTCAAAATTTATAATGAGAACGGACACCTTAAATGTCACCATATCGTGCAAGATTTTAGGTTCATGTTCAAGAATATCGAAACGCACAATATAGTACCGATACTTGTCGATGCTAATACAATGCCAAAAGTGTTTAACGATATATTCAACTCTGATTAAGCTGGTTGACATGTAACCCCCTTCACCCGACCTAGTCGCTAGGCCGAACCGAGTGAGCTACATTGGGATTGCCAAAACAAACCTGTAAAGATTTAACTTGAATTATGTCGATTTTTTTCTTTTATCTTATCTAGATGCAACATTATAACCTATGATGTGCATACTGGTAGCGGGTGAAAACTCAACTCAATCGGGTGTCGAATCGACATCCAATTGCACGCAATTGCAATTTAGGGACCAAATTGCAATTCTAAAAAATATAGGGGCTTAATCCATTTTGAAGTTACCAATCCTTACTTGGTCAAGTTTCATGCTCAAATGTCAAATTTCAGCTTAAAACGACCATCCAAACTCATCTAGAGGCAGGCTTCCTAGAAAATAACCAACCACCATACGAAACATAAATCTAAACCAACAACCAAATGTTTAAGGCCAAATACAACCCCAAAATTGCAAAGCAAACTTGCCCAACCAGGGAATTTAGCAAAAACCCTCTCTAATCAATAATGTACCCCATTGCCTTTATTACTACAAGTCTAGTTCGAAGAGTCATACTTTTGCATTAACAAGTCCTTGGATCTTCCCTCGTTTGCTCACTGCCTCTAACCTTTAATTCTCTGCGTTGATGGACAAAGAGAGTGTAAGCACACAAGGCTTAGTGAGGAGTGCTCAAACCACAACACCATCAATGCAATTAAAACCAGTTTCCAACTCATAAGGAGTTCATCATTTAAAACCACTTTCAAAAAATTATCATGACTTTTAAACCAAAACATGCTTACTTTCCAAGCACTTCACATTTGATTAAAAATCCTTTTGAAAACAATAACCTATCTTGTTTTCAAGATGTGCTTTACTACCGAAACATTATCTCATTTGTTTCCACAACAAATCATGCATAATAACCATATGCATCAAAACATATATAAACATCATTTATCTAATTGATTCACATATATTGGCAATTAAAGTGACCCGAATGGCACTACCCCAATCCTTGGATAGCACTACCCCTATCCATACATGTTTAGATGCACAAGTTCCCTTGATGGTACTACCCCCATCAAGTCTCATGGTGGTACTACCCCTACCATAACTCACTTCGGATGAAAATAGAACTACCCATATCCCGTTGTGATAGCACTACCCCTATCACTTCACAATAGCACCACCCTATTGTGTAACCGAAGAATTTCACACGATCAATTTTGTATTTATAGTGCACTTTCAACCTATGGCTAGCCAAGTATATCTAAAACTTTCTCATTATGTCACAAAGCCAAAATATCATTTCCTAATACATTTACTTATTGTTTTCCAATGCAAATCATAAAACCGTTTCATATGCAATACCACATTTCCAAAGGCAACATCATATTCCTCTAAGGAACAATTCTCAATGCTCATAGACATTCAAATAATTTGGTAAACAATGCATATTAATCCAAAAGATGCATTTACAGTAAGTAAATCAAACCATGTTTAAAACCAAAACATGTAAATCAAATCATGTTTAAACCAACATGAAATCTGCAAGCTCATCTAAAACCAAATATTCAAACAAGGTAAGAACAACTTACGCTTGAGCTTAGATAATCTTGCAAGGCATTAACTAAACCCCCATGATCCATCGATCAAACCTTTAAAGAGTTTTAACGCGTTTAAACGCTCACCGATTTGCCTTGCCTAGCTTGCCAACACGAATTGAGCCTCCGATAAGCAACCTACACCACTTGGCAAACCCACCTTGACCGGACCCTGACTTAACCACATAAAATAGAGGTAAAATGCATCATTATACATTCAACTCACTGCTAAACAAAGATCCCCTGCAACCTCAACATTAGCCTTCCAAAAACTAGTTGAGACTATCGAAAACAACATCAAACACCTTCCAAACTTAACCTAGCCAAAACCTAATGGTTTAGTCCATCAATTAACATTAAAAAAAAACTAATAACATCCTTATACCTCCAGCATCCTAACCGCCCATGACACCTCAAAAACACATAACTAACAACCTAGAAATTAGAGATTCACCTAGTTTTGGGATTCCAAGGTTAAAACAAACTTATTAATATTATCAAACATCAAAATCATAATTAAAACCAATCAATAACTCAGCAAAACAGATCCAATAAGAAAATCACGTGATCTCAACAAATAAACCTTGTTTTAACCAATTTCCACTGTTAAATCATCAAAAACTCATTAGAAAACATTAAATAAGGATAAAATACTTGGGAATTTCAGTAAAGAACCTTTCATTAGAAGAGAAGAATGAACTTTACCTCCAATGAGTGAATTTCCTCTCAATTGGATGTTTTACTCTTGAAAACAAAGGAAAATAATGAGATTTTGGAAAACAAGATTGAAGAATACATTGGAAATCAAAAGTTTAAGAAATTAAGATCATTACCTAAAATCTTTGATGAGAAAGAGAGTATTTGGATGAAGAGATTTTGAGATAAAGTTTGAGAGCAAAAGTTACATCAAAAGTGGTTTAAGGAAATAATTGCCTTCTTTTATTAAATCCCCTTTTTAATTCCTTAATTAAAACTATTTAAAATCAATCCTAACTGAGAGAAAGGGATGATAAAAACATTTGGTAAATTTGTCTCTTAAATATTCTAAGATTTAACCCTTTTTCCAAAATTGATTTCATCAAATATGTCAATATATTAAACAATGATTTTAGGATATTTTCCCATATTTTTATCTCACTTAAAAATATTTATTCCAATTTTTATCCCAAATCCGATTTGAATCTCTAATTTCGGTCTACTAGACCGTCTAATCAACCTAGCAAACTCCTAGGCCCAAAACTGGGGCGTTACAACTCTCCTCCGCTTAGGAAATTTCATCCTCAAAATTTTACCTAAAGGAAACAAATGCGGAAACTGTAACACCCTAAAATTGGCCTAGTAATGTTACCACAATATAAACTATAAGCTAATTGAATTTATAAGTTAATCAATTTAAAGAAGAATGAACATTTGATATCTTTAAGATCAAATAGGTGAAAATTGAACCAAATTGAATTGAAATTAAAACTAGAAGGCATAAATAGAAGGATGGAAATGTTAGCATGCAAAGTTAGAAAGATTGCATGTAAGATTAAATTAAATGGAGGCCTTGACACATGTTCTCATTGGAAGAGAACACGTGCTAATTTGGATGATGACTCATGGATAGGGAGAATAATGACCAAACATATTGTCATCTTCCTCCCTAATTCATCTAACTTGGCTGAAACATATAGAGAGAAATGGGAGAGAAAATTTGCATGCAAACACCTTCAATTCAAGCTTCTTGATTCATCCATTGATCAAATTTAGCTTGGAGAAGGTATAATACTTGATTCTAACTTGTTATAGATTGTTTGAATATGCAAATGATGATGTTCTTGTTGCCTTGATGAAATTGGATGATTTCCTTGTATGTTAGGGTCATGCTAGCTTCAATTAGAGTTTGGAAATTGAATGGTAGAGACTAAATTGCTAATGAGATATATGTATAGTCGCTGGAAAATTGAGAAATATGAACATGGTTGAAAACAGTCTTGATTAGGGACTGTTTTGATGGAGAAATTGTGTAAACATGTTAAATGAACATAGAACCCTATTTTGCGCATGTTGCTAGATAAAATGAATATTGAATTGAATAGGTAACTTTCTGGAAAATGACTACACCTAATTGAACTAGTTAAATTAGGTAATGTACTGCCTAGTTGGTGAATTGGATGTGCAAATGTGATCAAATAGATTAAACTAGGTTCAAAATGATCATGCCCTGTTTTAAGAATATTGGTAGGTGAATTATGATGACCTAGACATGTAAGAACATGGACATGAATGAAATTTCCAACTTAGGACCTTGCTAAAATGAGTTAAGAAGCTAGAAATTCAACCTAGTGTAATTTGCCCAGAATGCCCTGTTCTGGGCAGTAACTTTGAAAAAACACTATAAATTGTATATAATGAATTTAAGTCTGAAATTTTTATGGACAACGCCTTAGTATGTCTAAATGCATTAGGAGATAACAGAACTGAACTTTGGGTTTTATACTGAAATGTAGAGAAGAAACACTAGGGACAGTGAAAATTGTCAAGTATAGCAAGATGCCCAGTCTTTATGTTAAAAACTGTATTAATTGGCAAATAACTAAAATGCAAGAATTATATGGAAATAAAGAAAATTTTGTTAGCTTTCCAACAGTGTAAACCAATTGAAATTCTGACGTACGGAATGATAGATATGTTTGATTAAGTGACTAGAGTGCAAGCTGCCTGGCAGCAGCTGCATAGGAAAATGCACACTGTTTTGTGGCATTTTGTAAACTGTCTTGTAAACAGTTTTAGGACTTTGATTATGCCTTGTTTTACATGAAATAGAATGTATAAAAGTGTAGTTAAGTGAAAAGGAAAATGTCTATGAGTATGCTGCCAAATTTGTGAATGTTATGTGATTATGACATTTCCTTGATATGATGATCATGTGATCTTGTTTTGACATGTATTTGTTGTGTAATGTGATAGAACCAGGAGTAAACTTGGTGGAAAAGGATAGAGTGGATCATCCTAAAGCCAAGAACAAAGGAGTGTGGATCCAAGGCTAGCTATCTTGGAGTATTGTGAGTGTAGGTACCTCTAGGGTTAGGACTAGGTCCTAACCAACATATTATTGTTACATTCTTGAAATGTTAAATGAATTTAATCATGAACTTGACCTAATAAGGGATGGATGACTAAAGTAATACATGAAACTTGATCCTAGCCTTGTATACATGATCAATTCGAATGCTTAAGTATGATTATGCGATAACATGGATACTTGTATGTGCTATGATGCAATGTGATTGAATGTTAAAGACTTGCTTGAGATATTATATCATCTTGATGAAATGAAACATGAAACTACTTGATATGTGAGCTATGGCTCATTGGCATAAGGGCCTAATATGAAATGAACTTGCTTGACATGATCTTGATCTTGAAACACTTGAATAAATGGTAAATCGAACAACCTTGGTAGCTAGTTGGACTAGGTAGAAGGGCATGCCTTTGAGTCTAGAGCTCATAGTGTAAGGGTGGACTACGGTGCAGGGCTAAGGCCCCTATTTGGCGATAGACGGAGGGTACGTATGTGGTCTTTGGCGACAGTAGGAGGGTTGACCATCACTACGGTGCATCTTGTGGCAACAGTTGGTTGGAGACTCGATTACCTATACAAACTAAGTACCAATAGGGTTGTTTAATGAATAACAATTGTAATAACAATCCAATAACACATGATACTTGTCTTGAATGCCAAGAAATTGTATGCTACTTGACTTGAAGGTATGATTCCTTGATTTCTTCTTTTGCAAGCATGTGTGCTTGATTCATGAAGTATGAATTCTTGTTGCTTGTACCTTGTTGGCCGAATGCTTGATATCCTTAGATAGGATAATCTTGATGCTTGAAAGCCTAGCTAAGATTTACTTTAATGCTTGAAAGGCTTAGCTAGGTCTATACTTGATTAAATGACACATAAAATTTGAAATAACAAATGGTTAGACTAGTTACTACCTCACTAAGTACATTCTTGTACTTATCACTCTTGTTTCATTCTTCCCAACTACAGGTTAAAGGATTCAATCGTTGCTTGATCTTGAAGCTTGATTCCTTGAGCTAGAAGCAAGTCACACAAGCATAGTTAAAGTATGATTCCATACTTGTTTTGTATATCTCCTATAATGGTGGCACTAGATGTATATAGATAGCTTGATCATGCATTTTGAAACTTGTATGTATTGATCTTGATGGGCCTACCATGTTATGTATTTAGTATCAAGTATGTAATGAACTTAGATAACATGTAATGAATGGTTGTTGCTGCGCATATGATGACTTAAATGAAATGATCTAATGTTTGATCTAGTTATAAGTACCATTTGAATGCTTTGATTGAGTACATGTCTTGCTTGAATTGAACATAGGATAACCAAACCACATTACTTGCCTTCTATTCGAATAGCCTAGTGTGTGTTTAGGTGATTGCTGAATGGTGTGTGTGTATATGCCTTGATGTATATGTTATGTATGTTTTGTATAAATGGTCGAATGGTTAGGTATGGAAATAAGCTTGAATGAAACTAGTTACATGCTATTGAATGTTAGATAATTATGCTTAGTAAGTGTAGGAATGAAATGACTAAATGTATATAAGATAAGGAACTTTGAAATGAAATGGAAGCATGTTACATCTAGAGATATTCAAACCTAAGCTAGGTAACAATGAAGTGATTTGAATTGGTAATGTTTCAACCAATAATGTAAGTATAACAAGGAAACAATTTAGTGACCTATTCGAATGTCTTAGATTGATGTAAGATTCAAAATGTAAGTTATTTTCATGATAAGTAATGTATGATTGGTTTCCTTGGCCTTGTTTGTAACACCCCAAATCATAGCTTAGAATTATTGGAACCAAATTGAATAAGTGAATAGCTTAATTGAATTTAGAATTAAGCTAAATTGAATAGTCAAGGGCCTAATTGAAAGAATGAAAAAAATAAGTGACTAAATTAGAATGACTACATTGAATTAAAGGAGAAAGATTGAGATTGCATGATAAATATCATGAATCTCTTATTTGCCCTTGACTAATTACATGATTAGTAACTAATTAAGGGATAGATTAGTAAAATCCTAATTCCACTAATGTGGATAACCAAATTCCATCATCTTCTTCATTTCATTATGTTGGCCGAATATTTTAGAGAAAGTAGAGTGAGAGAAAGCTAGGAAATTCAGCCATTGAAGAAGAAATCAAGCTTGCATGTGTAGGAAATTTTCATTGAAATTAAGCTAGAAGCAACGTAAGTGTAATGCTTCTTGTGTTTAATTGAATAGGCAACTATGATTGTGGAATTGGACTGTTTTTTATGATTATTGATGGAATTATATTATTAATGTGTTGTTAGATGATTGAATGGTTGTTGAATTATGCTAAATTGAAGAATGAACATTAGGTACAAAGCTGAAATCATGTGTATGTGATAGAGTAACAAACCGAGGTTGCTGGAAATTTGTATTGTGATGTTAAAGTGGGAATTGAATGATTAGAACATAAAATTGAGCTATGGAATTAATAGACTAATGATGATCATGAATAGGTAATGTATAGAAGGTGTTAAAAAATTGAATTAGATGCAAACAATGCTGGAAGTGAATTATGAAAGCATGAACATAGTTATGTAACATAGAAACTGTTTATGGAATTGAAATTGAGTAAACATATAAGATTAGGCATTATAACCAACTTACCCTGTTTTGGAAGCCTTATTTAATGAACTAACATGGACCTAACATGTTTAGAATGTCATATGTAATGAATAATAGGGCCAAGACATTGGCTAAAATGGATTAAATGTATTAAAATTAGATGCAATATGCCTAGAATTTCTCTGTCCTGGGCAGTCACTTTGCAAATTCACCAAAATTTGTATAGATTGAAATCAGGGCTGAAATTTTAATGACATGATCCTTAGAATTTATATTTTAATTAGGTGAAAATAGAATGGAAAACTGGGTCCTATGCTGGAAACTGTAAATGGAAATAGCTGGACAGTGCAAACTGTCCAGGCAGAGTAAAATGCCCTGTCTTTGAATAATAAAATGTATTAATTGGATAAGAAATAAAATGCAAGTATTACATGGTCTTATAGTAAATTTTGTTATATTTCCAACGGTGTATAGAAATCAAAATCCCGACATACGGATTAAAAGATATGGCCATTTAAAGGAACAATGTGCAAATTGCCAGGCAACAGTGTCCTAGGCAGGTTGGGACGTTTTTACACCTAAATGTAAACTGTTTCCAAAACAGTTTTAGGACATTGTAGTCTGTCCAATTATGCTTTAAAATGAAGTAATAACAATGTGGAGATAAATTGGTAAGAAATGCTTAAAAGGAAGTATAAAAACAGTAGCTAGATGTTAGGTACATTGTGATAACATTGCTACTATGATTGTATGATATATTGTGTTTGTTTCGATGAAATGTGCATGTGTTATGCTTGCTAGATCAAGGGAAACAAATTGAGGAAGAAAAGGGAAATCATTCAAGGGCTAGGAACAAGGGGATAGCCTTACAAGATAATTTCTAGCTTGATTGGATTGTATTGTGAGTGTAGTTACCTCTAGGGTTAGGACTAGGTCCTAACCAATGTATTTGTTACATTCTTGTTATGTTAATGAATCTAAGCATGAATATGACTTAATAAGGGAAGAGGATTAATGAGACACTTGAAACCTGATCCTAGTCTTATGTACATACTTACTTGAAATGCTATGCATGATTAGTGATAACTCGGTTGCTTGTATGTGCTATGATAAAACATGATTGAATGCTAATGACTTGGTTGAGAGATGATGATCTCATTTTGATGAAATGAATCTTGAAACCACTTGACTTGTGAGCTAAGGCTCAATAGCCTAAGGGCTTAACATGAAATGATCTTGATTGACATGAACATGATCTTGAACTTGATAACTTGAATAAATGGTAATTCAAACAACCTTGGTAGCTAGTTGGATTAGGTAGAAAGGCATGCCTAGAGTCTAGAGCTCATTGTGTACGTGTGGACTACGATCCAAGGCTAAGGCCCCTATTTGGCGATAGACGGAGGGTACATATGTGGCCTTTGGCGACAGTAGGAGGGTTGACCAGCACTACGGTGCATATTGTGGCGGCAGTTGGTTGGAGACTCGATTACCTATACAAACTAAGTACCAAGGGGGTTGTTAAATGAAATAACTAATGAACTATGACTCAATTATACATGATACTTGTCTTGTATTGCCATGAAATGTATGTTGCTTGATTCGGAAGCATGACTCCTTGGTTACTTGTTTTGCAAGCATGTTGCTTGATTCATGATTTAAGATTTCTTGTTGCCTAATCTTATTGGCCGAATTGCATGTTATCCTAGATAGGTTATTCTTGATGCTTGAAAGACTAGATAAGGTCACTCTTGATACTTGAAAGACTAGCTAAGTCTACTCTAATTCTTGGAAGCCTTAGCTAGGTCTTCACTTGATCTAAAAGACATGAAACATGAAATAACAAAAAGGATAGACTAGTTACTACCCCACTAAGTACATTTTTGTACTTATCACTCTTCTTTCATTCTTCCCAACCTACAGGTTAAAGGATTCAACATTGCTTGATCTTGAAGATTGATTCCTTGAGCAAGAAGCATCCTACACAAGCTTTGTTAAAGAATGATTCCATACTTGTTTTGTATTCTCCTAGAATGGTGGCTCTAGTTTGTATCTAAGTAGCTTGAACATGCATTTTGAAGGATTGTATATAATGTTTGATAGCCTATCTATGATTTGTTTATAGTTTAAGGTTTGTAATGAACTTAATTAACTAATTTGGTTGAATGTTTTGCTGCGCATATTTCGATATTATGGACTGATCTTATGATGATCTAATTGGCTTTGGAATAGTTGGAAATCTTATCATGCTACAGTGAATTCTTGAGATGATCATACGTATGCTTGATTTATGATTCGAAAATGAGGAACATTGTTGCTTATACCCTATTCGAATGGCCTTGATATGTATTTGATTCAATTTTGTGTTCATGCCTGGATTTCATGAATTTGGTGCACTTGTTTGATGCATGGCCGAATAGTTTAGGTCATTAGGTACTAGTTATATGCCTTCTACATGCTTTTGGTAACATGGCCGATTGGTAAGATATTGAAATAGCTTTGAATGGAACAAGTTATGATCTATATAAGGTTTCATATCTAAGCTTAGTAATTGGAGGATTGAAATGACTAATTATAATACTAGATAATGATCACCAAATAGAATTGGAAGCATGTAATACTAAGTAGATTAAATAGGATAGGTAACAATGTATATGTGTTGTAAAATGAATCATGAAAGTAGTAACTTGAATTGTAAGTAAGAATGAAATTAATCTAATGGTATACTAAGTATAGCCTAATGCTAGTATGAGATTGTAGATACATTTGAGATTAATTGCATGAAAAAAATGCATGAATGGTTGCTTATGCCTTGTTTGAATGCATGGTTCCTCCTTGCTTGGTATAGTTTCGAATGGTATGGATGTGTAGGAATCAAGTATGAGCTTTATTGTTAGTTAAGTAAACAAGTATGAATGGTTGTTCTTCTTGGATGTTGAATATCGATTGTGTTGCTTGATTAGTGAATCAAGTTAAAATGTGTAATGCATGTATTGTCCTTACCTTGTCTACGATTTAGAATAGTTCGAATGCCTTGCGATTCCTTGTCTTATCTTGCTAGCTTGCTAAGTAACGCTCCCGAACTGCGTTATTGCTAACTCGGGCATGGGGTGTTACATTGTTTGAATGCTTTGGATGATTTGAAATCAAATATGAAGATGCTTGTATGATAAGTAAGTTGCTTGAATGTTCTTGTATTGCTTGACATGTCCTTTCTTGCTTGTTAAGTAACGCTCCTGAACCGGGTTACTACTAGCCCGGGTAGGGGGTGTTACAAAAACTATTTCATCTTGTCCCTGTTGCTTTCCTACGAGGCCTCCTCAACACCACGATGTCACCACAACACCTTTACAAGTTCCATCATCTTGCCATGAAAAACTCTGTTGGTAGAATCAAGGATCTCTACCGGTTCCTTATCATGATCGATACTTTCGCAACGTCGATACATGAAACACTTCATGAATATTCTCCAACTCAAGAGGTAACCTCAAACGATAAGCCATAGGACCCATATGATCCAAAACCTCATACGACCCAAAAAACCCTCAGACTAAGCTTACCTTCACGTCCGAACTGCATCACCTTCTTCCAAGGTGACACTTTTAAGAACACGTGATCACCAACTGCATATTCAATTTCTCTATGCTTCAAATCTGCGTAGCATTTCTGATGATCCAAAACCACCTTCAAGTGATCATAAACAAGCTTCACTTTCTCGTTCGTGTCTTTGAACACATCTGGCAAAAAAACATGCTTTTCTCTTGCCTTAGCCCAACACAAAGGCGTATGACATTTCCTACCATACAATTCCTCATAAGGTTCCATTTATACATTAGCCTGACAACTATTATTATAGACAAACTCCACCAAAGGCAACTTCCTCTCCCAGGTTCCTTGGAACTCAATGATACAACACCTCAACATATTCTCCAAGACTTGGATCATAATTTTAGTCTGACCATCTGTTTGAGGATGATACGAAGTACTAAAATTCAATCGTGTTCCTAAAGTTTGATACAAACACTCCCAAAACCTCGCCATAAACCGTGAATCTCTATAAGAAACTATGAACTTAGGCACTTCGTGCAAACATACAATCCTTTTCAGTGAGCAACAACGATAACCTAAACACAAAGTCTAAGGTGGTTCTCTCCCGCTTCCATTCCGGTATCCCCAACGATTGCAACAACCTGAAAATAAATTGATGCTCAACCTTAACACAATGACATATGTGTTTAACAACACATTACCCACATCTTTCTTTAAAAGAACAAAAATGTACTTTCTTCAACCATCGATACATCTTAATACTATCGGAATGCATGGCAAAAGAACTAGTATGCACCTAGGTCAAAATGATATGTGTCAACTCAACATCACTAGGCACCATTATTCGACCTTTAAAATACAACACCCTATCATTATTAAAGTGAAAATCTGTTGGATTCCATCTATGATATCCTTAACATGCGGTACCAATGCATCATCATAAGGTTGCTTCTCCTTATTCAACAGTGACAGAGTTGACTTTGCTCTCAATCCGGCCAACAAACATAATCCCGTGTCATACTTAACCGTGCAACATCGCCCTCAACTCCATCCTATCTTTCCTAATAAAAGCATTAGCTACAACATTAGCCCTTCCCAGGTGATAATTAATCATCAAATCATAATTCTTAAGCAACTCCAACCATCTAAGTTGTCTAAGATCCAAATCCTTTTGCGTTGTCACATTTTTTTCAAACTCTTATGATCTGAGTTCACAACACACATCTCACCATAGAGATAAGGTATCCAAGTCCTTTAAACAAGCACAAACGCGGCAAGCTCAACAACATGCATTGGAGAATGTGCTTGTGCACCTCCAACTATTAAAATGCACATGCCACAACTTCACTAGGGACACAATAATCTTAAAAGATTCTTTAATAAACCTCGACGTTTATGAACTGAATCTAGAAACCCACGTACTTCTAACTCCAACCTTGGTTACTTCAAAACTAACACAAATTAAACTTTTGAGAACCAATCTTTAACACCCTCTTCAAACTTTAAGAACTCCAAAGAACCACATTACCAAAGCTACTCACATAAGCTACCTTGTTTACACCATCACTCCATCAGCCTCCGAACAGTCATCTGTAAGTGTGAATATATATATGCAAAACCACTAATGGCATGCCCAAATGTATGCATGTACTGCATATATATATATATACATATAAGTGCTTTTGCACTGTGCATGTATAACTGTTCACACTTACTAATAACTTTCTCAGCACCAGAATTCCTTCTAACTTTCCAAAACTTGCATTTACCCAAATAAAGAGCAAACATTCACTCATCCACAAAAGCCTACTAATCCATTTGTACATGTCGATCAAGATCTTTCTCGGTACTTTTGTACACGAGAATATCTTTTATAAACACAACAAAACTTGGTCCAAAAACTCATGAAACACTTGATTCATCCTATCCATGAACGAAGCAGAGAAAATAGTTAACCCAAATGGCATCACCAAGAACTCGTAATAAAATACCCTAAATTTTCTCAGCTTAGAAGATGAGTATCGAACCTTAATTAGATTACTATAGTTGCCAAATCTTTAAAATCTATTATATCTCTAAGTACCAAATTCAAATTAATAAGAAATGAAAGGGTCAATGCCATAAGGACCAAAAAGAATATGTGGAAAAGAAGTATGAATACATGCTAGAGGAAAAGTTAGGAGAGACTTATACACATGTCACACTAGGAGATTGATTTGGAATAAGGGTCGACCATGTAAAGAAATTCACATTTCAATTGTCATTTTCATTCGAGTGAGAACCGAGACATAGAAGAAGAGGGACAAATCTTAACTTTTTTCCATGGAGTGTTGAGGGTCTCAGTTTATGGCTAGTCTAAATTCTTGCAAATCATTTGAATCACAAGAAAGAAAGGGTAAGTATTCTAGTCATCATTCTCGTGGTAGAACTTGTTTGGGAAACTTTGTGTGGAAATCTTAAGAAGACTAAAATTTGTATGATCGTTGTCATGAGAGAGAGACTTATGATATGATCTTTGTGAACAATAAAGTATTGTAACACCCCTACCCTGGGTTAGTAGCAAACCGGCTCGGCGGCGTTACCAAGCAAAGACAAGAACAAGGCAAGCAAGCAATACAAGCAAGATCAAGGCAAGGCAAGATTTGATAACTCATCCCTATTAGATGAGTTACTTAACTAGCAAGCAACCAAGCATTCATTACTTATCATGCAAGCAAACTCACATTTGATTTCAAGTCATCATATGCATTCTAATAAGCCATTAAGTTGTTTCCTATCATGCTTACATTATAGGTTACTACTTAAACAATTTCATTAACTACATCTTATACCATTAACAATTCGAATGACCTAAGCGCATAAAGATTCATTCATTTCATTTCAATGACTCTTAGATTGATTCATATACTAATTTCACACCTAAATTTACTAAGCATGATCATGTTAATATACAATTGTATGAAACTAGTCTCCCAATCAACCAGACCATTCGGCCTTCACCATTCAAAAACACAATACTCTTATAACAAGGCATGTTCTCACACACGAGACCATATAATTCCAAGACATTTGAATTGAAGACAAGCAAGCATTGTTCGATTCATACTACTTTCAATTCAAGCAAGACATGAAACATTTCATGTAACTTCAATTTGACATATATATGTTCATTAAACAAGGCATTTGAATGGCTCAATGTAAACTAGATCAAACACTTGATCATACCATTTACAATTTCATATATGCACAGCAAAACACCATTCTATTACATGTAGTTTAAGTTCAATACAAGCTTTACATTATCAAACAAGTTCTTAACATAGTAGGCTCATACAAGGACAATATATACAAGTTTCAAGAATTCCAAAATGCATGATCAAGATAAACTATACACATTCTAGTGCCACCAATCTAGAAAATATACAAAACAAGTATGAAACCATACTTATGCAATGCTTGTGTCTTGCTTCGAGCTCAAGGTAATAGGCTTCAGAATCAAGCTACGAACAAATCCTTTATCCTGTTGGTTGGGAAGAATGAAAAGGAGAGTGATAAGTACAAGAATGTACTTAGTGAGGTAGTAACTAGTTCTAGCCATTTGTTTTATCCAATTAAGTGTCAATTAATAAGAATGATCCTAGCTAAGGATTTCAAGCATTCGGCTATAAAAAGGAACAAGAGACATGGAATCATACTTCATACTTTCATATCAAGAATCAAGCAAATCATGCTTACATAACTAGTAATCAAGTAAGTCATGCTTACATGACAAGTAACATACAATTCTTGGCTTTCATGTCAAGTAACATACAATTCATAGCTTTCATGTCAAGAAACATTCATGATATAACTTTCAAGACAAGTCACATGTGTTTTAGGATTGTTATTTCATTTGTTATCAATTAAACAACCCCCTTGGTACTTAGTTTGTATAGGTAATCGAGTCTCCAACCAATTGTCGTCACAAGATGCACCATGGTGCTAGTCAACCCTCCTACTATCGCCAAAGACCACATACGCACCCTCCGTCTGTCGCCAAATAGGGGCCTTAGCCCTGGGCTGTAGTCCACCCTGACACAATGAGCTCTAGACTCTAAGGCATGCCCTTCTACCTAATCCAACTAGCTACCAAGGTTGCTCAATTATAGCCATTATACAGGTATTTCAAGTTCAAGATCATGTCAAGTAGAAAATTCATTTCATACTAGGCCCTTAGGCCAATTGATCCATAACTCACATGTCATGTAATTCTCATGTTTCATTTCATCAAGTAGGATAACATTACAAGCAAGTTCTTTAAGTCATTCGATCTCATGCCATATCACACATTCAAGCACCAATGTTACCACTTAATCATGCTTAAACATTCGAATTAAAAATGTAATCAAAGGTGTGATCAAGTTTCATCCATTACTTTAATCATTCTTCCCTTATATATCAAGTTCACATTAAGTCAATTAACAATTCAAGAATTTGGACATGCTTGCTATAGTTAGGACCTAGTCCTAACTCTAAAGTAAACTACACTCACAATACTCCAAGCTTAGCTAGTCTTGGATCCACACTCTTTTGTTCTTCGCTTTAGGATGTTCCACTCTTTCCTCATCTGCCAAGTTTACTCATTGTTCTAACACATTACACAAGTATATACATGTTAAAACAAGTTCACATAATCATTCAGTCAAGGCAATGTTACAAGCATACAACATATACAAATCTGGCAGCATGTTCATATACAAATCTGGCAGCATGTTCATATACAAGTTCAATCCCGATTTGTCCACCGAAGAAGAACCTATTCGGATTCTTAACCGGAAAGTAAGGAAGCTTCGGAACAAGATTGTTCCCCTTGTTAAGATCTTATGGAGAAACCATAAGTTGGAAGAAGCTATATGGGAATATGAAGAAGTCATGAGGAAACAATATCCTCACCTATTTGATTCATGTAAATTCGAGGATGAATTTAATTTAAGGGGGGGAGAATTGCAACACCCCTAAATAGGGCTTAGAATGTTACCACTATTTAGAACGCCCAAATAGTTAAATCATCTGGAATTAAGTAAAGTCAATTAAGGGTTGAATTGAATTATTAACAAATATGAATGCCAAATTAAAAGACTTAATTAGAAGAATGAATGAAATAAGTGACTAATTTAGAGTGACTCAATTGAATTAAAGGAGAAAGATGATGATTGCATGCTAAATTTCTTGTTTCCCCTAATGCCCTTGATTAAGTTAAGATAAGGATTAATTAAAGTACATTTTGGACATTTCATAAATCCAATAGCTTGGATTAAGCGTTATCATCTTGTTCCTTCGTCCTAGTTTGCCGTTTGGAAAAGGGAAAATTAGGGAGAGAGGGTTCTTGTGAGAGAAAGCTTGGATTTATGATGTTAAAGTTGAAATTGAGCTAAATTCAACTTGGTGGCAGCATTACTAAGGTAAATTCAAGCTGTCGAAATTGATTCATGCTTGAAATTCTGATTTAGATGATGATTAATGCTTAGTTGAGTTATTAGGTTGTTTGAAATGAAGAGAATGATGAAATTGAACTTATATATATCATAGATAACTTGAATTAGAGTGGAATTTATGTGTAGTTGATTGTGTAACAAAATTAGGTTGCGGCAAATTTGAATTGAGATGTTGTTGTAAGAATTGAATTGTTAGAACATGTAATTGAGCTATGGAACTAATGAATTGAATATGATCATGATTAGGTAATGTAATTACGGTGTTAAACAAGCTAAATTGTTAGCAACCAATGCTGGAAAATCTAGGAATTATGAACATGATAGGAAACAGTCTTGTTAGGGACTGTTTTGATGGAGAAATTGTGTAAGCATACGAAATGAACTTAGAACTCTGTTTTGAACATGTTACTAGGTAAAAAGAAGATTGAATTGAATAGGTAACTTGCTGGAAAATGTGACTACACCTAATTGAACTAGTTAAATTAGGTAATGGACTGCCTAGATGATGAATTGATGTGTAATTGTGATCAAATGGATTAAACTAGGGATAACATGACTATGCCCTATTTTGAGAATATTTTTAGGTGAATTATGATATTCAAGACATGTATGAACATGATCATGAATGATTTATAGGGCCAAAACATTTCTTAAAATGAATTTAAGGAATTAAAATGTGAATAAGAACAATCTGCCCAAAATTGCTCTGTTCTGGGCAGTAACTTTGAAAAATCACCAAAATTTGTATAGATCAAATTCAGGGCTGAAATTTTAGTGACATGATCCTTAGAGTTTCTACTTTCATCAGTGAAAACAAAACAGAAAACTGGGTCCTATGCTGGAAACTGTAAATAGAAATAGCTGGAAAGTGCAAACTATCCAGACAGTGCAAATGCCCTATCTTTGAACAATAAACTGAATTAATTGGATAAGAAATAAAATGAAAGACTTATATAGTCATAAATACAGTTTCATTATCTTTCCAACGGTATAAACTAATCTAAATTTCGACGTATGGATTAAAAGATATGACCATTTAAAGGGACAGTGCGCAAACTGCCAGGCTGCAGTGTCCTGGGCAATTTGGGACTGTTTTTGCACCTAGAGGCAAACTGTTTCCAAAACAGTTTTGGGACATTGTAATCTGTCCATTTATGTTCTAAAATGAGGTAATAACAACATGGAGATGAACAAGTAAGAAATGCTTAAAATAAAGCATAAAAACAGTAGCTAACTGTTAGGTACAAATGTGGTAACATTGCTACTATATATGTGTGACATTATGTGCATGTTTTTATGAATTGTATGTGTTATGCTTGCTAGACCAAGGGCAGCAAGTTGTGGAAGAGAAAGAAAAGAGTGGACATCCCAAAGCAAGAGGCAAAGGGATTTGGATACAGGACAAGTGATTAGCTAGGAGTATTGTGAGTGTAACTATCCTTAGGGTTAGGACTTAGGTCCTAACCAACCTTGCTATTGTAATAATACAATTTCATTGCCATGTAACATGACCTAATACATATTTGGCTAGTTAAGGGAAGAATGACACGAATGACAACTTGTTTGAAATGAAATGCTTGACATGTTGCATTGCTTATGCCAAAGGTAAGAAATGACATGCTTGCTTGGAGAATAAGGTACGCACATTGCATACATATGAATGTGTTTGTGATTGATATACATGGCTGGCTGAAATGAAATGAAAAATGGTATCACCTTGTATTCATGCCATTCGAATGGCATAGATAGACTTGTCTTGGGAGTTAAGACTCCATAAGCCTAAGGGCTTGACCTTTGAATGGCATAATCATGTATTGAATAATGAATGGTATAAAGCTTGAATGAAATTGATAATCAAACAACCTTGGTAGATAGTTTGGATAGATAGGAATGGCATAATCATGTATTGAATAATGAATGGTATAAAGCTTGAATGAAATTGATAATCAAACAAACTTGGTAGCTAGTTTGGATAGATAGGAGGGCATGCCTTAGAATCTTGAGGTCATTTTGGCACTACGGTGCATATTGGCACGACGGTGCATTTTGCCACAACGATGCATATTGGCACGACAATGTATTTTGGCACCACGGTTCATATTGGCACTACTATGCATATTGGCACTTCGGTGCATTTTGTTAAAGATTTGATTATCTATTGAACTAAATACCAAGGGTGTTATAAGATGACTTAATAACTTGAAATCAACATTGTTTGCTTTGGATGTGTGATGTGAACATTACTTGATTTGTAAGATTCTTGAATGGGCATCCTTGCCTTGAAAGATAACACATGAATGATTGTATAACTAGTTACTTCACATGAAAGAAATGCATAGATGATGTTTGTGCAAGAATGTCTACTTGGTATTTGTAACACCCCTTACTTGGGTTAGTATTAACTCAGTTCGGGAGCGTTACTTAGCAAGCAAGAAAAGACAAGACAAGTCATGGCATTTGATGTATACTAGATCATGGAAAAGGCAAGGACAATACATGCATTACACATTTAAACTTGAATCAAAAGTCAAGCAATACATTCGGCAATCAACCAAGAAGAAACAATCTTTCATACTTGATTTCTTAGCTAACAAGAAACACACACTTGAATTCTAAATATCCTAACATTCAAACTAAGCAAGGAAAAAGAGAGCAACCATTCAAACAAGGCATAAGCAACCATTCATGCATTTCTTTTCATGCAAGTAATCTCAAATGTATCTACCATTTCATCCTAAGCATTTGGCTATACTTACATTACCATTAGATTGATTTCTTTCTTGCTTACAATTCAAGTTACTACATACATGGTTCTTATATCACATTCAACCTTAGAAAGCCTATCCTATTCGACTACCCTGAAGTTCAAAAATGCTTTCTTCATTTCAATGTTCATTGATGTATACATGTGTCATCTCTTACCTAAATTACTATCACAATTTATTGATCATTCAAATTTTCATGTTCAAGCTTGCATTCAAACCGCATTCTAATTCTAACCATTTGACCATTTACCTAAATGTATAACATGGCATGTAACTAGTTTCATTCATGCTTAATTCAATCTCAAGCATTCGACAATCACATTTACAAGCATACATATCACACACAACAAACATTGTTACATTCAAGTGATCCTATATGTCATGGCCATTCGATTAGGGAACAAGTAAACATCTTGTCTCATCATCCTACTCTCTATTTAAGCAAACCACATACAATATCATAGCATTCGAAAGTCATCAAGATAGCTATATTAACATTAAGTCATTCCATCAACATATGTGCAGCAACATTCAACCATTATAAGCTAGTTAAGTTCATTACAAACCTTAATCTACGTACAAATCATAGATAGGCTATCAAACATTATATACAATCCTTCAAAATGCATGTTCAAGATAATTAGATACATCTAGTGCCACCATTCTAGGAGAATACAAAACAAGTATGGAATTATACTTTAACAAAGCTTGTGTAGGATGCTTCTTGCTCAAGGAACCAAGCTTCAAGATCAAGCAATGTTGAATCTTTTAACTTGTAGGTTGGGAAGAACGAGAGGAGTGATAAGTACAAAAATGTACTTAGTGAGATAGTAACTAGTCTATCCATTTTGTTATTTCATGTTTTATGTCTTTTAGATCAAATGTAGACCTAGCTAAGGCTTCCAAGCATTAAATTAGACTTAGCTAGTCTTTCAAGTATCAAGAGTGACCTTATATTGTCTTTCAAGCATCAAGAATATCCTATCTAGGATAACATGCAATTCGGCCAACAAGATTAGGCAACAAAAATCATAAATCATGAATCAAGCAACGTGCATGCAAAACAAGTAACCAAGGAGTCATGCTTCCAAATCAAGCAACATACATTTCATGGCAATACAAGACAAGTATCATGTATAATTGAGTCTTATTTCATTTGTTATTTCATTAAACACCTCCCTTGGTACTTAGTTTGTATAGGTAATTGAGTCTCTAACCAACTATCGCCACAATATGCATCGTAGTGCTGGTCAACCCTCCCACTGTCGCCAAAGACCACATACGTACCCTCCATCTGTCGCCAAATAGGGGCCTTAGCCCTGGACCGTAGTCCACCCGTACACAATGAGCTCTAGACTCTAAGGCATGCCTTTCTACCTAATCCAACTAGCTACCAAGGTTGCTCGAATTACCATTTATTCATGTTATCAAGTTCAAGATCATGTTCATGTCAAGTAGGATCATTTCATGTTAAGCCCTTAGGCTATTGATCCTTAGCTCACAAGTCAAGTGGTTTCAAGATTCATTTCATCAAAATGAGATAACATTATATCTCAAACAAGTCATTATCATTCAATCATGTTGCATTAAAGTACATAGAAGCATTCAAGCTATCATCAATCATGCTTAGCAATTCGAAATAGACATGTACGTAAGACTAGAATCATGTTTCATGTGTATCTTTAATCATCCTTCCCTTATTAAGTCAAGTTCATGCTTAGATTCATTATCATGACAAGAATGTAATAAAAATGCAATGGGTACGACCTAGTCCTAACCCTAAAGATAACTACACTCACAATACAATCCAAGCAAGCTAGCAATTATCTTGTATGGCTATCCCCTTGTTCTTAGCCCTTGAATGATTTCCTTTTTCTTCCTCAATTTGCTTCCCTTGGTCTATCAAGTATAACACATACACATTTCATCAAAACAAGTACATTATATCATACAATCATAGTAGCAATGTTATCACAATGTACCTAACATTTAACTACTGTTTTTATACTTCCTTTTAAGTATTTCTTACCAATTTATCTTCACATTGTTATTACTTCATTTTAAAGCATAACTGGACAGACTACAATGTCCCAAAACTGTTTTGGAAACAGTTTGCATTTAGGTGCAAAAACAGTCCCAAACTGCCCAGGACACTGCTGCCTGGCAGTCTGCACACTGTCCCTTTAAATGGCCATATCTTTTATTCCGTAAGTCGGAATTGTTATTGCTATACACTGTTGGAAAGATAACAAAATTTTATATAAGTACATGTAACACTTGCATTTTAATTCTTAACCAATTAATACAGTTTATTGTTCAAAGACAGGGCTTTTACACTGCCTGGACAGTTTGCACTGTCCAGCAATTCCTATTTACAGTTTTCAGTATAGGACCCAATTTTCAATTCATTTTTCACCTAATGAAAATATACATTTTAAGGATCATTTCATTAAAATTTCAGCCATGGATTCACTCTATACAATTTTTGGTGAATTTTCAAAGTGACTGCCCAGAACAGAGCAATTCTGGGCATATTGCATTTTAACCAATGTCTTGGCCCTGTAATTCATTTCATATGATATCCTAAAAATTTTAAATCAATTTTAATCCATTATAAAAGGCTTTCAAAATAGGGCAAGTTGGTTACAATGCCTAATCTTTCATGTTTACTCAATTTCAGCTCCACAAAGCAGTTTCTATGTTGTGTGACCATGTTCATAGTCTTATCCTTCATTTCCATCATTGTTTGCTAACAATTCAATTTTTTTGACACCTTTTATACATTACCAATTCATGATCATCATCTATTTATTAATTCCCTAGCTTAATTTTATGTTCTAATCATTCAATTCTCATTTTAGCAACACAATACAATTTTCCAGCAACCTATGTCTGTTACTCTATCACAAACACATGATTTTAGCTTTGTACCTAATGTTCATTCTTCCAATTTGTATAATTCAACAACCAACCAATCATTTAACAACATAATCAATAGCCAATTCATCTATAATCACCAAAGCATTCCAATTCCACATCTATACTCCCGAAGTTGAGTCTTGAACTTCTTCAACTTCATCGGTGCCATGCGATAGGGAGCAATAGACACTAGGGTTGTATTTGCATATATCTCAATGCCAAACTCAACCGATCTATCTGGTAGTAAACCAGACAACTTCTCCAGAAAACACCTGAAAACTCACATACCGTATGTATGTCCTGAACGCGTACCTCCGTTGATCCCGAATTCGTAACATAGGCTGATAATGCCAAACAACTAGAATCAAACAACGAACCTGATTCCAAAGCCAAAACAACTTTAGACAAAAACTTAGCATTCTCACCAATGATTACTACCTTGTAATCGTCAGCGAGTTTCAACGAAACTCGCTTGGTTCCAAAACCAACCACGGCTCTATGCTCAATCAACCAATCCATACCCAGGATTACATCAAAACTGTAAAACAACAACTCCATCAAATCGCCTACAAACACATGACCTTGAAAAGTCAAAGGACATATCTTGAACAACCTTCCCGCAATGAACGTCTCACTGAAAGAACTAGTCACTTGCCTACCCACATCTCCACACTAAAACTACCTTCAGCGACGACCACTCCGTGGTGCAACCATAGGTTCCCTGACCTGTCCACCTACCAACAACAGGCAATCATGTCTTAAATGATCGCCCGATCCAAAACTCCAACAAGAATTAGCAACAACATGGACAAAAGCATGTCCCTCATGAACCAAACGTGGACAGTCTCACCTCATGTGATCGCGCGATCCACAAACCCAACACGTATTATGTGTTGATCTATCCTGGGTTCCCTAACTGAGACCCTCGCCCAGCACTACTTCCACCTAGCCCTAGCTCAGGGCGATACCTCTTATCACGATGCTTCTTAAACTAACCACCACCAAAACTAGAGTCTGCAACTCTCTTACCAGAGCCAGAATCTCCCACATGAAATGATAAGCTCAGGTTCTTCTCAATGTCCTTCGCCCGTATAAACCGCACGTCAAAAACAATATACTCAGAAGCCAACATGTATGTCTTAACTGTAACACCCCCTACCCTGGGTTAGTAGCAAACCAGCTCAGAAGCGTTACCAAGCAAGAACATTACATTACAAGCAAGAATAGATTAACCCATCCCTATTAGATGAGTTACTAAACTAGCAAGCATCCAAGCATACTTAACTTATCAAGCAAGCAATCTCATATTTTGTTTACAAGTCATTATAGGTTACTACTTTAACAATTCCACTGACTACATCATACCACTATCATTCGAATGGCCTAAGTATACAAACATGCTTCCATTTAATTTCATTGTTCCTCAGATTGATACATATAACATCTCATACCTAAATTACTTAACATGATTATTTGAACATACAATTGCATGTAACTTGATTCCAAACAAGCCATATACCAAGCCTACCTATACGGCAATTACCACACAAACATATAGAACACTTACAACATGGTATGTTCACACAAGACTATATTATTTCACAAGGCATTCGAATGGCAATATAAACTAGATCAATCACTTGAACATTCCATTTGTATATTTATATATGCTCAACAAAACACCTTTCAATTACATGAAATTTGAGTTCATTACTTGTTTCACATTATCAACCAAGTTCATAACTTAGTAGGCCCATTCAAGAACACACACATATATATATATACAAGTTCCAAGAATTCCAAATGCATTCATAGTTCACTATATACAATCTAAGTGCCACCAACTAGGGGAGTACAAAATATGTATGAACCATACTTATGCTATGCTTGTGTCTTGCTTCGAGAATAAGAAATCAGGCTTCAAAATCAAGCAATGATCGAATCCTTTATCTTGTTTCTTGGGAAGGATGAAAACAAGAGTGATAAGTACAAAATATGTACTTAGTGAGGTAGTAACTAGTTCTAACCATTTATCATGTTATTTAGCCATTTATCAAATCTACCTAACTAAAGTTTATAAGCATTTTAAGTCAATCAAGAATCACAATCATCAAGCATGTATATCATTCGAACAATCTAGCAAGCAATAGGCATAAATTATATCTTATTAGAGTAAGAAGGCAAGCAATACCAAGAAATGTGTTATCTAATCATTCGAATGGTATACATTTACCAAGTAAATCAAGTTGACATACCAAATATCGAACATTGCATGGTTTACATGTCAAGAAACAATACATCTCATATTAAGACTCAAGCAATTCATGCTTCCATGACAAGTAACATACAATTCATGGCTTTCATGTCAAGTAACATTCATTGTAGAACTTTCAAGACAAATAACATGTATTATAGGATTGTTATTTTATTTGTTATCATTTAAACAACCCCCTTGGTACTTAGTTTGTATAGGTAATCAAGTCTCCAACCAACTGTCGCCACAAGTTGCACCATAGTGCTGGTCAACCCTCATACTATCGCCAAAGACCACATACGTACCCTCCGTCTGTCGCCAAATAGGGGCCTTAGCCATGGACCATAGTCCACCCTGACACAATGAGCTTTAGACTCTAAGGCATGCCCTTCTACCTAATCCAACTAGCTACCAAGGTTGTTCATTTTTAGCCATTTATACAAGTATTTCAAGTTCAAGATCATGTCAAGCATTCAACAAGTTCATTATATACTAGGCCCTTAGGCCAATTGAGCCATAGCTCACATATCATGTAATTCTCATGTGTTAATTTCATCAATTTGGGATAACATTTCAAGCAATTTCTTTAAGCATTCGATCACGTGCCATGTCACACATACAAGCACCAATGTTACCACTTAAACATGCTTAGCAACCGAATTATACATGAATTCAAGCATGTGATCAAATTTCATGCATTACTTTAATCATACTTCCCAAATTAGGCTAAGTCCAAATTGGGTTCATTTAAACATTACAAAAATGTAGACATGCTTGCTTTAGTTAGCATCGAGTCTTAACTCTAGAATAAACTACACTCACAATACTCCCAAGCTAGCTAGTGTTGGATCCACACTCCGTTGTTCTTCGCTTTAGGATGTTCCACCCTTTCCTCTTCCACCAAGTTCACTCCTAGTTCTAACACATTACATAAGTAAATACATATTAAAACAAGTTAACATTATCATTCAACAATGGTAATAATACTAGTACACAACATATACAAATCTGGCAGCATGTTCATATATATTCTTTACTACACATAACTACACTTGTCTATACTCTAATTCATGTAAAACAGGGCAGTAACCACTGTCCCAAAACTATTTACAAAATAGTTTTCAAAACTGTCACAATACTGTGTACAATTACCTAAACTGTTGCTACTAGGCAGCATGTACTCTACTCACTTAAACATGCATAACTTTCATTCCGTAAGTTGAAATTTCAATTGGTTTGCACCATTGGAAAGATAACTTAATTTTCTTTCTAACCATATAGGCCTTGCATTTTATTTCTTTGCCAATTAATACAGTTTTTAACTTAAATACAGAGCAATTTACAACACTGGACAGTTTGCACTGTCCCTAGTGTTTCTTCTCTACAATTCAGTCTACAATCCAGAATTCAGTTATGTTTTCTCCTAATGAATTTAGACATGTTAAGGCACTATCCATATAAATTTCAGCCATAAATTCCATTTATACAATTTATGGTGATTTTTCAAAGTTACTGCCCAGAATAGAGTATTCGGGGCAGATTACACTGGTTGAGTTTCTAGCTTCATAACTCATCTAAACAAGATTCCAACATTGTAATTAAACTTATTTTCATGTTCTTACATGTCTAGATCAGCCCAATTCATCTAGCAATGTGCTTAAAATAGGGCATTATAATGCTATGTTCAATTTGATCAACAACATACCTCTAATTCACCATTTGAGCAGTCCATTACCTAGCTTTAACTAATCCAATTATATGCATTCATTTTACAGCAAGCTATTTACTCTATTCAAGCCTCAATTCATCTACAAATGTGACCAAATCGGAGCATTATATAAAATTAGCATATTTACACATTTTCACCTAGCAAAACAGTCCCTAATCAAAACTAGTTTCAACCATGATCCTTATTTTCGATTCATAGGCAATTCAACTACATTCAAGGTAAATTTCAAGCATAACATCTAACATTCAATTCCATGAATCCAAATTCAATCTCTATCATCAATCATTCATTCAAACAAGTTGCTAGGGAGAAAGGATTTAGAAACCACTTACAATCTTCCTAGCTATTCAATTACATGCAAATGTGATCACATGCAAGCTTCCTTCATCTACAATGGTGGCTTTCTTTTCCTAGATGGTTGAGAAGGATTCGGCCAAGGTAAGAGAAAAGTTGAGTGGAGGAGATGGACAGTTAGCCATGTTGTTATCAATTGGCTTGGCCAATTGCCTCCACTTGGCAATTTATGGTCTAATTGCTTCATAAATCCTTAATTACACATCCTAATTGCATGCAATTCTGCATTTACATATTGTTACTATTTGATCCTTCATGATTCAACTATTTATTTATCAATCCATCTAATTTATTCACTAAGTTTAATCAATTCTTTTAATTTGTAGATTGTTTGCAATTAAGTTCTAATTAGTTTGTGACATGTTACTAGGCCAAGATTTGGGGTATTACATTAACATCATGTAACAATCCATAACGGAATCAGTCACAACGTTACCTCTCATCTGGTACCAGCTCAGAAGCATACTAGATCAACCGAATAAACTGTACCTCATACTCAGCCACAAACATATTGCCCCGAACCAAAGCAATTAACCCATGTTTCTTCTAATCCAAGTATCTAACCTCTAGCTACTTCATCTTAAAAATAGTTTGAAAGAACTCTCAGGTCACATCACCGAGTTCTATGCCTGCAATCACAGTAATCCACCAGCCACATGCATTACCTTACAACAGGGATACAACACATCCTAACTTACGGCATCACTGCACTCTATTTGTCCCAAAATCTAATCAGTACATGCCATCCAATCCACAGATGCCTCGGGTGCCAACCCTCGAAACTAAACTCTTCCCAAACTACGAAGACGCTCTAACAACAACCCCGGTTGTCCAACAGTTGGTGCAAACACATGCTCTCCTGCAATGACAGCTTGAAAAGCTCTAGACATCACCTATAATAAATGCGCCATGTCACCCAACACCGGCCCAACTGGCACAGGTGGTACTTACTTTGGGGTGGCAAACTCCTAGGAGATAGAACATTCTCCTCAACTCCTTGCCCAATGGCGACAACACTCATGCTAGTTCTCAATCCTCCCCTCCATCGAAACATAACACATTTTCTAAGGCATGATAATTACACCAAAACAAAAACAATTAGGCCAACTTCAAGCGAGGATCCAAGACTTTCTTTCTAAATAGAATATTTCAGACTGTATTAATAAGGCAATGTGTCCCACAAATATCCCCCAACATAACATATGGCATCCGACATACATGTAAAAAATCAACAAATAATAATATTCCAACAATCATAACCTCATCCCATTTATCGCAAACTTGGCTCTGATACCACCAAATGTATCCCCTTTTACTGGGCCTAGTAGCCAGATCGAGCTGAACAAGCTACATTGGGTTTGCCGAAATAAACCCGTAAAGATTTAACTCGAATTACATTCCTTTTTTCTTTTATCTTATCTAGATGCAACCTTATATCCTATGGCGTGCATACTAGCAATGGGTGAAAACTCAACTCAATCGGGTGTCAAATCGACATCCGATTGCACACAATTGCAATTTTGGGACCAAATTGAAATTCTAGAAAACTATAGATACTTAATGCATTTTGAAGTTACCAATCCTTAATTAGCCGCGTTTCATCCTCACATGTCAAATTTCAGCTTACAATAACAATCCAAACTCATTTAATTGCATGCATAACAATTAGGGACCAAAATAAAAAATCTAAAACCTTTAATATCAAGTACAACTAACATAACAACCAGACGTACAGATACGGTCTCAAAGTGTACAAATATGCAGGGGGCATATCGATACGGTCTATAGGTGTATCGATACGCAGGTTACAAATCATTTTCCTAGAATTCTAGTAGCTCAAAACTGTATCGATACACTTACCTATATCAATACACTTCTACCTTTACCGATACACAAGGACCTGAATTGCCCAATTTTTATAGTATTTTATGCAATCAAGGGTCTAAATATGCTTTATCAAACCCAAAACATATATACAACATTTCTAAAGATCAAACCATGTTAAAACATCTCAGAAACATGATCAAATCATGGCATCATACTTCAAACGGAAATCTAGAGGCATGCTTCCTAGAAAACAGCCAACAACCATACACAACATAAATCCAAAGCAACAACCAAATGTATAAGGCCAATTGCAACCCCAAGATAGCAATACAAACTTACCCAAATAGGGAATTTAGCAAATATCCTCTCTAATCAATAATGTACCTCATTGCCTTTATTACTACAAGTCTAACTCAAAGAGTCATACTTTTGCATTAACAAGTCCTTGGATCTTCCCTCACTTTCTTGCTGCCTCCAACCTTTAATTCTCTACATTGATGGACAAAGAGAGCGTAAGCACACAAGGCTTAGTGAGGAGTACTCAAAACACTACACCATCAATGCAATTAAAATCGGCTTCCAACACACAAAGAGTTCATCATTTAAAACCACTTTCAAAACATTATCATGCCATTTAAACAAAAACATGCTTACTTTCCAAGCACTTCACATTTGATTAAAAATCCATTTGAAAACAATAACCCATCTTATTTTCAAAACATGCTTTACTACCGAAGCATTATCTCATTTGTCTCCACACCAAATCATGCATAATAACCATATGCATCAAAACATATATAAACATCATTTATATCAATGATTCACATATATTGGATATTAAAGTGACCCGTATGACACTACCCCCATCCTTGGATAGCACTACCCCTATCCATACATGTTCAGATACACAGATTCCCTTGATGGTACTACCCCTATCAAGTCTCATGGCGGTACTACCCCCACCATAACTCACTTCAGCCGGGAATAGAATTACCCCTATACCGTTGTGATAGCACTATCCCTAACACTTCACAATAGCACTACCCCTATTGTGTAACTGAAGAATTTCACATGATCGATTTTGTATTTATAGTGCACTTTCAACCTATGGCTAGCCAACTATGTCCGAAACTTTCTCATTATGTCACAAAGCAAGTATATGTCATACCCTAAATCTTGGCCTAGAAGTATGCTACTACTTTGATTATAATTCATTTGGATTAAAGATAGCTTTTACATTTCCAATTGAATTAATTAAGGACTTATTAAGAAGTTTTTAAAGTTTGATAACCATATTTTAGCGACTAAATCGAGAGTCTTGACTTATCTAAGGATTGCATGTAATTATAATGAATCTTTGGGGACATATACACATGTCAAACCCTTAGGGAACATATTTGTGACACTCGGCTAAGGGGAGGAAGATGAAGAAATCATTCTCCATCTTCCCCAAAGGAACCGAATTCTAAAGAGATAGTGAGAGAGAGAGAGAACAAAGACTTCATCCATGGAAACTTAAGACATAAAGCTTGATAATCCAAGTTGTAGCACTTCAATTTTGGGCCTAGGAGTTAGCTGGGTTAGGCTTGGTGTTCTGTTTGAATTATTTCGGTAATTCAGACTAGTTTTAGTAATAATTCAGTTAAAATGGTTTTTGAAGGAAATTAATTATGAAAGATGTTTTAAAATCCTTATTTAATATATAAGTGATTTGGGTGGAATCAAGTTTGGAAAATGTAATTTGGAGGTTTGACATTTTGGAACTAGTGGCCAAAATGTAAAATGTGCAAAATTGTTTTTGGTGACTAAATTGTAAAACATCAAGACTTATAATCTATAGGGACCTTTGACCAAGAGTCTCATTAAGACTTTTCACCTTAATTGTCTATTTTTAAATAGTTTAATAAACAAAACAATTTGGCGATAATTAATTAGTCATTATTTCTTAAAACATGTTTTACGTAACTAACTTTTCTCTCAACTATTTTCCTCTCAATTTCTCTCCAGCCAAACATCAGATTTTCTTCAATGATTTAAGGTAAACCTTTGATTTAGTTCATTCTTTTAACATCAAAAGATTTCTTATTGATTTTCTTCCAAAGCCTTATCATTTTACCTTTGTTTTCTTATGAAAAAAATAATTGCAAATGGGGAAAAAACATCATTAGAGGTAAGGTTTCATTATACTCCTCTAATGAAATGTTCTTTAATGAAATTCCCACGTTCTTGGTCTTTTATGAATGTTTTCTAATGAGTTTTAATGGTATAATTGTGGAAAGATTATTTAAATGAGGTTTACTTGCATTAATTGGTCGATCTTTGTTTCGGATCTAATTTGCTAGGTTTATAATGAGTTAATACTATGATTATGATGTGTTGTTATGTTGATTTAAGTGATTTCAATAATAGAATCCCGAAACTCAGTGAATTGCTTAGTTTTGATGTTAATATCTTTGCGTTTGTGGCTTGTTTATGGGGTTTATTGGTTGTCGGCGTTCTTTGGTGTTGAAGAGATGTTTTTGGATGTAAATTGATGTTGTTTTTATGCTAACCTTTCTGGTTAGTAGCTGGAAAATAGTTAGTAAGGCTTCGCCGGAGTTTTCGGTTGTTTTCGTTAGGCGAAAGCTTGGTTGTTGTGGGAGGAAAGTGTTGTTGGGGATTTTGATGCAAAGAAATGCATTAATCCTCTATTTTTCTTTGGTTCGAAGCAGGGGATGTTGATCCAATAGCTTCGAAAGGAGTTACGGTTGATCCAGAAGCTTGATTTCGCCTCGGCAAGGCAAGCATGGAGTTGTTGGTGAGTGGCATTGGTTTTAAAGCTTTTCAAAGAGGTTTTAAGTGATTTAGGGAGTTTAAATTAAGCTTGGAACGTTGGTTTAAACTCGGAAGTAAGTATGATCGAATTCGCTCTCTACTCTCGACATTTTCCATTGTTTTGATAAATCATGTTCATGTTTGAAGATGAAATTTGTTACCTACTGTTATGCATGTTTTTATGAATTGAGAAATGATTCATGTTATCCCATGAGGTTTATTTATGGTTTTCAAGAGCTTGCATCTTGATGAGAGAAATGCTATGCATTGATTTTGTTTTAAAATGGGATATGCTATGGTTTTTGTTGATGCATTGAAAAATAGTAGGTTAACATGGTTTTAAACTGTGTATTGGCAAGTGACAGAGCCTTTGTTAATCGGATATAATTGGTCGACCAATAGAATGAAAGTGTAGTATAATATGTAGCAAAATCGTACATGCGTGAGCACCTCCATGGTGCGCATCAACATCATGTGAGTCGCCGTAGGCTGCGAAGCAACACCTTACAGGCATTTAAGGTATGAAGCAACACCTTGTGAACCTTGGTGCGAAGTAACACCATGTGTTCTACCAATCTATGGTGCGCAACAACACCATGATATGTATCCGCATATCTGGTGTGTTGGGACGTAGCCCTCCCACGCGTTATTTGGGACATTGCCCTCCCATGTGTTTGATCGGGACGTAGCCATATCGGGTCACTTGAGTGGCAAAGTAAAAGATTACATGTATCATTTATTTAAATGTTTTTGTGTAAAGAGCTTTATAAATGAGATTCTACTTCTGAGCATGGTGGCAAATGTCATGATTTGAAAAGCTAGTTTGAGATTTGCATTGGTTTAATGCATGAGCCCTAATGATACATGTGTATAAAAGTTAAATGATTTGCTTTAGCGAGATTTAAAGCATGATCTTATGTTGAGCATGATAGAAAATGGTTTATTGTGGAAAAATGTTCTTAAAGGCATTGTTATGGTTTTGTTTTGAGCATCCCTCACTAAGCATATTGCTTATGCTCTATTTTCTTAACAATGCAGAAAAGTAGATTGTTCCTGCTCCAAGAAAGCAAGTGAAGAGGTTCAAGAATTGCTCAAAGTTCAAGTTGGCTTGTGAACTCCCTAGTTTTGGGAGTGTACTTGTGAACTCCCTAGTTTTGGCACAAGTTTCTAGTGCCTAAAAGGTTTTGTAAATGGCCTCTAAAGTCTGGTTTGAACTTTGATATGGTTTTTGGATGTTTAACTTGGCTTGGCAATAGGGTACATGTCTACAGATTTCGTTTTAAGAATGTTAACATGCCTTGATGGTGTTTTTAATGCTTTTGTTAGAGGTTTGATCCATGAATATGTTGTGGTTGCCTAATAAGCATGTTAGAATGGTTTGTATATCCTTTTGGTATGTTTAAACAACAATTTGAGACATTACAAACCCAGGTGTATAGGTACACGGGGTACCATATCGGTACGAGTAGGCCAATTCAGGCTTAACGTATCGGTACGGATGGACCTGTATCAATACGATCTTAGAGGAATATGGTTGGGCGTACCGATACATGCGACCGTATCGATGCCCTTTATGCTATTGGAAATTTGAGGTTTTGACGAGGCATTGGCGCATCAGTACGGGCACAAGTATATCGATACACTTGACCATTAAGTTGGTTGCTTGTAGCTATCTGAAGTTCTATTTTCTTACGTTTTAGTCCCTAAATGTTGTTAATGCAATTAAATGAGTTTGGGTGATCGAATCAAGTTGAAAACTGACATGTGAGCATGAAACTTGATTAATTAAATATTGGTAACTTTAATTTGGTAATTAGTCCCCGTAAAACATTGTTTTGCACTTTGGTCCCTAAACACATAACGGGATGATTGGATGTCAATTCGACGCTCGATCAAGTCGTAATTTCACACGTTTCCAACATGTACATGTAGGTTAATAATTATGAATATAGAAAAGATAAAAAGGAAAAAAATACAAGGTTTGTTTATTGGTAAACCTTCTTGGTTTACTATAATATTCCCCGTGTGACTCGTTCGGTTTAGTCTTACCACTAGACCGGGTCGAGGGGGTTATATTTGTTGGTATCAGAGCCATGTTTAAGAAAATTTGTAAGGTAAGAAGGTTGATTTCTTGATGTTTGATATGTACGGTGTTTGATAGCATGTTGTCCGTTATGTTATATGAAGATTTGGGGTTAGACGTTCGGGTACCCATTGCCATTATTGCTATTGATGTAAAGAGATTTGTTTTTAAAGAATTGAGCGTTTTGAATCCTTGATTCTTGTTAGCCTAACTACTTTTATTATTTCATTTTATATGCTAGATATTCGTTCTATTTTTATAATGGGACACAGATGAGAGCAAAGGGTGAATGTACGTAATATGGTGGAGGAAGGGCATAATGAGGATATACCGCCCCTCCTCCTCCTCTAGGTGGTGCTAGAGTTGGAGATGGAGTTGGTGCGGGAGGTGCTCGACCTCTAGGAGCCCAAGGTCATGCTATGGGTGACATGACACCGTTGATTCAGGCCATTGCGGGAGCATTTCAGGCTACAGTGGCGGGTATGCATACAGTTGTGCCACAACCTATGGTTAATCCTGGTTTGCCTTTGGAGCACTTACGTATCTTAGGAGGCATCGAGTTTAGAGGTTTGTCTTTAGAGGGTTTTGAGGCATGGTTTGAGAGTACTCAGATGATTCTTGGATAGATGGGATGCACATATGTGCGTAAGCTGGGTTGTGTAGTATCTTTGCTTCAAGGTGATGCTTATTCGTGGTGGACTACCACTATCGCGGGGATGGAACCTGAGAAGGTGACATTGGAGTTCTTTGGAGCTGTTTTTCGAAGGAAATATTTGGGAATAGAAAGCGAGAGTTCATGTCTTTGGTGCATGGTAACATGTTTGTTTTGGAGTACAAGGTTCAGTTTGTCAGGTTAAGCCAGTATGCCCCTGAACTGTTTCCCAATGAGCATAAGAGGTGTGATCGCTTCCGCTACGTTTTGGTGAAGGAAGTGAAGACTTATATGTTAGACTCTGAGTATACAGATTTCAATGTCTTGGTCACTCGTGTCAAGGTCATTGAGCAGAGATTAGATTTGACCTCTCACCCAGGGAATTCTAGTTTTGGTAAGAGAGTTGTTGAGTTTGATGGTGGTAGAGATCGTAGTGAGAGGAAGCGTGATAGGAGGTTCGATCCGAATCAGAGGCGTAGTGGTGGTAATTTTGGCCGCGGATAGTGGGGCCAGAATGTAGTGGTTCGTGCACCTGAGTGTGGCCGTTGTGGGCGACAACATTCTAGAGAGTGTCGGGGCAGTCAGGATGGTTGTTGAGGTTGTGGTTCGCAAGGTCACATGAGGCTCAATTGTCCTCAATTAGCTAGGCAGGCACCGGTACATGCTGTCAAGCTTTAGAGAGGCCGTGGGCACGGCTAAGGTAATTTCCAGTGTAGGGAGGATAGTCAGAGTAATGTGGCACATGTTGTGGCAGTTAAGCCTGAGGGAGGTGGACCATTTAGGGTGTATGCACACCGTGAGGGCAGGAATGACGCAGAAGTGATTGTAGGTACTTTTACTTTGCAATCCTTGACATTACTTTCTTTGATTGATTCTAGTTCCAAGTATTCATACATTTTGCAAGAGCATGCATAGTTGCTTGATATACCTGTTAAGTATTTAGATGTGAGTATGCAAGTGATAAGTTCTTTTGGCAAGACGATTGTGATTAGGAAATTGTATAGGAGGTGTCTGTTGATAGTTCAAGGACATGTGTTTGCTGTGGACATGATAGAGTTACCATTCTATGGTTTTGATGTTATTCTTGAGTTGGATTGGTTGGCTGAGCATAGGGCCATGGTAGATTGTGAGACCAAGCGTGTATCATTGAAGCTGGCCGATGATTATGAAGTTGTAGTGATGGGCGAGAATGTAAATTTCTTGTTCAATGTTTTTTCGGTGATTGAAGCGCAAAAGTTGTTGAAAGAAGGATGTCATGCATATTTGGCATATGTTATGAATCTGAATATGAAGAAGGCACGTCCCCGTGATATTCAGATAGTTTATGATATTTTGGGGGTGTTTTTGGAAGAGTTGCCTGGTTTGTCGCCAAATAGGGAGGTGGAGTTTTGTATTGAGACGTATGTTGTTACAGCTCCGATGTCTATTGCTCCGTATCATATGGCATCCAAGGAGTTGAAGACGAAACTTCAGGAGATGCTAGACCATGGGTTCATTCGGCCTAGTGTGTCGCCTTGGGGAGCTCCGGTGTTGTTTGTAAAGAAGAAAGATGGCACAATGAGAATGTGCATCGATTATCGATAACTGAACAAGTTAACAATAAAGAACAAGTATCCATTGCCATGAATTGACGATCTATTTGATCAGTTCTGTGGTGCTATGGTGTTTTCCAAAATAGATTTGAGATCGGGATATTACCAATTGAAAGTGAAGGATAAAGATGTGTCAAAAACAACATTCCGCACCTGCTACGGGCATTATGAATTCTTAGTGATGCCTTTCGGGTTGACGAATGAACCTGCAGCTTTAATGGATATGATGAATAGAGTGTTCCATGAATTCCTAGATCAGTTTGTGCTGGTGTTTTGCAGACCTTGTTAGACAATCAGCTTTATGCTAAGCTAAGTAAATGCGAGTTTTCGATTAAGGGAGTGTGTTCCTTTGTCATGTTGTTTTAGCTGAAGGGATTCGTGTGGATCCTTAGAAAATTGAAGCAATTGTGAGTTAGAAGCAACCTAAGTTGGTGATAGAAGTATGCAGTTTCCTAGGTTTAGCAGGATATTATCTTCTTTTGGTGGATGGTTTCTATAAGGTTACTGGCCCATTAACAAAGTTGTTGCAAAAGGATGCTAAGCTTGAGTGGTCAGAGGTGAGGCAACAAGCTTTTGAGAAGTTGAAGGAAGCTTTGACATGAGCTCCAATCTTGATTCAACCCGAGTCAGGAAAAGAGTTTGTGATTTATAGCGATGCATCCTATGTGGGGTTAGGGTGTGTGTTGATGCAGGATGGTAGAGTGGTAGCTTATGCATCTAGACAGTTGAAGGTGCACGAGCGCAATTATCCTACTAATGACATTGAATTGGCTATGGTGGTGTATGCGCTAAAGATTTGGAGACATTACCTTTATGGTGAGAAGTATGTGGTGTATACAGATCATAAAAGCGTAAAATATTTAATGTCTCAGGAGGAGTTGAATCTTAGGCAACGAAGGTGGTTGGAGTTTCTTAAGTATTATGATATATCGATCGAGTATCATCCGGGTAAGGCTAATATGGTGGCTGATGCTTTGAGTAGGAGAGTGGATGTGGAGTTGAGAGCCATGTTCGCTCGATTGATGGCGGGTTAGTGGCTGAGTTGCAAATGAAACCTTCCTTGATCTAGTTGATTAAGGAGAAGCAGTTTCTTGATGATTCATTGGTATCGCATGTTTCGGACATTGCGGAAGGAAACCCAACGGAGTTTTGCTTTAATGATGATGGCGTTTTATGCTTTAAGGGTTGAATAGTTGTGCCGGAAGATGTTGAGCTGAGGCGCACTATTTTGACAGAAGTGCATAGTAGTCCTATTGCTATACATCCCGGTAGTACCAAGATGTATTGTGGGTTGAAATATGAGTACCATTGGGTAGGGCTAAAAAGAAATGTTGCGGAGTTTGTGAGTAAATGTATGGTTTGTCAAAGGGTAAAAGCTGAGCATCAATTTCCATCCGGGTTGTTGCAACCGTTAAGGATACTGGAGTGGAAATGGGAGAGAATAACCATGGATTTTGTGTTCGGTTTGCCTTTGATCCCGTCAAAGAAGAACTCTATTTGGGTGATTGTGGACCGCTTGACGAAGTGTGCACATTTTGTGTTGGTGCAAACGACGTATACCTTGGATAGGTTGGCAGATTTGTATATCGCTGAGATTGTGCGTCTGCATAGTGTGCCTAAGTCCATAGTATCGGATAGGGATCTGAGGTTTACAGCAAGGTTTTGGGAATGTTTGCATCAAGCCTTGGGTACGCGATTGAGTTTTATTACATCTTATCATCCTCAGACAGATGGATAGTCTGAGCGAGTTAGCTAAGTGTTGGAAGATATGTTGATTTGTTGTGTTATCGAGTTCTAAGGTTCTTGGGAGAAACAATTGCCTTTGGTGGATTTTGCTTATAATAACAATTATTGAGCTAGTATAAAGATGGCACCTTATGAGGCTTTGTATGGAAGGAAGTGTAGAACGCCTTTGTATTGGGCGAAAGCAGAGCAAAAGTTGGTTTTCTTGCCGGATTTCCTTAAGGGAACAACGGAGAAGGTAAGGATCATTTGTGATCATTTGAGAGAGGCTTCAGATAGGCAGAAGTCATACACGGAATTAAAGCGTAAGGAAGTTGAGTATGGAATGGGTTGTAACATACTCTAACCACCGTAGTAGGATTAGGTAAGTTACCATATTTACAATCAATAATCCATTCAATTAAAGCTAGCGAGTTCAATTCTTTTAAGCCTTTATTGCACATCAAGGAACATTTCAAATCGGTGAGGACCCATAATGCAATTTCTTATCAAAATCAATACCATTTAGGACTTACTTGTTCTTTAAGTAACCATTCGAACTAGATGGATACCAATAGAAGGTTTCAACATTCAATGTAGCTAATATGCATACCAAAAGGTGATTTACATCATTTACTTAAGTTACCCTAATCAAACATACATTCTTTCAATATTATATACACCACTCGGCTAATACCTTAAGTGACCAAAGTGGTTCATGTCTAAACATGTAGATTACTACATTTACTTATTGTTACCATTTGGCTAATAAGCATTCAAGTTCAATAAATTGCACACATGCTCATATATACATACCATACTTTTTATAGATCATAGATGAAGTTAATTTATACAAACCATAACTAAGTGATCATGAATATACATGCCTTAGGTGCCACCATCCTAGGAGAACTATAACAAGATGGAAACATACTCTTTCAAGAAAATGTGACTTGTACGCTTAGACTTCGGGATAGTATCCAGCATCAACCTGTATCGTAGTAAAGAGACTTGATTAAGCAAAACTTAGTGAGTGAGTTCAAGTTACAAGACAATCAATACATAAAGTCTCAACTACGAACCATCTAATAGATGGTATGGTTCCGCCATCGATAAGGAACCATTTGATACACTATAAACAATACAAGGCTTGAATGTTTATACATGCTCAATCATCCAATTCGAATATCATTAGGCATAACATGTCATTTGAACACAATCAATGTCTCAAACTCAAGCAATCTCATATAGGCAATGTTCAAGCAATGTCTCAATATCAATAGTTCATGGCATTCAATTTCCGTTTTACTATCAATCAATGCAATGTAGCAATGGATTCGATGTACATATGGTGTAAGTTCATTTTAAGTATAGCCTTGAGAACCGATTACTCAGTCTAGATACTCGAGTCCCTAACCAAATTTTCGCCAATATCAATAGTCAATATGGTACAAAGTGCCGGTCAAATCCCCCTACTGTCACCAATGACCAATAACAATACTTCCCTCTTACTGTTGCCAATTAGGGACCAATGTCTCGGACCGTTGTCCACCCCGATAATGAGCTCTATAGACTCTATGGCATTCTAGCTATATCTAAGACCGAATCGAGACCAAGGCTTAAAGTAGTTATCACTTTCATTCAATTAGAAGCATGATTCAATAAAATGTGCACATTTTGTGCTAACATCCCATTTTAATAGAATAGGGTTCAAAGCCAATACCAATATCAATATTCCAATAGTCAATGATGGTATGTCAATCAATATGTCATTAAACAATGAATTGAGATGCTTCTAACTATATCAACATGCTTCATTTCGATATAGTTCAATTAGGCAAGAAGCATATCATGGCAATCAATAGTAATTCAAACATGCTTCTCAATCAAGTAACCACTCAAAAAAGCACTTACCTTGCTAATGCTCCACAACAAGCTCATTACACAATTTATACTAGGAATCAATAAGAAATTCATATCAGAATTGAACTTGGATAGGTTACTGCCCTCTTCAAACTTTAAACTACAGTCACAGGAATTTTTCGAGCTATTGTCGATCCCGTATTGAAATCCCTTTTCCTCTACTAGGTTGTTGATCTATGTGAGCCCCGTTTTCCTCAATTTCCACTTAATCTACCATTCATACATTGCATAGTGTATTAAGTAAAATCCACCAACCATTTGAGTCATTATGTGACTCCATACACTCAAGCATTCAATTCAAACATCAAGACTGTTGCTGCATGGCAGCATGTGCACTACTTGCTTAAATGTTCATATCTTTTATTTTGTACGCCGAAACTTTGAACCTTTTACACCGTTAGAAAGATAGCTTAATTGTCATTCTAACCATATAGGCTTTACATTTTTATTCATTGTGAATTAATACAGCTTTTTATTTAAAGGCAGGCCAAATTATGCCACTAGACAATTTGCATTGTCCTTAGAGATTAGTCTCTACACACTATTTTATAACTCGAAATTTGACTCCTTTTGTTGCATACAAAACTAGACTTACACATGATTCTGTACATATAAGATTTATTCCCTAATTTGGTCTATGTGATTTTCTACAAATTTTTAAACTCACTGCCCAGAAAGAGTATTCTCGACTGCTTTCCTTTAGCTGGATTCTAGCTTCATTCATCACTTAGACAAGGATTCTAACATGATTGTTCAACATATATACTCATTCATACATGTCTAAGTTAGTCCAATTATGTGTCAAACCTATAAAAACAGGGCAATTGAGCAACATTTTCAAATTGATTCATTAAGACATCAATTCACTAGAATTTCCAGCAACCAGAATTTCAATTCACATATCAATCATCCATTCTAATCATCATCCAAAATTTTCCAGCAACTAGCATAGCATTTCACCTGAATTTGGTTATTGACAAATTCAATTTCTCCTACTCATTCGAATGGCACTACCAATTTCATGGATTAATCAATCAATTGAACGTCTTAACTAGTTTATAGCATCAATTCACTAACTAATCATTCAATTCATGTAATTCAAGCAAGAACTTAAAATCTACATGCATCATTTGAATATATAATGCATTAAGGAAGAGATTTTACCTTCCTATCGAGTTAATATGAATGCTAGCAACTCCAATTCCTCAAAATTTCAAGCTTGAATCTATGAACATGGAATTTTCTCACTCAATTCCCTTTTTCTCTTCTTTGTTCATCCACTCCGCAATAGGGAGAAGAAGATGATAATGGATCATCAATTATCTCCTTCCAAAATGACTAATTTGCCCTTGATTAACCACTAATTAATGACATGTGTAGGGGCATTTAGGAATATAACAATTTAGCATGCATTTCCTTATTTTGTTAGTTTGTTTCCGTTTGGTCACTTATACATTAGGTTACCTATTTTCATTTATAACATTCTAGTCCTTATTAACTAGACCTAGTATCGTGTTTTCAATCAATTAGGGATCAAATGAAGCCATTGTAGTAGCTTCTTTTATACTAGCTTTGAGGATATTAAAATTTCATCCCCCTTAAAGAAATTCGTCCTCGAATTTACCTGAGGGGAACATATAAGGGTATTGCTTTCTCATCATTGCTTCAGGTTCCCAAGTGGCTTCTTTTACATTATGGTTCTTCCATAGAACATTCACCAATGGCGCAGTCTTATTGCGAAGTCTCTTGACTTCTCTATCAAGTAATTGAATTGGCTCTTCATCGTACGATAGATCAGGATTAAGTTCCACTTCATCAGGTTCTAGAACATGTGATGGATTTGATCGATATTTCTTCAACATCGATACATGGAAGATGTTGTGGATTCTATTGAATTCAGCAGGGAGTGCTAGCTTGTAAGCAACTAGACCAATCATTTCTAAGACTTCAAAGGGTCCGATGAATTGAGGGCTTAGTTTACCCTTCTTCCCGAATTTGAGGATTTTTCTCCAAGGAGATACCTTCAAGTATACGCAATCTCCCACTTGATATTCAATGTTTCTACTCTTGAGGTCATCATAAGCCTTTTCCCTATCAAAGGCCTTTTTCAGTCTACTATGGATTACCTAAACTTAATTTTCGGTTTTACGAAGCAATTCTGGTCCTAAGACCTTATTTTCCTCCAATTTAGACCGGCACAGGGTAGTTCTACATCTCCTACCATACAATTCTTCGAATGGGGCCATTTTGATAGAAGCTTGATGGCTGTTGTTGTAGGCACACTCGGCTAATGGTAGAGATTTCTCTTAGTCTTTACCGAAGTCGATAATGCAAGGTCAAAGCATGTCTTCATGCACTTGGATTACCCTTTCAGATTGTCCATCGGTTTGTGGATGGAAGGCAGTGCTAAGGTTTAGTTTGGTTCCCATAGCTTGTTGAAGTGTCCTCCAGAATCGAGAGGTAAAACTAGAGTCTCGATCTAATATAATAGATCTAGGAATACGTTGAAGTCTGATCACTTCTTTCAAGTACAATTCGACTAGTTGTTTGAGGCTCATATTCATTCGAACAGGTAGGAAGTGAGCTAATTTGGTGAACCTATCAAAGATCACCCAAATAGCATTATTTTTCTTCGGCGATAAAGGCAATCCCGATACGAAGTCCATTGTTATACACTCCCGCTTCCATTGAGGCAATTCGATGGGCTGTAGAAGTTCAGTAGGTAATTGGTGTTCAGCCTTCACCTTCTGGCAAGTGAGGCACTTCGATACAAAGTTCACAATATCGGGCTTCAATCTCAGCCACCAATAGACTTCCTTTAAGTCCTTATACATCTTGATCACTCCCGGATGTATTGAAAAAAGACTACTATGTGATTCTTAAAGCATTTCCCTCTTAAGGATTGAATCATTGGGCACACCAACCCGATTCTTGAAGTAGAGCACACCATTCGATCGAAGTGAGAATTCAGTGCTCGGTTTGGAATCAAAAAGTTCGGGATCATTTTGTTGAAGTTCTTTGATCCTCAAATTTAAGTCAAATTGAACTTGAAGTTATGCAATATATATCCAGTTCTTTAGGAGCTTAAAATGTTGGAAAATTCGTATTCGAATTAAAGGATTTAGATTAGTTGATTTCATATCATCCATTCGAATAGAAGGATAAATAATGTTGGAATTCGTATTTGATCTTACCAATTGAATGTTTGCGACTGAGCGTATCAGCCACAAAATTTGCCTTGCCCAGATGATAATCAATGATTAGGTCATAGTCTTTTAGTAGTTCCACCCATCTTCATTGTCAAAGATTTAACTCCTTCTGTGTTAGGATGTATTTTAAACTGATGATCCATAAATAATCAACATTTATCTCCATATAGATAATGTCTCCAGATCTTTAAAGCAAACAGGACCACAACTAGCTCCAAGTCTTGTGTTGGATAGTTCAATTCATGTGGCTTGAGTTGAGTTGTCGAGAGGCATAGGCATTGACCTTGTCATCTTGCATCAATACACACCCTAAAACGAGGTGGGAAGCATCACTGAAGACTATAAAGTCTTTCCCCGATTGAGGTTGGATTAGAATAGGAGCTTGAGTTAGAAATTTCTTCAATTGATCAAAGCTCCTCTGCTAGTCCTCAGACCATTTAAATGGAGTATTCTTTCGAAGGAGTCCAGTTAATGGAGTAGCAAGAATTGATAACCCTTTCATGAATCTTCGGTAATACTCGGCTAAACTGAGAAAACTCCTAACCTCACTAACATTTCTTGGAGGTATCTATTCAATGATGGTTTGAATCTTTTTTAGGATCAACCTTTATCTCTTCGACCGAGATAACATGGCCAAAGAAGGATACTTCCGAGAGCCAGTACTCACATTTGCTTGATTTGGCATATAACTGATTCTCTCTCAGTGTTTGGAGTACAATTCGAAAGTGATTAGCATGTTCTTCCTTGTCCTTCGAGTATATGAGAATGTCATCGATAAAGAAAACCACAAATTTGTCCAAATAGGGTTTGAACACTTGGTTCATTAAGTCCATGAAAGTCGTTGGAGCATTGGTTAGCCTGAATTCAATTTCATCACTTTTAATCATAGCAGCAAAGATTCTAATAGGTTTCTTATCGATCAAGGTAATGGATTTTTCTCCTAAACCATGGAGAAACAATTTTCTCTTTTGGCAATCTACCCAAGCTTGATGCCTTCCTAACCAATCTCATTCCAGAATGAGATCGAATTCAACAAAAGGCAATAACAATAGGTTGGCTAGGAAAGGGATGCCCTGAATAAATAAAGGGAAATCCTTACATATTTGGTTCACTATTGCATTGTCTCCTAAAGGATTGGTTGCAATTAAGCTACAACTAACATATTCAGGCTTTAATTTAAGCTTTTCAATTAAAGGAGATCTTATGAATGAACGGGTTGAACCCTTATCAAATAAAGCATAAATAGGGTAAGTGTCGAGGTAGATTGTACCTACAATTACGTCAGGAGATTCTTCCTCCTCCCGACCACAGATATGATAGACTCGAGCAGGTTCCCGAGACTCTTGATATGTAGCATTAGACCCTTGGCCTTTGCTCTTCCAGTAGTGGCCTGAGTTAGCTTGCTTCGAACCCTTTCCCTTGGGCGAAGGAGTTGATTCGATTTGTGAAAAACATAAGAAGGAAACTTGTTCGGATATTGGGGGCAATCTTTGACATAGTGCGTCGTATCTCCGCACAAGTAATAAGCATTAGTAAGCTTTCTGCAAACTCTGGTATGGTTCTTTTGATAAGTCTCGCAAGCAAGGATTTGGATCTCCCTCCCGGTATTCCCGATGCTATCCAATGACACCATAGGTGTTGAGGCTCTAGACATAGCTTGTGGCTTGGGTATATAGCTACCATTAGAGAAATTTCCCTGATTGGAAGAATTTCCTCCTTGATGCTTTTGTTTCTTATTGCGACAATGAGGCTTACGATCATCCATCAGTCTTTTGTTATCTCGGGATTGATTCTCATATCGTTTTGCCAAAGTCTTCATCTTGGCTTTGGTACCTATGACTCGGTTGACCAGTTCTTGGAAGTCAGTAATCCCCAAAGTAGTGAACATGGGGCCTAACTCATTATTGAGTCCATCTATGAACATTCTACACTTGTCCTCTTCTTTCTTTATGAATTCCAAGCCGTATTTGCACTATTTGCAAAACTCGCTAACATATTGCTCGACCGAGTTTCCTCCTTGCTTCAGGTACAATAACTTCTTTTTGTGATCGGCAAGATACTGATCACTAATATACTTCTTTTTAAATTCTTTAAGGAAGAATTCCCAGGTGACAGCTTCTTCAGGTGCTGCCAAGGTAGTAGTCTTCCACCAATTCAGTGCCTCCTCGGCTAATAATGCTACTGCACACTCCAGTTTGTGTTCATCTGAGCACTGCAGTTGCTTAGACAAGATTCTTGTCGTATTCTCCAACTAGTACTCCACTTCTGCTGGTTTGTCTTCACTTGTTCCAGTGAAGGTGTAAGCTCGGTGTTGAGCTAACTTATCAATAGGAGCTCTTGCTGGTTTTGCTACCGGAGAGTTAGGAGTACTTTGTCTCATTGAGAAAATCATATGATCCAACATCTCCTTCAGACTGGAGAAGCATTCTCATTGAATAGGATGAATCACGGGAACTTCCTGCTGAACTTGTTGAGGTTCAGCAGGCTTCTAGGGATCCTGGTTCATCCTTATCCTTGGCCAATCTTGTTTTAGACATTCTATATATAAGGAATAAGAGAAGTCAAGCTCAAGTCACAATCCAATCAATATTCAAGTAGCTCCTAGGTGGCACCTAAATGATCAATGACAGTAGCCTATTCATGCAATAGACCCTAGAATCATGCAACTTTAAGCTCTGATTACCATTTTGTAACATAGTCTAACGACCCTAGTAGGATTAGGTAAGTTACCACATTTACAATCAATAATCCATTCAATTAAAGCTAGTGAGTTCAATTCATTTTAAGCCTTTCTTGCACATCAAGAAACATTTCGAATAGGTGAGGACCCATAATGCAATTTGTTATCAAAATCAATACCATTTAGGACTTACCTGTTCTTCAAGTAACCATTCGAGGTAGATGGATAACAATAGAAGGTTTCAACATTCAATGTAGATAATATGCATATCGGTAGGTGATTTACATCATTTACTTAAGTTACCCTAATTAAACATACATGCTTCCAATATTATATACACCATTCGGCTAGTACCTTTAGTGACCAAAGTGGTTCATGTCTAAACATGTAGATTACTACATTTACTTATTGTTAACTAGCCAACATCAATAGATCTATTCAACCACTACATGCATAATTCAACCATGGGAAATCTAACATTAGGCTAACAAGCATTCAAGTTCAATAAAGTGCATACATGCTCATATATACATACCATACTCTTTACAAATCATAGATGACATTAATTTATCCAAACCATAACTAAGTGATCATGAATATACATGCCTTAGGTGCCACCATCCTAGGAGAGCTATAACAAGATGGAAACATACTCTTTCAAGCAAAATGTGACTTGTACGAGCTTAGACTTCGGGATAGTATGCAATATCTACTTGTATCGTAGTAAAGAGACTAGATTAAGCAAAGCTTAGTGAGTGAGTTCAAGTTACAAGACAATCAATACATAAAGTCTCAACTACGAAACATCTAATTGATGGTATGGTTCCCCCATCAATATGGAACCATTCGATGCACTATAAACAATACTAGATGCTTTTGCTTAATTTACAATCCAATATCAATACAAGGCTTGAAAGTTTAGACATGCTCAATCATCCAATTCAAATAACATTAGGCATAACATGTCATTTGATTATAATCAATGTCTCAAATTCAAGCAATCTCGTATAAGCAATGTCTCAATATCAATAGTTCATGGCATTCAATTTCCTTTTTACTATCAATCAATGCAATGCAATTTAGCAATGGATTCAATGTACATAAGGTGTAAGTTCATTTTAAGTATAGCCTTGAGAATCGATTACTCAGTCTAGATACTCGAGTCCCTAACCAAACTATTGCCAATATCAATAGTTAATATGGTACAAAGTACCAGTCAAATCTCTCATACTGTCGCCAATGACCAATAACAATACTTTCCTCCCACTGTCGCTAATTAGGTACCAATGTCCCAGACTGTATTCCACCCCGATAATGAGCTCTATAGACTCTATGGCATGCCAACTATATCTAAGACCGACTCGAGACCAAGGCTTACAATAGCTATCACTTTCATTCAATTAGAAGCATGATTCAATTCAATGTGCACATTTTGTGCCAATATCCCCTTTCAATAGAATAGGGTTCAAAGCCAATACCAATATCAATATTCCAATAGTCAATGAAGGTATGTCAATCAATATGTCATTAAACAATGAATTGAGTTACTTCAAACTATATCAACATGCTTAATTTCAATATAGTTCAATTAGACAAGAAGCATATCATGGAAATCAATAGTAATTCAAACATGCTTCTCAATCAAGTAACCACTCAAAAGAGCACTTACCTTGCTAAAGGTCCATAGCAAGCTCATTACACAATTTATACTAAGAATCAATAAGAAGTTCAAATCAGAATTGAACTTGGAGAGGTTACCGCCCTCTCCAAACTTTAAACTACACTCACAAGAATTTTTTGAGCTATTGTCGATCCCAGATTGAAATCTCTTTTCCTCTACCAGCTTACTGTTCTATGTGAGACCCTTTTTACTCAATTTATACTTGATCTATCATACATACAATGCATAGTGTATTAGGTAAAATCCAGAAACTAATTGAGTCATTATGTGACTCCATACACTCAAGCATTCAATTCAAACATCAAGATTGTTTATGCCTGGCAACATGTGCACTATTTGCTTAAATGTTCATATCTTTTATTCCATGCATCGAAATTCCGAACTGTTTACACCGTTAGAAAGATAACTTAGTTCTCCTTCTAACCAATAGGCTTTACATTTTTATTCATTGTGAATTAATACAGTTTTTATTTAAAGGCATGCCAAATTATGCCACTGGACAGTTTCATTGTCCTTAGAGATTAGTCTCTACAAATTGTTTTATAACTCGGAATTCGATTCAGTTTTTTGCATACAAAACTAGACATACACATAATTCTGTACATATAAGATTTATTCCCTAATTTGGTCTATGTGATTTTCTACAAATTTTTAAACTCACTGCCCAAAACAGAGTATTCTGGACAGCTTTCCTTTATCTAGATTCTAGCTTCGTTAATCACTTAGACAAGGATTCTAACATGATTGTTCAACATATATACTCATTCGTACATGTCTAAGTCAGTCCAATTATGTGTCAAACCTATACAAACAGTTCAATTGAGCAGCATTTTCAAATTGATTCATTAAGACATCAATTCACTAGAATTTCCAACACCAGAATTTCAATTCACATATCAATCATCCATTCTAATCATCATCCAATTTTTTTCAGCAACTAGCATAGCATTTCACCGTCAATTTGATTATTGACAACATCAATTTCTCCTACTCATTCGAATGGCACTAGCAATTTCATGGATTGATCAATCAATTGAACTTCTTAACTAGTTCATAGCATCAATTCACTAACTAATCATCCAATTCATGTAATTCAAGCAAGAACTTAAAATCTACATGCATCATTTGAATCTATAATGCATTAAGGAAGAGATTTTACCTTCCTATCAGGATAATATGAATGCTAGCAACTCTAATTCCTCCAAATTTCAAGCTTGAATCTATGAACATGGAGTTTTCTCACTCAATTCCCTTTTTCTCTTCTTTGTTCATCCACTCGGCAATAGGGAGAAGAAGAATATAATGGATCATCATTTATCTCCTCCCAAATTGACTAATTTGCCCTTGATTAACCACTAATGAATGGACATGTGTAGGGGAATTTAGGAATATAGCAATTTGGCATTCAGTCCCTTATTTTGTTATTTCTTTCGGTTTGGTCACTTATACATTAGGTTACCACTTTTTCAATTTCAAAACATATAAGTCCAAGTTTTCATGTATTTCAAAGAACCATATCATTTCTACATAACATAATCCATTCGAATGAATACGATAATCGTAGGCAATATTCACATATCACATTTTCAATATAGCAACATCCACCATAAAATCATAGCATACCATTCGAACATCATGCTTAGAGGACAAGCAACCAATACTCCAATCATCAAGTAGGCATTCTTACAGAAAGTCATCATTTATATATTTCTTTCATGAGAAGTAACTAGTTATACAACCATTCACGTGTCATCTTTCAAGGCAAGAAAGTTCATTCAAGGATCATACAATTTAAGCAATGTTCATATCACACATTTAAGCAAACAATGTTCATTCAAGTTATTAAGTCATCTTATAACACCCTTGGTAAGTAGTTTACTAGATAATCAAATATTCAACAATATGCATTGTAGTGCCAATATGCACCGTCGTGCCAATATGCACCGTAGTGCCAATATGTACCATCGTACCAATATGCACCATAGTGCCAATATGAGCTCAAGATTCTAAGGCATGCCCTTCTATCTATCCAAACTAGCTACCAAGGTTGTTGATTATCATTTCATTCAAGCTTTATACATTTCATGATACAATACAAGATTATGCCATTTAAAGGCCAAGCCCTTAGGCTTATGGAGTCTTAACTCCCAATACAAAACTATCCAAGCCATTCAAATAGCATGGATACAACATGGTACCATTGTTTATTTCATTTCAACCAGCGATGTATAACAATAACAAACACATGCATATGTATGCAATGTAAGTACCTTATTCTCCAAGCAAGCATGTCATTTCTTACCTCTGCATAAGCAATGCAACATAACAAGCATTTCATTTCATTTGCTTAATAGCCAAGTAAACACATAGATCATGGCATCAAACAAGTTATCATACATGTCATTCTTCCCTTAATTAGCCAAATATGTTTTAGGTCATGTTACATGGCAATAACATTGATTTAAGACAATAACAAGGTTGGTTAGGACCTAGTGCCACCCTTTTTGGAGTTAACAAAATATAATTGCAAAACAAACATAGTAAGTTTCGGGTGACCTTGTTGGATCTTCTTGCTAGAGCTGGTAGAGAATTAAGCTGAGAAATATAACAGGGTGAGCAGTTAGAAAGATAATCTTGCAAGCAATTCGATTAACTAGTGTATGCAATAGTAAATATATTCACAATCAAGCTATCAGAATAGATTGACTATCCATCGAGACTACTTTCTCATATCATTATTTGCAAATAGAACATATAGGTTCATCAATTCATATACTGGTGTCTTACATTTATTCATTGTGGTCACCAATGTACAACCTCTTATACAGAATTTTGCAATTCTAGCAACCCCTAGTGGTTGATCCAATATCAGGTAATCATTTAGAGATGTATATGGTACAATCAACCGTAGTTGAAACCTATAATACAGGCTAGAATTCATTATAGAATCTCTAATGTAACCACTTCATTAGTAGGCAATGACATTCATGTCATTGAAATAGTCACTTTTATATTGAACAGGGGTACAATTGTACCTTTTAGGGTACTTTAGTCCTAAATTTTAGGCTGAGCTCATAATATATGTCCTATTGGCATGCCAATTTTACTAGATTAGGACTAGACACATCTTTCCAGTGAACCATATTAATTTGACCTACCTTATTTTCAACTCATTGTATATCTATATATATCAACCAAGATGCCATTTGAGCATTCAACTCCTTTATCTATAACATGTTTGAATCTACTCTTAACATACATCTTACCCTGGCACTTACCTTCCAAGGCTTTCCAGCACATACACAAGCAAGTAAGGCGATGAAGCCTTCTTGACATTTGAATAGTTTAGAATTTATACAACAATTGAAATAATTAAACACATGTACACTCACAGATTCACCGAGTTAATCATGATTGTGAACTATAACCCATTTCTTCCCCTTGTCTTCTTTATCACAATCCTTGTTATCTAGATATAGCAAGAATTCACCAATGCATTAGAACCAATTGTCATCATTCAATTGCCTGTAAATTATACATAAGCCTAACCAAGATTCTAAGATAAAATTCCTTAATCTCATCAATGCGATCATAGTTAAATTAAGCGATTAATGCTCGTTAAAACAGTCCCCCTAGACTCAAATCAATTTAAAACTGCCCATGATGCAAATAGAGGTTCTTATATGCCAACTTGAACACCTCTACACATGTATCCTCTTAAATTGAATATTCTCAATGGTTCGATGCTAACTAACATTAATTCAATATCAAAGTGGTTCCTGACACTTACACAATTCTTTGAATAGAAGCATAACAGCCACTACACTGGCCTACTTAAAACAAGGCAGATTCATATGGAATTGACTACTTATACAATGCAAAATCCAAGTCAATTCATTCCTTTGATCCTAGTGAGGTTACAATCAATTTAACCAGTTACTTAGCATCATTCTAAGCTTCTAATTCTGTTATTAATCCAATTTTCTCAAAGCATAATTTTTTAAACAGTTTCAGACAATGCCTTAATTACATAGACTTGAATTTACCAAAATCGAGTGACCTTAGCTTAAGCATACAACATCAAATTCTTAGATTTTCAGCATAACTAACCTTCTAGATAGCAATGAATTCATGACCAATATAATCAATTAATCAAAGCATTCTTTCTATCCCTATTTGCGATGTCCAATCCAACTACCACAACCACTTGAATATGCATAGCAGTAATCTAACAAAATTATCAAGAAATTCACTTACTTCAATTGAAGAACACAAATAATTCTAGCATCCAATATAACCGTGACCTCAAAGTTCATCATTGGTGGCTTTTTCTCTCACTCTCTCTCAATTTATTGTTTCGGCCAAGAGACAATGAAGGAGAACAAAGCTATTTGTTTGTATCCCTTCTATGAATGGAAATCCACATGTCCAACATCCATAAACCCAAGTCATCGAGCTCTAGATGTGTTTTAAGCTTGCCATCCAATTAACAAATTTTTTAATTCCAACATTTTGGTCCTTTCGATTCTACTCTCCTAAGCCTTAAGAAATTCAATATGGTCCAATGAAAGCCTTTATTATGTATTTAATGTAGACTCTAGTTAATACATAACATATTGGGGATTTAATTTACGGTATGGGATGTTACAAATCATGTTTAAACCAACATGAAATTCGCAAGCTCATCCCAAAGCCAATATTCAAGCAAGGTAAGAACAACTTACGTTTGAGTTCAGTTAAGATTTTTAGGCAATAACTAAACCCCCATGATTCATTGATCAAACCTTTAAAGAGCATTAACGTGTTTAAACACTCACCGATTCCCCTTACCTCGCTTGCCAACGTGAATTGAGTCTCCGATAAGCAACGTACACCACTAGGCAAACCCGCCTTGATCATCCCCCAATTTAACCACATAAAAATAGAGGAAAATGAATTATTGTGCATTCAACTCATTGCTAAACAAATATCCACTACAACCTCAACATTCTTCCAAAAACTAGTCAAAACTATCAAAAACAACATCAAACACCTTCCAAACTTAACCCAGTCAGAACCTACTGGTATAATCCATAAATTTCCATTAACATCCAAAAACAACCTAATAACATCCTTATACCTCCCGCATCCATAAACCTCTTACAACTCCTCAAAAACACATAACTAACAACCTAGAAATTGGAGATTCTCCTAGTTTTAGGATTCCAATGTTAAAACCAACTTATTAACATTATCAAACATCAAAATCATGATTAAAACCAATCAAGAACTCAGCAAAATAGATCCAATATGAAAATCACATGATCTCAACAAATAAACCTTGATTTAACCAATTTCCATTATTAAATCATCAAAACACATTAGAAAATATTAAATAAGGATCAAATACTTGGGAATTTCAGCAAAGAACCTTTCATTAGAGGAGAAGAACGAACCTTACCTCTAATGAGTGAATTTCCTCTCAATTGGATGTTTTATCTTGAAAAACAAAGGAAAACTATGAGATTTTCAAAAACAAGATTGAATAATCTATTGGAAATCAAAAGTTTAAGAAATCAAGATTGCTACTTGAAATCTTTGATGAAAAAGAGAGTGCTTGGCTAAAGATATTTTGATTCCTTAATTAAAACTTTTCAAAATCAATCCCAATTTATAGAAAATCTTATAAAAACATTTGGTAAATTGGCTCCTTAAAGATTCTAAGATTTGACCCTTTTTCAAAATGGTCACTAAAAATAGTTTTCATTCTTTAAATTTTGGTCACTAACCCAAAATGTCAAATGCCCAAAACCCATTTTTCAAATTTGATTTCATTAAATGTATCCATATATTAAATAATGATTTTAGGATATTTTCTCATACTTTTATCTCACTTAAAAATATTTATTCTAATTTTTATCTCGAATCCGATTCAAATCTCTATTTTTGGTCTACCAGATCGTCCAATCAACCTAGAAAACTCCTAGGCCCAAAACCGGGGCATTACATGACAAATCCCATTACATTTTGACATTTTTTCGAGGAACCGAGAGAAATATGATCACCAACACAAACGTAAATTAGATTAAATGTATGATATGAAATTAGATGCATGGTTCATTGCTACTAAGCTAGCTTACTTCAGTTAAAATGAACAGAAAATAGTCTATTTTTTTGTTACCGTAGTCTATAAATATATCAGATGTGATGTTCCATTTCTCAATTATTTTTTCTTTCTCGTGTCGTCTCTTGGAATTGCGTACACAAATAGTATTTTTGTCTACAGAAGGTGGAGAACCTCCTAGGATTCTTGATGAACTAACTCCTTCGTCAAAATTTACATACAGCTCGATGTTGGTATCCCCTAAATGGCTATATCTCCTAAACATCTTGCGATGGTCGCTTGCATTACATATTTGTAGCATGTAATGAGCTTCAGTGTCGGGCTCATCAACGAAGATTTTTGCTTCCAATGAATACAATTTCTTCCTTGTTGATTTGCTAACCTCCATGGAAATCAACTCAAACAAATCATCCTTCTTGATGTTGTTGAATGAAGTGTAGAGGTATGATAAGTGTTCAAAAGTACTATTTTTCTTACCCTTTTTACTCATATTATTGTTAGACTTAGGCTCATATTAGTTGCATAATTAGCTATTCATGCATTAATCCATGTTTCCTTCAATCGTTGAGCTTGATTACATAACTTGGTAGTTTTTGTGGAAAATATGCTGCTTTGGTGTGCTTTGTGTGTGTATGTGCAGGATCACTTGCCAAAGCAATGCGGAGCTAGTTGCCAGGGCAATGCATGATGGAGACGCCGAGCTAGTTGCCAGGGCAATGCATGAAGGAGACGCCGAGCCAGTTGCCATGGCAATTGTCGACAAAGAGAAAAAGCAATAGGGATGTCGAAATTAATGACTTTACAAGCCCAAGATGACATGGAGCAAGGCCCAAGCCCAAAGGAATTTGATTTCCATGTAGAGATTAAAGAAGAATTTAATTCCAACTCAAACTCCTTCTCAATGAAGGACTTTGGCCTAGCCCTATAAATAGCAAGGAGATTTCGAAAACTTGAGGAGGAGAGCATCAGGGAAATTTTCGACAAGTCCAAGGGAGAAAGCAAGGGATTTTCGACAAGCTTCATATTTTCTTTCTTGTTCGATTGGGTTCATGCTAGGGATTGTTTATCTTGTGTTTCTTTGGAACCTAGCCATGAACTAAATCTACTTGGCTATGGTTATTGTGTTTTGTGGTTGTGAGAAACTATTGGTTTTTGTTTAGGTAATAAGAGTTTGCACTTTTCTATTTCAAGGTTTATTCATTCTTGGTTCTTATTATTGTTTGCGAGTGAATTGGGAGAGGATCTCGTGATTTCATCCATTTATCTAATATCGGGAGAGTTAGATTCAAGAAATGAATGAATATGATCTTTATTCAATCCAATGATGGTGAAGATTAATCCGGCTTAGGAATAAGTTAAGGATTTCAACGGCTAAGAGGAGCGCAAGATTGGTTGTTGTTCACCCTTGATTCACGCAGGGATGTATTATCAAGGCATGCACAAGTAGCTAGAGTTTCGACTTAGGGATAAGAAGAAACCATTGAAGAACGCTCCGCCGAACCTTGAGGTTGTTGCCCAGAAGCCCAAGTAGTTGCCCAACTAGTCACCCAGGCAACCATCGATTAGTTGCCAAGGCAACCCCGTTGTGCAAGTTGCCACGGCAACTGAGTTGCCCGTGCACTCTTTTACCAAGACGATCCAATCGTCTATCACACCTCAACTCACGATAACCTGGCCTATCTCTCTCAATTTAATTCATCTTTTCTTTTACTTATTTGCTTTCTAGATTAGTTAAACTTCTATAATCTTTTATTTGTGTTTTTATTTTTACAGTGCAAGAGACTAGATTCTTGAAGTAGCACCAATCCCTGTGGAGACGATATCTTTTATACTATAACTTGCGACGTGTATACTTGCACATTTACGTAGCACTTATTACGCGCAACAAGTTTTTGGCGCCGTTGCCGGGGATTGGCAATAGCGACTTTGTTTTTACTTTCTTGCACTTTCTTTTTATTTTTCTTGTTTAAAATTCAAAGGGCTAACAAACTTTGGTTTTGCATTGGTATATGACCAGGGCGAGACCGACTTCACCAGAATATCCCTTTGATCCAAAAATCGAACGAACCTTACAAAGACTTAGACAAATGATAAGAGAAGCAATGGCAAATCAAGATGGCAATATGAATCAAGATGTTCGAGCAGGAGGAGGAGTGATTCTTGCACGAAACAGAACTATTCGAGACTATCTTGAAGAAGATCTTGATGGACTTAACCCAAGAGTTGTCGCACCTGAAATTGAAGCCGACCACTTTGAGTTGAAACCGGTAATGTTTAATATGATCAACACAATTGGTCATTTTGGCGGCTCAGCAACTGAAGATGCACGGCAACATCTGAAATCTTTCCTCGAGATTTGCAACTCGTTCAAAATACACGGAGTCACCCCCGATGTTTTACGATTAAGATTATTCCCCTATTCACTGAGGGATAGGGTGAAAGCATGGTTGAATAGCATTCCTGCCGGATCCATAGCATCTTGGACTGATCGTTGTCGTGATTTCCTTGCTAGATTTAATCCTACAAATCTAACTGATAAGCTTCGTAACGACATTACTTCTTTTCGGCAGGCAGATGATGAATCCATGTACAAGGCTTGGGAGCGATATAGAGAACTTCTACACGAATGCCCCTTACACGGATTCCCGGTGTGGACTCAAGTAACAATGTTTTACAACACCCTGAATACACCAACAAGGATGATGCTAGATGCCTCGGTAAAAGGCATACTCCTAGATAAGTCACCGGAAGAAGCAATGCAAATTTTAAACAGGCTGGCCAAGAATGACTATCAATTCCCATCTACTAGAAGAGGAGGAGTTAGACGCCAAGCCACAATACATGAACTAGGATCATCAGATTCAATTTCGGCACAATTGGCCGCTTTAACCAAGATGGTCCAGAACATGCAAAAACCAAACAACACACATGAAGTCAAGGTAATGGATTCTTTTTGTGAGTTATATGGTGATAACCATAATTCTTCTGAATGTATGCAGAATTCGGAATCCAGCTTCTATGTGGGGAATTACAATCGGAGCAACAACATGATGTCCAATACATACAATCCAGCTTGGAAGGAGCACCCGAATTTTTCATGGAGTAATCCCAACAATGCTCTAAACCAGAACAATCAGAATGCACAAGCATCGGGATTCCAGCAGAATATGCCACGGCAACAGATGTCGCAGCAACAACCGACAACATCTAGTTCTTTGGAAAATTCTCTAAATGCTTTTATGATGAAAACTGAATCTTATATGGCTGAGAATAGTAATTTCATAAAAAAACTGATGCTTTTATTAACAGGACCGAGATGAGATTGCAAAACCAAGAGGCGGTAATCAAATCATTGGAAAATCAAGTCGGACAGTTTGCACAAAATCTGAATACTAGACCACAAGGAGGTTTACCTAGCGATACTGAAGTCGTAAGAGGAACTGGCCATGAGCAATGTAAGGCGATCACCACTAGAAGTCGTAAGAGGAAGTGGCCAACTACATATCATCCGGATCAGTTGAGACATGGACGGACACGGTGACACTTTTCCTTGAGAAGTATTTTCCCGCATCGAGAGCCGCAAACATTGGAAGAGATATTTGTGGGATTCGACAAAGAGATACTAAGATGCTTCATGCATATTGGGAAAGATTCAAGCAACTATGTGCAAGCTGTCCACAACATGGTGTATCCAACCATTTGCCCATCCAATATTTTTATGAAAGTATGATACCTATGGAGAGGAGGAGGATGGATGTTGCAACTGGAGGAGCAATTGTGAACAAAACTCCCACCCATGCCAAAGATTTGATCAATGTGTTGGCCGCGAACTCTCAACAATCCGGTTCACATCATGACTGTGTCTCGAGACGAGTTAACGAGGTAAATATTTCTTCTCTTGAAGATAAGATTTAGAATTTGACCTCTCTTGTTCAAAGATTGGCAATAGGTAATATGCAACAAGTGAAAGCTTGTGGGATTTGCACAAGTAGCGAGCATCCGACCGTTCATGCCCTACACTTCAAGATGGAACTGAAACCGCCAACACCATCTGAGGACCTTATAGTCAAAATAAGTACAATCCATACTCAAAAAATTTTAATCCAGGATGGAGAGATCATCCTAATTTGAGCTATGGGCAGAAACCACAGAACAACATGCCATATCCAAACCAACAAGGTGTTTTCCACGTGCCACAACCATTGTGATATCCCTGAAACCGGACTAGGAGTTTTTACATGGCAAAAACATGCCTTGAGTAGTTATCGTTGGATTATTAAGGACTCAATTTGGATCACTTAGATAAGTAAGTCAATGGAATTGAAGGTAAAAGAGCTAATTGAGCTAAAAATTAATTATCAAATGAGTAAGGTAACTATATTTCAAGGACTATGAAGGAGTATAAATGAGTATTAAGAGATTAATTTAGTATTTGAATTAAAGAATTAATGATTGATTTGCAAGAAGTAAGAATGAGCTTGTGACTAAATTGTGAAAGATAAGAAACTAGCATTGAAGGACTTAAATGGAACAAGGGAGAAACTTACCTTTTGCATGGGTGATTATTACCACTTTTTGGAAGTGGAGTCCAACTGGCAAGGGATGACATTTGGCGGGTTTACTCTTAGACACATGGATAATAAATAAATGAAAAGAAATGGGAGAAAAAAAAAGGACAGCCGGCTATGCTAGCCGAAAAAGAGAGAAGCTCTTATCTTCCTTTTCATTCGTCTCCTTCTCCATTGTTGAAGGAGCTTGAGAGCTAGCTTGGAAAGCATGGAAATTGCTGGAAATTAGTAGCTGTGAGAGCTAATTGGGTCTTGGTTATTAAGATATCTTGGAGGATGATGGTATTAGTTTTTAACCTAACTAATTATTTTTGAATCTTGAGAAAATGATTTTATTGCTTTGATTTGTGAATGAAAGCATGTTGGAATTTTTAATTATTGATGATTGAATTGATAATGAGTTGTGGGATGAAGTATTTAAGTTTAGAGTACTTCAGTTATTATAAAACATAGATCAAATGCAATCTACCCAGAGGACCCTATTCTGGCAATAAGTTTAGAAATTCATAGAAAATTTAATATACTGAGTGTGAGGATGAATTTTATATTTGTAGAACCATGTATGAGTCTAATTTAATCTCCACAAACGGTGATTGATTTGAATTCAAAATCAGAAGTTGTGAATTTTTAAGTGAAGGTAGTGCAATAAATTTGTAGTCAGATTCTACTCCGGACAGTTTCAGTTTCGAAACTTCTAAAAATTCTCCTAATTGATATAGAACTTGTTAAATTATGAGTCTTATACCATAAAAACTATCATTGAATCTAGTTTGTAAAGGTGTGAAGAGCTTTAAATTCTAGTGTATACTCTGTTCTAGAGAGATAGTTCTTTGATGATAGCTCAAGTTGCCAAAAGTTAGAAATAAGGATTTAGCTTAGTAATGGAATTGAAGAATGATTAGTATATGTTCGGTTAATGGTTGAATGATGATATTGGTTGTGCATATTGAGTAAATGAGTGATGAAAGATATGCATATTTATGAATGCACGTGTGTTTATTTGAATTAAAGATATAGAGAAGGAAGCAAGGTCCAAGGAGGGAAATTTCAGGATCATAGGACTTGGGTGAATCAAGTATCGAATGTAGAAAGCTTGAAGGTGTTTGTGGATGGGGATATTACATAACTTCGAGATATAAGGTGAGTGTAATTATTCCCTTGTGTGAAAATGATGTGTGCCAAAACATCATTTAAATTTATACTTAAGACTGAAATATGATTTCTGTCTAAAACTTATAATAACTAAAGAATGAAGAATGATTGTAAATGAAGGTAAACAATCAATGTATGAATGAAAAAAGGAAAAGGAAAAAAGGAAAATTACGTGAAAGTTATGAAGAACAATGGAAAGACTCAATATAAGGATTGAGCTATGCCAATGGTTACATGGTAAATTGAAAGTAATAGATAATGATATACAATAAATTGTTAATGGACAGTTAATCTAGAATAGTTGTGTTAAGATAGGTTCCTAATGAACCCTATATTCTTATCTCTTAATGTGTTTGGTTGAATAATACAAAATGGTGAACTTACAAGTAAGCTCAAGGTAAGTAAATTGTTTGATCTTTGATTGATGATATGGTGAAATATGGTATGATTATTTGCTATGATATTGCTAGTGCTTATTTGTTTGAATGTATAGTGCACTTAGTTAAAGACATGCTAACTAAGGCTAGTATGTTATGATAATTATGGTATGGAAGATCTATGAATGCTTAAGTTTGAATATGAAGCTATATATTGTGTTATGAGTTGATAAAATTTGAGAATGCATATGAGATTATATGATATAATAAAATTGTAACACCCCGAAAGTCGGTCTAGTCAAAATTGGGTTTCAGCAATCGGAAGCCCTACACTGTAAAGGTCAAAATACTGCATTGACTTTGACCCTATGGTCAATTATATTGACATGGGACCTTAATTGAGTTAATTTATTGATTAAGGACCTTATTGAATTCATTGAAAAGTTGTTTAGTGGCTAAATTGTTAAAATTGAATAGTTCAGATGCAAAAGTATTAAGTATAGAAAGTTGAGGGACTAACTTTTTTATTAGCCCCTCCCAAGCTTAATCATCCAAACACGTGGGGTATTCTGATGAAATTCCTTCACTTGAAGGAAAGCTTAGCTATTAGATATAAGTTAGGAAATAGGGGAAAATATGAGAAAAAGCTCACCGTAAGCTAAGCTAACACCTCTCTTGTCTTTGACCAAGCAAGCACCACCATTGTTGGTTGATTAAAGTTTACTTTCCTTTAGAATAATGATTCTAGTCAATCTCTATAACTTGGTTAAGGTAAGCCCAACAATTGGCTATCAAATTTAAGCTAAATCCATGAAGGATTTGAGCTATGGATATTTCCAAACCCTAGCTTGGTCCTATAGGAACACCAAGCTTAATTCTTTATTGATCGTATCGTTCAACGTTGTTATTGGAATTATTGAAAAAATTGTAACCTTTGTTCCATGTTATTGTCATTGATATTTATATTGTCATTGCTATCGAACACCGATAATGTTATTGTCATTGCTATTGAAACATTGCCATTGATATGAACATTATTATTGTCACCGATATTGCTATTGTTATTGAACCTTGGATTCGAAAGGAAATTGGATACAATTGGCTTGCCATAGAATTCATGAGCTCATTGGTACAGGTGGACTACGGTCCTTGGCTACAACCTTTATTGTGATGAGGCAGAGGGAAGTTGTGATATTGGTTAATTGGCGAGGCAGAGGGATGTTGTGATATTGGTCAATTGGCGAGGCGGACGGACTAGACCATTCAATGATTTGGCGAGGCGTAAGAATTCGCGTATCCATTTTCTTTATTTGATCTAGGGAATAATATTGAAATTTGTTATAATTGTCATTGAACATGAATGGTTGCATTATTAATGTTAAAACATGATTTGGAATACATGTCATTGATTTTGCTATTGGTTATGACTACCTCTCTAGGCAAAGTATGCCTAATGCATTTCATCTCATACATTTCAAGTTAAAGGAGTTAATGTTACGAGATCGGGAACTTGAAGATTTTTGGCAAGTCACTACAAGCATAAAGTAATGTATATTATCCTACAAACTCCTAGAATGGTGGCAAAGTAGTTGAACTAGTTACTTTTAGCCATTTTGGTGTGTATGTATTGCCTATGTTATGTATAAGTGTTTAAGGTCCTAAAAGTGGTTTTAGTATTGGCTAAAAGTGACCAAACTTGCGTATTTGGCTCGTAAAGGTGAAAATCTAATAAATGGATTCTTAAGACCATGAAATTTGACAAGTTAGTAGATTTTAGTATTTTAAACTTATTGCAAAATTTCATTCAATTTGGATATTATAGGATAGGTTAAATTGATTAAAAACAAGAGAAAATCTGTAATTAAAGAATAGGGAATATCGATACGGGCGATGGCGTATCGATACGAGTATGCAAATTTGGGTTAGGTCAACGCTGGTCAACATAGCATACCGATACAAACTTTGGTGTTTCAGTACGAAAAGTCAACACTAGAATTTGGGATTGAAAAATGCATCGGTACGACTTCAAGACGTATCGAAACAGGTTTACTCATACCGATACGGCTACAGCTGTATTGATACGAGTTTTGGTCACTAGAATCTGTAAATTATAAATTGTACATGGCGTATCGATACGAACCTTTTGAGTATTGGTATCGATATAGGTAAATCAATTAAAAGTCTTGGTATCAGTTTTGAAAAGTTATAAATTAGTCACCTATTATTGTTGGGCTTAATTGAAGAGGTGTTTGAACTCCGATTCATGTGAAAATTGGCATGCTCTCTTATTATAGGTTGAACATCACTGTGGTAAGGCTAATTCCAGTAAAGGACCTGTAAAATACTAAAATTATTGATTAGCCCGTAAAGTTTGTAAAAGTTTTAAATTGGTCCCAATCTGAGATTAGTAAATTATATCGACTCACTGTTGCATTGTATGTTTTAAATATTGTCCTAAGACACTAAATAAACTACTGCATAGTTGTTGACTCACTGAACCATAGATTAAACGTGAAAATACGGTTCTGATTATTGTATTGTTTATCGGTAACACACTCTGACTTGGTTTTGTACCAGGCCGAGAAAGGGTTGTTACATTTATGGTATCAGAGCCAGGTTTAGTTGATTCTAGGACTAAGCCGAAGCCTATTGCATTCCTATTGTATTACTTTGCCACCTATCGGTTATTTATTGTGTATATAGTGACTTGCCGACTAACCCAGCCTCTTTATAATATATGTAACACCCTCAACCCGGTTTAGAAGAAAACTGGAATCGAAGATGTTACAACAAGGAAGACTGAAAATATGAACCAGAAAATTTCAAGTTTCTCTAATATTAATCATATGAAAGCCCTTAAATCCATTCTTCTTTATAAGTATGATTTATATCCATCACTCGGACAAGACATAGATTCAAAAGTTTATTTAATAGATACACTCATATATGGGTTACCTTGATGTATAGATTAAATAATAGTGAAATTAAAAACTTAACAAAGGTCATCTTCTTTTATTAGGATCTAATTACTTATTAATCATGAAATATAACATTGTATTCAAATCATAAGTATTATTCAAGATTAATCTAATTTGTTATTAGGGTAATGATCGAATTCAATAGTACTTAGCTTAGATTGTAAGTTGTTATCTAATTCAATTACAAACTAAATGCTCATTATCGTATAGATCAAAATATGTTCAAGACTGGCATATTTTACTAGCTTAATTACCAATTTTAACACATGATCATTATATTGTTTCTAAGATTCATTTATTATCCAAGCATGAATCATCCAATAAACCATGGCATTAAAGTCCCAAACCAACAAGTATCAACTTAAAACTACAACGAATTTCTAACACGAACAACATCTTACTTGGGGCATCATTTTTCATGAGTCTAATTAATTCTAATTAAAAACATCTATGTCATTCGAATTACAGTTTTCAATCATCCAACCTTGAGCTTCAAATATTCTATTGTACCAAAATATACTTCCATATTAACATTCATTCCTATGTAACTTGCATCACAAGACATCATTCTATTATCAATCTATCAAGACTTAATGATTAGGTAACCATTCAAATATCCAACAATCATCCATAGATATTTACATAACAAGTATTTACAACTAGATTCTTAGACAAATACAAAGTGACACCATCATAGGAGTATAAACATATGCTTAGATTCCTAAATCTATTGCAACGTGACTTGCAACATCAATCCATGAATGATCCTTGATTAAATATTTAGCCTGCAAAATGCCTGAGATGAATGCATTAGGTTTATATAGCCTAAGTGAGGTAGTAACATCAAATATTGCCAAGCATTTAACACATGAAATTCAATGGAACACACATCTGAATACACAACCATTTGTTAGCTTTTGTTATTTGTATCATGTTTTAACTTTTGTAAGTTTTATGGAGTTCAATAACTTATCCAAGAATCATTATAAAACATATCGATCTTATCAAAGATCAGCTTATCACATTGAAGTCTTCCTGAGACTTGTCAAAACCTCATTCGCTTTTGGATTTCTTATAACTTATCAAGTATTTATCAATGGTTCAATTCAATGTTTGTTGCTCATTCAATAGGGGCACTTAATCATTTCTTGTAAAACTTATACCATATGCTCATCAAGAGCCAATCATACTATATGCTCACCAAGAGTTGATCCTTCATCTTTTGTTCAATATTCTCTTGATTTCTTTTTCTTTAGATTCTATACATTTCTTGACTTTTAACAATTTGCTTTGGATCACAATTGGTTATGAATAACATTGGTTCATATTTGACCGTATAGGCCCAAGCAATACTTAGCTCAAAGCACATAGAAATGGTTAATATCAAAAAATATCAATCCTATCTTCTCTTCTCTATCCAACCAAACTGTTGCCAATCTCCGTAACCCCCCCCCGTTACCTCCTACTGTCTCCAATAAACATATCAATATAATGAGGCATCCCCCGATCCGTAGCTCATGGACTGTAGACCCAATATACCATGCATCATATCAAATGTATCCAAGGACTTCCATGATAGCCAACTTAAGTATTTTATCTTATACTTGACATTTGGGAAGTATCTTATTGTACAAGTAATCTTGTAACACCCTAAATCATAGCCTAGATGTATTGAAACCAATTGCTTAAGTTGATAGGTTAATTGAACCTAGAATTTAAGCTAAATTGATTAGTCATGGATCTAATTGAAAGAATGAAAGAACAAAGTGACCAAATTACGATGACCAACTTGTAAACTCTAGCAAGTTTAAAGAATGCATGCTAAAGTTTCAATATCCCATAGTTTCCCTTGATTAAGTTAATATTAAGGATAAATTAAGGGTTGTATTGGACATTTCACAAATCCAATAACATGGATTAGATGTTGTCATCTTTTTCTTCATTACTATTGCCGAATTGAAGAAGAGAGAAAAGAGAGAAAGGAAGCTTGAGGGAGAAAGCTTGAATACATGCCCTACAACCTTGATTTAGCTCGAAATTAAGTCTAGATACCTTAGTGAGTAAGGTAATTACTTGTTTCTCTTGTAAATTTCATGTTTGAATTGTTTGAATTGAAATTGAAATGTAATTCGAATGTATAGATGCTAGAAATGTGATGAACATGTAATCGACTCATGTATAATTGTTGGAATCGATCTCAAAACTGTTAGGTTGCATTACATGTTGAATTGTTGTCGTGTTATGCTGGAAATTATGTGTAAGGAATGGTGTAACATAACTAGGTTGTTGGAAATTTGAAATTATATGTTGATATAAGAATTGAATGGTTAGAACTTGTAATTGAGATATGGAATTAATGAATTGGACACGATCATGATTTGATAATGTAATTAAGGTGTTAAACAAGCTAAATTGTTAGCAACCAATGCTGGAAATGAAAGATAAAAGTATGAACATAGTCATATAGCATAGAAACTGTTTTAGTAAGAACCTAATGTGTAAACATGCAGAATTGAGCTTTGTAATCAAGTTACTCTGTTTTGGCTGCCTTGAAAAATGAATTAAAATTGACTAAAAATGTTTAGGATGTAATATGAAATGAATTATAGGGCCAAAACATTGGTTAAAATGAATTTAAGGAATTAAAATGTGAATAGGTGCAATCTGCCCAGAACTGCTCTGTTTTGGGCAGTAGTTTTGAAAATTCACCAAAATTTTTATAGATCAAATTCAGGGCTGAAATTTTAATGACATGATCCTTACTATGTCTACTTTTATTAGGTGAAAACAGAACTGAAAACTGGGTCTTATGATGGAAACTGTAAATAGAAATAACTGGACAGTGCAAACTGTCTAGGCAGTGTAAATGCTCTGTCTTTGAACAATAAAATATATTAATTGGCTAAGAACTAAAATGCAATTATATTATGATCTTAAAGACAATTTTGGTATCTTTCCAACGATATAAATTAATTGAAATTCCGACGTAGGAATTGAAAGATATGCCTGTTTAAGCATGTAGTGTGCAAGCTGCCAGGCAGCAGCAGTTAAGCTAGTTGGAAACTATTTTGTACATAGTTTTATTGGACTGTTCTATAATAGTTTGTGATAATTAGATCCTGCCTAGTCTTTTTTAATGAAATGTTGACAAAATTGTATGTAAATGTATATATGTATTGAAATAACCTTGCTGCCATGTTGAATTGTCTTGTGTATACATATTGACGAGTGTGTTTAATCATGAATTTGCTAGAGCAAGGAGTGAACTTGGTGGAAGAAGAAAGGGGAAATCATCCAAAGGCTAAGAACAAAGGAATATCTATACAAGACACTTGCTAGCTTGCTTGGATTGTATAGTGAGTGTAACTAACCGTAGGGTTAGGACTAGGTCCTAACCAATCTTGTTGGCATTTTTAACATGATGCATCATCATGCATATATATACATGAGTATGAATTGATAAATTGGTGAAGTATGATGCTAAATTGAATATTTGATCCATGTTTGAATGTTCTAGATTAATGTTTAAAATGCTAGCATGTAAATTGGTTCATTGAAGCTTGATGATTAATGCACATTGAATGACTTGTTCTTGTAAAATTGAGACTTGAAATGCTAGCATACATGAAATTGCTAATGTTGAATGATGAGCTAAGGCTCTAATGGTCTAAGGACCTCTTTCATGAAAGAAATTACCATGATCTTGCTCGAATGAACACTTGAATAAGCCTTGCTTGTTCTGATCTTGAATATGTAAACTTGAAACATGAAATGTAAGCTTGGATAGCCTTGGTTACTAGTTGCATAGGTAGGAAGGCATGCCTTAGAGTCTAGAGCTCTTGTGTAAGGGTGGACTACGGTCCAGGGCTAAGGCCCTTAATTGGGGACAGAATGAGGGTACGTATGTGGTCTTTGGCGACAGTAGGAGGGTTGACCAGCTCTACGGTGCATAATCTGGCAACAGTTGGTTGGAGACTCAAATACCTATCAAACTAAGAACCAAGGATTGTGTCAAGGATTGTACTAAGATAATAAACAAGCTAAAGTGAACTTGAAAATCTTGTTACTTGTTATAAAAGATATGATTCTATTGATTTCTTGTTACTTAAGTATGATAGCTTGGTAAACTACCAGGTTAATGCTAGAATTGAAATCCTTGCTTATTGCTTCTTGATGATCGAATGAAATGTCATGTCTATTGTTTCTTGATTGATCGAATAGTGTATCATGCCTATTGCTTATTGGTTGATCGAATAGTGTATCATGCCTATTGCTTCTTGGTTGATCGAATAGTGTATCATGCCTATTGCTTTCTTGTTTGATCGAATAGAAATCTATGCCTATGTTCACTTGCTTGCTTGTTTGAATCACAAAATGAGAACTACATGACCTTATAACCATCTATTGATCCTTCTCTTGAAAGCCTTAGCTAGGTTAAGTTGCTTAAAGACAATACATACATAAAACTTGACTAGTTTTAGGAGTTACCTCACTAAGTACAAGCTTTGTACTTACCACTTTTGTTTTCCATCCTTCCCCCAAAAATAGGTTAAAGCATTTGATCGTACTTGTCTTGGAAGCTAGAATCCTTGATCTTGAAGCAATCTCACAAGCAAGAAGCTAAAGTATGACCTCATACATCTTTTGTAGTCTCCTAGGATGTGGCACTAGTCTTGTATATAGAAGTAGTGAATCATGCATTTTGAGATCTTGAATGTTTTGTATAAGCATGTTCTTGATGGACCTATCATGTAACTAATTATATGACTTTAAGCTTGGTATGTAAACACTTTAAATTTGGTATAAATGTCAATGGTTGTTGCACATATCTTGTTAATTGATATGATCACTATATGTAGCCTAACTTGCTTGATCAAGTACCATGTGTGATTGAAATGTAAATTCTTGAATGGCACATGTCTAGTGAACCAATCCTGATTGCCCAATAGGATACATGATTCTTGTCTAGGATCTAGCCTTGAATGAAATGAACTATGATGTCTACCATGTCTAATTAATTTTCAAATGAATCACCATGCCTTGTAATTGAAGTAAAGTATTCAAACTTGATCATCTATTATATCTAAGTCATCGAATGCCTTGTAATGAAAATGTAAATGATAGTGAAAGTTTAAAATGGATCACATGCTTGGTTTGTAATGTATTCAAATAGTCTTTCTGGTTAGCTAAGTAATGTATGTTGTGTTGTTTGTTAGTTAAGGAACTCATTAATAGGATGAGTTCTTCTTGCTTGCTTGCTTTGTCTTGACTTGGTAATACTCCTGAACCGGGTTACAACTAACCCAGGGTAAGGGGTGTTACATTTATTGGCATCAGAGCTTTAGGTTTAGTCGATTATTGGACTAAACCAGGCTATCATGCATCATATAGGATACTTGTGCCACATAGGAGACTTGTATTGAATATCTTGTGTCTTGCTTATTAAATTGAACCCCTAATTATTCTATTTGAACGTAGAATGTCTAAAACAAAACTCAATCGGGATAATGAAAGTCCTGAAGGCTCCATGAATGAAGGAGATGGTGTGAGGATGGAGCAGAATCCTCTTCAACAACAAGCTCAACATCGAGCTCAAGCTGCTGCTCAACAGGAAGCTCCTGCTATCAATCCTGTGCAGCAAGAATGTCTTCTAAGTATGAAGGAGATGTTCAATAATCTTATATCTGCTTTAAAAAAAGATCATCCTATTGCCCCTACTATTGTTATGCCAAACTGAGCCCCGATTGACAAACTGCCTCAACATCGGGCTTATACCTTCACTAGCACCGATAAAGCGAACCCAAAAGTAGCTGAGTATTGGCTATAAGCCACTACTCGAATCCTAACCAAGCAATTACCTCTTCTTGATAAGCACAAGCTCGAATGTGCCATAGCTTTGTTGGTAGACGAAGCTTTAAGCTGGTGGGAAACTACTACACTGACTGTCCCTGCAGAAGTCGTGACATAGAAATTCTTCCTCGATGAATTTAAGAAGAAGTATATCAGTCAACAGTATTTGGCTGAGCGTCGGAAACGTTTCTTGTACCTTAAGGAAGGGGGTGACCTATTGAATAGTACATGAGCGACTTCTGCAAGTATTGCAAATACGGGTCATAATATATCAAAACCAAAGCTGATAAATGTCGGATGTTTATTGATGGACTGGATGATGAATTAAGTCCTATTTTCACTGCCCTGGGTATCACCGACTTCCAAAATTTGGTGAACCGGGTTATAGCAACCTAGGCAAAGATGAAGGCCTTAGAGAAACGTAAGAGTGGAAACTCCTTGGAAGATAAACAATCCAAAAATGATGACAAGCCACACTGGTAGTCAAAGAAAGCTAAACACTCTAAATATCACTCTTCAAATTATACTCGTGTCCAGAAGAGCAATTATATATCGAAACCTCAATCGGTAATCAAATTATTAGCCCCGATCATCTCTATTGATAGTACAGGGAATTCTGGTAAAACTATTCAGTATTCTACCTGCAAGTTCCGTCAAAAGCACCATACCGAGCAATGCAGAACTCAACAAAACTTGTGTTTCTTATGTGGAGCCTCAAATCACCATATCCGAGATTGTCCCCAGAATCCCAATAAGGTTCCAAGTCGAACTCATGGAAACGCTAGCTCAGCTCTCACCAATCAAAACAAGGGTCCTAAACAAGCCAGTCTAGAAATAAAGGGAGAGGTAAGGGGAACCATTCGAGTGCCCCTACTCACCAAGAATCTCGAGCCCCTGCTCAAATCTATCATATCCAAAGATTGGAAGATGAAGAAGCACCAAAAGTCATAGTAGGTACCGTTGAGCTAAATTCAACTTCTGTTTATGCTTTAATAGACTTGAGATCCACTCATTCTTTTATATGCTCATCTTTAATTGTCAAATTGAACTTGGAGACTAAAATTGTAAAACAAAGCCTTATAGTATCGAATCCTAAAAGGGGAATTACAAATATAAGCCTAATCTATAAAGAATGCCATCTGTATATTCGAAACATACCCTTTTTATGTTGATCTATACGTACTCCCAACATGTGAATTCGAACTAGTGCTAGGGTTAGATTGGTTACGCAAACATGAAGCCTAGGTAGATTGCTTAAATAGGAGACTGTATCTCCGGGCTTTAGGGAAGGAATCAATCCTCCTAATTGATAGAAAACCAACTTCAATCATTGCTTGTAACACCCTATCCCTGGGTTCGGGAGCGTTACCATAATGAAAGCAAAGCAATAGATAGGATAATTGTCAAACAAGTAACCTCGGTATACATAACTTGCAATGCACGTAACCCAAACCAAACATTACAAGTCGTACAATACATACAAGCAATCCATGTTAAACAAACCCAATATACATAGCATGCTAATTAAGGTACCAATTTGTTTCATTTCATACTTATCCTAAATTACCATTCATGTTACCAATCCATTCAATTCACATACATCATTCAACAACAATCAACAAGTGTAGCATACTTTACAATGGGTTACTATTAAACATGATTCAACTTTCATTCTTACTACAAGTTCAAGTACCCTATTCGATTGATACAATGTGGTCACTAAACACATTTCAATTAGCTTACTTGCATCTCAAGTTACTACTTATTCAACCAATTAACAAGTTCCATACAAAACATCCAACTTACACTATTATTACACATTCATGCCGTATTCGAATCCTATGGTGATCCCTAATCACATTTCATTTGATTCTTTACAATCAATAATACAATTTCATGGCAAACTTAGTTAAATACATTGTTCATGCATGCTTGTACATACCTTGGCTTCAATCTCTACATTGTCGATTCAAATCAATGGCCATAAGAACAAATGCATGATCATACACATTGGTCTAACATTCAAATTAAACAAGGTTCAACAAACATTGAAATTCTATCATATTATGCGCAACATTATACCAACTTATATACATATCAGCCAAGTCATATACATAGTTTAAATCATTCAAATTGGTTACATGATAGGCCCATTCAAAACATTACATATACTAGTCTTAACATCACAAAATGCATGATCAAGACTACCTATTACAAGTTCTAGTGCCACCAAACTAGGAGTATACAAAGAGTATGAAATCATACTTTCAAGCTTTCTTCAAGGTGTTGCTTCAAACCCAAGATATCCTCTTGAAGTATCTTTAATCTGTTATGGGAAAAATGAAGAGTACAATGGTAAGTACAAGTTATGTACTTAGTGAGGTAACACTAAGTCTAGCCAATTTCAAGTATACATAACCTAGTTTACATGCATTTCAAAGAATCAAGATCATCTCTACATGACACGTATACCATTCGAATTGCATAGGTAAACATAGGCAAGCATCACATATCACACAATAAAAATAGCAACATCCATCATGTATACATATAATGTCATTCGATTTGTTGCTTAGGTGACAAGTAATCCAAATACACCAATCACCAAGTAGGCATTCATACACAAAGTCATCTATACATTTCTTTCATGTGAAGTAACTAGTTATACAACCATTCATGTATCATCTTTCAAACCAAGGAAGTTCATTCAAGAATCTTACAATTCAAGCAATGTTCATATCACACAACCAAGCAAACAATGTTCATTCAAGTTATTAAGTCATCTTATATCACCCTTGGCAAGTATTTTAATAGATAATCAAATCTTCAACAATATGCACCGAAGTGCCAATATGCACCGAAGTGCCAATATGCACCGCGTGCCAATATGCACCGTAGTGCCAATATGCACTGTCATACCAATATGCATCGTAGTGCCAATATGAGCTCAAGATTCTAAGACATACCCTCCTATCTATCCAAACTAGCTACCAAGGTTGTTGATTATCCATTTCATTCAAGCTTTATAGATTTCAATATCCAATACAAGATTATGTCATTCAAAGGCCAAGCCCTTAGGCTTATGGAGTCTTAACTCCCAAGACAAAACTATCCATGCCATCGAATGACATGAATACAAAGTGGTATCATTGTTCAATTCATTTCAACCAACCATGTATATCAATCACAAACACATCCATATGCATGCAATGTGCGTACCTTATTCTCCAAGCAAGCATGCCATTTCTTACCTTTGGCATAAGAAATGCAATATGGAAAGCATTTCATTACATTTGCTTAACACTCAAGTAAACAAATAGATCATGGCATCAAACAAGTTGTCATACATGTCATTCTTCCCTTAATTAGCCAAATATGTATTAGGTCATGTTACATGGCAATTACATTGAATTAAGACAATAACAAGGTCGGTTAGGACCTAAGTCCCAACCCTAAGGATAGTTACACTCACAATACTCCTAGCAATTCAATTGTCTTGTATACAAATCCCTTTGCCTCTAGCTTTGGGTTGACCACTTCTATCTTCCTCTTCCCCAACTTGCTGCCCTTGGTCTAGAAAGCATAACACATACATTTCATCAAAATAAGCACATAATGTCACATAATTATAGTAGCAATGTTACCACATTGGTACCTAATATTTATCTACTATTTTTATGCTTTCTTTCAAACATTTCATACTAGTTCATCTCTACATTTTTATTACCTCATTTTAAGACATAACTGGGCAGGTCACAATGTCCCAAAACTGTTTTGGAAACAGTTTGCATGTAGGTGTAAAAACAGTCCCAAACTGCCCAGGACACTGCTGCCTGGCAGTTTCCACACTGTCCCTTTAAATGGTCATATCTTTTAATCTGTGCGTCGGAATTTTGATTACTATACACCGTTGGAAATATAAAAATATTTTATATATGGTCATATATGGCTTGCATTTTAGTTCTTAGCCAATTAATACAGTTAATTGTTCAAAGACATGGCATTTACACTGCCTGTACAGTTTGCACTGCCCAGTAATTTCTATTTACAGTTTCCTACATAGGACCAATTTTCAGTTCTGTCTTCACCTAATGAAAGTAGACATACTAAGGATCATTAAAATTTCAGCCCTGAATTTGATCTATACAATGTTTGGTGAATTTTCAAAGTGACTACCCAGAACAGAGCAATTATGGGCAGATTGCACCGATTCACAATTTAATTCCTTAAATTCATTTTAACCAATGCTTTGGCCTTATAATTCATTTCATATGACATCCTAAACTTGTTTAGTCAATGTTAATTCTTTATTCAAGGCATCCAAAACAAAGCAACTTGGCCGTATAAAAGCTCGATCCTGTAATTCTTGCAACTGTAACTTGAGCTCCCGAAGTTCAGCAGGTGCCAAACGATATGGCGCCATCAATATGGGTGTTGTACTAGGTAATACATCAATTCCAAATTCTACCTCTCTATCTAGAGGTAATCCCGGTAATTCTTCTAGGAATACATCTAGGAGTTCCTGGACCGTAGATATATCTTCTATTTTCACCTCCCGCTTCAAAGTATCACTTTCAAGAGTTGAATAGGTTTCACAATGATCCATCAACTTCTCATTCTTAGCAACAGTCGAAATAACATCACTATGATGATTCGGCTTCTCACCCATGAATAATATTCATGATCCATCTAGTGCCTTTAAAGTTGATCTTTTCAATTGGCACACTGCCACAGCATCATATGCGAATAACCAATCCAACCCCAATATTATTTCGAATTCAGAAAATGGTAATTCCATAAGGTCAGCGGGGAGATCCACATTCTGAATTCTAATAGGACATTGACGGAAAATTCTTTTGACCTTAGCACTCTAGCCTAACGGATTGGTTGCTACCACCTCACTCGAAATTAGTTCTACTGGAATGTTTCTTTCTAGTATGATTCTAGAACTAATATATGAATGAGTGGAACCAGGATCAATTAGTGCAAAAATAGGTCTATCAAAGAGTTCAAGCATACCTGATATCACATCGGGATCATCTTTACTCTCGGTTGTCTTGATATTATATACACGAGCATGAGCTTTTCCTTTTAGGTTGGATGCAACTTCTGATGCACCTTGATGATAATTCCAACCTCAGTTTCCTTTATATTTTTGAGAAACAACTACCGATTGATTTTCCCATAGTTTTGGGCATTCGCGTTTGAAGTGTCCCGATTTCCCACATTGATAACAAGTTATCTCTAGTGCCAACCAACATCGACCCCAATGTCTTTTTCCACAAAGTTTGCATTTTGGTTTAATCTGACTTTCATCACCTTTAGCACCACTCATTTTAGACTTATCAGTATAAGAATTCATCTTAACTGACAACATTGACCCGACCGACCGTTGCTGCTGAAATCCTTTACCATGTTTAGACCATGGTAAAGCACTAGGACCTCCAGATCGCTTGGCTGACTGGGCTTTCCTCTCCGAGACTTCTTCTTGATCCACTCTTTTCATCCCTTTAGCTTTGTTTACTGCTTCTTGAAATACGGATAAATCATGAGCAACTAAGAATTTATTGAGATCGGGATCCAAGCCTCCCACTAATCTGGTAACTCGATACTTCTCAGTTGGAAGGAATTCTGTAGCAAACTGGCTAAGCTTATTAAACTCACATTCATATTCATATATTGATCTGCCTGCTTGCTTCAAATTCATAAATTGATTACTCATATCCTTGATGAAAACATCCCCAACGTACTTGTTCCGGAACTCTTATAGAAAGAATTTCCAAGTAACTCATTCCTGAGGAATCTGAGAAGTAATAGTGGTCCACCAAATTCGAGCAGGTCCCATCAAAAGTGATGTTACACCTTCAAGTTTTCCTTGATCATCACACCGGATAGTATCCAACATAATCTTAATATCATTTAACCAGAAGTCCGCAGACATCGAGTCAACATCAGAATCACCTTAAAATTCTAATGCCTTCAGCTTCCTCAGCTCCCTAGGTACAGATACTGGTTTCTGTCTATTTAAAATATCATCTAACGCCTGCAGGAACAGTCCACGATCCTGAACCGGTATGTCTTGTTGTCCTTGTGCCGGTGTCTGACCTTGATATTGCTCGTGAGGTACATTCTGATTTACCTCGTCACTCTCCCTCTGCACAGGGGACCTCCGGTTCAAATGTATGTCTAGAACCCTGATAGTCCAACATCTGAACAGAACACATTTTTAACAAAATTCTTAATATAGAGTAGTATTACTAATTATAGAGCATCAGAATGTCTACACATAATCATTAGTAATTATGACATCCTAGTGGCATGTATACAATTCTCACTCAATTTTTATACAGAATCGACTAAACCTAAAGCTCTGATACCAATCAATGTAACATCCATTTGCCGTATTTATCACCAAATACGAGTCAGTGATGTTATTAACCAATTTTAAACCCTATTATTTCTTTTCCATAAGAAAACAGGCAGCCTGCACTACTTTACTTAAAAATTAAAAAAAAAAAATTAGACATCGAAAGTTCATTCTAAAATTTTATAATTAAATTAGATTCATTAAGATTTCTAACCATATAAATTATTAACCTAAACTCATTACATAAAAATTCAAATAAATCATTAAATTCACGTCACATCCCCAAAATACTGAAATTCTGCTTCCCTATTTTCTGACCTTCCATCGAATAAAAATTCATAACTTTTTACATATAACTCGAAATTAGTCACCGTTAATTTTGTAAGAAACTAGACAAAAGTTTCAGTTCATACATATAAGATTCACGTTCTAATTCCAATTGTGGAATTTATGCTGATTTTTCAAACACACTGCTTTTACATGCATTTTTCTGGACAACTTTTTAATCTTTCCATCTTTAAACCCATATTCACTAAAACCTAGTCCATTATCATTTATAGACATGATAGGACTCACTTGGTTCATTGTCCACATTATAACAACTATTAACCAACCACATTTGGTAATAAGTTATTACAAACCCCACTAATTATACATGTCATCTAGTACATTTCAAAAAGGAAGGATGGATGTCAATACATTACTATGAGTATGGAGATATACCACCCAAAATAAGCAAGTGATGCTCGGCTACTCTTCCTATGTAGCTCCTGTAAAACCTACGCATAAAATTCATCATACGCTAAGCATATTCTTAGTGAGGCAAAACATTTAATTCAAATACGACTTACATGGAAATCAATATAATAAAATAACAATGCATATAGTCACTTTCATTTTATGCTTGCTAGCATATATGACATGATATGTATAATAACAACATATTACATGGTAATAACATTAATTCTTACCAATACCACTGCCATATTTATCATCGAGCTTTCAAACTTTTCATTATGTTTTCAATTCATTTAGCCCAAGTATCGATTTAACAGAATTTTATGTACACGAGTCACCCCCCATACCCAACCTTTAATGAGTATGTGTATTATTTGCACCGTAGTGCTTAGCACCCAAAGTTCTCCCTCAATGAGAATTTATGATATTACACCGAAGTGTTTAGCACCCGAAGTGCTTTCTCATTGAAATTTATACACTGTCTTAAAATATTTAGACAGCTATTTATGACTCTATGGATATCCAACTACACTTTTAAATCTCTATATCATACATTTGGCTTAATATCATCACATTTATCATCAATGGCAACATGTAACATTTTATATCAATATGGGGCAGTTCATACCCGAAATAACCTTTCAATCCTCACCAATGTAATAATCAAATAATCAATAACATAAATAATACCATGATATGTATGCAATTGTACTCACCTTGACACTTTACAGAAATCAAATTTTACTAGCCTCACTAAGTTCGGTTTACACTTTGGATCTTCTTTCTTCACCCGGTTGATCTCGTAATTGTTTGTTATCCGTATGTGCATTAAATACATAACACAAGCAATCTTTAGCACATGTTTAAGCCTTACTAACACGTGTACAACCCAAGTTGGAAAATTCAAGTTTTGCAACTAAAGGCTATTTTACAATAACAATACTTCCAACACTTGATTCTAGTCTTGAATTGCACATTGAAATCACTAAATTAATAATTCCATCTCAAACCCTAAATTATCTCTCTTAGGGTTTATAATCTAAAATTTAGGAACTTTAACATTTGAACTCCAAATCCAAAAAGTGTAATATCAAAATGATCCTTGAACAATAGCAAACCACATAGCTACAATTTTTGAACAATTCACAATTTCTAACCTATTTCACCAAATTTGTAAAATTTACAAATTGATCCCAACATGATGTTTTCTTCATTCTAATGACATAATTTAACTTAGAAAACATCATTCTACTCATTTCCAATATCAAAATAATTTTCACAAAATTTCCCTTAATTTTCCTCTATTTGCCGGATAGTCCCTCTTGCTTTCTTCATTGATTTTTCATCATTTCAAGCATGATAACAATATTACAACATCATTTCTTACATGCTTGAACCTTAAAACATGAAACACAAACATGTCCTTCATCCAACCTAATCTCAAACCTCAACTTAGAGACATGGAAACTAAGCAAAACTTATATCCAAAAAAAGAGAATTCAAGGGAGATCAATTTCTTATTTCATGTCTCAATCCAAAAACCAACTAAATCAAGCCAAAAAATTGAATCAAAATTTCTTCTTACCTAGCTATGGAGTTCACGACAAGCTTGGAGAAGATGAACCAAGTATTTCAACTTTTTCTTTCTTTTATTTTGATGACAAATGATTATTAATCCTTAAACAAAAAAATATCTTTAAAATAGTCAAATGATTACTTTACCCTTGGATTATAACCAATTACCATCCAACACCTATAATTTATCTTCTTCCATAATCAATTATACCTTAAAAGTATAGGTGAAATGACCAAATTCCCATTAATGAATCTAGATATCTACCAAAATGCCATTCCATCACCTATACAAAATACTAGATAGAATTGAATCTAAATCGATTCAAAAAGATTCAAAATTTCAATGTCATATTCCTCGAGTCTTTCTAAGACTCCCTTCAAAATTTTATAAGATTCTGAGCTCATTCGGTTACCCGATTTCCATTTTAACTTTAACCGTAAATTCCCAATAATAGAAATATCATATCGAACCAAGGTTTTTATATTCAATCCATACCCTTAAGTGATCTGTTTAATTATGACATAAAAATATTTATTGGGAAAATGACCATGTTGGTCCTTGAACTTCTCTCAACTTTTCACTTTAGCCACCAAACTTTGAAAATTTTCATTTTAGTCACTAAACTAGAACCACCAACTTTTGTTTCATTACGTTTTGATCACTAATCCAGTAACGATATATTACAGGAAATGAGAAATTTAACATGTAATACTTATCTTTCTCATTTAATTCAATGTAGTCACTTAAAATTGGTCACTTATTTCATTTATTCTTTCAATTAGATCCTTGACTAATCAATTTAGCTTAAATTATAGGTTCATTTAAGCTGTCAATTTATGCAATTGATTTCAATACTTCTAGGCTAGGATTTGGGGTGTTACATTGTTGTTATGGTATTACAAGATGAATTTGAATTCGGCTTACCTAGTATGCTAATCGTGTCTGAATTTGTTGATGTTTTTCTCAAGGAACTCCATGGTCTCCCTCCGATCCGAAAAGTAGAGTTCGGGATTGAAGTTCCACCTAAAAACAACTTCGGTGTCCATCACTTCATATCGAATAGCACCTGTTGAGTTGAAGGAACTCAAAAAGCAACTCCAAGAGCTACAAGACAAGGGTTTCATCCGACCTAGCTCGTCTTCTTGGGGTGCACCAGTCCTGTTCATGAAGAAGAAAGCCTATTTGAGTTCTCAAGGTGCAAGATGATCGGGTCTGCGTGCCCAATGATGAATCTCTTCGCATCGATATCCTTAAATAGGCTTATTCGAGTTCTTTCTCTATCCACCCGAGTTCTGTAAAGATGTACAAGGACTTTTGGGAACTCTATTGGTGGCTGAGCATGAAGCAAGCCATACCTGACTTCATATCCAAGTTCCTTACGTGCCAACGTGCTAAAGCAGAGCATCGTGTCCTACTAGGTTATTGCAACTTATTGATTTACCGCAATAGAAGTGGGAGAAGATCACTATGGACTTCGTTAGTGGTCTACCTATAACTCCTACTAAGCACGATGCTATTTGGGTCATTGTGGACTGTTTCACCAAGTCAGCCCATTTATTACCGGTTAGAATGGACTACGATCTTCCTAAGTTGGCTGACTTGTACATCAAGGAAGTAATTCGACTCCACGGAGTACCACAATCAATCATCTCTAATTGAGATCCTCGTTTTGCTTCTCGATTTTGGAGAACATTGCGAGGAACTCTTTGCACCAGAGTTAACCTTAGTACTGCTTTCCATCCACAGTCTGACGGCCAGTCAAAAAGGGTAACTTAGGTAATCATTGCAAAGTTCCTTTCATTGAATAATTGAAAATGTGTATTGTTATTGAACTCTTTCTTACAGATTCTAGAAGACATGATGCGTGCATGCATTATTGATTTTGGCGGATCTTGGGAGAAATCCCTACCTCCCATTGAGTTTGCTTACAATAATAGCTATCAAGCTTCCATTAAGATGGCACCATATGAAGCGTTGTGTGGCAGACGTTGTAGAACTCCACTGTGTTCATCTGAGCTTGGGGAAGGCAAGGTGTTGGGCCCTGACTTACTTCGGGAAACTGAAGAACGAGTTACCATCATTAATGACCGCTTAAAAGCTACCTTTGACCGATAAAAGGCCTATGCAGGTCTAAAGTGAAGGGATATACAGTACGAGATTGGTGAGAAATCCTTCCTCAAGGTTTTGCCATGGAAGAAATTATGAGGTTTGGCAAAAAATGAAATCTTAGTGCCCAATTCATTGGACCTTTCAAGGTTTTGAGAAAGTCTTCCATGTGGCTTACCGACTATTGTTACACTCAGAACTGAGTAAGATTCGTGATGTATTCCACGTATCGATACTCCGATAATATCTCTATGACCCTTCGCATATCATAGAGTCTAAATCTATAGAAATTCAACCTAACTTGTCATATGAAGAGGAATAGGTTCAGATTCTATCAAAGGAAGATAAAAGGCTTCGCAACAAATATGTTCCATTGGTTAAGGTGCTCTAGAGGAGACGCACTGTTAAATAAGCAACCTGGGAACCGAAGGAGACAATAAAGAAGCAATACCCTCATCTCTTCGTTTTAGGTAAAATTTGAGGATGAATTTTTCTTAAAGAGGGGAGTTATAACACCCCGAAAACTGGTCTAGTCAGAATTGGGTTCCGGCAATGGAAAGCCCTACACCGTAAAAGCCCAAATATTGCATTGAATTTGACAGTGTGGTCAATTATATTGATATGGGACTCTAATTGAGTTAATTTACTAAGTAAGGACCTTATTGAATTTATTGACAAGCTATTTAGTGGCTAAATTGTGAAAATTGAACAATTCAGGGGCAAAAGTATTAAGTATAGAAAGTCAAGGTACTAACTTTGTGATTAGCCCCTCCACAAGCTTAATCATCCAAATACGTGGGGTATTCTGATGAAATTCCTTCACTTGAAGGAAAGCTTAGCTATTAGAGCTAAGTTAGGAAATAGGGGAAAATAAGAGAAAAAGCTCACCATGAGCTAAGCTAGCTCCTTTCTTGTCTTCTACCAAGCAAGCACCACCATTGTTGGTTGAGTAAAGCTTTGCTTTCCTTTAGAATATTGATTCCAATCAATCTCTATAGCTTGATTAAGGTAAGCCCAACTATTGGCTATCGAATTTAAGCTAAATCCATGAAGGATTTGAGCTATGGATATTTCTAAACCCTAGCTTGGTCCTATAGGAACTCCAAGCTTAATTCTTTATTGATCGTATAATTCAACGTCTTTATTGGAATTATTGAAAATATTGTAACCTCTGTTCCATGTTGCTTTGAATAGCTCAAACCATTCAAGGTGAACAATCACCTTCAACATCAGATTCCATCCAACAAAGGAACAAAGGGGTTGTCATCCGAGAGCCATAGGAGCTTCAGAAATTAAGGTGAGTGTAGTCGGAGTCTAGGGATTAAACTAGGAGCGCTTTCCCGATTTCATTGATGTTGAATTCTGCATAGCTAACCTTTTTGTTATCTCCATTGATATCAACATTGATTGTAACACCCCCAAACCGGCTTAGAAGTAAACCGAGCTAAGAGGCGTTATAAAACAAACACAAGCCATTATTTAGAAAACTTAACACAGTTTGGTCCCGCATAACTTTGAAATTTAGGGTAATTTAAAACTTTTTGAAAGTTTATTTTGAGCTCAAGACCTTGACTAAACACTTGATCACTCCAATAAAAAAATTACCGACATTTATTAACATCTTCAATCACTCACAAGCAAACAACCATACGGAGGCCTATATAGATAAGTTGATTGAGGGGCTATCAAACAAAGTGAGAATGAAGTTCTACATTGTTTTCTCGACCTATCTTAACTTATACCACTAAACCCATTGCCTATCATACCTTAGCATGTTCCTTGTTAACTTATCAAGGTTATAATAAGAAGGATCTTCATTAAGCCCAACCCCATTTAAATGCTACACCATAACACAAAGAGACAATAACCAATTCTTATTCCAGTTTAACCAGGTATAGCAGTCTTAAAATTTCAAGACATTAACTCATTGAATTCATAATACCAACGAAGACCAACTAATATACCACACGAAAAACCCTCAATGAGACATCATATGTTTGAAGACTCCTAATCATTTTCTTAGCCGTAGTTAAAACCATTATCATTTTCAACCATCTTTTGAATCAAGATTATCGTATTGTGTGTCCTCATTGAAGTAAGTAAAATTCTACTCATTCAACATACATGCTTGGCATTCAAATTAATCTATATCATGAAATACTAATGGTTAACCTAATAGCAAACATCATACATCCTCTCCTTTAAAGATTTTTATATGGTGTTAGTTGAATGTTTATATATCTATAGATATATCTATCAACCCTTAAGCATACGAGATAGCAAACGATTCATCGGCTTACGACACGCATGTATTTCTAAACAATCAGCGCACATAATCAAAGCACCCACTCAAATAGCAAATGATCAAGAAGGAATAGAAATAGAGGCCCATTACATCTTACAGCACTTCTAGATTATCAAATTAATTACACCATGACAAAGATGCTCTTAAATGCAAAATGCCAACTTATTAACCATGTACCACCATCTAGAAGGTCATGAGAAGTTACGACTATACTTCCCGGTGCTTATGATCTCATCCAAACTCAGTAGGGAATCAAGAGCATTAATACCCTGAAAGGCAACGGAAGAAATGTGTAAGCTAACACTTAGTGAGGTAGATTATAGCCAAGCAAATAATGAAACCGTCTTTTATTGTTTTTTTTTTCTTTTCCAACAACCTGTTTCTCAAGGGGGGTATCCTAAACTTGGACAGAAGAATTAAGTAATCGAATTATTATTGTTCTTTCGTAAGCAAGAAGACTTCTCACAAGTTTTTCGCATCACATTTAACATAACTCGGGCACCCACATGTATACATTTGTGTAAGGTATCCGCCTGACAAGAGCATTCTTTCTTAAGATATTTTAAATATTCTTACTCATTCTCACTTGAACGATTAAATCACTTAATTGAAGAGGCAACCCATTAAGGTATATTTATTTATCCAAAATTTTGTTCATTAGCCTTGATTTATTCTAATGTGCTAATACTTGAATTAATTTCTTGACTTAGAGTACACCCTTTTTGAATTTTCCCTTCTATTAGGAGCGAATTAAGAAATGGGTCACTAGTTATGAATTAACAATATAGCATGTCACAGGCAGTACTAGATCTTATCATGATTTATCAGATAACTCATTACCTCAATACTTTCATTACTATTCTTCATGATCACATTAATCTATTGCTTGCCTGATTTCTTTAGAGTCTTTGAATTAAACATTACTTGACACCGAAGATACTATTATAAACATTCCATGAACATAGTTTCTTCATGATATGGTATTCTAATATGATTTAGTTAGAATCTACAATATTTTGATTTACAAGATATCAAACTTAATTTGTAAACTTGGTTTACAATCTCCTCTTTCATACAATACATAGATGATTATGTTACTCCTTTTTGGGTCACACTACCGAGTGGATTAACAAGCATAAATAAAACTACTAATTATTCAAGTGGAAGCCTTAATTTAGTTATACTACAAGGTATTAATCTTAATTATATGTTGTGCAATGTCGACCTCCAAGGTACCTTAATCTCAACATGAGATTCAAAACACTTATTCGAACCAAGGGGTGTGATTAAGTGACTATTTAGGTACAATTACTATTCATGTAGTTATTCCAGGTGATTCATTAACACGAGTCATGATCTATATCATTATCTAAGTCAGACCTTTATAGACATATTTTCGAATGGGTATAAGTCTTTGATTAATAGAGTACATAAAATTAAATTTCCAGTTTGTCGTTTACTAACAATATATATATATATATATTCACACAATAACATTCGCATACTTCTATTGTTACTCACTCAATTCACAAATAAACCAGCAATTGCACACAAATAAACGACTCAGCAATAGCCATTTAGTCGTACACAAAGAACATTCAAAGGAATTCCCTAAATATAGTATACTTTTCACGCTTGAAACATTAAGGAGCACATAGAACCCTTATTTTGCATAATCTTAACAGTTCAAACTTTACTTAACTTGTAAGTTATTAGTTATAGCATGAGATATTCAAGGGTCTAAGTTCCGTGAACATTAATAAAATTTCTATAACATAGTTAATAATTTCCCTTGAAGATCATGTGTATCGAGTATTTATCACATATATACATCTCTTATCTCAAAGTTCATACCATTTAACAAGTTATACTCACTGGGTTTCCTTACTTACAGTATTAGAATAAGTTCTCAAATGAACTACATTATATCATATAAGAAACAACCCATTAATACACAATACATATTTCTTGGTTAAGAAGTACCATGATTATTTTATTTTTAACTATTTCATTCGTTCTTGTTTTATTATAGCCTTGAGAATCGAATTCTCAGTCTAGGTACACAAGTCCCCAACCAACTGTTGCCCATGAAAACATATGGTACTTGTAGTACCAGTCAATCCCTCCTACTGTCGTCAAGTTACCACACAACTTCCCTCCTTCTGTCGCCAAATAAGGACCACTGTCCCGGACCGTAGTCCACCTCTAACACTGAGCTCTATGGACTCTATGACATGCCAATTATACCCTAAGACTGACTCGAGACCAATGCTTTAACTTTAAACATCTTTCTTTAAATAATATGAGCATAGCTCTAAACAATATCATAACAATATTTCATACCCCTTCTCACTTCGGGTATATTTATTCACCTTAAGTGAACCTTCATCATTTCATTCCCTTGTTTGAATGACATTGTTGCCCACATTTCCATCATCAAATTTCATTTACAATTTCTTGGTTAATACGATAGCAATTGTACACACATTAAGTTTCAAGCAAACAAAGGGTTTATTCCTTAACTCATAATCAAGCCCTTTTTTCATCATTAGTTCGAATAGGTTCATAGTTAAATACATAGTCGATGTATTTTATTACATGCCTTATTAATTCAATAAGGGGTTATATAGCATTTTCAATTCGTAATTTCACAAAAGGTCTAGCATGATCAAAGCTTATTCATTAATATACCACATCTCCATTCACAACTAACTTACATATACTTATGAAGTATCCTATAGTATTTCTCCCTCTTTTAATCATACATTGACATAACCTTCTATTCAGCAATCATTCATAGCAAAACCAACCACATACATCTTAGGTAGCTTTCAACTAGCAAACTTTCATAACATCACATACCTACTCATGCATATAGCATCCAACTAATAAGCACTTCATAATATATATATATATATATATATTGAGTACTTTAAAAGTACGTACCTTGTATCCGAGCTTAGCCCCATTATACAAAATTAAACTTTTAAGATCATACAAAATTAATTAAAATAAACAAATGAAGTTGCTCGGGATAGTTTCGCTCTATCTCGAGACCTTAAACTACGCTCACCTGATATCCCGAAGTTACGGGATACCTGAAGCCCTTTCAATAATGCTACTAAACCAATTCTTCTCCTAGCTCATTCATAGTCTAAAATTAACAAGGGATACAATTACATGTATTAGCATCATCTCAACCAAAAACAAGGTAGCAAGCTTTTATCATATTTCAAACAGCCTTAAACCTATATTTACTCATTCACAAACACCTTACTTTCATGCATACTTGTTCACATGCTAGTCAAGCAACTCCTTGATGTTTAATCAATTCAATCTAACTCATAACAGCCCATTAACTCTTATGTTCTTACAAATTTGCCCAATTAGACATATGTATATATATTTACACATTAAAAACAATTCATTTAGTTTCATTTTATTCACAACAGGGCAATTTAGACCTATAATCATTATTTTGCTTAAAACTGTCCAATTTATCCATAAATGCACATGACAAGGTATCTTAAACATTCATACATTTAAACATACATGGACAGTCCAAAAACAATTTCTAATTTCTATAAACCAGTCCCAAAATCTATAAAAACTGTTCCAATATTCATCTTAGAAAAGCAGTCCCTTAAACCCCTTTAAAATAGTCCATATTTACTCGAAAAACAGTCCAGATTTTGTGTTCGAAACTAGAAATAGGCCTTCCCTAGCATTAAGCATGCAAAACTGTTTTTAAGACAGATTTTATAACATTTCCAGTAATTGAAATTCAGCCTTAGATATGCTTAAAAATCTCAGATGGAAAACTGTTCTTACCTATTATTAAACAATTCATGATATACATAGTTTATTTTCTATATACTTCTCATGCTTCAAATTCAAAAGATAATCCAGTTCAACACAAAATAGTTTGAATCTGACCCTAAACTAATCTCTTTTCAATTACAAATTTTTGGTAACCTTTTAATCTCAAGCTTAATATTTCCATAAACAGATCCTATGTTCATTAAATCATTTTCATAGCAAAACATTTTCCCCAACACTCAATGATCTAATTTAGCATACAAGAAAAACAGATTCGCAAGTATACTCATTCTTTTCTCATACGCATCAATTAACCAAAAGACTCACAAAGAGTTAAAATTCTTCAAGATTTCAACTATTCATTCTACTCTTTTACACACAAGAACTTTTATCATCACATACCATTTCCTAATCAACAAAAAGTGAAAAACAGTAACAACTATACCTTAAGATAAGATTGTCTCTCGAATTAATGTCTCCACTTGCTAGATTAATGACCACTCTTCTAGCTCTCTCTCTAACCCCTCATTTTTCACATGGTTCGGTGTTTTTAATGAAAAGAAGAAGATGATGAATCCCTTTCCATCTCAACCGAATGCCTATCATTTGGTTTTTAATAATTTTTTCATACTTATTTAATTACGAACAATGCCAATCTCCTCGGCCAAAATTAGGGGTGTTACATTTTTATTGTCACCGATATTGCTATTGTTATTGAACCTTGGATTCGAAAGTACATTGGATACAATAGAATTCACGAGATCATTGGTACGAGTTGATTACGGTCCTTGGTTATGGCCTTTACTATGGCGAGGTGGAGGGATGCTGTGATATTGGTCAATTGGCGAGGCGGAGGGACTAGACCATTCACTGATTTGGCAAGGTGCAAAAATTCGCATATCCATTATCTTGATTCGATCCAAGGAATAATACTGAAATATGTTATAATTGTCATTGAACATGAACCGTCGCATTATTAATGTTAAAACATGATTTGGAATGCATGTCATTGATTTTGCTATTGATTATGGCCACCTCACTAGGCAAATTATGCCTAATGCATTCATCTCATACATTTCAAGTTAAAGGAGTCAACGTTACGAGATGGGGAAGTTGAAGGTTTTTGGCAAGTCACTACGAGCATAAAGTAATGTATATTATCCCTACAAACTCCTAGAATGGTGGCAAAGTAGTTGAACTAGTTACTTTTAGTCCTTTTGTTGTGTATGTATTGCCTATGCTATGTATAAGTGTTTAAGTCCGTAAAAGCGATTTTAGTATTGGCTAAAATGACCAAACTTGCATATTTGGCTCATAAAGGTGAAAATCTACTAAATGGATTCGTATGACCATGAAATTTAGCATGTTATTAGATTGTAGTATTTTAGACTTGTTTGCAAAATTTCATTGAATTTGGATATTGTATGATAGGACAAATTGATTAAAACCAGATAAAATCTGTCATTACAAAACATGCATATCGATACGTGCGATGGCGTATCGATAGGAGTATTCATATTTGGACCAAGTCAACGATGGTCAACATAGTGTACTGATACAGACTTCGATGTATCGGTACGAAAAGTCATCACTAGAATTTAGGATTGAAAAATGCATCGATACGGCTTTAAGGCGTATCGAAACATGTCTACTCGTACCGATACGGGTAGACCAGTATCGGTACGAGTTTTGGTCATTGGAATCTGTAATTATAAATTGTGCATGGTATATCGATACGGACCTTACGAGTATTGGTACCGATATAGGTAAATCAGTTGAAAGTCTTGGTAACAGTTTTGAAAAGTTATAAATTGGTCACTGATTATTGATGGGCTTAATTGAAGAGGTGTTTGAACTCAGATTGATGTGAAAATTGGAATGCTCTCTTGTTATGGGTTGAACATCATTGCGGTAAGGATAATTCCTATAAAATATGGAAATTATAGATTAGTCCCTAAAGCTTGTAAAAGTTTTAAATTGTCGCAATCTAATATTAGTAAATTATATCGACTCACTATTGCATTGTATGTTTTAAATATTTTCCTAATACACTGAATTAACTATTGTATAGTTGTTGACTTGCTGAACCATAGATTAAAAGTGAAAATACGGTTACGATTACGGTATTGTTTATTGGTAACAAACTCCAACTCGGTTCTCTACAAGGCCGGGAGAGGGTGTTACACAAATGGAATAATGGAGTCACACTCCTCTTGAACATTCGAATATGGAGCTAAGCTCACTTCAAGAACATGATAAGATATGAATTATAAATGACTTGGTTTCGAGTCGGTCATAGGTATAGTTGGCATGCCATAGAGTCCAATTGAACTCGTGTTTGGGGAGGACTACGATCCATGGACTTCGATCCTTGTGTGGCGTCAGTAGGAGAGATATGTTTTTGTCATTTGGAGATAGTATGAGGGTTGACCTGTACCTTGTGTACATTATGTTTGGCGACAGTTGGTTGGAGATTCGAGTACCTAGACTACTTGACTACCAAGGTTACAAAATTTAAAATAAGATTGAAAGAAACTCTTAACAAATTAATAAAATTATTGATTTCTTGCATGATAAGTTAGACTTGATAATTACTATTTGATCCATCCTCTTTGATATGATAATGTACTTCAATCATGTTGGAAATCAATTATAATATGGCCACTTGATATATGATGATTAGTTGACTTGATTATATGTTTAAAAGGGTTGATACGATGATTGGATATTGTGAGATAATTAGTCCATGCTAAAAGTAAATTGGTAGCTTTGATAATTTCATGTTACCTTGCTATTATATTCCTTGTTATACATCCTTATTACCTCACAGTATGCTTGATTCTTGAGGTATATATGAATGAATGATATGGTATGCTTAATAAATGGAAATGTATTTGATATTATAATGGATGAAATTGATTGTTTGTTGTATTCCTCGACATGAAGATGTGTGTGCTAAGAAATTAGGAAACTAATGATAGGAAGTTAGTTAAGGAATTAAAAGACATATTGTTGCTAGTACTAGATTGTGGACTGTTATGATTTAAAGTGAATGGTTAAAGAACTATCTCAGTAAATAAACGAGGACTGAACTGTGACTTTGAAATATAGATTGAATTGGTAACTTTTGGGGACTATTTTGTGAATTTAATGAGTTGTTTTGGACTATTTTGATAAAGGAAAATGTTGACAGTTTTGCAAATGTTTAGGGACTGTTTTAGTGATTAAATCATGGGCTGTTTTGCAAGTGTTTAAAGATTGTTTTGTTGAATGAATCAGGGGTTGTTTTGCAAGTTAAAAAGGATTGTTTTGTGATTTAAGTGGACTATTTTGCAAATTAAAAATGTGGATTGTTTTGTCAATTAAGTGGATTGTTTTACAAGTCAAAGTAAGGACTGTTTTTGGTGAATAAATCAGGGGCTGTTTTCCAAGTTAAAAACAAGGATTATTTTGTGATTTAAGTGGACTGTTTTGAAAATTAAAATGTGGACTGTTTTGTCAATTAATTGGACTATTTTACAAGTCAAAGTATGACTGTTTTGTGAAGTAAGTGTACTGTTTTGCAAGTTAAAAACAAGGTCTGTTTATGAATTTTATGTGGATTGTTTTGGTGATATAAGTAAATTGTTTTGCAAGTTAAAATGTGGATTGTTATGTGAAGCATGGAAGACATAAAATGAAAACTTAAGTTATATGGTTCTCGTGAATCAAATATGAATGGGCTCAAAGAAAGTGTATGTAGAGAGATTTGAGTGAACTTTGGCTAAATGAAAGAATCAATTAAAACTAAATCATAAGGACTTGTAAAAGTAATATATCTTCTTGTATCCTTGTATGTTTGGATTTGTTTGGTTACCTCAGTATGTTCTTTTGAACTTACTTGTATTTGATTGATTGATCTTTCAAGTAGCTATCATTCAATTAACAAGGATCGTGTCAACCTCTGACAGCAAGTCACAAAACACCTAAGATTAGAGTATGTGATTAGTAGTAATTGTTTTCAATTCCTAGGGTGGAAATACATGATTAAGTTGTATGCTATTTATTTGATTAGTTAACATATTTGTGCATTCAAGTAATGTTTATAGTACCTTAGGAAGAAGGTACAAAGATCTTAATATTTTGATGCCTATGTGTGTTATGGTTGCTTGATAAGATAGGTGTTTGTGTTCTAATGGCTTGAAAATGTGTGTGATATGATCCCATGCTTTGTTAGATGATTGGTTGCATATGATTGAGTAGAAGTGACATAAGAATATTTGCTATGATAGGAAATGATGTGCTTGACTAGGCTAAGCTATGAATCTACTGATAAGCAGGAGTTGCATTGACAAAGGATAAGTGATGATCTAGTACTAAAGATGAAATGATGAAGGATGGTTAAACAAACTTTTAAAGGTATGACTTATAGGTATAGTTTTGAACTATATATGTTTTACTTGTTAAAGGTTAATATGGTTTGGGGAAATATTATGTTTGTTCTTAAAGTCCCCTAAGTTAAAGGATATTAGTTTTTTAAGACCATGAAAATGTATCCACGAACTTGAATTTCAGGGAGCAATAGAAGAATGAATGGATAAATTATAAAAATCAAGTTAACCAGTTTTACTTGATGCTTGTATTGCTAAATTGTGATAAGAAACAACTATGCATAATTGGTCATTGATGGTAAATGTTATAAGGAACTTTGTACGAATGATTAAAGCCATGTTTTGTATGATTGAATGAATAAGAGAGGTCAATGTTAAAACAAGAATATGATAGTATATGATTGTTTGATTCATGACATGAATGTTGTAGTGATACCTCGACTAAGGAGTAATGAAGTTTACTAAATGAAGCCTAACCTAGTAAAGAGACCAGGCATTAATTTATAAGCCTTAAATGGTCAAAGAATATTAAGTTTGTAATTGATTTAAGGAGAATGAAGTTTATAAGTAAGGATAAACTCTGTGGAAATATAAAAGAGATATAGTAAACTTGTTTATGGAAGATTAGTAAATAAAGTATATGCTATAAGCTATCAAATGAAATGAACTGCATGATGTGTGTACATATTTGTTAGAATATGAAATATTAACTTGAAAGTTAATTTGTGAAATAGTTTAAAAATTGTTAATTTGCCTTGAAAATTCTATGTTTACATAAGTTAGTTTTAAGTCTTTAATGCAATGTTTTGAATGCTTGTTCTTGTGTAACACTTTCTGAACATGTTTTACTCCTAAACTGGGTGGGGGGTCTTACAACCATCATCATCGACAAAACCTCCTATGGAAGACATTGTGTAAAAACTTCCCCCCAACTTGGAGCAATTCCAGCAAGAAGCAAGGTAAAGTATCAAAATCTTGTAACCCAGGCAAGTCAGGTCGCCTCATCTCTTAGTCAATCTGAATCTCAATGTAAGTTATCCTCACAAACCATTGTTAATCCTAAACAAAATGTGAGTGCTATTACTTTGAGAAGTGGTAAGAATTTGCATGAACCACACACCAAAGCCGATAAGGGAAAATAGAAGGCTAGCAAAGTGACAAAATCTTGGTAAACTCCTATTCTCGAAAAAAGTGCAAAAACGCATCAAAAGCATGAAAAGGAAAAAGATGGTGCACAAAAAGACATTCAAACTATAGTGATCCCACCTCCCTTCCCTCAAAGGTCTGCACAATCCAAGAAAGATGAACAAGAAAAAGAGATTCGTGAAACTTTTCACAAAGTCGAGGTAAACATTCCCTACATGATACAATCAAGAAAATTCCTCGCAATGCAAAATTTCTCAAAGAATTATGCACCAACAAACGAAAGCTCAACGAGAACGAAGAGGTAAGAATGAGTGAGAATGTATATGTTGTACTTAAAAAGAAATTACCAAAAAAATGCAAAGATCTAGGTATGTTCAGTATTCCTATTCAAATTGGCAATATTAAAATTGAAAAAGCCATGTTGGATTTAGAAGCTTCTATTAAATTTATGTCTTACTCTGTTTATTCTGCTAACAAAATGGATCCATTAAAGAAAATATGTGTTATCATTTAGCTTTCTAATCGATCCAATGTCCATTCCATAGATGTTTTGGAGGATGTTTTGGTACAAGTCAATAGACTTGTTTTTCCAGTCGATTTCTATGTCTTTGACATGGACGAAAACGACCCCTTTAATCATAATCTAATTTTTCTAGGAAGGTCGTTCATGAAAACATCTAAAACAATAATCAATGTGCATGATGGTACACTAACCATGGAATTTGATGGATAAATTAGTAAGTTTAATATTTATGATACCATGAAATATCTCGAAGATGCATATTCTTCATTTGCTTTGGATACTTTTAACCCTTCAATGCAGGATACTTCCCAAGTAAGTGTTGAACCAGACTGCGCAACACAAGAAAGCATCAAAGGAAATCTCCTCGCACTCCAAGATAGCATTCCATGGTATGCAGACATTGCTAGTTATGTAGTAACAAGATAAAAAGAAATGCAAAGCAATACATATGGGATGATCCATACTTATGAAAGATGGGATCTGATCAGATAATTCGACGATGTGTGCATCAATGACAAGCCCACTTAATCTTACAATTTTTCCATATAGATAACTATAGAGGGCAGTTCGCTTCAAAGGGAACGACTCATAAGTTACATGAAAGTGGATTTTTTGGCCCACATTGATCAGAGAATCATACATATTCTACAAATCATGTGAGCAATGCCAAAGAATAGGTAGTTTGGGCCGCCGAAATCAAATGCCATAAATGCCAATCTTGTTTTGTGAAATTTTTTATGTATAGGGCATTGATTTCATGGGACTTTTTCCTCCATGTTTTGGTAACATCTACATACTTTTGGCTATTGATTATGTCTCAAAATGAGCAGAAGCTAGAGCTACTCGTATTGATGATTCCAAAGTTGTTGTAGATTTTGTTAGGTCTAATATCGTATCCTGGTTTGGAATACCAATGTAACGTCTTCAACACGGTTAAGGAGAAAAACGATAATCAAGAATGTTACAGCAAAGAAAACTAAAAACGTGAACAAGAAAATTTCAATTTTCATTAACACTGGCCATAATTAACAGTACGATTTCTTGTCCCATTCTTGACTTCAAGTTTTATCAAATTAACAAGATTACCATTTACGGTGATCATTCAATTTGCAATGTGTGGAACTTAATATCTTGCTTGAGCCAAGACTCACCAATCATGTAATTTGTCAATTTTATTACCTTGAATTAATCAACAAGCTACACATCTTAACACAACTTATGCCATAGTAAAATAAGTCTCACTGACAATTACAATATAATAGGACTCTATTACCATAACTCAATATGATAATCAAATTAGAGGGATTAAATGACCAATTCGAACAGTTCCATGTAGCTTAAACATTTATCAATTATAAACCTTTTACTATAACTCAAACCAAAAACCTATAAACGTGCTATCACGTCTTAACAATAAATAAATCATTCGAAGTACTTAATTAATAGCCTTAGCTTATTAGTCAACCATAAACTTGTTCATTAACATTCCCATTGTAACAGATCCAATCCTCTCATTCGTATCATTTATGCGTATCTTATTAGCCAAGTACCCATTCGGAGGTAACATCATGTTTATCTAAGACGTAAAAATCAACTATCATACATACATAATTGACCTCCAAACATCCACTCGAAAGGCTCAATTACAACAATTCCCACAATATAATATCAAACATTAATTAGATTATAGAATACATAAGATACATTTCCTACAATAGACAAAGAAAGTGCCGCCATCCTAAGAGTAACTATCTAAGATAGTTCCAATTCTACAAGCTCTATAGGAATTACGAATCAAGACTTGTAATTTCTCAACCACAACAGAGACAAGCATACTTGATTAACCTACAATACAAGAGAATAAATGCATTAGGCTTATATAGCCTAAGTGAGGTAGAAATGGGAAGTAATTAGCAATAAACGACAAGGCATAAAGAGAAACCAAGCAATTTGACATTTAGATCACACAAGAGTTTAAGTTAGTTTAATTCTTTCTTGTTCATTAAGAGTTCTTTAGAGATTGATCTTTAAGATATTAATTGAAACTTATGCTAGAATTAATGTTATTCTCCAAAAGACATTCTTCGATACTCACCAGAGCTTTCGGATCAATGCTCAATAAGATCTTTCGGATCAATGCAATCAATAAGATCTTTCTTTTCTTTATTTAATTAAAACATTGCATATCTTAAAGGCAATCAATTTCAAAGCTTGATCATCTTTCTATTGAATTTCCATAATAACATAGTCATAGATATTTTAGCCCACAATTCAATTCATATATATCATTGTATATATATATATATATATATACATTCATGTATTAACACAAAACAGCTCATATACACTTAGACATGTCAAAACAGTCCCATTTAGACATGTCAAAACAGTCCCATTTAATCATGTCAAAACAGTCACAAAACATTAACAAAAAAGTTATAGTTATATATACACTTAGACATGTCAAAACAGTCTCATTTAATAACTAGACAATCATATACTAAAACATTCACTTGTATTCAACATTGCAAGCAAATTGCATTTGTATACAGTTTATGCACTCAATCAGTCCTTAAAACTTTTATATACAAGTAGGAAAGTCCCTTCCTAAATCTTAAAACAGCCCATTAATGTCCTTATATACTCTTTCATACATTCAAAGATATTTCAAGCCACCTATAGGGCTGCTGCCGGACAGACTGTACATCCCTTTGTTAAAATTTCATAACTTTCATTCCGTACATCAGAATTTCGAACCGTTTACACCGTTGGAAAGCTAACTTAATTGTCTTTCTAACCATATAGGCCTTGCATTTTAGTTCTTTGCCAATTAATACAGTTTTAGTTTAAAGACAAGCAATTTACAACACTGGACAGTTTGCACTGTCCTTAGTTTTTCATTTCTACAATTCATTCTACAATCCAAAATTCAGTTATGTTTTCTCCTAATGAATTTAGACATGTTAGGGCATTGTCCAGAAAATTTCCAGCCTTAAATTCTCTTTGTACAATTTATGGTAATTTTTCAAAGTTACTGCCCAGAACAGAGTATTCTGGGCAGATTGATTTAGTTTGAGTTTCATTTAGCTTTAATCAATCTTGGATGGTACTTCTAACATGTTAATTCAATTTATACAAATAGTCAAACAAGTCTAGGTCAGTTTTATTCACTTATCTATGTGATCATAACAAGGCATTATAGTGCTAAGTTCAATTTGATCTATTTGATCAACAACATTACTCTAATTCACCATTTGAGCAGTCCATTACCTAGCTTTAACTAATCCAATCATATGAACTCATTTTCCAGCAAGCTAATTAATCTATTCAAGTATCAATTTACTTATCAATGTGATCAAAACAGTTTCATTCCACGTTACATTCGAATCATACCAATTCAATACCTAAATTTCCAGTTTCAAGCACAACATGTATTCAATTTTGCATAATTCAAGATTACACCAAGGAAACATGAATTACAATTTAACAACTCATATCACTCATAAAATTCAAAATCATTAGCTTATATTCTCCAAAACACATGCAATTACACCAAATTCTAGTAATTAAATCATATATACCATTCGGTTAAATCCAAAAGTTCATAGTATGAATTTTAACTCTCCTCAAATCTGGTAACATATAATTCATGAATATTTGAATTTACTTCTCAGGATAAACTCTTGAATTAGAAGAGAGAAGGGTGCTTACTCTCTCTTCCTTGGAGGATTCGAACAAAGGCTCAAGGTTACACTAACTTAGATCAAACCTTCATGTCTCCATGGAAAAGTATCTCACTCTCCCTCTCAAATTTGTTTCGGTTCAATGGAGAAGGAAGAAGACCAAATGAATAGATTTTTCATTCATGGCCGGTCCCCCCCACATGCCTTCTTCCACCATTGACAAGTGTCCAACCCCCATTAATTTTTCATTTATCATGCAAACATGAAGTTTTAATTAGAATTCAATTTGGTCCTTATTGATTTGATCATAATTTTTCTCTTATTTTTATAATGGTCACTTTCCTACTTACTTTGTCTAATATGTATCAATTACATTATGAATGGCTTGTGATCCGATTGCCCAATTCTTCTAGGTTAAAAATTGGGGTATTACAATCCTCCCTCCTTAAAAGAAATTCGTCCTCAAATTTCACTCGAGGCAAACGATTGAGAACATTGATAACTTATAACCACTATAGGTATTCGGAGAATCCTTTCGACTTGTTACTCACACAAATCACTTGATCACGCTATATAACATTCTGTTACTTAAACTCAACAAGAATCTACAAGAAGTTCATGGTTATCTCTTGGAAAAAATTACTTTTAAAGCCTAGGATCTGGTTACTGAAGTGTCTAGATACTCTCGGGTACTCATTCCATATCATCTTAGTTCTTTTGAAATCTTAAACACTATTCATTCAATCAAAAGGAACTCATGTAAACTTATAGACTTCAAATCTGTAACCCAGCTCTTTTCGAATACATTCAATCAAGCAATTGTTATTCCATCGTAAGTATTTTATCCAAACATATAACATGATTGCTTAACCAAGATTATCAAATGAATAAGAAACAGCTTTCAACATAACCACAAAATCAAGACTTAAAGAGGGATATACTTAGTTTCTTCGATAATACATTCACATAATTCAGATTCAAACACATGCATGGATCAATTCGATCTAGACATGGTTCCTAACATAGTTTGATCACTGGAATTTCGCTCAAAACACATCCTATAAGAAGTTGGCAGCTAACAATTGAATTGAATTCTTAATTTAAGGAAGAAAATGAAGAGTTTATTTACCCTTTCACAATCACGCATAATCAATTTGAAAGTCATGCTTTCAACCATCCAAGTTTATCTATTGCCATCACCAATGCTCGATTTCAAGACAATCCATAGATTTTTCCGGTCAAATTCAAACAAGCATGATGACATTTCACTTAATTTAACCAATTTCCATTCAGTCAATTCAGTTCAAGTTTCTATAACATTTCCAAATTTATAAAGTACACATTCACTTAGTTAATTCATTATTCAACTTCACAAAAAGGCTCACAAAACAGTCCCTATCTCCTATTCGTCCATAAAATCATGTACCAAACTGCCTTCCAACAATCACATATATTTAGAAATGTCTCAAGCACCAATGCATTCAATTGTAGATGCAGTATAATATATGTATCTTCCTATTAAATTACCAATTAGGCTTTTATATATTTATTCAAGCATATTTTCAATTCTAAACTCATTTGTTCATGCATTACACAATTTCTAATTATTCATGCTCAAAACATACAGCCAAGGCAACATCCATAATCAGAAACAGTCTCAAATACTATGCATTCCAATAATTACCACTCAAACAATCTATTTAATCCCTTAAAATTTCTGATTCATACTTGCATGCATTTATGTGTATAAAACAGTCCATTTATGACCTTATATGGTCAAAACAAAGGAGTCACATTTGAGAACAATTAACTCAGGAAAACAGTCCATGTGTGTTCAAACCATTCCAAAAACCTTAAATCTCATTCAAACATTTATAGTGCCAAGCAAAACTTTCATTTCTAGCCATATAACCCTTCCATTTTAACAGTTTCTTTGGCAGAATTAACACATAATTGACATATATATAAATATACTCGATCAGCTCTAGATCATAATAAATCGAGTCCAGCTTAATACATGAATTAATCAATTGGATTAAAGAAAAAACCCAATAAGGATCAACCATTCAATCACATTCAAAGCATAACACATAGAAGAGAACTTTTGTCAAACATAGATCACAAGCACTTATTAATTTTAACTCCTAGGTGGCACAGTTGATCTAAGAAGACGCAGTGAGTCCATGGTTAGTTCGAGAATCGACTAAACCATGCTCTGATACCAATTTGTAACGTCCTCAACCCGGCTTAGAAGAAAACTGGAGTTAAGAACATTACTACAGAGAAAACCGAAATCGAGAACCTGAAAATTTCATAATTTATTAAACACTTAACTATATCAAACCGAGTGTTTTCTTATCTCTTTATAACTTTTGTCAAACCATAAACCATTTAATATCATTCAATTTGCAATTCATCCTATTATGACATAATAGCCAAGACCAATCAAGTAACAATTTTAATAATCCTTAACTCTATTAGCATTTGAGTTTTTATAACATTATAAATCTGCCCAAGCTACTTGTATAATCATATTGATGGCTAAATCAACCTAAATATTTACACATTCATGATCATTCCCACTAGGATTTCACTTAGACAATCATATATACACATGGTTACTCAAATATTTAATATAAACGTGGTATACCAACATCGAAATGTCCATGATACAAGAATGTTCATTTAAATTCCCTTAGTTATCAGTCAAACATTGATAAGTTCTTGTAATAGATTTACATAAATCTTTAACTACTTCATAACACATCAAATATCCAAGGATCCTAACAGGTAACATCAAGTTTTGCGATCCATAAGTAATAAATAGAACAATATGCCAATAGCTTGAACCACAATCAATAGCTTAACAAATATGTTAACATTTTTAATTACAATTAACATATACATTCGTGGAATTTACATATTAAAAGTGACACTACATGAATCGACTCAAACGTCTGTGCCACCATGCTGGGAGTATTGCAACTAGGGAAGAGTCAACTCTATTTGAATCTTGAATGATGATTCGAAACCCTTGACAATTTGAATTATTGAGCTCTATTCAACCTGCAATGCATGATAATGAATGCATTAGGCTTATATAGCGTAAGTGAGGTAGTAACCATGAAATGATAAAGCATATTATACATGAATTTCAAAGAATCACACATACAGATTCACAATCATATATTAACATATGTTATCTTTATCTTATTTTAACTTATAGATTTTACGAAATTCAGTAGCTTATCCAAGCTTCATTATTCAATAGGTTGATCTTGTCAAAGATCAACTTGGCTCATTGAAGTCTCCATGAGACTTGACTATTATCCAGTAGTATATCGATTCTTTATTAACATTCATCAAAACTTTAAGAGATTACTAAGCTTATCAGGGATTTTAGAGTTTACAGAGCTTATCAGAGCTTTCAGAGTTGACAGAGCTTATCAAAGGTTTCAGATCATTCAGGGATTAATAGGGCTTTCAGCCTTTTTCAGAATTTAGAATTGACATAGCTTAGTAGTGCCTTTAAGGCTTTTCAGAATACTATTCAATGTCTTTCTAAATTCTTATTTGATTTCTCATTAGGTTCACGTCTTTTACTTGTTTTCCTTGGATCACATATTTAATCATAAATAATGTTGGTTGTAGTTTGACCATCGAAACATACCGATAATTAGTCCAAAGCACCTAGCAATGGCTAAAATCGGATACAGAACATATACATATATATATATATATATGTGAATAGGGTGTCCACCGAGTCATCACTTATGGACCGCAGTCCTAGACAGACCAACTATTATATCAGAGTGCCCAAGGACTTCCATTGACCAAGCAACTTAGATATCTTATTTTATAACAGGAAGTTGGAATGTATCTTATCAGACAAGTAATCTTACTTGTTGCATTCGTTCAATAGCTTATTGCATAAGTTAAGCTTTCTTGCTTCTCAAGCTTTTAAGATTCAAGGTACTTAACATTAGCTTTCAATCTTTTAAAAAGATCTTATTATTGTTTTATGGGCCAGTAAGTAATCTCAAGCTTATTTAGAATTACTTGTTCATCTCAATCTCAAAGTCATTCCATAATCATTCATCCAAGTGTAGCAAGGCGTTTAATATAAGAATTGCAACATCATTCAAATCTAAACATGAATGCCATGCTATGAATGTATGCTCGTCCACAAATAGCTCTATTTGAGCCTTTTTACACAATGCACATGTACTACAATTCATTTACAATCAATCAATACATAATCTTAAGAAATTACATATCGGGATAACTCCGCGTTACCCGAGACTCAAGTGACTACACTCACCTCTTATCCCGACATTACGGATACCTGAATCCACTAAACTCGATTTACTTCCTTCCATAGCCACTCACATGTCAAGTGTGTACCTCAATCATAACAGCAAGTAATTAAAACCAAACCAAACTATTCAACTCATAACATAGTCATAGTTATTTTAGCCAACAATTCAATTCATTGCATATATATATATATATATATATATATATATATATATATATATATATATAAAATATATATATATATATATATATATACATAATATATCAAAATATACCATTTAGTCATAGTTATACTACAAAACAGTCATAGTTTATTACACTTAACATATCAAAACAGTATATATATATATATATATATATATATATATATATACATTCATGTATTAACACAAAACAGCTCCCATTCAGTCATATATTAACACAAGACATGTCAAAACAGTCCCATTTAATCATGTAATGACACAAAACAGTCCACATAGTTATATCTACATTTAGACATGTCAAAACAGTCTCATTTAATCATATACATTCAATTCGGGGCAAATTGCATTTGTATACAGTTTATGCACTCAATCAGTCCTTAAAACTTTTATATACAAGTAGGAAAGTCCCTTCCTAAATCTTAAAACAGCCCATTAATGCAAATTTTCAAAGTCACAACTAATGCAGATTTCAAAACTGTTTTCAAGGTACAAAGCATGACAGTTTCATTATAATTCATTTCCAGCCCTTCATAATCTACCAAAACAGTTTCTAGGCAATCCATAACATGACTTATTTTTAGCAAAATGTATCCATTTAGCATGTATACACAATCTTACAATGCAAAACAGTCCACCATACATTCAAATTTACACAAACAGTCCAAAAATTCTCAAGAACAATCCATAGTAATCACAAATGCACCAAACAGTCCAGCATGCTTTCAAAGTACTCGAAATAGACCCCTTTATGTCCTTATAATCATATTTTATGTCCTGTTTTTAGTGCATACACTTAATTTAATCGATTATGTCCATGCTTTATTTCTTAATGCAAAACAGGGCAGCCTTATAAACATAAGCATTTACTCCAAAAACTATTTTAATAACATGTTTCCTAATACTCATGTAGCAAATCTGCATTTTTCATATGTTACTTCATCATAGCAATTCAAATTATAACCATTTTCATTTGATTCGTAGGCTCAAAACAACTACTTAATCAAAACTCATACATTCAAAAACTCATAGAAGATCAATTTGAGCATTTGAACAAGACAACAAGTACACAAGTGCCTCTAAATGTTACTCACATAAATTCAAAAAATTCCTATCATAACTTCAAATTTTCTCTAACCATTAACAAAGCTTTGATTTCATAAAATTCACACTTAGTTTCCAATCAAAGATTTAACTCAAGAAATGTAACTAGAATGCTTACCCTTCTTCCTAGGGATCGAACAAAGCTCCCAAATTTTACCAATCTAACAGTAAGATTTCAAGCTTTTTCCATGGCCATTTAACTCTCCCTCTCTCTCCATTCATATTTTGGTGGAGAAGAAAATGAAGAAGATGACTTGGAGTCATCTTTGGCCTAATGGTCAACCCCTCCCACATGGCTTGGTCCAACCATGACATGTGTGCAAATCCTTACACTTAAATTGTTTTAATATGCAATCCAAATCTTTTTAACCTTCTTCGGTTTAGTCATTTTTAAAGGATGACAACCATTTTCTTTTTATTCAAATTTACTCCTCGATCTTTAATCTAAAATGCAATGTATTAAATTTAACTATTATCTCGCCATTACACTTTGAAAGTCACGCTTTCAACCATCCAATCAAATTATTAGGGATCATCAAGCTTCATTTAGCTATAACGTAGCGTCCCATGCAAGCAAACAAATTTACTTGTATCACAGACTATAGAACAACATTTTAAAGCCATACGCTTGATTCCCCAAGATATTCGAACAATTAAACAAGTACAAGGTCAAGAATAAATTTGTTACTATTAACTCAAAGATTACGAAGTGCATAAGACAAACATCCATAGAATCATGTACCAAATTGCCTTCCAACAATCGCATACATTTAGAAATGTCTCACGCACCAATGCATTCAATTGTAGATGCAATGTAATATATGTATTTTCTTATTAAATTACCAATTAGGCTGTTATATACTTATTCAAGCATATTTTCAATTCTAAATTCATTTGTTCATGCATTACACAATTTCTAATTATTCATGCTCAAAACATACAGCCAAGGCAGCATCAATAATCAAAAACAGTCTCAAATACTATGTGTTCCCATAATTACCACTCAAACAATCTATTTAATCCCCTATACGTATTAAAATTTCTGATTCATACTTGTATGCTTTTATGTGTATAAAGCAGACCATTTATGACCTTATATGGTCCAAACAAAGGAATCACATTCGAGAACAATTAACTCAGGAAAACAGTCCATATGTGTTCAAACCATTCAAAACCCCTTAAATCTCATTCAAACATTTATAGAGCCAAGCAAAACTTTCATTTCTAGCCATATAACCCTTCCATTTTAACAGTTTCTTTGGCAAAATTAACACATAATTTACATATATATAAATATACTCGACCAGCTCGAGATCATAATAAATCGAGTCCAACATTCTAATTATGTACATTAATCGAACAACCATGGACTTCTCAAAAGGCATAGATTCGAACTTAAGGGGTTATTACACAGAATCCATAATCTATATCCAGCTTAATGCATGAATTAATCAATTGGTTTAATGAAAAACCCCAGTAAGGATCAACCATTCAATCACATTCAAAGCATAACACATAGAAGTGAACTTTTATCAAACGTAGATCACAAGCACTTATTAATCTTAACTCCTAGGTGGCACAGTTGATCTTTGAAGACGCAGTAAGTCCATGGTTTGTCCGAGAATCGACTAAACCATGCTCTGAGAATAAAATTGTAACATCCTCAACTCGGTTTAGGAGAAAAACCGAAATTGAGGATGTTACGGAAAAGAAAACTGAAAACAATGAAACATAAAATTTCAAATTTTATTAACACTAACCATAATTAACAGTATGATTTCTTGTCCCATTCTTTACTTCATGTTTTATCAAATTAATAAGATTACCATTTACGGTGATCATTCAATTTGCAATGTGTCGAACTTAATATCTTGCTTGAGCTAAGACTCACCAATCAAGTGATTTGTCAATTTTATTACCTCGGATTAATCAGCAAGCTACACATCTTAACACAACTTATGCCATAGTAAAATAAGTCTCACTGGAAATTACAATATAATAGGACTCTATTACCCTAACTCAATATGTTAATCAAATTAGAGGGATTAAATGACCAATTCGAATTGTTCCATGTAGCTTAAACATTTATCAATTATAAACATTTTACTATAACTCAAACCACAAACCATAAACTTGTTCATTAACATTCCCATTGTAACAGATTCGAGGAGCCTTTAGGACTTTCATTATCCTGGCCAAGTCTCGTTTCAGACATTCTATGTTCGAATAGAACAATTAGGGGTTCAGTTTAATAAGCGAGACACAAGCTATTCAATACAAGTCTCCTAGGTGGCACAAGTATCCTATATGATACATGATAGCCCGGTTTAGTCCTAGAATCGACTAAACCTAAAGCTCTGGTTACCAATTAACATGTAACACCCCCTACCTGGGCTAGTAGTAACCCGGTTCAGGAGCGTTACTTAACAAGCAAGCAAGGACATGGCAAGCAATACAACAAGAACAATCAAAAAACTTACTTATCATACAAGCATCTTCATATTTGATTTCAAATCATTCAAAGCATTCGAACAAGGCCAAGGCAACCAATCATACATTACTTATCATGCAAGTAACTTACATTTCAAATCTTACATCAATCTAAGACATTCGAATAGGTCACTAAATTGTTTCGTTGTTATACTTACATTATAGGTTACAACATTACCAATTCAAATCACTTCATTGTTCCCTAACTTAGGTTCGAATATCTCTAGATGTAACATGCTTCCATTTCATTTCAAGGTTCCGTATATTGTATACATTTAGTCATTTCATTCATACACTTACTAAGCATAATTATCTAACATTCAATAGCATTTCACCTAAACACACACTAGTCTATTCGAATAGAAGGCAAGCAATGTGGTTTGGTTATCCTATGTTCAATTCAAGCAAGACATGTACTCAATCAAAGCATTCAAATGGTAATTATAACTAGATCAAACATTAGATCATTTTATTTAAGTCGTCATATGCGCAACAACAACTATTCGTTACATGTTATCTAAGTTCATTACATACTTGATACTAAATACATAACATGATAGTCCCATCAAGATCAATACATACAAATTTCAAAATGCATGATCAAGCTATCTATATACATACAAAACAAGTATGGAATCATACTTTAACTATGCTTGTATGACTTGCTTCTAGCTCAAGGAATCAAGCTTCGAGATCAAGCAATGATTGAATCCTTTAACCTGTAGTTGGGAAGAATGAAACAAGAGTGATAAGTACAAGAATGTACTTAGTGAGGTAGCACTAAATCTAATCAATTGTTATTTTAAGTTTCATGTGTCATTTAATCAAGTATAGACCTAGCTAAGGCTTTCAAGCATTAGAGTGATCTTAGCTAGGCTTTCAAGCATTAAAGTAATCTTAGCTAGGCTTTCAAGCATCAAGATTATCCTATCTAAGGATATCAAGCATTCGGCCAACATGGTCCAAGCAACAAGAATTCATACTTCATGAATCAAGCACACATGCTTGCAAAACAAGAAATCAAGGAGTCATGCTTTCAAGTCAAGTAACATGCAATTTCATGGCATTCAAGACAAGTAACATATAATGTAGGATTGTTATTTCAATTGTTATTCATTAAACAACCCCCTTGGTACTTAGTTTGTATAGCTAATCGAGACTATAACCAACTGTCGCCACAAGATGCACCGTAGTGCTGGTTAACCCTCCTACTGTCTCCAAAGACCACATACGTACCCTCTATATGTTGCCAAATAGGGGCCTTAGCCCTAGACTGTAGTCCACCCTTACACAATGAGCTATAGACTCTAAGGCATGCCCTTCTACCTAGTCAAACTAGCTACAAAGGTTGTTCGATTTACCATTTATTCATGTGTTTAGAGATCAAGATCATATCAAGCAAGTTCATTTCATGTTAGGCCCTTAGGCCATTGAGCCATAGCTCACATGTCATGTAGTTTCATGTTTAATTTCATCAAGATAAGAATATGTCTCAAGTAAGTCTTTACATTCAATCACATTGCATCATAGCACATACAAACACCAATATACCATACAACCATGCTTAAGATTCGAATTGATCATGTAAATCAAGATGTGATCTAGTTTCATGCATTACTAGTCATTCTTCCCTTATTAGGTCATGTCCATGATTAGGTTCATTTAACAATTCAAGAGTATAAACAAGTATGCATTGGTTAGGACCTAGTCCTAACCCTAGACGTAACTACACTCACAATACTCCAAGCTAGCTAGTCTTGGATCCACACTCCTTTATAATTGGCTTTAGGATGATCCGCTCTGTCATCTTCCACCAAGTTTTCTCCTGGTTATATCACATTACACAAATGCAAGCATGTCAAAACAAGATCACGTACTCATTAAATCAAGACAATGTCACAAGCATATAACATACACATATTGGACAACATGCTCTGTACATTCTTCATTACACTTAACTATACTTATCTACATTCTAGTTCATGTAGAACAAGGCATAATCAAAGGCCTAAAACTGTTTACAAGACAGTTCACAAAATGCCACAAAACAGTGTGCATTTGCCTATACAGGTGCTGCCAGGCAGCTTGCACTCTAGTCACTTAATCAAGCATATCTTTCATTTCGTACGTCGGAATTTCAATTGGTTTACACCGTTGGAAAGATAAAAAATTTTATTTATGACCATATAAGGCTTGCGTTTTAATTCTTTTCCATTTAATACAGTTTTTAACTTAAAAACATAGCATCTTGCTATACTGGACAGTTTCCACTGTCCCTAGTGTTTCTTCTATACATTTCAGTATACAACCCAGAGTTCAGTTCTGTTTTCTCCTGGTGAATTTATACATACCAAGGTGTTGTCTATAAAATGTTTAGCCTTAAATTCATTATATACATTTTTAGTGATTTTTCAAAGTCACTGCCCAAAACAGAGCATTCTGGGCAGATTACACTAGGTTGGATTTCTAGCTTCTAAACTCATTTTAGCAAGGTCCTAACATGGCAATTTCATTCATGTTCATGTTCTTACATGTCTAGGTCATCATAATTCACCTAGAAATGTTCTTAAAATAGGGCATAATCATGTTGAACAAAATTTGATCTATTTGATCACATTTACGCATCCAATTCATTAACTAGGCAGTCCATTACCTAATTTAACTAGTTCAATTAGGTGTAGTCACATTTCCAGAAACATATGTATTCAATTCAATCTTTTTTTTATCTAATAACATGATCAAAACAGGGTTCTATGTTCATTTGGCATGTTTACACAATTTCTCCATTAGAAAAGTCCCTAATCAAGAGTGTTTTCAACTATGTTCATATTTCTCAATATGTTCATATTTCTCAATTTCCAGCAACTACACATATATCCTATATCAAATTGGTTACTATAAATCAAGATTTCAAGTTTACATTGAAGTAGCATGACCCTAACATACATGGAAATCATCCAATTTCATCAAGACAATAAGAACATCATCAATAACTCATTCAATCAAGTTGCTAGGGAGAAAGGATTTAGAATATACTTACAATCTTCCTAGCTATTCAATTTTCATGCAATTTGTGATCTCATGCAAGCTTTCTTCCTCTCAACAATGGTGATATTTCTTCCTAGATGGATGAAGAGAAGAATTCGGTAAATTGGAGTGGAGAAGATGATAACATGATGGCCACTTGGCCATGGTGTTATCACATGGCTTAGCCATTTGCCTCCACTTGGCAATTTTTTGTCAAATTGCTTCATAAATCCTTAATTACCCATATTAATTGCATGCAATTTCATATTTCAAATTTGCTACTATTTGATCCTTCATGATTAGGCTACTTCTTTAGCAATCCATCTAATTTAGTCACTAGGTTTAATCAATTCTTCTAATCTGTAGATTGTTTGTACAATTAAACTCTAATTGGTTTATAACAAGTTACTAGGCCTTGATTTGGGGTACTACAATTCTTCCCCCCTTAAGATAAATTTGTCCTCGAATTTACCTGAATCAAATAGGTGGGGATGTTGCTTCTTCATGACCTCTTCAGATTCCCATGTTGCCTCTTCAACCTTGTGATTTCTCCACAAGACTTTGACAAGAGGAACATTCTTGTTTCGAAGTCTTCTCACTTCCTTGTAAAATATCTGAATAGGATCTTCTTCATAAGATAAGTCAGGATTCAATTCTATCTCTTCGGGTTCAAGAACATGAGATGGATCAGACCTATATCTTTTGAGCATGGAAACATGGAAGACATTATGGATCTTATCGAATTCACCAGGAAGTGCCAATCGATAAGCCACTAGACCAATCCTTTCAATGATTTCAAAAGGTCCGATTAACCGAGGGCTGAGCTTCCCTTTTCTTCCAAATCTGAAGACCTTTTTCCCAGGAGAAACCTTAAGGAAGACCTTGTCCCCAACATTGTATTGGAAGTCTCTCCCTTTAAAGTCAGCATAAGCTTTTTGCCTATCAAAAGCTGCCTTTAATCGATCATGAATGATCTTCACTTGTTTTTTGGTTTCTCTGAGTAATTGAGGTCCTAAAACCTTGCTTCCTCCCAATTCAGACAAGCACAAGGGAGTTCTACATCTTCGTCCATATAGAGCTTCAAAGGGAGCCATCTGAATAGATGTTTGGTAGCTATTGTTGTAAGCAAACTCTACTAGGGGTAGAGATTTCTCCCAATTCTTTTCGAAGTCTATAACAGAAGCACGTAGCATATCTTTGAGTAGTTGAATGATTCTTTCAAATTGTCATCTGATTGAGGATGAAAGGCTGTACTAAGATGCACTTTACCTCCTATAGCCTTCTACAAAGAATTCCAAAACCGAGAAGCAAATCTAGGATCACGATCAGAGATTATAGCAGTAGGTACACCATGTAACCGAATCACTTAATGGATGTATAGCTCGACTAAGGTTTCCAAGCTCATGTTTATTCAAACATGGATGAAATAAGTAGTTTTGTGAATCTATCAACAATCACCCAAGGAAGATCGGTAATGAAATCCATTGTAATCTGATCCCATTTCCACTGAGGGAACTCGATAGGTTGGAGCAATCTAATAGGGACTTGATGCTCGGCTTTAACCTTTGACAAGTTAGACACTTCGATACGAAGTATGTTATAGCCAAATTCATGCCCGGCCACCAGTACAGTGGCTTTAGATCCTTTTACAACTTAACCGATCTCGGATGATTCAAGAAATAGCTTTGGTGAGCTTCTTGTAACGTTTCTTGTTTTAGTTCCTCGTTGTTAGTAACACATACTTTATCCTTGAAATAGAGGAGTCCATTTGACTTGAGGGAAATTCAGAATTAGACTCAGAGTTTAGCTTGGATATGATCTTCTGAAGATCTGGATCAATTTGCTAGAGCTCTTTGATTCTCAAAATTAAGCTAGATTGAACTTGAAGTTCAGACAAGAATTTCCTTCCTTTGGATAAACGAAAATGAGCATTGATAGCCAAGGAAGCTACAAATGAAAGAACAAGATCATTAAGGTAGAATTTTAGAGTAGTTACTCGCAAAACAAGTAAGGTATTCAAATGGCTTACTTGTGATCCAAGTAAGTTCAATTTCAAATGAAAATATTATAGAATTTAGATTTAGAGGTTTACCCGAGTATCGTTTGCGACTAAGGGCATCAGTAACCGCGTTTGCTTTCCCCGGATGGTAGTCGATAACCAAATCGTAGTCTTTAAGCAATTCTAGCCATCTTCTTTGACTCAGATTCAAATCTTTCTAAGTCAGGAGATATTTGAGACTCTTGTGGTTTGTGACCAGGTTACATATCTCCTCGTACAAGTAATGTCTCCATATCTTGAGAGCAAACACGATAGCTGCCAATTCTAGATCGTGTGATGGATAGTTTGACTCGTGTGGTTTCATTTGCCTTGAATCGTAAGCTACCACTTTTTCATCTTGTATTAGGACACATCCTAATCCTAAATGAGATGCATCACTATAGACAGTGAATTCTTTGCCCGATTCTGGTTGGATAAGAACTGGTGCATGAGTCAGGGCTTGTTTAAGTTGATCGAGCTTCGTTGTTGGTTCTCCAACCAAACAAAAGGCATATCTTTGCGAGTTAACTTAGTCAAGCTTGTGTCAATGGATGAAATCCTTTGACAAATTGCCGATAATACCCAGCTAAACCGAGAATGCTTTTGACCTCACCAATATTTCTCGGAGGTCTCCAATCGATGATAGATCTAATTTTGCTCGGGTCTACTTTAATTCCTTCTGTCGAGATTGCATGGACAAGGAACGAGACTTTTGATAACTAGAATTCACACTTAGAGAACTTTGCAAACAATTAATGTTCTCAGAGAGTTTGCAATACAATTCGAAGGTGTTCATAGTGTTATTCCTTATTCCGAGAATAGACCAAGATGTCATCGATGAAGACGACCACAAACTTGTCAAGATAGGGCTTGACTACACGGTTCATGAGGCCCATGAAAGCAGCCAGAGCATTCGTTAAGCCGAATGGCAGTACAAGGATTTCAAAGTGGCCATATCGAGTACGAAAGGCTGTATTGGGTACATCTTCTTCTTTTACCCTTATTTGATAGTATCCCGATTGAAGATTGATCTTTGAGAACACCGAAGCATCCTTGATTTGATCGAACAGATCTTTTATCCTTGGGAGGGGATACGGATTCTTGATAGTAAGCTTGTTCGATTGCCTATAATCAATACAGTCTCCTAGTCTCGTCTTTCTTCTTCACAAACAAGACTGGAGCACCCTAGGGAGATGAGATATGCCGAATAAACCTTTATTTTGTAGCTTTTGGAGTTGCTTCTTGAGTTCTTTCAATTCAACAGATGCCATTCGATAAGGTGTGATGGACACCGGAGTTGTTCTAGGTTGAACTTCAATCCTGAACTCTACTTCTCTAGTAGCAGGGAGACCAGGAGTTCATTGGGAAAAACATCAATGAATTAGGATACAATTGGCATACTAGGTAATCCGAATTCAAGTTCATCTTGCATAGTCATGGCAACAAATATTTAGGTCGGTTTTCTATCAATTAGAAGGATTGATTCCTTCCCTAAAGCCCAGAGATAAAGTCTCATATTTTGGCAATCTATCCAAGATTCATGTTTGCTTAGCCAATCTAGTCCTAACACTAGATCGAACTCACAAGAAGGTAAGATATAAAGGTCTATGGGAATAGGTACATTTCGAATGCTTATAGGACATTGCTTGCAAAAGAAGTTAATAGGCATATTTCCCCCTATAGGGTTTGAAACTACAAGGTTTGTCTTAACAAGTTCGGGTTTTAGGTTTAACTTAGCAATCAAGGAAGAACATATAAAAGAGTGGGTAGATCCTGAATCAATCAAAGCATATACAGGACTTGAATTTAATTCAACAGTACCTGCGATAACATCCAGTCCATTTTCTTTCTCTTTCCCACGAATATGGTAGATTCAAGCAGGGGCTTAGGACTATTGGTGTGTAGGTGCCGAATGTTGGCCTCTACCTTTGCTTTGATTCCTGGACTAAGCTTGTCTCGTGCCCTTGTTTTGATTAGATTGAGCTGAACTAGCATTTGCAGGAGTTCGAGTTGCAACCTTGTTAGGATTCTGAGGACAATCCAGATACAATGATCAGAGGCTCCACATAAGGAACACAAATTCTGTTGAGTTTTGTATTGCCAGTGTGGTGCTTATGACAGAACTTGCAAGTAGGATATTGAACAGCTTTTCTAGAATTCCCCATACTGTCAACAAAGATGATCGGGGCTGGAGACTTGATTACCGTTTGAGGTTTTTGGTATGTAATTGCCCTTCTAAATAGGAGTTTAATTCGAAGAGTAATATTTGGAGTGTTTAGCTTTCTTTGACTGCCAACGAGGCTTGTCATCATTTCTAGATCATTTATCTTTCCAGGAGTTACCACTCATGCGTTTTTTAGAGGCCTTTATATTTGCCTTAGTTGCAATAACTCAGTTCAGTAAATTGGACTCCTGGAAGTCAGTGATACCTAGGGTAGTGAAAATTGGACTCAGTTCATCATTCAGTCCATCGATGAACATTCGACATTTATCAGCTTCAGTTTTGATGTATTCCGACCCGTACTTGCAATACTTACAAAAGTCACTCACGTATTGTTCAATGGTCAGCCACCTTGCTTGAGGTACAAGAAACATTTCCGACGCTCGGCCAAGTACTGTTCACTGATGTATTTCTTCCTAAATTCCTCAAGGAAGAATTTCCAAGTTATAGCTTCTATAGGAGCAATCAGGGTAGTGGTTTCCCACAAGCTTAAAGCTTCATCAACCAATAGGGCTATGGCACATTCAAGTTTGTGCTCATTGAGATAAGGTAGTTGTTTAGTCAAGATTCGAGTAGTGGCCTCTAACCAAAACTCAGCTACTTCGGGATTAGCTTTATCAGTGACAGTGAAAGTATAGGTCCGGTGTTGAGCCAGCTTGTCAATCGGGGCTCTGTTTGGCACAACAACAAGAGGAGCAATAGGATGATCTTGTTTTAAAGCAGTTACAAGATGATTGAACATCTCTTTCATACTCATGAGACATTCTTGTTGCACATGATTGATGGGAGGAGCTTCCTGTTGAGTAGCAGCTTGGGCTCAGGTGTGAGTTTGTTGTTGAGGAGGATTTTGCTCCATCCTCACACTGTCTCCTTCATTTGAGGAGCCTTCAAGACTTTCATTATCCCGGCCAAGTCTCGTTTTAGACATTCTACGTTCAAATAGAATAACTAGGGGTTCGGTTTAATAAGCAAGACACAAACTATTCAATACAAGTATCCTATATGATGCATGATAGCCCAGTTTAGTCCTAGAATCAACTAAACCTAAAGCTCTGATTACCAATTAAAATGTAACACCCCTACCCGGGCTAGTAGTAACTCAGTTCATGAGTGTTACTTAACAAGCAAGCAAGGACATTGCAAGAAATACAAGAACAATCAAGCAATTTACTTATCATACAAGAATCTTCATATTTGATTTCAAATCATCCAAAGCATTCAAACAAGGCCAAGGCAACCAATCATACATTGTTTATCATGTAAGTAACTTACATTTCGAATCTTACATCAATCTAAGACATTTAAATAGTTCACTAAATTGTTTCCATGCTATACTTACATTATAGGTTACAATATTACCAATTCAAATCACTTTATAGTTCCCTAGCTTAGATTCGAATATTTCAAGATGTAACATGCTTCCATTTCATTTCAAGGTTCCTTATCTTGTATACATTTAGTCATTTCATTCCTACACTTACTAAGCATAATTATCTAACATTCAATAACATTAACTAGTTTCATTCAAGCTTATTTCCATACCTAACCATTCGGCCATTTATACAAAAATACATAACATATACATCAAGGCATATACACACACACACCATTCGGTAATCACCTAAACACACACTAGGCTATTCGAATAGAAGGCAAGCAATGCGGTTCGGTTATCCTATGTTTAATTCAAGCAAGACATTTACTCAATCAAAGTATTCAAATAGTACTTATAACTAATCAAACATTAGATCAATTTATTTAAGTCGTCATATGCACAGCAACAACCATTCGTTACATGTTATCTAAGTTCATTACATACTTGATACTAAATACATAACATGGTAGGCCTATCAAGATCAATACATACAAATTTTAAAATGCACGATCAAGCTATCTATATACATCTAGTGCCACCATTCTAGGAGATATACAAAACAAGTATGGAATCATACTTTAACTATGCTTGTGTAACTTGCTTCTAGCTGAAAGAATCAAGCTTCGAGATCAAGCAACGATTGAATCCTTTAACCTATAGTTGGGAAGAATGAAACAAGAGTGATAAGTACAAGAATGTACTTAGGGAGGTAGCACTAAATCTAATCAATTGTTATTTTAAGTTTCATGTGTCATTTAATCAAGTATAGACCTAGCTAAGGCTTTCAAGCATTAGAGTGATCTTAGCTAGGCTTTCAAGCATTAGAGTAATATTAGCTAGGCTTTCAAGCATCAAGATTATCCTATCTAAGGATATCAAGTATACGGCCAACAAGGTGCAAGCAACAAGAATTCATACTTCATGAATCAAGCAAACATGCTTGCAAAACAAGAAATCAAGGAGTCATGCTTTCAAGTCAAGTAACATGCAATTTCAGGCATTCAAGACAAGTAACATATAATGTAGGATTGTTTTTTCAATTGTTATTCATTAAACAACCCCCTTGATACGTAGTTTGTATAGCTAATCGAGTTTCCAACCAACTGTCGCCACAAGATGCACCATAGTGCTAGTAACCCTCCTACTGTCCCCTAATAGGGGCCTTATCCCTGGACCGTAGTCCACCCTTACACAATGAGCTCTATACTCTAAGGCATGCCCTTCGACCTAGTCCAACTAGCTACCAAGGTTGTTCGATTTACCATTTATTCATGTGTTTCAAGATCAAGATCATATCAAGCAAGTTCATTTCATGTTTGGCCCTTAGGCCATTGAGCCATAGCTCACATGTCATGTAGTTTCATGTTTCATTTCATCAAGATGAGAATATGTCTCAAGCAAGTCTTTAACATTCAATCACATTGCATCATAGCACATAGAAGCACCAATATACCATACAACCATGCTTAACATTCAAATTGATCATGTAAATCAAGATGTGGTCTAGTTTCATGCATTACTAGTCATTCTTCCCCTATTAGGTCATTTCCATGATTAGGTTCATTTAACAATTCAAGAGTATAAACAAGTATGCATTGGTTAGGACCTAGTCCTAACCCTAGAGTTAACTACACTCATAATACTCCAAGCTAGCTAGTCTTGGATCCACACTCCTTTGTTCTTGGCTTTAGGATGATCCACTCTATCCTCTTCCACCAAGTTTTCTCCTGGTTCTATCACATTACACAAATGAAAGCATGTCAAAACAAGATCACATACTTATTAAATCAATACAATGTCACAAGCATGTAACATACACATATTGCGCAGCATGCTCTTGTACATTATTCATTACACTTAACTATAAGTATCTACATTTTAGTTCATGTAGAACAAGGCATAATCAAAACTAAAACTGTTTACAAGATAGTTTACAAAATGCCACAAAACAATGTGCATTTGCTAATACAGCTACTGCAAGGCAGCTTGCACTCCAGTCACTTAATTAAGCATATCTTTTATTTCGTACGTCAGAATTTCAATTGGTTTACACCTTTGGAAAGCTAACAAAATTTTATTTATGACCATATAAGGCTTGCATTTTAATTCTTTTCCAATTAATACAGTTTTAAATTAAAGACATGGCATCTTGCTATGCTGGAGAGTTTGCACTGTCCCTAGTGTTTCTTCTCTACATTTCAGTATATAACCCAGAGTTCAGTTCCGTTTTCTCCTAGTGAATTTATACATAACAAGGTGTTGTCTATAAAATTTTTAGTTTTAAATTCATTATATACAATTTTTAGTGTTTTTCAAAGTCACTGCCCAGAACAGAACATTCTGCGTAGATTACACTAGGTTGGGTTTCTAGCTTCTTAACTCATTTTAGCAAGGTCCTAACACATATACACTTAGACATGTCAAAACAGTCCCATTTAGTCATGTAATAACACAAAAGAGTCCACATAGTTATATATACACTTAGACATGTCAAAACAGTCCCATTTAGTCATGTATCAACACAAAATAGTCCACATAGTTATATATACACTTAGACATGTCAAAACAGTCTCATTTCTTACATAACATAACTACACAATCATGAGTACTAAAACAGTCTATTGTATTCATATACATTCAATTCAGGGCAAATTGTGTAATACCCCAAATCATGGCCTAGTAACTTGTATAAACCAATTAGAGTTTAATTGTACAAACAATCTACAAATTAGAAGAATTGATTAAACCTAGTGACTAAATTACATGGATTGATAAAGAAGTAGCCTAATCATGAGGATCAAATAGTAACAAATTGTAAATATGAAATTGCATGCAATTAAGATGAGTAATTAAGGATTTATGAAGCAATTTGACCAAAATTTTCCAAGTGGAGGCATATACCCAAGCCATGTGATAACACCATGGCCAACTGGCCATCTTGTTATCATTCTCTCACCTTGGCCGAAACACCCATCAGCCATCTAGGAAAGAAAAATCACATTTGTTGATAGGAAGAAAGCTTGCATGAGATCAATTACATGAAAATTGAATAGGTAGGAAAATTGTAAGTGAATTCTAAATCCTTTCTCCCTAGCAACTTGATTGAATGAGTTATTGATGATGTTTTTGTTGCCTTGATGAAATTGAATGAATGTTATACATGTTAGGGACATGCTACCTTCAATGTAAACTTGAAATCTTGATTTCTAGTAACCAATTTGATATAGGATACATGTGTAGTTGTTGGAAATTTGAGGAATATGAACATGATTGAAAACAACCTTGATTAGGAACTGTTTTGATTGAGAAATTGTGTAAACATGTTAAATGAACATATAACCCTGTTTTAATCATGTTGCTAGGTAAAAAGAAGATTGAATTGACTACATGTGTTGCTGGAAAATGACTACACCAAATTTAACTAGTTAAATTGGGTAATGGACTGCTAGTTGATGAATTGGATGTGCAAATGTGATCAAACTAGGTTCAACATGATTATTCCCTGTTTTAAGAACATTGATAGGTGAATTATGATGACCTAGACATGTATGAACATGAACATGAATATAATTTCCATGTTAGGACCTTGCTAAAATGAGTTAAGAAGCTAGAAATCCAACCTAGTGTAATCTACCCAGAATGTTCTGTTCTGGGCAGTAAGTTTGAAAAATCACTATAAATTGTGTATATTGAATTTAAGGTTGAAATTTTTATGGACAACACCTTGGTATGTCTAAATTCACTATGAGAAAACATAACTAAACTCTGGGTTGTATACTGAAGTAGAGAAGAAATACTAGAGACAGTGCAAACTTCCTAGTAAAGCAAAATGCCCTATCTTTAAGTTAAAAACTTTATTAATTTGAAAAGAACTAAAATGCAAGCCTTATATGGTAATAAACAAAATTTTGTTATATTTCCAACGGTGCAAACCAATTGAAATTTTGAGGTATAAATTAAAAAGATATGATTGATTTAGTGACTAGAGTGCAAGCTGCCTAGCAGCAACTGCATAGGCAAATGCACACATTTTTGTGGCATTTTGCAAACTGTCTTGTAAATAGTTTTAGGCCTTGGAATATGCCTTGTTTTACATGAACTAGAATGTAGAAAAGTGCAGTTAAGAGTAATGGAAAATGTACATGAGCATGTTGCCCAATATGTGAATGTTATATGCTTGTAGTATTGCTCGATTTAATAACCTTGTGAACTTGTCTTGATATGTGTTTGCTTGTAATGTGCTAGAACCAGGATTGAACTTGGTGGAAGAAGAAAGATTGGAACAATCTAAAGCCAAGAACAAAGGAGTGTGGATCCAAGACTAGCTAGCTTGGAGTATTGTGAGTGTAGTTACCTCTAGGGTTAGGACTAGGTCCTAACCAATGTATTCTTGTTATATTCTCAACATGTTAAATGAATCTAATCATGAACTTGAACTAATAAGGGAAGGATGAATAAAGTAATACATGAGAACAAGTGAAGATCATACACGATTGATTAAAGGCAGCCTTTGATAGGCAAAAACTTATGCTGACTTGAAAAGGGTAGACATCAAATACAATGTAGGAGACAATTTGAAGAAAAGGAAAGATCGGTCCTTGGATTATCAGACCGTTTGAAATCATTGAAAGAATTGGTCCAGTGGCTTATCGATTGGCATTTCCTAGTGAATTCGATAAGATCCACGATGCCTTCCATGTCTCTATGCTTAGAAGATATAGGTTTGATCCATCTCATGTTCTTGAACATGAAAAGGTGGAATTGAATCCTCGATCTATCATATGAAGAAGAGCCTATTCAGATACTTGACAAGGAAGTCGGAAGACTTTGAAACAAGAATGTACCCCTTGTCAAAGTCTTGTGGAGAAATCACAAGGTTGAAGAGGTAACATGGGAATCTAAAGAAGTCATGAAGAAGCAATATCCTCGCCTATTCGATTCAGGTAAATTCGAGGACGAATTTATCTTAAGGGGGATAATTGTAATACCCCAAATCATGGCCTAGTAACTCGTTATAAACCAATTAGAGTTTAATTGTACAAACAATCTACAAATTAGAATAATTGATTAAACCTATTGACTAAATTACATGGATTGATGAAGAAGTAGCCTAATCATGAGGATCAAATATTAATAAATTGTAAATATGAAATTGCATGCAACTAATATGATTAATTAAGGATTTATGAAGCAATTTCACCAAAATTTGCCAAGTGGAGGCAAATAGCCAAGCCATGTAATAACACCATGGCCAAGTGGCCATCTTGTTATCATCCTCTCACCTTGGCCGAAACACCCATCAGCCATCTAGGAAATAAAAATCACATTTGTTGATAGGAAGAAAGCTTGCATGAGATCAATTGCATGAAAATTGAATAGGTAGGAAAATTGTAAGTTAATTCTAAATCCTTTCTCCCTAGCAACTTGATTGAATGAGTTATTGATGATGTTTTTGTTGCCTTGATGAAATTGAATGAATGTTATACATGTTAGGACATCCTACCTTCAATGTAAACTTGAAATCTTGATTTCTAGTAACCAATTTGATATATGATACATGTGTAGTTGTTGGAAATTTGAGGAATATGAACATGATTGAAAACAGTCTTGATTAGGAACTGTTTTGATTAAGAAATTGTGTAAACATATTAAATGAACATATAACCCTGTTTTATCATGTTGCTAGGTAAAAAGAAGATTTAATTGAATACATGTGTTGCTGAAAATGACTACACCAAATTAAACTAGTTAAATTAGGTAATGGACTGCCTAGTTGATGAATTGGATGTGCAAATGTAATCAAATGGATCAAACTAGGTTCAACATGATTATGCCCTATTTTAAGAACATTTAGGTGAATTATGATGACCTAGACATGTATGAACATGAAAATGAATATAATTTCCATGTTAGGACCTTGCTAAAATGAGTTAAGATGCTAGAAATCCAACCTAGTGTAATCTGTCCAGAATGTTCTGTCGGGGTAGTAAATTTGAAAAATCACTATAAATTTTGTATAATGAATTTAAGGTTGAAATTTTTATGGACAAAACATTGGTATGTCTAAATTTACTATGAGAAAACATAACTAAACTCTAGTTTTTATACTGAAATGTAGAGAAGAAATACTAGAGACAGTGCAAACTTCCTAGTAAAGCAAAATGCCTTTATCTTTAAGTTAAAAATTTTATTAATTTGAAAAGAAAATAAAATGCAAGCCTTATATGGTAATAAATAAAATTTTGTTATATTTCCAACGGTGCAAACCAATTGAAATTTTGAGGTATACGGAAAAAAGATATGATTGATTTAGTGACTAGAGTGCAAGCTGCCTAGCAAAGAAATCTGATAGGCAAATGCACACATTTTTGTGGCATTTTGCAAACTATCTTGTAAATTTTTAGGCCTTGGAATATTCATTGTTTTACATGAACTAGAATGTAGAAAAGTGTAGTTAAGAGTAATGGAAAATTTACATGAGCATGTTGCCCAATATGTGAATGTTATATGCTTGTAGTATTACTTCGATTTAATAACCTTGTGAACTTGTCTTGATATGTGTTTGCTTGTAATGTGTTAGAACCAAGATTGAACTTGGTGGAAGAAGAAAGATTGGAACAATCTAAAGCCAAGAACAAAGGAGTGTGGATCCAAGACTAGCTAGCTTGGAGTATTGTGAGTGTAGTTACCTCTAGGGTTAGGACTAGGTCCTAACCAATGTATTCTTGTTATATTCTCAACATGTTAAATGAATCTAATCATGAACTTGAACTAATAAGGGAAGGATGAATAAAGTAATACATGAGAACAAGTGAAGATCATACACGATTGATTAAAGGCAGCCTTTGATAGGCAAAAAAACTTATGCTGACTTGAAAAGGGTAGACATCAAATACAATGTAGGAGACAATTTGAAGAAAAGGAAAGATCGGTCCTTGGATTATCAGACCGTTTGAAATCATTGAAAGAATTGGTCCAGTGGCTTATCGATTGGCATTTCCTAGTGAATTCGATAAGATCCACGATGCCTTCCATGTCTCTATGCTTAGAAGATATAGGTTTGATCCATCTCATGTTCTTGAACATGAAAAGGTGGAATTGAATCCTGATCTATCATATGAAGAAGAGCCTATTCAGATACTTGACAAGGAAGTCGGAAGACTTTGAAACAAGAATGTACCCCTTGTCAAAGTCTTGTGGAGAAATCACAAGGTTGAAGAGGTAACATGGGAATCTAAAGAAGTCATGAAGAAGCAATATCCTCGCCTATTCGATTCAGGTAAATTCGAGGACGAATTTATCTTAAGGGGGATAATTGTAATACCCCAAATCATGGCCTAGTAACTCGTTATAAACCAATTAGAGTTTAATTGTACAAACAATCTACAAATTAGAATAATTGATTAAACCTATTGACTAAATTACATGGATTGATGAAGAAGTAGCCTAATCATGAGGATCAAATATTAATAAATTGTAAATATGAAATTGCATGCAACTAATATGATTAATTAAGGATTTATGAAGCAATTTCACCAAAATTTGCCAAGTGGAGGCAAATAGCCAAGCCATGTAATAACACCATGGCCAAGTGGCCATCTTGTTATCATCCTCTCACCTTGGCCGAAACACCCATCAGCCATCTAGGAAATAAAAATCACCATTGTTGAGAGGAAGAAAGCTTGCATGAGATCAATTGCATGAAAATTGAATAGGTAGGAAAATTGTAAGTTAATTCTAAATCCTTTCTCCCCAGCGACTTGATTGAATGAGTTATTGATGATGTTTTTGTTGCCTTGATGAAATTGAATGAATGTTATACATGTTAAGGACATCCTAACTTCAATGTAAACTTGAAATCTTGATTTCTAGTAACCAATTTGATATATGATACATGTGTAGTTGCTGTAAAATTGAGGAATATGAACATGATTGAAAACAGTCTTGATTAGGGACTGTTTTGATTAAGAAATTGTGTAAACATATTAAATGAACATAGAACCCCGTTTTATCATGTTGCTAGGTAAAAGGAAGATTTAATTGAATACATGTGTTGCTAGAAAATGACTACACCTAATTAAACTAGTTAAATTAGGTAAACGACTGCCTAGTTGATGAATTGGATGTGCAAATGTAATCAAATGGATCAAACTAGGATCAACATGATTATGCCCTATTTTAAGAACATTTCCACGTGAATTATGATGGCCTATACATGTATGAACATGAAAATGAATAGAATTTCCACGTTAGGACCTTGCTAAAATGAGTTAAGATGCTAGAAATCCAACCTAGTGTAATCTGTCCAGAATGCTCTGTTCGGGGTAGTAAATTTGAAAAATCACAATAAATTTTGTATAATGAATTTAAGTCTGAAATTTTTAAGGACAAAACATTGGTATGTCTAAATTTACTAGGAGAAAACACAACTAAACTCTAGTTTTTATACTGAAATGTAGAGAAGAAATACTAGAGACAGTGCAAACTGCCTAGTAAAGCAAAATACTTTGTCTTTAAGTTAAAAATTGTATTAATTGGAAAATAAATAAAATGCGAGCCCTATATGGTCATAAATAAAATTTTGTTATATTTACAACGCTGTAAACCAATTGAAATTCCGACATACGGAATGAAAGATATGCTTGATTTAGTGACTAGAGTGCAAGCTGCCTGGCAGTAGCTGCCTAGGCAAATTCACATTGTTCTGTGGGGTTTTGTAAACTATCTTGTAACATTTGTAGGCCTTGGAATATTCATTGTTTTACATGAACTAGAATGTAGAAAAGTGTAGTTAAGAGTAATGGAAAATTTACATGAGCATGCTGCCCAATATGTGAATGTTATATGCTTGTAGCATTACTTGTTTTAATGACCTTGTGAACTTGTCTTGGTATGTGTTTGCTTGTAATGTGTTAGATCCAAGATTGAACTTGGTGGAAGAGGAAAGATTGGAACAATCTAAAGCGAATAACAAATGAGTGAGGATCTATGACTAGCTAGCTTGGAGTATTGTGAGTGTAGTTACCTCTAGGGTTAAGACTAGGTCTTAACCAATGTATTCTTGTTATATTCTTGAAATGTTAAATGAATCTAATCATTGACTTGACCTAATAAGGGAAGGATGATTAAAGTAATACATGAAGCTTGATCCTAGCCTTGAATACATGTCTATTTCGAATGCTTATGCATGATTAAGTGATATCATGGATTCTTGTATGTGTTATGATGCAATGAGATCAAATGCTAAAGACTTGTTTGAGATATCATATCATCTCATCTTCAAGATATGAAACATGAAACAACTTGACATGTGAGCTATGGCTCAATGGCCTAAGGGCCTAACATTAAATGAACTTGCTTGACATGATCTTGATCTTGAAACACATGAATAAATGGTAAATCGAGCAACCTTGGTAGCTAGTTGGATTAGGTAGAAGGGCATGACTTAGAATCTAGAGCTCATTGTGTAAGGGTGGACTACTGTCCAGGGCTAAGGCTCCTATTTGGCGATAGACGGAGGGTACCTATGTGGTCATTGGTGACAGTAGGATGGTTGACTAGCACTACAGTGCATCTTGTGGCGACAGTTGGTTGGAGACTCGATTACCTATACAAACTAAGTACCAATGGGGTTGTTTAATGAATAACAATTGAAATAACAATCCTACATTATATGTTACTTGTCTTGAATGCCATGAAATTGCATGTTACTTGACTTGAAAGCATGACTCCTTGATTTATTGTTGTAATCACTCATTTTTGACCGGGTTTTAGTGTTATTAGTGTTATTATAATAGTAAAATTATATATATAAAAAAGGGCAAAAAATCAAAAAAAAATAAATAATAATAATAATAATAATAATTATTAATATAAAAAAATCAAAAAAAAAAAAAGAAATTTGCGTGGAGCAGGGTGCTCCACGTCACCCACAATTCCATCTCATTTGCCTATAAATAGGCACCCATTTGGAGAGCAATTACACGGCCAATTGAAGGAAAAATTGAGGCCAAATTGCCAAATGAATTGGCACCCCAAATCGTGGGGCATGGCCGGCCGCAAGGCTGGCTGGGGTTGGGGGCAGTGCCCTCGACCCCAGTTGGTTCGATCCAACATTCGATCGGGGTCCTATTTTAGGTCCGATCTAGTTAATATTTTTGGAGGGGTCATGGAAGATCTCGATGGGGTGCGATCGGGGTTCGTTATTCGAGCTCCTAGTTAGGTATATTTTCTTCTTTTTTTTATTAGTGTTGTAATTTTTATAAATTAATAAAGTATTAGTTATTTTAAAATTGTAGTCTTTTTTTATGTTTATGTTTTAGATTAATATTTAATATGTTTTAAATTTGTGTTTTATATTAATATTTTATTTATGTTAGATATGTTTTTATGAGTCAGATTAATATTTATGTATGTATGTTTTAGGATAGTATTTTATGAATTTGTTTTTATGTTAGATTAATATTTATGAATATTAGTATTTTGTTTATGCTAGATATGTTTTTTTATTTATGAGTTAGATTAATATGTATATATGCATGTTTTAGTCTAGTATATCATTTATGTTAGATTAGTATTCTGTTATGTCAATATTTATTGCATTTAAATATTTTGCCATGTTTTATATTTTTGCCACTAAGATTGCATATGATATATAAATTGTTAATGCGGTGTCCTTTTATCCGAAAGCGTAAACGGGCCGATGATCAGGCGTAGTGATAGTGGTTAGGCGTTTACTCTCGGATAACGGGACCCTTAAAATTAATTCGCAATTATGACCGAATTTTAAAATAATCGTCACTCTAATCCGGAAAATCCAATATGAATAAAGCGGTAATTATTAAAGTACCAATTTTTGGGCGGTGTGGGGGTGCTAATCCTTCCCCATCCGTAACCGACTCCCGAACCCAATCTTTTTGAATCTATGGTTTTATGGTGTCCGGCCTACCTAAGTGGCCGGTGGCGACTCCATTTTTAATACGGTTTCTTTTAAAACCCCACGGAATAAATATTTTATATCCAAAAGAGTCACAAACACCTTTCAAAAATCCTTCAAAACGATCGTTTTTATTTAGCGATGAGAAGTATCGAGAAAAAAGACATCGCCATGGATGGCGACTCCTTTGGGGACATTTTTGTTTTTCGAAAAAAACAAATGAGAGTCAAGCTTTTAAAATAATTATCGCTTTACTAATATTGGAAATTCTGGATTAAAGTGACTATTAAATTAACATTCGTCATAATTGCGCGTTTATTTTAACGCATTTAAAATATGGCATATAAACCCGTATTTTTTTAAGTGGGGGAAAACGCTAATGCTTTTCGTGGAGATATCGTTCTCCCGTATGGGCCTAGCAAGTACCTTCGGGGCTCGAGTACCTTATGCTTTTAAGGAAGGATATCGTTCCTTTCAGACGGGCATAAGCGAATGGGTCCCCGAATTGAACCCGATTGAAAGGAACCTATAATGGGTGATGATCGGGGGCCTTACTACCCTTGGTAGGGGACAGCAAGGACAATTCGGGTACCTCCTAACACCAACACTGCATGAGAGAACATAGAAACCCACCTGTTAGAGCCATGCGGATAACCTTAGGTGTTTTGGATTAGATAAATAGGGTCGTTTTGTTTATTTACCATATTTAATTTGTCCTTTTATTTATGTATTTATTATTTTTATCAGGTACTAACTCATTTCTTTTTGTGTTCATTTTTATTTTTACACATATTTTTGTTGCATTATCATTGCATCCACATTACATAGAGGCGTTGATTCAAGTGGTTTGCCCGATTAGAAAATCTTTCATCATGGAAAAAGGTGTCTTAGGAAGGACAAAGATCGATCCGATCGCGTGACATCGGTCGAGATTACTCAACAGATCCGACGTAACAATTTGCCGAACAAGCGTGTAGTGCCAAAGTATACACACGAGACCCTAATGGTGGACATACAACGTGCTACAAGGTGTGTGAATGACTTAGCTACCGAAGCCACGACTCTCCGACCTTTCGTAACCCCGGACATGGAAGAAGCACCAAGGTTTATCAAGTTGCTCAGAGCTGTCGAGGAGCTAGGAGGTAGAGCTAGGGATTATGTGTAGAACTTTATTTTGTAATTAAGACTTTGTAATAGACTATTTTTGTAATAGGGACTCCTTTTGTAATATGGATCTTTTTGTAATCTGGACCCTTTAATTCCCATGAAAGTCGTTCCAAAGGGTGATTACCAGCGGAATCAACGCCTTTATTTGCATTCATGTTGCATATCATGACATGGTGTTGATTCAAGAACAGTTCATTAAAAGGCTTTCAAAATAGAAAAAGTCTGCTTTACCGGGAACGATAATATTACAGTATCAAGTTAGGTCGAGCAAAGACCAATCGCGAAAGAAGACGGTACGACAATAAGGCACGTGCGACGCAGAAGATTCAGTCAGGGCCGCAGAATCCTAATTTTAAATCTTCACATTTGACCATTTTTAAATTCTCAGATTTTAATTTAACTCAAAAAAAAAATATTATTATTTTTCTTTGAAACTTCTTCTCTCATAAAACTTTTAGAAGAATAATAATAACAAAAAGAAACCTAAAAGTTTCATTTTTAAGTAAGTTAAAATTTTTGAACCAAATGATCTTTGAGAATTTTAATTTAAACCCTAAAATTTTTTAGGACCGATAGAATCCATCCCTGTTTAGATGTATTATTCGTTTGCACCCAGAAAAGATCTTATCGCATTATGCCTACACTTGTTGATGTCATTTTTAGAAGCCATAAAAAATAAAGATCATGACGTCACGAGTCCATAGAATAAGAAGAGAAGACGAATTCATCCATCATCCTCGAAGATGACGTCGAGACGTGGAGCACATGTGTTTTGCTTCCGAAGTTAAGATCTCTAGAAGGAAACTAATCTGTCACTGTAATTCATTATTAGTTTCTTGCAACCAGACATTTTTCTACTGATTGAAAGTCTTTTAAGGACTGTTCGAGAATCAACACCGCATTTGCATTCATGCATTGCATTGCATTACATTACATTGCATTGCATTGCATTGCATTACATTGTACAATCATGACATATTTTACACCTTGCATAAAATTTTTGAGGGGTAATCCAAAGAACAATTAGAGTTTTATCGTGAATAAAAGAATTGAACACACTCAAAAATCAAGATTCAAGCAGTTAAAAGATAGGCTCGAGAGAAAAAGAGAGAAAAAGTAGTTTGATGCCTTTAATACAAGAAAACTCTGTTTGAGCCCCGATTTGGTCGTTCCTTCGGATTCCAAAGATTTTCACATAATAACGGAACAAGATGCCCCAAGATTCGTGTGACCATCTTCTGCAAAAAAAAATGGAGGGCTACATTGAAAAATTACCGATCCACTACTTCCCCGACAGTCTAGCAGGACTTACCGTGGTATGATGTGCTTTGGACCTAGCACTAAGTCGTCGGTATCTCCAGGGTACGAAGATGAAACCTGATGAAAGCTTCAAGGAATGTGCTTTGAGGTGTATGTGTTTAGCGACCCAAGTGCAGCCTCCCGTAGATGAAGAGGAAAGTGAATTCCATGTCATCTTTCTTATTTCTTCTTTAATAAGATGCTCGGGAAAATGAAAGCCAGCTTTGAGGACTTCATGACAGTCGGAGAAATCGAACATGCACTTCGGGACCTAAGTTTAAAGACCAGACCTGCCTAGGAGCAGAAGAAAACAGAGAGATAAATGGGTACCACTTTCAAAACATTGAGGCGGGGGCATGACACTAAGAAATTTGGGGTCGTTAATAGAAAAATTAAGAAGCTGGTTGTGAGGAGTCATGACGAGAGAGTTGATCCAGTGTGGAAAACAAGAGAAGAGGCAAGCCTACACCGCTTTGGAAGGGGCAGAATGAGTTAGCACCACGGAGATAATCCAAAGGTCCCTACGGTTTTCTCATCATTTCACAAAGAAATTCTCAAAAAAAAAAATCATTGTTTATTAGAATTAAAAATCACATTTCCATTTAGAAAAACATTTTTACATTCTTGATTCTTTAAACATTTCATTTTTATGGGGTAGTTTTCCCATATGCATATACACACATTTTTGAATGGACATATGTATATATCATTTCTATACCAGTCCTCGAATTTTGAATGCAAAAAGACATTTGCTTCAAACCCAAAGATCAACTCTAAGTTGCATATATTTAGAAGAGATTGAATGTTGTGGTGATACTGTAAATGTGAGTATCTGCTAGTTTACTTAGGCCAACAGAGGAACAAATGATAGTGTTTAGACAATGGGCAATTCCCATTTTAAGAATTTATCTTCTCAGGCACTTGTCGTTTTAGATCCTTGAAATGAAGGTTGACCCTAAACCTCTACCCCCTGAAGGCATTCTCAGGACATTTGTGAATATGACAACGAATAGTGTTCTTTTACTTTACAGAAGAGACACAGATGAGTCCGCACCATTGGATACGAAGATCAGAAAATCACCAGAACGTGGTTGAAAACATGGATATGTCCAAACGAAAAAAAAAAAAAAAAAAAAAGATCAGAAGGCCGAAACAATCCAGATCGAGTAAATATCAGAAGAACTGCAGAGAGGCAATTAACTCCGAGCGGAAGATCGCATCAATACCCAGTATAGATCCGTGTTGATTCGAGGATACATTCATAGACTCGAATAAGAAGAAAGAGATTCAATGCTAAAAACCCAGAGTGAGCAGTAAAAAAAAGAAGAAAAAGAAAGAAAGAAAGAATACAGTCTATGCTTCACACACAGATAAAACAATACAAGAACGAAACTTCAACTATGAGCAAGAGACAGAAGGAATCCACATTTCAAGTAAACACAGTTTTGAGAATTAGTATAGAAGCTCGAATTGAAGCCAAGTCAAGACAAGTCGGCCCGAAGATTGCCAATTTTGAAAAAGGAAATGACCTCTAGGGTGAAAACCCAAAAATGGGCAATCTAGAGTGATTCTAAAAATGAGGAAAAGGAGTAGTCTGCCTGAGCATGCTGGCATCAATATCCAGCCAAAATACATTGATCCAAAGGTACAAAAGAAGGAAGTGACCTCTAGGGTGAAAACCCAGAAATGGGCAGTCTAGAGCGATCCAAAAGAGAAAGGAAAAAGAAAAGAAAAAAAGAGAAAAGAAAAAAAGTAAGAATAACATTTCATCTGGGCGTGCCAATCACAAGAATTCCCAGAAATGTATTCGTAGTCCTTCAAGAAATCTCAGTTCCGAGGAGTTCTGGAGGATCAAACATTCTTGGACAAAAAACGAACATCAGTATATAGCCAGAATGCAAGGCAGCATACAATAAAAAGAAAGGAAATGAACTCTAGGGTGAAAACCCGAAAACGGGGCGATCTAGAGTGATCCAAAAAAGAAAAGGAATAATGGGTATATCCAAGTTACACAAATGTAAATATTTGTTTCACTTAACCATAAACCAAAGGCCTACATTACAAGCCCCAAAGACCATTACGGTCATCCATAAATATCCAAGTTGAATGAGAATGTCTTGATTTCATTCCGCCTATAAGGGTTAACTTTTCTTCAAGAAACGTCAAACTTCGAAGTGCTTGATCGACACCCAAATGAGGGAAGGATGGGGCATGGTGAGATAGTGAGATTAAGAGAGCCACCTTAAATGGGGTAGAAACTAGGTAGGGTTGTTCCTCTCAAAAGCCTATTAGACCGGAAGAAACTATACATTGGCATATATCTCCACAATGGTCAAGATCTTCTAAAATAAGCGCTTCATTAGAGTTGGTCTCGGCAACTTGAAACAGATGCGCTATGGTGTTTGATATTTGAGGGGGCAAACATGTTTTAAAAGGTTTGACATTTCCTCCCAAAGTTATGATGTTTACCATTTGTTCCAAACAATGTTTTCAAAATGTCCAAGTTGTGATTTTTGAAATGATCTGTTATCTTTTCAAACAATCATTATTTTTTTGAAATATACACAAGTAAATTACCTTTTACTTTACTTTAAAAATGAATGATGATGAGATTTAAATCATAGGGACCGAGAGTTAGTTCCGTCGAAATGCTACGAGAAGATCAAGGAAGAGCTTAAGGGATGGAAGCATCTTGGCCCACTACGGTGACTAGAAATAGATCAAAGCTCTATATGATAGGCCGAGAAAAATTCAAAGCAAAGTGGAGCCCGTGGTTGAATGGGGCAACGCCAAGCCAAGAAGATGACAAGGGTTCATATAAGAATAATATAAGAACCAGAGGATTATTTATGATGGCGGGTGATAACTCTAAAGACAAGAAAGCCTTTCGCACAAAAAGTACCTGACAAATGCTCCAATTTTAGTCGCACCAGTGCCTGGTCGACCACTAAACAGTCTTCGAGAATTCAATGGGATGTGTGCTGGGGCAACACGATGAGTCAAGAAAAAAGGAGCAGGCCATCTACTACCTAAGCAGGAAATTCAATGATTGCGAAACACGGTACCCGCCAGTGCAGAAGCTGTGTTGTGCTCTAGTTTGGGCTACCAAGCGGCTCAGACAGTACACGTTGTACCATACTACCTGGTTGATATCCAAGCTAGACCCATTAAAGTTCCTAATGGAAGCGCCGGCGCTAACGGGAAGGATGGCCCGATGGCAGATGCTCTTATCCGAATTCGACATCGTATATGTTAATCAGAAAGCCGTAAAGGGGAGTGCCGTAGCGGATTTCCTAGCTAGTCGTGCTTCGGATGACTATGAGACATTGAACTTTAGTTTCCCAGACGAAGACTTGATGTGCATTACAACCGAAGAAGAGATTTCAAATGATAAGTCATGGAAACTTTACTTCGATGGAGCCTCCAACGCCCTCGAACATGGGATAGGGGCAGTGCTAATTTCACCTGAGGACGTCTATTACCCTTTCACCAGCAGATTGGAATTCTTCTGCACAAACAATATAGCTGAATACGAAGCTTGCATCATGGGACTGAACTCAGCCATCGAAAGAAAGGTTAAGGAACTTCGAGTGTTCGGAGATTCGTCCCTAGTCATTTACCAATTGCGCGGGGAGTGGGAAACTAGAGACCCGAAGTTGGTCAAATATCACGAATGGATCCAAGAGCTCGTCAAAGAGTTCGAAAAGGTCAGCTTCAATTACCTACCCCGAGAAGAAAATCAGATGGCAGATGCATTGACAACCTTGGCGTCCATGTTTAAAACAAACACCTGGGCAGAAATGAGACCCATTGAGATGCAGACGTTTGAAAAGCCTGCTCATTGTTGTAATTTGCAGGAAGAGATTGACGGGAATCCATGGTACTATGATATCCTGCAATATGTCAAGCTTCGAAAGTATCCAGAAGGGGCAAACGACAATGACAAAAAAGCGCTCAGAAAAATGGCAACGAAATATGTCCTAGATGGGGAGATCCTATATAGGAAAAGTCATGATCAAACATTGCTGAGATGTGTGGATGCCCGGGAGGCGAAGGAAATCTTAGCCAAAGTACATGACGGGATCTGTGGAACGCACGCCAACGGGTTGTCTATAGCTCGAAAAATTATGAGATACGGTTATTTCTGGTTGACCATGGAGGGAGATTGCATCGATTACGTCAGGAAATGTCACAAATGTCAAATTTACGCTGACAAAATTCATGCACCCCCATCGCCTCTACATACCATGAATTCTCCGTGGCCTTTCGCAGCATGGGGCATGGACGTTATCGGGCAGATCCATCCGAAAGCTTCCAATGGGCACCGATTCATTTTGGTCACCATAGACTACTTCACTAAATGGGTAGAGGCAGCATCTTACGCCAATATCACCAGGACTACAGTTTGTAAGTTCTTAAAGAAGGAAATTATTTGTCGATACGGATTGCCAGAAAGGATCATCACCGATAATGCTTCCAATCTGAACAACAAAATGATAAAGGACGTGTGCACTCAATTCAAAATAACACACCATAATTCCACAGTCTATCGTCCTAAAATGAATGGAGCAGTGGAAGCAGCAAACAAAAATATAAAGAAAATCATAGCGAAGACTACGGATACCTACAAGCAAAGAGTTCTATATAGGAAGGGCTCCTAGCTTCAATGTCTTAGAGCGAAAGATTCTATATATGAGGAATCTGTAACTCCAAGATTTCAAGACGCCAAAAAGTTCTATATAGGAGGGACTGATGGCTCCAAGGTGAAGACTCGCAGTTCTATATAGGAAGGACTCCCGGTCGAAGGAATTCACCCATGACACGCAAGATTATATAGGAAATCCTGCTGTGTCGAAAGCAAAGAGTTCTATATAGGAAGGGCTCCTAGCTTCAATGTCTTAGAGCGAAAGATTCTATATAGGAGGAATCTGTAACTCCAAGATTTCAAGATGCCAAAAAGTTCTATATAGGAGGGACTGATGGCTCCAAGGTGAAGACTCGCAGTTCTATATAGGAAGAACTCCCAGTCAAAGCAATTCACCTATGACACAGGGTTATATAGGAAACTTGTTGTGTCAAAAGCAAAGAGTCTTATATAGGAAAGACTCTGAGCTTCATTGTCTTAGAGTGAAGGGTTCAATGTCGAAAGAGCCTGTAGCTCCAAGATCGGAAGGTGACGAAGTTCTATATAGGAAGAACTTACAAGCCTGAAGATTCAGCCGAGGAAGAGCGGAGATGTCAAAAAAAATTCGTTTTTCCAAAGCTACAAACAGGAAAGTCTGATAAAAATCAGAGCGAAGGGTTCAATGTCGAAAGAACCTGTAGCTCCAAGATCGGAAGGTGACGAAGCTCTATATAGGAAGAACTTACGAGCCTGAAGATTCAGCCGAGGAAGAGCGGAGATGTCCAAAAAAAATTCGTTTTTCCAAAGCTACAAACAGGAAAGTCTGATAAAAATCAGAGCGAAGGGTTCAATGTCGAAAGAACCTGTAGCTCCAAGATCGGAAGGTGACGAAGCTCTATATAGGAAGAACTTACGAGCCTGAAGATTCAGCCGAGGAAGAGCGGAGATGTCCAAAAAATTCGTTTTTCCAAAGCTACAAACAGGAAAGTCTGATAAAAATCAGAGCGAAGGGTTCAATGTCGAAAGAACCTGTAGCTCCAAGATCGGAAGGTGATGAAGCTCTATATAGGAAGAACTTACGAGCCTGAAGATTCAGCCGAGGAAGAGCGGAGATGTCCAAAAAATTCGTTTTTCCAAAGCTACAAACAGGAAAGTCTGATAAAAATCAGAGCGAAGGGTTCAATGTCGAAAGAACCTGTAGCTCCAAGATCGGAAGGTGACGAAGCTCTATATAGGAAGAACTTACGAGCCCTGAAGATTCAGCCGAGGATGAGCGGAGATGTCCAAAAAAATTCGTTTTTCCAAAGCTACAACAAACAGGAAAGTCGATAAAAATCAGAGCGAAGGGTTCAATGTCGAAAGAACACCGTAGCTCCAAGATCGAAGGTGACGAAGCTCTATATAGGAAGAACTTACGAGCTGAAGATTCAGCCGAGGAAGAGCGGAGATGTCCAAAAATTCGTTTTTCCAAAGCTACAAACAGAAAGTCGATAAAAATCAGAGCGAAGGGTTCAATGTCGAAAGAACACGTAGCTCCAAGATCGGAAGGTGACGAAGCTCTATATAGGAAGAACTTACGAGCCTGAAGATTCAGCCGAGGAAGAGCGGAGATGTCCAAAAAAATTCGTTTTCCAAAGCTACAAACAGAAAGTTCGATAAAAATCAGAGCGAAGGGTTCAATGTCGAAAGAACCTGTAGCTCCAAGATCAGAAGGTGACGAAGCTCTATATAGGAAGAACTTACGAGCCTGAAGATTCAGCCGAGGAAGAGCGGAGATGTCCAAAAAATTCGTTTTTCCAAAGCTACAAACAGGAAAGTCTGATAAAAATCAGAGCGAAGGGTTCAATGTCGAAAGAACCTGTAGCTCCAAGATCGGAAGGTGATGAAGCTCTATATAGGAAGAACTTACGAGCCTGAAGATTCAGCCGAGGAAGAGCGGAGATGTCCAAAAAAATTCATTTTTCCAAAGCTACAAACAGGAAAGTCTGATAAAAATCAGAGCGAAGGGTTCAATGTCGAAAGAACCTGTAGCTCCAAGATCGGAAGGTGACGAAGATCTATATAGGAAGAACTTACGAGCCTGAAGATTCAGCCGAGGATGAGCGGAGATGTCCAATAAAAATTCGTTTTTCCAAAGCTACAAACAGGAAAGTCTGATAAAAATCAGAGCGAAGGGTTCAATGTCGAAAGAACCTGTAGCTCCAAGATCAGAAGGTGACGAAGCTCTATATAGGAAGAACTTACGAGCCTGAAGATTCAGCCGAGGAAGAGCGGAGATGTCCAAAAAATTCGTTTTTCCAAAGCTACAAACAGGAAAGTCTGATAAAAATCAGAGCGAAGGGTTCAATGTCGAAAGAACCTGTAGCTCCAAGATCGGAAGGTGATGAAGCTCTATATAGGAAGAACTTACGAGCTTGAAGATTCAGCCGAGGAAGAGCGGAGATGTCCAAAAAAATTCGTTTTTCCAAAGCTACAAACAGGAAAGTCTGATAAAAATCAGAGCGAAGGGTTCAATGTCGAAAGAACCTGTAGCTCCAAGATCGGAAGGTGATGAAGCTCTATATAGGAAGAACTTACGAGCCTGAAGATTCAGCCGAGGAAGAGCGGAGATGTCCAAAAAAATTTGTTTTTCCAAAGCTACAAACAGGAAAGTCTGGTAAAAATCAGAGCGAAGGGTTCAATGTCGAAAGAACCTGTAGCTCCAAGATCGGAAGGTGACGAAGCTCTATATAGGAAGAACTTACGAGCCTGAAGATTCAGCCAAGGAAAAGCGGAAATGTCCAAAAGAAGTCGTTTTTCCAAAGCTACAAACAGGGAAGTCTGATAAAAATCAGAGCGAAGGGTTCAATGTCGAAAGAACCTGTAGCTCCAAGATCGGAAGGTGGCGAAGCTCTATATAGGAAGAACTTACAAGCCTGAAGATTCAACCAAGGAAAAGCGGAAATGTCCAAAAGAAGTCGTTTTTCCAAAGCTACAAACAGGGAAGTCTGATAAACATCAGAGCGAAGGGTTCAATGTCAAAAGAGCTCGTAGCTCCAAGATCGGAAGGTGACGAAGCTCTATATAGGGAGAACTTACGAGCCTGAAGATTCAGCCAAGGAAGAGCGGAAATGTCCAAAAGAATTCGTTTTTCCAAAGCTACAAACAGGGAAGTCTGATAAAATGAGTGCTTTTGATCTTTGCTTTGTCCTCGTTTCACAAGAACAAGCAAAGAGGGGCAACTGTAATCACTCATTTTTGATCGGGTTTTAGTGTTATTAGTGTTATTATAATAGTAAAATTATATATATAAAAAAGGACAAAAAATCAAAATAAATAAATAATAATAATAATAATAATAATTAATATAAAAAAATCAAAAAAAAAAAAAAAGAAATTTGCGTGGAGCAGGGTGCTCCACGTCACCCACAATTCCATCTCATTTGCCTATAAACAGGCACCCATTTGGAGAGCAATTACACGGCCAATTGAAGGAAAAATTGAGGCCAAATTGCCAAATGAATTGGCACCCCAAATCGTGGGGCATGGCCGGCCGCAAGGCTGGCCGGGGTTGGGGGCAGTGCCCTCGACCCCAGTTGGTTCGATCCAACATTCGATCGGGGTCCTATTTTAGGTCCGATCTAGTTAATATTTTTGGAGGGGTCGCGGAAGATCTCGATGGGGTGCAGTCAGGGTTCGTTATTCGAGCTCCTAGTTAGGTATATTTTCTTCCCTTTTTATTAGTGTTGTAATTTTTATAAATTAATAAAGTATTAGTTATTTTAAAATTGTAGTCTTTTTTATGTTTATGTTTTAGATTAATATTTAATATGTTTTAAATTTGTGTTTTATATTAATATTTTATTTATTTAGATATGTTTTTATGAGTCAGATTAATATTTATGTATGTATGTTTTAGGATAGTATTTTATGAATTTGTTTTTATGTTAGATTAATATTTATGAATATTAGTATTTTGTTTATGCTAGATGTGTTTTTTTATTTATGAGTTAGATTAATATGTATATATGCATGTTTTAGTCTAGTATATCATTTATGTTAGATTAGTATTCTGTTATGTCAATATTTATTGCATTTAAATATTTTGCCATGTTTTATATTTTTGCCACTAAGATTGCATATGATATATAAATTGTTAATGCGGTGTCCTTTTATCCGAGCGTAAACGGGGCCAGTATCAGGCGTAGTGATAGTGGTTAGGCGTTTACTCTCGGATAACGGGACCCTTAAAATTAATTCGCAATTATGACCGAATTTTAAAATAATCGTCACTCTAATCCGGAAAATCCAATATTAATAAAGCGGTAATTATTAAAGTACCAATTTTTGGGCGGTGTGGGGGTGCTAATCCTTCCCCATCCGTAACCGACTCCCAAACCCAATCTTTTTGAATCTCTGGTTTTATGGTGTCCGGCCTACCTAAGTGGCCGGTGGCGACTCCATTTTTTAATACGGTTTCTTTTAAAAACCCCACGGAATAAATATTTTATATCCAAAAGAGTCACAAACACCTTTCAAAAATCCTTCAAAAAACGATCGTTTTTATTTAGCGATGAGAAGTATCAGAAAAAGACATCGCTACAATTGTTTTGCAAGCATGTGTGCTTGATTCATGAAGTATGAAGTCTTGTTGCTTGTACTTGTTGGCCGAATGCTTGATATCCTTAGATAGGATAATCTTGATGCTTGAAAGCCTAGCTAAGATCATTCAAATGCTTAAAAGCCTAGCTAAGATTCACCCTAATGCTTGAAAACCTTAGCTAGGTCTACACTTTATTTAAATGGCATGAAACTTGAAATAACAAATGTATAGACTAGTTACTACCTCACTAAGTTCAATCTTGTACTTATCACTCTTGTTTCATTCTTCCCAACCTACAAGATAAAGGATACGAGGATGCTTGATCTTGAAGCATGTTACCTTGAGCAAGAAGCAACTCACACAAGCTTAGTTAAAGTATGATTCCATACTTGTTTTGTATATCTCCTAGAATAGTGGCACTAGATGTATATAGCTATCTTGAACATGCATCTTAAAGCTTGTATATAATGTTTGATGGGCCTACAATGTTATGTATATAGTATCAAGCATGTAATTGAATGAAGTTTGCTGCGCATATGGTGATTTAAGAATCAAATGATCTAATATTGATCTAGTATATATTGAAACAAATGGATGCCTTGTTTAGTGTACATGTTTTGTTAGAAATGAAAGCAGTATAAGATGAACCATGATTGTGTTCCTCCCATTCGAATGACTTGGACATAAAGGGTCACTTGTATGTAAATATACCTTGATGTATATGTATTGTATGCTTGTATAGGATGATTGGCGAATCCATGGGGTTAGAATAAGACTTGAATGAACTAGTTACATGCCTTGTTGAATGTTTGCGTGAATGGCCGAATGGTTAGGTATAAGGAATGTCTTGATTGGAAGCTAGTTACATGTAATTAGAATACTCAATAAGCATGTTAGAAATTTAAGGATAAGATGTACATGAATATAAAGCTAAGGAACAATGAATTGAATTGGAAGCATGTTATACTAAGGTAATTTGAATATGATAGATAACAAAGAATGAATGTTGTAATATGAACCATGTAAGTAATAGCTTATAATGTAAGTATGAAAGAAAAAAAATTTAATGCCTTGTTCGAATGCTTTGTTCCTTCTTGCTTGCTTAGTTTGAATATCTTTGATAGTTTGAGATTAAGTGTGAGCTTACTTGTTAGCTAAGTAAGTATGGTTGCTTGATTGATTCTTGGATTGTATTGTTTGCCATGTTCATTGTCTTGTAGTGTCCTTGCTTACTTGTTAAGTAACGCTCCTGAGTCGAGTTCCTACTAGCCCGGGTAGGGGGTGTTACAAGTTGCATTTGTATACAGTTTATGCACACAATCAGTCCTTAAAACTTTTATATACAAGTAGGAAAGTCCCTTCCTAAATCTTAAAACATCCCATTAATGTCCTTATACACTCTTTCATACATTCAAAGATATTTCAAGCCACCTACAGAGTTGTCGCCGGGCAGACTGTACATCCCTTAGTTAAAATTTCATACCATTCATTCTGTACATCGGAATTTTGAAACGTTTACACCGTTGGAAAGCTGACTCAACTAGATTTCTAACCATATAGGCCTTGCAGTTTTACACCTTATGAATTAATACAATTTTTAATCTAAAGATACCCCAAATTCTGCTACCAGGCAGATTAGACTATCCTTGCATAATTGCCTCTACAAGCTGTTATAAAACTCGAAATGCAGCTTCACTTATTTTAAATGAAACTAGACCTGACAAACTTTCCGACCATATAAATTATAGGTTCTAATTCTACCAATACGATTTTTATAGCAAATTTTCAAAGTCACAGCTAATGCAGATTTCAAAACTGTTTTCAAGATACAAAGCAGGACAGTTTCATTATAATTCATTTCCAGCCCTTCACAATCTACCAAAATAGTTTCTAGGCAATCCATGACATGATTTATTTTTTGTAAAATGTATCCATTTAGCATGTATACACAATCTTACAATGCAAAACAGTCCACCATACATTCGAATTTACACAAACAGTCCAAAAATTCTCAAGAACAATCCATAGTAATCACAAATGCACCAAAACAGTCCAACATGCTTTAAAAGTACTCGAAACAGACCCCCTTTAGGTCATTATAATCATATTTTATGTCATGTTTTTAGTGCATACACTTAATTTAATCCTGTTTATCCATGCTTTATTTCTTAATGCAAAACAGGGCAGCCTTATAAACATAAGTATTTACTCCAAAAGCCATTTTAATAACATGTTTTCTAATACTCGTGTAGCAAATATGCACTTTTCATATGTTGCTTCATCATAGCAATTCAGATTATAACCATTTTGATTCAATTCGTAGGCTCACAAACCATTACTTAATCAAATCTCATACATTCAAGAACTCATAGAAGATCAATTTGAGCATTTGAACAAGACAACAAGTACACAAGTGCCTCTAAATGTTACTCACATAAATTCAAACAATTCTTATCATAACTTCATATTTTCTCTAACCATTAACAATGCTTTGATTTCATAAAATTCACACATAGATTCCAATCAAAGATTTAACTCAAGAAAGGTAACTAGAATGCTTACCCTTCTTCCTAGGAATCGAACAAAGCTCCCAAATTTTACCAGTCTAACACTAAGATTTCAAGCTTTTTCCATGGCCATTTAACTCTCCCTCCCTCTCCATTCATTTTTCGGTGGAGAAGGAAATGAAGAAGATGACTTGGAGTCATCTTTGGCCTACTGGTCAACCCCTCCCACATGGCTTGGTCCAACCATGACATGTGTGCAAATCCTTACACTTAAATTGTTTTACACATGCAATTCAAATCTTTTTATTCTTCTTCAGTTTAGTACTTTTTGAAAGATGACACCAATTTTCTTTTTATTCAAATTTACTCCTCGAGCTTTAATCTAAAATGCAATGTATTAAATTTAACTATTATCTCGCCATCACACTTTGATATATTACAATTAGTCCTTTGTACACAGAGTATCGTTTCTTTTGTTTCTCTCAATTTGGTCCTAAGTCCTTAATTTAACTTATCATAATACTCTGAATAACAATTGACTTAGCAATGACAAGGTAACATTCTTCTAGACCAGGTTTTGGAGTATTACAACCAAAGGCCATCAAAAGCGATAAAGAGACACATTTTTGCAATAATGCAACACCCCAAAATCTGGCCTAGTCAGAAATGGGTTCTGCCGATCGAAAACCCTATATCGAAAATGTTCAAATATTGTATTGATACTGACCACAAGGTCAATTGTATCGGTATTGGACTCTAGTTGAGTCGAATTATTGTTTAAGGATCTTATTGGAAGTGTTGGAAACCTTTTAGTTGCTAAATTATAGAAATTGGAAGTTCAGGGGTACAAGTATAGTCTACCGAGAGTTGAGGGACTAATCTTGCGATTAGCCTCTCTTCAATTATAAATCCCATACGTGGGATAACCAGGAGAGCTTCCATCTTTGAAAGGAAAGCCGTCAATTAAAACAAAGCAAATAGCTAGAGTTTGGGAAGCTTACCCAAAACCTCTCTAAGCAAGCACCTCACCAAGATACATCTCCTACCGAAGCAAGTACCTCCATTGTTGAGGTTGAAGAAAGCTTAGTTTTGATCGATTTATTGTTATCAAAATGATCCTAGCTAATGGGTAAGTTTATTCCCTCAAGCTATTATTGAAATCCATGGATAAATTGAGTTTAATCCTAAGCTAGGGTTTGGCCATCCATGGAGTTTGATAGCTAATAGCTATTTTAAGCTTCGATATTGATTTTGATATTGTTGTTTTGTTTACGGTATCATGTTAATGATTCTGACACTATCCTATTATTTTACCTAGCTCAAGAAGTTGGCAGAGATCATCCATCATCACCAAAAAAAGCTAGGAACAAGGGGATTTCCATCTGAGAGCCTTGAAAGCTTTGAAATACGAGGTGAGTGTAGTCGAAGTCTCAAGATTAGGCTAGGTGCCTTTCCCGACTTCATCGTTAATAGAATTGTCATTGCTAACTCTGTTGTTAAGGATTATTGCATCGAATCACTTATCGGACATTATGGTAAGTATTGGTAAGTTATCGCATCGAGTATTGAGCATTGTCATTGTCATCGTCATTGTTATTGAACATCAGACATAGATATCGCTGCTGCCATAGAGTATTGTTATTGCCATTATCATCGCCATCATTATTGAATAATGGAGGTATAGGGTATTGATGTAGAGCATTGACATAGTAATTGGTATAGCCCTTGTCATATATCATTATTGTTAACGTCGTTATTGTTATCGAAACATTGTATAAGAACCATCAGCTTTTGATATTGTCATTGAGATCATTGAAATATTGCTATTGACAAAGATACTATTATTGGACATTGACATTGAATCATTCTTTATTGATAAAGCTATCAAACACATTGAATATTGTTATTGCTATTGAATACTGATCATTGATATTGTCACCTGACCTTGGATTTAGAGGACATTGGATAAAATTGGCATGCCATAGAATTCATAAGCATAGTATACGGGTGGACTACGGTCCTAGGGCTACAACCTATATTGATTTGGCGAGGCGGATGGATGTGTTGTGATATTGGTCATATTGGAGAGGTGGAGGGACTAGATCATTCATTGATTTGGCGAGGTGTAGGAATTCGCGTATCCATTATCCGGAATCGATCCAATGGTTATTGTTAAAATATGGAACATTGTTGATGAATATGATCATTGCATAGCTATTGATAGTTCACTTATTGTTACTGTCATTGCTTGAAATGCCATGCATTACTACGTTATTGTTATCATTTGACTACCTCACTAGGCAATATAGGCTGAATGCATTGCATCTCATCCATTTCAGGTTATGAGATTTACTGTTGGACATCGGAGAAGTTGAAGCGTTGGACATGTCACTTGCAAACTAAAGTAATGTATATCGACCGTATGAACTCCTAGAAACGGTGGCAAAGTACCTAGAATAGTCATATAAGGCTCTTTTTATATGTATATTTTGTGCTTATGCTATGTTAGTGCACAAGGCTTTAAATGAACTTTTCATATGGCTTAAGAAGGTCTAAAAGTGCTTATGTGGCTCTAAAAGGTGAAAACATAGTAAATGGATTCGGATTAACACGAAATTTGGCATTCTAGTAGTTTATAATGCTTAAAACTTACTGGTAAAATTTCATTGCATTTGGACCTTGGTTGATAGGTTAAATCGAATAAAAATGAGCAAAAATCTATCATTACAAGGCAGGGCATATCGGTACGGTTGATGGCGTATCGATACGGCCTTGCATATTTGGTCAGGTCAACGATGGTCAACAAAGGGCGTATCGATACAGCATAGGCTTATCAGTACGGATTTTGGCTACTGGAATTGGGTGCAAAAATGGTATCGATACGAGGTCAAAGTGTATCGATACTAAGTCAACATGGTCAACCAGTATCGGTACGACCCTCAACCGTATCGGTACAGTCCTATTACCTTTGAATCTAGAAATTGGGAATTAGGTTTAGCGTACCGATACGACCATAAGGGTATCGGTACAGTGATAGTTAATTCTGTTAAAAGTTAAAGAACCCATTTTTGTATTATTTACAAAATGGTCACTGATTATTGCATGGCTTAATTGAATAGGCATATGAACTCTGAATAGTATGAAAATTTGTACGCTCACTGTTTGCATGATGAATTTCATTCTAGTAAGATAGGTTTTAGAATGGACCACTAATATGATGAAATTACGATTAAGTTCCTAAAACTTGTAAATGTTATAATTTGGTCCTAATTGGATAATCATAGACTCGTAATAGATTAATTGGAATTTTATATTGCTTATTCTTAAATGTTAAGCCTAATATCATCATCTATTGCATCGAATTATCGTATCGACCACCGCCTAGTTCATCGGTAACATACTGTGTAATACCCCAACCCCCAGGTCTAGAATATAGTATTGCTCTAGGAGAATACAATCTGACTTAACTAACAAGTCAGTAATCGAAGAAGAGGACTCAAGGTGAGACCTTAAGAGAGAACAAGCATTCAAACACAAGCTACCAAACATCAAAGATGAATCAAGATAAACATATAGCATACAAGGCATCTTTTAGACTAAAACATAAAAGGTAAATTCCATGACAATTTGAATAGTTAAGGTAATTATAATCATTCAATTTAGCATCGTGTGCATGCATTTTAAGACATAGCCTACAAAGCTATATAAGGTCTATGAGTATTTCAAAGTCTATGAGTATTTCAAATCCATTACAAGGACATAAGTTCATTTAACCACTTAAGCGCAAAAGTGAGATCATTTTTACTTATAATCATTTCATTATCTCTTTAGTTCATCACACTCGAATTTTAATGAAATATAAGATGAAGTAACTGAGCTACATGGCTTATAAGCAATTGAAACAACTCCTAATATGAGACTACATCATTCAGATGACAGCCATAGCTAATCCAACAAAAATTAATCAATTACCAAACATCAACCAAAGACAATATATATATGTGCCTTGTTAATGTATATTTACAGCCCACAAAAGAATTCTAAAGATTCTTAAGCCTAGAATTCAAGCTAATGCCACCTTCTAGGAGTTTACATATAACAAAACACAACATACTTTTGGTGCCTTTAGTAACATTGATTTATCTCCGCAACTTTATCTATAGACCGGTTTCACCTGAAAAATGACAGGGTGAGCAATTAGTTTGTTGGTTTCGAAACTTAGATAACAACAATGTAACTACCAGCTCTTAATTCACTTAGCAATAAGCTTAATTAAGCATAATTTCAAAATAGTAATATCATGTTTTCAAGGAGAAATGTGTCATCAAGCAACCACTATAGTTGTTCAGTTAAAACCAAATCTATCATAGGTATACTAAATTGTTTAATACGACTCATCTAGCTAAAGTATAGAAGGACATAATCAATCAAACGTTATCAGGAAATGGTGACATTGTGCCATTGAACGTATATTCTATTCAATCGAGTTTTACCAGGCAACGGGTAAATTATACCACTGAAGTATATAATCCATTTGTTCAAGTACTATTAGGCAATGGTAATTACTACCATTGAAGCATATATTCTATTTGTTTAAGCATTATCTGGCAATGGTAATCAGTACCATTGAAGCATATACTTTATTTGTTTAAGCATTATCGGGCAATGTTAATCAGTACCATTGAAGCATATACTTTATTCAATCAATCCTTTCTAGACAATAATATCAGGTACTATTGAAACATACATGTAAACTATTTGGTTATTCGTTCCTTATTTTTCTTAACTCACCGAGTACATAGCCAACTACACGAGACTTTACATCAAGCATTGCAAAGAACGAATTCATGGTTCAATTAGAAAAGGACACAAGTGATTGTTTCACTTATCTTGGCCACTATCATCTTACCAAACATTAGGAACTCCGGGCAATTATTGACAGTTTGTGCCTCGCTATACAACCAAGCAACTTAATAAATTCAACAAATCCATACTTGTTTAATCATAGTTATACTCACAAATACACCGAGTTAATTATGATCTTGAATCACCACTCCATTAAGCCTCTCATCCCTTTCATCGACTCTTTTCTTATCTAGTATATCAATAATTAGTGAGAAATTAGAGTCAATCCTTCATTCGATCATGTATGTCTAAAACAAAACATCACCTACACTTATGCATATGCTCAATATATTTCAAGGTAACACATCTATATTGCTTGTTATGTTAAACTTAGATCGTAACTACATTTCCTTTAATTTCAATTCAAGGTGAACAAGAACTTGTTATATAAGCAAACAACCCCCAAACAGGGTCAACAATTCGGGACTTCTCCTTGCATAGTCTTTCTCCTTTACTTATTTAGACTACCTTCTTATTAAGTATACATCCCAAATTTTCATTAATTCGATTATCCATCCATAGAATTGTTCAATTAGCAATTTAACTCTTCATTATTTATTGTTTAAGAAATTAAGTTCCTATAAAACAGTCTGGTGCTAGTCTGTTCATTTCAGGGCAGTTTCCTACTTGTTTAAACTTGTCTAAGTTGTTACTTACCACTCATTCTAAAAAATTCCTCAATTCGACTATAATTCTAACATTTGACTAACTCAATTCTAGGCACCAACTCACAATTTAGTCAATCTTTACTGTGCCAAATTCCAAAATAGATTTATAAATGGGCAGCTTCAATCGAACAGTTCTATAATGTCTAATTCGATTCAAATACTTGATCTAATAAACTCCATTCATGAATTTTCAACATTCAAATCATTTAAAGGTTCCAAGTTTACACTACAACTACCAATGTTACCAACACATGTTTCAATCAATCTTAATTTCATCATTCTACAAAATCCTATCGACAAAAGCTCCTAATTCATATAGTAATCTCGATTGAGCAAGAACCAAATCTAAACATCAATTAACATGCCTAGTTTCAAGAACAAATATACAAGCATGAAAGAACTTACTTTCTTTGGCACAACAATAACTCAAACACTCAAGAGAAAACGCCCGATTACAATGCAAGGTATGAAGGTTATCTTCCTTTTCTCTCAATTCTCTTCTTCAGCTTCCAAGGAGAATGAGAAGGATGATGAGTTTATTTTTGTCCCACTTAGACTTATATTAGCTACAAGTGGCTCCTTCATAACATGGCCATATCATTAACCTCTTCTAAACTTATGTATTACTATGCAATACTATATTTTTGTGATGGTTCACTAAATAGTCACCTTAGTTTAGCATTTCAGTTTCGTATTCCTATCAAATCGGCCACTCATAGAATTATCAACTAGTCACTTATTTCAATTGCTTAAGAATCAATACATCGCTTTCTCCTATATCAAAATTTAGGATGTTACATACTCCGACCCAGTTCTCGACCAAGCCGAGAAGGGGGTGTTACAAAAAAGGTCATGAAAGCATTAACGAAGAAATATAATGTAATACATCAAATCTCGACAGCTTATCACCCACAAACTAACAGTCAAGCCAAAGTCTCTAATCGAGAAATCAAGTCCATCTTGGAGAAAAACGTTAACACTACACATCGAGATTGGAGTTTGCATCTCAACGATGCCTTATGGGTTTATCGAACTTCATACAAAACACCCATATATATGTCTCCTTACATGTTAGTTTACGGTAAACCATATCATCTCCAGTCGAACTAGAGCCTCAAGCCTATTGGGCCATCAAACGCTTTAACATGAAGATTGGCGAAGTATGAGAACATAGAAAGTTGCAATTGCAAGAATTAGAAGAAATTCGAAATGATGCACATGGATGAATTTCAGGAAAAAGTTCACAATTGGCCAAAAAGTCTTACTATATAATTCACGATTGAGACTATTTCCAATTAAATTAATTTCTAGATGGGTAAGACCTTTTGTTGTCACTAATATATTCCCTCATGGTGCAATCGAGATACAAAATAAAAACACCAATAGGATTTTCAAAGTAAATGGTTATCGAAGAGAATGAAGAAACTATCATGTTGGAGGAAACACAATATAAGGAATAAAAGTGGTCACGTCTTGCCAAAAACGTTAAACAAAAGCGCTTCGTGGGAGGCAACCCATGTTTTATTTTTTTCTTCTTTTCATTATTCTTTTGTTATGATTTTTTATAGATTTTTTTTCTTTTTTTAGGTACAATGAGTAGCACTCATGGAAAAAGATGCAACCGCACCTCATGTTCTTTAGGAAAAACAAAAGCAAACCACGATTTATACATGCCCACGCTTCTTTTCCCATCCACACCATCAACCATCACACGCCAAATAAGGGAATATTCTTTTCCCTAAAAACTTTTATCGTTTTATTTTATGCATGATGATTTTATAACATTGGGGGGAGGAATGTTCAGTTTAAGTGAGGGGTGAAGGCTTTTGCTTGAAAATTTTTGTTAGAAACTTGCTTGGTTTTGTCGAAGATAATAGGAAGAAAATGTAACACCCCCTTCCCGGTCTGGTCGAGCACCGGGTCGAAGTATGCTACCGATGAACTAAACGATGATCGATATGATAATTTCATACAATAAGCGATGATAATAGGCCCCACATCCAATAATGAGTAATATAAAATTTCAATCAATCCATTGAGAGTCCATTATTATCCAATTAGGATCAAATTATAGCATTTACAAGTTTTAGGGACTTAATCATAGTTTCAGTATTTTAGTGGCCCTTTTCTGAAATTAACCTTACCAAAATGAAACTCATTATTCAAAAATGAGCGAACAAATTATAATACTATTCAGAGTTCATTTGCCCATTCAATTAAGCCATGCGTTAATTAGTGTTCATACTGTAAACAATACAAAGCGTGGTTCTTCATCTCTTAATAGATTTAACAGTGCCCGTATCGATACCCTTACGACCATATCGATACGCTTTAACCTAATTCCAAAATTCCAAATTCAATTTAACAGACCTGTATCGGTACGGTTGAGGGCCGTACCGATACTAGTTGACCGCGTATCGATACGCTTTTACCCTATATCGATACCATTTTTACACCCAAATTCCAGTAGCGAAAATCCATACCAATACGCCTAGGCTGTATCGATACCCTCTTGTTGACCATCGCTAACCTGGCCAAATATGCAAGGCCGTATCGATACGCCATCAATCGTACATATACGCCCTACCTTGTAATGATAGATTTTTTCTAGTTTTTATTTAATTTAACCTATCAACCAAGGTCCAAATGTAATGAAATTTTACCAGTAAGTTTTAAACAATATAAACTATATGCATGCCAAATTTGGTGTTGATTCGAATCCGTTTACTATGTTTTCACCTCTAAGAGCCAAATATGCACCTTTAGTCCTTTTTATGCCAATTGAGGAGTTAATTTTAAGCCCTATGCACTAATATCCCACAAACACAAAATATACACATCAAAAGGACCTTATATGACTGTTCTAGGTACTTTGCCACCCTACTAGGAAGTCATAGGTTCGATATACTTTACTATAGACTTGCTTGTGACTTGTACAACGCAACGACTTCCTTGATCTCCGATGTTGAATCTCTTAACCTAAAATGGATGAAATGCAATACATTAGGCATATATTGCCTAGTGAGGTAGTCAAAATTAAAACACAATATCAAGTTAATGTATTCCAATTCATAACTTGACAATGACAATGCAATAGATCAATAGAAACAATACAATGAACATATTCAATAACAATGATTCCTTAATTCATCAATAACCCTTGGACCTATTCCGAATAATGGATACGCGAATTCCTACGCCTCGCCAAATAAATGAATGGTCTAGTCCTTTCGCCTCGCCAATGTGACCAATATCCCAACACATCCCTCCGCCTTGCCAAATCAATATAAGCAGTAGCCCTAGGACCGTAGTCCACCCGTACACTGAGTTCATGAATTCTATGCAATGCCAATTTTATCCAATGTCATTCGATTCCAAGGTCCGGTGACAATATCAATGGTCGATGTTCAATAGCAATGACAATATTCAATATATTCGATAGCTTTATCAATAAATAATGATTCTATATCAATGTTCAATAATATTATCAATGTCGATAGTAACATTTCAATATTCTAAATGACAATATCAATAGCCGATGGTTCATTTTCAATGTTTCGATAACCATAACGATGTTGACATCAATGAACGATGACAATGACTATATCAATGCTATATCAAAACCCTATACCTTCAGGGTTCAATGACAGTGGCGATGATCATGGCAATAACAATACTCAATGGCAACAACAATAGCCATATTTGATGTTCAATAACAACGACGATGGCATTGACAATGCTCATTACTCGATACAATAACATACCAATACTTACCATGATGTCCGATAAGTGATTCGATGCAATAATCCTTAACAACAGAGTCAACAATGACTTTTGTATTAACGTTGAAGTCGAGAAAAGCACCTAGCCCAATCCTAAGACTTCGACTACACTCACCTCGATATTCTAAAGCTTTTAAGGCTCTCATATAGCAATCCCCTTGTTCATAGCTTTCGTTGGTGACGGTGGATGATCTCTACCAACTTCTTGAGCTAGGTAAAAATAATAGGATTCAGTTAGATTCATTATTATGATACTGAAATCAATATGACGATGTCAAAATCAATATCGATGCTTAAAATATCTATTAGCTATCAAACTCCATGGATGGCCAAACCCTAGCTTAGGATTGAACTTGATTTATCCATGGATTTCAATAATTGCTTGAGGGAATAAGCTTACTCGTTAGCTAGGATCATTTCGATAACAATAAACCAATCAAAACTAAGCTTTCTTGAACCTCAACAATGGAGTTGTGTGCTTGGAGGTGGAAGACGATAATAAGGTGAGGTGCTTGCTAGGGGAGTATTTCGGGTAAGCTTCTAATACTTGGCTACTCGCCTATTTTATGGAATTAGATTTCCTTCATATGAAGGAAAGTCACTAGACTTCCCCATATGAATTGGTTTATAATTTAGGAGGGGCTAATCGCAAGATTAGTCCCTCAACTCTCGGTAAACAATACTTTTATCCCCAAACTTATAATTCTTACAATTTAGCCATTAAAAGGTTTCCTATAATCCTAATAAGGTCTTTAAACAATAATTCGACTCAGTTAGTGTCCACTATTGATACAATCGACCTTGTGGTCAATATCAAAACAATATTTGGACATTTCCGATATAGGGTTTCTGAGCACCGGAACCTAATTTCGACTAGGTCGAATTTCGGGGTGTTACAACTCTCCCCCTTTAAGAAAAATTCATCCTCGAATTTTTACCTTGATCGAAGAGATGAGGATATTGCTTTCGCATTGTCTCCTCTAACTCCCAAGTTGCTTCCTTAGCAGTATGGCTCTTCTAGAGTACTTTAACCAATGAATAGTCTTGTCGTGAAGTCTTTTGGCTTCTCTTGCAAGAATTTGAACTTGTTCTTCTTCATAAGATAAGTTGGATTTAATTTCTACAGATTCTGGCTCAATGATGTGCGAAAGATCAGAACGATACTTTCAAAGCATAGATACATGAAACACATCATGGATTTCACTTATTTATGAGGTCAACAATAAGCGATAAGCCACATGGCCAACTTTTTCAGTGACCTCAAAGCGTCTGATAAATCGGGGACTCAGTTTCCCTTTCTTACCAAACCTCAAAACCTTCTTCCACGGTAAAACCTGGAGGAATGCCTTTTCGCCAACTTCATATTGAATATCCTTACGCTTAAGATCAACATAGGCCTTATATCGATCAAAGGCTGCTTTCAAGTGGTCGTGGATAATTGCAACCTATTCTTCACTTTCCCGAAGTAAGTCAGGGCCCAACATCTTGCCTTCACTGAGCTCAGACTAGCATAAGGGAGATCAACAATGCCTTCCATACAATGCTTCATAGGGTGCCATTTTAATAGAAGCTTGGTAGCTATTGTTGTATGCAAATTCAATGAGGGGTAGAGACTTCTCCCACGATTCACAAAATCAACGATGCATGCTCGAAGCATATCTTCCAAATTTTAGATTACCCTTTTCGACTGGCCATCGGACTAAGGGTGAAAAGTAGTACTAAGATTAACTCTGGTGCCTAGAGCTCCTTACAATGACTTCGAAAACCGAGATGCAAATCGTGGATCTCGGTTGGATATGATAGACTGAGGTACTCTATGGAGTTGAACAAATTCCTTAATATACAAGTCAGCCAGCTTGGGAAGATCGTAGTCCATTAGAACCGGTAGAAAATGTGCTGACTTGGTAAAACGGTCTATAATGACCCAAATGGCACCGTGTTTACTAAGAGTCAAAGGTAAGCCACTAACGAAGTCCATATTGATCTTCTCCCACTTTCATTGCGGTAGATCAATAGGTTGCAGTAATCCGATAGGAACGCGATGTTTAGCCTTAACACGCTGACACATGAGGCACTTAGACACGAACTCGACTATGGCTTGCTTCATGCCCGGCCACCAATAAAGCTCTCGTAGGTTCTTGTACATCTTCACCGACCCTGGGTGAATAGAGAAAGGGCTCGAATAGGCTTCTTTGAGGATATCAGTGTGAAGAGGTTCATCATCAGGTACACCGATCTGATCACAAAAATATAAGAGTCCTTCAAAATTTATTCTAAAATTAGGATTATCTTGCAACTTGGAAATAATGACTTGAAATTTAGAATCCTGTCTTTGCAATGCTTGAATCCTTGATGTAATGGTAGACTAAACTTGAAGTTTAGCGACAAAGCAACGATGCTTCCTAAGACGGAAGTGAGCGTTGATAGCTTGAGGAGCTACAAGACAAGGACTTGTAATGAGACGGTGTACAAATCATTTCATTAAACTTGAGGATCGACAATAATACTTACCAAGCAGAAGTTTGAGCCTCGGTGCGTCAGCTACAACATTTGCCTTGCCCGGATGGTAGTCAATGACAAGATCATAATCCTTGAGGAGTTCCATCCATCTCCGTTGTCAGAGGTTCAACTCTTTTTGAGTTAAGAGATATTTAAAACATTTATTATCGGTAAAGATGTAACATTTCTCCCTGTAGAGATAATGTCTCTAAATTTTCAATGCAAAGACAACATCAGCCAACTCTAGATCATGAATAGGATAATTCATCTGGAGTGACTTGAGCTATCTCGATGCATATGCAAAGACCTCGGCTTCTTGCATCAATACACATCTTAAACCGAGATGCGATGCATAACTATAAACTGTGTAGTCCTTTCCTAACTCGGGTTGGACTAGAACTGGTGCATGAGTCAAAACTTGTTTCAATTGATTGAAGCTCCTTTGTAGATTCGTAGTCTAAACGAACGAAGCTTCATTTCTCAATAACTTAGTCGAGGGGCTCCTATCATAGAAAATCCCTTGACGAATCTCCTATAGTAGCCAGCAATACCAAGGAAACTTCTTACTTCGCCAATGTTCTTCGATGGATGCCAATCAAGAATGATTTGAATCTTCTTCGGGTCTACTTGGATGTCCGAGGCCGATACAACGTGCCCAACGAAGGCAACATCAGTAAGCCAAAACTCACATTTTGAGAAATTAGCAAATAACTGCTTCTCCTAGAGGGTTTGAAGCACAATACGGAGGTGATCACGATACTCTGCTATATCTTTAGAATAAATTAGGATGTCATCAATGAACACCACCACAAATTTGTTGAGATAGGGTCTAAAAACCTAATTCATTAGGTCTATAAAAGCTGTTGGTGCATTGGTTAGCCCAAATGTCATCACTAAGAATTCGTAGTGACCGTATCTTGTATGAAAGGTGATTTTAGGCACATCACATTCTTTAATTATCATTTGATAATAACCAAACCTCAAATCGATCTTCGAAAACATAGGGGAATCCTTGAGATGATCGAATAGGTCATCAATCCTTGGCAATAGGTATTTGATCTTGATGGTCACCTTGTTCAACTGCCGGTAATCAATACATAGTCTCATGGAACCATCTTTCTTCTTCACATTCTTTAATTATCATTTGATAATAACCACTTTTTCATTTATAGAATTCTAGTCCTTATTAACTATACCTAGCACCTTACTTTCAATCAATTAGGGATTAAATGACGGCATTGTAGTAACTTCCTTTATACTAGTTTTGAGGCTATTACAATTCCATCCCTTTAAAGAAATTCTTCCTCGAATTTACCTGAGGGGAATAGATGAGGGTACTATGTTCTCATCATTGCTTCGGGTTCCCAAGTGGCTTCTTTTACATTGTGGTTCTTCCATAGAACTTTCACCAATGGCACAATCTTATTGTGAAGTATCTTGACTTCTTTATCAAGTATTTGGATTGGTTCTTCATCCTACGATAGTTCAAGATTAAGTTCCATCTCATCAGGTTCTAAAACATGTGAGGGATCCGATCCATATTTTCTCAGCATTGATACATGGAAGATGTTGGGGATTCTATTGAATTCAGTAGGGAGTGCTAGCTTGTAAGCAACTAGACCGATCTTTTCTAAGACTTCAAAGGGTCTGATGAATCGAGGGCATAGTTTACCCTTCTTTTCAAATTTGAGGATTTTCCTCCAAGGAGATACCTTCAAGAATACGAAATCTCCCACTTGATATTCAATGTTTCTTCTCTTGAGGTCGGCATAAGCTTTTGCCTATCAAAGGCCTCTTTCAGTCTACTATGGTCATCCGAATTTGATTTTTGGTTTCACGAAGCAATTCAGGTCCTAAGACCTTTTTCCCCCAATTCAGACTAGCATTGGGGAATTCTACATCTCCTTCCATACAATGCTTTGAATGAGGCCATTTTTATAGGAGCTTGATGGTTGTTGTTGCAGGCAAACTCGGCTAATGGTAGAGATTTCTCCCGATCTTTACCAAAGTCAATAATGCAAGCTCGAAGCATGTCTTTAGGCCCTTGGATTACCTTTTAAGATTGTCTATTAGTTTTTGGATGGAAGGTAGTGCTAAGGTTCAGCTTGGTTCCCATAGCTTCTTGAAGTTCCCTCTAGAATTGTGAACTAAAATGAGAGTCCCAATCTGATATGATAGATTTAGGAACACCTGAAGTCTGATCACTTCTTTCAAGTACAATTCGGCTAGCTGTTTGAAGCTAATGTTCATTCGAACATGTAGGATGTGAGCCGATTTGGTGAACCTATCAACGATCACCCAAATAACATCATTTTCCTCGATGATAGAGGCAATCCCGATACGAAGTCCATTGTTATACGCTCCCACGTCCACTGAGGCAATTTGATGGGTTGTAAGAGTCCAATAGGTAGTTGGTGTCTAGCCTTCACCTTCTGGCAAGTGAGGCACTTTGATATGAAGTCAACAATATCAGCCTTCAATCACGGCCACCAATAAACTTCCTTTAAATCCTTATACATTTTGATCACTTTCGGATGTATTGAAAATGGACTACTATATGCTTCTTGAAGCATTTCTCTCTTAAGGATTGGATCATTGGGTACACAAACCTGATTCATGAAGTAGAGCACACCATTCGATCGAAGTGAGAATTCGGTGCTCAGTTTGGAATCAACCTCTTTCAGTATCTTTTGAAGTTCAGATCATTTTGTTGAAGCTCTTTGATCCTCGAATTCAAGTTAGATCGAACTTGAAGTTCTGCCACATATCTTCGGTTCTTTAGGAGCTTTAAATGGGCATTGAAAGTATTTGAAGCTACAATTAAAGGATTTCAATTAGTGGATTTCATATCATCCATTCGAATAGAGGGATAAACAAGGTTGGAAATTCGTATTCGATCTTACCAATTGAATGTTTGCGACTGAGCGCATCAGCCACAACATTTTCCTAGACCGGGTAGTAATCAATGATTAGATCATAATCTTTTAGTAATTCCGCCCATTTAACATACTCTAACCACCCTAGTAGGATTAGGTAAGTTACCATAATTTCAAACAATGAATCATACAATCAAAGGTGAAGTGTTCAATTCATTTTAGATCTTTCTTGGTCATTAAGTTACAATTCAATTAGGGGAGGACCATTTAAACAATGCATGATGCACCTATTAGATAAATTAGGACCCATAAAGTAATTAGATATCATGTTCAATACCAATTAGGACTTACTTTTCCTTCAAGCAAGCATTCGACTAGATGGATAGCATGAAAGAGAAATTTTAAGTTCTTATGTAGCTATTATGCATACCAGTAGGTAATCAAATCATTTACTTAAGTTACCATAATCAGTCATACATGCTTCCAATATTATCTAAACAATTTGGCTAGTTCCTTAGGTGATCAATGTGGTTCATGTCTAAACATGTAGATTACTACATTTATTTATAGTTAACTAGCCAATTTCAATAGTTCTATTCAACCATACATGCATAATTCAACCATGGAGAATTAACATTAGACTAACAAGCAATCAAACTCAATAAAGTGCATACATGTTTATATATACATACCATAATCTTAATAAGTTATAGATCAAGTTAATTTATACAAACCATAGCTGAATGATCATGAATATACATGCCTTAGGTGCCATCATCCTAGGAGAACTATAACAAAATGCAAACAAACTCTTTTGAGCAAATAGTGAGTTGTATGAGCTTAGACTTCAAGATAGTACCCAATATCAACTTGTATCTTAGAAATGAGACTTGAATAAGCAAAGCTTAGTGAGTGAGTTAAAGTTCAAGGAAAACAATACACTAAGTCTCAACTACAAACCATCAATTGGATGGTATAGTTCCCCCATCAATAATGAACCATTCGAACAAGGCATGCACTACTAGATGCATTGCCTAATTTTCAAACCAATATCAATACAAGGCTTGAAGTTTAGACATACTCAATCATCCAATTCGATTAACAATTAAATTCATCATGTCATTTAAACACAATCAATGTTTCAACTAAAACAATTTCATATAAGCAATATTCAATCAATGTTTCAATAGCAATAGATCAGGGCATTTGATTTTCCTTTACAATCAAGCAATCTCATATAAGCAATGTTCAATCGATGTTTCAATATCCATAGTTCATGGCATTCAATTTTGCCTTTACTATCTGTTGCGCGTAATAAGTGCTACGCAATTGTGCAAGTATACACGTTGCAAGTTATAGTATAAAAGATATCGTCTCCACAGGGATTGGTGCCACTTCAAGAATCTAGTCTCTTGCACTGTAAAAAGTAAAAAGACAAATAAATGATTATATGAGTTTAACTAATAACTAAATTGGAAGGCAATAAAGTAAAAGAATAAATGAGATCAACTGAGAGAGATAGGCCAGGTTATCGTGAGTTGAGATGTGATAGCCAATTGGATCATCTTGGTAAAAGAGTGCACGGGCAACTCAGTTGCCGTGACAACTTACACAACAGGGTTGCCTTAACAACTAATCGATGGTTGCCTGGGCGACTAGTTGGGCAACTACTTGGGCGTCTGGGCAGCAATCTTCAAGGTTCGGCAGAGCGTTCCTCAATGGTTTCTTCTTATCCCTAAGTCGAAACTCTAGCTACTTGTGCATGCCTTGATAATATATCCCTGCGTGAATCAAGGGTGAACAACAACCAATCTTGCGCTCCTCTTAGCCGTTGAAATCCTTAACTTATTTCTAAGCCGGATTAATCTTCACCATCAATAGATTGAATAAAGATCATATTCATTCGTTTCTCGAATCTAACTCTCCCGATATTAGATAAATAGATGAAGTCACGAGATCCTCTCCCAATTTACTCGCAAACAAGAATAAGAACCAAGAATGAATAAACCTTGAATAGAAAAGTGCAAACTCTTATTACCTAAACAAAATCCAATAGTTTCTCACAACCACAAAACACAATAACCATAGCCAAATAGATTTAGTTCATGGCTAGGTTCCAAAGAAACACAAGATAAATAATCCCTAGCATGAACCTAATTGAACAAGAAAGAAAAGGATGATGAATTGAAGCTTGTCGAAATCTCCTTGCCCTAGAAGCTTATCGAAAATTCTCTCCTCTTGCCCTATGGGGTTGTCGAAATTTTCCCTCCTCTTGCTTCCTTTGAGTTGTCGAAATTCCCCTCTAATTTATAGGGCTAGGTCAAAGTCCTTCTTTGAGGAGGAAGTTAAGTTGGAATTAAATTATCTTTAAAGAATATAAATCTTTATTATAATTATATTCCTACTAGAACTTCTCCTATCTTTTTGGAATTTAATTCTTCTTTAATCTCTTCATGGAAATCGAATTCCTTTGGGATTTGGCTTTGCTCCACGTCATCATGGGCTTGTCTAGTCATCAATTTTGACTACCATATCACCTTGTTCTTTGTCGACAATTGCCCTGGCAATTGGCTCGGCGTCTCCTTCATGCATTGCCCTGGCAACTAGCTCGACATCTCCTTCATGCATTGCCCTGGCAACTAGCTCTAGCCTTGCTTTGGCAAGTGATCCTGCACATACACACAAAACACACCAAAGCAACATCTTTTCCCACAAAAACTACCAAGTTAAGCAATCAAGCTCAACGATGGAAGGAAACATGGATTAATGCATGAATGGCTAATTATGCAACTAATATGAGCCTAAGTCTAACAATAATATGAGTAAAAAAGGGTAAGAAAAATAGTACTTTTGAACACTTGTCACACCCCCAAACTCGAACTATTGCTTGTCCTTAAGCAATGCAAACTAATAATGACCTGCCAGGACTTCAATTTTCACAAACTTAGCTTTGAACTTGATTCAATTCTCAGAACCGGGGCACAAAGTATGATTGGCTTTTCATTTTTCAGAAAACTTAGAAGTTACTCGGAATCAAACTATAATGCTTGTGAGTGTGTGCGGAGTTGTGTGCAAGTTGATTTTTCATATTCTATGCAAACAAGAGGTTTTCAAATTACTTCATTGGGTTCTTTTTAACATTTTTAACTAGAGCCAGTTTTCAGCACCTCTAGTGTTTTGTTTTTAGTTTTATTCGACTAGAGCAGGTTTCGGGCACCTCTAGCGATCAAAATTTTTTTAGCACATACTAGAGACAGTTTCAGGCACCTCTAGTGATCAATTTTTTTAGCACATGCTAGATCCAATTTCGGGCACCTCTAGCATTCATCAAATTTTTATTCTAATCCCCCAATTTGTTAATTATCAACCTAAGTTCACTATAATTCCTTAAATCAATCAAACCGCAACAGTGTTTCATCAAATTTAGCATCATAGTAAAATTCTAAGTTTTTCCATGGTTATCCTAGAATAAAAATTCTATCAATTAAGTGCATTGGAAAAGTAATCATTGGATATTCATCAAATCTAGGCAATTATTGTTCTAACTAAAGGCATGGCAAGCAATTTATGTATCCTAAATGTAATACTTAAGATGAATGTAACTAAACATGTAACTACTAATAACAATCGCCCCCCAAGCTTGAGTGAGGCATTGTCCTCAATGCATGCATTAAAGGAAAATAAAAATAACAAAAAATAAAATACAAGCGAGGACTTACTCCGAGAGTTCGTCATCGTGGATGATTAGTTTCCTTTTGGTCAGGGTCTTGATTCTCTTGCTTTAACGCGATGGTTGTTTTCTTGTTGCCGGTGGTGGAATCGATCCTCGTACGGGGTTGTCCTCATCGTCCTCTTCATCAGTGTCATTGGCTTTTCGCTTGGAGGATTCAATTGGTGCGGTCTTTGTTGGTGCAATGGAGGACTCGTCCGAATCTAACAAATCAGAAAATGATTCCGTAGGAGTTGATTCGGGCATAGGTGCTTTACCTTTATCTTTTGCAGTGGTTGTCGGGATGTCTTAAGCTTTGGTTGCAGTGGCATCTTCAGGGTTGGTTGCTGTGGCATTAGCTTGTGCATGTACGATGTAGGTTGCCGTGGCATCATCTGTTGCGGTTGCCATGGCGACTACTTCATTGGGTGCCGGGGCAAGGATCTCGGCAGGAAAGATTCAGAACGGCACGCAGCTATCTGGGTACTTTTCTAGGATGACTTAGGTGATGGCATTGTTGTGCTCCTTCATGTACCGCATGAACATTAGTTGCCGGTCTTCAATTTGCCTTAGGTGTCTTGCCAATGGTTGCAAGAGTGATTCAAAGTGTCCCGGGGTTGATGGCCGAGTTGCCCGGGCGTTAGGTGCTTGGGCATTAGGGATTGCTGGGGCGGCAGGAGTTGTCGTGGCAATTGCAGGCCTTGAAGAATTTCTCGGTGCCTTTCCCATTAGCTTTCAGATTTTTGCTTGATTCCAACCGGACTTTTGTAGGGTTTTTTCATCGGTGGACTCACTTGGGACATGCATCTCCTTGCAAAGATTAGAAATTAAGCAAGGGAAGAAAAGAGAACCCTTATCTTTTGAGCTACATACAAAAATCTCATCACAAATAATTTTTCCAATGTTAATGATGCGATTATGCAAAATAGAATGTATGAGCAAAAGACGTGGTATATCAACGGTAGTATTGTGTGTGGTGGGCATTAAAGAAGTTTTAACAAACTTATTCCATAGTTTTGCCTCGGGTTTAAGCCGAAGGCGATTTACCATGCCCTTGTATTTACCGTCGTTCTAATGAGTTCTCGGTTGAGTGAGTTCTTGAAGCACCTTGTCGAGTTGCTTGGGCGTGATTTGAGGAACGAAGGCTTGATGCTCGTCTTTCTCAATGTAAAGCCCGTAAAAGGTGTTGACATTTTCGGGGCTTATGAGTATGGCCTTGTCACGACAAAATTATAAGGATTATCCGGGTTAGGTGAGTGAGCATAGAATTCTCTTACCCATGAGATGTTGCCCGGTTCTGGTTGATGGCAAAAGATTTGCCACTTTTGATGTGCAATCCTCTCGAAGATGAATGGTTCAAGGCCGAAATCTTGATGAGAGTTGGAGTATTCAAAGCTTTGTTCTTCATGAATCTTCCGGCTTTCAAACTTGGAGTGAAATCTTTCTTGAACCACCGGTGTAGCAAACTTCTTGTATCTTGGTTCTTTGGAGGAACTTGGATGAACTAAAAATTTTATTTTTGATGCCATGGATATCTTGTTTGTGAGTTTTGTAAAAACAAATAAAAGAAAAGAAAATAACTAAAAAGTTGCAAGATAAAAAGTAGGAATAGGTTAAGGGTGATGGGTTTTATAGAAAATATAGGTGGTAAATATGGTGGGTGGGATTAGAGGAAGACGAAAAAAGGGTTTTGGGTTAGGAGAAGGGTGACGGCAAGGGGGTTTGATTAGGGTAAATTGGAGTCTTTATATAAGCCTTAGATTCATCCCATTAATTTCCTTGTTGAAGATGTTTTCCTTCTTGGATTAAAATTCCTCTTTCTCTTGAACTCTTTTCCTACAATTCAAAGACAAATCAAATAAGGATTAAAATTAAAGATAGACTAATAAAAGAAAATAAATAAAGATGTGTAAAGGGATTCTTAAACTTAAAAAGAAATAAAATCTATCCTAAAAAATAATAATAATCAGAAATAAAAAAATAAAAAAAAGTTCAAAAAATAAAAAAATATTAATAAAATAAAAAACATATCAAAGGGAGAGCATGCTCATGCGTCTCCTAAGTTGACCACATCTTTGTTACGTTGGGCACCATTGTAGTGTTTCAATCTTTGTCCATTAACTTTGAATTCATGTTTGTCACTGATGGACTTGATTATCACGACACCATGGGAGAATGGTTTGACAACTTTGAATGGTCCCGGCCATCTTGATTTCAGCTTTCCCGAGAAAAAGTTTTAGCCGAGAATTGAATAAGAGAACTAGTTGCCCTGGCATGAATTGCCGTGACAATAGTTTCTTGTCATGCCATTGCTTTGTTTTCTCCTTGTAGATTCGTGCATTGTTATAGGCGAGTGCACGAAATTCTTCTATCTCATTGAGGTCCAACAAACACTTTTGTTCGGCACTTTCCCAATCCATATTCACGGTCTTGATTGCCCAGTATGCCTTGTGTTCGATTTCCACCGGTAGATGGCATGTTTTGCCATAGACAAGTCGAAAGGGGGACATACCTAAGGGTGTTTTGAATGCAGTGCGATATGCCCAAAGTGCATCATCTAGTCTTAATGACCAATCCTCCCTAGAGGGATTTACAGCTTTCTCGAGTATACCCTTCAATTCTCGGTTGGAAATTTTTGCTTGCCCGTTGGTTTATGGGTGATATGCCGTGGTGATCCTGTGTGATATGTCGAAGCGTTGCAACATCTTGGCAATTAGTCTGTTGTCAAAATGCTTGCCTTCGTCACTGATAATTGCTCTTGGTATCCCAAATCGTGTAAATATGTTTTTCTGCAAGAATCGTTGCACGGTCTTGGAATCGTTGTTGGGAACTGCAGCTGCCTCAACCCATTTAGACACGTAGTCGATGGTAAGTAAAATGTAGAGGTTGCCGAATGAAGATGGGAAAGGTCCCATAAAATCGATCCCCTATACATTGAACAATTCCACCTCAATGATGTTCTGGAGCGGCATCTCATGTCGTCTAGAGATATTACCCGTTCTCTGGCAACGATCACATTGCTTGTAAAAGTCTTGGACATCTTTGTACAATGTTGGCCAATACAAACCGGATTGCAAAACTTTGGCCGCGGTACGAGTTCCTCCAAAATGTCCTCCATAGGGTGAAGAATGGCATTGCTGGAGTACATTCTGTTGCTCTTCTTCAGGGACACATCGACGTATAACCTGATCTGCACATTGTTTAAACAAAAGAGGCTCGTCCCAAAAGTAATGCTTAGCATCATGGCAGAACCGCTTCTTCCCTTAGTGAGTAATGCCATAAGGTAAAATACCACAAACAAGGAAATTAACTAAATCTGCGTACCAGGGTATTGTCGAGGCATGTGCTGCCGTGGTGACTACTCCCAAAATTGCTGAGGCGTGCACGTCAAAGGCTGCTGCAGTGTCGAGAGTTGCCGAGGCGTGTGCATCCATGGTTGCCGAGGCGTCGAGAGTTACCGAGGCATTTGCATCCATGGTTGCCAAGGCATCGAGGGTTGCCGAGGCATGCGCGTCCATGGTTGCCGAGGCAACTAAAATTTTTTAATCCGGGAATGCATCGCATATCTCTAGATCCGCGTCCTCCTCCCTGTTGCGTTCTAAACGTGATAAGTGATCAGCCACTTGATTTTCTGTTCTTTTCCTGTCCTTAATTTCAATATCAAAATCTTGTAAAAGTAATATCCAACGAATCAAATGAGGTTTGGCATCCTTTTTAGCAAATAGATATTTGATTGCCGAATGGTCCGTATGAACAATTACCTTTGTACCAATCAAATAGGATTGGGACTTGTCAAATGCGAAAACTACAGCTAGTAATTCTTTCTCCGTTGTTGTGTAATTCACTTGAGCACTATTAAGAGTTTTACTAGCGTAGTATATCACATGGAAGGTGTTACCTATGCGTTGGCCTAGGACTGCTGATAAGTGTTCAAAATTACTATTTTTCTTACCCTTTTTACTCATATTATTGTTAGACTTAAGCTCATATTAGTTGCATAATTAGCCATTCATGCATTAATCCATGTTTCCTTCCAACGTTGAGCTTGATTACATAATTTGGTAGTTTTTGTGGGAAAAGATACTGCTTTGGTGTGTTTTGTGTGTATATGCAGGATCACTTGCCAAAGCAAAGCTAGAGCTAGTTGCCAGGGCAATGCATGAAGGAGACGCCAAGCCAGTTGCCAGGGCAATTGTTGACAAAGAACAAGGTGATATGGTGGTCGAAATTGATGACTAGACAAGCCCAAGATGACGTGGAGCAAAGCCAAATCCCAAAGGAATTTGATTTCCATGAAGAGATTAAAGAAGAATTAAATTCCAAGAAGATAGGAGAAGTTCTAGTAGGAATATAATCATAATAAAGAATTATATTCTTTAAAGATAATTTAATTCCAACTTAACTTCCTCCTCAAAGAAGTACTTTGACCTAGCCCTATAAATTAGAGGGGAATTTCGACAACTAAAGGAGAGCAAGAGGAGAGAATTTTTGACAAGCATCTTGGGCTAGGGGATTTCGACAAGCTTCAATTCTTCATCTTTTTATTTCTTGTTCAATTAGGTTCATGCTAGGGATTATTTATCTTGTGTTTCTTTGGAACCTAGCCATGAACTAAATCTATTTGGCTATGGTTATTGTGTTTTGTGGTTGTGAGAAACTATTGGATTTTGTTTAGGTAATAAGAGTTTGCACTTTTCTATTCAAGGTTTATTGATTCTTGGTTCTTATTCTTGTTTGCGAGTGAATTGGGAGAGGATCTCGTAACTTCATCTATTTATCTAATATCGGGAGAGTTAGATTCAAGAAACGAATGAATATGATATTTATTCAATCTATTGATGGTGAAGATTAATCTGGCTTAGGAATAAGTTAAGGATTTCAACGGCTAAGAGGAGCGCAAGATTGGTTGTTGTTCACCCTTGATTCACGCAGGGATGTATTATCAAGGCATGTGAAGGTTGTATTTTCTTGATCTTCTGGTGCTATGGCAATTTGATTGTAACCTGAATAACCATCAAGAAAACAATAAAACGGTTTACCTGCAAGACGGTCAAGCATTTGATCAATAAAGGGTAATGGGAAATGATCATTCCTAGTGGCTTTGTTTAGTTTTCGATAATCCGTACAAACCCTCCAACCGGTCACAGTCCTGGTTGGAATGAGTTCATTGTTTTCATTACTTACCACCGTTATACCTCCCTTTTTCGGTACACATTGTACCAGACTTACCCATGTACTATCAGAGATAGGGTATATAATGCCGGGGTCAAGCCACTTGATGATTTCTTTCATTACAACCCCTTTCATGGCACGATTCAGTCTCCTCTGGGCCTCAATTGTAGGTTTGTGATCATCTTCCAACAAAATCTTGTGCATGCACACTGCCGGGCTAATTCCCTTCAAGTCGGCAATTATCCATCCTATTGCCTTTTTGTGTAGCTTCAACATCTTGATCATCTTCTTTTCCTATTCAGGCTGTAACTTAGAGGAAATAATTACAGGCAATGTTTTATTGGTTCCTAAGTATGCATATTTTAGTTGCTCTGGCAATTGTATAAACTCAAGAATCGGTTTGTTCAATAGAGGGTTTTTCGAGTTTACCTTCCTTACCTGAGTAATCCAGTGGTTCAAAGTATGTAACTGGTCGATTGACTAGCCAATTTGCCTCTTCTTGTTGTTCCTCATCGACCGGTTCTTCATACTCCTCAGGTTCCTCTTGATCGGTAATGTAGTTGCCGAGGCAACTAAATTCCTCGTCGAAGTTAACTCTGCCGTGGCATGAAGAAGTTGGCATTCTTCTGGATCATCGGCATGCCTTAGTGTTTGGAACACTTTTAGTTTAACTTGCTGGTCATTCACTCTCATTGTGAGTTCTCCCTTTTCAACATCGATCAAGGTTCTCCCTGTTGCTAGGAATGGTCTCCCGAGAATGATAGGTGCATGCTCATCTGCTTCCCAATCCAAAACAATAAAGTCAGCGGGAAAAATAAATTTATCAACTTTTACCAGTATGTCTTCGATTTTTCCCTCTGGATGCACATAGGATCTGTCGGCTAGCTGTAGCATAACTGTTGTAGGTCTTGCCTTCCCGATTCCTAGTTTCTGGAAAACCGATTTAGGCATCAAGTTTATGCTAGCCCCAAGGTCGCATAATGCTTTCCTAACATAGTGGTTTCCAATGGAACATGGTATTGTGAAACTTTCGGGATCCTTCAACTTAGGTGGCATATGATTGTGCAACATGGCCATGCATCCCTCTATTGCGACAACTGTTTCAAACTCTCATAGCCTTGTTCTCTTGGACACAATGTCTTTAAGAAACTTGACATAGTTCAACATTTGTTCAATTGCTTCCACCAATGGCAAGTTGATGTGGACTTGCTTTAGGATATCAAGAAACTTCTTGAATTGATATTCTTGCTTTTGTCGCTTCAACCTTTGTGGGAATAGTGGTGGAAGTCGGATATCTTCGATCCTTTCATTGGTTTGGAACCTGATTGACGGCATTGCCGGGACAGCTGGAGTTGCCGAGGCATTATCAATTGTGGTTACCGAGGCATGCTTATCACAAGTTACCGAAGCATCCTTATCATCGGTTGTCGAGGCATGCTTATTGCCGGTTGCCGCGACAATTCCTGGTTCAGCATCTGAGGCTTTGCTGCTAGGTTTGTCTTGATCTTTTTGTGGAATTTTGTTTAATGAGCGGGTTTGAGCCTCTCTAAGTTGTTGGCCACTTCTAGTGGTGATCGCCTTACATTTCTCATGGCCAGGTCCTCTTGCGACTTTAGTATCGCTGGGTAAACCTCCTTGCGGTCTAGTATTCAGATTTTGAGCAAACTGTCCGACTTGATTTTCCAATGATTTGATTACCGCCTCTTGGTTTTGCAATCTCATCTTGGTCCTGTTAATAAAAGCATCAGTTCTTTTTATGAAGTTACTATTCTCAGTCATATAAGATTCAGTTTTCATCATAAAAGTATTTAGAGAATTTTCCAAAGAACTAGAAGTTGCCGATTGTTGCTGCGGTAACTGTTGCCGTGGCATATTCTGCTGAAATCCCGATGCTTGTGCATTCTGATTGTTCTGGTTTAGAGCATTGTTGGGATTACTCCATGAAAAATTCGGGTGCTTCTTCCAAGCTGGATTGTATGTATTGGACATCACATTGTTGTTCTGATTGTAATTCCCCACATAGAAGCTAGATTCCGGATTCTGCATACATTTAGAAGAGTCATGGTTATCACCACATAACTCACAAAAAGAGTCCATTACCTTGACGTCATGTGTGTTGTTTAGTTTTTGCCTGTTCTGGACCATCTTGGTTAAAGTGGCCAATTGTGCCGAAATTGAATCTGATGATCCTAGTTCATGTATTGTGGCTTGGCATCTAACTCCTCCTCTTCTAGTAGAGGGGAATTGATAATCATTCTTGGCCAGCCTATTTAGAATTTGCATTGCTTCCTCCGGTGACTTATCTAGAAGTATGTCGTTTGCCGAGGCATCTAGCATCATCCTTGTTGGTGTATTCACGGCATTGTAAAACATTGTTACTTGAGTCCACACCGGGAATCCGTGTAGGGGGCATTTGTGTAGAAGTTCTCTATATCACTCCCAATCCTCGTACATGGATTCATCATCTGCCTGCCGAAAAGAAGTAATGTTACGAAGCTTATCAGTTAAATTTGTAGGATTAAACCGAGCAAGGAAATCACGACAAAGATTGGTCCAATATGCTATTGATCCAGCAGGAATGCTATTAAACCATGATTTCGCCCTATCCCTCAGTGAATAGGGGAATAATCTTAATCATAAGACATCGGGGGTGACTCCGAGTATTTTGAACGAGTTGCAAATCTCGAGGAATGATTTAAGATATTGCCGTGCATCTTCAGTTGCTGAGCCGCCAAATTGACCAATTGTGTTTATCATATTAAACATTACCGGTTTTAACTCAAAGTTGTCGGCTTCAATTTCAGGTGCGACAATTCCTGGATTAAGTCCATCAAGATCTTCTTCAAGATAGTCTCAAATAGTTATGTTTCGTGCAAGAATCACTCCTCCTCCTGCTGGAACATCTTGATTCATATTGCCGTCTTGATTAGCCATTCCTACTCTTATCCTTCGTCCAAGTCTTTGTAAGGTTCGTTCGATTTCTGGATCAAAGGGATATTCCGGTGTAATCGGTCTTGCCCTAGTCATATACCAATGCAAAACCAAAGTTTGTTAGCCCTTTGAATCTTAAACAAGAAAAGTAAAAAGAAAGTGCAAGAAAATAAAAACAAAGTCGCTATTGCCAATCCCCGGCAACGGCGCCAAAAACTTGTTGCGCGTAATAAGTGCTACGCAATTGTGCAAGTATACACGTTGCAAGTTATAGTATAAAAGATATCATCTCCATAGGGATTGGTGCCACTTCAAGAATCTAGTCTCTTGGACTGTAAAAAGTAAAAACACAAATAAATGATTATAGGAGTTTAACTAATAACTAAACTAGAAGGCAATAAAGTAAAAGAATAAATGAGATCAAGTGAGAGAGATAGGCTAGGTTATCGTGAGTTGAGATGGGATAGTCGATTGGATCGTCTTGGTAAAAGAGTGCACAGGCAACTCAGCTGTCGTGGCAACTTGCACAACGGGGTTGCCTTGGCAACTAATCAATGGTTGCCTGGGCGACTAGTTGGGCAACTACTTGGGCGTCTGGGCAGCAATCTTCAAGGTTCGACAGAGCGTTCTTCAATGGTTTCTTCTTATCCCTAAGTTGAAACTCTAGCTACTTGTGCATGCCTTGATAATACATCCCTGCGTGAATCAAGGGTAAACAACAACCAATCTTGCACTCCTCTTAGCCGTTGAAATCCTTAACTTATTTCTAAGCCAGATTAATCTTCACCATCAATAGATTGAATAAAGATCATATTCATTCGTTTATTGAATCTAACACTCCTGATATTAGATAAATAGATGAAGTCACGAGATCCTCTCCCAGTTCACTCGCAACAAGAATAAGAACCAAGAATGAATAAACCTTGAATAGAAAAGTGCAAACTCTTATTACCTAAACAAAATCCAATAGTTTCTCACAACCACAAAACACAATAACCATAGCCAAATAGATTTAGTTCATGGCTAGGTTCCAAAGAAACACAAGATAAATAATCCCTAGCATGAACCTAATTGAACAAGAAAGAAAAGGATGAAGAATTGAAGCTTGTCGAAATCTCCTTGCCCTAGAAGCTTATCGGAAATTCTCTCCTCTTGCCCTATGGGGTTGTCGAAAATTTCCCTCCTCTTGCTTCCTTTGAGTTGTCGAAATTCCCCTCAAATTTATAGGGCTAGGTCAAAGTCCTTCTTTGAGGAGGAAGTTAAGTTGGAATTAAATTATCTTTAAAGAATATAATTCTTTATTATAATTATATTCCTACTAGAAATTCTCCTATCTTTTTGGAATTTAATTATTCTTTAATCTCTTCATGGAAATCAAATACCTTTGGGATTTGGCTTTGCTCCAAGTCATCTTGGGCTTGTCTAGTCATCAATTTCGACTACCATATCACCTTGTTCTTTGTCGACAATTGCCCTGGCAACTGGCTCGGCGTCTCCTTCATGCATTGCCCTGGCAACTAGTTCGGCATCTCCTTCATGCATTGCCTTGGCAACTAGCTCTAGCCTTGCTTTGGCAAGTGATCCTGCACATACACGCAAAACACACCAAATCAACATCTTTTCCCACAAAAACTACCAAGTTAAGTAATCAAGCTCAACGATGGAAGGAAACATGGATTAATGCATGAATGGCTAATTATGCAACTAATATGAGCCTAAGTCTAACAATAACATGAGTAAAAAAAGGGTAAGAAAAATAGTACTTTTGAACACTTATCGCTATCAATCAATGCAATTCAATGTAGCAATAGGTTCAATGTACATGAGTTATTAATTCATTTTAGGTATAGCTTTGAGAATCGATTACTCACTCTAGATACTCGAGTCTCTAACCAAATTGTCACCAACAACAATAGTCAATAGGTACCAAGTACCTGGTCAATCCATCCTACTGTCGCCAATGATCAATAACAATACTTCCCTCCTATTGTCGCCAATTAGGGACCAATGTCCCGGTCCATAGTCTACCCCAACAATGAGCTCTATAGACTCTATGGCATGCCAACTATATCTAAGACCGACTCGAGACCAAGGCTTTCAATAGTTAACACTTTCAATCAATTATAGAAGCATGATTCAATTCAATGTGCACATTTTTGCCAATATTCCCTTTCAATCGAATAGGGCTCAATGCCAACACCAATTTCAATGTTTCAATAGTCAATGTGTGTCAATCAATATGTCATTAACAATGAATTGAGTTACATCTATCTATAACATCATACTTTATTTCAATATAGTCAATTAGGCAATAAGCATATCATGACAATCAATGGCAATTCAAGCATGCTTCACAATCAAGTAACCACTCAAAAGAGTACTTACCTTGCTAATGCCCCATAGCAAGCTCATTATACAATTTATACTTAAGAATCAATATGAATTACAAATCAAAAATAGACTTGGAGAGGTTACCACCCTCTCCAAACTTTAAACTACACTCACATGAATTTTTTCGAGCTATTGTCAATCCCGGATTGTAATCTCTTTCCCTCTACTAGCTTGCTGATCTAAGTGAGCCCCTTTTTCCTCAATTTCCACTTGATCTAACATTCATACAATACATAATGTATTAGATACAATCCAGGAACCAATTGAGTCATTATGTGACTCCATACTCAAGCATACAATTCAATATAAACATCTAGATTGTTGTTGTCTGGCAGCGTGTGCTCTACTTACTTAAATGATCATACCTTTTATTTCGTACATCATAATTTCAAACCTTTTACACCATTAGAAAGATAAATTAATTGTCCTTCTAGACATATAAGCCTTACATTTTAATTATTTGCCAATTAATACAGTTTTTATCTTAAAAGACAGAGCATTTTACAACACTGGAAAGTTTGCATTGTCCCTAGTGTTTCTTCTCTACAATTCACTCTACAATCCAGAATTTAGTTATGTTTTCTCCTTATGAATTTAGACATGTTAAGTCATTTTCCATAAAAAGTTCGACCTCAATTTCCATTTGTACAATTTATGGTGATTTTTCAAAGTTACTGCCCAAAACAGAGTTTTCTGGGCAGATTACACTAGGTTAAGCTTCTAGCTTCATAATTCATCTAAACAAGATTCTAACATGTTTTTTCAACATATATACTCATTCATACATGTCTAGGTCAGTCCAATTATGTGTCCAACCTATAAAAAGAAGGCAATTGAGCAACATTTTCAATTTGATCATTAGGACACCCATTTACTAGAATTTCCAGCATCTACAATTCCAATTCACATATCAATCATCCATTCTAATCATCATCCAAATTTTCTAGCATCTAGCATAGCATATCACTATCAAATTGGCTATTGACAACATCAATTTCTCCTATTCATTCGAATGGCATGTCAATTTCATGGATCAATCAATCAATTGAACTTCTTAACTTCATAGCATCAATTCACTATCTATTCATCAATTTCATGTAATTCAAACAAGAACCCTAAATCTACATGCATCATTTGTATCTATAACACATTAAGGAAGAGGTTTTACCTTCCTATCAAGATTATATGAATGTTAGCAACTCCAATTTCTCCAATTTCAAGCTTGAATGTATGGTTATGGAGTTTTTCTCACTCAATTTCCTTTCTCTCTTCTTTTTCTCTTCTACCAGGCCACAATGAGAAAGATGATGATAATTCATCAATTATTTCCTCCCTTAAATGACTAAATCACCCTTAATTATCCACTAATTATTGACATGTATAGGGGCATTTTAGGAATGTGAGAATTTTGCATGCATTCCTTCAATTTGCTGTTTGTTTTGGTTTGGTCACTTATACATTAAGTTACTACTTTTTTATTTATAACATTCTAGTCCTTATTAACAAGATATAGCACCTTACTTTCAATCAGTTAGGGATTAAATGAAGGCATTGTAGTAACTTCTTTTATAATAGTTTTGAGGATATTACAATTCCCTTCCCCTTAAAGAAATTCATCCTCGAATTTACCTGAGGGGAATAGATGAGGGTACTACTTTCTTATTGTTGCTTCAGGTTCCCAAGTGGCTTCTTTTACTTTGTGATTCTTCCATAGAACTTTCATCAATGGTACAATCTTATTGCGAAGCCTCTTGACTTCTTTATCATGTATTTGAATTGGCTCTTCATTATATGATAGATCAGGATTAAGTTCCACTTCATCAGGATCTAGAACATGTGATGGATCTGATCGATATCTCCTCAACATCGATACATGGAAGATGTTGTGGATTCTGTTGAATTCAGCAGGAAGTGCTAGCTTATAAGCAATTAGACCGATCTTTTCCAAGACTTCAAAGGGTCCGATGAATCGAGGGCTTAGTTTACCCTTCTTCCTGAGTCTGAGGGTTTTCTTCCAAGGAGATACCTTCAAGAACACGTAATCTCCCACTCGATATTCAATGTTTCTTCTCTTGAGATCGGTATAAGCCTTTTGCCTATCAAAGGCCTCTTTCAGTCTACTATGAATTACCCAAACTTGATTTTCGGTTTCACGAAGTAATTTAGGTCCTAAGACCTTGTTTTCACCCAAGTCAGACAACATAGGGGAGTTCTACATCTCCTACCATATAATGCTTCATATGGGGCCATTTTAATAGAAGCTTGATGGTTGTTGTTGTAAGCAAACTCGGCAAATGGTAGAGATTTCTCACAGCCTTTACCAAAGTCGATAATGCAAGCTTGAAGCATGTCTTCAAGAACTTGGATTACCCTTTCCGATTGTCCATCAGTTTGTGGATGGAGGCAGTGCTAAGGTTCAGCTTAGTTCCCATGGCCTCTTGAAATGCCCTCCAGAATCGAGAAGTAAAATGAGAGTCCCGATCAGATATGATAGATCTAGGAACACCGTGGAGTCTGACTACTTCTTTCAAGTATAATTCAGCTTGCTGTTTGAGGCTCATGTTCATTCGAATAGGTAGAAAGTGAGCTGATTTGGTGAACCTATCAATGATCACCCAAATAGCATCATTTTCCCTCGGTTATAGAGGCAATCCTGATACGAAGTCCATAGTTATACACTCCTACTTCCATTGAGGCAATTCGATGAGTTGAAAGAGTCCAGTAGGTAATTTGTGTTCGGCCTTCACCTTCTGGCAAGTGAGTCATTTCGATACAAGGTTAACAATATCGGCCTTCAATCCCATCCACCAATAGACTTCCTTTAAGTCCTTATACATCTTGATCACCCCGAATGTATTGGAAAAGGACTACTATGTGCTTCTTGAAGTATTTCTCTCTAAAGAGTTGGATCATTGGGTACACAAACTCGATTCTTGAGGTAAAGCACACCGTTCGATTGAAGTGAGAATTTTGTGCTCGATTTAGATTTAATTTCTTTCAATATCTTTTAAAGTTCAGGATCATTTTGTTGAAGCTCTTTGATCCTCGAATTCAAGTTAGATTGAACTTGAAATTCTGCCACATATCTCTGATTTTTAGGAGCTTAAAATGGGCATTGAGAGTAGTCGAAGCTACAATTAAAGGATTTCGATTAGTGGATTCATATCATCCATTCGAATAGGGATAATCAATGTTGGAAATTCGTATTCGATCTTACCAATTGAATGTTTTCGACTGAGTGCATCAGCCACAACATTTGCCTTGCCCAGGTGGTAATCAATGATTAGATCATATTCTTTTAGTAGTTCCACCCATCTTCGTTGTTGAAGATTTAACTCATTCTGATGATCCGTAAATAATCGACATTCTCTCCGTATAGGTAATATCTACAGATCTTTAAAGCAAACACGACCCCAGCTAGCTCCAAGTCATGTGTTGGATAGTTCAATTCATGTGGCTTAAGTTGTCGAGAAGCATAGGCAATGACCTTGTCCTATTGCATCAATACACACCCTAAACCGAGGTGGGAAGCATCACTAAAGACTGTAAAGTCTTTTCTCGGTTCAAGTTGGTTTAGAATAGGAGCTTGAGTTAAGACTTTCTTCAATTGATCAAATATTCTTTGCTGGTCCTCAGACCATTTAAATGGAGTATTCTTTCGAATGAGTCGAGTCAATGGAGTAGCAAGAATTGAGAACCCTTTCACGAATCTTCAATAATACACAGCTTAACCAAGAAAACTCCTTACCTCCCTAACATTTCTTGGAGGTCTCCATTCGATGATGGTTTAAGTATTCTTAGGATCAACCTTTATCCCTTCGGCCGAGATAACATGGCCCAAGAATGATACATCCGAGAGCCAGAACTCGCATTTGCTCAATTTGGCATATAGCCGATTCTCCTTCAATGTTTGAAGTATAATTCGAAGGTGATTAGCATGTTCTTCTTTGTCCTTTGAGTAGAGAAGAATGCCATCAATAAAAACAACAATGATTTTGTCCAAATAGGGTTTGAACACTCGGTTCATTAAATCCATAAAAGCTGCTAGAGCATTGGTTAGCCCGAAAGGCATAACTAGGAACTCGTAGTGACCATAACGAGTCCTAAAAGCAGTTTTTGATACATCTGAGTCTTGTATTCTCATCTGATAGTACCCTGATCGCAAATCAATCTTTGAGAAGACTTTGGCATCCTTGAATTGATCAAACAAGCCCTCAATCCTCAGCAATGGATACTTGTTCTTGATAGCGAGCCGGTTTAGCTGACGATAACCAATACATAGCCTCATTGACCTGTCTTTCTTCTTAACAAACAATAAGGGTGCTCCTTAGGGTAAAGAGCTAGGTCGGATGAAGCCCTTGTCTTGAAGATCTTGCAATTGTTGCTTAAGCTCTTTGAGTTCAATAGGGTCCATTCGATATGGAGCGATAGACTCCGGATCACTCATGGGTTGAACTTCAATCTTTAATTTGACTTCCCATATACGGGGAAATCCTGGCAAATCCTCAGGAAAAACATCAGGCAAGTCAGAAACAGGGAATGAACTCATCCTGAATTCAATTTCATCAGTTTTAATCACAGCAGCAAAGATGCTAATAGGTTTCTTGTCGATCAAGGTAATGGATTTTTCTCCTAGACCTCAGAGAAACAATTTTCTCTTTTGGCAATCTACCCAAGCTTGATGCCTTCCTAACCAATCTAATCCCAAAATGAGATTGAATTCAACAAAAGGTAACAATAACAAGTCGGCTAGGAATGTGATGCCCTGAATAAACAAAGGGCAATCCTTACATATTTGGTTTACTATTACATTATCTCCTAAAGAATTGGTAGCAAATAAGCTACAACTGACATATTTAGGCTTCAATTTAAGCTTTTCAATTAAAGGAGATCTTATGAATGAATGAATGGGTTGAACCCGTATCAAATAAAGCATAAATAGGGTATGTACGAGGTAAATTGTACCTACAATTACATCAGCAAATTCTTCATCCTCACGCCCCGGATGTGATAGACTCAGGCAGGTGCCTGAGACTCTGGATATGTAGCATTAGACCTTTGGGCTTTTCTCTTCCCGTAGTTGCCTGGTTTACCTTGTTTCGAACCCTTCCCTTGGGTGAAGGTGCTTGATTCGATTTGTTAGAAACATGAGAAGGCAACCTGTTCAAATTTTGGGGGCAATCTTTGACATAGTGTGTTGTGTCTCCGCATAAGTAGCAAGCATTGATGAGCTTTTTACAAACTCTGATATTGTTCTTTTGACAAGTCTTACAAGTAGGGATTTGATTCTCCCTCCCAATATTCCCGATACTATCCAATGACACCATAGGTATTGAGGATCTGGACATAGATTGTGGCTTGGGTATATAGCTACCCTTAGAGAAATCTCCTTGATTGGAAGAATTTCCTCCATGATGATTTTGTTTCTTGTTGAGCCAATGAGGCTTGAGATCATCCCTTGATCTTTTGTTATCTCGGGACTGATTCTCTGATCATTTTGTCGAAGTCTTCATCTTTGCTTCGGTAGCTATAACTTTGTTAACCAGTTCTTGGAAGTCAGTAATCCCCAAAGCAGTAAACATGGGGCCTAACTCGTCATTGAGACCATCGATGAACATTCTACACTTATTATCCTCTTTTTTATGAATTCTGAGCCGCATTTGCAATATTTCCAGAATTCTGTAACATATTGCTTGATAGGCTTTCCTCCTTGTTTCATGTACAAGCTTCTTTTTGCGATCAGCAAGTTACTGATCACTTATATACTTCTTTTTGAATTCTTTAAGGAAGAATTCCCAAGTGACAGCTTCTTCAGGTGCTGCCAAAGTAGTAGTCTCCCACCAATTCAATGCCTCCTCGGCCAATAAAGCTACTGCACACTCTAGCTTGTGTTCATCTGAGCACTATAGTTGCTTAGACAATATTCTTGTTGTATTCTCCAACCAGTATTTTGCTTCTTCTGGCTTATCTTCTCTTGTTCTAGTGAAGGTGTAAGCTCGGTCTTAAGCTAACTTATCAATAGGAGCTCTTACCGGTTTTGCTGCCCGAGAGTAGAAGTACTTTGTCTCATTAAGACAATCATTTGATCAAACATCTCATTCAGACTAGATAAGTATTCTCGTTGAATATGATGAATCACGGGAACTTCCTACTGAACTTGTTGGGGTTCAGCATGCTATAGGGGATCCTGGTTCATCCTTACGCTTCCTCCCTCATTGGAGGAGCCAGTCGGGCTTTCATTATCCTTGCCTAATCTTGTTTCAAGCATTATATATATAAAGAATAAGAGAAGTGAAGCTAAAGTCACAATCCAATCAATATTCAAGTAACTCTAGGTGTGACCTAAATAGCCTATTCATGCAATAGACCCTAGAATCATACAACCATATGCTCCGATTACCATTCTGTAACATACTCTAACCACCCTAGTAGGATTAGGTAAGTTACCACAGTTTCAAATAATGAATCATACAATCAAAGGTGAAGTGTTCAATTCATTTTAGATCTTTCTTGCTTATTAAGTTACAATTCGATTAGGGGAGGACCATTTAAACAATGCATGATGCACCTATTAGATAAATTAGGACCCATAAAGCAATTATATATCATGTTCAACACCAATTAGGACTTACTTGTCCTTCAAGCAAGCATTCGACTAGATGGATAACATGTAAGAGAAATTTCAAGTTCTTATGTAGCTATTATGCATACCAATAGATAATCACATCATTTACTTAAGCTGCCATAATCAATCATACATGCTTCCAATATTATCTATGCAATTCGGCTAGTTCCTTAGGTGATCAATGTGGTTCATGTCTAAACATGTAGATTACTACATTTATCTATAGTTAACTAGCCAATTTCAATAGTTCTATTCAACCATTCATGCATAATTCAACCATGGAGAATTAATATTAGACTAACAAACAATCAAACTCAATAAAGTGCATACATGTTTATATATACATACCATAATCTTTATAAGTCATAGATCATGTTAATTTATACAAACCATAGCTAAATGATCATGAATATACATGCCTTAGGCGACACCATCCTAGGAGAACTATAACAAAATGGAAACATACTCTTTTGAGCAAATAGTGAGTTGTATGAGCTTAGACTTCAAGATAGTACCCAATATCAACTTGTATCTTAGAAATTAGACTTGAATAAGCAAAGCTTAGTGAGTGAGTTAAAGTTCAAGGAAAATAATACAATAAGTCTCAACTACGAACCATCAATTGGATGGTATAGTTCCCCCATCAATAGAGAACCATTCGAACAAGGCATACACTACTAGAGGCATTGCCTGATTTTCATTCCAATACCAATACAAGACATGAAACTTAGACATACTCAATCATCCAATTCGATTAACAGTTAAATTCATCGTGTCATTTAAACACAATCAACGTTTCAACTCAAGCAATTTCATATAAGCAATGTTCAATCAATGTTTCTATAGAAATAGATCATGGCATTTGATTTTCCTTTACAATCAAGCAATCTCATATAAGCAATGCTCAATCGATGTTTCAATTTCCATAGTTCATGGCATTCAATTTTACCTTTACTATCAATCAATGCAATTCAATGTAGCAATAGGTTCAATGTACATGAGTTATTAATTCATTTTAGGTATAGCCTTGAGAATCGATTATTCAGTATGGTACCAAACTGTCGCCAATAACAATAGTCAATATGGTACCAAGTACCCGGTCAATCCCTCCTACTGTCGCCAATTAGGAACCAATGTCCCGGACCATAGTCCACCCCGACAAAGAGCTCTATAGACTCTATGGCATTCTAACTATATCTAAGATCGATTTGAGGCCAAGGCTTTCAATAGTTAACACTTTCAATCAATTAGAAGCATGATTCAATTCAATGTGCACATTTTGTGCCAATATTCCCTTTCAATCGAATAGGCCTCAATGTCAATACCAATTTCAATGTTTCAATAGTCAAATAAGGTGTTTCAATCAACATATCATTAACAATGAATTGAGTTACTTCTATCTAAAACATCATGCTTCATTTTAATATAGTCAATTAGGCAATAAGCATATCATGACAATTAATGGCAATTCAAGTATGCTTCACAATCAAGTAACCACTCAAAAGAGTACTTACCTTGCTAATGCTCCATAGCAAGCTCATTATACAATTTATACTTAAGAATCAATATGAATTACAAATCAAAAATAGACTTGGAGAGGTTACCGCCCTCACCAAACTTTAAACTACACTCACAGGAATTTTTTGAGCTATTGCCGATCCTGGATTGTAATCCATTTCCCTCTACTATCTTTCTGATCTAAGTGAGCCCCTTTTTCCTCAACTTCCACTTGATCTAACATTTATACAATACATATTGTATTAGATACAATCCAACAACCAATTGAGTCATTATGTGACTACATACTCAAGCATACAATTCAATATAAACATCTAGACTGTTGCTGCCTGACAGCATGTGCTCTGCTTACTTAAATGTTCATATCTTTTATTTCGTACGTCAAAATTTCAAATCGTTTACACCGTTAGAAAGCTAACTTAATTTTCCTTCTAGCCATATAAGCCTTACATTTTTATTCTTTACCAATTAATACAGTCTTTATCTTAAAGACAGAGCAATTTACAACACTAGACAGTTTGCACTGTCCCTAGTGTTTCTTATCTACAATTCATTCTACTATCCAAAATTAAGTTTTGTTTTCTCCTAATTAATTTAGACATGTTAAGGCATTGTCCATAAAATTTCAGCCTCAAATTCCATTTGTACAATTTATGGTGATTTTTCAAAGTTACTGCCCATAATAGAGTTTTATGGGCAGATTACACTGAGTTAAGCTTCTAGCTTCATAATTTATCTAAACAAGATTCTAACATGTTTGTTCAACATATTTACTCGTTCATACATGTCTAGGTCAGTCCAATTATGTGACCAGCCTATAAAAACATGGCAATTGAGCAACATTTTCAATTTGATTCATTATGACATCAATTCACTAGAATTTCCAACATCTACAAGTCCAATTCACATATCAATCATCCATTCTAATCATCATCCAAATTTTCCATAATCTAACATAGCATTTCACTAAAAAATTGGATATTGACAACATTAATTTCTCCTATTCATTTGAATGGCATATCAATTTCATGTATCAATCAATCAATTGAACTTCTTAACTAGTTCATAGCATCAATTCACTATCTATTCATCAATTTCATGTAATTCAAACAAGAACCCTAAATCTACATGCATCATTTGTATCTATAACACATTAAGGAAGAGATTTTACCTTCCTATCAAGATTATATGAATGTTAGCAACTCCAATTTCTCCAATTTAAAGCTTGAATGTATGGTTATGGAGTTTTTCTCACTAAATTTCCTTTCTCTCTTCTTTTTCTCTTCTACCCGGTCACAATGAGAAAGATGATGATAATTTATCAATTAATTCCTCCCTTAAATGACTAAATCACCCTTAATTGTATACTAATTAATGACATGTGTAGGGGCATTTTAGGAATGTGAGAATTTTGCATGCATTCCTTCAATTTGTTGTTTGTTTTGGTTTGGTCACTTATACATTAAGTTACTACTTTTGTATTTATAACATTCCAGTCCTTATTAACTAGATATAGCACCTTACTTTCAATCAATTAGGGATTAAATGAAGGCATTTTAGTAACTTCTTTTATACTAGTTTTGAGGATATTACACCCATCTTCGTTGTCGAAGATTTAACTCCTTCTGAGTTAGGATGTATTTTAAACTCTGATGATCCGTAAATAATCAACATTTCTCTCCAAATAGTTAATGTCTCTAGATCTTTAAAGCAAACACGACCGCAGCTAGTTCCAAGTCGTGCGTTGGATAGTTCAATTCATGTGGCTTGAATTGCCGAGAAGTATAGGCAATGATCTTGTCATCTTGCATCAACACACGCCCTAAACCGAGGTGGGAAGCATCACTGAAAAACTGTAAAGTGTTTCCCCGATTCAGGTTGGATTAGAATAGGAGCTTGAGTTAGGACATGCTTCAATTGATCGAAACTCCTCTGTGGTCCACATACCATTTAAATGGAGTATTCTTTAGAAGGAGTCGAGTTAATGGAGTAGCAAGAATCGAGAACCCTTTCATGAATCTTTGGTAATACCTGACTAAACTGAGAAAACTCCTAACCTCGCTAACATTTCTTGGAGGTCTTCATTCAATGACAGTTTGAATCTTCTTAGGATCAACTTTTATCCCTTCTGCTGAGATAAAGTGGCCAAGAAAGGATACTTCTGAGATCCAAAACTCGTATTTGCTCAATTTGGCATATAGTTGATTCTCTCTCGATGTTTGGAGTACAATTTTAAAGTGATTAGCATGTTCTTCCTTGTCCTTCGAGTAGACGAGAATGTCGGCGATAAAGACAACCACGTCCAAATAGGGATTGAAAACTCAGTTCATTAAGTCCATGAAAGCCGTTGGAGCATTGGTTAGCCCAAATGGCATAAGTAGGAACTCGTAGTGACCATAATGAGTCCTGAAAGCCGTTTTGGGTACATCTGAGTCTTGTATTCTTATCTGATAGTACCCCGATTGCAAATCGTTCTTGGAGAAGACTTTGGAATCCTTGAATTGATCGAACAAGTCCTCAATCCTCGACAATAGATATTTGTTCTTGATAGTGAGCTAGTTTAGTTGATGATAATCGATACATAGCCTCATCGACCCGTCCTTCTTCTTAACGATCAATACGGCTGCTAACCAGGGTGAAGAGATGGGTCAGATGAAGCCCTTGTCTTGAAGCTCTTGCAATTGTTGCTTAAGCTCTTTGAGTTCAATAGGGGCTATTCAATATGGAGCGATAGACACTGGATCACTCTCGGGTTGAACTTCAATCTTGAAATTGACTTCCCAAATAGGGAGTAATCCCGGCAATTCCTCGTGAAAAACATCAGGGAAGCCAAAAACAACAGGGAAGAAAGTCACACCGACTTCAATTTCATCACTTTTAATCATAGCTGCAAAGATGCTAATAGGTTTCTTATCGATCAAGGTAATAGATTTTTCTCCTAGACCACGAAGAAACAACTTTCTCTTTTGGCAATCTACCCAAGCTTGATGCCTTCCTAACCAATCTAATCCCAGAATGAGATCAAATTCAACAAAAGGAATAACAATAGGTTGCCTAGGAAAGGGATGCCCTGAATAAACAAAGGGCAATCCTTACATATTTGGTTCACTATTATATTATCTCCTAAAGGATTGGTAGCAATTAATCTACAACTAACATATTCAGTCTTCAATTTAAGCTTTTCAATTAAATGAGATCTTACGAATGAATGGGTTGATCCCATATCAAATAAAGCATAAACAAGGTAAGTATCGAGGTAGATTGTACCTGCTATTACATCAGTAGACTCCTTGTCCTCTCGCCCTCGGATGTGATAGACTCGAGCAGGTTCCCAAGACTCTTGATATGTAGCATTAGACCCTTGGCCTTTGCTCTTTTCGTAGTTCTTGAGTTACCTTGCTTCGAACCCTTTCCCTAGGTGAAGGAGCTTGATTCGATTTGTGAAAAACATGTGAAGGCAATTTGTTTGGATTTTGGGGGCAATCTTTAACATAGTGCATCGTGTCTCCACACAATTAACAAGCACTAGTGAGCATTCTACAAACTCTGGTATCGTTCTTTTGACAAGTCTTGCAAGCAGGGATTTGGGTCTCCCCCTCGGTATTCCTGATGCTATCCAAGGACACCATAGGTGTTGAGGCTCTAGACATAGCTTGTTGCTTGGGTATATAACTACCCTTAGAGAAATTTCCCTGATTGGAAGAATTTCCTCTTTGATGATTTTGTTTCTTATTGCGCCAATGAGACTTATGATCATCCCTCGATCTTTTGTTATCTCGGGACTGATTCTCCGATCATTTTGTCGAAGTCTTCATCTTGGCTTTGGTAGCTATGACTCGGTTGACCAGTTCTTGGAAGTCAATATTCCTCAAAGCAGTGAACATGGGGCCTAACTCATCATTGAGTCCATCTATGAACATTCTACACTTGTCCTCTTCTTTCTTTATAAATTCTGAGCCGTATTTGAAGTATTTGCAAAACTCGCTAACATACTGCTCGATCGATTTCCCTCTTTGCTTCAGGTACAAGAACTTTTTGCAATCAGCAAGATACTGATCACTAATATACTTCTTTTTTAATTCTTTAAGGAAGAATTCCCAGGTGACAGCTACTTCAAGTGTTGCCAAGGTACTAGTCTCCCACCAATTCAGTGCCTCCTTGGCCAACAAAGCTATTGCACACTCTACTTTGTGTTCATCTGAGCACTGCAGTTGCTTGGACAAGATTCTTTTCGTATTCTCCAACTAGTACTCCGCTTCTTCTGGCTTATCTTTACTTGTTCCAGTGAAAGTGTAAGCTCAGTGTTGAGCTAACTTGTCAATTGGAGCTCTTGCTGGTTTTGCTACTAGAGGGTCATGAATAGTTGGAGGATTCTATCTTATAGAGACAACCATCTGATCAAACATTTCTTTCAAACTGGAGAAGCATTCTCGTTGAATAGGATGAATCACAGAACTTCCTGCTGAACTTGTTGAGGTTCAACAGGCTTCAGGGGATCCTGGTTCATCCTTACGCTCCCTCCGTCATTGGAGGAGCCAGTCAGGCTTTCATTATCCTTTCCCAATCTTGTTTTAGACATTTTATATATATAAGGAATAACAGAAGTCAAGCTCAAGTCACAATCCAATCAATATTCAAGTAACTCCTAGGTGGCACCTAAATGATCAATGACAATAGCCTATTCATGCAATAGACCCTAGAATCATGCAACCTTATAGCCTTGATTACCATTCTATAACATACTCTAACCACCCTAGTAGGATTAGGTAAGTTACCACAATTACAATCAATAACCATTCAATTAAAACTAGTGAATTTAATTCGTTTTAAGCATTTCTTGCACAATAAGTAAGAATTCTAATAGGTGAGGATTCAATAGAAAATGCATGATACACCTACTAGATATATTAGGACCTATAATGCATTTAGTTCTCATGATCAACTCCAATTAGAACTTTCTTGTTCGTTAAGCAACCATTCGAATGGTCAGATAACATATTAGCAATTTCAATGTTCAGGCTAATAAGCATTCAACCTCAGTAAAGTGCATACATGCTCATATATACATACCATACTCTTTATAGATCGTAGATGAAGTTAATTTATACAATCCATAACTAAGTGATCATGAATATATATGCCTTACGTGCCACCGTCCTAGGAGAACTATAACAAGATGGAAACATACTCTTTCAAACAAAATGTGACTTGTAGGAGCCTAGATTTCGGGATAGGATCCAAAATCAACCTAAACAGTAGAAAAGAGACTTGAATAAGCAAAGCTTAGTTAGTGAGTTCAAGTTACAAAGCAATCAATACAATAAGTCTCAACTACGAACCATCTAATAGATGGTATGGTTCCCCCATCAATAAGGAACCATTCGAAACAATGTAAACAGTACTAGATGCATTTGCTTAATTTACAATCCAATATCAATACAAGGCTTGAAAGTTTAGACATGCTCAATCATCTGATTCGAATAACATTAGGAATAACATGTTATTTGAACACAATCAATGTCTCAAACTCAAGCAATCTCATATAAGTAATGTTCAAGCAATGTCTCAATATCAATAGTTCATGGCATTCAATTTCCCTTTACTATCAATCAATGCAATGCAATGTAGCAACAGATTCAATGTACATGAGGTATAAGTTCATTTTAAGTATAGCCTTGAAAATCGATTACTCAGTCTAGATACTCGAGTCCCCAACCAAACTATCGTTAATATCAATAGTCAATATGGTACAAAGTACCGGTCAAATCCCTCCTACTATCGTCAATGACCAATAACAATACTTCTCTCCTACTGTCGCCAATTAAGGACCAATGTCACTGACCATAGTCCACCTCGATAATGAGCTCTATAGTCTTTATGGCATGCCAACTATATCTAAGACCGACTTGGGACCAAGGCTTTAATTAGTTATCACTTTCATTCAATTAGAAGCATGATTCAATTCAATGTGCACATTTTTTGCCAATATCCCCTTTCATTCGAATAGGGTTCAAAGCCAATACCAATATCAATATTCCAATAGTCAATGAAGGTATGTCAATCAACATGTCATTAAACAATGAATTGAGTTACTTCTAACTATAACAATATGCTTCATTGTAATATAGTTCAATTAGACAATAAGCATATCATGGCAATCAATTGTAATTCAAGAATGCTTCTCAATCAAGTAACCACTCAAAAGAGCACTTACCTTGCTAATGCTCCATAGCAAGCTCATTACACAATTTATACTAAGAATCAATAAGAAATTCAAATTAGAATTGGACTTGGAGAGGTTACCTCCCTCTCCAAACTTTAAACTACATTCACATGAGTTTTCTGAGCTATTGTCAATCCCGGATTGAAATCCCTTTCCCTCTACTAGCTTGCTTATCTATGTGAGCCCCTTTTCCTTCAATTTCCACGTGATCTATCATCCATACAATGCGCAGTGCATTAGGTAAAATCCAGCAACCATTTGAGTCATTATGTGACTCCATACACTTAAGCATTCAATTCAAAACATCAAGACTGTTGCTGCCCGGCAGTAGGTGCACTACTTGCTTAAATGTTCATATTTTTTATTTCGTAAATCAGAATTTCGAACCGTTTACACCGTTAGAAAGCTAACGTAATTATCCTTCTAACCATATAGGCCTTACATTTTTATTCATTGTGAATTAATACAGTTTTTTATTTAAAGGTAGACCAAATTATGCCATTGGACAGTTTGCACTGTCCTTAGAGATTATTCTCTACAAACTATTTTATAACTCGAAATTCGATTCTATTTGTTGTATGCGAAACTAGACATACTCATTATTCTGTAAATATAAGATTTACTCCCTAATTTGGTCTATGTGATTTTCTACAATTTTTTAAACTCACTGCCCAAAACAGAGTATTCTAGACAACTTTCCTTTAGCTAGATTCTAGCTTCATTAATCACTTAGACAAGGATTCTTACATGATTGTTCAACATATATACTCATTCATACATGTCTAAGTCAGTCCAGTTATGTGTCAAACCTATAAAAACAGGGCAATTGAGCATTATTTTCGAATTGATTCAATAGGACATCATCTCCCTAGAATTTCCAGCAACCAGAATTTCAATTCACATAACAATCATCCATTCTAATCATCATCCAAATTTTTCCAGCAACTAGCATAACATTTCACCATCAATTTGGTTATTGACAACATCAATTTCTCCTACTTATTCGAATAGCACTACCAATTTCATGGATTGATCAATCAATTGAACTTCTTAACTAATTCATGGCATCAATTCACTAAATACTCATCCAATTCATGTAATTCAAACAAGAACTTACAATCTACATGCATCATTTGAATCTATAATGCATTAAGGAAGAGGTTTTACCTTCTTATGAAGATAATATGAATGCTAGTAACTCTAATTCCTCCAATTTCAAGCTTGAATCTATGAACATGGTGTTTTCTCACTCAATTTCTTTCCTCTCTATTTTGTTCGTCTAACCGGCCATCAAGGGAGAAGATGATAATGAATCATCAATTAACTCCTCCCAAAATGACTAATTTCCCTTGATTATCCACTAATTAATGACATGTATAGAGGCATTTCGGAATACAATAATTTTGCATGCATTCCTTCAATTTGTTACTTGTTTCGGTTTGGTCACTTATACATTAGGTTACCACTTTTTCATTTATAGCATTCTAGTCCTTATTAACTAGACCTAGTACCTTACTTTCAATCAATTAGGGATTAAATGAAGGCATTGTAGTAACTTGCTTTATACTAGTTTTGAGGATATTACAACGACTTCTACTTCAAGTTGAACTTTCATACTTTATATTATATTTGGAGTAGGATAAAGTTTTAAATTAAATCTTATTGTAATTCCTTCTCCTAGTTGATGTAAATGACCTTTATTATAAATAGGGTGATGAGTAGAAGAAAAATCATCCAACCTCATAATTCCCCATTATTCTTTTTTCTTCTTCATGAGTAGCTAAACTCTTTCTTTCTAGTTAATGTTTGATTCAAGGTTATTAATACAAGTTTTTAGTGAGGTTTTCTTTTTCTTCATCATCTTCATCTATTTCAAGATTTTTATATCTTCCGGGATTACTTATTAAGTATATATCGATTTATAAGCTTCACATGCTTTTCTTTGGTTTATTTATCTTTATATGAAACAACCAATCAAGACATTCTTGGTATGTGGTAAGTAACCTAAGCAACGGGTTTTGAAGGTATGTATTCATATTCTTATTAAGTTAAAGGATTAGTGCTTAATAGTTTATGTGATCGGGCCTCGTAAATCAATAAAGCTATTTGATAGGTTTTAATTCTTATATGCAATTCTTTAAGGGTTTTAATCTTGATAATAAGGGTAGAATTATCTTTTGTGAAGATCGAAGAACTAATTTTTGAATTAATACACCGAGATCAACATTGACTAGGATTCATTCATTATTGAATTCTTCTTTATTTTAATAGTTTTCTTATTTTCTCAATTCTACTCAAACACAAATCCCCCCTTTATTTTAATTGCTTGTTTTATATAAAATTGATCTCATACCGTTCCCTATGGATTCGACCCTACTTACCGCTTCTACAAGTTATTTTGAGTAGGTTTATTTTTGACGACTTCGACAACTGCTATCAAAAAATTATATGATAAGTCTAATATTTTCATATTTTTCACACATATATACTTATATTTTAGTGTTCTAATCCAACTATAAATCCATATTTTAACAAGTATTTGATTTTTGTAGGGATTTTGACAACTAAAGAATAATACATGTTTAAAAGAGAAGTTTCATTTGGTTTTGGATCCTAAAGAACATTTAACACAAGAAGATAAATTCTACTTCAAGTTGAACTTTCACTTTTATATTATATTTGGAGTAGGATACATTTTTAAATTAAATCTTATTGTAATTCATTCTCCTAGTTGATGAAAATGACCTCTATTATAAATAGGGTTATGAGGAGCAGAGAAATCATTCATCTCATAATTCTCATTCTTCTCTTCTTTGTTATTCTTCTTCAGCAACCTAAAATGTTACCAAAATCTATAACTTTTTAGGTTTAAAGGTTAACATCACTTTCGATAACCTAAATTTTGCCGAAACATTTAACTATTTAGTTTGGAAGGGCAACATTTCCTATTACAACCTAAAATGTTACCAAAAACATTAACTTTTTAGGTTGGAAGGGTAACATTTCTATTGTTACCTAAAATGTTATCAAAACATTTAACCTTTTAGGTTGGAAGGGTAACATTTCTATTGTTACCTAAAATTTTATGAAAACATTTAACTTTTTAAGTTGAAGGGGTAACATTTCATTCGGCAACCTGAAATGTTACGAAAGCCTAAAAAATTTTGTTTTAAAGGTTAATATCTCCTTCAACAACCTAAAATGCTACCAATTAGGTTGGAAGGGTAACATTTCCTATTGCAACCTAAAATGTTACCAAAACATTTGACTTTCTAAGGTTGAAGGGTAACTGATAAGTCTAATATTTGCATATTTTTCACATATGTATACCTATATTTTAGTGTTCTAATCCAACTATAAATCCATGTTTTAACAAGTATTTGATTTTTGTAGGAATTTTGACAACTAAAGGATAATGCATGCTTAAAAGAGAAGTTTCAGTTGGATTTGGATTCTAAGGAGCACTTAACACAAGAAGAGGACTTCTACTTCAAGTTGAGCTTTCATATTTTATTTTATATTTGGAGTATGATAGAGTTTTAAATTAAATCTTATTGTAATTCCTTCTTCTAGTTTATGTAAATGACCTCTATTATAAATAGTTCATGAGGAGCAGAGAAATCATTCATACCATAATTCTCAATCTTCTCTTCTTTCTTGATTTTCCTTCTTCATGAGTTGCTAAACTCTTTTTCTAGTTAAGGTTTAGATTCAAGGTTATTAATAAAAGTTTTAGTGAGATTTCTTGTTCTTCTTCATCTTCTTCATCTATTTCAAGTATTTTTATATCTTTTGGGCTTATTCAACACTTATATATTGGATTATATATATACAACAACCAATTGAGGCATCCTTGATACAAGTGGTAAGTAACCAAGCAACGGGTTAGAAGGTATGGATTCATATTCTTGATAAGTTAACATATTACTGCTTTGATAGTTTATGTGCATTGGGTCTCTTAATTCGGTAAAGCTATTTGATAGGTTTTAATTTTAAGTGGATTATCTAAGGATTTTAATCTTAATAATAAGAGTTAGTCATTTATGGATTATTAAGTAAGTAAATATTAAGTAAGAGGGATTAGGTTTAATTGTGGATTATCAATTAACCTATAACCAAGCTATTTGAGATTGATGTAGGTTTATCTTTTGTGAAGTTCGATGATCTAAAACTTGAATTAATACACTGAGATCTACCTTAACTAGAGTACCTATCAATATAGAATTCTTATTTACTTTAAATTGTTTTCTTTAATTCTACTCAAATTCAAACTCCCTCAATTTACTTTTCTGTTTATAAAATTATTCTCTTACCATTCCCTGTGGATTCGAACCTTCTTACCGTTTCTATAAGTTTGTTTGAGCATATTTTACTTTTGACGGCTTCGACAACCACTATAAAAAATTGGCTCTGTTGCCGTGGAAAATAAAGCATGCTCAAAGTTACTTGTAGTGTGTAGAATATTAAGGTGAAACAAACCTTAACTAGAAAGAAAAAAGCTTAGCTACTCATGGAGGAGACAAGAGAATAATGGGGAATTATGAGGATGAATGATTTCTCTTCTCCTCTTCTCTTTTAGGCATGCATTATCCTTTAACTGTCAAAATCCCTACAAAAATCAAATACTTGTTAAAACATGGATTTATAATTGGATTAGAACACTAAAATATAGGTATATATATGTGTGTAAAATATGCAAATATTATACTTATCATATACCCCCACACTTAGATTATGCTTTTCCTCAAGCATATTTAAATTTAAAATTCATGGTCATTTTGGTAAATAGAAAGGGTAAGAGAAGTAATAAGTCCATGATGCAATTCAGCACAAGCAAATAAGCACCCAATTAATTATCATGAAGTCAAAGATGGAATAGAATTAGACACACTCACAAAGGATTCATTCAATTTTAGTAAGGTACTTTTAGGGACAACAACACTCAAGTCAAAGCATGTAAATAAGTCTTACCATAGGCTTGCACATATATCACATCTCCACCAATAATTAGATCAAATTACGAGATCGGAAGGTCTTTAGATTTGGTTGTAACAGGGCTTAGGGCAAGGTATTATGAGAAAGACTTTTAGTCTTTTTGAATTGAATAACTTGCACTTTTTATTTTGATCAAGCCTTATGATATTTTGAGAGAACGAGGATTCAATATTTTCGTACTTTTCTCTTTTCTTTTTGATTTTTCTTTTTGAGAGAAAAATACATTTTTCTTTTTTCTTCTTCCTCTTTTTTTTAAGATTTTCTCCCTTTTCCCATTTTTTAGTTTGCTTGATTTTTCTCTAAGTAAATGTAGCATGTATTTCTTTAAATTCGGGTTCAAATTGTGGAAATAAACAGAACGGACGCGGCTTTTAATATGATTAATTTCCAAACAATAGGCTTAGGTTCAAAAGTGGTTCTCTAATGGTCATATTTACCAAGGTTGGCTTTTTGGTTGAAGGTTCGTACCTAAGTGCCTTAATCATCTCAATTAATTCAATCCTATGTGGTCTTAACACGTATAACATTGAAAGTTGTAGAAGAAAGTAATCATGCCTAACAATCATTCAATGAAAGAAAAATATGAAGCATAAAAGATGTCTGCTTATTAGGCTCAATTCTCACCAAATGGCTTATGTTGTGTCTAATTCCATCCATCCAACTATCGAATCAATTAATCAAGCAACAATTTTCAAGGTTAAAGAGTTCTTATCAATCCTATTTTACTCCTCATATCAATCTCATTTTTACTTTGGGATCCAAGAATTAAAAATTCAACATGTTGATTCAATGAAAAAACTTAAACTAAACATTGTCCCTAATATTCTAAAATCATCATGCATAAAATAAAAGCAATAAAAGTTTATAGGGAAAAGAATTCTCCCTTATTCGGCATGTGATGGTTCATGGTATGGATGAGAAAAGAAGCGTGGGCACGTCTGAATCATGGATTGCTTTTGTTTTTCCTGAAGAACATGAGGTGTGGCTGCATCTTTTTCCTTGAGTGCTACTCATTGAACCTAAAAAGAAAAAAATAATAAAAAATAAAATCACGGGTTGCCTCCCAAGAAGCACTTTTGTTTAACATCTTTAGCTAAACGTGGCTCCTTGAATTTCTCATGTTGTGACTAGAAATTGTTCGTCGGGTGCTTTGTCTTTGATTAATTTAGGCACATCTTCTTTCCACTGTTGATGCCATGGAGGTTTGTTGGGAGGCTTGGCATCGATTGGATTGATTCCTATATCCCAATTGACTCCTTCTATAGATAGATGGAAAGTGTCCTTTTCGTTGTCGTTCAACTTCCTCTCGACTTTGCGAAACATCTTAAGAATCTTTTTTTCTTGATCTTCTTGCTTTGTCTTTGAGAACCATTGAGGAAAGGGAGGTTGGACCATGATTGGTTGGATCACCTTTTGTTCATCGACATCTTCTTTCTCGGGCTTAAGATTTTTTAATTCTGCACATTCTACAGGAAACGAAGTTTACCAAAATTTTAACAGTTTGCTTATCTTTTCTCCTTCTTCATCGACATCGGCAATGAGGGTGGGTGGCTCCTGCAAATTCTTGCAACTTTTCAAAGTAATTTCAATCGCAGTCTCTCTAAGATTGACAATGGCTTTAGAAGACAACTTACCTCGAGATTCAGATTGACTAAGAGACGAGGCAATCTGACTTACTTGAGTTTTGAGATTCTTTATACTCGACCTTGTCTCTTGTTGGAATTGCTCTAAGTTGGGAGCGAGCTTGTACACCACGTCCTTTAATGGAGGTTTACCAATGATGACGGTTATGGCTCATGGAAAGCACTTTGTTAAGGTCTTTGTCCATAACTCAAATTTGAATGATCTCTCCACACCGTATTGTATATATTTGAGTACGGATTGTACTCTATTTGACCAAAAAATCCTCCAAAGGTATTGATAGCTTCAGTAGTGTCCCCATGGGATGTGGGATACAAGTCCATAGGATGTCCGTACTTGTGCAGATGCCCCAAGCTTTGACTTGGTGTGTATTATCTAATGTCAATTTTTGGACAATAGAGGTTATATTTGAAATCTTATCCTCAAAAAAATAAATATTTACCTCATTCACACGTCTAGAGACGGTGTATTGATGTGAACCAAACTTTTGAGAATTTGCGGCCGTCACATTGATTAGGTCCTTTACTTGGGTATGGGTTTTGTTCAAAATAGCTCATGCACTTGCGGCATCCACCAACTTTCTTTCCATGGTTAACAAGACTTCATAAAAGTATTGGATGAGCAATTGATCGGATATCTCATGTTACAAACAAGTAGCACAAAGTTGCTTGAATCTTTCTAGTAGTCATGAAATAACTTTGAGTTTCTTTTTTCAACTCCACATATCTCTCTTCTAATATTGGCGGCTTGTGAAGCGGGAAAACATTTACCAAGAAAACGTTTCTCCATGTCTGTCCATGTCTCAACTGATCCAGATGGTATGTAGAGTAACCAATCTTTTGTGTTGTCGGCTAAGGAGAATGGGAATGCTCGTAGCTTCACTTGATCAATTATGACTCCTTGTGGTTTCATGCTTGAGCAGACTATATGGAATTCCTTCAAATGCTTGTGTGGATTCTCATTCTCAAGTCCCCTAAACGTTGGAAGAAGATGAATTAATCCAGACTTAAGTTTGAATGGTACCTCTAGATCTTGTTAATCGATGTAAAAAGATTCTTGTTCGATATCTGCTAGGGCATCTCGCGTAAAGTTTTCTCACCATTGCGTCGTCTTCTTGATTTCAAGATCGAACACAAAATTTTTTTCTGCATAAGAAGAACAAAGTATAAAAGTAGAAAAAAAGAAAGAAAGAATATAAAATAATAATAATAATAATAAAGTAAACTAAACTAAACTTAAACTTTTTGACACCACTCCCCTGCAATGGCGCCAATTTTTTATGGGTGTCGAATCCGTCAAAAATAAATACCTTCTTGAACTAAGATTTTTGTAGTATCGGTAAGCAGAGTCGAATCCACGAAGAGCGGTAGAATATTAAGTTTATAACTTAATGCAAATAAAAGTAAAGGAGGGGTTTATTTGAGAGAGAATTTAAAGAAAGCAAATTAAAGTAAGGGTGTTTGATGATGGTGTGAGCTCTAGCCAAGGTAGTTTTTAGAATTTAATGCAAGTGATTAGATCATCGATCTTTAAAAGATAACTTGCATATATCTCAAGTAGCTTGGTTTAAGGTTAGATGATAATCCACAAAAAACTTAAATTTCTTTTTTAATAGAAAGAAACTTAATAATCAATAAATTGCTAACTCTTATTATCAAGGTTAAAATTCCTTAGATAATCCACCATGAATTAAAACATATAATCCAACATACACATGAGAATAATCTTAGAAGGTATAAAATACTTGGAGAAATATGAATAACGTGAAGAACAAGAAAACCTCATTAAGAACTTGAATTAAAAACCTTTAACTAAGAGATTAATTTCACAAACAAAAAAGCAATTTGGGGGAGTTTGAATTTGAGTAAAATTGAAGAAAACAATTTAAAGTAAATGAGAATTCTATATTGATAGTAACTCTAGTTAAGGTAGATCTCGGTGTACTAATCCAAGTTTTAGATCATCGAAATTCACAAAAGATAAACATGCATCAATCTCAAATAGCTGAGTTATAGGTTAATAGATAATCCACAATTAAATCAATCTCTCTTACTTAATAGATAATCACTTAATAATCCATAAATGACTAACTCTTATTATCAACATTAAAATCCTTAGATAATCCCCTAGAATTAAAACCTATCAAATAGCTTTATCGAATTAAGAGACCCAATGCACATAAACTATCAAAGCACTAATTCGTTAACTTATCAACAATATGAGTTCATACCTTCTAACTCACTACTTGGTTACTTACCACTTGTATCAAGAATGCCTAGATTGGTTGTTGTATATATAAATCCGATATATACATGTTGAATAAGCCCGAAAGATATAAAAATACTTAAAATAGATGAAGAAGATGAAGAACAAGAAATCTCACTAAAACTTAAAACCTAAAATATTACAGGCTTTGGTAACATTTTAGGTTGCCGAAGGAAATTGTAACACCCCACCCAGTTTAGTAGTAAACAGGCTAAGGAGCGTTACGGGAAACACTGGAAACACGAATAATTTAAAACTTTTCAAGAACTCAACCTTATTAGATGAGTTGAGTGACTAACAAGGCATTTAAATGTTCATATATTATCATACAACAAGCATATGTATTTTCTTTACCCTAGGTTACCAACTTGATTATACATTTGCAATTCTACATTTAAGGATGTCTACTACTTAAACATGTGACCATGCATAGCATTCAGATATCATACTTAGACAAGAACATATTCAAACTATACCTAATCTCATTACGTTCAAGTCATGCAGATGTTTCATGTAGGTTTAACTAGTCATGCTTTTATGTACATACATTCAATCCAATCTCAAGCAAGCATATCATGTTTATCATTCGTGATAAGTTACCACCTAGACCTCATATTTAATCATATAAGCATAAGCAAATTAGCTACTTCCAAATTCATTCATATAAGATTAAGTGTTCACTTAATCTCAAAGTTCCTATATGCACAACTTACTATTCCATTCACACGAAAATTAGGTCATTACATACTTCAAATTTAAGCAATCAAGCCTTCACACATTAGAGGCCAAATTCATAATCATATACAAGTTTTCAGAATATCAAACGCATGGCCTAACTTAACTATATTCAAATCTAGGTGCCACCAACTAGGGGAATTACAAACAAGTATGGATTCATACTTTTGCTTTTGCTTGTGCCTTACTTCATGCTCAAGGAATCTGACTTCAAGATCAAGAAACCTCTTTGAAGCACTTTTATCCTGAAATTTGGGAAGAAAGGAAACGAGAGTGATAATTACAAAAAAATTTACTTAGTAAGGTACCAACTATTACTAACCAATTTTCAAGATTTGTATCATTTAGTCAAGTATAAAACTAGCTAGGGTTTGTAACATGTGAAGTCAAGTCTAGCTTAAGGTTTCGAGCATTTCAAGTCAAGCATGTAGTCATGTAACCATGTATAGCTATTACCATTTGTGCGTATCATTTCAAGCACAAGTACATATAATGAGAATCTTAAGATTAAGCCATCTATATTGTGTCATGCTTCTATCACAATTTGAATAGTATATCAACAAGAGGATTGTTTTCAATTCAAGTTTAATCAAATATAAAGTCAAGACAAGAAGCATACTCAAGTATAACAATTCAAGTATAGTCATATCTCATATCATGTATTTATTCAAGTATCATGTAAACAAGCCGATTCAAGTATCATATCAAGTGACATTTAAGCTTTATGCTATTTTTCTTTCATGCTTAATTTACTTTAGATTAGGCCTTGATACTTAGAGTGTTCATCTTTATTAAAACATCACATTAAGTGTGTATATATACATAAGCAAAACAGTCCAAGGTGACCTTTAACATGTTCAAATCTGTCCATTATACATGTTTACACACAATTACAAGTAGAACAGTCCATGACATCATTACTCTAAGGTAGTTTTCATATCACGTACACACCTTAATAGACATGTATTTACACTTAATAGACATGTCTACTCAACAATTATATAACATGTATTTACATTTAATAGACATGTCTAACCAGCATCAATTGTCTACACAAGAGAATACATACAACATGGTATTTGCACACAGCATATGCGTATACAATCACAAAGGCATTCAAATTATTGAACGTACATGTGCACAAGAAACATATACTTAAAAGTGTATATTCATATATAAATATTTTCTCAAGAGCATTCGAGTTAAGATATACATGTGCACAAGTCATTTCAAAGCATGTTCATATATAAATATTTATAGGCAATCGAACATAGCATATGATAAACAGGGGTTTCCTCTCTCGTCAGTAATTAAATTAATTCGGTAGTTTAGGCGTAAACTATGTGTTGACTCTAGAGTTGCTTTAGTAATCAAATCAAATATCATCCATGAACTAGTTACTTCAATAGAAACCAATCGAATAGCATAATCCAAATATTAGATCAAGTTTCATGAAATCAAGTAATTCTATTCAAGGTTTGTAGCATCCGAATTGAACATGTAATCATATAGCCATGTATCTAGACAATATTTGGTAATTATTCATACCATAATTCAAAAGCAACAAGCAAGGAATCTAGTATCAACCAAGTTGATCATGACATAGTTCAAGTTTACATGTCAAGTATTAAGTATTTTCAAGTAGCAAGCCTTTCAAGTAGCAAGCATTTCAAGTAACATGCATTTCAAGTAGCAAGCATTTCAGGTAGCAAGCATTTCAAGTAGCAAGCATTTCAAGTGGCAAGCATTTCAAGTACCAAATCATACAATACAAGGTCCAAGCATAGGAAATTATCATTTCAAGGGTTTCATGTCAAGAATCAAGCATTACATGTCAAGCAATTCGAGTATTTCAAGAATTCATGTCAAGTGATTCAAGTGCTCAAGATTTCTTGTCAAGTCATTTAAGTATTTTAAGATATAATTCAAGTATTCAAGATTTACTTTTGAATTTCTTATTCAATTTCTCAATAAGCTTCATATCTTTTTAACATGATTGCCTTGGATAACAATTGGTCATGAATAACATTGGTCTGTGTTTGACCATAAAGGTCCAAGAGATACTTAGCTCAAAGCACATAGCAATGGCTAATATCAAAAACATGTCAATGCTATACTTCTCACTATCCAACCAACTGTCGCCAAGCTTCGTACAACTCCCCCGTTACCTCCAACGGTTGCTAACAACATATTAAATGTAATGGGACGTCCCCCCGAGCCGTGGCTCATGGACCGTAGTCCCAAGTATACCATGCATCATACCATTGTATCCAATGACTTCCATTGTAGGCAGCTTAAGTATTTTAGCTCTTATTTAAAGGTTGGAATGTATTTTATACTTTAAGACTTGTTGTTGTTTCTTATGATTCATGCTTTCATGTTCAAGGATTATATTCAAGCAAGTATTTCAAGATCAAGCTTATCCCTTAGGCTAGTTGAGCCGTAGCTCTTCATTTCACAAGTTTACTTGTTACTAAGTAAGCAATTTGAATTATATGCCATTTTTAGGCATCTAGTCATGTCTTTATATTCATGGTTTATATCACTTTTACAAGTATTTATATCATAAGAGCAATTCCAAGCAACAAATTCGAATGAATAGATCCAAGACACGAAATCCATCATTTCGAATAGGTCACGTTTCAAGTTGAAGGATTCAAGCATTCCAATTAGATCACACTTCAAGTACAAGGATTCAAGCATTTCAATTAGATCATATTTCAAGTACAAGGATTCAAGCATTTCAATTAGGCCAATCCAAGGCATGGATTCGTACATTTGTTTTCACTATTCTTTCTAATCAATTTAACAATTTTCATGCTATCACATAAACACAATTTCAGTTTAGTCCAATCTTTCCTTGTTATTTATATTATATTTAAATTAATCTCATTATCATGGCATATTAATAGCAAGAAAATAGATATATGTTGTAACACCCCCTACCCCGGGCTAGTAGCAAACCGGCTCAGGAGCGTTACATAAGCAAGCAAGGACAAGGACAATGAAGAAGGCAATACAAGCAATACAATACAAGAACAAGCAAGCAACCAATCATACTTACTTACTATACAAGCAACTCATATTTGATTTCAAATCATCAAAGGCATTCGAACAAGGAATATTGTTGTTTCCTTTTATACTTACTCTATAGGTTGGTACTTACATGATTCATCAACATCATCCTATACTACTACCCATTCGATTAGCCTAAGTGTGCATTATACTTCCAATTCATTTCATTGATCCTATAATGCAAACATGTAACATCTCTTACCTATTTTACTAAACATGATATTTGAACATACAATTTCAAGAACTTGTTTCCAATCAAGCCTTACTCTATTCCTATGCATTCAGCAAGCATCATACTAATACAAGACAACACCTACATCATTCGAGTGGCAAGACAAGTAGGCATGGTTCATTTCATTTGGAATTTTGATCCAAGCAAGCTAGAATTGTCATTTCTAACCATTAGCAGCCAAAACTAGGTATACATACATAAACATTCATGCTATTCATTCAATCATTCACATGTTCACTAAACAAAGTAATCGAATGGTTCAATGTAATTTAACTCAAACACTTGATCATTCCAATGTATAATCAAATGTGCAGCAAATCCTTTCCATTACAAGATATTTTAAGTTCATTACATACTTGACAATAGGTTCATAACATAGTAGGCCCATTAATATCAATATATACAAGTTTCAAGTGTACCACAATGCATGATAAAGCTAACTATATACAATCTAGTGCCACCATTCTAGGAGATATACAAAATAAGTATGAAACCATAATTTAACTATGCTTTTATCTTGCTTTGAGCTCAATGTAATCAGGCTTCAAGATCAAGCAATGTAACACCCCCTACCCTGGTTAGTAGTAACTCGGTTTAGGAGCGTTACTTAGCAAGCAAGTAAGACAAGAACATAGACAATCTATACAAGCAATCTAACTTTCATGCTTCCTTAACATACAAGCAATGCACATTTGATGTCTATAATCATCCTATTATTCAAACTAAGCAAGCAAGGAGGGAGCAAGCATTCAAACAAGGAATAGGCAACCATTCATATATTACTTATCATGTAAGTAACCATAAAATTGAATCTTTTTCTAAACTATTCATTCAAATAGATCACCAAACTTAACTCAATTCATACTTACAATACAAACAAGCAGTACACATTTGTGCCTTAAACATCATACCATTCGAACAAGACCAAAGCAAGGAACATGGAAAAGCAAGCAATAGCAACCAATCATACATTTCTTAGCATACAAGAAATCTCATAAGTGACTTCAATTTCATCCTAAGGCATTCAGCCATAATCACAATACCACTAGATTAGCTCCTTTCATGTTTACACTTCAAGGTATCATTTACAAGTTACACATGAATTATGTTGTAAACATACATAAGTGATCATAAGTATTGCATGACAATCGAATGGAATACAAGCAACATGGTTTGGTTACCTTACTTTCTATTCAAGCAGTCCATATACAAAATCATAGCATACGAAAGTCATCAAGATAACTAGATTAACATTAAGTCATTCCATCAACATATGCACAAGAACATTCGACCATTATAAGCTAGTTAAGTTCATTACAAACCTTAATCTACATACAAATCATAGATAGGCTGCCAAACATTATATACAATCCTTCAAAATGTATGTTCAAGCTAATTAGATACATCTAGTGCCACCATTCTAGGAGAGTACAAAACAAGTATGGAATCATACTTTGACAAAGCTTGTGTAGGAAGCTTCTTTCTCAAGGAGTCATGCTTCAATTTCAAGCAATGTTGAATCCTTTAACCTGTAGGTTGGGAAAAATCAAAGAAGAGTGATAAGTACAAAATTGTACTTAGTTAGGTAGTAACTAGTTTATCCATTTTGTTATTTTTTGTTTCATGTCGTTTAGATCAAGTATAGACCTAACTAAGGCTTCCAAGCATTAAAGTAGACTTAGATAGTCTTTCAAGTATCAAGAGTGACCTTATCGTGTCTTTCAAGCATCAAGAATATCCTATCTAGGATAACATGCAATTCGGCCAACAAGATTAGGCAACAAGTAATCATAAATCATGAATCAAGCAAAATGCTTGCAAAACAAGTAACCAAGGAGTCGTACTTCCAAATCAACAAACATACATTTCATAGCAATTCAAGACAAGTATCATGTATAATTGAGTCTTATTTCATTTGTTATTTCATTAAACAACCCCCTTGGTACTTAGTTTGTATAGGTAATCGAGTCTCCAATCAACTGTCGCCACAAGATGCACCGTAGTGCTGGTCAACCCTCCTAATATCGCCAAAGACCACATACGTACACTTCATTTGTTTCCAAATAGGGGCCTTAGCCCTGGACCATAGTCCACCCGTACACAATGAGCTCTAAACTCTAAGGCATGGCTTTCTACCTAATCCAACTAGCTACCAAGGTTGTTCGAATTACCATTTATTTCAAGTTATCAAGTTCAAGATCATGTTCATGTAAATCAAGATCATTTCATGTTAAGCCCTTAGGCTATTGAGCCTTAGCTCACAATTCAAGTGATTTCAAGATTCATTTCATCAAATGAGATAACATCTTATCTCAAACAAGTCAATAGCATTCAACCATGTTGTATCATAGTACATAAGCAACCAAGTTATCACTAATCATGCATAATCAATTCGAATAGGCATATACATAAGACTAGGATCATGTTTCATGTGTATTTTTAAACATCCTTCTCTTATTAAGTCAAGTTCATGCTTAGATTCATTATCATGACAAGAATGTAACAAGAATGCAATGGTTAAGACCTAGTCCTAACCCTGAAGATAACTACACTCACAATACAATCCAAGCAAGCTACCAATTATCTTGTATGGCTATACCATTGTTCTTAGCCCTTGAATGATTTCCTTTTTCTTCCTCAATTTTCTGCCCTTGTTCTAGCAAGCATAACATATACACATTTCATCAAAACAAGCACAATATATCATACAATCATAGTAGCAATGTTATCACAATGTACCTAACATTTAGCTATTGTTTTTATACTTCCTTTTAAGCATTTCTTACCAATTTATCTCGACATTGTTATTACTTCATTTTAAAGCATAATTGGACAGACGACAATGTCCCAAAACTGTTTTTGAAACAGTTTGCATTTAGGTGTAAAAACAGTCCCAAACTGCCCAGGACACTGTTTACTGGTAGTTTGCACACTGACCCATTAAATGGCCATATCTTTTAATCCGTACGTCAGAATTTTGATTTCTATACACCGTTGGAAATCTAAAAAAATTTCCTATAAGACCATGTAAGAATTTCATTTTATTTCTTATCCAATTAATAAAGTTTATTGTTCAAAGACAGGGCATTTACACTGCCTGGACAGATTGCACTGTCCATCAGTTCCTATTTACAGTTTCCAGCATAGGACCCAACTTTCAGTTCTGTTTTAACCTAATGAAAATAGACATTCTAAGGATAATGTCATTAAAATTTCAGCCCCGAATTCAATCTACACAATTTTTGGTGAATTTTCAAAGTGACTGCCCAAAACTGAGCAATTATGGGCAGATTGCATCTAATCACATTTCAATGCATTAAATTTAGTTTAACCTATGTCTTGGCCTTATAATTCATTTCATATGACATTCTGAACATGTTAAGTTCATGTTAATCCATTTTTCAAACTGCCAAAACAGGGCAAGTTGGTTACAATGCCTAATCATTCATGTTTACTCAATTTCAATTCCACAAAACAATTTCTTACATAACAATGTTCATACTTTTATCCTTACATTTCCAGCATTCTTTGCTATCAATTCAATTTGTTTAACATCTTCTATACATTACATATTCATGATCATCATCGATTCATTAATTCCATAGCTCAATTTTAGGCTCTAATCATTCAATTCCCACTTCAATATCACAATTCAATTTTCTAGCAACCTAGATTTGTTACACTATCACAAACACGTGATTTCAGCTTTGTACCTAATGTTCATTCTTCAATTTTGTATAGTTCAACAACCATTCTATCAAATAACAACACATTCAAAGTCTAATTTCATCTATAATCAACAAAACAGTCCAATTTCAAGAATATAGTTGCCTATTCAATTAAACACAAGAAGAATCATACTTACTTTGCTTCTTGCTTAACTTCAATGAAAATTTACTACAAATGGCTTAATTCCTTCTCCAATGGTTGAATTTTCAAAGCTTTCTCTCTCAATTTTCGGCTAAGTGAATTGAAGAATATGATGACCATGTGGTTATCCACATTAGTGGGTTTAGGATGTTACTAAACTATCCCTTAATTAATTACTAATCGTGTAATTAGTCAAGGGAAAATAAGAGAACCATGAAGTTTATCATGCATTCCTCTTCTTTCTTGTTTAATTCAATGTAGTCATTCTAATTTGGTCACTTATTTCATTCATTCTTTCAATTAGGCCCTTGACTAATCAATTTAGCTTAATTCTAGATTCAATTAAACTATCAATTTGGTTCCAATACTTCTAAGCTAGGATTTGGGGTGTTACAATTCTCCCCCCTTAAATTAAATTCTTCCTCAAATTTACCTGAATCAAATAGATGGGGATATTGCTTTTCCATGATTTCTTAAGATTCCCAAGTAGCTTCTTCTATCCTGTGGTTTCTCCACAATACTCTGACAAGAATAACAATCTTGTTCCTAAGCTTTCTTACTTCCCGATCAAGAATCTGAACGGGCTCTTCTTCGTAGGACAAGTCAGGCTTTAACTCAACTTCTTCCAGTTCAAGAATATGGGATGCATCTGATCTGTATCTTCTGAGCATAGATACATGAAATACATTGTGGATTCTATCGAATTATTCAGGGAGAGCTAATCGATAGGCCACCGGTCCAATTCTTTCAGTGATTTCGAATGTACCAATGAATCGGGGACTGAGTTTCCCTTTTCTTCCAAATCGAAGGACTTTCTTCCAAGGTAAGACCTTTAGGAAGACTTTGTCTCCAATAGCATACTGGATGTCTCTTCTTCTCAAGTCAGCATATGCTTTCTGTCTATCGAAAGCTGCCTTCAATCGATCATGGATGATCTTCACTTGTTCTTCAGTTTCCCGAAGCAATTGAGGCCCTAACACTTTATTTTCCCCTAATTCAGACCAGCATAAAGGAGTTCTACACTTCCTTGCGTATAGAACTTCGAATGGTGCCATCTGAATAGATGCTTGATAGCTATCGTTGTAAGCAAACTCTACAAGGGGCAGCGATTTCTCCCAATTCTTTTTGAACTCTATAACACAGGCACGGGGCATGTCTTCTAGTACTTGAATAATCCTTTTATATTGCCCATTAGACTGAGGATGGAAAGCTGTACTTAGATTTACTTTGGTTCCAAGAGCTTTCTGTAGAGACTTCCAAAATCGAGAAGCAAATCTAGGATCACGATCAGAGATTATTGTTGTAGGTACACCGTGTAATCGAATCACTTTATGGATGTATAGCTCGACTAAGGTTTCCAAGCTCATGTTCATTCGAACAGGGATGAAGTGAGCAAACTTTGTGAATCTATCAACAATCACCCATACAACATCGTTATTTCTTGGAGTGGAAGGAAGACCAGTGACAAAATCCATTGTAATCTGATCCCATTTCCATTGATGGAATTCGATTGGCTGAAGTAATCCAGTAGGGACTCGATGTTCAACTTTAACTCTTTGGCAAGTCATGCACTTCGATACGAAGTCTGTGATAGCTGATTTCATACCTGGCCACCAGTATAGTGGTTTTAGATCCTTGTACATCTTGACAGATCCCAGATGAATCGAGAATGAGCTTTGGTCAGCTTCTTGTAACATTTCTTGTCTTAGTTCCTCACTGTTATGAACACACACTCTATCCTTGAAATAGAGGAGCCCATTTGACTTAAGGGAGAAGTCAGGATTAGACTCAGTGTCTAACTTGGATATGATCTTCTGCAGATCTTAATCAGTTTGTTGTAGTTCTTTAATTCTTGAGATTAAGCTAGATTGAACTTGAAGTTCAGACAATAATTCACGTCCTTTGGATAAACATAAATGAGCATTGATAGCCAGAGTAGCTACAAGAATACAATGGATCATTAAGGAAAATTTTGAGTGGTTACTTGCAAAACAAGTAAGTGTTCGAATAGCTTTCTTGTGACCCAAAAAAGTTCAAATTTGATCGAAATATACTAGATTTAGATTTAGGAGTTTACCCGAGTATAGTAGTCGATAACCAAATCGTAGTCTTTAAGCAATTCAAGCCATCTTCGTTGTCTTAGATTCAAGTCTTTCAGGGTTAGGAGATATTTGAGACTCTAGTGGTTTGTGAACATGTTACATTTCTCCCCGTACAAGTAATGTCTCCAAATTTTGAGAGCAAACACGATAGCTGCCAATTCTAGATCATGTGTTCGATAGTTTGACTCATGTTGTTTCAGTTGCCTTGAAGTATATGTTACCACCTTTTCATCTTGCATTAGGACACACCCGAGTCCTAAATGAGATGCATCACTATAGATAGTGAATTCTTTACCCGATTCTGGTTGGATAAGAACCGGTGCATGAGTCAGGGATTGTTTAAGTTGATCGTAGCTTCATTGTTGGTTCTCCGACCAAAAAGGTGTATCCTCTCGGGTTAATTTTGTCCAACTTGCAGCAATGGATAAGAATCCTTTGACAAATCGCTGATAATATCTGGCTAAATTAAGATAAGGCTTGAACACTCGATTCATGAGATCCATGAAAGCATCTGGAGCATTCGTTAACCCGAGTGGCATTACAAGAAATTCATAGTGGCCATATCAAGTACGAAAGGTTGTCTTGGGCACATTTTCTTCTTTTACACTCATTTGATAGTATCCCGATCGAAGATCGATATTTGATAATACCGAAGCATCATTGAGTTGATCGAAGAAATCTTCTATTTTAGGAAGAGGATACCGATTCTTGATCATAAACTTGTTCAATTGTCTGTAATCAATACAGAGTCTCATAGTCCTGTATTTCTTCTTCACGAACAAGATAGGGGCACTAGTTAGCCTGAAGGGCATAACTAGGAACTGGTAGTGACCATAACGAGTCTTGAAACCCGGTTTAGCTGACAATAATCGATGCATAGCCTCATCGATCTGTTCTTCTTCTTAAAGAACAATACGGGTGCTCCCTATGGTGCAGAGCTAGGACAAATAAAGCCTTTATCTTGTAGCTCTTGGAGATGCTTCTTGAGTTCCTTCAATTCAACATGTGCCATTTGATAGGGTGTGATGGACACCAGAGTTGTTCCAGGTTGAACTTCAATACCGAAATCAAGTTCATCTTGTAGAATCATCTTAGCAAAGATTGCAGTTGGTTTCTTGTCTATTAAGAGAATGGATTCTTTCTCTAAACCCCAGAGATACAGTCTCCAATTTTGGCAATCTATCTAGGCTTCACGTTTGCTTAATCAATATAGTCCTAGCACTAGATCGAATTCACAATTTGGCAATACATATAGATCAATAGAAAAGGGTATGTTTCGAATGACTATAGAACATTCCTTGCAAAGGAAGTTAATGGATGTGATTCCCCCTATTGGGTTCGAAACTACAGGGCTTTGATTTACAATTTCAGGTTTACTCTTGAAAGACTATCTCCTTGATTTAAGGAGCCTTTAGGACTTCCATTATCCTGACCGAGTCTTGTTTCAGACATTCTACATTCAAATAGAACAGTTAAGGGTTCGGTTTAACAAGCAAGACACAAACTATTCAATTCAAGTCTCCTATATGATGCATGATAGCCCGGTTTAGTGCAAGAATCGACTAAACCTAAATCTATGATTACCAGTTTATATGTAACACCCCCTACCCGGGTTAATAGTAACTTGGTTCGGGAGCGTTACTTAGCAACCAAGCAAGACAATAACATAAACATGGCAAGGAATTTGAACTATACAAGCAATCTAACTTTCATGCTTCCTTAACATACAAGCAATGCACATTTGATGCCTATAATCATCATAGTAATCGAAATAAGTAAGAAAGGAGGGAGCAAACATTTAAACAAGGCATAGGAAACCATTCATATATTACTTATCATGTAAGTAACCACAAAATTGAATCTTAATCTAAACTATTCATTTAAATAGATCACCAAACTTAACTCAATTCATGCTTACAATACAAACAATAAATACACATTTGTTCCTTAAACATCATACCATTCGAATAAGACCAAAGCAAGGGACATGGAAAAGCAAGCAATAGTAACCAATCATACATTTCTTAGCATACAAGAAATCTCATAAGTGACTTCAATTTCATCCTAAGGCATTCGACCATAATCACAATACCACTAGATTAGCTCCTTTCAAGTTTACACTTCAAGGTATCATTTACAAGTTACTACATTAGCAATACACTTTAATTCCTTTTTCCTTACTATTTGAATGATTCTATATGTGTCATGCTTCCATTCAATTCTAGGTTCCTTATCTTGCATACTTTTAGTCATTTCTTTCCTAGCTTACTAAGTAAAATTAACTAACCTTTAATAGCATGTATCTAGTTTCATTCAAACCTATTTCAACACCTAACCATTAGGCTAAGTTCATGCTAGAACTAAACACATGAATCATGTTATGAACATACACAAGTGATCATAAGTATTGCATGACAATCGAATGGAATACAAGCAACATGGTTTGGTTACCTTACTTTCTATTCAAGTAGTCCATATACTAAATCATAGCATTCGAAAGTCATCAAGATTGCTAGATTAACATTAGTTCATTCCATCAACATATGCGCAACAACATTCAACCATTATAAGCTAGTTAAGTTCATTACAAACCTTAATCTACATACAAATCATAGATGGGTTACCAAACATTATATACAATCCTTCAAAATGCATGTTCAAGCTAATCAGATACATCTAGTGCCACCATTCTAGGAGAATACAAAACAAGTATGGAATCATACTTTAACAAAGCTTATGTAGGATGCTTCTTGCTCAAGGAGTCAAGCTTTAAGATCAAGAAATGTTGAATCCTTTAACCTGTAGGTTGGAAAGAATGACAGAAGAGTGATAAGTACAAAATTGTACTTAGTGAGGCAGTAACTAGTCTATCCATTTTGTTATTTCTTGTTTCATGTCTTTTAGATCAAGTATAGACCTAGCTAAGGCTTCCAAGCATTAAAGTAGACTTAGCTAGTCTTTCATGTATCAAGAGTGACCTTATCTTGTCTTTCAAGCATCAAGAATATCCTATCTAGAATAACATGCAATTTGGCCAACAAGATTAGGCAACAAGTAATCATAAATCATGAATCAAGCAACATGCTTGCAAAACAAGTAACCAAGGAGTCATACTTCCAAATCAAGCAACATACATTTCATGGCAATACAAGACAAGTATCATGTACAATTGAGTCTTATTTTATTTTTTATTTCATTAAACAACCCCCTTGGTACTTAGTTTGTATAGGTAATCGAGTCTCCAACCAACTGTCGCCAGAAGATGCACCGTAGTGCTGGTCAACCCTCCTACTGTCGCCAAAGACCACATATGTACCCTCCGTCTATCGCCAAATAGGGGCCTTAGCCCTGGACTATAGTCCACCCGTACACAATGAGCTCTAGACTCTAAGGCATGCCTTTCTACCTAATTTATCTCCACATTGTTATTACTTCATTTTAAAGCATAATGTAACAGAATACAATGTCCCATAACTGTTTTAGAAACAATTTGCATTTAGGTGTAAAAACAGTCCCAAACTACCCAGGACACTGCTGCCTGGCAGTTTGCACAACGTCCCTTTAAATGGCCATATCTATTAATTCGTACGTTGGAATTTCGATTTCTATACACCATTGGAAAGCTAACAAAAATTCTTATAAGACCATGTAAGACTTAAATTTTATTTCTCAGTCAATTAATACAGTTTATTGTTCAAAAACAGGGAATTTACACTGCCTGGACAGATTGCACTGTCCAGCAATTTCTATTTACATTTTCCAGCATAGGACCCAGTTTTTAGTTCTGTTTTCACCCAATGAAAATATACATTCTAAGGATCATCTAAATAAAATTTCAGCCCTGAATTCAATCTACACAATTTTTGGTGAATTTTCAAAGTGACTGCCCAAAATAGAGCAATTCTGGGCAGATTGCATCTATTCACATAAATTCAGTTTAACCTATGTCTTGGACTTATAATTCATTTCATATGACATTCTAAACATGTTAAGTTCATGTTAATCCAATTTTCAAAGCTGCCAAAATAGGGCAAGTTGATTACAATGCATAATCTTTCATGTTTACTCAATTTCAATTCCACAAAACAATATCTAGCTTACATAACTATGTTCATACTTTTATCCTTACATTTCCAGCATTCTTTGCTATCAATTCAATTTGTTTAACATCTTCTATACAGTACCTATTCATGATCATCATCAATTCATTAATTCCATAGCTCAATTTTAGGTTCTAATTATTCAATTCCCACTTCAATATCACAATTCAATTTTCTAGCAACCTAGATTTGTTACACTTTCACAAGCACATGATTTCAGCTTTGTACCTAATGTTCATTCTTAAATTTTGTATAGTTCAACAACCATTCTATCATCTAACAACACATTCAAAGTCTAATTTCATCTATAATCAACAAAACAATCCTATTTCAACAATATAGTTGGCTATTCAATTAAACACAAGAAGAATCATACTTACTTTGCTTCTTGCTTAATTTCAATGAAAAATTACTACATATGCAAGCTTAATTCCTTCTCCAATGGCTGAATTTTCCAAGCTTTCTCTCTCAATTTTCTTGTCTCAATTTTTGGCTAAGTGAATTGAAGAAGATGATGACCATGTGGTTATCCACATTAGTGGATTTAGGATGTAATTAGTCAAGGGCAAATAAGAGAACCATGAAGTTTATCATGCATTAATCTTTTTTCTCGTTTAATTCAATGTAGTCATTCTAATTTGGTCACTTATTTCATTCATTCTTTCAATTAGGCCCTTGACTAATCAATTTAGCTTAATTCTAGATTCAATTAAGCTATCAATTTATTCCATTTGGTTCCAATACTTCTAAGCTAGGATTTGGGGTGTTACAAGCAACACTCGTATCCTTTATCCTTTAAGTGGGGAAGAATGAAAACAAGAGTGATAAGTACAAAAATGTACTTACTGAGGTAGTACTAGATCTAACCATTTGTTATGTCAAGTTTTGTGTCATTTAATCAAGCATAGTCCTAGCTAAGGATTTCAAGCATTAAGATAATCCTAGCTAAGGCTTTCAAGCATCAAGATAATCCTAGCTAAGGATATATGCTTCATGTTTTCATATCATGAATCAAGCACATCATGCTAACAAAACAAGTAATCAAGGAAGTCATGCTTACATGACAAGTAACATACAATTCATGGCTTTCATGTCAAGTAACATACTATTCATAGCTTTCAAGACAAGTCACATGTATTTTAGGATTGTTAATACATTTTTTATCATTTAAACAACCCCTTGGTAATTAGTTTGTATAGGTAATCGAGTCTCCAACCAACTGTCTCCACAAGATGCACCGTAGTGCTGGTCAACCCTCCCACTGTCGCCAAAGACTACATACGTACCCTCCGTCTGTCGCCAAATAGGGGCCTTAGCCCTAGACCGTAGTCCACCCTGACACAATGAGCTCTAGACTCTAAGGCATGCCTTACTACCTAGTCTAACTAGCTACCAAGGTTGTTCGATTCACCATTTATTCAAGTGTTTCAAGATCAAGATCATGTCAAGCAAGTTCATTTCATATTAGGCCCTTAGGCCATTTGAACCATAGCTCACATATCATGTAGTTTTCATGTTTCATTTAATCAAGATGAGATGTTATCTCAAGCAAGTTCTTTAGCATTCGATCACATGCATTCATATCACATATAAGCACCAATATACTATTTCAACATGCTTAGCATTCAAATAAAGCATATGTTCAAGATGTGATCAAATTTTGTGCATTACTAGTCATTCTTCCCTTATTAAGTCAAGTCCATGATTAGGTTCATTTAACATTTCAAGAGTGTAAACAAGTATACATTGGTTAGGACCTAGTCCTAACCCTAGAGATAACTACACTCACAATACTCCAAGCTTAGCTAGTCTTGGATCCACACTCCCTTGTTCTTGGCTTTAGGATGATCCACTCAATCCTCTTTCACCAAGTTTACTCTTGGTTCTATCACATTACACAACAACAAGATCATTCAATCAAAGCAATGTTACAAGCACATAACATATACAAATCTGGCATCATGTTCATATACATTGTTTACTACACTTAACTACACTTATCTATACTCTAATCCATGTAAAACAGGGTAGAATCAATGTCCTAAAACTGTTTACAAATTGCCACAAAATAGTGTACAATTACCTATACTGCTGCTACCAGGCAGCTTGCACTCTAGTCACTTAAACATGCATAACTTTCATTCTGTACGTCGAAAATTCAATTGGTTTACACCGTTGGAAAGCTAAAAAATTGTATTCATAACCATATAAGGCTTGCATTTTAGTTCTTAGCCAATTAATACAATTTTTAACTTAAAGACAGGGTAATTTGCTACATTGGATAGTTTGCACTCTCCTTAGTGTTTCTTCTCTACATTTCAGTATACAACCCATAATTTAGTTTTGTTTTCTTCTAATGCATTTAGACATATCAAGGTGTTGTCCATAAAATTTTCAGCCTTAAATTTATTTTATACAATTTATAGTGATTTTTCAATGTTATTGCCCAGAACAGAGCATTCTGGGCAGATTATACTAGGTTGAGTTTCTAGCTTCTTAACTCACCTAAGCAAGGTTCTAACATAGCAATTCAATTAATTTCCATGTTCTTACATTTATAGGTCATTCTAATTCACCTAACCATGTGCTTAAAACAGGGCATTATCATGTTGAACCCAATTTGATCTATTTGATCAACATTGCACATCCAATTTACCAATTGAGCAGTCTATTAGCTAATTTAACTAATCCAATTAGGTGTAGTCATTTTCCAGCAAGTTATCTATTCAATTCAATCTTCATTTCATCTAGATACATGATCAAAATAGGGTTCTATATACAATTGACATGTCTGAACATTTTCACTATCCAAAACAGTCCCTAATCAAGACTGTTTTCAACCATGTACATATTTCTCAAATTTCTAGCAACCATCTATATTTCCTTTATCAATTTGGCTAATAGTATCCACAATTTCACGTTCAAATTGAAACTAGCATGACCCTAACATACATGGCAATCATTCAATTCAATTTACACAAGAAGAACATCATCAATCACTCATTCAAACAAGTTGCTAGGGAGGAAGGATTTAGAATCCACTTACAATCTTCCTAACTATTTAATTTTCATGCAATTGGGATCTCATAAAAGCTTTCTTCCCCAACAATGGTGATTTTCTATTCCTAGATGGATGAGGAGAGTTTCGGCCAAGGTGGAGTGAAGAAGATGATAGCAAGATTGCCACATGGCTTAGCTGTTTGTCTCCACTTGGAAAATTTAGGTCTAATTGCTTCATAAATCCTTAATTACTCATCCTTATTGCACGCAATTCTACATTTACAATTTGTTACTATTTGATCCTTCATGATTAGGCTACTTCTTTAGCAATCCATCTAATAAAGTCACTAGGTTTAATCAATTCTTCTAATTTGTAGATTGTTTGTACAATTACATTCTAATTAGTTTATGACATGTTGCTACGCTATGATTTGGGGTATTACATATGTATTTGGTTAGGACCTAAGTCCTAATCCCACAATAATTACACTCACAATACTCCAAGCTAGTTTATTTGTCTTGGATCCAATTTCCTTTGTGTTTGCCACAAGTTTGGCCACTCCTTTCTTCCTCCACAAGGTTTACTCCTTGCTCTAACAATCCATACAAGTGAACATATGTTAAACAAGGTACATTGAGTATGATAATTTTCTATCTCAAGCAGTCCAATATATTTACACAATTGATTATCATTGCAACAATGTTAATACATTACATGCATAAAACAGACAACACATTCATATACACACCTTTATACATATTACCAAACTGCCTACATTTCATATTAAGGAAAAATAGGGCAGCAATTAAACTATCCCAAAACTGTTTGCAAAACAATTTACCAAACTGTATACAAAACTGTGTACAATTACCTAAATTGCTGCTATCTGGCAGCATGTACTATGTTCACTTAAAACATGCATAACTTTCATTCCGTATGTCGGAATTTCAATTGGTCTGCACCGTTGGAAAGCTAACTTAATTGTGTTTCTAACCATATAGGCCCTGCATTTTAATTTCTTGCCAATTAATACATTTTCTAGCTTAAAGAAAGGGTAATTTACAACACTGGACACTTTGCGCTATCCCTAGTGTTCCTTCTATACAATTCATTCTACAATCCAGAATTCAGTTCGGTTTTTTCCTAATCAATTTAGACATGTTAAGGCACTATCCATAAAATTTTCAGCCTTAGATTTCATTTATACAGTTTATGGTGATTTTTTCAAAGTTACTGCTCGAAACAGAGTTTTCTGAGCAGATTTCACTAGGCATGATTTTAGATTTATTATTCACCTAGATGGTAGTCCTAACGTTATTCTAACTTATATTCACACTAATACATATCTAAGATAGCTTCCAAGCTCATGTATTTACATTTCATGCCCTGTTTTTACACATATGATCACCATATGTACCATTTCATATATTCACATGTTTAAACATAAAAATCTGAGTAGTAACTTATATACATCTTCATAGGCATCAAATTAGGTCTTCAGGATTCATATATGTGAAATTCCATTTTATTTTCCTATGTTTTTCTAACCATGTTTTAATACAATATATATATATATATAGTATATCTTAACAAAATAGTCCCTTACTCTACAAGCACAAATTAGGGCAACTTCATATGTCTATATTATCTTATCAAAAATCAATCTACATGTGTATGTTTACAAATCAAAACAATCCCATTAACATACTCATCAAATCAATCCTACTAGCATACATATCATGACAATCCAATTAATAGAATACAATTCAAGAAATGACCAATTCTAGACCCATGCTCATTCGAATGCCCCTATAAACTCAACAATTTCATAACTACAAAATTATCTAAATTCTATCATTCAAAATCAGATTAATCAAAGAGAGGAATCGAGAAATTTATCTTCTCCTAAGCTAATTTGATCAAAGCTCAGCATGAAACATGAATTGAAGATAATCTAAGAAGCTTTCTCTCCCCTTTTCTCTCTCAAAAATTCGGTTCTCTCCCTTAGAAGAAGGAAATGGTGAGTCATGGATTTCATGGAATCCATGTGGCTGGTTGGCATGGTTATAAAAGACCATGTGTATCAACCATTTAAACTTATTTGTTTCCATGAAAACCATCAATTTTCTCCTTTATTCAATCTATTCCTTTCGAAGTAGCTATGCAAGTTCCTAATCATTCCAATTTAGTCATTCTTTACAATAGCTATTTATCTTTTCTTTATTTGAATTTAACTCCTAATCCATCCAATTAATTCATTAATTATAGATTCAAACAAATTATTTAGCTTTCGAATTTGGATCATAATTCTAGGCTAGGTTTTGGGGTATTACAATTCTCCCCCCTTAAAAGATATTCGCCCTCGAATTTCTTCAATGATGAAAAATTGTCGTTATCAAGTTTAGAATAATTTTACATACTCTGAATTTGTCAAACAAAGAAAACAAATTATATTGGTTACAAGCTACCAATACAAATAAGAACTCGAACTCCTAGGTGGCACACTAGACGTATGACAATGCAATGAGTCCATATTTAGTTCGAGAATAGACTAACTCATGATCTGATACCAACAAATGTAATACCTCCACCAGATTTAGTAGTAAATCGGATGAGGAGCGTTACAGGAAGCACTGGAAACACGAATAATTTAAAACTTTTCAAGAACTCAACCTTATTAGATGAGTTGAGTGACTAACAATGCAGTTAAACGTTCATATATTTTCATAAAACAAGCATATGTATTTTATTAACCCTAGGTTACCAACTTGATTATACATTTGCAATTCTACATTTGAGGATGTCTACTACTTAAACATGTGACCATGCATAGCATTCAATATCATACTTAGAGAATAACATATTCGAACTATACCTAATCTCATTACGTTCAAGTCATCTAGATGTTTCATGTAGGTTTAACTAGTCATGCTTTTATGTACATACATTCAATCCAATCTCAAGCAAGCATATCATGTTTATCATTCGTGATAAGTTACCACCTAGACCTCATATTTAATCATATAAGCATAAGCAAATTAGTTACTTCCAAATTCATTCAAAGTTAACTACTACCTACCCATGAACATGTGACATTCGAATGGCATGCAATGGCTAGCAAGTGTTCACTTAATCTCAGAGTTCCTATATGCGTAGCTTACTATTCCATTCACAAGAAAATTAGGTCATTATATACTTCAAATTTAAGCAATCAAGCCTTCGCACATTAGAGGCCAAATTCATAATCATATACAAGTTTTCAAAATATCAAATGTATGGCCTAACTTAACTATATTCAAATCTAGGTGCCACCAACTAGGAGAATTACAAACAAGTATGGATTCATACTTGTGCTTTTGCTTGTGCCTTACTTCGTGCTCAAGGAATCTAACTTCAGGATCAAGTAACCTTTTTGAAGCACTTTTTATCCTGAAATTTGGGAAGAAAGGAAACGAGAGTGATAAGTACAAAAATGTACTTAGTGAGGTAGCAACTATTACTAACCAAATTTCAAGATTTGTATCATTTAGTCAAGTATAAACCTAGCTAGGGTTTGTAACATGTGAAGTCAAGTCTAGCTTAAGGTTTCGAGCATTTCAAGTTAAGCTTGTAGTCATGTAATCATGTATAGCTATTACCATTTGTGCATATCATTTCAAGCACAAGTACATACAATGAGAATCTTAAGATTAAGCCATCTATATCGTGTCATGCTTCTATAATAATTTGAATAGTATATCAACAAGAGGATTGTTTTCAATTCAAGTTTAATCAAATATCAAGTCAAGACAAAAAGCATTCTCAAGTATAACAATTCAAGTATAGTCACATCTCATATCATGTATTCATTCAAGTATCATGTAAACAAGCCGATTCAAGTATCATATCAAGTGACATTTAAGCTTTATGTTATTTTTCTTTCTTGCTTAATTTACTTTAGATTAGGCCTTGATATTTACAGTGTTCGTCTTTATTAAAACATTCCATTAAGTGCGTATATATACATAAGCAAAACAGTCCAAGGTGACCTTTTACATGTTCAAATCTATCCATTATACATGTTTACACACAATTAAAAGTAGAACAGTCCATGACATCATTACTCTAAGGTAGTTTTCATATCACGTACACACCTTTTAATCAATTGAGCTTACAAGTCTACTCAGCAATTATATAACATGTATTTACACTTAATAGACATGTCTAACTAGCATCAATTATGTACACAAGATGTCCACACAAGAGCATACATACAACATGGTATTTGCACACAGCATATGCGTATACAATCACAAAGGCATCCAAATTATTGAATGTACATGTGCGCAAGAAACATATACTTAAACGTGTATATTCATATATAAATATTTTCTCATGAGCATTCGAGTTAAGATATACATGTGCACAAGTCATTTCAAAGCATGTTCATATATATATAGGCAATCAAACATAGCATATGATAAACAGTGGTTTCTTCTCTTGTAAGTAATTAAATTAATTCGGTAGTTTAGGCGTAATCTATGTGTTGACTCTAGAGTTGCTTTAGGAATCAAATCAAATATCATCCATGAACTAGTTACTTCAATAGCAGCCAATCGAATAGCATAATCCAATTATTAGACCAAGTTTCATGAAATCAAGTAACTCTATTCAAGGTTTGTAGCATCCGAATTGAACATGTAATCATATAGCCATGTATCTAGACAATATTTGGTAATTATTCATACCATAATTCAAAAGCAGCAAGCAAGGAATCTAGTATCAACCAAGTTGATCAAGACATATTTCACTATCTATTTCGAGTAGTATGATAAACAACGGACATGGATCATAGTTCAAGTTTACATGTCAAATATTAAGTATTTTCAAGTAGTAAGCCTTTCAAGTAGCAAGCATTTCAAGTAACAAGCATTTCAAGTAGCAAGCATTTTAGGTAGCAAGCATTTCAAGTAGCAAGCATTTCAAGTGGCAAGCATTTCAAGTAGCAAATCATACAATACAAGGTCCAAGCATAGGCAATTATCATTTCAAGGGTTTCATGTTAAGAATCAAACATTACATGTCAAGCAATTCCAGTATTTCAAGAATTCAAGTCAAGTGATTCAAGTGTTCAAGATTTCTTGTCAAGTCATTTAAGTATTTCAAGATATAATTAAAGTATTCAAGATTTTCTTTTGAATTTCTTATTCAATTTCTCAATAAGGTTCATATCTTTTTAACATGTTTGCCTTGGATCTCAATTGGTCATGAATAACATTGGTCCGTGTTTGACCATAATGGTCCAAGAGATACTTAGCTCAAAGCACATAGCAATGACGGAAAAAGGGGCTCCCACATCAGAAAGAAGAGAGGCACCTAGGTCTAGGTTGTTAAAGGGTTAGGTCTGATTTTTTGAATCTCCCTGCGTTTCCTCTTTGTCGCTACTTTAACTAGTATTTTGTTTCTTTTTTGTTTCTTTGGGTCTCGCTTGTTATCTTGCTGGTTAAAACGGAGCTTACCTCTCTATGATCTACCTTATCGAACTGCTAGGTCCAGTCAACCCTATACTTCTCACTATCCACCCAACTATCGTCAATCTCCGTACAACTCCCCCGTTACCTCCAACTATCGCCAATAACATATTACATGTAATGGGACGTCCCCCTGAGCCGTGGCTCATGGACCGTAGTCCCAAGTATACCATGCATCATACCATTGTATCCAAGGACTTCCACTGTAGGCAACTTAAGTATTTTAGCTCCTATTTAAAATTTGGAATGTATTTTATACTTTTAGACTTGTTGTTATTTCTTATGATCCATGCTTTCATGTTCAAGGATTATATTCAAGCAAGTATTTCAAGATCAATCTTAGCCCTTAGGCTAGTTGAGCCTTAGTTTTTCATTTCATAAGTTTACTTGTTACTCAAGTAAGCAATTCGAATTATATGCCATTTTAGGCATCTAGTCATGTCTTTATATTCATGGTTTATATCACTTTTACAAGTATTACTATCATAAGAGCAATTCCAAGCAAGAAATTCGAATGAATACATCAAAGACACATAATCAAGCATTTCAAATAGGTCGCGTTTCAAGTACAAGTTCAAGCATTCCAATTAGATCACACTTCAAGTACAAGGATTCAAGCATTTCAATTAGATCATATTTCAAGTACAAGGATTCAAGCATTTCAATTAGATCATATTTCAAGTACAATGATTCAAGCATTTCAATTAGGCCAATCCAAGGCATGGATTCGTACATTTGTTTTCACTTTTCTTTCTAATCAATTAAACAATTTTCATGCTATCATTTAAACACAATTTCAGTTTAGTCTAATCTTCCCTTGTTATTCATATTCAATTTAAATTAATCTCATTATTATGGCATATCAGTAGCAAGAAAATAGATATATGTATTTGGTTAGGACCTAAGTCCTAATCCCACAATAACTACACTCACAATACTCCAAGTTAGTTTATTTGTCTTGGATCCAATTTCCTTTGTGTTTGCCACAAGTTTGGCCACTCCTTTCTTCCTCCACAAGGTTTACTCCTTGCACTAAAAATCCATACAAGTGAACATATGTTAAACAAGGTACATTGAGTATGATAATTTATCTATCTCAAGCAGTCCAATATATTTACACAATTGATTATCATTGCAACAATGTTAATACATTACATGCATAAAACATACAACACATTCATATACACACCTTTATACATATTACCAAACTGCCTACATTTCATATTAAGGAAAAACAGGGCAGCAATTAAACTATCCCAAAACTGTTTGCAAAACAATTTACCAAACCAAATACAAAACGTGTACAATTACCTAAATTGCTGCTATCTGGCAGCATGTACTATGTTCACTTAAACATGCATAACTTTCATTCCGTATGTCGGAATTTCAATTGGTTTGCACCGTTGGAAAGACAACTTAATTGTGTTTCTAACCATATAGGCCCTGCATTTTAATTTCTTGCCAATTAATACATTTTTAGCTTAAAAAAAGGGAAATTTACAACACTTTGGACAGTTTGCGCTATCCCTAGTGTTCCTTCTATACAATTCATTCTACAATCCAGAATTCAGTTCGGTTTTTCCTAATCAATTTAGACATGTTAATCCACTACCCATAAAATTTTCAGCCTTAAATTTCATTTATAAAATTTATGGTGATTTTTTTCAAAGTTCTTTGCCCAAAATAGAGTTTTCTGGGCAGATTTCACTAGGCATGATTTTAGATTTATTATTCACCTAGATGGTAGTCCTAACGTTATTCTAACTTATATTCACACTAATACATATCTAAGATAGATCCCAAGCTCATGTTTTTACATTTCATGCCCTGTTTTTACACATATGATCACCATATGTACCATTTCATATATTCACATGTTTAAACATAAAAATTGAGTAATAACTTATATACATCTTCTTAGGCATCAAATTAGGTCTTCAGGATTCATATATTTGAAATTCCATTTTATTTTCCAATGTTTTTCTAACCATGTTTTAAAACAAATATATATATATATAGTATATCTTAACAAAATATTCCCTTACTATACAAGCACAAATTAGGGCAACATCATATGTCTATATTATCTTATCAAAAATCAATCTACATGTGTATGTTTACAAATCAAAACAATCCCATTAACATACTCATCAAATCAATCCTACTAGCATACATATCATGAAAATTCAATTAATAGAATACAATTCAAGAAATGACCAATTCTAGACCCATGCTCATTCAAATGGCCCTATAAACTCAACAATTTCATAACTACAAAATTATCTAAATTCTATCATTCAAAATCAGATTAATCAAACAGAACAATCAAGAAATTTATCTTCTCCTAAGCTAATTTGATCAAAGCTCAGCATGAAACATGAATTAAAGATAATCTAAGAAGCTTTCTCTCCCCTTTTCTCTCTCAAAAATTCGGTTCTCTCCCTTAGAAGAAGGAAATGGTGAGTCATGGATTTCATGGAATCCATGTGGCTGGTTGGCATGGTTATAAAAGACCATGTGTATCAACCATTTAAACTTATTTGTTTCCATGAAAACCATCAATTTTCTCCTTTATTCAATCTATTCCTTTCGAAGTAGCTATGCAAGTTCCTAATCATTCCAATTTAGTCATTCTTTACAATAGCTATTTATCTTTTCTTTATTTGAATTTAACTCCTAATCCATCCAATTAATTCATTAATTATAGATTCAAACAAATTATTTAGCTTTCGAATTTGGATCATAATTCTAGGCTAGGTTTTGGGGTATTACAATTCTCCCCCCTTAAAAGATATTCGCCCTCGAATTTCTTCAATGATGAAAAATTGTCGTTATCAAGTTTAGAATAATTTTACATACTCTGAATTTGTCAAACAAAGAAAACAAATTATATTGGTTACAAGCTACCAATACAAATAAGAACTCGAACTCCTAGGTGGCACACTAGGCGTATGACAATGCAATGAGTCCATATTTAGTTCGAGAATAGACTAACTCATGATCTACGATACCAACAAATGTAATACCTCCACCAGATTTAGTAGTAAATCGGATGAGAGCGTTACGAGAAGCACTTTGAAACACGAATAATTTAAAACTTTTCAAGAACTCAACCTTATTAGATGAGTTGAGTGACTAACAATCTGATTAAACGTTCATATATTTTCATAAAACAAGCATATGTATTTTATTAACCCTAGGTTACCAACTTGATTATACATTTGCAATTCTACATTTGAGGATGTCTACTACTTAAACATGTGACCATGCATAGCATTCAATATCATACTTAGAGAATAACATATTCGAACTATACCTAATCTCATTACGTTCAAGTCATCTAGATGTTTCATGTAGGTTTAACTAGTCATGCTTTTATGTACATACATTCAATCCAATCTCAAGCAAGCATATCATGTTTATCATTCGTGATAAGTTACCACCTAGACCTCATATTTAATCATATAAGCATAAGCAAATTAGTTACTTCCAAATTCATTCAAAGTTAACTACTACCTACCCATGAACATGTGACATTCGAATGGCATGCAATGGCTAGCAAGTGTTCACTTAATCTCGAGTTCCTATATGCGTAGCTTACTATTCCATTCACAAGAAAATTAGGTCATTATATACTTCAAATTTAAGCAATCAAGCCTTCGCACATTAGAGGCCAAATTCATAATCATATACAAGTTTTCAAAATATCAAATGTATGGCCTAACTTAACTATATTCAAATCTAGGTGCCACCAACTAGGAGAATTACAAACAAGTATGGATTCATACTTGTGCTTTTGCTTGTGCCTTACTTCGTGCTCAAGGAATCTAACTTCAGGATCAAGTAACCTTTTTGAAGCACTTTTTATCCTGAAATTTGGGAAGAAAGGAAACGAGAGTGATAAGTACAAAAATGTACTTAGTGAGGTAGCAACTATTACTAACCAAATTTCAAGATTTGTATCATTTAGTCAAGTATAAACCTAGCTAGGGTTTGTAACATGTGAAGTCAAGTCTAGCTTAAGGTTTCGAGCATTTCAAGTTAAGCTTGTAGTCATGTAATCATGTATAGCTATTACCATTTGTGCATATCATTTCAAGCACAAGTACATACAATGAGAATCTTAAGATTAAGCCATCTATATCGTGTCATGCTTCTATAATAATTTGAATAGTATATCAACAAGAGGATTGTTTTCAATTCAAGTTTAATCAAATATCAAGTCAAGACAAAAAGCATTCTCAAGTATAACAATTCAAGTATAGTCACATCTCATATCATGTATTCATTCAAGTATCATGTAAACAAGCCGATTCAAGTATCATATCAAGTGACATTTAAGCTTTTATTTTTTTTTCTTTCTTGCTTAATTTACTTTAGATTAGGCCTTGATATTTACAAGTGTTCGTCTTTATTAAAACATTCCATTAAGTGCGTATATATACATAAGCAAAACAGTCCAAGGTGACCTTTTACATGTTCAAATCTATCCATTATACATGTTTACACACAATTAAAAGTAGAACAGTCCATGACATCATTACTCTAAGGTAGTTTTCATATCACGTACACACCTTTTAATCAATTGAGCTTACAAGTCTACTCAGCAATTATATAACATGTATTTACACTTAATAGACATGTCTAACTAGCATCAATTATGTACACAAGATGTCCACACAAGAGCATACATACAACATGGTATTTGCACACACAGCATATGCGTATACAATCACAAAGGCATCCAAATTATTGAATGTACATGCGCAAGAAACATATACTTAAACGTGTATATTCATATATAAATATTTTCTCATGAGCATTCGAGTTAAGATATACATGTGCACAAGTCATTTCAAAGCATGTTCATATATATATAGGCAATCAAACATAGCATATGATAAACAGTGGTTTCTTCTCTTGTAAGTAATTAAATTAATTGGTAGTTTAGGCGTAATCTATGTGTTGACTCTAGAGTTGCTTTAGGAATCAAATCAAATATCATCCATGAACTAGTTACTTCAATAGCAGCCAATCGAATAGCATAATCCAATTATTAGACCAAGTTTCATGAAATCAAGTAACTCTATTCAAGGTTTGTAGCATCCGAATTGAACATGTAATCATATAGCCATGTATCTAGACAATATTTGGTAATTATTCATACCATAATTCAAAAGCAGCAAGCAAGGAATCTAGTATCAACCAAGTTGATCAAGACATATTTCACTATCTATTTCGAGTAGTATGATAAACAACGGACATGGATCATAGTTCAAGTTTACATGTCAAATATTAAGTATTTTCAAGTAGTAAGCCTTTCAAGTAGCAAGCATTTCAAGTAACAAGCATTTCAAGTAGCAAGCATTTTAGGTAGCAAGCATTTCAAGTAGCAAGCATTTCAAGTGGCAAGCATTTCAAGTAGCAAATCATACAATACAAGGTCCAAGCATAGGCAATTATCATTTCAAGGGTTTCATGTTAAGAATCAAACATTACATGTCAAGCAATTCCAGTATTTCAAGAATTCAAGTCAAGTGATTCAAGTGTTCAAGATTTCTTGTCAAGTCATTTAAGTATTTCAAGATATAATTAAAGTATTCAAGATTTTCTTTTGAATTTCTTATTCAATTTCTCAATAAGGTTCATATCTTTTTAACATGTTTGCCTTGGATCTCAATTGGTCATGAATAACATTGGTCCGTGTTTGACCATAATGGTCCAAGAGATACTTAGCTCAAAGCACATAGCAATGACGGAAAAAGGGGCTCCCACATCAGAAAAAAGAGAGGCACCTAGGTCTAGGTTGTTAAAGGGTTAGGTCTGATTTTTTGAATCTCCTGCGTTTCCTCTTTGTCGCTACTTTAACTAGTATTTTGTTTTTTTTTTTGTTTCTTTGGGTCTCGCTTGTTATCTTGCTGGTTAAAACGGAGCTTACCTCTCTATGATCTACCTTATCGAACTGCTAGGTCCAGTCAACCCTATACTTCTCACTATCCACCCAACTATCGTCAATCTCCGTACAACTCCCCCGTTACCTCCAACTATCGCCAATAACATATTACATGTGTAATGGGACGTCCCCTGAGCCGTGGCTCATGGACCGTAGTCCCAAGTATACCATGCATCATACCATTGTATCCAAGGACTTCCACTGTAGGCAACTTAAGTATTTTAGCTCCTATTTAAAATTTGGAATGTATTTTATACTTTTAGACTTGTTGTTATTTCTTATGATCCATGCTTTCATGTTCAAGGATTATATTCAAGCAAGTATTTCAAGATCAATCTTAGCCCTTAGGCTAGTTGAGCCTTAGTTTTTCATTTCATAAGTTTACTTGTTACTCAAGTAAGCAATTCGAATTATATGCCATTTTAGGCATCTAGTCATGTCTTTATATTCATGGTTTATATCACTTTTACAAGTATTACTATCATAAGAGCAATTCCAAGCAAGAAATTCGAATGAATACATCAAAGACACATAATCAAGCATTTCAAATAGGTCGCGTTTCAAGTACAAGGATTCAAGCATTCCAATTAGATCACACTTCAAGTACAAGGATTCAAGCATTTCAATTAGATCATATTTCAAGTACAAGGATTCAAGCATTTCAATTAGATCATATTTCAAGTACAATGATTCAAGCATTTCAATTAGGCCAATCCAAGGCATGGATTCGTACATTTGTTTTCACTTTTCTTTCTAATCAATTAAACAATTTTCATGCTATCATTTAAACACAATTTCAGTTTAGTCTAATCTTCCCTTGTTATTCATATTCAATTTAAATTAATCTCATTATTATGGCATATCAGTAGCAAGAAAATAGATATATGTATTTGGTTAGGACCTAAGTCCTAATCCCACAATAACTACACTCACAGTACTCCAAGTTAGTTTATTTGTCTTGGATCCAATTTCCTTTGTGTTTGCCACAAGTTTGGCCACTCCTTTCTTCCTCCACAAGGTTTACTCCTTGCACTAAAAATCCATACAAGTGAACATATGTTAAACAAGGTACATTGAGTATGATAATTATCTATCTCAAGCAGTCCAATATATTTACGCAATTACTTATCATTGCAACAATGTTAATACATTACATGCATAAAACATACAACACATTCATATACACACCTTTATACATATTACCAAACTGCCTACATTCCATATTAAGGCAAAACAGGGCAGCAATTAAACCGTCCCAAAACTGTTTGCAAAACAGTTTACCAAACTGTGTACAATTACCTAAACTGCTGCTATCTGGCAGCATGTACTCTGTTCACTTAAACATGCATAACTTTCATTCTGTACATCGGAATTTCAATTGGTTTACACCGTTGGAAAGACAACTTAATTGTCTTTCTAACTATATACTCCCTGCATTTTAATTCTTTGCCAATTAATATAGTTTTTAGCTTAAAAATAGGGAAATTTACAACACTGGAGAGTTTGCACTGTCCCTAGTGTTCCTTCTCTACAATTCATTCTACAATCCAGAATTCAGTTCTGTTTTCTCCTAATGAATTTAGACATGTTAATCCACTACCCATAAAATTTTAAGCCTTAAATTCCATTTATAAAATTTATGGTGATTTTTCAAAGTTACTGCCCAAAATAGAGTTTTCTGGGCAGATTTCACTAGGGTTGATTTTAGCATAATTATTCTCCTAGATGGTAGGTCTAACGTTTATCTAACTTATATTCACTCTCATACATATCTGAGATAGATCCCAAGCTCATGTTTTTACATTTCATGCCCTGTTTTTACACATACGATCACCATATGTACCATTTCATATATTCACATGTTTAAACATAAAATTCTGAGCAATAACTTATATACATCTTCTTAGGCATCAAATTAGCTCTTCAGGATTCATATATTTGAAATTCCATTTTGTTTTCCAATGTTTTTCTATCCATGTTTCAAAACAATCCATATATATATAGTATATCTTAACAAAACATTCCCTTACTATACAAGCACAAATCCAGGCAACATCATATGTCTATATTATCTCATCAAAAATCAGTCCACATGTGTATGTTTACAAATCAAAAAAATCCCATTAACATACTCATCAAATCAATCCTAATAGCATACATATCATGAAAATTCAATTAATAGAATACAATTCAAGAAATGACCAAGTCTCAACCCATGCTCATTCAAATGGCCCTATAAACTCAACAATTTCATAACTACATAATTATCTAAAATCTATCATTCAAAATCAGATTAATCAAACAGAACAATCAAGAAATTTACCTTCTCCTAAGCTAATTTGATCAAAGCTCAACAAGAAACATGAATTAAAGATAATCTAAGAAGCTTTCTCTCCTTCTTCCTCTCTCAAACATTCGATTCTCTCCCTTAGAAGAAGGAGATGGTGAGTCATGGATTTCATGGAATCCATGTGGCTGGTTGGCATGGTTATAAAAGGCCATGTGTATCAACAATTTACACTTATTTGTTTCCATGCAAAGCATCAATTTTCTCCTTTATTCAATCTAGTCCTTTCGAAGTAGCTATGCAAGTTCCTAATATTCCAATTTAGTCCTTCTTAACAATAGCTTTTTATCTTCTCTTTATTTGAGTCTAACTCCTAATCCATCCAATTAATTCATTAATGATGGATTCAAACAAATTATTTATCTTTCGATTTTGGACATAATTCTTGGCTGGGTTTTGGGGTATTACAGAAATGTCACCCTTTCAACTTAAAAAGTTAAATGTTTTGATAACATTTTAGGTAACAATAGAAATGTTACCCTTCCAACCTAAAAAGTCAAAGGTTTTGGTAACATTTTAGTTTGTAATAGGAAATGTTTTTCTTTATCAGCAAAGCGTATGATACTATTAGATAGAATCATACAGTGCTATCACATTAAACGGCCTCGTTAAAAACCTCTCTACGCTTAAATGTAGGAAAAGAGTACCGATGAATGTGAGAAAAAAAGGATGCACGCCCAAAAACAAAACAAAAGACAAAAGGAAACAAAACACACGCGATCAAAATGACGCGACCATACGAATCCACGAGGATCTATTCACGCCTCCCTTCGCAAGTGCACCCTCCACACTATTTAATCATTTTTATCTTGATTTAATTGTAATTAATTGGTGAAATTGAGTTTTGGAGATTTATTGATGAAATCTTGATTTTCAAATGAAACCTAAGTGATTTTGGTTGAGTTGTGATGATTCTTTATGGGTAAGAGATATGATCTAAACTCAATTTTGTATGTTTAATCCTGAAATTAATTTAATTGATTAAATTAGATTGGGTGTTCTTGATGAATGTTGATTATTTGATCGTGATTTGGTTTGCTAAGGGTTATATACTATTTTAGGAGGTTTTTAGATGATATTTGGGTTTGAGAATGATTAGGATTTTGGATAATATGCTGAGTTGAAGTTCGGATAAGATTATATATCGTTTCGAATGAATTTTCAGTATTTTAGAAGCATATAAGTTAGGGATCAGTTTTGTGGTTAAGTGTTGGAGCTTTTGAGTTGATTTTGATGAGTAATATAATTTTGATTGTGTTTTAGAGACATCAGGAGAAAGCACAGAGGATTTGCGGGCGAATGATTAATATCGGCATTGGATTGAGGCTTTCGACGCTAGTGGTTAGTGTAAATCTATGCTTTTTGTTTTCGCAAGGTTTGGAATCTCTGAAGGAAGTTTAATAATAGCCGAGAAAGCTATGTTAAATTTGGAAAGTAAGTTGTTCTAACAATTGCACTTAATTTATTTGAATTATTCCATGAGGAATGCCAATATATGATCTTGATTTGATGAGGACTAGCATGATTATTTACTATTTTTATGCAGTAAATTTTGATAAGCTATATGATTTTGATATGTTTTGATTAGTTACCGATAAGTGTTAAGTGTGTATAAGTACTATATTTTTTTACCCTTTTTACTCATATTATTGTTAGACTTAGGCCTATTTTAGTTTCATTCTTAACTATTTATCCATAGTTTCGTTGTTTCTCTATCTATTGGGATTGGCCTTATGTTTTGATAATTTTTATGGAGAAATCGCTGTTGTTTTTGCTTTATTTTGAGCAGGACGAGTTGTCGAGCCACTAGCCGAAAGATGCCCTGGTAAGTAGCGATAAAGCTATTATCTCCATAAATTAATTCAAACGCAGTGGATAATTACCTAGATTCAAATTCAAAAGCTGAGTTAGTTAGAGATAAGATCTCATAGATTCTACATGCATATGAACTCAGTCTCCTCACCTATTTAAGGAGATCACAACAACACATCAAGTGGCTGATTGGGAGAGAGACATCGGATCTAAGAAGGGGATTTGCGCACGGCCATTAACGTAGATTGGAGAAGTTCATCTTCTCCATTTCTTTATATATTGTATCATGTGATCCACCCATGTCTGTGTTTTATTCATTATTGTTTCCTTTTTACCCAGCCATGAGCTACATTAATTGGCTTAGGTTATCGAGATTATGGTTTGTAGAGATGAATTATTGGCTTTGGTTTTTAATTCTATAAGATTCAGTGTTTATCCGTTCTTGGTTCTTAATTTCGCTTCTAGGAAACTTGGGAAAGGAACTTGAATACATTTATTTAACGAGGCTCGAGTGAGCTAGATTCACGAAATGAGTGGATATTGCTTCTATTTAAACAACCGTTCGTGGAAACTAATCCGCCTTAGGGATAAGGAATTGATTTTGGTGGCTAAGAAGAGTGAAAAGATCGATGTTGTCGACAAAGATTAACGTAGGGATGTATCACCAATGCTGTCGAACATTGAAGGGAAATTTACTTGCCACAACAATTACTTTCCAATAGAATTTTACTTGCCAACAAAAGTTACTTGCAATAGCTATTTACTTGCCACAACAATTATTAGCCACGACAATTCATCCGACAATCACACCACTACTACTTCATCACCATCTATCATCTTCAATACTATTTCATTTCAATGTGAGAACCTAAGAATCAAAGTTTTACCAATCCTTGTGGAGACGATCTTAATCTATACTATTACTTGCAACATTTTCACTTGCACCGTTTGCGTTGCACTTAAATCATGCAACAAGTTTTTGGTGTTGTTGACGAGGATTGACAATTGAGATTTTGATTTTAGTTTCTTGTACCTTTGTTTTTTTTTCCATTTATTCCTTTTGTTATTTCTTTCAAGTGGATAACAATTTTGGTTTTGATTCTATGTATGACCAGAGCGAGACCGACAACACAAGACTACCCACTTGAATCTGAGATTGAACAAATTTTTCATAGAAGAAGGAGAGAGCCAAGAGCAATAATGGTAGATCCACCTGTTAATCCAGTCAGCAATTGGAATGCCCAAGGTAATCAGAATGTCATGGTAGGAGGCAATGGAGCCCTTGCTAAGCAACTTGTTCATGTACAAAATAGACACATTCGAGATCACTTAATTCTAGAACTTGGTGATCTGTGGTCTCAATCCATGAATTGTCACTTCTAAGGTTCAAGCCGCTCACTTTGAATTGAAGCCAATGATGTTCAATATGCTCAATTCAATTGGCCAGTTCACTGACTCAGCAACTAAGATGCCAAGCAACATCTTAAATTGTTTTCAGAAGTTTGTGATTCATTCAAGAAATATGGAGTCCATGAGGATGTCTTGCGGCTAAAATTATTCCCCTATTCACTGAGGGATAGGGTGTAACATCCCCCTCCCAGCCTAGTTAGGAGTCGGGTCAGAGAATGCTACCGACGAACAAAACGATGATGGATGCAATAAAATTTCAATAAAAGCTTGCCACTCAATCGATGTTATACTTTTAATCATTACCAAGTATGGGTGTTAATCCATTTTACCCAATGCGGAACAATAATTTAACATCTAGGACCAATTCTTAAACTTTTACAAGCTTTAGGGCTAAATTGTAAATTTTAGAAACTTAAGGGTCCTTTAATGCAATTAAATACACAAAAATGAATTTCAATATCATATCAGTGTCCTTGCAAATTTTCATGTTATTCTGATATCATTTACCTATCCAATTAGGCCTTACAACATTCAGTGACCATTTTGTAAACATTTTAAAACTATATTTAGTGTCTTTTAACATAATTAACTACCACCGTATCGATACACCTTAGGGCCATACCGATACGTGTGTACATGATTTAGAACTCATTGAATCTGTCAAGTCCCATTTTGTAATACCCTCAATATACGAATTAGAATGTATGAGTGATTCAATTGAATTGAAATTAACCTATTAATAATTCCATAGATTCTTGGAAGGGCTAACTAGAGTGAATCGAAAGTAGGGAGACTATAATTAAAGGACTAAAAAGAGTAGTTCCTATAATCCATAGTTTGCATGGTAAATAAAAATTTGTTTGTGAAAATACACATGTCCCTCTAAGCTTAATGGTTCGGTCAACTTGTTTGAATCACCTTCTTTATTTTTTCTAAACCGAAATCACAAAGAGAGAGGGAGTAAATGAGTGGGAAAGCTTGAAATCCATGAAATTGAGCTTCGATTTGGGGATTAAACTAGACTTTTGGCACATTAAGAAAGGTAAAACTTATATACTCATTGAATTGTTTGTTGTTTTATATTGGTTTGATTGAATCATTGCTATATGTTTCGAAGGAATGAATGAACGCATTAACCTAGGTTTGAATTTGATTTGGATTGATGATTATGAGATACTTAAATATGAATTTGGTTGGTTAATTTCATGAAGTGATCTAATATCTTTGGGTGAACAATGAACTTTGTGGTAATGAATGTTTTAATGTGCCTATAACTATTATGAGCCAATTAGAGATTGTTGTTTTAGTAGTTTAGAAATGTTGAAATGTATTAGTTAGATTGTTTGTGAGTTTCACAATCTTTGTTGTATTGAGATTGCTGGAATTATAGCTTAATCGAACCCTTAAGTGTTCTCTTAAATAGATATTGGATTGAATAAGTTAATGAGTTGTAACCATGGGAAAAACAGAATTATGTGAATAGTTAACAATAGGACTGATTTGCCTTGAATTAATGGATCGCAGGGCTGTTAAATTGAGTCTTAGACTGATGGTTTGAAAGAGTGAATGTTTGTAGCTGTGTGTGGAAGCCTATTAAACTGTTTTATTGAGCAAAAGTGATATTTGAAACTGATTTAGTTTGATGGATGAGAGATGTTCGAAACTGCTTTGTTTTGGATTGGTTTCTAGAGCAATATTTGAATTGAAATGTCATAGTTGCAAGTTAAAAACCTTAATCACATTTGGCTGGTAATTGATAGGATGTGATTCTGTAACTTTGAATGTGTAATTTTTATTAGTATAAGAAGATAGATGAGTAACGAAATGAGGTACTCAGATAAATGACCTTGAATTGTGAATGGATTGTGAATTGAATGCTTGAGATGTTGTCTAATGACAAATTTGTAACTTTTTAGATCATGAAGAAATAGAAGAGAAAAGGACCAACGTAGATCAACAAGTCGATATGCAAAATGGAATTATAATCCAGGATCGTCAGTAGGTTGAAGAAATTTGTGAGTAAAGTTTAAAGCCTCGGAAGGGAATCGTAACCCTTCCGCGCATTGTTCTTGATTGTTATGCTTTAAAATTAGAATGATTGGTTTGTTTATGCTAATATAATGCAAGCTTGGAGTTGAGGTATGTATTTCTTTGGGAAATACTTGTTTGTACTATGAGTTTTTTGAGCATGCTTAAATTGAATGTATTGCCCTGTTGGACTTTGATAGGGTCGAATTGACAAAGTAATATATGTGTAAAATCTTGCTTGTATAAAGCTAGATATGAATGAACCAAATATGTTTGAGCATGCATATTGAGCATAATCAAAGGTTAAATTAAATTCAATGCAAGAAAGCTAGTTAATGAGCTAAATTGTATTCGGCCTTAGGCCTATGAATGCGAAATGTGAGACTTGGTCTCTAAAAATGATTGTTAAGACCCTAATGAAAGAATTAAGGGTAAAAGCACATTACCGTGCGAGTTGAATTGAATTGAGCTCATGTTAAAGCATTGAATCAAATGAGGATAAATGAAAGCATTGGTCTCGAGTCAGTCGTAGATATAGTTGGCATGCCATAGAGTCCATAGAGCTCATTGTCGGGGTTGGACTACGGTCTGGGACATTGGTCCGAAATGGGTGACAGTAAAAGGGTTGTGTTTGTGGTCACGTGGCGACAATAGGAGGGATTAACCGGTACTGCGAGTACCAAGTGTTATACTGACGACAGTTGGTTGGGGACTCGTGTATCTGGACTAGACAGTCAAGTTACAAGGCTATGATGCTTGATAATATGAAAGAAAATTGATGAATGCTATCGAGCTAAGATATCTTGTTGACTAAGAAATGTTTTGTCTATATGATGTTAGACTACAATTGTAAAATGTTACTATTATTCACAACGATATTAAATAATTAGAAGATTTGTCTTATAAAGCTCGTGTTCAAAATAAATTGGAATTCATGTTAAAGACATCAATGAATTTGAATGAATGGTTATCCTTATGGATTGTTACGTTATACCTTACCTTAGGAGTCATGTAAGAATTTGCAAAAGAAATAATGTATATTTTAATGGAAAACAACGTGGCTTGTAAATGATTGACGGTTACCTTCATTAAGAGTTGCTAGACTATAAGAAAGGACGAGCTATTAGTCGGTATAATGGCAAGACAAGAGAATGATCTATGAAATCATAGTAATGACTTGACATAAACACTCCTTGCTTGCATCATTTCGAATATATGCTGGTAGTGAAAGAGACTTTCGTAGTTGTTTGTGAATTAATGTTGGGCTTTAAGCTTGCTCACTAAGCCCATGTTTATTTATTGTCTCTTCGCTATAACAGGTTAGTTGAACGTATATTTTTGTTGGGAGCTTGATCTGGTCACTCTAGACTTAAGAAGTATGTTTTGTTAATATCATAATAACTCCTAGGATGGTGGCATTTTAATTGTACATATGTTTGTATTTGATATATTTTGGGTATGTATAACTATTATAAGGCAATTTAAATAGTATGAAAACCATATGGTTGCTTGATGGTTGTTTGATGGATGATCTCTGATAGTTGTCGCATGATCACCTTAGATCTTATATAACTTGATAAACGATAATAGAATTTTGATTAAAGGTAAGGAAATGAAGGTATAACTATTAAGAAAGCTATCATATAGTAATTAGGTCCATTGATGACTATAATAATATAAAATGTTTCTCACTGGGTTATTTGGTTCAAAACTAAGCCCTTAAGTGTTTTGTTATGTTCGTGATAACTTTAATCATGATAGGCTAAAGTTTGTATTTCATGCATTATGCTATTCTTGTTGTGATAGAATTGATTAAACAATTTAACTCTTGAATGGTTGGATGTATTATGTGAACTTTACTAGTTACTTTAGTTTGCACCTAGGTGACCAAATAGGACACTCAAGTTTTATTAAATGAAAATAACTTGTAATGCAATAAAGTTTTAATTTGGACTTGATTTGTTTGTTTGGCTCATGTATCATCTAAAATTGATCGAAACTACTTCGATAGTAACATCAAAAAATAATATTAAATATCAAGTTCGACCATGGTTTAATGTGTATCAACATTGGAATGTTCTTCTTGTGTGTTAAGAAATCTTGAAAACCTATCTTGTTTGATTGCTTCTTATCCTCATTTAAATCAGTTTTGCTCCTTTATAGCATGTTATGTCAATCCTATTTTTGGCATAGATTGGGATGTTACATTTTGGTAATCAGAGGTAAGGTTGCATGATCTTAGGGCTAGTTGTATTGTATTGATTGTTTTTAATGCCACCCAAGAGTTAGTCTATTGTGACTTATATCTGATTAAGCTCCTTTTATTTTTATATTAGAATGTCTGAAACAAGGTTGGGAAAAGATAATGAAAGCCCAATCGGCTCCTCTAGTGAAGGAGGAAGCGTGAGGATGACTCAAGATCCTCCAAAAGTTGCTGAGCCTCAACAAGTTCAGCTAGAAGTTCCTGTAATCCACCCCGTACAACAGGGATTTTTCTCCAGTCTAAAAGAAATGTTAGATCAAATGGTTGTCTCTATGAGACAAAACCCTTCATCTCCTCTCAATCCTCTTATTGTAGTACCGGCAAAAGCTTCAATCGACAAGTTAGCTCAACATCGAGCTTACACCTTTACCAAGACTAATTAAGAAAAACCTAGAGAAGCTGAATACTGGCTAGAGTCTACAGTAAGGACTTTGACCAAACAATTAAAATGTTTGGACGAACATAAGTTGGAGTGTGCGGTAGCCCTCTTGGCTGAAGAAGCACTTAGCTGGTGGGAGACTACAATTCTTGTGGCTCCAGCTGGAGATGTCACTTGGGATTTATTCCTTAAAGAATTCAAAAAGAAGTACATTAGTGACCAATACGTTGCTGAACATAAGAAGCGATTCTTGTATCTGAAGCAAGGAGGTAAACCAATTGAGCAATTCGTCAATGAGTTTTGCAAGTATGGGTCTGAATTTATTAAGAAATAATAAGACAAGTGTCGAATGTTCATCGATGGGCTCAACGATGAGTTAAGTCTGATGTTTACTACTCCCAAGATTACAGATTTCCAAGACTTGGTTAATCGGGTGATAGCTATAAAAGCTAAAATAAAGATCTCATAGAAAGAGAAAGCGAACCAATCAAAAGGTGATAAAAGACACAGGGATGGTCATAAGCCATATTGGCATAATAAAAAGCAGAAGCACCATGGGGGAAATTCTTCCAATTTCAGTAACTCATCAAAAGGAAATTTCATACCCAAACCTTAATCTTTGGGTAAGAATTCTACACCATCAGCATCCATTAATAGCACTGGAAATACTGGAGAGAATTTCAAGCACTGGCTTGCAACATATGTCAAAAGCATCATTCAATAATATGTAGAAAGCAATCTAATGCATGTTACTTGTGTAGGGAGACTACACACTTCATCAAAGATTGTCCTCAAAATCCAAATAAATTTCCCTCCTATGTGTCTAGAGGTTCGAATTAGAATCCTTCACCAAAAGGAAAGTGGCCGAAACAAGCCCATTATGGGAACTATGGAAGAAATAAATGCCAAGGATTGAATACTACTTATCAAGAGTCTCGGGAACCTGCTAAAGTCTACCATATCCGAGGGCGTGAAGAGGAAGACTCACCCGATGTAATTGAAGGTACAATATTTCTAGACGCACATCCTGCATATGTTGTTTTGATTCGGGTTCAACCCATTCCTTTATAAGTTCTTCTCTAATTGAAAATCTTAACATATAAATTGAACCTCTAAATAATGAACTCATAACCACAAATCCTCTAGGCGATAGAGTGTTAGTAAATCAAACATGTAAAAGTTGCCCTTGTTTATTCAAAATATCCCTTTTCATGTTGACCTTTTAGTTTTATCCTTTTCTGATTTTGACCTCATATTGGTCCTAGATTGGTTGGGTAAACATAAGGCTTGGATAGATTTTACTAAGAAAATATTGTATCTTTTGGGGTTAGGAAAGAATTCTATTTCCTTGCTAAGCAAGGAACCATTCAAAAAAATTGTCCATTTTTGCACCTATATCTCAATTAAATGAATCCAATTTGCTTTTTGAATCCATTTTAACTCTATCCGAATTTCTTGATGTGTTTTCTGAGGAATTGTTGGGATTACCTCTAACAAGAGAAGTGGAATTCATAATTGAAGTTCAATCGGGATCAACACCAGTTTCTATTACACCCTATCGCATGGACCCAATTGAACTCAAAGAGCTTAAGAGCCAATTACAAGAGCTACAAGACAAAGGCTTTATTAGACCAAGCTCATCTCCTTGGGGAGCTCCGGTTTTATTTGTGAAGAAAAAGGATGGATCTATGAGGCTCTGCATTGATTACAGGCAGTTAAATCAGCTCACCATCAAGAACTAATATCTTTTGCCAAGAATAGAAGATTTGTTTGATCAGCTAGAAGGTGCAACTGTATTCTCTAAGATTGATATGTTTTTGAGATATTATCAAATGAAAGTTAAGGAAGCTGATGTTCCAAAAACTATTTTTCGAACCCGTTACGATCACTATGAATTTTTAGTAATTTGAATGTGAGTATTGGACAATTTTGGGGCTTTAGGGACTATTTTTGTAACCATAAGTGTTGTTCTATAAACTAGGAAAAAGGGAACTGTTTTATAAGTTTAGTGACTATTTTGTGTTAAATTAAGGGAATGTTTTGTAATAAAAAACAGGGGATGTTTTGTAATAAAAATGGACTCTTCTATACATAAATTAAAGGACTATTTCATGTAATTGCGAACAGAATTGTTTTATGTCTACTTAGAATTGTTTTTGTATATGGAAGAATGTGATCATGCATATAAGATTATGGTAAGTTCAAATGAACAAAATGTTAAGTAAGATAGAACTTATTAGCATAGTCTTAAAGAAACGTAGTTTCATGCTAGTATCAAAATGACTTATTTGGTAAAATATAGCAAGTTAATTATTTAGAATGTTATATTGAAGTTATATGACTTAAGTTTAATTTATGAAAAAAAAATTGTAAGCCTTTTGAACTAATGAGAGTTTTACTTTTGATTTTTATGTTTTGTTCTGATGACATCTTCGATCACGGTTTTTTTCCGAACAGGGTAGAGTGTGTTACAACATAAAATAACACATGCTCCTTGAGCATTCATACACCTCACCAAGAGGTAAGTGGCACCAAGTCAAGCCATCAACAATGCCCTAAGGCATGACACTAACAATCACGGTTATATCGAGTCATCATTTACCAAGAGATTCCATGCTACTCTCATTCATGAAGATTAAAACTTGGTTTAATAGTTTTACTATTCATTTTATCACATTAGAAACACATTGGGCCTTAGTTCTCGAATTATAAGCCTCCTAAACTCAAAACGTGATGTTCGGGCAGATTGCTCAGTCGGCATTGATAACCACTGGAGAGTATTGATACTCCTATGTGGGTATCGACACCCACCCTATACGTATTGATACCTGGCTCACACAAAAGGGGTTTTACTAACACTTTGTACCGTTACCCGAGGGCCGTGTACCGATACTTCAATGGTACCAATACACTCCCAAGCTTATCAGTACACATTTTAGATACTAGAATTGTAATGGAGCAGTGGGTATCGATACCCACCTTGGGCGTATTAATACACCTCTTTAATTTTGTATGCATTTTTCATAAATAAAATAGGGTATCAGTACAGGCTCACCGTGTATCGATATCGAAGCCTATAAATGGCTTCAAAGGCTCGAGAAATACTTCACAAGCCCCCAAACGTAACCCTCAACCCTTAACTCAAACCTACATAATATAGAAGTTATTTAGGATGGTTTACTACCATTTTTACAGCTGACTAACATTAAATCCATGATTTACCAGTAACAAGGCTTTAAGCTACCTTTACACCAAAACTAGCAATCTTAACAACAAAATCAAGCAAGGCAATTACTTTATGATATTCAAGAAACAAAGGAGTCAGAAATATACTGACCTATTAGCAAAACTGTGAAATTAAGCTTCGAAGCTAAACCCTTCAACTTTCTTTCTTTGACTGAATATTGGAGGAACTCCCAAAACACCTTCTGTATCACCTCTTACCCGGGCTAGTAGGAACCCAGCTTGGGAGCGTTACATAGCAAGCAAGAAGGACAAGGATAAAGCACAAGGACAAGAAATACAAGAACAAGCAAACATACATCATAAGAATAAGCAAGCAGTGGCAAGGACAATACAAACAATGAACAAGGCAAGCAAGGCAATACAAGAACAAACAAGCATACTTATCATACAAGCAACTTTATATTTGATTTCAAATCATCCTAAGGTATTTGAACTAGGCATATTGTTGTTTCCTTTTTATACTTACATTATAGGTTACTACATTGTCATGTACAACTCACTTCCTTTTTATCCTTATTATTCGAATGACCCTAAGCTTGTAACATAAATCTTTTTCATTTCAAGGTTCCTTACTTTGTACACATTTTAACATTTCAATGCTATACTTACTAAACATGATTATCTACACATTCAATAGCATGAAAATAGTTCTATTCAAGCCTTACTCTATCCCTATGCATTCGGCAATCATCACATACTCACATTAGACCATTCGGCCTTAACAATCAAACACACAACCATATAAATTTCCCAAGACAATCGAATGGAATTCAAGCAAAAATAGATCGATCATCCTTCCATCAATTCAAGCAAACACATATACATGAACATGGAATTTGATTGTCATCAAGGTAAACTAGATCAAACAACATAGTTCAACACACTCTACTTTTAATTCAAGCATACACATGAACATGACAAGGCTTTCGAATTATTTCATAGCAAACTAGATCAACATATGATCATTTCATTCCATCATCAAATGCGTCGCAACATTCTTTACATTACAAGTATTTTAAGATCATTATATACATGCAATTGGTTCATAAAATAGTAGGCCCATCAAGACATTATATACAAGCTTCAAAATGCATGATCAAGCTAACTATATACATTCTAGTGCCACCATTCTAGGAGATATACAAAACAAGTATGAAACCATACTTAGGCAAAACTTGTGTGAGTTGCTTCTTGCTCAAGGTAACAGGCTTCAAGATCAAGCAATAATCGAATCCTTGATCCTGTAGTTGGGAAGAATGAAAATGAGAGTTATAAGTACAAAAATGTACTTAGTGAGGTGGTACTAAATCTAACCATTTGTTATGTCAAGTTTCACGTGTCATTAAAATCAAGTATAGACCTAGCTAAGACTTTTAGGCAATTAAGTGATCTTAGCTAAGGCTTTCAAGCATTAGAGTGATCTTAGCTAAGGCTTCAAGCATTAGAGTGATCTTAGCTAAGGCTTCAAGCATTAGAGTGATCTTAGCTAAGGCTTCAAGCATTTGAAGAATCCTAGCTAAGGATATCAAGCATCAAGATAATCCTAATTAAGGATTCAAGCATTCGGCCATTCAAGGAACAAGAATCAAGAAATTCATATCATGAATCAAGCACACATGCTTACAACACAATAAATCAAGAAGTCCTACTTTCAAGTCAAGTAACATACAAATTCATGGCATTCAATACAAGTAACATATGATGTAGGATTGTTATTTCAATTGTTATTCATTAAACAACCCCCTTGGTACTTAGTTTGTAAACGTAATTGAGTCTCCAACCAACTGTCGCCACAAGATGCACCGTAGTGCTGGTTAATCCTCCTACTGTCACCAAAGATGACATACGTACCCTCCGTCTATTGCCAAATAGGGGCTTTAGCCCTGGACCGTAGTCCACCCTTACACAATGAGCTCTAGACTCTAAGGCATGCCCTTCTACCTAGTCCAACTAGCTACCAAGGTTGTTTGATTTACCATTTATTCAAGTGTTTCAAGATCAAGATCATGTCAAGCAATTTCATTTCATATTAGGCCCTTAGGCCATTGAGCCATAGCTCACATATCAAGTAGTTTCATGTTTCATTTCATCAAGATGAGAATATGTCTCAAGCAAGTCTTTAACATTCAATCACATTGCATCATAGCACATGCAAGCATCCATGTTATCACATAATCATACTTAAGCATTCGAATTGATCATGTAACAAGAATACATTGGTTAGGACCTAGTCCTAACCCTAGAGGTAACTACACTCATAATAATCCAAGCTAGCTAGTCTTGGATCCATACTCCTTTGTTCTTGGCTTTAGTATGATCCACTCTATCCTCTTCCACCAAGTTTACTCATGGTTCTATCACATTACAAGTTCAACATATGTCAAAACAAGTTCATGTGATCATCAAATTAAGACAAGGTTACAAGCACATAACGTTCACAATTCTGGCAGCATACTCATATACATTTTCCATTTAACTATACTTATCTACATTCTAGATCATGTAAAACAACGCAGAATCAATGGCCTAAAACTGTTTACAAGACAGTTTGCAAATTGCCACAAAACAGTGTGCAATTGCCAATACTGTTGCTGCAAGGCAGCTTGCACTCTAGTCACTTAATCATACATAACTTTCATTTCGTACGTCAGAATTTCAATTGGTTTATACCGTTGGAAATATAACAAAATTTTCTTTATGGCCATATAAGGTTTGCATTTTAGTTCTTTGCCAATTAATACAGTTTTTAACTTAAAGACAGGGCATCTTGCTATACTGGACAGTTTGCATTGTCCCTAGTGTTTCTTCTCTACAATTGAGCATATAACCTAGAGTTCAATTCTGTTTTCTCATAATGAATTTAGACATACTAAGGTGTTGTCCATAAAAAATTCAGCCTTAAATTCATTATATACAATTTATAGTGATTTTTTCAAATTTACTGTCCAGAACAGAGCATTATGGGCAGATTACACTAGGTTGAATTTCTAGCTTCTTAATTCACCTAAGCAGTGTTCTAACACGGCAATTCAATTCATGTTCATGTTCTTACATGTCTAGGTCATTATACTTCACCTAGCAATGAGCTTAAAATAGGGCATAATCATGTTTAACCTAGTTTGATCTATTTGATCAACATTATACATCCATTTCATCAATTAAGCAGTCCATTACCTAGTTTAACTAATCCAGTTAGGTGCTTTCACATTTCCAGCAACATATGTACTCAATTCAATCTTCTTTTTATCTAGCAACATGATCAAAACATGGTTCTATGTTCATTTAAGAGGTTTACACAATTTCTCCATCAAAACAGTCCCTAATCAAGATTGTTTTCAATCAAGCACATATTTCTCAATTTTCCAGCAACTATACACACATCTCATTAGCAATTTAGTTACTAGCATTCAATTTCCAAGCTCTAATTGAAGCTAGCATTGCCCTAACATGCAAAACAATCATCCAATTCCATCAAGGCAACAAGAACATCATCATTTGCATATTCAAACAATCTATAACAAGTAAAGTCAAGCATTATATCTTCTCCAAGCTAAATTTGATCAATGGATGAATCAAGAGGCTTGAACTGAAGGTGTTTGGATGAAAATTCTCTCTCTAGTGTTTCGGCCATGGATGTTTTGGAAGGAAGGAGATGATTCTATTTTTGTTCATCTTTCCTCCACATAGTCGTGAGTCATGCCTCCCTTAGACACATGTTCTCATCAATTGAGAACATGTGTTAAGGCCCTCAATTATATTCTATTTGCATGCAAACCTAAGAGTTTTGCATGATCACAATTCCATCCTTCTATTTGTGCCTTCTTGTTTTAATTTCAATTCAATTTGGTTCAATTTCACTTATTTGATTATAAGGATGGCCAATGTTCATTCTTCTTTTAAATTGATTATCTTAAGAATTCAATTAGCCTATAGTTTAGATTGTGGTAACATTTCTAGGCCAATTTTAGGGTGTTACAATTCTCCTCCTCTTAAAATAAATTCGACCTCAAATTTACCTGAATCGAATAGGTGAGAATATTGCTTCTTCATGACCTCTTCAGATTCCCAAGTTGCCTCTTCAACCTTGTGATTTCTCCACAAGACTTTGACAAGAGGAACATTCTTGTTTCGAAGTCTTCTAACTTCCTTGTCAAGTATCTGAATAGGCTCTTCTTCATACGATAGATCATGATTCAATTCCACCTCTTCAGGTTCAAGAACATGAGATGGATTAGACCTATATCTTCTGAGCATAGAGACATGGAAGACATTGTGGATCTTATCGAAATCACTAGGAAGTGGCAATCGATAAGTCACTGGACCAATCCTTTTAATGGTTTCAAATGGTCCGATAAACTAAGGGCTGAGTTTTCCTTTTCTTCCAAACCGAAGGACTTTCTTCTAAGGAGATACTTTGAGGAAGACCTTGTTTCCAACATTGTATTGGATGTCTCTCATTTTCAAGTCAGCATAAGCTTTTTTCCAATCAAAGGTTGCCTTTAATCGATCATGAATGATCTTCACCTGTTCTTCCGTTTCTCTGAGCAGTTGAGGTCCTAAAACCTTTCTTTCTCCAAATTCAGACTAGCACAAGGGAGTTCTACATCTTATTCCGTATAGAGCTTCGAAGGGAGCCATCAGAATAGATGTCTGGTAGCTATTGTTATAAGCAAACTCTACTAGGAGTAGAGATTTCTCCCAATTCTTTCCAAAGTCTATAACACAAGCACATAGCATGTCTTCAAGTACTTGGATGATTCTTTCAGATTGTCCATCTGATTGAGGATGAAAGGTTGTACTAAGATGCACTTCAGCTCATAGAGCCTTCTGGAAGGAATTCTAGATTCGAGAAGCAAATTTGGGGTCACGATCAGAGATTATAGCTGTAGGTACACCGTGTAATCGAATCACTTCACGGATGTAGAGCTCGGCTAAGGTTTCCAAACTCATGTTCATTCGAACAGGGATGAAGTGAGTAGACTTTGTGAATCTATCAACAATCACCCATACAACGTCATTCTTTCTTAGAGTGGAAGGAAGACAGGTAACGAAATCCATTGTAATCTGATCCTATTTCCACTAAGGGAATTTGATAGGTTGGAGCAATCCAGTAGGGACTTGATGCTCGGCTTTAACATTTTGACACGTTAGGCACTTCGATACGAAGTCCGTGATAGTCGATTTCATGCTTGGCCACCAGCATAGTGGCTTTAGATGCTTGTACATCTTAACCGATCCCGAGTGAATCGAGAAAGAGCTTTGATGAGCTTCGTGTAACATCTCGTGTTTTAGTTCCTCATTGTTAGGAACACATACTATATCCTTGAAATAGAGGAGTCTATTTGACTTAAGGGAGAAGTCAGAATTAGACTCAGAGTCTAGCATGGATACGATCTTCTAAAGATCTGGATCAATTTGTTGGAGTTCTTTAATTCTTGAGATTAAGCTAGATTGAACTTGAAGTTCAGACAAGAATTTTCGTCCTTTGGATAAACGGAAATGAGCATTGATAGCCAAGGAAGCTACAAAGAATACACAAGATTACTAAGAGAGATTTTCGAGTAGTTTCTTGCAAAACAAGAAAGGTGTTCGAATGGATTCCTTGTAATCCAAGAAAGTCTAAATTTTGAATGAAAATATTCTAGAATTTAGATTTAGAGGTTTACCTGAGTGTGGTTTGTGACTAAGGGCATCAGCAACCACGTTTGCTTTCCCGTGATGGTAGTCGATAACCAAATCGTAATCTTTAAGCAATTCTAGCCATCTTATTTGTCTCAGATTGAAATCTTTCTGAGTCATGAGGTATTTGAGACTCTTGTGGTATGTGAACAAGTTACATTTCTCCCCATACAAGTAATGCCTCCATATTTTGAGAGCAAACACGATAGCTGCCAATTCTAGATCGTGTGTAGGGTAGTTTGACTTGTGTGGTTTCAGTTGCCTTGAAGCGTAAGCTACCACTTTTAAATCTTGCATTAGGACACATCCTATTCCTCAATGAGATTCATCACTATAGACAGTGAATTCATTACCCGATTCTGGTTGGATAAGAACCGGTGCATGAGTCAGGGCTTGTTTAAGATGATCGAAGCATCATTGTTGGTTCTCAGACCAAACAAAGGGCGTATCTTTGCGAGTTAACTTAGTCAACCTTGCAGCAATGGATGAGAATCCCTTGACAAAATGCCAATAATACCCGGCTAAATCAAGAAAGCTTCTGACCTCACCAATATTCTTCAGAGATCTCGAATCCATGATGGATCTAATTTTACTCGGGTCTACTTTAATTCCTTCTACCGAGATGACATGGCCAAGGAACGAGACTTTTGATAACCAAAATTCACACTTAGAGAACTTTGCGAACAATTGGCGTTCTCAGAATGTTCTTTCTTGGCCCGAGAATACACCAGAATGTCAATCGATGAAGACGACCACAAACTTGTCAAGATAGGGCTTGAATACACGGTTCATGAGGTCCATGAAAGTAGCCGGAGCATTCGTTAACTCGAATGGCATTATAAGGAATTAAAAGTGGCCATATCGAGTACGAAAGACTGTCTTGGGTACATCTTCTTCTTTTACCATCTTTTGATAGTATCCCGATCGAATATCGATCTTTGAGAACACTGAAGCATCCTTGAGTTGATCGAAGAGATCTTCTATCCTTGGGAGAGGATATCGATTCTTGATAGTAAGCTTGTTCAATTGTTTGTAATCAACACAGAGTCTCATAGTCCCATCTTTCTTTTTCACGAACAAGACTATAGCACCCATGGAGATGAGCTAGGCCGAATAAAGCCTTTGTCTTGTAGCTCTTGGAGTTGCTTCTTAAGTTCTTTCAATTCAACAGGTGCTATTCGATAGGGTGTGATGGACACCGGAGTTGTTCCAGTTTGAACTTCAATCCCGAACTCTACTTCTCTAGTTAGAGGGAGACCATGGAGTTCCTCGGGAAAAACATCAATAAATTTAGACACAACTGGCACACTAGGTAATCTGAATTCAAATTCATCTTGCATAGTCATGGCGGAAAAGATTGAGGTCAGTTTTCTATCAATTAGGAGGATTGATTCTTTTCCTAAACCCTAGAGATACAATCTCATATTTTGGCAATCTATCCAGGCTTCATGTTTGCTTAGCCAATCTAGTCCTAACACTAGATCGAACTCATAAGAAGGCAAGACATAATGGTCCACGGGAAAAGGTACATTTCGAATGCTTATAGGACATTGCCTGCAAAGGAAGTTAATAGGCATATTTCGTCCTATAGGGTTCAAAACTACAAGGCTAGTCTGAACAAGTTTAGGTTTTAAGTTTAACTTAGCAATCAAAGAAGAACATATAAAGGAGTGGGTAGATCCCGAATCAATCAAAGCGTAAGCAGGACTTGAATTTAATTCAATAGTACATACGATAACATCGGGTGCTTCTTCTTCCACTTTCCCACGAATGTGGTAGATTCGCATAGGGGCTCGGGATTCTTGGTGTGTAGGTGCCGAATGTTGGCCTTTACCTCTGCTTTAATTCCTGGACTGAGCTTGCCTCGGGCCCTTGTTTCGATTAGATGAAGCTGAACTAGCATTTGCAGGAGTTTGAGTTGGAACCTTGTTAGGATTCTGAGGACAATCCAGGATATAATGATCAGAGGCTCCACATAAGAAACAAAAATTCTGTTGAGTTCTGCATTGCCCGGTGTGGTGCATCTGACAGAACTTACAAGTAGGATATTGAACAGCTTTACTGGAATTTCCCGTACTATCAATAGAGATGATCAGGGCTGAAGGCTTGGTTACCGATTGAGGTTTCAGTATGTAATTGCTCTTCTAAACATGAGTGTAATTTGAGGAGTGATCTTTGGAGTGCTTAGCTTTCTTTGACTGACAATGAGGCTTGTCATCATTTCTGGATCGTTATCCTTCCAGGACTTACTACTCTTGCATTTCTTAGAGGCCTTCATCTTTGCCTCGGTTGCAATAACCCAGTTCACTAAATTATGGAAGTCAATGATACGCATGGAAGTGAAGATTGGACTTAGTTCATCATTCAGTCCATCAATGAACATCCGGCATTTATTAGCTTCGATCTTGATGTATTTCGACCCGTATTTACAATACTTGCAGAAGTCACTCACGTATTGTTTAATGGGTCAACCATCTTGCTTGAGATGCAAGAAACATTTATGGCGCTCGGCCAGGTACTATTCACTGATGTATTTCCTCCTAAATAAATTGAGGAAGAATTTCCATGTTACGACGTCAGCATGAGTAGTCAGGGTTGTGGTTTCCCGCCAGCTTAAAGCTTCATCAGCCAACAAAGCTATAGCACATTCGAGCTCGTGCTCATCGGGACAAGGTAATTGATTGGTCAAGATTTGAGTAGTGGCCTCTAACCAGTACTCAGCTACTTCAGGATTAGCTTCATCAGTGCTAGTGAAAGTATAGGTGTTGCGTGTAATAAGTGCTACGCAATTGTTCAAGTATACACGTTGCAAGTTATAGTATAAAAGATATCGTCTCCATAGGGATTGATGCCACTTCAAGAATCTAGTCTCTTGCACTGTAAAAAGTAAAAACACAAATAAAGGATTATAGGAGTTTAACTAATAACTAATCTAGAAAGCAATAAAGTAAAAGAAAATATGAGATCAAATGAGAGAGAGATAGGTCAGGTTATCGTGAGTTAAGGTGTGATAGCCGATTGGATCGTCTTGGTAAAAGAGTGCACAGGTAACTCAGTTGTCGTGGCAACTTGCACAACGGGGTTGCCTTGGCAACTAATCGATGGTTGCCTGGGCAGCTACTTGGCCGTCTGGGCAACAACCTTCAAGGTTTGGCAGAGCGTTCTTCAATGGTTTCTTCTTATCCCTAAGTCGAAACTCTAGCTACTTGTGCATGCCTTGATAATACATCCCTGCATGAATCAAGGGTGAACAACAACCAATCTTGCGCTCCTCTTAGCCGTTGAAATCCTTAACTTATTCCTAAGCCGGATTAATCTTCACCATCAATAGATTGAATAAAGATCATATTCATTCGTTTCTTGAATCTAACTCTCCTGATATTAGCTAAACAGATGAAATCACGAGATCCTCTCCCAATTCACTCGCAAACAAGAATAAGAACCACGAATGAATAAACCTTGAATAGAAAAGTGCAAACTCTTATTACCTAAACAAAAACCAATAGTTTCTCACAGCCACAAAACACAATAACCATAGCCAAATAGATTTAGTTCATGGCTAGGTTCCAAAGAAACACAAGATAATTAATCCCTAGCATGAACCCAATCGAACAAGAAAGAAAAGGATGAAGAAGGAGGCTTGTACAAATCCTCTTTGCCCTAGATGCTTGTCGAAAATTCTCTCCTCTTGCCTTCCTTGGAGCTTGTCGAAATTCCCCTCTCTTTCTCTCCTTGGACTTGTCAAAATTCCCCTCTCTTGCTCTCCTTGGATTGTCGAAATCTCCATCTTATTTATAGGGCTAGGCCAAAGTCTTTCTTTGAGGAGGAAGTTAAGTTGGAATTAAATTATCTTTAAAGAATATAATTCTTTATTATAATTATATTCCTACTAGAACTTCTCCTATCTTCTTGGAATTTAATTCTTCTTTAATCTCTGCATGGAAATCAAATTCCTTTGGGTTTGGGCTTTGCTCCACGTCATCTTGGGCTTGTCTAGTCATCAATTTCGACTACCATATCACCTTTGCTCTTGTCGACAATTGCCATGGTAACTGGCTCGGCGTCTCTTTCATGCATTACCCTGGCAACTAGCTCGGCGTCTCCTTCATGCATTGCCCTGGCAACTAGCTCTAGCCTTGCTTTGGCAAGTGATCCTGCACATACACACAAAACACACCAAAGCAGCATCTTTTCCCACAAAAACTACCAAGTTATGTAATCAAGCTCAACGATAGAAGGAAACAAGGATTAATGCATGAATGGCTATTTATGAAACTAATATGGGCCTAAGTCTAACAATAATATAAGTAAAAAGGGTAAGAAAAATAGTACTTTTGAACACTTATCACACCCTCAAACTCGAACTATTGCTTGTCCTCAAGCAATGCAAACTCATAATTACCTGCCAAGACTTCAATTTTCACAAACTTAGCTTTGAACTTGATTTAAATTCTCTGAACCGGAGCACAAAGTATGATTGGCTTTTTATTTTTTCGAAAAACTTAGGAATTACTCGGAATCAAACTATAATGCTTGTGAGTGTGTGCGGAGTTGTGTGCAAGTTGATTTTTTGGATTCTATGCAAACAATAGGTTTTCAAATTACTTCATTGGGTTCTTTTTAACATGTTTTAACTAGAGCCAGTTTTGGGCACCTCTAGTGTTTTGTTTTTAGTTTTCTTAAGTTAATTTATTCGACTAGAGCCGGTTTCGGGCACCTCTAGTTATCAAAAAAAAATTTAACACATACTAGAGCAAGTTTTGGGCACCTCTAGTGGTCAATTTTTTTAGCACATGCTAGAGCCAATTTCGGGCACCTCTAGCATTCATCCAATTTTTATTCTAATCCCCCAATTTGTTAATTATCAACCTAAGTTCACTAGAATTCCTTAAATCAATCAAACCACAACTGTGTTTCATCAAATTTAGCATCATAGTAAAATTCTAAGTTTTTCCATGGTTATCCTAGAATAAAAATTCTATCAATTAAGTGCATTGGCAAAGTCATCATCGGATATTCATCAAATCTAAGCAATTCTTGTTCCAATTAAAGGCATGGCAAGCAATTTATGTATCCTAAATGTAATACTTAAGATGAATGTAACTAAACATGGTAACTACTAATAACAATCCCCCCAAACTCGAGTGAGGCATTATCCTCAATGCATGCATAAAAATAACGAAAAATAAAATGCATATGAGGACTTACTCCAAGAGTTCATCATCATAGATGATTAGTTTCCTTTTGTTCGGTGTCTTGATTCTCTTGCTTGAACGCGATGGTTGTTTTCTTGTTGCAGGTGGTAGAATCGATCCTTGTACGGGGTTGTCCTCATCGTCCTCTTCATCAATGTTATTGGCTTTTCGCTTGGAGGATTCAATTGGTGCGGTCTTTGTTGGTGCAATGGAGGACTCGTCCGAATCTGAAAAATCAGCAAATGATTCCGTAGGAGTTGATTTGGGCATAGGTGCTTTACCTTTGGCTTTTCCAGTGGTTGTCGGGATGTCTTTAGCTTTGGTTGCCATGGCTTTTTCAAGGTTGGTTGTTGTGGCATCAACTTGTGCAGGCACGATGTAGATTGCCGCGGCATCATCATCTATTGTGTTGTCGTGGCGACTACTTCATTGGTTGCCGGGGCAAGGATCTCGACAGAAAGATTGGGAACGGAACGCGACTGTCCGGGTACCTTTCTAGGATGACTTAGGTGATGGTATTGTTGTGCTCCTTCATGTACCGCATGAACATTAGTTGTCGGTCTTCAATTTGCCTTAGGTGGCTTGCCAATGGTTGCAAGAGTGATTCAAAGTGTCCTAGGGTTGATCGTCGAGTTGCCGGGCGTTAGGTGCTTGGGCATTAGGGATTCTTTGGGGCGGTAGGAGTTGCCATGGCAATTAGAGGCCTTGAAGAATTTCCTGGTGCCTCTCCCATTAGCTTTCGGATTAGTGCTTGATTCCAACCGGACTTGGGTAGGGCCTTTTCATCGGTGGACTCACTTGGGACATGCATCTCCTTGCAAAGATTAGAAATTAAGCAAGGGAAGAAAAGATAACCCTTATCTTTTTGAGCTGAATACAAAAATCTCATCACAAATAATTTTTCCAATGTTAATGATGCGATTATGCAAAATCGAATGTATGAGCAAAAGACGTGGTATATCAACAGTAGTATTGTGTGTGGTGGGCATTAAAGAAGTTTTGACAAACTTATTCCATAGTTTTACCTCGGGTTTAAGACGAAGGCGATTTACCGTGCCCTTGTATTTATCGCCGTTCCAATGAGTTCCCGGTTGAGTGAGTTCTTGAAGCACCTTGTCGAGTTGCTTGGGAGTGATTTGATCAACGAATGCTTGATGCTCGTCTTTCTCAATGTAAAGCCCGTAAAAGGTGTTGACGTTTTCGGGACTTATGAGTATGGCCTTGTCACGAACAAAAACAGAAGGATTATCCGGGTTTGGTGAGTGAGTATAGAATTCTCTTACCCATGAGATGTTACCTGGTTCCGGTTGATGGCAAAAGATTTGCCACTTTTGATGTGCAATCCTCTCGAAGATGAATGGTTCAAGGCCGAAATCTTGATGAGAGTTGGAGTATTCAAAGCCTTGTTCTTCATGAATCTTCCGGCTTTCAAACTTGGAGTGAAATCTTTCTTGAACCACCGGTGTAGCAAACTTCTTGTATCTTGGTTCTTTGGAGGAACTTGGATGAGCTAAAAATTTTATCTTAGATGCCATGGATGATCTTGGTTGTGAGTTTTGTAAAAACAAAGAAAAGAAAAGAAACTAAAAAGTTGCAAGATAGAAAGTAGGAATAGGTTAAGGGTGATGGGTTTTATAAAAAAAGATAGGTGGGTGGGATTAGGGGAAAATGAAAAAGGGTTTGGTTTAGGGAGAGGGTGACGGCAAAGGGTTTTGATTAGGGTAAGTTTGGAGGCTTTATATAAGCCTTAGATTCAGGCCATTAGTTTCCTTGTTGAAGATGTTTCCCTTCTTGGATTAAAATTCCTCTTTATCTTGAACTCTTTTCCTACAATTCAAAGACAAATCAAATAAGGATTAAAATTAAAGATAGACTAACAAAAGAAAATAAATAAAGATGTATAAAGGAATTCTTAAACTTAAAAAGATAAAAATAAATAAAATCTATCCTAAAAAATAATAATAATCAGAAATAATAAAAAATAAAAAATAGTTCGAAAAAAAATTAATAAAAATTATAAAAATAAAAATAAATAAAAATAAAAATAAAATATCAAAGGGAGAGCATGCTCATGCATCTCCTAAGTTGACCACTTCTTTGTTACGTTCCACATGGGCACCATTGTAGTGTTTCAATCTTTGTTCATTAACTTTGAATTCATGTTTGTCGGTGGTGGACTTGATTATCACGACACCATGGGAGAATGGTTTGAAAACTTGAATGGTCTCGACCATCTTGATTTTAGCTTTTCGGTAAATGTTTTAGCCGAGAATTGAATAAGAGAACTAGTTGCCTGGCATGAATTACGCGGCAATAGTTTCTTGTCATGTCATTGCTTTGTTTTCTCCTTGTAGATTCGTGCGTTGTTATAGGCGAGTGCACGGAATTCTTCTATCTCAATGAGGTCCAACAAACGCTTTTGTCCCGCACTTTCCCAATTCATATTCACGGTCTTGATTGCCCAAGATGCCTTGTGTTCGATTTCCACGGTAAATGGCATGTTTTGCCATAGACAAGTCGAAAGGGGGACATACCTAAGGGTCTTTTGAATGCAGTGTGATATGCCCAAAGTGCGTCATCTAGTCTTAATGACCAATCCTTCCTAGAGGGATTTACAACTTTCTCGAGTATACCCTTCAATTCCCGGTTGGAAATTTCTGCTTGCCCGTTGGTTTGTGTGTGATATGCCGTGGCAATCTTGTGTGATATGCCGAAGCGTTGCAACATCTTGGCATTTAGTCTGTTGTCAAAATGCTTGCCTTCGTCACTGATAATTGCTCTCGACATCCCAAACCGTGTAAATATGTTTTTCTGCAAGAATCGTTGCACGGTCTTGGAATCGTTGTTGGGAACTGCAGCTGCCTCCACCCATTTAGACACGTAGTCGACGACAAGTAGAATGTAGAGGTTGGCGAATGAAGATGGGAAAGGTCCCATAAAATCGATCCCCCATACATCAAACAATTCCACCTCGATGATGTTCTGGAGCGGCATCTCATGTCGTCTAGAGATATTGCCCGTCCTCTGCCAATGATCACATTGCTTGTAAAAGTCTTGGGCATCTTTGTACAATGTTGGCCAATACACACCGGATTGCAAAACTTTGGCCGCGGTACGAGTTCCTCCAAAATGTCCTCCATAGGGTGAAGAATGGCATTGCCAGAGTACATTCTGTTGCTCTTCTTCTGGGACACATCGGTGTATAACTTGATCTGCACATTGTTTAAACAAAAGAGGCTCGTCCCAAAAGTAATGCTTAGCATCATGGCAGAACCGCTTCTTCCCTTGGTGAGTAAGGCCATAAGGTAAAATACCACAAACAAGGAAATTAACTAAATCCGTGTACCAGGGTATTGCCGAGGCATGTGCTGCCGTGGTGACTGCTCCCAAAATTGTCGAGGCGTGTACGTCAAAGGCTGTTGCGGCGTCGAGAGTTGCCGAGGCGTGTGCATCCATGGTTGTCGAGGCGTCGAGGGTTGTCGAGGCATGCGTGTCTATGGTTGTCGAGGCAACTAAAATTTGTTCATCCGGGAATGCATCGCATATCTCCAGATCCACGTCCTCCTCCCTATTGCATTCTAAACGTGATAAGTGATCCGCCACTTGATTTTTTGTTTCTTTCTGTCCTTAATTTCAATATCAAATTCTTGTAAAAGTAATATCCAACGAATAAAACAAGGTTTGTCATCCTTTTTAGCAAATAGATAATTGATTGCCGAATGGTCCGTATGAACAATTACCTTTGTACCAATCAAATAGGATCAGAACTTGTCAAATGCGAAAACTACAGCTAGTAGCTCTTTCTCTCGTTGTTGTGTAATTCACTTGAGCACTATTAAGAGTTTTACTAGCATAGTATATCACATGGAAGGTTTTACCTGTGCGTTGGCCTAGGATTTGCTCCTACCGCGAAATCACTTGCATCACACAAGAGCTCAAAAGGTAGCGCCAAACTGGGTGGAACAACAATGGGCGCCGAGGTAAGCTTTTTCTTTAGGGTTTCAAATGCTTGGGTGCAAGAATCATCAAAATCGAATACTTTATCCTGTTCAAGCAAATTGCAGAAGGGTTTAGTGATTTTAGAAAAATTATGAATGAACCTCCTGTAAAAACCTGCATGTCCAAGAAAACTTCAAATTCCTTTAACCGAACTTGGTGGGGGTAATCTCTCGATCACATCCACCTTGGCTTTGTCTACTTCAATTCCCTTGGATGAAATCTTGTGGCCGAGCACTATTCCTTCATCTACCATAAAATGGCATTTCTCCCAATTGAGGACTAAATCAGTTTCTTCACATCTTGCCAACACCCTCTCTAAATTGCCGAGACAGCTGCCGAAGTCATTACCAAAAACAAAAAAATCATCCATGAAGATCTCAAGGAAGTCTTCGACCATGTTTGAAAAGAGTGCCATCATGCATCTTTGGAACGTTGTCGGGGCGTTACACAATCCGAACGGTATCCTTCAGAAGGCATAAGTACCGTATGGGCATGTGAAGGTTGTCTTTTCTTGATCTTTTGGTGCTATGGCAATTTGATTGTAACCTGAATAACCATCAAGAAAACAATAAAAGGGTTTACCTGCAAGACGGTCAAGCATTTGATAAATACAGGGTAATAGGAAGTGATCTTTCCTAGTGGCTTTGTTTAGCTTTCGATAATCCATACAAACCCTCCAACCGATCACAGTCCTGGTTGGAATGAGTTTATTGTTTTCATTACTTACCACCGTTATACCTCCCTTTTTCGGTACACATTGTACCGGACTTACCTATGTACTATCAGAGATAGGGTATATAATGTCGGCGTCAAGCCACTTGATTACAACCCCTTTCATGGCATGATTTAGTCTTTTCTAGGCCTCAATTGAAGGTTTGTGATCATCTTCCAACAAAATCTTGTGCATGCACACTGTCGGGCTAATTCCCTTCAAGTCAACAATTGTCCACCCTATTGCCTTTTTGTGTAGCTTCAACATCTGGATCAGTTTCTTTTCCTACTCAGGCTGTAACTTAGAAGAAATAATTACAGGCAATGTATTATCGGTTCCTAAGTATGTATATTTTAGTTGCTCTGGTAATTGCTTCAACTCAAGAATTGGTGGTTGTTCAATAGAGGGTTTTTCGAGCTTACCTTCCTTACCTGAGTAATCCAGTGGTTCAAAGTATGTACCTGGTCGATTGACTAGCCAATTTGCCTCTTTTTGTTGTTCCTCACCGACCGGTTCTTCATACTGCTCAGGTTCTTCTTGATCGGCAATGTAGTTGCCGAGGCAACTAAATTCCTCGTCGAAGTTAAACTCTGCCGTGGCATGAAGAAGTTGGCATTCTTCTGGATCATCGGCATGCCTTAGTGTTTGTAACACATTTAGTTTAACTTGCTGGTCATTCACCCTCATTGTGAGTTCTCCCTTTTCAACATCGATCAAGGTTCTCCTTGTTGCTAGGAATGGTCTCCCCGAGAATGATAGGTGCATGCTCATCGGCTTCACAATCCAAAACAATAAAGTCGCGGGAAAATAAATTTATCAACTTTTACCAAGATGTGCTCGATTTTTCCTCTGGATGCACATAGGATAGGTCGGCTAGCTGCAACATAACTATTGTAGGTCTTGCCTTCCCGATTCCTAGTTTCGGAAAACCGATTTAGGCATCAAGTTTATGCTAGCCCCAAGGTCGCATAATTCTTTCCCGACATAGTGATTTCTAATAGAACAGGTATTGTGAAACTTAGGGATCCTTCAACTTGGGTGGAATACGATTGTGCAACATTGCCATGCCCCCCTCTGTTGCGCCAACTGTTTCAAACTCTCCTAGCCTGGTTCTCTTGGACACAATGTCTTTAAGGAACTTGGCATAGTTTTGCATTTGTTCAATTGCTTCCACCAATGCAAGTTGATGTGGAATTGCTTTAGGATATCAAGAAACTTCTTGAATTTGTATTCTTGCTTTTGTCGCTTCAACCTTTGTGGGAATGGTGGTGGAAGTCAGATATCTTTGATCATTTCACTGGTTTGAAACCTGATTGACGGCATTGCTGGGACAACTAGAGTTGCCGAGGCATGCTTATCACAAGTTGTCGAGGCATCTTTATCGTCAGTTGCCGAGGCATGCTTATTGTCGGTTGCCACGACAATTCCTGGTTCAGCATCTGAGGCTTTGCCGCTAGGTTTGTCTTGATCTTTTTGTGGAGTTTTGTTTGATGAGCGGGTTTGAGCCTCTCTAAGCTGTTGGCCACTTCTAGTGGTGATTGCCTTACATTGCTCATGGCCAGTCCCTATTGCGACTTCAATATCGCTAGGTAAACCTCCTTGCGGTCTAGTATTCAGATTTTGAGCAAACTGTCCGACTTGATTTTCCAATGATTTGATTGCCGCCTCTTGGTTTTGCAATCTCGTCTCGGTCCTGTTAATAAAATCATCATTTCTTTTTATGAAGTTACTATTCTCAGCCATATAAGATTTAGTTTTCATCATAAAAGCATTTAGAGAATTTTCCAAAGAACTAGATGTTGTCGGTTGTTGCTGCGGCAACTGTTGCCGTGGCATATTCTACTGGAATCCCGATGCTTGTGCATTCTGATTGTTCTGGTTTAGAGCATTGTTGGGATTACTCCATGAAAAATTTGGGTGCTTCTTCCAAGCTGGATTGTATGTATTGGACATGACATTGTTGTTCCGATTGTAATTCCCCACATAGAAGCTGGATTCCGGATTCTGCATACATTCAGAAGAATTATGGTTATCACCACATAACTCACAAAAAGAATCCATTACCTTGACCTCATGTGTGTTGTTTGGTTTTTGCATGTTCTGGACCATCTTGGTTAAAGTGGCCAATTGTGCCGAAATTGAATCTGATGATCCTAGTTCATGTATTGTGGCTTGGAGTCTAACTCCTCCTCTTCTAGTAGATGGGAATTGATAATCATTCTTGGCCAGCTTGTTTAAAATTTGCATTGCTTCCTTCGGCGACTTATTTAGGAGTATGTCGTTTGCCGAGGCATCTAGCATCATCCTTGTTGGTGTATTCACGGCGTTGTAAAACATTGTTACTTGAGTCCACACTGGGAATCCGTGTAGGGGCATTTGTGTAGAAGTTCTCGATATCGCTCCCAAGCCTCGTACATGGATTCATCATCTGCCTGCCGAAAAGAAGTAATGTCGTTACGAAGCTTATCAGTTAAATTTGTAGGATTAAATCGAGCAAGGAAATCACGACAAAGATCGGTCCAAGATGCTATTGATCTGGTAGGAATGCTATTCAACCATGCTTTCGCCCTATCTCTCAGTGAATAGGGGAATAATCTTAATCGTAAGACATTGGGGTTGACTCCGTGTATTTTGAACGAGTTGCAAATCTCGAGGAAAGATTTTAGATGTTGTCGTGCATCTTCAGTTGATGAGCCGCCAAATTGACCAAGTGTTGATTATATTAAACATTACCGGTTTTAACTCAAAGTGGTCAGCTTCAATTTCAGGTGCGACAACTCCTGGATTAAGTCCATCAAGATCTTCTTCAAGATAGTCTCGAATAGTTCTGTTTCGTGCAAGAATCACTCCTCCTCCAGCTAGAACTTCTTGATTCATATTGCCGTCTTGATTAGCCATTGCTACTCTTATCCTTCTTCTAAGTCTTTGTAAGGTTCGTTCGATTTCTGGATCAAAGGGATATTCTGGTGAAGTCGGTCTCGCCCTGATCATATACCAATGCAAAACCAAAGTTTGTTAGCACCTTGAATTTTAAACAAGAAAAGTAAAAAGAAAGTGCAAGAAAATAAAAACAAAGTCGCTATTGCCAATCCCCGGCAACGGCGCCAAAAACTTGTTGCACGTAATAAGTGCTACGCAAATGTGCAAGTATACACGTTGCAAGTTATAGTATAAAAGATATCGTCTCCACAGGGATCTTGCACTGTAAAAAGTAAAAACACAAATAAAGGATTATAGGAGTTTAACTAATAACTAATCTAGAAAGCAATAAAGTAAAAGAAAAGATGAGATCAAATGAGAGAGAGATAGGCCAAGGTTATCGTGAGTTGAGGTGTGATAGCCGATTGGATCGTCTTGGTAAAAGAGTGCACAGCAACTCGGTTGCCGTGGCAACTTGTACACAACGGGTTGCCTTGGCAACTAATCGATGGTTGCCTCGGGCAACTATTTGGGCGTCCGGGCAGCAACCTTCAAGGTTCGGCAGAGCGTTCTTCAATGGTTTCTTCTTATCCCTAAGTCGAAACTCTAGCTACTTGTGCATGCCTTGATAATACATCCTGCGTGAATCAAGGGTGAACAACAACCAATCTTGCGCTCCTCTTAGCCGTTGAAATCCTTACTTATTCCTAAGCCGGATTAATCTTCACCATCAATAGATTGAATAAAGATCATATTCATTCATTTCTTGAATCTAACTCTCCCGATATTAGATAAATAGATGAAATCACGAGATCCTTTCCCAATTCACTCAAAACAAGAATAAGAACCAAGAATGAATAAACCTTGAATAGAAAAGTGCAAACTCTTATTACCTAAAAAAAAAACCAATAGTTTCTCACAACCACAAAACACAATAACCATATCCAAATAGATTTAGTTCATGGCTAGGTTCCAAAGAAACACAAGATAATTAATCCCTAGCATGAACCCAATCGAACAAGAAAGAAAAGGATGAAGATTGAGGCTTGTCGAAATCCTCCTTGCCCTAGATGCTTGTCGAAAATTCTCTCCTCTTGCCTTCCTTGGAGCTTGTCGAAATTCCCCTCTCTTTCTCTCCTTGGACTTGTCAAATCCCCCCTCTCTTGCTCTCCTTGGATTGTCGAAATCTCCATCTTATTTATAGGGCTAGGCCAAAGTCTTTCTTTGAGGAGGAAGTTAAGTTGGAATTAAATTATCTTTAAAGAATATAATTCTTTATTATAATTATATTCCTACTAGAACTTCTCCTATCTTCTTGGAATTTAATTCTTCTTTAATCTCTGCATGGAAATCAAATTCCTTTGGGTTTGGGCTTTGCTCCACGTCATCTTGGGCTTGTCTAGTCATCAATTTCGACTACCATATCACCTTTGCTCTTGTCGACAATTGCCATGGTAACTGGCTCGGCGTCTCTTTCATGCATTACCCTGGCAACTAGCTCGGCGTCTCCTTCATGCATTGCCCTGGCAACTAGCTCTAGCCTTGCTTTGGCAAGTGATCCTGCACATACACACAAAACACACCAAAGCAGCATCTTTTCCCACAAAAACTACCAAGTTATGTAATCAAGCTCAACGATAGAAGGAAACAAGGATTAATGCATGAATGGCTATTTATGAAACTAATATGGGCCTAAGTCTAACAATAATATAAGTAAAAAGGGTAAGAAAAATAGTACTTTTGAACACTTATCACACCCTCAAACTCGAACTATTGCTTGTCCTCAAGCAATGCAAACTCATAATTACCTGCCAAGACTTCAATTTTCACAAACTTAGCTTTGAACTTGATTTAAATTCTCTGAACCGGAGCACAAAGTATGATTGGCTTTTTATTTTTTCGAAAAACTTAGGAATTACTCGGAATCAAACTATAATGCTTGTGAGTGTGTGCGGAGTTGTGTGCAAGTTGATTTTTTGGATTCTATGCAAACAATAGGTTTTCAAATTACTTCATTGGGTTCTTTTTAACATGTTTTAACTAGAGCAGTTTTTGGGCACCTCTAGTGTTTTGTTTTTAGTTTTCTTAAGTTAATTTATTCGACTAGAGCCGGTTTGGGCACCTCTAGTTATCAAAAAAATTTAACACATACTAGAGCAAGTTTTGGGCACCTCTAGTGGTCAATTTTTTTAGCACATGCTAGAGCCAATTTCGGGCACCTCTAGCATTCATCCAATTTTTATTCTAATCCCCAATTTGTTAATTATCAACCTAAGTTCACTAGAATTCCTTAAATCAATCAAACCACAACTGTGTTTCATCAAATTTAGCATCATAGTAAAATTCTAAGTTTTTCCATGGTTATCCTAGAATAAAAATTCTATCAATTAAGTGCATTGGCAAAGTCATCATCGGATATTCATCAAATCTAAGCAATTCTTGTTCCAATTAAAGGCATGGCAAGCAATTTATGTATCCTAAATGTAATACTTAAGATGAATGTAACTAAACATGGTAACTACTAATAACAATCCCCCCAAACTCGAGTGAGGCATTATCCTCAATGCATGCATAAAAATAACGAAAAATAAAATGCATATGAGGACTTACTCCAAGAGTTCATCATCATAGATGATTAGTTTCCTTTTGTTCGGTGTCTTGATTCTCTTGCTTGAACGCGATGGTTGTTTTCTTGTTGCAGGTGGTAGAATCGATCCTTGTACGGGGTTGTCCTCATCGTCCTCTTCATCAATGTTATTGGCTTTTCGCTTGGAGGATTCAATTGGTGCGGTCTTTGTTGGTGCAATGGAGGACTCGTCCGAATCTGAAAAATCAGCAAATGATTCCGTAGGAGTTGATTTGGGCATAGGTGCTTTACCTTTGGCTTTTCCAGTGGTTGTCGGGATGTCTTTAGCTTTGGTTGCCATGGCTTTTTCAAGGTTGGTTGTTGTGGCATCAACTTGTGCAGGCACGATGTAGATTGCCGCGGCATCATCTATTGTGTTGTCGTGGCGACTACTTCATTGGTTGCCGGGGCAAGGATCTCGACAGGAAAGATTGGGAACGGAACGCGACTGTCCGGGTACCTTTCTAGGATGACTTAGGTGATGGTATTGTTGTGCTCCTTCATGTACCGCATGAACATTAGTTGTCGGTCTTCAATTTGCCTTAGGTGGCTTGCCAATGGTTGCAAGAGTGATTCAAAGTGTCCTAGGGTTGATCGTCGAGTTGCCCGGGCGTTAGGTGCTTGGGCATTAGGGATTGCTGGGGCGGTAGGAGTTGCCATGGCAATTAGAGGCCTTGAAGAATTTCCTGGTGCCTCTCCCATTAGCTTTCGGATTAGTGCTTGATTCCAACCGGACTTGGGTAGGGCCTTTTCATCGGTGGACTCACTTGGGACATGCATCTCCTTGCAAAGATTAGAAATTAAGCAAGGGAAGAAAAGATAACCCTTATCTTTTGAGCTGAATACAAAAATCTCATCACAAATAATTTTTCCAATGTTAATGATGCGATTATGCAAAATCGAATGTATGAGCAAAAGACGTGGTATATCAACAGTAGTATTGTGTGTGGTGGGCATTAAAGAAGTTTTGACAAACTTATTCCATAGTTTTACCTCGGGTTTAAGACGAAGGCGATTTACCGTGCCCTTGTATTTATCGCCGTTCCAATGAGTTCCCGGTTGAGTGAGTTCTTGAAGCACCTTGTCGAGTTGCTTGGGAGTGATTTGATCAACGAATGCTTGATGCTCGTCTTTCTCAATGTAAAGCCCGTAAAAGGTGTTGACGTTTTCGGGACTTATGAGTATGGCCTTGTCACGAACAAAAACTGAAGGATTATCCGGGTTTGGTGAGTGAGTATAGAATTCTCTTACCCATGAGATGTTACCTGGTTCCGGTTGATGGCAAAAGATTTGCCACTTTTGATGTGCAATCCTCTCGAAGATGAATGGTTCAAGGCCGAAATCTTGATGAGAGTTGGAGTATTCAAAGCCTTGTTCTTCATGAATCTTCAGGCTTTCAAACTTGGAGTGAAATCTTTCTTGAACCACCGGTGTAGCAAACTTCTTGTATCTTGGTTCTTTGGAGGAACTTGGATGAGCTAAAAATTTTATCTTAGATGCCATGGATGATCTTGGTTGTGAGTTTTGTAAAAACAAAGAAAAGAAAAGAAACTAAAAAGTTGCAAGATAGAAAGTAGGAATAGGTTAAGGGTGATGGGTTTTATAAAAAGATAGGTGGGTGGGATTAGGGAAAATGAAAAAGGGTTTGGTTTAGGGAGAGGGTGACGGCAAAGGGTTTTGATTAGGGTAAGTTTGGAGGCTTTATATAAGCCTTAGATTCAGGCCATTAGTTTCCTTGTTGAAGATGTTTCCCTTCTTGGATTAAAATTCCTCTTTATCTTGAACTCTTTTCCTACAATTCAAAGACAAATCAAATAAGGATTAAAATTAAAGATAGACTAACAAAAGAAAATAAATAAAGATGTATAAAGGAATTCTTAAACTTAAAAAGATAAAAATAAATAAAATCTATCCTAAAAAATAATAATAATCAGAAATAATAAAAAATAAAAAATAGTTCGAAAAAAAATTAATAAAAAATTATAAAAATAAAAATAAATAAAAATAAAAATAAAATATCAAAGGGAGAGCATGCTCATGCATCTCCTAAGTTGACCACTTCTTTGTTACGTTCCACATGGGCACCATTGTAGTGTTTCAATCTTTGTTCATTAACTTTGAATTCATGTTTGTCAGTGGTGGACTTGATTATCACGACACCATGGGAGAATGGTTTGAAAACTTCGAATGGTCTCGACCATCTTGATTTTAGCTTTTTCGGTAAATGTTTTAGCCGAGAATTGAATAAGAGAACTAGTTGCCCTGGCATGAATTACCGCGGCAATAGTTTCTTGTCATGTCATTGCTTTGTTTTCTCCTTGTAGATTCGTGCGTTGTTATAGGCGAGTGCACGGAATTCTTCTATCTCAATGAGGTCCAACAAACGCTTTTGTCCTGCACTTTCCCAATTCATATTCACGGTCTTGATTGCCCAGTATGCCTTGTGTTCGATTTCCACCGGTAAATGGCATGTTTTGCCATAGACAAGTCGAAAGGGGGACATACCTAAGGGTCTTTTGAATGCAGTGTGATATGCCCAAAGTGCGTCATCTAGTCTTAATGACCAATCCTTCCTAGAGGGATTTACAACTTTCTCGAGTATACCCTTCAATTCCCGGTTGGAAATTTCTGCTTGCCCGTTGGTTTGTGTGTGATATGCCGTGGCAATCTTGTGTGATATGCCGAAGCGTTGCAACATCTTGGCATTTAGTCTGTTGTCAAAATGCTTGCCTTCGTCACTGATAATTGCTCTCGACATCCCAAACCGTGTAAATATGTTTTTCTGCAAGAATCGTTGCACGGTCTTGGAATCGTTGTTGGGAACTGCAGCTGCCTCCACCCATTTAGACACGTAGTCGACGACAAGTAGAATGTAGAGGTTGGCGAATGAAGATGGGAAAGGTCCCATAAAATCGATCCCCATACATCAAACAATTCCACCTCGATGATGTTCTGGAGCGGCATCTCATGTCGTCTAGAGATATTGCCCGTCCTCTGCCAATGATCACATTGCTTGTAAAAGTCTTGGGCATCTTTGTACAATGTTGGCCAATACACACCGGATTGCAAAACTTTGGCCATGATACGAGTTCCTCCAAAAATGTCCTCCATAGGGTGAAGAATGGCATTGCCGAGTACATTCTGTTGCTCTTCTTCCGGGACACATCGGTGTATAACTTGATCTGCACATTGTTTAAACAAAAGAGGCTCGTCCCAAAAGTAATGCTTAGCATCATGGCGAACCGCTTCTTCCCTTGGTGAGTAAGGCCATAAGGTAAAATACCACAAACAAGGAAATTAACTAAATCCGTGTACCAGGGTATTGCCGAGGCATGTGCTGCCGTGGTGACTGCTCCCAAAATTGTCGAGGCGTGTACGTCAAAGGCTGTTGCGGCGTCGAGAGTTGCCGAGGCGTGTGCATCCATGGTTGTCGAGGCGTCGAGGGTTGTCGAGGCATGCGTGTCTATGGTTGTCGAGGCAACTAAAATTTGTTCATCCGGGAATGCATCGCATATCTCCAGATCCACGTCCTCCTCCCTATTGCATTCTAAACGTGATAAGTGATCCGCCACTTGATTTTTTGTTTCTTTCCTGTCCTTAATTTCAATATCAAATTCTTGTAAAAGTAATATCCAACGAATAAAACAAGGTTTGTCATCCTTTTTAGCAAATAGATAATTGATTGCCGAATGGTCCGTATGAACAATTACCTTTGTACCAATCAAATAGGATCAGAACTTGTCAAATGCGAAAACTACAGCTAGTAGCTCTTTCTCTGTTGTTGTGTAATTCACTTGAGCACTATTAAGAGTTTTACTAGCATAGTATATCACATGGAAGGTTTTACCTGTGCGTTGGCCTAGGACTGCTCCTACCGCGAAATCACTTGCATCACACAAGAGCTCAAAAGGTAGCGTCCAATCTGGTGGAACAACAATGGGCGCCGAGGTAAGCTTTTTCTTTAGGGTTTCAAATGCTTGGGTGCAAGAATCATCAAAATCGAATACTTTATCCTGTTCAAGCAAATTGCAGAAGGGTTTAGTGATTTTAGAAAAATTATGAATGAACCTCCTGTAAAAACCTGCATGTCCAAGAAAACTTCAAATTCCTTTAACCGAACTTGGTGGGGGTAATCTCTCGATCACATCCACCTTGGCTTTGTCTACTTCAATTCCCTTGGATGAAATCTTGTGGCCGAGCACTATTCCTTCATCTACCATAAAATGGCATTTCTCCCAATTGAGGACTAAATCAGTTTCTTCACATCTTGCCAACACCCTCTCTAAATTGCCGAGACAATTTGCCGAAGTCATTACCAAAAACAAAAAAATCATCCATGAAGATCTCAAGGAAGTCTTCGACCATGTTTGAAAAGAGTGCCATCATGCATCTTTGGAACGTTGTCGGGCGTTACACATCCGAACGGTATCCTTGAAGGCATAAGTACCGTATGGGCATGTGAAGGTTGTCTTTTCTTGATCTTTTGGTGCTATGGCAATTTGATTGTAACCTGAATAACCATCAAGAAAACAATAAAAGGTTTTACGCAAGACGGTCAAGCATTTGATAAATACTGAGGTAATAGGAAGTGATCTTTCCTAGTGGCTTTGTTTAGCTTTCGATAATCCATACAAACCCTCCAACCGATCACAGTCCTGGTTGGAATGAGTTTATTGTTTTCATTACTTACCACCGTTATACCTCCCTTTTTCGGTACACATTGTACCGGACTTACCTATGTACTATCAGAGATAGGGTATATAATGTCGGCGTCAAGCCACTTGATTACAACCCCTTTCATGGCATGATTTAGTCTTTTCTAGGCCTCAATTGAAGGTTTGTGATCATCTTCCAACAAAATCTTGTGCATGCACACTGTCGGGCTAATTCCCTTCAAGTCAACAATTGTCCACCCTATTGCCTTTTTGTGTAGCTTCAACATCTGGATCAGTTTCTTTTCCTACTCAGGCTGTAACTTAGAAGAAATAATTACAGGCAATGTATTATCGGTTCCTAAGTATGTATATTTTAGTTGCTCTGGTAATTGCTTCAACTCAAGAATTGGTGGTTGTTCAATAGAGGGTTTTTCGAGCTTACCTTCCTTACCTGAGTAATCCAGTGGTTCAAAGTATGTACCTGGTCGATTGACTAGCCAATTTGCCTCTTTTTGTTGTTCCTCACCGACCGGTTCTTCATACTGCTCAGGTTCTTCTTGATCGGCAATGTAGTTGCCGAGGCAACTAAATTCCTCGTCGAAGTTAAACTCTGCCGTGGCATGAAGAAGTTGGCATTCTTCTGGATCATCGGCATGCCTTAGTGTTTGTAACACATTTAGTTTAACTTGCTGGTCATTCACCCTCATTGTGAGTTCTCCCTTTTCAACATCGATCAAGGTTCTCCTTGTTGCTAGGAATGGTCTCCCGAGAATGATAGGTGCATGCTCATCTGCTTCACAATCCAAAACAATAAAGTCAGCGGGAAAATAAATTTATCAACTTTTACCAGTATGTGCTCGATTTTTCCCTCTGGATGCACATAGGATAGGTCGGCTAGCTGCAACATAACTATTGTAGGTCTTGCCTTCCCGATTCCTAGTTTCTGGAAAACCGATTTAGGCATCAAGTTTATGCTAGCCCCAAGGTCGCATAATTCTTTCCCGACATAGTGATTTCTAATAGAACAGGGTATTGTGAAACTTCCGGGATCCTTCAACTTGGGTGGAATACGATTGTGCAACATTGCCATGCGTCCCTCTGTTGCGCCAACTGTTTCAAACTCTCCTAGCCTGGTTCTCTTGGACACAATGTCTTTAAGGAACTTGGCATAGTTTTGCATTTGTTCAATTGCTTCCACCAATGCAAGTTGATGTGGAATTGCTTTAGGATATCAAGAAACTTCTTGAATTTGTATTCTTGCTTTTGTCGCTTCAACCTTTGTGGGAATGGTGGTGGAAGTCAGATATCTTTGATCATTTCACTGGTTTGAAACCTGATTGACGGCATTGCTGGGACAACTAGAGTTGCCGAGGCATGCTTATCACAAGTTGTCGAGGCATCTTTATCGTCAGTTGCCGAGGCATGCTTATTGTCGGTTGCCACGACAATTCCTGGTTCAGCATCTGAGGCTTTGCCGCTAGGTTTGTCTTGATCTTTTTGTGGAGTTTTGTTTGATGAGCGGGTTTGAGCCTCTCTAAGCTGTTGGCCACTTCTAGTGGTGATTGCCTTACATTGCTCATGGCCAGTCCCTATTGCGACTTCAATATCGCTAGGTAAACCTCCTTGCGGTCTAGTATTGATTTTGAGCAAACTGTCCGACTTGATTTTCCAATGATTTGATTGCCGCCTCTTGGTTTTGCAATCTCGTCTCGGTCCTGTTAATAAAATCATCATTTCTTTTTATGAAGTTACTATTCTCAGCCATATAAGATTTAGTTTTCATCATAAAAGCATTTAGAGAATTTTCCAAAGAACTAGATGTTGTCGGTTGTTCTTTGCGGCAAGGCATTGTTGCCGTGGCATATTCTCTTTGGAATCCCGATGCTTGTGCATTCTGATTGTTCTGGTTTAGAGCATTGTTGGGATTACTCCATGAAAAATTTGGGTGCTTCTTCCAAGCTGGATTGTATGTATTGGACATGACATTGTTGTTCGATTGTAATTCCCCACATAGAATTTGGATTCGGATTCGCATACATTCGGAAGAATTATGGTTATCACCACATAACTCACAAAAAGAATCCATTACCTTGACCTCATGTGTGTTGTTTGGTTTTTGCATGTTCGGACCATCTTGGTTAAAGTGGCCAATTGTGCGAAATTGAATCTGATGATCCTAGTTCATGTATTGTGGCTTGGAGTCTAACTCCTCCTCTTCTAGTAGATGGGAATTGATAATCATTCTTGGCCAGCTTGTTTAAAATTTGCATTGCTTCCTTCGGCGACTTATTTAGGAGTATGTCGTTTGCCGAGGCATCTAGCATCATCCTTGTTGGTGTATTCACGGCGTTGTAAAACATTGTTACTTGAGTCCACACTGGGAATCCGTGTAGGGGCATTTGTGTAGAAGTTCTCGATATCGCTCCCAAGCCTCGTACATGGATTCATCATCACTTGCCGAAAAGAAGTAATGTCGTTACGAAGCTTATCAGTTAAATTTGTAGGATTAAATCGAGCAAGGAAATCACGACAAAGATCGGTCCAAGATGCTATTGATCTGGTAGGAATGCTATTCAACCATGCTTTCGCCCTATCTCTCAGTGAATAGGGGAATAATCTTAATCGTAAGACATTGGGGTTGACTCCGTGTATTTTGAACGAGTTGCAAATCTCGAGGAAAGATTTTAGATGTTGTCGTGCATCTTGATTGATGAGCCGCCAAATTGACCAAGTGTTGATTATATTAAACATTACGGTTTTAACTCAAAGTGGTCGACTTCAATTTTGGTGCGACAACTCCTGGATTAAGTCCATCAAGATCTTCTTCAAGATAGTCTCGAATAGTTCTGTTTCGTGCAAGAATCACTCCTCCTCCAGCTAGAACTTCTTGATTCATATTGCCGTCTTGATTAGCCATTGCTACTCTTATCCTTCTTCTAAGTCTTTGTAAGGTTCGTTCGATTTCTGGATCAAAAGGGATATTCTGGTGAAGTCGGTCTCATACGATCATATACCAATGCAAAACCAAAGTTTGTTAGCACCTTGAATTTTAAACAAGAAAAGTAAAAAGAAAGTGCAAGAAAATAAAAACAAAGTCGCTATTGCCAATCCCCGGCAACGGCGCCAAAAACTTGTTGCACGTAATAAGTGCTACGCAAATGTGCAAGTATACACGTTGCAAGTTATAGTATAAAAGATATCGTCTCCACAGGGATCTTGCACTGTAAAAAGTAAAAACACAAATAAAGGATTATAGGAGTTTAACTAATAACTAATCTAGAAAGCAATAAAGTAAAAGAAAAGATGAGATCAAATGAGAGAGAGATAGGCCAGGTTATCGTGAGTTGAGGTGTGATAGCCGATTGGATCGTCTTGGTAAAAGAGTGCACAGGCAACTCGGATTTGCCGTGGCAACTTACAACGGGTTGCCTTGGCAACTAATCGATGGTTGCCTGGGCAACTATTTGGGCGTCTGGGCAGCAACCTTCAAGGTTCGGCAGAGCGTTCTTCAATGGTTTCTTCTTATCCCTAAGTCGAAACTCTAGCTACTTGTGCATGCCTTGATAATACATCCCTGCGTGAATCAAGGGTGAACAACAACCAATCTTGCGCTCCTCTTAGCCGTTGAAATCCTTACTTATTCCTAAGCCGGATTAATCTTCACCATCAATAGATTGAATAAAGATCATATTCATTCATTTCTTGAATCTAACTCTCCCGATATTAGATAAATAGATGAAATCACGAGATCCTTTCCCAATTCACTCGCAAACAAGAATAAGAACCAAGAATGAATAAACCTTGAATAGAAAAGTGCAAACTCTTATTACCTAAACAAAAACCAATAGTTTCTCACAACCACAAAACACAATAACCATATCCAAATAGATTTAGTTCATGGCTAGGTTCCAAAGAAACACAAGATAATTAATCCCTAGCATGAACCCAATCGAACAAGAAAGAAAAGGATGAAGATTGAGGCTTGTCGAAATCCTCCTTGCCCTAGATGCTTGTCGAAAATTCTCTCCTCTTGCCTTCCTTGGAGCTTGTCGAAATTCCCCTCTCTTTCTCTCTTTGGACTTGTCGAAATCCCCCTCTCTTGCTCTCCTTGGATTGTCGAAATCTCCATCTTATTTATAGGGCTAGGCCAAAGTCCTTCTTTGAGGAGGAAGTTAAGTTGGAATTAAATTATCTTTAAAGAATATAATTCTTTATTATAATTATATTCCTACTAGAACTTCTCCTATCTTCTTGGAATTTAATTCTTCTTTAATCTCTGCATGGAAATCAAATTCCTTTGGGTTTGGGCTTTGCTCCACGTCATCTTGGGCTTGTCTAGTCATCAATTTCGACTACCATATCACCTTTGCTCTTGTCGACAATTGCCATGGCAACTGGCTCGGCGTCTCCTTTATGCATTGCCCTGGCAACTAGCTCGGCGTCTCCTTCATGCATTGCCCTGGCAACTAGCTCTAGCCTTGCTTTGGAAAGTGATCCTGCACATACACACAAAACACACCAAAGCAGCATCTTTTCCCACAAAAACTACCAAGTTATGTAATCAAGCTCAACGATGGAAGGAAACATGAATTAATGCATGAATGGCTATTTATGCAACTAATATGGGCCTAAGTCTAACAATAATACGAGTAAAAAGGGTAAGAAAAATAGTACTTTTGAACACTTAGCAATAGGCCCGGTGTTGAGCCAGCTTGTCAATCGGGGCTCCGCTTGGCACAACAACAGGAGGAACAAGAGGATGATCTTGTTTTAAAGCAGTTACAAGATGATTGAACATCTCCTTCATGCTTAGAAGACATTCCTGCTGCACAAGATTTACAGCAGGAGCTTCCTGTTAAGCAACAGCTTAGGCTCGGGGTTGAGTTTGTTGTTGCGAAGGATTTTGTTCCATCCTCACACTATCTCCTTCATTCGAGGAGCATTCAGGACTTTCATTATCCTGACGAAGTCTTGTTTTAGACATTCTACATTCAAATAGAACAATTAGGGATTCAGTTTAATAAGCAAGACACAAGCTATTCAATACAAGTCTCGTAGATGGCACAAGTATCCTATATGATGCATGATAGCCCGGTTTAGTCCTAGAATCGACTAAACCTAAAGATCTGATACCAATTAAAATGTAACACCCCCTACCCGGGCTAGTACGAACCCGGCTTAGGAGCGTTACATAGAAAGCAACAAGGACAAGGATAAAGCACAAGGACAAGCAATACAATACAAATAATACAAGAACAAGAAAACATACATCATAAGAACAAGCAAGCAATGGAAAGGACAATACAAATAATGAACAAGGCAATACAAGAACAAACAAGCATACTTATCATACAAGCAACTTCATATTTGATTTCAAATTATCCTAAGGTATTCGAACTAGGAATATTGTTGTTTCCTTTTTATACTTACATTATAGGTTACAACATTATCATGTACAATTCACTTCCTTTTTATCTTTATCATTCGAATGACCCTAAGCTTGTAACATAATTCTTTTTCATTTCAAGGTTCCTTAGTTTGTAAACATTTTAACATTTCAATCCCATACTTACTAAACATGATTATCTACACATTCAATAGCATGAAAATAGTTCTATTCAAGCCTTACTCTATCCCTATGCATTTTTCAATCATCACATACTCACATTAGACCATTCGGCCTTACCAATCAAACACACAACCATATATATTTCCCAAGAAAATCGAATGGAATTCAAGCAAGAATGGATCGATCATCCTTCCATCAATTCAAGCAAACATATATACATGAACATGGCATTCGATTGTCATCAAGGTAAACTAGATCAAACAACATGGTTCAACACACTCTACTTTTAATTCAAGCATACACATGAACATGACAATGCTTTCGAATTGTTTAGCATACTAGATCAACATATGATCATTTCATTCCATCATCAAATGCGCAGCAACATTCTTTACATTACAAGTATTTTAAGATCAATATATACATGTTATTGGTTCATAACATAGCAGGCCCATCAAGACATTATATACAAGCTTCAAAATGCATGATCAAGCTAACTATATACATTCTAATGCCACCATTCTAGGTGATATACAAAACAAGTGTGAAACCATACTTACGCAAAACTTGTGTGAGTTGCTTCTTGCTCAAGGTAACAGGCTTCAAGATCAAGCAACAATTAAATCCATTATCCTGTAGTTGGGAAGAATGAAAACGAGAGTGATAAGTACAAAAATGTACTTAGTGAGGTAGTACTAAATCTAACCATTTGTTATGTCAAGTTTCATGTGTCATTAAAATCAAGTATAGACCTAGCTAAGGCTTTCAAGAAATAAAGTAATCTTAGCTAAGGCTTTGAAGCATTAGAGTGATCTTAGCTAAGGCTTCAAGCATTAGAGTGATATTAGCTAAGGCTTCAATCATTTGAAGAATCCTAGCTAAGGATATCAAGCATCAAGATAATCCTAATTAAGGATTCAAGCATTCGGTCATTCAAGGAACAAGAATCAAGTAATTCATATCATGAATTAAGCACATCACGCTTGCAACACAAGAAATTAAGGAGTCATGCTTTCAAGTCAAGTAACATACAAATTCGTGGCATTCAAGACAAGTAACATATGATGTAGGATTGTTATTTAAATTGTTATTCATTAAACAACCCCCTTGGTACTTAGTTTGTATAGGTAGTCAAGTCTCCAACCAACTGTCACCACAAGATGCATTGTAGTGCTGGTCAACCCTCCTACTGTCGCCAAAGACCACATACGTACCCTCCGTCTGTCACCAAATAGGGGCCTTAGCCCTGGACCGTAGTCCACCCTTACACAATGAACTCTAGACTCTAAGGCATGCCCTTCTACCTAGTCCAACTAGCTACCAAGGTTGTTCGATTTACCATTTATTCAAGTGTTTCAAGATCTAGATCATGTCAAGCAAATTCATTTCATATTAGGCCCTTAGGCCATTGAACCGTAACTCACATATCAAGTAGTTTCATGTTTCATTTCATCAAGATAATAATATGTCTCAAGAAAGTCTTTAACATTCAATCACATTGCATCATAGCACATACAAGCATCCATGTTATCACATAATCATACTTAAGCATTCAAATTGATCATGTACACAAGGCTAGGATCAAGTTCCATGTATTACTTTAGTCATCCTTTCCTTATTAGGTCAAGTTCATGATTAGATTCATTTAACATTTCAAGAATGTAACAAGAATACATTGGTTAGGACCTTGTCCTAACCTTAAACGTAACTACACTCACAATACTCCAAGCTAGCTAGTCTTGGATCCGCACTCCTTTGTTCTTGGCTTTAGGATGATCCACACTATCCTCTTCCACCAAGTTTACTCCTGGTTCTATCACATTACAAGTACAACATATGTCAAAACAAGTTCATGTGATCATCAAATCAAGACAAGGTTACAAGCACATAACGTTCACAATTCTGACAGCATACTCATATACATTTTCCATTACAATTAACTATACTTATCAACATTCTAGTACATGTAAAACAAGGAAGAATCAATGGCCTAAAACTGTTTACAAGAAGTTTGCAAATTGCCACAAAACAGTGTGCAATTGCCTACACTGCTGCTGCCTGGCAGCTTGCACTCTAGTCACTTAATCATGCATAACTTTCATTTCGTACGTCATAACTTCCATATAAGGCTTGCATTTTATTTCTTTGCCAATTAATATAGTTTTTAACTTAAAGACATGGCATCTTGCTATACTGGACAGTTTGCACTGTCCCTAGCGTTTCTTCTCTACAATTCAGCATATAACCTAGAGTTCAGTTATGTTTTCTCCTAATGAATTTAGACATACTAAGGTGTTGTCCATAAAAATTTCATCCTTAAATTCATTATATACAATTTATAGTGATTTTTCAAAGTTACTGCCAGAACAAAGCATTCTAGGCAGATTACACTAGGTTGAATTTCAAGCTTATTAATTCACCTAAGCAATGTTCTAACACGGCAATTCAATTCATGTTCATGTTCTTAGATGTCTAGGTCATTATACTTCATCTAGAAATGAGATTAAAATAGGGCATAATCATGTTGAACCTAGTTTGATCTATTTGATCAACATTGTACATCCATTTCATCAAATAGGCAGTCCATTACCTAGTTTAACTAATCCAATTAGGTGCTTTCACATTTCCAGAAACATATGTACTCAATTCAATCTTTTTTTTATCTAGTAACATGATCAAAACATGGTTCTATGTTCATTTAAGATGTTTACACAATTTCTCCATCAAAACAGTCCCTAATCAAGATTGTTTTCAATCAAGCACATATTTCTCAATTTTCCAGCAACTATACATATATCTCACTAGCAATTTTGTTACTATCATTCAATTTCCAAGCTCTAATTGAAGCTAGCATGGCCCTAGCATGCATAACAATCATCCAATTTCATCAAGGCAACAAGAACATCATTATTTGCATATTCAAATAGTCTATAACAAGTAAAGTCAAGCATTATACCTTCTCCAAGCTAAATTTGATCAATGGAAGAATCAAGAAGCTTGAATTGAAGGTGTTTGCATGAAAATTTTCTCTCCCCTTTCTCTCTCTAGTGTTTCAGCCATAGACATTTTGGGAGGAAGGAGATGATTCTATTTTTGTTCATCCTTCCTCCACCTAGCCGTGAGTCATGCCTCCCTTAGACACATGTTCTCATCAATTGAGAACATGTGTTAAGGCCCTTAATTATATTCTATTTGCATGCAAACCTTAGAGTTTTGCATGATCACAATTTCATCCTTCTATTTGTGCCTTCTAGTTTAATTTCAATTCAATTTGGTTCAATTTCACTTATTTGACTATAAGGATGGCCAATGCTCATTCTTCTTTTAAAATTGATTAGCTTATGAATTCAATTAGCCTATAGTTTAGATTGTGGTAACATTTCTAGGCCAATTTTAGGGTGTTACACCTTCTCTTGTCATACCAACATGAAAATGAGTTAAGGCTTGAATTAACAATTGCTAACTCCTCAAGAGTACCACTTTTCACGCATATTTTGTCATGCTATTGCTTGGCTTTGAGTACATATTTGTGCATTTAGCTAGTAAATTCATGCATTTGCATCTAGGAGTTAAAGAATGTTTCCATTGCTAGAGTGAAAGGGTATTTTCTTTCTTTGGTGGCAGGTCAGGAGCGGTTGGTAAGAGCAGGACAAGAACATGATGAGCAGAAGAGAAATGTCGAGTGCAATTGGCAAATGCAAGAGAAGAATGTCAAGCTTGGTTGGCAAAATAATATAGAGGAATGCCAAGCTTGGTCGGCAAAAGAATGAAGGACGATGACATCAGCCCTAGTTACTATAACATGTGGATGCCGCGTGCAAACAGTGCGGCACCAGAAATTTGGTATTTTAGCTAACCCTAATTAGGGCTTTGCTAGTGCCTATATAAAGGAGTTTAAGAATGAGCGAATTGAGAGCTAGAGTCGCAAAGAGAATAGAAGGGTAGAAGCAACCTTGGCAGATTTGCCGAGAACTTTGGATCCATTGAAGGGCTGCATCGAAAGAAATTCTTCTTTGTTTCTTATCTCTTGAATTTATTTATGGTTTTTGTGATGATAAATCAAAATGATGATTTGTTTTTGTTTTCCCAGCCATGAACTAATCTTTTACATTGGCTAGGGTGTTTGCGATGAACGCTTACTATTTTTAGTTTTTAATAAATACGTGCTTTGTCATTATTGTCTATTTTGCATGTGCTTACATTTCATATATTTATTTCCATTGACACTTGCCATCAAATTCTCATTATCCTGTGATATCTTAACAAATTTAGGAGATAACGGATTATTTCCCATATACTAAGGAGAAAAACTTCGGCAATAGATATCCAAGTAAATGAACTTACACCTAAAGTGATTCTACCCCTTAGGAGTAATGATTGAATCTTCACCAAGTTAATTGTTTGAAGACTCGCTATAGACATATATGTGTTAAAAGTAATTAACTTAGACTGATTTTATCCTTTAGGAGTAAAGATTGAATCTTCACCAAGTTAATTGTTTGAAGACTCACTATAAACATATATGTGTTAAAAGTAATTAACTTAGAGTATTGTCATCGATAGAGGCAATACTAACTTAAAGTTTGTTCGACATTAAAACCAAAGTTTTGTGTTGTTTGTTGTTACCTTTGCTAGTGTGAAATCCAAACGTCCCTTGCCAAGCCTTCCAATCATCATTACACTAGTTGTTTGCCAATCTACCTGGATCTTTACTTCATTTTCCTTTATCATCCTAAATTCTTTAGTTCTTTTATTTTTACACGCCACATCAATCACTTGTCATCACTTTTATTTTCCAGATCGCAAGTATTAATTCTGGTAATTAATTCCTAGAAAATCCATGTGGAGACTATACTCACTCACTACTTTATTACTTGTTGATTGTGTATACTTGCACGTAATAGACATATCCTTAGCATTATTTCATGGATTGACAAGCAAAATACTTAATATTTTGCCATGTGATATTCCGTCAAAAGGTTTTTGCCATAGTTGCCGGGGATTGCAACGGGATTAATTGTTTTGATTTTTACTTGTTTTTCTTTTTTTGTTTATTTTTTTCGTTTGGTATATGTACAGAGGCATCACTGTGAAGGAAGATTTACAATACGAACTAGATATTGGAAGAACCCTATGCAAGTTAAGAAGGTAATATCGAGAAAAGGCTCGTAACGAGAATGGAGAACTAGTAAGTGTCCTAAATAAGTCCAATAACTAGGAGTAATCGGCAGTACCTATAATTATACTACCTGCTCATGCTATTGCTGCTTAGATACTTGAAGAATGATCTATAAGAGAACACCTAGCACCCACCGTAGATGATTTGACGCTAGGACTGATCAGTCCAGGTGTAAATATGGCTAACTTTGAGCTTAAACCGATAATGATTCAAATGCTAATGAATGTATGTCAATTTGATGGATCGCCTACTGAGACCCAAGGCAACATTTGAGGCAATTCATGGAGGTTTGCCAACTATTCCATCAGCCTAATGTGACTGAAGAGACAGCAAAGCTAAAGCTCTTTTCATTTTCCTTGTGAGATAGGGCAAAATTGTGGCTAAATTCCTTGCCACCAGGTTTAGTCACTATGTGGTCAGATTTATGCCAGAAACTTTTGTTGAGATTCCAGTCTCCTACATTAAATGTGAAGCTGCAGATTGAAATCACTACTTTTAGGCAAGATTATGTTGAGACTTTCTATGATACTTGAGAGCAATTTAAGGATCTGTTGAGAAGATATCCCATGCATGGATTCCCTACCTGGACCCAGATGGAGATTTTTTATAACAGACTCAATGCTCATGACAGGACCATTGTAGACACCTTGACAAATGGTTCATTGCTGGATAAAAATATAATGAGGCATATGACATCCTAAAAAGGATTGCCACCAATGATCTCCAATACCTACCACCAGATTGGGAGCCGGGACGAGAGCAGCTGGAAAGTTGGAACTTGGTGCACTTTCATCAATCAATGCTGAAATTGTCAATCTAACTAATATAGTAAAGGCAATGCAAAAGTCTGCTGAAGTCCTAGTAGTAAAGGTATTGGAACCATTTTGCATTACTTGCGGTGATGACCATGTCATGGAGAAATGCCAAGAAAACCTAGAGTCGGTCTATTTTGTTAGCAACTACAACTGCAATAACAACCCGTACTCCAATACATATAATGTGGGGTAGAAGTAGCATCTGAACTTGTCATGGTCAAACCAGGGAGGTAACCAATTTAGTGTCTGTGCCTGAGCACCAATTCAGCACTAAGTTTCAACCAAAATTTTATGCTATAGAGAGAGCAAAATAATATACCTCCAGTACAAAGATCTTCCTATGAGAACACCTTGAAGGCTTATATGGAGTATAATGATGCAACTATCCAGAGTCTAGCCGCATCTATGAGGAACTTGGAAATCCAGCTAGGACAGATTGCTAGTGCACTTAGTACTAGACCTCTAGGAACTTTTCCAAGTGATATAGAGGATACTTTGCAAAAAGGGAGAGAACAAAGAAAAGCTATCACTTTCTGAAATGGCAAAAAAGTTGCAATTTCAACACTAGACAAACAATCAATTATATGCCATGAGGATAAATCAATTCCACGGAAGAAACCAAAGAATGTGAGAAAGGGGAAGCAAGCACTAGCAATGCTAGACCACAATCTACTATCAACACCATCTCAACAAAACCACCTGAGCCCTCATTTGCCTACCCACCACCACCTTTTCCACAGATGCTTTAGAAACACAAACAAAATCAACAATTTAAGCACTCTCTGGAAGTCCTTAAACAATTGCAGATCAAAATGCCATTAGTGGAAGCTCTCGAACAAATTTTGACTATGACAAATTCATGAAGGATATCTTGTTCAAAAAGAGGAAGTTGTGTGACTTTACGATTGCCGCACTTACTGAGGGGTGTGTCGCCACCCCTATTTAGGAGGCCTAACATTTTGAAAACTAAAACACGGAGTCACCACCATTTTGTTTAAAAAAGTGTGATTGGATCACTTTTAAAATGAGGTTATTTTAATAAAATATTTTATTTATTAAAACAACATTTTTGGCCTATGGAAACAAGAAAATAGGTTCAAGGATCGATTACGTGTGGGGAAGGGTTAGCACCCCCACAATGCCCAAAAATTGGTACCTTATTGATTTCAAAAGGAAAACGTTTTCAAAATTGGAGTCTGCAAGTTCACAAGATTTTGATTTATTCGTCCGTTTAATGAATATAAGTCTATTTTAACGACCTTACAGCCCAAAAAATGAACTCCAATCACCGCCAACTCTCATGGCGCTAACTCGTCATTTCTATTTGGTAAAACACCGTATTAATTGATTTTCACTTTTTAAACAAACCAAGAAAGACAATTAACTGTGTTTAAGTTTTTTAATTAAATCTAATTAGTGATTAATAACCCTAAAATATCTACATTCGTTTTATCTATTAAGGTTCAAGTAAAATTAACTGTGCTTTATTTAAATAATAAGGAAATTTTACAACACATATGTATCTAATTTAAGTTTATTAAAAACTTATTCCTACGTTTTTAAAAAACACACATATATACATGATAACATATAAAAAGGTAATTAAATTTCTTAAGAACAACGAAAATAAGAACGGGATAATAAAATTAACTGTTATTTTAAAAAAGAAATATGAATTAACGACTGAATTGAAAGGAAAATAAAATGTGATGGTTGAACTGAAAGAGAAAAATAATTTAGTGGTCAATTTAGAATAAAAAGGACAAAATTGAAAGAATGGAAAACTAAAGAGCTACGGTATAAGAACCGCAAAAGAATGGCACTGGTTGAAGGGTGGATACGGGTCGGGTCTCGGGTTGGTATTTAAAGCTAAAATCAAAAACAAAATTCAGTTCTTCCCTTTCTTTCCAAAAGGATCAAATTGTCTCTCTTTATTTTCTCTGAAGTGTTCTTCGTGTTCTTCATGAATTGAAGAACACGATGAACATTCGTCGTGCCGGCCGCTAATCACCTACGACGGCCGTCGTTGCTGGCAGCGAAAAATTTCCAGAAACCTTTTTTAAAATGGAAAACCCCCCAAAGTCTTTGAACTTCTTTCCTTTAAGCAAATTTCTAGAAATCGGTGAGCCTAAAATATATTTCCGTCGACCACCATGCACGACGGTGACTATCAAAAAAGGTATAAATTATCCCATACTCTTATTTATCATGCACATATTGAAAGAGAGAAGAAAAGATACCATAAACTTTTCTTGCTTTATTCCTCTGAAAAATGCTCGAATACAATTGCTTTCTATAATCCGAATGCGTTCGTATATCTAGTTGTGCTCTATCTTGTGTTTCTTGTGTGTGATTTGTGTGTAATTGTGTTGTGTACATGGAATTACAGTGGTTTATATAGTTACAAGAAATGCTTGATTTTTAATCATGAATCCCTAATAATCATCAGAATTGCTTCTGTCTCGGTTCTGTTTTTTAGCTGGTTGCCATTGACTCACGATTTACTTCTGTCTTGATCCGATTTCAGCTTGATTCTTGCCTTAGCTTCAATTTAGATATTAGGTATTCTTTGATTTTGTTGACTTTGCTCCACATTAGGGATTTAATCCCTTTTGTTTCTTTTTCCATGTTTCTGGTGACTTCAACACCAGCACGGAAGAATTGGTGACGGAATTAGCTCAGGCATTCATCAAAGAAGGTGAATCGGCTACTGGAAGGCGAAACGACGAGCGCGTGGCTGCCATGCACGAGTGATGATCTGTGTGCCCTGCTCTGGAGCGGTCTAGACCATTAGATTGCTTCTCGATCAAGTGGTTAGGAGAATGCGACCCTTATCCTTCTTTTGCCTGGCGTGACCAGCGTCGTTGGATCAGTCCCTCGATCCAACGGTTTTCATTTGGCTTTGCAAAAAACAACTAGATGGGCATTGGGGTTTAGTTTGTTTAAATTAGGCCGAACAGGCCCCCTTTTGTATGGACATGTAACTTGTTTTTTTAAAATGGACTCTTTTAATCTTTTTAATGGACTTCTATTTTATGGGTTTTATACAAATGGACTGCTTATGTATTTTAATACAAATAGTAGTATACAAAATAATAATAATAATAATGAAGAGAATGATAATTAAACTTAATAATAATGAAGAAAATAATAATAATATAGCAACAAAATGCAAAGAAAATCAAGTGAAAATCAGTGACAGCAACTGCCCCTCTTTGGTCATTCCGTGAAACAAGAATAGAGCAAAAAACAAAGGACATTGATTTTCACCTATTGCCAAACCGTCATTCATCGAGACGAGGCTCTCTGCTTGAACAGACTAGTGGGTTCCATTCTCTTTATGGTCAAATGGAGAAGTAGGTTCCATTCTCCTCAAGCTCGAATAGATAGGCGGGTTCTATTCTCCTCATGCTTGAATAGATAAGTAGGTTCCATTCTTCTTACGCTCGAACGGATAAGCGGGTTCTATTCTTCTCAAGCCCGAATAGATAGGCGAGTTCTATTCTCCCCAAGCCCAAATAGATGAGCAAACTAAAAAAAAGGTTTCATCCTCCTTATGCTCGGATGGATAGGCGGGTTCTACTCTCCTCAAGCCAAGATAGATAGGCGGGTTCTAAAAGGATTCCATCATTCTTATGCTTAGATGGATAAGCAAGCTCCAAACCTGTAAAAAAAACAGATGCTATGTTTATGATGTGCATGCCCCTAAGAATGCCTATCACATGTATGCATTTTATTTTGTTTTTTAATGTTCTTTTCCTTTTAGTTTTTGATCCTTGCATATTTGTTCACTCAATCCAGTTATCTTGTACTCCTGGTTGGAAGGACTAACGTTATTTCAGATTCTTCAACACTCTCTTAACCTTTGCCCAGTCAAGGGAATGAGGGTTTCTAGCATTCTGACTAGCAAAAAATATGTCAACTTATCATTGTAATTGATACATCAATGTTTAGTGACAAGCCTCCTTGAATGAAGATCTTGATGTTCTTCCAGTGTCTGTAAAATTGTTCTCATTGTCATGGAAGAAAGATTGGCTTGTGCAGGCATCTCTATTTTGCAGCATGCTACCTTAAAGTAATATCAAAAACCTTCAGAGTTTCTTGAGAGTTCTCAAATTCTTCTCTTTGTAGTGTAGTTTGAATTGCTTGCATATGAATCTTTGCAACAAAACTTATTTCCTTCTTGAAAGTTTTTATGTGTTGGTGCTTCGTGCCCCATATTCAAAACTTAACTGCGAGACTCCTCATAGTTCCAGTACCCTTTTAAACATTTTTCAAAGTAATGCTCAATTTTTTTTTGCATGCTTTCAATGATGCCAACTCATTAATTCTCATTCCAATGCAGGATGCTTATGTGAAAAGGGAAAAATGTCTAAGCAAAGAAAGGAAAGCTAAAGAAACAAAATTTTATCAATATTGTTGCAAACAGAAAATAAATTGCAAATATTCAGATATCAATGACCAAAACTCCTCCTGTCAAAACGCCGTGAGATGTCCTGAAAGCAACCCATGCTGAGCAGACTTTGAAAATGGTGACAAAGCGAGACGATATATAATTCATCTATTTCGTATCCCTAAGAGAATTACCCGCCATATCAACTACCTGAGACGCCCTTTGTGGGTTTTCAACTCAAGTTCTCCTTTGGTTTCAAAACGCCCTTTACGGGTTTTCATTTTGATCCCCCATTTTCTTTCTTCTTCTTTTTTTCTTTTTTTCCTTTTTTATTGTTTTCTTTTTTCCTTCCTCTTCTTCAGACATAATACTTTTTGACTTAATCCATGTTCATCGGACTCTGAAGTTCATCTCAATTTGAGAAAACCTTCGTTACAATGTAAGGTCCTTCCTAATTTGGTGCCTATTTTCCTCAAGAAACGCTTTGGATTGATAACTTCTTCTTCAGCACCAAATCACCTTCTTAAAATTATCTCGGGCGAACTTTCTTCTCACGAGCCCTTATCATCCTTCTTTGTTACATCTGCCCATGACACAATGCCTTCAACCTCTTTTAATCAATTAGATTCAGTTGGTCGTATCTCGCCTGGATTCATTTTGTCTCTTCCAATTTTGCTTCTATTAAGATACAGAGCGATGGTATCTCTACCTCAATTGGAAATACAGCTTCTACTCTGTACACCAAAGAAATGGTATTACCCCGGTGGATGTTCGTACTGCAGTTCAGTATGAATATAAGGTAAACGATAATTTCTCATGCCAGTCTTTATATGTATCAACCATTTTTGTGACTATTTTCTTAATGTTCTTATACGCAATATCCACTACCCCATTCATTTATGGTGATATATCACTGAGTATGATGTTTGACATTGAACTGCTCATAGACTCCTGCTATCATCTTGTTATTCAGATTGGAGGCATTATCAGTAATGATACTTTTAGGCAAGTGTTACCTCCTCAAAAGTATTGTTTTTCATGCCTATTTTGATATGCTTTTGCTTGTTTTTAAGTACATTTATTTGCATTAGCTTCTTAGAATCATGCATTTTCACCAAGGAGTTAGTTGGTTGCCTATGCTTGTGTGAAAGGTTGTTTTTATGGCCTTTTTGCAGGTTGGTAGGGTGTTTGGTAGGAGAAATGAATGTGGGATGTAGGGACACAATTAGGAATGCCAAGGAGAATGTCAGATGTTGTGGGCACAGAAGGATTAGAGGTGTGCCTAGCATCTGTTGGCATGAGGTGTACCAGCAGCCATGCCAAGAGAGGAAGAACCTCTGAAAAAATAGGATACACTTAGGCTCCTTAAAAATGGCATTTGGACAGCCTTCGAAAAAATAGCGGATAAGGTGATGCCAAGCTGCATTGGCAAGGTCATGCCAAGTTAGTGTACCAAGATGGCCATGGCATGATGACGTCAGCCCTAGCTTGATAAGATATCACACTAATCAAATGAGGCTTATCTCTTATCCATGGAGCATTCAAAATTCAAATGAAGAGAGAGTTATCCTAATCCCTTCCCTTGAGCGCCTATATATACATAGCCCGATCAAGCATTTAGAGCGAGCGATTGATGAGGAGGAGAGACCGGTGAAGGTTGAGGTGATCAAAGCAAGGTGTTGGTGAGCGGTGAGTGACAGTCGATGCAATCGAGGAAGGGTGGTTCGACTTCTTGGATGAGAGCCTGACGTGGAGGGTTGAATCGAGAGACCCCTTCTGCCCTTTTCCCTTAGCACAAGTTGTTTTTCTCTAGTTTTTATTATGATGGTGATGCTAAAAACATTTGTCGGTTAACCCCCACACCATTAACTAATTTAATAGTTAGTGGGGGATGTTTTGGTTTTAAACGTTGGCTTTTATGCTTTAGCTCCTTTATAATAATTCTTCTTTTGGCAAAGTTTGTTTGTTTTGCATACTTAAATTTTTCCTAAGTACTGTGTCAAAGCGAGAGCTGGCACAATTAGCTTATTGCCTTCCAATATCTTAACAGACTTGTGTTGGCAAAGATCAAGTTGTTGAATACTTGGGAGAGAAGCTTTGAGAGAAGTCGTTCAAGTAGATAAACTTACTTCAAAAGTGAATTCTACCCCCACGGAGTATAGATTGGTTTTTAAATCAAATTGGTTTAAGGAAAACATACACTATAGAGATATAGGGGTTTTTACTTGGCCAGTTTAGAGCAATAACCATCGAGAGAGGCTTTGCTACTTTTGAATCTACTCGGTAACAATGCCAAGACAGATTTGCCAATAACGGCTGGCATGAACCACATTGAAATCAGGCATTCCCTACTAACATTTGTCATTCATTTGTAAACACCTTCCTTGCCAATGCTTTACTTCAGATTTAATTTTATTTTCTTAGTTTTTAAATCAGCTCTTTCAAACAACAATCTTTTCTTCCAAAGCAAGTAACAATCAAGCAATCGAATTCCAAGTCAATCTCTATGGGATCGATAATTAGCTTACCAAGCTGTATTACTTGTCAACCGTGTATACTTGCCTGCAAAAGACTTCTGCCACAGTTTATCTTGCCCAAACACATACCATTTATACCTTTTGCCAGCTTCATTTTACACATCTCCCTGAGAGTCAACTGCAAGCTATATCGACAAATGATTTCTTTTCTTAGGAATTTGCAAACTGTAGGTCTAGTGAAGTTTGTATACGAGGCTGCTTCAACCCACTTTGTGAAGTAGTTGATGACTACCATAATAAATCGATATCTATTTGACGCCTTTGGATGAATCTAACCGATGACATCTATACCCCACATAGGAAATGGCCAAGGAACTAACATGACATAGAGTAACTGAGGAGGTGTATGAACCTTATTAGCATAAATCTGGCACTTGTGACATTTGCGAGAAAATTTGACGCAATCCCATTCCATAGTTAACCAATAATATCCAAAGCCCATGATTCTTCTGGCCATAGTGAAGCCACTGGGGTGAGTTGCTCAAACTCCTTCATGAACCTCTTCTAAAATCAATTGAGCTTCTTTTGCATCCACACATCTCAGAAGCACCTAATCTCGACTTCTCTTGTATAATATTTCTCGATCAAGAACATATCTCGATGCTAATTTTCTTTTCATTCTCGATTACCTGGCTGGGTATTGCAAGACTTTATATACTACAGAATATTGTGGTATCATGGTAAGCCATCTGCTTCCTCCTCCACATCAAAGTAGTGAGCTGGGGAGTCCAACATTTGTAATTTGATAGGCATCATCTTTGACCATTTACTTGCCTTAAACATAGCAGCTATGGTGGCCAAGGCATCTGCCATCTGATTTTATTCCCTAGGGAGGTACTTAAAGGTGATCTCATCAAATTCTTTAGTTAATTTGAGAACCAACTTGTGGTATTCTACCAACTTTGCATCTTTCGTCTCCCATTCCCACGTATTTGGAAGATAACCAACGCGGAGTCTCTAAAAACCTTCAAATTACGTATTTTCCTTTCAATGGCCTCCCTTAGCCCCAATATGCAAGCCTCATATTCTACCATATTATTAGTGCAGGAGAACTTCAAACGGCTAGTGAAGGGGTAATAATCTCCTTCTAGTAAAATCAAAATTGCCCCAATACCACGCCCTAAAGAATTTGCAGCACCATCGAAGTCCAAGGCCCATGATTCTGTTGGAGCCTCAACATCTTCCAAGATACACATCAGCCCTTCGTTAGGGAAATTAAAATTTAAAGCCTCCTAGTCATTACAAGCGCGACTTGCCAAAAAGTCAGCTATGGCACTCCCCTTTATTGCTTTCTAGCTTTCATATTGGATGTCAAATTCTGACAATAGCATTTGCCAACGCGCTAATCTTCCCAACAGGACTAAAGCTTCCATCATGAACTTTAATGCATCCAATTTTGAAATTATCCACGTAGTGTAATATAACATATATTGCCTTAGCCTCTTAGCTGCCCATACCAAAGCACAACATAGCTTTTCTATTGAGGAGTATCTAGTCTCGCAGTCAGTGAACTTCTTGCTACGGTAATATATTGCCTTTTCGCACACAACCCATAGAGTTTTCATACACCGTTAGGTATATAATCATGGTTTCCTAAAAACTGCTGGTACTAGCACATGAGGATTAGTTTACTACTCCTTAATCTTTTCTAGGGCTACCTGACATTCTTCATTCCTTGTTCGTAGACTATACTTCTTGAGTAGCCTAAATATTGGATCGCACTTGTCAGTCAGCTAAGAAATGAAGCGAGCAGTGTAGTTTAATTTTCCCAGACAACCCCAAACTTTCTTCTGTCTTTGAGGTGGTTGGAGCTCCTATATGGCTTTTATCTTGTCTATATCAATCTCTATTCCTCTCCTGCTCACCACAAAGCCTAATAATTTTCCAGATGTAACCCCAAATGTTCACTTGCTTGGGTAAAGCTTTAGTTGGAATTTCCTCAACCTTTGAAAATGTTTCTCTAAGTTCACCAGATGCTCTTCTTCAAATCAGGATTTGGCGATCATATCGTCCATGTATACTTCTATTTCTTGATGCATCATGTCGTGAAAAAGACTAACCATGGTTTTTTGGTAAGTTGCCCCTGCATTCTTCAGACCAAAGGGTATCACCTTATAGCAAAAGGTTCTCCAAAGTGTTATGAAGGTGGTCTTTTCCATATATTCTGGGCACATTTTAATTTGGTTATACCCGGAGAACCAATCCATGAAAGTGAAAAGGGAGTGTCCAGCTATGTTGTCCACTAACGTGTCGATGTGTGGCAACGGGAAATTGTCTTTTGGGCTTGCTCTATTGAGGTCCCTATAGTCAACGCACATGCATACTTTTCCATCTTTTTTAGGAACTGGGACAATGTTAGCCACCCATTTTGGATATTTTACCATTTTGAAAAACCCTGCATCAAATTGTTTTCTTACTTCGTCTCTAATCTTTAAGAGTATCTCGGCTTTCATCCTTCTAAGCTTCTACTTTACAAGCTTGCATTCTACCCTTATTGAAAGATGATGTACAATAATATCAGTATCGAGGCTAGGCATGTCTTGATATGACTAGGCAAAAATATCTTTGAATTCCTTTAAGAGCTCAATCAGGCTTTGTCGAGTATTAGTTGTAATAGTGGTGCCAATCTCCACCTTGCGCCTTTCTTCTTATGTGCCAAGGTTCAAAATTTCCAACTCTTCCTTATGGGTTAGAATCTGTTTCTCTTCTCTTTCTACCACTCTGAGCAAATCATTTGGCAAATCATATTCTTCCTCTTCATCAACATTCTTGACTTCTTCTAAGCATAAAGGTAGTTCAAAATCAACCTCAGGGTTAGACCTAGAATCATTTAAATCATTGATATCTGAAGACATGTAAAGAAAATGGCAAGGAATATATACAAAGAAAAGAGATGAACAGATGAATGGAATGATTTATTTTTAGTTTTGCTTTGTGGTTGCTTATGAAAGAATTTGCCACATAAAGTTTGTTGAAAGAAAATGCATCCTTATTGAATTTGAAATTAAGAGTTTAACATAGGCCCTTTACATAAGATCCCTAATTTCCTTCGGGCCTTAGGCAAAAGGGTTGGTTTTGAGAATTACTCTAAAACTATCTCAAAGACTACATGAATTTCTTTAGCAGTCTAGTTGTCAAGTTTAGAGCAGGGACGAATCATAGACTGCACTTGTTCTCTCCTTCCTCTCCCGTTATAGCTTTGATGCTTAGCTTCTGAAATGCTTCACATAGGTCATTCTTTCCTCTCTCCTCTTCATTATCTTGGGCATTTGGGTCCAGAAGGCCTCCAAATCTGAAATTTTGGCTCAGGGGTGGAAATGTCATATGCTCCCACTCAATTTCTTCCCCTTTTAGTCTTGCCCAACTTTTTTCTTGGTGCTTTCTAATTTCAGCCTTTCTCTGCAAATCGTTGGGTTTAAAACCCAAATTGGTCTTTCTTTGCTGGGATTACCACAGGATTCAACCTCCTTTGGTGTCTCTTCTTGAATCATTTTCCATCTTCAGCACCTTTTCCGAGAGTTTACTTCACTTGCATCTTTGCGAAGTTGGATAGTTCTGGCTTCAGTACTTTACTTCCCTTAGTGACAAAGGTTGCATTGACTAGCTCCAATGTCCTAAAGTGGCACTCGAGCGCACCCTCAGCTACCTCGATGTAGGGTGCATCAGTAGCTATTGGTGCAATGATTTCCTCATCTGCACCAATTGTTACTAATTGTCCATCATTCACGAATTTCAGTTTCTAATGAAGGGTTGAAGGTAAAGTACTCTTCGGTGGCCTTTGGTGCAGATTTTTGTTCTTCGGTGGCTTGGCATAGAACCAATTCTTCTTCACCTTGCGTATGTTGAACAGAGCCAAGTACTCTTCGAATGTGGGCATCATATCTTCTCCATTGAAGGTAAAGTAGCAATACCCTGGATTCCATAACTGGATTAGCGCCTTCAAGAATTTCTCATCGACCTTCACATATAGCAAATACGCTGTCTTCGTAAGTTTCAGAGAACAATTGCTTGGTCTCATAGTTAAAGTGTTCCCATATTTTTTGTAACTCTTGCACATCATTCTTCTTGACACTATATGGGCATATTCTTATGTCTCTGCCTCATGATTAGCTATCAGACTGTCTCCAAACGCTCGCTGATTAACTTCAGACCAGTGACAGACCTTTGCATTTTCATCTTCAAACTTCAGGAACCTTCCATCCATGATAACAACTTTTCTAATTAGGAAAATAGTTTTAAGAACCAATTTAATACCCCAAATCATGTCCTAGTAACATGTCATAAACTAATTAGAGCTTAATTGTACAAACAATTTACAAATTTGAAGAATTAATTAAACCTGGTGACTAAATTAGATGGATTGATAAAGAAGTAGCCTAATCATTAAGGATCAAATAGTAACAAATTGTAAATGTAGAATTGCATGCAATAAGGATGAGTAATTGAGGATTTATGAAGCAATTAGACCATAATTTGCCAAGTGGAGGCAAATAGTCAAGCCATATGATAACAACATGGCCATGTGGCCATCTTTCTATCATCTTCTCCACTCCACCTCCCTCCACCTTGGCCGAACCATACTCATCCATTAGGAGAAAGAAAGCTTCATATATTACCTCCAAATTCATGCTTCTTCGTTCAACCTTGATCAAATTTAGCTTGGAGAAGGTATAATGCTTGATTTCAACTTGTTATAGATTGTTTGAACCTTGAGATTTTGATGTTCTTGTTGCCTAGATTGATTAGGATGATTGTTATGCGTGTTAGGATCATGTTAGCTTCAATTTGAACTTGAAATTGTGAATACTAGTAGCCAATTTGATAAAGGAAATATATATGGTTGCTGGAAATTTGAGAAATGTGTATATGGTTGAAAACAGCTTGATTAGGGATTGTTTTACTAGTGAAAATGTTTAAGCATGTTAATTGAATATAGAACCCTGTTTTGATCATGTTGGTAGATGAATTGAATATTGAATAGAATAGATAAGTTGCTAGAAAATGAATGCACCTAATTGGATTAGTTAAATTAGGTAATGGACTACTCAATTGGTAAATTGGATGTGTAATGTTGATCAAATAGATCAAATTGGGTTCAACCTGATAATGCCCTATTTTAAGCTCATTGCAAGGTAAATTAGATTGACCTAGACATGTAAGAACATGAAAATGAATTGAATTACCATGTTAGAACCTTGTTAAAATGAGTTAAGAAGCTAGAAATTCAATCTAGTGTAATCTGACCAGAATGCTCTGTTCTGGGCAGTAACTTTGGAAAATCACTATAAATTGTATAAAATGAATTTAAGGCTGGAATTTTTATGGACAGGACCTTGATATGTCTAAATTCATTAGGAGAAAACAGAACTGAATTCTAGGTTGTAGAATGAATTGTAGAGAAGAAACACTAGGGACAGTGCAAACTGTCCAGTGTAGCAAATTACCCTGTCTTTAAGTTAAAAACTGTATTAATTGGAAAAGAACTAAAATGCAAGACTTATATGGTTATAAATACAATTACATTAGCTTTCCAACGGTGTAAACCAATTGAAATTCTGACGTACGGAATGAAAATTAGGAATGATTAAGTGAATAGAGTGCAAGCTGCCTGGCAGTAGCAGTATAGGTAATTGTACACTATTTTGTGGCAATTTGTAAACTGTTTTGTAAACAGTTTTAGGACATTGATTCTGCCCTGTTTTACATGAACTAGAGTATAGATAAGTGTAGTTAAGTGTAATGGAGAATGTTTATAAACATGCTGCCAAATTTGTGTATGTTGTATACTTGTAACCTTACCTTGATTGAATGATCATATGAACTTGTCTTGACATGTTTGTACTTGTGTAATGTGTTAGAACCATGAGTGAACTTGGTGGAAGAGGATAGAGTCAATCATCCTAAAGCCAAGAACAGAGGAGTGTGGATCCAAGACTAGCTAAGCTTGGAGTATTGTGAGTGTAGTTATCTCTAGGGTTAGGACTAGGTCCTAACCAATGCATACTTGTTTACATTCTTATAATGTTAAATGCACCTAATTATGGACTTGACTTAATAAGGGAAGAATGACTAGTAATGCATGAAGTTTGATCACATCTTGAATACATGTTTTATTCGAATGCTAAGCATGTTTAAGTAGTACATTGGTGCTTGTATGCAACATGTTGCATGTGATCGAATGCTAGAGAACTTGCTTGAGATATTATCTCATCTTGATGAAATGAAACATGAGAATTACATGATATGTGAGCTATGGCTCAATTGGCCTAAGGGCCTAAAATGAAATGAACTTGCTTGACATGATCTTGAACTTGATAATCTTGTATAAATGGTAAATCAAACAACCTTGGCAGCTAGTTGGACTAGGTAAAAGGGCATGCCTTAGAGTCTAGAGCTCATTGTGTTAGGGTGGACTACGGTCCAGGGCTAAGGCCCCTATTTGGCGACAGACGGAGGGTACGTATGTGGTCTTTGGTGACAGTAGGAGGGTTGACCAGAACTACAGTGCATCTTGTGGCGACAGTTGGTTGGAGACTCGGTTACTTATACAAACTAAGTGCCAAGGGGGTTGTTTAATTGATAACACATGTAATAACAATCCTAAAACACATGTGACTTGTCTTGAAAGCTATGAATAGTATGTTACTTGACATGAAAGCCATGAATTGTATGTTACTTGTCATGTAAGCATGACTTTCTTGATTACTTGTTTTGTAAGCATGATGTGCTTGATTTTGGATATGAATACATAAAGTATGATTCCATATTCTTGTTCCTTGATAGCCGAATGTTTGAAATCCCTAGCTAGGATTATCTTGATGCTTGAAAGCCTTAGCTAGGATCATTCTAATGCTTAAAACCCCTAGCTAGGTTCATTCTTGTTTAAATGACACAAAACTTGATATAATAAATGGTTAGAACTAGTACTACCTCACTAAGTACATTCTTGTACTTATCACTCTTGTTTCATTCTTCCCAACTACAGGATAAAGGATTCGACTGTTGCTTGATCTTGAAGCCTGATTACTTGAGCTCGAAGCAAGTCACAAGCATTGCCTAAGTATGGTTTCATACTTGTTTTGTATATCTCCTAGATTGGTGGCACTAGATTGTATAGAGTTTAGCTTGATCATGCATTTTGGTACATGTATATATTGTTCTTGTATGGGCCTATTATGTCATGATCTTGGATGACATTATGAAACATGTAATGAACTTAAATTTCATATAATGGAATGTTGTTTGCTGCGCATATGATGATACAAATGAAATGATCAAGTGTTGATCTAGTTATCTTTGAAACAATTTGAATGCCTTGTTTATGTACATGTGTATGCTTGAATTAAAAGTAGAATGTGATGAACCATGTTGCTTGATCTACCATTCGAATGCTTTATGTCTTGTATGAATATACCATGATGTAGGTATTGTTGTGTGTTTGGATGATGAAAGGCAATTGGTCTATATGTTTGAAAAGTAGTTACATGCAAGTGTATGTTAACATGATCATGTTTAGTAATCTAGGTATGAAATGTTATATGTATTATATCAAGGAACATTGAAATAAAATGAAAGCATGTTGTATAATATGGTCATTCGAATGATTAAGGTATAAGATGAAGCTATTGAATCATGAAAGTAGTAACTTCTAATGAAAGCATGAAAGGAAATAATTTAGGAGCCTAATCGAATGGTTTAGGATGTCTTGAAATGCATAAATAAGTTTGCTTGTATGAAGCTTGTTAGTTAAGTAACTCATCTAATAGGGATGAGTTATCAAATCATGCCTTGTTTGCTTGTATTGTTTGCATGCCTTGCCTTGCCTTGCCCTTGCTTAAGTAATGCTCCCGAGCAGGTTTGCTACTAGCTTAGGGTAGGGGTGTTACAACCAATCTCTTCTTGATATGTAATGATGATGCATGCAAAACAACAGAACAAAGGGAAAGGATTAGAGATAAGAGAACAAGAAGAGTCCAAAATAATTTTGTTACATAAATAATTATGGGCAGTTATTCCAACACTCCAGGACATGTCTCCACAGATTATTGTTTCGAAATAATTTTGACCAGACAGAAAGACCCTAGGTTTTCCACATGGCTCTATTGGGGTAGGCTCTAGATTCTCAAACATGGTTTGGTTCTAAAAGGGCACTCGTTTCATCCTTGTTGTCCCCTACTAAGGGTAGCAAGGCCCCTGGTTATCACCTATTATAGGCTTCAAACGATCCAAGTTCAACTCAGGAGGACTCACTTCCTATGTCTTCACAAAGGATCGGTATCCTTACAATGACATAAGACATATGAGTCCCGAAGTTACTTGCTAGGCTTATACGGAGAACCAGTATTCTCATATGAGCAAAGCGTTTTCCCCTCACTTAAACAAATGGGACAAGCTCGGGTATAGAGCTTTTGAACAATTTTGGAATGCGTAAAATAGAATTATATTCATTAAACGGGTGAATAAATTGAAAATTTTGTGAACTTGCAAATTCCATTTTTTTAGAAAAACATTTTTGAAACCAATTTGTGGCTTGATCCTCTTTTGTTTTTTATTTAAAAACAAAAACTTCCCCAACGGAGTCGCCAAGCTGTCCCCACCCCTTTTTAGGAGGCCAGACATTTTTAAAACTAAAACACAGAGTGGCCACCAATCTTTTTTTTAAAAAAAGTGTGATTGGATCACTTTTAAAACAAGGTTATTTTAATAAAATGTTTTATTTATTAAAATAACATTTTTGGCCTATGGAAACCAGAAAATAGGTTTGGGTGTCGATTACGTGTGGGGAAGGGTTAGCACCCCCACAATGCCCAAAATTTTGTACCTTATTGATTTGAAAAGGAAAACGTTTTCAAAATTGGAGTCTGCAAGTTCACAATATTTCGATTTATTCGTCTATTTAATGAATGTAAGTCTATTTTAACGGCCTTACTGCCCAAAAAATGAACTCTAATCACCACCAACACTCCTGGCGCTAACCCGTCATTTCCTTTTGGTAAAACACCACATTAATTGATTTTCACTTTTTAAACAAACCAACAAAGACAATTAAATGTGTTAAAGTTTTTTAATTAGTGATTAATAAACCTAAAATATCTGCATTCATTTTACCTATTAAGGTTCAAGTAAAATTAAGTGTGCTTTATTTAAATATGAAGGAAATTTTACAACACATATGTCTCTAATTTAAGTTGTTAAGAACCTATTACTAGGGCTTTTTTTTAAAAAAATACACATATATACATGATAACATATAAAAAGGTAATTAAATTACTGAAGAACAATGAAAATAAGAAAATGGATGATAAAATTAACTATTATTTTTAAAAGAAATCTGAATTAAGGACTGAATTGAAAGGAAAACAAAATGTGATGGTTGAACTGAAAGAGGAAAAGAATTTAGTAGTCAATTTAGAATGAAAAACATGAAATTGAAATAATGGAAAACTGAAAAGCTACAATATAAGACCCACAAAAGAATGGCGTGGGTTGAAGGGTGGATACTGGTCGAGTCTTGGGTTGGTATTTAAATCTAAAATCAGAAACAAAATTCCTTTCTTCCTTTTCTTTCCAAATGGATTGAACCGACTCTCTTTATTTTCTCTAAAGTGTTCTTCATGAACTGAAGAACACGATGAACATCCGTTGTGCCAGCCACCATTGCCGGGGGTGAAAAATTTCCAGAAACCTTTTTTAAAATGAAAAAACACCCCAAAATCTTTGAACCTTCTTTCCTTTAAGCAAATTTCCAGAAACCAATGAGCGTAAAATATATATCCTTCATCGAGGACACTGCCTCGGCCACCATGCACGGCGACGACTATCAAAAAAAGGATTAAATTATCCCATACTCTTAATTATCATGCACATATTGAAAGAGAGAAGAAAAGATACCAGAAACTTTGCTTGCTTTATTCCTCTAAAAAATGCTTGAATACAATTGCTTGCTTTAATCTGAATGCTTTTGTATATCTAGTTGTGCTCTATCTTGTGTTTATTGTGTGTGATTCGTGTGTAATTGTGTTGTGTATATGGAATTATAGTAGTTTATATAGTTACAAGAAATGCTTGATTTGAAATCATGAATCCCTGATAATCACCCGAATTGCTTCTGTCTCGATCCTTATTTTTAGCTGGTTGCCATTGACTCATGATTTTCTTCTGTCTTGATCCGATTTCACCTTGATTCTTGCCTCAGCTTCAATTTAGGGATTAGGTTTTCTTTGCCTTTGTTGACTTTGCTCCATTTTAGGGATTTAATCCCTTTTGTTTCCTTTTCCATGTTTCTGGTGACTTCAACGCCGGTGAGGAAGAATTGGTGAAGGAATTAGCTTGGGCATTCATCAAAGAAGGTGAACCGGATGCTGGAAAGCGAAACGACGAGCGCATGGCTTCCACACGCGGGTGATGATCCAAGTGCCCTACTCTGGAGCGATCTAGACCATTAGATTGCTCCCCGGTCGAGTGGCTAGGAGAATGCGACGCTTATCCTTCTTCTTCTTGGCGCGATCTATGCTGTTGGGCCAGTCCCTCGATCCAACGGTCTTCCTTTGGCTGTGCACAAAACAACTAGATGGGCATTAGGGTTTAGTTTTGTTTAAATTGGGTCGAACAGGCCCCCTTTTGTATGGACATATAACTTATTTTAATGGACATGTAACTTGTTTTTTAAATGGACTCTTTTAATTTAATGGACTTGTATTTTATGGGTTTTATACAAATGGATTGCTTATGTATTTTAATACAAATAGTAGCATACAAAATAAGAATAATAACAATAATAATAATAATGAATAGAATGATAATTAAACCTAATAATATTAAAGAAAATAATAATAATAATATAACAACAAAATGCAAAGGAAATCAAGTGAAAAATCAGTGATAACAGGGTGCAGTGCAATGATACCCAAAAATTGCCACTAAAACTGAAAGATCTTGGGAGTTTCACTATTCCCCGCACGATTGGCAATATATTCATGGGTAAAGCATCATATGATCTGGGAGCCAGCATAAATCTAATGCCAATGTCAGTCTTGAAGAAACTTGGTATTGGAAAAGCAAGGCCTACCACAGTAACACTTCAGCTGGCAGATCGATCTTATGCACATCCCAAGGGTAAGATAGAGGACATGTTGGTAAAGTTAGATAAATTTACATTCCCAGTTAATTTCATTATTTTAGAATATGAGGTTGATGTTGATGTCCCGAGAATATTGGGAAGACCATTTCTTGCCACGAGTAGGACCTTAATGATAAAAAGGTGAGCTTACTATGTGTTTCAATGACTAGCAAGTTACGTTTAACGTATTTCAAGCTCTTAAGTCTGCAGATGAACCTGAGGAATGTCAAGCTATTAAGCTGATGGAGTCCCTTGTCAATGTGGACATAGCACAGTTTTGCCAGGGCACATATGTTGATTCCATGGAGCAGGATGATGAAGATAGGATGAGTGAAAAATATGAGGGACCAACCATGCTGAATTATGACGTGAGTTATTACAGGAGATCTAAGCCACTTGTGTTGGCTGGCAGAGAGATCAGAGCACCAAAGCCATCTAGTGGGGAGCCGCCGAACTTGGAACTGAAACAATTACCAAGTCACCTCAAACATTCCTCGACATCAAAGGAAAAAGGATCGGCAAAGCCTAAGCACTGTTGGGGTGTTGAGTTTAATCAAATGGTCTCTAGACCTACAACAAAGACATTTTTTGGTTTTCTAAAGTGGTTGTTCAAAACCACAATGGCAAAATATTCTCTTTCATTGTGCAATCGAAAGTTTAGAATACTCAAAGGAAAACAATCCTTCAGCTTTCTATGTTGTTATTCAAACAAAGATTGCCACAACCTACCTTCTGCCAACCAAGGGCGAAGGAATAAAACACTATTGGGAAGGAAGCTAGATTAATGTCAAGAAGACCATTCTCCTTGCGGACATTCAATAAATTTTTTCCAACCCAGTCTGATCATTGCAAATATGTTTAGGAGAATTATTTTCTTTTCAGCACTTAGGATATCTCAGTTTTAATGTTTTAGTTTTTTGTTTTATTTCATTTTCTGTTTTGAAAGGTCTTTAATTCTTAGCACATGAAATTTTACCAAGAGACCATGCCAAGTTCTGTTTCTAAGACACCCAAGGCTGAATTGACCACTTAATTGCAAGTTGATGTTGTGGCATTACTCTTCCAAATCTATCAACGCTAAGAGTTTCTCCTTTAAAAGCTACAAAAGGCCGATGAACAAAACCTGACACTCTGGCAGTATATTGGGGATAGAGAACATGCGCTAAAAAGGAAGGATACCACTATATCAGTATCACCACCCACCAAGATTCTGCCATGATTGATGATCTGAAGCCACAACTAAAGAGGAAGAAGTCGGTGGCACCGAAACGAGGATCCTTCCTCCAAAGAAAGACTCACTCCACTCGCCAAAATCAATCCTCAAGGGAGTCCTCATCCCCTTAACTCCTTACATTCATGTTTTTCATCTCCAGGATGCATTACATTTTTACATATGTGCTCTCATGCATTGAGGACAATCCATACCTTTAGTTTGGGGGTATGTGTTGCCTCACATTTGTTGCCATGACATTCATTTTTATGTTTATGTATGCATTATCTTATTGTCATATAGATAGAGTAGAACCATGCATACCAGACCATTAAATTTTTTTTGCCAAACAGCATCATGACGTGAACCCAAATTTAATGCCAGAAGAAGAAACCCTTGGTGAATAAAAAATAAAATATGGAAAAATATTGGAAAATATCTAATTAATATATTGAGGGTTTTGGTAAACTCAAATTGATAAAATAAATTCGGATTAAAAGACATTTTAGTTTGGTGACTAAAATGTAAAGGTTTCAAAACTATTTTGGTGACTAAATCGTAAAAGGGTCAAAAATTAGAATCTTTAAGGAGCTAATCTACCAATGTTTTTGATCAAACTTTTCCCTTAATTTAGGCTATTTTTAAATGGATTTTGAATGATTATTAAATGGAAATAAAATAGATTTAATTAAATTGGTTTTTAAGAGTTAATTCACTTTCCTCACGTAACTACTTTTGCTCTCAACTTTTCTCTCAATTTTCCCATCAGCCCAACTACTTTTCTTATTTCAAAATGATCAAGAATCAACTCTTTTTTATCTCATTTTGATTCCTCAATTGATTCCTTTGATTTCTACATCAAACCTTACTTGTTTTCTTGGAGATTTCACTCAAGTCATGCCAATTAAGGGAGAAGCCAACGATTAGAGGTAATTTTCATTTTTGTCCTCTAATCAAAGGTTCTTTACTGAAATTCCCAGGTTCTTGATCCTTTACAATTGATTTTTGATATGTGTTGATGATTAAATCAAGATTAATAGTGAGTTTTAATAAGAAATTGTTAAAACTTTGTTATGAATGTGATTTGTGGTGATCTAGATGGATTTAGATCATATTAATGATGTGATTTAATGCTATAAAGATGGATTTGTAATAGAAATCCTGAAACTAATTGAATTGCTAATTTTCTAGCTTGTAAATAGTTAGATTTTAAGGTGCTTTTAGTATTATGAGTTTACTGGAGGTATAAGGTGGGCTTGGAAATGATTCTTGATGTTAATTGATGTTGCTGAGATGATTAAATTGTTAGGTTTTGGCTAGGTTTTGTTTAGATGAAGTTTTGTATAGTTTTCGGTTGTTTTCGGATGGCGTTTGGTGGAGTTTGGATGTATGTTGCTGGAAATTGATATTGCTGGGATTTTAGATGCATGATGATGCGTTAATCCTCTATTATTATGTGGATAAAATAGGGCAGATCAATCTGGTAGCATTTGGTACAGTGTTGGAAGCGTCAGACGCTTGATTTCATATCAGTATGTGGAGTTTTGCATAGTCGGTGAGTGGAACTGTGTTTCAAAGCTTTTAAAAGGTTTGAAAAGTTATCTTGGGATTTTAACTAAAGCCTAACAAGCTTGGTTTGACTCGGAAGTAAGTAAATGGCGATTTTCTCTCGACTCTTCTCTTTTGGTCCATATTGTTTAAGAATATGTTTTGATGTCAAACATGATTTGTTATCTATTGTTTGTACTTGATTTTCCATTAGAAATGCATTGCAAATGTTATAATATATGGTAGCCTATGAGACTTGGCAAATGGCTTCTAAAATGGGAACACACATTCGTTTACAAACATGGCTTATGCAAAGGTAAATGGTTTGATTAATGCATATGGAAAAACAATAAGGTAATATGGTTTCAAAGTACATATTGGCTTAGTGGCAAAGAATTAAATGTTATCAGATATAGTTGGCATGACATAGGGTTTAAAGTGCACTGTAATAAGTCGCCTCATGGTTCATTGAGCGTGTGGGATGCCATCATGTTTTTCTCTGACCATTTAGAACTGCAACCGTTGAGAAATGGGATACCACTATATTTTTCTCCGATTAGTGGATATAAAGGTTTGTTTAAAGGAACCACCATGGAAATCTGAGTATTCGATGAGTTTTCTATAAAATGAGATGTTACGGTTTTGGTAACTCTAATGACAATATATGAAATAATGTATCATGATAGGATTTAAAAGGCTTTTGCCTTGTGATAAAGGATTATGATTCTCTTTAAGCTATGTAGAGGAATGTTTATGCGTGAGAAAGCTTAAATTGAGGTTTTGCATATGTGATTATGCTTGTAAATCGTGGTACATGTCTATGCGTATGATATGAGATGTTTGAAAGCTATGCATAATGTTTTAGAAGGTTTTACAAATGACATTCTTCCATCAAAGATTGTTTTTGTATTCATGTTTTAATGCATTAATGAATGATTTTGAGCTTCCCTCACTAAGCATCTCGTGCTTACGCTCCATTCTCATCCTTGCAGACAAGTAGACTTTTTGAGGGAAGCATTTGAGCAAGGGGAACATCCCAGAACTTGGTTTGCAAGTATGATTTTAAATAAGTGAATTTTGTAGCAATAAAGGGGCAACGTGTCCTTGAGTATTTGGGAGACTTGTATTTGTTACTCCCTATTTTTGAGGAAGTTAATCTACTGTCGTGGATGAGTTTTCTGGTGTTTAAATCTTGAAATTGGGCTTGAGATAGATTTTGCATGTTTGGGTAGAGATCATGCCTATAGTTATTTGCTAATGCTTCCCATGCTATGCTTGATTGCCTTGCTTCCGTGGTATGATGATATTTGATTTCCTTTAGGGTTATATGATGTTTACTTGGTGTTTGAGTATCATATCTTTTAGCCAAAATGTCATATATTAGACCAAGAGGTCATTAAAGGTCAAGTCGTACCGACACAGGTCCCTTGGGATTGGTACGCGGGGCCGTGAAAGGCTTAGGGGTGTGCAAAGTAGCACAGGCGTATCAATATGCCTAGCCTCATATCGGTATGCATTTTAGCTACTAGAAGCTCAAGTTTTGAAACTAAGGCACTAATATCGATACATGGGGGACCGTACCGATACTCTTTGAGAAATGGAACTCGTATCGATAGGGGCATGTTACGTATCGATACTGAGTCTGTTAATTTTTGGTAAATATGAGTTGAAGATTGTTTTTCTTACATTCTAGTCCATGTTTCTTGTACATGCAATTAAATGAGTTTAGATGATCGTTTGATGATGAAATTTGACGAGTATGCATGTAACATGACTCATTAAGGCCCAGTAATCTCAAACTTAATTAAGTCCTCACAGATTTTAAGATTTGCAATCTGGTCCCTAAAGCATAAACCCGCTTAATTAGATGTCAAATCGACGTTCGATTTCTTTGAGATTTAATCTGTTGCCAGCATGTACACCATAGGGAATAATAAAGTATCTAGACAAGATAAAAAGGAAAAAATGGATAGTTTTCAAAGAAATTGTCTTCGGGTTTGTTTTAGCAAACGCAATGTAGTTCGCTTTGTTCGATCTGGCGTCTAGGCCAGGTTGAGGGGGTTACAAAGTGAGTTAAGGGATACTAGATGTAAATCGCCCATACTTCATGCATGCTTCATGACCTTAGGTTAGAGTTATATTTCTCCACTTAAAATTGCTTTGAGTTCTGTTGGCATTACTACTGTAAGATATTTGAGAATAGAACTACGGCCAGATTTTGCTTGATAGCTTGTGCGGTTAATCAAAAAAATTTTCTGAGGCACTGTATTCTAATTTAGAGTTTTTGTTTTGCATTACTTGAGGACAAGCAATGAGCTAGGTTTACAGGTGTGTTAACTCCTCAAAGTTACTACTTTTCACGTATATTTTGCAATGCTATTGCTGGACTTTGAGTATATATTTGTGCATTTAGCTAGTAAGTGCATGAATTTGCATATAGGAGTTAAGGAATGTTTTCATCGCAAGAGTAAAGGGGTATTTTTTTACTTTGGTGGCAGGTCAGGAGCAATTGGCAGGAGTAGGAAGGAACATGAGGAGCATATGAGAAATACCGAGTGCAGTTAGCAAATGCAAGAGGAGAATGCCAAGCTTGGTTGGCAAAAGAATAAAGAACAATGACGTTAGCCCTAGTTACTATAACGCGTGGATATCGCGTCCAAAGAATGGGGCACCAGAAATTCAAGATTTTAACCTAACCCTAATTAGGGCTTTGCTAGCGCCTATATAAAGGAGTTCAAGAATGAGCAAATAAGGAGCTAAAGCCGCGAAGAGAAGAGAAGGGTAGAAGCAACTTGGGTAGATTTGCCAAGAGCTCTTGATCCATTGAAGGGATACATCAGAAAAACTCATTTCTTTTTTATCTCTTGAATTTATTTCTGGTTTTTGTGAACATGAATCAAAATGATGATTTGTTGTTAGTTTCCCCAGTCATACTAATCTATTACATTGGCTAAGGGTGTTTGTGTGAACGCTTAGCATTTTTAGCTTTTAATAAATACGTGTTTTGGCATTATTGTCTATTTCACATGTGCTTACATTTCATATATTTATTGTCATTGACAGTTGGCATTGAATGCTCATTATCCCTTGATATCTTAACAGACTTAGGAGATAGCGAATTAATTGCCAAATACTAAGGAGAGAAACTTCAATATAAGATATTCATGTAGATGAACTTACACCTGAAGTGATTCTACCCCTTATGAGTAAAGATTGAATCTTCACCAAGTTAATTGTTTGAAAACTCGTTATAGACATATAAGTGTTAAAAGTAATTAACTTAGGGTATTGCAATCGACAGAGGTAATATTAAGTTAAAATCCGCTCGACATTAAAACCAAAGTTTAGTGTTATTAGTTGTTGCCTTTGCTAGCGTGAAATCCAAACATCCATTTCCAAGCCTTCCAATCATCGTTACACCAGTTGTTTGCCAATCTGCCTGGATCTTTACTTCATTTTCCTTTATCATTTTAAATTCTTTAGTTCTTTTATTTTTACACGTTACCTCAATCATTTGCTATCACCTTTATTTTCTAGTTCACAAGTATTAATTGTGACAATTAATTCCTGGACAATCAAGTGGAGACGATACTCACTCACTACTTTATTACTTGCTGACCACTTATACTTGCACGTAAAAGACATATTATTGGCATTATTTCATGAATTGACAAGCAAAATACTTAATCTTTTGCCATGCGATATTTCGTCAACATGAGGAGATTCAACAACAAATTTGTAATAAGATAAATGGGTTGAAGCTCTTAAAACCCCCCAATTTCTTTAAAAATCCATTTGTAGAAAAACTCACATTTCCACAAGATATTACTCTTTTCTTGAAGCTCGTGAGATTGGGGAAAAGATACTTAAAATTTGAGTCTTGAATAGAATAAATGATTAGGAAAGCTTTGATCTTTGTTGTTGGAACATGGCTTGAAAAAAGAAAGGAAGAAAAGAGTGTGTGGGAGAAGAAAGATGAAGAGAAAGTGGGTGATCTCACCTTGCCTATTTTTTTCACATGGAAGCCAAGAGAACATAAATGAGTGTTCAACCTTTTATTTGAAAAGTGTAAAATTACAACATAAAACCTCCTAGTTTCTCCCCTATTCACAAATTGGTCACTATTCAAGCCTTTTAAGCTTAATTCTCACCCAATAGAGCCCAAACCTGGCCCAAAGGGTTCAATTACTCAAACCAATCCAAAGGTCCATAAGCCCAGGTCAACACCCAATGTTCACTTAGAAATTTTAGGTCGTTATAAAAATGTTACAAGTTTTAGTAACATTTCATGCTGCAACCTAAATTCATGCGTAAGGACATGTTTCGTTATTATTATTGAACCTTTAAATTGCGTTTCAAAACTCATGACATAAAACCCAAAAAGTAACCAGATTTAGTAACATTTCATGTTGTAATTTTTCACGATAAGTATTGAACCACTAAGTTTCGAAACGTATTCCATCAAGCCTATAAAGTTAAAGATTTTGGAAACAATTTAGGTTAACTTACATATCACTAAGTCCATTGTTCTCAATTCAGAACAACAATCAACTTGAATCCATGAAATGTTCATTTCTCTAAAGGAAAAAGTTGATTACAACATAACATAGCCATGAAATAATCAAAATAGCCTTGTACAACATTGCATCGTTCTTCAGCTTTATTGTTTTGATTTTAAATTTTTCTTTAACCTTCTCTAGCTTTTTCTTCAACCTTCTTACTTCATCCATATTCACCATTTTCTTCGATTCAACATTCTCAATTCGAATTTCCATGTTTTCAGCCAATAACATTTGAACTTGAATTCTCAATTCATCATTGTCATTTGAATTTCTATCATCATTGTCAATCCATTTAAAGAAATCACACTGGCTCTACAAATATGAATAAAACAAATAAATCATTCATTGAATCACCTAAAACTCAAACACTAAACTAACACTAAACACAAATAAACTTATTACCTTTTGACTTCTAGCACATCCATAAATCTCTTCCCTTTGCTCCATGTAATAGTTGAAATGCAAATTACTGATTTAATCCACAATTACAGTGAACAAGGTTTCCTTCAGCATGTGATTTAGAATTTCTAGTAGACATCGTTGAAAAAAATGACTCAAATAGTTGAAAAAAATCAAGGCATAAAGGCCCGTTTGGGCCCCTAAAGTATACATTTTTCCCGAACAGCGCCCTAAAGTATTTCTTGGGATGTTGTAGCCCTGAACTAAAAATTGTTACTCGTTTTGGCCCCTCCATTAGATGTTGTTAAAAATATTTCTAAGCCAATCAGGTTACACCATGTGGCCAGTTAATTTTGAATTTATAATAAGTATAGTAATCAACCAAAAATAGGTAAATAATAAATAAATAATATTAAAATATTCAAAATAAACTAGGTTTGTTTTGCCCCCTAAACCATACGCACGATTATAATGTCTTCCTCTTTTTACTTTCTTTCTATTTTTCTCGAAATATTCATTGAAATCGGTTTGAATGTTGGTGAATCTTGTTGAATCTCAACGAAAGCAATTAGTTCTCTTCCACCTAAAATCGTTTTGTTTTCCACTAAACTAATTTTTTGTCTGTAAACCCATTCTTTAAAATTTGATTTCAAAAAATCTAAATCAATTTTGTTGATCGGAAACCCAATTTAAAAAATTTGGTGTTTCAAGCTTGTTGTGTGAACCCTTAATTGTTTGCTATAAACCCTAAATCGATTTGGTGGGGAAAGCTAAAAGGTAAGTTTGAAATGATATATATGTTATGTTTTGGGTAGAAGAAAACAATTTTTATACTCTGGATTAATTTATTGCTTTATATTTGATTGTGATAGAGAGGTTGAAGTTGTCAAAAATGAGCTAGTAGGAATTGAAGATAAAGCCATAATAAGGTACTTTTTATTAGTGGCCTTGACAAACAAAGACAAAGCAAAAATCTAAAAAGTAATTTATAATGTTTTTAATGTTTTTGGATATTAGTAAAACATTATTTACAATACACACAAGTGTGAGGCATATTGTCTACTATTCCAGCTGCATGTGGAATTTTTTTTTAGTTTAACTAATAAAATATAAATTTGTTTGTTTGATATTGCTTAGGAAATATGGTTTGCATAGAGCACACAGTGGTACTTCATTTTGGGGATACTTTTACTAAGAAACCTAAGTTTTATTATGATGGGGGTAAAAGAATTGTAAAAAAAATTGATCCTGACTTTGTATGTTATCCTAATTTGGTTTCATTTATTGAGGAAGCAAGGTTTCCAAGTAACAAAGTAGCTGATTTAGCTTACTTAGAATCAGGTTTAAACTTTGGAGGTTTAAGGATCTTAGGTTCTAATAATGAAAGCTATTTAGGTTTGATTAAGCATTTGAGTAGTAAAGGGGAGATAAATATATATATGTATTTATATTGGCCATGGTTTAAAGGTGGACAATGTAGGTGTTGGTGTTGAGGACATTGATGGTGGTGTCGAAAAGGTTGATATTAGTGATGGTGTTGAAGAGGTCGATATTAATGATGGTGGGTTTAATGTTCAAGAGGTTGATGTTGATGCTAGGGGGAGAAGTGCAACGATGTGTAATAATAATGGGCCAACTGGTGTTGATGGGCCAATTGTTGCTCCTGGGCCAACCGTTGCTGCTGAATCAATTGTTGTTGCTGGGTCAACTGGGTTAGAGGCAGATAATGTGGAGGCTGGTGAAGAGAATATTAATGAAGAATCTATCGATGAAGGTAGGTTAGATGAAGAGGAAGAAACTGATGATGACAGTGACTCATTATACAGTGCTGAAACAGAACCTGAATTAGAAGATTGAAAGGAGAAGTGTGGGTGACTGGTGATGAAGATGAAGAGCTAGCACAAATTTTTGAGAAAGCAAAAATATTTAAAGAAACAGCTATTGGAACTGTGGGGGATGAAGATTTGAGACAAAATCAGAATAGTGATATGTTGCATAGTACTAAAGAAAAACAAGAAGATAATGAAGATGACACTGATTATCTAGCACCAGATGATGTTTGGTAGTCATGTGTACCGATACGGGGTGTTAGGATTTTCAAGATCTTTGTAATAAATTTTTTTACCGCTTCCTTGTTAGTTTATTAGAACCATAAATTTTAAAAGTTGTTATAGCGTACGGATACGCCCTCAGCGTACCGAAACCTTTTTTCATTCTCAACTTTCTCAGATTCTAGTGAGCAAAATTGGTACCGATATGGATTAGTCTGTACCGATACCCCTTTGTAAAATATACTCTTTGTACTGATACTCCCTCCTATATATCGATACCCCTTTGTACATTGGCTCTTTCTTCTTATGCCAAGTACCAATACACATGTCTATCAAACAACATTTATTGTGGGAAAATGGTGTCCAACGGCTATATTTATGATCTCAGCTACCCAAATGGTTAGAAATCAATGAGGAGGTATATAAACAAGTCTCCAAAGCTACAATAACTATTGATCAAGTCTTAAGCATTCAAGCAATTATCCAACAATCTTTGAGCTTTTAGAGTTATATCCTTGTAACCCACTTGAGTGTTCATATTTGTAACCATTTTTATTCAAGTATTGGGTTTGAGTGAAATTGTATTTGGGAAAACACATTACCTTTGAAAATATTTTCAGTTTGCTAAACTTCTTCTTGTAAAAGAGAGTTTTTCTCAAAGCTTTGGGGTAGAAAGCTTTGAGTTTGTAAAAGTTTTCCTCTTGAACCTAGAAAAAGGGAAGAAATTCTTTGGGAATTTCTGAAAATCCTTAGTGGGAAGCTACGGTAATAGATGTAAACCTTGTTAGAAGGTTAAACCATTATAACTCCTTGTGTCTCAATCATTTTATTTTCCAATTTGCTTCCACATCTTTTTAATTGCCAATTCACCCCATCTTGGCCACTTTCACCATTGATTGATCATCCCAACAATTGGTATTAGAGGCACACTCATTGGAATGATTAACATCCTCTTGAGATGATCCGAAGGTGATACAATCAACAAACAATCAAGCCATAGCCTCTACTTCAGGGGACAACCTCTACGAGTCTCAATTCATTTCCAAACTGCCTTATTTCAATGGGGATAACTATCCTGATTGGAATAATCATATGAGGCTCTTCATCAAATCCAATGACTACCTCCTTTGGGATGTAGTAGAAGATGGACTGGCCATTTCGATAAAGAGATAAGGAGACCAGCTAGTTCCCAAATCCGAGCAATAGATGACCAATGAAGATCAGAGGAAGTTGCAAGTAAATGATAAAGCTATGCATATTCTCTTTTACTCTCTTGGACCGGATGAGTATTCAAAAATGTCTTTTTGCACAAGTGCAAAAGAGATGTGAGACAAGCTTGAAGTTATATACGAAGGCACCAACGATGTCAAAGAGACCAAGATTGGACTCCTCAACTTGAGTTATGAGAACTTCAAAATGGAACCGGATGAGGACATCACCCAGATGTTTGATAGATTCTCCATCATCGTCAACGGACTAAAAGGATTTGGAGAAGTCATTCTGAAAGACAAGCTTGTTCAAAAGCTCATCTACTCTCTTCCTGAGTCATGGGATAAAAATAGGACCGCCATTATAGAAGCCAAGGATCTCAAGACCTTGAAGCTCGATGCTCTTATGGGGTCTCTTCTCACTCATGAGATAATGAAGAGAAGAAGAGAATAAGAGAGAAGAAAAGAAGGTGGAGAAGAAAGAACTAGAGAAGAAGAATATAGGAATTGCTCTCAAAGCTTCACAAGAGGAGAGGGATTCTAGTGAGGAGGAAGATGAAGAATTGGCTATGCTAGCCAAAAGGTTCACTCGTTTCATGAAATCCAGCCAGGGAAGAAAGTTCCATAGAAGAGGGGATTTTAGGAACAAGAACAAAGAATAAGAGAAGGATCCAACAGTGCTATGAGTTCAAGAAACCAGGGCACATCAAATCGGAGTGTCCCAACTAAAGAAAAGGAGCTTCGAGAAGAAGAAGAAGCTCAAAGCTTAGGTTGCTCCTTGGAGTGATGAGGAATCATCTGGTGAAGAAGAGCAAGAGGTGGCCAACCTTTATCTCATAGAACTTGACGATGATTCAAAGGGGGAGCATTGCTACAAGGTCAAAGCTTCATGTGTAAATTTGTGGTACCTTGATAGTGGATGCTCGAGACACATGATCGGTGACAAGAGTCGGTTCTTGGAGCTAAAACCAAAGAGTGGAGTAGTGACATTTGGTGACAACTCTAAATACCATATTAAAGAAATTTGTTCCGTTGGTAATCACTCTTCTATCCTTATTGATAATGTCTTATATGTCAACGATCTTAAGCATAATCTTTTGAGCATAATCCAACTTTGTGATAAGGGTTTCAATGCGCTTTTCATTTAAATTGTTGTAAAATTATCAACATTAAAACTAACAAAATTGTGCTTATTTGTAACACCCCCTCCCCAGCCTGGTCGAGAACCAGGTCAGAGAATGCTACCAGGGATTGAAACTGTAATTGGTGCGGTGAGATTTCAATAACAAGCAACACATGGTCAATATTATGACCTTCAAACATTATACAATATTGTATTCGGTTCAACATACCCCATTTGTAACAAAGACTGATAAATTAGGGCCAATTTCTATCTTTTACAAGTTTTAGGGGCTAAATAGTGAATCTAATAATTTAGAGGTCCTTTAGTGTAATTTGATATACAATACTGAAATTCATTACATCAACAATGTTCCTATAAATTATCATGCCATTCCGATATCATTGACCAATCTGATTAGGCCTTGCTATGTTCAGTGACCGTTTTGTAAATAAATTAAAACCGTGTTCCATACCTTTTAACTGAATTACCTACCTCTGTATCGATACCCCTTAGCCTGTATCGTTACGGATATGCACAGATTCAATTCTAACTTGAAGGATTAGAGGCCCCCTATCGATACCATAGGGTCTGTATCGATACGGGTTGACCCGTTTCGGTACAGCCAAAACCGTACTAATACATTTAAATGACCAAACTCCACTGCCTAAGTCTGTATCGATACACTTCTTTTCGGTATCGATACGCCATGTTTCACCATGACCAATTATACAAGGCCGTATTGATATAGGTTGACTTGTATCGATACATGTGTGCTGTAATGACAGATTTTAGCTGGTTTTTAATCAAATTAACCTGTTGAACGATGTCCAAATGCAATGAAATTTTACCAAATCATTTAATCTACTAGCATGTCAAATTTTAAGGTTATTCAAATTCGTTTACTAGGTTTTCACCTTTAGGAGCCAATTATGCACATTTGGTTACTTTTAGCCCCACATACAAGTCATTTTAGGTCCATTTATCCTATTACAAAGTATAGGCCATACATATACATCCAAAATTCCATGAGTAACTAGTTTAACTACTTTGCCACCATTCTAGGAGTTGATAAGGACAAAATACTTTACTTTAGATTGTAAGTGACTTGTCCAACTTCTGACTTCTCTAATCTCGATCCAATAATTTGATCAACCTGAAATGCATGAGATGAAATGCATTAGGCATACTTTTCCTAGTGAGGTAGTCATAAACAATGTCAATATCAATGTTTGTTAGGATCGCCGGTACACCCCATGGCGCAGCGGAAAAATAATCTGACGATCTCATACAAGAATCCATGTACGATCAATCGAATTTGAGAGGAAAGGATGCGTGATTTACCTTGGGTTCCTAGAAAAATAGCAAGTCAGCAGTGCTTTCATGATCAGTTCGAATCCCAAGCCGCCATGATAATGTCTTGGCCTCTACTCAGTTCACCCAATTGAGAGCAAATATTTCTTTTCTCAAAAACTGATCTTGGGAATATCTCGTCTAAGCAAGAAGAACGACTACTAGACCACACTTATCCTTTTATATGCAGTTAGCCCTTAGGGTAATTTAATCTGAATTTTATATTTATTAAAAGAATTATAATCATAATTACATTATTTTAATATATATTTAACAAATCCAAGATAATTAAAATTAGACATATATATCAAATATATAATAACTTTAATTATATATTTCATGTACAGTAAAATTGTACAATTGTAATTCGTTTGATATTTGCTCAACTCAACCCTTTGGTGTGACCCTGTAGATTCCTGTAACATTAGTAGCAATTATTAGAACCATTCTAATATTACAAATGAGTGATATCTAGTAATATATCATGGTCATCTAAGTTACAAGAAGTCATGATTCGACATAACATCTTCTGACTAGCTTCTTTATGTATTATATCCCTTTGTCCTTTATATCTAGAATAGGCACAAGTCTTGGAACAGTCACACTTGTATAGCCTATCTAATATTTCTTGATATCTAGAGTAGACTATAATTAACGAACAACTTATGATATCTCATATCAACTTGTTCGAGCATGGCCATGCATTTATAGTCTCACTCAATCAAGTGGCTTGTGATATAACGCCTATTATGTAGGAGGGACAAATCCTATCTTGATTATTCACATCCCACTACATATATCGTGATATGTTCAACATCAGTCTTTATAGTGCGACCAATCACGGAGCATGTTTAACTGTATCAAAACATACGACAATATATGTTGAGATAGTAATGATCTCAAGTCTAAGGATCATACATGTAGTCAGCACCATGAGCAATATTGTGACCGTCACAAAATAATTCAAGACATATGCTCATAGTGGGTCAATCCAATATGTTGTTCTCTAACAACGTACTCATATATCGATTTTGACATCTCTATGTAAATGACAACTCATTGTCATCAATCAACTATATGTTAGCCTTGAACATATTATTATTGTCCAAGCCCATAATAATACTCAGCTAAGGATCTTTTAATAACAATCTTATTATTATATGGACTTCATTATATTTCGGTTTATTTAAGACACAGAAATATAACTGAAAAATAATAATGGCAATGCCTTTACTCAAAAACATGGTAAAGAAGTATATCAATACAATCATCTCATGATTGGTCTTTGGGCATACTCTAATAATGTTGTGTTTTCATCCCTACACTATGAATGGTTATACAATAGGTCGATAATAACGATGCAATGATCATGTTCAAAAGCAATAACATCATATTTTAGCAATAACCCTTGGATCGATTTCGAATAGGGGATACGCGAATTCATACGCCTCGCCAAATCAATAAATGGTCTAGTCCCTCCGTCTCGCCAATATGACCAATATCACAACACATCCCTCCGCCTCGCCAAATCAATATAAGCCGTAGCCCTAGGACCATAGTCCACATGTATACTAAGCTCATGAATTTTATGACATGCCAATTGTATCCAATGTCCCTCGAATCCAAGGTCTGGTAACAATATCAATGATCGGTGTTCAATAAAAATAACAATGTCCAATGTATCCAATGATTCAATAGGAATAGCAATAGTCTAATGATCAATATACAATGAGGTTTAAGGTTTTCAATACTTCCAATAAGGTCCTTAAACAATAATTTGACTCAATTGGAGTCCAATATTAATGCAATTGACCTTGCGATCAATGCCAATACAATATTTGGACAATTCTAATGTAGGCTTTTCCGGTCACCGGAACCCAATTCGGACTAGGCCAAATTTTGGGGTGTTACAACTCTCCCCCTTAAGAAAATTCATCCTCGAAAATTTTACCTGGATCAAAGAGGTAAGGATATTGCTTTCGCATTGTTTCCTCCAACTCCCATGTTGCTTCCTTAGTGGTGTGGCTCCTCCAGAGCACTTTAACCAACGGAATAATCTTGTTACGAAGTCTCTTGACTTCCTTTGTAAGAATATGAATTGGTTTTTCCTTATAAGATAAATTTGGCTGAATTTCCATCGACTCAGATTCAATAACGTGAGAGGGATCATAACGATACTTCCGAAGCATGGATATATGAAACACAACATGGATTTTTCTTAATTCTGAAGGCAACAACAAGTGGTAAGCCACATGGTCAACTTTTTCCATAACCTCAAAAGATCCAATGAATCGGGGACTCAATTTCCCTTTCCTGCCAAACCTCAAAACTTTCTTCCATGGTGAAACTTTGAGAAAAGCTTTCTCACCAACTTCATATTGAATATCCCTACGCTTAAGATCAACATAGGCCTTATATCGGTCAAAGGCAGCTTTCAAGTGATCATGGATGATGGCAACCTTTCCTTCGGTTTCCTGAAGTAGGTTAGGGCCCAACATCTTGCCTTCACCGAGTTCAGATCAACACAGTGGAGTTCTGCAATGTCTGCCATACAATGCTTCATACGGTGCAATCTTGATAGAAGCTTGGTAGTTATTGTTGTAGGAAAATTCAATGAAGGGTAGGGATTTCTCCCACGATCCACCAAAATCAATATTACATGATCGTAGCATGTCCTCCAAGATCTGCAAAGGAGGATTCAATAACGGTACACTTAATCAATGATTCGAATAAAGGATTTTTTAATGATTACCTGTATTACTCTTTCTTATTGGCCATCAGACTAAGGGTGAAAGGCGGTACTAAGATTGACTCTAGTGCCTAGAGCTCCTTGCAAAGTCCTCTAGAATTGAGAAGCAAATTGTGGATCTCGATCGGAGATAATCGATTGTGGCACCCCATGGAGTCAAATAACTTCCTTAATGTACAAGTCAGCTAGCTTGGGAAGTCCATAATCCATTTGAACCGGTAAGAAATGTGATAACTTGCTTAAACAATCCACAATGACCCAAATGGCGTCGTGTTTAGAAGGAGTCAAAGGTAGACTACTGACAAAGTCCAAGTGATCTTCTCACACTTCCATTGCAGTAGATCAATAGGTTCCAATAATTTGGCAGGGATACAATGTTCAGCCTTAACCCGTTGACAAGTGAGACACTTAGACACGAAGTCAATTATAGCTTGCTTCATGCCTGGCCACCAATATAGTTCGCAGAGGTCTTTATACATCTTCACAGACCCCGAATGAATAGAGAATAAACTTGAATGGGCTTCCGTAAGAATATCATTATGAAGCGATTCATCATTGGGTACACAAACCCGATCGTGAAAACATAAGAGTCCTTCATAATTGATTCTGAAGTTCGGATTATCATGAAGCTTAGAGACAATGGATTGGATTTTGGAGTCTTGATCTTGCAATGTTTTAATTCTCGAAACAATAGTAGATTGATCTTGAAGTTCAGCTACGAGACAATGATGCTTTTGAAGTCAAAAGTGGGGATTAATAGCTCGAGAGGCTACAAAACAAGATTTGCAATAAGCCAAATTATTACACAATGCATAGGATTTCACATCTAATGTCAATGCTTACCAGGCGAAGGTTTGCGGCTGAGTTCATCAACTACAATGTTGGCCTTGCTCGGGTGGTAAGCGATAACGAGATAATAATCTTTATGGAGCTCCATCGATCTCTGTTGCCGAAGATTCAACTCCTTCTGGGTCAAGAGGTACTTAAGACTTTTATGATCGGTAAAGAGGTAACATTTCTCTCCGTAAAGATGCCTCCAAAATTTCAATGCAAAGACAATTGCAGTTAATTCCAGATCATGCTTGGGTAGTTCATCTCATGCGGCTTAAGTTACCTCGAAGCGTAAGCAATGGCCTTGCCTTCTTGCATCAATACACATCTTAACCCGAGATGCGATGCATCACTATAAACTGTGTAGTCTTTTATAGACTCAGGTTGGGTTAGGACTGGAGCGTGAGTCAATACTTGTTTTCAATTGATCAAAACTTCGTTGTTGTTCCTCGGTCCAGAAAAATGGAGCTTCTTTCCACAATAGCATAGTAAATGGAGCTGCTAACATAGAAAATCCCTTGGTGAATCTTCTATAATAGCAATAAGACCAAGGAAACTTATCACTTCACCAACGTTCATCGGTGGATGTTATTCAATAATGGCTTGAATTTTCTTCATATCTACTTAGATGCCCAAAGCCGATATAATGTGTCCAAGAAAGGCAACCTCGGTAAGCCAGAACTCATATTTGGAGAACTTGGCATACAACTGCTTCTCACGAAGAGTTTGAAGCACAATACGAAGATGTTCACGGTGTTCTGTAGCATTCTTGGAGTAGATTAGAATGTCATCAATGAACACCACTACGAAATTATCGAGATAGGGTCTAAAAACCCGATTCATCAAGTCCATAAAAGTTGTCAGTGCATTGGTTAGCCCAAAAGGCATCACCAGGAATTCGTAGTGACCATATCTCGTACGGAAGGCACATCACAGTCTTTGACTCTCACTTGATAATATTCAGACCTTAAATCGATCTTGGAAAACATAGTGACATCCTCAAGTTGATCGAATAGGTCATCAATCCTTGGCAATGGATATTTGTTCTTCATAGTTACCTTGTTCAGCTGCTGGTAATCGATGCATAGCCTCATAGAACCATCATTCTTCTTTAAAAAGAGAAGTGGAGCTCCCCAAGGCAAGGAACTCAGTTGAATGAAGCCTTTGTCAAGCAAATCTTGAATCTGGGCTTTCAATTCCTTTAACTCAATGGTTTCCATTCGATAAGGTGCAATAGAAACTGGGGCAGTTCTAGGTTGCCCTTCAATACTGAATTCAACTTCACGAGTTGGTGGTAAGCCTAGAAGTTCATCAGGGAAGACATCAAGAAATTCACACACTGTATCAATGTCTTGTATTCAAGGTTCATCCTTGGCTTCCAATGTCAAGGCATACAAGGATTTCTTGAACTCATCAACACGATGTTCACCTTGCCGAGGCCTCAAAGATATAGCTTTCTTTTGCTACAATCTACCCAAGCCTGATGCTTACTAAGCCAGTCTAGACCCAGTATAACATCGAACTCATGGATCGGTAAAGCCAATAGGTTGGCCACAAAAGGGATCCCTTGGATCACTAAGGGACAATTCTTACGTACAAGGCTTATGGTAACACAATCACCTAGTGTATTAGTTACGGAGATTCTCGATACCATAGGTTCACTAGAATTCCCATGCTTCCTAACGAGTTCAATGCTTATAAATGAATGCGAAGAGCCAAGATCAATCAATGCATATAAGGAGTGAGAGTACAATTATATGGTACCTACAATGACGTCCGGCTCATCCTCCTCCTCCCGGCTCCTCACATGATACATCTGAGCAGAAGCCTTCATTTTTTGCTTGTTGAATAGATTTCTCAAGCCACTAGGTTTCCCCGTAACTTTCGATGGCACTTGCCTTGATCCCTTGCCTCAAAAGGATTGAGTAGGGGAAGAAACATTAGCTGGTGTAGCAGTGGACTTGGTAGTACCCAAGGGACAATCACTGATAAAATGGCCTTGTTCACCATAATAGAAACATACTCTAGTCTACATACGGCACTGACCCACTGAGTGTTATTTCTGGCAATTGTTGCAAACTAGATTATGTGTGCTTCAGTTGGATTCTTCAGTGCTTTCAACTGAAGTCGTCTTAGCAAAAGACTAGGTCACCGTTTAAGATTTCTTGATATTCCCAAAACGGGAAGGTTGTGAGTGTGTAACTTGTTTAGGTCCTTGATACTTGCCCTTCTTATTCAACTTGGGAGGTCGGGAGTCATCTTTGAACCTTTTCTCAAATTTACTGGACCCACCGGCCCTCTGAGCTCTCTGTGCAATTTTGGTAGCTTTAACTCGATTCACCAGATCTTGGAAATTGGTGATGCGCAAAGCAGTAAACATGGGTCTCAACTCATCACTTAGCCCAGCAATAAACATCTTGCACTTATCCTCCTCCTTCTTGATGTATTCCGTACCATATCGGTAGTACTTGCAAAAGTCGTGGATATACTACCCGATAGGTTGGCCACCTTGCTTTAGATGGAGAAAGATGATGTGCCTTTCTGCGAGATAGTATTCGCTAACGTACTTCTTTTGGAACTCTTGAATAAAGAACTCCCAAGAGATGGTTTCTTCAAGAACAGTAAGTATAGTGGTTTCCCACCACTAGAGTGCTTCATCCGCTAACAGTGCCAGAGCGCACTCCAGCTTGTGCTCATCAGAACATTGTAATTGCTTATTCAGGATTCTCAGTGTGTTGTCCAGCCAGTATTCCTCAGTCTCAGGTTTATCATCATCTTGTCCAGCGAAGGTGTAGGCTCGGAGTGATGCCATCTTATCAATGGGGGCTCGAGCACACTGGACAACGGGTGGAGTTGATTGCACAGGTTGTTCAGCTCTCATTGAGGTCATAAATTGTTTAAATATGTTAGCCATGTTCCGGTAACACTCAGCCTAAGCATTGGGTAACTCCAGCTCGATGTTCAGAGGTGGGGGATTAGGTGGGTCTCCCCCTTATTTCCTCACCGTGCGTCGAGGAGTCGGTAGCAGGCTCATCTATGTTAGCTTCGTTAGTTCTAGACATATCTATAACATAAATAGATCGGATTAGTCGACAAGTCACAATATACACAATATATATAGCTCCTAGGTGGCAAAGTAACATAATAACAATACAATAGACATCGGTTTAGTCTTAGAATTGACTGAACTATAGCTCTGATACCACAAATGTAACACCCCTTCCCCGGCCTGGTCAAGAACCGGGTCAGAGAATGCTATTGGCGAATGAAATTGCGATCAGTGCGGTGAGATTTCAATAACAAGCAACACTTGGTCAACATTATAACCTTCAAACATTATACAATATCGTATTCGGTTCAACTTAGCCCTTTTGTAACAAAGATTGATCATTTAGGGCCACTTTCTAACTTTTACAAGTTTTAGGGACTAAATAGTGAATATAATAATTTAGAGGTTCTTTAGTGCAATTAGATATACAATACTAAAATTCATTACATCAACAACGTTCCTGTAAATTATCATGTCATTCTGATATCATTAACCCATCCGATTAGGCCTTGCAATGTTTAGTGACCATTCTGTAAATAAATTAAAATGTGTACCATACCTTTTAACCGAATTACCTACCTCTGTATCGATACCCCTTAGCCCATATCGGTACGGATATGCACAGATTCGATTTTAACTTGAAGGACTAGAGGCTCTGTATCGATACCATAGGAACTATATCAATACGGGTTGACCCGTTTCGGTACAGCCTAAAACTGTACCGAAACAATTAAATGACCAAACTCCATTGCCTAAGTCTGTATTAATACACTTCTTTTGGGTATCGATATGCCCTATTTCACCATGACCAATTATGCAAGGTTGGATCGATACAGGTTGACCTGTATCGATACACTTATGCTGTAATGACAGATTTTAGCTAGTTTTTAATCGTTTAATCTACTAGCATGTCAAATTTTAAGGTTATTCGAATTCGTTTACTAGGTTTTCACATTTTAGGAGCCAATTATGCATATTTGGTTACTTTTAGCCCCACATACAAGTCAGTTTAGGTCCATATATCCTATTACAAAGTATAGGCCATACATATACATCCAAAATGCCATGAGTAACTAGGTTAACTACTTTACCACCATTCTAGGAGTTGATAAGGACAAAATACTTTACTTTAGCTTGTAAGTGACTTGTCTAGCTTCCGACTTCTCTGATCTCAATCCAACAATTCAATCAACCTAAACTGTATGAGATGGAATGCATTAGGCATAGTTTGCCTAGTGAGGTAGTCATAAACAATGTCAATATCAATGTTAAGTAGTTTCATCCCTACACTATGAATGGTTATACAATAGATCGATAATACTGATGCAATGATCATGTTCAAAAGCAATAACATCATATTTTTGCAATAACCCTTGGATCAATTCCGAATAGTGGATACGTGAACTCCTACGCCTCGCCAAATCAATAAATGATCTAGTCCCTCTGCCTCGCCAATATGACCAATATAACAACACATCCCTCCGCCTCGCCAAATCAATATAGGCCATAGCCCTAGGACCGTAGTCCACCCGTATATTGGGCTCATGAATTCTATGGCATGCCAATTGTATCCAATGTCCATCGGATACAAGGTCCAGTAACAATATCAATGATCGGTGTTCAATAACAGTAACAATGTCCAATGTATCCAATGATTCAATAGCAATAACAATAGTCTAATGATCAATATACAATGATATGATGATAGTGATAGTTATTCTATAATCCAATGGCAATATTCATTGTTTCATGACTCGATGTCAATGTTCGATAATCCCAATTACAATACCAATGACCGATGATACGTTTTCAATGCTTCGATGACAATGTCTATAACGATGATAATGACAATGCTCACTAATCGATGTTCTATATTTCCTTAATTCAATGGTTATTATACCAACCTTAACAATAACACTATCGATGTCCGATGTTCGATGATATACTTACCGATGCTTACCAATGTATCCTCTAAAGGATTCGATGCAAAATCCCTTCACAATAGGATTAGCAATGATAACTTCAATAACAATGAAATTGGGAAAAGCACCTAGCTTAGTTCTGAGACTCCAACTACACTCACCTCGCTATTATGAAGCTTTCACGGCTCTTGAATAGTAATCCCCTTGTTCCTAGCTTTCGGTGGAGATGATGGTTATTTTCTATCACTTTCTTGAGCGAGGTAAACAATGGGAAAATTATTAGGATCGAAAATATGTTATCAAAATCAATATGGTGATATGAAAATTGACATCTAAGCTCAATTTAGACAATAACGATGAATTATCCATGGATTGTCAAAACCCTAATTTAATATTACACTCTATATCTCCATGGATTTCAATAATAGCTTGGGGGATTAAGCTTACATGATTGATAGCAATGATTCGATATTGATAAATTGAAGAAAACTCAAGCTCCTACAACCTCAACAATGGAGGTTCCTTTCTTGGAGATGATGATGAAGACAAGAGAAGTTTTTGCTTCTTTAGGAATCGGGTAAGTCTTTCTTTTCTATTCACTTTCTTTCATTGGTTTTACAATGACAAGGCTTTCCTTCCTTTGAAGGAATTAAGCCTGACCATCCCACATATGAATAATTATAATTGAGGAGGGGCTAATCGCAAGGCTAGTCCCTCAACTCTCGATACACTAAACTTTAACCCCCAAACTTTTAATTTTTATAATTTAGTCACTAAACAGGTTTTTAATACTTCCAATAAGGTCCTTAAACAATAATTTGACTCAATTGGAGTCCAATATTAATGCACTTGACCTCGCGGTCAATGCCAATACAATATTTGGACGATTCCAATGTAGGGTTTCTGGTCACCGAAACCCAATTACAACTAGGCCAGATTTCGGGTTGTTACATTATTGGTCATCTATAGGAAACATATACATGGTGCATCTAGATGAGATTCATATTTTCAATGCATGTTTTGTTGCTAAAGATGAGCATGATTCATGGTTATGGCATAGAAAACTAGGGCATGCAAGCATGAGTGTTTTAGAAAAATTGATTTCAAATGATCTTGTAAGAGGTTTGCCAAAAATAAAGTTTTCATATGACAAAATTTGTGATGCTTGTACTAAAGGCAAACATAAAAGAGTTTCTTTCAAACCTATTAATGATGTTTCTACAAGTAGAATTTTACAATTGATCCACATGGATCTTTTTAGCCCTATTAGAACAATGAGTTTGGGTGGAAAATCATATGCATTTGTTTTAGTCGATGGCTACTTTAGATATACTTAGGTTCTATTTTTAAGTACCGAGGATGATGCTTTAGAAAAATTCATCACGTTTTCAAAAGTAACTCAAAATGATGTTGGTAACTCCATTTCTCTTATTAGGAGTAACCATGGAACCGAATTTTAAAATTTAAGTTTTGAGGAGTTTTTTAATTCAAATGGTTTTAGATATAATTTTTTCGCTCCTCGCACACCTCAACAAAATAGGGTTGTTGAGAGGAAAAACCGAACTTTTGAAGAAATGGCTAGAACCATGCTTTTGTGAAAATAATTTGCTTGAGTATTTTTGGGTGGAAGCCACTAATACCGCTTGTTATATTGTCAACCGTGTAATGATTAGGCTTATTTTAAAGAAAGCACCTTATGAGCTTCTTAAAAGCAAAAAGCCTAACACTAGCTACTTTCATCCTTTTGGATGTAAATGTTTAGTTTTAAACAATGGAAAAGACAATTTAGGCAAATTTGATGCTAAAAGTGATGAAGAAATTTTCTTGGTTATTCTTTAAACTCTAAAGCCTATCGAGTATTTAACAAAAGAACTTTAGTACTAGAAGAGACTACATGTGGTTTTCGATGATAACCTCTTTCTGATGAAGGATTCTTGTGATGATGATGATGTAGAGATTTTTTATACCAATAATGGTAGAGGTCAATCATTAAAGGTAAATAAAATTCCATCAAAAGACGAACCACAAGATCCACCTCTAGAAGCCGTAAAGGACATGTCTCTAGAGGAAAAGGAAGTCACCTACCCAATGGAGTTCAACTATGTCAAAGGTGGTGAGATTTTAGGTGATCCATCCAAAAGGGTAAATACTAGATCTTCTCTAAATACATGTAATTTTGTTGCATTTCTCTCATGCATAAAGGCTAAAAATATCAAAGAAACATTAAATGTTGATTATTGGATATTGGCTATGCAAGAATTGTTAAATCAATTTGAGAGAAGTAAAGTATGAACATTAGTTAATAGGCCAAGTAATAAATCTACCATAGGAATTAAATGGGTTTTTAGAAACAAACTATATGAGAGTGGTAACATAGTGAGAAATAAGGCTAGACTTATTGCTCAAGGTTACACTCAAGAAGAAGAAATCGATTTTGATGAAACCTATGCACTCGTAGCTAGAATGGAAGCTATTAGGATGCTTCTTGCATTTGCATGCTATCATGAACTCAAGCTTTATCAAATGGATGTGAAAAGTGCTTTTCTAAATGGTTTTATAAATGAAGAAGTGTATGTAGAACAACCACCTGGTTTTGAAGATCCAAAATACCCAAACCACGGTTTTGAACTTTTAAAAGCTTTATATGGTTTGAAACATGCTCCTAAATCTTGGTATGAAAGATTGTCAAATTTTTTTATTGAAACAATGTTTTGACAAAGGAAAGGTGGATACTACATTTTTATTAAAAGAAAAGGCAAATAAATCTTAGTAGTTCAGATTTATGTTGATGATATTATATTTTGTTCTACTAATGAATTGATTTGCCAAGATTTCGCTCAGTTGATACAAGGTGAGTTTGAGATGAGCATGATGAGGATCTCTAATTCTTCTTGGGGCTCCAAATCAAACAAATGAAGGATGACATCTTTATCAATCAAGCTAAGTACATCAAAGACATGCTCAAAAAGTTTGGCTTGGAGAATGTGAAACCTCAAGTCATACCAATGAGCACATATACAAAGCTTGACAAAGATGAAGGAGGTAAATGTGTTGATTTAAAGCTTTATAGATCAATGTTAGGATCTTTGCTTTATCTTACCGCAAGTAGATCGGATATTATGTTTAGTGTTTGCTTGTGTGCTAGATTTCAAGCTAGTCATAGAGAATCACACTTAAAAACCGTTAAGAGAATCTTTAGATACCTTAGAGACACACCTTGTTAGGCATTTGGTATCCTAGAGATTCTTCCTTTGGTTTGCATGCTTATTCATATGCAGATTATGGAGATTGTAAGATAGATAGAAAGAGTACCTCTGATACTTGTCAATTCCTATTTAGTATGCTCATATTGTGATTTTCTAAGAAGCAAAATAGTATAGCATTATCTACCACCGAGGCGGAATATATTTCAGCCGGATGTTGTGCTCAAGTCCTTTGGATGAAGAAACAACTCTTAGTTTTATGGAATTGATGTAGGTACAATCCCTCTAAAGTGTGACAATACGAGTGCCAATTGTCTTACTAAGAATCTCATCCAACACTCTAGAATCAAGCACATATAGATAAGGCATCATTTCATTCGAGATCATGTCTTGAAAAATGATGTTGTTCTAGAATATGTTGACACCTTAAACCAACTAGCGAATATTTTCACCAAACCTTTAGACAAAGAGCGTTTTTGGTATCTTAGGAGAAAGTTAGGACTTACTAGCCTTTCATGAACCTTAGAGCCTTTTTGGTGTTTAAAACTTGGTTGATTTTCATGCTCTTGTGTTTTTGCTCCTATAAGCATTTATTCTTGCTGCTAGGGGGAGTATGCACCTATTTTTGCTCATGCATGTTGATCTTACATCATACACATGCATATCAATTCAATTAAGTTCTCATTGCTGCCAAAATGACATTTTTGACTCAAGGGTATCGATACGAGTTATTGCGTATCGATATGGGTATCATGAGGCAGTATTTCGGTACATGTACGTGTTAGGGATTAGTACGGGTACATTTTGTACCGGTACATAGTTTTGGTACACTACTATAGCGTATCGATACGCGTAGCCGATGGAGCCTTAAATGAGCATTAAAAGGGATTTTTCCTAATTTAAATCAAACTCTACTTTTTCTCTAAAACCCTAGGTCGAGTTTTCTCTATTTAAACCCTTTGTTTTCTCACAAATTATCATCAATTCTTTGGGGGCTTTTGGTTTTAACATCAAACCAAAACAATTTCATCAAGCATTGTGCACAACCATCTCTTTATTCACCCATAATCCACATTCTCAAAGTATATACTTTCTTACTTCTATTTTCAATTTCTTCTATACTTGTATACTATTTTTTAATAAAAATTTATATATTTAGGATGTATATATATTTTTTTTCAAAGATTTTACAAAAATCTTTCAAAACTAAAATTTTTTGTTCGAATATAAAATTAAACTTGTATATTTTTCTACACTATTTTTTAGTTTTTCTTTCACCAAAAATTCATTTTATACTTATATATGCTTTTAAACTATATAGTATAAGTTTTGATAGTACCCTAACCATTTGGTTTGATTTATTGGATTGAATGTGATATTTATGCCTACATTATTTTTGTGGTTTGATTTCTTTCTCAAGTTTTTTCCATGGGTTCTAAAAAAGAGCGAGAAAAGAGATCGGGTCTAGTTCTTCAAATCCAAATCTCAATTCTGAAAACAATGGTACAAATCTAACCTAAGCCATATTTTTCAACAATATTTTAATGAACCTCAATATCCCCATGCCATGGATCATTTTAAACAATACCGAAATTTCAAAATTCATCGTGAGTGCGTTATTTCTATCCCTTTCATGACTTCCAATGAATTTCACTGTCGTTATCTTATTTTATCAACTCAATGGAAGTTCATGCCCTTTTTGAGCATACTTGGCATTTTTTATCGAAACCTTGTCCTTATTTTCTACTCAAATACACGTTATATTTTAAACTCAGATAAAACCGAGGTTATAGCAACAGAGTCTTACCTTACGGGACAAAAATTTCAACTTGACTCTTCTTCTATAGCAAATATTTTGGGTTTAGATGATGTGAGAATACATGATTGGAATTTTTTGGGACATACTCATAGTGGCTCCATAACCATTCTTGATGCTCATGATTATTTCCTTCACTTTCTTATCACTTAGTGGTTTCGACCATCAGATCGTAAATAGTTCATGATTCATCAAGTTGATGATTTTTGGATCTGTTGTTTTCGTGAGGATAAGCGTCACAATCTAGCTTAGATTATATTTGCTGAGATAGTCTTCCTTTTTCAAAATCGTCATACTATGACATCTTTCACCTACGACACCACCTTGAGCTAGATGTTCCAAAAGATAGGGATTGATTGCTCTTATGACCTTGGAGTGCCTCTCATCGATCCCATCCATAATCTTTCTCTCCGGCGAGCAAAGCTCACCATCTACAATGGAGAATGAATTCATATTGTGGATCTTCCCGCTAATGTTCAACCCGAGCACGTAGAGGATGTTCTAGTTGCTCCATTCCTTGATTGTAACATCCCTAACCTGGGTGCCACAAATTGGACCTCAAGCCCAAACCTAACACATAAAAATTTGCGACTAGAATTAGCCCAACATATACATTTCATAAAAAATCAAATTAAGTCTGAATATTTCAAGTTGATAAACCAATTAAAACGTTACACTAGAGCTCTATTTAAAAATACATAATTTAAAAGCATTCGACACAAAAGTTAACATTCAAAATAAGAGTTACAATACAACTCCTAGATTTCTACGAATACATAGCCCAAACAGTCTAAGTATTATACTCTGACAATCGGTCGATGTCGAAGTCCTACTCCGGTGGTGCTCCAACAATTCACGCCAACCTACAAACCTGCGAACAAAAATATCAATTTTGAATGCAGAACTAACGGAGCTCAATGGATACACTACTACTCAACCATACTTCATACAAATATGAATATGAATATGAGCACGTAGCTAAGAATGACATCATGGCATGAAGTAATAACATTGGCGCTACCTCTAGCAGCCTAAACACATAGCAAAGCAATAGAAGATATTAGCAAAACACACAACACATAAAACCACACCAACAAACCTAGAGTGAGGCTCGGTGCCACATAGTTTCGAGAACGTACACCCATGCTCAAAATCTCTCGTTAAGCATCTTCGAATAAAACCCGGTGCTACACATATTTGAGAACGTACATTCAAAAAATATCTAACCATGGTGTTGCCACACTCTCCTAGGGTATCCGAATCCCATAACCAAAAGGTAACACAACCGTACAGTACCTTTACATAGCACACAACATTTAACCGATCCACCAAAGGCTCTTATTGTTTCCCACAAGAAGGTCATGAAGGTTTTAATTAATTTAATACCCATTATGTACGTATATGAGGTTAGGAACTCGATTTTTCAATTTTACTTTTAATTATACCACTTTAAAGGCTCATTGGGCCCTAACTCTCGAATTATATACCCTTTGAACTTAAAACGTTAAATTCGAGCAGATTGCCTAGTGAGTACCGATACCTACCCACGGGTATCGATACGCTCTAATGGGTACCGATACCTACTTACGCGTATCGATACCCGACTTATCTCGAAATGGAGTTAACTCTACACGCCATATTAATACACAAGGTCATGTACTGATACCTTAAGGCGTACCGATACTAAAATTGACTACTGAAATTTGGTTGAAAAAAAATATCAATAAACCCCCACGTGTATCAATACGCCCTTCAACATTGACTTGGTTTTAGCGATTTAAACAAAAGGGTATCGATACGCGTACAACCAGTATCGATACTTGAACCTAGAAATTAGTTTCTGGAGTTCGTAATTCATTCCCAACATCCCTAACCTTCATGGTATAACCCCAAAACGAGCGTACAAGTTATGGATGGACTTTAGGTGGTTTCCTATCCTTTTACACCGTTTTAACACCAAACTAAGATTTGCCACTAATGAAGGTTCAAGCTTTTTAAACAACCTATCTAACAATCTAGCAACCAAGCAATCACATTAATGATTTCTAGGAACACATGAGAGTTGGTAGTGTACTAACCTTGATAACAACTTGAGAGAAAAGCCTCCAACTTCGAGCTTCAAGCATTGCTCTTCCCTTGGACCTTTGATACCTCTTCAACCTGTTTCACAACAAAGGGAGGTTGCATACATAACCCAAAGATTGAGTTCCCAAAACCCAATCACGTTCTTTCCAACACACCCCCGCTAAAACCTCTTCTTGCACCATTTCAAGCCATTCTTACCATGGATTAATGATTTTTGGAAACACATGAGAGTTGGTAGTGTACTAACCTTAATAACAACATGAGAGAAAAGTCTCCAACTTCGAGCTTCAAGCTTTGCTCTTCTCTTGGACCTTTGATACCTTTCTAACCTCTTTCACTACAAAGAGAGGTTGCATGCATAACCCAAGGATTGAGTTCCCAAAACCCAATCACGTTTTTTCCAACACCCCCCACCAAAACCCCTTCCTCTACCATTTTAAGCAATTCTTGCCTTGGATTATATAGATCTTTGGTTACTAAACAACTCTTTCTCAAAACTTAAACCGTGATTCACTCAACAAAACTCAAAGATTTCACCTTTCTCATAGCTATGGGGGTTAGGAGATGAGAGAATGGGAGGTGTAATCACAAATTTTTGTTCAAATTTTAATATTATTATTACTACTATGTTGTTATTATTACAAAAAAATCAAAAAAAAAATTCATGCATTGAATACATTGGATCTTCACATCACCATCAACTCCTCATCCACTCATCACCTATCCTCTACCGCAACCACCCTTCAGATCGCACCATACCCTCTGCCCTCTCCCATGCCCTGCAACAACAACTCCAACAGTGTCTTTTGCTTCATCCATTTAAGCTGCAACATATGAAAAAGAAAAGGGGGCTTTTCACGCATCAGAAAATTAGGGAGAAACGGGGTTCTTCAGTCAAAAGAATTCAGAGAGCTTTAGGGGATTTTCAGTTTTTTCTTTGTAATTCTGGCTATAAGAGCCATATCAAACCACAATGTAAAGGAGGATTGTCCATAAATAAAAAGGAAAAAAATTCAAAAGCTCTTGGCATTCTTTCCTAATTTCAATAGCAGGTAGAATTTAATCTTTTCATTGATTTCTAGTAATACAAGAGGAATCACGTTCCTTCATTATTTGTTTCTGTAGCGATGTCCTCTTTTTTTATCGCTAAAATAAAACCGAGGGGTTTTGGAAAGGTGTTTTTGAAAGGTGTTTGTGATTCTTTTGGATATAAAATATTTATTCCGTGGGGTTTACAAAAAAAACCTCATAAAAAATGGAGTCGCCACCGGCCACTTAGGTAGGCCGGACACCATAAAACCAGAGATTCAAAAAGACAGGGTTCGAGAGTCGGTTACGGATAGGGAAGGATTAGCACCCCCACACTGCCCAAAAATTGGTACTTTAATAATTACCGCGTTATTAATATTGGATTTTCCGGATTAGAGTGACGATTATTTTAAAATTCGGTCATAATTGCGAATATATTTTAAGGGTCCCGTTACCCGAGAATAAACGCCCAACCACTATCACTACGCTTGATACTGGCCCCGTTTACGCTCGGATAAAAGGACACCGCATTAACAAGTTATAAATCCTATGCAATCTTAGTGGCAAAAATACAAAACATGACAGATAATTTAAAGACAGTAAATATTCACATAATAAAATACTAATCTAATAAATGATATACTAGATTAAAACATGCATATATACATATTATTCTAAATGATAAATAAAAACAACTTTAACAAGTTAGAACAACAATGCAGGAATAATTACGTTATATGTAGACGAACAAATAATTAAAAAGACATACATGCTATTAATAAAACATATTTCAACACATATGAACAAAGAAGACACACTAATACGTAACCTAAAAGTCAAGAAAACATACAATACATACAAAAATACAAAAACATGCTGTTTTACGAGTCAAATAGAACATAACATGCTTTAATACCCATATAAATATAAACATAAAATATGAGGCATATACCAGTGACATAAAATAAAACAATAGAATATCAACATATACGATTATAATACGAATATGAATATTTACAAAGAAAACATGACTGAAATGAAAGAAAAATAAAAGTCAGTGGCAGAAATTAAAGAATAATAATATGTAATTTAGGGACAAAATTGCAAAATAAACAAAACCTAAAAGGATCAAAACTGTAATTAGACCAAGGGGCAGACCCAAAATGAAAAGTTCAAAAACGCGGGATGGTTAAGGGGGTAATTGTACCATTTAAAATCTGAATCTGTGTAATTTAGGGACTGGATTACAAGATTTTGAAATATCAGGGGGACTGGGATTGTAATTATACCATGCGGCAAGACAAAAATGAAAATATTGAAAACGCGGTGGGATTAAGTGTGTAATTTACCCATTTAGTAAAATAATAACACCTATATAAACACTCTTTTTAGGCCGAAATCAAAATTTTAGCCATTTGTTTCATTTTCTAGTTTTTGCAATAACCTGTGTTCTTCTTTTTCTCTCATTTGTTCTTATAAAACCCAGAATCCGGCGGTCGGCCGCCGCTAACCGGCGCCGGCGTGACTCCAAAACACACCAAAACAACCCCCCTTTCGTCCTCAATACGAATCCTAGGTTGGATTCAGAGGATATACCTTTATTCAGCCTAGATCTAGAAATTACAAGGCTAAAAAAAATTAAAAAACGAAACGAAACCACAAGGGGTCTTCCCCTCCCTTTAGTTCACCAGATCTGGCTTGTTGAAGCCGAAAGGCTTATCACTGAGGAAGGGAAGACCCACAAACAACGCCGGTAAGACTACTCTCCTTTCTTGTTTCTGTTTTTTTTGTATATGCATGTAAAGAAAATAAGTAAGAAAAAGAGACAAGTATTTACCACTGGACTGTCTTTCGATTTACTTGGATGTTTACAACTTTCCGATTTTTTTTTGTATTACAAGGTCTCTGGTCTCTTTTTTTTTACCTCTCGTTCTTCTCCTCGTTACAAAAGTTCCCGTTTCATATATATTATTGTCTCTGTTTTGTTGCAAGTTGCACCTTGCTTTTTTCAGATCTGAATTGACAATTTTGCTTGTTGTCTTGGGCATGTTCTGAACACGGGGACTGAATATCGGCGCGGTGGCGATATGGACATTCTGCCAGGGGCCAGACACGTTCTCGGCCGTTAGATCAGATCTGATCTAACGGTCGAGATGGCTTGAAGAACGATCGGCTTGGATGAAGCCTCGATTTGATGAGACGGCTCCAGATCTTGACACGTGGAGCTCCGCAGTCGAGGAGTCAGAACGCGTGGATCTTACGCGCGCGTGGGATATTAAAGCGTCCGCGCGTGGACCACACGCGCGCGTGGCACTCGAACGGTCCATACGTGTGGAACACGCGCCTGGCAGATATTTTTGACTTCCTGGTTGCATCGTGGCCGTTGGATCAGATCATGATCCAACGGCCCACAGTTACCTGCACATTGTAATTAGATAAGATTTAGATTTGGGCCAACCGGGCCTTGTAATTGGACTTGGACTTGGACTGTAAATTTATTTGGGTTTAATATATTTAATTCTTTTCATTTTGTCAGCCCAATAATAATAATAATATAATTATAACACCAATACATATACATACGAAAATGTATACTTATATTATACAATCATTAATTAATATAATATTCTAGTATACGTACGTATAATCATACATATAATTGACATAACATCTATATATTAATCAAATACGCTCATACTCTAGATACATACGCGACATACATACACCCCTAATACGTATACATAACTTATACATGCACACACCACCTTATATTAGTAACATTCATATAATAAATATACATGCAATATTAATATATTTACAAGTGAAAATGAGTGATTACAGTTGCCCCTCTTTGCTTGTTCTCATGGAATGGGAAACAAAGCAAAGATTCATAAGCACTCATTTTTATCAGACTTCCCTGTTTGTAGCCTTGGAAAAACGAATTCTTTTGGACATCTCCGCTCTTCCTTGGCTGAATCTTCAGGTTCGTAAGTTCTTCCTATATAGAGCTTCGTCACCTTCCGATCTTGGAGCTACAGGCTCTTCCTATATAGAACCCTTCGCTCTGACATCCCGAATTATGAGTCCTTCCTTTCACTTTGAGACAATAAAGCTTGGGGTCCTTCCTATATAGAACTCTTTGCTTTCAACGCTGGTTTCTCCTATATAAAACCTTTTGCGCCACTGATGGATTCTTCCGACTGGGAGTTCCTCCTATATAGAACTGCTAGTCTTCAAATCCTGGAGCCGTCAGTCCTTCCTATATAGAACTTTTGGCGTCTGAAATTTCAGAGCTATAGGTTCTTCCTATATAGAACCTTTCACTCTAAGACAATGAAGCTCGGAGCCTTTCCTATATAAGACTCTTTGCTATCGACACAACAGGTTTCCTATATAACCCTGTGTCATAGGTGAATTTCTTTGACCGGGAGTTCTTCCTATATAGAATCATGAGTCTTCACCTTGAGACGTCGGTCCTTCCTATATAGAACTTTTCGGCGTCTTGAAATCTTGGAGTTACGGATTCTTCCTATATAGAATCTTTCACTCTAAGACATTGAAGCTAGGAGCCCTTCCTATATAGAACTCTTTGCTTTCGACACAGCAGGATTTCCTATATAATCTTGCGTGTCATGGGTGAATTCCTTCGACGGGAGTCCTTCCTATATAGAATGCTAGTCTTCACCCCGAGCTGTCAGTCCTTCCTATATAGAACTTTCAGCTTCTGAAGCCTCAGAGAGGAGGATTCTTCCTATATAGAACCTTTCTCTAGAGCTTGAAAACATGTGCCTTTTGTATGTAAAAACATTGTCTTCTCATTTGGGATTCACACCGTGATGGACCTTGATGTCTCTTTGGAACTGCAGATACCTGTCTGAGATGAAAACAAAATGCTATGACAAATGAATGAATTGACATGCTCCTAATCCTAGTGATGTCTGACTATTCATGATGCATGAGATTCAATATCTTGGTGGGCTTGTTTTGGTCCTTATTTGATCTTGACGTTCGCTTTCTCCTTTCTTACGGGCATCGATACCCCGCTTCACTGCCAAGTTCAACCATCTCGACCTTTCTTTTTTTCCAATTACGACTTGGAATTCTAAAGTGCCCTTTCGGGTTTTCACTTTTTTTTTTTTTTGAGAGGGGTGCCCTTCTGGTTTTCACCCAAAAGATCTCTTTTGTTATCTCGTATGCCTTTCTTGAATAGATAGGACATGTGCCATTGGTTATCCTACCAGGTTGTTTGAAGCTTCCCGCCTTCCCTATCGACAGCCATTAGGGAACTAGAGGACGGAGTTAACATCGTTTTCTTTGATCACAAGCATTTTCAAGGTTAAATCATAGTAATGCTTCGAAATCTCTTGTTTCATTATAAGCCTATGTTATCTTATTTGACTGAAATTGACAAGAAGGCCAGGAATGGATGCTCAAAACACAGTTTTATTATGATTAAGGGCTTGGGATATCTTAAAAAGAAAGGTATAACACACATGAAGATACAAAATCCCTCATTATCTTCGATATGAATGATACATGATCCTGTCAACCGGTGTAGAATTTCTTGCCTGAAACCTTCTCTTCATGATGTTCATGGGGATACCCTTCTCTTCGGATATTCAACTTTTCAATTTACCCAAGCCGCCCTTTGCGGGTTTTCAACTCGTGTCCTTCCTTTGCTTCAAGACGCCCGGTTTCGGGTTTTCGTCCTGAGCTCTCCATTTTTTTAGAGATAGTATTTCTTGACGGCATCAGAATTTACGGGATTTTTCAGCTCGTCCCCATCCATTTCTGTTAGGATCAGGGCTCCTCCTGGGAAGCCCTTTTTTACGACGTACGGTCCTTCCCAGTTGGGCATCCATTTTCCTCGAGAATCTTTTTGGATAGGGAGGATTTTCTTGAGTACCAGATCCCCTTCTTTGAATTCTCTTGGGCGCACCTTTTTGTTATATGCCTGCACCATCCGCTTTTGGTACATCTGACCATGACAAATGGCCTTTAGTCTTTTTTCGTCAATGAGGTTTAGCTGGTCGAGTCTAGCCTGCACCCATTCAGCTTCTTCCAATTTTACTTCGTTTAAGACCCGGAGAGACGGAATCTCTACCTCAATTGGGAGTACTGCTTCGGTACCATACACCAAGGAGTAGGGTGTTGCCCCTGTTGATGTGCGAAAAGGGCAAAAGGCAACTTCTCATGCCAATCCTTGTAGGTATCCGTAGTCTTCGCTATGATCTTCTTTATATTTTTGTTTGCCGCTTCCACTGCTCCATTCATTTTAGGACGATAGACTGTGAAATTATGGTGTGTTATCTTGAATTGAGTGCACACGTCCTTCATCATTTTGTTGTTCAGATTGGAAGCATTGTCGGTGATGATCCTCTCTGGCAATCCGTATCGACAAATAATTTCCTTCTTTAAGAACTTACAAACTGTAGTCCTGGTGATATTGGCGTAAGACGCTACCTCTACCCATTTAGTGAAGTAGTCTATGGCGACCAAAATGAAACGATGCCCATTGGAAGCTTTCGGATGGATCTGCCCGATAACGTCCATGCCCCACGCTGCGAAAGGCCACGGAGAATTCATGGTGTGTAGAGGCGATGGGGGTGCATGAATTTTGTCAGCGTAAATTTGGCATTTGTGGCATTTCCTGGCGTAATCGATGCAATCTCCCTCCATGGTCAACCAGAAATAACCGTATCTCATAATTTTTCGGGCTATAGACAGCCCGTTGGCATGCGTTCCACAGATCCCATCATGTACTTCGGCTAAGATTTCCTTCGCCTCCCGGGCATCCACACATCTCAGCAATGTTTGATCATGACTTCTTCTATATAGGATCTCCCCATCTAGGACATATTTTGTTGCCATTTTTACGAGCGTTTTTGTCATTGTCGTTTGCCCCTTTCGGATACTTTGAAGCTTGACATATTGCAGGATGTCATAGTACCATGGATTTCCGTCAATCTCTTCCTGTACATTACAACAATGAGCAGGCTTTTCAAACGTCTCGCATCTCAATGGGCTTCATTTCTGCCCGGTGTTTGTTTTAAACATGGATGCCAAGGTTGCCAATGCATCCGCCATCCGATTTTCTTCTCGGGGCGGGTAATTGAAGGCTGACCTTTTCGAACTCTTTGACGAGCTCTTGGATCAATTCGTGATATTTGACCAACCGGGTCTCTCGGTTTCCCACTCCCGCGCAATTGATAAATGACTAAGGGACGAATCTCCGAACACTCGAAGTTTCTTAACCTTTCTCTCGATGGCTGAGTTTAGTCCCATGATGCAAGCTTCGTATTCAGCTATATTGTTTGTGCAGAAGAATTCCAATCTCTTTGGTGAAAGGATAATAGACGTCCTCGGGTGAAATTAGCACGCCCTATCCCATGTCCGAGGGCGTTGGAGGCTCCATCAAGTAAAGTTTCCATGACTTATCATCCAAACCTCTTCTTGGTGGTAATGCACATCAAGTCTTCGTCTGGGAAACTAAAGTTCAATGCCTCATATTCGTCGAAGCACGACTAGCCGGAAATCTGCTACGGCACTCCCCTTTTACAGACTTTCGATTAACATATACGATGTCGAATTCGGATAAGAGCATCCGCCATCGAGCCATCCTTCCCGTTAGTGCTGGCGCTTCCATTAAGAACTTCGGTGGGTCTAGCTTGGATATCAACCATGTAGTATGGTACAACATGTCTTTGCTCGAGCCGCTTGGTAGCCCAAACTAGAGCACAACACAGCTTATGCCTTTGGGGTACCGTGTTTCGCAATCATTGAATTTCTGCTTAGGTAATAGATGGCTTGCTCCTTTTTCTTGACTCATCGTGTTGCCCAAAGTACACATCCCATTGAATTCTCAAGACTGTTAAGTAGAGAATTAGTGGTCGACTGTGTCTTGGTGCGACTAAAATTGGAGCATTTGTCGTACTTTTTGATCTTTTCTAGGGCTTTTTGACATTCGTCATCCCACACGCCAGATTATTCTTTCTAAGAAGTCCAAGACCGGGTCGCATTGATTGGTTAATTGGGAAATAAAACGAGAGATATAATTCGGGCTCCCAGAAACCGCAGACTTCCTTTGCGTGCGGGGTGGTGAAAGGTCTGGATGGCTTTCACTTTATCGGGATCAATCTCAATCCCTCTTCTGCTTACTACGAACCCTAGGAGTTTTCCAGAAGTAACGGCGAAGGTACACTTGGCAGGATTGAGCCTCAGTTGGTACTTCCGTAGTCTTTGGAATAGTTTTCTCAAGTTCTGTAGGTGCTCTTCCTCTGTTCGGGATTTGGCAATCATATCATCCACGTATACTTCTATTTCTTTGAGCATCATGTCATGGAAAAGAGTCACCATTGCTCTTTGGTATGTTGCCCCTGCGCTCTTTAGCCCAAACGGCATCACTTGATAACAAAAAGTGCCCCACATGGTTATGAATATGGTTTTCTCCATGTCGTTAGGATCCATCTTTATCTGGTTGTACACTGAGAAGCCGTCCATGAAGGAAAACCATGAATGTCCTGCGGTGTTGTCAACCAGCGTGTCAATATGTGGCAAAGGGAAGTTGTCTTTAGGGCTAGCTCGGTTCAGATCCCTATAATCTACACACATACGAACTTTCCGTCTTTCTTTGGTAATTTGGTACAATGTTTGCAACCCATTCGGGTATTTGGCTACCTCAAGAATCCAGCATCAAATTGCTTTTTCACTTCTTCTCGGATCTTTAACAACATATATCTGGTCTCATTCTCCGAAGTTTTTGTTGTACTGGTTTGCACTCCGATTTTGTTGGCAATTTGTGCACCACTATGTCGGTATTCAATCCTGGCATATCTTGATAAGTCCAGGCGAAGACATCCTTGAATTCCTGAAGTAGAGCTATCAGTTCATGCTTGGTTTTTGAGGAAATAGTCGTTCCTATTTTTATTTCTTTTCTCTCTTCTTTAGTCCCTAAGTTGACAATTTCTGTTTCTTCTTGGTGGGGCATAATCTGCCTTTCTTCGTCGTCCACCATTCTCTTTAACTCTTCCAGGATCTCAATTTCTATCTCATCATATCCTTCCTCAATTCCCTCTGAGACCTCAGGGCATTCGAAATTCACTCCAGGATTGGATCCGGTATCATTCATATCGTCAATCATGAGTGACCTGCATTAAATGAGAATGAATTGTATTGGGAAGAGACGGCTTTATGAAGGGAATGAATATGAAGAATGCATGAACGGAATAAATGAGACTTTGGTCATTTTTTAAGAAAGTGGGGATATTTTCATTTCAATCAAAAAGTTAACATAGGTGCCCCATAAAAGAGATCCCCATTGTTTATGGGCAAAAACAAAAGTTGATTCGGAGCATTACTCTGATCTATTCCTAAAAAGTACAGGTAGATCAATGCAGCTCCAGTTATCGAGTGTTTCCCCGGGATGGCAAGGGCGGATGTTGGTCAACATTTTGCTGCCTCGGTCCTTTTCAGCTATCATGTTGATGTACATCCCTTCAAATGATTCTCTGAGTACTTCCTCCTGGTTAAGTTCATCATTTTTCTTCATTGCCTCTCCAATATCTTGACCTGGCTGGTAGAACCCTCTGGAGACAAAAGTGGCTTTCAAACTAGGAAAGGATATCGGTCTCCATGGAATGTCTTCTCCTTTAGATCTGGCTTTTCTTTGTTCTTCCTTCCTCTTATACTCATCTTTCTTCTGTTGGACACTTGGTTGGTAACCCAGCCCGAAACGATCCTTCTTTGTTGTCATATTCTTAGGTCTCAGGTTTCCTTGTAATTTCTTCCCCAGCCCTTTTCCTATTTTGGCTCCTCGGCCCAAAGTTTCTGCGACGGTCATCTTGGTACAATTAGATAACCTGGGGTAGGGGATCCGGCTTCCCTCTGAAACGAATGTGGCATTTACTAGTTCTAATGCTCGGAACGAGCATTCTGCAGTATCTTCATCATTTTGAATGTAGGGGGTGTCTGATGTCACTGAAGCAACAAATTCATGCTCTGCCTCTACTGTGACCAATTTGCCTTCAACTACAAATTTTAATTTCTGATGCAATGATGATGGGACAACTCCTGCGGAGTGGATCCACGGTCTTCCCAACAAGCAGCTGTAAGATGGTTTTATGTCCATCACCACAAAATCGATCACATATTCAGTTGGTCCGATCAATAGGGGTATCTCAATTTTCCCCATTGTTCCTCTTTGCGTACCATCAAAGGCTCTTACCGAGTTGTGGCAGGGCTTTAGGTGTGAACCATCTATTGGCAATTTTTGCAGGGTTACCATAGGCAAGACATTCAATGCTGACCCATTGTCGATCAGTACGCCTGGTAATACATACCCTTTGCAGTGGGTAGTGATGTTAAGGGCTTTGGTAGACCCCATTTCTCCCTCCGGGATCTCATCATCACTGAATGTGATATGATTATAGGCGGTAATATGCCCCACTATCATGTCCAGGTTTGTTATAGAAATGTCCTGGGGCACAAAAGTTTGATTCAGCACTTTCAATAGCGTCTCCCGATGCTTCTCTGAACTCAAGAGTAATTCCAGCACTGTGATCTTGGCCGGTTGTTTTCGTAGTTGTTCCACTACGCTGTACTCACTATGTTTCAAGAACTTTAGAAATTCTTTGGCCTGGGCCTCAGTTACCGGCTCATTTATATTTGGGGCAGGTTCTTCTCCAAATATCTGCGTAGGGCTAACTGTTGTACTCTTCCCCTTATCTTTTTCAGCCGCTTTCAAAGCCTCGGAGGAATAACATCGGCCGCTCCTTGTGAAATGGCCTGCCTCACCAACGTTCACATCGTTCTGGCTTTGTTGGTCTTCCAGCGTAGGCTCTTTTACATGTTCGTGTTCTAATTTTTCTGGCATGGTCACATTCACAGCATAATTCCAGGGAATTTGTCGCATATCTTTGAATGGGAATGGAGATGGTGCTGAAATGATGATCTTGGGACTTATTTTGCTAGTTTCTCCTTGGGAGACACCTGCATTCCCTGTCCTGGGAGAGATGATAAAAGGTCTATCCTTCCCGTATCTAGTTTTGGGGCTATCTATCATGTGTACGTCTGATCCCTTCCCCATGGGCTCCTCAAAGAATTCAATTTGTTTTTCATTCATCAACTGCACCAATTTCTTGAACTCGTCACATTCTTGGATATCATGCCCTTGACCGATGGAATTCGCAATACTTTCCACATTCCTTACGCCTTATTATCATGCCTTTGTTGATCACACGAGCCATGCATAATCGTTGAAATACCCACCGTAAAGGAGACTTGATTTACGACACGTCATCCTTTATCCTCCCGTAAAGCATTCTTCTATGACATTTACCCCTCTGCTCCCATGATTAGGTAGCGGGTTGTTGGCTACACTTGGCTCTTCAAACTTCAATATCCCAGAATCGATTAAGTTCTGTACAAGCTTTTTGAAGGCAAGACAGTTCTCAGTGGGATGTCCAGGGGTACCGTCGTGATAGTCGCAATGTGCGCTTGGATTATACCAAGGCGGGAAGGGTGGATTGACAGGAGTAACGATGTATGGCCGGACCAGGTCTGCTTCATACAACTGGAATAAAGTTCTGAGTACGAAACAGGTAGGGGAGTGAAAGTTCTCCTCTCTTTCTCTTTTCTGGTGACTCTCTCATCTCTTTGATTCGAATTTTGTGTTTTTCCCACAGGTGCTTGTGGCTGTGAGACTGTGAAGTTCTTCGGGGCGGTATAGGTGCTGGTGGTGTTTACTTCATTTCTCTTGTTGTACTTTCGAGACCCTTCCCCACCATCAATTCTGCCGCTCTTAATTGCCAGTTCGAGAGACTCCCCAATCCTGATCAAGTCGGCAAAACACTGTGTTGTGTTATTAATGAGGCGATCAAAGAGTGCCCCTTTCAGAGTATTGACAAATAATGGCATGATTTCATGCTCCGGGATAGGTGGCTGGATTTGGGCGGCCACTTCTCTCCACCTTTGGGCATATTGTCGCAGGCTTTCATTGGACTTCTGCCCCATATTTTCTAACATAATTCTGCTAGGGATCATGTACATTACATGTTTGTATTGCTCAGTAAATGCTTTAGACAGATCTTTCCATGTTTTAACATTCTCTTTGCTTAACTGAGTATACCAACGTAACGCCGCTCCAGTTAGACTATCCTGGAAACAATGGATCAGTAGCTTTTTATCTTTATGGTAAGCCGCCATTTTTCTACAATACATCGTTATGTGTGCAGAAGGACATGTGGTTCCATCATATTTATCGAACTCTGGCGTTTTGAATTTTGGCGGCAGGACAAGATCAGACACCAGACTTAGGTCGCTAGCGTCATTTCCTGATTCTTCATTTGATTGTAACACTTTAAATTTTTCCTCCATGAGGCGAAATCTTTCTTCCCACTTTTTTTCTACCTCATTCCTGATTCTTTCGACCATGTTCAGGTCTGGTACTTCTTCTTCATAAAGTGCTTCAGAATCAAGGGGTTGAGTCTCAGGTGCCCCTATTTGAAAGCTGGAAGACATTCCTGCAGGGTCAATATACACCTTCCTAGCCTGGTTTGGTGCAGTTGGTTGAACCTTGTAGTGAGCCGGGGTACCTTCTGGTTCTGGAACATTTTCTCCTTCTACTCGTTTTCCAAGACTTTTTGCCAGCAATGCAGTTATGTCAGATACTATAGATGTTTGTGACTGCGCAATCTGATCACTAAGGCTTCTCTGGGCCTCTTCTAGCCTTGTCTCAAGCTCTCTTTGCCCTCTTTCTAGACTAATTATCCTTTCTTCCATGAGCTTTCTTTGTAGCCGGGTAAAATATAGGTGATGAATGATTGCGGGTTAACTACACACAACGCCACAATATTCATATTGTTAATATGGTTGCAAAAAATAAATGCATGTACAATGATGCGAATGTTATGATGCAAATGCAAGAATGTATGCAGATAAGGTACTGATTCCGCTGGTAATCACCCTTTTGAACTACTTCCACGGGAATTAAAGGGTCTTGATTACAACAAAGTTCGTGTTACAAAGTAAAGATCCCTAGTACAAAAGATCTAATTACAACACAGAGTCTTATAGATAGACTCTAGCTCTATCTCCTAATTTTCCAAATTCCCTGAGCAGCTTGAGGAACCTAGGAGCTTCTTCCATTCCCGGGGCTATAAAAGGTCGAAGTGTCTCAGCCTCGACAGCTAAATCATTTACATGTCTGGCGACTCGCTGTATGTCCATCATTAGGTTTGCGTAGTACTGGTCTCTGTCCTGTACCATTCGAGCAGCGTCGCGTAATCTCTTCTCCCAATAGGTGTCCCCTCCGGCTGCAGCTTCCTCGAACACATTAATTCTTTCCTTGTCATCCTCCACAATTGCTTCGAGGGACCCAATTCGTGCTTGTAACACACCCACCTCTCGTTCTCTTTCCTGCAGCTCAGCGAAGTTATTCCTGCGACAGTACATTCGAAGTGAGTGTTCGACTTCTGCCACCTTTCCTTTTAATTCATCATTTTGACTTTGGCTTTGCTCCAACCTTTGAATAGTGTCATCGTACAGTTTCTGCATCTCTAACAGTCTATTTCGACTATTCATGGATTTTCTTTTCCATACAGCGACACATTCTCTCTCATGATGGACAGCTTGTTTTCCCTTGCTGATTTCTTGTCTGAATCTTTCTTTTTCTTGATCAATGGCCTTCTTGGCGGACCGTTTTTCTTCCTCCATAGCCAAACGGCAGTTTTCAATTTCTTTCTCGATCGTTCTTTTGTTAATTTCTCGTTCTTCTTCCACTAAACGGATGCCGTTCATTCTTTCTCTTTCCACATCTATGAACTGACTTCGGCTGGCTTTCTGTATTTTTGCTTGTAATAGAAGGGCATCTTTTTGATAAAGAGTATTCTTGTCGCTCAAATCTGCATTTAATTTCTTCAATTGCCTAATGATCCCGTCTCGTTCATCAACTTCTAAGCTTGCCTTATAGAGCTCGCTCGCATGTTGGGTCTGTTGGATGTCCATTTTCTTTTTAACTTCCTCGAGTTCACTCCTTAAGATGTCGGCTTCGGACGGTACCACCCTTGTAAGCTCTTCGAGTGACACTGTTGGTCCTTGATCAGATTCAGGAATCACATTATTAACCCTCAAACGTCTCCAAAGATCGTAATCTGAGGTAGTCATGTGCTCGGTATCTCCTTCCACCCTGATCCGATAACAATGATCTCAGGCCCTCATAATGGTCTGAATTTTTCCTTTGAACTCCCCTTTGAAAAGAAATTCAGTTTGGCTTAATCCGGCGGTATTAGGAATGAACTGTCGTGATCCGAACTGCCGAGATACTAAAAGCGGGGCACAAGCGATCCCTCCATGCAATCCCAACATCATCAGCCAATTGAAGTCACCACAACTGTATAGAAAATAATTAACTTTACCGAGCCATGGGACCCTCCATGCTATGTCTTCATCTTGAATGTTTCTGAAGAAACTGGTCCACAATTTTGTTTTCAAATCCTCTCGCCATTCCTTTGCTAAGTATTCTCGTAAAGGCGAAAAACCTTGAAAGGATATCCCCGGCAGGACCCGCGTCGGCGTCTTCCACATGTGACTTTGAATCCATACTTGTAATAGCTGTGCGCAGCCTCGAAAACGTCCTTCTTCATGTTTCCGGCTAGCATTTAAGGAAATGAAAGTCTTGACCAAGATTGCTGGTACTGGGTTTGCTTTCCGTTTCACCCGCTCAAACAAATCCAGAATGGCTATGTCAATGTTCCCGAGTACTCTGGGAAAGATCACCAAGACATATATTCCTAAAGCGAATAAGTCCATTTTCTTTGCCTCGTCTGGATGTGTCGATATGATGTCCCGAATACTTTCCCATGCAAAGACTGTATTATCTCCTCGGATTTGAAGGAGGCCACTAACCCAATCGTCACTCATTCCCGCAAAGGTTTTGAGTTTCGCAGTGTAATTCTGATTCCTTGGAGGCTTCGCGTAGATCCAATCTTCCTGAATATTTTTCTGGTTAAGTAAAGCAGTGTATTCTTCTACCGTAGGCATCATGTCCTGCCCATTGAAGGTGAAGCAGCAAAAAGCCGGATTCCAGAACTGGACTATAGCTCGGAGTAGGGGCTGGTTAATCCGAACATATAATAGCTGTGCGATGTCGCCATAACTATCGCAAAATAAGTCTTGTAGTCTTCGGTCCCATCTTTCCCAAATGCTTTGAAGATCCCACAAGTCGTTCTGTTGGAGACTCACATAGGTGTATCCAGCTATTACGCGTTCGTTAGGCAAACTGTCCCCTTGGATTTTCTGGTTGACCTCTGACCAATGTCTGACTGACAAATTAAGCTCTTCTTTCCTAAGACACCTTTTTTCCATGGTGAAAGACTTTACGATCAGGCAAACCACTTGATCCAAGACCTTTATGTGATGCAAATGCAATGATGTATGAAAAAAAAAAAAAAGCGAAAGAGAAAAACAAGTCGATTGCAGATATAATTAATAAATATATAAATAAAAGGACAAAAATAAACACACAAAACAACCCTATTTATCCCGTCTAAAACCTAAGGTTATCCGCATGGCTCTAAATGGGTAGGTTTCTATGTATTCTCTACATGCAGTCTTGGTTCTAGGAGGTACCCGAATTGTCCTTGTTGTCCTCTACTAAGAGTAGCAAGGCCCCCGATCATCACCCATTATAGGCTCCTTTCAACCGGGTTCAATTCAGGGGGACCCATTCGCTTATGCCCGTACGAAGGAACGATATCCTTACGAAAGCATAAGGTACTCGAGCCCCGAAGGTACTTGGTAGGCTCATACGGGAGAACGATATCTCCACGAAAGCATTAGCGTTTTCCCCCCACTTAAAAAGACGGGTTTATATGCCATATTTTAAATGCGTTAAAATAAACGCGCAATTATGACCGAATGTTAATTTAATAGTCATTTTAATCTGGAACTTCCAATATTAGTAAAGCGGTAATTATTTTAAAAGCTTGACTCTCATTTGTTTTTTTAAAAAAAAAAAACAAAAATGTCCCCAGTGAAGTCGCCATCTGTAGCGATGTCCTTTTTTTTTATCGCTAAAATAAAAACGAGGGGTTTTGGAAAGGTGTTTTTGAAAGGTGTTTGTGATTCTTTTGGATATAAAATATTTATTCCGTGGGGTTTACAAAAAAACCTCATAAAAAATGGAGTCGCCACCAGCCACTTAGGTAGGCCGGACACCATAAAACCAGAGATTCAAAAAGATAGGGTTCGGGAGTCGGTTACGGATGGGGAAGGATTAGCACCCCACACCGCCCAAAAATTGGTACTTTAATAATTACCGCTTTATTAATATTGGATTTTCCGGATTAGAGTGACGATTATTTTAAAACTCGGTCATAATTGCGAATATATTTTAAGGGTCCCGTTACCCGAGAATAAACTCCCAACCACTATCACTACGCTTGATACTGGCCCCGTTTACGCTCGGATAAAAGGACACCGCATTAACAAGTTATAAATCATATGCAATCTTAGTGGCAAAAATATAAAACATGACAGATAATTTAAAGACAGTAAATATTCACATAATAAAATACTAATCTAATAAATGATATACTAGATTAAAACATGCATATATACATATTATTCTAAATGATAAATAAAAACAACTTTAACAAGTTAGAACAACAATGCAGGAATAATTACGTTATATGTAGACGAACAAATATTTAAAAAGACATACATGCTATTAATAAAACATATTTCAACATATATGAACAAAGAAGACACACTAATACGTAACCTAAAAGTCAAGAAAACATACAATACATACAAAAATACAAAAACATGTTGTTTTACGAGTCAAATAGAACATAACATGCTTTAATACGAATAACCGGATAAAAAAAACATGACTATCATAAGCTTAACACCCATATAAATATAAACATAAATATGAGGCATATACCAGTGACATAAAATAAAACAATAGAATATCAACATATACGATTATAATACGAATATGAATATTTACAAAGAAAACAGGACTGAAATGAAAGAAAAATAAAAGTCAGTGGCAGAAATTAAAGAATAATAATATGTAATTTAGGGACGAAATTGTGAAATAAACAAAACCTAAAAGGATCAAAACTGTAATTAGACCAAGGGGCAGACCCAAAATGAAAAGTTCAAAAACGCGGGATGGTTAAGGGGGTAATTTTACCATTTAAAATATGAATCGGTGTAATTTAGGGACTGGATTACAAGATTTTGAAATATCAGGGGGACTGGGATTGTAATTATACCATGCGGCAAGACAAAAACGAAAATATTGAAAACGCGGTGGGATTAAGTGTGTAATTTACCCATTTAGTAAAATAATAACACCTATATAAACACTCTTTTTAGGCCGAAATCAAAATTTTAGCCATTTGTTTCATTTTCTAGTTTTTGCAATAACCTGTGTTCTTCTTTTTCTCTCATTTGTTCTTATAAAACCCAGAATCCGGCCGCCGTATTCTCCACCGCCGGCCACCGCTAACCAGCGCCGGCGTGACTCCAAAACACACCAAAACAACCCCCCTTTCGTCCTCAATACGAATCCTAGGTTGGATTTAGAGGATATACCTTTATTCAACCTAGATCTAGAAAATACGAGGCTAAAAAAAATTTTAAAAAACAAAACGAAACCACAAGGGGTCTTCCCCTCCCTTTAGTTCACCAGATCTGGCTTGTAGAAGCCGAAAGGCTTATCACTGAGGAAGGGAAGACCCACAAACAACGCCGGTAAGACTACTCTCCTTTCTTGTTTCTGTTTTTTTTTTTTTGTATATGCATGTAAAGAAAATAAGTAAGAAAAAGAGACAAGTATTTACCACTGGACTGTCTTTCGATTTACTTGGATGTTTACAACTTTCCGATTTTTTTTTGTATTACAAGGTCTCTGGTCTCTCTTTTTTTTTACCTCCCGTTCTTCTCCTCGTTACAAAAGTTCCCGTTTCATATTTATTATTGTCTTTGTTTTGTTGCAAGTTGCACCTTGCTTTTTTCAGATCTGAACTGATAATTTTGCTTGTTGTCTTGGGCATGTTCTGAACACGGGGACTGAATATCGGCGCAGTGGCGATGTGGACATTCTGCCAGTGGCCAGACACGTTCTCGGCCGTTAGATCAGATCTGATCTAACGATCGAGATGTCTTGAAGAACGATCGGCTTGGATGAAGCCTCGATTTGATGAGACGGCTCCAGATCTTGACACGTGGAGCTCCGCAGTCGAGGAGTCAGAACGCGTGGATCTTACGCGCGCGTGGGATATTAAAGCGTCCGCGCGTGGACCACACGCCTTGTCTAATACTCTTATCAGTTCCTCTTTGAAGGTCAAATCGGTGTTTATCTCAATCTCCTCAAACGGGATGACATGTGAAGGATCGAAATGATAACGCCTCTAGAGGCAAGGCTTGCCAGTACGCTACAGGTCTGACCCTCTCAAAAATCTCATATGGTCCTATAAACTTCGAGCTCAACTTGCCCTTCCGTCCAAAGCGGATTACTCTCTTCCATGGTGACACTTTAAGGAAAACCTTGTCACCAACTTCATACTCAATATGCTTACGCTTTCAGTCCGCATAAGTTTTTCGACGATTAAAGGTCGCTTGCAATCTCTCTTTAATTATCTGAACTTTCTCTTCGATTTGTCTAATCAAATCTAATCCTACAATTCTTCTCTCATGGAGCTCAGTCCAACACATGGGTGTCCTACACTTACGCCTATACAAGGCCTCAAAGAGAGCTATCTTGATGCTCGATTGGAAACAGTTGTTGTAAGCAAACTCAACAAGTGGTAATTGCTCTTCCCAGCTTCCCTCGAAATCAATGAGAAAACAACGAAGCAAGTCCTCCAAAATCTAGATAACTCGCTCAGACTGACCATCGGTCTGAGGATGAAAAGTTGTACTAAAATGCAACTTGGTGTCTAAAGCCTCGTGTATCTTCTTCCATAACCTTATCATGAAACACGGATCTCTTTCCGAGATGATCAATGATGGCACTCCATACAACCTTATTATCTGTTAAATGTACAACTGGGCCAACTTCTCAAGCGTAAAATCCATACACACTGACAAGAAAAAAGCAGACTTGGTAAAACGATCCATTATTACCTATATGGCATCATGCTTCGTTTGGTTCAAAGGCAAACTTGTCACAAAATCAATGGTTACATGATCCCACTTCCATTGTGAAATCTGGATAGGCTGAAGCAAGCCTGAACGAACCTGGTGTTTGGCCTTAACTTGCTGATATGCTAGGTACCTTGTCACAAACTAGGATACGTCTCTTTTCATAATGAGCCACCAATAAACAGGACGTAGGTCTGATAAATCTTGTTACTCATCGGATGTATAACAAACGAGCTCTGGTGCGTCTCTCATAGGATGCGGTCTCTCAAATCCTCCAAAGCTGAAGCACATAACCGACCTTTGAAGTACAAGATCCCACCATCTCGCACTTCAAAATCGGACACCTCACCTCTTTGAACCATCTCAATCTTTGCCATCAACTCCTTATCTAACAATTGGGTCCTCTTGATCTCTTGTACTAAGGTAGGCTCTATGTGAAGCTTGGCTAACAACCCACCGTCCTTGGTTATCCTCAAACGGGTGAACATCGCCCTCAAATCTGACATGGGCTCAAGGCATCAGCCACCACATTAGCTTTACCCGGATGATACTCTATGATGCAATCCTAGTATTTTAACAACTCAATCCATCGCCTTTGCCTCAAATTCAGCTCTTTCTCGGTGAGTAGGTACTTTAAAATTTTATGGTCTGTATAGATGTAACATTTTTTCCCTATACAGATAATGTCTCCAAATCTTTAGAGCAAAGATAACTGCTGCAAGCTCCAAATCATGTGTAGGGTAATTTCATTCATGAGGCTTAAAGTTGTCTCGAGGCATAAGCAACCACCTTACCCTCTTGTATGAGGACACAACCAAACCCATTAAAATGAAACATCGGTAAACACAACAAAATCCTATCCCGATTCAGGTTGCGTCAAAATTGGAGCCTTCGTAAGGTAAGCTTTCAACTGTTCAAAGCATTGTTGTCTTATCTCATTTCACTCAAACTGAACTCCTTTTTATAACAACTTGGTCATAGGTGTCGCTATGATGGAAAAACCCTTGGCAAAACGACGGTAATATCTGGAAAGCCCAAGGAAATTGTGGACTTCTACGATATTCCTAGGTGGTTTCCACTCTACCACCAATTGAATCCTTTGCGGATCAACACGGATCCCATCCGCTACAACCATGTGGCCCAAAAATGCCACCTTAGAGAGCCAAAACCTACATTTACTAAACTTAGCAAAAATATGTCTCTCCCTCAAAGTATGAAGATAATACGAAGATGATAGTTATAATCCTCCTCCGAGCTCGAATAAACCAAGATGTCACCAATGAAGACTACCACAAACTGATCTAGGTAGGGCTGAAAGATCTGGTTTATCAAGTCAATAAAAGTTGTAGGTGCATTAGTGAGCCCAAAGGGCATTGCCAAAAATTCATAGTGTTCATACCGCATCATGAAGGCGGTTTTCTCAACATCCTCGTTCACTACTTTCAACTGGTAGTAGCCCGACCTCAAGTTGATCTTTAAGAACACACGATCACCCCTCAACTGATCAAACATGTCACAATCCTTGGTAGGGGATAACAGTTCTTTACTATTACCTTGTTGAACTGATGGTAATCAATAAACATCCTCACCAACTCGTCCTTCTTCTTAACAAATAAGACTTGTGCCCCCAAGGTGAAATGCTTGGTCAGATGAAACTCTTGAGTTTGATTCTTTAACTCTCTCAACTCTGTCGATGCCATGCAATACGGTGCAATATACACTAATATCGTGCTTGGCATCACATCTATCATAATCTTTAAATCACAATATGGAGCAAGTCTGGGTAACTCTTCTGGAAACACAACGACAAACTCTAATAGTCTAAAAACTCTCAAGCATCAGACACTCAACACTTGTATCAACCACGCGAGCCAAAAAGGCACGACATCCTTGTTGGATCATTCTTTGTGCGGTCAAAGCTAACACTACATGGGAAAGGCAAGGATTCCTCTCACCTTTCACTACAAACTTCGCCTCATCCAAACCCCAGAGCTTAAGACTCTTTTCTCTACAACCCAAACGCGCATCATGCTTAAACAACCAATCCAACCCTAGGATAACATCAAACTCTTAGAATGATAATACCATTAAATCAGTCTAAAAGATCAAACCCTAAACCTAGATCAAACACCTCATATACACCTTATCCACCAAAACACACGCGAGCCAAAAAGGCACGACATCCTTGTTGGATCATTCTTTGTGCGGTCAAAGCTAACACTACATGGGAAAGGCAAGGATTCCTCTCACCTTTCACTACAAACTTCGCCTCATCCAAACCCCAGAGCTTAAGACTCTTTTCTCTACAACCCAAACGCGCATCATGCTTAAACAACCAATCCAACCCTAGGATAACATCAAACTCTTAGAATGATAATACCATTAAATCAGTCTAAAAGATCAAACCCTAAACCTAGATCAAACACCTCATATACACCTTATCCACCAAAACATCATACCCTAAAGGGCTCGTGGCACGGACTCCTACCTTAAGATTCTCGACATGAATACCCCACTACTGAGATATTTCACTACGGATGTAGGAATGAGTAAACCTCGATTCCATAAGAGAAACAATAAAAATTGAGAATAATGTGAACGTACCAGAGATAACATCGGTAGCCTCACAATCCTATTGGGCCTTGACTACATACTGCCTCGCTGGTGCCCTAGTAGTAGACTAAACTGTACTCCCACTCCAATGCTGGACACATGGCTCACTCCTCCTCTAGAAAAGCCCTGACCCCTCTGAGCTAGGTAAGAGGTCCTCTAAGTCTAAACCTAAGTGGTGTTGGTAGCTTTTGGATAGTCTCTCAAAAAATGGTTTGGAGAACCACACTCGAAGTAAACTCTGGCCAAGCCCCAACACTGACCCCTATGCTTATACCCACACTAACCACAAACTGGTGCGTCGACACTCATCATGGGCAAAGACGATGAAAGCCTTATACGGCTAGTAGACTCTGACCTACGATCTAATCTCGAACTCCGTTTTGAAGCTCCTCTTCCTTGATTATAGCAGTTTCTGTTCCTTCCAGAATAAGACTGCGAGTTGTTGGAGAAGTTCTAAGTTCTCCCTATAGACTCTCTAGAAGAAGTGTGTTATAAATGTTGGCAAAAGAGGAAAATGTATGTATTCTTTTACGTGAAAGTATACACGGTCTGCAAGTAATACAGTAATTAAGCTGAGTATCGATCCCACGGAGATTGACTTAGAATTTTATTGTTTGATTGTTACTTGCCTTGGAATAAATGATGTTTGTTTTGAAGATTGTTTTGGAATTGATAAAAAGAAAAGAAAATGAAGTAAAACGTTGGCAAGGAAGATGTTCTTAGTGAATGATGAGTGTTGGCGGGGAATGCCTGGGTTTAATGTTGTTCATGCCAGCCTTTGTTGGCAAACTGTCTTGGCTTTGTTTTCTGAGCAGATTCAACATTAGCAATGCCTCTCTCGATGGTCATTGCCCTAAGTCAATTATGTAAAAACACCTATATCTCTATAGTGTATGTTTTTAAATAAACCGATTTGATTAAGAACCAATTTATACTCCAAGGGGGTAGATATCACTTTCGAAGTAAGTTCGTCTACTTGAATGACTTCTCTCGAAGCTTCTCTCCCTAGTATTCAACAACTTAATCGTTGCCACCCCAAGTTTGTTAAGATATTGAGGAGAAATAGGCCAACAGTGCCAGCTCTCGCTTGACAAAGTATTTAGGAAAATTTTAAGTATGTCGAATAGAAAAACATTGCCAAAACAAAATTGTCATTAAAGAAAACCAAGGCATGAAACCAACGTTTAAACTAAACATCCCCCACCAACTATGAAATTAGTTCATGGTGAGGGATTTAACCATCAAAACCATAACTGTTTTCAAATATATCACCAATAAAAAAAGTAAAACAACTTAAACCCAAGAGAATAGGTGAGAGGGGTCTCTCGATGTAGCCCTCAAATCTAGGCTCTCAGGCAAGTGGTTGAACCTCCTTCCTCGGTGCAGCCGATCTTCACTCATCGCACCTCACTCTGATCACTCTAAGCCTTCTTGATCTCTTCCTCATCGTCCCCCTAAAAGCTTGATTAGTTGGTGTTTATATAGGTGTGCAAGGGAAGGGAATATGATTGCTTCTTCATTCGAATTTCAAATGCTCCAAGGATAAGAGATAGAGTCTTATCCGATCAGTGCGATAGCTTACCAAGCTAGGGTTAATTTTATCATGTCGATGTTGCCTTGGCACACAAACTTGGGATGTCTTTGCCAACATAGCTTGGCATTACCTTATCCGCTATTTTTTTTGGAAGTAGATCCATTTGTGATCTTTTAGGAGCATGTTCATATCTTATTTTTTTAGGGTTTAACAACCTCTTGGCCTGGCATCAAGTTCACTGCTCTGCCAATAGGTGCTTGGCACTATCTGGTCCTTCTATGCCAACAACACTTAGCATTCTTCTCGACAACCCTAACTGTGTTGCTTTCCTGCGCCTAATCCTATGCCAAACCTGCAAAATAGCCACAAAACAACCCTTCACACTAGCATAGATGGAAAACTAAACTCCTTATGCAAATACATGATTCTAACAACCTAATGCAACTAAATGTACCTAAAAACAAGTAGAAGCATTGTAAAATTGGCATTAAAAATAGTACTTTTGGAGAGGTAACATACCCCAAACCTAACTCATTCCTTGTCCTCAAGTAATGCAAATAAAAACAAAAACTATGAAAATGTTACCTCGACAAAATTTTGTTTGGAATGCCAATAGATGCAGGCAAGCAGAAGTTGGCTCTATTTCTATCCTCAGTATCTCAGTGCAATAATGCCAAACAGGTAGTAATTCAAGTGCAGCAATATAACTCTAGTCTAAGTTCATGAAGAGTGCATGATGTGTAGGCAATATGCTTCCAATATCCTTTCACTCCCTTATCCAATTTTACTACCTAAACTCAAATCTCTATTTTCATCATTTTTCTTTCTTTTTCTTTCTTGCCGAGGGTTCTGTTGGCGTTAATTTAAGCTTGCTTCGTGACACTGTTTAGCGTGAGTGATAAGAGGGAGCATACGATGAATCCCTACCTTAATCCAGACATCACTAAGCTTTCACTTCAATTCATACCCTAGGGTTTTGAACTTGAAAACTAAGAGGGAGCAAACCACAAAGCCCCAAGTAACTTATTATCCCTAGGTAGAGGAAAGTTCTATTTTTTATTGCCTTGGCAAAACATTACTGCCTTATTAGTTTCTTTTTACCCTGGCATCATTTTCATTTTTTTTTCTATTTAAGCATAGTTTCAAATAGTCTAAGTTTGCTACAGAACTAGATAATATCACGTGTTAAGTGTAAATTCAATTCCCTAAACTAGATATCAATTACCAAGCTAACCAGGCATACTACCCTGCTGGCATGGCATGACAACTAAAAATTAAAATTTCCTCATCGGGTATACATCTAGATCAAATTAAACTTGCCTAACAAAGGTTAATATCCCTCAAAATCAAATTGAGATAAAATTTTCTTTTTCTTTTTTAACAGTTCGGTATGCAACTATCATATATGATCTAAATGGCGAGGAAACAAAAATTAAACATGAAATGCATATCATAAATGGGAGAAAATGCACACCTCCAAACCCAATATGTGAATTGTCCTCAATACATGAAACAATATATATGTATAAAAAAATAAAAAAAAAATACATGCTCATATGAATGCAATAAGATGGAATCCAAAGGAGTTTAAGTAGAAGATGACTCCCTAGAGACTTCCTCTAGTGTGATTTCTTCCCGTGTGACTCAGGTCTTCATTTTGACAAAGTTGCCACGGTCGGGAGCTTTGCGCTTGATTCTAGTCATGGGTGGCTTTGCTGCAGTGGAGGCTCCAACTTCCTCCTTTTTCTTTGCAATTTTAACTGGTGGTGTAACTAGCTTAGCTTTGGGTGTTTTAACAAGATTTCCTCTGATTTAGATGAGGAATCAGTGTTGGTGGATTCAACTTGCACCAGGGACACAAGAATTGTGGCATTGGATGCAGAAATGGCTGGACTAACTGGACTAGTTGACATAACTAGACTAGCTGGTGTGGCTGGACTGGTTGGCATGACGTCTTCATTGGTAGAGGGTTCGGTAGGAAAAACTGGGAATACTGGCATCACTTCAGGGGATATTTTTTCAAGCACCTCCCTGATAATAGCATCCCTCTTCTCTGTGTAATGCCTCATCTTAGCATTAAGGTCTTCGGCTTCCTCTAGCTTTTGGAGAATAATCTCTTGGCGATGGTAAACTTGGGATAGCACTGCCAACAAACTGGTTGGATGGTCTCTAGCACACTACCTGGCTATGCCTTTGATTTTGGATTTCGCGAGGCAGTTTTGGCCTTTCCCTTGCTCTTTTACTTTGGCTCAATAGCCGTGAGATTTTCCATATGGCGGTCGTGATTATCGTTCCCTTTATAATTTGGCCTCGATCTTCATCAAGCCTAGGCACATCATGGCGCATGCAAATGTTAGAAATAATCAAAGGGAAAAACAAGTTGCCTTTACCTCTCATAGTGAACTTATAAGTATCCTCGATGATAATCTTGCCAATGTTTATCTTGCGTTCTTTAACGATGGAGTGCAACAAAATCAGCCTTTCTTCTAAGACAGTCTCATTGTGAGATGTAGGGAATAGATTTGCCTTGATAAAGTGATTCCAGCCTCTCATTTGTGGCTTCAACACCAACCTCTTCGGTGGCCCGTTGACGAAACCGTCCAAACTGTCTGTGCCAGGCTCACATAAGTCTGCCAACAGTTTCTTGCATTTGGCAGCGGTCATGGATTCAACATAGTCAAAGTGCTCATCCCCTATATCATTCAAAGAAAATAGTGAGTTAACATACCCTTCATCGAAACGCACGGATTTACTTCTAATCATCAAGAATGGAGAATCCTTTGTCACAAGATGTGCACAAAATTATTGCAAATGGTGGTGTCGGTAATGGGCACGAACTCTGGTGGGAACCCTACGGTGGTGTCAGTTTGGAAGTCGAAGTGCTTCTGTACAAAAAGGATCTTGATGCAAAGCTTGTTTCAAACTTCTTGCGAATTTCTTCATTGAAGAATCGTTCGCAGGGAGTAGATGAAGATGCCATGGAAATGAAGAAAAGATCTGAAACGGTTTGAAGGAAAGAGAAAAGACGATTGATTTCTTGATTCTTGCTTGAGAAAAGAATGAGAATGAGAGGTATGTGTTTCTTGAGAAATTGGCTAGGGTAAAGAAGGTAAAAAGATGGAGTGTTTAAAGGGTTTCAATGATGATAGCCGATTAAATAGGGTGATAATGATGAAATTTCAAAAGTTTTGATTGGGAAGGATTTTAAAGTGATAAGGTGGAGTGATAAGGTTAAAGTGATAAGTATTGTGTAAGAATTTGAGTTGATAGGGTAATTATGGTGGATTCAATTCTAATCTAACTTGGGCGGCTAGGGTTTAATGTTTCAAGAAAATTAGTCTCTCATTTGATCACGCTAAGGTTTTGTCTTCTCTCTCCACCATTTAATTCACTGCATGCCGAGCTACATTGGCATTGTGTATGGCATTGCCCTTCGCAAGCATGCTGGCTGGTAGTGCGCCTAGCATTGTTCTTGGCAATGTTCGGCATCAATTCTGCACACACTCAAAAGAAACTTTTTAACACAACAAGGGAATAAAACTGAAAATCAACAAAAAGAAAAACAAAACATGAATCCTAAAACAAATAAAAACAACTATCCTAATATTTAGAAAAAGTTCAAACCTGATGATGTTTCATGTTACCTCTGCCAAGATGATCACCTCCTTGGCATTGTTTTGATTACCTTCCATGTAATGCTTTAGACGTTGGCCATTCACCTTGAAAATTTCCCTCGTCCTTAAGCTCTTAATGTCCATAGCTCTATGGGCGTATGGTTTAACAACTTCATAAGGACTCGTTCATCTTGATTTGAGTTTACCTGGAAACGGTTTAAGGCGTTAATTAAACAATAGAACATGTTGGTCTCTTTCAAATTGTCTTGGCATTATCCTATTATCATGCCAACGTTTTGCATTCTCCTTATAGATCCTAGCATTTTCATAGGCTTGTGTCCTGGATTGCTCCAACTCATTGAGGTCAAGCAATCTTTTTTCTCTAGCAACTCTCCACGCCATATCATGTTTTCTGATGGCCCAGTAGGCTTTATGTTCAAGTTCAACTGGCAGATGGCATGGTTTACCAAAAACAAGTCTAAACGGTGAAGTACCCAAAGAAGTTTTGAAGGAAGTCTTATAAGCCCATAAGGACTCATCTAGTCTCAGGGACCAGTCTTTCCTTGTTGGATTTATAGTCTTCTTTAGAATGTTCTTAGTCTCCTTGTTTGAAATCTCAGCTTTCTCATTTGTCTGTGGGTGGTATGCTGTGGTAATTCTTTGCTGTATACCATACCTGCACAAAGTTTAGATATTATATTGCATTTAAAATGGGTGCCCTCGTCATGAATAATCACTCTAGGAGCGCCAAATCTAGTAAAAATATGTTTGTGCAAGAACTTGGCAATGACCTTGGCATCATTTGTTGGCAGGGCAATAGCCTCTACCCACTTAGATACATAGTCAACAGCCACAAGAATATATACATTACCAAATGATGGATGAAAATGACCCATAAAGTCTACCCCCCACATATCAAATAAATCTACAAGCATAATATTTTGAAGTGGTAGTTGGTGTCGAATGGAGATGTTTCCTGTTCGTTGGCATCGGTCACATGCCTTGGCATACTCATGGGCATCATTATATAGAGTCGGCCAAAAAATCTAGATTGCAGCTCCTAGGCAGCAGTCATCATTCCAGCAAAGTGACCTTCGTATGGTGCAGCATGGCATAAATGCAATATGTTATGTTGTTCATCCTCGGGCATACACCGGTGAATCACTTGGTTCGCACATTGTTTGAACAATATTGGCTCATGCCAATAGTATTACCTAACTTCTCACATGAATCTTTTCTTGACATTGTATGCCAAGTCTGGTGGAATAATGTTGCTTACTAGGTAGTTGGCAATGTTAGTGTACCATGACGTAGCATTAACTGCAAGCAAGTATTTGTCGGGAAACTCAACTCTAATGGTGGTGATCTTACCATCCTCAGTGTGATGTTCTAGACGTGAGAGGTTGTCAGCTACTAAGTTTTCACTTCCTTTCTTGTCTTTGATCTCTAGGTCAAATTCTTGAAGTAAGAGCGTCCATCAGATTAGTCTGGGCTTGACATCCTTCTTTGCCAAGAGATACTTCAATTTCGAATGATCTGTATAAACCACAACCTTGTTACCAATTAAATATGACCCAAATTTATCAAAAGCAAATACAACCGCAAGAAATTCTTTCTCGGTCATAGAGTAATTAAGTTGTGCTTCATTCAAAGTTCTGCTGGCATAGTAGATGGCATGGAAAACCTTGCCATGCTGCTGTCCCAAAACTGCTCCAACAACATAGTCACTAGCATCACACATGAGCTCAAAGGGCTCATTCCAATTCGGTTCTATGACTATATGGGCATTAATCAATTTCTCTTTAAGTTCTTGAAATGCTCTCAAACAAGAATCGTCAGATGTAAAAGTGGCATTATGTTCCAACAACAAGTATTAAGGTTTAGCAATTTTTGAAAAATCTTTAATAAACTACCGATAAAAATAGGCATGACCTGCTTGACATTCATCAGGTTCATCTGCACATTTCAAAGTTTGAAACACATTAAAAGTAACATGCTGGTTATTCATACACATTGTTAGTTCCCCTTTATGAACATCAATAAGAGCCCTACCTGTGGCAAGGATAGGCCTATCTAAAATAAACGGAACATCAACATCAGCCTCATAATCCAAAATGATAAAATCAATTGGAATGATAAATTTATCTACCTTCACCAACACATCCTCAATCTTACCCTTGGGATGCGCATAGAATCGGTCTGCCAGCTGGAGTGTCGTGGTAGTAGGTCTTGCTTCTATGCCAAGCTTCCTAAAAACTAACAATGGCATCAAGTTGATGCTGGCTCCCAAGTCACACAATGCATGACCCATAAATTTGTTGCCAATTGTACAGGGGATAGTGAAACTTCCAGGATCTTTCAGCTTTGGTAGCAATCGGTATAGGATCATGGCACTGCATCCCTCGGTGAGAGCGACAGTATCAAAATCTCCAAACTTTCTCTTTTTGGACAGAATGTCCTTCATGAATTTTACATAGTTGGGCATTTGCTCAAGGGCTTCTACCAATGGAATGTTAATTTGCAATTGCTTAAGTACTTCCAAGAAGTGCTTAAATTGCTGGTCTTGTTTGTGCTTTTGAAGTCTTGCTGGAAATGGTGGCAGTGGATAAACATATGTTGGCGTTGCCAGCTTTGCTAAGGCAGTGCTGGCATCTAGTTTGGCATCAATATGCTGTTTGGCCTTAGTCTGGTTGGCATCATGTTTGGCATCATTGTTGGCATGACCACTGGCATCATCTGTTTTAACTTCCTCTTTCTTTGCTTCCATAGGCTTGTCTAACGGCACTAGCTTTCCATTTTAGCAATTAACTGGCTACTTGGCAGCCATCTCTGCCTCACACTACTTACCACTCCGAAGGGTTATGGCCTTGCATTGCTCATTTTCTTTGTGCCAAGCATCTTCAGTGTCACTTGGCAAAGCTCATTAGGGTCAATTGCTGAGTGCATTAGCAATCCGTCCAATCTAGACCTCCAAGTTCCTCATTGATGCTGCCACTGCCAAACTCTGGACTGTGGCATCATTCCTCTCCATGTATTCCGCTAGAGTGCCCCATTGATTAAGTCTTTTCCCTTGCTAGAAATTGTTCTGGGCATTCTGTGGTATGGCATTCTGATTGAATGCTAACATGGCATTGTTATTCCTCTTCTAGGCATTCTGGCGCTGGGCGTTGTATTGGTTGCCCCCTTGATTTCCCCAAGCTATGTTAGGGTTATGTCTCTAACCTGCATTGTAAGTATTAAGGTTAGTATTATAATAATGACCAGAATTGCCAATGAAATTTTCTGACTCAAGGTTGGCAGAGCATTCATCCACATGGTGGTTCTCTCCGTAGATGGTTCAGAATGGTTCTAATGCTTTAACTTCTTGAGGCTCGTTGTTCTTTTGCAAAGTTCTCACCATGGTGGTGAGGTTGGAAATCTCAGAATAGATGGACGTTAGCTCATCAATCTTCAATTTCCCATTGGCTTTGGTTCTGGTCCCAAGCCTGGCAACAGGATATTCAAAGTTATTAATTGAAATCCTCTCAAGAATGCCAACAACCTCTGTGTAGTTTTTGTCAAGTAATGAACCGACTGTTGAAGCATCAACAACAGTCCTCGTTTGTGCATTCAACCCATTGTAGAAGGCTTGTATTTGAGTCTAATCCGGGAATCCATGCATAGGACACCTTCTCAACAGATCCTTAAATCTTTCTCAAGCATCATATAAGGTCTCATCCTCATCCTACCGAAATGTAATGATCTCACCATGCAACTTGGCAGTGAGTGTTGGCGGCTGAAAATGTGTTAGAACTTTGCAAAAGAACAACGTTTGTGTTCGTTCAATTTGGTCCTGAATCTAGTATAAAAAAATCTCTATTAATTCTTACATGTCTAATCCCTTTATTTTTTTAGTTTTATTTTGCCTAGTGTTCGATTAAATTCATGTGTTTATTGTGGTTTGGTTAGTGGATTTATGTGCATAATCTATTGTTTGATGTGTATATCATGTAGTATAGTATATGGTATATATATGAATAGAATATATAGTTTCTTCTATAAAATATATAACATATAGTTTTTATGAAATATATAACATGTAGTTTTTATAATGAAGTATAATATATAGTTTTTAATATGTAAAACACATATATAATATAGGATTTTTATAATATATACAACATAAGGTTTTTATAATATATATATATTAAGTTTTAATGATATATAATATAAGGTTTTCATAATGTATATAAAATATAGTTTTCATAACATATACAATATAGTTTTAAATATGTATGTTATATATATATATATATATATATAATATAGTTAAAGTATCCCTTTTTTATAAGTATATATTTATATGTGTTTTTTAGGCTTTAGGACTTGTTTAGCTTAGGTGGGCTTTGGGCTTGTTAGGTTAAGACCCTAGATTAGAATACGGCAAGATTAATTTAATTAATTTAAATCGTGTGCTCGTCTCATAGGGGCACGATTTTTAAATTAATTAAATTAATTTAGGTTTAGTTTTATTAGAGTTGTAGTTAGACCTAAGATTCGAATTAGTTTAGTGAATTTAAATTTACCCTTGGTTTATTAGGATAAATGTTAAATTTATTAAGCTAGTTGAACACCTCTTAATTACCTTTATGATAAAATTGTATTGCGATTAGATTGACATTTAAGTTTAAAACCATGATTATTTAACTTGATTTGTTTTAAATAGTATCCTTGGCTTATTGAAATAATAGTTTAAAACCAATCGAATTAATTGTCATTTTATAAGATAATCCACAAATTGTTAGGATTTTCTAGTTTTTCAGGGTTAACAAATTTAGGATTAATATTAGATTCACCTAGTTACTAATTAGATCATTAATTAAATTTCTATAATATGGGCCTTTTAGACTATGGCTTTGGGTGGGCCTTTTGCGTGTTTAATTTCAAGCCCTTTTGTGACATTGTTTAATTGTCGTTCATGTGACCCATTCATTTTGCATTAATTAATCTAAATCATAAAAAAAGAGATATTTATTAGTTCCGATATTTGTGTCGTAACAGTCCGAGCTTAAAGGATGTTGACCAAATATTTGAATTAATCCTTACCGTCTCAAGGTAAAATTAAAAGTTGATAAAATCATCACATGATAGTTAAATGCTTGCACCATGCATAAAGGTGACGTACAAAAGTCGAACCATAAATTAACACGACAGTCGGGCATATTTGATGTCAGTTTAATCTATGGTCTGATGTATCATCAACCTTATTAATTAAATGTCCAATTAACCCGAACCCACCAATTTGATAAAGCTCATCCAATTAAGGTCAATTTTCAATTAAGTACGCTTAATTAAATTCAATTTAAATTCTAATTATTTCCATCCTTTTAAAAATAACAAATATTTTGGTACCGATTTTCGGGTGTGATGGGGGTTCTAATCCTTCCACACACGTAACCAACTCCCGAATCCTTTCAAAATGAATCTCTAGTTTTGTGGTGTCTGGCCTACCTTATCCATATGGCCGGTGGCGACTCCAAGTTCTTATTGCTTTCAAAAGAATACGAATTTTCAAAAGAAACCCCTTTAAACCAAAGTTTCAAAGAATGATTTGGGGATAACTCGTAGCACCATAACCATAACACTTTAAAAGATAAAAAGGTCGCTACAGCTTTGCGACTCTGCTGGGGACCGAATTTTGTTTTTATAAAACAAAAAAGAGAGTTAAGCCAAGAAAATATTTGTTGCTTTTAATAATGAAAAATGTTGGAATTTTAATTGACTTTAGTGAGGTTGATTCTTTCTTGAAAATGTGACATTGATTGCATGGGCTTTGATAATTGGTGGTCTTCAGATTAATTTTTCATTTAATTTCTAAGGAATCACTACATATGTTGCACCATGTTCATCAAGCTCTATACCTGAGCTTCGTCCCTTAAGTGGGAGTGAAACGCCACATACCCACATGAGTAGCCCTCCACGGGTTGGTAATTCACTTCTGGAATCTACGCCTTTGACACGTGAGCAACCTTCCACGTCATTAGGTTGTGCTTTCCCTCGAACCGAATCCAATTTGCAAGCTTGTAATGGGCCACAATTGGGGTTCTTGTCACCTTAGTAGGTAATGAGATAGGTACGGGTACCCTCAATTAGAATCGAACCCATGTGTGAGAATCTAGGAAGCCCACCCCGTTAGATCCATACGGGTAACCATAGCAAACTAGAATTCATGCGGTTAGGATTCATTTCTTTACTTGTTTGCCTTTTGCTTAATTTGTTTGTATTTATCTTTTCTCGTTTCTGTTTTATTGTTTATTTTATGACTAATGTGTTTCTTTCATTCCTATCATTTTCATTTTTATCCTTCTATTTTGCATATCTTGTCATATCATGAAGAGCACATTGAGTCAGAAATAGTCTATTAAAGGCTAGATCAATGGGAGATTTGCTTCGTAGCAAGGACGAGAAGAACTCCAATGTGCAGATATGGTCAGAAGGAGAACAACTCCATGATGGGGACAATATTTCTGTCGGGTTTAAGTCTGCGATGTTAGGTGAAACTTACAAGGGGAAGTATTATGAGCACAAGGACCAAGTGCTTGCTTTGACACAAAAATGGAAAACCTATAGACCTCTCACTAAAGGCAGCAAGAGAAGGAACGACATCAAAATGAAGCCTTGAATGATCAGGTAAAATGCTCGGAAAAGTCTTTCTTTAAGCAAAAGGGTTCAACTAGCAGGTTAAAAGCTAGTAACTCAGAGAATTAGTCTTTAAAGGATCACATTGAAGAATTGGAAGCTGAGGTCCAACAATTCAAGGACCGAATAGCAAGCTTTAGGGGAGCAATCCAAGGGTGCCAGATGCCGACATTGGAACGACTACAGTTCACCGCTTACACTATTTGGAAGTAAGAGCAAGAATTGGCACATTTGATGACTTAGATGCAAGAGGTCGCCCGAAAGTTATGGTTCCTACCGGAAAATACTACTAAGCTTCAGGACTGTATGGACGATGAATCCGAGAGAGAAATGATCTTGAGGGAGATCGTCAACCTAGATGCTAGCTTAGGACCATATGCATAGTGGGCTTTCTTTGATTATTGTAACTAAACAATGTTCCCATTAATGCAAGTTATTTAATGATGATATTTGCCGAACTTAGTGTCGCTCTTTGCATTCATTCATGCTTCCATAGTAGCATTATATCATGACGTATTATTATTATTTTTGTTCAAATAATGTATTTTTGTACATTCACTACATCATGTGCACCACTAATTGGGGAAAGCATTCACCTCAGAGAAAGTAGAAGTGAGAAGGGAATGACTTTTAACCAGCTCAACTCTAGTAATATGAATGACCTAGTGGCTAGGGTGGACAAGCTCAAATAGCTCCATGAGTATTTGGTTTGGAATCAAAGAGAGATAATATCATATGTGAAAAGGTTCCAAGAGGAAACAAATGGGCAAATCGATGAACTGATGGGTATGATGGCCTCTATGACCAAAGAAAGGGGTATAAAAGGAGACTCATTCGTGCAAGAAGAGAGTGAGAGTTGGGATTGTGACTTCATAGCGGAAAGGATTTTGTCTGAAGAAGACCAAGCCATCATCAACCAATACAAGGTAATTTGTATCTCCGAACGCCCTACCAAATTGGTGTTGGATAAGACCGAAGACTCTTCCTTGAAACTGTCATCCCTACAAACATAAGATCAGCCTTTGTTGTATGTGATTACAAAACCTCATCAACTATCAGTTAGCCAGTCTTCTAATGCTCAATAAAAGAATGAAGAATTGGACTTCCAATTCACTCCTAGTCCTTTCACCTACCAAGAACTCTTTTCCAAATTGCTAAATGCCCGACTGATTGCACCATGCTTCACCAATCCTTAGTCACCCCCGTATCCAAGTTAGTTCAAAGATGAGAAACATTGCGAATTCCGCGCTAGAATTCAAGGCCATTCCATCGAGAAATGCATAAACTTTAAGCATAAAGTTTAGTACCTCCTAAATATCAGGGTATTAGAGTTTGAACCAACAGTTCCAGGTTTGAATATCAATCATCCAGCTACAAAATTAGGTAAGGATCAAGATAAAGCGAAGATGCGTTCGGTTAAAAGGGTCGTGCGACAAACAAAATCGCTTGAGAAGTCAGGAATGGCTTTGAAAGATTCCATAGAGGTGACAATGATCGGGAACAAAGAGGTTCCCAAGGAAAGTCAATTCCAGACGAAGAAAAGAGAAGCAGAGAACAGAGAAATGCATATTGAGGACACCAATAGGAATGACAAGAAGACAAAGATGGTAATCTCGATGACATATTCTGAATTGTTACCCCTATTAATTCAGAACAAGCTTTTGAAGTTACCCTCATTGAAGCGTTACTCTTATTTTAACCCTAAAGTGTATGGTACCAAGATTGTGTGTGGTTTCCATTATGGTGATTGTGGTTACATAACAGAAGATTGCATGTTTTTGAAACGTAGGGTTTATAGCCTTACCGAAAGGGGATTACTTTGCTTTGCAGATGGAAAGCCCAGGTTCAACCTAGGATTGGGGCGTGCCAGAAAGTTGACAAAGGACTGAAATCAGTGTCACTATCTACTATTGTCAACAGTTTATCAAGGTTAGCATTCTCTACAGGTTTGTGAAGAGAAGAAGAAGAAGATGGTTATGACCAAGAAGGAAGTAAACGGGGAGAAATTAACTAAGGGGCAACATCCAGCAAGGAAGCCTCTCAAGGTTCTCAATACGTCAATTGCGTTCTTGCTTACTCATTTAATTAAAGGGAATTATCTCACCCCTAATCTGATAGAGGAGATGTTAGATCCATCTCTTGAACACAATCCGGACAGTGTTTGTGATTTCCATATGGGGGCATCAGGGCACCCTACTAAGAAAAAATAGAGAAGCTACTCGGTAATGGGACACTGAAACTAGTTATGGTTAAGCAATGGAAAGCAAAAGAGACATGGGAAGGAGCTACCTCAGGTGAAGGACTGAAGAAGAAAAATGAATAAGAAATCAGTTTCAAAGTTGTCTAGAGTTTCGATGCATCTTACGCATGTTTTTCCTTGTTTATGTTAGGGGTTGGTGTTTAAGTTTCCGTGCACTTTAATTTTTCTCTTGAAGTAATGCGTAGATTCAACTTTGCTACTATTTTCCCAAAAGTAGCAAAGATCTTTTTGAAAGGGCCTATGTTGGTTGTGGATTTGTACTTTAATGAAAGAATGTGTCTTTTTTTCAAAATGACGATCCTATATATGTATATATCCCTTCTTACCCTCGTAGGTCCCCGGATATCACGTGCAGGATCTGACATTGATGTAAAGATCAATCAAATGTTGTGATAATGATGAGATGTGATTTCTTACTCAGCCTGCTCTGGTCAATAAAGAACGAAAAGCAAGACTACTACTCCTTTGATGATTTTTTATGATGAAAAGTATGTCCAAAATTCATAAAAAGTAAAGTGAACTAGGTAAGTTTAACTAAGTGGAGTCGCTTAAAATTGAGGTTCTAAGCATAGTCTTCCATGACCTAATAAAATACGTAGATAAATAACAAAAAAAAGAAGAAAAATGATGAAAAGGAATGAATAAGAAAAACGAAAAAAGATTAATGAATGAACTAATTAATGAATGACCAATTGAATAAGTCTCGGACCACTCTGATGGAGCTGTGGGGGCGACAAATCTAATAAGGAGCTATGCTCCACCTGTCCAATACCCTAACGTCAGAGGTTACCTTTGAAGACATGAGTATAATAATAATATAATACAGACTAGTTATAGCTTAGAAGTATTGGAACCAAATTGTATAAATTGATAGCTTAATTGAATTTAGAATTAAGCTAAATTGAATAGCCAAGGGCCTAATTGAAAGAATGAATGAAATAAGTGAGCAAATTAGAATGACTACATTGAATTAAAGGAGAAAGATAAGGCTTGCATGATAAATTTCATGAATCTCTTATTTGCCCTTGACTAATTACATGATTAGTAACTAATTAAGGGATAGTTTAGTAACTTCTCAAATCCACTAATGTGGATAACCACATTGTCATCCTCCCTATCATTTTATTGTACCAGTCAAAACTTTGAGAGAAATGAGAGTGGGAGAAAGCTTGGAAAATTCAACCATTGAAGAAGGAATTAAGCTTGCATGTGTAGGAATTTTTCATTGAAATTAAGCTAGAAACAAATCCAAGGGCAACAAATTGAGGAAGAAAAAGGAAATCATTCAAGGTCTAAGAACAATGGGATAGCCACACAAGATAATTGCTAGCTTGCTTGGATTGTATTGTATTGTGAGTGTAGTTATTTCAAGGGTTAGGACTAGGTCCTAACCAATGCATTCTTGTTTCAATTTTGACATGTAAATGAATCTAAGCATGTACTTGACTTAATAAGGGAAGGATGAATTAAAAAAATATACATGAAACATGATCCTAGTCTTATGTATATGCCTATTCGAATTGATTATGCATGATTAGTGATAACATGGTTGCTATGTGCTATGATACAACATGGTTGAATGCTATTGACTTGTTTGAGATAAGAAGTTATCTCATTTGATGAAATGAATATTGAAATCACTTGACTTGTGAGCGAAGGCTCAATAGCCTAAGGGCTTAACATGAAATGATCTTGATTTACATGGACATGATCATGAACGTTATAACTTGAAATAAATGGTAATTCGAGCAACCTTGATAGCTAGTTGGATTAGGTAGAAAGGCATGCCTTAGAGTCTGGAGCTCATTGTGTACATGTGGACTACGGTCCAAGGCTAAGGCCCCTATTTGGCGACAGACGGAGGGTACGTATGTGGTCTTTGGTGACAGTAGGAGGGTTGACCAGCACTACGGTGTATCTTGTGGCGACAGTTGGTTGGAGACTCGATTACCTATACAATCTAAGTACCAATAGGGTTGTTTAATGAAATAAAAAATGAAATAAGACTCAATTATACATGATACTTGTCTTTTATTCCATGAAATGTATGTTTCTTGATTTGGAAGCATGACTCCTTGGTTACTTATTTTGCAAGCATGTGCTTGATTCATGATTTATGATTACTTGTTGCCTAATCTTGTTAGCCTAATTGCAAGTTATCATAGATAGGATATTCTTGATTGTTAAAAGACTAGATAAGGTCACTCTTGATACTTGAAAAACTAGCTAAGTCTACTTTAATGCTTGAAAGTCTTAGCTAGGTCTACACTTGATCTAAAAGACATGAAACATGAAATAACAAAATGGATAGACTAGTTACTACCTCACTAAGTACATTTTGTACTTATTACTCTTCTTTCATTCTTCCCAAGCTACAGGTTAAAGGATTCAACATTGCTTGATCTTGAAGCTTGATTCCTTGAGCAAGAAGCATTCTACACAAACTTTGTTAAAGTACGATTCCATACTTGTTTTGTATTCTCCTAGAATGGTGGCACTAGTTTGTATCTAAGTAGCTTGAACATGCATTTTGAAGGGTTGTTTATAATGCTTGATAGCCTATCTATGATTTGTATATAGATTAAGGTTTGTAATAAACTTAACTAGCTTATAATGGTTGAATGATGCTGTGCATATGTTGATGGAATGACTTAATGTTAATCTAGCTATCTCGATGACTTTTGAATGCTATGATATTGTATATGGATTTGCTTGAATAGAAAGTAAGGTAACCAAATCAAGTTGCTTGTATTCCATTCGATTGTCATGCAAAACTTAGGTTCACTTGTGTATGTTTATAACATGATTTATGTGTTTGGTTCTAGTATGAACTTTGTAGAATGCTAAAGACTAGAATAAGCCTTGAATGATCTAGTTTCATGCATTGTATGTGTATGGCGAAGTTGGCCGAATGGTTGGGTATTGTTATAGGCCGAATGGAATTAGATACATGTTATTAAAGCCTAGATAATTATGCTTAGTAAATGTAGAAATTAAATTGCAAACATGTACAAGAAAAGGAACACAAAGTGAATTGGAAGCATGTAACTCTAAAGTAGTTCAAATAGGATAGGTAACATTGTGTAAGTGTTATAAAATGAACCTTGAAAGTAGTAACTTGAATTGTAAGCATGAAAGAATATTATATATTGGTATTATGGTTATAGCCGATTGAACTAGGATGAAAATTGAAGTTACATTTGAGATTACTTGCATGAATGGTTGCTTTTGTCTAGTTTGAATGCATGCTTCCTCCTTGCTTGTTTTGTTTCGAATGCTAGGATGAATTATGAGTCAAATGTGATGTTGTCGATTACTTAGGATGGTTATTGAAGTCAAGTATTAATGTGTATTGCTTGAAATGTCCTTGCCTTGTCTATGTTCTTGCTTAATTAGAATGATTGATGATTTAGGAATCAAGTATGAGCTTTCTTGTTAGCTAAGTAAACAAGTATGAATGATTGTTTCTTCTTGGTTGTTAATTGCCGAATGCCATGTCTTGGAATTGTCTTGCTTCCTTGCTAAGTAACTCTCATAAACTGAGTTACTACTAACCCGGGTAGGGGTGTTACATATAAATTGGTAATCAGAGCTTTAGGTTTAGTTGATTCTTGAACTAAACCGGGCTATCATGCATCATATAGGATACTTGTGCCACCTAGGAGACTTGAATTGAATAGCTTGTGTCTTGCTTATTAAACTGAACCCTTAACTGTCTATTTGAATGTATAATGTCTGAAACAAGACTCGGTCGGGGTAATGAAAGTCCTGAAGGCTCCTCAAACGAAAGAGACAGTGTGAGGATGGAACAGATTCCTCATCAACATTAAGCTCAACATAGAGCTCAAGCTGCTGCTCAATAGGATGCTCATACTATCAATCCTGCGCAGCAAGAATGCCTTCTAAGTATGAAGGAGATGTTTAATCATCTAGTGTCTGCCTTAAAGCAAGATCATCCAATTCCTCCTACAGTTGCTCTGCCTAACCGAGCCCCGATTGACAAACTGGCTCAACATCGGGCTTATACCTTTACTGGCACCGATAAAGCAAACCCAGAAGTAGCTGAGTACTGGCTTGAAGCCACTACTCGAATCCTTACCAAGCAACTACCTTGTCCCAATGTGCACAAACTCGAATGTGCTATAGCTTTGTTAGCTGATGAAGCCTTAAGCTGGTGGGAAACTACTACGTTGATTGCCCCTGCAGAAGCCGTGACGTGAAATTCTTCCTCGATGAATTCATGAATAAGTATATCAGTGAACAATATATGGTCGAGCGACGAAAACGTTTCTTGTACCTCAAGCAAAGGGGCCGACCTATTGAACAGTATGTAAGCGACTTCTGCAAGTATTGCAAATATGGGTCGGAATATATCAAAATCGAGGCCGACAAGTGCCGAATGTTCATTGACAGGTTAAATGATTAATTAAGCCCTATATTCACTACTCTCGGTATTACCAACTTCCAAAACTTGGTAAACCGAGTCATTGCTACAGAGGCGAAGACTAAGGCCTCAGAGAAGTGTAAGAGTGGGAACTCCTGGAAAGATAAACAATCTAGAAATGATGACAAACCACACTGGCAATCAAAGAAAGCTAAACATTCTAAAGATCACTCTTCAAATTATACTCATGTCCAGAAGAGCAATTATCTACCGAAACCTCAATCGGTAATCAAATCCTTAACCCCGATGATCTCAGTTGATAGTACGGGGAATTCTGGTAAAGCTGTTCAGTATTCTACTTGCAAGTTCTGTCAGAAGTACTACACCGGGCAATGCAGAACTCAACAAAACTTGTGCTTCCTATGTGGAGCCTCAGATCACTATATCTGGGATTGTCCCCAGAATCCCAATAAGGTCCCAAGTTGAACTCCTGGTAATGCAAGCTTAGCTCTCTCCAATCGAAACAAGGGTCCTAAACAAGCCCAGTTTGGAAATCAGGAGAGAGGCAAGGGAACCATTCGAATGCCTCTACTCATCAAGAATCTCGAGCCCCTGCTCGTATATACCACATTCATGGTAAAGATTATAAAGAAGCTCATGATGTTATTGTAGGTATCGTTAAGTTAAATTCTACTCCTCATATGCTTTAATTGATTCGGGGTCTACCCATTCATTTGTTTATTCTGCCTTGATCAATAAGTTAAAATTGAAACCTGAAAGTATCGAATCTAGTCTTGTAGTTTCGAATCCATTAGGGGAAAAACACCCATTAACTTGAGCCACGCAAGCTTTCATGACCATTCGAAACATACCTTTTCTCATTGATCATTATGTCTTACCATATTGTGAATTTGACTTAATATTGGGGTTAGATTGGTTAAGTAAACGCGAGGCCTGGGTAGATTGCCAAAATCGGAGATTGTATTTCTGGGGTTTAGAAAAAGAATCCATTCTCTTAATAGACAAGAAACCAACCTCAATCTTTGCTAAAATGATCATTCAATATGAGATTGAATTCAGCTTACCTAGTATGCCAATTGTGTCTGAATTCACTGATGTTTTTCCTGAGGAACTCCCTGGTGTCCCTCAGACCAGAGAAGTAGAGTTCGGGATTAAAGTTCAGCCTGGAACAGCTTCGGTGTCCATTACACCCTATAGAATGGCACCTGTCGAATTGAAAGAATTAAAGAAGCAACTTCAGGAGTTGCAAGATAAAGGTTTCATACGGTTTAGCTCATCTCATTGGGGTGCTTCTGTCTTATTCCTGAAGAAGAAAGACGGGACTATAAGACTCTGTGTATTGATTACAGACAATTGAACAAGTTTACGATCAAGAATCGGTATCCTTTTCCTAGAATAGAAGATCTATTCGATTAATTCAAGGATGCTTCAATATTTTCAAAGATCGATCTTTGATCGGGATACTATCAAATGAGGGTAAAAGAAGATGATATGCCCAAGACAGCCTTTCGTACTCGATATGACCACTATGAATTTCTTATAATGCCATTGGGCCTAATGAATGCTCCGGCTGCTTTCATGGATCTCATGAATCGAGTGTTCAAACCCTATCTCGACAAGTTTGTGGTCGTCTTCATTGATGACATCCTAGTTTACTCCCGGAACAAGGAAGAACACTCTGAACATCTCAGAATTGTATTGCAAACTCTTCGAGAATGTCCATTGTTCGCAAAGTTCTCTAAGTGTGAATTTTGGCTATCGGAAGTCTCGTTCCGTGGCCATGTCATCTCGACAGAAATGATTAAAGTATACCCGAAGAAAATTCAATCCATCTTGGATTGGATACCTCTGAGGAATGTTAGTGAAATCAGAAGCTTTCTCGGTTTAGTTGGGTATTGCAGAAGATTTGTTAAAGGCTTTTCCTCTATTGCCGCAAATATTACTAAGCTTACTCGCAAAGATACGCCTTTTGTTTGGTCAGAAAGCCAACAACAAAGCTTCGATCAACTTAAGCAAGCTTTGACTCATGCCCCGGTACTCATCCAACCAGAATAAGGGTAAAGAATTCGCTGACTATAGTGATGCATCTCATTTAGGACTAGGATGTGTCTTAATACAAGATGGAAAAGTGGTTCCTTACGCTTCAAGGCAACTGAAACCACACGAGTCAAACTATCCAACACACGATCTAGAATTGGCAGCTATCGTGTTTGCTTTCAAAATTTAGAGACATTACTTGTACGGGGAGAAATGTAATCTGTTCACAGACCACAAGAGTCTCAAATGTTTCCTGGCTCAAAAAGATTTGAATCTGAGACAAAGAAGATGGCTTGAATTGCTTAAAGACTACGATTTGGTTATTGACTACCATCTGGGGAAAGCAAATGTGGTTGTTGATGCCCTTAGTCGCAAACCATACTCGGGTAAACTCCTAAATCTAAATTCTAGTATATTTCAATCAAATTCTAACTTACTTAAATCACAAGTAACTATACGAACACTTACTTGTTTTTCAAGTAACCACTCAAAATTTTCCTTAATGATCCTATGTATTCTTGTAGCTACTTCGGCTATCAATGCTCATTTCCATTTATCCAAATGACGGAAATTCTTGTCTGAACTTCAAGTTCAATCTAGCTTAATCTCGAGAATTAAAGAACTCCAGCAAACTAATTCAGATCTTCAGAAGATCATATCCAAGTTAGACTCTGAGTCAAATTTCAACTTTTCCCTTAAGTCAAATGGACTCCTCTATTTCAAGGATAGAGTGTGTGTTCGTAACAATGAGGAACTAAGACAAGAAATGTTACAAGAAGCTCACCAAAGCTCATTCTCGATTCACCCGGGATCTGTCAAGATGTACAAGGATTTAAAGTCACCATACTGGTGGCCGGGTATGAAATCAACTATCACAGACTTTGTATCGAAGTGCTGGACTTGTCAAAGAGTTAAAGCTGAACATCGAGTTCCTACTGGATTACTTTAGCCAATCGAATTTCCTCAGTGGAAATGGGATCGGATTACAATGAATTTCATTACTGGTCTTCCTTTAACTCCAAGAAAGAACGATGTTGTATGGGTGATTGTAGATAGATTCACAAAGTCTACTCATTTCATCCCTATTCGAATGAACATGAGCTTGGAAACCTTAGCCGAGCTATACATCCGTTAAGTGATTCGATTACACGGTATACCTACAGCAATAATCTCTTATTAGTTATCTTAGATTTGCTTCTTGATTTTGGAAGTCTCTACATAAAGCTCTTGGAACCAAAGTAAATCTAAGTACAGCTTTCCATCCTTAGCCTGATGGAAAATCTGAAAGGATTATTCAAGTACTAGAAGACATGCTTCGTGCTTCTGTTATTGAGTTCGGGAAGAACTAGGAGAAATCTCTACCCCTTGTAGACAAGCATCTATTTAGATGGCACCATTTGAAGCTCTATACGGGAGGAAGTGTATAACTCCCTTATGTTAGTCTGAATTGGGGGAAAACAAAGTGCTAGGGCCTCAATTGCTTTAGGAAACCGAAGAACAAATGAAGATCATCCATGATCGATTGAAGGCAGCTTTCGATAGACAGAAAGCATATGCTGACTTGAGAAGAAGAGATAGCCATTATGCTATTGGAGACAAAGTCTTCCTAAAGGTCTCACCTTGGAAGAAAGTCCTTCAATTTGGAAGAAAAGGGAAACTCAGTCCCCAATTCATTGGTCCATTCGAAATCAGTGAAAGAATTGGACTAGTGGCCTATCGATTAGCTCTCCCTCATGAATTCGATAGAATCCACAATGTATTCCATGTATCTATGCTCAGAAGATATAGATCAGACCCATCCCATATTCTTGAGCCAAAAGAAGTTGAATTGAATCCTGAATTGTCCTACGAAGAAGAGCCTGTTCAGATTCTTGATAGGGGAAGTAAGAAAGCTTAGAAACAAGATTGTTCCTCTTGTCAAGGTTTTGTGGAGAAACCACAAGATAGAAGAAGCTACCTAGGAATCTGAAGAAGTCTTGAGGAAGCAGTATCCTCACTTATTCGATTCAGGTAAATTCGAGGATAAATTTAATTTAAATGGGAGAATTGTAACACCCCAAATCCTAGCTTAGAATTATTGGAACCAAATTGTATAAATTGATAGCTTAATTAAATTTAGAATTAAGCTAAATTGAATAGTCAAGGGCCTAACTGAAAGAATGAATGAAATAAGTGACCAAATTAGAATGACTACATTGAATTAAAGGAGAAAGATAAGGCTTGCATGATAAATTTCATGAATCTCTTATTTGCCCTTGACTAATTACATGATTAGTAACTAATTAAGGGATAGTTTAGTAACTTCTCAAATCCACTAATGTAGATAACCACATTGTCATCCTCCCTATCATTTCATAGTACCAGCTGAAACTTAGAGAGAAAGGAGAGTGAGAGAAAGCTTGGAAAATTCAGCATTGAAGAAGGAATTAAGCTTGCATGTATAGGAATTTTTCATTGAAATTAAGCTAGAACAAAACCAAGGGCATCAAATTGAGGAAGAAAAAGCAAATCATTCAAGGGCTAAAAACAAGGGGATATCCACACAAGATAATTACTAGCTTGCTTGGGTTGTATTGTGAGTGTAGTTATTTCTGGGGTTAGGACTAGGTCCTAACCAATGCATTCTTGTTTCAATTTTGACATGTAAATGAATCTAAGCATGAACTTGACTTAATAAGGGAAGGGTGAATTAAAAAAAATATACATGAAACATGATCCTAGTCTTATGTCTATGCCTATTCGAATTGATTATGCATGATTAGTGATAACTTGGTTGCTATGTGCTATGATACAACATGGTTGAATGCTATTGACTTATTTGAGATAAGAAGTTATCTCATTTGATGAAATGAATCTTGAAATCACTTGACTTGTGAGCTAAGGCTCAATAGCCTAAGGGCTTAACATGAAATGATCTTGATTTACATGAAAATGATCTTGAACTTGATAACTTAAAATAAATGGTAATTCGAACAACCTTGGTAGCTAGCTGGATTGGGTAGAAAGGCATGCCTTAGAGTCTAGAGCTCATTGTGTACGAGTGGACTACAGTCCAGCGCTAAGGCCCCTATTTGGTGACAGAAGGAGGGTACGTATGTGGTCTTTGGCGACAGTAGGAGGGTTGACCAGAACTACGGTGCATCTTGTGGTGACAGTTGGTTGGAGACTCGATTACCTATACAAACTAAGTACCAATGGGGTTGTTTAATGAAATAGCAAATGAAATAAGACTCAATTATACATGATATTTGTCTTGTATGCCATGAAATGTATGTTTCTTGATTTGGAAGCATGACTCCTTGGTTACTTATTTTGCAAGCATGTGCTTGATTCATGATTTATGATTACTTGTTGGCTAATCTTGTTGGCTGAATTGCATGTTATCATAGATAGGATATTCTTGATGCTTGAAAGGCTAGATAAGGTCACTCTTGATACTTGAAAAACTAGCTAAGTCTACTTTAATGCTTGGAAGCCTTAGCTAGGTCTACACTTGATCTAAAAGACATGAAACATGAAATAACAAAATTGATAGACTAGTTACTACCTCACAAAGTACATTTTTGTACTTATCACTCTTCTTTTATTCTTCCCAACCTACAGGTTAAAGGATTCAACATTGCTTGATCTTGAAGCTTGATTCCTTGAGCAAGAAGCATTCTACACAAGCTATGTTAAAGTATGATTCCATACTTGTTTTGTATTCTCATAGAATGGTGGCACTAGTTTGTATCTAAGTAGCTTGAACATGCATTTTAATGGGTTTTTTATAATGCTTGATAGACTATCTATGATTTGTATATAGATTAAGGTTTGTAATAAACTTAACTAGCTTATAATGGTTGAATGATGTTGCGCATATGTTGATGGAATAACTTAATGTTAATCTAGCTATCTTGATGACTTTCGGATGCTATGATCTTGTATATGGATTTGCTTGAATAGAAAGTAAGGTAACCAAATCATGTTGCTTGTATTCCATTCGATTGTCATGCAAAACTTAGGTTCACTTGTGTATGTTTATAACATGATTTATGTGTTTGGTTCTAGTATGAACTTTGCCGAATGCTAAAGACTAGAATAAGCCTTGAATGATCTAGTTTCATGCATTGTATGTGTATGGTGAAGTTGGCGGAATGGTTGGGTATTGTTATAGGCTCGAATGGAATTAGATACATGTTATTAAAGGCTAGATAATTATGCTTAGTAAATGTAGAAATGAAATGACTAAACATGTACAAGAAAAGGAACACAAAGTGAACTGGAAGCATGTAACTCTAAAGTAGTTCAAATAAGATAGGTAATATTGTGTAAGTGTTATAAAATGAACCTTGAAAGTAGTAACTTGAATTGTAAGCATGAAAGAAGATTATCTATTGGTATTATAGTTATAGCTGATTGCACTAGGATGAAAATTGAAGTTACATTTGAGATTACTTGCATGAAAAGAAATGCATGAATGGTTGTTTTTGTCTAGTTTGAATGCATGCTTCCTCCTTGCTTGTTTTGTTTTGAATGCTAGGATGAATTATGAGTCAAATGTGATGTTGCTGATTGCTTAGGATGGTTATTGAAGTCAAGTATGAATGTGTATTGCTTGAAATGTCCTTGCCTTATCTATGTTCTTGCTTAATTCGAATGGTTGATGATTTAGGAGTCAAGTATGAGCTTTCTTGTTAGCTAAGTAAAGAAGTATGAATGATTGTTTCTTCTTGGTTGTTAATTGCCGAATGCCATGTCTTGTAATTGTCTTGCTTGCTTACTAAGTAACGCTCATAAACTGAGTTACTACTAACCCGGGTAGGGGTGTTACAATACCAAGGGGTCATGGGTAAGTAACCGTTGAACCCAAGAAAGATATGAGGTAATGCTAAGTTTAGGAAAGAAAATGGGTATATTAAGAGAGAAGGCATTGACTCAGCCGTCTGACATTGGTCAGAAGTTAACCAAAGCATACAAGGCGATAGTTTATCAAAGCGAGCGGGGTATACTTACGTCAGCTTAGGGCAAAACAAGTTGCGAGAGTTGAAACAGATCTGGGAAGGGTGGGATCGACGGTTACAAAGTCCATTCTGTGAAAGTTATAGTGACATTGCATGCATGATATATGTCCAAGTTAATCAGCCATTTTCTGAGCCATCTTTCAGTATTGGAATCTCATTTTCTATTGCTTCACTTTTAATAAAAATGATGTGATGCCTACGGTTTAGGAGTATACCACTTTGCTTACTCAGAAGAGTGTTCATAAGGACTAGGTTTACACATGCCGTCAAAATCCCATGATTATCCTCTAAAGCTTGGAGTCTTAGCCAGAATGAGTGAAGATTAGGTCAAAGGTTTGATTCAGAATCGTGGAGATAGCACTGCCTTTTCATGGGAGCAAACCTCTACACCGGATGAGGTTGTGAATATGGATCTGTTCGCTTTGGGGATTTATAGCTTAATCATTTTCCTTAGAGTCTTAGGTGATAGCGATGTCTCTATCTTGGACTTGTCAAGCATTTGACGATGAAGGCTTTTATGCACAGCTTCAGATCAAGGGTCTACATGGTTGACATAGCATAATTTTTCAATGATTATGAAGAGAACAATAGCAAGATCTTATACGCGAGATCGTTTAGAGATTTGAGAATAAGGTAAATTTGGAAATTCGGAGTGCATGAGTTCACCCGAATGAGGAGATTGTAAAAGGCTCATCATGACAAGACCATGAAGAGGCAACAGTTAAGCCCGATTTAAGTGAGGGTAATGTTATTTTGATCAGTGAAAGTCAGCATCTTCCTTCAGGTAGAAACAAAGGAGGGAGATTTAGTCAAAAAAGTGAAGATCATACCTTATGGAAATAAAAAAGTTTTGGAAGGGTTAGGGGCATGCGTTCACCCCAATGTCAAGATTGAAGAGAAGTCATCATGAAAAGTCAATGAAGAGACAACAACTAAGCCCAAGTGAGTGGGGCAGTGTGTCGGGGTAGACTTTAGGAGATGACAGATCTTAGTCAAACCGGTATAGGCCAACAATATCCTTTCAAGATAAGATAAAAACGAAAACTTAGAAAAGGCAGAAAGCCCATGGAAGTTAAGGATGATCGACCATAAAGCAAGGATTTTTCCCCAGCATCTCTAAAAATGACTTCATTCATGCATCATACTTAGTTAGACATCCCTAGGTTAGGAGCATGCTAACTCACATCATCAAATCACTTTGGTTGTTTTAATAGATTCGAAGATTAGAAAAGATTTCGACCTATAATTTCCCATTTGGAGAAGTAGATCTCAATGGAGAAGAAGAATCCATAATGAGAAGAATTCATCAACATTCGCAAAAATTGAAGAACTTCATAATGAGAAGAATAGTTTCAACTTTCGGCTATTTCAGACCTCGGAGGATAAAGAATTTCGTAATGAGAATAACAACTCCAAACTCTGAATTTTGGGTAAAAGATCAAAGAATTTTGTAATGAGAAGAACGACTTCAGACTCCAAACTTCGTCGAAAGATTGAAGAATCAGCCAAGGAAAAAGCAAAAAGTTTTGAAAGAATTTGTGGAAGCGAGATAAAATTAGTGCTTATGGTCTTTGCTCTATCCTTGTTTCAAGACATGAAAGGAATCCACTAAAGCTAAGGCAGGAGGACACCCGATGCGAAATTGACAAAATCTACCGAGAAAGGACAACGAATGCCTCTCATGTCGAAATCCAAGGGATTAGAGGTAAAAACCCGTAAGGGTGCCCAATAGAAAAAGAAAAAAAAGAAAAAAAAGAGAGAAAGAGAAAAGAAAAAGAAAAAGAAAAGAAAGAAAAAAAGAAAGAAAGAAGAAAAGAATATAAAAATGAAAAAGAAATAAGAGAGAATAAAAGAAAAGAAAAAGAAAACAATGAAAAAATGGGGAAAGAAAGAAAAAAGAAAAAGAAAAGAAAGAAATAAAGAAAGAAAGAAAGAAGAGAGAGGGAAAAAATAAAAGGAAAAAGAAAGAGAATAAAAAGAAAAAAAATCTCTAAAGTGAAAACCTGTAAAGGCGCTTTAGAATAAAGGGTTCAGGAGCTCAGGGAAAATAGGGCATAAAAAGGGGAACCTGAGTGAGGGAGGAGGCACGGCCATTGCAAAGAAAAAGAAGAAGAGGAAAGTAAGAGAAGATCGAGATCAAGGGACCAAAATGAGAAAGTATATTAGGACGGTAGATTGGACACCTCCTAAAAATAGGAGTAAATGACAAAGTGAAAACCTAAAAAGGATTTCAAAGTGAAGGAGGCAGATACTCATAGCTTAAGGATTTCAGGCGAAGGATTTCTAACTCGTTGTATTAGGATTTCAGTGCGAAGGGGCAAATACCCATAGCTCAAGGATTTTACAGCAACGGAGGTAGATACTCATATCTCAGGGTTTTTAAAGTGAAGGAGATAAATACTCATAGCTCAGGGTTTTTAGAGCAAATGAGGTAGATACTCATAGCTCAGGGTTTTTAGAGAGAAGGAGGTAGATACTCATAGCTTAGGGTTCTCCGAGAAAAGGAGGTAAATACTCATAGCTCGAGGTTTTTAGAGCGAAGGAGGCAAATACTCATAGCTCAGGATTTTTAGAGCGAAGGAGGTAGATACTCATAGCTCAAGGTTTTTAGAGTGAAGGAGGCAGATACTCATAGCTTAGGGTTTTTGAGAAAATGAGGAAGATACTCATAGCTTAGGGTTTTTAGAGCGAATGAGGCAGATACTCATAGCTCAAGTTTTTCAAAGCGAATGAGGCAGATACTCATAGCTCAGGGTTTTCAGAGCAAAAGAGGTAGATATTCATAGCTCAAGGTTTTTAGAGCGAATAAGGTAGATACTCATAGCTCAAGGTTTTCCGAGCAAAGGAGGTAGATACTTATAGCTCGGGGTTTTTAGAGCGAATGAGGCAGATACTCATAGCTCATGGTTTTTAGAGCGAAGGCGGCAGATACTCATAGCTCATGATTTTCAGAGCGAAAGAGGCAAATACTCATAGCTTCAGGTTTTAGGGAGAGGAAGGGTGAATAGTTCTATATAAGGAACTCACAGCTCAAAATCTTCAAACTGAGAACTAGGACAAAATTAGTGCTTATGGTATTTGCTTTATTCTTGTTCCACAAGGATAAGCAAAGATGGGCAGCTGTAATCACTAATTTTATCCGGAGGTTGACCCGTTTTGCTCTTTTTGTTAATAATGAGCTTTTAATTTTAGACCACTACTAGTATATTTAAATAAGGGCTTATTTATAATCAGCCCCTTAGTTATATATATGGTTATCATCAAAAATTCAAAAAATATTATAAGTATTATTTCATTATCTCATTTACTACTATTATTTATTTATTACTATCGTTATCCGATTTTATCTATATCTAATATTATTATAGTTATGGTTATATTTTATACCAAAGTTAAAAGCTATTAAAAGCCCATCTATCTCTATAAAATACATCAGTCCATACACTTTATATAAATAAAAATCATACATTATCACTCATATATATATAAATACAACCCATATATACATTTCATAAAAATAGAAGCCCAAAATTTATTAATTATCAGTCTATTTACAAAAGCCCAAATTATATATAATACATGTGGCCCAATAGGGCCCGAAACTAAGGAAAAACCCTAATCTGATGCCTTTCATCTCTTGCGCGGCTGATTTCAACCATTAGATTTGGGGAAGATCTAACAGTCCACGATCAAGTCAGGAAAGGTTCCAGAACTCCCACACGCCCAGACTCGACTCTCTGATTCCCATACGCATGCATGCACCCTGCCTCACCATCCGTGTGGTTCTCACGCGCACGGTTGATCCCCGAGCTCTACCTCCACATCGGCCAAAAGAACTAGTGGCCCAACGCCACATCACCATCGCCTCGCCACGTCAGTAGGTCATGCCAGCAGCTTCTGGTCCCCTCCTCTCCTTGCGTTTGGCCATGATATGCAAGGAAACAAGATTGTCAAAGAGGACAAATGCGCAACAAAATACCAGGAATTTCAGAGGCAAACTAGCAGAATCAGAAATAAAAATGAATTCAAACAAAATACAGGGCAGTCAATAGGAGATTTGTAATTTTCGTTTTTCTTTTTCTTAAATATATGTAATTAAAGGTATATAACAGAAACCCTAAAGCTATTGTAAATCATTGGGGATTTGGAATTTTCAAAGCAATAGAGAACAAGAAAAGTAGCCTCAAAAATTTCCAGAGGTATACCTCTTCTTCTATTTTTGAATTCAAGCATAAGCATATAAATTGAGTTAGGGTTTTCTTTTTTTACCTTGTTAGTTCACCTTCCTTGTGCCGTTGCCTTTCTGCTTTGATAACAAGCCTCTCGGCCTTCCTTGTGGTCGCGCTTGGTGAATTGGAGCAAATGGGTGATCAAAAGGGTTTGGGTTTTCGGCTTTGGTTTTCAAAAAAAAGGAGTTTTACAATTGTTTTTGGGGGGGTTTCAAGAGGGGCTCAGTTTCAAAAAAATGGAGGGCAAATCGAGTTTTAGTTTGAAATAGGGTTGTTTTGGTTTGGTTTTCAAGTTCGCTAGCCGTTGGCGAGCGACGACCGTTGCGGCGGTTTCTGGGTTTCTTCTCCGATGAACGGTGGTGTTCATCAGAGACATGGAGGGTTTGAGAGCTCAAGGACCGGCTTTAGCAAAAAGAGGTAAAAATAGGCTGAAACCTGCCTTTTATTTGTTTAAACGTTTTACAAATGGTGTAATATCGTCTTTAGTCCTTCCGCCTTAACCAAATCATGACCGCAGGGCTTCCGCCTCTCTAAATTACATCTTTAGTCCCTCCGCCTAGTTTAATAATATCAGCGCTCCTTCCGCATTTCTAAATCACACCCTAAGTCCCTGAGATTTCAAGGTTTTGTTCAATCTCGTCCCTTCTCTTGTCTCTTTTAAATCATCCCCCAAAGTTTGTTTTCGTTCAATTTGATCCCGAATCTAGTATCAAAAAATCTCTATTAATTTATGCATTTGTAATCCATTTATTTTTTTGTTTTATTTTGCCTAGTGTTCGATTAAATTCATGTGTTTATTGTGGTTTGGTTAGTGCATTTATGTGTGTAATCTATTGTTTGATGTGTGTACCATGTAGTATAGTATATGGTATATATATGAATATAATATATAGTTTCTTTTATAAAATATATAACATATAGTTTTTATGAAATATATAGCATGTAGTTTTTATAATGAAGTATAATATATAGTTTTTAATGTGTAATACACATATATAATATAGGTTTTTTATAATATATACAACATAAGGTTTTTATAATATATATATTAAGTTTTAATGATATATAATATAAGGTTTTGATAATGTATATAATACATAGTTTTTATAACATATACAATATAGTTTTAAATATGTATGTATAGTGTATGTTATATATATATAATTAAAGTATCACTTTTTATTAGTATATATTTATATGTGTTTTTTAGGCTTTAGGGCTTGTTTAGCTTAAGTGGGCTTTGGGCTTGTTAGGTTAAGACCTTAGATTAGAACGCCGCAAGATTAATTTAATTAATTTAAATCGTGTGCTCGTCTTATAGGGGCACGATCTTTAAATTAATTAAATTAATTTAGTTTTAGTTTTATTAGAGCCGTAGTTAGACCTAAGGTTGGAATTAGTTTAGTGAATTTAAATTTACCCTTGGCTTATTGGGATAAATGTTAAATTTATTAAACTAGTTGAACACCTCTTAATTACCTTTAAGATAAAATTGATATCGAGATTAGATTGACATTTAAGTTTAAAACCATGATTATTTAACTTGATTTGTTTTAAATGGTATCCTTGGCTTATTGGAATACTAGTTTAAAACCGATCGAATTAATTATCATGTTACAAGATAATCTATAAATTGTTAGGGTTTTCTAGCTTTTAAAGTTTAATAAATTTAGGGTTAATATTATATTCATTTGGTTACTAATTAGATCATTAATTAAATTTCCATAACATGGGCCTTTTAGACTATGGCTTTGGGTGGGCCTTTTACGCGTTTAATTTCAAGCCCTTTCGTGACTTTTTTAAAATTGTCATTCATGTGACCCATTCATTTTGCATTAATTAATCTAAATAATAAAAAGAGGTATTTATTAATTCTGATATTTGTGTCGTAAGAGTCTGAGCTTAAAGGATGTTGACCAAATATTTGAATTAATCCTTATCGCCCCAAGGTAAAATTAAAAGTTGATAAAATCATCATATCATACTTAAATGCTTGCACTATTCATAAAGGTAACGTACGAAAGTCGAACCGTAAATTAACACGGTAGTCAGGCTTATTTGAAGTCGGTTTAATCTATGGTCTGATGTATCATCAACCTTATTAATTAAATGTCCAATTAACTCGAACCCACCAATTTGATAAAGCCCTTCCAATTAAGGTCAACTTTCAATTAAGTGTGCTTAGTTAAATTCAATTTAAATTCCAATTATTTCCATCATTTTAAAAGAAACAAATATTTTGGTACCGATTTTCGGGCGTGATGGGGGTGATAATCCTTCCCCACACGTAACCAACTCTTGAACCCTTTCAAAATGAATATCTGGTTTTGTGGTGTCTGGCCACCTTAAGTGGCCAGTGGCGACTCCAAGTTTTTATTGTTTTTAAAAGAATACAAATTTTCAAAAGAAATCCCTTTAAACCAGAGTTTCAAAGAATTATTTAGGGATAACCCGTAGCACCCAAACCACACCACTTTAAAAGATAAAAAAAGGTCTCTACAAGCACGGGCAGTTGTAGAGGTGGATAAAAGGGAGACTTGGGGTTGGTTTTTGAGAAACGTCCAAATTGATCTGCAATTAGAAAATGGTGATAAAGTCACTGTTAGAAGTGACATGCATGAGGTATTTGTGTTTCAATTTTTATGATTCTTCTAAGTTATTTAATTTTTTTCATTTGTTTACACCACTAAATATATGAATTTTATATTATAGGGACTATTGGAAGAGATTCCACTAGCATTACCCTATGTTGAGCACAGATTTTGTGCAAGACACATGTATGCACACTGGAGGAAGGATCACAAAGGTTTGGACATGCAACAATTGTTCTGGGCAAGCTGTAAAGCAACAAATGAGGCAACATTTCGAAAGCATACATAAAGGATTCATGTTCTGAAGGAAGCTGCAGAAAGATCCAAAATATTGGTCAAGGGCTTTTTTGCAACACATTCTAAATGTGACCCCGTGGACAATAATTTTAGTGTGGTATTCAATTCATCAATACTTCCAACAAGGTGTAAATCAGTAATCTCATTATTTGAAGACATAAGACACTATGTCATGAATAAAAATCTTGCACACAAACTTAGGTGTCAGAGTTAGGAGTCAGTATGTTGCCCTAAAATTGAAAAATTTGTTGAACAAGATAATTCTAATAGTTTTTCTTGTCATGTAACCTGGAATGGCCAACATGGCTATGAGGTATTATGTAATGGGGAAACTTTTGTTGTGGATGTTCGGGGTTGGAATTGCACCTACAGATATTGGGATCTGACAGGTATTTCATGCACACATGTGATATGTGTTATATTATATAGGAATGAGTCAATTGAAACATATGTGGTTGAGGCATACAAAAAAGAAACATACATTTCATTGTACACTTATGCTCTGCCAATACTTTCTAATGAGAATTACTGGAAGGACACAAAAATGGGACCTATTGAACCACCTTTAAAAAGAAAACTTCCTGGAAGACCTAAAAAAAAGAGGAAAAGAGAGGAATGAGAAAGACCCAAAGGAAGCAAGCTCTCTAAGCATGAAAGTAAGATGAGTTGTAGATGTTGTGGAGAATTTGGGCACAATATTAGAACATGTCCAACAAAGGTTTAGTATATATTTATTTTTCTTTAAATTTTATGTTAATATATGTTTTAATTAGTAGGTTTTTTATTTTTTTAGAGAACTCAACTAATTCTCCAATGGAGCCATCACCATTTCAAGCATCATCTCGCACAATGCCAACTATGTCACTGTCCATCACATTCAGCACCAATTGTTCCAAGTGCATCATCTAGAGGTGCTTCATCAACAAAAAGAACAACAACAAGGGGAAGACCTAGAGGTGCTTCATCAGCAAGAGAAACAACAACAAGGAGAAGACATCGAGGTGCTTCATCTAGGGGAACAAGTAGTAGAATCATGGAAGGGTATGAAATTTATACAAACTTGTCCAATGGAATGCAAATCTTTATTGTAAGTAAATTAGTTATGTATTAATATGTTTAATTAGTTATGTCTCACTTTTAGTTAATTATTGATATTGTTTTAATGTTTTTCAACCTGGTAGACCAAGTCAGAGGATGTTGAGAACACCCAATAGAAAGATCATGGACCAGCCTCATACTACACTAGTGACACAATCTCCAACTTCATCTACAACTACACTAGTGACTTATTATGCACCAGTGGCACAACCTACAGTTCCATCTTAGGGTGCACCAGCTTCATCTCATACTACACCACTAACTCACCCTCTAGCTTCATCTCAGACTACAATAGTGTATAAACCTCCATCAACATCAAGAATCTCTAAATTACCTATTAGGAGGAAAACCAAAGATTGATTCTGCATGACTACTTCTTTTGTTGTATTTTCGCAAAGAAAATTGTGGTGCTTATTTGATATTATATAAGTTAAGGTCAACTATGAAAACTTTTTTGTAGTGCTTTGATAAGTGCATTTTTCATGTATTTGTTGTAATGGAACATGCCAGTTTCAAACTCTTTGTAATGAATGGTTATGAATGTCAATATTATATTATCTTTTACACTTATAGTCTTGAAATCCATTTATGTACTTTTTCCACTTACATAATTATAAGCTAAACACATGTACAATGCATCATTGATGTATTACAGTTATAATAGTGCATACTTGTACACTTACAGAGAATTTAAGACACTTTCAAAAAGGAAAACTTCTCAAATGCAAATTAGCCATTCAAGCTAAAAGGGACACAAAACAACTTCTTAAATGTAAATTAGCCATTCAAACCAAATCCAACACTAACTACACATCAATGGCAAACCAAATTATCAATGGCATTCAAACTAATTCCAACACTAACTACACATCACTACATTACAGAATAATATAGCCACGATGTAAATTAGCCATGAAGCAACCAATGCAACCCTGTAAAACATTGCATCATTCTTATACTCTACCATTTTCATTTGACATTTCCTTAAATGTTTTTAGCCTTCATCACCTTCTTCTCCAACCTTCCCACTTCATCAACCACCATATTCTTCAATTCAGAATTTTCAATTCAAATGCCTCTATTTTCTGACAATATCATTTGAACTTCACTTCTCAAATCATCAATGTACTTCAATTTTTCCTCCTCCTTATCAATCTATTGGAAGAATTCAGAACAATCCTACAAATGAGGAAAAAATCAAATGACAACATATTACTTATTACATATCCATCTCTCGATTAACACAAACAACTTAAAATATCAAATATTACCCCATTCCCTTTGCCACAACCACAAAATTTCCTCCCTTTACTCTTAGGGACTGTTGAGGTGCAAATCGGTGCTCTCAACTCATAATTGCATTCAACAACATTTTCCCTCAACAACTGATTTTGAACTTCCACTTGACATGGTAAATCTAAAAAATTCAAACCTAAGATTTACATAGAATAAATTAATGTTCAGAAAAATAAAGCAAAGCCATGAATGAATTTGCACGAACCTTTGAAGTTAGAAAACCCAATTGAAATCAAAGCATTTGTGGAGAGAAATCGAGATAGAAATCTAAGAATGGAACCTAGGTTTAGTTTGAATAGAAGAAAAGAGGGATGCCTAATTTATTTTGAATATTTTAATATTTTAATATTATTTATTTTATTATTTACCAATTTGTGGTTAATTGCAATAATTATTATAAATTCAAAATTAACTAGCCACATGGCGTAACCTAATTGGCTTAGAAATTTCTTTAATGACGTCTAACGGAAGGGCCAAATGAGGTATTGATTTTTAGTTCAGGGGCCACAACGTCCCAAAAAATACTTTAGGGGGTTGTTTGGGAAAAAATGTATACTTTAAGGGCAAATGAGCCTTTAAGCCAAAAATCAAATCCAAGAAAAATAAAATAAAAGAAATTTAAACAAAGAGCCCAAGGAAATGGATAATAAGAACATTATAGATATCCACATATTTCACGGAACTTGTCTTGTTCAAACAAGGAAATGAAATATAAAAACATTATAGATTTTTGTTTTAGTCCTTAAGTTTTCAGTATTTACAATTTAGTCCCTAATACCCCAATGTGATTAAATTGTGCATGTTTAAGAAATTCGATTTCGATGAAAATTTATACATTGCCTAATTAAACAACATATGATCTAAATGTGCATCTAGATCCATTGTTATGTAACTTGAACGAAAAGTTCTAAAAGAATTGCATTTTTTATCCAATTAAATGATGATCACTTTAGTGATCAATGTGACATCTGTCAGTCGGGTCTTTTTTTATGAACCGGGTGATGGGTGTTACAAATTAATGTCTTTCTCTTACTACATTTGATATAGCATCTCATGTCAGTTTTGTGAGTCAATATATGAGTGACCCTAGAGAAGAATATCTAGGAGCGGTCAACAAAATTCTAAGGTACCTAAAGATGACTCTTGGACATGGTTTAATTTTTAAGAAAAAAGAAGAAAGGTCAATAAAAACTTTCACCGGTTCAAGCTGGGCTGGAGAATTAACTGATGGTATGTGTGAAGAAATTTGGTTACAGTTGCTTACTAAATTGAGTTTTGATGATAACAAAGAGATTGAATTATATAATAACTGTCAATTGGTGATTAGTATAGAATCTAGTCCATCATGAAAGAACAAAGCATGTGAAGATAGATCGACAATTCATTTAGGAGAAAGTTAATAGTGTAATGGTGAAACTCATGTTTATGCCTTTTAAAATTAACTTGCGAATATACTCGCTAAGATACTTCATGAGTTTACTTACAAGTCGGGACTATATAACATATACTCTATAGGTTGAGCGGTAGTGTAGATTCTGTTAGAATAAGAGTCCTGATGTACTTGTACATTGTGATAGTTTAGATTTACACTCGACTCGTTTTTAGTGTAGATAAAGATGAATTAATTATATATAACAAATAGTATTCTTGTTGTAGTCATATGTAAATTCTTTAAAAGAGTTCTGTTTGTGATACGACAGAATATAATACAAGAAAATAAGAGTACTCAAATTGAGACTCTTCACCATGAACTTCTTGTACATTCCTACAATATTGATTTGTGTGGTAGTGTTATGGAAGTTATTATAACCAATTTGAATCGAATCGTTCTAATCGAATCACAACCCAATCTGACAATCTAAGTTTTAACACTCGTATCTGACATGTTTGACCAACGCGACCTAAAAAGTTCAATTCTTTCGAAGATTGTACCGTTTTATCCAACGGCTTATCCGAATGAGCTAGTGATCAGCTTTTTAAATCGGCCAATCACAGTCCCCTATGATATAATAGCCTTGGTTGCACGATTATTAAAAGATATCAGTGCAACTTTTCAAAAGATAGACCTCTGAAAGTTGTTTTGAGAGAAGAAAAATGACTAAGCTGTGAGCTGAAAATCAAAATCGATCATATAAAATGGCATTCTCAACTTGTTCAAATTCCATGAAGTTTGAAAAACCAAAAAAAAAAAACAAAATCCATAAAATTACTTCATCACTCAACTTGAACACTGAGTTCATAGTATATACCAAAATCATAAATAACATGGCGACAAATGCCATCAAGTCCATAAAATGACTTCAAAATTAACATAGTACTGACCCTATATTTCTGGCCGTAATGACTTAGCAACTCAACGCTTTCCACCACCACCACCACCGAGCTTGGGACCTTTTGGTGCACCACCCTTCGAAATGCTACCTTTGCCCTGTGTCTTCTGTTGCTTTGCAGCTACTTCAGCTTTCTTTTCCTTCTTTTCATCCTTAGTTTTCTTAATTCTTTCCTTGATTTCTCTGCAGAATTAAGACAATAGCAAAGTATTCCCCATAAATACAAAGCTTAATACATGAAAATCAGAAATGACAATTATGGGATGGAACTTATATGCCAAACAGAAAAACACACACCGGAGAGCAGCTTCCCTGGCAGCATCACGAACTTCGGGTTTCTCACTTCTCTTCTTCTGGATAACCTCTAAAGTGGCACCGACAATGGATCGGGAGTAAGGCTTCTTGGTGGTACGTCTCCTCTTCTTAACAGCCTCTTGGGCTATATCCTAAATGCATGTAAACAAAATGGAAATAAATCACTGGGCTTGGAAATGATAAAACATAAAAAGGCAGTCAGCTCTAATAAGGTACTTTAACTCATCAATCTAGTTTCAACTTTTATCGGACCATAAAAGAACAAAAAAGAGATACCAAAAATTGTTCGTTTTTTATTCATTTTATACCGAACATGAATGTGTAGTCATAAAATCTTATTACTAAACAAACACAATCATTGCTCTTGTAATGTTGATACTCACCTTCTTATGTTGCTTCCTATACATGGCTGTCCATGTAAGTTTTGATGGCTTCAGACGGTTGTGGAAATACCTCTTGCATTTTGAATTCGAAAAAAGGAAGACCTAAAGAATCAATGAAGACAATTATTCATTACAAATGCAGCTATATGATATTAACTGCTTCAAATTATAACTCGGAGAAAATTTACCTGAGAATCCGAACGAACAAATCTGATGCCTCTCCCAGGGTAAATCTTGGCACCGCTAAATCTGCAAAGCTCCGTCCTAACATGCCAACATCACACAGTTCAGTATGAAATTTGGGATATTAAAAATATAAAATCGTTATGCATTATGAGAGAGACTATTGATAATAACGATTTCTACAAGATAATTTTAAAAAAAATCTAACGTATGCCAATTCACCAGAGTAAACTATCACGTGATTAACTAAATTAAACAATTATAACAAAAAATAAGAGGATTCCGTTTGCAATTGAAATGAACACTAGCATATTGGAATGACATTAGCTGCCAAAATCTCAATGCCAGAACTAAAATATAATTCCAATTCCACTCACATAGCTAAGAACTGAATTTATTTTTTTCCCATCAAACATCAGCATCCAGTAGTTATTTATTCATTAATGCAAAACATTCAGCTTCGATAAACTGATAAAATCTCATATCAAAATTAACCGACTAAATACTTAACACTTCAAAAACGAAAATTTAACAACAATCTGGGAAACGAGAAAATGGACAGATATAATAGAAATTTTACGAGAGCGATAGAGAGATGAAAGGTTAATTCCTGTTTTAAAGTTCTAACTACAATGAAATGAACATTAGTGCTTAATGTTTAAACTAAAGCCGATGAACATGAATTCAATAGTTAAATTTCAAGCAGGCAGAAATACAACAAAATAAAACCAAAAGCAGATCTGGCTGTAAACTTTTTTATTTTTACCATAATGAAAGGAAAGTTTTTTCAAGACCAGAAAATTAAATTCCGATTATGGAAAAACTTAAAAGAAAAAAAATGTAAATGTAGAGAAGAAGCGTACTTGAGAACCATGGCTGCTGCTGCTGTTTCTCTGTTCCTTTTGGTATTGAACCCTAGTCAGCGCTGCTATGGGTATTAAGGTTTTTGAAGAAATGGCCCTTATATTGTTTTTGAATTACGGGATTACCCGAACGGGCTGCGAATGGAAGTATAAACAGAATACGGACCAAAGCCCAATACCTAAAAACAGAGGCATTTGTTAGACGCATTTATATCTTTACTTGGGCTTCCTTTTGGTTGTTGTCCCCAAAGTCCGTTGGGGCAAACAGCGTTAGTGAAAAATTGAAAATTTCAGCTGTCATTAAACGTTTATTTAGGTGTTAAAATAGGTGGGTAAACTTTCGTTAGGAACCAAAGTAGTTGTTTAGGATTGTTGTAGCCGGTAAATAATCGTTGGAGAAAGTAAAAACAACCAAAAATTCAACCTTAGACGTGTTTAAAAAGTCATTTCAATTGAAATTGGGTGAGTCTGTGATACAATATTTAAAATACGAATAAAAAACTGACGTGGCTATTCCTTTCTGGTTGCAACTTAAGTTATTATGATTTTGGGTAACATTTCAGATTGTGCTTTCCAACCTAAAATGTTATATGTATTGGTAACATCTTAAGTGGCAACCTAAATTGCTATATTTTTTATATTATTCTAGGTTGAAACCTAAAATCTTACACACTCCAACCTAAATTGTTATATGAGATTTGATTCTCCTAGAATGAAAATATTTCACGACAAGTATCGAAACTTTCTCTAAGTTTTGAAACTTACCCAACCTAAATCCACGTTTAACCGAAAAATCAAGAATTATGGCTTAAAATAAATATCACATTTTTATCAATTATCAAATTACGGGTTTGACTTGTTAAAATCAAGTTTAGATTACTCATATACTATAAGAAGTTTAGGTCGGAATTAACAAAATCACCAATAAGGAGTTAAAAAACTTGAAAATAAGCTATTTCTTTCCCGAATTACCTAATTATAGGTTTAATTTGTTAAAATCAAGTTTATATTATTCATATACTCTAAGAAATCTCCATTACCTGATAGAAAATTTTATTTTTAGTTCGGAATTAACAAAATCATCATTAAAGAGTTAAAAATTTGAACTCGACTAGACTCCAACCTAAATATTGTAGGTTGCAAGAAAAAATGTTATAAATTTTTGGTAACATTTTAGGTTGCAACCTAAAATGTTATATAAAATGGTAACATTTTAGATTGCAACTGGAAATGTTATCATTACACATACTGGTTATGAGTTTCAAATTTTGGTTGTGAGTTTCAAGACTTACACCACCCAACCTAAGATGTTACCCCTTTTACATGATTTGTTATGATTTAGGTTGAAACCTAAATTGTTATGGTTTGGGGTAATATTTTAAGTTGAAACTTAAAATTTTACCCACTCCAACCTAATTTGTTACATGAGATTTAATCATCCCAAAATGAACATATTCCATGGCAAGTTTCGAAACTCAGATCAAAACTTCATTGTGAGATTCGAAACTTTCCAACCTAAATCCACGTTTTACTCAAAATCAAGAATTATACCTTAAAAGTAGTATCACAATCTTCATCAATTACCTAATTTAAGGTTTTATTTGTCAAAATCAAGTTTAGATCACTCATATATTATAAGAAATTTTCATTACTCAATAGGAAATCTTAGGTTTAGGTCGGAATTAACAAAATCATCATTAAAGAGTTAAAGAACTAGAAAATAAGCCATTTCTTTCATCAATTACCTAATTCCAAGTTTGATTTGTTAAAATGAAGTTTAGATTACTCATACACTATAAGAAATCTTCATTACCCAATAAAAATCTTATGTTTACTTTGGAATTAACAAAATCACCATTAAAGAGTTAAGAACATGAATAATTTAAAAAAAAATCAAATTTTGAGATCTTAATTTAAAAATTTAAAGCTTTTGTAGATTTTTCTGTATTGCTTTCCCTTGTTGAAGCATTCCATCCTTTGATCGATAATGTCACGACCATTTTTAAAACCGATGTGTGAAAAAAATAGCATGGCAATTGATTCTTCTTGAAAATTAGGGTTTTTGTTCATTTTAATTCATTTAATCTTAAAATTAGGGTTTTTTTGTATTAAATCGGATTTTTCTTTTATTTATCCTTGAAAATCAATTTGGAGTCACCACCGGTCACTTTGGTAGACCGAACACCATAAAATAACCAGAGATTCTTTTCTTTTAAAGTTAGGGTTCGGGAGTCGGTTTCGTGTGGGGAAGGAAAAGCACCCCCACAAACGCCCATAATCGGTACCTTATTAATTTCACGTAGCATTTTGGCATTTCGAACAGTAATTTAGATTTAATTAAATCCTTAATCGTTAAATGAATTTCATTCCGGATGGAGGTATCCTTTTGTAAGAAAATACATTTTAACGAATACAAGTTTTGAAACCAGTTACTTTAGGATACTTCAATTTGTATTCAAAAACGTATCTCAACACAAAAGGTTTTTAATGCATGTCTATTTATTTTCTTGTCAATTTTAAGTTCAAACCTAATTAGGGCTCCAATTGATTAAATTAATTAATCTATGAATATTATCAAATTTAAGGAGTTTATGAGATAAAACCCAATTGCTTTTGGGCACTATTCATATTAGGCCTTAAACCAATAACATTCCTAATTTTTAAATGATTCTATCTATTTGAAACTAAAGTTAATTCAATTTAAGTCTAATTAGCTATGTGTGATTTTAACGTTCTAGGTTCAAATGAAATATCAAATGTTCTACCAAAATGCCCCTTTGATTAACATTTCATTACAATGAGACACTAATCAACTTAGAACATTAAATTTTCCATTTAATAATCATTTATTTTCTAAAACTATCTCCCTATTTTTAATTATTTAAATTAATTAAAGTACCTAAGTTTAAAGCTCTAATTATCTTAATTAAGTGATTTAATTCACCTAGCAAATATACTACATGCTCTTTAAAATATATGACAATTAAGTAATTTAAACAAATAAATTAATCAAACAAATAATAAATTGGGGACCAAATTGAACTTCTATTGAAATAAAAGTGCAATTTACAAGCCATTAGGACCAAATTGAGAAAACTGTAAACAAGAAAGCCGTGGCACAAAGCCCACAGAAGTAGGGTGTGGGCTCTCACGGGGGGTTCGCGGGCCCTAAGGCCCGACTCCTCGGTCTATAAGATGACCAACTCAGACCTCCGTTTTCCTTTTTCTTCATTTTTTCAAATTTAACCCTCTCCCGAAACTCTCTCAGACCCTCGGTCAAACGCTCCCATTTCCTTAAAATTCTTTATATGTTCTTCTCTGTTTCTTCATTTGATCCCTAAAAACCCTAAAACACCTCCACTCATATGCTTTTTTAAGATCAAAATTCCAAAAACTTACGAGTTCATTCATTGTTCTTCAACTTCCCTTCATTTGATCTTCATAAACACCAAAGCTTTCAAAATTTATTGTTTCTCAAGATTAAAACTCAAAAAGACTCATGAACTCAACATGAATTGTCCAAACCCTCCCCACTTTGATCTTCCGCCTCCATCTCAAGTAAACCATGGCTTGTTCGCTGGTCGTCGGAGGCGGCGCCGGCCACCACCGATCGTCGTCTCTGGTCATCTTCTCCAACTATTTCCCATACTTTCGGCAACCATCTGGCTTTTCTGGCCACCGTTTGGTTCTGGTCGGCCGCCGTGAGGCGAATTCCACTCACCATGGCAAAACCTAAAATGCTCAAAATTCACCAAAAGCCTAATTTTCACCACAGTTTCACCAAATCTATGCCCAACTCAATACAGCCACCCTTCTTCACCCATCCTAAGCCTAAAATACCCGAAACTGAGCCCTAATCTACCTTTTCGGCTCCGCCAGAAACCTAAGCTTTCCAATCCTTAAAAACCCCTTCAGCAACACTCAAATAAGCCTTTAATCCTCTTTGAATATGATTTTCCTTGGATTTAGGGTTTATATTTTAGATCTTGTTTAGCTACTATTTTTTGTGTTTTATGAACTTAGATCTAACTTTAGTTGTTTTTAATGCATGAAATAAGATGGAGAATGAGTTTTAACTTCTTCGTTGAGCCGAACGATGTCCAGTGATGTCACGACGAGCGTCTCCAGTGATCGTTTTGTCTTCCTCGACGCCGGTTCATATTTTGGTAAGACTTCCGGGCTTTCCTTCTCTCTCTCCTAATTATTTTGTAATAATTAGCTATTAATGGCTCTAATCTTTGTCGTTTTTTCTCTCTCTAGGATTTTATAGCTGACGGGCCAACTGATGTCAGCGGAGCTTTAATCCGCGTGAAAATGGTTTTGGCCAATAGGGACTCGCCACGTGGTCAATTTTTGGCGGGCTTAAGAAGCACATCGGGCCCTTTGTGTTTGTTTGACCAATTTGGCTTATAAATGGGCAGGGATGAACTTTGTAAATAGGCTTAAGGCTTGTATTTGGGCTTTTGGGATTTTGTATATAAAAATGGATTCATATATTGTATAATGGACATTTATTTTATTATTGGAAATTATTTATATTATTTACTTATTTATTATTTGAATTTATTTATTTCAAATTATGTACGTACGAAGCCAAGTAAAATTTGGATACTACACATGCCCCTCTTTGCTCATTGCAATGGAACAAGAATAGGGCAAAGACTGGAAAACAAGAATTTTACATGAATCATCTGACCACTAAAGACTAAAGATGTTCTTCTGATTATGAAATTCTTCAATCTTTTGTTGAACCGTGAAAACTGAAGTTGTTCTTCTCATTAGGAAATTCTTCATCTTTCAAGGTTTGGAATTCTTCACTTTTTTAGGTTTGAAGCTGTTCTTCTCATTAGGAAATTCTTCATTCCTCACTCTTTCACTTTTCCATCGAATAAGCAAGCTCTTCTCATTAGAAACTTCCTCATTCTTTAAAAGGCGAACTCTTCTCATTAGGAGTTCTTCATTGGGTATGTTCTTCTCATTAGAAACTCTAGGGCGAACTCTTCTCATTAGGAGCTCTTTTCTTCTTTGGACGAGCGAGTTCTTCTCATTAGGAACTCTAAATTCTATCAAAATAGAAGTAAGAATGCTTTGATGAGGGTTAGTATGACCCCAGTTTGCTATATGATGCATGGACCACGGCTCTTTGGGATTAATCAAACAGCTCGTGCTTTTTGGGAAACCGTTGTTACTTCATCTCACATTTGGGATTGACCCTTGAAATCCCCTCTTAGCGTTTCTGGCCCTTTGCTCTAAAGCATCTTTTCAAGTTTTCACTTTAGATTGCTTTTCTCAAAGCGTCCTTTCGGATTTTCACTTTAGTTTTTTTCTTTTCTCTTTTCCTGAATGCCTATTTTTAGGTTTTCACCTCGGTTTTCTTTTCCTTTCCTTTCCTTTTTTTCTTTTTTTTCTTTTTTTTTTTTTTTTTTTTTTTTTTTTTTTTCTTTTTTCTCTTTTCTTTTTCTCATTCTCTTTTTCTTTTTCTTTTTTCTCTTTCTCTTTTTCTTTATTTTTCTTTTTCTTTTTCATCTAAGTTTCTTCTCAGGTTTTCACCTTTCTTTCTTCTATTTCTGTACTTTCCATTACTCTTCTGTCTATTCTTTCAACTTGTTCAGGTATAACTTGATTCAGGTATGACTTGATTTAGGCATTTCATTTTTTTGCTTTCACCGGCACAACATTCTGCTCCATCTTTTCTTTATACACTCCTCTTCAATTTTTTAGAGTGCTAAAGCCATCTGCAATCCTTTAGTAATGCCAAGAAATCATATGTTTTTCAATGAATTATGCTTATTTACTTACATGATGATTTAGGAAAATAAAGAAAGCTCGGAAGAGAATTCATGAATTTTATTGAGGCTTATAAGTAAAATACAATGTGATTTGAAAAATTCATGGAAAACTGAGACAACAAAATCAAGAAATAAAGCCAGATCCTCAAGCATCTATTGCATGAAGGATACATCCACCTCATCAAGCAAAGATAGTTCTAAGCTTGAGCCTTTATCTAACAGACTTCAAAGTTGTTAAGATGTCTATGAATGTGAAATCCCTCCCAAAATACTGAGTTTCTGAGAGGTTTTAATCGACGAATGCCTATTCTCAAGTCATTTGAGCCACCCTTTACGGGTTTTATCCCAGATCCACCTTTGGTTTCAAGACGCCCTTTGCAGATTTTCATCTTGAACCCCTATTTTCTCTTCTTCTTCCTTTTTCCTTTTTTTAATCAATGGCGCCCTTTTGGGTTTTCACCAAAGATACTTTCATTTTGCGAAGCGCCTTTTTCGGGTTTTCACTCCACCTTTTTTTTTCTTTTTTGTTTTTTTCTCTTTTCTCTTTTTATATTCTTCAGACATAATATATCTTGACTAAATCAGAGTTTACTGGTTTATGTAACTCTTTACCATCCATTTCAGTCAGAATCAGTGCTCCTCTAGATAAGACCTTTTTGACAACATAAGGTCCCCCAGTTAAACATCCATTTTCCACGATCATCTCAATGTATTTGTAAGATCATTTTCAGCACAAGATCCCCCTCTCGGAATTCTCTAGGCCGAAATTTCTTATCATATGTCTGCATCATTCTTTTCTGGTACATTTGACCATGGAAGATGGCCTTCAACAGTTTTTCTTTAATGAGATTCAGCTGATCAAATAGAGCCTGTACCCACTCTGCTTCATCTAGTTTCACTTCGGACAAAACTCAGAGAAATGGAATTTCAGCCTCAATAGGAAGAACTGCTTCCGTCCCATAGACCAAAGAGTAAGGTGTTACCCCAGTTGAGGTTCGTATCGAAGTTCGATACGCAAGTAGTGCAAAGGGTAGTTTCTCATGCCAGTCTTTGTCGTCTTCGATACGATTTTCTTGATGTTTTTATTTGCTGCCTCTACTGCCCTATTCGTTTTAAGGCGGTAAGTCACAAAATTGTGGTGCATAATTTTTAACTGCTCACACACTTCTACTATAACCTTGTTGTTGAAATTGGTGGCATTATCAGTAACAATTCTTTCTGGTAATCCATATACAAATTATCTCTTTCTTTAGAAACTTGCATATTGTTGTTCTCGTGATATTGACATAAGAAGCTGCTTCTACCCATTTGGTGAAGTAATCAATTATTACAAGAATGAAACGATGTCCGTTAGAAGCTTTAGGGTGAATCTACCCGATAACATCCATGCCCTAAACGGCAAAATGCCAAGGTGAATTTATTGTATAAAGAGGTACTGGGGGAGAATTAATCTTGTCAGTATATATTTGGTATTTGTGACATTTCTTACCATATTCAATGCAATCTCCTTCCATGGTTGCCCAATAAGAGCCATATCTCATAATCTTTTTGGCCATTTCAAAGCCATTTGTGTGTGTTCCACATATCTCATCATGTACCTCAGACAATATGTCTCTAGCTTCTCGGGAGTTGACACATATTAGCAAGATCTGATCTTTGCCCCTTTGTATAGAATTTCTCCATCAAACACATATCCTAAAGCCATTCTTCTAATAGTTCTTTTGTCATTATCATTTGCCTTCAGGGGATAAATATGAAATTAATGTACTGCAAGATATCAAAATACCAAGGACTTCCATCTGCCTCTTCTTATATGCTACAACAGTGAGAATAGGTCTTATAGCTCTGCATTTGAACTAGCATCACGGCTTCTGGTTTATTGGCTAAGAATACCGAATCCAGTGTTGCTAAGGCATCAACCATTTGTTTATCTTCCCAGGGATGTATGCAAAAGTGATTTCTTTAAACTTTTTTATTAGCTATAGGATCAAATTTTGATACTCGATCAATTTTACATCTTTTGTCTCCCATTCTCCACGAACCTAGTAAATAACCAAAGCCGAATCCCCGTATACCTTCAGGATCTCTATATTCCTTTCAATAGCGGCTTGTAAACCCATGGCACAAGCTTCATATTGCGCCATGTTGTTAGTGCAAAAGAACTCTAACTTGCTTGTGAAAGGATAATGTACATTGTTTGGAGAGATCAACACTGCTCCAATTCCACGTCCTAGGGCGTTGGATGCCCCATCAAAGTACAACCTTCAGGTTTCATTATCTGGGATTCTATCCTCTTATGTGGAGACATTCATCACATCCTCATCTGGGAAATCAAAGTCCAAGGGCTTATGATCTTCTAAAGCACGACTTGCCAAGAAATCTGCTATGGCGCTTCATTTTATTACTTTCTAGCTACATATACAATGTCAAATTCTGATAGCAACATTTGCCAATGAGCCAACCTTCCAATCAGCATTGGGGCTTCCATCATAAACTTCAATGGATCAAGGCGAGAAATTAACCAAGTGGTATGATATAACATGTATTGCCTGAGCCTACGAGCTACCCAAACCAAAGTACAACATAACTTTTGAATTGGTGGGTACCGTGCTTCACACTTTGTAAAATTTTTGCTTCAATAATAAATGGCTCTTTCTTTCCTTCTTGTATCGTCATGTTGCCCCAGCATACATCCCATTGAATTCTCATAGACGGTCAGGTAAAGGATGAGCGGTCTATTTGGAATTGGTGCCATTAAGGTCGGAGCGTTTGACAAATATTCCTTGATCTTATCGAGTGCCTGTTGGCATTCCTCATCCTAATCACCGGATTATTCTTTCGAATCAATCTAAAAACTGGATCACATCCATCAGTTAATTGAGAAATGAACCGCAAAATGTAATTCAACCTTATGAGGAATCCTTGAACTTCATTTTGTGAACGAGGTGGTGGAAGATTTTGAATTGCTTTCACCTTGTCTGGATCAATCTCAATTCCTCTTCTACTAACCACAAATCATAGAAGTTTCCCAAATGTTACCCCAAAAATGCACTTGTTAGGGTTGAGCTCCAACTGATACTTTCTCAATCTCTGGAATAACTTCTGCAGATTTTGCACGTGCTCTTCCTTAGTCTGGGATTTAGAGATTATATCATCCACGTACACCTCAACCTCTTTGTACATCATGTCGTGGAAGAGAGTCACCATGGCTCGCTGGTACGTTACCCCTACATTCTTCAGTCCAAAAGGTATCACTTTGTAGCAATATGTGCCCCACAAAGTTACGAATGTCTTTTTTTCCTTGTCTTCCAGCTTCATCTTTATCTGATTATACCCCAAGAAACCATCCATGAAGGAAAACCATGAATGTCTTGATGTATTGTCAACCAGAATGTCAATATGTTGTAAAGGAAAATTATCGTTCGGACTTGATCTGTTCAAATCTCTATAGCCCGCACACATGCGAACCTTTCAATCTTTCTTCGGCACTAGGACTATGTTGGCTCCCCACTCTGGGTATTGTGCCACATCAAGGAAGCCTGCATCAATTTTCTTTTGTACCTCTTCTTTGATTTTTAGGACCATCTCCGGCCTTAACCTCCTTTGCTTTTGTTGAACCAGTTTGCATTCTAGCCTTATAGGCAACTTATGGACGACTATGTCCGTATTCAATCCTGGCATATCTTGATAGGACCAGGAGAAGACATCCTTGAATTCTCGCAAGAAATCAACCAACTCTTGTTTAATTTTTGGCGAGAAAGTATGACCGATCTTCATCTCTCTTTTGACTTCGCCTGTTCCAAGATTCAGAACTTCTATCTCTTCTTTGTGAGGTAAGATCTACATGTCTTCTTTTTCTACCAACCTCAATAATTCGTTAGGGATTTCACATTCCGTCTCATCTTCACACTCATTGACTTCTATTAGACACATTGGACGCTCATAATCTATTTCAGGATTAGGTTCAAGATCATTCATGCAATTAATAATTGAAGACCTGGAAGAAAAATATTAATATATTTGGAAAGGATGCGAAAAGAAAAGAAATATATTTGAGATTTGAGAAACATCATGAAAGCATATTTATTGAAGTAAATTTTGCATAATAGCCCTTTATATATAATCCCTTGTACTCGCGGGAAAAAGTACAGGGTGGTTCATGACAATTACTCTGTTTTATCTTTAAATACTAAAGGAAGATCCTCGATTGTCCAGTTGGTCAGCACTTCTGTCACACCCTGAAATCCAGCCTAGTCAAAATTAGGTTTTGGCGATCAGAAACCCTACATCAGAATTGTCCAAATATTGTACCGACTCTGACCGCAAGGTCAAATGTATCAATGTTGGACTCCAATCGAGTCAAATTATTGCCTAAGGACTTTATTAAAAGTATTGAAAATCTTTTAGTGGCCAAACTAAAGAAATTGAAAGTGTGGGGGTAGAATTATAGATCTGTGAGAATTTAGGGAATAATGTTGCGATTAACCCCTCCTCAATTAAAATTTCCTTACGTGGGATAATCTGAATCAATTCCTTCATGTGAAGGAAAGATAATTCCTTAAAACACATGAATAGCTAAAATAGCTAAAGGAATTGAAAACTTACCCAAGAGTTGAGAAGCAAGCACCTCCCTGTATCATCTTCATCACCTAAGCAAGCACCTCCATTGGAGCTTGATTTCAAGCTTTTCTTTTCTTCGATTTATTGTTATCGAATCATTGTTATCAATCGGGTAAGCTGTAATCCTTAAACAATCAAAGAAACCCATGGATGAATCAAGCTTAATCACAAGTTAGGGTTTTGACTATCCATGGAAAATTTTGTAGCTAATGGCTTTTAGTGTTTAGATATTAATTTTAATATCGTTATATTGTCTACGATATCATATAGATGATTCTAATACGATCCTATTGATTTCCTAGTTCAAGAAATTGACAAGGAGCATCCATCGACCTCACCAAAGACTAGGAACAAAGGGGTTGTCATCCGAGAACCGTAAAAGCTTTGGATTATCAAGGTGAGTGTAGTCAGAGTCTCGGGATTAGGCTAGGTGCCTTCCCCGTTTTCATTGTTATTGAAATTGCTATTGTTAACCTTATTGTTAAGGTTTATTGCATAGAACCACTTATCAGATATTGTGGTAAGTATCGGTAAGTTATTGCATCGAGTATCGAGCATTGTCAATGTCATCGTCATCGTCATCGTTATTGACCATCGAATATAAAAATCATTGTTGTCATTGGGTATTGCTATTGTCATTATCATTGTCATCACCATTGAGTCATGGATGTATATGATATTGATATAGAGCATTGATATAGTTATTGATATAGCTATTGTCATTGATCATTGATGTCAACATCGTTATTGTCATCGAAACATTGTACATGAAGCATCGACCTTTCTTATTGTTATAGAGATTATTAGACATTTCCATTGTTATTGATATTGTCATTGAGCATGGACACCGAAACATTGTTTATTGGTAAGAACATTGAACATGGCTAATGACATTGAACATGAACTATTGATATTGTCACAGAGACCTTGGATTCGAAAGGACATTGGATACAATTGGCATACCATAGAATTCATGAGCTCAGTGTACGGGTGGACTATGGTCCTTAGGCTGTAGCCTATATTGATTTGGCGAGGCGGAGGGATGTATTGTGATATTGGTCATATTGGCGAGGTGGAGGGACTATCCCGAATCGATCTAAGGGTTATTGATGAATTAATGATTTATTGCTATTGAACATGTTCATTGCATTGCTTCTATTGATCTATTGCATTGTTATTGTTAAGATGTGAATTAGAATGCATTTCATTGATATAATGTTTAATAGTGACTACCTCAATAGGTAAAGTATGCCTAATGCATTTCATTCATACATTTCAGGTTAAGGATTTTGTCGCTGAAGATCGAAAGTTTTGACGTTGTTGACAAGTCACCTCAAGTCTCAAGTAATGTGTTTTGTCCCTATGAACTCCTAGAATGGTAGCAAAATAGTCGAACTAGTCTTTTGTGACCCTTTTGGTATGTATGTATTAAGCATGGTTTGTGGAAGTGTCTAAGGCCCTAAATGACCTTTTGGCATAGTGAAAATGTGGCTAAAAATGCATATTTGACACAAAAAGGTAAAAACCTAGTAAATGGATTCTGATGATCCTAAAATTTGGCATGCAAGTAGATTATAGCATTGGAATATGGTTGGTAAAGTTTCATTGCATTTGGACATCAATTGCTAGGTCAAATGGATAAAAAAACCAAATAAAATTGACATTACAGTGCAGGGCGTACCGATACAAATCAAGATGTATCCATTTAACCTGGGGAACGTACAAGTTCATCATAGGGTATGGATACGGGTCTACTCGGTTGCTTTCCTGGGGCATATTGTGTCGGCTTTGGGCATCCAAGTAGACCCAAAAAAGATTCAAGCCATTCTTGACTAGCATCCACCAAAGAACATTGGTAAGGTAAGGAGTTTTCTTGGTCGTGCTGGCTATTATAGGAGATTCATCAAGGGATTCTCTATGATAGCAGCTCCTCTGACTAAGTTATTAAGAAATGAAGCTCCATTCGTTTGGACTACAGATCAACAAAAGAGCTTCGATCAATTACAAGAAGTTTTGACTCATGCACCCATTCTAACTCAACCCGAGTCAGGAATGGACTACACAATTTACAGTGATGCATCGCATCTCATGATCTAGAGTTTGCTGTAGTTGTATTTGCGTTAAAAATTTGGAGACATTATCTCTATGGAGAGAAATGTTACCTTTTGATTGATCACAAAAGTCTCAAATATCCCTTGACCCAAAAGGAGCTGAATCTTCGACAACGGAGATGGATGGAACTCCTCAAGGATTATGATCTCGTCATTAACTACCATCCGGGCAGGGCTAACGTTGTAGCTGCTGCACCAACCGCAAACCTCTACCTGGTAAGTATTGTTATTGATCATTGAGTTTAATGTGTTGATTCGTACATCGACTCATTGCAAGTCCGTGTGTTGTAGCTCCTCAAGCTGTCAGTGCTCACTTTTGTCTTAGAAAGCATCGCTGCTTCGTAGCTGAACTTCAAGTTTAGTCTACCATTATATCGAGAATTCAAGCATTGTAAGGACACAATTCTAAGCTTCAAACTATTATTTCCAGGTTACAAGATAACCCTGATTTTAGAGTGAACTCTGAAGGGATCTTATGTTTTCGTGATCGGGTCTGTGTACCTAATGATGAATCTCTTTACACGAATATCCTAAAGGAAGCTCATTCAAGCTCTTTCTCTATTCACCTAGGGCCGGTGAAAATGTATAAGGATTTATGGGAGCTTTACTGGTGGCCGGGCATGAAACAAGTCATAGTTGAGTTTGTATCCAAGTGCCTTACATGTTAGCGTGTTAAAGCTGAACATCGTGTTCCAACTAGATTATTACAACCTATTGATCTACCGCAATGGAAGTAGAAGAATATCACTATGGACTTTGTTTGTGTTCTGCCTTTGAATCCTGCTAAACACGATGCTATTTGGGTCATCGTGGATCGTTTAACCAAGTCAGCACATTTCTTGCCAGTTCGAATGGATTACGATCTTCCCAAGTTGGCTGACTTGTATACCAAAGAAGTTTTCCGAATCCACAGAGTGCCTCAGTCTATCATTTTTGATTGAGATCCACGATTTGCTTCTCAATTCTGGAAGTCATTGCAAGGAGCTTTGAGCACCAGAGTTATCTTAATACCACCTTTCATCCTCAGTCTGATGGCCAATCAGAAAGTGTAATATAGATCTTGGAGGACATGTTACGAGCATGTATTATTGATTTTGGCGAACCATGGGAGAAATCCCTACCCCTCTTTGAATTTTCCTACAACAATAGCTAAAAAGCTTCTATCAAGATGGAACCGTATGAAGCATTGTATGGAATGCATTGTCAAACTCCCTTATGCCAGTCTGAGCTCGATGAAGGCAAGATGTTGGGCCTTGATTTACTTCGAGAAATCGAAGAGAAGGTTACCATCATCCACGACCGTTTGAAAATAGCCTTTGACCGACAGAAGACCTATGCTGATCTTAAGCGTAGGGATATTCAATATGAAGTTGGTGATAAAGCTTTCCTCAAAGTTTCACCATGGAAGAAAGTTTTGAAGTTTGGTAAGAAAGGGAAATTGAGTCCTCGATTTATTGGCCCTTTCGAGGTTATTGAAAAAGTTGGTCATGTGGCTTATCGCTTATTGTTTCCCTCAGCAATGAGTAAAATCCATGATGTGTTTCATGTATCCATGCTTTAGAAGTATCATTCAGATCCTTCGCACGTTATTTAGCCTAAATCTGTGGAAATTCAATCCAACTTATCCAATGAAGAAGAATATGTTCAGATTCTTGCAAGGGAAGTCAAGGGACTTCGCAACAAGACTATTCCATTGGTTAAAGTGCTCTAGAAGAGTCATACTACTAAAGAAGCAATAAGGGAGCTGGAGGAAACAATGCGAATGCAATATCCTCATCTTTTCAATCTAGGTAAAATTTGAGGACAAATTTTTCTTAAGGGGAGAGTTATAACACCCCAAAATCTAGCATAGTCGGAATTAGGTTCTGGCGATCAGAAACCCTACATCAGAATTGTCCAAATATTGTGCTGACTCTGACCGAAGGTCAAATGTATCAATGTTGGACTCCAATCGAGTCAAATTATTGCCTAAGGACCTTATTGAAAGTATTGAAAATCTTTTAGTGGCTAAATTATAGAAATTGAAAGTTTGGCGGTAGAACTATAGATCCTTGAGAGTTAAGGGACTAATCTTGCGATTAACCCCTCCTTAATTAAAATTTTCCTACATGGGATAATCAAAATTAATTCCTTCATGTGAAGGAAAGATAATTCCTTCAAACACATGAATAGCTAAAATAGCTAAAGGAATTGAAAACTTACCCGATAGTTGAGAAAAAAGTACCTTCATCTATCATCTTCATCACCTAAGCAAGCACCTCCATTAGAGCTTGATTTCAAGCTTGTCTTTTCTTTGATTTATTGTTATTGAATCATTATTATCAATCGGGTAAGCTATAATTCTTAAAAAATCAATGAAACCCATGGATGAATCAAACTTAATCATAAGTTAGGGTTTTGACTATCCATGGAAAATGTTGTAGCTAAATGGCTTTTAGTGTTTAGATATTGATTTTGATATCGTTATACGATATCGTATTGATGATTCTAATACGATCCTATTGATTTCCTAGTTTAAGAAATCGACAAGTAGCATCTATCGACCTTACCAAAGACTAGGAACAAAGGGGTTGTCATTCGAGAGCCGTAAAAGCTTCAGATTATAAACGTGAGTGTAGCCGGAGTCTCGAGATCAGGCTAGGTGTCTTCCCCAATTTCATTGTTATTGAAATTGCTATTGCTAACCTCGTTGTTAAGGTTTATTTCATCGAACCACTTATCAGATATTGTAGTAAGTATTGGTAAGTTATCGCATGGAGCATCAAGCATTGTCAATGTCATTGTCATCGTTATTGAATATCGTGTTGTCATTGAGCATTTCTATTACCATCATCATCATCATCGAGTCATGGAAGTATAGGATATTGATATAGAGCATTAATATAGTCAATGATATAGCTATTGTCATTGATCATTGATGTCATCATCGTTATTGTCATCGAAACATTGTACATGAAGCATCGACCTTTGTTATTGTTATAGAGATCATTGGACATTGTCATTGTTATTGATATTGTCATTGAGCATGGACACCAGAACATTGTTTATTGGTAAGAACATTGAACATGGCTAATGACATTGAACATGAACTATTGATATTGTCACCGTACCTTGGATTCGAAAGGACTTTGGATACAATTGGCATTCCATAGAATTCATAAGCTTAGTGTACTGGTGGACTACGGTCCTTGGGCTACGGCCTATTTTAATTTGGCGAGGCGGAGGGATGTATTATTATATTGGTCATATTGGTGAGGCGGATGGACTAGACCATTCATTGATTTGGCGGGCGTAGGAATTCGCGTATCCACTATCTCGAATCGATCCAAGGGCTATTGATGAATTATGGATTTATTGCTATGGAACATGTTCATTGTATTACTTCTATTGATCTATTGCATTGTTATTGTTAAGATATGAATTGGAATGCATTTCATTGATATAATGTTTAATTGTGACTACCTCACTAGGCAAAGTATGTCTAATGCATTTCATTCATACATTTCAAGTTAAGGATTTTTTCGTTGAAGATCGGAAGTTTTGACGTTGTTGACAAGTCACCTTAAGTCTCAAGTAATGTGTTTTGTCCCTATGAACTCCTAGAATTGTGGCAAAGTAGTCGAACTAGTCTTTTGTGACCCTTTTGGTATGTATGTATGTATGTATTAAACATGGTTTGTGGAAGTGTCTAAGGCCCTAAATGACCTTTTGACATAGTGAAAATGTGGCTAAAAATGCATATTTGACACAAAAGGTAAAAACCTAGTAAATGGATTCATATGACCCTAAAATTTGGCATGCTGGTAGATTATAGAATTGGAATATGGTTGGTAAAGTTTCATTACATTTGGATATCAATTGCTAGGTCAAATAGATTAAAAACCAGATAAAAATGACATTATAGCGTAGGGCGTACTGATACAGGTCTAGATGTATCGATACAGCCTTGCATATTTGGCCTGGGGAATATACAAGTTCATCATAGGGTATCGATACGGGTCTAGGTGTATCGATATGGATCTTGACAGTGAGGTATGTAAAATTAATTGCATCGATACGGCCTTAGGGCGTATCAAAATGGGTTATGGTTAAAGTCAATGTTGGTCAACCCGTATCAGTACAGGTCAAGCTGTACCGATACGAGTTCTTGTGTTTCTAGAAATTGGGTTGTCACCCTTGAATGCAGTATCGATACGACCCCTACCGTATTGGTATGAGGTTGAATAGTTCCATCTAGACCTCAGCCTCATGCACACCCGTACCGATATGGCCTCAAGGCGTATCGATATGGTGGTAGTTAATTCTGTTAAGAGGCACCAAACATAGTTTTAAAATGTTCATAAAATGGTCACTGAATATCGCATTGTCTAACAGATTAGGAAAATGTTATCGAAATGACATGAAAATCTATAAGATCACTGTTATAGTATTGAATTACATTATTGCTTAGTTGATTTCCTCAAGGGACCACTTAATTATTAGATTTACAATTTAGTCCTTAAAACTTGTTAAAGTTACAAATTGGCCCTAATTGATGAATTGCTGGTTTACCATGGGTAAGTTGAGATAAACTTATACCTAGTAACGTTTGAAAAGTATATTATCGATTGAATGACAAATCTGTATATTGAAATTTTATCGCACTGATCACCGTTTTGTTCACCGACAGCATTCTCCGACCTGGTTCTCGACCAGGCCGGGTGGGGGATGTTACAGCTTTACTAGGGAAGCATGGACGAATTCCCCCTAGGAACCTGCCGGGTTGAGATCCCTCAAAATTCCATTGACGCATAGCCTCTCCATGGTGTTGCCAAAGATATCTTCCTCTTACAATTTCACAGTTTCCAGACGGTCTTTCTTCAATTGTTCTTTCATATTTTCAAACCCTCATGACTTGAAGATACTGGTCAAGTCAAATGAGGTCACGGGTTTGGAAGGAGCCTCAGTTCCCAAGAATCGGGGCCTCCTTTGGTCTCCCCTCTTTATCAGATCCTTCAGTCTTTCCTGAATGTTGGGTTTAAATCCAAGTCCGAAGCGGTCTTTTTTCATAATAATAGGCTTTGGACGCAGACATCCCTGGAGATGCTTTCCCAGTCCCTTTCCTGTTTTTGTACCTTTACCGAGTGTTTCACGAACAATCATCTTGGTGCAATTCGACTGTCTTGGTTGAGGAAATGGCTTACCTTTAGCAACGAAAGTTGCATTGACAAACTCCAAAGCTCCGAAAAACATTCGAGACATTTTCATTTGCTTCGATATATGGAGCATCAATGGTTACCGAAGCAATGATATCTTCTTCCGGCACATCGGCCGGCCAGAACCATGTAGTGGCTAAAAAAGCTAGACGGTTGTCGAAAGTATGGGAGATGGTTAGAGAATATGACGGTCGATGGTGGCCAACGTCGCCTCCGACGGCCGGCGAACATGTCATTGTTTAGTTGAGATAGAGGCGGAAGATCAAAGTGGGGAGGGTTTGGAGAATTCATGTTGAGTTCATGAGTTTTTTTTTTACTTTTAATCTTGAGAAATAAGAAATTTTGAAAGCTTTGGTGTTTATGAAGATCAAATGAAGGGGAAGTTGAAGAACAATGAATGAACTCATAAGTTTTTGGAGTTTTGATCTTAAAAAAAGATGAGTATAGGTGTTTTAGGGTTTTTAGGGATCAAATGAAGAAAAAGAGAAGAACAAATGAAGAATTTTGAGGAAATGAGAGCGTGTGATCGAAAATTTTCAAGGGTTCTAGGTTTTAGCCGTTGGAGATTGACAGAGTTTCGGGAGAGGGTTAAATCCGAAAAAATGAAAAAAGGAAAACGGGGGTCTGAGTTAGTCTTCTTATAGACCGAGGAGTCGGAACTCAGGGCCCGTGAACCCTCGTGTGAGCCCGCGCCCTACTTCTGTGGGCTTTGTGCCGCGGCTCTCTTATTTACAGTTTTCTCAATTTGGTCCTAATGGCTTGTAAATTGGCACCTTTATTTCAATAGAAGTTCAATTTGGTCCCCAATTTAGTATTTGTTTGATTAATTTATTTGTTTAAATTACTTAATTGCATTATATTTTAAAGAGCATGTAATATATTTGCTAGGTGAATTAAATCACTTAATTAAGATAATTAGAGCTTTAAACTTAGGTACTTTAATTAATTTAAATAATTAAAAATAGGGAGATAATTGTAGAAAATAAATGATTATTAAATGGAAACTTTAATGTTCTAAGTTGATTAGTGTCTCATAGTAATGCGATGTTAATCAAAGAGGCATTTTGGTAGAGCATTTGATATTTCATTTGAACCTAAAACATTGAAACCACACATAACTAATTAAACTTAAATGGAATTAAGTTTAGTTTCATATAGATAGAATCATTTAATAATTAGGAATGTTATTGGTTTAGGGCCTAATATGGATAATGCCCAAGCAATTGGGTGTTATCTCATAAACCCCTTAAATTCGATAATATTCATAGATTAATTAATTTAGTCAATTGGAGCCCTAATTAGGTTTGAACTTAAAATTGACAAGAAAATAAATAGACATGCATTAAAAACCTTTTGTGTTGAAATACGTTTTTGAATACAAATTGAAGTATCCTAAAGTAACTGGACGTTTCAAAACTTGTATTCGTTAAATGTATTTTCTTACAAAAGGACACCTCCATTAGGAATGAAATTCATTTAACGATTAAGGATTTAATTAAATCTAAATTACTGTTCAAAATGCCAAAATGCCACGTGAAATTAATAAGGTACCGATTATGGGCGTTTGTGAGGGTGCTAATCCTTCCCCACACATAACTGACTCCCGAACCCTAACTTTAAAAGAAAAGAATCTATGGTTATTTTATAGTGTCCGGTCTACGAAAGTGACCGGTGGTGACTCCAAATTAATTTTCAAGGATAAATAAAAGAAAAATCTGATTTAATACGAAAAAGCCCTAATTTCAAGATTAAATGAATTAAAATGAACAAAACCTCTAACTTTAAAAAAGAATCAATCATGGGGCTATTTTTTTAACACGTCAGTTTTAAAAATGGTCGCGACAGCTTGGCGACACCGTTGGGGAGTAAAACTGAGAGACATGCCTAATTAATTAATTTCGCGTTGCATCTTGGCATTTTGAGCAATAATTTATTTGTACAAGTATTTACAAATTTTAGTTTGTAAATCTAACCCTTTATCGGCTTTCTTGAAAACACAACCTATGTGGAGTTAGCTAGTTTCAACCATGAACTAATTATTTTAAAAAATATTTGGCAATTATTAAAAAGAAATAGTTCAATTCAGGGTGAAAACTAGATTCGCTATCTAGGCCCTTTCTTGACTTTAAAATCTTTACGCGATTACCAATTATTCTTATTAGCAAAGTAATTATCCTTTCTACCTTAGCTTTATTCTGTTACAATGCTAATGCCTTATTTTGCTTTATCCATATACGATTCATCATCAAAACTGATTACTTATCTATCATTTAGTCTAATTCAATGCATCATACTCTACTAGCAATTAAATAATTACATGCCCACTAGAGATTATCATAAGCTAGAATATCTTATTGATGTTTTGCAGATTGAAGCTTGATCAGCATGCTCGACTCCTCTTCAAATTCTCCATCTTAATCTACGTGTGAAACAAACACACGCTAAGTACAAACTTAGTGAGACAAAACTTATAAATCAAAGTAAAACATTTTAATTTTAATAAAAATTTCATAATAAATAAAATACTGAATATAACATATAAGAATTTAAAATCGTATAGAATGACTTGTCGAAGTCGTTCCTCTGTCATGTAACCTGTAAAAATCAACATCTCATATATTAATATATATATATATGTATACAATACAGGTTATATCAATATGATCCATTGTACTTTCAATTTCAATATAGCCCAATGTAAATATTAAGTACTTTAAAAGTACTATTCTTTATTGCTTGCAGACACAATAAAGTGCCGTTAACTTTATGATACACATTGAAGTGTCAATAACTTTATAATACTCTTCAAGTGTCATTAACTCGTAGAATGTCTTATATCATTGATGGTGCCTTTAAATCAACTAACCAACTTATACGGTTGATGGTGCCTTTAAACCAACTAACCAACTTATATGATTGGTAATGCCTTTAAATCACCTAATCTATAATCGAGTAATATATTTTTACATTACCAAGGGCAACCTTAAAAACAATTCCTACAATTAAGGGCAAATAACACAATATCCATACATACGTCACGTAAAACATTTTATATTGGAGCAGTTCATACCCCAATATGCTTTATAATATTCATGGTATACTGCCATAATCTGTAAATCATTAAAATAAAGTACCACTAAAAACATATATGCACTCACTTGGGCCATGTAATAGTATGCCTCACTAAATTCTACTCGATCGTTTCCTTTATAGTATCTTGAATCCTCTTTGATTCGTGTTCGGCTTCATTAACCACATAAATATAAATAACACTTGTTAGATTCAAATTTAACAATACTTTCTTCATGCTATCAAAACTAATCATTCGAATATACAAAAATTTCCAAAACTTTTCCCTTCCTTCCATATACTGTTCTAAATTCATTTTTGGTCCCTAATGACCATTTTGAACTTCAAATAATTCTTCCAAGCTTGCTAATTAACATTAGATACAAAATATCTTAGTTCCCATTTTCTGGCAGCTTGCACTACCTTCAAAGAAATATTTCTGTAAAATAATATAAAACTTGGAATTCGATTCCATTTGTTCTGAAATAAACTAGATTCAATAAGATTTTCACCCATATAAATTAATAGCACAAATTCAACTTGTACGATTTATGGCGAATTTTCAAAGTCAATTTCCAGTGCTGATTTCGGAAGAGACTGCCATACTATTTTCTGACCTTTCACCACTTAAAACTTCATATCTTTTACTCGAAACTCAAAATCAGTTTCCGTTTGTTGGAGGATAAACTAGACAAACAAATCTTTACATCGGTATAAAATTCACCATATAACCATTTTTGTAGAATTTATGGTGAATTTTCAAACTTACTTGCCAAATCTAGTTTTCCTACACAACTTCCATAAATAACTTCATACTTTATACTAATTTTTCCTTACTTTGCTATTTGTCAATTTAGTCCCATTATTTACTTTAAATCATCAACTTATCACCTTCTTCATCAAATAATTATTCACAATAGTTTCCTTAATTTTCCTTCTTAATCTGAAATAGCCACTAAAATGCAAAGATAAGGATTCTAGCTTCTTAACTTTGTAATTTAGTCCTCAAATCAACATTACTATCTTAATTTCATCATTATAACTAAAAATCAGATTTAATCCTTCTCTAAAACCTCATTTTTGAATTGATCACTTAACTTTGACAATTTGTCAAAATAGTCACTAACTCGATTTAACATCGGTTTTGCATTATAACTTCAGTTTCATATCTTCAACATCCCTAATAACATAAATACACACCAATTCCATAAAAATCAGATTTAGTCCTTCAACTTTTAAACTTGTTGAATTGGTCCTAAACATTTAAATTAGGTTTTGCTTCCAAACAACAAATCAAGCTTACTAGATCATTTATCCAACATCACAAACCCTAAATCAAACTTGAATCCATACACCCTAATCATCTTTATAATAATCAAAACATGTAGAGTTTAAATACCAACTCAATAACATGATTTTAACACCACAAAAGCTTGATTTTAACTTGAATTTCAACATGGAATCATAAAATCTCAAAACCCCCAATTGCGTCCATAAACCCTAATTTCTTCTCATAAAATTCTCATCAATCAAGCATGTTTTCCACAAATTATTTACACAAAAGATAGAGCTTGATGAGCATAACAACTTTGTAGTTGAAAGATTACCTGAAAATCGAGTTTGATGCTTGAATCGAACTTTTTTTTTTTCTCTCTTCTCCCTCTCAAATTTCGAATTTTTGGGATGAAGAATTGTCTTCATCTTTGTTATTTCATCCAATTAAGCCACTTGTAAAGTATAAATGGATTTTAAATTCATTTAAATAGTAAATTACTAAAATGCCCTTTTCATCGAATGGCCAAGATTTAATGTCATAAAAACTCAATGGTCCAGATCAAATCCATGTGTAATTGGCGTTTCAAAATTGCCCTTAAAGTTTCAAAATATTTCAAAAATGCCATCCATGGAAAATGTCCAATTTGCCCTCCAACTAGTCTTTATTTACAAGTCTTAAAATTTGCCATTCCATTAAAATTGAACCAAATTGGTTCCAATCCAACCGGCCATGTCCCAAAATATCTTATATTTTTATTTATGGTATTTATTCGGTCCAAATATTCGAATTTCACTCAATACGATTTCCAAATTTTCTTCCTACGAACTTTAAAGCTTTATAACCATTATTATAAGCTTCGTACAAAAAATCCAGGTAACACGAAAGTGTCACTCTTGGGGGTGAACTATTCATTTATGGGGTTAACTTACATAACTTTTGGAAATTACACTGGGTCCCTAAACTTTCCCAAAGTTTATACTCTGGCCACAAAACTTTCAAAATTTTCATTTTGGTCACTGAACTTCAATTCCCATTTCAATTTTCTTTAGATTTTTACAAACTTTGAAAGTACCCAATACAACTCACTATCTATCACATGATACTTTTAAACCTTAAAATTTTCATTTCATAAAGACTTAGACTGAAATTTCTTAACTCAGTCTATTATTCCGATAATTATTGAAAATCTTCATAACATAAGGTTTCTCGTAGAAATCCTTTATTTGAAATCCATACGAATATTTTCTACTTTTAATGAGTCCAAAATATCGATTGAAACACTTTTATGGGACCTTCCCAAAGGTTACCCATATTTGTATTTCCTGGCTTGAAAGACGCTTAACAATTTCATTCGATCCAAATTGGTTTTTTCTCGCATCTTAATTCTTAAAACCGATATCAAGGTACTTATTTCAATCCGATTCACTCTTCTACTGAATAAAATTACTTGTTGGGGAAATTTACACTTTAGTCCCCAAACTTTTCCAAGGTTTATACTTTAACCCCCTAAACTTTCAAAATTTACAATTTAGTCACTAGCCAAAATTCGGGATATTACAATTCTTCCCCCTTAAGAAAATTTGTCCTCGAATTTTCAATGTGTACCTGTTCCAAACATTTACGGATATTACTTCTTTATTTTTTTCTCAGCCTCCCAAGTGGCTTCTTCGACCTTGAGATTTTTCCTCAAAACTTCAGTCAATGAAATTTCTTATTCCTTAATTCTTTAACTCCATACACCAATATTTCTACTAACTCCTCTTCATGTATCAAATCTAATTGCATCTCCATTTATTCAGGAATGTTGACATGTAAATAATTTAGTCAATGCCCAAAACATAAGTACATATACTATAGACTTTTGCTCACTTCTAAAGATAAGATCCATTAATATGCCCATTGGCATATTGGCTTAACCCACTGATCTCACACTATTTCTCATAAACAATGTGAGTACCTTGTCAAAGTTTAGAAATCAGTGAAATAATTTCCTTATGAACAATTCACCATATCCAATTCTTTATCACTTTTCTAAGAAGTTTTCCAAACTTCCTCCTCTGTATCAATATTACTTCTTCTAACTTTTCAATATTAATACATTTCAAATCTTCTTTAGAATTTTTTTCATTCTTCATCTTCAAATAAGCAGTTATAAATCCTCTTTAATCATAACCTTTAAGGTTACCAAAACTTAAACTTTTTCACAATCAAAGCTTTATTATATACAGATACCGGAAGTTAAAACCTCTGACTGATTCATACCTAACATCTTCTTTTTGAGCTTCAAATATAATCTCTTTACAGATCAATTTCTTTTTTAGTTTCTTTTCTAATCATCTCAGTAGTATCATTACTTAACTTTCCAACTCTCCCTTATGTACTGACAGTACAAACATCTTATAATAAGATACCACTGAGTTATTTCCATCATAACTTCAATCCTTAATTTATCTTGAGTATATCGCCAAATTACGTCTGCGGCATCTAGTGTCATTGTTACATTCAAACATATATATTTCCAAAGTAAAGATACTTCTTCTTCTTACTCCTTCGTATCTGAGTATCTTATAATTATTGTATCATATCCTCTATGGGTCCTTTCTTAACCTATAAGATTCGTCAACTGACGAAATCCATTATCGTTTTACTTTCCTTATTCTAGTATCATTTCACCTTATACTAATGAGGAGCAACATCAAGTCATACAATCAGTACATCAGTAATATAACATCCTAGGGGCATGTATTTACTAATAAAAATCATATCATTTACGTAAATCAAATATACATTAAAGATTTTAGTTAAAGAAATCTTGACTTATAAATTTATTTGTACAAGTATTTACAAATTTTAGTTTGTGAATCTAACCTTTTTCTTTCTTGAAAACACAACCTATGTGGAGTTAGCTAGTTTCAACCATGAACTAATTATTTTAAAAAATATTTGGCAATTATTAAAAAGAAATAGTTCAATTCAGGGTGAAAACTAGATTCGCTATCTAGGCCCTTTCTTGACTTTAAAATCTTTACGCGATTACCAATTATTCTTATTAGCAAAGTAATTATCCTTTCTACCTTAGCTTTATTCTGTTACAATGCTAATGCCTTATTTTGCTTTATCCATATACGATTCATCATCAAAACTGATTACTTATCTATCATTTAGTCTAATTCAATGCATCATACTCTACTAGCAATTAAATAATTACATGCCCACTAGAGATTATCATAAGCTAGAATATCTTATTGATGTTTTGCAGATTGAAGCTTGATCAGCATGCTCGACTCCTCTTCAAATTCTCCATCTTAATCTACGTGTGAAACAAACACACGCTAAGTACAAACTTAGTGAGACAAAACTTATAAATCAAAGTAAAACATTTTAATTTTAATAAAAATTTCATAATAAATAAAATACTGAATATAACATATAAGAATTTAAAATCGTATAGAATGACTTGTCGAAGTCGTTCCTCTGTCATGTAACCTGTAAAAATCAACATCTCATATATTAATATATATATATATGTATACAATACAGAGTTATATCAATATGATCCATTGTACTTTCAATTTCAATATAGCCCAATGTAAATATTAAGTATTTTAAAAGTACTATTCTTTATTGCTTAGACACAATAAAGTGCCTATAACAATAAAGTATCGTTAACTTTATGATACACATTGAAGTGTCAATAACTTTATAATACTCTTCAAGTGTCATTAACTCGTAGAATGTCTTATATCATTGATGGTGCCTTTAAATCAACTAACCAACTTATATGGTTGATGGTGCCTTTAAACCAATTTATACGGTTGATGGTGCCTTTAAACCAACTAACCAACTTATATGATTGGTAATGCCTTTAAATCACCTAATCTATAATCGAGTAATATATTTTTACATTACCAAGGGCAACCTTAAAAACAATTCCTACAATTAAGGGCAAATAACACAATATCCATACATACGTCACGTAAAACATTTTATATTGGAGCAGTTCATACCCCAATATGCTTTATAATATTCATGGTATACTGCCATAATCTGTAAATCATTAAAATAAAGTACCACTAAAAACATATATGCACTCACTTGGGCCATGTAATAGTATGCCTCACTAAATTCTACTCGATCGTTTCCTTTATAGTATCTTGAATCCTCTTTGATTCGTGTTCGGCTTCATTAACCACATAAATATAAATAACACTTGTTAGATTCAAATTTAACAATACTTTCTTCATGCTATCAAAACTAATCATTCGAATATACAAAAATTTCCAAAACTTTTCCCTTCCTTCCATATACTGTTCTAAATTCATTTTTGGTCCCTAATGACCATTTTGAACTTCAAATAATTCTTCCAAGCTTGCTAATTAACATTAGATACAAAATATCTTAGTTCCCATTTTCTGGCAGCTTGCACTACCTTCAAAGAAATATTTCTGTAAAATAATATAAAACTTGGAATTCGATTCCATTTGTTCTGAAATAAACTAGATTCAATAAGATTTTCACCCATATAAATTAATAGCACAAATTCAACTTGTACGATTTATGGCGAATTTTCAAAGTCAATTTCCAGTGCTGATTTCGGAAGAGACTGCCATACTATTTTCTGACCTTTCACCACTTAAAACTTCATATCTTTTTACTCGAAACTCAAAATCAGTTTCCGTTTGTTGGAGGATAAACTAGACAAACAAATCTTTACATCGGTATAAAATTCACCATATAACCATTTTTGTAGAATTTATGGTGAATTTTCAAACTTACTGCCAAATCTAGTTTTCCTACACAACTTCCATAAATAACTTCATACTTTATACTAATTTTTCCTTACTTTGCTATTTGTCAATTTAGTCCCATTATTTACTTTAAATCATCAACTTATCACCTTCTTCATCAAATAATTATTCACAATAGTTTCCCTTAATTTTCCTTCTTAACTGAAATAGCCACTAAAATGCAAAGATAAGGATTCTAGCTTCTTAACTTTGTAATTTAGTCCTCAAATCAACATTACTATCTTAATTTCATCATTATAACTAAAAATCAGATTTAATCCTTCTCTAAAACCTCATTTTTGAATTGATCACTTAACTTTGACAATTTGTCAAAATAGTCACTAACTCGATTTAACATCGGTTTTGCATTATAACTTCAGTTTCATATCTTCAACATCCCTAATAACATAAATACACACCAATTCCATAAAAATCAGATTTAGTCCTTCAACTTTTAAACTTGTTGAATTGGTCCTAAACATTTAAATTAGGGTTTTGCTTCCAAACAACAAATCAAGCTTACTAGATCATTTATCCAACATCACAAACCCTAAATCAAACTTGAATCCATACACCCTAATCATCTTTATAATAATCAAAACATGTAGAGTTTAAATACCAACTCAATAACATGATTTTAACACCACAAAAGCTTGATTTTAACTTGAATTTCAACATGGAATCATAAAATCTCAAAACCCCCAATTGCGTCCATAAACCCTAATTTCTTCTCATAAAAAATTCTCATCAATCAAGCATGTTTTCCACAAATTATTTACACAAAAGATAGAGCTTGATGAGCATAACAACTTTGTAGTTCGAAAGATTACCTGAAAATCGAGTTTCGATGCTTGAATCGAACTTAATTTTTTTTTCTCTCTTCTCCCCTCTCAAATTTCGAATTTTTGGGATGAAGAATTGTCTTCATCTTTGTTATTTCATCCAATTAAGCCACTTGTAAAGTATAAATGGATTTTAAATTCATTTAAATAGTAAATTACTAAAATGCCCTTTTCATCGAATGGCCAAGATTTAATGTCATAAAAACTCAATGGTCCAGATCAAATCCATGTGTAATTGGCGTTTCAAAATTGCCCTTAAAGTTTCAAAATATTTCAAAAATGCCATCCATGGAAAATGTCCAATTTGCCCTCCAACTAGTCTTTATTTACAAGTCTTAAAATTTGCCATTCCATTAAAATTGAACCAAATTGGTTTCCATCCAAACCGCCATGTCCCAAAATATCTTATATTTTTATTTATGGTATTTATTCGGTCCAAATATTCGAATTTCACTCAATACGATTTCCAAATTTTCTTCCTACGAACTTTAAAGCTTTATAACCATTATTATAAGCCGTACAAAAAATCCAGGAGTAACGAAAAGTGTCACTCTTGGGGGTGAACTATTCATTTATGGGGTTAACTTACATAACTTTTGGAAATTACACTGGGTCCCTAAACTTTCCCAAAGTTTATACTCTGGCCACAAAACTTTCAAAATTTTCATTTTGGTCACTGAACTTCAATTCCCATTTCAATTTTCTTTAGATTTTTACAAACTTTGAAAGTACCCAATACAACTCACTATCTATCACATGATACTTTTAAACCTTAAAATTTTCATTTCATAAAGACTTAGACTGAAATTTCTTAACTCAGTCTATTATTCCGATAATTATTGAAAATCTTCATAACATAAGGTTTCTCGTAGAAATCCTTTATTTGAAATCCATACGAATATTTTCTACTTTTAATGAGTCCAAAATATCGGTCAGAAACACTTTTATGGGACCTTCCCAAAGGTTACCCATATTTGTATTTCCTTGGCTTGAGCACGCTTAACAATTTCATTCGATCCAAATTCGGTACCTTTTTCTGCATCTTAATTCTTAAAACCGATATCAAGGTACTTATTTCAATCCGATTCACTCTTCTACTGAATAAAATTACTTGTTGGGGAAATTTACACTTTAGTCCCCAAACTTTTCCAAGGTTTATACTTTAACCCCCTAAACTTTCAAAATTTACAATTTAGTCACTAGCCAAAATTCGGGATATTACAATTCTTCCCCCTTAAGAAAATTTGTCCTCGAATTTTCAATGTGTACCTGTTCCAAACATTTACGGATATTACTTCTTTATTTTTTTCTCAGCCTCCCAAGTGGCTTCTTCGACCTTGAGATTTTTCCTCAAAACTTCAGTCAATGAAATTTCTTATTCCTTAATTCTTTAACTCCATACACCAATATTTCTACTAACTCCTCTTCATGTATCAAATCTAATTGCATCTCCATTTATTCAGGAATGTTGACATGTAAATAATTTAGTCAATGCCCCCAAAACATAAGTACATATACTATAGACTTTTGCTCACTTCTAAAGATAAGATCCATTAATATGCCCATTGGCATATTGGCTTAACCCACTGATCTCACACTATTTCTCATAAACAATGTGAGTACCTTGTCAAAGTTTAGAAATCAGTGAAATAATTTCCTTATGAACAATTCACCATATCCAATTCTTTATCACTTTTCTAAGAAGTTTTCCAAACTTCCTCCTCTGTATCAATATTACTTCTTCTAACTTTTCAATATTAATACATTTCAAATCTTCTTTAGAATTTTTTTCATTCTTCATCTTCAAATAAGCGTTATAAATCCTCTTTAATCATAACCTTTAAGGTTACCAAAACTTAAACTTTTTCACAATCAAAGCTTTATTATATACAGATACGGAAGTTAAAACCTCGATTGATTCATACCTAACATCTTCTTTTTGAGCTTCAAATATAATCTCTTTACAGATCAATTTCTTTTTTAGTTTCTTTTCTAATCATCTCAGTAGTATCATTACTTAACTTTCCAACTCTCCTTATGTCTTGACAAGATACAAACATCTTATAATAAGATACCACTGAGTTATTTCCATCATAACTTCAATCCTTAATTTATCTTGAGTATATCGCCAAATTACGTCTGCGGCATCTAGTGTCATTGTTACATTCAAACATATATATTTCCAAAGTAAAGATACTTCTTCTTCTTACTCCTTCGTATCTGAGTATCTTATAATTATTGTATCATATCCTCTATGGGTCCTTTCTTAACCTATAAGATTCGTCAACTGACGAAATCCATTATCGTTTTACTTTCCTTATTCTAGTATCATTTCACCTTATACTAATGAGGAGCAACATCAAGTCATACAATCAGTACATCAGTAATATAACATCCTAGGGGCATGTATTTACTAATAAAAATCATATCATACTTATTTTAGCATCTAGAACCAGCTAAACCTTTACTCTGATACCATTAAATGTAACACCCTTAACGTATACTCGTAAATCAAATATACATTAAAGATATTACAGAGTCGTTTAAAGAAATCTTGACTTATAAATTTATTTGTACAAGTATTTACAAATTTTAGTTTGTGAATCTAACCTTTTCTCGGCTTTCTTGAAAACACAACCTATGTGGAGTTAGCTAGTTTCAACCCTGAACTAATTATTTTAAAATATATTTGACAATTATTAAAAAACAATAGTTCAATTCAGGGCGAAAACTAGATTCACTATCTAGGCCCTTTCTTGACTTTAAAATCTTTACACGATTACCAATTATTCTTATTAGCAAAGTAATTATCCTTTTCTACCTAAGCTTTATTCTGTTACAATGCTAATGCCTTATTTTGCTTTATCCATATACGATTCATCATCAAAACTGATTACTTATCTATCATTTAGTCTAATTTAATGCATCATACTGTACTAGCAATTAAATAATTACATGCTCACTAGAGATTATCATAAGCTAGAATATCTTACTGATGTTTTGCATATTGAAGCTTGATCAGCATGCTCGACTCCTCTTCAAATCCTCCATCTTAATCTACGTGTGAAACAAACACACGCTAAGTACGAACTTAGTGAGGCAAAACTTATAAATCAAAGTAAAACACTTTAATTTTAATAAAAATTTCATAATAAATAAAATACTGAATATAACATATAAGAATTTAAAATCGTATAGAATGACTTATCGAAGTCGTTCCTCTGTCATGTAACCTGTAAAAATCAACATCTCATATATTCATATATATATATATATATATGTATGTATGTATAGAATACAGGTTATATCAATACAATCCATTGTACTTTCAATTTCAATATAGCCCAATGTAAATATTAAGTATTTTAAAAGTACTATTCTTTATTGCTTGCAGACACAATAAAGTGCCTATAACATATATGACACTTTAGAGTATCGTTAACTTTATGATACACATTGAAGTGTCAATAACTTTATAATACTCTTCAAGTGTTATTAACTCGTAGAATGTCTTATATGGTTGATGGCGCCTTTAAACCAACTAACCAACTTATATGGTTGATGGTGCCTTTAAACCAATTTATACGGTTGATGGTGCCTTTAAACCAACTAACCAACTTATATGATTGGTGATGCCTTTAAATCACCGAATCCATAATCGAGTAATATATTTTTACATTACCAAGGGCAACCTTAAAAACAATTCCTACAATTAAGGGCAAATAACACAATATCCATACATACGTCACGTAAAACATTTTATATTGGAGCAGTTCATCCCCAATATGCTTTATAAGATTCATGGTATACTGCCATAATCTGTAAATCATTAAAACAGAGTACCGCTAAAAACATATATGCACTCACCTGGGCTATGTAATAGTATGCCTCACTAAATTCTACTCGATCTTTTCCTTTATAGTATCTTGAATCCTCTTTTATTCGTGTTCGGCTTCATTAATCACATAAATATAAATAACACTTGTTAGATTCAAATCTAACAATACTTTCTTCATGCTATCAAAACTAATCATTCGAATATACAAAAATTTCCAAAACTTTTCCCTTCCTACCATATACTGTTCTAAATTCATTTTTGGTCCCTAATGACCATTTTGAACATCAAATAATTCTTCCAATTTAGTCAAGGTACTTATTTTGAATATCAAGGAACTTTTTATGCATCTTAATTCTTAAAACCAATATCAAGGTACTTATTTTGATCCGATTCACTCTTCTACTGAATAAAATTACTTGTTGGGGAAATTTACACTTTAGTCCCCAAACTTTTCCAAGGTTTATACTTTAACCCCCTAAACTTTCAAAATTTACAATTTAGTCACTAGCCAAATTTTGGGATATTACAAAAATACCGTAGTTTGGACATGGTCAGAGCAAACTCAACATGAGAAAGGAGATAGCCTTTGTAGGGTTGATGTGTCACGGATGAAGAGTCTGGCCAAGTTAAATACTAACCATAATGTTTGCTTGCGAGAAGTTAAAGCGATATGGGATCAGTGGGGAAATGACATGAAATAATCATTCAGGAAAGAATTCAGGGATATAGCTTTGTTGTTGAGTATACAGATAGACCAAGAATTGCTTAGGGCAATGGCACAGTTCAAGAACCTTGCATATAATTGTTTTACCTTTGTCCGACATGACAACTACACTCGAAGAATACGAGGCACTGATTAATTGTCCTAGAATTTAAAGTGATAAGGTCTACACTAGACCTAAAAACAACTCAGGCTTCAAGAAGAAGTTGGTGCCGATCACTAGAAAGACAAAAGAATGGTTGGATGGGAAGATGGCCAATAGTGACAGTACTGATAAAAATGAAGATAAACAACGTATAAATTGGAGAGTCCTTAAAGAGTTGATACAGACAAGTGATGAAATGGCAAGGATGAGGAGCTTATACGCCTTGTGCATATATGGATTAGTCTTGTTTCCAAGGACTTTGGAGCACATAGATCCATCAACAGTAGGGTTGTTTGAACGAATAGAAAAAGGTGTAATCCCAATACCTGCCATCTTAACTGAAACTTATAAATCATTGACCTCGTGTAAGAAATCAGGGGAAGGAAGATTTTGGGGATTTATATAGCTGCTTGAGATCTGGTTTAGAGGTCTTAGGTGGAATACTCCATATAGAGGCATTAGGTATCTCGATACATACTCACCAATAGAAGAACATCTAACTCTTGCTCGTTAGAGAAAAAGAACGAGAAGTAATAGGAAGATTGTTTCGAAAACATGAAGGTTGTCGATGTTGTGTGGAGGGCTTCCTGCTTGAACAAGGGAATAACATTTTGTATCGATGTGGAGATAGGGACTAGGTTTCGCTACCCGAAATTTGTGGAGGAATAGCCTATTGCCTCTTATTGGTGTCCAGACAGTTCGGCTCAAGATAATTCGTACCAGCTACTGCGGGCATGGCAAAATTTGAATATGCATACAAGACAAATGATAAACAGATGGTTGCTCAAACTGCAAAAGCATGGGAAAAGCCGAAGAGGGTTCAACCATATCAGGATTTGGAAGTCATGTTAGAGTATGAAGAATGGAGGACTCAAAGGGTCAACGATAATAAATTCCAGGAAATTCAAGAAAGCACTAGCTCATCAGCTCAACTTGCTAGGAGAGCGCCATCTGTATTGGAAAAGCTTAGGCATGATCGAGAATTGGACTTGAAGAAATATGAGAAAGAAATCAATGGCCTTACTAAAGAATTAACTATGGAGAAGCTGCAAGTGAGTATGCGTGAAGGAAAGGAAAAAGAGCTAATGGAACCAAATAAAAGAATCAATCAAGACTTGCAAGAAATCCACAACAGTTACAAAGCAAAGCAAAAAGGAGGAACGAGCAAGGTAGTGCAAAACTTGTTGAAAAAATTGAATGACATGACAAAGAAATTAATAATTACAAAAAGATGTATGAAAAGAAGTCTTGAGAAAGTAAAGAATCAAGCAATAAGGCCAAAAAGAGGCTAGAGGAAGAACAAGCCCGGAATTTTGATTTAACAACCCAAGTGTCACAATTGGAGCAGATGGTCGTAAGATATCATAATGAAGACAAGGTTCAAATGGAACAAGAGAAGTAAGGTTACAGAAAAAGATATCAGAATTGGAGAATGTAGTGCAAGGCTTGAAGGAGAAGCTCACAAGTTATGAGGGAGCACTACACCATGAAAGTGGAGCATGGAAATGAAAATATGAAGCTGCGCAGCGCACTGTTCGAAGCCAAAATGATGAATTGGTAAACTTTAAGAAACAAGTCGGGAGTGTTGCTTCATACGTGCATATATTGTCAAGACAAACCATAAGCCTGCTGGAACAACCGGATATTGAGCTGGAGTACGGAGAAGTCATCACCCGCCTACTTTATGAATTAGTTAATCTAGGAGTTAGGGATAACAGTTTTCTGTAGAAGAAATTGTCTCTTCATTGTATTTGAACCTCCCAGTAAATGAATGTTTCCAAAAAACTAGTTTTTGAATCTGATGCCTCTTTTGCATTTATGCACTCATGCATTCATACATTTATACATTCATGCATTTACATTGCATTTTATTTTACAAAATAATTGGTTTAACAAAGAAAGATTTTGTGGCAGCTTGTTTTTGAACCACAATCATACCGTATTCATACGAAACACGCTTACGCTCTAAAACCATGGCTGTAGAAGACATAATTACCAGTCTTGAGAATGACTGTGCTGAAGTTTAGAATAGATTTGATAGAATCGAGCAGTCTATGAAGGACCATTTTGCTCAGGCTTAGAGGGAAATAATTAGCCAGCTGATTGTTTTGCTGGGACCAAAAGAATCCAGAAAGGGTAAGGCACATGATGGATCGAATGAAATACATGAAAAAAGTGATACTACATCTCATATAAAGGAGCAGCATGAGGGACCTTCTCTTATGAAGAAGGTCCATATCAATCTAGCTAGGGCTACTGCCAATCATTCGATCAATATTGGAGCAAATTTTATGAGTGGTGATGAAGTCCCGGACTTGAATACTGTCAATGAAATTGAAAGAATCCAAGCTGAAATAGAGAGGAAATATGAAGAGTGTTGCAAAACTCTAGAGGACCGCTTGTCAGAGATGCAAAGGGCGAATGAGCAGGGGTTTAGTGTTACCGATTTGAGTCTTGTTGCTAACCTGGTCATGCCTCCTAAATTTAAGGTACCAGATTTCGAGAAGTATGATGGGTCGACTTTCCCAAGAGCACATATTACCATGTATTATCATAAGATAGATGCTTATTTGAAGGATGAGAAATTGTGGATTCATTGTTTCCAGGATAGCCTGACAGGCTTAGCAGCGAGATGGTACACCCAGCTGAGTCGAGTGAACATAAGGATATGGAAAGACCTTTTCGGAGCTTTCGAGGAACAATATAAGCACGTGTCTGAAATGGTTCCCAGTCAGTCATGCTGCAAGCCATAGAACAGAAACCTACCGAAAGCTTATGATAATATGCACAAAGATGGAGGGAGATGGCAACACAAGTATAACCAACGATAATGGATAGTGAGATTACCCACATGTTTGTGAACACTTTGAGGGGCCACTCTTTGAACGTTTGATTGGCAGCGTCACACATAACTTTGTTGATATGGTTATGACTGGTGAATAAATTGACAATTAAAAGCGAAAGAATAGAGAGTGGAGAAAGTTCTCGTATAAATTTCAAAAGAAAGGAAAATGAAGTAAATAATACCAGTGCTTATGAGACACCAAAGAATGTTACTATCACACCCTTTACGGCAGCGGCTGGGAGCTCCCAGAACTCGAACAATAAGGATTCTCGGGGTCTAAGAAATGAGAGGATAAACTTTACACCAATACCGGTGTTATATTCAGAGTTGTACCCACAGTTGTTTAATGCAAACTTGGTGAGACCTTAGTATCTTACACCCCTTCATCAACCATACCCTCCGTGGTATGATCCAAAGGCTCATTACGAGTATCGTGTTGGGATCCCAGGACATACGATTGAGAATTGTATTGTATTCAAGAAAGTGGTTCAGAATTTGGTCAATACTAGGATGTTGAAATTTGATGAACCCAATATTGCAGGCAATCTGTTACCGAACCATGGTAGACGAGGGGTGAATGCGATAGAAGAAGATGATGAAGCCAATTGGCTAAAGACTGATGTGTTTAAATCATATCTCCTCTAAAATGGGTATTTGAACAACTATATAACGTTAGGATGATACAAATAGGGATGAAAGTAGAGAAAGAAGTAAAGTCAGATGTATACTGTGAGTATCACCAGAAAGAGGGCAATGAAATTCAACACTATGTCGAGGTCAGGTGCTTGATCCAGGGTATGATGAATAATAAAGAGGTTGAGTTTTTTGAAAAGGTTGGTGGAAAGAAAGAGGTTGAGGTATGTACCTCTGAGCCCTCAGGGATTAAGTATGGGGTCAATGGGCCGTTGGTCATAACAGTCAAGCCAAAGGCAGAAGGTTCTTCAGCCAGTGTAAGGCCAACAGTGACTCCTAAGATTGTGATTACTCCACCGACACCATTTGCTTTTAAGAATTCTTACAAGATTCCTTGGAACTATGTTGCCACCATGTCTTTGCTGGAGGATCCAAAGCTCCGAGATGAAGAAAGGCCACATGAAGAAATAAAGATAATGGAAAGAAAGAAGCAAGATGAAAAGCCTGAGTCAGAATTGGTGAATGAAGTGGGCCATTTTACTAGAAGTGGTAGATGTTATTCACCCTAGACATCAAAGGAGGGTGATAAAGTGAAAGGGAAGGCTGCAGTACAAGAGAAGATTTTTGGGGAGGACCCCCTTCTAAAATAAATGAGCCTGTTACCGAGGAACAGGCCTCTAAGTTTTTGAAGTTCCTGAAGCATAGTGAGTACAGTATAGTTGAGCAGTTGAAGAGGCAACAGGCATGGATTTCTGTTCTCGAACTACTTTTTAGTTCAGAAGGGCACCATAATGCTTTGATAAAGGTGCTCAATCAGACGTTTGTGCCAAATGACATATCAGTGCACAAGCTAGACAAAATTGTGAATCATATTACTGCAGACAATTATATTACCTTCACTGATGATGAAATTTTGGAGGGTGAAATGGGGTCTGTCAAGGCTTTGAACATCACGACTCACTATAAGGGTCATGTTCTTCCTAGAGCCATGATTGATAATGGCTCAGCTTTGAATGTTCTGTCGATGGTTACCTTGTCGAGGTTGTCGATTGATGACTTCCATATGAAAGTATATAAGAACACCATAAAGGCTTTCGATGGAACTACTCGAGAGGTACTTGGAAAAATTGAGGTGCCACTGTTAAACGGGTCGACAATTTATAATGTGGATTTTGTGGTGATGGACATTAAGCTGATATATAATTGTCTGTTGGGAAGACTTTGGATCCATTCAGCCGGAGCGGTACCATCGTCGTTGTATCAGAAGCTAAATTTTGTAATAGAAGGAAAGTTGGTCAGCATTGGAGCGGAAGAAACCCTAAAATGCTCAAAATTCACCAAAAAGCCTAATTTTCACCACAGTTTCACCTAAATCTACGCACAACTCAATAGAGCCACCCTTCTTCACCCATCCTAAGCCTAAAATACCAGAAATCGAGCCTTAATCTACCTGTACGACTCTGTCGGAAACCTAAGCTTTCCAATCCTCAAAACCCCTTTAACAACACTCAAATAAGCCTTTAATCCTCTTTGAATGTGATTTTCCTTCGATTTAGGTTTTATAATTTAGATCTTGTTTAGCTACTATTTTTTGTGTTTTATGAACTTAGATCTAACTTTAGTTGTTTTTAATGCAAGAAATAAGATGGAGAAGGCTTCCCTTCTCTCTCTCCTAATTATTTTGTCACAGCGAGTGTCTCCGGTGATCGTTTTGTCTTTCCCGGTGACGGTTCATATTCAGATAAGACTCTTAGGGTTCCCTTCTCTCTCTCCTAATTATTTTGTAATAATTGGCTATTAATGGCTCTAATCATTGCCATTTTTTTTCTCTTTGCAGGATTTTATAGCTGGCGGGCCGACCAACGTCAACGGAGCTTTAATCCGCGTGAAAATGGTTTTGGCCAATAGGGACTTGCCACGTGGTCAATCTTTGGCGGGCTCAAGAAGCACATTAGGCCTTTGTGTTTGTTTGACCAATTTTGCATATAAATAGGCATGGATGAAGTTTGTAAATGGGCCTAAGGCTTGTATTTGGGCTTTTGGGATTTTGTATATAAAAATGGATTCATATATTGTATAATGGACATTTATTTTATTATTGGACATTATTTATATTATTTACTTATTTATTGTTTGAATTTATTTATATCGAATTATATATGTACGAAGCCGGGTAAAATTTGGGTTCTACAGATAACAATGGAGAATATCTTGAAAAAGGGATGTTGTTTGACTTTGAGTTTCGAAACTTGACTATGAGTTTCGAAACTTACCCCTTTGACATGCTTTGTTCTAGACATGTTTCTTGACAAGTATCGAAACTTGCCTCTAAGTTTTGAGGCTTAAAACATCCAAACTAAAATGTTATACGTAATGGTAACATTTTAGGTTGCAACCAGAAATGTTATCTAAGTTTCTAAATTTTAGGTTGCAACTTAAAATGTTATATATAATGTGAACATTTTATGTTGCAGCCTAAAATGTTACATATTTTGGTAAGTTTCGATACGCGTTAGTAAGCTCTGAAAGTTATCATGTCAACTTAAAATATTATATCTTTTGGTAATATTTAGATTGCAACCGAAATGTTATTCCCATTTAACTTACCAACAATTTTCTATACTAGTTAGTAAGTTTCGAAAATTACCGGCAATACACTTCCGGTTACACACCTTTTTTTCTTTTAAAAAATAGAGAACTTTTCAACAATTTTAATAAAGGGGTTTGGTCATTTCCTAAAAAATGAAACAAGTTAGAGAGTTCTTGAATAGTATACCTAATCCTTGAGGTATAAACAATTCATTAATTTTACCAATTGAGAGCATTGTTTTGAGTGAGTTATACTTGAAAGAATTTCCAATAATGCTATTTGCAAGCAAATAGAATCAAGAAAAATTGAGTTTCTTTATTGACTAATCAAGAAAAATTGAGTTTCTTTATTGACTAAGGTCGGAAGTATCGTTTTAGTCTTAATTGACATTAAATCCAGAAATCGATCTTATATAATCCCTCTTTCACCCTTATAAAAAATATAAAGAAATCTAGGAAATGTATCGATCCCATCATCCGTTGATGATGAGGTTAATTCACACATGATTCTGTAAATATTCATAGGTTTTTTGTTTTAATCTTTTAATTTTGAAGTATTCCTCGTTAACTATGAGTGGGTGGTAGAATCAATATTGGAGTATTGAATTTATGTAGATTAACAGAGCTACAAATGACCTTGCATACTGATTAGCAATAATTGACGTGAACATAATGATTCATGAATTAAGAAGATGGGAAATAATTATTATAATTAAATTGATTATGATTAAATAAATTTAACAGTATTTATTTTTGAAGCCCTCTAGTTGTTTCGTTTTGTTCATTAACTATGTGGTATGTTATAGTTCATTCAGTTTCACGATACATCAAGCATTTTTCTTAAAGAAAATCCACAAATGAGTTTAAGATATTATCTTATCATTCTAATATATTGATAAAATAAACAAAATTAACAAGAAAAGGACACATAATAATATTTCATATCATTTGTAAAATATTTTTATTTTCAGTGTATTAAATAGTTATCATTTATATATACTTTTAATTTATATAATCAGAATGTAATTATCATCATTTTCTTTTTAGGGTAAAGTACACTAATGGTCACCAAATTTTTAGGGCGCTTTTATTTTGGTCACCAAACTTTTAAAATTTTCATTTGAGTCGCTCAACTTTTATTTTATTTTTATTTTGGTCCCTCCCATTTCCTTCCGTTAAAAAATGCTGACGTGGCTGTTAGTTTTCCTTCTCTTCAAGGTAAACTATATAAATGGTCACTGAACTTTTAAAATGATTTCATTTTAGTCACCAAAATTTCAAAACTTTCATTGGAATCGCCCAATTTTTATTTTGCTTTAAAGCAACCTCGTTGGCTTAAGAATTTTTTTTTCAATTTATAAATAAACAAAAGTAAGAAGTAGATTTTACCTTATGATTATTGATGAACAATATTTAATGTTGTGTAGATTGATGTATTTACCAACATAAAATATTTTTATATATCGTGTTCTTGAATATTGTATGTAATGTAAACTCATTATTTTGGTATATTGATCACATTGTATGCAACCTCATCTTCAAGCTACTTCAATGTTAATAAGTACAAGGGAGATAAAAAAACATTGAGGTTAATTATTGACCAAGAGTATAGCATTTTAGTTTACTTCTAAAAGTTGTTCCACAAATTTCCTAGAATATGCAAGCAGAATTGATGCACCCCATGTTTAAGTTCAAACACTAATTTACTTTGCCATTAGAGACGGAGTTAGGATCAAACATTAGGAGGGGAAGAGTCTATTAAACCTTTAAATATAAAAATCGGGAGGGACAAAAATCTTACTTGATTATTATGTAAACTAATTAGGACTTAAAATACTATTATACCTAAAATAGGGAGCGGCAACCCATGCATACCTTCATCCTTGTTCGCCATCATATGTTCGTTGTTGTTTTGATAGATGCCTTTGTGTTGGGTGACTCCAATAAAAGTTTTAAAATTTTGGTGACCAAAATGAAAGCATTTTAAAAGTTCGGTGACCATTTATATAGTTTACCTTGAAGAAAAGGAAAACTAACAGGCCAAGTCAGCATTTTCTAACGGAAGGTAACGAGAGGGACCAAAATGAAAGGAAAATAAAATTTGGGTTACCTTAATGAAAATTTTAAAAGTTCAGTGACCATTAGTGTACTTCATCTTTTTTTAATAGTCTAAAAGTGGTTACAAGGTAGAATCTGTTCATACATATTCTTAACCTTTTAACAACGCACATACATTAGATAAAGCGATTTGAACTCATGTCTCCTAAAATAAACATCATCCGTTTTTTCACTAGGACACTTATTGGGTTCATTATCATCATTTTCTAAAATGTACAGCTCTATGAATTAAGATTTTGATCTTAGTCGCATTTAAAAAAAACATGTATCATTTAATAGATTTGAATCTTAAAACCTTTTATAGTTTTTTATGAATGACTTTTGTGCAAATAAATATATGCATTGTTTTGTAAATACGACTAAAATGAGTAAGAAATAAAACCTTTTTTAATAGGGAAATAAAACCTTTTTTAATTCAATGGTTAAGTTTCGTAATTATATTTTATTTTATAATTTAACATTTAAATGAACAAGTTTTTCGATGGCCGCTTCTGAAATTTGAGTTTGATTCATTCCATAAAAGAAATATTGCATAGCTTCAGAGAAATAAAGTAGATAGGAATCGATCAAAATCAACCAAATAAAAAAAAAAAAGCAGTAGCGTTACCCTTTCTAAAGGGTTTTCAACAAGAAAAGCAATCAGCTATTTTCTTTTAATAAGGAGAACTTGGGCATTGTTCAACTTTTTTTTTAAACAAAATTTTGGGAGGGTGTATCATAAATGATCGACTATGGAGCTCTTTCATCTGGGTAGGTTAAGTAGGAAAAAGGGCTTGAATTGATTACTTAATAATATTGGATATGATACGAGTATACGTTACAAATAAAATAAATAAATACGAATTATTCAAGATTAGACTCATGCATAAATATTAACATCGATGTAAGGAAAGATTCATGCAATGCTAGTCATCAATTAACAAATTCAAAGAATAATGAATTATACCAACCGGTTTGGTCAAAGTGATAATCAGATTAGTATCGCTTAAGTAAGTCTCCATTTCGAGGTTTTGTGCAGGGACGGAGCTGGAAATTTTTATTTGTAGTGTCAAAATTTTTTTATGTTAATTCATATTCTATTAAATATGGACGGAATCAAATGATAAGTGTCAATTTCCATTAAAACTCAATTGTTTTTAAAACTGGAATTAATCTCTTTTTTAAATGGTGTCAATTTATTTTTTTATATATTTTTTAGATAAACTATACACACACAAAATTTTCTCAAAATTTTTTGGGTGTCATTTTCCTAGCCCCTTTTGCCCATGGTTTTGCGTATGTAAAAAATTTCTGTTGGAAGACACACTCATCAAAATTAGATATGCGACGTAAGTCGATCCGGATTAATCAGAGTAAAGCACTGAGGAACTGAGAAAGCAACAAAAAACAAATAATAAGTTATGGCTCGTAACGGAAGAAATGCATGTCAAGTCTCAGTTGGATATTCAACTTATGTAAATATATGCCAGGCTGTGCCTTGATGAAAATGACTTTAAATATATATTTTTTAAAACTCCATTTTAATACTTTATTTAAGTAAGGTTTAAACATTAGAACCAAAATTGTTGGAATGATTTGTTCTTAAATTTGGTCTAACTAAGGCCTTATTGAAAATTCCAGTGAAAGGTAGATAATGCTAAGGGTTTGTATATGAATAAATTAAATATAACGGGCTTATTTAGTATAAATTAAAGGTTAAATGCTTATTTGAATACTAAGGTTTTTTTTTACTAAATATTTGAATACTAAGTTGGTTAAGGCTTAGTCGAATGTACAAAATGTATAAGAGCTTCAGCTTGTCCAAAATAAATTTAAAAAATTTGGTTAGTTTAGCCAAAATAAATATGAATTTATAACTATGGTAAACTACAACGGAAGTCCCTCAATTATTAAAAGATATATTTAGGCAACTCAATTAATATTATGGTTACATTTGGGTCACTCAACCGTTAAATGTTGTCGTTTAATTCGGTGTAGTGACAATTTTAGTCCTTGAAGCTTTTATATTCTAACAATTTAGTTCAAATTCAAAATATTTCCAATAAACTTAACCCTCCATATTTAAAAAAAATATATCAATGTAGTCATTTTTCTTTCAAATCACTTGTATACCCTCGTTAATACTAGAGTGCTTCATTTGAAATCATTAATCAATCTAATATACAAAATTATAAATTTAAAGATATTTATAATTTTTTTTTAAAGTTAAATCTGTAATTAGTATCTACATTAAAATTAAACTCATTGAAATCTATTTAAAATTATTTATGAAAACCTTCACGTTTTAGTTACGGTTGCCACGTAATTTTCTACACAAGTTCAAGTTTTAGTTACTGCTATCACATAAGTTACTGAATTTATATTATAAAACAGATTTCTTAAGTTCTTTACAAGTCTGTTTTATAATAAAAATTATTGCAACAAAAATTATTGCAAAAATTATACTTTTAACGAAAATACACAGACTTGCAAAAAACTTAAAAAAATCTGTTTTATAATAAAAATGACTAAATTGATATATTTTTTAAATATAAAAGATTAAATTTATTAAATTATTTTAAATTTGAACTAAATTGATATGATATAAAAGCTTCAAGGACTAAAATCGTCGTTATGCCTAATTAAACAACAACATTTAACGGTTGAGTGACTCAAATGTAGCCATAATATTAATTGAATAACCAAAATATAACTTTTAATAATTGGATGACCCAAATGTAACCTTTACTCATAATTGAGTGACCTCGTTGTAGTTTACCCTTATAACTATTATCTTCATAGACTTCTCAGGTTAAAAATGTGCAGTAAATATTAAAATTAAAATTTAATATTATTGTTGAGAATAAATCTATAAATTAAATCTTGTAAAAAATGTATAAATTAAATAATTGAGTTAAAGTTTTAACCTGGCTGTCTTTTCTATTACAAATTAAAACAATAGGAAAGGATGTTGCTTGTCGATTGGACCACTTAAATTATTTGAAATTTATAGTTCATGAAATGCAACCTAAGCATGCATTATGATTTCGGGCCAACACACTTCGTGGACTACATTTATGGCATCCTTCAGAAACTAGTTTTAAAGGGATTTGCTTAGTTGGACAAATGGGGCGTTAATAATCCAAGGAAATAATAAAAAAATACGATAAATTATTATTATTATAACGAACAAAACAAAATAATATTTGAAATATAAATCAAATATTAAAGCAGTAAATCAGAATTGTTTACTTGTATTCAGGTAGCATTTTGGATGAAAAGATTTGTTGAGGCATGTGAACATAGTTTCCTTAAGACAGATTCACCCGCTCTTATGGTGCTTGAGAAACGTTGGACGTCTATTTCCCAGGATACAACAACATGATGATCGACTGCACTAGCACATATGCAGAGATCACTATCTGAAAGTTTGCCTTCTTCTATCACCTTGGAAAACAATGAATGAAAACCAAATGCAGGATGGTTTATAGAAAAATAGGGAGAGTTGATAGGAAAATCTCTTCACTTGCAATGTTCATTGTTCGTTGTTGTGATTTATCTTCTTGCTTAAGCCTTCTTTTGTAGGTGAGCAATGATAGAGTTCTAATCACAGTTGAACTTAAATTCATAATTTAAAATTTTAAAAAATAGATATTATCTGATAAAATCTATCTAAATTTAGATTATTCATATTCACAAAATTTATTTTGAATTTCAAATTATTTGACTAAGTTTTGGATGAGGATTTCGAATTTGGGCTAAAATTTTGGTAGGTCCATGCAAGGTCTAACTGGTCCGGAAATTCACGTTCGCCCACGTCGTGCCTGCGCGTAAGGCACACCCAGTAAGCTTATTCAACAACCCCTTGGTTGGTTCCATCATATATACACCTTCCACACTTGGTCTCTAACCAATGTGGGATTGAAGCTTACTATTTCCTTTCTAATCATTGCAAGTTGCCTACTTTGAGCATGAATTTCTCATTCATCACTCAACAAATTTGAGCATATGAGATATCGTTGTAAAGATCTCTTGGAGTAGAATATGAAGACGTAATTTCATTATTCGATTCTCTATATTTACCCATTGAATTTATGCATCAAAGTTTCCATATGATCACAATTTCCCAACAATCCCCCACAAGAATGAAATTGATGTTTTAAAAATCATTTTGACTCGATGTGGCGATAGATTCTACGATCGATAGATGCATAGGATAGGTAGGTGTCCACCCTTGAACCTTCCCTTGTGAAATTATATTTACTTTACTGGCTGACCAGTAGACGTGATGTCCTTAAACTATTATGCCGTTTGTGTAAAGGATGATATACCTCACACAACTATCTCACTGAAAAAAATCTCAGTTCTCATGGGTATGTCCATATGGCCGTGAACATCGCTTGATTTTGTGAGAGTTTTGAGATAACTATGCCCCAATAGTCTCCTTGAAGAGGCCCCACTTCACTCTCACATAGGTGACTTATGTTGTTCGGCTCACCGATACACACAATGGTCATTAAAAGCTTTGCTTAGCCTATAACCATTTTGATCATTGTTTACATCATAGGAATGGACTTGGGAGAATAACCCCCACAGTGACCGCACAAGGTCTAAGCAATTAGGTTGTCTTTTTGAACCTAGATCTTGGGATCTCCATTCAACTAGGTAGGGTTTTCCTTCATATAGCACCTTAAATTTCTCGGGCTTTAGTCACATTCCTTTCGATGTTTTCTCAACCTGATCTCAATTTAAGCATTTAGTTGGAGGATCCGCTATGTTATCTTTTGATCTTATAAAATCAATAGAGATAACCCCATTTGAGATCGGTTGTCTAATGGTATTATGTCGATGATTCATATGTCTCAACTTACCATTATACATAAAGCTATGTGCTTTACCATAATATTTACATATTGTGGACACAGACTTTCGCAATTATGGAATATCCTCCAAGACATTCTAAAGTCATTTGACTCTGTAACATCCTAAAATATGATTAGTGAAGTGACCATTAATAATTGATAAGGAACTAACTTATGTAACTAATTGATAATTCTATGAATGGCCGATTTGTTAGGGATACGAAATTGGAATGCTAAATTAAAGTGACTACTTAGTTAACCTTCACAAACTCTAGTGTTGCATGGTAAATAAATAAGTTGAGAGAGCTTAATGATGTGGCTATGTTGTGAAGGAGACACTTGTAATTATCCTAACTCTAAGTGGGACAAAAATAAACTCATCATCTTTCTCATCCCGTTTTGAGGTCGAAGAAGAGAAATTAAGAGCAAGGGAGAAAATCTTCATAGTTTGCTTGGAATCGGGTGTTTTTGAGTGTTTGAATTATTGTTGTGCCAAAGGAAGTAAGTTTCCTTCATGCTTGTATCATTGTTCTTAAAGCTAGGCATGGTATTTGATGTTTAGATTCGGTTTTTGCTTGATCGAGATTACTATATGATCTAGGAGCTTTGGTCGATAGAATTTTGGGAAATAATGAAATTAAGATCGATTGAAGCATGTGTTGGTAACTTTGGTAGTTGTAATGTAAACTTAGAATCCTTTAAATGATTTGAATTCTGTAATTTCAAGAATGGAGTTTATTAGATCAAGTATTTGAATCGAATTGGATTATAGAACTGTTCGATTGAAGTTGTCCATTAACGAATCTGTTTGTTAATTTGGCATAGCAATGATTGATTAAATTGTGAGTTGGTGCCTAGAATTGAGTTAATCAAATGTTAGAATTATAATGGAATTGAGGAAATTGTTAGAATGAGTTGTAAGTAACAGTTTAGACAAGTTTAAACAAGTAGGAAACTGCCCTAAAATGAACAGAGCAGCACATGACTGTTTTATAGGAACTTAATTTCATAAACAATAAATAATGAAGAGTTAATTGTTAATTGAACAATTCTAGAGATGGATGATTGAATTAATGAAAATTAGGGATGCATACTTAATAGAAAAGCAGTCCAAGTAATTAAAAGAGTAAGATTGTACAATGAGCAGTTCCGAATTGTTGACCCTGTTTAGGGGATTGTTTGCTTATGTAACAAGTTCTTGTTTACCTTGAATTGAAAATTAATGAAAGTGTAGTTACGTTCTGAGTACAATATAGTAGGCAATATGGATGTGTTACTTTGAAATGTGTTGAGCATATGCATGAGTGTATGTGATGTTTTTAGACATACATGATCAAATGAAGGATTGACTCTAATTCTTCATTTATTATTGATATATTAGACAAGAAAGGAGTCGATAAAGGGAATGAGAGGCAAAAAGGAGTGGTAAGTCAAGATCATGATTAACTCGGAGTACTTGTGAGTGTAATTTGCATTTTGAATAAGTATAGAATTACTAGATTGGCTTAATGGTTTGCTTACTACATATGGCTTGTACGCCTATGCTTATCTCAAATTGCTAGTGGCTGGTAAGTTAAAGGGTACCAAGGTAAGTCTATTTGTACTTGATTTAACCAAACATGGCTCTATGTGAAATTTAGTTAATGCTTAAGTAACATTTTGATTGGTTGTTATGTTCTTGAATGTTGTTAAGGAGGAATTGGTTTAATTGTAACACCCCTTTCCCGGTCTGGTAGGGATCCGGGTCGGATAGTGTTATCGGGAGACTAATCGAAGGTTCGGAAAAGGTTTCAAAGTTCAAAACCTAATCTAAGTATCATATTGATTATTCTTAATTCTTATCCACTTTGTTGGATACTAAACTTAATCGGAGTTGAGGTCAATTTTAAACTTTTCTTAACCTTAGGGACTAAATTGTAAATTTTTACCAGTTATTGATTTTAATCCGGTTTCGTATTACCAATTGAAATTAAACTCTCCAATTATTGATCTAAGGGTTTCATTATTAGAACCTATCGATTTACCAAGCCAATTAAACCAATCTGAGACTTTTTACGAAAAATCAGTTTTGTGACTTCACTAAATTTTCCAAATTTCACCAGTACACTTATAAACCATGTTCCTATTCGTACGTCAAATTTTAGGGCATTCAGAATCCATTTACCAAGTTTTCTTCTTAGGCTCATTTTAGGTACTTTTTAACCATTTTAACCTATCCAAATCTAGTCATTCTAAACATACAACAAAACCATATTACCAAGTTATCATGCAACCATAGAAAGGCTTATATAAAACAAGTTGGACCATATGCCACTTCAATATGAGTTTATAGCAAAAGATAACATACATATATGGCAGGAATGTGACTTGCAACCGCAATAACACGGTCAAGGCTCAGAATTGTTCAAGGTCCTGAAAATGCATGAGACACACATGTTAGGCTTACATAGCTTAATGAGGTAGTCATAACAACTACAAGAAATGATCAATAATATGAATGACATATGATTAAATATACAAGTAGTCATATTACACTACACTGAATTCATGTTTTATTTCACTTATTTTCATGCTTTCATATTCACATATACATTTCACATATTCATGTCGTAATTCATATAGCACAGTTTATAAGTACATATCACATTAGGTACCATTGGATACACGAATTCCCCTGTACACCATTACATATAATAAAGAGTGGGCCGTAGCCCTTGAGCCGTAGCTCTTGAGCCGTAGCTCTAGAGATATATCCCTTACACAGCCAACCTTATTTTCCCCACATATAGGCCGTAGCCCTGGACCGTAGTCCCTCCTTACTTAACCGAGCTCAATAATCCTATGGCATGCCAATTGTATCCAATGTCCATAATTACACAAGTTCACGTAGTCCATATTTTTCAAGTCATATAATATCAAATATCAAAATGAGCCTTAACTCCATATCGTGTCACATTTCATATTGTTTTCATATCTCACATACGTGTAGTATATCATAGTCATATTTGCACATATCAAAGCAATGCAGGTACTTACCGGATTTGCCACTGGAACTCAACAAGATTGCTCTATGTGAGCCCTTAAACAAATACAAACGAAATCATAAAATAATGCAATGGGATGGCACCAAGCGTATCCCTTGACACAACTACTCTCACCTTGACATCCCGACGCTTTTAAGACTCTCGGATAACAGCGCCTTTATCCTTGACTTTTGGAAGAGAGGATGGTTGTTCTTTATCAACCTCTTTAGCCAATCGATAGCAAGGACTCAAATTTATTGAACCAGAAAACTCGGGCTTACTACCCTATCACTGAATCGTTCTTTGTTCCTTATTTGCTGTATTGTTTTTGCATAAAATCCCTCTCCCAATTTATAAACAATGGCCGATCTTCATCATTGCCTCCTTCGAACTCCACGTATGTTAGAGTGGTGGCCATTTTTTGGGGCATGATGCCCACGTGGTGGAAGGCATTTAAGCCTATGGCCACCTTGGGCCACGTCTTCCCCAAACGTGAGGAACTCATGGCAAGTTCCTTCAATTTGAAGGAATTAGCCGTAGGTCCCCTCCACTCATGTCATTTATTTATTTATTTTTACTATTACTAATAATAATATTAGGTTGTTACAGTTAGCCCCAATAACCTTCATTGCTTCAAATTAGGTGCAAGATCGAGAAAATTACATAACTGGTACCAAATATTTGATCACCGGAACCTAATCTCGACTAGACCAATTTTCGGGGTGTGACAACTCACCCCTTTAAAAAATTCATCCTCGAATTTTCACTTCAGGCGAATAGATGAGGATATTGTTTCTGCATAGTCTCCTCGGGTTCCCATGTTGCCTCTTCAACAGAATGACTTCGCCACAAAACTTTCACTAAGGGCACAGTCTTGTTACGAAGCCTCTTGGTCTCTCGTGTGAGGATCTTAATAGGTTCTTCCTCGTATATCAGATTAGATTAGATTTCCACAGACACTAGTTCAATCATATGGGAAGGATCTAACCGATACTTGCGTAGCATAAATACATGGAAGACATTGTGAATCTGACTTAATTCCTCAGGGATGGCTAATCGGTAAGCAACGGGTCCAACTCTTTCGGTCACTTCAAACGGCCAATGAAACGGGGACTTAACTTTCTTTTCCTTCCAAAACGAAGAATCTTCTTCCACGAAGATACCTTGAGGAAGGCCTTTTCACCAACCTCATACTGAATATCTCACCTGCCCAGGTCAGTATAGGACTTGTGTTGGTCAAAGACAGCTTTAAGCCGGTCAAAAATAATGGTAGTCCTTTCTTTGGTTTCCTGAAGTAAGTCAGGACCTAACATCTTGCCTTTACCGAGTTCAGTATAACAAAGAGGAGTCCTACACCTCCTTCCATAGAGAGCTTCATACGAAGCCATTTGAATTGAAGTATGGTAACTGTTATTGTACATAAACTCAACCAAGGGTAGGGATTTCTCCCACGTATACTAGAAGTCGATGACACAGGCTTAGAGCATATCTTTCAAAATCTACAAGTAAGAATCATGATTGGTACAAACACATATTCGCATAACTTAGAGAAGGGTTTAGAGTTACTTAAATAACACTTTTAGATTGGTCGTCAGTTTGAGGATGGAAATCAGTGCTAAGATGCATTCGTGTTCCCAAGGCCTCGTGTAAGGTCCTCCAAATTGAGACGTAAATTATGGGTCATGATCGGAGATGATAGATACCAGAATTTCATGTAAATGAATAACTTCACGGATGTACAACTCTGCGAGCTTAGGCAAGCTAAAATCTATTCTTACTGCAAGGAAGTGAGCAGACTTGGTGAATCGGTCCACAATGACCCAAATGGCATCATTTTTCTTCGGAGTCAAAGTAGAACACTTACGAAGTCCATCGTGATACGCTCCTATTTCCATTGCGGAAGTTCAAGGGGCTACAAAAGACCTATAGGTACCTTGTCCTCGGCTTTGACCCATTGGCAAGTCAAACACCTAGCTACGTAGTCTGTGATTTCATTCTTCATACTGGACCCCCAATAGATCTCCTTCAAATCTTTGTACATTTTGATAGCTCCAGGGTGAACAGAGAAAGGGCTAGAATGAGCTTCACTTAAGATTTGGTTCCGAAGATCATCATCATCAGGAACACAAATGCGGTTATGGAAACACAGTAACCCTTCGAAATTCAAAGCAAAGTCAGGATCTGAGCTATCCTTGACCTTAGCAATAAAGGGTTGCAACTCCTCATCAGTTTCTTAGAGTGCCTTAATTCGAGATACAATGGTGGAGTGAACTCTCATCTCAGCTAACAATTTGCCATGCTTTTTGTGTCAGAAGTGAGCATTCAAGCATCTCAGAGGAGAAGTGGGGTTCCGGCTAAGAGCGTAAGCCACTACATTGTCTTTACCGGGATGGTAGTCAATGACTAAATCATAATCTTTCAATAGCTACATCTATCGGCGTTGACGAAGGTTTAACTCTTTCTGAGTTATGAGATATTTCAAGCTTTTGTGATCAGTGTAGAGATAACACTTCTCACCATAAAGATAATACCTTCTTGACTTCAGACCATGAGTTGAGTAATTTAGCTCGTGAGGTTTGAGTTGACGTAAGGCATAAGCTATGACTTTGCCTTCTTGCATCAGAACACATCCTAATCCCAGGTGGGATGCATCACTGTACACGGTGAAGTCTTTGCCCGACTCGAGTTGCACTAACACATGCGCATGAGTAAGGACTTGCTTAAGCTGGTCAAAACTCCTTTGCTGATCAACAATCAACAAAAAAGGAGTATCCTTGCGGAGAAGCTTCGTTAAGGGTGCTGCAAGCAATGAGAACCCCTTAACAAATCTACGGTAATAGCCTGCAAGGCCCAAAAAACTACGAATTTCTCCTACATTTTTCGGTGGAGTCTAATCAAAGATTGCTTGAATCTTCTTTGGGTCTACCTGGATTCCCGTAGAAGAAATCACATGACCAAGAAAGGATACTTCGGATAACCAAAATTAACATTTACTGAACTTGGCGTAGTGTTGTTTTTCCCGGAGGGTCTGAAGCACAATCCTGAGATGTTCTTCATGGGAAGCTAAGTCTTTAGAATAGATCAGAATGTCGTCTATGAAGACAACCACAAAATCATCGAGATAGAGTCGGAATACACGATTCATCAGGTCCATGAAGGCTGCATGTGCATTTGCGAGCCCAAAAGGCATCACCAAAAATTTATAGTGACCATATCTGGTTCGAAAGGCAATCTTTAGAACATCAGACTCTTTCACCAACATTTGGTAGTATCCGGACTCAAGATCTATCTTAAAAAAGATAGAAGCATTCTTCAACTAATCAAAGAGGTCATCTATCATCAAAAGTGGGTACTTGTTCTTGATCGTCACTTTATTCAATTAACGATAGTCAAAGCATAAAAGCATCGATCCATCCTTCTTTTTAACATACAAAATCGACGCTCCCCAGGGTGAGGAACTCGATCGGATGAATCCCTTATCTTCAAGGTCTTGAATTTGAGCTTTTAACTCCTTCAACTCCACCGGAGCCATTCTATACGGAGTAGTGGAGATTGTAGTAGTTTCAAGTTGTACTTCTATCCCGAACTCAACTTCACGAATGGGAGGGAGTCCTAGAAGTTCATCGGGAAATTCTTTCACCACGGGTACATCTTCAATTTTCAAATATTTGTTAGACTCCATGGCATACATGCGACTCTTTTTAGGCCCGGGTTCAAACATTATCAAGGTTATGCTCTCATTATCGAGTCTACGGAAATATAATTTCTTCTTTGAACAATCCACCCACGCTTGATGTTCTGCTAGCCAATTGAGTCCTAGAATGATATCGAACTCATGGAAGGGCAAAGCCATCAAGTTGGCCGAAAATGGGATCCCTTGGATCCTTAGGGGACAAGCTCTACAGATTATTCGAATAGCCACACTATCTCATAGCGGATTTGAGACAAGTATCTCGAAAGCAACAGGTTCACATTCTAAAGCATACTTTTCACTCAAGGGTTCACTAATAAAAGAGTGCGCGGAGCCCGGATCTACCAAAGCATAAACAAATTCATAACATAACTCCACTATACCTGTAATCACATCGGGGTCATCTTCCTATTCATGACCTTGGACATGATACATCTGAGCTGAAGTTTGAGGATCACGGCCAGTTGGAGGAGTATTGTTGTTGTGGGGTCTACCTGTGGATCTGGATGACACTGGCTTTGCTCCTCTCCCCTTATTAGGATTGTTCTGAGAGGCTACAGATGTAAGAGCCTGAGGGTTCTGTGGGCACTGAAGGATGAAGTGGCCAGACTCATCATAAAGGTAACAAGAACCAGATTGCCTACGGCATTACCCCGAGTGCCTCTTCTGGCAGAAGTTGCATAAGAGAATCTAAGAACCCTTTATGGAACCACCCGTGCTATCCACTAAAGCTGTGCGGGTAACAGTTGTTTCGGCAGACTGGAACTGAGGTACATACCCGGATCGAGGCAACTGTTAGTAGGTAGCAAACTTTTGGTCCCATTGTCTTCCCTTCTTCTGGGACGTGGGTATCTTGGAATCATCTCGGAACCTCTTATCAGGTCAAGTCTGGTTCCCCTTTCTCCTCTCGGAGGCTCTCTATGAAGCTTCAGTTGCTATGGCCTGATTGAGAAAGGTTTGAAAGTCCTCGGTTTCTAGAGCAACGAAGAGAGGAAGAAGTTCGTCACAAAGGCTGTCTATAAACATTGTACATTTTTCCTTCTCGGTACGGATGATTTCGGCACCATATCTTGCATACTTATAGAAATCATAGATATACTGCTCCAATGGTCTTCCCCCTTGCCTTAGATGGAGGAATTTCTTGTATCTTTCTGCATTGTAGTGCTCGCTGATGTATTTCTTACGGAACTCTTAAAGAAAGAAGTCCCACGTGACACGATGTTTAGGAACAATGAGGGTCAACGTATCCCACCAGCTTTTGGCCTCTTCAACTATCAAGGCTAGGGCACATTCAAGTTTATGCTCCTCAGGACACTTCATTTTCTTATTCAACATTTTCAGAGTGTTCTCCAACCAGTATTCTATGATCTCGGGGTTATCCAGGTCCTGGCCGGTGAACGTATACATAGGATACTGCTTGAGTTTGTCAACAAGAGCTCTCAAAGCAAGCATAAAGGTTTCAGCAGACGAAGGATGTGGTTCTTGACGGAGGGACACCACCACATACTTAATCATGTCTGCCATGGACATTAGATATTCCTACTGAACGGGTGGCATAGGCAGAGGAGGTAAATCATTTTGCCCCACACGTTCGGGCTGGATTTCAGGTCTCAGGTTGTCCCCCTGAGTGCAGGAGGAACTAGGATTGGGTTCATTCACTACCCTTCTATTGGTAGGAGCAAACATTTTAAATCTAATTACACAGAAGGATTAAAAAGTTGCAAGTCACAGAATACATATTCAAATAACTCCTAAGTGACATATGCAGACACAAACTCATAACGGATGCATGGTTAGTCCTAGAATCGACTAAACCTAGGTTTTGATACCACAAATGTAACACCCCGTTTCCGGTCTGGTAGGGATCTAGGTCAGATAATGTTATCGGGAGACTAATTGAAGGTTCGAAAAAGGTTTCAGAGTTCAAAACCTAATCTAAGTATCATATTGATTGTTCTTAAGGCTTATCCACTTTGTTGGTTACTAAACTTAATCGGAGTTGGGGTCAATTTTAAACTTTTCTTAACCTTAGGGATTGAATTATAATTTTTTACTAGTTATTGATTTTAATATGATTTTGTATTACCAATTGAAATTAAACTCTCCAATTATTGATCTAAGGGTTTCATTATTAGAACCTATCGATTTACCAAGCCAATTAAACCAATTTGAGACTTTTTACGAAAAATCAGTTTTGGACTTCACTAAATTTCACCAGTACACTTATAAACCAAGTTCCTATTCGTACGTCAAATTTTAGGGCGTTCGGAATCCATTTACCAAGTTTTCTCCTTAGCCTCATTTTAGGTACTTTTTAACCATTTTAACCTATCCAAATCTAGTCATTCTAAGTATACAACAAAACCATATTACCAAGTCATCATGCAACCATAGAAAGGCTTATACAAAACAAGTTGGACCATATGCAACTTCACTAGGAGTTTATAGCAAAAGATAACATACATATATGGCAGGGATGTGACTTGTAACCACAACAACACGATCAAGGCTCAGAATTGTTCAAGGTCCTGAAAATGCATGAGACACACATGTTAGGCTTACATAGCCTAGTGAGGTAGTTATAACAATTAAAATAAATGATCAATAATATGAATGACATGTTGATTAAATATACAAGTAGTCATATTACACTACAACGAATTCATGTTTTGTTTCACTTTTTTTCATTCTTTCATATTCACATATACATTTCACATATTCATGTCGTAATTCATATAGCACAGTTTATAAGTACATATCACATTAGGTACCATTGGATACACAGATTCCCCTGTACACCATTACATATAACAGAGAGTGGGTCGTAGCCCTTGAGCCGTAGCTCCGGAGATATATCCCTTACACAGCCGACCTTATTTCCCCCACATATAGGCCATAGCCCTGGACCGTAGTCCTCCCTTACTTAACCGAGCTCAATAATCCTATGGCATGCCAATTGTATCCAATGTCCATAATTACGCAAGTTCACGTAGTCCATATTTTTCAAGCCATGTCATATCAAATATCAAAATGAGCCTTAGCTCCATATCATGTCACATTTCATATTGTTTTCATATATCACATACGTGTAGCATATCATGGTCATATTTGCACATATCAAAGCAATGCAGGTACTTACCGAATTTGCCACTCGAACTCAACAAGATTGCTCTACGTGAGTCCTTAAACAAATACAAACGAAATCATAAAATAATGCAATAGGATGGCATCGAGCCTATCCATTGACACAAATACACTCACCTCGACAACCCGACGCTTTTAAGACTCTCGGATAACAGCACTTTATCCTTGTTCTTTATCAACCTCTTACGCCAATCAATAGCAAGGACTCGAATTTATTGAACCGAAAAACTCGGGCTTACCACCCTATCACTAAATTGTTCTTTGTTCCTTATTTGCTATATTGTTTTTGCACAGAATACCTCTCCGAATTTATAAACAATGGCCGGTCTTCATCATTGCCTCCTCCGAACTCCACGTTGTTAGAGTGATGGCCATTCTTTTGGGGCATGATGCCCATGTGGTGGAAGGCATTTAAGCCTATGGCCACCTTGAGCCACGTCTTCCCCAGACTTGGGGAGCACATGGTGGGTTTCTTCAATTTGAAGGAATTAGCCGTGGGTCCCCTCCACTCACGTCATTTATTTTTTCTTTCTAATACTAATAATAATATTAGGTTGTTACAGTTAGCCCCAATAACCCTTATTGCTTCAAATTAGGTACAAGATTGAGCAAAATACATTACTAGTACCAAATATTTGATCACCAAAACCTAATCCTGACTATACCGATTTTTAGGGTGTGACATTAACTTCGAGACTTTTGTAGTAAGCCTTATTAGCTTAGTCCTAACGAGATTGACATGCCAATAGAATTTCTGAGCTCAGCTAACCCGGACTACGGTCCCTTGAATGGTACTAAGGTACCCATGATTTACTTGAAAAGAAAATATGCTCCAATGGTACTAGATTACCATTGCCTAATTGTATATTGAATGAATAAGTATTTCTGGATTAATAGCTAGTCAAGTGATGTTTATCAACTAAGTTGTCTATGAAAGTGTGATCCTTGAAAGTTATGTTGTGCGTAATATTACAACCTACAAATGGTTGTCTGTTGATGTTTTATACTTCTTGGAAGCATGATTGTTGTTTCTCGTTAAATTAAACTTAGTATAAGCTTCTTGAATGTTTAGTTTTGGGCATACTACTCATATGTCGAATATTAAGGAATTAATAACGTCTCGATGAAGTACTTATCTGTTGATGATTATTTGAATCATATGCCTATGAGTTATTCTGATTACATCAGTTACGAATGAATTACGAGACTATCTATCTAACAGCTTACCCTGTTATATTGCAGGATTAACCGATTGTCAAGTTAATCTTGTGGAGTCAACAAGGTCACTAAAGCTCAAGAGTATGTTTTGTATTGCTATAAATTAAACTCCTAAAAGGTGGCACTAGTTTGATTAGTAGACTTATGAGCTTTTGACGACATTAAGGGGTTGTAAATATTAATTATCAAAGGCTTTTTATATCATGTTTTGGGTGGTTGCTTGATAATGGGTGGATTTGTTTAAATGGCATGGTTGATAGCTCGATTGACCTAGATGATCTTAATAGCTATTAGAGTTGTTGTGATGGTATAGTATGGTACTTGTTGTGTTTGCGAAGATAGCATATGCTTGAACTTTCATGTGGTTTTAAACCCTAGGTGGTATATCATAATTTGTTTAATTAAATAATCGTAAGTATAGATTGTTGCATTTTTAGATGGAAAATTTTAGATCACGCTCTTACCATGAAATCTATGATTTTGAATAGTTATAGAGATCTAAAAAGTTCAACCAAATATGCTCTACATGTAAAAGTTGGCAATCAAATGATAGCCTTATAACATTCGATCTATACTATGATAATCATCCTAGTTAAATCTAGTTATTCAATGATTAAATAACTTGTTAGATTCAATTGTATGTTTAGTAATCCTTGATTTGTTTAGTGGCCTTAGACTAATTCACATGAATGTTTTCTCTTCAAGGATCTTAGTGGTGTATCCTTGCTCTTCAAGTCAGTTGTGTCATCAGTTATGTAACTGCCACCTAGGAGTTGAATTGAATTATGCATGTGACCTTGTTTGATTGAATCTTTCTTAAATGCTAATTTCAAAATGTCTGAGACATATCTGGCCCGGGATAGAAATAGCCCAGTTGGCTCCTCTAATGAAGGAGTTAGTGTCAGATTGAGTCAGGAGTAAGTAGACCCTCAAAAGGCTGCCGAACCACATTCTAAAGCTCCTCAAGTTAATCAAATCCAAAAATATGCCTTCTCAACATGACTGAGGTGTTCAATCAACTTGTTACTAACCTGAAACAAAATCATCCTCTTGCATCCGTAGTGATTCAACCTAGGGCCCCAATTGATAAATTGGCTCAACATCGAGCCTATACATTTACGGGATCTGATGAAGAGAATCCGGAAGCAGTAGAATACTGGTTGGAAACTACCATTAGAATTCTAACCAAACAAATTTAGTGTTCTGATGAACATAAGTTGGAGTGTGCGGTGGCTTTACTTGTTGATGAAGCCTTGAACTGGTGGGAAACTATAATCCTCACTACCCCTGAGGACTCTGTCACTTGGGAATTCTTTCCAAAAGAATTTCGGAAGAAGTATGTGAGCAAATAATACCTAGAGGAAAGAAGAAGACGTTTCTTGCATTTGAAGCAAGGTGGTAGACCCATAGAGCAATATGTTAGTTATTTATGCAAATACTACAAGTATTGGTCTGAATATATTAAGAATGAGGAGGATAAATGCATAATGTTCATCGAAGGATTGAACAATGAGTTGAGCCCAATGTTTACGGCTTTTGGAATAGCTGATTTTCAAGACTTGGTGCACCGAGTGATTGCTACCGAGTCTAGGATAAAAGCAGCCAGAAAAGAAGGGAGAGCTTTCCTAAGAAAGACAAGAGATCAAGAAAATAATGGCAAGTCTCAATGGCCCTTCAAGAAGCCGAAAAATCAAGGAAGGGATTCCTCAAGCTATGTTGCTTCTCCAAGGGGTAACTTCATCCCGAAGCCTCAGACAATAATCAAATCCTCTGCACCTTCAATCTCTATCAATAGCTCAGGGAATTCTAGTGAAGACCACAGTCTCGACAATGTAATATTTGTCAGAATTATCATTTCCGGTCAGTGCAAAAAGCAGTCAAATACTTGTTTTTGGTGTGGAAGCCTAGATCATTATGTTCGTGATTGTCCCCAAACCTTGGATAAATCTTTGGCTAGAGTGGCCTCCAAACCGAATCAATTCCAGATCTCCTAGGGGAAAATGGCCAAAACAAACTTATTTAGGAAACTTGGGGAGAACTCAAGGCCAAGCTCCTACTACCACTCATTAAGAGCCTCGGGCCCCTGCTCGAGTGTATCACATTCAGAATTCTGATGATGAAGAGGCACCTGATGTTATAGCAGGTACTGGTGAATTAAATGAAAACCCTATTTATGCTTTAATTGATTCAGATCCACCCATTCGTTTATCTATTCTCCCTTGCTTGTGAAATTAAATCTGAAACCTGAAACTATTAATCAAGGGCTGGTAGTTACAAATACTATAGGAGGAACTGTGACCATAAACCTCATTTGTAGAAATTGTCCCCTATACATCCAAAACATTCCTTTCCCTATTGATCTGTATGTGCTACCCTTTTGCAAATTTGATTTAATACTGGGATTAGACTGGTTAGGAAAACACGAGGCTTGGGTAGATTGTCAAAAACAAAGATTTTTTCTCCATGGTTTAGGTAAAGAACCCATCATTTTGATTGATAAGAAACCCACCTCAATCTTTGTTGCTATGATCAAATGAGATAAATTTGATTTTGGTTTAAAATCCATTCTAACTGTATCTGAATTCCTTGATGTTTTTCCTGAGGAACTTTTGGGACTACCACCAAACCGTGAAGTGAAGTTCAAAATTGAGACTCATTCGGGAATCAACCCTATATCTATCACCCCTTACAAAATGGCTCATGTTGAACTAAAAGAGCTTCAAAAGCAGCTGCAAGAACTACAAGACAGAAGGATTCATCCAGCCAAGCTCATCTCCTTGGGGAGCCCGGTACTTTTTGTCAAGAAGAAAGACGGGTCAATGAGATTGTGCATAGACTATCGACAACTTAATCAGGTTATGATTAAGAACAAATACCCACTTCCAAGAATCGAAGACCTGTTTGATCAATTGAAGGGTGTTTCGGTATTCTCCAATATCAACCTTATATCTGGATACTACCAAATGAAGGTTAAAGAATCTGATATACCTAAGACTACTTTTAGGACTCGTTATGGTCACTACGAGTTCCTAGTGATGCCATTCGGTCTAACTAACGCCCCTCCTATGTTTATGGATCTCATGAACTGAGTTTTTAAACTTTATTTAGACAAGTTTGTTGTGGTCTTCATTGATGATATTCTGATCTACTCGAGGCATGAAGCTGAACATTCAAAACATCTCAGAATTGTGCGAAGATTCTTAGAGATAATCAACTCTATGTCAAGTTCAACAAATGTGAATTTTAGTTACCCGAAGTATCTTTTCTCGGACATGTAATTTTAGCCTCGGGAATTAAGGTTGATCCAAAAAAGATCCAACCTATGATTGAATGGAGATCTCCAAGGAATGTTAGTGAAGTTCAAAGTTTTGTTGGCTTAGTTGGATATTATCGAAGGTTTGTTAAGGGATTTTCAATTTTGGCCACACCCCTAACTAAACTTCTTCGTAAAGATGTGCCATTCATATGGTCTGAAGAACAGCAAATAAGCTTTGGCTAATTGAAAGAAGTGCTTACCCGAGCTCTAGTGTTAACTCAACCAGAATTAGGAAAAGAATTTATGGTGTTTAGTGATGCTTCTCACTTGGGATTGGTATGTGTTTTAATGCAAGTAGATAAAGTGGTAGCATATACTTCCCGACAATTAAAATCTCTTGAACTGAATTATCCAACCCATGATTTAGAACTTGCTACAGTAATCTTTGCCTTAAAGATATGAAGGCACCATCTGTATGGAGAAAAATGCGACCTTTACACCGATCACAAAAGCTTGAAATACCTCCTTACACAAAAGGAACTCAATCTTAGAAAAAGACGTTGGATCGAGCTACTTAAAGACTAAGATTTAATCATAGATTACCACCCGGGGAAGGCCAATGTTGTGGCTGATGTACTATGTCACCAACATACTTGTGGTTAGTATTCGATTTAACCAAACCTTCCCTTATTCCTATCCAAAATTTGTATTGATATCATCTAAAGTATTTCTTTACAAATCATTGTAGCCTCATTCTCCATTAATGCTTGCCTTTGAATTAGTAGGAAGCAATGGACCTTGGCTTTTATTCGAATTCACTCTGATATAATATCAAGAATTCGATTATTGCAATAGTCAGATCCTAAATTACAAGGAATTAAGCTTAAGCTTGATGGAAGTGTCGAATCAGATTTTGTTCTAAAGGACGATGGATTACTCTATTTTCAAAACAGGGTGTGTATTCCCAATGATTCAAGTTTAAGAAGGGAAATCCTACAGGAAGCCCATAATATTTCTTTCTCAATACATCCCGGATCAGTGAAGATGTACAAAGATTTGAAGAGTCTCTACTAGTGGCTCGGGATGAAATCTGCTATAACAGACTTTGTATCCAAATGTTTAGTTTATCAAAAAGTAAAGGCAGAACATCAGGTTCCTTCAGGATTATTACAACCTATTAAAATTTCGCAATGGAAATGGGAGCAAATAGTAATGGACTTTGTTAGTGGATTGCCTTTTTCACAAAAGAACAATGATGCTATTTGGGTAATTGAGGATAGGTTCTCGAAATCATCTTATTTCTTTCCTGTTCGAATGAGCATGAGTGTGGACCAGCTAGAAGAACTCTACCTACGAGAGATTATAAGGTTGCATGGCATTCCTACTTTGATAATTTTTGATCGGGACTCTAGATTTACTTCTAGATTCTGGAAATCTCTACAGAAAGCTCTTGAAACTAAAGTCAAACTCAGTACCGCCTTCCACCCTTAATCAAATGGTCAATCTGAAAGAATTATACAAGTGTTAGAAGATATGTTACGAGCTTGTATAATCGATTTTAGGAATAATTAGGAGAAAGCTTTACCCTTAGCGGAGTTCTCGTACAACAATAGCTACCAATCTTCTATTCAAATGGCTCCCTTTGAAGCCCTTTATGGAAGAAAGTGTAAGACCCTCTATGCTGGTTAGAGTTGGGGGAGAACAAAGCCTTAGGACCCCAATTGCTTCGAGAAAGAGAAGAACAAGTTCATATTATTTACAATTGATTGATAGAAGCCTTCGATCAACAGAAAGCTTATACTGATCGTAAAAGCCAGGATATTCAACATAATGTGGGAGATAGAGTGTTTCTCAAGTATCTCTGTAGAAGGTGTTTAGATTTGGAAAGGAAGGAAAACTTAGTCCTCGGTTCATAGGATCTTTCAAAATAATAGAGAAGGTTGGCCCTGTTGCTTATCGGTTGGCCCTACCGGAAGAATTTAGTAAAATACATAATGTATTCCATGTATCAATGATGCGTAACTACTGATCTGATCCATCTCATATTCTTGAACCGAATGAAGTTGAATTGAATCAAGACCTATCGTATGAAGAAGAACCAATCCAAATCCTTGATTGAGAAGAAAGAAAACGTAGAAATAAGACGGTCTCCCTTGTCAAAGTCTTATGGAGAAACCATGGAAGTAGAGAAGCTATATGGGAACCTGAATCTACCCTGAGGGAGCAATATCCAAAACTTTTCTCTTCAGCTAAAATTCAGGGACGAATTTCCCTTAAAGGGGAAGGATTTGTAACATCCTAAAATATGATTAGTGAAGTGACCATTAAAAATTGATAAGGAATTAACTTAAGTAACTAATTGGTAATTCTATGAATGGCCGATTTGTTAGGGATATGAAATTGGAATGCTAAATTAAAGTGACTACTTAGTTAACCTTCACAACTAGTCTTGCATGGTAAATAAATAAGTTGAGGGAGCTTAATGATGTGGCTATATTGTGAAGGAGACACTTGTAATTATCCTAAGTCTAAGTGGGACAAAAATAAACTCATCATCTTTCTCATTCTCCTTTGAGGCCGAAGAAGAGAAATTGAGAGAAAGGGAGAAAACCTTCATAGTTTGCTTGGAATCGAGTGTTTTTGAGTGTTTGAATTATTGTTGTGCCAAAGGAAGTAAGTTTCCTTCATGCTTGTATCTTTGTTCTTGAGCTAGGCATGATATTTGATGTTTAGATTTGGTTTTTGCTTGATCGAGATTGCTATATGATCTAGGAGCTTTGGTAGATAGAATTTTGGGAAATAATAAAATTAAGATCGATTGAAGCATGTGTTGGTAACTTTGGTAGTTTTAGTGTAAACTTAGAATCCTTGAAATGATTTAAATGTTGTAATTTCAATAATGGAATTTATTAGATCAAGTATTTGAATCGAATTAGATTATAGAACTATTCGATTGAAGCTGCCCATTAACGAATCTATTTGTGAATTTGGCATAGCAAAGATTGATTAAATTGTGAGCTGGTGCCTAGAATTGAGTTAATCAAATGTTATAATTATAATGGAATTGAGGAAATCGTTAGAATGGGTTGTAAGTAACAGTTTAGACAAGTTTAAACAAGTAGGAAACTGCCCTTAAATGAACAGAGCAGCACGAGACTGTTTTATAGGAACTTAATTTCTTAAACAAGAAATAATGAAGAGTTAATTGTTAATTGAACAATTCTAGAGATGGATGATTGAATTAATGAAAATTAGGGATGCATACTTAATAGAAAAGCAATCTAAGTAAAAGAGTAAGATTGTACAATGAGCAGTTCCGAATTGTTGACTTTATTTAGGGGACTGTTTGCTTATGTGACAAGTTCTTGTTTACCTTGAATTGAAAAATAAAGAAAGTGTAGTTACGTTCTGAGTCTAATATAGTGGGCAATATGGGCGTGTTACTTTGAAATGTGTTGAGCATATGCATGAGTGTATGTGATGTTTTTAGACATATATGATCAAATGAAAGATTGACTCTAATTCTTCATTAATTATTGATATATTAGACAAGAAAGGAGTCGATGAATGGGATGAGAGGCAAAAAGGAGTGGTGATTCAAGATCAATATTAACTCGGAGTATTTGTGAGTGTAATTTTCATTTTGAATAAGTATAGAATTGCTAGTTTGGCTTAATGGCTTGCTTACTACATATAGCTTGTATGCCTATGCTTATCTCGAATTGCTAGTGGCTAGTAAGTTAAAGTGTAACAAGGTAAGTCTGTTTGTACTTGATTTAACCGAACATGGCTCAATGTGAAATTTAGTTAATGCTTAAGTAACATTCTGATTGGTGGTTATGCTCTTGAATGTTGTTAAGGAGGAATTGGTTTAACTTCTAAACTTTTGTAGTGAGCCTTATTAGCTTAGTCCTAATGAGATTGGCATGCCAATAGAAATTTCTGAGCTCAGTCTGACCCGGAATACGGTCCCCTGAATGGTACTAAGGTACCCTGATTTACTTGAAAGGAAAATATGCTCCAATGGTACTAGACTACCATTGCCTAATTGTATATTGAATGAATAAGTATTACTGGATTAATAGCTAGTCAAGTGATGTCTATCAACTAAGTTGTCTATGAAAGTGTGATCCTTGAAAGGTATGTTGTGCGTAATATTACAACCTACAAATGGTTTCCTGTTGATGTTTTATACTCCTAGAAGGTGGCGCTAGTTTGATTAGTAGACTTATGAGCTTTTGACGAAATTAAGGGGTTGTTGTATCGAGGTCTTTTTTTCGCTAAAAACGTGGATTTTCGAAGGTGTTTGTAATTTTTCAGATATAAAATATTTATTTTCGTAGGGGTTTTAAAAATATCGTATGTTATTAAAAATTGGAGTCGCCACCGGCCAATTAGGTAGGCCGGACACCATAAAACCAGAGATTTAAAAATTATTGGGTTCGGGAGTCGGTTACGAATAGGGAAGGATTAGCACCCCCACACCGCCCAAAATTGGTACTTTAATAATTACCGCTTTATTAATATTAGATTTTTCGGATTAAAGTGACGATTAGTTTAAAATTCGGTCATAATTGCGAATAAATTTTAAGGGCCCCGTTATCCGAGAGTAAACGCCCAACCACTATCACTACGCGTGATACTGGCCTCGTTTACGCTCGGATAAAAAGGCACCGCATTGACAATTTATATCTCGATATGCAATATTAGTGGCAAAATATAAAACATGGCAAATAGTTTAAATGCAATAAATATTAACATGACAGAATACTAATCTAACATAAATAAAATACGTAATTAAAACACACATATACATATCAAGCTTAATAGTAGATAAAAATAAATTTAACATGTCACAATAACAAGGCATGAATAAATACATGTATGGACAAAAACATATATTTCAAAAAGGCATACATATTGGAAATAAAACACATTTCAACACATATAGAGCAATATATTATACATAAAAAGAAAATATACTAACACGTAACCTAAAAGCCAAGAGAACATACAATACGTACTAAAATACAAAACATGTTGTGTAATGAGCCGACTAGAACATAATATGTAATAATCTGAATAACAGAACAAATACATAAAGATACATAATCATCATAAACTTAACACACATATACATGTAAACATAAAAATACAAGGCATATACGAGGGATATATAATAAGGCAAAAGACTACATCAACATATACGATTATAATACGAACATGAATATTTACATGGAAACATGACTGAAATGAAAAGAAATAAACATCAGTGGCAGAAATTAAAGGACAATAATATTCAATTTAAGGACGAAAATGCAAACAGGACCGAACTTGAAAGGATCAAATCGTAATTAGACCAAGGCGGACCAAGTGAAAAATCCAAAACGCGGGATGGTTAAAGGTGTAATTTTACCATTTAAAAACTGATTCGATGTAATTTAGGGAGTGGATTGCAAGATTTTGAAATACAAGGGGGACCAGAGTTGTAAATATCCCCTGCGGCGAGACACAAACGAAAATATTGAAAGCGCGGGGGGATTTATTACGTAATTCGCCCATTTCACAAAATAAAAACACCTATAAAACGCATTTTTTTGGCCTGAATCAAATTTTCCTCATTTCGTTTCATTTTCAGTTTTTATAACAAGCCTCATTCTTTCATTTTTCTCTCAACCTCATCCCATGAACCCAGAATCCAGCGGCCGACCGCCGTCTTCTTCGCCGCCGGCCGCCGCTAGCCGGCGCCGGCGACCCCCAACAAACACACCAAAATGAACCTTACCTTACCCTCGACACGAATCAGAACTTATTTTATCCCTGCTTGATCGTGGCCGTTGGATCAGATCTTGATCCAACGGCCCATAGTTATCTGCACCAAAAAATAATTAGGATTAAATAGGGCTTTGGGTTTGGGCCAACCGGGCCTTGTAATAATAACTTTAGACTTGTAATGGACTGGCAATTTATTCATTTGGTTTTAACATGTTTTTGGATTTTCATTTTATATTAGCCCAATAATATTAATATTAGTTATAACAACAATTAGTAATAATAATATACATACGTATATACCTATGCAAACATTAATTAATATAACATACTAGCATACGTACATATACAATCATACACATAATTAACATAACATCTACACACATTATCCGTAAAAACAAATACGCTCGTACTAACTATAGATACATGCGTGACACACATACCGTTAATACGTATACATACATAGTTTATAATATACATGCACACATATATTAATAACACTCATGCACATAATAAACATATAATATAATATAATATAATACAATGTATACATGAAACACTAACATACTAATATGTATTTACATACCAGATAAAAATGAGTGATTACAGTTGCCCCTCTTTGCTTGTTCTCATGGAATGGGAACAAAGCAAAGATTCATAAGCACTCATTTTTACCAGACTTCCCTGTTTGTAGCTTTGGAAACACGTGTTCTTCTGGAACTCTCTGCTCTTCCTTAGCTGAATCTTCAGGCTTGTAAGTTCTTCCTATATAGAGCTTCGTCACCTTCCGATCTTGGAGCTACAGGCTCTTCCTATATAGAACCCTTCGCTCTGAAGCCTCGAGTTATGAGTCTCTCCTATATAGAACTTTTCACTTTGAGACAGTAAAGCTTGGAGTCCTTCCTATATAGAACTCTTCGCCTTCAACACTGGTTTCTCCTATATAAAACCTTTTGCGTCGCTGATGGATTCTTCCGACTGGGAGTTCCTCCTATATAGAACTGCTAGTCTTCAAACCCTGGAGCCGTCAATCCTTCCTATATAGAACTTTTGGCGTCTCGAAATCTCGTGAGCTACTGTGTTCTTCCTATATAGAACCTTTCACTCTAAGACAGTAAAGCTCGGAGCCCTTCCTATATAGAACTCTTCGCTTTCGACACAACAGGTTTTCCCTATATAAAACCTTGTGTATCATGGGTGAATTCCTTCGACTGGGAGTTCTTCCTATATAGAACTGCTAGTCTTCACCCTGGAGCCGTCGGTCCTTCCTATATAGAACTTTTGGCTTCTGAAATCTTGGAGCTACGGATTCTTCCTATATAGAATCTTTTACTCTAAGACATTGAAGCTCGGAGCCTTTCCTATATAAGACTCTTCGCTTTCAAACACAACAAGATTTCCTATATAACCTTGTGTGTCATGGGTGAATTCCTTCGACTGGGAGTTCTTCCTATATAGAACTGCTAGTCTTCACCCTGGAGTCGTCAGTCCTTCCTATATAGAACTTTTGGCGTCTGAGATCTTGGAGCTACGGATTCTTCCTATATAGAACCTTTTACTCTAAGACATTGAAGCTCGGAGCCTTTCCTATATAAGACTCTTCGCTTTCAAACACAACAAGATTTCCTATATAACCTTGTGTGTCATGGGTGAATTCCTTCGACTGGGAGTTCTTCCTATATAGAACTGCTAGTCTTCACCCTGGAGCTGTAAGTCCTTCCTATACAAAACTTTCAGCTTCTGAAGCCTCGGAGCGGAGGATTCTTCCTATATAGAACCTCTCACTGCAGGCACTTGGAAACATATGTCTTTTGTATGTAGAACCACTATCTTCACATTTGGGATTCACACCACGATGGCCACCGATGTCTCTTTGAATCTACAGATACCTGTCTAAGATAAAACAAAATGCTATGACAAACGAATTGACATGCTCCTAATCCTAGTGATGTCTGACTATTCATGATGCATGAGTGTCAATATCTTGGTGGGCTTGTTTTGGTCCTTATTCGATCTCGTTGTTCACTTTCTCCTTTTTCACGGGCGTCGATACCCCACTTCACTGTCATGTTCAACCATTCCAACCTTTCTTTTTCTCCATTTACGACTTGGAATTCTAAAGTGCCCTTTCGGGTTTTCGCTTTAGAGAGTTTTTTTTTAGGGGTGCCCTTCTGGGTTTTCACCCAAGAGATCTCTCTTGTTATCTCGCATGCTTTCCTTGAATAAGCAGGACGTACGCCTATGGTCATCCACCCGATTGTTTGAAGCTTTTCGCCTTCCCTATCAACAGCCATTATGTAGGGTGCTAGAGGGCGGAGTTAACATCATTTTCTTTAATCACCTGCATTTTTAAGGTTAGATCACAGTAATGCTCAAAAATCTCTTGTTTTACTATAAGCCTATGTTAACTTATTTGCCTAAAATTAACAAGAAGGCAAGGAATGAATGCTCAAAAACACGATTTTATTACGATTAAGGGCTTGGGATATCTTAAAAGATGTATGACACACATGAGAAAGAAGAAAAGTTAAGTATGAAATACAAGATCCCTCATTATCTTCGACATGAATGATACATGATCCTGTCAACCGGCGTAGAATTTTTTTTGATTGAAGCTTCCTCTTCATGATGTTCATGGGGATACCCTTCTCTTCGGATATTCAACTTTTCAATTTACCCGAGCCGCCCTTTACGGGTTTTCAACTTGGGTCCTCCCTCTGCTTCAAGACGCCCAGTTTCGAGTTTTCGCCCTGAGCTCTCTATTTTTGTTCTCTTCTTTTTTCATTTTTCTTTTTTTTCAAAGATAGTATTTCTTAACAGCATCAGAATTTACAGGATTTTTTAGCTCGTCTCCATCCATTTCTGTTAGGATTAGGGCTCCTCCTGAGAAGGCCTTTTTTACCACGTACGGCCCTTCCTAGTTGGGCATCCACTTTCCTCGAGAATCTTTCTGGATCGGGAGGATTTTCTTGAGCACCAGATCCCCTTCCTTGAATCTTCTTGGGTGCACCTTTTTGTTGTATGCCTGCATCATCCGCTTTTGGTACATCTGACCATGACAAATAGCCTTTAGTCTCTTTTCATCAATGAGATTTAGCTGGTCGAGTCTGGCTTGCACCCATTCGGCTTCTTCCAATTTTACTTCATTTAGGACCCGGAGAGACGAGATTTCTACCTCGATGGGGAGTACTACTTCGGTACCATACACCAAGGAGTAGGGTGTTGCCCCCGTTGATGTGCGAATGGACGTCCTATAGGCGAAAAGGGCAAAAGGCAACTTCTCATGCCAATCCCTGTAGGTATCCGTCTTCTTTGCTATGATCTTCTTCATGTTCTTGATTGCTGCTTCCACTGCTCCATTCATTTTAGGACGATAGACTGTGGAATTATGGTGTGTTATCTTGAATTGAGTGCACACGTCCGTCATCATTTTGTTATTCAGATTGGAAGCGTTGTCGATGATGACCCTTTCTGGCAATCCGTATCGACAAATAATCTCCTTCTTTAAGAACTTACATACTGTAGTCCTCGTGATGTTGGCGTAAGACGTTGCCTCTACCCATTTAGTGAAATAGTCTATGGCGACCAAAATGAAACGGTGTCCATTGGAAGCTTTCGGATGGATCTGCCCGATGACATCCATGCCCCACGCCGCGAAAGGCCACGGAGAATTCATGGTGTGTAAAGGTGATGGGGGTGCGTGAATTTTGTCAGTGTAGATTTGGCATTTGTGGCATTTCCTGGCGTAATCGATGCAATCTCCCTCTATGGTCAACCAGAAATAACCATATCTCATAATTTTCCAGGCTATAGACAGCCTGTTGGCATGCGTTCCACAGAGCCCGTCATGTACTTCGGCTAAAATCTCCTTCGCCTCCCGGGCATCCACACATCTCAGCAATGTCTGATCATGACTTCTCCTATATAGGATCTCCCCATCTAGGACATATCTTGTTGCCATTTTTCTGAGTGTCTTTCTGTCATTGTCATTTGCCCCTTCTAGATACTTTCGAAGCTTGACATATTGCAAGATGTCATAGTACCATGGGTTTCCATCAATCTCTTCATGTACATTACAACAATGAGTAGGCCTTTCAAACGTCCGCATCTCAATGGGCTTCATTTCTGCCCCGGTGTTTGTTTTAAACATGGATGCCAAGGTTGCCAAGGCGTCTGCCATCTGATTTTCTTCTCGAGATAGGTAATTGAAGCTGACCTTTTCGAACTCTTTGGTGAGCTCTTGAATCAAGTCATAATATTTGACCAACTTCGGGTCCCTGGTTTCCCATTCCCCGCGCAATTGGTAAATTACTAAGGATGAATCTCTGAATACTCGAAGTTCCTTAACCTTTCTCTCAATAGCTGAGTTTAGTCCCATAACGCAAGCTTCGTATTCAGCTATATTGTTAGTGCAGAAGAATTCCAATCTGCTGGTGAAAGGATAATAGACGTCTTCAGGAGAAATTAGCATTGCTCCTATCCCATGTCCGAGGGCGTTAGAGGCTCCATCAAAGTAAAGCTTCCATGATTTATCATCTGAAACCTCTTCATCGGTTGTAATGCACATCAAGTCTTCGTCTGGGACATTAAAGTTCAATGCCTCATAGTCATCCGAAGCACGACTAGCTAGGAAATCTGCTACGACACTCCCCTTTATGGCTTTCTGGTTAACGTATACAATATCGAATTCGAATAAGAGCATCTGCCATCGGGCCATCCTTCCTGTTAGTGCTGGCGCTTCCATTAAGAACTTCAATGGGTCTAGCTTGGATATCAACCAAGTAGTATGGTACAGCATATACTGTCTAAGCCGCTTGGTAGCCCAAACTAGAGCACAACACAGCTTCTGCACTGGCGGGTATCGCGTTTCGCGATCATTGAATTTCCTGCTTAGGTAATAGATGGCTTGCTCCCTTTTTCTTGACTCATCGTGTTGCCCCAATACGCATCCCATTGAATTCTCAAAAACTGTCAGGTAAAGAATTAATGGTCGATCTGGTACTGGTGTGACTAAAATTGGAGCATTTGTCAGGTACTTTTTGATCTTTTCTAGGGCTCTTTGACATTCCTCATCCCACACACCAGGATTATTCTTTCTAAGAAGTCTGAAGACCGGGTCACATCGGTCAGTTAATTGGGAAATAAAACGAGAGATATAATTCAACCTCCCCAGGAAACCGCGAACTTCCTTCTGAGTGCGGGGTGGTGAGAGATCCTGGATGGCTTTCACTTTATCTGGATCGATATCAATCCCTCTTCTGCTTACCACGAACCCTAGGAGTTTTCCAGAAGTAACAGCGAAGGTACACTTGGCAAGATTGAGCCTCAGTTGGTACTTTCGTAGTATTTGGAATAGTTTTCTCAAGTTCTGTAGGTGCTCTTCCTCAGTTCGGGATTTGGCAATCATGTCGTCCACATATACTTCTATTTCTTTGTGCATCATGTCATGGAAAAGAGTCACCATTGCTCTTTGGTATGTTGCCCCTGCGTTCTTTAGCCCAAACAGCATCACCCGATAACAAAAAGTACCCCACATGGTTATGAACGTAGTCTTTTCCATGTCGTTAGGGTCCATCTTTATCTGGTTGTACCCTGAAAAGCCATCCATGAATGAAAACCATGAGTGTCCTGCAGTATTGTCAACCAGCGTGTCAATATGTGGTAAGGGAAAGTTGTCTTTAGGGCTGGCTCGGTTTAGATCCCTATAATCTACACACATACGAACTTTCCCGTCTTTCTTTGGTATCGGTACAATGTTTGCAACCCATTCGGGGTATTTGGCTACCTCCAAGAAACCAGCATCAAACTGTTTTTTTACTTCCTCTCGGATTTTTAACAACATATCTGGTCTCATTCTCCGAAGTTTTTGCTGTATTGGTTTGCACTCTGGTTTTGTTGGCAATTTGTGCACCACTATGTCGGTATTCAACCCTGGCATATCTTGATAAGTCCAGGCGAAGACATCCTTGAATTCCTGAAGTAGGGTTATCAGCCCGTGCTTGGTTTTTGAGGAAATCGTCGTTCCTACTTTTATTTCTTTTCTTTCTTCTTCAGTCCCCAAGTTTACAACTTCTGTTTCTTCTTGGTGGGGCATGATCTGCCTTTCTTCGTTGGCCACCATTCTCTTCAACTCTTCCGGGACCTCACCTTCTATCTCATCACATCCTTCCTCAATTCCCTCTGAGACCTCAGGGTATTCAAAATTCACTCCAGGATTGGATCCGGTATCATTCATATCGTCAATCATGAGCGACCTGCATTAAATGAGAATGAATTGTATTGGGAAGGAGACGACTTTATATGAAGGGAATGAACCTGAAGAATGCATGAATGAAATAAATGAAACTTTGGTCCTTTTAGGAAAGTGGGGATATTTTTATTTCAATCAAAAAGTTAACATAGGTGCCCCATACAAGAGATCCCCATTGTTTACGGGCAAAAACAAAAGGTTGATTCGGAGCATTACTCTGATCTATTCTTAAAAACTATATGTAGATCAATGCAGCTCCAATTATCGAGTGTTTCCCCGGGACGGCAGGGGCGGATGTTGGTCAACATTTTGCTGCCTCGGTCTTTTCCAGCTATCATGTTGATGTACATCCCTTCAAATGATTCATTGAGTATCTCCTCCTGGTTGAGTACGTCGTTTTCCTCAATTGCTTCTTCAACCTCTTGACCTGGCTGATGGAATCCTCCGGAGACAAAAGTGGTTTCTAAACTAGGAAAGGACATTGGTCTCCACAGAATGTCTTCTCCTTTAGATCTGGCTTTTATTTGCTCTTCCTTTCTCTTGTATTCCTCTTTTCTCTCTTGGACGCTTGGTTGATAACCCAGCCCAAAACGATCCTTCTTGGTTATCATATTCTTGGCACTTAGGTTTCCTTGTAATTTCTTCCTCGGCCTAATGTTTCTGCGACGGTCATCTTGGTACAATTAGATAACCTGGGGTAGGGGATCTGACTTCCCTCCGAAACAAATGTGGCATTCACCAGTTCCAATGCTCGGAACCAGCACTCTGCAGCATCTTCATCATTTTGAATATAGGGGGCGTCTGATGTCACGGAAGCAACAATCTCCTGCTCAGCCTCTACTGTGACCAATTTACCTTCGACTACAAATTTTAATTTCTGATGCAACGATGAGGGGACAACTCCTGCGGAGTGGATCCATGGTCTTCCCAATAGGCAGCTGTAAGATGGTTTTATGTCCATCACCACAAAATCGATCACATATTCAGTCGGTCTGATCAATAGGGGCACCTCAATTTTCCCCATTGTTCCTCTTTGCGTACCATCGAAGGCTCTTACCGAATTATGGCAGGGCTTTAGGTGAGAACCATCTATTGGTAGTTTTTGCAGGGTCACCATAGGCAAGACGTTCAATGCTGACCGGTTGTCAATCAGTACGCCAGGTACTACATACCCTTTGCAGTGGGTTGTGATGTTAAGGGCTTTGGTGGACCCCATTCCTCCCTCAGGGATCTCATCATCACTGAACGTTATATGATTATAGGTAGTGATATGCCTCACTATCATGTCCAGATTTGTCACAGAAATGTCCTGGGGCACAAAAGTTTGATTTAGCACTTTTAATAGTGTCTCCCGGTGTTTTTCTGAACTCAAGAGTAATTCCAATACTGTGATCCTGGCCGGTTGCTTTCGTAGTTGTTCCACTACGTTGTACTCGCTATGTCTTAAGAACCTCAAAAATTATTTGGCCTGGGCCTCAGTTACCGGCTCATTCATCTTTGGGGGAGGTTCTTCTCCAAATATCTGCGTGGGGCTAACTGCTGTATTCTTCCCCTTATCTTTTTCAGCTGCTTTCAAAGCCTCAGAGGAATAACATCTGCCGCTCCTTGTGAAATGGCCGGCCTCACCAATGTTTACATCGCTCTGGCTTTGTTGGTATTTTAGCGTAGGCTCTTTTATCTGACCATGTTCTAGTTTTTCTAGCGTGGTCACATTTACAACATAATTCCAGGGGGTTTGCCGCATATCTTTGAATGGGAATGGGGATGGTACTGAAATGATGATCCTGGGACTTATCTTGCTGGTTTTTCCTTGGGAGACACCTGCATTCCCTGGCCTGGGAGAGATGATAAAAGGTCTATCCTTCCCGTATTTAGATTTGGGGCTATCCGTCATGTGTACGTCCGACCCCTTCTTCCCCATGGGCTCCTCGAAGAATTCTATTTGTTTTTCATTCATTAATTGATGTACCAATCTCTTGAACTCATCGCACTCTTGGATATCATGTCCTTCAGTCTGGTGGAATTCGCAATACACTCCACATCCCTTCTGCCTTATTATCATGCCTTTGTCGATCACACGGGCCATGCATAACTGTTGAAATACCCACCGTAAAGGAGATTTGATTTCTGAAACATCATCCTTAATCCTCCTGGTAAAGTATTCTTCAATAACATTTACTCCTCTGCTCCCATGATTAGGCAGCGGGTTATTGGCTACACTCGGTTCTTCAAACTTCAATATCCCAGAATCGATTAAATTCTGCACAAGTTTTTTGAAAGCAAGGCAGTTCTCGGAGGGATGTCCAGGGGTACCGCCGTGATAGTCGCAATATGCGTTCGGGTTATACCAAGAAGGGAAGGGCGGATTGACAGGAGTAACGATGTATGGACGACCAGGTCTGCTTCATACAACTGGGAATAAAGTTCTGAGTACGAAACAGGTAGGGGAGTGAAAGTTCTCCTCTCTTTCTCTTTTCTAGAGATTCTCTCCTCTTTTTGATTCGAGTTCTGTGTTTTTTCCACAGGTGCTTATGGCTGTGAGACTGTGAAGTTCTTCGGGGTGGTATAAGTGCTGGTGGCGTTTACTTCATTCCTCTTGCTATATTTCCGAGACCCTTCCCCACCATCAATTCTACCACTCTTAATTGCCAATTCAAGGGACTCCCCAGTCCTGATTAAGTCAGTAAAGCACTGCGTTGTATTATTAATGAGGCGATCAAAGAGTGCCACTTTCAGAGTATTAACAAATAACGGCGTAATTTCATGTTCCGGGAGGGGTGGCTGAATTGGGCGGCCACTTCCCGCCACCTTTGGGCGTATTGCCGCAGGCTTTCGTTGGACTTCTGCCCCATATTTTCCAACATAATTCTACTGGGGGTCATATCTGTTACATGTTTATATTGCTCAGTAAATGCTCTTGACAAATCCTTCCATATCTTAACATTTGCCTTGCTCAACTGGGTGTACCACCGTAACGCTGCTCCAGTTAGGCTGTCCTGGAAACAATGGATCAGTAGCTTTTCGTCCTTAAGGTAGACCGTCATCTTTCGACAGTACATTGTTATGTGTGCGGAGGGACACGTGGTTCCATCGTATTTGTCGAACTCTGGCATTTTAAATTTTGGCGGTAGGACAAGATCAGACACCAGACTTAAGTCGCTAGCGTCATTTCCTGATTCTTCCATAGATTGTAACGTTTTAAATTTTTCCTCCATGAGGCGAAACCTCTCCTCTCACTTTTTCTCTACCTCGGTCCTGATCCTTTCAACCATGTTCAGGTCTGGCACCTCTTCTTCATAGAGTGCTTCAACGTCGAGGGGTTGAGTTTCAGGTACCCCTATTTGAAAACTAGATGACATTCCTACAGGGTCGATATACATCTTTCTAGCCGGATTCGATGCAGTTGGTTAAACCTTGTAGTGAACTGGGGTACCCTCTGGTTCTTGAACGGTTTCTCCTTCCACTCTTTTTCCAAGACTCTTAGCCAACAATGCGGTTATGTCGGATGCTATAGATGCTTGCGACTGCGCAATCTGGTCACTGGGGCTTCTTTGAGTCTCTTCAAGCCTCACCTCGAGCTCTTTTTGCCCTTTTTCTAAACTGATTATCCTGTCTTCTATGACCTTGCTTTGTAATCGGGTAAGATATGGGTGATAAATGATTGCGGGTTAGCTTCTATTTTCACACACACACTCTGAAACAATATTCACAACATTAATATGGTTACAAGAAAGATAAATGCATGTATAATGATGCGAATGTCATGGTGCAAATGCGAGAATGTATGCAGATAAGGTACTGATTCCACTGGTAATCACCCTTTTGAACTACTTCCACGGGAATTAAAGGGGTCTAGATTACAACAGAGTTCGCATTACAAAATAAAGATCCCTAATACAAAAGATCTAATTACAACACAGAGTCCTATAGATAAGCTCTAGCTCTATCTCCTAATCTTCCAATTGCTTGGAGCAACTTGCTGAACCTGGGAGCTCCTTCCATTTCTGGGACTATGAAAGGTCGGAGTGTTTTAGCCTCGATGGCCAAATCATTCACATGCCTGGCGACTCGTTGTATGTCCACCATCAGGTTTGCGTAATATTGGTCCCTATCTTGTACCATTCGGACAGCGTCACGCAATCTCTTTTGCCAATAGGTGTCCCCTCCGGCTGCAACCTCCTCGAACACACTAATTCTTTCCTTGTAATCCTCAACAGTTGCTTCGAGGGACTTAATTCGTGCTCGTAACACGCCCACTTTGCGCTCTCTTTCTTGTAGCTTAGTGAAACCATTTCTCTGGCAGTACATTCGAAGGGAGTGTTCAACTTCCGCCACCTTTCCTTTTAATTCGCCATTCTGACTTTGGCTTTGCTCCAGACTTTGAATAGTGTCATCGTACAATTTTTGCATCTCTAACAGTCTCTCCTGGCTACTCATGGACTTTCTTTTCCATACGGCGACGCTTTCTCTCTCATGATGGACAGCTTGTTTTCCCTTGCTGATTTCTTGCCTGAATCTTTCCTTTTCTTGGTCAATGGCCTTCTTGGAGGACCGTTTTTCTTCCTCCATGGCCAACCGGCAACTTTCTATCTCTTTCTCGATCGCTCTCTTGCTAATTTGTCGTTCTTCTTCCACCAAACGGATACCATCCATCCTTTCTCTTTCCACGGCTATGAATTGACTCCGGCCGGCCTTCTGTATTTTTGCTTGTAGTAGAAGGGCATCTTTTTTATAAAGAGCATTCTTATCGCTCAAATCTGCATTTAATCTCTTCAACTGCCTAATGATCCCGTCCCGTTCATCAACCTCTAAACTTGCCTTATAGAGCTCGCTCGCATGTTGAGTCTGTTGGATGCCCATTTTCTTTTTAATTTCTTCGAGTTCATTCCTTAAGATGTCAGCTTCAGACGGTACCACCCTTGTAAGCTCTTCGAGTGACACTGATGGTCCTTGATCAGATTTGGGAATCACATTATTAACCCTCAAACGTCTCCAAAGATCATAGTCTAAGGTAGTCATGTGCTCGGTATCTCCTTCCACCCTGATCCGGTAACAATGGTCCCAAGACCTCATAATGGTCTGAATTTTTCCTTTGAACTCCCCTTTTAAAAGAAATTCAGTTTGGCTTAACCCGGTGGTATTGGGAATGAACTGTCGTGATCCGAACTGTCGAGATACTAAAAGCGGAGCATAGGCGATCCCTCCGTGCAATCCCAACATCATCAGCCAGTTGAAATCACCACAACTGTATAGAAAATAATTAACTTTACCGAGCCATGGGACCCTCCATGCTATGTCTTCGTCTTGAATGTTCCTGAAGAAACTAGTCCACATTTTTTATTTCAAATCCTCTCGCCATTCCTTTACTAAGTACTCCCGTAAAGGCGAAAAACCTTGGAAGGACATCCCTGGCAGGACCCTCGTCGATGTCTTCCACATGTGACTCTGAATCCATACTTGTAACAGCTGTGCGCATCCTCAAAAACGTCCTTCTTCATGTTTCCAGCTAGCATTTAAGGAGATGAAAGTCTCGGCCAAGATTGCTGGTACTGGGTTTGCTTTCCGTTTTACCCGCTCAAACAAGTCCAGAATGGCTATGTCAATGTTCCCGAGTACTCTTGGAAAGATCACCAAGCCATATATTCCTAAGGCGAACAGGTCCATTTTCTTTGTCTCGTCTGGATGTGTCGGTATGATGTCTCGAATACTTTCCCATGCAAAAACTATATTGTCTCCTCGGATCTGAAGCAGGCCATTAACCCAAACGTCACTCATTCCCGCAAAGGTTTTGAGCTTTGCAGTGTAATTCTGATTCCTCGGAGGCTTCGCGTAGATCCAATCTTCCTGAATGTTCTTCTGGTTAAGTAAAGCAGTGTATTCTTCTACTGTAGGCATCATGTCTTGCCCATTGAAGGTGAAGCAGCAAAAAGCCAGATTCCAGAACTGGACTATAGCTCAGAGTAGGGGCTGGTTAACCCGAACATATAATAGCTGTGCAATGTCGCCATAACTATCGCAGAACAAGTCTTGTAGTCTTCGGTCCCATCTTTCCCAAATGCTTTGAAGATCCCATAAGTTGTTCTGTTGGAGACTCACATAGGTGTACCCTGCTATTACGTGTTCATTCGGCGAACTGTCCCCTTGGGTTTTCTGGTTGACCTCTGACCAATGTCTAACTGACAAATTAAGCTCTTCTTTCCTAAGACACCTTTTTTCCATGGTGAAAGACTTTCTGATCGGACAAACCACTTGATCCAGTACCTTTATGTGATGCAAATGTATGATGTATAAAAAAAACAAAAACGAAAAGAAAACAAGTCAGTGCCAGATAAAATTAATAAATATATAAATAAAAGGACAAAATTAAACAGAATAAACACACAAAACAACCCTATTTATCCCGTCTAAAACCTAAGGTTATCCACATGGCTCTAAATGGGTAGGTTTCTATGTATTCTCTACATGCAGTCTTGGTTCTAGGAGGTACCCGAATTGTCCTTGCTGTCCTCTACTAAGAGTAGCAAGGCCCCCGATCATCACCCATTATAGGCTCCTTTCAACCGGGTTCAATTCAGGGGGACCCATTCGCTTATGCCCGTACGAAGAAACGATATCCTTACGAAAGCATAAGGTACTCGAGCCCCGAAGGTACTTGCTAGGCCCATACGGGAGAACGATATCTCCACGAAAGCATTAGCGTTTTCCCCCCACTTAAAAAAATGGGTTTATATGCCATATTTTAAATGCGTTAAAATAAACGTGCAATTATAACCGAATGTTAATTTAATAGTCACTTTAATCCTGAATTTCTAATATTAATAAAGCGGTAATTATTTTAAAAGCTTGACTCTCATTTGTTTTTGAAAAATAAAAAATTGTCCCCAGCGGAGTCGCCATCTGTAGCGATGTCTTTTTTTCGCTAAAAACGTGGATTTTCGAAGGTGTTTGTGATTTTTCAGATATAAAATATTTATTTCCGTAGGGGTTTTGAAAATATCATATGTTATTAAAAATTGGAGTTGCCACCGGCCACTTAGGTAGGCCGGACACCATAAAACCAGAGATTTAAAAATTATTGGGTTCGGGAGTCGGTTACGGATGGGGAAGGATTAGCACCCCCACACCGCCCAAAATTGGTACTTTAATAATTACCGCTTTATTAATATTAGATTTTCCGGATTAAAGTGACGATTAGTTTAAAATTTGATTTAAGGGCCCCGTTATCCGAGAGTAAACGCCCAGCCACTATCACTACGCCTGATACTGGCCCCGTTTACGCTCGGATAAAAAGGCACCGCATTGACAATTTATATCTCGATATGCAATATTAGTGGCAAAATATAAAACATGGCAAATAGTTTAAATGCAATAAATATTAACATGACAGAATACTAATCTAACATAAATAAAATACGTAATTAAAACACACATATACATATCAAGCTTAATAGTAGATAAAAACAAATTTAACATGTCACAATAACAAGGCATGAATAAATACATGTATGGACAAAAACATATATTTCAAGAAGGCATACATATTGGAAATAAAACACATTTCAACACATATAGAGCAATATATTATACATAAAAAGAAAATATACTAACACGTAACCTAAAAGCCAAGAGAACATACAATACGTACTAAAATACAAAACATGTTGTGTACGAGCCGACTAGAACATAATATGCGTAATACGAATAACCGAACAAATACATAAAGATACATAATCATCATAAACTTAGCACACATATACATGTAAACATAAAAATACAAGGCATATACGAGGGATATATAATAAGGCAAAAGACTACATCAACATATACGATTATAATACGAACATGAATATTTACATGGAAACAGGACTGAAATGAAAAGAAATAAACATCAGTGGCAGAAATTAAAGGACAATAATATGCAATTTAAGGACGAAAATGCAAATAGGACCGAACTTGAAAGGACTGAAAATGTAATTAGACCAAGGGGCAGACCCGAAGTGAAAAATCCAAAAACGCGGGATAGTTAAAGGGGTAATTTTACCATTTAAAAACTGATTCGATGTAATTTAGGGACTAGATTGCAATATTTTGAAATACAAGAGGGACTAGAGTTGTAAATATCCCCTGCGGCGAGACACAAACGAAAATATTGAAAGCGCGGGGGGATTTATTACGTAATTCGCCCATTTCACAAAATAAAAATACCTATAAAACGTATTTTTTGGCCTGAATCAAATTTTCCTCATTTCGTTTCATTTTCAGTTTTTACAACAAGCCTCATTCTTTCATTTTTCTCTCAACCTCATCCCATGAACCCAGAATCCGGCGGCCGACCGCCGTCTTCTCTGCCGCCGCTAGCCGGCGCCGGCGACCCCCAAAAAACACACCAAAATGAACCTTACCTTACCCTCGACAAGAATCCGAACTTGGATTCAGAGAAAAAGCCTCTATTCGTCCTAGATCTAAGAAATACGAAACGAAAAAACCCTTTTTTTTGTATTCAACCCCAAAACAAAACCAAAAAAGGGTCTCCCACTCCTTTCAGTTCACCATATTCGGCTTGGGAAAGCCGAAGAGGCTTATCAATGGTGAGGGGAGATCCACAGATGACGATGGTAACGACTCTAAACCTTTCTTTTTTTTATTTACTACGTATCTATTTTTTGTATGCATGCAACAAAGTAAAAAAAGAGAAGATTATTACCACTGAAGACTGGTTTTTTTGTATTTTTTCTTTCGACTACAACTTGGCTGTTACAAAATGCTTGTTTCATACATATATGCATGTCTTTGGGTTTGGTACAAGTAATATAATATCTATTTTCAGATCTGGACTGATTACTGACATAATCTTTCTTTTCTTGTGTTTTGACATGTCTGAGCGCGATGGTTGGGGACCGGCATGGTGGAAGCATGGTGGCGGTGTGGGGGTTCTGTCTTCGGCCAGAGGTGTTCTCGGCCGTTGGATCAGATCTGATCTAACGGCCGGGCTGGCTTGAAGGATGAACGGCCCAGATGAAGCCTCGATCGGTGAAACGGCTCCAGATCGTGCCACGTGGGGCTCAACAGTCGAGGTGTTATAGCGCGTAGGGCTCACGCACGCGTGGGATATCGAAGAGTCTGCGCGTGGCACTCGAACGGTCCAGACGTGTAGTGCGTGCGGCCGGCCAGATATTTTATCCCTGCTTGATCGTGGCCGTTGGATCAGATCTTGATCCAACGGCCCATAGTTATCTGCACCAAAAAATAATTAGGATTAAATAGGGCTTTGGGTTTGGGCCAACCGGGCCTTGTAATAATAACTTCAGACTTGTAATGGACTGGCAATTTATTCATTTTTTTTTAACATGTTTTTGGATTTTCATTTTATATTAGCCCAATAATATTAATATTAGTTATAACAAAAATTAGTAATAATAATATACATACGATAATACATACGTATATACCTATGCAAACATTAATTAATATAACATACTAGCATACGTACATATACAATCATACACATAATTAACATAACATCTACACACATTATCCATAAAAACAAATACGCTCGTACTAACTATAGATACATGCGTGACACGCATACCGTTAATACGTATACATACATAGTTTATAATATACATGCACACATATATTAATAACACTCATGCACATAATAAACATATAATATAATATAATACAATGTATACATGCAACACTAACATACTAATAATTATACTAATATGTATTTACAGACCAGATAAAAATGAGTGATTACAGTTGTAAATATTAACTATCAAAGGCTTTGTATATCATGTTTTGGGTGGTTGCTTGATAATGGTTGGATTTGTTTAAATGGCATGGTTGATAGCTCGAATGACCTAGATGATCTAAATAGCTATTAGAGTTGTTGTGATGGTATAGTATGGTGACTTGTTGTGTTTGCGAAGATAGCATATGCTTGAACTTTCATGTGGTTTTAAACCCTAGGTGGTATATCATAATTTGTTTTATTAATTAATCATAAGTATAGATTGTTGCATTTCTAGGAGGAAATTTGTATATCACGCTTTTTCCATGAAATTTGTAATTTCGAATAGTTATAGAGATCTAAAAAGTTCAACCAAATATGCTCTACATGTAAAAGTTGGCAATCAAATGATAGGCTTATAGCATTTGATCTATTCTATGATAATCATCCTAGTTAAATCTAGTTATTCAATGATTAAATAACTTGTTAGATTCAATTGTATGTTTAGTGATCCTTGATTTGTTTGGTGGCCTTAGACTAATTCACATGAATGTTTGTTCTTCAAGGATCTTAGTGGTGTATCCTTGCCTTGTCTGAATACTAGCTTGTTAGACAAGTTAGTTGTCTACTTCTAGAATAGCTTTACTTTCTAGTCTTGAGTTGGGGTATTACAACTTCTCCTCTAGACTTGTCTAGAACTACAGACTCAGATTTTATTATGGATCTAGTTATAACCGCTTGTCTTGAGGATTTCCATCCACTTATGCCTTTGATATCTTGAATATCAGATATCTAACTAGCATTAAAGTATCCTTCTAAATAGTAGGATCTCTTGAATAATGTAATTCATAATCTCGAGTATATCTAAGATATCTCAATACCATCACAATCAAATTTCTAATGGTTTTTACCTGGATTGCTTGTGAATCTACTTAAACTGCTCACAATAAAAGCAATATCTGGTTTAGTGCAGTGCATGAGATACATTAGACTGTCTATGACACTTGCATATTCCACTTGGTCAACATTTTGACCTTTATTCTTGGATTGATGTTGACTCGTGTTTATTAGAGTTCTTGCTATATTAGAATCATCCTTGCCAAATTTATCAAGAATTTATCCACATAGTGAGACTAAATCAATATGAGATTTGTATGTGACCATTTGATTTGGATGTCCAAATTCATGTCATATAGTCTCATATCTTTCATGTCAAATCTTGAATTTTACATGTCTTTGGTACGTTTTACCATTTCATTGTTACTTATAACAATGAGTATGTCATCAACATACAGACATAGAATAATATATCCAATGTCAGTAATTTTGACATATACACATTGTCACACTCACTAATCTTGAAGTCATTTTTCTTCATGAAACTACCGAACTTCTCATGTCATTGCTTTGGTGATGAGGTTGTTACCTTTGCAAGACACCCCCACATTTTAAGTACTTGTAGGAAGAGTTTATTTCCTTCCATAACTCATATGGTGTCTTATCTCTTCAACTTTGAGGAACCTTATTTAAAAGGTAATTAGCTGATAAAACAACTTCCCCCACATGTTAGTCACATTTTTGAAGTTGTAGTTCTTTTCAGAAGTCACCTTCAAAATTTTAGTACCAACATTACTCATACAGAGCTTCTCCTCATCTTATGGCAATTGAACTATTTCCCATGAAATTTTACTTCTTGAACACACCGCCTAATTTGAGGTGTGAAGTCATTTTTGACTTCCACTACGTTTGTCATGGTAATATTTGTCTTAGCAATATTTACCTTAATAGCATTTGAAGGTGGTAACAATATTTACCTTATTCTCTCTAATCATAGGAGGATCACCTTTCAGATATTTGACCAGGTTTATCATTGTCAAATATGCAACATTTTTTGTTGCTATATTTGAAATTCTTTTCAATGAATTTCACTAATTTTTACATTGTGTCACAAAGACACAATCCAAAACCAAAGTATTAGGAATATGTTAAACGTCGGGAATTTAGTCAGAGACTAAAACCAGAAACAAAAACATAATTTCTAACTTTTGTTAGACAACGGAGATTTAGTGAACTAAACCCCAAAATAAAAGTTCACACAGTCTTAATAGAAAGAACAATAATAAATAGTGCACCAAGTATGCAACTTATGAAAGAGAGGTGGTGCAATAGGCAGGCTTAAGTACCAGGTCTCTCAAAGAACCAATCATAGACACGCACTTTCAAATTGTCTTTCAATCACCTGTTTATGGATTCTATTCTTGAAATCATTCCAAGCATGAGTGATCAATTAAAATCACTGCTTTTGTTTCACAACAATTTGGAATCTTCCAGTTATGGTCCAATGACCTTCACGATTCTTTATCCATTTTTAAACACTATGCACTTCATAGCATGCATCAGAATAGTCTTTAAGAATTTAATTTTGACATAGAGAACAAAGTTCTTCTATGCTTTAATTCAAGACCTCGGTCAAAATTAGCGCTTTGAATTTGGTAACCAATGTTACTTCCAGAAATAAATTCACCAATTTATTTCAAGATTGAATCATTCTAGATTCCTACGAAATTAAATCCATCGATTTATTTCCCTTAATATCAATTAGAATCAATGCATGATTCATCGAAAAAGGGAGAAGATCTTCTTATTTCCCTTAATATCAAATTAAATCCAATTTTATTCTCCATCTTTACCCATTGAATTTATGCATCAAAGTTTCCATATAATCACAATTTTCCAACAACTTATTTTTCACAAGATTGAAAAAGGAAGAAGATCTTCTTCATGTCTCCTTTGTTTATTTTGATTTTTTGGTGCAATTTCATAATTTTACATCGAGTTTAGTGTTAGAAGCAATGACTAACATTTCTGAAATTTTATCGATTCGTTTATGGACTATGATGCTAAGTTAGGGACTGGAGGTTTGAAGAGGTTCATGCGGATCTAGGTAAGATTAGATGTGTGACTACCCTGAATCAAAAAAGTAATTTTCGATCAAAGTCAAACGGATAGGGTCGAATATTGTGCCATTACCAAGGAGAACTCTCAAATAGAACCTTATTGATCAACCAAGCATGGGTTATAAACATTAATCATCTCACTTGTCCAATTCTCCTTAATCTATTTACCCGAATGCCCACAAAGTTACGCTCAACAAGGTTCCTTCATATTGAATTACGCACATTCCCAAATCAATAGTGGACCACCAGATCGACCAATTGAAGGAGTAAGATGAGAAGAGAATTACAATAGAAGAAAGAAAGGCTATTTAGGCTATAACCATGCATTTCAAACACCGTGCATATCATCCAAAACATACACATGTTTTATCTTGTTAATTAAGATTACCTAAATAGTTCATACGGCCTTTGTTGCCTATGCGGTCCGGCAGATTCGGTATGCCGGAAAAAATTTTAATTTTGGCGCTTTGATTACTATATAAAAACCTCACGGTTTGATAACTTTTATCAACAGATTCATGTTTTTAGGATTTTTCAATCCCTAAGGCTTTTCACTCTGGAACAACCATTATTCCTCTGCCAAAAATGATATGCTATCTTAACCGCATGTTCATCATGTCAACTATTAACATATGATTATCAAAAGCTTACCGCAACAAACACATGATTAATGCTTAACCATCAATTGTAAGAACTTGTTAAAATAGATTAACATATTAATCGCGACTAGATTCAATTTCTACGTTTCGAACAAATATCACATACTCGTCAAAACAAAAAAGGTAAAACATGCATCTCATACAAAAACATCATCCTAGTATTTAAGTCCAAATTCGTATCGTACAAGTGGCTCTGATACCATTGTTTGGAAACGCTGGTACACCCCATGGCGCAGTGGAAAAATTATTTGGCGTAATCCTCCAATGATCCATGTACAAGGGACGAATTCGGGGTGATAAAGGATGAAACATTACCTTAATAAATCTGGAATCTAGAAATCCATAAAGAATTTGGAATAACCAAATTGAATTCGAGTCGTCACAATAGCGTTCTGACCTCTACGCAGTCCACCCGAATGAAATGAACAATATTTTCTCTTCTCTAACTATTAGAGAGGTTTTTCAAAAACGAGGGATGAATGGCTACTAGACCTTATGCCTTTATATAGCATTTAAAAACCTAATTCTAATTAAATTTATATTCTTAAATATACAATATATTTAACCAACTATAATTAAATATGTAGAATCTGATTCTATTTTAATTAGGTTTCTTTTAGATATATATATATATACTTTAATATATTTGATAATTACAATAACTTATCAAATATTAACATATATATATAAACGAAATTATTCATAATTACAATAATTATAACAATTTTAGTTTCTCACTAATTACGTGTACAACAAGTTTGTACACATGCTATCTAATCGATATTTGTTCGTTTCAATCATAAGGTGTGACCCGTGTAGGTTCCTGTAACGTTAGCAATAATATCCAGAACAATTCTAATATTACAAGCAATGAGTGACGTCTAGCAATACATCATTGTTACCTAAGCTACATGAAATCCTGATTCGATTTAACCTTTTTTCCATGATTAACTTCTTTTATGTATTTCATCCTTATGTCCTCATATCTAGATTGGACACAAGTCATGGATTAGTCACACTTGTACAGTCCATCTAATGTTTCTTGATATCTTGAGTAAACTATTATAAACGAATAATTATGATATCTCATATCAATTTATTCGAGCATGGCCATGCATTTTCTAGTCCCACTCAATCAAGTGGCCTATGATATTACTCCTATTATGTAGGAGGGACAAATCCTATCTTGATCAACCATATTTCGCTACATGGATTATGACATATCCAATATCAGTCTTTATAGTGTAGTCAGTTGCGACACACGTTTGACCGTATCAAAATATGTCACTCGTGATATTGAAATAATGATGATCTCAAGTTTGAGGATCATACATTTAGTTATCATCATAAGCAATGTTGTGACTGTCACATAATAATCCAAGAAACATGCTCATAGTGGGTCAATCCAGTATGTTGTTCCCTAACACGTACTTATGTATTGATTTTGACATCTCCATGTCAATGACAACACTTTGTCATCAATCAACATATTAGTCTTAATACATTATTGTTGTCCAAGCCCACAATAATTCTTGAGTAAGTACATTCAAGAATAACTATATTATTCTAAGGACTTTAATTCAGTTTATTTATAGATACACGGAATAAGATTAAAATAATAATAATGGTTTTATATTAATAAACAAGATAAAATAAGTATGTCTTTTACAACCATCTCATGATTGGTTTTTGGGCATACTCTAACATAAAGTATAAAAAGTAACATAAATGAGAAACTCAAAATTTAACTTAAATCTAATAACCCTAAATTGACCTCAAGTACTTACTAAAATTAGGATTTGCACTTTACACCAAAAATTGAACTTGACTTAAGCATGAAAACACTAATTAAACACTTAATCCTTCAAAAACTAAACCCTAAATCAATTTAGATCCATAAAACCTACATTTTAATCCTTGAAATTCATTAACATATCTCTTGCAAAACCATGAAATATTGGTATCGAAAGAAACATAATTCAAAAAGGAACAACTATTTCGTGTTCAAACCATAAATATAAGTAATCTACGAAGAAAAATCAAAACAAAATCCTTATCTTGGTGTTCTTGTTGCTTACGGTTAAACTTTTATATTTGTCATTCTTTCATGCCATCAATACTAAAAATATCCTTTAATAGCAAAATGATTATTTTGCCCTTTGATATAATGAATCCATACCATGCCACGTGTTACTATCTTAAATCTAATGGCTTAGATTTAATCTTGAGTTAGTAGTTTACAGCTTTGCCCTTATAAGAAAATTAAGTTACAATCTTGTCCCTTTTTAATCCAATGGCTAAGATTTAACATGGCATTTATCTTAAATTCAATGGTTCAAATTCTTCCAAGAATCCATCCTCTTAATCCAAGGCTCATATTATCCTAGAATTAGGAAATGACATATTTGTCCCTATATCTGATGGCTATAATTAATTCTTGATTTATCTATTCGATCTAGTTATTCGAAAATTTCTAAAACTTTAACAATTAATTTATTTGAACAAAAATCCAGGATCAACCTTGTAATTTCATTTCCAACACATTTCTCATAGGTAAATTATTTATTTATGAGATAAAAATTATTTTTGAGAAAATTACCATTTAAAGACACAAACTTTTCTAAAGTTTGCACTTTAGAAGCCAAACTTTCATTTTATTCATTCACTTTACCTCTAGACATCAAACTTTCACTTTTGTCATTTTAGTCACTTACGAAATTTTGGGGTATTATAGTCTCTTTCGACCATGCATGAATCGGGATCCCACCAACATAGAGCCAAGCTCGTCGATCCATTCCCTCGACTTCCAATGACCAGTTTCAACCTTTATGAACCATTCATTCAGGACCTACTTCTCCAAAGTATCTCGTCTTATGTCCGTATTATCTAACATCAACAAACCATGTGAACCTGCAATTCTCATTATTGAAAATCCTTTCAGGTTTGCCAATTGAAACTTGTTCAAATATTCTGCCAAGTTTCGAGATCGAGGAACCCATCCAACCGCTCATCGGTTTAACATATTCAATTTCTCTCCATCCACCACACCAGTGACTAATTTCCTACACTCCTTAAGATTTGTAGATTCCTTCTCCCCTTTCTCAACCAAATTATAATGTCAATTTGTTTATCTTGCAAATAAACCTCCCTTTTGCACCTCCAGAAGGATAGATTGGCCTTTCGTTATGCCATGGATACCCTCAATTTTGCCTCATAGATCCAACATCTGTGTAACCTTTCCATAAAACACCTAGCATCCATCTCCGAACACATCCGCACGAAGTAAAATCACTACCCATCTAGTGTCTTTTTCTTTAGAACAAAACATCAACAACTACCCCATGCCTATCAAAGACCTTCTAGAGCCCATTCCAATGTATGGACGACGAAGTATTCGATATAAAAGGGTCCCTACTCGATCAATTGTGTTGAAATATTTTATTTTGATATAAATTAAATGAAAACGTTTTAGGACTTAAATTAATTTACAAAAATATTTCAAAAGTCCATTAACTTGAAAAATATGTTTGAAAGCTTTTAAAAATGTTTTTGACTCAAACAAATATTTTCAAGTAATTTAAAAGTCCCCAACGACTAGTTTTCCAGCGGCTAGTTTTCCAACGGTTTCCACACTATAAATACAAGCCAAATACACTTGAAGAAGAAGATGATGGACATCCAAGCTTAAAGATCAAGATAGTAGAGTTTTTTATTGTCTTATTTTGTAATCTCTTGTAAATTGTTTAGTCCAATCCTAGTGAGCCAAAATGTGTAAACACCCACCTAGAGAGGTAATTAGTTTACATTGTCAAAACCTCGTAACTAAGGGATAGGTTGTAGTTGATCCTTATAAAAAAACTAGGGAGAGAATTCTATCTTAGCCTGTGAAAAGATAGGGATGTAAAGTTACCCCTTGAACCCGTAAAAAGAGAAGAATTCATTGTTAGTGAATTGGGAAAACCTTAGTGTGGATGCTAAGGTAGTGGATGTAGACCTTGGTTAGAAGGTCAAACCACTCTAAAATCGATCGTGTCAAAATGTTCATCTTTTTCGATTTTTGTTTTCCAGTTTCCAAAGAAACCTCTACACCCTTCGTCAGTGCTATTTTCAGTTGAAGACATCGAGCCTTTCAATTGGTATCAGAGTGAGACTCAAATCGACGGTCTAACAGCCTTTGAGCAGATCTTAGGAGTGCTCAAACCATTTCTACATCAACCGACTTTGAAGAGCTAAAAATATCGACATTAAGCTCAAAGATTCAAAGATGAACCATCAACCTCCTCTCATTTGCGAAGGTGACATGCTCACATATTAAAGATGGGTAACCTCTAAGCTTAATCTATTCGATTATATAATTTGGTTACTTATTTTTAATAAATTTTTGAATGTTTATGCAAACTTGATTGTTAAAACCATTTTAGTGCATAACATTCTTTGAAGCTTTGTGCATGTGTTTTAAATATGTTTTATTCATATTAATGCATAAAGTTTTCTAAAAAAAAGTCTTGGATAAATTGAATTTCATGGATTTTTAAATTTGATCATTTTATTGAAGTTCAATAAATTTCTTAAGTGTCAAAGTATTTCGAGTTAAATTTAAAATGGAATGCATTTATTAAGGCATGGTTTTTTTTCAACATTTTTTTTACTTTACTCTCCATTGTTATTTTGAACCTTAAATAATTTTGAATTATTTTTTATATAATAAAAAGGGGAAGAGATAAGTTCAAAATTTTTAATTTGAAACAGAAAAATGGGAGCTTTAAATATATTTTTTAAATATTCTTTTTTCTAAAATTATTTTTCTAAGGGGGAGATTTTTAAAAATAATTTTCCAAGTTGTTTCGTTATATCAAAAAGAGGAGATTGTTGAGATATTTGATTTTGATATAACTTAAATGAAAAATGTTTTAGGACTTAAACTAGTTTGCAAAAATATTTTAAAAGTCCATTAACTTGAAAAATATGTTTGAAAGCTTTGAAAAATATGTTTGACTCAAACAAATATTTTCAAGTAATTTAAAAGTCTCAAACGGCTAGCTTTTAACAGCTAGTTTCCAGCTACTAGTTTCCATTCCACACTATAAATATAAAGCCAAAAACACTTGAAGAAGAAGAGGACGAACATTCAAGCTTAAAGATTAATAAATCAGAGTTTTTGTTATCTTATTTTGTAATCTCTTGTAAATTCTTTAGTCCTATCCTAGTGAGTCAAAATGTGTAAACCCCCACCTAGAGAGGTAATTAGTTTACATTGTCAAGACCTCGTAATTGAGGGATAGGTTCTAGTTGATCTTTATAAAAAAAACTAGGAAGAGGGTTCTATTTTAGGCAGACTGATGATGGAACTTTATATGATGTCTGTGAGCGTTTCAAGGATCTATTGAGAAGATTCCCCATGTATAGATTCCATACTTGGACCCAGATGAAGCATTTTATAACGAACTCAATGCTCATGCTAGGACTGTGGTTGATGCTTCGGCAAACGGATCTTTGGTAGACAAGAATTACACAGAGGCATTTGACATTCTTGAAAGGATTGCCACTAATGATCTCCAATACCATACTACTAGATTAGGAACTAGAACAAAAGTCGTTGAAAAATTAGAGCTTGATGCATTGTCATCTGCCAATGCTCAAATTTCCAACCTCACTAATATAGTGAAAATAATGCAAAATCCTACTGATATCCAAGAAGTAAAGGCACTGGAACCATTATGTACAATTTGTGGAGAGGATCATAACATAGAAGAATGCCATCAAACCCTAAATTGGTAATTTTGTTGGTAATTTTAATCGTAATTTTAAACCATATTCTAATACCTATATTGCAGGTTGGAAGCAGCATCCGAACTTTTCTTGGGCAAACCCAGGAGGTAACCAATTTAGTGCCAACCGTCAGAATGGCAATACACCGTTAGGTTTTAACCAGAATTTGATACCGTAAAGAGCTCATAATAATTTCCATCTAGGGCAGAGATCTACCTAGGGGAATACCTTAACGAAGTATATAGAGCAAAACAAAGCAATTATCTAGAGTTTAGCATCATCTATGCGAAACTTGGAGGTCCAACTAGGACAGATTGTCAATGCACCCGTAATAGACCCCAGGGAAATTTGCCAAGCGATATGGGGCATGTTTAGCAAAAAAAGAGAGAACAATGCAAAGCAGTCACTTTTTGGAGTGGAAAACAATGCAATAATGAGACACTTGTCAAACAACCAACTATTTGCCAAGACGAGAAGTTGATGTCAGTAGATGAATCCAAAGAAACATAGAAGAATGAGGCAAGAACTGATGATGCCAAACCTCATTCTAATGCCAACACCACTTTGGCAGAACCAACATTCATTTACCTGCCACCACCTTTTCCACAAAGGCTCCAGAAACATAAGCAAGACCAGCACTTTAAGCGTTTCTTGGAAGTTCTTAAACAGCTGCAGGTTAACATTTCATTAGTGGAAGCTCTCGAACAAATACCAACTATGTCAAATTCATGAAGGACATCTTGTCCAAAAGGAGGAAGCTAGATGAGTTCGAGACAGTCGCTCTTACTGAAGGATGTAGTGCAATGATAACCAATAGATTGCCACCAAAACTGAAAGATCCTAAAAGTTTTACTATTCCTTGTAGGATTGGCAATATATTCATGGGTAATGTATTATGGGAATTGGGAGCCAGCATCAATCTGATGCCAATGTCAATTTTCAAGAAACTCAATATTGAAGCAATGCCTACCACAGTAACACTCTAGCTCTTATGCACATCCAAAGGGTAAGATTGATGATGTGTTGGTAAAGGTAGATCAATTTATATTCCCAGCTGATTTTATTATTTTAAAATGAGGCTGATGTTAATGTCCCAATCATCTTGGGAGGATCATTCCTTTCCACATGTAGAACTTTAACTGATGTACAAAAAGGTGTGCTTACTATGCGCATGAATGACCAACAAATTACGTTTAACGTGTTTTCAACTTTTAAGTGTGCATATAAACCTAAGGAATGCCAAGCTGTTGAGCTAATAGAGTCCATTTTTCATGTGGAGTCAGCAAAGTTTTGCTAGGACTCAGATAATGATGCCATGGAGCTGGATGGTGAAGATATTGTTGGAAAACGCTGGTACACCCCATGGCACAACAGAAAAATTATCCGGCGTAATCCAACAGTGATCCATGTACAAGGGACAAATCCGAGGTGATAAAGGATGAAAAATATTACCTTAGCCAATCTAGAATTCCCAGCGAGTATAGGAGAATCCAAATTGAATCTGACTTGTTATAGCAGCGTTCCGACCTCTACGTAGTCCACACGAATAAAACGAACAAATTTTTTCCTTCTCTAACTGTTAGAAATGATTTTCGAAAAGGCATATTTTGGCTGCTAGACCTTATGCCTTTATATAGCATTCAAAAACCTAATTCTAATTAAATTCGAATTCTTTAAATATACAATATATTTAACCGACTATAATTAAATATGTAGAATCTGATTCTACTTTAATTAGGTTTCTTTTAGATATATATATATATATATAGTATTTGATGATTACAATAACTTATCAAATATTAATATATATATATATATATATATAAATAAAATTATCCATTATATAACAATTTCGATTTCTCACTAATTACGTGTACAACAAGTTTGTACACATGCTATCTAGTCGATATTTGTTCGTTTCAATCATAGAGTGTGACCCTTGTAGGTTCATATGACGTTAGCAGTAATATCTAGAACAATTCTAATATTAAAAGCAATGAGTGACATCTAGCAATACATCATTGCTACCTAAGTTACATGAAATCGTGGTTCGATTTAACATTTTCCTGTGATTAACTTCTTTTATGTAATACATCCTTTTGTCCTCATATCTAGATCGGACACAAGTCATGGATTAGTCACACTTATATAGTCCATCTAATGTTTCTTGATATCTTGAGTAGATTATTATAAATGAATAACTATGATATCCCATATCAATTCATTCGAGCATGACCATGCATTTTCTAGTCTCACTCAATCAAGTGGCCTATGATATTACTCCTATTATGTAGGAGGGACAAATCCTATCTTGATCAACCATATTTCGCTACATGGATTGTGAAATATCCAATATCAGTCTTTATATTGTAGTAAGCTACGACACACGTTTGACCGTATCAAAATATGTCACTATCGATGTTGAAATAATGATGATCTCAAGTCTGAGGATCATACATGTAGTTATCACCATAAGCAATGTTGTGACTGTCACATAATGATCCAAGAAACATGCTCATAGCGGGTTAGTCCAGTATGGAATTCCCTAACACATACTTATATATTGATTTTGACATCTCCATGTCAATAACAATACTTTGTCATCAATCAACTACATATTAGTCTTTAATGCATTATTGTTGTCCAAGCCCACAATAATTCTTGACTAAGGACATTCAAGAATAACTATATTATTCTAAGGACTTTATTATAATTTCAGTTTATTTATAGATACACAGAATAATACTGAAATAATAATGGCTTCTTCTTAATGAACAAGATAAAATAAGTATGTCTTTTTACAACCATCTTATAAAATAACTATACTCCAACAAATATGATGAGCTAAGAATCTGAAGAACCGACCATGTTGAACGAGGTAATGAGTTATTTCGGGAGGCCTGGGCCACTTGAGTTGGATGGCAGAGAAATCAAGGCACACAAACTATCAATTGAGGAGCCACCATAAATAGAACTAAAACCTTTGTCAAGCCACCTCAAATATGCTTAATTGGGTGATGACTCAACTTTGTCAGTAATCATTGTTGTCGATTTGACTGATGACCAGGAGGAAATATTGTTGGAGACACTAGGCAATTGTAACGACTAAAAAACATTCGATATATGAGAAATTTAATTTTAAATAAAAATGTGGTTTCAGGAGGGGAATTTTAGAAAAGTTTGTGTTTTTAAATCAAGACTTGGAGTCGCCACCAGTTATTCAAAAGGGTATACCGGACACCGTAAAATAGAACGAGAGATTTTAAAAACTTGGGTTCAGGAATCGAGTACGGATGGGGAAGGGTTATCATCCCCATACCGCCCAAAATTGGTACCTAATGGATTTGTATCATAATTATTAAGAAAAATAAGAATTTAATTTTAATTCCTAAGAATGCATGTATGCGTGACCATACAAAATTAAACAACGTAACCCGTAATCCCGATACCAAAAGAGATGACGCCCAAAAGTTTGGGACGACACTTCCACTGAATATTGAGATGTCGATAAATTAAACATGACATTTTAATAAGTATGAACAAATAGAGCCACCACTCTTTTTAGAAATCAGACACCCGATTCCCTATTTTTTATTATACCCCTTTTCGAAGTGGTAAGAAAGACCGGTGCCGTTCATCAGCGCACCTCCCTCAGCCACCATGTAAGGTGGCGACCCGAGATGAAAGGTATAAAAACCCTAGCTTTCCCTTCTTTTTTTTGATTTGAAAACTAAAAAATAGAAGAAAAGGAGAAGAAGAAAGTACCTCTGAAAAATTCTCTTTTTTTGTATTGATTCATAATCTGAGTACAAACGAAATTTACTATATCATATATACTAGATTTTCTTTGTTTACAAGATCAAGCAAATTAAATGTTTTTACTGTGGCTGAGATATTGATTCTGACATTCCCCTATTTTTTATTATTTCTTCGGATTATGAGTGATCCGGTGGCAGTGGATTTTCTGGCAAAGAGGGGAACCGCTGATGATGACTGAGCGACGACGTGCAGCTCCAGATGACGACGTGAGATGTGTGGAAGATGAACGGTTGGCTCATGATATCCACGCGGGATCCGAAGAGATGCCAAGCTTCAATCTTGGTCGTTTGATCTGGTTTGATCCAACGGTCCTCATGTGGCTGCTGCAAAGAGAACAATATATTATTAGGGTTTAGATAGGTTTGAGCCAAATCGGCATTGTAAAATATTGGGTTTATGTAAATGGACTAGACTAAATAATTTAATTGGGTTTTATTTCAGATTCCCTTATTAATTATCATTATCTTAACAACATATATGATAATAGTAACAATTAATAACATTAATCATCAACACTAAACTAGTAATAATACATATACAAAGCTGGATAAAAAATAGTGACTATAGAAATCACAAGAAAGCCTTGGGATGGACCCTAGCTGATAATCGAGGGATAAGCCCAACAATCTTCATGAACAAAATTATTCTGGAGGATTACCATGGCAAAACAATCGAGGCCTAGAGGAGACTAAATCCCAGCATGAAGGAGGTAGTCAAGAAATAACTTATAAAATGGCTGGATGTTGGGATAATTTATCCTATTTCTGATAGTTTGTGGGTTAATCCGGTGCAGTGTGTGCCCAAGAAGGGTGAAATAACTGTAGTTCAGAACAACAAAAATAAACTAATCTCTTCGAGGACAGTGATGAGCTGGAAAGTGTGAATGGACTACAGGAAGCTAAATACTGCCACTCGAAATGATTACTTTCCTTTACCCTTCATCGATCAAATATTTGTAGTTAGTTCAAGAAAAACCCTTTGGATCTAATACAAGAATACAAGAAAGGCCGCCTCACAATTATTGATTAGTAGAATTTTTTGTTTTATTCTTTGCTCTTTTTTATCTATATCTAATACTATCGAGTACTATTACTTGTTACTAGACGATTAAGCAATTCCTTAAAAAAGGAGGGCTTACAACAAAAAACAAAACCCCTTGCGCAACTACGAAAAAAAGTAAATTTTTAGATTTCGCATCTAATTGACTTGCGAAAATATGATAATTTCCTTCATGAATTATTATCAACCAACTGTTGCCATGGATTAGAAGGTAAGGTATTTTATTACTTCCTTGACGGCTACTCGGGCTATAATCAGATTGCCATCGCTCTAGAAGATCAAGAGAAACTACGTTCACTTGTCCATATGGGACATTCACTTTTAGAATAATTCCCTTTGGATTGTGTAATGCCCTAACAATGTTTCATCATTGTATGATGTCGATTTTCTCGGATATGATTGAGAACAACTTAGAAGTCTTCATGGATCACTTCTCTGTTTTTGGCAAAAGTTTCGAGGAATGCCTTCAGAGTTTGGAACTTGTTCTACAGAGATGTATTGAAACTAACATGGTCCTGAACTGGAAAAAATGCCAATTCATGGTGAAGGAGGTCATAGTTCTCGGACATAAAGTGAACAAGAAGGGACTGGAAGTACGCAAAGCAAAGGTAGAGGTAATCAAACAATTGCCACCATCCACAAGTGTAAAAGGTATTAGAAGTTTCTTGGGACATGTAGTTTTTGTCGTCCTTTTATTAACAATTTCTCAAAAATTTCTAAACCTTTATGCTTACTTTTGGAATAGAATGCCACTTTTGCATTTGATAATTCTCGTTTGAAAGATTTTCAGGAATTGAAAGAAAGGTTAATTAATTCCCCTATAGTCCTAACACCAGATTGGAATGAGCCTTTCGAGCTCTTGTGCGATGCCAACGACTATGCCGTTGGAGCTGTGTTAGGATAGAGGCATGGCAAAGTTTTCCATACCATCTATTATGCCAGCTGAACATTGAATGAAGCCCCAACTTAACTACACAACAATTGAGAAGGAGTTCCTTACAGTTATCTTTGCATTTGACAAATTTAGATCTTACCTAGTGGGTAGTAAAGTTGTGGTATACATAGACCACTCAACACTCAAATATCTTTTGGCCAAGAAAGATGCCAAGCCTAGACTGTTCTAATAGACACTTTTGTTAAAAGAATTTGATCTCGAGATACGAGATAAGAAGGAGAGTGAAAACCTGGTAGCTGATCATTTTTTTAGATTAGAGTATCACCATGAGGATGGCAATGTTGCTGCCATTAGAGATGAATTCTCTAATGAATACTTGTTTGCAATCAGTACCATGCCATGGTATGCTGACATAGTCAACTGCCAGTTGAGCTATTTGATATGTAGGGGATAGACTTCATGTGTCATTTCCCCCTATTATTTGGTAATTTATACATACTTGTGGCCGTAGACTACATCTCAAAGTGGGTTGAAGCCGTTTCTCTTCCAAAAAATGATGCCAAGGCAGTTGTCAAGTTCCTACACAAGCATATCTTTACCATATTCGGTGCCCCCAGAGCCATCATACATGATGAATGTACCTATTTTAAATGTCATTCAGTCACTAAAGCTCTGTGTAAGTATGGAATCCAGCAAAGAATTGCCACTGCCTGCATTTTCAAACAAATGGCCAGGCAGAAATTTCAAATAAGGAAATCAAGAATATCCTGGAGAAGACTGTGAACCAACTAGGAAGGGCAGGTCTTTGAGGCTAGATGATTCTATGTGGGTATACAGAACATCTTTCAAAACTCCATTAGGAACTTCCCCATCCAAGCTTGTTTTTGAGAAGTCATGCCATTTGCCAGTGAAGTTAGAGCATCGAGCTTATTGGGCAACCAAGCGGTTGAACATGGAATGGAAGACTGCAGGTAAGAAACGATTGTTCGATCTAAATGAATTAGAGATGTTTCAAGCACAAGCCTATGAAAATGCGAAGCTTTATAAAGAAAAAAACAAAGAGGTGGTATGACAACATAATTTTGCCAAGACAGTTTGAAGTATGTAAAAAAGTTCTGTTGTTCAATTCGAGGCTTAAAATATTTCTAAGAAAACTTAAATCCAAATGGACAGACCCATTTGAAGTAGTCAAGCCTTATGCTCATGGAGCAATAGATATTAATGACTTTAAAATAGGGATAACATTCAAAGTAAATGGCCAGAGATTGAAGCATTATTGGGAACGAAGTCATAGAAATGCCAAAGAGACCATTCTCCTGGCAGGGATTGAGTAATTTTGCCATCATCATTTGATCTTTGTAGATAGTTAGGTTAGTTATTTTCTTTTTGGTATTTTAGTTGATTTATTTATTTTCTTTTTTTTTGTTTGAAAGATTTTTGTGAGTGTTAGCGCAGGTTTATTTTGTCAAGGTAGTTTACCAGGACAGACTGACACTTAGAAACCCATCATCACAATAATGGATAAAACGTGGACCCTATGCAAGATCAAGCCCAAAGGAAAGTGGTTTTTGGTGAAGCGAGAAACCTTAGCCGCCTAGGTTAAAATTTCAAACTTTAAAATTTTATCTGTTAAAATTTCAAACTTTAAAATTTTCTCTCTTTTACCATTTTCTTTTCCCATGCCATCAACTCTACTAAATATTAAACACATCATCATCCTACTACCTCATACACACATAACTACCACAACCATCATTATCTCCACTAACCTCACATTTAAACCATCTCAATTGCATCATTTTCCATTTATTTAACCCTTATTTTCCTTCAGCAAATCTTTACTCTCTTTATTTTCTCGTACGACAAGAAAAGTAAGTATCAAACTTTATTTCATCTTTTTTTATCACCACTTTCTCCCAATTTCTTCCAATGGCATCCTCATCGGCACCGCTGAAAATCTTTTTGAACGACGAAATAAAGAAAAAATATGAGGAGTTGCGCAAACTTTCTATTACAAGAAAAGGTTCAATTTCAAGAATGAAGCTAACTTGGGGTTCTCGCCAGAAGTGGTTGACATCATCAAGAAGCACAAATAGGAAACCTTTTGCCAACAACCATGGGAGGTTGATTCCACCATTGTTTGTGAATTCTACGCCCACTTCACTACCGAGGATTCACCGTTTCTATTTGTATAAGGTACGTGTGTTCAATTTGATGAAGGATAAATTAATGGCTTGTTTAAGTTGAATGGTGCAGTAGAAGAACATTTGGCATTTGTTACGTCCATGGATACTGCCAAGAGTCAATCATTGCTGAAGGACTTGTGCGAACTATGCACAAAGTGGAACATCTCTTCCAAAGGTAAGAGAACCGCGAAACGGTTGGCATTGAAACCACAACCCAGGGGATGAAACCACTTCTTGAAGGAAAATCTTATGCTGACCACACATAATGAAACTATTTTAGAGGAGCGGATGGCTTTGTTGCATTCAATCATGATGGGGAAGAAAATCAACGTGGGGCGTCTGATCGTTGACGAAACCTACAAGTGTGTCCGCAAGGGAAGTGGTAGTTTGATTTTTCCTTCACTAATCCCTAAAATTTTCATGCTTCATAAAGTGCCAAAGCTCGACTCCGATTACACCCAAAAATGCAAGGGAATCATCACTCCTACTCTGTGAAGCCAACTGATTGCCTGAGAGGCAAAGAGAAGGGCAAGGAAAAAGCTACTGAGCCTGTGTCTGCTGCCAAGACACCAATGGTAGAGATTGTCACATCGATGCCTTAGCGTTACTTTTCTAGATTTATCAGCGACAAGAACTCATCCTGCAAAAACTGGAAAAGGTAGGGGAACAAAATGTGGCACTCTAGAAATATGCTAGAGCATGAGATCGTGCCCTTAAAACTACTATTGAAGGCATGACCGCCAATCCTTTGCCATCATTTCTAGAGTTCCCATCTGAGCTTCTTGCCACCGAAAGTATGCTCGCCAGTCCCGTCTGTTCACACTCTGACCTAGTAATCTGATGCCACTGTACCTATTTCAGCTGTCCAAGTTGAATATGCCACAACCGAGACTCCACCGAAGTCTGAGGATGATAAGCCTGCCAAAAACAATGTGTCAGTAGTGGCCCCTGCCTCATCTGCCGCCCCTGTAGCTCCTACCATATTTGAGACGACATGAGTAATTGAGGAGGCCTTGCATGACATAAGAGCCTCTATTGCTGCCTCTAAACCCCATCTAAAAAGAAAGAATAACATGGCTCCAAAATCAATGGAGCTTCATCAAGAGAAAGACCCGTGTCTCACGCCTTAACTCAATTTCATATTTTTCATTTTTATCATGCATTTCATTTGTATATATGTTTTCTCATGCATTGAAGAAAATGCACACCTTTGGTTTGGGGGAGTGTGTTACCTCACATCTTTTGCCATGACATTCATTCATTTTTATGTTTCTGTTTGCATTTTGTTGCCATGTAGATTAGCGTACGCATGTATACCAAACCAATAATTTTTTTGCTCAGTTTAATTTTGGACCGATAATTTTGCCAACATATTTGCTAGCATAGTTAGAATTTGCAATCGTATGCCCTGTCCAATGATGATACTAGAATCTTTAGTTAGGATGAGCCAGCAGATTAGTAATGCTAGGTTGCTTGGCAATATATCTCTAGCCTTGGGAACTTTAGTCTCACTAAACACGTAATATGCATCTAGTTCCCAAGATAAACTTAGGATTCTTAAAACTGAATTCATAATAAAAAACAAATAAAAAATGATGAATCAATGCCAGGGTAAAAGGAGAAAAATAAGGCAACAATGTTTTGCCAAAGACAAGAAAAAAATTAGAACACTTCTCTGCCTTAGAGACAATAAGTAACTTGGGGCTTCGTGGTTTGCTCCCTCTTAGTTCTCAAGCCAACAAAACTTTAGGGTATGACTGTAATGGATAAGCTACTGATGTAGTCTGGATTAATGTGGGGGTTCGTGGTATGCTCCCTCTTACTTTTCATGCCAAACAACATCGTATTCGATCCTGAATTTAATGCCTTCAAGGAAACCCTTGGTATAAAATAAAAAATTGAGTTTTCTGATTTTGAATAGTAAAGTTTTGCTAAGGGAGTTACAGGATACTTGATGTAGATTGCTCGCACTTCATGCACACTTCATGACCCTATATTAGACTTATATTCTTGCACTTGCCTTTGTTGATCTGTTGTCATTACTGCACTGGGATATCTAAGGACTTAACTAGGGCAAAATTCTGCTTGCTAGCATGTGTTGTTAATCAAGATACTTTTACTGAGGTACTCTATTTTTCTTTTCCGTTTATATAATTTTTATTTGTATTACTTGAGGACAATGAATGAGCTAGGTTTGGAAGAGTGTTAACTCCTCAAAAGTACTACTTTTCATGTATATATTGCCATACTTTTGCTTTACTTTGGGTACATATTTGTGCATTTAGCTAGTAGAATCATGCATTTACCATCGATAGAGGTAATACTATAGGTGTTTCAAAGTGATTAACTTAGAGTATTACCATCGATAGAGATAATACTATCTTTAAAATCTGCTCGGCAAATAAACTAAGGCTAAAAGTTATTAACTTGCTATCTACACTAAGCTTGAAATCCAAGCACCCTTTACCAACGTCTACCATAAATTTGAATATTCTTAGTAATTTTCTTAATCAAAAATCTAAAATCCAATTCAACTCATTTGTTCCCATTCACAAGTAAAATATCGTGGCATTTAATTCATGGACAACCCATATAGATACGATACTCAGATTATTATTGTATTACTTGTTGACCATATAAACTTGCACCCAAAAAGACATATTCTTGGCATTGTTTCCCAACATATTTACGTTAATTCATCAATTATTTTCCAAGTGTTAGTCAGTCGACACTTGTAACACCCTCAGCCCGATTTAGAAGAAAACTAGAACTGACGATGTCACCGAAAACACATTTCATAATTCAAGTGACCAAGATATAAAACTTTCAAAATTTCATTGAATGCTAACAATTTTTTTTTATACATTATCATAATATTTAACAAACACATGGTTCCTTTACCCACAAATTTCACTTGCAAAAATCATATCAAATCTTACTAGATTTCTAGTCATTTATATTATGATTACAATAAGCTATTTGAAATTTTCACCAAACAAGAGCAAGGTTATATATTCTAATATTATGTAGAGTCTAGACCATCCATTGGGCATGCTATAACACATGGACCATTATAGTTTGGAGACTTATTCGAATGCTTTTAAAAATTTCAAGTTACCAAATAAGATTCGAAAATATAATGATGGACCTTAAGCTCGTTTTAAGAGGGACTTTCCTCAAATGAATTTCATGTAAAGCTTAATCAAGTTCATATCGATACAATATAGCATGATATGGTTGTTTCAACGATTGGCATAACTTGTACCAATTTGAGTATGACATAATTTAGCATAGAATAATTTTCTCCTAACATATCATATCAAAATTCATTCTTTGATTAATAAGACATAGAAAGGTTACTCATCGATTCATAGCACAACAAATTACAAAAGCTAAATGTAAAGTTTTCACTTAACATTTATACCCATAGCATTAGACCGTCAAAGTTTATCTTTGCAAAAACTAATGAATCTAGTAAACATTAGCACTCAATTGACATTTTCATGATCCCATAGATAGCACTTCGCAATTCAATCATATTAAAAATGCACATTATAAAAGTCATGTATGCTTTCTAAAAGATTTGCATAATTAAATCTATTTGGACCTATATAACATAGCATAAAGTCACAAATTTCACTTTCAAAGACACTTTCTTAATCAATTATTATTGACCAGTACTACACATGTATACATTTAACCATTTAAGGCATTCTCACATTATGTATCACTTCTTACAAATAGACCACAATAAGCACTACAAATCCATCATTCATTTTTTTTCCAAAGTGTTCAAGAGAACCCAATTTAAGATTATACAAATTTTTGAGGATTTTATCTTAACTAATACATATGAGCTTATATAAATGCAGTATGCCACCATTCTAGGAGTTTCGAGGTAAAACTTAGACAAATTACAAAGTCTTTACGGTGTGACAATTTTCCAAATACGATCAACAAAAAGGATAATCATAAAACCTGCAAATGCATTAGGCTTACATAGCCTAAGTGAGGTAGTAAGCTATAAAAAGATAAAGCATTGATCAATGAGAAAGCGATGTAACGAAGCATATGGTAATAACATTTAGATTTGTCTTAGCTATACATAGCTAAGTCTTATGGAGACTTAGTCGGAATTCATTTTATCAACGTATTACTAAGTCTTATCGAAGTTTCTTTAGAAATCTTATTAGAGTTCATAACATTGCTTATCAAAATTTCTTATCGAAGCTTAGTATCTGAGTTCATATCTTTTAGAACATTTGCCTTGGATCACATTTGGACATACGCAACATTGGTTTGAGATTCACTTAGCACAAAGCACAAGGAAATGGCTAGTTTATAGCATAACAAACCTAGCTTCTCTTCTCTATCCATCCAACTGTCGCCAATCTCCTTACCATCTCCCCCATTACCTCCTAGTGTCGCCAATATATAACATATATAGGGTCGTCACCCCTTAGATGTAGCTCGTGGACCGTAGTCCCGAATTATACCTTTCTACTATGTCAAAGTGTCCAAGGACTTCCATTGTTTAGGCAACTTAAATATTTTATGCTTTAAAGTTATGAGGGGTATCTTATGACACAAGTAAACGTACTTCTTTTTTTTTTCTTAATTTCTTATGGCACAGATGAGCTTAATAGTTCCGGAGATCTTAGGAGTTCAAAGGCTTTTAGCATTAAAAATTCATGTTTCATTTATTAAAATCTTATGGCTTTAGAGATCATAGTCATTTCCTGAAGTCTTATAACATTGGGGGATAAGGTTTTTAATTTAGTTTCTAAGATTCCAAACAATGTTCAATATCATATCATTTCAAAGTAAAACATGGCCAAAACACATGATGCATAAGTAATGCAATCATAATCAAATGTACTTATTAAAAATGCCATGTTGTGTATGAACCCACCCAATGCGCTCTAAATGAGCCACATGAATAATGAAATGATCAAATGCAACCATACATAGGTATCGTGTACTTCAAATTCAAAGAGACAATAATCGAAAGGACTCCGTGTCATCCGAGACAAATACAACTACACTCACCTAATATCCCGAAGTTACAGGATATCCCGAAATCCACAATTCCAACCTATCCTTGATTGAACCTTTCCTAGCCTTCCTTTAATTATATCTCCCAATTCAATATACATAACAAAAATAACGAACTATTAGAACTGTTTCAATTCCATTCAATCATAACATGACATGAATCATTTATCTTATTTCATCAAAAGTTATTCTATTTATCATATGTCTATCATAACCAATCCTATAACCCTATTTCTTTAGCCATGAAACAGTTTCATTTAAAATTCAGAACTGTTTAAACACAAAAACTGAGCTGCACTTCAAACACTGCATTTTAATTTTCTGCCCACTGCATTTTGTTCAAAACTGTTTTGCAGCAATTAATATTCTGCACTGCATACGTATATACTAATTCAAAACTGTAATCATACACTAAAACTGCATATATTCTAAACTTTCAAAATTGCATTAACAATTCTGCATACTACACAAAACATGCCAAACTGTTCTCCATATTAAACAATACCAATGCATATAAATCTGCATTGTTTTTACTACATTTATGCACTGCATTTCCAATGCAAAACTGCACATAATTACATTTACTAAACTGTACATTGCATTTTTTACTAAACTGTATTTCATTAATTAAACATTCTGCATCTTCAATCAAATTTCAATATTGTGTTTTTAACCCATTTAATCATTCTAAACATTAGGTTTAGAAATCCTTAAAACACTAAAGCTATAATCATTTCACTTCAAAGTTTTTCTGTCCAATATATATTCGACATAGCTAGTGCTCGTGTTTACTTTCCAAAGACAGGTTACTAATTTATGTTCTTATGAGGCACTTACGAGGGAGCTTTACACTAATCAGTTCTAATACAATATATTACTGCTTTACAGACAACATATAGTTGAATCCTTCAAAACTAGTAAAGTTCATTAGTAAGTTTTCAATTTCCTAATTAGCCCCTTAATAGCAGTCCCCTGTTTTTGAATCCTGCATATGGTGTCATTCATAAATACCAATCTATTATTATGGATTTGCCTTGTAACCCTTAAAATCCTAATATAAATAACCAATCAAAACAACACTTAACAATAGTCTTAAAGCCATGTAACTTAATTAATTCTTTCCTTAGCCAATTCGACAATCAATACCTTCCCTAGGATCAAGCATATGATTCTCTTAACACCAAAAATCAGTAAGGTTCTACAACCATAACACAATCCTAAATGCTTCTTTGTAACTATATTTCAAAATTTTAGATAGGAAAACACATGTTCTTCTAACATAGTTCTTCCTACTCCATGAACACAATTGTAATCACCATACACAAATAACAAACATACCTTTTTGAGTGATAGCATGGATAAGGTGATTGATTTCAATAATTCTACTTGAAAACAAGCTCACAAAGCTCTCTCTCTCTCTCTCATGGAAATGCTCAGTGGAAGATAGGAGAGGAAGAAGCTGTTTTCTTTTTTAATTCCACCTTTTTTTTCCTTAGCCGATTGCCCCCCTCCTTCTTACTAATTTCCATAATTTATTTAATTAAAAAAAACTTCATTATTCATCACAAGTTCACTATGAGTTACACATGGATTCCACTCACCTGATTTGGACAATTTAACCATGCAATCTTTCGGTTACCCCTTTAGTCAATTTAGTCCTCACCCACATTTGTTTTCCATCACAATTTGATCACTAGATTATTAATAATAAATAAGTTTCAATTTATCAAAATTAGGTTAATCATTGCTTTCTTATAATTGTCGGAAATAAAATTTCAATTATCGGAAGTCAATATCCGACTAGACTAATTTTCGAGGTATTACAACACTTATCAAAATTTTGGTTGCATTTGACGTTCCTTTAGATGATTGGGGTTCATTGTTGCAATTGAGCCATCGCTTATGCTATACTATGGCTCACACGCTTGATTTTGCATCTAAATTTGGTCCTCCTTTTGGTGATGTTGAAAGATGATCCAATGTGTGGATGCCTTCACCCGAGGGGTGGGTTAAGCTTAATTTTGATGGGGCTCGACGAGGGATCAATGGCCAAACTTCGTGTGGGGGTGTGCTTTGTGATCAGTATGGTCAGTGGAAGAATGGTTTCTCGATGTTTATTAGCATATGCTCGGTAGTAGAAGCAGAATTGTGGGGACCTTACACTGGTTTAGTATTTGCACGGGATAGTGGTTTCCGATTTATTTTGGTTGAAATTGATAGCTGGGATGCACTTCGTCTACTCCAAGAAAGGAATACTCGACAACGATCTATATCTATCCTTACCCTCCCCAACCCGATTTTTGCTCCAAATTAAAATTTCTAATTTTTGTAATTTTCAATCTCTAAAACCCTAACTTTTAGGAATTTTGAATCGAGACCAATTTCCAAACTTCTAAATTTTAGGGTTAAAATTTTGAATTTTATAAATTTTCAAGGAATATTTCAACAAATAATTTCTTTTTATCTTTTGAATCAATTTTTGTTTGACATGAATTAGAAAGCCACTTTTTTCTTAAATTCTTCCCAATTTATTTTTATTTAGCAATTAATATATTTTACTTAATTTATAACCCTAATGCTTAGTCAACTCCCTAAAACCATTCTTTCTTTCACTGCTTTGTCAAAAAAAAACAAAATACACATGTTGCCCTCACTCGAATAAATCTGTATTTTTTAAAGATAAATGTTTGACTTTTATTTCTGAATCATATGAAAAAGCCGACACAGCCATGAGCCTCGTCAAAAAACTTTCTTAAACTTAAATGGAGGAAAAAAAGTGCAACATAGTTGTGCTAACAACCAAACCAATCCAGGAAAAACTAAAAACTATTACGGCAGTTTAAAAGCACACTAATGGAAACTATTTGCTAACATGTAGATAAAGGAACACACACTGCAAATTAGAACTCTCTGCAGCCTTTTAATCTAGCTAAATGCAACCTCTGGACAACACACTCACCGCCAGGCCAAAACCAAGGACGATAAGCTGCTAGCTTCAAATGGCCACACGACAATAAGACATCAAATCATCTCAACCTAAGCACAACACACTCACAATCAGGCCAAATCGAGGACGGTAAGCTCACAGCTCCAATTGGCCACACGTTAATAAAACAGTAAATCATCTCATGTCCTTTAACACTACATAGACTGCATCACCAGGTCCATCTTTCGAATCATTACAGAAAAGAGACCCAACATTAAGAGAAACCTATAATTAGTCCAACGCAATCTCAATGAAATTTAGAGCACGAGAGATTTCTTTTTTCGCCAAACTATCGACCGTATTGTTACATTCTCTTGGCACAAAATTAATAGACTACGGAAACCCACTGCCAATTCTCAAACAAGACAAAATGATAGGCTTAAAGGCCGCTGGGGAAGTATGAGAGCACTGAATCCAATCCACTACCAATTTGCAATCGCATTCAATGATCAAACTCGTTTTATCAGATCATGAAGAGGATTTAAAGAGGATGAGAGCTTCTTTGATTGCCAAGATTTATGCTATCGTAGCATCCGTTCTCCTAACAGATTTGGCAAAAGAGATTAATGAATTGGAATACATATTCCTCAAGCATCCACAAATTTCAGCTTCTCCAAAACTTGCTACTACTGCCCCATCAGTATTGAGTTTTAGAACTCAATTTGAAGGAGGAGACTACTTATTTTGTTTCTGTTTTGGCTGATTCAAGTACAAGATAACAAAATTTCTAGGACAAATTATGAGGTCATTAATCGAGATAATATTTGCAGGCCATCTAGCTTTACACCACCAACCAATCCTTAAAATAAAAGATCAAACATTTGACATAATTCTACCATTACTCCTTTAAATATCACCTCATTTCTAAAGCACCAAATATACCAAATGAAACTAAAGAAGCTGATGAGCCATACCTGGTTATGCATCCCTGGAACCGAAGTGTGGGACACTGTAAAATCATCTCTCGAACAGAACCAGGAACTATCAAGTGGAGATTCCACACGACACACCAGTTTTGCCATAGAAGCCATGAAATTTGGTTGTGAAACAACAAATGAGCATTAGTTTCAGGTTTTTCTGAGCATAAGGGACATAGCACAGAATATTGATTCAGAATATTTCTTTTTTAAATCTCAACTTTGGTGGGAATTCTGTCATGTACTGCTTCCCAAGCAAAACATTCCACTTTTGGTGGTGCATGGTTGCTCCAGAATGACTTCCAAACTGAATCTTTGGCCATGTTGGGAAGAGCACTATTATAGCAAAAAGATTTGATAGAAAACACACCATTTCAAGTTGTTTTTCATCGAATATTGTTAGGCACATCAAGATTCACACAATAATTATTTACCCGTCCCATGAAATAATTTCAGATACCACATTCCCAGTCAAAAATTCTTCTTCGTAGATCAAATTTCCAGCACCACAAATCATTCTCGACAACACCAAAATCATCGATAACCCTAGTTTGTTTTGTAACTAGAGCATAAATTCGAGGATACAAAGCTCTCAGAGCCACGTTACCTATCCAATGATCTGACCAGACTTGAATACACTTCCCATCACCAATAAAGAAGCTAATATTTTGGGAGAAAAAATTATCAGTGATGCAAGCTACGAAGAAATACCCTTTCATATCCATGATTTGTTTGAGCGGTTAAGATTTGTAGAGTAGGAATCTAATTTATAAATCGCAGTTATTCTGTTTCACCACAGACTGTTAAGCTTAGTACCAAACCTCCAAAACCCCTTACAGAGTATAGCTTGGTTTTTGGTTCTGAAACTCCTTTGGCAGACAGATGGTTTCCCAATTCAACCAATAAATCGTACGACGATCCAAGGAGCCCCAAAGGAATTTTGCTATTAATTTTGAAAGACAAGAACTTATTGAGGCTGGCATCAGAAATATTGAAAAGAAGTAGATTGGGAGATTAGATAGCACTAATTTGATAAGGGTGATATGACCCCTTCCCCTAACGAGAGCATTTTAGCTTTCCATCTGGCCATATTGGTCTTGAATTTTACCACTATCGAATTCCACAACTAGGCTGAATTTTTGGAGTGTCCCAATGGTAGTCCGAGATAAGAACATGAGAATCTCTCACTTTTACATTGAAATAATGATGCCGAATAATCAACTAATACACCGTCAACATTGATGCCAAGGAGCTTGGATTTACTCAAATTAACTTTAAGCTCCGAAAGAACCTCAAAGCCTCTCAAGATACGAATGACATTTCTGATTTGGAATTCACTATCGCCACAAAAAAAGATGAGGTGTCTGCAAATTGTAGGTGAGAAATCGTAGTTGAACTATTCCCAATACGAAAACCAAAAATGAAACCATTGGATATATCTTTGGCTAACAACGAAGTAAGAACCTCCACGATAATATTAAACATAAGTGGAGTGTACACCCCAACCCGAATGTCACAAATTGAGCCTCAAGCCCAACCCAAACCCATACAATTGCGCAACTAGATTTAGCCTAACACATTCATTTCATAAAAATCTATTAAGTCTAAATATTTCAAGGTTGATAGACCACTTAAAACGTTATATGAGAGCTCCATTTAAAATACATAATTTAAAAGCACTCGACACATAAGTTAAAATCTAAAATAAGAGTTGCAATACGACAAAGGGTCCTATGAATACATAGCCCAAATAAATCTAAGTATTGTACTCAAACATAGGTCGATGCTGAAATCATACTTCGATGGTGCTCCAACGATGTACGTCAACCTACTAACTTGCAATCTGAAACAACAATTCTGAATGTTAAGCTAACGAAGCTCAGTGGATACACTTCCACTCAATCATGCTTCATGAAAATCATAAACATGGTATAAATAAATAACATTGGCGCTACCTCTAGCCGCCTAAACACATAGCAAAACAATAGAAGATATTAACCACAAATACATCACATGGTATGTAACACCCCTTCCCGACCTGGTAGAGAACCGGGTCGGAAAGTGTTATCAGAAACTTATTCAGAGATCGGAAGTTTAACCAGGTTCGGAATCTTATTCAGAATGTCTCATTAATCTCTTTTAAGACTTATAAAACTAACTTATTAATGGCTTATTCCATTTGGGGTCAATTTTAAACCTTTTTAAACTCAGGGACTAAATTGTAAAATTCACAAATCAATGGACTTAATCATAATTTATTTTTACAAATATTCAATTAAACTTATCGATTATTAGCCCGTGAAATTTCGTCATTAACAGAGGTCGTTTACCTGTCCAATTATACCATTCAAATTTAGTGAATATTTTGTAAGTTTCTTAAAATTGGATTCTATGTCTTTTAACAGAATTAACTAACACCGTAACGATACACTTAAGGCCATATCGGTACGCTGAGATAAATTTCTCAATTCCAGATTCAAGGGTGACAAGTCCGTATCTATACATCTAAGACTGTATCGGTACGCGTTGACCAAGGTTGACCCGTTTCGGTACAGCCAAGACCGTACCGATACAATTTATTTTCCATACTTCACTGCCAAGACCTGTATCGATACACCCTTACTGTATCGATACGCTCTATTTTACTAAGCCCAAATATGCAAGGCCGTATCGATACAGCTTGACCAATATCGATACGCATGTCCTATAATGATAGATTTTATTTGGTTTTTATTCGAATTAACCTGTTGAACGATGTCCAAATTCCATGAAATTTTACCAGTAAGTTATTAATCTATAATTCTAATAGCATACAAAATTTTAGAGTGATTCAAATCCGTTTACCCCACTTTCTCCTTTTAGTACCTTAAAGCCAATTTTAACTAGCTTTCCATTTTTCAAACATACCAACTTTTACATTCAACACCTAGGCACTATTAGACTATTACACACATATAAAAATATGCAAACATGACATGTTTGAGCCATATGCCACCATACTAGGAGTTCAAAGCAAAAGTTAAGCATACGTATGATTGGTGGAAGTGGTTTGCAACCGCAACTACACGATCGTGGCTCGGATTACTTCAAGGACCTGAAATGCATGAGACACACAAATGTTAGGCTTACATAGCTTAGTGAGGTAGTTATAACAAATGCACAATAAGTTTATCAAATACGTGAATGACATATAGGCATGCTTGGGTAACAATTTACATAGCATCAATCACATAAAAACATATTCAAAGTCGATAGTCATGATTCCATATCACAAATATAAATCATATAAACATATCATTCCCCTTGGACATAGTAACCACTGGATACACATATTCCCCTGTACACCAAATCATATCGAAAGTAGGCCTTAGCCTTGAGCTGTAGCTCTGGAAAATATCCCTTACACAAACCAACCTTATCTCACCACATATAGGTTGTAGCCCCAGACTGTAGTCCAATCCCTTACTTAGTGAGCTCAAATAACCCTATGGCTTGCCAATTGTATCCAATGTTCACAAGTGTCCCAAGGGTTACACATATCATCGTAGTTCTTACCTTTGTGCCTGTAGGCCATAACATATCAGATCACAAATTGAGTCTTAGCTCCACATATCATATCATAACATATACATATCAAAATTTACACATAGCATGTTTCAAATGTCATATGCGAACTTTACAACATACCACAATGTTGAGAACTTACCATGCTTACCATTAGCACCCACATATGCTTGCTCTACTTGAGCCTTTAAACAAATGCAATTATAATCACAAAACGAATGCAACGGGATGACACCTTGTCTATCCCTTGACACAACTACACTCACCCAGTGCACGTAAGCTTTTAGGGTTCCTGGATTTTGATTCCTTTGCTCCTAGACTTGATTGGGGATGATGGATTGGTTTTCTTCAATTCTTGAGCTAGGAAATAACACAAAGAACCGTTATAATCAACATAACGACATCAACACTCATTTCAAAGATTAGGCTTAGTAATTCAACTCGAAATTAAATTCTAAATATTTATGGAATTCAATAATTGATTGAGGGATTTTACTTACCCAATCGATGGCTATGCTATAAAGGTTTCGAATCAAAGAAAACTTGAGCCTAAGGTAGTCTATAAGGGAGGTGTGTGCTTGCTTAAGGTTGAAGACAACAATGGTGGTGCTAGCTTGGTTTCCTTTGAGTTTTGCTTTCAAGAAGTTCAAATGAGGTAGAGAGCTTTTTCCAATTAATTTTAATAGACTAAATCCCTTAATTATTGTTCCACCTCACCCCTAGCCAATGGAAAGGTTTCCTTTGGCCAAAGGTTTGCTTAGCCCAATCAATTACTTTCCCTACCTTTCTTTCAATTTGACAATTTGATGACTATTAGTCATCTTTTCTAAGTTATTTCACGTGGGGAAGGCTAGCAAGTAGGTGACTCAGCACCTTATTTCCCATATTTTTTCAATTTAGCCGCCAAAATAGATTTCTGTAGGGACCCGTATCGATACACCTTATGGCCGTATCGATACGGCTAAGCTAAAACAGGTAAGTTAGTTATGGGCAGTTAGGCCGTACCGATACTGGTCTCGTCGTATTGATACGCCTGACTTATTTTCAACATTTTCAACTTTGAATTTCTTACAAAAAGATCCCCACGATTTAGATTAAGCCCAGCTAGTTTTCATTACTTACAAAACGGGTATAAAGATTTGAACATTCATATCGTTTGGGTTAAACCGATACAAAATTCTGATCATCGGAACCTAATTCCGACTAGTTCGGTTTTTGAGATTTGACATGGTACTTCATACCAACAAACTTGGAGTGAGACCTGGTGCCATACAACTTCAGGAATGTACACTCTTGGGTGAGGCTCAGTGCCACACACTTCGGGAACGTACACCCATGCTCAGAATCTCTCGTTGAGCATCTTCAAATGAGACTCGTTGCCACACAACTTCGGGAACATACATTCTGTAAAATATTAGCCACAATGTTGCAACACACTGTTTCTCTCACACTGGTTATCCAGATCCCACCAAAAAAAAATACTCAACCATACAAATGCCCTTACGTGGCATACTACACTTATTTGATCCACCAAGGTTCCTTATTGTTCAAAACCAACAAACCACCCAAGGTTTCATTAAGTTATTACTCATTAAGCTCGTTTATGGGGTTTAAATCTTAATTTCTCAGTTTTATTATTCATTTTACCACTTTAGAAGCCCATTGGGCCTTAGTCCTTGAATTATAGGTCCCCTAAACTCAAAATGTATTTTTCGGAACACAAGAGAGTTAGTAGTGTACTAACCTTGATTCCCTTGCTGAAGAAGAAGCTCATAGACAAGCCTTTCAAGCCTTCTTCTTCCCAAACTCTTTGGAAGATCCTCCTACTTCTTTCACTACAATCAAGTGTTGTAAAATGGATTACATGATTGCTAGAGGAAATATGATTGAAAAGGGAAGAATCTAACAGCTAGGAATGCGATTAAAATTCTCATTTCTGTCCAACCTCTCAACACCCACCAAAACCCAACCTTCTCCAATCTTAATGAAACTTACCTTGAAAAGTAGATCCTTAGATGCTAAACAAACTCTCCTCAAACCTTGATTCTGGGTTTTCCACTCCAAAAAACAAATATTTAAATTTTAACTTTAGGGTTAAGGTGAATGGAATGAAGGAAGAAGATATGAAAAAGAGATGGGAGACAATGGTGATCTCACCACCTTCAAAATGCAGAAAAATAAAAGAGGGATTAGCCTTTCTCTTCTTTGAGGGTAATTTACCTTATTACCCTTCCCTTCCTCCCCATCCTCCTCAACCAACCACAAACCCAACACCCAAGCCCAACAACACATAGAAACCTACTAGAACCCCAATGAGACCCTCTATAGCCCAACATCTTGACCTAACACCCGAGGCCCACAACTCGAGTTAAACGGACCCTCAAATTTTGAAATTTAGGTCATTAAATGGAGATAGTGGGTAGCCTTGTTGTAAACCACGAGAAATAGGAAACACCTTTGTAGGAGAAACTATTAACAAGCACCAAAATCACTGCTGAAGAAATGCATTTTTTATCGAAGAGCACCATAAGTCACCGAAGCCCATTTCCTTCATAACAAAAGTTAGGAATTCAAAATCCACTGAGTCGTATGCTTTATGAAAGTCCACTTTGAAGACAACACCGAATAACCCCCTTCTTCTAGTATACTCAACAATCTTATTGGAAATGAGAGAGCTGTCCAATATTTGTTTGCCTAGACATAATGCAAATTGAGCTTCACCAATTATTTCGTTGGAAACTTGGCTGAGGCGTAAAGATAGCACTTTAGTTAGTAGCTTATACAAAAAACCGACCAGGCTAATTGGTTGAAAATCTGCAATCACCTGTGGACTTTTCACATTTGGTATAAGTACGATGAATGAATGAATAAAAGATGAATCCTTAGTCTGCCCTTTGTAGAAATCCATGAAAAACTTACTGATCTCATCTTTCAATGAAGCTAAAAACACTTTAAGAAGCCTATATTGAAGCCGTCGGGACCCGAGGCTCTCGAACCATCAAGTGAAGACAAATTGAAATGAATTTCTTCTATAGTAAAAGCCTTTTCTAACAAAGCCACAACATCATTACTTAGAGTTTTCAGATTGCAATCTAATTTATCAGCAGGAATGGTTGATGATTTATTGTAAATTTTTTTATCCAAGAGCACCATAAGTCACCGAAGCCCATTTCCTTCATAACAAAAGTTAGGAATTCAAAATCCACTGAGTCGTATGATTTATGAAAGTCAACTTTGAAGACAACACCGGATAACCCCCTTCTTCTAGTATACTCAACAATCTCATTGGAAATGAGAGAGCAATCTAATATTTGCTTGTCTAGGTATAATGCAAATTGAGCTTTACCAATCATTTTGTTGGAAACTTAGCTGAGGCGTAAAGAAAGCACTTTAGTTAGTAGCTTATACAAAAAACTGACCAGGCTAATTGGTCGAAAATCCGCAATCACCTATGGACTTTTCACCTTGGGTATAAGTACGATGAATGAATGAATGAATAAAGGATGAATCCTTAGTCTGCCCTTTGTAGAAATCCATGAAAAACTTACTGATCTCATCATTCATTGAAGGATAAAAACACTTTAAGAAGCTCATATTGAAGCCGTCGGTACTCGGGGCTCTCGATCCATCAAGAGAAGACAAAGTGAAATGAATTTCTTCTATAGTAAAAGCCTTTTCTAACAAAGCCACAACATCATTACTTAGAGTTTTCAGATTGCAATCTAATTTTATATCAGGGATGGTTGATGACTCATTGTAATTTTTTTGGAAGTGAGATTCCACTACTTTCATGACCTTCTCAGGTTCACTGATCACCACGTCTCCAACTTTTAAACTAGCTATTGAATTATTTATTTTCCTCAAAGACGCCATAATATGAAAAAAATGTGTTTCGATCTCCAGCCTCAAACCATTTTAGTCTCGATCTTTGCAACCATTCACGTTTTTCTATATAGTTTGCCTTCATAATCTCATTCGAATTGTTTTTAAAGTGTCAGACAATTCGGGTCATTGTTACCTTTTGGCATTTCTTCTTCAATCTCCATAATCTGCCTTTCCAAGTCTGGAATAGAAACTTTCTGATTAGCCTTTTTTTGAGCGATCAGAACTTTTGAGGAGTTCTTGCACTCTCGAAGAATCAAAACCAATACCACTACATTTTTTCTGTCGTAAACATCCTGCAATATCTCAACAAATTCTTTATCATCACCCCAATGATTGAACCAACGAAACGATTTGGGACCCCAATCCTCTTTCACTACATATATACAAATCGGATTGTGATCCGATACATTCTTAGGTAGAACATGCTGATAGATATCAGGCCAAACCTCGATTATTTTAGGAGCCATCAGGAATCGATCAAGTCTGCTAAAAGATGGTTTCTCTCGCATGTTGGACCAGGTATAAATTCCACCCACCATTGAAAGATTAATGAGACCTAAGGATTCTATGAAGTCATTAAAATCTTCCATAGCACCCGTTTTTATGGTAACACCCACTCTTTCATCATCATTCCTAGCTATATTAAAATCCCCTCCCATTAGAACTGTAATTTTGGAGTTGAAAACAACCGAACTCAAATAGCAGAAGACATATTTTCTTTCTATGGTGTCATTTGGCACATATATGTTCAACAAGATGCAATTTAAGGAGGAAGTCTGAAATTGAATCTTACCCTTTAGCAAAATAAAATTCTCCTTAATTACGGATGATTGCTGGACGAAGAATAGGGGATCCCAAAGGGAAATTTGACCACCTCCAGACCCAACGACGGAGCATGCACGCATCTAAGATTCTTCAATCTACAACTAATTAGTTTAATAATTTTATCATAAACCACCTGAAGTTTTGATTCTTGAAGGAAAAAAATTTAGCTTTACAACTCGAAACCAATCTTCTAACAGTAGCTTTCTTTTCAAATTTACCTAATCCTCTAATATACTAAGATGCAAAAAGGCACTCATTCATGGGTATCAATTTAAATAAAAACCACAACAGACCAATATTGCTGACCTACATTTTTCTCAGCTTCTAATTCGAATAATCTCTTGCATACTTTATTGTCACTTGCTTTGAAGAATAACCCATTCTTATTACATGCTTCAATACAGGCTCTACCTTTTGCAACCAGCTGATTATCCGGAAGATTTGCTATAGCTTGAACCATCTCAACTTTAAGCCTAAAAACCCTAGTTCCTTTTTTCTTGTTCGATTTTAGTTCACCAGCCCCATTATAACAAGCAGCCCAGTTTTGATTGTTATCTATCTTGGATCTGAATATCCAAGGGGATAAATTCTTAGAGCTATTAAAATATTTGGGCTTAACCATGATGAGGCCCATTTCTTTGTCAACCACAGGTAAATTAGACCCACTGCGGCCCGAAGACTTAGAAGATTCAGAGGCTACTATAACTGGTACATCATGTAAAGTGTCTTGATCTGACCTGCCCAACCCTCTTTGGTCTTCTTGGAATGGGCCCACTTGATAAACATTCCATGCACATGCTTTAATTAGTTGGTGGGAGACTCTAGTATCGTCATGGTGATGATTAACCACAAAATTATTCCCAACCACCTTGGGACTAGAATCAACCGCCAAAACTTTAACTGCTATGGGGAAGTCTTCAAAGTAGAAACTTTCAATAGCTTCCTCAAAACTTTTCGATGAACCTTCGTCTATCTAGCACCATTTATCCTTGAAATCGGTCGTCGACATTTTCACATGGATTCTTTTCCCGTTCACCATAACATGAGCAAAAAAATTAATATCTGAGATATGATTCACTCGAACGAGAACTCTGGTCTGATCAAAGCGATTTCTGTTCTCTGTCTCATCATCTATCTTGATCATATTTCCCCAATTACTAAAAATGATATTGATAACCAAAGTGTTGAGATGATTAATCAATGATAAATGGCTAAGAGGGGTGAATTGGAAAATAAAAAATTTGGTGGAAGCAATGGAAATGTAAAAAGATTAGGACACAAGAATTTAAAGTGGTTCAACCTTCTAAAAAATGTTTACATCCACTATCTTAGCTATCCGTACTAAAGATTTATCAAATCCACTAAATTTGCTTTCATTTTGAGGCCAATTGAGGTAACCTTACACTCCCTTAAGATTTATACCCCAAAATCATAAGAACCTCACAAAGGGAATTACAAATGAAGCAAACTGAAAATCCTCACAAAGGCTAATTATTTGCACAATTCTAGGCTCACTCTAACCTCAATACTGAATAAAATGAATACAATAAAAATCACTCAAGTGGGTTACAAGATTTGACTCTAAAGACTCAAAGATTGTTGGATGTGTGCTTGAATGGTTTAGACTTGATGAATAGTTGTTGTTGTAGCTTTGGAGACTTGATTATATACTCCTCATTGATTTCTAGCCGTTTGGGTAGTTGGGATATTGATTATAGCCGTTGGACTTTAATTTTCCCGTAATGAATGATGTATGCCAACACTGGGTATCAGTACTCGAGCAATTGTATAGGTATCTGCCATAAGAAGAAAGAGCCATTGTACAAAGGGGTATCAATACGCGGGAAGCTGTATCGATACGGAGTGTGTAATTTACAAAGGGTATCGGTATGGTATAAGCCATATCGGTACCAGTTTTGCTCACTAGAACCCTAATAAGTTTTACAAAGGATATCAATACCGATACTCGAAAGCAATTTTGGTTTCTAGGTTGAAAGGCTACACGCGTATCGGTACCCTATAGCCAATAAGTTTAAAACCAAATTCCAGTAGCTAAAACTCGTACTGATACGACCTTAGGCGTATCGTTACTCCTGGACCAAAATGGCTTTTTTTGAGTACCAAACACTTAGAAAAACTTTGGAGTGTAATATTTGACTTAGAAAGTATTTAAAGTTCAAATCCTTGTCAATTTTGTAAATCTTTTGAGTATTTAAAAATTTATTCCTTTTTAGAAATTAGTCCTTGTTATATCAAAATCAAATATAAGGTTTACAATGTCCCCTTTTTGATATAACAAAACTAAAATAAATTTGTAAGTATTTTGAAATTACTCCCCCTTTCTTTAAGGCTATAAGATAAATTATTTTTGAAAAACCTTTGAATAATTTAGATCCCTTACTTTTCCCTTTTTGTTAGATCAAATTCAATAAGGCATAAACACAAGAGATAAAGCAAGAATAATTCCAAAGATACTTAAACAACATAAATATTATAAAATTCAAAGCATAATTCAAAGCAACATTAAAATCCAACTTATTCCTACAAACATAAACCATAGCATAAACATAAGGTCATAGGAATTCAAATAAGAACAAGGTGCATAGAACTCAAAACCTAATAGATAAAATGATATGAAAGAGATGTGAAGCCTAAGGAGCATCCTCGTCTTCATCTTCCTCAGGATCATCATGACCAAGAGCATGACCACGCCATTCAGTATGAAACACGGTAAGGGTCATGTCCATCGAAGCTGGACGATTCTCCATGGTGGTAACTCTAGCGTCCAAGGTAGTCAAACGAGTATCCATGGTAGCAAAGCTAGAATCCAACCTCGTATCCAAGGTAGCAAACTTCCCATCAAGGTAAGCCATGAGAGTATCAAGAGAAGGTGGAGTAACCGGAGCAACGGGCACATTCTCCATTGGATCGGGTTGAGCACCACCGAGAAGATTCGCATTGCGAACCCATTCTCCTTGGTAGGACATTTAAACAACACGTTCACGAATTTATTAATTTTGATATTGTTTAAAATGGTCCATAGCATTGGGATATTCAGGCTCATTAAAACATTGGATAAAAATTTGGTTAAGGTTTGGTCTTGTAACATTGTTTTCAGGATTGGAATTAGGATTGATAAAACTTGATCCCATCTCTTTTCTAGGTCTTTTCTAGGAGGCATGGTTAAAAACCTGAAAAATTCAAACCACAAAAACATTTGTATGCATAAACATTACATTCAATCCAAGAAACCAGTCCAATCAAGGTATTAAAAAAACCTATTTTTTTTGGGAAAGTTAAAACTTAAAAAACAATAAAGAAAAATATACGAGTATAATTTTACATTAGAACCAAAAATTTCAATTTTGAAAAAAAATTTGTAAAATTTTGAAAACAAGGATTTATACATCCTAAATATATAAGTTTTAAACATAAACAATATACAAATATAAGTTTTAACTTGATAATAATGGCTTGGGTTTGATGTTGAAAACAAAAGCCCCCGAAAGATTTGATGAATTTTGGTGAAAAACCTAGAGATTAAGAGGGTATTTATAGGGTATTTTTGGCTTGGGTTTTTGAAAATAAAGTAGTGTTTGAGTTAAAATTGGAAAACCTCATTTAAAGACTTATTTAAAGCTCCAACGTCTACACATACTGATACGCATGTTATGTGTATTGAAACCACGTACTGGTACGAGTTTGCCTCATACCGTACCAGTATAGGCTAACCTGTACTGAAACGCTGCCATTAATACCCCGTATCAATACGCCCTTACCAAATATGACAAATTTGGTTGCAAGGGACCCAAAAATTTGATTTTACTCGAATCAATATGCATGATTTTGATATGAGATCATCATGAATGGGCAAAAACAGATACATACTCCCCCTAACAACATAAATAGATGCATGTAGGAGAAAAATCACATAAACATGAAAATCAACTAAATTCAAGCAAGATTTAAACACCAAACAAGGCTCTAAGGTTCAAGAAAGGCTAGTAAGCCCTAACTCTCTCCTTAGAGTCTAAAAATGCTCTTTGTCTAAAAGTTCAGTAAAGATATCCGCTAATTGGTTCAAGGTGTCTACATACTCTAGAACAACATCATTTTTTCAAGAAATAATCTCTAATGAAATGATGTCTTATCTCTATGTGCTTGGTTCTAGCATGTTGGATGGGATTCTTAGTGAGACAAATAGCACTAGTATTGTGACACTTTAAGGGGATGGTACCTACATCAATTATATAATATAAGAGTTGTTGCTTCATCCAAAGGACTTGAGCATAACAACTATTGGCTGAAATATATTTCACCTCGGTGGTAGCTAGCGCTACGCTATTTTGCTTCTTAGAAAACCACGAGATAAGCATGTTACCTAGGAATTAAGAAGTACCGAAGGTACTCTTTCTACCTATCTTTCAACCTCCATAATCCGCATCCGAATAAGCATGCAAACTAAAGGATAAGTCTCTAGGATACCAAAGACCTAAACAAGGGGTATCTCTAAGGCATCTAAAGATTCTCTTAACGGCTTGTAGATGTGATTCTCTAGGACTAGCTTGAAATCTAGCACACAAGCAAACACTAAACATAATATTCAGTCTACTTGCAGTAAGATAAAGAAAATATTATATCATAGATCTATAAAGCTTAAGATAAACACATTTATATCCTTCATCTTTGTCAAGATTTGTAGAAGCGCTCATCAATGTGTCTTGAGGTTTCATATTTTCCAAGCCAAACTTCTTGAACATATCCTTAATGTACTTAACTTGATTGCTGAAGATGAAATCCTTTCTTTGTTTGATTTGGAGTCCCAAGAAGAATGAGAGCTCCCCTATCATGCTCATTTAAAATTCACCTTGCATCAACTTATCAAATTCTTAGCAAAGCAATTCATTATTAGAACCAAAAATGATATCATCAGCATAGATTTGGTCTACGAAAATTTCCTTGCCTTTTCTTTTTATAAAAAGTGTAGTATCAACCTTCCCTTTGTCAAAACCTTTTTTAATTAGAAAATTTGACAAACGTTCTAGGAGCTTGTTTCAAACCATATAGAGCTTTTGAAAGTTTGAAAACATGGTTTGGGTATTTTGGATCTTCAAAACTGAGGGGTTTTTCTACATACACTTCTTCATTTATAAAACCATTTAGAAAGGCACTTTTAACATCCATTTGAAAATGCTTGAATTCATGATAACATGCAAATGCAAGTAACATCCTATAGCTTCCATTCTAGCTATGGGTGCATCAGTTTCATCGAAATCAATTCCTTCTTCTTGAGTGTAACCTTGAGAAACAAGTCTAGCCTTGTTTCTCACTATGTTACCGCTTTCATTTAGTCTGTTTCTATAAACCCATTTAGTGCCTATAGTAGATTTATTACTAAGTCTATCAACTAATGTCCAAACTTTACTCCTCTCAAATTGATTTAACTCTTCTTGCATGGTCAATATCCAATAATCATCATTTAATGCTTCTTTGATATTTTTAGGCTCTATGCATGACATAAATGCAACAAAGTTACAAGTATTTCTAAGAGAGGATCTAGTGGTTACCCCTTTGGATGGATCAACCAAAATCTGACCACCTTTGACATAGTTGAACTCCCTTGGGTAGGTGACCTCATTTTCCTCTAGAATCAAGTCCTTTAAGGCTTCTAGAGGTGGATCTTGTGGTTCTTCTTTTGATGGAACTTCATCTACCTTTGATTATTGTCCTACACCATCATTGGCATAAAAAATTCTTACATCATCATCATCACAAGTATCCTTCCTTGGAAGGAGGTTATCTTCAAAAACCACATGTATTGACTCTTAAACTACTAAAGTTCTTTTTATTAAATGCACGATAGGTTTTAGAGTTTAAAGAGTAATCTAGAAAAATAGCTTCATCACTTTTTTGCATCAAATTTGCCTAAATTGTCTTTTCCATTGTTTAAAACAAAACATTTGCATCCAAAATGATGAAAATAGCTAATGTTAGGCTTTTTATTTTTGAAAAGCTCATAAGGTGTTTTCTTTAAGATAGGCATAATCATTACTCGGTTGACAATGTAACAAGCTGTATTTGTGGCTTCTACCCAAAAATATTTAAGCAAATTATTTTCACAAAGCATGGTTCTAGCCATTTCTTCTAAAGTTCTAATTTTCATCTCAACAACCCCATTTTGTTGAGGTGTGCGAGGAGCAGAAAAATTATGGCTAATCCTATTTGAGTTACAAAACTCTTCAAAACCTAGATTTTAAAATTCAGTTCCATGGTCACTCCTAACATGAGAAATAGAGTAACCAACATCATTTTAATTTACTTTTGAAAATGTGATAATTTTTTCTAAAGCCTCATCCTTGGTACTTAAGAATAGAACCCAAGTAAATCTAGAGTAATCATAAACTAAAACAAATGCATATAATTTTTCACCCAAGCAAATAGTCCTAATAGGGCCAAAAAGATCTATATGGATCAATTGTAAAACTCTACTAGTAGAAACATCATTAATAGGTTTAAAAGAAACTCTTTTGTGTTTGCCTTTTGCACATGCATCACAAAATTTGTGAAGAGAAAACTAGATTTTTGGCAAACCTCTTACTTGATCATTTGAAATCATTTTTTCTAAAACACTCATGCTATCATGTTATAGTTTTCTATGCCACAACCAAGAATCATGCTCATCTTTAGCAACAAAACATGTATTTGAAATATGAATGTCATCTAAATGCACCATGTAAATGTTTCCTATAAGATGACCAATAAGAACAATTTTGTTGGATTCAATGTCAATAATTTTGCAACCATTTGAATCAAAAAGGACATTGAAACCTTTATCACACAATTGGCTTATGCTCAAATGATTATGCTTGAGACCGTTGACATACAAAACATTATCAATAAGTATGGAATAGTGATTAACAATAGAACCAATTCCTTCAATGTGGCCTTTGGAGTTTCACCGAAAGTCACTACTTTTCCACTCTTTTGTTTTATCTCGAAGAATCGACTCTTGTCACCGATCATGTGTCTCGAGCATCCACTATCAAGGTATCGTGAATTTGCACTTGAAGCTTTGGCCTTGTAGCAATGCCCCTACAAACATAACATCAAGTCTTGATTTTTGGTACCCAAATTCTTTTGGGTCCATGGTATTAGCTCCCAAAATCTTGGTTCCTTTGGGAATCCAAGAAGCAATAGCATCAACATTATTACAAGTGACAAGTTCCTTAAGAACTCAAACACTCCTAATCATCTTACCATTAAAAGGCCTTTGAAAGCCTCTATGATTGTAGCTACCAAAGTTTCTTTTCACATAGTTGGCTTTTGAAGTTGTTCCCTTTTCAAAACGTAGTTTCCCAACTTTGTTCAAAGAAGCTTCGAGATCAACCACTTCCTTTTGGTGATTATCATGAACTTTGGAAAGAAGGTTATGCAAGCCTTTGTTTTTCTTTTCAAAATCTTTTTGATTTTCTTGCAAATCCAAAACCTTATTTTCAAGTTCCAAGTTGGCTTTAGATAAGGAATCATTTTGGTTTTTCAAATTTAAAATTATTTTCTTGTTTTTCAAAAGTGATTCCTTATACTTCTCTACCAACTCGTCATAAACCTCTTGCAACTCATCATAAGCTTCTTAAAGCTCATCAAATGTAAAATCAAAATTATATGAGTTTGAGGTTACCTTAGGATCTTCTACCAATGCTATGAGACAAAGATTTGTTAATTCTTGCTCCTCCTCATTAGATGATCCCTCATCACTCCAGGTAGCAACATGAGCCTCAAGCTTCTTCTTCTCGAAGCTCTTTTTCTTTAGTTGGGAACAATAGAACTTGATGTGTCTCGGCTTCTTACACTCATAGCAAACGATTTGGTCATTCTCTTCTTCTTTGTGTATGTTCTTAAAACCCCCTCTCCGTTGGGATTTTCTTCCTCGGTTGGATTTCATGAACCTTGAAAATCTCTTGGCTAGCATAGCAATTTCTTTAGCTTGTTCTTCACTAGAATCGCTCTCTTCTTGTGAAGATTTGAGAGTGATTCCCATCTTCTTCTCATCTTCTCTTCATGATCTCATGAGTGAGAAGAGACCCAAATAGAGCATCAAGCTTCAAGGTCTTGAGATCCTTTGCTTCGATGATGGCGATCCTCTTTCTTTCCCATGACTTGGAAGAGAATAGATAAGCTTCTGAACAAGCTTGTCTTATGGAATGACTTCTTTATAGTCCTTAAGCCCATTGACGATGACATAGAATCTATCAAACATCTTGGTGATGTCTTCATCCGGTTCCATTTTGAAGTTTTCATAGCTCAAATTTTAGAAGTCCAATCTTGGTCTCCTTGACATCATTTGTGCCTTCATACGTAGTTTCAATCTTGTCTCATATCTCCTTGGCACTCGTGCAAGAAGACATCTTGGCGTACTTGTCCAGTCCAAGAGTAAAAAGAGTATGTGCATGACTTTGTCGTTGATTTGCATCTTCCTTTGATCTTCATCGGTACACTCTTCCCTTGTCTTAGGGACACGTCGATCACCTTCATCGGAATGGATGGCCCATCTTCCACTACATACATCCCAAATGAGGTAGTCGTTGGATTTGAAAAAATATAAGTAGTTTTCCCTATTGAAAAATGGTGGTTTGGTGATAGATTATGACCTGTAGAGATTGTTGCCGGAAGTAGAGGCCATGACTCGATGTGTTCATTGATTAAACACCTTAGGATCTACTCAATAGGGTGTAAATCCTTCTAATGAGTGTAGCTCTAATACCAATTGTTGAGATGATCAATCAATGATAAATGGCCAAGAGCGGGTGATTTGGCAAATAAAAAATTTGGTGGAAGCAATGAAAATGCAAAAAGATTGGGATACAAGAATTTGTAATGGTCCAACCTTCTAAATAAGGTTTACATCCACTACCTTAGCTATCCACACTAAGGATTTCTCAAATCCACTAGATTTGCTTTCCTTTAGAGGCCAAAGGAGATAACCTTACACTTCTTTAAGATTTATACCCCAAAATCTTAAGAACCCTCACAAAGGGAATTACAAATGAAGCAAACTGAAAATCCCCACAAAGGCTAATTGTTTGCACAATTCTAGGCTTACTATAACCCCAATACTTGAATAAAATGAATACAATAAAGATCACTCAAGTGGGTTACAAGATTAGACTCTAAAAGGCTCAAAGATTGTTGGATGTGTGCTTGAATGCTTTAGACTTGATGACTAGTTATTGTTGTAGTTTTGGAGACTTGATTATATACCCCTCTTTGATTTCTAGCCGTTTGGGTAGTTGGGATATTGATTATAGCCGCTGGACTTCATTTTTTTCTGAAATAAATGTTGTTTGCCAACACTGGAAATCGGTACTCGAGCAATCATATTGGTACATGCTATAAGAAGAAAAAGTCGTTGTACAAAGGAGTCGTAATGGTACCAGTTTTTCTCACTAGAATCTTGAGAAGTTTTGTACAAAAAATCGTATTGATTGCCTATAAGGGTATCGATATGCATTAATTGATTTTCAAAGTTTGTGATTCCAATAAACTGACAAGGCAATAGTTGAAAATTTATTACAAAGATTTACAAAATCTTTAACCCACGTACTGGTACGCATAAAATCATATCGATACTCGAAAGCAATTTTGGTTTCCAGGTTGAAGGGTGTACCGATACGTGTATAGCCAATAAGTTTAAAACCAAATTCCAGTAGCTAAAACCCATAATGATATGGCCTTGGGTGTATCGGTACTCCTGGACCAAAAAGGCTATTTTGAGTACCAAACACTTCGAAAAACTTTAGGGTTTAATATTTGACTTAGAAAATAGTTAAAGTTCGAATCCTTATAAATTTTGTGAGTCTTTTAAGTATTTAAAAATTTATTCCTTTGTACAAATTAGTCATTGTTATATCAAAATCAAATATAGGTTTTAGACGAAGTATGCCAAGCCAAAGTTGGAAGCCCATCTATGTTAACCTGTATTTTCAGCTTCCTTTTGGATAAGAAGTTATCAAGTGAATCAATATACACAAACCATGTTTTCAGTAAAAAAATTCTTAATATCCCAGAAGATTTGTATTTGTTCTTCTTTCTGAAATTGAATGATAACAAAGATGTTGGTAATATTACTGCAAATTCAATCTGATAGCACTGGCAGGATAATATAAATAGAAATCAAAAGCAAATTAATAAACCGTGTTATGGTATAAACCACTACCTTAGAAATGATTTTGCCTCGATTTGTGTAATTGCTGCAGCAAGCGGTCATCCCCTAAGGTTAACACGGTGGCTTTGATAATCGAACACCCAAAGATCGGAGTGGACAAATATGGAATTGCTCCTCTCAACAGAAAGAATAAAATGAAACTTTGAAATCAGAGAATTCAAGATACCTAGAATTCTGCAAAACCTTCTCTATTTATAGGTTGTATACTAAAGGAAAAATACGGCAAATAGAATCAGTCTTAAACACCAATTTCCGTATTAATCGTCTGGTCAAACTGTTGGAATTACTCCACATGTTAATTAGGTGATAAGAATAAAAAATTAATTCGCGTATCAATTCTAATTTTATTCTAATTAACAGACAATTCACAGCTGATTAAATTGTCTATAAATTAGGTTTAAAAACAGGTTTAAAGAAATTATTCCAATTTTTTTCTAAAAAGATAGAACACGCATGGACGTGTCGAAGACACGTGTTACCACGACCACGACCCAAACTGAGTCAGCCGGACACGGCGCTTGCGTGTGTGCGAGAGAGTTGTTTAACCACATTTAACAAAGGAGGGTAGGGAAGACTCTTTAAATACCCTTCCCAAGGGATGTGACCTCCCAATGTAGGATACATATAACCAACATTCCCCAAAAAATACATACGAAGTTTTTTAAAAGGCAAATTTTATTAAAACCAAGAGAAGAGGAATTGCAAGATTAGATGCTTAAGCACTAGTGAACGTATCTGGAACTAGTACATAGTGATGATGAGTAATTCTTCTCTTAGATACATGAACGAATCTTGAACTTTCTAAGATTAGGGTGAACTCATAACACACAACTAACCTCTTTGCCCACGGAAGTCCTCGAGGTGTCTGCAAAGAGTATATACATATGTTTATATATGTGTAGCCCTCTTTCCTCATGACTCTAGTAAGTGTACTAGAAAAATGGCCCAACATTTTTCATAGAAGGTGGCCAATCCTTCTCACTTATGTTATTTCATCAAGTCCCTCTCTCAAGGACCAATAATAAATATTCAACCTCATTAATTGGTGAATTCAAAATGCCATTCTCTCTAGGAACACCCAAACTCTTGGGTTTGAATTCATTAAGAGTTTTAAGAAAACTCATCCTCTCTGGTTGTAAGTTCACCTAGTCCTATCGCGATTAGGACTACCCACTTAACACTAGTTATGAACTTATTAAGAATAGATATTCAACTAAAAATTGGCAAATTCATCAAGTCTTTCTCACTAAGACCACCCAAAGCCTGGGCTATGAATTTATTAAGAGCAAGTAAGCTCATCATGTGCATGTACATTGTTCATCATAGGGATAGGTAAGTGAAATGTACACTATGAGTCTTTCTATGGCTTCGTTTGACCACATTGAACTTAGATAATTAAGTTGGGTATCCACCATGAATTCCTGAACCAATAGGCTTTAGACCCATCCCCCTCGACGAATCTAGAACTAGTTTTTAACTTAACCCTTTGGTAAGCGAATCAATAAGGTTCCCCTGTAACTTCACATACTCTAAGGAGAGTACTTCGTTCCTTATTAAGTGTCTTACGTATTTATATCTTATGCGAATATGTCTCTTCTTACCATTGTAAGCTTGGTTTTGAGCCACACATATCGTAGCTTGTGAATCACACAAGAAAGACATCAGAGGAGTCAGTTTCCCCAAAAAGGTATTTCTGAGCCATTCAGCTTCTTGCTCAACTAAGTCAAGAGCAATAAACTCCGACTCCATGATAGAACGAGCGATACAAGTCTGCTTAGCAGACTTCCACGAGATTGCTGAGCCACCTAAGGTAAAGACATACCCACTCGTAGAGCTTACTTCATCATTATCGGTGACCCAGTTGGTTTCACAATATCCTTCTAAGACCAAAGGATAGCCAACAAAATTTATTTTCCAATCTATAGTACCCTTAAGATACTTAAGTAAGCGTCTTAAAACAATCAGTGTTCAACACTAGGATTATGAGTATATCTACTCAACCTACTCACAACATAGGCAATATCAGGCTGAGTATAGTTCATTAAGAACATAAGGCTTCCAATGATTTTTTCTATAGTTGGGAAACACAACTTCCTTTATTTTTCAGGAGTCGTATACTAGAGTCATAAGGTGTTCTAACATGGATGACATCAAAGCTGTCAAATTTCTTTAACACCTTCTCAATATAGTGTGTTTGATTCAAAGAAAATTCCTTTTCAGATTTGGTGATTTTAACTCTTAGAATCACATCAACCTCTCCTAAATTTATCATCTCAAATTTAGTGGACAAGAAATTTTTCGTTTTGTTAATGGATTCAATGATGGTACAGAATATCAACATGTCATCGACATACAAGCTTATGATGACATATTTAGTTCTAAACATTTTCGAATACACGCATGCATCCACTCTATTTATAATAAAACCAAAACTTAGAATGGTTTTGTGAAAATTTTCGTACCACTATTGTAACCCCCTTGACCCGATCTGACTTAATCGAGCGAATCATATGGGGAATATTGAAGTAAAACCCAAAAAGTTCCACTTCAATAAACAACCCTTTTTTCCTTTTTATCTTCCTAGATACAACATTATTAAACCGAGTGTACATGCTAACAACGAATGAAATTACAACTCGATCGGACATCGGTTTGACATCCAATCGTCTCGTTTAGCGTTTAGGGATCATTTTGTAAAACTTATAAAATTCAAGGACCAATTGAGAAATTAAAGTTACCGATAGTCCATTTGTTAGGTTTCATGCTTTCATATCAAATTTCAGCTCATTTCGATCACTCAAACTCATTTAATTGAACATTCAAATATCCAGTGACCTAAACGTAAGGAAATAGAACTTCAGAAAGCTTCAGTTAACTAACTTAATGGTCAAGTGTATCGATACACTTTTTCCCGTACCGATACGCCAATATCTGATCAAAATCTTAGATTTCCAATAGCAGAAAAGGGTATCAGTATGGTCCCGTGTACCGATACGGTCCTCCAATTTGTCCTCTGACCGTACTGATACGGTCTACCCTGTACCGATATGGTATGCCTGGTTTGGCTTTACTGTACCAATACAGTAGCCCGCGTATCGATATGCTTGGTCTCTAATGTCACAATTTATTGATTTTCATGCTTAAACTCATCCGAAAACATTCCAACATATTACTAAGACATGTACATCCACTTAGAGCATAAAACCATAGGCATTAAACACTAAAGCATGATTTCAACATCAACACATTATGATTATCAATCTATAGGCATGCTTCCTATGCAAAGTAACCATTCAAGCACCAAATTGCAAACCAAACCAAATTCCAGCAATTAAAGGCCATTTACAAGTCCAAAACCATTATAGAAACTTGCAACAAATCAAGGGAGTTCAAAAACATCCTCTCCCAAAACACTTGGCTAACCCCATTGCCATTATTAGCTATGTTTTAAACTATCAAACCATACTTGAGCTTACAATCGTAACTTGGATCAAATCTTTACTTCCTTGCTGCAACCAACACTCTAATGATCTGTATTGTTGTAAAAGAGAGCGTAAGCATAAAATGCCTAGTGAGGGTCGCTCAAAATAAACACAACAACAATGCATTTAAAAACCATTTTAGTCCATAAATCTCCAATATCATGCTCAAATCAAATCTCATGCTTGAAACCACTTTTCAAAGAAAAACACATTTCATTTCTCAACATGTATCATTAGTCTCATGCATCTCAATGAAAATCTCAAGTCTTACATGCTTAGCCAACAAGCAATGCTTCCATTTTAAATCTCATGCATAATCTCACCTTATGCAAGGTTTCATGTATAAAACACATTATACAAATCTTTCTCATGTATAAATCACATTATACAAATCATCATTTAAAAGCTTGATACATGTTTAGCACATATATTGTCCATACAAGTGATCCAGATAGAACTACCCCTATCCTTTGGATTCATGTTCGGATATGCGGACACCTTGATGGCACTACCCCCATCAAGTCTCATGGTGAAACTACCCTCACCATAATCTCACTTTGGCCGGGTTGCCACTACCTGCATTGCCCGTTGGTGATAGCACTACCCCTATCACTCGCAATACAATAGCACTACCCATATTGGGCAACTGAAGAATTTGCAACACGTACGAATTTTTTATATTATATTGCACTCTCATCCTATTGATCAACCAATTATATCCGACATAGTTTATAAGCATCATCACTTGCGAATATACAATTTAAAACCATGTTAACCTACTATTTTTACCAATGCATCATCAAAACCATTTCCATATCCCAAATCTCATGCATTAAACCATGCAAAGCTTTTCAAAAGCATAATATATATTATTGCCATAGCAATTCTATCTCATGGGATAATTCTCATCATATTTCACATATGAAAACAAGCATTAAACAATAGGTAACGAAACCATAATCAAAACATGAGCATGATATCAATAAAACCATGGGAAAATTGAAATCCGAAAGCAAATGTCACCATACTTACTTTCGAGCCTAAATTGGCATTTTAAGATCAATCTAAACTCCCATAAATTACTTTCAAACCTTTTTAAGGCTGTAAACCACGTTTCCACTCACCGACTTCGCTTCTCTTGCAAGTCGAAGCGTCAATCAAGCTTCTGATGCAATCGTAGCACCTCCAAACAACTCCCGATTGATCTCACTTGTTTTTACCCAACCAAAACAGAGAAAATTCAACATCTAAACTCGCAGCCCACAACCTCCTCAACATTCTTGCACAATTAACAACACAACACCCCCAAAAACTATCGAAACAAAGGAAAAACCATCCTAAATGATCTCCAGCCCTTGCGTTATAAAATCAACACTTAATCAACTTCAATATACATCAATTAAACATTTCCCAACATCCTTTAACTTCTAGCAACCATTAAACCTATTTATCATGCCAAAAACCAAAGATAACAACCTAGATCCATAGCGATTTAACTAGTTTCGGGTTTACATTGATCAAGAACACTTATCCACCTTCTTTAACATCAACTTAATGATTAAAATCATCATAATACTCAACACTCTCAGATCCATACGAATTAAACAAAAAATGTCAATTAAACTAATTTTCCTTAATCATCACAACAAAACTCATTAGAAAACATTGATAAAGGATCAAGAACTTGTGAATTTCAGTAAAGAACATTTCATTAAAGGAGAAGAACAAAACCTTACCTCTAATGGTTGCTTTCCCCTTAATTGGTTGATTTACATGAGAAAATAAAGTTTAAACAATAAGATTTTGGTAGGAAATCATTTAGAAATCAAAGATCAATTAAAAAAGGAGTTTACCTTAAGATTTTGAAGAGAAGAATTGTGTTTGGCTGGAGAGAACGTTGAGAGAATTTTTGAGAGAAGAAAAGTTACGACAAATTTGTTTTAAAAGAAATAACTCCCAATTAACTTTCCTAACCAGTTTTTAGTCAATTAAAACACTTTAAAATAAGACAATTAAGGGATAAAGTCTGATATTAAAGTTTAGGGTTATTAGCTCCTTAAAGATTCTAAGTTCTCATCCTTTTACAAAACGGTCACTAAAACAGTTTTGATTTCCTTACAAAACAGTCAGCATTTTCAAAATGTCATCTTTACTCAATTTATTTTGCCAAATTGAGTTCACCATTATTTCCAAAATATATTTAAATATTTTAGATAATTTTCCATATTTTATTTCGGCCAAAATCTATATCTTTTTAATTAATTTCCCAAAAATAGTCTAGATCGCTACATCGATTCACCGAAACCGTCCGAACGAATGGATAACTTCTAGGCCCAAAATCGGGGTGTTACAACTCTCCCCCACTTAAGAAATTTTGTCCTCGAAATTTACCTGGTGGAACAAGATAGGGAAACTGATCCAGCATCTCATCATTCCTTTCCCAAGTGGCCTTCTCAACACCTCGATGTCGCCACAACACCTTGACCAACTCTATGGTCTTACCACGCAACACCTTACAGTACGAATCTAGGATCTCAACCGGTTCCTCATCATAGGTTAAATCCAGATTCAACTCAATCTCCTCAACATGCATAACAAGCGAAGGATCCGATCTATACCACCGCAACATGGATACATGGAAAACATCATGTATCTTCTCCAACTCAGGTGGCAACTTCAACCTATAAGCATCAGGACCAACACGTTCTAGCACATCATATGGACCTATGAACCTAGGGCTCAACTTGTCCTTATGGCCAAATCTCATCATCTTCTTCCAAAGCGAAACCTTAAGAAACACTTTCTCACCAATCGTATACTCGATCTCCCTATGCTTCAAATCCGCGTAGGATTTCTGTCTATCTAAAGCCGCCTTAAGCCGATCTCAAATAATCTTTACCTTTTCGGTAGTGCCCTTAAGCACATTTGGCAAAGAAACAAGCTTTTCTCTCGTTTCCGCCCAACAAAGAGGCATTCTACACTTTTGGCCATACAAAGCCTCATATGGAGCCATCTGGATACACGCCTGATAACTATTATTATAAGAAAACTCCACCAAAGGCAACTGTTTCTCCCAAGAACCTTGGAACTCTATAATACAACAACGCAATATATCTTCCAATACCTGGATAACACGCTCAGACTGTCCATTCGTTTGTGGATGATAAGATGTACTAAAACTCAACTGCAAACCTAAGGCTCGATGCAAACATTCCCAAAACCTCACTGTAAACCTCAGATCCCTATCCGGCTCTATGGACTTAGGCACACCATGCAAACGCACAATCTCAGCGATGTACAAGTCTGCCAATCTATCCATGGTATACGTAGTATGCACTGGCACAAAATGTGCACATTTCGTCAAGCGATCTACAATTACCCAAATAGAGTTCTTCTTTGACGGGGTCAAAGGTAAACTAGACACAAAATCCATGGTGATTCTTTCCCATTTCCATTCCGGTATCCTTAATGGTTGCAACAACCCGGATGGAAATTGATGCTCAGCTTTTACCCTTTAACAAACCATACACTTACTCAAAAATTCCGCAACATCCCTTTTTAGCCCAACCCAATAGTACTTATCCTTCAACCCATGGTACATCTTCGTACTACAGTGATGCATAGCAAAAGGACTACTATGAGACTTCGTCAAAATAGTGCACCTTAACTCAACATCTTCCGGCACAACTATTCGACCCTTAAAGTATAAAACACCAACATCATTAAAGCAAAACTTCTTTGGATTACCTTTCGTAATGTTCGTAACATGCGGTACCAATGAATCATCTAGCAACTGCTTCTCTTTGATCAACTGAACCAAGGAAGGTTTCACGTGCAACTCCGCTATCAAACCATCATCCCGAGACAAACTCAATCGAGCAAACATCGCTTGCAACTCCACAACTACTTTTCTGCTCAAAGTGTCAGCTACCACAACTACTTCAACCACCTTCGTTGCCTAAGATTCAACTTCTTCTGTGACATTAAATATTTCAAGCTTTTATGGTCCGTATACACCACACACTTCTCACCATAAAGGTAATTCCTCCAAATCATAAACGCAAACACCATGGCGGCCAATTCATTATCATGCATCGGATAGTTGCGCTCGTGCACCTTTAACTGCCTAGATGCATAAGCCACAACCTTACCTTCCTGCATCAACACACACCCCAAACCAACATAAGACACATCACTATAGATCACAAACTCTTTTCTTGATTCAGGTTGAACCAAGATCGGAGCTTGCGTCAAAGCTTCCTTCAACTTCTTAAAAGCTTGCTGCCTTGCCTCGGTGTACTTAAAACCAACATCCTTCTGCAACAACTTCATCAAAGGAGCTTCAATCTTAGAGAAACCATCCACAAAACGACGATAATACCCAGCTAAGCCCAAGAAACTACGGACCTCCATTACCGATTTAGGTTGTTTCTAATCCACAACCGCTTCCACCTTTTGTGGATCCACAAAGATACCTTTCGCTGATACAACATGGCCAAGAAACACCACCTCTCTATTCCAAAACTCACATTCACTTAACTTAGCATACAACTAGTTATCCAACAAGGTCTGCAAAACAATCTGCAAATGCTTATCGTGATCCTTCTCGATACGCGAATACACAAGGATATCATTAGTAAACACAACCACAAACTAATCCAAGAACTCATGGAACACCCAATTCATCATATCCATGAAAGCAGCTGGAGCATTCGTTAACCAGAACGGCATCACCAAGAACTCATAATGCCCGTATCGAGTACGAAAAGCTATCTTTGGCACATCCTTGACCTTCACCTTCAACTGGTAGTATCCCGATCTCAAATCGATCTTAGAAAACACCGTCACACCACAAAATTGATCAAAAGGTCATCAATTCGTGGCTAGAGATACTTATTATTTATCGTCAACTTGTTCAACTGCCGATAATCAATGATATCCTCATCGTGCCATCCTTTTTCTTAACAAACAACATCGGAGCTCCCCTAGGCAAAACACTAGGATGTATGAACCCTCGATCAAGCAACTCCTGCAACTACACCTTCAACTCCTTAGATGTCATCCGATACGATGCAATGGACACCGATGTCGTATCCGCGTACGTCTCTATGCAAAACTCAACATCTCTATTCGGCGGCAAACCAGGCAACTCCTCCGGAAACACTCTAGGATAATCATAAACAGTCCAAATATCTTTCGGGCGTGCCTCCTTCATATTCAGATTCATGACATACGCTAGGTATGCCTAACATCCACACCCTAACAACTTTTGTGCTTCCATCGCTAAAACAACATTGAAAAAGAACTTAACATTCTCGCCCACTACTACAACCTCTGAGCCATTGGAACTTCGCAATATAACCCGCTTTGTCTCAAAATCTACTACAACCTTATGCTCAGCCAACCAATCCATTCCCAAGATAACATCAAAATCATAGAAAGGCAACTCCATTATATTAACAGTAAAAACATGACCATGAACCATCAAAGGACACCTTCTATACATCATTCTAACAACAATGATCTCTCCAAAAGAACTCATAACATGCATACCCACATCTAACAACTCAATAGGTTTATCAAGCAAAACAACATGCTCACACAAAATATACGAATGCGTAGATCCAGAATCAATCAAAGAAAGTAATGACAAATATTGCAAAGTAAAGGTACCTACAACCACTTCGGTGTCATTCCTCCCATCTCGGTGCCCATACACCCTAGCTTGACCTTCTCCCTCAGGTCAAACAGCCACAACATAAGCCATGTTCCTTTGCCCCTCATCTCTGCGCTGAAAATTACCACGGCCACGGCCACACCCACGACCTCTCTGTGGCTCAACAGCTCTGACAGGATACTACCTACCTCCAGTCAACTACGGACAATCCCTCTTTGTGTGTCCCTACACACCACAATGCCAACATGCGCCCACAGCTCCTCAACACTCACCACTATGTCTCCTCCACAAGGATTACACTCCGTTATTTAAACATGAGCGCTCTAAACATGCTGCTGTCCTTGGCCAGCATATCCATTACCTCCACGCCTCTGATCTATAAAGTACCTCCCATCACGTTGCCTCTTATAATGATCCTTCTCAGCATTAAACTCACTAGCTCTCTTTCTAAAGCTAGAATTCCATGCGCGAGAGGACAAACCCAAATTCTGCTCAATGTCCTTTACCCGTGTAACCAAGACATCAAAATCCACATAATCAGAAGATAACATATATGTTTTTACTTCCTTTACCAAACCATATCGAAAATAGTCACATCTAGCTCTCTTATTAGGAACCAACTCAGGACATAACTCTTCTTCTTATCCTGAACCATGGACATAACTCTTCTTCTTATCCTGATACCTCATACCTCATACCAAGATACTTACACTTGAAGGCAGTCCCAAAGAAATTCTAGGTCACCTCTACAGGTTCCATCCCCTCAATTGTGGTCGTCCACCACGTATAAGCATCACCATGCAACAAAGAAACAATGTAACCAAGCTTATGCACATCTGTGCACCCCAACTATCCCAAAATCCTCTAGGTACTCTTAAACCATGCCTCAGAATCCTCCGAAGACAACCCTCAAAATTTGATACCACCCAGACTAAGTAAACGCTCCAAAGGTAAACCAGGATTAACAACAACTGGCGGTGGTGTAGCCGCACTTATACCCGTTACTACAGCCTAAAAGGCTCCCATGATAGCTTGAATCAAAGGCACCATATCACCCACAGCTTGCCCCTGAACTAACTGGGGTCCATCACCTCCTATCCAGTACCACCACCTGGTGGAGGCGGAGGGGGCGGCAAATCCTCATTAGACTCAACGCATTCCTCCTCAACTCCACGAGTACCAACTATCAACTCTCGTTTCGGTCCCATAATTTAAATAATATGAATCTATCATTTAAAAATAGCATATCACAATAGTCAGGCCCGCGCGAAGTTGCTCAAGTTTTAAAACATTATTTCTTTCAATAGTAATATGGCAATGAGTTACCCAATTCTCTATCCCAACAACAAGCATTAACCACACAACATACTATCAATCACCGTACATAGCATCAATCATTAAGCAATCATAACATGCTCGAAACACAACCTCAACACCTTGCGGACAACAGATATTCAAACTCCCAACAAACTTACTTCAACTTACCTCTCAAATTTTTCATAAACCTGGCTCTGATACCAACAAATGTAACCCCCTTGACCCGGTCTAGTCGCAAGACCTGTCACACCCCAAATTGTGACTTAGGAGAGTATAATTGATTTGAATTCCAAGGATAGTAAATTAGTGGTCTACATTGTTTTTCTTATAGGACCGAATTGAAAGTTTGGACAATAGGGGAATAAAATTAAAGTGACCATATAATTAATAAATAAATCTTGAGTTTTGCATGATAATAAAAATTTTATTAAGAGAATGATTATGTGTCATTAGGAGGTTGAGACATGTGTACTTGGCTATTGATAATTAACAAATAAAAACTCCATTATCTTTTTCATTCTCCTTGCGCTAGGAATTTGAATTAGAGAGAGAAGAAGAGTTGATCAAGATTATCTTTCTTGGAGAGTGACCATTTGTATGCTTGAATCATGTTTGCATGTTTGAGAAAGTAAGTCTCCTCTTGTTATTCCCTTTTGTTTCGAAATAAAAATTGTTGTAGGTGATTCAATTCTTGCTTGATAGAATTTAGAGATTGATAGAATGAATTGGTGGAAAGAAATTTAGTGAAAAGAGTGAAACTCCTATAGAATGAAGGATGATTGGTAATTTAGATTATGAGTGATGTCAATGTTCGAAATAATTAGCTCCTTAATGCTAGAAATTTACACAAACGATTTGTGAGATGTTATAAAGTTAAATTGAAAAACTGGAAACTGTTTTGGTAGATGATAGCTCAGATTGAATCATTCTAAAGCTGGAATTGTAAAATGTGATTCATTAGAATATAGTATATTGCTGGAAAATTTCTGGAATTTAGGTAATGAGCTTGAACGAATTGGATCGAGTGCTGAACAAGACTGTTTGAAGTTGTCTTGTTTGATTATGGCATGATATGAAACTGTTTTGATTCTTGATATAGTGTAAGTTGTTTAAAACTTGAATGTGGTGACTAGAAATAGAGTTAAGTTAATGAAAGGTGTTTTGGAGCCTTAAGGAAATAGGGGAAGGTTGGGATGGACCTTGATAACAATTTAGGTGACTTAAATTAAGCAAGAAAGACTGCTTGTACTAAGCAGAATAATTCAGGGATGTTTTAGAGAATTCAACGTGATTAGGTACATGTTCAAGATAAATTGAATGTTAATAACAACTTAAGGCATGGAAATTAGATTATCGATGAAAGAATGTTTGTAAATTTATCAAAAATATTGTTGTTGGAAAGCTTGGACAGTTTTGAAATGTTTCTGTTTGCAAATAAGGGCAGTTATGCGAAATTGTGACATGTTTAATGCTATGGGATTGTTGATTATAGAAATTAAATGAAATGTTTCTAATATACACTTGAATTGTTATTAATAGACAAAAAAAGATGAACAAGGGGACGTTAGACAAAAAGGAGTGGTGATTCACGATCCGGACTGACTCAGCATATCTGTGAGTGTAGCTAGGATTTCGAGTAAGCTTATTGCTATTGAATGATTTAAATTTAGTCAATTGACAATAAGGCATGAATGTCTAAGTTGCTTGAGCTTGCTAAAATCTTGGTAAGGTAAGTTACCAAGGTAAGTATATACATTTGATTGTTTGAATAAGCATGAATGTGATTTGGATGACTCAAAGTGTCATAAATAGCATATTGAGTTTATAGTTAAATACTCATCTAAAACAATGACAACATCGACTTATTGGAAAGCTATATAAAGAGCCTTGATTAATTTAGTCATAGATAGATTGGCATGCCAATGGAATTCTTGACCTCAACTTGAATCGGACTACGGTCCCTTGATTGGTACTAAGGTACCCTTGTGATGTTTGAAAAGATTATAGAATTTCCAATGGTACTACATTACCATTGCTTGATGTTGTTTGCAATTGAAATGAATATCTACACTTATAACTAATCAAGGCTATGATAATCAACTATGGTTGCTAGTATAATCAACACTAAGAGATATTGGTTTGTCGTGTTGGATAATCTTGATGCTAATTGGTAATGAGAATTCTTCTTAGAAGCATGCTAGTTCAAAATGCTTGTGGATAAGCTATAAGTAAGCTTCTTGATAAATGAATAGTGAGCTTGAATTCTGGATAATTGATGTAAAATCTTTAAAAGATAGACTCGATGGAATGGTTGATCATGCTTAAATAGTTAATTGATGAATCAATATAATTGTGATAATATACACTCACTTGTTTAATTAATCAAATTGCAAGACTATCTGCTAATAGCTCACCTTGACACTTTTCAGGGAAAGCTGTGTTTGTGTAAAGTCGGAAGATCATGCAAGGTCACTAAAAGCTTGAAAGTATGTAGTAATTATTTTTTGTTAGACTCTTAGAAGGTGGTACTAGTAGATGTAGAAGGGCTATGTTATGTTAAACTTTTGGTGATGGTCTGTATATAGTTTGTAAAGTTCCTTAAATTTGTGGTTGCTTATATCCACTCACTTTTTGTTAATGTTTTGGTTGCTTGGACTTTTGGTTGAAAGTAGCTATGGTATGTGAACGTTCTTACTAGGAGTATTTACAAATTTAGAGTTTATCTTGTTAATGCTATTTGAGTTATGTATGGAATTTCCTATTTATTCTTTTGCATGCAAATTGAACATAGGATTAGGCAAAGGAAAACAAATAAATGAATCAATGAAACTCGACTGAATGATTATGCCTGATGTTGTTTTACGACCGAATGTTTTGCTTGGATACATGATAAATGTCTTAGTGGCTAAGGGAATTTCACATTGCGTATGCATTGATTGTATTAAACAAATCTTGATCATTGATATCCTAAGGGTTTGAATTTAATCTTGTTATAGCATTGGTTTATAAAATAGTTAGAAACTCTATAGGCTTTTTGATTATTGTTCGAATACTATGAGTTTGGTAATGCTAATGTTAACTGCTTCCTTGCTTGTGCTTACTTAAATTCTTTGACATGAGCTTTTTGTTTATTAGCTGGCTTTGTAAGTTAGATAAAGGGGGTGGGTATTACAAGACCGAATCGAGCAAGTCACATGGGGAATATTGAAGTAAAACCCAAAAGTTCCACTTCAATGAACAACCTTTTTTTCCTTTTTATCTTCCTAGATGCAACATTATTAAACTGAGTGTATGTGCTGACAACAAATGAAATTACAACTCGATCGGACATCGGTTTGACATCCAATTGTCCTATTTAGCGTTTAGGGACCATTTTGTAAAAAATTATAAAATTCAAGGACTAATTGCGAAATTAAAGCTACCGATAGTCAATTAGTCAGGTTTCATGCTTTCATATCAAATTTCACCTCATTTTGATCACCCAAACTCATTTAATTGAACATTCAAATATCTAGTGACCTAAACGTAAGAAAACAGAACTTCAGAAAGCTTCAATTAACTAACTTAATGGTCAAGTGTATCGATACACTTTTGCCCGTACCGATACACCAATATCTCATCAAAATCTCAGATTTCTAGTAGCACAAAAGGGTATCGATATGGTCCCGTATACCGATACGGTTCTCCAATTTGTCCTTTGACCGTATCGGTATGGTATACCCTATACTGATATGGTATGCCTAGTTTGGCTTTACTGTACCGATACGATAACCCGCGTATCGATACGCTAGGTCTGTAATGTCACAATTTGATTATTTTTCAAGCTTAAACTTATCCGAAAAAATTCCAACATCTTACTAAGACATGTACATCCACTTAGAGCATAAAACCATAGGCATTTAGCACTAAAGCATGCTTTCAACATCAACACATTTTGATTATCAATCTATAGGCATGCTTCCTATGCAAAGTAACCATTCAAGCACCAAATTGCTAACCAAACAAAATACCGGCAATTAAAGGCCATTTACAAGTGCATAACATTATAGAAACTTGCAGCAAATTAAGGGAGTTTAAAAACATCCGCTCCCAAAACACTTGGCTAACCTCATTGCCATTATTGGGTATGTTTTAAACTATCAAACCATACTTGAGCATACAATCGCAACTTGGATCGAATCTTTTCTTCCTTGCTGCCACCAACACTCTAATGATCTTTTCTTCCTTGGGTCGCTCAAAATAAACACAACAACAATGCATTTAAAAACCATTTTAGTCCATAAATCTCCAATATCATGCTCAAATCAAATCTCATTCTTGAAATCAATTTTCAAAGCAAAACACATTTGATTTCTCAACATGTATCATTTGTCTCATGCATCTCAATGCAAAATCTCAAGTGTTACATGCTTAGCCAACAAGCAATGCTTCCATTTTAAATATCATGCATAATCTCAACTTATGCAAGGTTTCATGTATAAACCACATTATACAAATCTTTCTCATGTATAAATCACATTATACAAATTATCATTTAAAAGCTTGATACATGTTTAGCACATATATTGGCAATACAAGTGATCCGGATAGAACTACCCCTATCCTTTGGATGGCACTACCCCCATCCTTTCATGTTCGAATATGCGGACACCTTGATGGCACTACCCCCATCAAGTCTCATGGTGAAACTACCCTCACCATAATCTCACTTCGGCTGGTTTGCCACTACTCGCATTGCCCGTTGGTGATAGCACTACCCCTATCACTCGCAACATAATAACACTACCTCTATTGTGTAACCGAATAATTTGCAACACGTACGAATTTTGTATATTATATTGCACTCTCATCCTATTTGTCAACCAATTATATCCGACATAGTTTATAAGCATCATCACTTGTGAGTATACAATTTAAAACCATGTTAACCTACTATTTTTACCAATGCATCATCAAAATCATTTCCACATCCCAAATCTCATGCATTAAACCATGCAAAGCTTTTCAAAAGCATAATATATCTCATTGCCATAGCAATTCTATCTCTTGGGATAATTCTCATCATATTTCACATATGAAAAATTGCATTAAACAGTAGGTAACGAAACCATAATCAAAACATGAGCATGATATCATTAAAACCATGGGAAAATTGAAATTTGAAAGCAAATGTCACCATACTTACTTTCAAGCCTATATTGGCGTTTCAAGATCAATCTAAACTCCCATAAATCACTTTCAAACCTTTTTAAGGTTGTAAACCATGTTTCCACTCACCGACTTCGCTTCGCTTGCAAGTCGAAGCGTCAATCAAGCATCTGATGCAATCGTAGCACCTCCAAACAACTCTGGATTGATCTCCCTTTTTTTACCCAACCAAAACAGAGAAAATTCAACATCTAAACTTGCAGCCCACAACCTTCTCAACATTCTAGCACAATTAACAACACAACACCAACTGAAAACTATCGAAACAAAGGCAAAACCATCCTAAATGATCTCTAGCCCTTTCCCAACGAAATCAACACTTAATCAACATCAATATACATCAATTAAACACTTCCCAACATCCCTTGACTTCCAGCAACCATTAAACCCATTTATCAAGCCAAAAACCAAAGATAACAACCTAGATCAATAGCAATTTAACTAGTTTCGGGTTTACATTGATCAAGAACACTTATCCACCTTCTTTAACATCAACTTAATGATTAAAATCATCATAATACTCAACACTCTCAGATCCATACGAATTAAACCAAAAACCTCAATTAAACTAATTTTCCTTAATCATCACAACAAAAATCATTAGAAAACATTGATAAAGGATCAAGAACTTGTGAATTTCAGTAAAGAACATTTCATTAGAGGAGTAGGACAAAACCTTACCTTTAATGGTTGATTTCCCCTTAATTGGTTGATTTACATGACAAAATAAAGTTTAAACAATAAGATTTTGGTAGGAAATCATTTAGAAATCAAAGATCAATTAAAAAAAGAGTTTACCTTAAGATTTCGAAGAGAATAATTGTGTTTGGTTGGAGAGAAAGTTGAGAGAAATTTTGAGAGAAGAAAAGTTACGTCAAATTTGTTTTAAAAGAAACAACTCCCAACTAACTCTCCTAACCAATTTTTAGTTAATTAAAACACTTTAAAATAAGACAATTAAGGGATAAAGTCTGATATTAGAATTTAGGGTTATTATCTCCTTAAAGATTCTAAGTTCTCATCCTTTTACAAAACGGTCACTAAAACAGTTTTGATTTCCTTACAAAACAGTCACCATTTTCAAAATGTCACCTTTACTCAATTTATTTTGCCAAATTGAGTTCACCATTATTTCCAAAACATATTTAAATATTTTAGATAATTTTTCTATATTTTATAGCCAAAATCCATTTCTTTTTAATTAATTTCCCGAAACTAGTATAGACCGCTACACCGGAACTGTCCGAACTAATTGGATAACTTCTAGGCCCAGAGCTTGTTTAAGGCCATAAATAGACTTTTTAAGTCTACACATTTTGCCTTCCATGCCAGGTGTCTCAAAACCTGGTGGTTGCTCCATATAGATCTCATCGTCTAGATCTTCATTCAAAAAATGCAGTCTTTGCATCCATTTGATCTACGTGCAACTTATGAATGGACGCTATTACAAACAAGGCACAGATCTTTGAGACATTCGTGATAGGAGAATAGGTGTCAAAGAAATCTATACCAAAATTCTGAGTGAACCCTTTGACTACTAGTATTGCCTTATATTCTGGATTGACCCATTTGGTCTAAATTTCTTTCAGAAAACCCACTTAGAATTGATAAGTCTAAATCTTCTAGGCAAATCAACCAACTCTATGTGTGATTAGACATTACTGACTCTAGTTCATCATTTATCTCAACTCTCAAGAAACTAGCGTCAATTGAACTTGTAGCTTTATCATAAGACTTTGGATCCTCATCTAAAAGGAAAGTCTAAGCTATAGGAATAGAGATGAAGTCTACATCACTTATTTTAGAGATAAAGGAAGTTAGGAAAACAGGACCAAAGGTAGAGGCTACCCTTTGTCTCTTACTTCTTCTAGGCTCCAATTCTATCTCTAGAGAATCCTTTGCAAGATCAGAAGAAGTTGAGGCACGACTTTCTACTTGTGCTCCAACACTCAAACTTGGTTTCTTTAAAGGAAATATATCCTCAAAAAACATAGCATCCCTAGTTTCACAAATAGAAAAGTCATGCAGATACATGAATCTATATGCGACACTGTTTGAAGCATACTCAATAAACACTGCATCAACGGTTTTGGGATCGATGGTGGACTTTTTAAAGTCAGGCAAACCAACTTTTTCTAGACACCCCTGCACTTTTAGGTATTGCAATTTGGGTGCATAACCTTTTTAGAACTCGTATGGGGTAGAATATAATTTCTTATGAGGTACTCGGTGTAAAATATGACTGGCTGATAGAATGACTCCCCCCACATACTATCAGACAAACCAGTACTTATCAACAATGAGTTCATCATCTCTTTTAAAGTTCTGTTTTTCCTCTCTACTATGCCGTTTTGTTGAGGAAAATATGGGGTAGAGGTCTCATAAATTATGTCATTCTTCTCACACACCTCTTTAAGAAAATTAGATCCATATTCACCACCTCTATTAGATCTAAGCTATTTTATTCTCCTATCTAGTTGATTTTCAACTTCTGCCTTATAAATAAGAAAGAAGTTTTTAGCTTCATCTTTAGTTCTTAGGAGATATACCTTTGTATATCTTGAACAATCATCTACAAAGGTTATGTAGAAGTGTTTACCTCCCTTACTTTCAGTGTTTCTAAAGTCTGCCAGATCATAATGTATAAGTTCTAACAATTCAGTTTTTCTCTTAGAAATTTTTTTAAAAGAAGGTTTTGAATGCTTGACTTCTACACAAATGTCACATTTGTTAAAGCTTTTCTCATATATATTAGGGAAAAGATTCATTTTAATGAGTTTCTTTAGTGAGTGAAAGTTCGAACTCGGTGAACAGCTCCTGTTTGGCAAAAAAATGGTTGGAAGTGTCAGTGTTCACAACCCACGCAACATTGTTGTTCACCATGTTGATTTTAGAAACCACTGCTGCTATGATGTTATCAACATTTTCAGCAACATTCGGCTGCAGTTTGTTCACGTTCTGGCGGTCTGATTGTTGTTAGCACGGTAAGCTTTGTGTCAGGCCCATTCGCACACATAGCAATTGAGATGCTTTTGTAGAGCCTTATCCTTCACAGGCTTCTTGAAGTTGATAGCCTTTTAGGCTTTGACCTTCTACTTCTAGTCACTTCGTCTTATGGTCTTATTAGATTTGGACCTTAAAACAGATGCAGATTCAACCAGATTAGCCTTAAAAGAAAGATTACTAGAAGAAATCAACTTATCTTTAAGTTGGTTGGCTTCTTCTATCTTCACATGGTTCACTAGCTCCTCAATTGTAAACTCCCTCTTCTTGTGTTTCAGAGAGTTGCGGTAGTCAGACCAAGACTTGGGGGCAGCTTCTTAATGAGGACATTTGCTTGCAAGATTTCGCACATCTTCATGCCCTCAGCCAGGATGTTGAAATCCAGCTTCTCATAATCATGGACCGGATCCATGATCGGCTTGTCGTCAAACATCTAGAATTTCAGGCACTCACCGGCCATGTACTTTTTAATTTCAGCATCGTCGGCTCCATACTTCTTCTCCAGCGTGTCCCATATGGCCTTTGAACTTTTCTCCATAAAGAACATGTCAAACAGTTTGTTCGACATGTGACTTAAGAGAAAGCCACGAACTGTTTTGTTTTCCTTCTCATACTTATCGATGGACGCTTGAGCAGAAGTACAAACATCTGCAGTCTACAGGACAACACTTGTAGGGGTAGTAGTTCAGTTGCCACCAACAGCATTGAGAGCAGCGTCTAAGGATGACTGAGACGTTGGTGACTGGGGCGGCAGCTTGAGCAACACATAATCAAGATCATGTTGCTCGAAGAATATGATTATCCGTTGGGACCATGTCCGATAATTGGTCTCATCCAGTACGTCGAGCTTTGACAAATTAGGCACAAGCTTTGACATATCATAAATTAATTCGCATATCAATTCTGATTTTATTCTAATTAACAAATAATTCACAGCTGATTAAATCGTTTATAAATTAAGTTTAAAAAACATGTCTAAAGAAATTATTCCAGATTTTCTCCAAAAAAATCACTAACCAAGCCGACCGGACAACAATGGCGGTGCACACATGCAAGAGAGTTGTTTAAGTACATTTAACAAGGGAAGGTAGGGAAGACTCTTTATATACTCTTCCCAAAGGATGTGCCCTCCCAATGAGGGATACATGTAACCAACAAAAAGAAACTTGACCAAGAGATGACTTTTACGTTAAATCCATCTGACACAAGGGTTTGCTGCACAAAATTTACGTCGTACATGCCTTTAATTTGCCCCACCAAGCACTGGTTCATCCAATACATTTCTGCAGTTGGAATGGACATCATAACAGGTCCGACAACTGTTCTATTGGATCTATAACATCCAGGACAATTCTCATCAATTAAGCTTCTTGGAATACCCTTCATATCCTCCTTACTAGGTTGTAAATCTGCCATTAACGCATCTTCGTACGATTTCCCCTTCATCACCGTCGACGGTCTTTTTACCCCCGTTTACTTGTATTTAGTCTTTTTGCTAGCACGATGCTCACCCTCCTCAGGTTGCTTAGATGATTTCTTATAAAAAAAAAAAACTCTAATATTAAATCCATCCATTTTTCTGTCGTTTCCATCTTCGACCGCCCTGGATGCTTCCTCCCACTTAGAGAATCTGCATATTTTAAAACCATGAGCTACCAACTTTGTCTTTATGCTTTTTCTTCTTGAACAAATTAAAACCAAGCAGTGAGACTTCACTAATAAGATCCCATGCTAGACACGCAAGAAACGTGAGTTTTCATAAACTGGTTTATAAATTGGGATTTTAAAATGAGAAAAAGTTTGATACACAGTCCGTGTATGTTTACAGGTGCTTTTCAAATTTAGGGGTTACGGATTTAGTTTAGGGTTAAAAGTTTATGGGTTTAAATTCTAGGGTTTAAAATTTAAGGTTAGTGTCTAGAATTTAGGGTTTAGAGTTCAGGGTTTAAGGTATTAGGGTTAGGAATTCAGAATTTAAATTTCTTATAAAATTTAAGGTTAGTGTCTATAATTTAGGGTTTAGAGTTTAGGGTTTAAGGTATTAGGGTTAGGAATTTAGAATTTAGAATTTTAAAAGGGAAAAACTTTGATTTACAGACTATGTAAAATTCTAAATTCTTAACCCTAATACCTTAAACCTTGAACTCTAAACCCTAAATTCTAGACACTAACCTTAAATTTTAAACCCTACAATTTAAACCCATAAACTTTTAACCCTAAACTAAATCCGTAACCCCTAAATTTGAAAAGCACCTGTAAACATACACGGACTGTGTATCAAACTTTTTCTCATTTTAAAATCCCAATTTATAAACCAGTTTATGTAAACTCACGTTTCTTGCGTGTGTAGCATGGGATCTTATTAGTGAAGTCTCACTGCTTGGTTTTAATTTGTTCAAGAAGAAAAAACATAAAGACAAAGTTGGTAGCTCATGGTTTTAAAATATGCAGATTCTCTAAGTGGGAGGAAGCATCCAGGGCGGTCGAAGATGGAAACGACAGAAAAATGGATGGATTTAATATTAGAGTTTTTTTTTATAAGAAATCATCTAAGCAACCTGAGGAGGGTGAGCATCGTGCTAGCAAAAAGACTAAATACAAGTAAACGGGGGTAAAAAGACCGTCGACGGTGATGAAGGGGAAATCGTACGAAGATGCGTTAATGGCAGATTTACAACCTAGTAAGGAGGATATGAAGGGTATTCCAAGAAGCTTAATTGATGAGAATTGTCCTGGATGTTATAGATCCAATAGAACAGTTGTCGGACCTGTTATGATGTCCATTCCAACTGCAGAAATGTATTGGATGAACCAGTGCTTGGTGGGGCAAATTAAAGGCATGTACGACGTAAATTTTGTGCAGCAAACCCTTGTGTCAGATGGATTTAACGTAAAAGTCATCTCTTGGTCAAGTTTCTTTTTGTTGGTTACATGTATCCCTTGTTGGGAGGGCACATCCTTTGGGAAGAGTATATAAAGAGTCTTCCCTACCCTCCCTTGTTAAATGTACTTAAACAACTCTCTTGCATGTGTGCACCGCCATTGTTGTCCGGTCGGCTTGGTTATAATTTCTTTAGACATGTTTTCTAAACTTAATTTATAAACGATTTAATCAGCTGTGAATTATTTGTTAATTAGAATAAAATCAGAATTGATATGCGAATTAATTTATGATATGTCAAAGCTTGTGCCTAATTTGTCAAAGCTCGACGTACTGGATGAGACCAATTATCGGACATGGTCCCAACGGATAATCATATTCTTCGAGCAACATGATCTTGATTATGTGTTGCTCAAGCTGCCGCCCCAGTCACCAACGTCTCAGTCATCCTTAGACGCTGCTCTCAATGCTGTTGGTGGCAACTGAACTACTACCCCTACAAGTGTTGTCCTGTAGACTGCAGATGTTTGTACTTCTGCTCAAGCGTCCATCGATAAGTATGAGAAGGAAAACAAGACAGTTCGTGGCTTTCTCTTAAGTCACATGTCGAACAAACTGTTTGACATGTTCTTTATGGAGAAAAGTTCAAAGGCCATATGGGACACGCTGGAGAATAAGTATGGAGCCGACGATGCTGAAATTAAAAAGTACATGGCCGGTGAGTGCCTGAAATTCTAGATGTTTGAGGGCAAGCCGATCATGGATCCGTTCCATGATTATGAGAAGCTGTATTTCAACATCCTGGCTGAGGGCATGAAGATGTGAGAAATCTTGCAAGCAAATGTCCTCATTGAGAAGCTGCCCCCAAGTCTTGGTCTGACTACCGCAACTCTCTGAAACACAAGAAGAGGGAGTTTACAATTGAGGAGCTAGTGAACCACGTTAAGATAGAAGAAGCCAACCGACTTAAAGATAAGTTGATTTCTTCTAGTAATCTTTCTTTTAAGGCTAATCTGGTTGAATCTGCATCTGTTTTAAGGTCCAAATCTAATAAGACCATAAGACGAAGTGACTAGAAGTAGAAGGTCAAAGCCTAAAAGGCTATCAACTTCAAGAAGCCTACGAAGGATAAGGCTCTACAAAAGCATCTCAATTGCTTTGTGTGCGAATGGGCCTGACACAAAGCTTACCGTGCTAACAACAATCAGACCACCATAACGTGAACAAACTGCAGCTGAATGTTGCTGAAAATGTTGATAACATCATAGCAGCAGTGGTTTCTAAAATCAACTTGGTGAACAACAATGTTGAGTGGGTTGTGGACACTGGCACTTCCAAACATTTTTTTGCCAAACGGGAGCTGTTCACCGAGTTCGATCTTTCACTCACTAAAGAAACTCATTAAAATGAATCTTTTCCCTAATCTAGATGAGAAAAGCTTTAACAAATGTGACATTTGTGTAGAAGTCAAGCACGCTAAACCTTCTTTTAAAACAATTTCTAAGAGAAAAACTGAATTGTTAGAACTTATACATTATGATCTGGCAGACTTTAGAAACACTGAAAGTAAGGGAGGTAAACACTTCTACATAACCTTTGTAGATGATTGTTCAAGATATACAAAGGTATATCTCCTAAGAACTATAGATGAAGCTAAAAACTTCTTTCTTATTTATAAGGCAGAAGTTGAAAATCAACTAGAGAGGAGAATAAAATAGCTTAGATCTAATAGAGGTGGTGAATATGGATCTAATTTTCTTAAAGAGGTGTGTGAGAAGAATGACATAATTTATGAGACTTCTACCCCATATTTTCCTCAACAAAACGACATAGTAGAGAGGAAAAACAGAACTTTAAAAGAGATGATGAACTCATTGTTGATAAGTTCTGGTTTGTCTGATAGTATGTGGGGGGAGTCATTCTATCAGCCAGTCATATTTTACACCGAGTACCTCATAAGAAATTATATTCTACCCCATACGAGTTCTAGAAAGGTTATGCACCCAAATTGCAATACCTAAAAGTGCAGGGGTGTCTAGAAAAAGTTGGTTTGCCTGACTTTAAGAAGTCCACCATCGATCCCAAAACCGTTGATACAGTGTTTATTGGGTATGCTTCAAACAGTGTCGCATATAGATTCATGTATCTGCATGACTTTTCTATTTGTGAAACTAGGGATGCTATATTTTTTGAGGATATATTTCCTTTAAAGAAACCAAGTTTGAGTGTTGGAGCACAAGTAGAAAGTCGTGCCTCAACTTCTTCTGATCTTGCAAAGGATTCTCTAGAGATAGAATTGGAGCCTAGAAGAAGTAAGAGACAAAGGGTAGCCTCTACCTTTGGTCCTGTTTTCCTAACTTCCTTTATCTCTGAAATAAGTGATGTAGACTTCATCTCTGTTCCTATAGCTTAGACTTTCCTTTTAGATGAGGATCCAAAGTCGTATGATAAAGCTACAAGTTCAATTGACGCTAGTTTCTTGAGAGTTGCGATAAATGATGAACTAGAGTCAGTAATGTCTAATCACACATGGAGTTGGTTGATTTGCCTAGAAGATTTAGACTTATCAATTCTAAGTGGGTTTTCAGAAAGAAATTTAGACCCAATGGGTCAATCCAGAATATAAGGCAATACTAGTAGTCAAAGGGTTCACTCAGAATTTTGGTATAGATTTCTTTGACACCTGTTCTCCTATCACGAAAGTCTCAAAGATCTGTGCCTTGTTTGTAATAGCGTCCATTCATAAGTTGCACGTAGATCAAATGGATGCAAAGACTGCATTTTTGAATGAAGATCTAGACGATGAGATCTATATAGAGCAACCACCAGGTTTTGAGACACCTGGCATGGAAGGCAAAATGTGTAGACTTAAAAAGTCTATTTATGGCCTTAAACAAGCTCTGGGCCTAGAAGTTATCCAATTAGTTCAGACAGTTCCGGTGTAGCGGTCTAGACTAGTTTCGGGAAATTAATTAAAAAGAAATGGATTTTGACTATAAAATATAGAAAAATTATCTAAAATATTTAAATATGTTTTGGAAATAATGGTGAACTCAATTTGGCAAAATAAATTGAGTAAGGGTGACATTTTGAAAATGGTGACTGTTTTGTAAGGAAATCAAAACTGTTTTAGTGACCGTTTTGTAAAAGGATGAGAACTTAGAATCTTTAAGGAGATAATAACCCTAAATTCTAATATCAGACTTTATCCCTTAATTGTCTTATTTTAAAGTGTTTTAATTAACTAAAAATTAGTTAGGAGAGTTAGTTGGGAGTTGTTTCTTTTAAAACAAATTTGACGTAACTTTTCTTCTCTCAAAATTTCTCTCAACTTTCTCTCCAACCAAACACAATTCTTCTCTTCGAAATCTTAAGGTAAACTCTTTTTTTAATTGATCTTTGATTTCTAAATGATTTCCTACCAAAATCTTGTTGTTTAAACTTTGTTTTGTCATGTAAATCAACCAATTAAGGGGAAAACAACCATTAGAGGTAAGGTTTTGTCCTTCTCCTCTAATGAAATGTTCTTTACTGAAATTCACAAGTTCTTGATCCTTTATCAATGTTTTCTAATGATTTTTGTTGTGAACCTGGCCAATTACAAAACGTTTTAATGTCGAAATTTGCAAGTTCGTATAAAATTTAACTCATCGTCCATTTATGAATATGATCTCATTTTAATGGCCCCACTATCCAGATAATGAACTCCAATCACCTCCAACACTTTTGGCGCTAACTCGTCATCTCCTTCTGATGGGATACCACATTAATTAAATTCAACCTTTTAAGTAAACAATCAAAGAGACAATTAGTGTGTGGTAGATTTTATTTATTCTATGTTAGTGATTATTAACCTTGGGAATTGTCTAAGTAAATTTTACCTATTAAGGTTCAAATATGATTAAGTGTGTTTTATTAATTTTAGAGTGTAGAAGAGTTTTTTATTTATTTTACTTTAAAGTCTCTAACTAAGGTTTTAAGATCTTAATCCTATGAGTTTTATTTAAGCTAAGAATTAATTAAAAGATGAGCACTTTGAGTTTTTAAAGAAAAATAAACAACCAAGATACATGAATATTAAAAGTGAAACAAACTTAGATTATGAAATTAAATAAATAAAAAGAATAAAAAAATTATTTAAGAAAAGGGATAAATAAAATAAAAAATTGTGTATCCTTCCTTATATAAGGTCAACACAAATCTCGAACTGAATTACCTTTTAAGAAAAAAATAAAAAAAAAACTTAATAAAAAGAAAGTTTAATTAAAAATAATGAGAAATCATATTTAGAAAAACTTTAATAACAATGACCAAGTTAAGAACATATTAAAATTAAGGGCCGAATTTAATGAAAACGGAGACCATTTTAAAAAATAAAAAAACACAGTATCTTACGGGGCAAAAATAAATCGGGCGGAAGGATTTAATGAAAATAATTACCCCATTTTGTTTTGAAACATGTGGGTATAAAACTCAATTTCACAAACACCTTTTTATTTTTCCCTCTTAATTTTTTTGGATCAAACACATTTTTTAGTTTTCTCTCAAATGTTCTTTTTTTTGTTCATCATGGGATGAAAAACACCAAGAACAGTCACCATGTCGTCCATCTTCCACCGGCACCGGTCGTCGTCTAACGGTAGTGTTAGGTAAAAAATACCCTTTTTCGAATTAGTTTTGAAATCCTAGCTTGATTTTTTTTTGAAATCAACCAAAATATTCAAAAAACAACCCTGAATTTTTTTTAAAAAAGGTTTTGAACACCCTCTTTTTAAGATTTCAGAATCTAGCGACCTTTCATTCAAATACCGGCGGCGGCGATGGCGGTTCGAGATATAAACAAGGTAAACACTCATCCCCTTCCGTTATGTTTCGAATTTGAGGCTGCAAGAAAAAAATACATACATAAAAATAAAAAACAGTAAAATACCTAGGAACTTAGGCTCAATTGCTTCTTATTTCCGAAAATTTGAGTATACACTTTGTATTGCGTATTGTGTGTGTAATTACAAGGGAAAGGGGTGATTTATATAGGGTTTTTGTTGACTAAAATACAAAGTAAATTGGAATCAAAATCCACTAATTCTCGGTCCAATTATTTCCCTATTGGATTGATTCCCTTCTCCTTATTTTATTTTTAATTTACATAGATTTGGGGTTGATTTCCATCTTTTTTTTATGTTTGATCCAATTTAAGGTTTGATATTTCCCCCTTTTAATTTTCTGATTCGATTTGCTTATCTTTCCCTCTTCGTGTTTGCAAGTGATCGGTTGGGGTGGGAGAGGTCATACGACGCCAGCGGTCACGAGTCGTGGTAAGGGTGCGGCTTGGCAACGCTGGAACCGTCCAATGATGGACTACTACCATCGTAGCCTTGGCCTAAAGAAATAGGCAGACGCGAGCTAGAGAAGGGAGGCAACGGTTGATAGCTGGCTGCACATGGGGGAATAAGAAGTCAACTAGGATTTTATTTTTGGGTTAAATGGGCCAATATTATAACATGGATCCTTAATTTTCATGGACTCTTTTTTAATCTAAATGGGCTCTTTTATTTATTTTGGGTTTTAATAACAATACTAATGTTATAATATATATATGACTAATATAATAACAGTATAATAATAAAATAAAAATAAAAGAGGGTGAAAATCTAGTGACAACAGTTTCCCCTCTTTGCTTATTCCGGTGAAATAAGGATAGAGCAAAGAAAAAAGGCACTGGTTTTCACCGTGCTCCGCACAAACCGAGAGTTGTAGCCTTATCCAGTTAGTGATGTAGCAATCATGATGAGGAAAATGAGGTGACATTGGGACGTAATCAACTAATGTCATCTCCAGTAAATAGCGATAGGAGCGGGGTTAACTAATCGCTTTGAAAGCATGGCGTGGGGACGTAACCATCTAACGCCTTCTACTTGATGTGGCTTGGAGACGTAACCAACTAATGACATCATCTGAATATAGTGACAAGAACGAAATCAGCTGACCACTTTGAAAGCGGGGCATGGGGGTGTAACCAACTAATGCCTCCAACTCAAAAATGAATCGGCTTGGTGACGTAACCAACTAACGCTTTCTGCTTGACGTGGAATGGGGACGTAATCAACTAATGCCATCATCCAAAGATAGTGATAGGAACGGAATCAACTGATCACTTTAAAAGCAGGGCATGGGACGTAACTGACTAATGTTTTTTGCTTGATGTGGCATGTAGACGTAACCAACTAACACCTTCTTTACTAGTCAATTCAAAATTTTGTAGAAATAATGATGCTTATGCTTATAGGAATGCCTAACATATGAATGCATGTCGGTTTTTATGGTCTTATATATATTTAGTATGATATTTGCACCGTTGCTCTTCTAAGCCAGACAAGTAGCTATCTCTATTGTCTCTATTTTTCCATTCTCACTTTTTGTACCTCTTTACTTCATAGAAAACATCTATTCATCGCACGCAAATGTCTCACATTCCCCCAAATCCTACTATCATTGTGGTTGATACATCCATGTCGGGCAAAAGCTTTGACCCACTCTTGAAATAATGTTGGGGCCTTTGCAATATTCCTTGTAGATTTTCAAATTGTTCACAGGGAGGAATCTCTACCTCAAACATTTTTCATGACATTGGTGCTTTAATCTCTTCCTCTTGCGCCTATGAAAGTCAGGGAACCTGAACCTTTGGTCCACATAAATTACCCAGTTGATGGCACAATCCATTTTTTAGCAAAATTTCACAACTAGAGTCATAACCGTGAACTGCGTCATAGTCCCTATATTCTAAAAACCATTTTCTGAGTAATGCACAAAAAATATCTTGCATGTTTTAATGATGTCAATCTTTATGGTTCTCATTTCAGTATAAGATGGTTGTGAGGATGAAGAAAATAAAAGTGCAAATGAAAGAAAGGTCTCTAAACTAGTATTTTATTAACATTTTGACAAACATGAAGGAAGTACAAAAAGAGGGAAAAGAAAGATGAGTATCCAAATATCGAAGGTCAAAACTTTCCAAATCAGACCGTCGTTAACCACCTTGAATACAGCCTTTGTAAAGAAGATTTTGACCACTTTAACGATGCATGAAGATAAGAAATTCCTCCCAAATGTCAAGTCTCCAAGAGGATAACCTATTGGCTACCTAGTTACAAAATATTTGAGTAGCCCTTTGCGGGTTTTCAACTTAAATCCACCTTTGGTTCCAAGACGCCCTTTACAGGTTTTCATCATGAACCCTTCTTTTTTCTTCTTATTGTCTTTCTTTCTTTCTTTCTTTCTTTCTTTCTTTCTTTATTCTTTTTTACCTAGAGTAGCCTTTGCGAGTTTTCACTTTTAGATAATTTTATTTTTTTCTTGAAACGCCCTCTTGGGTTTTCACTTTGGTTTCTTTCTTTTCCTTTTTTTCTTTTTTTCTCAGGCATATTATTTCTTAAAAGAATCTGAATTCACCGGGTTCTTGAGTTTATCCCTATTCATTTTTGTAACACCCATTTCCTAGCCTGGTAGAGAACCGAGTCGGAAAGTGTTATCAAAAACTTACTCAAAGGTCGAAAGCTTAATAGGAGTTTGGAATCTTATTCAGAATGTCTTATTAATCTCTTCTATGACTTATCGAACTAATTCATCAATAGCTTACTCAAATTGGAGGTTAATTTTAAACTTTTTCGAACTTAGGGGCTGAATTATAAATTTTACAAATTAAGTATCTTTATCAAGATTTCTTTTTACAAATCTTCAGTTTAACTTACCAATTATTAGTCTACGAAATTTCGTTGTTAATGGAGGTTATTTACCTATATGATTAGGCCATTTAAAATTTAGTGACCAATTTGTAACTATTTAAAGCTGTGGTCTAAGTCTTTTAACAAAATTAACTAACACCGTACCGATACACTTAAGGCTGTATCAGTACTCTAAGCCAGATTTCTCAATTCTAGATTCAAGGGTAACAAGCCCGTATCGATACATCTAAGCCTGTATCGGTACGCGTTGACCAAGGTTGACCCGTTTAGGTACAACCTAAGGTCGTATCGATACAATTTATATTCCAGACCTAACTGCCAAGATCCGTATCGATACACCCCCTTACGTATCGATACACCCTATTTTTTAAGTCCAAATATGCAAGGTCGTATCGATACAGCTTGACCCGTATCAGTACGTTTAACTTGTAATGATAGATTCTATCTGTTTTTTATTCGAATTAATAGATCAAACGACATCCAATCTTTATTAAATTATACCAACAATATTTAAACACTAAAATATATGAGCATGTTGATTTTTAGGTCCATTTGAATCCGTTTACTACCTTTTTACCTTTTAGTGCCTTAAAGCCCAATTTAACTAGCTTCTTAAATTGGTGGGAGTGACTTGCAACTTTGACAACATGTCTAAGCCTGCTTGATCAAACCACCTTCCATTTTTAGTACTTAAACACTTTAGGGCCATTACATACATATCAAAATAGATCAATGTAACATGTCTAAGCCTGCCACCTTTGTAGGAGTTCAAAACAAAATGTAAGCATACATGAAATTAGCGGGAGTGACTTGCAACTTCGACAACATGATCAAGGCTCGGATTTCTTCAGGGTCCTGAAATGCATGAGACACACACATGGCTTACATAGCCTAGTGAGGTAGTTATAACAAATGCAACCAAGTTCTTATTTGGCATAAATGACTTATAAACATGCTTGAATGACATAAGTACACCATTAATCATATATCGATCATATTCAAGGCCAATTGTTATTTTTTCAAATGTCACATGCAAAACATAGATACATAACATTTCCTTGGACATAGTAACCAATGGATACGCAGATTCCCCTATACACCAAATCATATCAAAAATAGGCCATAGCCTTGAACCGTAGCTCCGGAATCCCTTACACAATCCAACCTTTTCTCCCCATATATAAGCTGTAGACCCAGACCGTAGTCCAATCCCTTACATGGTGAGCTCAATTAACCCTATGGCATGACAATTGTATCCAATGTCCACAAGTGTCCGAGGTTGCATAATTCATCATAAAACTTACCTTTGTGCCCTTAGGCCTTATCATATCATATTATATTTGAGCCTTGGCTCGAATTCACATATCATAACATTTCAAGCATCATAATAATTCCCATGGATATCAAATGTTAACTTGGACATTTTTCACGTATATCATATGACAAATGACTCATAAGACATCGAAATTCAACAAAAACTATGGACTGATCTTACCACACTTACCACATGAGATTCATACCTTGTAAGCTCTACTTGAGCTATCCCAATGAATACACAACGTAAACACAATTCAAATGCAACCGGGATTAGGGGTGAGCAGTAAAATTGAGAAAATTAAAAACTGGCTCGACCCGGGATATGCGGTTCGGTTCAGTTTGGGTTTGCATATTAAGGTTCGATTTAAAAACCAAGCTTCTCAATTCGGTTCGGTTTTCCATATGGAACCCGTTTAGTCCATATCAACACGAATTAAAAATAAAACACTATGACCCATATCAAATATATTTTAAAAACAGGCTCTTGAAATATTTGGATTTGTTTTTTAAGATAGACTCTTAAAATATTTGGATATGTTTTTTATAATATTAAGTTGATTGGATATTGTGTTTCAAACTAGAATATGTTTTTATAATATTTACTATTAAGGGGTTGTTTTATGATGTTGAATATTTGATTTTGGCTTTAATCAAAGAATATATTAGACTAGGTATTTGTGTTCTAAGGTCATGCGGAATCATTGAGTGGATATTAATTAAATCAATATTTTACGTGATTTATTTTTAGATAGGTTGTCTGTTTTGTTATCATTGTTATTTTTTAATTCATTTTTATTTGAAATCTTAATTTTTTCAAGAGCTCAAGACGTTTTTTATAGTTCTTCATTTCAAAATAAATTGATATTGAAGTGTCTAATTGTAAATTAAAATATGTTATGTGTTTTGCTTACATTTTTTTGGATTTGAAAAAACCCCGTTAAAACCGTGGTTTTTAACCGAACCACAAAATTTGATTTATAGTATTTTGGTTTTTTCCCATTCGGTTTCGATTTTGGTTTTCTTTTTAAAAACCGCAGACTGCAGTTCGGTTCATATTTTGTTAAAAAACCAAACCAAACCAAATACACCCTTAACCGAGATGGCACCTAGCCAATCCCGAGACACAACTACACTCACCTTGAATTCTGATGCTTTCAAGGCTCTCGGATTTCAACTCCTTTGTGCCTAGATTTTGTTGGAGATGTCGAGGGGTCTTTCACAACTTCTTAGGCTAGTCCAAAATTAAAGGATTACATTAGAATAGAAACCAATGATTCACAATTGTTTTCAAGCTTACCAAGGCTCATAGACAACATCGAAATAAGGAATTTGATCATTTAACACATGGGCTTAACTTGAACATTCTAGACCTAATTTTTGAAGTTAACTCTATGGATTGATGGATTCATCAAATTAGAATAGGGGTTTTACTTGCCAAGTTACAAGCTTTCAATTGGTGTATTGAAATCAAGCAAAGATTACAGATTGGATCGAGGTGCTCGCTTGAGCTTGAGGAGGAAGACAAAAATGGAGGTGCTAGCTTGGTTTCTTAAGGAAAAGGGTGGGATTTGATTTCAGAAGATCTAAACAAATGAAGAGAGCTTTCTCCTTACTCATTTTAAGGAACCCATGGTCCTAATCATTTCCCACTGTCCCAAGGACCAATGGGAAGCTTTCCCTTAGCAAAGGGTTTGCTTAACCCATTAATTGTCATCCTTTTTCAGAGTATTCTCACGTAGAGGGGTGGCAAGCAAGTAGGTGAGTCATCCCCTACTTTAAATCTTTTCAATTTGGCCACTAAATCGATTTGGACAAGGACTCGTATCGATACACCTTATGGCTGTATCGATACGGCTAGACTGAATTGGGTAAGTTAGTTAAAAATAGTTAGGCTGTATGGATACATGTCCAACTGTATAAACATGCCTTGCCCAGATTCAGCATATTCAGCATTTTTAATGAAACCCCTAACTTCCATTATTTACAAAAAGGTCCCACAACTTCAATTAAGCCCAAATAACTTTCATTACATCAAAGTTGGGTACAAAATCAAGCAATTACATCATGCGGGCATAACCGACACAAATTTTTGATTGCCAGAACCTAATTTTGACTAAATTGGTTTTCGGGGTGTGACAACTCTCCCCCTTAAGAAAATTTATCCTCAAATTTTCACTCAGATGGGTATACTGCTTTTGCATCGTCTCCTCTGGCTCCCAGGTTGCTTCTTCCACTGAGTGACTCCTCCAAAGAACTTTTACTAGAGGCACAGACTTATTTCGAAGTCTCTTGACTTCTTATACGAGGATCTGTACTGGTTCTTCCTCATACATCAAATTAGACTGGATTTCCACAGATTCTGGTTCGATCATATGAGAAGGATCAGATCGGTACTTTCGTAGCATAGATACGTGGAAGACATTATGTATTCGACTTAACTCTTAAGGGAGAGCTAGTTGGTAAGCAACATGCCCAACTTGCTCAATCACTTCAAAAGGGCCAATGAAATGAGGACTAAGTTTCCCTTTCTTGCCAAAACGAAGAATCTTCTTCCAAGAAGAAACTTTAGGGAAAACTTTCTCACCAACGTTGTACTAGATGTCTCTCTTTCTCACATCATCATAAGCTTTCTTCCAGTCGAACACAGCTTTGAGCCGGTTGCGAATAATGGTTACCCTTTCTTCGGTTTCTCGAAGTAGGACAACGCCTAACACCTTGCCTTCACCAAGCTCAGTCCAACATAGTGGAGTTCTACATCTTCTTCCATAAAGATCTCCATAAGGAGCCATTTGAATCGAAGCTTGGTAACTGTTGTTGTATGCAAACTCCACTAGCGGTAAAGATTTCTCCCACGTATGTCCAAAATCGATAACACTGGCTTGTAGCATATCTTCCAAAATATACAAGGAAGAATCGGGATTGATACAGAACACTTATACATATGGATAAAAGAGATATAAGGTTACCCAAGTAACCTTTTCAGATTAGCCATTGGTTTAAAAGTGGAAAGCAGCGCTCAAGTGCACTCGCGTTCCCAAAGCTTCGTGTAAGGTTCTCCAAAACCGAGATGCAAAACGCAGATTGCGGTCAGAGATGATGAATGCAGGAACTCAGTGTAAACGGATGACTTCATGAATGTACAACTTAGCGAGTCTATGCAAGTTGAAGTCCATTCTGACTGAAAGAAAATGAGCTGACTTGGTGAATCGATCTACAATGACCCATACAACATCATTTTTCTTCAGTGTCATTGGTAGACCGCTTACGAAATCTATCGTAATACATTCTCATTTCCATTGTGGAAGCTCAATAGGTTGTAAGAGACCGGTAGACACCTTGTACTTGGCTTTAACCCGTTAGCAGGTCAGACACCTAGCCACAAAGTCTGTGATCTCAGCTTTTATACCAGACCACCAATACAGCTCTTTCAAGTCTTTATACATCTTGATAGCTCCAGGATGAATAGAGAAAGGACTCGAATGAGCTTCACTCAAAATCTGGTTCCAAAGATCATCATCATCAGGGACACATATACGATTTTGGAAACACAATAAACCTTCAGAATTCATAGCGAAGTCAGGATCTGACTTATCCTTGATATTAGCAATGAGAGTTTGCAACTCCTCATCAGATTCCTGGAGTGCTTTGATTCGAGACACGATGGTTGATTGAACTTTCAATTCAGCCAATAACTTGCCATACTTCTTGAGCTAGAAATGGGCATTCAAACATCTTAGGGAGGGAGTGGGCTACCGGCTAAGAGCATTAGCCACAACATTGGTCTTACCGAGATAGTAATCAATGACCAAGTTGTAGTCTTTCAAAATTTTCATCCACCATCATTGACGGAGATTTAACTCTTTCTGAGTCAGAAGATACTTTAGGCTCTTATGATTAGTGTACAAGTAATACTTTTCACCGTAAAGATAATGCCTCCAAATCTTTAAGGCAAACACAACAGCAACTAACTCCAAATCGTGTGTCTGGTAGTTTAGCTCGTGTGGTTTAAGCTGACGTGAGGTATAAGCAATGAATTTTCCTTCTTGCATAAGCACACAACCTAATCCTAGGTGGAATGCATCACTGTATACGGTGAAGTCCTTGCTTGACTTAAGTTGCACCAAAACAGGGACATGTGTTAGGACTTGCTTAAGCTGATCAAAACTTCTTTGTTGTTCTACTGCCCATACGAAAGGGGTTTCTTTATGGAGAAGCTTCATTAAGGGTGCAACAATCATCAAGAACCCTTTAACGAATCTATGCTAGTAGCCTGCAAGGCCCAGAAAGCTATGAACTTCTCCAACATTCTTCGGAGGAATCCAATCAAGAACCACTTGAATCTTTTTTGGGTCCACCTGAATTCCCGCAGAAGAAATCACATGACCCAGAAAGGATACTTTATATAGCCAGAATTCACGTTTACTAAACTTAGCATACAACTGTTTCTCCCGGAGAGTCTGAAGCACAATCCGAAGATGTTCTTCATGAGCGGCAGTGTCCTTGGAATAGATTAGGATGTCATCTATGAACACAACCATGGATCTATCTAGATAGGGCCGGAACACACGGTTCATCAGGTCCATAAAGGCTGCAGGTGCATTGGTAAGCCTAAAAGGCATTACCAAGAACTCATAGTGGCCGTATCTAGTTCAGAAGGTAGTCTTTGGGACATCAGACTCCTTCACTAGCATTTAATAGTATCGAGATCGTAGGTCTATCTTAGAGAAGACAGAAGCACCTTTCAACTAAACGAAGAGGTCATTGATCATTGGTAACAGATACTTATTCTTGATTGTTACTCTATTCAGCTGACAGTAGTCAATGAATAGTCGTATCGATCCATTTTTCTTCTTGACAAACAAGACTGGTGCTCCCCAAGGAGGGAACTCAGTAGGATAAATCCCTTATCCAAAAGATCTTGAATTTGGGCCTTCAACTCTTTTAATTCGACCGAAGTCATTCTATACGAAGCAATGGAGACTAGTGTAGTCCCCGATTGCACTTCGATTTCGAATTCTACTTCTTGAGTCGGAGCGAGTCCTAGAAGTTCATCGAGAAACACATTAGGGAATTCTTACACAATCGGCGCATTCTTGAGCTTTAGCTCTCCTTTAGACTCCATAGCACACATAATGGCTTCCTTAGGCTCGGGTTTGGCTTTCATCAAAGATACGCTCTCCTTGCTGAGTCTACAAAGATATAGATTCTTCTTCGAACAATCTGCCCAGGCTTGATGTTCGGCTAACCAATCAAGGCCTAAGATAAGTTCTGTAATGCCCTAAGTCCTAGCCTAGTAGTATTGAAACTAATTGCTTAAATTGAACTTGTAATTAAGCTAATTAGGATAGTTAAGGACTTAATTGGAAGATTGAATGATATGAGTGACTAAATTAAGATGACTAACTTGAAAACTCTAGCAAATTGAAAGATTACATGCTAAATTTCCTAACATCTCTAAAATGCCCTTGATTAATCCATCATTAGTGGATAATTTAAGGACAAAATGGACCATTCATTAAGGGAAATTAGATGAATCATCAACCAACCCCTTTCTCCTTTATTCAACCCGATTTCAACTAGAGAAAAGAGGGCTTGAGGGAGAAAGCTTGAAATCCATGACAATGCAACCTTTATTTAGCTCCTAATTAAGTCTAGATAGCATAGTGAGTAAGGTAACCACTTGTTTCTCTTGTAATTTCATGTTTGAATAGTTGTTTGAATGATATTCTTGTTGTCTTGATGAATTGGATGGATGTTATACATGTTGGGAGCATGCTAGACTCAAATTGAACTTGAAATTGTAATTCTTAGTGACCAAATTGAGATAAGATACATGTATAGTTGCTGGAAAATCTGGAAATTATGAACATGATAGAAAACAGTCTTGTTAGGGACTGTTTTGGTTATAGAAATTGAGCAAACATGTTAGATGTACTTAGAAATCTGTTTTGATCATGTTACTAGGTAAAGAGAAGATTTAATTGAATACATGAGTTGCTGGAAATGTGACTAAACCTAATTGAACTAGTTAAATTAGGTACTGGACTGCCTAGTGGAAGAATTGATGTACAAATGTGATCAAATAGATCAAACTAGATTAAATATGAATATGCCCTATTTTAAGAACATTGCTAGGTAAATTACGATGGCCAGGACATGTATGAACAAGATCATGATTGAAATTTCCATAATAGGACATTGCTAAAATGAGTTAAGAAGCTAGAAATCCAACCTAGTGCAATCTGCCTAGAATGCTCTGTTCTGGGCAGTGACTTTGAAAAATCACTAAAAAATGTATATAGTGAATTTAAGACTGAAATTTTTATGGACAATACCTTGTAATGTCTAAATTCACTAGGAGAAAAAAAAGCTAAACTCTGGGTTGTGTACTGAAATGTAGAGAAGAAATACTAGAGACGGTGCAAACTGCCCAGTAAAGCAGGATGCCCTGTCTTTGAATAAAAAACTGAATTAATTGAATAAAAAATAAAATGCAAGACTTATATGGTCATAAATAAAACTTTGTTATCTTTCCAACGGTGTAAACCAATTGAAATTCGGACGTACGGAATGAAAGATATGCTTGATTAAGTGACTAGAAAGCTAGCTGCATAGGCAAATGCACACTGTTTTGGGGCATTTTACAAACTATCTTGAAAACAGTTTTAGACTTTGAAATATGTCTTATTTTACATGAACTAGAATGTAGAAAAGCGTGGTTAAGTAAAAAGGAAAATGTACAAGAGTATGCTGCCCAATATTTGTATGTTATATGCTTGAATCTTATCTTGAATTGAATGAATTGGCTTGATGAATTGTGTGCTAACATGCTCTTTATATGTTCGTATGATTGGCTGGTTAGAACAAGGAGTAGAGGACTTGGTTGAAAAAGATAGGATTGATCAAGTCAAAGGAAAAGCAATGGGGATTGTCATCAAAGATCGATAGCTTAAGCTTGGAGTTTTGTAAGTGTAGTCTTTCTTAGGGTTGGAACTAGTGTTCTAACCAAAGTTGCATGTCTAAATACTTGCTTGATGATTGATAACATGAAATTAACTTAAACTATATTTGGTAATATTACATTAAGGGAATAATGGACTAATTAAAGACTTGACAATTCAATATTCTTGCAATATGGTTTGATTGTGGAAATGAATCAATTGTTTGTTCTCTATGATCTATGCCCTATTCGAATGCTGCCATGGGTTGTGCTTGATAATTTGTGTTCAATTGAATGAATATGCTCTTGAAATTGTCGGTTGCTTGATATTGCTTGAATGTGTACATAATGGAAATACATGAAAGCTTGTAAAATGATATTGACCTTGTTATGCTTGTTGCTTAATCACTTGATGCGTGTTTGCTTGATAATAAAAGACTCAACAAGTCATTGGTTCCTAGTTGGCCTTAGGTAGAACGGCGTGCCTTAGAGTCTAGAGCTAATCTTGTTAGGTACTTTATGTACCATCTTGTTTGGTGTTTTGGGCATCTTCCTGTTAAATACCTTGAGTATCATCTTGATAGGTACTTTGTGTACCCTACTGTGTGGTGTTTTGGGCATATTCTTGTTAGATACTTTGTGTATCATCTTGTTAGGTACTTTGTGTACCGTCTTGTGACTTGATTACCTAGTCCTACTATCTACCAAGGAAAAACAAGAATAAATGAATTTGAAACAAAGACTTTTGAATATGAATGAAGAATTAGCAAACTTGACACTTGCTAATGAACTTGTATTGTAATGAAAGTTATATGAATAAAATGATGTATATGCTATTTTCAGTTGCTCATTACTTGAAAAATAAGACATAAGAAAGAATGCCCTATTCGAATTGGATTAATTGATCTCTATACTTGAAATGCTTGATTCTTGCTAAACATTGCTTGATTGATTACTAGAACATGTACTTGGTTAATTGCTTGATTTGTTCATTGTGAGACTTGAAATGAATTCATGATTTCTTGAACTTGTGGCATTCGAATGGTGCATATTGGACTAGTTAGGTCTTGACTCTACTCAATTGATGCCTAGTTAGGATAATCCTGATTAAAATGAACAAGGACTTGAAATTAAAATCTGGATGATTTGATAGATTTAGGAACTACCTCACGAAGTACTTATCACTCTCGTTTTTCCTTCTTCCCAAAAATCTTGACTCTACTCAATAGATTTCAGGTTTAGATTGATCGATAGCCATCTTTCCTTGAGCTCAGAGCAAAGCAAAAGAAAAGCACAATGTATGACTTGGTACTTTTTTGTAAGACTCCTAGATGGTGGCATTAGATTGTTGTCTAGTTTTGTTATCTCATGCATTTTGTTTTGTACATAGTTTGCATGAAATTTGTCACTATGGTTGTAATGCTTTAAGGCACCTTTGATATGTAAATATACTTAAGCTTGTATGTAATGACTTGAATGACTTGATGGCCTCCTTTTGATATTTGTATATATAAGTATTTGACTCAAATTTCTAAGTGAAGTTTGTCTTGAATGTTATAATAGATAATTTGAACTAGTCTTGCAAATCAAATTGAACTAAAATGTTGGTAAGTCATCTTGTTTGATAAGTATGAGTTTCGAATAGCCTTAAGACTAGAATGAACTTAATTTAGATGGAATCAACTTGATATACTAGTTAATTAATTGGTTTAATTCGAATGATATGGACCTAAAGAGTTGCTTGAATGTGAATACACATTGATGTATGCTTGAATAATGGATAGGCGAATGCTTTAGATGAAAATGAAACACATATGAGGTTACTTGCATGAAAAGAAATGTATGATTGATTTCTTTGCCTAGTTCGAATGGTATGGATGATTGAGAGTCAAATGTATATTGTTTGTATGTTAAGTAAGCGTGAATGTTTGATTGTCTTGTATTGTTCATTAGGTCCTTGCTTGCTTGATAAGTAAAAAAATTAAGAAATGGTTCAAATTTGCCTGAATTTTGGTGTCACCTTACACGTTATACGCATCGACACTCCTCGCTCCTAACCCGTGCGAAGGGTGTTACATAAAGTGGTAATTAGAGCTAAAGGTTTAGATCCTTGGACTAAACCGAGTCTTCATGCATCATATAGGATTGAAATGTGCCAGCTAGGAGTTATATATCAATGTGCTTGTGTTCTTGCTTATCTAACTACTTTCTATTTTCCCAATTGTAGTATGTCCGAGACAAGACTTGCTCAGGACGATGAAATTCCCTGAGGCTCCTCTAATGAAGGAGGTAGCGTGAGGATGGGACCGAATCCTCCAAGACAATCCAAACCCCGAGAATAAGCTCAACCCCAGCAGGAAGCTCCCGCTATCCAAGCTATCCAAAGAGAATGTCTCCTTAGCATGAAGGAGATGTTCGATCAACTCGTATTGAACCTCAAACAAAATCATCCTGCTGCTCTTCCTGCACCAAGCAGAGATCTTATTGATAAACTTGCCCAACACTGAGCCTATACCTTTACCGGTGCTAATGAGGAGAAACCCAAAGATGCAAAATACTGGCTAGAACGTACAACTCAAATCCTGACCAAACAATTTTAATGCTCGGATGAGCACAAACTTGAATGTGCCATAGCACTCTTAGCTGATGAAGCCTTGAGTTGGTGGGAAACCACAAACCTGACTGTTCCCGCTGACTCGGTCACCTGGGAATTCTTCGTTGAAGAATTCAAGAAGAAATACATCAGCGAGCAATATCTAACTGAGCGTAGGAGATGTTTCTTGTACCTCAAGCAAGCTAATAGGCCAATTGAACAATATGTTGCTGATTTTTGTAAATACTACAAGTGCGGCTCAGAGTATATCAAGACTAAAAAAGATAAATGCCAGATGTTTATCGATGACTTGAATGATGAGCTAAGTCCGATGTGCTCTGGGGATCACATATTTCCAAACTCTGGTCAATCAAGCCATTGCAACCTAGGAAAAGATGAAAGCTTCAGAAAGAAGAAAGGGTGGTAATCGCAATGTTAAGAAGCACAAACGTGATGAGAAGTCCCATTGGTAATCAAAGAAAGCTAGATATCAAAAAGAAAGCTCCTCGACTTATACTCCTGCTCCGAAAAGAAATTATATGCCGATACCTCAATCGGTGAATAAGCCTTCAGCCTCGGTTATCTCTGTAAATAGCACAATTTTTTTTAGAAAAGTCCCTACTTGCAAATTTTGCCAAAAACTCCATTTTGGCCAATGCCGATCTCAATCGAATCTATGCTATGCTTGTGGTGGAGCCGGTCATTTCATTAAGGATTGCCCCAAAAATCCAAACAAAGATCTAGCTCAATCTCCTGCAAATTTGAGTTTTGCACCATCTAACCGAAACAAAGGCCCGAGACAAGCACAATCTGAGAACCAAGGCAAAGGGAGGGGCCACCATTCGGCTACTACACATCAAGAATCCCGAGCCCCTGCTCGAATCTACCACATTCGTGGTAGGGAGGATGAAGAGTCTCCTGATGTGATGGCAGGTACCGTTGAACTAAACTCAAGTACTGCTTATGCTCTAATTGATTCGGGGTCTACCCACTCATTCATATGCTCTTCCTTGATTGTTAATCTAACCTTGAAACCCGAACCTGTTAAATCTAGCCTTGTAGTTTCGAATCTTATAGGAGGAAACATGCCAATTAACTTACTTTGTAAATCTTGTCATATATCTATTCGAAATGTACCCTTTCCTATTGACCTCTATGCCTTGCCAACTTGTGAATTTGATCTAGTAGTAGGACTAGATTGGTTGGGTAAATACCAAGCCTGGATTGATTGCCAAAATAGGAGATTGTATCTCCGGGGATTAGGGAAAGAATCCATCTTGGTTATAGATAAGAATCTGACCTCAATCTTTGCTTCCATGGTCCTAAAAGATGAATATGACTTTGCCTTTCCATCTATACCTGTTGTATTTGATTTTTTCAATATTTTTCCCGAGGAACTTCCTGGTCTTCCTCTGACCCGTGAAGTGGAATTCGAGATTGAAATTCAACCTGGAACAACTCCAATGTCCATCACACCTTATCGAATGACACCTATTGAATTGAAAGAACTCAAGAAGCAACTTCAAGAGCTACAAGACAAAGGCTTCATTCGGCCTAGCACATCTCCTTGGGGTGCACCTGTCTTGTTCGTAAAGAAAAAGGATGGTACGATGTGGCTTTGTATCGACTATCATCAATTGAATCAGCTTACCATCAAGAACAAGTATCCTTTACCAAGGATAGAAGATCTCTTCGATCAACTTAGAGATGCTTCGGTGATTTCAAAGATCGATCTTCGATTGGGTTACTACCAAATGAAGATGAAAGAAGAAGACGTGCGAAAAATAGCCTTTCGAACTCATTATGGCCACATTGAATTCCTTATAATGCCTTTCGGGCTAACTAATGCCACAGCTGCATTCATGGATCTTATGAATCGAGTATTCAAGCCTTTTCTCGACAAATTTGTGGTCATCTTTATTGATGACATCTTGGTATACTCTCGTAACAAGGAGGAACATGCTGAACATCTCCGAGTTATCTTGTAAACTCTTCGGGAATGTCAATTGTTCGCCAAATTCTCCAAGTGCGAGTTTTGGCTATCGAAATTTTTATTTCTTGGCCATGTAATCTCAGCCGAAGGGATCAAGGTGGATCCGAAGAAGGTTCAATCTATTCTTGATTGGCGACCTCTGAGGAATATTGGTGAGGTCTGAAGTTTTCTCGGTTTAGCCGGGTACTATTGAAGATTTGTAAAAGGATTTTCTACTATTGCCTTGCCCCTAACTAAACTCATTCGAAAGGATCAACCATTCGAGTGGTCCGCGAATCAGCAACGAAACTTTGATCAACTCAAGCAAGCATTGACACATGCCCCGGTCGTCATCCAACCCGAATCGGGTATAGAATTCACTGTGTATAGTGATGCTTCACATTCGAGTCTAGGTTGTGTTTTGATGCAAGGAGATAATGTGGTAGCGTGTGCATCAAGGCAATTGAAACCTCATAAGCTAAACTATCCAACTCACGATCTCGAACTTGCTGCCATTTTCTTTGCTCTCAAAATTTGGAGACACTACATGTACGGTGAAAAATGCCACCTGTTCACCGATCATAAAAGCCTCAAATATCTCCTAACCCAAAAATATCTCAATTTGAGACAAAGAAGATAGATGGAATTCTGAAAAGATTATGATTTGATCATCGACTATCATCCCAGGAAAGCCAACGTGGTTGCGAATGCTCTTAGTCGTAAACCGACCTTAGGTAAGATAATCTAAATCCTTAAATATTCAAATCAATCAAGTCTTTCTTGCTTTGCAAGAAACCATTCAAATACCACCAAATAGCCTTGTTTAATTTTGTAGCTTCAAATGCTATTAATGCTCATCTTCGAGTATATCAAAAATGTGGATTTCTATTCGAACTCCACATCCAGTCTAGCATGATCTCGAGAATTAAAAATCTTCAGCAAATCGACCCTGTTCTTCAAGCTATTATCTTGAAGCTTGACTCGAAAGCCAACCAGGATTTCCTGATGAAGAATTGAAGAAAGACATCTTGCAAGAATCCCATCAAAGTTCTTTTTCGACCCACCCTAGATCGGTTAAGATGTACAAGGATCTCAAACCCTTGTATTGGTGGCTAGGAATGAAAGTAGCCATCAATTATTACGTATCAAAGTGTTTAACTTGTCAAAGGGTTAAAGCCGAGCATCGAGTTCCTACTGGATTGCTCTAACCTATTGAATTCCCTGAGCGGAAATGGGATCGAATCACCATGGACTTTGTGAGTGGTCTACCTTGCACGCCAAGAAAGTGCGATGCTGTGTGGGTGATCATATATTGATTCACTAAATCAAATCACTTCATCCCTATTAGAATGAATTATAGCTTGGACACACTAGCTGAATTGTATATTCGTGAAGTGGTTCGTTTGCACGGAGTCCCTACGTCCATCATCTCTGATAGGGATCCTCGATTCACAGCTCAATTTTGGAGATCTTTACAGCAAGCCCTTGGAAACAAATTGAATCTAAGCACGACCTTCAATCCTCAAAGTGATAGCCAATCCAAAATGGTGATTCAAGTCATTGAAGACATGTTGAGAGCTTGTGTCATTTACTTCGGGAAGAATTGGGAGAAATCTCTACCTCTTGTGGAATTTGCCTACAATAATAGCCATCACTCTTCGATCCAAATGGCTCCATTTGAAGCATTGTATGGAAGGAAATGTAGAACTCCCCTATGCTGGTCCGAACTTGGAGAAAACAAGGTGTTAGGACCTCAAATGCTTAGAGAAACCGAAGAACAAGTTTGAATAATCCATGATAGATTGAAGCAAGCCTTTGATAGGCAAAAATCCTATGACATGAAACAAAGAGACATTCAATATAATGTAGGAGATAAAGTCTTTCTCAAAGTTTCTCCTTGGAAGAAGGTTCTTAGATTTGGTCAGAAAGGAAAGCTCAGCCTCCGGTTCATTGGACCATTCGATGTAGTTGAAAAGATTGGTCCAGTATTTTATCGATTAGCACTCCCTAGTGAATTCGATAAGATCCACAATGTATTCCATGTTTCGATGCTCAGAAGGTACCGGTCTGATCCATCTCACATTCTAGAGCCTGAAGAAGTTGAAGTAAACCCCAACTTGTCCTATGAAGAAGAACCAATCAAGATACTTGACAAGGAAGTCAAGAGGCTTAGGAACAAAAATATCTCCCTAGTGAAGGTATTATGGAGGAATCACAAGGTAGAAGAAGTACATTGGGATCTTGAGGATACAATGAGAAAGCAATATCTCCATTTATTCAAATCAGGTAAAAATTCGAGGGCGAATTTTCCTTTTTAAGGAGGGGAAAATTGTAATGCCCTAAATCCTAGCTTAGTAGTATTGAAACTAATTTCTTAAATTGATAGCTAAATTGAACTTTTAATTAAGCTAATTAGGATAGTTAAGGACTTAATTGGAAGATTGAATGATATGAGTGACTAAGTTAAGATGACTAACTTGAAAACTCCAGCAAATTGAAAGATTGCATGCTAAATTTCCTAACATCTCTAAAATGCACTTGATTAATCCATCATTAATGGATAATTTAAGGACAAAATGGACCATTCATTAAGGGAAATTAGATGAATCATCAGCCAACCCCCTTCTCCTTCACTCTACCCGATTTCAACTAGAGAAAAGAGGGCTTGAGGGAGAAAGCTTGAAATCCATGACAATGCAACCTTGATTTAGCTCCTAATTAAGCCTAGATAGCATAGTGAGTAAGGTAACCACGTGTTTCTCTTGTAATTTCATGTTTGAATGGTTGTTTGAATGATATTCTTGTTGTCTTGATGAATTGGATGGATGTTATACATGTTGGGAGCATGCTAGACTCAAATTGAACTTGAAATTGTAATTCTTAGTGACCAAATTAAGATAAGATACATGTATAATTGTTGGAAAATCTGGGAATTATGAACATGATAGAAAACAGTCTTGTTAGGGACTGTTTTGGTTATAAAAATTGAGCAAACATGTTAAATGAATTTAGAACTCTATTTTGATCATGTTACTAGGTAAAGAGAAGATTGAATTGAATACATGTGTTGCTGGAAATGTGACTACACCTAATTGAACTAGTTAAATTAGGTAATGGACTGTCTAGTGGATGAATTGATGTACAAATGTGATCAAATAGATCAAACTAGATTAAATATGAATATTCCCTGTTTTAAGAACATTTCTAGGTAAATTATGATGGCCAAGACATGTATGAACATGATCATGAATGAAATTGCCATAACAGGACCTTTCTCAAATGAGTTAAGAAGCTAGAAATCCAACCTAGTGCAATCTGCCCAGAATGCTCTGTTCTAGGCAGTGACTTTGAAAAATCACTAAATATTGTATATAGTGAATTTAAGACTGAAATTTTTATGGACAACACCTTGGAATGTCTAAATTCACTAGGAGAAAACATAGCTAAACTATGGGTTGTGTACTTAAATGTAGAGTAGAAATACTAGAGACAGTGCAAACTGCCCAGTAAAGTAGGATGCCCTGTCTTTCAATAAAAAATGTATTAATTGGCTAAGAACTAAATTGCAAGCCTTATATGGTCATAAATACAATATTTTTACCTTTCCAACGGTGTAAACCAATTGAAATTTCAACGTACGGAATGAAAGATATGCTTGATTAAGTGACTAGAGTGCAAGCTGCCTGGCAGCAGCTGCATAGGCAAATGCACACTGTTTTGTGGCATTTTATAGACTGTCTTAAAAATAGTTTTAGGCTTTGAAATATGTATTATTTTACATGAACTAGAATTTATAAAAGTTTGGTTGAGTAAAAACGAAAATGTACAAGAGTATGCTGCCCAATATGTGTATGTTATATGCTTGCAATCTTGTCTTGAATTGAATGAATTGGCTTGATGAATTGTGTGCTAACATGCTCTTTATATGTTTGTATGATTGGCTGGTTAGAACAAGGAGTAGAGGACTTGGTTGAAGAAGATAGGATTGATCAAGTCAAAGGAAAAGCAAAGCGGATTGTCATCAAAGATCGATAGCTTAAGCTTGGAGTTTTGTGAGTGTAGTCTTTCTTAGGGTTGGAACTAGTGTTCTAACCAAAGTTGCATGTCTAAATACTTGCTTGATGATTGATAACATGAAATGAACTTAAATTATATTTGGTAATATTACATTAAGGGAAGAATGGACTAATTAAAGACTTGACAATTCAATATGTTGCAATATGGTTTGAGTGTGGAAATGAATCAATTGTTTGTTCTCTATGATTCTATGCCCTATTCGAATGCTGCCATGGGTTGTGTTTGATAATTTGTGTTCAATTGAATGAATATGCTCTTGAAATTGTTGGTTGCTTGATATTGCTTGAGTGTGTACATAATGGAAATACATGAAAGCTTGTAAAATGATCTTGACCTTGTTATGCTTGTTGCTTAATCACTTGATGTGTGTTTGCTTGATAATAAAAGACTCAACAAGTCCTTGGTTGCTAGTTGGCCTTAGGTAGAATGGCATGCCTTAGAGTCTAGAGCTCATCTTGTTAGGTACTTTATGTACCATCTTGTTTGGTGTTTTGGGCACCTTCTTGTTAGGTACCTTGAGTATCGTCTTGATAGGTACTTTGTGTACCCTCTTGTGTGGTGTTTTAGGCACCTTCTTGTTAGATACTTTGTGTATCATCTTGTTAGGTACTTCGTGTACCGTCTTGTGACTTGATTACCTAGTCCTACTATCTACCAAGGCAAAACAAGAATAAATGAATTTGAAACAAAAACTTGTGAATATGAATGAAGAATAAGCAAACTTGACACTTGCTAATGAACTTGTATTGTAATGAAAGTTACATGAATAAAATGATGTATATGATATCTTGAGTTGCTCTTTACTTGAAAAATAAGACATAAGAAAGAATGCCCTATTCAAATTGGATTAATTGATCTCTATACTTGAAATGCTTGATTCTTGCTAAACATTGCTTGATTGATTACTAGAACTTGTACTTGGTTAATTGCTTGATTTGTTCATTGTGAAACTTGAAATGAATTCATGATTTCTCGAACTTGTGGCATTCAAATGGTGCATATTGGACTAGTTAGGTCTTGACTCTACTCAATTGATGCCTAGTTAGGATAATCTTGATTAAAATGAACAAGGACTTTAAGCTAAAATCTGGATAATTTGATAGATTTAGGAACTACCTCACTAAGTACTTTAAGTACTTATTACTCTCGTTTTTCCTTCTTCCCAAAAATTTCAGGTTTAGATTGATCGATAGCCATCTTTCCTTGAGCTCAGGACAAAGCACAAGCAAAGCACAATGTATAACTTGGTACTTTTTGTAAGACTCCTAGATGGTGGCATTAGACTGATGTCTAGTTTTGTTATCTCATGCATTTTGTCTTGTACATAGTTTGCATGAAACTTGTCACTATGGTTGTAATGCTTTAAGGCACCTTTGATATGTAAATATACTTAAGCTTGTATGTAATGACTTGAATGACTTGATGGCCTCCTTTTGATATTTGTATATATAAGCATTTGACTCAAATTTCTAAGTGAAGTTTGTCTTGAATGTTATAATAGTTAATTTGAACTGGTCTTGCAAATCAAATTGAACTAAAATGTTGGTAAGATATCTTGTTTGATAAGTATGAGTTTCGAATAACTTTAAGACTAGAATGAACTTAATTTAGATGGAATCAACTCGATATACTAGTTAATTGCTTGGTTTAATTCAAATGATATGGACTTAAAGAGTTGATTGAATGTGAATACATCTTGATGTATGCTTGAATAATGGATGGTCGAATGCTTTAGATGAAAATGAAACTACATATGAGGTTGCTTGCATGAAAAGAAATGCATGATTGATTTCTTTGCCTAGTTCGAATGGTATGGATGATTGAGAGTCAAATGTATATTGCTTGTATGTTAAGTAAGCATGAATGTTTGATTGTCTTGTATTGTTCATTACGTCATTGCTTGCTTGATAAGAAAGAAAATTAAGAAATGGTTCAAATTTGCCCGAATTTTGGTGTCACCTTACACGTTATATGCATCGACACTCCTAACCCGAGCGAGGGGTGTTACAAGATCGAACTCATGGAAAGGCAAGGCCATTAAATTGGCCAAAAATGGGATCCCTTGGATCCTTAGAGGGCAAGCTTTATACATCAATCATATGATCACATTGTCTCCTAGTGGGTTAGAGACAACTATCTTAGAAGTGACTGTTCAAGTTCTAGGGCGTACTTCCCAATAGACGGTTCACTAATAAAGGAATGCATAGAACTGGGTTCCCCAAAGCATAAACAAGATCATAACATAATTCCACCATACCTGCAATCACATCAGGATCTTCTTCTTGCTATTGACCTCGAACATGGTACATCTGAGCGAAGGTCTGAGAGTCATGTCCAACTGAAGGAGTGTTTGATTTGCAGGGTCTTTCTACTAATCCAGACTACACTTTCTTCACTCACCTTCCCTTATAAGGATTATTTTGAGAAGCCACAAAGGTAGAAGCGTTGGGATTCTACAGACATTTTCTGATGAAGTGGACAGATTCACCACAAAGATAACAGGATCCGTATTGCCTGCGACACTACCTAGGATATCTCTTTTGACAAAAATTACACAAAGGAATCTACGAACTTCTCTCAGAACTGCCCGTGCTATCAACCGAAGCTGTACGAGGAACAGATGTTCCCAGAGACTAGGATTCTGTCACATATCCCGTTCTTGGTAGCTGTTGAAAGGTGGCAGACTTCTGGTCCCACTGTCTACCTTTCTTCTAAGGCATAGGAGGTCTAGAATCATCTCAGAACCTCTTATCGGATCGGGCTTGGTTACCTTTCCTTCCTTCATAAGCCTTCTAAGAGGCTTTAGTAGTAATCGCCTAGTTGACCAGGTTCTAGAAGTTCTCCAATTCCAAAGCAGTGAAGAGGGGACGTAACTCATCACAAAGGCCATCGATAAACATTATACACTTCTCCTTCTCAGTGCGTATGATCTCCGAACCATACCTCGAGTACTTGTAGAAGTTGTGGATATACTGCCCCATGGGTCGCCCTCCTTGTCTTAGATGGGTGAACTTCTTACACCTTTCAGCAAGGTAAGGGTCGCTAATGTACTTCTTACGTCACTCCTAAAGGAATAAGTCCCATGTGACTCTATGCTTAGGTACAGTGAGTGTCACAATATCCCACCAACTCTGAGCCGCTTCAGAGATTAGCGCCATAGCACATTCTAACTTGTGCTCGTCTGGACACTTTATTTACTTTTTCAGAACTTTAAGAGTGTTTTCCAGCCAGCACTCAGCTATTTCGGGATTGTCTTCATCCTGCCAGTGAATGTGTAGACTAGATATAGTTGGAGCTTATCAATAGGGGCTCTTAAGACAGATATGAGTGCTTCAGTAGGTTGTGGTAGCGGCTCTTGCCTGAGAGACACGACCACTTGCTTAATCATCTCCGCCAAAAACATCAAGTACTCCTACTGAGCGGGAGGCATCAGAGGGGATTAGGTGGGTGATTCTGCCCCACCTGTTCTGGTCAGACTACTGCTCCAAGATTATCTCCTTGTGTCGAGGAAGAGCCCGAATGTGGTTCATTTAGATCACGTCTATCACCAGGTACAAATATTCTTAAAACTAATCGAAAAGAAGAAATTAAATCATGTTAGCTGCAAGTCATGGATAACATATATAAATAAACTCCTAGGTAGCATATACACATGCAGACTTATGACAAGCCTCGGTTTAGTCTTAGAATCGACTAAACTCTAGCTCTAATACCACAAATGTAACACCCCCTTCTCGGCCTAGCAGAGAACTGGATCAAAAAGTGTTACCGAAAACTTATTCAGAGGTCGGAAGCTTAATCAAAGTTTGAAATCTTATTCAGAATATCTTATTAATCTCTTCTACGACTTATCGAACTAATTCATCAATAGCTTACTCAAATTGGGGGTTAATTTTAAACTTTTTCGAACTTAGGGGCTGAATTGTAAATTTTACAAATTAAGGGTATTTATCAGAGTTTCTTTTTACAAATCTTCACTTTAACTTACCGATTATTAGTATGTGAAATTTCATTGTTAATGGAGGTCATTTACCTATTTGATTAGGCCATTTAAAATTTAATGACCAATTTGTAACTATTTTAAATTGGGGTTTAAGTCTTTTAACAGAATTAAGTAACACCGTACCAATACTGTTAAGACTGTATCAGTATGCTAAGCCAGATTTCTCAATTCCAGATTCAAGGGTAACAAGCTCGTATCAATACATCTAAGCCTATATCGATACACGTTGACCAAGGTTGACCCGTTTCGGCTGTATCGATACAACTTATTCTCCAGACCTGACTACTAAGATCCGTATCGATACACCCCTTGTGTATCCATACGTCATGTTTTTCCAAGTCCAAATATGTAAGGTCGTATCGATACAACTTGACCTGTATCGGTACGCTTGACCTGTAATGATAGATTTTATCTGGTTTTTATTCGAATTAACAGATCAAACGACATCCATCTTTATCAAAATTTACCAACAATATTTAAACACTAAAATCCACTAGCATGTCAATTTTTAGGTCCATTTGAATCCGTTTACTAGTTTTACCTTTTAGTGCCTTTAAGCCCAATTTAACTAGCTTTTTAAATTACAATCACACCACCTTCCATTTTTAGTACTTAAACACTTTAGGGCCATTACATACATATCAAAATAGACTAATGTAACATGTCTAAGACCTACGGCACCTTTCTACGAGTTCAAAAAATGTAAGCATACATGAAATTGGAGGGAGTGACTTGCAACTTTGACAACACGATCAAGGCTCGGATTGCTTCAGGGTTCTGAAATGCATGAGACACACACATGTTAGGCTTACATAGCCTAGTGAGGTAGTTATAAGAAATGCAACCAAGTTCTTATTTGGCATAAATGACTTATAAACATGCTTGAATGACATAAGTACACCATTAATCATATATCGATCATATTCAAGGCCAATTGTTATATTTTCATATGTCACATACAAAGCATAGATACATAACATTTCCTTGGATATAGTAACCAATGGATACGCAGATTCCCTTATACACCAAATCATATCGAAAATAGACCTTAGCATTGAGCCGTAGCTTCGAAATCCCTTACACAATCCAACCTTTTCTCCTCACATATAGGTCGTAGCCCCATACCATAGTCCAATCCCTTACATAGTGAGCTCAATTAACCCTATGGCATGCCAATTGTATCCAATGTTCACAAGGTTGCATAATTCATCATAAAACTTACCTTTGTGCCCTTAGGCCTTATCATATCGGATTATATTTGAGCCTTGGGTCCAATTTACATATCATAACATTTCAAGCATCATAATAATTCCCATGGATATCAAATGTTAACTTGGACATTTTTCACGTATATCATATGACATATGATTCATAAGACAACGAAATGCAACAAAAACTATAGAGTGATCTTACCACAGTTACCACTTGAGATTCATACATTGTAAGCTCTACTTGAGCTATCCCAATGAATACACAATGTAAACACAATTCAAATGCAACCGGGGTGGCACCTAGCCAATCCAGAGACATAACTACACTCACCTTGAATTCCAATGCTTTCAACGCTCTTGGATTTCAACTCCTTTGTGCCTAGCTTTTGTTGGAGATGACGAGGGGTCTTTCTCAACTTCTTGGGCTAGTCCAAAATTAAAGGATTACATTAGATTCAAAACCAATGATTAACAATTGCTTTCATGCTTACCAAGGCTCATAGACAACATCGAAATAAGGAATTTGATCATTTAACATATGGGCTTAACTTGAACATTCTAGACCTAATTTTTGAAACTAAACTCTAAGGATTGATGGATTCATCAAATTGGAATAGGTCTTTTACTTACCGAGTTACAAGTTTTCAATTGGTGTATTGAAATCAAGCAAAGATTAGGGAATGGATCGAGGTGCTTGCTTGATTTTGAGGAGGAAGATAACAATGGAAGTGCTAGCTTGGTTTCTTAAGGATAAGGGTGGGATTTGATTTTGGAAGATCCAAAAAAATGAAGAGAGCTTTCTCCTTACTCATTTTAAGGAACCCATGGTTCTAATCATTTCCCTCATCCCCAAGGACCAATGGGAAGCTTTCCCTTAGAAAAGGGTTTTCTTAACCCATTAATTAGTACATTTCTTTATTCTTTTCCATCTTTGACAATGGATGATCAATTGCAATCCTTTTTCAGGGTATTCTCATTTGGAGGGGTGGCAAGGAAGTAGGTGAGTCATCCCCTACTTTAAATCTTTTTAATTTGGCCACTAAATTGATTTGGACAATGACCCGTATCGATACACCTTATGGCTGTATCGATACGGCTAGACTGAATTTGGTAAGTTAGTTAAAAACAGTTAGGCTGTATCGATATAGGTCCAACTCTATCGATATGCATTGCCCTGATTCAGCATATTCAGCTTTTTCAATGAAACCCCTAACTTCCATTCTTTACAAAAAGGTCTCATAGCTTCAATTAAACCCAAATAACTTTCATTACTTCAAATTTGGGTACAAAATCGAGCAATTACATCATGCAGGCATAACTAACACAAAATTTTCGATCGTTGGAACCTAATTCTGACTAGACCGATTTTTGGGGTGTGACAATTTCAGTCAAGATCAATGCTCCTCCGAAAAAAACCTTTGTTACGACATAAGGCCTCTCCGAGTTAGGTGCCTAGTTACCTCGAGAACCTGTTTGAATTGTCATCATTTTCTTCAATACTAAATGTCCCTCTCAGAATTCTCTCGGATAAACTTTCTTGTCATGAGCCCATATCTTTCTCTTCTGATATATTTGACCATGGCAGATGGCCTTCAATCTCTTTTCATTAATTAGGTTCAACTGGTCATATCTCGCTTGAACCCATTCTACTTCTTTTAATTCTGTTTCCATCAAAACACGAAAAGACGAAATCTTGACCTCAATCGATAACACACCCTACATCCCATAAACTAATGAAAACATTGTTGCCCCGGTGGAAGTTTGTACAACAGTTTTGTAGGCAAATAAGGCAAAAGGTAACTTTTCTTGCCAGTTCTTGTAAGTGTCTGTAATCACTAATTTTATCCCGGGTGTTAACCCATTTTTTTCATTTTGCAATAAGGGGTGCAATAAGGGGCTTTGTTTATCTACATTATCTATTTTTTGTATATGATAGAAACCCAAAACACCAAAAAATATTACTAGTGTTATTTGTTATGTTCTAATAGTCTTATATTATACTAGAGAATATATATGTGTATATATATGTGTGTTGCTATCATCATACTGTTTATTATCATATTATTGTTACAATGTTGTTATCCAATATATATATATATATATTATTAGCATTAGATATATACTAGTTCTTCTTTTATTCATAGTTAAACTAAACTAGAAGAAAAAGAAAGACAAAAAAGAGACTAGGTAAACATTAAACTAAAACTAAAATAAATAAAAGCCCAATAATTAAAATAAATAAAAGGCCCAAGTTTCTTATATATATATCAGTCCATTAAAAAATCCAAAACATTACAAATTGCACGGCCCGATGGACCCATTATTAACAAAAACCCTAATCTGCCCTAATATTTTGTCTCTTGTGCGGCCAATCCTAGACCGTCAGATTTGGGAGCATGATCGAACGGTCCAGATGCCTTCGAAAAGAAACCCTAATGAGGGTTATCATTCAACATGGCATCACATCATCCTGACCCTTAGATCTCAGGGCAGATCAGACGGCTCATATTCGAAGGAGGAAGTTTCTAGATCCCACACGTGCCCACGCGTGGCTCCTCGGCTTACCCCAGGCACCTGACTGTCACTCCACCGGTGGTCCCCTTTTCTCTCTCAATGAAATCGCAGAGGATTAGAACAAACAAAACTGTAAGTGTCGGGGGTTAGACATGAATACAAATAAGGATTCCCAGTACACCAGGGGACAAACAAACAACTTTTAGAGCTACATATGGATACAAACAAATCAAAAGAATTAACCAATCAATTTTTCATCTATTTCATATATATCGAAACTCATGAAATTCACAAGGGATATAAATTAGAACCCCAACCATTTGTAAACCCCTAAGCATCAATCGGGGAAAATCAGATTCATATCAATACAAAGAAAGATCTTTCTGAGGTTATCTCTTCTTTTATTTTGAATTCAAAAATAAAAAGGCTATAGGGTTTGTTTTTACCTTGGTGGCTGTTGGCTTCCCTCTGTCTCTTTGAGTCTCGCTGGTAACAAGCCCCCTCGGCTTCCGTCCCAAATTCGTGAGTGGTGAATCGACCGAGGATCTCGTAGGAGGAAGCTTCGGTTTTAAAGAAAAATAGGGCTTTTGTTGGGGTTTTCTCAAAATTAGTTTTGAGTTTAGGTTTCAGTCAAAGAAAAGGTCGTTCTGGGGTCATTTGGGGTTCGTTAGCCGCCATTGAACGGTAGCTGATGCGGTGGAAGCGTCATCAATTTTTGGGTTTTGCTCTGATGAACGGCGGTATTCATCGCAGAGAGGAGAGAGGGGAGAGCATTCTCAAGTTTTTTTGTGAAAATATGCAAAAATTTCTATTCTCAGCAAAATTTTTTGATTTTATACTCGTTTTAAAAGGAACAAATGGGTTAATCACGTTTAAAATCCCTCTGTGTCCCTATAATAGTGCCGATCAGTCCGTCCACCTTTTTTAAAATGCAACCATAGTCCTTCAGGTTTCAAAGAGCTTTGCAATTTCCCTTTTTTTATCTTTTACTTAGATTAGACCCTAAGCTTCTGTTTTAGTAACTTTGTCCCTAGATTATATGAATGTTAGCAACTCCAATTCCAATGTCTAGCTTTTTATCAAGATTATATGACCTTCTTTTCAAGATTATATGAATGTTAGCAATTCCAATTCCAAGCTTGAATGCATGACTATGGAGTTTTTCTCACTCAAATTGTTTTCTCTCTTCCTAGTTCATCTACACGGCAAAAAGGGGAGAAGAAGATGATAATGGATCATTCATTATTCCTCCAATTGACTAATTTACCCTTAATTATCCTTAATTATTGACATGTATAGGGGCATTATATGAATGCAAAAATTTTGCATGCATTCCTTCAATTTATCAATTGTTTTGGTTTGGTCACTTATACATTAGGTTACCACTTTTTCAATTATAGCATTCTAGTCCTTAATAACTAGATTTAACACCATTAGGGGTACTAATGTATCTAATAGGTGCATCATACATTGTATATTGGGTACTCACCTAGTCGAATTGTAACTTGAAGTGCAAGAAAGACTTTAAATGAAGTGACTCACTACCTACAATTGATTGAATTGTTCATCATAATTGTAGTAACTTATCTAATCCTACTAGGGTGGTTAGAGTATGTTACATTAACTATGCTTATGTCTTGCTTCGAGCTCAATTAATAAAGCTTCAAGATCAAGCAACACTCGTATCCTTTATCCTGTAGTTGGGAAGAATGAAAACGAGAGTGATAAGTACAAGAATGTACTTATTGAGGTAGTAACTAGTTCTAACCATTTGTTATATCAAGTTTTGTGTCATTTAAACAAGAATAAACCTAGCTAGGGGTTTCAAGCATTAGATTGATCCTAGCTAAGGCTTTCAAGCATTAAGATAATCCTAGCTAAGGATATCAAACATTCGGCTATCAAGGAACAAGAACATGGAATCATACTTAGCTAACAAGAAACATCATTTGATTTTAAGACAAGCCAAATATGTGATCCATTTTAAAACTTTATCATTAGCATTTTCATTACGGAGCATTTTCAAATACTTTACTTCAATTACATGGCATGGTGATTCATTTGAAACTTAGTTAGACATGATAGACATCATAGTTCATTTCATTCAAGGCTAGATCTTAGACAAGAATCATGCATCCTATTCGACTTAAGCATGGATAAGAGGTAAGTATGTAGACATGGCATTCAAGTAGTACTTAGCATATTTGGCAATCTTGCTTAAACATGTAAAAGATCATACTCAAAACGCTAGCATATTTCATTCTTTAAATTCGGTAATTAACAAGGTTCACTAGACATGTACCATATATTCAAGCTTTTATATAAACAAACGGTCATGGTGAATGATCAAGCAAGATAGATTACATATGAAAATCATTTCTCTTTAACACAAGATATGCACAACAACCATTACCATTCGCACCAAACTTTTAATGTTTACATACCAAGGTTTTAGTATCATACTTGTTTACATGATAGGCCCATCAAGATCATTCATATACAAGACATTCAAGGTACAAAATGCATTATAGACTACTTCTATTTACAAGACTAGTGCCACTTCCTAGGAGACTACAAAAGATGTATGAGGTCATACTTTTGCTTCTTGCTTGTGAGATTGCTTCGAGATCAAGGATTCTAGCTTCCAAGACAAGCACAATCAATAACTTTAACCTGTTTTTGGGGGAAGGATGGAAAACAAGAGTGATAAGTACAAAGTTTTTACTTAGTGAGGTAACTCCTAAAACTAGTCAAGTTTCAAGTATACATGGTCTTTAAACAAGTCAACTTATCTAAGGCTTACAAGAGTAGGAGCAATAGATAGCTATAAGAGCGTGTAGTACTTATTTTATGTGTCAATCAAGCAAACAAACAAGTGAACATAGGCATAGGTTTCCATTCGATCATCAAGGGTCACTAGGCATGAATTTCATTTCAACCAATAACATAGTAAAATATCAAACTATCATACCTAAGTAACAAGAAAACGCTAGATTCATGTCTTTGGTAGCAAGTAACAAACAATTCATGATGAATTTATCTTGTTTAATAACTTAACACAACCCTTGGTTCTTAGTTTGGTAGGTATTCTAGTCTCCAACAAACTGTCGCCACAAGATGCACCGTAGTGCTTGTCAACCCTCCTACTGTCGCCAAAGACCACATAAGTACCCTCCGTCTGTCGTCAATTAGGGGCCTTAGCCTTGGACTGTAGTCCACCCTTACACAAGAGCACTAGACTCTAAGGCATGCCTTCCTACCTATACAACTAGTAACCAAGGTTGTCCATTCTTTTAATTAAAGTTTCAAGTTTACATATTCAAGTTCAAGTCAAGTAAGACTTATTCAAGTGTTCATTGAAGCAAGATCAAGACAATTTCGTTCATGAAAGAGGTCCTTAGACCATTAGAGCCTTAGCTCATCATTCAACATTAGCAATTTCATGTATGCTAGCTTTTCAAGTCTAAATTTTACAAGAACACGTCATTCAATATGCATTAATCATTAAGCTTCAATGAACCAATGTACATGCTAGCATTTCGAACATGGATCAAGAACATTCAAACATGGATCAAACATTCAATTTAGCATCATACTTCCCCAATTTATCAAGTCATACTCATGTATATATAAATGCATGATGCATCATGTTAAAATGCCAACAAGGTTGGTTAGGACCTAGTCATAACCCTACGGTTGGTTACACTCACAACACATTCCAAGCAAGCTAGTCTTAAATAGCTATCCCTTTGTTCTTAGCCTTTGGATGATTTCCCCTTTCTCCTTCCACCAAGTTCACTCCTTGCTCTAGCAAATTCATGATTAAACACGTTTATCAATATGTATACACAAGACAATTCAACATGGCAGCAAGATTATTTCAATACATAAAATCATATACATACAATTCTGCCAACATTTCAATAAACAAGACTAGGCATGATCTAATTATCTTAACTCTTGCAAAACAGTCCAATAAAACTGTGCACAAAACAGTTTCCTACTAGCTTAACTGCTGCTGCCTGGCAGCTTGCACACTACATGCTTAAACAGGCATATCTTTCAATTCTCCTGTCAGAATTTCAATTAATTTATACCGTTGGAAACCTTACTTAATCCTCTATCCAGACATGTAAACAGTACATTTTAATTCTTTACCATTTAATACACTTTATTGCTTAAAGACAGGGCATTTACACTTCATGGACAGTTTGCACTGTCCAGAAATTTCTATTTACAGTTTCCAGCATAGGACCCAGTTTTCAGTTCTGTTTTCACCTAATCAAAGTATACATACTAAGGATCATGTCACTAAAATTTCAGCCCTGAATTTGATCTATACAAATTTTGGTGAATTTTCAAAGTTACTGCCCAGAACAGAGTAATTCTGGGCAGATTGCACCTATTCACATTTTAATTCCTTAAATTCATTTTAACCAATGTTTTGGCCCTATAATTCATTTCATATGACATCCTAAACATGTTTAGTCAATGTTAATTCATTATTCAAGGCAGCCAAAGCAGAGTAACTTGGTTACAATGCTTACTTTTGCAAGTTTACACAATTTCAATTGAACAAAACTGTTTCATGCTAGACTATTCTAATTTCATGCTTTTAGTTCTTCATTTCCAGCATCTAACACAACCATTTTAGCATGCATTTCAACCTAATCATGTCATCCAACAATTTTAAGATAAATTCTAGCAATTTCACAAGAGTCAATTACATGTTCATACAATTTCCAGCATCTATATACTCAAATCACAATTCCATTTCAAATCAAGCAACTCAAACATGAAATTCACAAGACAATCAAATAATTATCTTACTTACTAAGCTATATAGACTTAAATTTGGAGCTAAATCAAGGTTGTTGGGCATGGATTCAAGCTTTCTCCCTCAAGCTTTCCTTTCTCTCTTTTCTCTCTTTGGTTTCGGGAAGAATGAGATAGGAGAAAGAGGTTGGCTGATTCATCACCTAATTTCCCTTAATGAAAGGACCATATTCTCCCTAAATTATCCACTAATCATGAATTAATCAAGGGCAACTATGAGACATTGAAACTTTAGCATGCATTCTTTAAACTTGCTAGAGTTTACAAGTTGGTCACTTTGTTCTTCCAATTAAGTCCTTAATCAAATTATTTTGGATTCCTTTTAATTCGGCTCTTAAGTTTCATTGCTATTACATTTTGATCCTTAATTGTTTCCTATTCAAGGTAACTTGTTTAACCATTTAGGGATTTGAAAAAGGATAGCAATAATCCTAGGCCCGATTTAGGGTGTTACAATTTTTCCAACATTGTTTATCCCCTTTTTCGAATGGATGATGTGAATCCACTAATCGAAAATTCTTAAATTGTAGCTTCAACTACCTTCAATGCCCATTTTAAACTCCTAAAGAATCGAAGATATGTGGCAGAACATCAAGTTCAATCCGATTTGAATTCGAGGATCAAAGAGCTTCAACAAAATGATCCCAAACTTATGAGGTTATTGAAAGAATTGAATCCAAACCAAGCACTTAATTCTCAATTCACTCGAATGGTGTGCTCTACTTCAAGAATCGGGTTTGTGTACCCAATGATCCAATCCTTAAGAGATAAATGCTTCAAGAAGCACATAACAATCCTTTTTCAATATATTCGAGAGTGATCAAGATGTACAAGGAATTAAAGGAAGTCTATTGGTGGTCGGGATTGAAGGCCGATATTGTTGACTTCGTATCGAAGTGCGTCACTTGCCAGAAGGTGAAGGTTGAACACCAACTACCTACTGGACTCCTTCAACCCATCGAATTGCCTCAATGGAAGTGGGAGTGTATAACAATGGACTTCGTATCGGGATTGCCTCTATAGCCAAGAAAAAATGATTCTATTTGTGTGATCAATGATAGATTCACCAAATCGGCTCACTTTCTACATGTTCGAATGAAAATGAGCCTCCAATACTAGCTGAATTATACTTGAAAGAAGTAGTCAGACTTCACGGTGTTCCTAGATCAATCATATCTGATCGGGACTCTCATTTTACCTCTCGATTCTGGAGGGCACTTCAAGAGGCTATGGGAACTAAGCTGAACCTTAGCACTGCCTTCCATCCACAAACTGATGGACACTATAAAAGGGTAATTCAAGTGCTTGAAGACATGCTTCTAGCTTGCATTATTGACTTCGATAAAGACTGGGAGAAATGTCTATCATTAGTTGAGTTTGCCTACAACAATAACCATCAAGCTTCTATCAAAATGGCTCAATTTGAAGCATTGTATGATAGAAGATGTAGAACTCTCCTATGTTGGTCTAAATTGGGTGAGAACAAGGTCTTAGGACCTGAGTTGCTTCGTGAAACTAAAAATCAAGTTCAGATGATCCATAATAGATTGAAAGAGACCTTTGATAGGCAAAAGGCTTATGCCGATCTCAAGAGAAGAAACATTGAATATCGAGTGGGAGATTACGTATTCTTGAGGTATCTCCTTGGAGGAAAATCATCAGATTCGGGAAGAAGGGTAAACTAAGCCCTCGATTCATCGGACCTTTTGAAGTCTTAGAGAAGATTGGTCCAGTTGCTTACAAGCTAGCACTCCCTACTGAATTCAATAGAATCCACAACATCTTCCATGTATCGATGTTGAGGAAATATCGATCAGATCCGTCACATGTTCTAAAGCCTGATGAAGTGGAACTTAATACTGGTTTATCGTATGATGAAGAGCCAATTCAAATACTTGATAAATAAGTCAAGAGGCTTCGCAATAAGATTGTACCATTGGTGAAAGTTCTATGGAAGAATCACAATGTAAAAGAAGCCACTTGGGAACCCGAAGCAAAAATGAGAAAGCAGTACCCTAATCTATTCCACTCAGGTAAATTCGAGGATGAATTTCTTTAAGGGGGAAGGAATTGTAATATCCTCAAATCTAGTATAAAAGAAGTTACTACAAAGCTTTCATTTGATCTCTAATTGATTGAAAGCAAGATACTAGATTTAGATAATAAGGACTAGAATGCTATAATTGAAAATTGGTAACCTAATGTATAAGTGACCAAACTAAAACAATTGATAAATTGAAGGAATGCATGCAAAATTTTCATATTCCTATAATGCCCCTACACATGTCATTAATTAAGGATAATTAAGGGTAAATTAGTCAATTGGAGGAGATAATGGATGATCCATTATCATCTTCTTCTCCCCTCTTTGCCGTGTAGACGAACTAGGAAGAGAGAAAACAATTGAGTGAGAAAAACTCCATAGTCATACATTCAAGCTTGGAATTGGGATTGCTAACATTCATATAATCACAATAGGAAGGTAAAATTTCTTCCTTAATGTGTTATAGATACAAATGATTCATGAAGATTTAGGGGTTTTGCTTGAATTATATGAAATCGATGAATAGATAGTGAATTTATGCTATGAACTAGTTAGGAAGTTCAATTGATTGATAAATCCATGGAATTGACATGCCAATCGAATGAATAGGAGAAATTGAAGTTGTCAATAGCTAAATTGATGGTGAAATGCTATGCTAAATGATGGAAAATTGGGATGATAATTGGAATGGATGATTGAAATGTAAATTATAATGGTGGATGCTGGAAATTCTAGTGGATTGATGTCCTAATGAATTAAATTGAAAATGTTGCTCAAAATCCCTATTTTGAACATGTTTGTAGATGAATTGATGATTGAATTGAATAGATAACTTCATGAAAATGTAAAAGCACCTAATTGGATTAGTTAAATTAGGCAATGGACTGCTCAATTGGTAAATTGAATGTGCAATGTTATCAAATAGATCAAATTGGGTTCAACATGATAATGACCTATTTTAAGCTTATTTATAGGTGTATTAGAATGTCCTAGACATGTAAGAACATGAAAATGAATATAATTGCCAACCTTGTCTAGGTGAATTAAGAAGCTAGAAATTCAACCTAGTGTAATCTGCCCATAATGCTCTGTTATGGGCAGTAACTTTGAAAAATCACTATAAATTTTTTAAACTGAATTAAAGGTTCAATTTTTTATGGATAACATCTTGATATGTCTAAATTTATTAGGAGAAAACAGAACTGAATTCTGGGTTGTATACTGAAATGTAGATAAGAAACACTAGGGACAGTGCAAAATGTCCAGTATAACAAAATGCCCTGTCTTGAAGTTAAAAACTGTATTAATTGGATAAGAACTAAAATGCAAGCCTTAAATGGTTATAAATATAATTTTTTTAGCTTTCCAATGGTGTAAACAAATTGAAATTCCGACGTACGGAATAAAAGATATGAATATTTAAGTAGGTAGTGCACATGCTGCCAGGCAATAACAGTTTAGATGTTTATATTGAATTGTATGCTTATGTAGGGAGTCACATAATGACTCAATTGATTGCTAGATTGTATTTAATACCTTATGTATTGTATGAAAGTTAGATCAAATGGAAATTGATGATAAAGGGGCTCAATTGGATCAACAAGCTAGTAGAGGAAAAGGGATTACAATCCAGGATCGACAATAGCTCGAAAAAATTCCCGTGAGTGTAGTTTAAAGTTAGGAGAGGGCGGTAACCTCTACAAGTCTATTTTTATTTGTAAATTTTATTGAACCTTAAGTATAAATTGCTTAATGAGCTTGCTATGAAGCAATAGCTAGGTAAGTACTCCTTTGAGTGGTTACTTGATTGTGAAGTATGCTTGAATTGTCATTGATTGAATTGTTTTGCTTATTGCCTAATTGAACTATGTTGAATTGAAGCATGATGTTATAGATAGAAGTACACAATTCATTGTTGAATGATTTATTGATTGATGCTCCTACATTAACCATGGAAACATTGATATTGGATTGGATTGAGCCCTATTTGATTAAAAGGGAATATTGACACAAATTCTGCATATTGAATTGAACACATGCTTCTAATTGATTGAAAGAGATAACTATTGAAATCCTCGGTCTCGAGTCTGTCTTAGATATAGTTGGCATGCCATAGAGTCTATAGAGATCATTGTCGGGGTGGACTACGGTCCGGGACATTGGTCCTTAATTGGCAACAATAGGAGGGTAGTATTGTTATTGGTCATTGGCGACAGTAGGAGGGATTGACCAAGTACTTGGTACCATATTGATTATTGTTATTGGCGACAGTTTGGTTGGAGACTCGAGTATCTAGATCAAGTAATCGATTCTCAAGGCTATACTTAAAATGAATTAATAACTCATGGACATTGAACCTATTGCTACATTGAATTGTGTTGATTGAATGTAAAGGTAAAATTGAATGACATGAACTATGGATATTGAAACCTTAATTGATCATCGCCTATATGAGTTACTTGATTGTAAAGGAAATTCAAATGCTATGATCAATTGTTATTGAAACATTGATTGAGCCTTGTTATATGAGATTGCTTTTGTTGAATTGTAAACGAATTGGTTGTTTGAGTATGCCTAAACATCAAGCCTTGTATTGTTATTGGATTGAAAATTAGGCATTGCATCTAGTAGTGTAGTCTTGTTCGAATGGTTCCCTATTGATGGGGGAACCATACCATCAATTTGATGGTTTGTAGTTGAGACTTATTGTATTGTTGCATTGTAACTTTAACTCACTCACTAAGCTTTGCTTATTCTAGTCTCATTTGTACGATATAGGTTGATTTTGGATACTATCTTGAAGTCTATGCTCATACAAGTCACTTGTTGCTCAAAAGAGTATGTCTCCATTTTGTTTAGTTCTCCTAGGGTCACTTAACTATGGTTTGTATAAGTTAATTCTATCTATGATCTATAAGAAGTTGGGTATGTATATATAAGCATGTATGCAATATAATGAACTTGTATGCTAGATTGTCTAATATTTGATTTACATAGATGAATTATGCATGAAATGGTTGAATGGATTCCTTGAAATTGGTTAGTTGACATTAACTAAATGTAGTAAACCACATGTTTAGACTTGAACTACATAGATCACCTAAGGAACTAGTCATATTGTGTAGATAATACTAAAAGCATGATTGATTGATTAGGGTGACTTAAATTAATGATGTGATCACCTATTGGCATGCTTAATAGCTTAATAGGAAACTTGAAATTTCTTTTTCTTGTTACTCTGATAGCTGAATGCTTGCTTGATGGACAAGTAAGTTCTAATTGGTGCTGAACATGATAATTAAAGGCTTTATGGGTCCTAATATATCTAGTAAATGCATCTTACATTGTCTAAAGAATCATCACCCATTCGAATGGTAGCTTGAAGTACAAGAAAGACCTTAAACGAAATGTATTCACTGTCTACAATTGATTGAATTGTTCATTGTAAATAGAGTAACTTACCTAATCCAACTAGGGTGGTTAGAGTATGTTCCATCTTTAGATTAGACAATTGAATGAATTAAGGACCAAAAAAGAAGCATGAAAAGTATGCTAGATAATTAAAAAAGGGATTAAATCGAATGTTATGTTAATGTAATATCCCAAACTTAGGCTTAGGAGTATGTTACATGAAACCACTAGTAAAATTGTTATAGAATTATCCTTTATTAGACTAATTAAGTAAGCTAAGACTAAATAGGAGTAAAAGAAGAATTTCGCGGCCAAATTGTTAAGGCCTAAAATGGATGATTTGTTTGTATAAGGGTTTGCGTGTAAACTTTAAGGTAATTCAAGAGGTGGTGCATGTGTCATGAAATTGAGTAAGGCATATGTATGGGGGAGTCTCGATTATGGGAGCAAAATAACTAAACTACTTCATCATCTTCTTCTCCATGGACAGAAATCCTCTAAGGCTAGTGAGAGAGTGGGTTTTGAGATGAAATGCAAGGATGGCTTCGTTTTAATCCAATTTTTTGAGTATTTGTTCGGCTACGCTTGGGGAGGAAGGTGATGATGCTCTTATTTCTGTTTATTCATGATTTAAATTGCTTGAACTGATTCTAGTTATTCATGAATTATGTTGATATTAGATATGATAGAGAACTACGTTTATGTTATGTGTTTCATAGTACCTTAAGTGTTGTAGTGCTTGTGAAACAACATGGATGGAGTATGAGGGCCGTCCGAATGATGTTATTGATGAATTGATTTACAAATGAAATATTACATAATATTTAAGCTGTTACTTGGCCGATGATAGCAATTAATGGAGGACCAATTTGTTAGTATAGAATGCGAAATGGACCAACAAACTTTTGGGTCTGATTCGTTGTTTATGAAACTGAAATATGGGTTGTTTTGTAACAATTAGGGGTTATTTTTGAATAAAAAATGGTTGTTTTATGATGCTGGAAATAGGGGACTATTTTACACTAAAATAGGGACTTTTATAATAATTAGGGACTGATTTTGGATTAAAAATGGGCTGTTTTGTAAATCTAGAAACAAAGGCTGATTTATAAAATTTTGAGGACTGTTTTACAAAGATTAAGGATTGTTTTGATGAATTGTGGACTTTTTCATCAAATAAAAATGGGGAGGGTTGTTTTGCAAAATTAAGGACTATTTTAGAAGTCAAAAGAGGACTAACTCGGTGAAATATGATATCGAATCAATTGGTAAACTTGTAGGATTGTTTTGTGGAAATAGAGAACTATTTTTGGACTGTTTTGTGTATATAAGAATTCATAATGGTCTATTTTGATTTATATATATATATATATACATGTATGTTGGACTCTTTTGTATGTATATGAGTACATAGTGGACTGTTTTGATGAATATGTATGTATGCATGTGTATTTGGATGGTTTAAAAATGAATGGTTGATTAGGGATTGTTTTAATATGAAAATTTAGGGTACTATAAGGCTAGTTTTAGAACAATATACATGATTTAGTTATGACTAGTTTGGATGTGATTCTAATGTGCAATTGTATTCCTTGTTAAACTTAGACCACGAAGGAGTTGAAGAAGTAAGGTATAAGATAGATCAAGTGGAAGAAAAGGAAAAAGGGATTGTGATTCGGGAGCAAATCTAGCTTGGATCAAACTGTGAAACGATATTGTGGAGCTATGCTCACTTTGAAATATGACCTAATGTGTATATGTGCTTGAAACGATAAGTTATAAGCTATGTTCACTTGATTATCTGAATATGGAGCTATGCTCATTTTTTTACTCTGATAAGATACAATTAAATTATAAAGCCTTGGTTTCGAGTCAGTCATAGGTATAGTTGGCATGCCATAAAGTCTATAAAGCTCGTGTTTGGGGTGGACTACGGTCCTTATGAGGCCACAATAGCAGGGATGTGTTTTGGTCACTTGGCAAAGTAGGAGGGATTGACCGAGTACTTTGAGTACTATATTTTGGCGACAGTTGGTTGGGGATTCGTGTACCTAGGCTACTTGATTACCAATGTTATGATAACTTGAAATAATGAGATTTATAGGCTAAATTAAGGAACTATACTGTTACCTGAATGACAAGCAATATTTACCTACTTGATACTTGCTTTACACATTGTAAAGAAAGAATGCTATGTTCGATTAATGTGATATAATTATTTGTTACCTAATCTAAAATTAAAGTTTGGTATAATTTGAATTGATCTTGGTATGAAGTGATAAACATGAAAGTTTATAGATTGCTCAACTTATGTTACTAGTTGTTAGGATTGTGATTGATACACTACCTATACTATTAAGATAAAAGGTTTCTTGCATGACATGTAAAACTAAACTATGTCATAATTTGGTTCATGAATTGAAGTATGATAATGTGCCTTAGTTGCTTACGACATAGTTGTGTTATAAAATTTTTATCAAGTGATATACATGTGAAATTGGTTGTTTTGATTATTAAGATCAAAAAGACTCTAATAAGCATATTAATAACTATGTCACAAACCAATTATATGCTTGTATGATTAGTAAAACTTAGATACATAATGTTTTAATTCTTCTAAAGAAAGAAAAGATGCTATGTTTCAAATGTAATAGGTTAATTTTACACATGATCAATTCTAAACTAAAAGCATTATGGGTCATTGCTTGGAAATACTTCGAATGGATAACTAAGCCAGTTAGAAGATATCTTTGATGCTTGCATCCTATTTTGCTTGATATACCTCACTAAGTGTATACTTATTATGTTTGCTTTGATTTTGTTTTAGGGTGAGGTTGGTAGCAATTGCTTTTGGGAGCTCAATCAAGATCACAAGTACTATGTGTATGTTAGGCTAATCCCTTTTCGTAACCCCTAGATGGTGGAACCATATTTGATTATGTAATGCATTTAGAAATTATCTGTTAGTCATGAAAGCAATGCTCTTAAGCATTGCTAAAGTTGTATAAGGCCTTTTTATTCTATGATGAATGCATGTGTGCTTGAAATTGGTTTCTATGTCTGCTTTGATAGGTGTTGTAGTTTTGAATGTTTGAATTATAGGTGTGCGAGTGTTAGGCATATGTTTGGTTCGAATAGGCTTGATATGGTTATCTAGGATGATAATTGAATACATGTTAAGTAATTCTTAAAGGAACCATTTTATACTTGATAGAATTGACCATGTTTTGAATCTCCATAAACATGTTTATAATAATCTTGTTTTATATGTTATTCAAGATTCTTCCCTAGCCTGAGATACTTATCTTTGTATATTGATTAACTAATGAGTCATGCTTAAAATGTATGAAATAAGATTTTAGGAATGTACTTTTTATGCATACGAACATGAATGGTCATAGATACTTTTTCTGATTGTCTTGAACTTGAATTAGTTGGTGTATGCATAGGTATATAGTAATTCTTTTATGCTCAATTCAAATGTCATTAAATTGAGTGATATGGTAAGGATTATTAGGGAAATCCTTACGATGCTTATAATAAGATTAATACTTTTAGACAAAGAATTTGATTTAAGTTGTTGGTGCTTCAAATAGAAATGGTCTTCATAAGTCTAATTATTGCCTAAATAAGTTATTAGTAATTCAATGGGTTTGAATAAAGACTATTTCCAAATTTTATCACTTGAAATAAATTTGAAATGAGGAATATGTATCTTCCTTATTGTGAGAACATTATATGTTTATCTGTAAATTTAGTAAATTAAAAAAATTAGTACCCAAAATGGTAAAGTTTAAATTCAAACTTCCTTGTTTTACTTATAAGTTCATCTTTGAATGATTGGTATATGTTCTTGTTTGCCTGTAATGATTCTTAACTTGGTTTATTGTTCGAACCGGTTAAGGGTGTTACGGTATATATATTCATACATGTATAATTGGACTATTTTGTGTGTATATGAATACATAGTGGACTATTTTGGTGTATATATATATGTATACATATATAGTTGGACTGTTTTGTGTGTATATGAATACATAGTGGACTGTTTTGATGTATATATATGTATACATGAATAATCGGACTGTTTTGTGTGTATATGAATACATAGTGGACTGTTTTGGTGCATATATATGTATACATAGGCATTTGGATAGTTTGGTAAATGAAGCACTATTTAGGGATTGTTTTAATATGAAAATTGAGGAACATTAAGACTAGTTTGAATGTGATTCTAATATGTAGTTGTATTCTTTTTTATACTTAGACCAAGAAGGAGTTGAAGAAGTAAGGTCTAAGGTGGATCAAGTTGTAGAAAAGCAAAAGGGGATTGTGATTCGGGAGCAAATATAGCTTGGATCGAACAGTAAGTGTAGTTTAAAGTCTTGGGATTGGCTTGTAACCTTCGCGAGCATGTTTCAATGATTTAATTACATTGTTTTAATATTGAGCCAAGCTATGCTTAAAATCTAGCATGGATTCGAGGTGAGTGCTTATGGTAAAATATCTTGGCATAGCAATGCTTGGTTAAATACATGCTAATATTGAAAGTTATACATGCAATTATATATGTTTGACATGATAAATGATAAGCCTTGTTTGTGTAATAATAAGAAGGTGGAGTTATGTTCATCCTTGATATGAGTAGGACATGTTACTTGATTATATGAATAAGGAGCTAAGCTCAACTCTGATTCTGATATGATAAGATCTAATTGAAAATCCTTGGTTTCGAGTTAGTCATAGGTATAGTTGGCATGCCATAGAATCCATAGAGCCCATGTTTGGGGTGGACTACGGTCTTTATGAAACAACAGTAGGAGGGATGTGTTTGGGTCACTTGGCGACAATAGGAAGGATTGACCGAAGACTTTAAGTATTATTTTTGGCGACAGTTTGATGGGATTCGTATAACTAGGCTACATGATTCCCAAGGCTATGTTAAAGATAAACAATGAAAATTTCAAGTTAAAATAATGAATCAACTTAATAGCTTGCATAATAAGTAAGATTATTCTAATTGATTATTGCATATTCTTTTGGATGAAGTTATATGTCTTATTCGAATGCTTTAGCCCAAAATGACTAGTTTCTTGTTCAAGCTTTAAACCATAAATGACTTGATAAGATTGTGGTGAAAGGATATATTGTTTGATTTATGCTTTTCGTTACTTTAAACTACCTCACTAAGTGTATATTTATTATATTCCTTCACTACATTTTAGGGTAAAGCTTTGCTTGTGCTTACCTTTGGAGCTTGGATAATAAGTAAGATTATTCTAATTGATTATTGCATATTCTTTTGGATGAAGTTATATGTCTTATTCGAATGCTTTAGCCCAAAATGACTAGTTTCTTGTTCAAGCTTTAAACCATAAATGACTTGATAAGATTGTGGTGAAAGGATATATTGTTTGATTTATGCTTTTCGTTACTTTAAACTACCTCACTAAGTGTATATTTATTCTATTCCTTCACTACATTTTAGGGTAAAGCTTTGCTTGTGCTTACCTTTGGAGCTTGGATTAGATAAAATGTACAAGGATGTATGTTTTGTAAGCTTCCTTTAAGTACTCCTAGATGGTGGCACATAGTTTGTATATATGCATAATGCATCTAGATCCCATTGTGCCATATATGTGTGTATGTAATGTTAATATGCATCTACTATCTTTTGTAACGAGCCTTTATTATAACTCGGTTGATTATATGTTCTATGAATGGTTGTTAATATTCAATGGGAGGTATTTAAAGGTTATGAATGAATGTTAAAAAGATATACTATCGTTCCAAATCCTTGCTTAGAGTTAAAATTTGCATCATGCTCTAACAAGAATGGATTTTGAAATGTCATGTGTAATCCCCTTGCCTAGTCTGATCGTAAGACCAAATCGAGTGAGTCACACGGGGAATATTGGAGTAAAACCCGAAAGTTTCACTTCAATAAACAACTCTTCTTTTCTTTTCTTTTCTAGATGCAACACAGTTAACCTAAGCATGAGAGAAAGCAGAAGACAAAGTCTCAACTCGGTCGTGCGTCAAATCGACATCCGATTTCCCCAAATAGCATTTAGGGACCATTTTGTAAAACTATCACTAAATAAGGACTTAACTCGAAATTGAAGTTACCATCTTTTAATTAGTCAGGTTTCAATCCACCACATAAATTTTCAATTCATTTCAGTCATCCAAACTCATTGAATTACACATACAAAATAATTAAGGACTGAAACAAAAAGATTCAGGTCTTCAGAAGATGCCAATTAACCACTTTAACTAATAGGGTATCGATACGGTCCTTTGTAATTTCAAAACCGAAATTCTAGTAGCCCAAAACCATATCGATACGGTCCCGAGTATCGATACGCTTAGACAATTTCTTCTTTCACCGTATCGATACAGTTCATACTGTATGATACGCCTAGCCTTTTTTCAGCTTAACCGTATCGATACGGTAGCCCGCGTATCGATACGTCGGGCACAAAATGTCACTTTTGGATCGATGAAAATCCATAAACCAATTATAAACACCTAAGCATGCTTCTAACACATAAGCAACATATTTAGGGATCGATCCTCAGCCATTAACAATAGAAACATTATCATACAATGATCACATACTTAAAAGGGAAATCTATAGGCATGCTTCCTAAAACCACATCAAACCAAAAACCACAAACCATAGCAAAGCATAAACCAAACATAATAGTCCATTTACAAACTCAATGAGGCAAAACAAACTTGCCAACCAAGGAGTTCATCAAACATACACTCCCAAAACATTAAGGTATCCACCCATTGCCAATCCCATTACTATTGAAATGTTAAAACCATACTTGAGCTTAGAGCATTGAATGAACCACTTCTATTGCTTCCTTGCAGTTCGAACAAACTACTTTTCTACATTGTTAAGAAAAGAGAGTGTAAGCTATATGCTTAGTGAGGAATGCTCAAAACAAAGCCATAACAATGCACTATTGAAAACCGTTTTCTTATCAAACCATTTTCCCATCACGTTCTTAACAAATCTCATCCTTTAAAACCGATTAAAGCAAAACCATTAAACTCTTTACACATGTATAATGAAATTTATGTTTTAAACCAAAGCAAACCTCAATGAAAGCTTCACATGCTTAGGCATTCAAAACATATCTCAAGATATAGTCTCATGTATAAATCTCAATCTAATTTCATTTCAAAACCATGATACATGCAATCTCAGTTGTTGGCATTCAAGTGATACGGATGGTTGCTTTGCCATCCCTATACACATGGAGCTTGCTGCACTCTCCATAATAAACACATCGGATATACGGATACTCATTGATGGAGCTTGCTGCTATTTCCACCAATACTCATAGGGCTTGCTGCTCTCTCCATAAGGCGGATCTCATGGTGCTTGCTGCATTAACCATGACTTAGATCTCGTGGTTCTTGCTGCTCTCACCACAATACACTTCAGTTACACTCAACACAATAGTTGCGATGCTAATGTGGAGCCGAAGGACACACACACATGCGAATTTTGCTACATTTTTATGGTGCACTCTCATCTTACTGGTCAACCAATTATATCCGATTATAATAAGCATCATCACTTGCAAATATATACTTTAAAACCATGTTAACCTGCTATTTTCGAATGCATCAACATAAATCATAGCATATCCCATTTTAAATCATAAATCAATGCATAGCATTTTCTCATCAAGATGCAACCTCTTGAAAACCATAAATCAATCTCATAGGATAACATGAATCATTTCTCAATTCATAAAAACATGCATAATTGTAGGTAACAAATCCAACTTCAAAACTTGAGCATGAACAATTAAAAACCATGGGAAAAGCCGAGATCCGAGAGTGAAATATTTCATACTTACTTATGGTATTAGATTATCATTTCAAGCTTAATCTAAACCCCCAAAATATTCCTTTCAAACCTTTGAAAAACTGTGAACCAGTGCCACTCACCAACTACACCTCGCTTGGCTTGCCGAGGATAAATCAAGCTTCTGGATCCTCCTTGACACCTTTTAAAACTATCGCATCATTATCCCATGCTTCTAACCAAAGAAAAACAGAGGATTAATGCATTCCCTTCCATGAAAATCCCCAGCAACACACAACAACACTTTCCTCCCTTAACAACCAAGCTTTCGCCTAACAAAACAACCGAAAACATCAGTGAAACCTTTCCAATACATCTCCTACTATTAACCAGCGAGATTTACGCTTAAACAACATCAATTTACATCCAAAAACATCCCATTAACATTAAAGAACCATCAACAATCAATTATTCCCATAAACAAGCCACCAACCCAAAGATATCGACAACCAAACCTAGCAATTTACCTAGTTCTAGGATTCTATTATCAAAATCACTTAAATCAACATCTCAAACCATCATAATCATCATATTATCTCATTATAAACCCAGCAAAATCAATCAAAAGCAAAGATCCATTGATTTAGACAAGTAAACCTCAATTAAACCAATTTTCCGTAAACATATTACCCAAACCATTAGAAAAACCATCATAAGAGATCAAGAACTTGGTAATTTCAATAAAGAACCTATCATTAGAGGAGTAGAATGAAACCTTACCTCTAATGCTTACTTTTCATTCAATTGCAAAGAAACAAGGTTTAAACAACAAGGTTTTGTTAAGAAAACCTTTGAAAAGATATTTACCTTAAATCTTTGAAAAGAACATGGTTGTTCGGCTAGAGAGAATTTGAGAGAAAGTAAATGAGAAAAGAAAGTAGTTACGTCAAATGTATTTTGAGAAAACAAATTGGTTAATTAATTCCCTCCAATTATTTATTTATTAAAACCATTTAAAACTAGCCAATAAAAAAGAAATGTCTTAATTAGACTCTTGGTCAAAGCTCCCTATAGATTCTAAACCTTGATCTCTTACAATTTTGTCATTAAAAACAGTTTAAATATTTTACATTTTGGTCATTAGCCCCAAAATGTCAACCTTCCAAAATATATTTTCCAAAATTGATTCCACTAAAATCACTTATATAATAAATAAGGACTTTATAAATTTTTTTCCATATTTAATTTACTCAAGAACTATTTATACCAAATTAACCCTGAAACAAGCCTAAATTGTCGAAACCAACTCAATGAGCCATCTAGCCTAACCCGACTAACTTCTAGGCCCAAAATCGGGGCGTTACAACTCTCCCCCACTTAAGAAATTTCATCCCGAAAATTTACCTGATGGAAAAATTGTAAGGAAACTGCTTCTTCATGTCATCCTTCCTCTCCCACGTAGCTTGCTAGACACCTCGATATCTCCATAACACTTTGACGAACTCAATGGTCTTCCCACGAAGCATTTTTTTTCACGTCCAAGATTTTGACTGGTTCCTCATCATAAGTCAAATATGGTTTCAATTCAACTTCCTCAATTGGCATAACATGCGACGGATCAGACCGATACCTCCGAAGCCTGGATACATAAAAAATATCATGTATCTTTTCCAACTCAGGTGGCAACCTCAGCCTATAAGCAACAAGACCAACACGTTCTAACACCTCATATGGTCCAATAAACCTCAGACTCAATTTACCTTTCTGACCAAACCTTATCACCTTCTTCCAAGTCGAAACATTCAAAAACACTTTTATTACCAACCTCATACTCTATCTCCTTACGTTTTAAATTCGACTTCTGACAATCCGAAGCCTCATTAAAATGATCACAAATGATCTTTACCTTCTTCGTTGTTCCCTTAAGCATATTCGGTAAGGAAACCAACTTTTGCCCCGCTTCTGCCCAACACAAAGGCGTCCTACACTTCCTTCCATACAAAGCCTCATAAGGCGCCATTTGTATACTAGCATGATAACTATTATTATAGGCGAACTCCACCAATGACAACTGATTCTCCCAAGAACCCTAAAACTCAATAACACAACAACAAAGCATATTCTCCAGAACTTGGATAACTCGCTCAGGCTGTGCATCCGTCTGAGGATGATAAGATTTACTAAAACTCAATTGCGTACCCAAGGCTCGATGCAAACATCCCAAAACTTCACGTTAAACCTCAGATCCCTATCTGAAACTATGGACTTAGGTACACCATGCAAACGCACAATCTTGACAATATACAAGTCTGCCAACCTGTCCAAGGCATACGTCGTATGCACCGGCACAAAAAGGGCACACTTCATCAAACTGTCCACAATCACCCAAATAGAGTTTTTCTTTCACGAGGAGGCAAACCAGACACAAAATCCATGGTGATTCTTCCCCACTTCCATTACGATATCTTCAACGATTATAACAACCCGGATGGAAACTGATGCTCAGCTTTCACACGCTGACAAACCAAGCACTTACCCACAAAATCAGCAACATCCCTTTTCAACCCAATCCAATAGTACTCATCTTTCAACCCACGATACATCTTGGTACTACCGGGATGCATAGCAAAAGGACTACTATGCACTTCCTTCAAAATATTGCTCCTCAACTCAATATCTTCTAGCACAACTATTCATCCCTTAAAGCACAAAACACCATCATCATTAAAGCAAAGATCCGTCGGATTACCCTCAGCAATATTTGAAACATGCGGTACCAACAAATCATCGTGCAATTGCTTCTCCTTGATCAACTGAATCAAGGAAGGTTTCACTTGCAACTCAGCCATTGACCCACCATCACGCGATACACTCAACTGTGCAGACATGACCCTCAACTCCACAACCATCTTCCTACTCAAAGCATCGACCACCACATTGGCCTTACCCAGATGATACTCAACCGATAGATCATAATCCGTAAGCAACTCCAACCATTTTCGTTGCCTAAGATTCAAATCATTCTGTGACATCAAATACCTCAAGCTTTTATGATCCGTATAAGTAATATCCTCAAATTTAGTACATAAGAAGTTACTACAACACCTTCATTTAATCCCTAATTGATTGAAAGAAAGGTGTTAAATCTAGTTATAAGGACTAGAATGCTATAATTGAAAAAGTAGTAATCTAATGTATAAGTGACCAAACCAAAACAATTGACAAATTAAAGGAATGCATGCAAAATTTTCACACTCTTACAATGCCCCTACACATGTCATTAATTAAAGTATAATTAAGGGCAAATTAGTCAATTAGAAGAGATAATGGATAATCCATTATCATCATCTTCTTTCTTATTGCCGTGGGATTGAATAGGAAGAGAGAAAAGGCTTTGAGAGAGAAAACACCACAAATCATTGATGCAAGCTTGAATTTCGTGAAATTGGAATTGCTAGTACTCATATAATCTTGATAGAAAGGTAAAATCTCTTCATTGATGTGTTATAGATTGTTTGATTATGCATATGATGTTGTCTTTGTTGTCTTAATGAATTGGATGATTTCTACGGGTGTTTGGAGCATGCTAGATTCAAATTGAATTTGAAATTGTAATTCCTAGTAACCAATTTGATATAGGATATATGTATAGTTGCTGGAAATCTGGGAATTATGAACATGATAGAAAACAGTCTTGATTAGGGACTATTTTGATTGAGAAATCGTGTAAACATGTTAAATGAACATAGAACCCTATTTTGATCATGTTGCTAGGTAAAAACAAGATTTAATTGAATACATGTATTGCTGAAAATGTGACTACACCTAATTGAACTAGTTAAATTAGGTAATGGACTGCCTAGTTGATGAAATGAATGTGCAAATGTGATCAAATAAATCAAACTATGTTCAACATGATTATGCCCTATTTTAAGAACATTGCTACGTGAATTATAATGACCTAGACATGAATGAACATGAACATGAATGGAATTTCCATGTTAGGACCTTGCTAGAATGAGTTAAGGAGCTAGGAATTCAACCTAGTGTAATCTGCCCAGAATGCTCTGTTCTGGGCAATAAATTTGAAAAATCACTAAATATTTTGTATAATGAATTTAAGGCTAAAATTTTTATAGACAACACCTTGGTATGTCTAAATATATTAGGAGAAGACAGAATTGAACTCTGGGTTATATGCTGAATTGTAGAGAAAAAACACTAGAGACAGCGCAAACTGCCCAATAAAGTAAAATGCCCTATCTTTAAGTTAAAAACTGTATTAATTGGAAAAGACCTAAAATGAAAGCCTTATATGGTCATAAAGACAATTTTTTAGCTTTCCAATGGTGTAAACTAATTGAAATTCCGATGTACAGAATGAAAGATATGCATGATTTAGTGACTAGAGTGCAAGCTGCCTGGCAGCAACTGCATAGGCAAATGCACACTATTTTGTGGCATTTTGCAAACTGTCTTGTAAACAGTTTTAGGACTTGAAATATGCCTTGTTTTATATGGACTAGAATGTAGAAAAGTGTGGTTAAGTGGAAAATGCACATGAGCATGCTGCCCAATATGTGAATGTTATATGCTTATGTATGGAGTCATATAATGACCCAATTGATTGCTGGATTGTATCTAATACCTTATGTATTTTATGAATGTTAGATCAAGTAGAAATTGATGATAAAGAGGCTCACTTAAATCAGCAAGCTAGTAGAGGAAAAGGGATTACCATCCAGGATCAACAATAGCTCGAAAAATTCTTGTGAGTGTAGTTTAAAGTTTGGAGAGGGCGGTAACCTCTCCATGTCTATTTAGATTTGTAAATTTATATTGTATCTTAAGTGTAATTTTATTAATGAGCTTGCTATGAAGCAATAGCAAGGTAAGTACTCATTTGAGTGGTTACTTGATTCTGAAGTATGCTTGAATTGTCATTAATTGAATTGTATTGCTTATTGCCTAATTGAATTAGATTGAATTGAAGGATGATGATATAGATAGAAGTATACAATTCATTGTTGAATGACATATTGATTGATACTCCTACATTAACCATGGAAAAATCGATATTGGATTAGATTGAGCCTTATTGATTAAAAGGGAACATTGGCACAAATTGTGCATATTGAATTGAACACATGCTTCTAATTGATTGAAAGGGATAACTATTGAAAGCCTTGGTTTCAAGTCGGTCTTAGATATAGTTGGAATGCCATAAAGTCTATAGAGCTCATTGTCAGGGTGGACTAGGGTCCGGGACATTGGTCCTTAATTGGCGATAGTAGGAGGGAAGTATTGTTATTGGTCATTGGCGACAGTAGGAGGGATTGACCATGTAATACTCCAAAAATTACTAAGTTGATTAAGGGTCATTTAGTAGTAAGATAATAGCTTAAAAGCTAACTTAGTGACTAAAATGACAAAAATGCGAAAGTTGGGATTTTTTTAATTATGGTTTTCGGAAAGCAAATTTCTAAGGTTTAAAGGTATCATGTGATAGATAGTGAATTGAATAAGGCATTCTTAAAGTTTGGTTGAATACCAAGGAAAATTGGAATGGAAATTGAAGTATAAACTTCGGAAAAGTTTGGGGACTAAAGTTGTAATTTACCAAAAGTTAAGGGTTTATATTTCATAAATAAATACATCACCTAAGGGTGTGAATCGAATGCGGAATTTTTGGTTCGATCTGATAGTTTGATTATTGGAAGAATGGTAGTTAAAGTTTAAGTGGAATTCGTATACCCGGATCAAACTGGAAAATTTTGAAATTTTACAATATGATATAGAAAGGTTATAAAAGTCATTTCCAAGTGTTGTAAATAATTTTAGTTCGATTCAAGATGAATCCTACAGTTTATTTCTGAGTAAAACATTTTTTTATCAGTATATTGGATCAAATGGAAATTTTGGAGACTGATTCAAAAGATATGGAAAAAAAATATTACTTTATGAATATTTTATTATAGTTGGTTGGATTCCAACTAGATTTAGTTGAATTTTTACAATAATGGCAAACTAGTAAATAAATACTAGTTGGAGGGCAAATTGGTCATTTGGCCCCAATAGCAATTTTGAAATATTTAAAAAGTTACAAGAGCAATTTTGGAAAGAGAAAATGGAATATTAAATCTTGGCCCTTGATTGATGATAAAATCAATCTCAACCATTGGATAAAAAAGGGCAAAATTGTAATTTCACTATTAAATGAATTTAATACTCATTTAATAGATATATGTGTAAAATAATGGTATGCTCATCCTTTCCAGCAACAAACGTGAGGTCTAGGGAAAGAAAGAGAAAAAAAATTTCCAAGCTCTATTCAAGCTCTGAAACTCGGTTTTAGGTAATCTCTTCAACTACAAAGTTGTTATACTCTTCAAGCTCTGTCTTTTGATATCAATAATTCATGGAATCCATGCTTGATTGATGAGAATTTACATGAGAAAGAAATTAGGGTTTATGGATCAAATTGGGGTTTTTGAGATTTTATGATTCCATGATTGAATTCAAGTTGAAATCAAGCCAGTATGATGTTAAAAATCGTGACATTGAGTTGGGATTTAAGTTTTACACGTTTTGATTTTTATAAAGATGATTAGGGTTTATGGATTCAAGTTTAATTTAGGGTTTGTGATGTTGAAATAATGATCTAGTAAGCTTGAATTGTTGTTTGGAAGCATAACCCTAAGTTAAGTTGTGTAGGGACCATTTCAAAAAATTGAAAAGTTGAAGGACCAAATCTGAATTTTTAGAATTTGGAGTGTATTTATGTTATTGATGATGTTAGAGATAAGAAAATGAAGTTAGAATGGCAAATTGATGTTGAATTGAATTAATGACCATTTTGACAATTTGTCAAAGTTAAGTGACCAAATCAAAAATGAAGTTTAGTATGGGGGATAAATCTGATTTTTAGTTTTAATGATGGAATTAAGGTAGTAATGTTGAATTGAGGACTAAATTGCAAAGTTAAGAAGCATGAATCTTTATCTTTGCATTTTAGTACCTATTTCGGTAAATAAGGAAAATTAGGGAGAATTATTGTGAATAAGTATTTGGTGAAGAATGTGATGAGTTGGTGGTTTAGAGCTAGTGATTGGACTAAATTGAAAAGTAGATAAGTAAGGAGAAGTTAGTATAAAAGTTAAAGTTGTTTATGGAACTTGTGTAGAAAAACTGGTTTATGGCAGTAACTTTGAAAATTCACCATAAAATTTTAAAAAAATGGTTAGAAGGTGAATTTTATACCAATGTAAAGATTTCTTCTTCTAGTTTCGTTTCCAACAAACGGAAGTTGATTTCAAGTTCAGAGTAAAAAGATATGAATTTTTAAGTGGTGAATGGTCAAAAAACAGTATAGCAGGCTGTTCCGAAATTCAATACTGGAAATTGACTTTGAAAATTCTCCATAAATCGTACAAGTTGAGTTTGGGCTATCAATTTATATGGTTGAAAAGCTCAGTGAATATAGTTTCTATCAAAACAAACGGAATCAAATTCTGAGTTGAAGATTATTTTATAGAAATATTTCTTTGGAGGTACTGCAAACTGCTAGAAAATGAGAATTGATACACTTTATATCTAAGGTTGATTTGTAAGCTTGAAAAGGGTTAATGGAAGTTCAAATTGGTCACTAAGGACCATAATGAGTTTTTGAACAATACAAGGAATAAAAGAAAATGCTTGGAGATTTTGTGCTCAAATGATTATATTGGACAATATGTCTAAACTATTGTTATATTGGGATCTAACAAATATTTTACTTATTTGAATTATGAAGTTAAGTTCGAATCAAGGGAGGTTCGAGGTACAATGAAGGAAAGGATCAAAGAGGACTTAGTGAGGCATACTAATACATGGCCCATGTGAGTGCAATGTATACATAACATTATACATGGATGTTTCATACATCACCGGTAGGACTTGCGATGAGTCTACCTGGTTTATATATTGTCATGATAATTATGTCATTGGTCATACATTTGACATACTTTAAATATGTCAAAGGTTGAAAATAAATGCATTGATCACTAGTTATTGATGATGATTTACTATTAATGTTATTCGGTTATGAACTGCTTCATGTTAATATAAATTGATATACATTGCAATGGATGAAATATTTGATGATATAAAGCCCAATTATGATATATAGGTTCAAAGGTATAGTTGGCTAGCCATAGAGCCATAAAATAGTTGTATAAAGATTCTAAGCACTTTAGGTAAAGTGCAAATTTTATAAATACTCATTGAGGAGTATACTCATGAATGGTTTGAGTGTACGGACTTATTATGGGTGCTAAGCACTTCGGAGTAATTTCATAAAAACTCAATGAGGGATATATTGTATACTCCGGTAAGTATTCAGAAGCACTTCGGTGCAAAGCACTCCCGGTAGAGTGCAAATAATATACATACTCAAGAAAGGTTGGGTATGGGGGGATGACTCGTATACATAGAATCTCTTAATTCGATACCTTGGACTAAGTAAAATGAATTGAAATAAAAAAAATAGAATGATATGCTTCAAAGCTTGCAGATAGAGTTGGAAAAAGGTATTTGTAAGCATTGAAAGCTTACGGGTGGAAATGGCTCCAATATTGGTAAGATCTAATCTAATCACTTTGGTATACATATATGCTATTACATATTTAATTATGTTAATGAGCATGTAATGGTAAGGTGATCATATGCATTATTAATAATTAATAATTAATATTGAGATTGATATTGATATTATGACAATTGCATTTAAGTTTGAATTATTGCCTCACTAAGTAAATACTTAGTGTGTAACTGTTTTACACATAGGAAAGAAGAAATGATTGGAGTAAGGAGCATATACGGACATCATCAATCAATAACAGGTACATCAGTATCGGTAAGACATCTTTTGATAATGTTTGATATTTACTAGTTGGCATGTATATTAAAAGGGTATGCCTGCTCTGATAGAATTTGTATTTTATTTGGTATCTGGATGAATTTTAAATCAGGCAGTTTTTAGGCAGTTTTATTAATTATATCAAGACAAATTAAATTGATAGGTCGCTTCCTGAATATAAATTCGATTTGAAGATGAAAATATTATCTTAAACTTTATGCAAATAACTAGATTTGTAAATAAAAACTAAATACATTGTAACATTTTTAAAGATACAAAATTTTACCGAGTTACAAATGTAGAGGGTTTTTACAAATGTTTTGTGATAACTCTGACTCGTATTCAGCTATGAATACGGGAAAGGGGTATTACATTTATTGGTACCAGAAGTACAGGTTTGGCTAATTCTCGGCCTAAATGAAAATGGTTTTATGTTAAAAAAGAGTATACATGCCACTAGGATATCAATATTATTGATCTGATGTTTTTACGATTTGATTGATGTCACTCCTTACTAATTTGGGAAGAATTATATGAAATATTTGAGTCAAGAAAGCGTGATGAACTAGTAAACTGGAAGCTTTGGAAGGAATCAAGTGTAGTAACAATAAGGTTAATAATAACCCTTCGGATAAATCTGAACAAGAAAAGGGCACTGGTACAACAAGATGTGCTTGTACCGGATTAAGGAACTAAAAAGTTTAGAAACACCTAAATTGAAAGGAAAAGTAGATTAAGGTCCAGTGATTGTTGATTTGCAACTGAATAATCTAAGGATTACACTGGACGGATTCCACTGTTTGGATACCGAGAAATTGGATAAAGCTTGTTTTGTTGCTCCGATATTTAAGCTAGATTAGAACATCATCTAAATTTGTTTCATAGCCAGGATTGTACATATCAGTTCGAGTTTATTACATCAGACTGATAAAGATTGGGATGATTCGAAAATCATAGAAGGTACATCTCATCTTTTTGGATAAACCTGTATTGATGCTGATGGGTCCTAGCTTTACACATTCGTATATAAGTACGAAGTTGAATGGTGAATGAGATATCCTTATTGAACCCATTTCAGGTAATATAGCATTCACGAATTTGTTGGGTTGTAATGTAAGGGCGAGCTGAACATGTGGAATTGCTCGATAAAAATATAAGAAATAGAGTTCCCGATAAACTTAATGGAATTATCTTTTAAGGAGTCTAAGAGGATTGTGGGCATGAATTGGCTACCATCCTATCAGGCCAGGATGAATTGTCGCATAAAGCAATTAGTATTGAAAAACACAAAAGGCACAAAAATAGTAGCAGTTGATAAAAGGGTAAATCCTTTCTCCAATGTAATGTCAGTTATTTTATTAAGAAAATTATTGTTATAAGGTTGTTAAGTTTTCTTAGAATATATATAGCAGATACTCGAGCTGTTGAAGTTAAATTGGAAAATAACTCGATTGTCCAAAAATATCTGGATGTATGCCCAGATGGGTTACTCGGAATTACCTCTAGATTGAGAAGTGAAATTCAAAATAAAGATGATACTAGGTATTGGGGCCTAAATTAATGGCCCCGTATAAAATGGCTTCTACCGAACTTCGAGATTTAAAGGTACAAATTGCAAGGAATGTTAGGTCAATGTTTTATAAAGTCAAGTGTGTCATCTTGACGGAACACCAGTGTTAATTATGAAAGAGAAAGACTAATTTCTATCAGCTCGAGAAGGTAATAGTAAAGAATAAATATCTTCTTTCGTACACTGATGATCTTTTGATTAGTTAAAAAAAATCAAGGAAGAAGAAATTCTAAAGATAGCTTTTCGGACTCGGTATAAATACTATGAGTTCGTGATGATGCCTACGACATTTATAGGCATAATGAACCAGGTATTTTAATTTTACTCGGACCAATTTTTGGTAGAGTTCACTGAGTATATTTTTGTCTATTCGAAGGAAAAAAGGAAGAATAAGATGCCCATTTTTGCATTGTTTTCAGACCTTTCGAGAAAAAAAGTTATATGCTAAACTGTTAAAGTATGAATTTGGTTCTCAAAGGCTGTTTTATTAGATCTGTGGATTTGGCATTGGGAATAAGAGTAAACCACGAGAAAGTACAAATTATAGTTGAATGGAAACCTTTGAAGAATGTTTTAGAGGTTTAGAATTTCTTGATGATTTCCTCCTCATTGACCAAGCTATTGAGGAAAGAAATACCATTCAGTTGAATAGATAAATGCCAAGAAAACTTTGAGACATTAAAGGAGATCTTAATGGAAGCCACGATACTAGTACAACCAGAATCGAGTAAAGATTATGTAGTATATAGAGATGCTTCTCATAACGGTTTAGGATGCATACTTATGCAAAAAGGAAAAGTAATGGTCTATGCTTGAGACAACTTAAGATATATGAAAGCAATTACCTTACTTGGGATTTGGAGCTGGTAATGGTTGTATTTGCTTTAAAAGATATATCATCATTATTTATACAGTGAACGATGCTATATTTATATAGGTTATAAAAGTTTAAAGTATATGCTTACTAAACAAGAGGTGAACTTGACGCAAAGAAGTTGGATCGAGTTTCTTAAGAATTATAATATGGTCATTGACAATCATCCAGAAAAGCTAATGTGGTATCTGACACTCTTAGTTGAAAGACAATTGTTGTCTTAAGAGTTATGAATGCAAGATTTGCATTAAAAGAAGATGGTGTTTTGATTGCCAAGTTAAGAATAAAAATTACCATATTGTATTAAATAAGATATCTTTAAAGAAAGGATGAGAATTGTTGTCAAGGTTCAAACATGTGGAAAAGAGTGAAATTGAAAACTTGGACGTTAGGTTTGATAGATATTTTTATTATCAAGGAAGAATTTCTATCTCAATGATGGAAACTATATGTTGAACCTGAAAGGAAATATATTTAATATGAAGTTAAGGATAAAGTATTCCTTAAAAGTTTCACATTGGAAGAAGGTGTTATGGTTTAGACAAAGAGAAAGTTAAGTTCAAAATTTATTGGGCCATAAGAAATTATGAAAGGAATTAGTCTGATAGTTAAGCTTAATAGTTAGCTTTATCTTTGGAAATGAACAAGATTCATAATGTATCGATTCTCTGGAAATATTGATTAGACCCCTCATATGTTGTTACTCTGGAGAAAATAGAGATTCAGCCGGATTTAAGCTATGAAAAAAACTGGTAAAAATCCTAGCACATGGAGTCAAAGAACAAAGAAAACAAGACAATCTTGTTTGTTAAAGTTATTTGACAAAAAATAAAGATTAAAGAAACTATTTGAGAGAAATAAGAAGAAAATATAAGAACATAGTTTCCTCACCTTTTCAATCAGGTGCGTGTTGAAAATTTGAGGACGAATTTTCTTAAGGGGGAGAGAATTGTAATACCCCAAAATTTACTAAGTTGATTAAGGCTCATTTAGTACTAAGATAATAGCTTAAAGCTAACTTAGTGACTAAAATGACAAAAAAATGAAAGTTGAGATTTCTTTAATTATGGGTTTTGGAAAGGAAATTTCTAAGGTTTAAAGGTATCATGTGATAGATAGTTAATTGAATAACGTATTATTAAAGTTTAGTTCAATACCAAGGAAAATTGGAATGGAAGTTGAAGTTTAAAAGTTTAGCGACCAAAATGTAAATTTTGAAAATTTTATGGCTAAAGTTTAAACTTTGGAAAAGTTTGGGGACTAAAGTTGTAATTTCCCAAAAGTCAAGGGTTTTTATTTCATAAATAAATAGATCACCTAAGGGTGTGAATCGAATGCGGAATTTTTGGTTCGATCTGATACTTCGATTATTGGGAAAATCGCAGTTAAAGTTTAAGTAGAATTCGTATACCCGGATCGAATTAGAAAATTTTGAAATTTTACCATATGATAGAGAAAGGTTATAAAAGTCATTTTCAAGTGTTGGAAATATTTTTAGTTCTATTCAAGATGAATCCTACAGTTTATTTCTAGGTAAAGGATTATTTATCAGTATATTGGATCGAATGGAAATTTTGGAGATTGATCCAAAATATATGGAAAAAATTCGTAAAATATTAATTTATGAATATTTTATTATAGTTGGTTGGATTCCAACTAGATTTAGTTGATTTTTTACAAGAATGGCAAACTAGTAAATAAAAACTAGTTGGAGGGGAAATTGGTCATTTGGTCCCAATGGCAATTTTGAAATATTTAAAAAGTTATAAGGGCAATTTTGGAAAGAGAAAATGGAATATAAATCTTGGCCTTTGATTGATGATAAAATCAATCTCAGCCATTGGATAAAAAAGGGTAAAATTGTAATTTCACTATTAAATGAATTTAATATTCATTTAATAGATATATGTGTAAAATAATGGTAGCAAAAAACGTGAGGTCTAGGGAAAGAAAGAGAAAAAAAATTCCAAGCTCGATTCAAGCCCCGAAACTTGGTTTTCAGGAAATCTCTTCAACTACAAAGTTGTTATACTCTTCAAGCTCTATCTTTTGATATCGATAATTCATGGAATCCATGCTTGATTGATGAGAATTTACATGAGAAAGAAATTAGGGTTTATGGATCAAATTGGGGTTTTTGAGATTTCATGATTCCATTATTGAATTCAAGTTGAAATCAAGCTAGTATGATGTTAAAAATCATGATATTGAGTTGGGATTTAAGTTTTACATGTTTTGATTATTATGAAGATGATAGGGTTTATGGATTCAAGTTTAATTTATGGTTTGTGATGTTGAAGTAATGATCTAGTAAGCTTGAATTGTTGTTTGGAAGCAAACCCTAAGTTAAATTGTGTAGGGACCATTTCGGCAAATTGAAAAGTTGAGGACCAAATCTGAATTTTTAGAATTTGGAGTGTATTTATGTTATTAATGATGTTAGAGATAAGAAAATGAAGTTAGAATGGCAAATTGATGTTGAATTGAATTAGTGACCATTTTGATAATTTGTCAAAGTTAAGTGACCAAATCAAAAATGGAAGTTTTGTATGGGAGCTAAATCTGATTTTTAGTTTTAATGATGGAATTAAGGTAGTAATGTTGAATTGAGGACTAAATTGCAAAGTTAAGAAGCATGAATCTTTATCTTTGCATTTTAGTACCTATTTTGTAAATAAGGAAAATTAGGAGAATTATTGTGAATAATTGTTTGGTGAAGAATGTGATGAGTTGATGGTTTAAAGCTAGTGATTGGACTAAATTGAAAAGTAGATAAGAAGTATGTATATAAAAGTTAAAGTTGTTTATGGAAGTTGTGTGGAAAAACTGGTTTATGGCAATAACTTTGAAAATTCACCATAAATTTTACAAAAATGGTTAGAAGTTGAATTTTATACCAATGTAAAGATTTGTTCTTCTAGTTTCGTTTCCAACAAACGGAAGTTAATTTCAAGTTCGAGTAAAAAGATATGAATTTTAAGTGGTGAATGGTCAAAAAAAAGTATAGCAGGCTGTTTCGAAATTCAATCTTTGAAATTGACTTTGAAAATTCTCCATAAATAGTACAAGTTGAATTTGGGTATTAATTTATATGGTTGAAAAGTTTATTGAATCTAGTTTCTATCAAAACAAACGGAATCAAATTCTGAGTTGAAGATTATTTTATAGAAATATTTCTTTGGAGGTACTACAAACTGCTAGAAAATGAGAATTGATACACTTTGTATCTAAGGTTGATTAGTAAGCTTGAAAAGGGTTAATGGAAGTTCAAATTGGTCACTAAGGACCATAATGAGTTTTTGAACAATCACAAGGAAGAAAATAAAGTGTTTGGAGATTTTGTGATCAAATGATTATATTGGACAATATGTCTAAAATATTGTTTGATTAGGATCTAACAAATATTTTACTTATTTGAATTATGAATTTAAGTTCGAATCAAGGGAGGTTCGAGGTACAATGAAGGAAAGGATCAAAGAGGACTTAGTGAGGCATACTAATACATGGCCCATATGAATGCAATGCATACATAACATTATACATGGGTGTTTCATACATCACCGGTAGGACTTGCGATGAGTCTACCTGGTTTATATATTGTCATGATAATTATGTCATTGATCATACATTTGAAATACTTTAAATATGTCAAAGGTTGAAAATAAATGCATTGATCACTAGTTATTGATGATGATTTACTATTAATGTTATTCGGTTATGAACTGCTTCATGTTAATATAAATTGATATACATTGCAATGGATGAAATATTTGATGATATAAAGCCCAATTATGATATATAGGTTCAAAGGTATAGTTGGCTAGCCATAGAGTCATAAAATAGTTGTATAAAGATTCTAAGCACTTTAGGTAAAGTGCAAATTTTATAAATACTAATTGAGAGTGTACTCATGAATGGTTTGAGTGTACGGACTTATTATGGGTGCTAAGCACTTTGGAGTAATTCATAAAAACTCATTGAGGATATATTGTATACTCCGGTAAGTATTGAAGCACTTCGGTGCAAAGCACTCCCGGTAGAGTGCAAATAATATACATACTCAAGAAAGGTTGGTATGGGGGATTACTCGTGTACATAGAATCTCTTAATTCGATACCTTGGACTAAGTAAAATGAATTGAAATAAAAAAAATAGAATGATATGCTTCAAAGCTTGCAGATAGAGTTTGAAAAAGGTATTTGTAAGCATTGAAAGCTTACGGATGGAAATGTCACCAATATTGGTAAGATCTAATCTAATCACTTTGGTATACATATATGCTATTACATATTTAATTATGTTAATGAGCATGTAATGGTAAGGTGATCATATGCATTATTAATAATTAATAATTAATATTGAGATTGATATTATGACAATTGCATTTAAGTTTGAATTATTGCCTCACTAAGTAAATACTTAGTGTGTAAATCTATTTTACACATAGGAAAAAGAAATGATTGGAGTAAGAAGCATATACGGACATCATCAATCAATAATAGGTACATCAGTATCGGTAAGACATCTTTTGATAATGTTTGATATTTACTAGTTGGCATGTATATTAAAAGGGTATGTATGCTCTCGATAGAATTTGTATTTTATTTGGTATTTGGATGAATTTTAAATCAGCAGTTTTTAGGTAGTTTTATTAATTATATCAAGACAAATTAAATTGATAGGTCGCTGCCGAAAATAAATTCGATTTGAAGATGAAAATATTATTTTAAACTTTATGCAAATAACTAGATTTGTAAATAAAAACTAAATACATTGTAACATTTTTAAAGATACAAAATTTTACCGAGTTACAAATGTAGAGGGTTTTTACAAATGTTTTGTGATAACTCTGACTCGTATTCAGCTATGAATACGGGAAAGGGGTATTACATTTATTGGTACCAATACTGAGTTTGGCTAATTCTCGGCCTAAATGAAAATGGTTTTATGTTAAAAAAGAGTATACATGCCACTAGGATATCAATATTATTGATCTGATGTTTTTACGATTTGATTGATGTCACTCCTTACTAATTTGGGAAGAATTATATGAAATATTTGAGTCAAGAAAGCGTGATGAACTAGTAAACTGGAAGCTTTGGAAGGAATCAAGTGTAGTAACAATAAGGTTAATAATAACCCTTCGGATAAATCTGAACAAGAAAAGGGCACTGGTACAACAAGATGTGCTTGTACCGGATTAAGGAACTAAAAAGTTTAGAAACACCTAAATTGAAAGGAAAAGTAGATTAAGGTCCAGTGATTGTTGATTTGCAACTGAATAATCTAAGGATTACACTGGACGGATTCCACTGTTTGGATACCGAGAAATTGGATAAAGCTTGTTTTGTTGCTCCGATATTTAAGCTAGATTAGAACATCATCTAAATTTGTTTCATAGCCAGGATTGTACATATCAGTTCGAGTTTATTACATCAGACTGATAAAGATTGGGATGATTCGAAAATCATAGAAGGTACATCTCATCTTTTTGGATAAACCTGTATTGATGCTGATGGGTCCTAGCTTTACACATTCGTATATAAGTACGAAGTTGAATGGTGAATGAGATATCCTTATTGAACCCATTTCAGGTAATATAGCATTCACGAATTTGTTGGGTTGTAATGTAAGGGCGAGCTGAACATGTGGAATTGCTCGATAAAAATATAAGAAATAGAGTTCCCGATAAACTTAATGGAATTATCTTTTAAGGAGTCTAAGAGGATTGTGGGCATGAATTGGCTACCATCCTATCAGGCCAGGATGAATTGTCGCATAAAGCAATTAGTATTGAAAAACACAAAAGGCACAAAAATAGTAGCTTGATTGATAAAAAGGTAAATCCTTTCTCCAATGTAATGTCAGTTATTTTATTAAGAAAATTATTGTTATAAGGTTGTTAAGTTTTCTTAGAATATATATAGCAGATACTGAATTTGTTGAAGTTAAATTGGAAAATAACTCGATTGTCCAAAAATATCTGGATGTATGCCCCGGATGGGTTACTCGGAATTACCTCTAGATTGAGAAGTGAAATTCAAAATAAAGATGATACTAGGTATTGGGGCCTAAATTAATGGCCCCGTATAAAATGGCTTCTACCGAACTTCGAGATTTAAAGGTACAAATTGCAAGGAATGTTAGGTCAATGTTTTATAAAGTCAAGTGTGTCATCTTGACGGAACACCAGATGTTAATTATGAAAGAGAAAGACTAATTTCTATCACTCGAGAAGGTAATAGTAAAGAATAAATATCTTTTTTATTAATGATGATCTTTTGATTAGTTAAAAAAATCAAGGAAGAAGAAATTCTAAAGATAGCTTTTCGGACTCGGTATAAATACTATGAGTTCGTGATGATGCCTACGACATTTATAGGCATAATGAACCAGGTATTTTAATTTTACTCGGACCAATTTTTGGTAGAGTTCACTGAGTATATTTTTGTCTATTCGAAGGAAAAAAGGAAGAATAAGATGCCCATTTTTGCATTGTTTTCAGACCTTTCGAGAAAAAAGTTATATGCTAAATGTTAAAGTATGAATTTGGTTCTCAAAGGCTGTTTTATTAGATCTGTGGATTTGGCATTGGGAATAAGAGTAAACCACGAGAAAGTACAAATTATAGTTGAATGGAAACCTTTGAAGAATGTTTTAGAGGTTTAGAATTTCTTGATGATTTCCTCCTCATTGACCAAGCTATTGAGGAAAGAAATACCATTCAGTTGAATAGATAAATGCCAAGAAAACTTTGAGACATTAAAGGAGATCTTAATGGAAGCCACGATACTAGTACAAACTTAATCGAGTAAAGATTATGTAGTATATAGAGATGCTTCTCATAACGGTTTAGGATGCATACTTATGCAAAAAGGAAAAGTAATGGTCTATGCTTGAGACAACTTAAGATATATGAAAGCAATTACCTTACTTGGGATTTGGAGCTGGTAATGGTTGTATTTGCTTTAAAAGATATATCATCATTATTTATACAGTGAACGATGCTATATTTATATAGGTTATAAAAGTTTAAAGTATATGCTTACTAAACAAGAGGTGAACTTGACGCAAAGAAGTTGGATCGAGTTTCTTAAGAATTATAATATGGTCATTGACAATCATCCGAAAAGCTAATGTGGTATATCGACACTCTTAGTTGAAAGACAATTGTTGTCTTAAGAGTTATGAATGCAAGATTTGCATTAAAAGAAGATGGTGTTTTGATTGCCAAGTTAAGAATAAAAATTACCATATTGTATTAAATAAGATATCTTTAAAGAAAGGATGAGAATTGTTGTCAAGGTTCAAACATGTGGAAAAGAGTGAAATTGAAAACTTGGACGTTAGGTTTGATAGATATTTTTATTATCAAGGAAGAATTTCTATCTCAATGATGGAAACTATATGTTGAACCTGAAAGGAAATATATTTAATATGAAGTTAAGGATAAAGTATTCTTAAAAGTTTCACATTGGAAGAAGGTGTTATGGTTTAGACAAAGAGAAAGTTAAGTTCAAAATTTATTGGGCCATAAGAAATTATGAAAGGAATTAGTCTGATAGTTAAGCTTAATAGTTAGCTTTATCTTTGGAAATGAACAAGATTCATAATGTATCGATTCTCTGGAAATATTGATTAGACCCCTCATATGTTGTTACTCTGGAGAAAATAGAGATTCAGCCGGATTTAAGCTATGAAAAAAACTGGTAAAAATCCTAGCACATGGAGTCAAAGAACAAAGAAAACAAGACAATCTTGTTTGTTAAAGTTATTTGACAAAAAATAAAGATTAAAGAAACTATTTGAGAGAAATAAGAAGAAAATATAAGAACATAGTTTCCTCACCTTTTCAATCAGGTGCGTGTTGAAAATTTGAGGACGAATTTTCTTAAGGGGGAGAGAATTGTAATACCCCAAAATTTACTAAGTTGATTAAGGCTCATTTAGTACTAAGATAATAGCTTAAAGCTAACTTAGTGACTAAAATGACAAAAATGCGAAAGTTGAGATTTCTTTAATTATGGGTTTTGGAAAGGAAATTTCTAAGGTTTAAAGGTATCATGTGATAGATAGTTAATTGAATAACGTATTATTAAAGTTTAGTTCAATACCAAGGAAAATTGGAATGGAAGTTGAAGTTTAAAAGTTTAGCGACCAAAATGTAAATTTTGAAAATTTTATGGCTAAAGTTTAAACTTTGGAAAAGTTTGGGGACTAAAGTTGTAATTTCCCAAAAGTCAAGGGTTTTTATTTCATAAATAAATAGATCACCTAAGGGTGTGAATCGAATGCGGAATTTTTGGTTCGATCTGATACTTCGATTATTGGGAAAATCGCAGTTAAAGTTTAAGTAGAATTCAGATACCCGGATCGAATTAGAAAATTTTGAAATTTTACCATATGATAGAGAAAGGTTATAAAAGTCATTTTCAAGTGTTGGAAATATTTTTAGTTCTATTCAAGATGAATCCTACAGTTTATTTCTAGGTAAAGGATTATTTATCAAGATATTGATCGAATGGAAATTTTGGAGATTGATCCAAAATATATGAAAAAATTCGTAAAATATTAATTTATGAATATTTTATTATAGTTGGTTGATTCCAACTAGATTTAGTTGATTTTTTACAAGAATGGCAAACTAGTAAATAAAAACTAGTTGGAGGAAATTGGTCATTTGGTCCCAATGGCAATTTTGAAATATTTAAAAAGTTATAAGGGCAATTTTGGAAAGAGAAAATGGAATATAAATCTTGGCCTTTGATTGATGATAAAATCAATCTCAGCCATTGGATAAAAAAGGGTAAAATTGTAATTTCACTATTAAATGAATTTAATATTCATTTAATAGATATATGTGTAAAATAATGGTAGCAAAAAACGTGAGGTCTAGGGAAAGAAAGAGAAAAAAAATTCCAAGCTCGATTCAAGCCCCGAAACTTGGTTTTCAGGAAATCTCTTCAACTACAAAGTTGTTATACTCTTCAAGCTCTATCTTTTGATATCGATAATTCATGGAATCCATGCTTGATTGATGAGAATTTACATGAGAAAGAAATTAGGGTTTATGGATCAAATTGGGGTTTTTGAGATTTCATGATTCCATTATTGAATTCAAGTTGAAATCAAGCTAGTATGATGTTAAAAATCATGATATTGAGTTGGGATTTAAGTTTTACATGTTTTGATTATTATGAAGATGATAGGGTTTATGGATTCAAGTTTAATTTATGGTTTGTGATGTTGAAGTAATGATCTAGTAAGCTTGAATTGTTGTTTGGAAGCAAAACCCTAAGTTAAATTGTGTAGGGACCATTTCGGCAAATTGAAAAGTTGAGGGACCAAATCTGAATTTTTAGAATTTGGAGTGTATTTATGTTATTAATGATGTTAGAGATAAGAAAATGAAGTTAGAATGGCAAATTGATGTTGAATTGAATTAGTGACCATTTTGATAATTTGTCAAAGTTAACTGACCAAATCGAAATGGAAGTTTTGTATGGGAGCTAAATCTGATTTTTAGTTGTAATGATGGAATTAAGGTAGTAATGTTGAATTGAGGACTAAATTGCAAAGTTAAGAAGCATGAATCCCTATCTTTGCATTTTAGTACCTATTTTGTAAATAAGGAAAATTAGGGAGAATTATTGTGAATAATTGTTTGGTGAAGAATGTGATGAGTTGATGGTTTAAAGCTAGTGATTGGACTAAATTGAAAAGTAGAGAAGTATGTATAAAAGTTGAAGTTGTTTATGGAAGTTGTGTGGAAAAACTGGTTTACGGCAATAACTTCGAAAATTCACCATAAATTCTACAAAAATGGTTAGAAGTTGAATTTTATACCGATGTAAAGATTTGTTCTTCTAGTTTCGTTTCCAACAAACGGAAACTAATTTCGAGTTCCGAGTAAAAAGATATGAATTTTAACTGGTGAAAGGTCAGAAAACAGTATTGCAGGCTGTTTCGAAATTCAATACTGGAAATTGACTTTGAAAATTCTCCATAAATAGTACAAGTTGAATTTGGGTATTAATTTATATGGTTGAAAAGTTTATTGAATCTAGTTTCTATCAGAACAAACGGAATCGAATTCTGAGTTGTAGATTATTTTATAGAAATATTTCTTTGGAGGTACTACAAACTGCCAGAAAATGAGAATTGATACACTTTGTATCTAAGGTTGATTAGTAAGCTTGAAAAGGGTTAATGGAAGTTCAAATTGGTCACTAAGGACCATAACGAGTTTTTGAACAATACAAGGTAGAAAATAAAGTGTTTGGAGATTTTGTGATCAAATGATTATATTGGACAATATGTCTAAAATATTGTTTGATTAGGATCTAACAAATATTTTACTTATTTGAATTATGAATTTAAGTTCGAATCAAGGGAGGTTCGAGGTACAATGAAGGAAAGGATCAAAGAGGACTTAGTGAGGCATACTAATACATGGCCCATATGAATGCAATGCATACATAACATTATACATGGGTGTTTCATACATCACCGGTAGGACTTGCGATGAGTCTACCTGGTTTATATATTGTCATGATAATTATGTCATTGATCATACATTTGAAATACTTTAAATATGTCAAAGGTTGAAAATAAATGCATTGATCACTAGTTATTGATGATGATTTACTATTAATGTTATTCGGTTATGAACTGCTTCATGTTAATATAAATTGATATACATTGCCATGGATGAAATATTTGATGATATAAAGCCCAAGTATGATATAGAGGTTCAAAGGTATAGTTGGCTAGCCATAGAGTCATAAACAGGTGTATAAAGATTCTAAGCACTTCAGGTAAAGTGCAAATTTTATAAATACTAATTGAGGAGTGTACTCATGCATGGTTTGAGTGTACGGACTTATTACGAGTGCTAAGCACTTTGGAGTAATTCATAAAAACTCATTGAGGGATATATTGTATACTCCGGTAAGTATACAGAAGCACTTCGGTGCTAAGCACTCCCGGTAGAGTGCAAATAATATACATACTCAAGAAAGGTTGGTATGAGGGATTACTCGTGTACATAGAATCTCCTAATTCGATACCTTAGGCTAAGTAAACTGAATTGAAATAAAAAAGAATAGAATGATAAGCTTGAAAGCTTGCAGACAGAGTTGGAAAAAGGTATTGGTAAGCATTGAAAGCTTACGGATGGAAATGTCACCAATATTAGTAAGATCTAATCTTATCACTTTGACATACATATATGCTATTACATATTTAATTATGTTAATGAGCATGTAATGGTAAGGTGATCATATGCATTATTAATAATTAATATTGAGATTGATATTATGACAATTGCACTTAAGTTTGAATTATTGCCTCACTAAGTAAATACTTAGCGTGTAACTGTTTTACACGTAAGAAAAAAGAAATGGCTGGAGTAAGAAGCATATACAGACATCATCAATCAATAATAGGTACATCAGTATCAGTAAGACATCTTTTGATACTATTTGATATTTACTAGTTGGCATGTATATTAAAAGGGTATGTATGCTCTGATAGAATTTGTATTTTATTTGGTATTTGGATGAATTTTAAATCAGCCAGTTTTTAGGTAGTTTTATTAATTATATCAAGACAAATTAAATTGATAACTTGCTGCCTGAAAATAAATTCGATTTGAAGATGAAAATATTATTTTTAAACTTTAAGCAAATAACTAGATTTGTAAATAAAAACTAAATACATTGTAACATTTTTAAATAAACAAAATTTTATCGAGTTACAAATGTAGAGGGTTTTACAAATGTTTTTTGATATATCTGACTCGTATTCAGCTGTGAATATAGGAAAGGGGTATTACAGACCAGGTACTTGGTACCATAATGATTATTGCATTGGCGACAGTTTGGTTGGAGACTCGTGTATCTGGACTGAGTAATCGATTCTCAAGGCTATACTTAAAATGAATTAATAACTCATGCACATGGAACCTATTGCCACATTGAATTGTATTGATTGAATGTAAAGATAAAATTGAATGCCATGAACTATGGATATTGAAACCTTGATTGATCATTGCCTATACGAGTTACTTGATTGTAAAGAAAATTAAAATGCTATGATCTATTGTCATTGAAACATTGATTTAGTCTTGTATTGTTATTGGACTGAAAATTAGACACTACCTATTGTAATGTGATCTTGTTCAAATAGTTTTTTTTTGATGGGGAAAATCATACCATCCAATTGATGGTTGTAGATGAGACTTATTGTATTGTTGCCTTATAACTTTAACTCACACACTAAGCTTTGCTTATTCTAGTCTCATTTCTACTATACATGTTGATTTTGGAAACTTTTGAAGTCTAAGCTCATACAAGACACTTGTTGCTCAAAATAGTATGTTTCCACTTTGTTTAGTTCTCCTATGATGGTGGTACCTTAGGCATGTACATATAAGGTCATTTAACTATGGTTTGTATAAGTTAATCTTATCTTTGATCTTTAAGAAGTTTGGTATGTAAGAATGAGTATGTATATACTATAATGAACTTGTATGCTAGATAGTCTAGTGTTTGGTTTACGTGGATGAATTATGCATTAAATGGTTGAATGGATTCATTGAAATTGGTTAGTTGACATTAGTTAAATGTAGTAATCCACATGGTTAGACATGAACTACATTGATCACCTAAGGAACTAGTTATATTGTCTAGAAAATATTGGAAGCTTGAATGATTGATTATGGGAAATTAAGTAATGAATAAATTATAAGTCTAGACTTGAATCTCTATGGTCACTTCTAGTTCTAGCAGAATGATGTAGGTGACTGTGTAGGACTATATGTTTGATTAAAGTCACATATGTAATTATTATAAAAACTAGTTGAAATGCTTAATAGTCACAATGAATGTCAAGATGATCTATTCACATCTCTTTTGTTCGAATGGTACCTTGGAACTCAAGTAAACTACAGATGGATTGAACGTGATAACATATGGTAATATGAGACCTAGTTTATCAAGTGAACGCATCAAGTATGTTGTAATTGGATCTCTCCTATTCGAAATATAACTTGGTGAGAAAGTAAGGCCTTAATCGATTGGTACTTAATACCTAATATTGTATGAATGGTTGATTGTATTTGTAGTAACTTACCTAATCCTACTAGGGTGGTTAGAGTATGTTACAGTATACACAACATATTTCTCACTATATAGGTAATATTGCCATATCTTCAACGCAAACACCACCGCAACCAACTCAATATCATGCGTGGGATAGTTGCGCTCATGCACCTTTAACTGCCTCGATGCATAAGCCACCACCCTACCACCCTACATCAACACACAACCTAACCCCACATAGGATGCATCGCTATAAATCACAAACTCTTTTCCTGATTCGGGCTGAATCAAGATTGGGGCTTGTGTCAAAGCTTCATTCAGCTTCTCAAAAGCTTGTTGCCTTGCCTCTGTCCACTCAAACTTAACATCATTTTGTAACAACTTGGTTAACGGGGTAGAAATTTTAGAGAAACCATCCACCAAGTGATGATAATAACTCGCTAAACCCAAGAAACTGCGAACCTCCGATACAAACTTAGGTTGTTTCCAACTTACAACCGCTCCAATTTTCTGAGGATCCACACGAATCCCTTCAGCTGACACAACACAACCAAGAAACACCACCTCTTTTATCCAAAACTCACATTTCTTAACTTTGCAAAAAGCTTATTGTCCAACAAGGTCTGCAAAACAATTCACAAATGTTTATTGTGATCCTCCTTGGTATGAGAGTACACAAGGATGTCATCAATAAACACCACCACAAACTGATCTAGGAATTTATGGAACACTCTATTCAACATATCCATGAAAGTTGCAAGTGCATTCGTCAACCGAAACGACATCACTAAGAATTCATAATGTACGTAACGGGTGTGAAATGCTGTCTTTGGGACTTCTTTATCCTTCACTTTCAACTGGTAATATCTCGATCTCAAATCTATCTTGGAAAACACCACAGCACCACAAAACTGATCAAATAGATCATCAATTCGCGGTAAGGGATACTTATTCTTTTTCGTCAACTTATTCAGTTGCCGATGATAATCGATGCACATTCTTATAGTGCCATCTTTCTTCTTCACAAACAACACCAGAGCTCCTCAAGGTGACACACTAGGCCGAATGAACCCATAGTCTAGCAACTCCTAAAGTTGCGTCTTCAACTCTTTTAACTCCTTGGGTGCCATACAATACAGGGCAATGGTGTAACACCCCTTACACTGGGCTAGTAGCAAATCGGCTCGGGAGTGTTATATAAGCAAGCAAGGAGGACAATGAACAGGGCAATACAAGAAATACAAACACTACAAGCAACCAAACATACTTACTTATCATACAAGAAATTCGCATTCGATTCCTACTTCAACCTAAACCATTCGAATCGATCACTAACTTAATCCCTTCCATGCTTTCATTACAAGTTACTACTTTCATGATTCAATAGCTTCATCATATACCATTACCAATTTGATTTGCCTAAGTGTGCATTATAATTCCAATTCATTTCATTGATCCTAGAATGCATATATGTAACATCTCTTAAATAATTTACTAAACACGATTATTGACTATATAATTTCATGAACTTGTTTCAAATCAAACCTTACTCTAAAACCACACATTCGACAATCATCAATTAACACAAGATAACACTTTCCTCAAGGTATATTCATACACATATGACCCTATAATTTGCAAGACAATCGAATGGTAGATCAAGCAACATGGTTCATCACATTCTACTTTTAATTCAAGCATACACATGAACATAACAAGGCTTTCAAATTGCTTCATAGCAAACTAGATCAACATATGATCATTCCATAATTAAATCCATAGATGCGCAGCAAATACCATTCATTACATGAAACTTAAGTTCATTACTTGCTTGACCATAGGTTTAGGCTATAGTCTATACCGATATGCATGATCAATATATATAAGTACCGATATGCATGATCAAGCTATAGTCTATGCATTATAGTGCCACCATTCTATGAGATATACAAAGCAAGTATGAAACCATACTTAGGCAAAACTTGTGTGACTTGCTTCTTGCTCAAGAGTTCAGGCTTCAAGATCAAGCAACACACGTATCCTTTATCCTGTAGTTGAGAATAATTAAAATGAAAGTGATAAGTACAAGAATGTACTTAGTGAGGTAGTACTAATTCTAACCATTAGCTATGTCAAATTTTATGTGTCATTTAAACAATAATGAACCTAGCTAGGGGTGTCAAGCATTAGATTAATCCTAGATAAGGCTTTCAAGCATTAGAAGAATCCTAGCTAAGGATATCAAGCATTAGAGTAATCCTAGTTAAGGATCATAGCATTCGGCTATCAAGAACAAGAATCAAGAATTCATACTTCATGAATCTAGCACATCATGCTTGCAAAACAAGAAATCAAGAAAGTCATGCTTTCATGTCAAGTAACGTACAATTCATGGCATTCAAGACAAGTAACATATGATGTAGGATTGTTATTTCATATGTTATCAATTAAACAACCCCCTTGGTACTTAGTTTGTATAGGTAATTGAGTCTCCAACCAACTGTCACCACAAGATGCACCGTAGTGCTGGTCAACCCTCCTACTGTCGCCAAAGACCGCATACGTACCCTCCGCCTGTCGCCAAATATGGGCCATAGCCCTAGACCGTAGTCCACCCTTACACAATGAGCTCTAGACTCTAAGGCATGCCCTTCTACCTAGTCTAACTAGCTACTAAGGTCGTTCGATTTACCATTTATTCAAGTGTTTCAAGATCATGTCAAGCAAGTTCATTTCATTTTAGCCCCTTAGGCCATTGAGCCATAGTTCGCATGTCATGTAGTTCTCATGAGTTCATTTCAACAGTGTGATAACATTACAAGCAAGTTCTTTAAACATTGATTACATGCCACATGAAGCATACAAGCAATAACATTACCACTCAACATGTATACAAGGTTGAGATCAAGTTTCGTGCATTACTTTAATCATTCTTCCCTTATTAAGTCAAGTCCACGATTAGATTCATTTAACATTTCAATAATGTAATAAGAATGCATTGGTTAGGACCTAGTCCTAACCCTAGAGGTAACTACTCTCACAATACTCCGATTTTAGCTAGTCTTGGATCCACACTCATTTGTTATTGGCTTTAGGATGATCCACTCTATCCTCTTCCACCAAGTTTACTCTTGGTTCTATCACTTTAGAAGTACAAACATGTCAAGACAAGTTTATATGATCATCGAATCAAGGCAATGTTACAAGCATATAAAATTTACAAATCCGGCAGCATGCTCATATACATTTTCCATTATACTTAACTACACTTATCTATACTCTAGTTCATTTAAAACAAGGCAGAATCAAAGGCCTAAAACTGTTTACAAGATAGTTTACAAATTGCCACAAAACAGTGTGCAATTGCCTATACTGCGGCTACGAGGCAGCTTGCACTCTAGTCACTTAATCATGCTTAAATTTCATTTTGTATATCAGAATTTCAATTGGTTTACACCGTTGGAAGGCTAAAAAAATTGTCTTTATTTCTATATAAATCTTTCATTTTATTTCTTTGCCAATTACTACATTTCTTAACTTAATGACAAGGCATTTTGCTATACTGGATAGTTTGCACTGTCCCTAGTGTTTATTCTCTACATTTCATTACACAACCAGTAATTCAGTTCTGTTTTCTCTTGATGAATTTAGACATATCAAAGTGTTTTCCATAAAAATTTCAGCCTTAAATTCATTTTATACAATTTAAAGTGATTTTTCAAAGTTACTGCCAAAAGACTAGGTTGAATTTCTAGCTTCTTAATTCACCTAAGTAAGGTTCTAACCTGGAAATTCAATTCATGTTCATGTTCTTACATGTCTTGGTCATTCTAATACACCTATCATAAGCTTAAAACAGGGCATTATCATGTTGAACCTAATTTGATCTATTTGATCAACATTACACATCCAATTCATTAATTAGACAGTCCATTACCTAGTTTAACTAGTCCAATTAGGTTCTTTCACATTTCGAGCAAGTTATCTATATAATTCAATCTTCATTTCATCTAGATACATGATCAAAACAGGGTTATATGTTCAATTGACATGTTTACACATTTTATCTATCAAAACAATCCATAATCAAGACTGTTTTCAACCAAGTACATATTTCTCAAATTACCAGCAACTATACATATATTTCATTAGCAATTTAGCTTCTAGCATTCAATTTCTAAGTTATAACTGAAGCTAGCATGACCCTAACATTCATAACAATCATCCAATTCAATTCATACAACAAAGACATCATCAATTACTCATTCAAACAAGTTGCTAGGGAGGGAGGATTTAGAATCCACTTACAATCTTCATAGCTATTAAATTTTCAAGCAATTGTGATATCATGCAAGCTTTCTTCCCCAACAATGGTGATTTTCTTCTCCTAGATGGATGAGGAGAGTTTCGGCCAAGGTAGAGTGGAGAAGATGATAGCAAGATGGCCACTTGGCCAAGGTGTTATCACATGGCTTAGCTATTTGCCTCCACTTGGCAAATTTTGGTCTAATTGCTTCATAAATCCTTAATTACTCATCCTTACTGCATGCAATTCTACATTTACAATTTGTTACTATTTGATCCTTCATGATTAGGCTACTTCTTTAGCAATCCATCTAATTTAGTCACTAGCTTTAATCAATCCTTCTAATTTGTAGATTGTTTGTACAATTACATTCTAATTAATTTATGACATGTTGCTAGGCCATGATTTGGAGTATTACAATTATCCCTCTTAAGATAAAATTGTCCTCGAATTTACCTGAATCGAATAGGTGAGGATATTGCTTTATCATGACTTCTTCAGATTCCCATGTTGCCTCTTCAACTTTGTGATTTCTCCACAAGACTCTGACAAGAGGAACATTCTTGTTTCGATGTCTTCTGACTTCCTTGTTATGTATCTAAATAGGCTCTTCTTCATATGATAGATCGGGATTCAATCCCACTTCTTCAAGCTCAAGAACATGAGATGGATCATACCTATATCTTCTGAGCATAAAGACGTGGAAGACATTGTGGATCTTATCGAATTCACTAGGAAGTGCCAATCGATAAGCCACTGGACCAATCCTTTCAATGATTTCAAATGGTCTGATAAACTAAAGGCTGAGCTTTCCTTTTCTTCCAAATCTGAAGACTTTATTCGAATGAGATACTTTGAGGAAGACCTTGTCTCCAACATTTTATTGGATGTCTTTCCTTTTCAAGTCAGCATAAGTTTTTTGCATATCGAAAGTTGCCTTTAATCGATCATGTATGATCTTCACTTGTTCTTCAATTTCTCTAAGCAATTGAGGTCCTAAAACGTTGTTTTCTCCCAATTCAGACCAGCACAAGGGAGTTCTACATCTTCTTCCGTATAGAGCTTCGACGGGAGCCATATGAATAGATGTCTAGTAGCTATTGTTGTAAGCAAACTCTACTAGGGGTAGAGATTTCTCCCAATTATTTCCGAAGTCTATAACACAAGCACGTAGCATATCTTCGAGTACTTGAATGATTCTTTCAGATTGTCCATCTGATTGAGGATGAAAGGTTGTACTAAGATGCACTTTAGCTCCTAAAACCTTCTGCAAGGAATTCCAGAATCAAGAAGCAAATCTAGGATCACGATCAGAGATTATAGCTGTAGGTACACCGTGTAATCGAATCACTTCATGGATGTATAGCTTAGCTAAGGTTTCCAATTTCATGTTCATTCAAATAGGGATGAAGTGAGTAGACTTTGTTAATCTATCAACAATCACCCATACAACATCATTCTTTCTTGGAGTGGAAGGAAGACCAATAATGAAATCCATTGTAATCCGATCCCATTTCCACTGAGGGAATTCGATTGGTTGGAGCAATCCAGTAGGGACTTGATGCTCGGCTTTGACTCTTTGACAAGTTAGGCTCTTCGATACGAAGTCTGTGATAGCCGATTTCATACCCGACCACTAGTATAGTGGCTTTAGATCCTGGTGAATCGAGAAAGAGCTTTGGTGAGCTTCTTGTAACATCTCGTATTTTAGTTCCTCGTTGTTAGGAACACATACTCTATCCTTGAAATAGAGAAGTCCATTTGACTTGAGGGAGAAGTCAGAATTAGACTTAGAGTCTAGCTTGGATACGATATTTTGAAGATCTGGATCAATTTGCTAGAGTTCTTTAATTCTCGAGATTATGCTAGATTGAACTTGAAGTCAGGACAAGAATTTCCGTCCTTTGGATAAACAAAAATGAGTATTGATAGCCAAGGAAGCTACAAAGAATACATAAGATTACTAAGAGAAATTTTTGAATAGTTACTTGCAAGACAAGAAAGGTGTTTGTGTAACACCCGTACCAGTATTTATTAACCAATACAAATATAGAGTGTCACATACTATTTAACCGTATTTTTATACTAAGCAAATTAATCCAAAAAACAATTTTTGGAAATTTATATTTATCGCGTAAAATCAATTACTAATTTTTAATTAGTCAAATAGATTCCATTTTCAGACAGCAATTTGGCAGTTTGTAACTACACCTTTTAATTAAGTAATCTGCCTAAAAACAACCTAAATTAAAAATGATCTTAATTACTATAAAAATTAAATTTAGAAATTTACCTGATTTCCATTACTAGAAATATTTTTTAACTAATATAAACCATATTATAAAGTAACCACTTATCTAGATATTAATATTACATACCATATCTAGGCCAGTTAAAGTGAGCTACCAATATTTTATACATGCCAACCAGAGATAACCAAAATACATCAAAGATGTAAATTACCAATACAACTATTTTTCCTCGAGGTGATGATGCTGATATTCTTTACTTCTGCCCTGGATTACTACCTACGCGTGAAAACCATCACACGTTAACTAAACACTTAGTGAGGCATTATAATTATTTAACATATATCAACATGCTTGAATTATATCAATAATATAATGAACATGCAATTTGATCACCATTCTTTTATTTTCCTTATGTTAATCAAATATCAACATAATATATTCCGAATTTATAAATCCTATTAATATCCTTTCCATTATCCGAGAGTTTATCTTCCCTCTAATTTTATTAACCATTTATTATCAAATAAATTATTGCCCATCATAGTTTGAGGACTTGAGTACACGAGTCAAAACCGCACCAAAGTGCTAATAAACCGCACCGAAGTGCTAATAGACCGCACATAAGTGCTATGAATCCACACATAAGTGTTAATAAACCGTTGGGCTCTATGGCATGCCAACTATACTCTATACCTCAATTACTTATTTGGGCATATCTTCTCAATTCCATATTCGATTCATCCATGGCAATATAATTAAATACTAGGCAATTCATGCCCTATAACACAACATATCAAAATAAAATTTCCTGTGATCAATGCATGTAATTCTTCTACCTTTGACAATTCTCAACATGTCAAATATAAATTCATAATATGGTTATCAAGCAACTATTCATGCATAAAAATGCACTCACCTCGACACTTTATACTTTATCAATGTTCAACTAGCCTCACTAAATCCAACTTTGATCTCGTTCCTTTCCTCGATTGCTAACTCGCTCTTGATTTTGTTCACAGTCTACAGTATATTAAAAATTACCATAAGTACATTCCAAATTATATGCTAGTATCCTACTAACACATAAACAATATAGGAATAATTTTCCTATAAACACCCTAATATTTTCCAAATATTAGTTTTATGACACAAGTCATTCCATCCTCAATACTTTGTATTTCTTCCAACCCTTACTCAAAGAATGATTTATAATTCATTCTAACCTTAATTCCAGCACAATGCTTCCATGAAAATTAATTTTCACTTTAGTTGTTAAATTCTTCCTAATTGCCGAATTGGTCCCAATATTTTCCAAATTTCTGAATTGATCCCTATGTTCTACAAACTTCCAAAATGGTCCAAATGGCATTTTGAAGCTTGTAAAATCATAATTTCAACATTTCCTAATTTATGGAAAATTTTCCATAATTTCCCCTAATTCCTTCAAAATGCAAATCAACCCCTACTTTTCCAAGTTTCCAAATTAGTCTACTTAACACATAAACATCATTTCCAAGCCTTCACAACCATTCCCAATTCAAAATCATTCCAAACTCAACTTTTCTACTAAAACCCTAACTTTGAACAATTTAGGGTTTAGCTTTTTCCATGTAGTTTCAATCTTCATACAAGCTTTAATATGATTCTACAACATCATATTCATTAAAACCTAACCTTAATTCATTCTAAATCAACATCCCCTTCATCCATCAATTTCCCAAAACTAAGGTTTTAAATAAGAAAAGCATGAACAAATGGTACCAATAGATAGAGAATTTCACGTAGATAAATTTCTTGTTTCATGCCTTCATCAAAATTCCAACTAAATAAGCTTGAAAAATCAAGAAGAAAATTTTTTCTTCTTACCTTGGGGTATTCGAACTTGGCTGAAAATTGGGGAAGAAATCTTGAAATTCCCTTTCCTTCAAATTAAGCCATTTGTATTAAATTTATTAAAAATGAATTTAAAATTCATTTTAAAGTCTAATGACCTTTTTACCCTTGTAATCCAAAGCTCCATATTCAGCCACATGTCTACCTACCAATCCAAGGGCCCAAAACAATCCAAGGAGTTAGTGATTACCAACTTTGCCCTTACCATCTTAAAAAATTACCATCTTGCCATTTTTCATCCAATGGCTAAGATTAAACATGGAAAAGTAATCTTTAATCCAATGACCCATATTAATTTCCATTAAAATAAGGCATGGAAATAACCCTTTTACCCTTGTCTTATTTTAATAAAATATCTCATAAAAGATTTCTCATTTATTCGATTAAATCTGATTATCCAGATTTTTTCCTGAACTTTAAAGCTTCATAGCTCTTCATACAAACTCTGTATCAAAAATCTGTGTATCACGAAAATGGCACTCTTGAGGGTGAACTATTCATTTACGGGACTAACTTACATACTTTTAAAAATTACAACTTGGTCCCTAAACTTTCCAAAGTTTACACTTTGGCACCAAACTTTTCAAATTTTATGTTTTGGTCACCAAACTTTTCAAGTTTTACATTTCGGTCACTAACCAAAATTTCAAGATATTACAATTCTCCCCCCTTAAGAAAATTCATTGATTCCTCAGGTTCCCAAGTAGCTTCCTCTACTTTGTGATTTCTCCATAACACTTTGACTAGAGGAATCTTTTTATTTCTTAACTGTTTTTCTCCCTGAGCTAATATTCTCATAGGTTCCTCGTATGTCAGATCTTGCTAAATCTTGATTTCTTCCGGTGTAATGACATGCGAAGGATCTGATCGATACTTCCTCAGCATGGATACATGAAAAACATCATTGATCTTACTCATCTCAGGTGGCAATGCTAACTGATATGCCACTGGACCAACCCTTTTTAGAATCTCATATGGGCCGATGAATCTTAGATTAAGCTTGCCTTTTCGTCCAAAGTGTAACACATTTTTCCATGGTGATACTTTTAAAAATACCTTATCTCTAACTTCAAAATCAATATCTTTTCTTTTAAGATCCGAGTAAGTTTTTTTTCTGTCCGAGGCAGCTTTAAGATTGTCTTGAATAATTTTTACCTTATCTTCCATCCTCTAAACAAGATCCGGTCCAATAACCTTTCGATCCTCAAGCTCGAACCAATTCAACGGCTTTCTACATTTCCTCCCATATATATCTTCGTAAGGAGCCATCTTTATGCTTGTTTGGTAACTATTGTTATATGCAAATTCCTCTAATGGGAGATGCTTTTCACAGGAACCCGTAAAATTTATTACACATGCTCTAAGCATATCCTCCAATACTTGGATAGTTCTCTCAGACTCCCCGTCCGTCTGGGGACGAAAAGAAGTACTAAAAAGCAATTTAGTTCCTAATGCCTCATGTAAAGCACTCTAAAATCTTAAAGTGAACCTAGGATCCCTGTCCGATATAATAGACATAGGAACACCATGCAATTTAACAATCTCTTTGATATACAGTTCTGCCAGGTTGTTCAAGGAATAATCCGTGTGAACTGGTATGAAGTGTGCCGATTTAGTTAATCGATCCATAATCACCCAAATTGCATCCTTTTTACTTGGTGTCAAAGGCAAGCCCAATACAAAATCCATAGTAACTCTCTCCCATTTCCACTGTGGAATGAAAATTGGTTGAAGTAATCTGGATGGTACTTGATGTTCTGCTTTTACTTGTTGACAAGTCAAACACTTGGCAACAAACTCTGTGATAGCTCGTTTCATGCCTGGCCACTAAAAATGACTTTTCACATCTTGATACATTTTGTTACCATCTGGATGCATTGTTAAAGGGATGTAATGGGCTTCAATAAGTATTTCTTTCTTCAACTCATCATTCTCAGGAACGTATAAACGGCCTTTATAAAATAAGCACCCATTAGACTTCACTTCAAAGTCCTTAGATTCACCACTTTCTATTTGTTTCATCTTCTCCAAGCACCCTTCATCCTTGGCTTGTAACTCTTTAATTCTCTCTATCAAAGTGGGCTTGATTTGAAAATTTGCCACTAATGCACCATCTTCCTGCATTTTCAACTGGGCATTTAGGGCTCTCAAGGCAAAAAATGTTTTCCGGCTAAGTGCATCTGCTACCACATTAGCCTTTCTCGGATGATAATCAATAATTACATGATAATCTTTGATTAATTCTATCCATGTTCTCTGCCTCAAATCGAGCTCCTTTTGGGATAGCAAATACTTCAAACTTTTATGGTCAGTGAAAATATAGCATTTTTCACCATATAAGTAATGTCGCCAAATTTTTAAAGCAAACACCACTGCAGCCAACTCTAAATCATGAGTGGGATAGTTTCTTTCATGAGTTTTGAGTTTCCATGAAGCATAAGCTACCATCCTTCCTTCTTGCATCAGCACACATCCAAAACCATTATGGGAGGCATCGCTATATATTACAAATTATTTTCCAGGTTCTGGTTGTACAAGAACAAGAGCTTCTGTAAGAACCTCCTTTAACTGATCAAAGCTTTCTTGACATTTTTTCGTCCAAACAAACGATACATCTTTTCTTAACAGCTTGGTTATCGGAGAAGCAATCATTGAAAAATCTTTCACAAACCGCCGATAATAACCAGCTAATCCCAAAAAGCTTCTCACTTTGGAGATGTTCTTAGGGACTTTCCATTCAAGGATTGCTTGAACCTTCTTGGGATCAACTCGAATTCCTTTGGCTGAAACTACATGCCCAAGGAAATTTATTTTTGATAACCAGAATTCACACTTTGACAGCTTTGCATATAACTTCTTTTCTCGTAAGATCTGGAGAACAACTCATACATGAGCATCATGCTCCTTCCTGGTTCTAGAGTAAACCAATATATCATCAATAAATACTACCATGAATCGATCCAAATACGACTAGAAGACTCGATTCATTAAATCTACAAACGCCGTTGGTGCATTTGTAAGTCCAAATGGCATTACTACACTCGTAGTGCCCATATCTGGTTATGAAGGTTGTCTTTGGTATATCCGCTTCTTTGATTTTTAATTGATGATACCCCGATCGAAGATCAATCTTAGAGAACACTATTGCTCCCTTAAGTTGATAAAAAAGATCGTCAGTCCTCGGTAAAGGATACTTATTCTTTATCGTCACCTTATTAAGTTAAAGATAATCCACACATATCCTCATTGATCTGTCTTTCTTCTTTACAAACAAGATTGGGGCTCCCCAAGGTGATATGCTTGGTCGAATGAAGCCTTTATCTAACAATTCTTGCAACTGAACCTTCAACTCCTTGAGCTCTGTAGGAGCCATTCTATAAGGTGCTATTGATATTGGTGTTGTTCCAGGGAGCACATCAATACCAAATTCCACCTCTGGATCTAGGGGTAAGCTAGGTAATTAATCAGGAAAACATCTGGAAATTCTCGCACCGTGGGTATGTTTTCCAGATCTATTTTTATTTCTGGAGCACTTATCATATGAGCTAAATAGGCTTCATAATCGCATGAGAACAACTTTCCAGCAGCTACAGCTGCAATCTCCGAGCTCAAATAGTTATGTCTTTCACCTTCAAACATTATTTTCGAACCCTCTGGCCCTTTTAAGACTACTCTTTTTAATCGGCATTCAACCATAGCATCAAATGCCGATAGCCAATCCATTCCAAGAATAATTTCAAATTCTTGGAAAGGCATTTCCATAAGATCGGCAGGAAATTCCACTACTTGAATTTTTAAAGGACATTTCCTACATATCCTACTCACTTTAGCACATTGTCCTATTGGGTTGACGGCCACTATCTCACCCGAAATTAGTTATACTGGATGTTTCTTTCAAGTATTACTTTAGAACTAATGTATGAATGAGTAGAGACCGGATTAATTAAGGTAAAAATAGGTTTGCCAAAGAGTTCGATCATACCTGCAATGATTTCTGCATCATTTCGATCTTCAACAGTTTTGATGTTGTATACCTGAGCTGTAGCTCTACTTTCTTAATTAGGTGTTGATGCAGATGCTCCCGATTTTCCACCTTTATTCCCCTTGCCCCTTGGTGGCGCTGCAGCAAACTAATGCAGACGAAGCTCTAGACAATTCTTCTTGAAATGCCCAGCTTGTCAACAATGGAAACATGCTTCTATTAACCAACATTGACCAGGATGCCTCTTGCCACAATGCTCTTATTCTAAAATCGGGTGAAGTCCAGACCCTCGAGTACCCGCAGTATTCATCTGGGACTGCTTTGAATTCCCTCCTACATACTCCTTTTTACCTGAAAAGGCAGATGCTGCAGGCTGCTGGTGTGACATTCCCTTGCTGCTTTTAAATGATAACAAAACAAATGACCCTCCTGACCTTTTTCCAGTCAGACTCTACTTTTTTGCCTTCTATTCGAGGTCCACTCTTTCTATAGCCTTGGCTCAGATCACCATTTCTTGAAAAGTAGTGAAATTACGGGAAACCAATATCCTCTTATATTGCGAATCCAATCCAAATATGAATCTGTCGATTCTAGATCTTTCGGTTGGGAGAAATTTCCTCGCAAATCGGCTCAATCAATTAAATTCACATTCGTACTCATAAACCGATCTGCCATGCTGTTTAAGCTGTAGAAATTGTTGCCTCATATCTTCCACAAATACATCTCCAATATACTTTTCTTTGAATTCTTGAAGAAAGAACTCCCAAGTAACCCGCTCCAGTGGTACTTGTGCAGTTATCATATGCCACTATATACTGGCTGGTTCCATCAGAATGGGTACTACTCATTCCAATTTTCCTTGATCATCACAAGGAATTATGCTTAACATAATCTTGATATCGTTTAACCAATAATCAACATCCATCGGATTTGTATCAGTATCACCTCAGAATTCTGGTGCTCCGATTTTCCTTATCTTCTTAGGGACTGATACTGGTGCTCGCCGATTTATAATCGCTTCCAAGGATTGTAAAAATAAACTTTGATCCTGTACTGGCATATTTCTTTGTTCCCGAGCCAGTCGCTCTACATTCTGTTGGGCCGATTGCTGCACATTTTGTTGAACCTGAGGTGGATTCTGATTCACCTCACTACTTCCGTTTTGAGCAAGCACATCCTGCTCAACAACCTATTGCGATTCCTGATAATCCGACATCTGTTCATGTCACAACTATCTTAAATAAGTAAGGAGTAATCTACCAAATATCGAGCATCATCATAATCCTATACAATATTAGTAATTTTTTGATATCCTAATGGCATGTATATAGCTTTGACTTTCTATAGAAACTCATTTATCATCCAGAACCGGATAAACCTATAGCTCTGATACCAATAAATGTAACACCCTTACTAGTATTTATTAACCCATACTAGTATAGAGTGCCACATACTATTTAACTGTATTTTTATACCAACCAAATTAATCCAAAAACAACAATTTTTGAATATTTATATTTATCGCGTAAAATCAATTACTAATTTTAATTAGCCAAATAGATTCCGTTTTCAGGCATCAATTTGGCAGTTTGTAACTAATCTTTTAATTAAGTAAACTGCCTAAATTAAAAATGATCTTAATTACTATAAAAATCAAATTTAGAAATTTATCTGATTTCCATTACTAGAAATATTTTTAACTAATATAAACCACATTATAAAGTAACCACTTATCTATATATTAATATCACATATCATATCTAGACCAATTAAAGTGAGCTACCAATATTTTATACATGCCAACTAGAGATAACCAAAATACATCAAAGATGTAAATTACCGATACAACTATTTTTCCTCGAGGTGATGATGCTGATATTCCTTACTCCTGCCCTGGATTACAACCTACGCGTGAAAACCATCACACGTTAAGTAAACTCTTATTGAGGCATTATAATTATTTAACATATATCAACATGCTTGAATTATATCAATAATATAATGAACATGCAATTTGATCACTATTCTTTTATTTTCCTTATGTTAATCAAATATCAACATAATATATTTCGGATTTATAAATCCTATTAATATCTTTGCTATTATCTGAGAGTTTATCTACCCTCTAATTTTATTAACCATTTATTATCAAAAAAATTATTGCCCAACATAGTTTGAGGACTTGAGTACACGAGTCAAAACCGCACCAAAGTGCTAATAAACCGTACCGAAGTGCTAATAGACCGCACATAAGTGTTAATAAACAGCTGGACTCTATGGCATGCCAACTATACTCTATACCTCAATTACTTATTTGGGCATATTTTCCCAATTCTATATTCGATTCATCCATGGCAATATAATTAAATACTGGGCAATTCATGCATAAAAATGCACTCACCTCAACACTTTATACTTTATGAATGTTCAACTAGCCTCACTAAGTTCAACTTTGATCCCGTTCCTTTCCTCGGTTGCTAACTCGGTCTTGATTTTGCTCACAGCCTACAGTATATTAAAAATTACCATAAATACATTCCAAATAATATCCTACTAACACATAAAAAATATAGGAATAATTTTCCTATAAACACCCTAATATTTTCTAAATATTAGTTTTATGACACAAGTCATTCCATCCCCAATGCTTTGTATTTCTTCCAACCCTTACTCAAAGAATGATTTATAACTCATTCTAACCTTAATTCCAGCACAATGCTTTCATGAAAATAAATTTTCACTTTAGTCTTAAATTCTTCCTAATTGCCAAATTTGAGGATCTACTTGATCTTGATTCAATCTAACACTCCAATTTTATTGGAGGAGCCAATCGGCTACTTCCATCCCAGGCCAGATGTGTTTTCAACATCTGAAATTAACATTTGAATGATATTTAATCAGACAAGGTCATAAGCATAGTTATTTAACTCTTAGGTGGCACTTAGATAACACAACCTAGACTGGTTTAGTCATAGGATCGACTAAACCTTAGCTCTGATGCCAAATTGTAATACCCACCCCAGCCTATAAGGAAATTACACACTCAAGGAAGACGGTCAAACTTGACTAACAAGTTAGGGATCAATTTACTTAAATTTGATAATGACGGTGGCAATAAGAAATCGATAAAAGATGTAGCCAACCACTTAAATAGTACTCAATAATTTCAATCTTATTTAATCAAAAAGGACAAAGGAAAAGCAAAAAGATGATACATACATGTTTATGTATCTTATATTCCAAGCAAACACAAAAGACATACCAACAACATAGTATTCAATGCATGTTCATGACATCAGGTTTTGATATCAAACAATATCTTGAATAATGACATACCTGGCATCAAAGTATGTTGTATCAAAGGAATTTCTCAAACAAGTCGTTTAATCAAGTGCCTGATCGAGTTGCATTACTACCAACCATAATTGTGTATTGCTTATATTGATTAATCGTTTATATGATTAAATTTCAAATTACTTTCCAAATCTAATTTCAACAATATCTATAAAGTGGTAACACACTCATACAATCATATACCAAAAAATCATATTCATAGCAATATCACATCATGGTTCTAGATCATTGTCAACTCATTTAGGTATAAACAGTGCATTCATGACATTTAATTTCAAGGCACACATACGATCACAAGTTCATAATCAAAACACATCAGAATTTAATCATTCACTTATTTATATACAAGCCAACTAACCCTACCCAGATTAATACATATAGACCTCTTTTCTAGTGCCACCCCTTTGGAGTTAACAAAATATAATTTCAAAACATACAATAGAAGTTTCAAGTGACCTTTATGGATCTCCTAGAAAAAGTTGGTAGGGAATTAAGATAAGGAATGAAATAGGGTGAGTAGTCAGAAAGGTAAACTTACATACAATTCAATTAACTAAAGTGTAATAATAGTAAATGCATAATCATAATCAAGTCATTAGAATAGATTGACCATCCATCATAGTTACTTCTCGTTTCTTTGTATCCAACTGAACATAAAGGTCCATCATATCATAAACCATTAACTCATATATCTATTCAATAAGATCTCCAACGTACGACCACATATACAGAATTTACAATTCAAGCAACCTCTAAGGGGGTTGATCTAATGTCATGCAAACATTCAACGATGTTTATAGTACAAGTAATCATACTTGAGACCAACGATACAAACTAGAATACATTCCAGAATCACCAATGTAACTATTGCATTAGGGGGCAATTACATTCTTGTCATTGAATCATTCATCTTAAAATCGATAAGGGGTATGGTTGTACCTTTCAAAGGGACCTTAGTCTTATATATTTTAGGTTGAGTTCAGAATGTATGTTCTATTGGCATGCCAATTCGACTAGACTAAGACTAGCTATATAGATATATATAACAATCAACCAACTAGAATGCCATTTGGCATTTAACTCAATGCTCCACAATATGTTTGAAACTACTCTTAACATACATGATAGCTTAATACTTACCTTTCAGGGATTTCCAACACACATACAAGCAAGTAAGGCGATGGAGCCTTCTTGGCATTCGAATAGTTTAACATTTATACAACCATTGAAATAAATAAACGCAGGCTACACTCACAGATGTTTCCAGCTATACTTGGTCTTGGATCATAATTCCCTTTTTCCTCTCATCTCCTTGACCAAATTCTTTGTTGTCTAATTAACAATAATTAAATCATACATTAGAGTAATTCAATATCACTTGACTTATCTATGTGCTTCACACGTAATTGCTTTAATCAAGTTTCAAAGTGATACATTCAAAGCATCCAAATAACACTAAATTCCTAGCCAAAGATGCAGCTCAATAATGTGAGGCATTAACATACACATAAAATAGTCCTCTAAATCTCAAACAATTCGAATCTGCCCCTATTACATTTATGTGCTCTTTTTATGCCAAATTAGCCATCTTTCCATCAAGTATTAACTTAACTTGTATGTATCCATTTATCCAAATCTAACAACCATCAATTTAACACCATATTAATCTCTAATAATTACATAGCCTAATTGAACAGTAACATACCATTCCCTAGACTGTCCTGGTTAAAAAAGGTCACAATTCTATTGAATTAGATTGCTTGCATGCTATTGAAATCCATTCAATTGATCCCTTAATTCAGGAATAATGTTACCAACAATTTAGCCATTCGAATTTGCAATAAAACAATCTCTATACTTGGTTATTAAAATAGGACAGTTCCAATACAAAATTGAATTCGACCAAACCAGCAGTATCTGGGCAGGTTCGAATATATATAAACATCTCAAATTAACATTTCAATTGTATCTCAAATTACAACTTAATCATTCACATTACTAGCGTAGTTTACTCATCAATCAAGCAACAATTCTAAGTAACCATTTGGTAATCATCAACATTCAACCTTCACGACTCAAGGCAGCCATTCAAACCACCAAAATATCACTACAACACCCATTCTAACAATATACAAGCAACCAAAATTCCATAGTTATAGAACAATTAATCAAGCTCTTAAGTAATGGTTATAAACTTACATTCAATCTGATTCTTTCCTATTAACAAAGCTTTCTCCTTTAAAATCTCATTCTCTCACTATCTTGTTTTCGGTATAAGGAAATAGAGAAGAAGAAGTCACTCTTCTTTAATCCATTATATCGGTCCCTTAAGGAGAGAAGGACATATAGAATAACCACAAACTTTTAATTGTTACCATGCAAAACTAGCCTTCTAAATTCTTTACAGAATAGTCACTTACTCTAAGTTCCTTTAATTCCTCAATTTTACAATTTGATCCCATACAAAAGCTCTAAACTAAATTCTTAGCTTGTTATTATGCCATTTAATATTTTCAATAGAAATCAAGTGTGTGGGTGTTACATAAATGGTTGATAATTGGTTTAATGGTAAATTGTTGTCCTAAACCTGTTAGGGAAGTTAATTGAGGATTAGAGATGTATAGGGTGAAAATGGACAGTTTCAAATGGATGGTATCATTAAGGGATTCCTTGTATATTGTGATATGTTTGGTGTTCCAAATTATTCTTGTATGTAATATTGTTGTGATGGTATGTGAAATGGTTATTGAGGCATGATAATGACCACCTTGGGGCTCATTTGAGCATGTATGTATGATAAATAAATGTCAAATCAATTGTCAATAGAGTGATTCTAGTGCACTACTGAATTCTTGTTATATTAGACAAGAAAGGAGTTGATCAAGGAGATGAAAGACACAAGGGAATAGTAATACAAGATCAAGAATAGCTTGGGAAAATCAGTGAGTGAAACTACGTTTCGATTAAGCATAGAATGTTAACTTCATTAAGTTATTCAACTGTATCATGAGGCTTAAATTGCCTCTGCTTTCTTTGAGTTGCTAATGTTTGGTAAGGTGATTATGCCCAGGTATGTATGGATAGTTGTTTGTGCATATTCAAACATAATCATGAGTTGGTTGCTTATAATATTTAAAGTAGCAACTTGGGCATATGGCTATGTACTTGAAGAATTAAACGAGTATATTTAGTGAACTGTTAAAAAGTTTGGATGAGCCTTGGATAATTTTAATCCTAGCTAGATTGACATGCCAATATAATTTTCTAAGCTCAGCCTGAATCGGGCTAAGGTCCCCTGAATGGTACTAAGGTACCCCTGTATGAATTAAAAAGATTATATATATTCAATGGTACTAGGTTACCATTGCCTGATAATGTTTCGACTGAATATGTACTCCTAGACTTACAACTAGTCAAGACAATGTTATACAACTAAGGTTGCTTGTGTTAAATTGTTTGTTAAAGGATTTAATTGTTTAAATGAACAATTGAAAGGAGTTGCTTGACAACGTATTCTTATCCTTAGAGGCATATGGTTGTTCTTGATTAAGTAAGTTTAGATTAAGTTTCTTGTCGGATGATTAGATAATATGTTACTTAAATGGACAATGACAAATGGATAGAGATAGTCTCGATAGTCTACATGTTCTATTTCGAATACATAGTTAATGTAACTATGTATTTTGATAATTTACACTCCTTGTTATCTAATTTGTGAGACTTGTTGCCTAATAGCTTACCCTGATATTTTACATGAAAGTTCGGTTGTTAGAGCAATCTTGGGAAGTCAAAGCAAGGTCACGAAAGGCTCAAAAGTATGTTTTGTAGTGTTATTAGTTAAACTCCTTGAATGTGGCACTAGTTTGAATTTTATGCTTATGGTCTTTTGAATTCTATAAGGGGATTGTAAATATTAAATTATCAAAGGCTTGTATATCATGTATTTTGGATGTACGCTTGTTAAAGGCTTGATTTTGCTTGAGTGACATGGATGGTAGTTTTGAATGACATAGATGCTCTTAGAAGCTAGTTATGAACGTTTGAGAATAGCATTGTATGGCTGCTTGTTGTGCAAGTGATGATATTGTGGGTTTGAACCTTTATGTGGAATTACATCTGAATTTGACATGTATGAATAGCTCGGTAAATGATCATAAATTGGGATTACTGTATGTCCAAGAAGTTAATTTGTTAAATCATATGCATGCCATGAAATTTTTGGATCCTAATAGTTAGTAAATAGTCTTAAAATGCTAACTTGATATGTCTTACTTGTGTTGGCTTGTACAGATTAGCATAGTCTAAACCATTTTATCTACCTTAGGGTTAACGTCTTGGATCTTGGTGGTGTATCCTTGCCTTGTTCGTATGATTAGAGATTATCAATCTTGTTCGGTGCCATAATTTAATTTCATTGTTTGTTCTTCAAGGATCTTGGTGGTGTATCCTTGCCTTGTTTGAATACTAGCTTGTTAGACAAGTTAGTTGTCTTCTTCTAGAATAGTTTTACTTTCTAGTCTTGGGTTGGGGTTTTACAGTGTCATAAAGCTTAGATATGTTACATTTTCCTATTTTGATATGTGTAGAATAGCCTAAAAGTACATAGGTGTTATATGTGAAATGTATTGTGCTTGGGAATTAGTAAACTAGTTAACTTTGGCCTAACGGTACTAAAAGATGAAAATGGGGTAAACAGATTTGAATATTTCTAAAATTCTGTATGCTAATAGGTTTATGGATTACTAACTTGTTGGTAAAATTCCATTGCATTTGGACATCGTTCAACAGTTTAAATCGGCTAAACACCAAATAAAATATGTCATTACAAGACAGACGTATCAATACGGGTCAAGCTGTATCGATACGGCCTTGCATATTTGGACTTGGTAAAACTGAGCTTATCGATACACAAAAGGAGGCGTATCGATACGAAACTTGCAGTAAGGTCTAGAAAATAAATTGTATCGATACGAGCTTAGGGCATACTGAAATGGGTCAACCTTGGTCAACGTGTACCGATATAGGTGATGGCATACCAATATAGGATTTGGGTAGTGTCGAATGAAATGTGATTTGTGTGTACCCGTATCGATACGTCCTCAAAGGGTATCGATACGAAGGTAGTTAATTCTATTAAAAGACTTAAACTATAGTTTTAAATAGTTTACAAATTGGTCATTAAACTTTAAATGGTCTGATTGTATAAGTAAATGACCTCTATTGGTAACAAAATTTCACAAGATAGTATTTGGAAGGTTAGATTTCAGATTAATAACATCAATTTCAGCTAAGATCCCTTAACTTGTAAAATTCACAATTTTGTCCCTAAGTTCGAAAAAGTTTAAAATTGACCTCAAATTGAAAAAGCTATTAATAAGTCAGTTCGATAAGTCGTAAAAAAATTAATAAGACATTCTGAATAACATTTCGAACTCTGATTAGGCTTCTGATCTTCGAATATGTCTTCCAGCAACACTTTTCGACTTGGTTCTCTACTAGACCAGGAAGGGTGTTACAGGGCCAGTGTTGGGTGATATGGCGCGTTTGATACAAGAGATAATCAGAGCTTTTCAAGCTATTTTTGCTTGAATGTATGTGCCTGCACCAGCTGTAGGGCAGACGAGATTGCCATTAGAGCGCCTCTGTAGTTTGGGAGGATTTGAGTTTAGAGGGTTGGCACCCGAGGCGTCTAAAATGTGGTTTGCCATTATTGATCAGATTTTGGAACAAATGGGGGTGTAATGATACTCGTGAGCTGGGTTGTGTTGTGTCTTTGTTACAGAGATATGCGTATAGTTAGTGGATTACTATGACCGCGGGCATGGAACCTGGTGATGTGACTTGGGAGTTTTTTCGAGCTGCCTTTAAAAAGAAGTATCTGGGAATTAGATACTTAGATGAGATGAAACACGACTTCATGGCTTTGATTCAGGTTAGTATGTCGGTAGCAGAGTATGAGGTATAGTTTGTACAGTTGAGCAGTGTGCTCTTGAGTACCGGGTGAGAGGCATCACTATTACCGATTCCATTACAGATTAATATAGGTTGTTAAGACATATATGTTGCCTTCTGATTACACTAATTTTGACATGTTGGTTACACGGGTAGAGGATATTAAGCAGAACCTGGGTTTATTTGTTCGCGTGGGAGGTTCTAGCTCTGATAAGAGAGTTGTGGATTCTAGTTCCGATGGTGGTAAGTTTAAGAAGCAATGTGATAGAAGGTATCGCCCTGATCTGAGATGAGGTGGAGGTAGTGATGGGCGAGGATCATAGGGTTTGGGTGCCCATGCTAGAGCAACACATAATACCTGTTGGGTTTACGAATTGCGTGATCACATCAGGCATGACTGTCCATGTTTGGCTCATGAGGGACAAGCTCTTGTTGTTGTTAATTCTTGTTGGAGTTGTGGATCGAGCAATCATCTGAGACGTGATTGCCCGTTGCTAGTGGGTGGTGGTTGTGGGTTAGAATGCTAAGTTCTTATCCAATGTTGTTTCCTCTCTAGAAGCGAGTCGTATGATGGATTATGGATGTCAGGCATTCTTAGCCTATGATATTAATCTAGGATCGAAGGAGGTGCGTGTTTAGGACTGTAACATCCCTAAAATTGGCCTAGCCAAAATTGGGTTTCGGCGATCGGAAACCCTACACTAAAAAGTCTAAATGTTGCTTTGTTATTGATTGTGTGGATTAGTTTCATCGATAATGAACCTTAATTAAGTCTAATGTTCAGTAGGGACCTTATTGGAATGTTAAACTCCTAAAATTTGCTAGGCGTATCGATACAATAGGACTTGTATCGTTACGGTGCAACTATTTTCTAACTAACATACCGAACATGAGCCAACCGTATCGATACGGTTAGAGGTGTATCGGTATGTGTCCCTGTCAAAATCTGTTTTGGTGACCAAATTGAAAGAATTGGGAGTTTAGGGGCTGAGTCACCTGCTTGCTTGCCACCCTTCACGTGAGAAAGCTCAAAAAAGATGACAATTAGTCATCATTGACGTATATAATCTATTCGTTCAAGCATTATAAGGGAATGGTAATCAATATCATTGAAGCATATATTCTATTTGTTTATGCATTATCAGGCAATGGTGATTAGTACCATTGAAGTATATAACTTATTTAAGCATTTTCAGGCAATGGTAAATAGTACCATTGAAGCATATAGTCTATTTGATCATTCCTTTCTAGGCAATAGTATCATATACTATTGAAACATACATGTGAACTATTTAGTCATTCAATTCTTATTTTCCTTAACCATTGAGTACATAGCCAAATATACTATATTTTTCATTAAACATTTCAAGGAACCAATTCAAGGTTTAATTATAAAAAGGGAACAAGTAATTGTTCCACTTATCTTGGCCACTATCATCCTACCAAACATTAGCAACTCTAAGCAATTATAGACAGTTTAAGCCCTGCCATACAACCAAGTAATCTAAATACCTTCAACAAATCCATGTTTATTTAAACATAATTATACTCACAAGTGCACTGAGTTAATTCTGATCTTGAATCACCACTCCTTTAAGCCTCTCATTCCCTTCATCGACTCCCTTTTTGTCTATTTTCAATAACAATTCAATAGTGTATTAAAATCATTTCATACTCAATTAAATCTTTTACCTATCTATCAAATGCATGCTCGAACAAGCCCTGAAATTTAATTTCCAATGTTTACATATAATTATTCCATAATTAATCTATTTCAAACACGAGGCATATCATATTCGTACCAAACAACTTATTCCCTTAACATATACAATTTATCAAATACACATGTTTATCTAACTACTATTTAACTACTTATTAGGAATTAAGTTATAACTTAGTGCTTATCTTGGCCTTAGACTATGTTTAGTGAATTAATCCTCCCCTCTAATAGCCCCACAAGGTACTGCCCGAAACAGAGTAGTCCCTAACTCTTATTAAACTCACTTAATACTTATCAAAACTCAATCAGGCTATTCCCCTATTTTAGCTTTAATTACTACATTCTTATAGCATCTTACAACTTAATATAACATCAAATCCAAGCTTAAACAGTCCATAGATTTCCAATTTGTTAAAACAGTCTCATTCGTAGTTATCGTTGAATAAAACAGTTTCCAAATTCTCTATAAAACCTTTATTTAACATGGCATGAATTTGTAATGTAATTTCCAGCACCAAGAACCACTTAATCAATTCAAAATAGATACTACATTCCTTCTAAGCTACCGATTATGCTTCAATCTAATAAAATTCCATCATTATGCTAATCCTCTATCACTAAATTCTCTAACATGAACAATTTTCTCACCATGCAAAATCGAACCGAACTATAACAATCAATTATTTTCAATCACATATAAATTTCATCTATAACTCATAGTCTATCAATCAAAGCTATTTTTGTTCTAACACATAGCATAATCCATCATGCAAGATCAAACTATCCAATCTAATCATACTGATTAATTCAAAAAAAATCTACAAGGAGAAAACTTACTTCCTTGACAACAATCACAACTTCAAGCATCAAAGAACAATTATTCAATTTGATGTTATCATCAAGGAAACTCTCCTTTCTCTCTTAAGTTTTCCTTTGGCTCAAAGCTAGAATGAAGATGATGAGAAGAATTTGTTTGTTTGGTAAATCCCATTAGGGAATACAAATCCTACGTGGCTCTCTCTTATTAAGCCACATGGCTTAATTTACTATAATTTGAAAGGTTAAACAATTTAGTCACTTCAATTTAGCATTCTAATTTGAAGCCCCTTTTCAATTCGGTCACACATAGAATCATATTTTAGTCGCCTAATTTGATTCTCTACAGATTATTAAAGATCACCCTTCTAAATCAAAAATTTAGGATGTTACATAAAGGTTGATATGTAAGTACTTTGAATGGTTATGCTTGCAGTGTCTTTTTGTTGCTAACTAGTACTTGATGCTCATTAGATGCTTATGTTCGATAGTATTGAGATTTTGATGATAATTTGTGTGTAAGTAGTTGAGCCATTGTAAATTCTTGCCTTGATAATACAAAGAAATTAATATGTAGAATAAATAGGAAATGCACTCGATAAAAAAATCTAATCACCTAATTTAATATCCTTGAATACCTTTGTCTATCAATAAGGAAATCATTCGAGTATAGCGTAGTTGAGCTAATATCAATTTGATCATATCTATCCTGTAACACCCTAAAATTGGCCTAGGAATGTTACCACTATCTAAACTATAGGATAATTGAATATATGTGGTAATCAAATTAAAGAATAATGAACATTAGCTACCCTTAAGATCAAATAGGTGAAACTAGAACCAAATTGAATTGAAATTAAAACTAGAAGATTTAAATGGAAGGATGAAATTGTGAACATGCAAAGCTATGAAGATTGCATGCAAATGGAATTAAAAATGGAGGCCTTAACACATGTTCTCAATTGATGAGAACATGTGTCTTGTGAGTAGATTACTCATGGCTAGGGGGATTAATGAACAAAGAAATATTGCTATCTTCCTCCCATTACCCTCCATGGTCGAAAATGCTTGAGAGAGAAAGAGGAAAGAAAAGCTTTATACATCTTCTCCAAATTCATGCTTTTTGATTGAGCCTTAATCAAATTTAGCTTGGAGAAGGTATAATGCTTGACTTTACATGTTATAGATTGCTTGAATCTTGAAATGATGATGTCCTTGATGTTTAGATTGATTTGGATGATTGTTATGTGTGTTAGGATCATGCTAGCTTATAATAGAACTTGAAATTTGAATGCTAGTAGCTATATTGCTAATGAAATGTGTATATGGATGAAAACAGTTTGATTAGTGACTGTTTTTACTAGTGAAAATGTGTAAAATGCTAATTAAATGTAAAACCCTATTTTGATCATGTTGGTAGATGAATTGAGGATTGATTTGAGTAAATAAGTTGCTGGAAATGTGAAAGCACCTAATTGGATTGGTTAAACTAGGTAATGGACTGCTCAATTGATGAATTGGATGTATAATGTTGATCAAATAGATCAAATTGAATTGAACATGATAATTCCCTGTTTTAAGCTCATTTCTAGGTGAATTAGACTGACCTAGACATGTAAGGACATGAAAATGAATTGAATTTCCATGTTAGACCCTTGTTAAAATGAGTTATGAAACTTGAAATTCAACCTAGTGAAATCTGCCCAGAATGCTCTATTATGGGCAATAACTTTAAAAAATCACCATAAATTGTATAAAAAGAATATAAGGATGAAAATTTTATGGACAACACCATGATATTTCTGAATTCATTAGGAGAAAATAAAATTGAATTCTGGATTGTATAATGAATTTTAAAGATTAAACATTAAGGACAGTGCAAACTGTCCAATGTAGCAAACTACCCTGTCTTTAAGTTAAAAACTGTATTAATTGGCAAATAACTAAAATGAAAGGCCGATATATTTTTAAATACAATTACATTATCTTTCCAACAGTGTAAACCAATTGAAATTCCGATGTACAAAATGAAAGTTATGCATGTTTAAGTGAACAAACTACATGCTGCCTAGTAACAACAATTTAGGTAATTGTACACTGTTTTGGAACAGTTTTGTAAATTGTATTGTAAATAGTTTTGGGGCACTGGTTACTGCCCTGTTTTACATGAATTAAAGTATAGATAAGTGTAGTTAAGTATAGTAAAGATTGTATATGAACTTGTTGTCATATTTGTGTATGATGTGTAGTTGTAACATTGTCTTGATTGAATGATTATATGATATTGTTTTAACAATTTGTTTGTGTAATGTGTTAGGACCAGGAGTGAACTTGGTGGATGAGGAAAGAGTGGGTCATCCTAAAGCCAAGAAAAAGAAGTGTGGATCTAAGACTAGCTAAGCTTGGAGTATTGTGAGTGTAGTTATCTCTAGGGTTAGGACTAGGTCCTAAACAATGCATACTTGCCTACATTCTTGAAATGCTTAAATGAACCTAATATGGACTTGACTTAATAAGGGAAGAGTGACTAGTAATGCATGAAATTTGATCACATCTTGAATACATGTTTTATTTGAATGCTAAGCATGTATAAGTGGTAACATTGGTGCTTGTATGTGTAATTTTGCATGTGATCGAATGAAAAAGAACTTGCTTGAGATATTATCTCATATTGATGAAGTGAAACATGAGAATTACATGATATGTGAGCTACGGCTCAATTGGCCGAAGGGCCTAGTATGAAATGAACTTACTTGACATGATCTTGAACTTGATAAACTTGTATAAATGGTAAATCGAACAACCTTAGTAGCTAGTTGGACTAGGTAGAAGGGCATGCCTTAGAGTCTAGAGCTCATTGTGTCAAGGTGGACTACGGTCCAGGGCTAAGCCCCTATTTGGCGACAGACGGAGGGTACGTATGTGGTCTTTGGCGACAGCAAGAGGGTTGACTAGCACTACGGTGCATCTTGTGGTGCCAGTTGCTTGGAGACTCGATTACCTATACAAACTAAGTACCAAGGGGGTTGTTTAATTGATAACACATGAAATAACAATTCAATAACACATGTTACTTGTCTTGAAAGCTATACATGGAATGTTACTTGACATGAAAGCCATGAATTGTATGTTACTTGTCATGTAAGCATGACTTACTTGATTACTTGTTACGTAAGCATGTTTTGATTGATTCTTAATATGAAGCATGAAGTATGATTCATTGTTTCTTGTATCCTTATGCTAGCCTAATGCTTGAATCCTTAGTTAGGATTACTCTATTGCTTGAAATCCTTAGCTAGGATTATACTTGATTAAATGACACATAACTTGTTATAACAAATGGTTGGAACTAGTTACTACCTCACTAAGTACATTTTTGTACTTATCACTCTCGTTTTCATTCTTCCCAACCTCAAGATAAATAATTTATTCGTAGCTTGATTTTGAAGCATGTTACCTTGAGCTCGAAACAAGATACAAGCACTGCCTAAGTATGGTTTCATACTTGTTTTGTATATCTCCTAGATTGGTGGCACTAGATTGTATAGAGTTTATCTTGATCATGCATTTTGGGATTCTTGAAACTTGTATATATGAGTTTTCTTGAATGGGCCTACTATATTATGAACTTAGTGACAAGTATGTAATGAACTTACAATATCATGTAATGAAATGATGTTTGCTGCACATATGATGATACAAATTAAATGATCAAGTCTTTGTTCTATTTTACCTTGGAGCATTCGAATGGCTTGCTTAGTGTACATATATATGATTGATTGAATAGCACGAAATGCTTCAATTCATGCTTGAATTGAAAGTAGAATGAGATGAACCATGCTACTTGACTCACCAATCGAATGCCTTGTAAAATGTTATGGTCTTGAATGAATATACCTTGATGTAGGTATTGTTTGTGTTAGTATGATGATTGTCGAATGGATAGGCATAGTGTATGACTTGAATGGAAACTAGTTACATGCACTTGTATGTTAACATTATCATGTTTAGTAATTTAGGTATGAAATGCTATATTTATCTAATTAAGGAACATTGAAATGAATTGAAAGCATGCTTGCTTGTCTTAGGTCATTCGAATGTATAAGATATCAAGGATTGAATATGTAAAGTGAATCATGAAAACAGTAACCTATAATGTAAGCATGAAAGCAAAAATTTAAATGGTCTATTCGAATGCTTTAGGATGAAGACTTCTCAAATGTGAGTTTGCTTGCATGTTAAGTAATGAATGCTTGGTTGCTTTTTAGTTAAGTAACTCATCTAATAAGGATGAGTTATCAATCCTTGCCTTGCCCTTGCTTGGTAACACTCCCGAGCTGGTTGCTACTAGCCCGGGGTTGGGGGTGTTACATATCCTTATGTCTAAATATGAAGTTACCTTGTAGTATAAGTTTCTAGAAATGGTTGCTTGGTTTGCTAATTGGTTTTATCTTAGATTTTAATTTTTCCTTGTGCTTGATCACATGCTAACTTGTGATACAATTTAGTTTCCTTGTTTCTTTTAAGAACCTCAGACTTAGTTTCTATTTAACTAAGACTGGGTGTTACATTTGGAATCAGAGTTAAGGTTTAGTCGATCTTAGGACTAAGCTATGTTGCATTACATCATCCTTTGTTTCTTGTGCCACCTAGGAGTTATTTCAATTGATACTTGTGATCTATGTCTAATAGAAAGCTTCCTTTTGGATACTATCAACCTTTCAGATGTCTGAAACACATATGGCTCGGGATATTGAAAGACCGGCTGGTTCCTCCACTGATGGAGGAAGTGTGAGGGTGAATCAAGAGCAGCAAGGCCCTCAGAAGGTTGTTGAACCACAACCTAAAGCTCCTCAAATTCAACCAGTACAAAGAGAGTGCTTCCTTAGTATGACAGAAATGTTTAACCAATTCATTGCTTCCTTGAAGCAAAATCCTCCTCCTGCACCTGTGACAGTCCAATCTAGAGCACCCATGAATAAGTTAGCCCAAGACCGAGCTTATACGTTCTTGGGAACGAATGATGAGAATCCTAAAGTAGCAGAATACTGGTTAGAGACCACAACCAGGATTCTGACTAAGCAATTATATTGTTCTAACGAGCATAAACTCGAATGTGCTCTAGCTCTTTTAGCAGACAAAGTTTTGTGTTGGTGGGAGACCACAACTCTAACCACTCTAGAGGATGCTATTACCTGGGAGATCTTTCTTAAAGAATTTCGCAAGAAGTACATCAGTGAACAGTGTATAGCTGAGCGCAGGACTCGCTTTTTGCATCTGAAGCAAGCAGGCAAACCCATAGAACAATATGTTAGTGATTTTTGCAAGTATTGTAAGTATGGATCAGAATACATGAATAAGGAAGAAGACAAGTGTCAGATGTTTATCAACAAGCTCAATGATGAACTAAGCCCTATGTTTACGACTTTAAAGATCTCTAATTTCCAAGACTTGGTCAATCAGGCAATTGCCACTGAATCCATGATAAAAACATCCGAAAGGAGGAATGGTGTTGTCACTGAATTTTCACCTAACTTTTTTACTTTCATTATAACTGTGACATTTCTGATTTAGTAGTATTGTATTGGTGTCATTACATCGTTAGTGTTACATCATAATTAGTATAATTGCCATAAGAAATATTAATGTAGTAATTAGTATTAGAATTATTTAGGTGTCATATAATATTGTTAATATACTTAGTGAATTATAGTTAGTATAATTGTTAGTGTAAATGGTTAATATAAACCCAAAATATAAAGAGTCCATTAATATTAAAAGGTCCATCAGAAAAATAATAAAGAGTCCATTAATATATACATAAAGAGGGCCTGCTCAGCCCGTTTCTAATAAAAAAATTGAAACCCTAATGTTTTTCCTTTGCTCCTTACGCACTCGAAGGGCAGTCGTTGGATCTTGGATTGATCCAACGGCACAGATCACACCAGATGAGGATGATATAATGCCGCATCCTTCATAACCGTTAGATGAGATTATGATCTAGCGGTCCAGATCGCTCCAGAGCAAGGTAAGTGGATCACCACTCACGCTTGACAATGACACACGTGACGTTTCGACTTTGACCGGTCGTTTCGTCTTCTCTAGTGAGCACCCGAGCTAATTCTACCGCCATCCTCCATTTGTCGGCATCTCCCTCAATAATCAAAGCCATCATAATAATGTAAAGTAGGAAATAAAAGGGGTTAGATCCCAAATATGAAGCAAAGTCAATCCCTAAATTGAAGTCCTAGCACGAATCAAGCTGCAATAAGATAGAGACAGTGAACAAAAGGCAAAAAGCTTAAAATTAGAGTCGAGATAAGAACAAATAGGGAAGATATCCAGGATTCAAACTTGAAAACAGGCATCTCTATAAACTATATATACCCCCTTTGTAATTCCATGTAACACACACTAGATACACACGATTCATACATAGTTACACAAAAATATATAGCATACGGATTAGCATAGGTTAGCACTTGTAATTGCAGTTTTCAAAGGAATAAAGAAGCAATCTTTTTGGTAATTTCTTCTTCATCATTTATTTATATTTTGAATTCAACTAAGGAAAAGGAAACTTTTTACCTCAGTTTTATGTAGCACCACTGCGAATTTTGTTTTGATGTAACTTTGGCGAGGAAAAAGCTTGATTTTGGATCACCAAAATATGGGAAAATGGGTGGTTTTTGGGAATTTCGCCATCAACAACAGTTGCCGACGCCGATGGAAGGCGGGCGACATGGTGGATGTTCATCGTGTTCTTCATTTCATGAAGAACACGAAGAACATTTTAGAGAATTTTGATGGAACCGGTTTTGATCTATTTTAATAAAAAGGGAAGAATGTTTTTTTTTGTTTCTGATAAAGGCTTTATAAACCAACCCGAGACCGAGCCCATACCCGTTTATCAACCTGCGCCCTTCTTTCCCAGGCCATATACCGTTGCCCTTCACTTTTCAATTTTGTCATTTTTCTTCTAAATTGACCACCAAATTTCACTCTTATTTCAAATTTAACCTTCACATTTTGTTTTTTTTCAATTCAACCCCTAATTATGATTTTCTTTTTTAAAACAAAATCAAAACATCCCTTTTATTTGTTTTAAGATTTAGCATTTATTTAGTTGTTTATTTTAACTTAAATAATTAGTAGTTTCTTGTTTTCTTATGTAAAAATGTGTACGTGTGTTAAAACCATAGGGTTAGGTTCTTTGAAAGCTTAGAATATAAACTTGTATGATGAAAATGTTCTTCATGTTTTGAAATAAAATACACTTTAAATATCATAACCTTAATAATTAAAAAAAATTAGACTTTTCTTCAAGGTTTAAACACTAATTAGGACTCAATTAAAAGACTTTAACACACTTAATTTTCTTGTCGATTTGTTAAAAAGTGAAAACTTAAATAATGCGGTGTCTTTTCAAACGGGAATGACGGGTTAGCACCAGGAGTGTTGATGGTGATTGTAGTTCATTTCCCGGGCAATAAGGCCGTTAAAATATATTTATATTTCGTGAACTTGCAAATTCTAGTTTTCAAAATACTTTTTGAAATCAATTACGTACCAATTTTTGGGTGTTGTGGGGGTGCTAACCCTTCCCCGCACGTAACCGACCCTCGAACCTCTTTTTGTTGTTTTCGTAGACCAAAATGTTATTTTGATAAATAAAATGTTTTATTAAAATAACCCTCATTTTAAAAGTGATCCAATCACACTTTTTTCAAAAATATTGGTGGTGACTCCGTATTTTTATTAAAGTTTTCCAAAACATCAAGACTCCTAAAAAGGGTTGTGACAGCTTGGTAACTCTACTGGGGAAATATGTTTTGTTTTTAAAAAATAAAATAAAAGAGGGTCAGGCCATAAATTGTTTTAAAAAATGTTTTTAGAAAAAGAATTTGCAAGTTCACAAATCTTTCGATCTAGTTGTTCGTTTAATGAATATAAATCCATTTTATGCATTTTAAAACTATTGCAAAAAGTTATACTCTCGAGCATCACCCAATTGTTAAGTGAGGGGAAAATGCTTTTCTCATGACAGAATATTGATTCTCCGATTGATTCTCTGAATGAGCCTATGAATACCTTCGGGACTCATATGCCTCATGTCTTCGTAAGGATATTGATCCTTCGAGAAGACATAGGAAGTGAGTCCTCCTGAGTTGAACTTGGTTCGTTTGAAGCCTATGATGAGTGAGAACCAAGGGCTTTGCTACCCTTAGTAGGGGACAACAAAGACGGATCGGGTACTTTTTAGAACCTAACCAAGTTTGAGAATATTGAAGCTACCCCAATAGAGCCATGCAGAAAACCTAGGGTTTCGAGTCAGGTCAAAATTGTTGTGAATAATCCGTGGAGATATGTCATGGGGTGTTGGAATGTGCTGCCCAAAAATGTTCATGAAATTATTTTTGGTCTCTTAGTGTTTTCTTAATTCTAATCATTTTCCTTCTTGTTTTGTTGTTTTTCATATTCATTCATGCAACATCATTCCATATCAGAAGAGGTTGATTCTCAAAAATATTTGCTCAACTTTGAAAAGCTCTCATCATGGATGGAAGGATCCTGAAAAGTGAATATGAGAATGAAAAAGTGCGACATTGGTCTGAGGTTAACCAACGAACATTTGGGACAGTCTGACAGTCGATCATGAGACAGAGACTTTAGAATACGCCCACATCAGTATCAAACAGAATAACATGCAAGAGTTGCGGGAAATTTGGGAGCATTGTGATTACAGGACTAAGCAGTAATTCCATGAAGCCTACGATGATATAGTATATCTCCTTTATGTGAAGGAAGATGAGTCGTTTCTCAAAGCCCTGGTTCAGTTCTGGAATCTCGGGTATTGTTGCTTCACTTTCAATGGAGAGGATATGATGCCCACGTTTTAAGAATACTTGGCTCTATTCAACATGCGCTAGGTGAAGAAGAACTGTGTTTATGCCAAACCTCTTAAAAACAAGAACCTACATTCAAGTCTCCAAGCTCTCGCCTGTATGAGTGATGGTTGGGTCAAGGGGTTGATACGAAAGAGAGGAGGCAGCTTTAATTTTCCTTGGTCATGCATCAGAAATATAATTTCGATCCACCACGACAGAGAGAAGAGAGTTGATCTCCTAGCTATTGCAATCTATGGTTTAGTCATATTTCCAAAAGTTTTAGGGAACATCGATGTGGCATTGCTTGATTTCCTTGAACAGCTAAAGAGGGAAGTCAACCCAGTGCTAGCTGTACTTGCTAAAACTTTCATTTCCGTTAATGCTTGTTAGAAAGTTGAAGGTGTCCATTTTTGAGGGTGTGCTCCGCTTCTACAAGTCTGGGCTCTTATTCACTTATGGAAATGCCCAACATTGGCTTTATCAAATGTATTTTCTCCAAATTTCTCTCCTCTCTGCAAGTTCCTAGCAAAAGAAAGGCCAGTTGCTAAGAAAAGTAAGTGGACTGAAATTTTCAAAGTCCGTCGTGACAAATACATCAGATGGAGGGTTCCTTGGATGGGTCATACTAAGCTTTTGTACAAGTGTAGGGATTTCAACTACTTGATGCTGTTAGGTCTTTGGGGAGGAATTGGATGTGCTCTTTTGCTGGTATCTCGTCAGTTTGGGTCTCAGAAGTTCATCCCATTCACTATTGGTCCTGGCTCATCATAATTCAAGTTCCAAGGAGAGTTCAGACAGAAGGTTCAGATAATCAGTGATGCATGGAATCATTGTTATCATATGGAGTTATAGTCTAATAAATATTGCATGTACACCCCTGATTACAATATCTGGAGGCACGTAAGAGTGAATGACAGAGTCATAGCACCTATACCCAGACATGCAAAGTATTTAAAGGAACACTTGAAGGTAGTTCCTACAGAAGCTGACATCCTAAGAGAAGAGTTGAGAAGGGCCAAATTGGAGATAGAAGCCCTACGAGAGCAAAACCAACGGGATAGGTTTGATTCCAACCTTGATGTGGAAAAGTATAAAGGGGAGACGAAGCGAATGATAAAACTATATGAAGACTTAGAAATGAAGTTTGAAATTCAAAGAGTTGATTTCCTCAAGTTTTAGACTACAATTCGAAATTCTGATCTAAGAAAAACCCCAAAACAGTGGAAATAGGAAATCGAGCATGGTGTTGGAAAAGAGAAAGAGCGTGGAAAGTGGGAGGTTGAGAAGTACAGATGAACCCTTACCGAAGAAAAGAAAAAGAGTAAGCTAGCAATTGAAAATGGAAATAGCAAACTAGCTCTTGAAAAAGAAAATAAAAGTGTGGCTGCATGGAAAAGAAAGGCCCACGACAAAAAGGTTCATTTATTTGAGCTACAGATAGCATTGACAAGACTAGTATGAAGCTAAAGCAAAGTCAGGCTTGTGTTGCTGAGCTGCAGGCCAAGGTAGATGACTTGAACCGTTCGCTGCATGAATTTCAAAACCATCACACCTATATTGAACTTCAAGCTTGTTTAAGTGAGAAAGATACCTTGAAGAAATAGGTTGAAGGAATGGATAATGTCATCCAAAAATATAGGACGGAGTTCTTGGTCCTTGAAGATGTAATAGATGGCGGTAATAACTACCGGTTCACTCGCCTCAGAGATAAAGCCAGAAGATTTCAAGAGTGGGATGAGTTTGACAGGAATGTCATGACTCAGGCTCAGGATGTGGCTCGACATGTGACAATGTTATCCACTAAAGCTGCAGCCCTTCGTTAGTAGATCAAACCAGTAGGGGAGGTTAGACCAAGACTCGTGTGGCTTATCGAAGAAATCAAGGAGTTAGGAGTTCACGCAGAAAAGTATTTGTAGAAAGTATGAAGTTTGATGTAATAAGGACCTTTTCATTTTCAATAAAGAGATGTTTCTCGAGCAGATATTTCATAGAATTGATGGACCTTCACTTGCATTCATGCATTTGAATCGCGTATACTTATGTTTAGTTGCTTTACTTTGCATTAGTGTGTTCATATCCGTGCATGTATTCATGACATAATAAGAATCTAACTTAAATAAAAAAACATGATAGAAATTCAAAATAGCAAAAATAACTCACAAGTACGGTACCCGATCCGAAGCCAAAGCGATGGAAGACATAGTGGTGGCCTTGGAAACTAGTCACAAGAGTACCCAGGTAGGTTAGACAAGCTGGAAACGGACCGCAAACAACAAATGGAATTAGTTCACCAGAAGACAGTTTGCTCGATTGCGGTAATGCTGGGATTCAAGGACCCAGATGCAGCAAAAGTTGGAGAAAAAACCAATGCTTTGCCTCGATTTGAGGGAATGACTTTCACACATCCTGGAATATAAAAAGAAGCTTCAACGCCAAAGGCTAAGCTGACTCCTCATTTTGCTGAGCCCTCCATCTGGAATGAGTTTAAGGCTAATACAAAAGGAGTTCACAACTATGAAGTACCCGACCTGGATAAGATTGGCAATAAGTCTAAAACTAAGAAGAAATAGGAAGACTGTTATGAGAAGTTAGAAGAAATGATTATGTCTTTCCAAGAAGGGAATATTCATGTTGGTGTGGATGCCAAAGATCTGAGTCTTGTAACAGATTTGGTAGTACCTCCAAAATTCAAAATTCCAAATTTTGAGAAGTACAATGGAACTACATGCCTGTCAGCACATCTAAGCATGTATTGCAGAAAGATGTCAATGTATCTTGATAATGAGAAGTTGCTCATTCATTGCTTCCAAGACAGTCTAGTAGGGTTAGTTGCACGCTAGTACGTGCAGCTGAGTCGTGTTAACATCATGTCATGGAAGGATTTATCTAGAGCTTTTAGTGAGCAATACAAGCATGTCTTAGACATGGTTCTAACTCGACTGGTCTTGCAAATGATGGAACAAAAACATCATGAGAGTTTATGCCAATATGCGCAGAGATAGAGGGATGTAGCTGCTCAAGTTCTGCCACCATTAGTACAGAATGAAGTTACTGCAATGTTCGTGGAGACATTAAAAGGTTCATTTTATGACCGCATGCTCAATCATGCAACTAAGAACTTTGCAGATATGTTAATGTATGGAGAGCTGATTCTGGCAGCTATGAAAAATGGAAAGTTGGATAACAAAAAAACAAAGAAACCCTATAAAAAGAAGGAAAACGAAGTTAATGCCACTAATGTTTATAATCCCAATTATTCAAAGGATGTGGTCTTTAACAAACCCAATATCTTGACTACAACTCTAGCAATTACAAATCCACCAAATGAGGAACGAAGATATCTAAGGAACTCAAAACCTTATTTCCCTCAAATTCCAATGATGTATGCTGAATTGTTTGCTGAATTGGTTAAGTCCCAAATGGTGTTGCCAAGACATGTTCCTCCTTTCTCACCACCATATCTAGCATGGTACGATGAGAAGGCACAATGCGAGTATCATGCAGGAGTTAGGGGGCATACCATTGAAAATTGCACCGCATTCAAGAGAGTGGTAGATGATTTAAGAAAGTTTGGAATGTTGTCATTTGATACATCAGAAGATAAAGGAAACCCTCTGCCAAATCACCAGAAAGCAGAGTTAATGCAATCATGGAGGAGGAAAACAAGAGGATTAATAAACATGTTACTGAGGTCAGAGCACCCATAAGACGGGTATGGGCCCAAATGGTGGATGCTGGGGTCCTAGAAGAAAAAGCCCAAAGTCTGGAAATCAAAGATGGATTGTATTGTGAGTATCAGAAGGAGAGAGGACATGAGATTGAATGTTGCTTAGAGTTCAAGAAATTGGTCCAAGACAAGATGGATGAAAAAGAACTAGAGTTTCTTGAGAAAGAAAACAAGGAGTGCATGTTGGACACTTGCACATCAGAGAAGTCATCCTCTAGAAGAGATTATTCCGGAATGAAGCCTTTAGTTATTAAGGCTAAAGCAATAGTTAGTGAGCCCGCAAAGGGCATGATCACGCGACTTATAATTAAGGCACCAACCCTGTTTCCATACAAGGACATCAAACAGGTTCCATGGAATTATGCTTGCACAGTGACGGTTCTAGAAAGATTATCTGTTGAAGAGAAAACAAAAGAAGAACTTGTCAATGAAGTGAGCCGTTTTACGAGGAGTAGAAGGCTCTATTCCCTGCCAATAGCAGAAGATAGAGATACAACACAAAGGAAAGCTGATGTTGAAGAGTCAGAAAAAGAAGACGATAGAGATTTCTTCAAAGAAAATCCAATAGTATACCACGAGTCAGTGAAGCAGTCAGAGGGTCAAGAATTTTTGAAGATTCTAAAACACGAGTACAGTGTGGTAAAGCAACTCTATAAGCTCCCAGCTCGAATCTCCATATTATCTCTGTTGTTAAGTTCTAAGGGCCACCGTAAGGCCTTGTTGAAGATTTTGAACCGAATGTTCGTATTGAAGGAGAACACAACCGACAAGAAGGATATGTTAGTCGAAAACATTGTTGTCAACAACTTTATTTCATTCAATGATGAAAAAATACCTGGAGAAGGAAGGTGTTCATGCAAAGCTCTACACATCACCAGAAGATGCAAAGGATATATGCTATAGGGCATTCTTATTGATAACAGGTCGGCCCCGAATGTTCTACCATTAGCAACGCTAAAGAAACTACCTATAGACAGTTCTCATATGAGAGCCTATCAAAATACGGTAAGAGTGTTCGACGGAACTCATAAAGATGTGTTGGGTAAAATTGAAGTGCCTTTGTAGATCGGACCATCAACCTTTGATGTTGAGTTTGTGGTCCTAGACATTAGACCCAGTTATAGCTGCTTGCTTGGGCACCCATGGATTCATATAGCAGGAGCGGTCCCTTCTACCTTACATCAAAAGTTGAAATTTGTGATTGACGGTCAATTGATAACTATAGGTACAGAGGAGGAAATCATTGCATCAGTAACTACTGATACAACCTTTATCAAGATTGATGAGGGCGTGCTCGAGTGTCACTTTAGGACATTAGAGCTAGTCAATGCGATCTTTGTCATTGAAAGAAGTAAGGTGCTTGAACCAGAATTATCCAGCTGCGCCAAGATGCAAGTTAAATAAACTTTAGGAAAAGGAGCTGAAGTTGGAAAAGGATTTGGGAAGAGACACCAAGGGAGGTTGTATCCCATGGTAATCCTAGCAAAGAAGGATCGGTTTGGCTTAGGCTTTAAACCTAAGAATTTGCAAAGGAGGGAAGAAATAAGGAAATGCCAGGAAATAAGACATGCAAGGCTGAAAATAGAGGAAATCGAGTGGGAACTGATGACATTCCCACCCCTGAGCCGTAACTTCAAATTCGGGGGCCTGTTGGAACCAAGTGCCCAGTTAATGAGGAAAGAATGATTTGTGTGGAGCGTTTGAAAAGCTAAGCACCAACGGTGTGACAGATAAGGAAGAAGAGAACAAATATCTATCCAAGATTTTCCCCTGCTCTGAACTTGACAACTGGACTGCTGAAGAAATTCATGTAGTCTTTAAGACAGTTTAAGAGTAATCCTCAAAACCCACCCTTTGGCCTTTAGACCCGAAGGCAATTAGGGATCTTATATAAAGGGTCTATGTCAAATTTTATAATTTAAATTTCAATAAAGATGCATTCTCTTTCTTCCAACAAATCTAGTATGGCAAACTCTTCCCACAAATAAAATTGAAAATTAAAACTAAAAAACATTTATTCCATTCATCCCTTTTTCTCTGTATATATATCTATATCTCTTTTCTTTGTAGGTCTTCAGATATCAATAACTTAAATGACTCTCATTCTGACACTGAAGTTGACTTTGAATCATCTTTATGCTTAGAAGAAGTCAATGATGTTGATAATGAAGAAGAATATGACCTGCCAGAGAATTGCTCAAGATGGTAGAAGGAGAAGAAAAATAGATTCTCCAGTACAATGAAGGGTTAGAAATATTGAATCTCGGTACTGAAGAAGAGAAACATGAGGTGAAGATTAGCACCATCATTACAACCCATACTCGACAAAACTTGAACGAGCTTTTGAAAAAATTCAAGGATATCTTCGCCTGGTTATATCAAGACATGTCGGGTCTCGACACTGACATCGTTGTACATCAGCTTCTAATAAAGTTAGGATGCGAGCCTGTAAAGTAGAAGCTTAGGAGGATGAAAGCAGATATGCTCTTAAAAATCTGGATGAGGTAAAGAAACAGTTTAACGCAGGATTTTTAGAGGTAGCTAAGTATCTAGAATGGGTGGCCAACATTGTCCAAATTACAAAGAAAGATGGAAAAGTATGTATGTGCGTTGACTATAGGGATCTCAATAGAGCAAGCCCCAAAGACAATTTCCCGTTACCACACATAGACACGTTAGTGGATAACACGGCTGAACATGCCTTTTTCTCTTTCATGGATGGGTTTTCTGGGTATAACAAGATTAAAATATGCCCATAAGATATGGAAAAGGCCACCTTCATAACACTTTGGGGAACCTTTTGTTATAAAGTAATGCCTTTTGGTCTAAAGATTGCGAGGGCCACATACCAAAGATCCATTGTTACTCTTTTCCATGACAAGATGCATCAGGAAATAAAAGTCTACGTAGATGATATGATCGCCAAATCCCAATCTGAAGAGGAACATTTGGTGAATTTAAAGAAACTCTTTCAAACGTTGAGGAAGTTCCAGCTAAAGCTTAACCCAAACAAATGCACATTTGGGGTAACATCCGGAAAATTATTGGGCTTTGTAGTGAGCATGAGAGGAATTGAGATTGATCCGGGCAAAATTAAGGCCATCCAAAAGCTCCCACCACCTCAAACACAGAAGGAGGTTTGGGTTTTCTAGGGAGGTTAAACTACATCGCTCATTTTATCTCGAAGTTAACTGATAAGTGTGATCCAATTTTCAGACTACTCAGAAATAATAACCAGGCACATGGATTGAAGAATACCAGGCAGCTTTAGAAAAGATCAAAGAGCAGTTAACCAACCTCCCGTATTAGTACCACATGTTTCGGAGAGGCCATTAATCCTATATTTAACAATGCATAAAAATTATATGCGTATTAGGGCAACATGACGATATTGGAAGAAAAGAAAAGGCGACATATTACATGAGCAAGAAGTTCACTGATTGTGAAACCAGATATTCCTCAATCGAAAAGCTATGACGTGCTCTGGTATGGGCAGCTAAAACGCTCTAGCAATATATGTTATATCACACTACATGGCTAATCTCGAAATTGGATCCTTTAAGGTTCATGATGGAATCTCTAGCCTTATCAGGAAGATTAGCACGTTGGCAGATGTTACTATAAGAGTTTGATATCCAGTATGCAAGCCAAAAAGCAATAAAAGGGAGTGTCATAACTGGATTTTTGGCAGGTCGTGCTTGGGATGATAATGAAGCATTGAATTTTAATTTCCCTTATGAAGATTTGATGTGTATCATAGAAGATGATAAGGCTCTAACAGAATCTTGGGTTATGAACTTCGATGGTGCAACAAATGCATTAGGACGAGGTATAGGGGCAATTTTGGTTTCACCAGAAGGAGAATATTTCCCTTTTTTCAGTTGATTAAGATTCTTCTACACTAATAACATGGCAGAATACGAGGCTTGTATAATGGGTCTAAGAGAGGCTATACAAAGAAAAATCCGTACTTTAAGAGTTTTTGGGGACTCTACATTGGTCATTTATCAGATACGTTGTGAATGGGAGACAAAAGATGCAAAGTTGGTACAATGCCACAAGTTGGTCCTTTAGTTGACCAAAGAATTTGATGAGATCACTTTCAAGTATCTCCCTAGAAAAGACAACCAAATGGTATATGCTTTATCTACTTTAGCATCCATGATTAAAGAAAATGAAGGTTCTAAGATGATTCACATCAGGTTACATATGCTAGACTCCCCAGCCCATTGTTATAATATGGAAGAAGAAATATATGGTTTGCCATAGTACCATGACATCTTGCAATATGTAAAATTTCAGCAGTACCCACCGCAAGCTACAGGGAATGAAACAAAATGATCAGGAAGATGGCATTAGGGTATATCCTTGATGGAGAAATTTTATACAAAAGAAGTCGTGATCAGTCGCTTATGAGATGTGTGGGTGCAAATGAAGCTCAATTAATTATGGAAGAAGTTCATGAAGGAGTTTGCGGAACCCATCCCATTGGCTTCACCATGGCTAGAAGAATCATGCGTCCTGGATATTATTGGTCGACCAAGGAAGGTGAATGCATCAACTACTCTTGCAAGTGCCATAAATGTCAAATCTACGCTGACAAGGTTCATACTCCACCTCAACCTCTTCATGTTATGTCAGCACCCTGGCCTTTCTCCATGAGGGGCATCGATGTCATTGGTCAGATTCACCCTAAGGCATCAAATGGGCATCGTTTTATCTTGGTAGCCATTAACTATTTCACGAAGTGGGTAGAAGCACTCTCATATCACCAGGTCCACGGTTTGCAAATTCTTAATGAAGGAAATCATTTGTCGGTATGGCCTACCAGAAAGCATCATTACCGATAATGCTTTCAATCTAAATAACAAGATTATAACCAGAATCTTTGAGTAGTTTAATGTCAAGCACCATAATTCAGTGGTACATAGCCCAAAGATGAATGGGGCAGTGGAGGCAGCAAATAAGAACATTAAGAATATAGTTGCAAAAATGGTTGTTACTTATAAGGACTGGCATGAGAAGCTACCCTTTGCCTTATATGCCTATCGAACCACAGTAAGAACTTATACTGGGGCAACACCCTTCTCATTGGTATATGGAATGGAAGCAGTACTACCAATTAAGGTTGAAATACAATGAAAGCGAAGTTGGAAGAAGCAGAATGGGTTCAAGAAAGATATGACCAGTTGAATTTAATTGAAGAGAAAATATTGAAGGCACTGTGTCATGGGCAGATGTATCAAAGAATAATGATAAGGGCTTATGAGAAGAAACTTCACCTGAGAGAATTTAAAGAAGGTGACTTAATGTTGAGGAAAAAGCTACCAATTCAAAGTGATTCCTGAGGAAACTAGGCACCTAATTGGGATAGGCCTTATATTGTAACAAAGATTTTCTCAGGCAGGGCATTAATTTTGGCTGAAATGGATGGAAATGAACTTCAGATCCTGATAAACTCATATTTAGTCAAAAAGTATTACGTTTGAAAAAGAAAGAAGAAAAGAAAGAAAGAAAAAAGAAAGAAAGAAAGAAAAAGAAAGAAAGAAAGAAAGAAAGAAAGAAGAAAGAAAGAAAGAAATAAAGAAGAAAGAAAATGGTGGTTCAAAATGAAAACCCGCAATGGGCGTTTTGAAACCAAAGGAGGACCTAAGTTAAAAACCCACAAAGGCGGCTTAGGTAGTTGATAACCAGGAAATTCTCTCGGGAACATAACACATATGAGTTATATACTTTTCGCATTGTCACCATTGTCTAAATCAGCTCAGCGTGGGTAACATTCAGGACATCTCACGGTGTTTTGACAGGAGGAGTTTTGTTCATTGATGTTTGAACACTTGTAATGTCCTTTTTGTATGTCACATTATTGATAAAGTTTTGTTTCTTAGCCTTCATTTCTTTTCTTACACCATCTCACTTTTTGTATAATCATCTTGCATTTAAATGAGAATTAATAAATTTGACATTGCTTAAAACATACAAAAGATTTTTGGGCATTACGTTGAAATTTGTTTCAAAAGGGTATTGGGACAATGAGGTATTATGTGGTTAAGTTAAGAGTTTAGGGTATAAAGAGCAGCAAACATATAAAGAGATTCAAGATAGAAATAGGTTTTGTTGCAAGGATTTCCATTCGAAGATCTCTACGGAGGCAAGAGTTATAGAACCTTTAAGAGATGTTTTGACATTACCCTAAGGTAGCATGTTACAAAATAGAGATGCTTGCACAAGGAAGTTTGTTTTCTATAACAATAAAAATAATTTATAGACATTGGAGGAAATAGCTAAGGATATGATGTACTTTCATTCAAGACCACTTAAAAAGACTTGTCGTTGTATTTTGATGACAACATAATCTATTTTCCATGATAATAAGAACAATTTTACAAACATTGGGAGAACAACAAGATTCTAGGAAGCTTGTCACTGAACATTGATGTATCAACTATAATGGAAGTTTGACAAAGGCTAAAAAAGTGTTGAAGAATATGAAGATGAAGTTAGTCCTTCCAACCAGGAATATAAGATAACTGGATTGAGCAAGCAAATGTGCAAAGGATCATATGTTCTCTATGAAGCAAAGAAGTACTAAAATGGTGAAGCATAACTGATGGAGATGACTATCTATGATTATTTTGTCAACAATCGCAATATTCAGATGATTTCCCACACATTAATGCTGGCAAGAGAAAACACCTCGCATAAATCCCCACAGAGTTTCTCTCTTTGGTATCTTAGCAATGCTAAGCGAAAGCTTCAAGCACTTTACAAAGAGTTTTCCTGGTGGAAAATCAAGGCAGAAGCCATAGGAAAAGATGAATGTATTACATATCTGTAGCTATGGTGTTAAACCCCTAGTACAACATGGTGGTGCTTCGTTGAACTCCAATTTTACCCAAATTAAAGGACGTGTCCTACAATTCCTGAAGTTATGAGTTGGCAATGGTGAAAATTTCTTTCCAAGGAATGGTTGATGGAATTTTAACAACAAGAAAATGGTGCAGTCAACTATTGTTAAAAGATGGGTTGGTGCAAACTTGTTTGCTCATTGTGATCCTAATAACATGGTGAAAAGCTTTTCAGTGTAGAGAAATGAAAGGAAGTCATACTACTTATTCTGATGGGATGGACCAAAATAGATACTTACGATCTGTTGCTAGAGTTGAGAAAATGTTTGAGATGATATGATTCAAGAAAACTAATTCTGATAAAAGGATTATAAAAAGCAAAAGAGACATGCATTCATGTTTTAGACATCCTTAAGGGCATGATAATCATAACTGCGTCAAATGTCAGTTTTTTTACAGGTGTGAAAACTTTTTTACAAAAGAACCTGCCTATCCGTTTGGGCATGAGGAGAATGGAATATGCTTATCTATTCAAGCATCAGGAGAATAGAACTTGCCTATCCGTTTGGGAATTAGCAAAATGGAATATGCTTGTCTATTCGAGCTTAAGGAAAATAGAACCCACTTATCCAGCCAAGCATAAGGACGATAGAACCTTTTTCAATATGCTTATCTATTCAAGCACGAGGAGAATAGAACCTACCTATCCATTAAAGAATTAGGAGAATGGAATCTTCTTATCTATCCAAGCATAAGGAGGATGGAACCTTTTTGAACCTGCTTATCTATTCAAGCATAAGGAGAATAGAACCTGCCTATCTGTTCGACCATTAGAAGAATGGAATATGCTCATCTATTCAAGCATAAGGAGAATAGAACCCGCTTATCCATCAAAGAATATGGAGGATGGAACCTTTTTCAATTTGCTTATCTATTCAAGCATGAGGAGAATAGAGCCCGCTCATCTATTTGAGCATAAGGAGAATATAACCCGTCTGTCTCTTCAGGCATCGACGGTTTGGTAATTGGTGAAAATTAGTGTCCTTTTGTTCTATTCATGTTTCACCTAAATTACCAAAGAGGGGCAGCTGTTGTCACTAAATTTTCACCTAACTTTTATACATTCATTATAACTAGGTCATTTACGGTTTAGTAGTATTGTATTGGTGTTATTACATCGTTAGTGTTATATCATAATTAGTATAATTTCCATATGAAATATTAACGTAGTAATTAGTATTAGAATTATCTAGGTGTCATATAATATTGTTAATATACTTAGTGCATTATAGTTAGTATAATTGTTAGTGTAAATGGTTAATATAAACCCAAAATATAAAAATACACAACCCATTTGTATTTATATTAGAAGGTCCATCAGAAAAATAATAAAGAGTCCATTAATATATACATAAAGAGGACCTATTCAACATGTTTCTAATAAAATAAACTAAAACCCTAATGTTTTTCTTTTGCTCCTTGCGCAGCGAAGGGCAGCCGTTAGATCTAGGATTGATCCAACAACACAGATCATGCCAGCTGGGGATGATATAATGCCAAATCCTTTATAACTGTTAGATCAGATTATGATCTAGTGGCCCAGATCGCTCCAGAGCAAGGCACACGGATCACCACTAGCGCGTGACAACCACGCACGCGACGTTTCAACTTCGACTGACTATTTTGCCTTCTCTGCGTAGCACTCGAGTTAATTTCGCCGCCATCCGCCCTTTGTTGGCATCTCCCTCGACAATCAAAGCCATCAGAATCATGTAAACAGGGAAACAAGAGGGGTTAGATCCCAAATATGAAGCAAAGTCAATCCCTAAATTGAAGCCCTAGTAGGAATCAAGCAACAATCGAATTGAGACAGTGAACAAAAGGCAATAAGCTTAAAATCAGAGCTGAGATAAGAGTAAATGGGGAAGATATCTGGGATTCAAACTTGAAAACTAAGTATCTTTATAAACTATATAAACCCCCTTTGTAATTCCATGTAACACACACGATTCATACAAAGTTACACAAAATATATAGCATACGGATTATCAGAGATTAGCACTTGTAATTGTAGTTTTCAAAGGAATAAAGAAGCAAGCTTTCTCATAATTTCTTCTTCTTCGTTTGTTTATATTTTGAATTCAACTAAGGAAAGGGAAAGTTTTTATGTCAGTTTTATGTAGCACCGCCGCGAATTTTGTTTTGATGTAACTCCGACGAGGAAAAAGCTTGATTTGGGGTCGCCAAAATTTGGGAAAATGGGTGGTTTCTGGGAATTTTGCCGCTTGCAATGGTGGCTGACGCCGGTTGAAGGCAGCCGGCACAGCAAATGTTCATCGTGTTCTTCATTTCATGAAGAACACGAAGAATATTTCAGAGAATTTCGATGGAATCAGTTTTGATATGTTTTAATAAAAAAGGAAGAATATTTTTGTTTCTAATAAAGGATTTTTAAACCAACCCGAGACCCACCCCATACCCGCTTTTCAATCCGCGCCCTTCTTTCCCGGGCCATATACCACAGCCCTTCAGTTTTTAATCTTTTCAATTTCGTCCTTTTTTTCTAAATTGTCCACCAAATTTCACTCTTATTTCAGATTTAACCTTCACATTTTGTTTTCTTTCAATTCAACACCTAATTTTGATTTTCTATTTTAAAAATAACAGCAAAACATCCTTTTTCTTTATTTTAAGATTTAGCATTTATTTATTTGTTTATTTTAACTTAAATAATTAGTTGTTTCTTGTTTTCTTATGTAAATATGTGTATGTGTGTTAAAACCCTAGGGTTAGGTTCTTTGAAAGCTTTGAATAGAAACTTGTATGATGAAAATGTTCTTCATGTTTTGAAATAAAATACACTTTAAATATCATAACCTTAATAATTAAAACAAATTTAGACTTTTCTTTATGGTTTAATCACTAATTAAGACTCAATTAAAAGACTAACACACTTAATTTTCTTTTTGATTTGTTAAAAATTGAAAACTTAATTAATGCGGTGTCTTACCAAACGGGAATGACGGGTTAGCGCCAAGAGTGTTGGCAATGATTAAAGTTCATTTCCAGGTGATAAGGCCGTTAAAATAGATTTATATTCATTAAGTAGACAAATAAATTGAAATTTTGTGAACTTGCAAATTCCAGTTTTCTAAATACTTTTTGAAATCAATTAGGTTTGAATTTTTGGGCGTTGTGGGGGTACTACCCTTCCTCGCACGTAACCGACCCGAACTTGTTTTTCTTGTTTTCGTGAACCAAAATGTTGTATTGATAAATAAATTTTTTTATTAAAATAACCCTCGTTTTAAAAGTGATCCAATCACACTTTTTTCAAAAATATTGGTTGCGACTCTGTGTTTTTATAAAAGTTTTCCAAAATGTCAAGAGTCCTAAAAAGGGTTGCGACAAAAGGGACTTACTCCCGTAGTGATAAAAGGCAGCGGAGTGACAATAAACCTCCTTGGCCATCGAACAATATCTCCTATTCGAAAGGTAACTTCATGCCCAAACCCCCGACAATAGCTAGGCCTTCAACGCCTTCCAACTCTATTTTTAACCCAGGGAATTCAGACAGAGAGTCCCAAGCTCATATCTGGAAGTTTTGTCAGAACTATCATTCGAGCCAATGTAGGAAACAAACAAATTCTTGCTTCCAGTGTGGAGGGTTTGATCACTATGTTAGAGATTGCTTACAGAATCTGAATAAAGTGCCAGCTTGTGTGTTCTCAAACACAAATCCAGTGCATTCATCTCGGGGTAAAGGTCCGAAACAAGCCCAGTCTGGGAACTCTGGAAGAAATCGAGGCCAAGCCTCCTTCACCACACATCAGGCGTCTCGAGCCCTTGCTCGAGTAAATCATGTTCAGGGACAAGAAGAAGAAGAATCCCCTGATGTTATTGCAGGTACAATCAAATTATATGTTAATCCTGTCTATGCTTTATTTGACTCGGGTTCAACCCACTCCTTTATATGTTCCACCTTGATTGAAAGATTCAAATTAACCTTTGAACTCATTGAATGTAATCTTATTGTCACAAACCCCTTAGGGGACAGGTTAGATTATATGCCCCCAAATCAAATTATGTTCTTGCTGCTATGTCTGAGCCTAATGAGGCTTAGCCTACTTTAGAATCTATCTTAGCCTACTCGAGAGGTAGAATTCAAGATCGAAGTTTAACCCGGATCCAATCCTATGTCCATCACCCTTTATCGGATGGCCTCAGTTGAACTAAAGGAACTCCAGAAGCAGTTACAGGAGTTGCAAGATAAAGGCTTTATTAGGCCTAGTTCATCTCTTTGGGGAGCACTTGTAATGTTTGTCAAAAAGAAGGATGGATCGATGAGACTTTGCATCGACTATCGGTAACTAAATCAACTCGCCATCAAAAACAAGTATCCTTTGCTTAGAACTGAGGCCTTGTTTGATAAGCTTAAGAATGCTACCGTGTTATCAAAGATCAATCTTTGATTTGGATATTATCAGATGAAAGTTAGGGAGTTAGATGTATCAAAGATGACGTTCAAAACTCGATATGGTCATTTTAAATTCCTTGTGATGTCGTTCGGCTTAACCAATGCTCCTATTGCATTTATGGATCTTATGAACCGGGTCATCAAACCATTCTTGGATAAATTCGTAGCTTTTATTGATGATATACTCGTCTACTCCAAAAATAAGGACTAACATTTGAACAAGCTCCGAATCATCCTGCAAACTCTTCGAGATCACCGACTTTTTTCAAAACTCAGCAAATGCGAGTTTTGGCTATTAGAAGTATCTTTACTCGGTCACGTGATTTTCGTTGAAGGAGTCAAAGTAGATCATAAGAAAATTCAATCAATAGTTGATTGGTTGCCACCAAAGAATGTTCGAGAAGTTAGAAGTTTCCTGGGGTTAGCCGAATACTATCAGAGGTTCATTAAGGGATTCTCTACTTTAGTTGTAGCTTTGACAAAGCTACTCCGAAAGGATGAGGCATTCGTTTGGTTAGAAAGTCAACAGCAAAGCTTTGACCATTCGAAGCAAGTTCTTACTCACATTCCTATCCTAACACATCCCAAGTTGGGAAAAGGCTTGTAACACCCCTTACCCCGAGTTAATTGTAACATGGTTCAGAAGTATTACCAAGACATGACAAGGCAAGCAAGCAAGAAGAACTCATCCTACTAATGAGTTCCTTAACTAACAAATACTAATGAGTTCCTTAACTAACAAACAACATAACATACATTACTTAGCTAACAAGAAAGACCATTTGAATACATTACAAACCAAGCATGTGATCCATTTTAAACTTTCATTATCATTTACATTTTCATTACTAGGCATTCGATGACTTAGATATAATAGATGATCAAGTTCGAATACTTTACTTCAATTACAAGGCATGGTGATTCATTTGAAACTTAATTAGACATGGTAGACATCATAGTTCATTTCATTCAAGGCTAGATCTTAGACAATAATCATGTATCCTATTCGGCAATCAAGATAGTTCAATAGACATGTGCCATTCAAGCATTTACATTCCAATTATACATGGTACTTTATCAAGCAAGTTAGTCTACATATAGAGATCATCTTAATTAACAAGATATGCACAGAAACCATTGACATTTATACCATATTTTAAGTGTTTACATACCAAGCTTAAAGTCATATAATTAGTTACATGATAGGTCCCTCAAGAACGTGCTTATACAAAACATTCAAGATCTCAAAATGCATGATTCACTACTTCTATATACAAGACTAGTGCCACCTCCTAGGAGACTACAAAGATGTATGAGACCATACTTTGCTTCTTGCTTGTGAAGTTGCTTCAAGGACAAGGGTTCTAGCTTCCAAAACAAGCTTGTACTTAGTGAGGTAACTCCTAAAACTAGTCAAGTTTCATGTATGTATTGTCTTCAAGCAACTTAACCTAGCTAAGGCTTTCAAAAGAAGGATCAATAGATGGTTATAAGGTCATGTAGTTCTCATTTTGTGATTCAAACAAGCAAGCAAGTGAACATAGGCATAGATTTCTATTCGAACAAACAAAAAAGCAATAGGCATGATACACTATTCGATCAACCAAGAAGCAATAGGCATGATACACTATTTGATCAATCAAGAAGCAATAGGCATTGCATTCCATTCGATCATCAAGAAGCAATAAGCAAGGATTTCAATTCTAGCTTCAACATGGTAGGTTACCAAGATATCATGCTTAAGTAATAAGAAATCAATAGAATCATGTATTTTGTAACAAGTAACAATATTTTCAGGTTCACTTTAGTTTGTTTATTATCTTAGTACAATCCTTTACACAATCCTTGGTTATTAGTTTGCTAGGTATTCTAGTCTCCAACCAACTGTCACCACATTATGCACTGTAGTGCTGGTCAACCCTCATACTATCGCCAAAGACCACATACGTACTCTCCGTCTGGCGCCAATTAGGGGCCTTAGCCCTGGACCGCAGTCCACCCTTACACAAGAGCTCTTGACTCTAAGGTATGCCTTCCTACCTATACAACTAGTAACCAAGACTATCCAAGCTTACATTTCATGATTCAAGTTTACATATTCAAGATCAAGACAAGCAAGGCTTATTCAAGTCTTCATTCAAGCAAGATCATGGTAATCTCTTTCATGAAAGTGGTCCTTAGAGCCTTAGCTCATCATTCAACATTAGCAATTTCATGTATGCTAGCATTTCAAGTCCCAATTTTACAAGAACAAGTCAATCAATGTGCATTAATCATTAAGATTCAATGAACCAATTTACATGCTAGAATTTTGAACATGGATCAAGAACATTCAAACATAGATCAAACATTCAATTTAGCATCATACTTTCCCAATTTATCAAATCATACTCATGTATATTTATATATATGCATGATGCATCATGTTAAAATGACAACGAGGTTGGTTAGGACCTAGTCCTAACCCTATGGTTAGTTACACTCACAATACAATCCAAGAAAGCTAGCAACTGTCTTGTATAGATATTCCTTTGTTCTTAGACTTTGGATGATTTCCCTTTTCTCCTTCCACCAAGTTCACTCATTGCTCTAGCAAATTCATGATTAAACATTCTCATCAATATGTGTACACAAGACAATTCAACATGACAACAAGGTTATTTCAATACATATAGACATATACATACAATTCTGTCAACATTTCAATAAACAAGAGTATGCAGGATCTAATTATCCCAAACTTTACAAAACAGTCCAACAAAACTGTGTACAAAACAATTTCCAACTAGCTTAACTGCTGCTACCTAGCAGCTATTTCTATTTACAGTTTCCAGCATAGGACCCATTTTTCAGTTCTATTTTCACCTAATGAAATTAGATATACTACGGATCATGTTTTTAAAATTTTAACCCTAAGTTTGATCTATACAAATTTTGGTGAATTTTCAAAGCTACTGCCAAGAACAGAGCAATTATGGGCAGATTGCACCTATTCACATTTTAATTTCTTAAATTCATTTTAACCAATGTTTTGGCCCTATAATTCATTTCATATGCAATCCTAAACATGTTTAGTCAATGTTAATTCATTTTTCAAGGCAGCCAAAACAAAGTAACTTGATTACAAAGCTCAATTATGCATGTTTACACAATAGGTTCTTACTAAAACAGTTTCAATGCTATATGACTATGTTCATACTTTTATCTTTCATTTCCAGCATTGGTTGCTAACAATTTAGCTTGTTTAGCACCTTAATTACATTATCAAATCATGATCATGTCCAATTCATTAATTCCATAGCTCAATTATAAGTTCTAACCATTCAATTCTTATATCAACATCTAATTTCAAATTTCCAGCAACCTAGTTTTGTTACACCATTACTTACACATAATTCCCAGCATAATACCGCAACAATTCAACATGTAAGGCAACCTAACATGTCATCTAACAATTTTGAGATCGATTCAAACAATTATACATGATTCTATTACATGTTCATCAAATTTCCAGCATCTATACATTCGAATCACATTTTCATTTCAATTCAAACATGAATTTTACAAGAGAAAAAAGTAATTGCCTTACTCACTAAGCTATCTAGACTTAATTTCACTAAGCTATCTAGACTTAATTTGGAGCAAAATCAAGGTTGTAGGGAATGGATTCAAGCTTTCTCCCTCAAGCTTCCTTTCTCTCTTTTCTCACTTCTTCAATTCGCCATTGGTATAATGAAGAAGATGATGACAACATCTAATCCATGTTATTGGATTTGTGAAATGTCCAATATGACCCTTAATTTATCCTTAATATTAACTTAATCAAGGGAATTTAAGAGATGTAGGATTTTTAGCATGCATTCTTTAAACTTGCTAGAGTTTACAAATTGGTCACCTTAATTTGATCACTTTGTTCTTTCATTCTTTCAATTAGATCCTTTACTAATCAATTTAGCTTAAATTATAGGTTCAATTAACTTATCAATTAGATACTTATAGGCTATGATTTAGGGTGTTACAATTCTCCCCCCTTAAAATAAATTTGTCCTCGAATTTACCTGAATCGAATAGATGTGGATATATCTTCTTCATGATTTCTTCTATCCTGTGGTTTCTTCACAAGACCTGACAAGAGGAACGATCTTGTTCCTAAGCTTTCTTACTTCCCGATCAAGAATCTGGATAGGCTCATCTTCGTAGTACAAGTTAGGGTTCAACTCAACTTCTTTCGGTTCAAGGATATGGGATGGATCTGATCTGTATCTTCTGAGCATAGATACATGGAATACATTGTGGATTCTACTGAATTCTCTAGGAAGAGCTAATCGATAGGCCATCGGTCTAATTCTTTTAGTGATTTCGAATGGACCAATGAATCGTGGACTAAGTTTCCCTTTTCATCCAAATCGAAGGTTTCCTTCAATCGATCATGAATGATTTTCACTTGCTCTTTGGTTTCCTGAAGCAATTGAGGCCCTAGCACTTTGTTTTCCCCCAACTCAGACCAACATAAGGGAGTTCTGCACTTCCTCCCATATAAAGCTTCGAATGGTGCCATCTGAATAGATGCTTGATAGCTATTGTTGTAAGCAAACTCTACTAGGGGTAGAGATTTCTCCTAGTTCTTCCCGAACTCTATAACACAAGCACGAAACTTGTCTTCTAGTACTTGAATAATCCTTGCAGATTCTCCATCATAATGAGGATGGGAAGCTGTACTTAGATTTACTTTGGTCCCTAGAGGGTTCTGTAGAGACTTCCAAAATCGCGAAGCAAATATAGGATCAAGATCAGAGATGATAGCTGTAGGTAAACTGTGTAATTGAATCACTTCACGGATGTATAGCTCGGCTAAGGTATCCAAGCTCATGTTCATTCGAACAAGGATGAAATTAGTAGACTTTGTGAATTTATCAACAATCACGCATACAACATCATTATTTCTTGGAGTAGAAGAAAGACTAGTAATGAAGTCCATTGTTATCTGCTCCCATTTCCACTGAGGGAATTCAATTGGCTAAAGTAATCTAGTAGGAAATCGATGCTTGGTTTTGACTCTTTGACAAGTCAGGCACTTAGATACGAAGTCTGTGATAACCAAATTCATGCATGGCCACCAATATAGTGGTTTTAGGTCCTTGTACATCTTGACTGATCCAAGATGAATCGAGAAAGGGCTTTGGTGAGCTTCTTGTAACATCTCTTGCCTTAGCTCCTCATTGTTAGGAATGCACACTCTATCCTTGAAGTAGAGAAGCCCATTCGAGTTGAAGGAAAAATTAGAATTAGGCTTAGAAGCAAGCTTGGATATGATCTTCTGAAGATCTGGATCGATTTGTTGGAGTTCTTTAATTCTCGAGATAAAACTGGATTGAACTTGAAGTTCAAATATAAATTTTTGTCCTTTGGATAATCAAAAATGAGCATTGATAGCCGGAGTAGCTACAAAAGAATCAACAAGACCATTAGGGAAAATTTTCAAGTAGTTTCTTGCAAGACAAGATACATTTCGAATGGCTACTTGCAAGATAGGAACGGATTAATTTGAGTAGTTTTCTTACAAACTAAGAAAGACATAATTCAAATGAATTTATTTGCAAGCCTTAAGGTTTCAATTCGAATGGAGACTAGCAATGCAAGGAAGCTTTCGAAAGGTTACTTGCAGTTCAAGAAAGACTTAATTCGAATGGATTACTAACGGATTTAAGTGTAAAAGTTTACCCGAGTATGGTCTGCGACTAAGGGCATCAGTAACCACATTTGCTTTCCCCAGATGGTAGTCGATAACCAAATTATAGTCTTTAAGCAATTTTAGCCATCTTCTTTTTCTCAAATTCAAATTTTTTTGAGTCAGGAGATATTTACGACACTTGTGCTCTGTGAATAGGTTACATTTCTCCCCATACAAGTAATGTCTCCATATTTTGAGAGCAAACACGATAGCTGCCAATTCTAAATCGTCTGTTGGATAGTTTGACTTGTGTAGTTTAAGTTGCCATGAAGCATACGCAACCACTTTTCCATCTTGCATTAGAACACATCCTAGCCCTATATAAGATACATCACTGTAAACAGTGTACTCCTTGCCCGATTTTAGTTGGATAAGAACTGGAGCATGAGTTAGGGTTTGCTTAAGTTGATCGAAGCTTCGTTGTTAGCTTTTCGACCAAACAAAAGGTGTATCCTTTTGGGTTGGTTTGGTTAAGCTTGCGGCAATTGAAGAAAAACCCTTGACAAATCTTCGGTAATACCCGGCTAAACTGAGAAAACTTCAGACCTCACCAACATTCCTCGGAGGTCTCCAATCCAGGATGGATTGAATTTTCTTCGAGTCTACCTTAATTCCTTCTGCCGAGATGACATGGCCAAAAAAAGGGACTTCGTTTAGCAAGAAATAACATTTATAGAAATTTGCAAATAATTGACATTCTTGAAGAGTTTGCAATACGATTCTGAGATGTTCGGAGTGTTCTTCCTTGTTTTGGGAGTAAACTAGGATGTCATCAATGAAGACGACCACGAACTTGTTGAGATAGTGCTTAAACCTTGATTCATGAGATCCATGAAAGCAGTTGGAGCATTCGTTAACCCAAATGCCATTACGAGAAATTCACAGTGGCCATATCGAGTACGAAAGGCCGTTTTGGGTTCGTCTTCTTCCTTTACCCTATTTGATAGTATCATAATCGAAGGTCGATCTTAGAGAATACCGAAGCATCTTTGAGCTGATGGAAGAGATCTTCTATTTTAGGAAGATGATATCGATTCTTTATCGTAAGCTTATTCAATTGTCTGTAATCGATACAGAGTCTCATGGTCCCATCTTTCTTCTTGGAGTTAGGTCAGATGAAACCCTTGTCTTGTAGATCTTGGAGTTGCTTGTTGAGTTCTTTCAACTCAACAGGTGCCATTCGACATGGAGTGATGGACACCAGAGTTGTTTCAAGTGGAATTTCAATTTCGAGCACTACCTCTCTGATTGGAGGGAGACCAGGAAGTTCCTCGGGAAAAACATCAATAAATTCAAACACGATTGGCATACTAGGTAAGCCGAATTCAAATTCATCTTGTAATACCGTAGAAGCAAAGATTGAAGTTGGTTTTCTATCAATTAGGAGAATTGATTCCTTTCCTAAATCTCGGGATACAGTCTCCTATTTTGATAATCTACCTAGACCTCGTGTTTGCTTAACCAATCTAGTCCTAGCACTAGATCGAATTCACATGTTGGGAGTACATATAGATCAACATAAAAGGGTATGTTTCGAATGTACAAAGAGTATTCTTTACAAATTAGGCTTATGTTTGTAATCCCCCCTATTGGATTCGATACTACAAGGCTTTGTTTTACAATTTCAGACTTCAAGTTCAATTTGACAATTACAGATGAGCATGCAAAAGAATGTGTGGATCCCGAGTCTATTAAAGCATAAACAGGAGTTGAATTTAGCTTAAGGGTACCTGCTATGACATTGGGTGGTTCTTCATCTTCCAATCCTCGGATATGATAGATTCGAGTAAGGGCTCGAGATTCTTAGTGAGCAGGGGCATTCAAATGGTTCCCCTTGCCTCTCCCTTGATTTCCAGACTAGGCTTGCTTAGGACCCTTGTTTCGATTGGAGAGAGCTAAGCTAGCATTTCCAAGAGTTCAACTTGGAACTGTATTGGGATTCTGGGGACAACCGCGAATATAGTGATTTGAGGCTCCACATAAAAAACACAAGTTTTGTTGAGTTCTGTGTTGCCCGGTATGGTACTTCTGACAGAACTTGTAGGTAGAATACTAGAAAGCTTTACCAGAATTCCCAGTACTATCAACAGAGATGATCGGGGCTGAAGATTTGATTACCGATTGAGGTTTCAATATATAATTGCTCTTCTGGACATGAGTATGATTTGAAGAGTGATCTTTAAAGTGTTTAGCTTTCTTTGACTGCCAGTGTGGCTTGTCATCGTTTCTGGATCATTTATCTTTCCAGGAGTTTCCACTATTACGTTTCTCTGAGGCCTTCATCTTTGCCTCGGTTGCTATAACCCAATTCACCAAATTCTGGAAGTCGGTGATACCCAAGGCAGTAAAAATAGGACTTAATTCATCATTCAGTCCATCAATAAACATCCGACATTTATCAGCTCCAGTTTTGATATTTTTGACCCGTATTTGCAATACTTGTAGATGTCACTCACGTACTGTTCAATAGGTCGACCCTCTTGCTTGAGGTACAAGAAATCTTTCCGGTGCTCAGCCATATACTATTCATTGATATACTTCTTCCTAAATTCATCGAGGAAGAATTTCCATGTCACGACTTCTACAGGGGCAGTCAGTGTAGTAGTTTCCCACCAGCTTAAAGCTTCGTCTACCAACAAAGCTATGGCACATTCGAGCTTGTGCTTATCGGGACAGGCTAATTGCTTGGTAAGGGTTCGAGTAGTGGCTTCTAGCCAGTACTCAACTACTTCTAGGTTTGCTTCATCGGTGCCAGTGAAGGTATAAGCCCGATGTTGAGCCAGCTTGTCAATCGGGGCTCAGTTTGGCACAACAACAGTAGGAGCAATAGTATGATATTGTTTTAAAGAAAATACAAGATGATTGAACATCTCCTTCATACATAGAAGACATTCTTGCTTCACATGATTGATAGCAGGAGCTTCCTGTTGAGCAGCAGCTTGAGCTCGATGTTGAGCTTGTTGTTGAGGAGGATTCTGCTCCATCCTCACACTATCTCATTTATTCGAGAAGCCTTCAGGACTCTCATTATCCTGACTGAGTCTTGTTTCAGATATTCTATGTTTAAATAGAACAATTAAGGGTTCGGTTTAATAAGCAAGACACAAGCTATTCAATACAAGTCTCCTAGGTGGCACAAGTATCCTATATGATGCATGATAGCCCGGTTTAGTCAAAGAATCGACTAAACCTAAAGCTCTAATTACCAATAAATGTAACACCCCTTACCCCAGGTTAGTTGTAACCTAGTTCAGGAGTATTACCAAGACAAGGTAAGCAAGCAAGAAGAACTTATCCTATTAATGATTTCCTTAACTAACAAACAACATAACATACATTACTTAGATAACAAGAAGGACCATTTGAATACATTACAAACCAAGCATGTGATCCATTTTAAACTTTCAATATCATTACATTTTCATTACAACACATTCGATGACTTAGATATAATAGATGATCAAGTTTGAATACTTTACTTCAATTACAAGGCATGATGATTCATTTGAAACTTAATTAGACATGGTAGACATCATAGTTCATTTCATTCAAGGCTAAATCTTAGACAAGAATCATGTATCCTTTTCGACAATCAAGATTGGTTCACTAGAGATATGCCATTCAAGCATTTACATTTCAATTATACATGGTACTTGATCAAGCAAGTTAGTCTACATATAGAGTTCATCTCAGTTAACAAGATATGCGCAGCAACCATTGACATTTATACCAAATTTTAAGTGTTTACATACCAAGCTTAAAGTCAGATAATTAGTTACATGATAGGTCCATCAAGAACGTGCTTATACAAAACATTCAAGACCTCAAAATGCATGATTCACTACTTCTATATTCAAGACCAGTGCCACCTCCTAGGAGACTACAAAGATGTATGAGACCATACTCTGCTTCTTGCTTGTGAAGTTGCTTCAAGGATAAGGGTTCTAGGTTACAAAACAACCATGATCAAATGCTTTAACCTGTTCTTGGGGGAAGGATAGAAAACAAGAGTGATAAGTACAAAGCTTGTACTTAGTGAGGTAACTCCTAAAACTAGTCAAGTTTCACGTATGTATTGTCTTTAAGCAACTTAACCTAGCTAAGGCTTTCAAGAGAATGATCAATATATGGTTATAAGGTCATGTAGTTCTTATTTTGTGGTTCAAACAAGCAAGCAAGTGAACATAGGCATAGATTTCTATTCGAACAAACAAGAAAGCAATAGGCATGATACACTTTTCGATCAACCAAGAAGCAATAGGCATGATACACTATTTGATCAGTCAAGAAGCAATAGGCATGGCATTCCATTCGATCATCAAGAAGCAATAAGCAAGGATTTCAATTCTAGCTTTAACATGGTAGGTTACGAATATATCATACTTAAGTAACAAGAATTCAATAGAATCATGTCTTTTGTAACAAGTAACAAGATTTTCAGGTTCACTTTAGTTTGTTTATTATCTTAGTACAATCCTTGACAGAATCCTTGGTTCTTAGTTTGCTAGGTATTTGAGTCTCGAACCAACTATTGCCACATTATGCACCGTAGTGTTGGTCAACCCTTCTACTGTCGCCAAAGACCACATACGTGCTCTTCGTATGTCACCAATTAGGGGCCTTAGCCCTGGACCGTAGTCCACCCTTACAAAAGAGCTCTAGACACTAAGGCATGCCTTCCTACCTATACAACTAGTAACAAAGGCTATCCAAGCTTACATTTCATGTTTCAAGTTTACATATTCAAGATCAAGACAAGCAAGGCTTATTCAAGTGTTCATTAAACCAATATCATGGTAATATCTTTCATGGAAGAGGTCCTTAGACCATTAGAGCCTTAGCTCCTCATTCAACATTAGCAATTTCATGTATGCTAGCATTTTAAGTCTCAATTTTACAAGAACAAGTCATTAAATGTACATTAATTGTCAAGCTACAGTGAACCAATTTAGCATCATACTTCCCCAATTTATCAAGCCATACTCATGTATATTTATATAAATGCATGGTGCATCATGTAAAAATCCCAACAAGGTTGGTTAGGACCTAGTCCTAACCCTACGGTTTGTTACACTCACAATACAATCCAAGCAAGCTAGCAATTGTCTTGTATAGATATTCCTTTCTTCTTAGCCTTTTAATGATTTCCCTTTTCTCCTTCCACAAAGTTCACTCTTTGCTCTAGCAAATTCATGATTAAACATACTCATCAATATGTATACACAGGAAAATTCAACATGACAGCAAGGTTATTTCAATACATATAGACATATACATACAATTCTATCAACATTTCAATAAACAAGACTAGGCATGATCTAATTATCCCAAGCTGTTGCAAAATAGTCCAATAAAATTGTGTACAAAACAATTTCCAACTAGCTTAACATATGTGGCCTGGCAGCTATTTCTATGTATAGTTTCCAACATAGGACCCAGTTTTCAGTTCTGTTTTCACCGAATGAAAGTAGACATACTAAGGATTATATCATTAAAATTCCAGATCTAAATTTGATCTATACAAATTTTGGTGAATTTTCAAAGCTACTGCCCAGAATAGAGCAATTATGGGCAGATTGCACCTATTCACATTTTAATTCCTTAAATTCATTTTAACCAATGTTTTGGCCCTATAATTGATTTCATATGCAATCCTAAACATGTTTAGTCAATGTTAATTCATTTTTCAAGGCAGCCAAAATAGAGTAACTTGATTACAGAGCTCAATTCTGCATGTTTACACAATAGGTTCTTACTAAAACAGTTTCTATGCAATATGACTATGTTCATACTTTGATCTTTCATTTCTAGCATTGGTTGCTAACAATTTAGCTTGTTTAACACCATAATTACATTATCAAATCATGATCGTGTCCAATTCATTAATTCCATAGCTCAATTATAAGTTCTAACCATTCAATTCTTATATCAACATCTAATTTCAAATTTCCAGCAACCTAGTTTTGTTACACCATTCATTACGCATAATTTCCAGCATAATACCACAACAATTCAAAATGTAATGCAACCTAACATGTCATCTAACAATTTTGAGATCGATTCCAACAATTATACATGAGTCTATTACATGTTCATCACATATCCCGCATCGATACATTCAAATCACATTTCTATTTCAATTCAAACAGTTCAAACATGAATTTTACAAGAGAAACAAGTAATTACCTTACTCACTAAGCTATCTAGACTTAATTTGGAGCAAAATCAAGGTTGTAGGGCGTGGATTCAAGCTTTCTCCCTCAAGCTTCCTTTCTTTTTTTTCTCTCTTCTTCAATTTGGCATTGATATAATGAAGCAGATGATGACAACATCTAATCCATGTTATTGGATTTGTGAAATGTCCAATATGAAGCTTAATTTATCCTTAATATTAACTTAATCAAAGGCATTTAAGAGATGTAGGATTTTTAGCATGCATTCTTTAAACTTGCTAGAGTTTACAAATTGGCCACCTTAATTTGGTCACTTTGTTCTTTCATTCTTTCAATTAGATCCTTGACTAATCAATTTAGATTAAATTATAGGTTCAGTTAACCTATCAACTTAAGCAATTGGTTTTAATACTTCTAGGCTATGATTTAGGGTGTTACAAGGCTACACCGTCTTTAGTGATGCATCTCACTTGGGGCTTGGATGTGTTCTGATGCAAGACGAAAAGGTGGTAGCGTACGCCCCTCACCAATTGAAATCTCATGAGCTAAATTATCTGGCCCACGACCTTGAACTAGCTACGGTAGTTTTCGCCCTCAAGATCTAGATGCACTACCTGTTCGGTGAAATATGCTACTTATTCAGTGATAATAAAAGTCTCAAATATCTCTTATCTCAAAAAGACTTGAATCTTAGGAAAAGAAGATGGTTAGAAATGCTCAAAGACTGTGGCACGATCATTGATTACCACCCGAGAAAAGCAAACATAGTGGTTGACGCACTCAGCCGCCGACATTCAATTGGTGAGATCATGAGTGAATTATATTTAAATCTTGTTCATCCAAAGCCTTGAACCGGCTCATCTAAGAATGTTCCATTGATTTCTAGCCCCAATTACAATCACTGCACACTTTAAATTGCAGAGAGATTGAAAGCTCCTATTTGAACTTTAGGTCCAATCAGATTTAACCTCGAGGATCAGAACTCTGCAACAAACGGATCTCGAACTTTAGAAAATCTTGTGCAAACTTGAAGCTGAACATAATCCAGATTTCTCTTTGAAACCTAATGGGTTACTCTATTTTTGAAATAGAGTCTGTGTACCCAGTGATGAGGTCTTAAGGAGAGAAATACTTCAAGAAGCTCATTCTAGTCCCTTTTTGATTCATCCAGGATCAGTTAAAATGTATGAAGACTTAAAGGATTTGTACTGGTGGCCTGGAATGAAGTCAGCCATTACTGATTATATATGTAAATGCCTAACCAGCCATAAGGTTAAAGCAGAACATTGAGTACCTACGGGACTTTTACAACCCATCGATCTACCCCTATGGAAGTGGGATAGAATAACCATGGACTTTGTATGTGGTTTTCCTTTATCGCCAAAAAGAAATGATGTTGTGTTGGTGATTATGGATAGATTTTCTAAGTCAGCTCACTTCATACCTATTCAAATGAATACGAGCCTATACCAGTTAGCTGAGTTGTATATAAAAGAAGTAATCTGCTTGCACAAGGTACCCACCTCTATTATATCATACCGGGATCCTCGATTTGCCTCTAGATTCTAGAATTCTCTACAGAAGGCTTTTGGAACCAAGACAAACCTTAGTACAGCTTTCCATCCACAATCAGATGGACAATCCAAAAGAGTGATTCAAATCTTAGAAGACATGTTGTGAGCCTGTGTGATTGACCTGGGAAAGAGCTGGGAGAAATCCCTGCCTCTTATTGAAATCTCCTATAACAATAGTTACCAAACATCTATTCGAATGACTCATTTTGAAGCTCTGTATTGGAGGAAATGTAGAACTCCCTTATGTTGGTTCGAACTAGGTGAGAGTAAGGCCTTAGGACCCGAACTACTCTGAGAAATAGAGAAGCAAGTGCGTATTATCCACATCAGACTAAAAGAGGCCTTCGATAGACAAAAAGCCTACGCTTATTTAAAAAGAAGAGATATCCAATATGTCGTTGGTGACCGAGTGTTTATGAAGGTATCACCTTAGAAAAAGGTTTTCAAATATGGGGAAAAGGGAAAGCTTAGTCCTCGTTTTATATGACCATTCGAGATTACAAAAAAAATTGGTCCTGTGGCTTATCGCCTGGCACTTCCAAAGGAATTCGATAAGATCCACAATGTATTCCATGTATCTATGCTTAGAAGGTATTGTTCTGACCCTTCCCATGTATTCGAACTGTAAGAAGTAGAACTCAACGGGGATTTGTCTTACGAGGAAAAACCAATCCAAATACTCGATAGAGAGATCAAAAGGCTTCGTAATAAAATAATTCCTTTAGTTAAAGTGCTTTGGGGAAATCATAAAAGTGAAGAAGCTTCCTAGGAGCTGTTGCGCGTGTAGGTGTACTATAATTAATACGAAATTTGTGCAAGTATACACATCAAACAAGTAATATAGTGATGAATGAGTATCGTCTCCACAGGAATTGGAGGCCAAACTAGTTTAGCCAAAACACAAAAATAAGACAGTAAACAAATGTTGTAGCAATAAGAAACAATTGTTGAAATGCTATGGCAAAAAGAAACAGGTTTATAAATGTTGTGGAAAACAACTATAATGAAAACTAAGATAAAATAAGGTCACTTCAAACGTCCACTCACGTATATGAAACTCTATATGGGGATGACTAGCTGGACCTGCTACGGACCCTTATACTTATGCCTAATGAATGTCTAGAACTAACTTGCCTTCCTCATGCTCGACAGAGTTCACAAGATTGCTCCTAAAACTATCTCTAGCAAGAAACCTGGTAGAAGGGAATATTAAAGCAATACCTCTCGGCGTAAACACTTAACATGCAACTATCGATTAAAGATCTACTCCTTTTAGTCATTGAAACTCTATCATTTTCTCAAAGATGAGTTAGGATTTTACCTCTCAGCATCAAACCCCATTGTCCACTTTAGTCTTAGCCTAACTCTCCTGAATATTAATCTAACCAAAACCTAAACAAAGGCTAACTCTTGGAAGCTCTTACAAGTTTAGGGCAATAAAGAACAATGGACAAAGCATGAAATAAACAAGAAAACACCCAAACATCCATTAAAGCATCAAGCATAACAACCATAACGGGCCCAAGCCACTTAAAATATGTTCATGGCTGGGGAAATATCATCCATAATCATTCATTTAACACAACACATTCCAAGAAATGAAACGAAACAGCAAAGCAACTAAGAGAGAGAGAAACTCCTCAGCTATGTTGGATTGCCATGCACTGATGTAAGCTTACTGCTTCTCTCAAAGTCTAGCGAGAGCACCCCTTGGAGCTTCAACAATGGAGGATGCTTTGGTAGAGGAAGAAGAAGATGGAAGGAAGCCACCTCTTTCTTCTCTTTCTTAGCTCACTAATAACTTTTTTAGCTCCCCTTAAATGAGGGTATCTTACCCTTTATATAGTGGGGGCTCCTAGGGTTTTGTACCCTTAATTCCTAGGGAATATTCCTTTCACATGTGGGAATAAGGTTGGCTGGTAGGTACACGTGTAGGGCCACAATAAATATCTTCAGTCTGTTGTCCTCTAGTGCGCCCAGGAATGCTATCCAAAATGCTATGGCATTTATCCCTACATCACTCCTCATTTCCCTGCACACCACGACAGCAACCAAAACCCTCCAAAGCAACACTATTCTTGCAAATAATCAAAGACCACAAAACAGGAAACACCATATGCAACTACATGAGCTAAATGCATCAATATGCCATGAGATGTGATGAATTGGGCTTGATTTCATACAATAACTCAAGTAAAAAGGCATGAAAAGTTAACCTTTTGCAAGGTTAACACACCCCCAAACTTAAGCCATTGATTGTCCTCAAGCAATGAGTAGAAATAAGCAGAAAAATGCTAGAACATAAAATCAGTTCAAGATAATGCTATGGTAAAATTTCAGTCCTCATACAATTTTGCCTCAAACATGTTAGAGAAATATGAGATTTTAAGAACTTCTTTTACTTGAGGAGTGTCAGCTCATCAAAAATACCGTCCCTAACTCTAGATGAATATGGAGCAAACATCTCATATTGAGCTGGTAAGTAGAGTCATCCTATGACAACTATCATTCACTCATATGATGTTGCTACCATTTATTTTAAGCATAGTAACTAGACACTAAAACACATAGAGGAGTGTCCCTCTTTAGCTATGCTTTTGCATTTATTTATATTTTAACACAAACAACAAGGGAGCTAATTAAGCCTTTAAGGTTTCATTTTTATCTCATGCTCAACCTATATTCAAACTAAGGCATCCAAGAGTTCTTTTCACAAAAAATAATCTAACAATTATAAGCATACGGAGCATGCAATCAAGTAGCAAAACATCATAAAAAAAATCAGGTCCTATAGGCAATCTCACAAGTTAAAACCATTCAATCAATTCCAAGCCATAGTAATCAATTTCTTATCATCGGACATCATCAAATTATTCATACAACTATCTTTAAACCAATCAAAATGCTATAGCAAAGTTCTGCTTATCATTACATGCTAATGCAAATGATTAACTATGAACACTAACACCCCCAAACTTGAAAGATGCAGTGTCCTCAATGCATAAAAAATGAAATGAACTAAACTATAATGCAAATGCAAATGAAAATACAGGTTACCTCTTAAAACTCTACTTTGGTGTCGTCGTCTTGGTGGTTTTGTGCTTGATTTTTTGTTTCTTTTACAGTGCTGCGGTGGGCTCCTCAGCCTCATCAAGCTGGGTAGGATGGTTTTTTCGGTCCTCCTGGGTAAGATGGTCATCGAGAACTTCATCATTAGCAGCATCAGATTGGGTGTTCCATGCACGTCCAGCAGTGCGTTTAAGGTGAGTCCTTGCTTTTCTTGAGGCATTTAGGGCTGGCTTAGATGGCGGTGCAAGAACTTCTTCAGCTGGTTCTTCTTCTTCACTATTGATAGGGATAGGCTCTTCGATGATCGATTTCGGTGGTGGCGGGGTACTTTGCGGAGCTTTTCCTTTTTGTTGCCTTGTTGTCCAAGGGCTATGTCTGACATTAGTAGTGGTAGACTTCTCTAGAGCTGGAGTGGTGGTTGGGGATGGTTCTCTTGTTAGAATAGGTGGTGGGTGCTTCGGTGTAGATAGTTTCTGAACCGGCAGAGCTTGCGTCGTAGGTTAGGTTGTCTTGGGGTTAATCAAATCATTGGGGAGAGGCAAGAAGTCAATCTCCATATGGGGAAACATTTTCTTGAAGTAAGAATTGATGGTTGCGTCCCTCTCTTGAACATACTTGAAGTAAGTGGTCATGTTGGCCTCCATGTCAGCCATGTCCACTTGCAAGTGCTTAGAGGAGGCTACAAGGGAAGCTATCCTTGCTACAACAATAGTGCGTACTCCCCCTTCCAGCGTTTCTGCTAGAGCATTCTCGTTAAATCCCCTCAATCCCCGTAATTTGGTCTAGTGTAAGGGCATTATTGCTCTTTATTATCTCATCCATCTCTTGGCCTTGGAAGACTCTCTTTTTACGATATAGAGCTATGATCAGGTTCGGAAAAATGAGAGGGCTTGACTTCCTCTTTGCACAAGCGTATACTTCCTCATGATAAGTTTCCCTACATCAATTTGCTGATCGTTAAGGATGGAGTGTAGCAGTAGTAACCTTGTGATGTGGACCATGTCAGTATGTGAGGTTGGCATCAAATGAGTCCTGAGGTAGTGATTCCAAACAATAGCCTTTGGTTTGAGGCGTCCTCGCTCGATGGCCCTACTTTGTGGGTCTAACTTAGTCTCGACAAAACAGAGGTCTTCCAACACTTGTGGGTCTGGGCATCTAAAGATTCAGCAAAGAAGGAATGGTGGTCCATGAAGTTCTGCAGCCCGTAGAACTTGATGATGGCATTGGTGGTGAACTTGACCTGGTCCCCTCGCACATAAATTGTAGATTGTGTAGGGCTCGTTAGATGCTCTCGGACCAGGGTGATGGAGATGTCGCCGCTAGGGTGTTGGACAAAAGTCTTCCAGCCATGCTTGGCAATGTCATCCAGAATATCTTAGTCAAAGCCTCCTTCCCCTTCTAATGGAGCTTTAAAGCCTTGCTCCGGGTAAACCATTCGATCTTTCATCAGTTGGAACCGCTCTTTAGCACCATCATCAAAGAATCACTTAATTTCCACAATTGGTTGGGCTTGGGCGCTGCTACTTGCTACGGTGACATTCTTCACGCGGGCCATGTCTTTGAAGTTGTGGGAGGTTTGCCAGAGAGCTTATGTTTCTTTTTGGGATGATGTTGAAGAGTTGTAGTAAGAAAGATGAAAAAGGTAAAGGGACAAGTGATTAAAGGTGGAGAAGATGAAGTGAAGGGGAGTTGAAGTGTAACTGCTACACGTTATGGGATAGAGAAGGTGTTGATGACAGCTTTGATGTTTGGGGAAGAGAAGAGATAGTATAGGCTTTTGATGAAAAGTAGGAGAAAGAAGAGAGAGAGTAATCATGAACTAGGGTTTTTGTATTTTTAATATTTTAAAAGGAAAATAACATCCCTCATTTTTTGCCCTTTTAATGTCGCCCCCGAAAAAGTCAAGAAAAATATATTTTGTATCTTCCTTAAAGTGGCAATGGACAAAAGCATCCCTTAATGCAAAAGTTGCGCTATCCCTATAAGCAACCCTAACCTGCCACCTGAGTCCTTGGGCTGAAGTCTTCCAAAACAAAGCTGAGAAAAGATAGAGATTCGAAATTAAATAAACTAGCAAGGGACAAAAGGCAAAGCTAAATAAAAGAATGAAAAATATCGTTATTTATAAACATCAAAAACTTGAAATGCTATAGCAAAATAAAGAAAGAGGGAGATTGTGAAATTCTTATGGATTGTGGAGAAGCTTGTCCAACCTATCTCGCATGAGCTCCGTTGTACATCTTCAGCCTCAGTCCATTCACTTTGAAAAGCATGGTCATCATCTAGCTTTTTGATTTCAATAGCTCCATGAGGATAGTCCTTGTACACACAAAAGGACCTGATGTAACATCCTCAACCCAGCTTAGAAGAAAACTAGAGTCTAAGATGTTACTTCAAAGGAAAACAAAATGACACTACTAAAACCTTGAGACATTTCTTGCCGAAAAAGCAAGCCAATTTTTTTTCATGACTTTATAACAAGCAAGATAGTTTAATCAAAATTTTCATACCGAGGAAAAACAATATCTCAATTAGATTAATTATCAATCATATAAGTGGGTATGCATTACCCTTAGGAGTTGTAACAATTATTAACCCCTTTAACACACTAGTACCTTCACAAGCATACACCAATACAAGATACTAATCTTATGATATTTCAATTTATAGCTTTGTTTTAGCTTAAAGGCCAACGGAAATTGCAACTTAATGAATCATTACCTTATTCGATACAATAGTGATTAGACTCTAGTCTTATGCCTTGCCCATACTTTGTTTGTTGACCTTTCCTTTAAGACACTTTCCATTCATCAAGCTACTCGGCTTAGAAACTATTCAACAACCATTCGAAAGTTTCCATTGAAAGTTAACAGTTATAACTCATCATAGGGTACAAGTATTCCTTAAGCCAATTGTATCACATACAAACATGAGCCATTTTATCTTTTCTTTATTAAAGATTAAACACTTTTCCATGGGACGTAAACCCAACTTAAAACTTCAATACATCACTGATTGATCCACCATGATTTGCACCATAAGATCTCAAATAAACAACAAACATTCAAAAGCATATCCATAACATCAACTCATCAATAAAACATTATTTCAGCCTCTACTTTCTCAATTTAGAAGTAATCAATCAAACAGGTTATTAGAACTAAAACTTCCTACCTATATATATATAGGATATTTGGAGCACTACAATTCATGGGATTTAATACAAACATCAATTATACTTTATGTCAGCATTTTAGTCTAATCTCCTATTTCAAAACATGACTTATTAACCAAATCTTTAGAAACATGACTTTACAAGACATAAACTACTCATTCGAATGTTTCAAGCAAGCTTTTTGTCTTGGAATATCAATATTGATTACAAAATTATAGGCCGTACACATTGTTCAAAAATAAAGAAATACACTGAGAATATGTCTTCCAAGCAATGTGCCTCCATTCTTGAAGTGAACTATATAAGGAGGGTTCTAAAGCTACTTGATTTTTGAATACAAACTTGTAACTTAAATACAATCGAACAGATAAGCTTTAAACAACCTGCAGTGCATGAGAACAATGCGTTAGGCTTATATAGCCTGGGTGAGGTAGTGACATTAACTATAGATAAGGTATTTAACACATGAATTCAATGAAATACATATTCATATACATAAGTAGGTTAGCATTTGTTAACAGGGTCTTAATTTACTTTGCAATATTTAGAGTATTAGAAAGCTTCTTCAAGCATCTTTACCATTATATTTATCTTAATTAAGATCAATTTACCATATTTAAGTCTCCTTCATACTTGATAGATGCTCGATAGCCTTTGTATTCTTTAATATCTTATCAATTGTTTGTCAATATATCAATTGTTTGTTTGTTACCTTATTCAATCTGTATTTATTCTATTCTTGAATAACTTCACTTGCTCACCAAGAGCCATTCATCACATTTGCCCATCTTGAGCTAATAATCATTTCATAGCAATTCATGTCTTTCATTGTATTCATTTGTCTTTAGGTCATACATTCCATATCTTTTATCAGTTCGCCTTGGATTACCATTGGATACGATTAACATTGATCCGTGTTTTGACCATATAGGTCCAAGCGATAATTAGCTCAAGCACAAAGCAATGGCTAATATCAAAACATAACAATCCTATCTCCACATCTATCCAACCAAACTGTCACCAAACTCAGTACAACTCCCTCATTACCTCCTACTATCGCCAATATACATATAACATATAATGGGGCATCCCTCGAGCCGTAGCTCATGGACCGTAGTCTCAATAATACCACGTATCTTAGCAATGAATCCAAGGACTTTCATTGTGGGCATCTTACGTGTTTTATCTTATCTTTGACATTTTTGAAGTATCTTATTGTGCAAGTAATCTTGCTTGTTATTCAATTTATGTCTTTTAATCTTGCATCAAGCTTTGATTCTCTTTGACTTGTGAGTTGTACGTTGTTACACTTTATACACATTTAACCTTAAGTTCCATGTCATCATTCGATCTAGGGTTAGCTTCCTTGCTCAATTTTGCAATAATATAACCAAACACAATCATGGCAAACATAAATACTTATATAATGCATCACCAACTTGTATGCAAGAATGCCTTGCTATAATTGTATGCCTTTCCCAAAATTTGATCTAATTGAGCTTTATGCATAATGTACATGAATTGTGGAATCAACAAATAACTATACAATAAAGATGATAGCTTCGGAATGACACCATGTCACCAGGACAAACACAACTACACTCGCCTTATATTCCAATGTTATGGAATACCTGATCCACTAAACACAATCTACTTCCTTCATTACCCATCCATATTTAAGGTGTGTACCTCGAAACAATTAACCAAACTATTAAAACTAATTCAATCAAATATACATGTATAAAAATCAATCATTAACAATTATATATATGCATATCCCCCATAACAGTCTAACTCAAGCATATGCACACAATTAAGCATCCAAAACAGTATATGCTTTCTCCAAATCATTCAAACCGAACAACTTAATCTTATATACATAACTTCATGTTTTAACAGCCCCTATATGATCATGTATAGGAAGAGCAACACATATACACATTTTAACATTATCAAAGCAGTCCCCCTACATTCATGTTTTCCATGATATTTTCTAGTATCTTATATGGTTGCTGCTGCCGGGCAAACTGCATATCCCTCAGTCAAAATTTCATAACTTCCATTCCGTACATCGGAATTTCAAACCGTTTACATCGTTATAAAGATGACTCGACTAGCTCTCTAACCATATAGGCCTTGCAGTTTTACTCCTTATGAATTAGTACAGATTTTAATCTAAAGACACACCTAATTCTGCACCAGACAATTTACACTGTCTTTGAACAATTGTCTCTACAAGCTGTTGTAAAACTCGAAATTTAGTTTCGCTTGTTTTAATCAAAACTAGACATGACTAGCTTTTCAGCCATAAAAATTAAAGGTTCTAATTCAATCCGTACAATTTATAGCAAAATTTCAAAGTTACCTCTAATGAAGATTTCTAAATCAGTTTTAATCTCCTCTGATTTTAACTCACTAAAACAGCCTTTTAAACATCATAATTCAGTCCCCTATTTTATACAAACAATCTTAACAACCCATAATTGATATCACAGCCACAACAATTCCTTTTATGATTGTATAACAGTTTATAATTTTCAAATCTTGAATTACATACCAAATCAGTTCCATTTTCCTATATAGCTTCATATAGATTTTTAAGCTTATCCAAGTCATCTAATGCACTTCTAAATTGTATCAAGCAACATTTTAACATGTATACACTTAATCACTAAAACAGCCCACTAGGTGATCATACGAATGCAAAACAGAACAACCTTCACATAAGCTTTTAAACATTCATCAAAACAGTCTACCAAATTTACACTCATGACAATTTAATCTATTTCGTTTGCTTGCATAATCTTTTACATAAATTCAGCCCCCTTTTAATGTGTGCTCACATTCATGCTTAAGACAGCCCCTTTACATGTATATATTCCAAATTCAGATGCAATATAACTACTATAATGCATGTGTATCCACTTAAAACAATTTCAACTACATTCAAGATCATTCAAATGGTTTATCATATTGTTGATAGTCACATTTACTCCAACCAAACATATACTTTCACACACAATTTAATTCATCAATGATCTTACTACTTAAAGCAATCTCTTTTGCATTCGTTTATTCAAAACAACCCCTATCATGTTATTATCTAGGTAAAAACAACTTAAAATTCATGTACATTCATGTTCATATCTCAAACAGCCCAATAAGGGTCATATTCTAACAAAATAACTTCAGTTTCATGATTACAAACATTAATGTATCGAAATAGTTTCCATGTTTTTATATAGATTCAAGGCTGCCCTAATATTATCTTGTACTCTTTAATAAACCACTGCAGTCCAATTTATACTTATCTAACACAAAACAATCCTTCTAATTAACCAAATAATTTTCCCCTTGTTTCAATAAATCAAAATCAGTATTTAAGTACTCAAACAATCCTTATCATTGCTACTTATTTTCAAAACTGTTCACTGTAGCGAAGGTCTCGCTAAATAAAAACGATAATATTTTTTGAAATGTTTTTTTTTCAAAAGTGTTTGTGATATTTAAAAATATTTATTCCGCAGGGTTTACAAAAAAACCTCATAAAATGGAGTCGCCACCGGCCACTTAGGTAGGCCGGACACCACAAAACCAGAGATTCAAAAAGACAGGGTTCGGGAGTCGGTTACGGATGGGGAAGGATTAGCACCCCCACACCGCCCAAAAAATTGGTACTTTAATAATTACCGCTTTATTAATATTGGATTTTCCGGATTAAAGTGACGATTATTTTAAATTTCGGTCATAATTGCGAATATATTTTAAGGGTCCCGTTATCCGAGAATAAACGCCCAACCACTATCACTACGCTTGATACTGGCCCCATTTACGCTCGGATAAAAAGACACCGCATTAACAATTTATATCTCGATATGCAATCTTAGTGGCAAAAATATAAAACATGGCAAAATATTTAAATACAATAAATATTGACATAATGTAATACTAATCTAACATAAAATGCTAAACTAAAACATACATATATACATATTAATCTAACTCATAAATAAAAACATATCTAGCATAAACAAAATACTAATATTCATAAATATTAATTTAACACATAAATAAAAACAAACTCAACATAAATAAAATACTATTCTAAAACATACATAAATAAATATTAATATAACTCATAAATAAAAACATATCTAACATAATAAAATATTAATATACAACACAAATTTATAACATATTAAATATTAATCTAAAACATAAATATACAAAATAAAAAATAAGACTAAAATTTTAAGATAACTGATACTTCATTAAATTATAAAAATTACAACACTAATAAAAAAGGGAAGAAAATATACCTAACTAGGAGCTCAAACGAGCGAACTCCATTTGAGATCTACCGCGACCCCTCAAAAATTTAACTAGATCGGACCTAAAATAGGACCCCGATCGAATGTTGGATCGAACCAACTGGGGTTGAGGGCACTGCCCCCAACCCCGGCCAGCCTTGCGGCCGGCCATGCCCCTATGAATTGATGGCAATTTGAATTGCCAATTTCTCTTCAATTTTGGGCGTCCATTTCCCTTCAATTGGGGTGCCTATTTATAGGCAAATGTGATGGAAAATTGGGTGACGTGGAGCACCCTGCTCCACGCAAATTTCCTTTTTTTTGATTTTTTTTTTATATATATAATTTTACTATTATAATAACACTAATAACACTAAAACCCGGTCAAAAATGAGTGATTACAGTTGCCCCTCTTTGCTTGTTCTTGTGAAACGAGGGCAAAGCAAAGATCAAAAGCACTCATTTTTATTAGACTTTCCTGTTTGGTTTGTAGCCTTGGAAAAGCGAATTTTTTTGGACATCTCCGCTCTTCCTTGGCTGAATCTTCAGGCTCGTAAGTTCTTCCTATATAGAGCTTCGTCACCTTCCGATCTTGGAGTTTTATCAGACTTCCCTGTTTGTAGCTTTGGAAAAACGAATTTTTTAGACATCTCCGTTCTTCCTTGGCTGAATCTTCGGGCTCGTAAGTTCTTCCTATATAGAGCTTCGTCACCTTCCGATCTTGGAGCTACAGGCTCTTTCGACATTGAACCCTTCGCTCTGATTTTTAGCTTTGGAAAAACGAATTCTTTTGGACATTTCCGCTCTTCCTTGGCCGAATCTTCAGGCTTGTAAGTTCTTCCTATATAGAACTTCGTCACCTTCCGATCTTGGAGCTACAGGCTCTTTCGACATTGAACCATTCGCTCTGATTTTTAGCTTTGGAAAAACGAATTCTTTTGGACATTCCCGTTCTTCCTTGGCCGAATCTTCAGGCTCGTAAGTTCTTCCTATATAGAACTTCGTCACCTTCCGATCTTGGAGCTACAGGCTCTTTCGACATTGAACCCTTCGCTCTGATTTTTAGCTTTGGAAAAACGAATTCTTTTGGACATTTCCGCTCTTCCTTGGCCGAATCTTCAGGCTCGTAAGCTCTTCCTATATAGAACTCCATCTATATTGTTTGTGCAGAAGAATTCCAATCTGGTGGTGGAAGGATAATAGACATCCTCAGGTGAAATTAGCACTGCCCATATCCCATGTCCGAGGGCGTTGGAGGCTCCATCGAAGTAAAGTTTCCATGACTTATCATTTGAAATCTCTTATTCGGTTGTAATGCACATCAAGTCTTCGTCTGGGAAACTAAATTTCAATGTCTCATAGTCATCTGAAGCACGACTAGCTAGGAAATCCGCTACGGCACTCCCCTTTATGGCTTTTTGATTAACATATACGATGTCGAATTCGGATAAGAGCATCTGCCATCGAGCCATCCTTCCCGTTAGTGCTGGCGCTTCCATTAGGAACTTTAATGGGTCTAGCTTGGATATCAACCAGGTAGTATGGTACAACATGTACTGTTTGAGCCGCTTGGTAGCCCAAACTAGAGCACAACACAACTTCTGCACTGGCGGGTACCGTGTTTCGCAATCATTGAATTTCCTGCTTAGGTAGTAGATGGCCTGCTCCTTCTTTCTTGACTCATCGTGTTGCCCCAGCACATATCCCATTGAATTCTCGAAGACTGTTTAGTGGTCGACCAGGCACTGGTGCGACTAAAATTGGAGCATTTGTCAGGTACTTTTTGTGCGAAAGGCTTTCTTGTCTTTAGAGTTATCACCCGCCATCATAAATGATCGTCTGGTTCTTATATTATTCTTATATGAACCCTTGTCATCTTCTTGGCTTGGCGTTGCCCCATTCAACCACGGGCTCCCTTTGCTTTGAATTTTTCCGCCCATCCTATAGAGCCTTGATCTATTTCTAGTCACGGGGTGAGCCAAGATGCTTCCATCCCTTGAACTCTTCCTTGATTTTTTCGAGCATTTTGATGGGAACTAACTTTCGGTCCCTATGATTTAAATCTCATCATCATTCATTTTTAAAGTAAAGTAAAAGGCAATTTACTTGTGTATATTTCAAAAAATAATGATTGTTTGAAAAGATAATGATCATTTCGAAAATCACAACTTGGACATTTTGAAAACATTGTTTTGGAACAAATGGTAAACATCATAACTTTGGGAGAAAATGTCAAACCTTTTAAAACATGTTTGCCCCCGAAATATCAAACACCATAGCGCATCTGTTTCAAGTTGCCAGAGACCAACTCTAATGAAGCGCATATTTAGAAGATCTTGACCATTGTGGAGATATATGCCAATGCATAGTTTCTTCTGGTCTAATAGGCTTTTGAGAGGAACAACCCTACCTAGTTTCTACCCCGTTTAAGGTGGCTCTCTTAATCTCATTATCTCACCATGCCCCATCCTTCCCTCATTTGGGTGTCGATCAAGCACTTCGAAGTTTGACGTTCCTTGAAGAAAAGTTAACCCTTATAGGCGGAATGAAATCTGAAGACATTTTCATTCAACTTGGATATCTATGGATGACCAGAATGGTCTTTGGGGCTTGCAATGTAGGCCTTTGGTTTATGGTTAAGTGAAACAGTATTTGTACTTGTGTAACTTGGATATGCCCATTATTCCTTCCTTCCTTTCTTTTGGATCACTCTAGACTGCCCGTTTTCGGGTTTTCACCCTAGAGTTCATTTCCTTTCTTTTTTTATTGTATGATGCCTTGCATTCTGGCTATATACTGATGTTCGTCTTCTGTCCAAGAATGTTTGATCCTCCAGAACTCATCGGAACTGAGATTTCTTGAAGGACTACGAATACATTTCTGGGAATTCTTGTGATTGGCACGCCCAGATGAAATGTTATTTTTCTCTCTTTTTTCTTTTTCACTTTTTCTCTTGGATCGCTCTAGACTGCCCATTTTTGGGTTTTCACCCTATAGGTCACTTCCTTCTTTTGTACCTTCGGATCAATGTATTTTGGCTGGATATTGATGCCAGCAGGCTCAGGTAGACTACTCTTTTTCTTCATTTTCAGGATCACTCTAGACTGCCCATTTTTGGGTTTTCACCCTAGAGGTCATTTCCTTTTTCAAAATTGGCGATCTTCGGGCCGACTTGTCTTGACTTGGCTTCAATTCGAGCTTCTATACTAATTTTCAAAACTGATGTTTACTTGAAATGTGGATTCCTTACATCTCTTGCTCATAGTTGAAGTCTCGTTCTTGTATTGTTTGATCTGTGTGTGAAGCATAGACTGTATTCTTTCTTTCTTTCTTTTTCTTCTTTTTTTTAGACTGTTCACTCTGGGTTTTTAGCATTGAATTTCTTTCTTCTTATTCGAGTCTATGAATGTATCCTCGAATCAACACGGATCAATATTGGTATTGATGCGATCTTCCGCTTCGGAGTTAATTGCCTCTCTCGCAGCTCTTCCGATATTTACTCGATCTGGATTGCTTGACCTTCCGATTACCATTTATCTTCTTTTGGTTTTTCATTTGGACATATCCATGTTTTCAACCACTTTCTTCGATGATTTTTCTGATCTTCGTACCCAATAACTGTATGGTCTCATCTGTGTCTTACGGTAAAGTAAAAGAACACCATTCGTTGACATATTCACAAATGTCCCGAGAATGCCTTGAGGGGGTAGAGGTTTAGGGTCAACTTTCGTTTCAAGGATCTTAAACAACAAGTGCACGAGAAGATAAATTCTTAAAATGGGAATTGCCCATTGTCTAAACACTCGCTTTTGTTCCTCTGTTGGCCTAAGTAAACTAGCAGATACTCACATTTACAGTATCACCACAACATTCAATCTCTTCTAAATATATGCAACTTAGAGTTGATCTTTGGGTTTGAAACAAATGTACTGTTGCATTCAAAATTCGAGGACCTGGTATAGAAATGATATATACATATGTCCATTCAAAAATGTGTGTATATGCATATGGAAAACTACCCCATAAAAATGAAATGTTTAAAGAATCAAGAATGTAAATATGTTTTTCTAAATGGAAATGTGATTTTTAATTCTAATAAACAATGATTTTTTTTTTGAGAATTTCTTTGTGAAATGATGAGAAAACCGTAGGGACCTTTGGATTATCTCTAGGGTGCTAACTCATTCTGCCCCTTCCAAGGTAGTGTAGGCTTGCCTCTTCTCTTGTTTTTCCACCGCTGGATGACCATTTTGTCACGACTCCCTTATCGACCAGCTTCTTAATTTTTTAACGACCCCAAATTTCTTAGTATCATGCCCAGTGCCTCAATGTTTTGAAAGTGATACACATTTATCTCTTTGTTTCCTTTTGCTCCTAGGCAGGTCTGGTCTTTAAACTAAGGTCCCGGAGTGCATGTTTGTTTCTCGCTCGATTGTCATTAAGTCCTCAAAGCTGACCTTCATTTTTTCTCGAGCATATTATTAAAGAATAAATATAAAAGATGGCATAGAAGTCAATTTCCTCTTCATCTACGGGGGTTGCCCTTGGGTCACTAAACACAGACACCTCAAAGCACATTCCTTGAAGCTTTCATCAGGTTTCATCTTCGTACCCTAGAGATACCGACGACTTAGTGCTAGGTCCAAGCACATCATCATATCACGGTAGGTCCTGCTAGACTGTCGGGAAGTAGTCCTTCATCTTTTGCGAGAATATGGCGCGTGAATCTTGAGGCATCTTGTTCCATCATCATGTGCAAATCGAGAATCTCGGAATTCAAGGAACGACCAACCCAGGGTTCAAACAGAGTTTTCTTGCATTAAAGACATCAAACTTCTTTTTTTCTTTTTTTCCTCGAGCCCATCTTTTAACCGCTCGGCTCTGGATTTTTAAGTGTCTTCAATTCATGATAAAACTCTAATTGTTCTTTGGATTACCCCTCAAAAATTTTATGCAAGGTGTAAAATATGTCATGATTGTACAATGTAATGCAATGCAATGCAATGCAATGCATGAATGCAAATGCGGTGTTGATTCTCGAACAGTCCTTAAAAGACTTTCAATCAATAGAAAAATGTCAGTTGCAAGAAACTAATAATGAATTACGGTGTGATTAGCTTCCTTCTGGAGATCTTGACTTCGGGAAGCAAAACATGTGCTCCATGTCTCGACGTCGTCTTCAGGATGATGGATGACTTCGTCTTCTTTTCTTATTCTATTTTATGGACTTGTGACGTCATGATCTTTATTTTTGTGGCTTCTAAAAATGACATCAACAAGTGCAGGCATAATGCAGATAAGATCTTTTTTTGGGTGCAAACGAATAATACATCTAAACAGGGATGGATTCTATCGGTCCTAAGGGAGTACTTTAAAAAAAAATTTATGGTTTAAATTAAAATTCTCAAAGATCATTTGGTTTAAAAATTTCCCTATTTTTATTATCAAAAATTTGAACTTACTTAAAAATGAAACTTTTAGGTTTCTTTTTATTATTATTATTCTTCTGAAAGTTTTATGAGAGAAGAAGTTTCAAAGCAAAATAATAATATTTTTAATTTTTTTTGAGTTAAATTAAAATCTGAGAATTTAAAAATGGTCAAATCTGAAGATTTAAAATTGGGGTTCTGCGGTCCTGATTGAATCTTCTGCATCGCACGTGCCTTATTGTCGTACCGTCTTCTTTCGCGATTGGTTTTTGCTCGCCTAACTTGATATCTTTGTAATATTATCGTTCCGGCAAAGCGCAGACTTTTTCTATTTTGAAAGCCTTTTAATGAACTGTTCTTGAATCAACACCATGTCATGATATGCAACATGAATGCAAATAAAGGCGTTGATTCATTTGGTAATCACCCTTTCGAACGACTTTCATGGGAATTAAAGGGTCCAGTTACAAAAAAATCCATATTACAAAATGAGTCCCTATTACAAAAAGAGTCTATTACAAAGTCTTAATTACAAAATAAAGTTCTACACATAATCCCTAGCTCTACCTCCTAGCTCCTTGACAGCTCTGAGCAACTTGATAAACCTTGGTGTTTCTTCCATGTTCGGGGTTACGAAAGGTCGGAGAGTCGTGGCTTCGGTAGCTAAGTCATTCACACACCTTTTAGCTCGTTGTATGTCCACCATTAGGTCTCGTGTGTATACTTTGGCACTACACGCTCGTTCGGCAAATTGTTACGTCGGATCTATTGAGTAATCTCTGACCGATGTCACGCGACTGGATCGATCTTTGTCTTTCCTAAGACACCTTTTTTCCATGATGAAAGATTTTCTAATCGGGCAAACCACTTGAATCAACGCCTCTATGTAATGTGGATGCAATGATAATGCAACAAAAATATGTGTAAAAATAAAATAAAAAAAAAAGAAATGAGTTAGTACCGGATAAAAATAATAAATACATAAATAAAATGACAAATTAAATAAGGTAAATAAACAAAACGACCCTATTTATCTAATCCAAAACACCTAAGGTTATCCGCATGGCTCTAACAGGGTGGGTTTCTATGTTCTCTACATGCAGTGTTGGTGCTAGGAGGTACCCGAATTGTCCTTGCTGTCCCCTACTAAGTGTAGCAAGGCCCCCGATCATCACCCATTATAGGCTCCTTTCAACCGGGTTCAATTCAGGGGGACCCATTCGCTTATGCCCGTACGAAGGAACGATATCCTTACGAAAGCATAAGGTACTCGAGCCCCGAAGGTACTTGCTAGGCCCATACGGGAGAACGATATCTCCACGAAAGCATTAGCGTTTTCCCCCCACTTAAAAAAGACGGGTTTATATGCCATATTTTAAATGCGTTAAAATAAACGCGCAATTATGACCGAATGTTAATTTAATAGTTACTTTAATCCGGAACTTCCAATATTAGTAAAGCGGTAATTATTTTAAAAGCTTGACTCTCATTTGTTTTTTTCTTAAAAAAACAAAAATTGTCCCCAATGAGTCGCCATCTGTAGCGAAGGTCTCGCTAAATAAAAACGATAATATTTTTTGAAATGTTTTTTTTCAAAAGTGTTTGTGATATTTAAAAATATTTATTCCGCAGGGTTTACAAAAAAACCTCATAAAAATGGAGTCGCCACCGGCCACTTAGGTAGGCCGGACACCACAAAACCGAGATTCAAAAAGATGTGGTTCGGGAGTCGGGTTACGGATGGGGAAGGATTAGCACCCCCACACCGCCCAAAAAATTGGTACTTTAATAATTACCGCTTTATTAATATTGGATTTTCCGGATTAAAGTGACGATTATTTTAAATTTCGGTCATAATTGCGAATATATTTTAAGGGTCCCGTTATCCGAGAATAAACGCCCAACCACTATCACTACGCTTGATACTAGCCCCATTTACGCTCGGATAAAAAGACACCGCATTAACAATTTTATATCTCGATATGCAATCTTAGTGGCAAAAATATAAAACATGGCAAAATATTTAAATACAATAAATATTGACATAACAGAATACTAATCTAACATAAAATGCTAAACTAAAACATACATATATACATATTAATCTAACTCATAAATAAAAACATATCTAGCATAAACAAATACTAATATTCATAAATATTAATTTAACACATAAATAAAAACAAACTCAACATAAATAAAATACTATTCTAAAACATACATAAATAAATATTAATCTAACTCATAAATAAAAACATATCTAACATAATAAAATATTAATATACAACACAAATTTAAAACATATTAAATATTAATCTAAAACATAAATATACAAAATAAAAAATAAGACTAAAATTTTAAGATAACTGATACTTCATTAAATTATAAAAATTACAACACTAATAAAAAAGGGAAGAAAATATACCTAACTAGGAGCTCAAACGACGAACTCCGCTGAGATATACCGCGACCCCTCCAAAAATTTAACTAGATCGGACCTAAAATAGGACCCCGATCGAATGTTGGATCGAACCAACTGGGGTTGTGGGCACTGCCCCCAACCCCGGCCCCTATGAATTGATGGCAATTTGAATTGCCAATTTCTCTTCAATTTTGGGCGTCCATTTCCCTTCAATTGGGGTGCCTATTTATAGGCAAATGTGATGGAAAATTGGGTGACGTGGAGCACCCTGCTCCACGCAAATTTCCTCTTTTTTTTTTTATTATTATTTTTTTTTATATATATACTTTTACTATTATAATAACACTAATAACACTAAAACCCGGTCAAAAATGAGTGATTACATTCACTATTCAGGTTCATCACCCCCAAGCAGCCCCTTGTAGCTACATGTACTTTCATACATGATTATATCAGCCAACTAATATTTTCATTAAAGCAAAACAACCCAAAACAAGCACAAAACAATTCTTAAATTAGAGAACAAAACAGTTCTTTGATATCATTACATATATGTACACATTAATCTCTCAACTCATGTGTCTCCAAACTTGGTTAAAGCCATCTAATGTACCTGTATATCATATTAATCAATCCATAACAGCTATGCAATTAACCATAGTTTAACAGAGCAGTCCATTGTATCTTTTACTAACCGAAACAGTCCATGGTTCAATTATAATGGTGTTATATATTCCACTGCTTATAACCAATACATATATGCTATATTAATCCGGACTTCCAGCTAGTTAGACATTTCCCTGTTTTCGAATTATGCCAAGATAAGTCTTAAAACAGTCCGGAAATATTAAATTTTACACCAATCTGCCCAGCTTCAGTTACTCATTTCATTCAAGCCTCAAACGAGTTTCAAACCCCATATTCTAGTCATTTGTCAATGACATACATACAAACGTAACAAGGTGAGTATGAACATATGTACTTATATATATTTTTACACATCAAAGTCAGCCCTGAAGCCTACATGGATTCGTATATACAAGGAATACTTCAAGCAATTCTATCATGTAAATCATACTCATTTAATTTTTAGCTAATAGCATGAATTTATATTCTCAATTCCCAGCAAATCACCCAATCATGAAAATCCTTTGAAGTCACTAAAACACCAATTTAATACATTACTCATTTTCAAATGATTTAATTATAAGAATGAGAGGAAGAGAATGTTACCTTCCTCTAGAGCCCATTCAATTTTTTTTCTTCAAGGATCCAAGCGAATTGTGACTAAATCTACAAGCATCCATTGAGTTCTTAATCGTTTCTCTCCCCTCTCCTAAGCTTCTTTTTGTTTCGGTTAAAACCAAAGGGGAGAAAAAGACAATCTCTTCTTCATTAATTCAAGATCAAAATCTTTTTCCAAAATAATGACAAGTGTAAATATCCTTAAAATCTTTCTAGTTTAACATACAATTCAAATATTTGCACACATTATCATTTCAGTCCATCATCTTTCAAGCATCCATCTTTTCATGTTATTTATTTTAGTCCCAAACCCTTAATTAGTCACCTTAATACTTAATGTAATAACTCTTAGGAACCAAAAGTAACAATGTACTCCTAGGCCTAAATTGGGGATATTACACCTGACCATCGTGATTTCACCTTGCCTGGGAAGAGCTTGAGTCGAGAGTTGTAAAGGAGGACTTGTTGGCCTTCGGAAAATGTGGTGGCAAAATATGTTGATCATGTCACTTCTTAGTCTTCTCTTTGTACAAGCGTGCATTCTCGTAAGCTTGGGCCCTAAATTCCTCCATTTCGTTAAGCTCCAAAAGCCTTTTTTTGCCATCTAACTAGGCATCCATATTGAGCTTCTTGATCACCAAATAAGCTTTGTGTTCAAGTTCCACAGGTTGGTGGCATGCCTTGCCATAGACAAGCTTAAATGGAGACATCCTTAAGGGTGTATTAAAGGCCATACGATATGCCCACAATGCTTCGGCGAGTCTAGGAGACCAATCCTTCCTTTTGGGGTTTACCACCTTTTTCAAAATTTGCTTGATTTCTTGATTGGAGACTTTAGCTTGGCCATTGGTCTGAGGGTGATATGCTGTAGCAACTTTATGCGTTACCCCATACCTCTGCAATGCTTTAGCAATAAGCTTGTTGTCGAAGTTCTTCCCTTCGTCACTTATGATAGCTCGTGGGGTTCTAAATCTCATGAAGATGTTCTTGTGAAGGAACTTCAACACTGTTTTTGAGTTATTCTTCGGTGATGCTGTAGCTTCCACCCTTTTTGAGACATAATCGACTCCCAATAGAATGTAGAGATCTCCAAAGGATGCTGGAAAGGGTCCCATGAAATCTATTCCCCACACATCGAAGAGTTCTACTTCGAGAATGCATTGCAAGGGCATTTCGTGCCTTCGAGATATATTCCCCGTTCGTTAGCACTTGTCGCATGCTTTGCTAAAGTCGTGTACGTCCTTGAAGAGTCTGGGCCAATAGAATCCACATTGTAAGACCTTTGCAGCAGTCCTAGTTTCTCCAAAATGGCCTCCACATAAAGACAAATGGCAATGAAATAAAATCTCCTTTTGCTCCTCTTCGAGGACACATCTCTGGATTATTTGGTCTGCACATTGCTTGAACAAATAGGGCTCGTCCCAAAAGTAAAATCTCACATCATGTTTGAACTTCTTTTTGCCCTGACTATTCAAATCAGGAGGAAAAATACCACTAACAAGAAAATTAACAATGTCAGCATACCAAGGAATTGATGTAGCATATAATATTTTCTCATCAAGGAATTCCTTCTTAATCTCTAAGTTCTCCTCATTCTTAGCCTTGTTTTCTATTCTAGAAAGATGGTCAGCAACCTGATTCTCACAACCCTTTCTATCCTTTGCCTCCAAGTCGAATTCTTGCAAAAGAAGTATCCACCTAATAAATCTAGGTTTCACATCCTTTTTAGTCACTAAGTATTTAATAGCAGAATGATCAGTGTGTACAATGACCTTAGTGCCTATCAAGTATGCTCTAAACTTTCAAAGGCAAACACAACAGCTAGTAGTTCTTTTTCAGTGGTTGTGTGATTTATTAGTGCATCATTCAAGGTGCAACTAGCATAATAAATAACATGGAAAAGTTTACCTCGATGTTGTCCAAGTGCTGGCCCTACTGCGTAGTCGCTTGCATCACACATCAAACTCAACTGGTGAGGTCCAATATGGGGGAAAAACTATGGGTGCTGAGATGAGCTTCTCCTTGAGTTCCTTAAATGAGCTGTAGCATTCTGCATCAGAGATGAAGGGCTGATTTTGCTGAAGCAAATTACACAATGGCTTGGAGATTTTGGAGAAGTCCTTAATGAACCTCCTATAAAAGACAACATGCCCGAAGAAACTCGAATCCCTTTTACTGTGATGGGTCGTGGTAGCTTCTCAATTACATCAACCTTGGGCTTGTCCACTTCAATCCCTTGTTGAGAGATATTGTGGCCTAGAACAGTTCATCAGTCACCATAAAATGACATTTGTCGCAATTGAGCACTAAGTCTGCTTATTCGCATCTCTTAAGTACCTTGGACAAGTTGCCTAAACACAATTCAAAAGTATCTCCGGAGACTAAAAAATCATCCATGAAGATCTCCAAAAATTCTTCAACCATATTAGAAAATATGGCCAACATGCCATTTGAAAAGTAGCTGGAGCATTGCAAAGCCCAAAGGGCATTCGTCGAAATGTATAAGTATCATAAGGGCAAGTGAAGGTTGTATTCTCTTAATCTTTCGGTGCTATAGTAATCTGGTTGTACCCTGAGTATCCATCAAGGAAACAGTATAAGGAATTGCCCGCCAATCGATCTAGTATTTGATCAATGAATGGGAGGGGAAAGTGATCCTTCTTGGTTGCCTTGTTGAGTTTTCGATAGTCCATGCAAATTCTCCACCCCGTAACACTCCTTGTCGGTAAGAATTCATTGTCTGCATTGCTCACTACGGTCATGTCTCCCTCTTTTGGTACACATTATACCGGGCTGACCATGAACTATTGGATATTGGGTAGAAAATTCCGGCATCGAGCCATTTGATTATCTCTTTCATCACCACTTTCTTTATGACTGGATTAAGCCTTCTTTGGGGTTCAACAGAGTTGCTGTGACAATCATCAAGCAAAATTTTGTGCATACAAATAGTAGGGCTTATACCCTTCAAATCAGCCATAGTCCACCCTAGAGCTTTTTTATTATCAGAAAGCATATTTATCAAGCTACATTCTTGCTTAGATGTTAGACTACAAGAGATTATCACAGGAAAAATCTAATTACTGCCCAAATAAACATATTTAAGATGTGAAGGTAATGACCTTAATATTAATGTGGGAGCATGCTCAAGTGAGGGTTTAGGAGGGACAAATTTGGCAAAGTCTAAAGGTTCGAAGTGCGTACTTTGTATAGAGATGATCAAGCTGGACTGTTGCACCTCTAATGGGAACTCATCGTGTTTTCATTATCCTCCCCATTGAGTTTCACATAGTCCTTAATTTCTAAAAAATTGTTGCATCATAATTCTTCAGCTTCCTCTTCTATCATAGCATCTACGTGTTGACACTCCTCATATTCATCCACATATTTGAGGGTGTTGAAGACATTTATGGTCACCTTTTGATCAGCCGCCCTCATGGTGAACTCACCCTTTTCACAGTCAATTAAGATTCGACCTGTTGCTAGGAATGGTCGTCCTAAGATAATGGTGCTTTGTCATCTACTTCGCAGTCAAGGATAAGGAAGTCGGCTAGGAAAACAAATTTGCCCACCTTAACCACAACATCTTCTATCTTTCCTTCTGGTCAGACATGAGATCCATCTGCGAGTTGTAAAATCACTGTGGTGGGTCTTGCATCTCCTATTCCAAGCTTCATAAAGATTGACTTGGGCATTAGGTTGACACTAGACCCAAGGTCGCATAGATATTTTCCCACTTAATTATCTCCTATGGAACATGGAATGATAAAGCTGCCCGAATCACTCATTTTGGGTGCCAAGTCGCTCAATACAGAGTAACACTCTTTTGCTGTAGCAATAGTCTCGTACTTCTCCACCTTATTTTTCTTGGTGACAATGTCCTTGAGAAACTTTTTGCTTCTTCAATCGTTGAGGGAAGGGTGGTGGGGGTATGACTTCTTTCTCTACTGGAGGGGATCATTCTTTTTCTATAGTAATGTTCTATTCTCCATCAGCAGGTTCTTTTGTCGGGCCATCATTCTCGTTCCCTTTTTGAGTTGACTCTTCTTACAAAGCTGATTCCTTAGCCATCAAATTAAGGTTGGGGTCTTCCACTTTCTTTCCCCCAAACTTATCTTCTTTGTTAAGTCGGGTGCCATTTCTCAAAATGAGTGCACTACTCTCCTCATTGCCATGATTTTTAGTGACTTCAGTATCACTAGGCAGACAACCTTGAGGCCGAGCATGCAGAGCTTGTGCAATCTGGCCCATTTGGGTCTCCAAAGCCTTCAAGGAAGAGCTATGCCTTTGAAGCAATGCACCTTGACTCTTTATAGACATTGCATGGTCTTGGAATAAAGCCTTCGTGGTTGTTATAAAATCTTGGAGAGTAGCTTCTACTGAACTGTTGTTCGATGAACTGGTTGGAACCTTGTTGTCATTTCGCCATGGCATATTCTGCTAAAAACCTTTGGATTCAGTCTTATTGTAGTGCCTACTCGAGCTGCCAGCATTGTGGTTTCCTTAATTCCCCCAAGAAAGATTTGGATGCTGACGCCACCCTGGTTATAAGTGTTTGAGTAGGGGTTGTGGTTGCTTCTATTAAAGTTCCCCACATAATTGGTAGACTCGTGATTTCCAGGGCACTCGCTCACATGATGGTTTCCATCGCACCAAACACAAGTAGTGGTCACTTTTGCTTCTTTCACCTCGCTCAGACGTTGGAGATTCTTTAGCATGGTGGTGATGGCCGACAGTTGGGCTGAAACTGATTCGTTGTTGTTGAGCTCACGCTCCCATGAGTTCTCCTTCACGGACTATGTCTCAAAGTAGGAAATTGGTAGTCATTGTTTGCGATCCTATCAAGGATATCCAATGCTTCTTGAGGTGACTTGTCTAGCAAAGTGCCATTTGCTAAAGCATCCAACATCATCCTTGTGGGAGCATTGACACCATTGCAGAACATGACTACTTTGTAATACCCCAAACCCAAGCCTAGTAGCATATTTCTAAAAGTGGTAATTTAATTTAAATTAGGGAATTATGATATCCTTAAACCGAGCCTATAAGTTGTTACCACAATTTAAACTTATTAGCTAGTTAAATTATATCATAATCAAATGAAAGAATGGAGCTAATTGTGAGAATTAAAAAGAAGAAGACTAAATTATAGTGACTAAAATGAATGAGTTGTTAAACATGAAGTTTGCATGTTAAATGAAAATCATATGGGATTTTAGCAAATGTTTATTTGATAATAAAATAAAGAAGGGAGATGGATAGTCATCTTCTTCATTTTCCTTCTCCTTACCGTAACTAAACACCATTGAGAGAGATAAGTCGGGCAGCCGTGGAAACTTGATTAGAGCTTGGTTTTGGACTCATTTAAGGTAGAACTAACCGTTCCTTCAAAAAGAATAAGGTAATGTTTAGTGTTCATGGATTTCCTCTTTGATTTTGAGATTCTAACAACTTTTTTGCTTGAAAATGCTAAATTGATTGCTAGAAAATTTGGAATTGGTTTATGTGACTTTGTTTGCTATTAACTTATTTAGAAACTAAGTTGAAATGGTACATATGAACGAATTAGAGGGCTATTACACTTTGTGTTTGAAGAAAGAATTATTTAAGGGATGTTTTGCTTGTATGAAATCGAATATAAATGCATTAGAACTATTTTGCATAAATGAGAATACTAATGGGACTGTTTGAATATGAATTTGTATATACAAGCAATATGAATCGCTTTTGCTGGAATGTGAGTCTAAATGGACTGTTTTGAGTACCTTGAAACCAAGTCGACTGTTTTATAAACTTTGGAACTAAAGAGGGACTATTTTGATGAAATGAATGGCTGATTTGATTAAATTAAGATCAGGGCACTGTTCTATATAGGTGTGTGTATACATAGGGACTATTTTTGCAAAAATGATGGGCTATTTTGTGTACTTAATTGAGGGGTTGATCTTGCATTTAAAGGTGGATTGTTTTGTAGAAGAAAAAAGTTGTTCTAAAGCTGATTTTGTAACACCCCCAACTCGGGTTAGTAGAAACTCGGTTCAGGAGCGTTACTTAGCAAGAAAGACAAGTACAAGACATGGCAAGGCATTTGAATCATACAAGCAATCTATCACCCATGCTTTCTTAACATACAAGCAAGCACATTTGAGTCATACTCATTTATACCAATTAAGCATACATTCGACAATCACTCAACCAATAACAACAATCATTCATACTTGATTTCTTAGCTAACAAGAAAGCTCATACTTGACTCCTAACTCATCCTAACATTCGAACAAGCTAACAATGAATGAGCATGCATTCAATCAAGGCATAAGCAACCATTCATTCATTTCTTTTCATAAAAGTAATAAAAAATGTATCTACAATTCTCATACTGGCACTCGACTATACTTGAAATGCTATTAGATCAATTTCCTACTTGCTCCCTACCTTGTTTGCTTTTATACATCTTAAGCCTATTCTTACTTTGCATGATATCTAAGCATTCTTTGACATAGAATTTGTTCCATACTAACATTCCTCTAACTCATACATTCAACCATTAACACTAGTCATACATTACAAGGCATGTAACTAATTCCTTAAAGAATCAAAACCATTCGGCCATGCATCAAACAAGTGTACAAAACTCATGTAATCAAGGCATGAACACAAAATTGAATCACATACATATCAAGACAATTCAAATAGGGTTTAAGCAACATGATTCCTCATTTTCAAATCTTAAATCCAACATACATATGATCATTTCAAGCATTCACAAAAGCATGACATGGTTATCAACTATTTCAAAGACACTTAGGTCATCATAAGATCATTCTATAACATCCAAATATGTGCAGCAACATTCAACCATCATAAGTTAATTAAGTTCATTACAAACCTTAATCTATATACAAATCATAGGTAGGCTATCAAACATTATAAACAATCCTTCAAAATGCATGTTCAAGCTACTTAGATACAAACTAGTGCCACCATTCTAGGAGAATACATAACAAGTATGAAATCATACTTTAACAAGATTGTGTAGGATGCTTCTTGCATAAGGAATCAAGCTTCAAGATCAAGTAATGTTGATTTTTTTAACCTGTGGGTTGTGAAGAATGATAGAAGAGTGATAAGTACAAAAATGTACTTAGTGAGGTAGTAACTAGTCTATCCATTTTGTTATTTAATGTTTCATGTCTTTTAGATCAAGTGAAGACCTAGCTAAGGCTTCCAAGCATTAGAGTAGACTTAGCTAGTCTTTCAAGTATCAAGAGTGACCTTATATAGTCTTTTAAGCATCAAGAATATCCTATCTAGGATAACATGCAATTCGGCCAACAAGATTAGGCGACAAGTAACCATAATCATGAATCAAGCAACATGCTTGCAAAACAAGTAACCAAGGAGCCATGCTTCCAAATCAAGCAACATACATTTCATGGAAATACAAGACAAGTATCATGTATAATTGAGTCATAATTCATTTGTTATTTCATTTAACAACCCCCTTGGTACTTAGTTCATATAGGTAATCGAGTCTCCAACCAACTGTCGCCACAATATGCACCGTAGTGCTGGTCAACCCTCCTACTATCACCAAAGACCACATATGTACCCTCCGTCTGTCACCAAATAGGGGCCTTAGCCCTGGACCGTAGTCCACCCATACACAATGAGCTGTAGACTCTAAGGCATGCCTTTCTACCTAATCCAACTAGCTACCAAGGTTGTTCGAATTACCATTTATTTCAAGTAATCAAGTTCAAGATCATGTCCATGTAAATCAAGATCATTTCATGTTAAGCCCTTAGGCTATTGAGCCTTAGCTTACAAGTCAAGTGATTTCAAGATTCATTTCATCAAATGAGATAACATCTTATCTTTACAAGTCAATAGCATTCAACCATGTTGTATCATAGCACATAAGCAACAAAGTCATCACAATTCATGCACAAGCATTTCGAATAGGCATGTACATAAGACTAGGATCATGTTTCATGTGTTTCATTAATCATTCTTCCCTTATTAAGTCATATTCATGTTTAAATTCATTTTCATAACAAGAATGTAATGGTTAGGACCTAGTCCTAACCCTAAGGATAACTACACTCACAATACAATCCAAGCAAGCTAGCAATTATCTTGTAAGGCTATCTCCTTGTTCTTAGCCCTTGTATGATTTCCTTTTTCTTCCTCAAATTTCTGCCCTTCATCTATCAAGCATAACACATACACATTTCATCAAAACAAGCACAATATCACACAATCATAGTAGCAATGTTATCACAATATACCTAACATTTAGCTACTATTTTTATACTTCATTTTAAGCAATTCATACCAATTTATTTCCACATTGTTATTACTTCATTTTAAAGCATAATTGGACATATTACAATATCCCAAAATTGTTTTAGAAACAGTTTACAATTAGGTGCAAAAACAGTCCCAAACTTCCTAGGACACTGATGCTTGGCAGTTTGCACACTGTCCCTTTAAATGGCCATATATTTTAATCCGTACGTCGGAATTTCAATTGCTTTACACCGTTGGAAATATCAAAAATTTTAATATAGGACCATGTAAGGCTTTCACTTTAGTTCTTATCCAATTAATAGAGTTTATTGCTCAAAGACAGGGCATTTTACACTACCTGGACAGTTTGCACTGTCCAACAATTCCTATTTACAGTTTCCAGTATAGGACCCAGTTTTCCATTCTGTTTTCACCTAATTAAAATAGATATTCTAAGGATCATGTCATTAAAAGTTCAGCCCTGAATTCAAACTATACAAATTTAGGTGAATTTTCAAAGTGACTGCCCATAACAGAGCAATTCTGGGCAGATTGCATATAGTCACCTTTTAATGCCCTTAATCCATTTTAACCAATGCCTTAGCTCTATAATTCATTTCATATGACATTATAAACATCTTAGGTCCATGTTAGTTCATTAAACAAGGCTTCCAAAATAGGGCAATTTGGTTACAAAGCCTAATCTTTCATGTTTACTCAATTTCAATACCACAAAACAGTTTATATGTTTCATAACTATGTTCATGTTCTTATCCTTCATTTCCAGCACTGTTTGCATCTAATTCAATTTGTTAAACACCTTCTATACATTACCTATTCATGATCATCATCAATTCATTAATTCCATAGCTCAATTTTATGATATAATCATTCAATTTTCATCTCAACAACATAATTCAATTTTCCAGCAACCTAGGTTTATTACACTAGCACGAACACATAATTTCCAGCCTTGTACCTAGTTTCATTCTTCAATTTTGCATGATTCAACATCCATATAATCACCTAACAACACATTCAATGTCTAATTCATCTAACATCATCAAAATCAGTCCAATTCCACAATCATAGTTACCTATTCAATTGAATACAAGTAAAATCATACTTACTTTGTTTCTTGCTTAATTTCAATGAAAAAAACACAACAAATGCAAGCTAAATTCCTTCTCCAATGGTGTTTTCCTTAGCTTTCTTTCTCTCCCTTTCTTTCTCATCAAATTCGGCTAACATGGTATAATGGAGAATGTGACAACAACAATCCTTGTTATTGGAATTGTGTTTTGTCTAAATTGTCCCTAAATTAGTTACTAATCATGTGATTAATCAAGGGCAAATAAGAGATTCATGATATTTATCATGCAATCTCAATCTTTCTCTTTTAATTCAATGTAGTCATTCTAATTTGGTCGCTTATTTCATACATTCTTTCAATTAGGCCCTTGACTATTCAATTTAGCTTAATTCTTAATTCAATTAAGCTAATCACTTATTCAATTTGATTCCAATAATTCTAAGCTAGGATTTAGGGTGTTACAATCCTCCCCCCTTAAAATAAATTTGTCCTCGAATTTACCTGAATCAAAATGGTGAGGATACTGCTTCGTCATGACTTCTTCAGATTCCCAGGTAGCTTATTCTATCTGGTGGTTTCTCCACAAAACCTTGACAAGAGGAACAATCTTGTTCCGAAGCTTTCTTACTTCCCGATCAAGAATCTGAACATGCTCTTCTTCATAAGACAAGTCAAGGTTTAACTCAACTTATTCTGGTTCAAGAATATGAGATCGATTTGATATGTATCTTCTGAGCATAGATACGTGGAATACATTGTGGATTTTATCAAATTCTTCAGGGAGAGCTAATCGATAGGCCACCGGTCCAATTATTTCAGTGATTTCGAATGGATCAATGAATTGGGGGCTAAGTTTCCCTTTTCTTCCAAATCAAAGGACTTTCTTCTAAGGTGAGACCTTTAGGAAGACTTTGTCTCCAACAGCATACTGGATGTCTCTTCTATTCAAGTCAGCATATGCTTTCTGTCTATCAAAAGATGCCTTCAATCGATCATGGATGATCTTCACTTGTTCTTCGGTTTCCCGAAGCAATTGAGGCCCTAACACTTTATTTTCTCCTATTTTAGACCAGCATAAGGGAGTTCTACACTTCCTCCTGTATAGAGCTTCGAATTGAGCCATCTGAATATATGCTTGATAACTATTGTTGTAAGTAAACTCTACAAGGGGTATAGATTTCTCCCAGTTCTTTCTGAACTCAATAACACAAGCACGAAATATATCTTCTAGTACTTGAATAATCCTTTCAGATTGTCCATCAAACTAAGGATGGAAAGCTGTATTTAGATTTACTTTAGTCCCAAGAGCTTTCTGTAGAGACTTCCAAAATCGAGAAGCAAATCTAGGATCGTGATCAGAGATTATTACTGTAGGTACACAGTGTAATTGAATCACTTCACAGATGTATAGCTCAACTAAGGTTTCCAAGCTTATGTTCACTCAAACATGGATGAAATGAGTAGACTTTGTGAATTTATCTACAATCACCCATACAACATCGTTCTTTCTTGGAGTTGAAGGTAGTCCAGTAAGAAAATCCATTGTAATACGATCTCATTCCCACTGAGGGAATTCAATTGGCTGAAGTAATCCAGTAGCTACTCGATGTTCAGCTTTAACTCTTTGGCAAGTCAGGCACTTCGATACGAAGTCTGTGATTGCCGATTTCATACTTAGCCACCAGTATAGTGGCTTTAGATCCTTGTACATCTTGATAGATCCCGGGTGAATCGAGAACGAGATTTGGTGAGCTTTTTGTAACATTTCTTGTCATAGTTCCTTATTATTAGGAACATGTACTCTATCCTTAAAATAGAGGAGTCCATTTGACTTAAGGGAGAAGTCAGAATTTGACTCAGAGTCTAATTTGGATATGATCTTCTGAAGATCTAAATCAGTTTGCTGGAGTTCTTTAATTCTCGAGATTAAGCTGGATTGAACTTGAAGTTCTGACAAGAATTTTCATTCTTTGGATAAATGGAAATGAGCATTGATAGTCGGAGTAGCTACAAGAATACATAGAATCATTAAGGAAAATTTTGAGTGGTTACTTGCAAAACAAGTAAGTGTTCTAATTGCTTTCTTGTGACCCAAGAAAGTTCAAATTCGATTGAAATATACTAGACTTTAGATTTAGGAGTTTACCTGAGTATGGTTTGCGACTAAGGGCATCAGCAACCACATTTTCTTTCCCTGGATGGTAGTCAATAACAAAATCGTAGTCTTCAAGCAATTCAAGCCATCTTCTTTGTCTTAGATTCAAATCTTTCTGAGTTATAAGGTAGTTCAGACTCTTGTGATCTGTGAACAGATTACATTTATCCCCGTACAAGTAATGTCTCCAAATTTTGAGAGCAAACACGATAGCCACCAATTTTAGATCGTGTGTTGGATAGTTTGACTCGTGTGGTTTCAGTTACCCTGAAGCATAAGCAACAACCTTTTCATCTTGCATTAGGACACAACTGAGTCCTAAATGAGATGCATCACTATAGACAGTGAATTCTTTACCCAATTATGGTTGGATAAGAACCGGTGCATGTGTCAGGGCTTGTTTAAGTTGATCGAAGCTTCATTGTTGATTTTATGACCAAGCAAAAGGTATATCCTTACGGGTTAATTTTGTAAGACTTGCGGCAATAAAGGAAAAACCTTTGATAAATCCCCAATAATACCTGACTAAACCGAGAAAGCTTATGATTTCACTAACATTCCTCGGAGGTCTCCAATCCATGATGGATTGAATTTTCTTTGGGTCTACTTTAATCCCTTCTGCCGAGATGACATGGCCAAGGAACGAGACTTTCGATAGCTAAAATTCACACTTGGATAACTTTGCAAACAATTGACGTTCTTGAAGAGATTGCAATACAATTCTGAGATGTTTAGAGTGTTCTTCCTTGTTCCGGGAGTAAACTAGGATGTAATCAATAAAGACCACCACAAACTTGTCGTGATAAGGCTTGAACACCCGATTCATGAGATCCATGAAGGCAGCCAGAGCATTCGTTATCCCGAATGGCATTACAAGAAATTCATAGTGGCCATATCGAGTGCAAAAGGCTGTCTTGGGCACATCTTCTTCTTTTACCCTTATTTGATAGTATCCTGATCGAAGATCGATTTTTTGAGAATACCGAAGCATCTTTGAGTTGATCGAAGAGATCTTCTATTCTAGGAAGAGGATACCGATTCTTGATCATAAACTTGTTCAATTGTCTGTAATCAATACAGAGTCTCATAGTTCTATTTTTCTTCTTCACGAACAAGACTGGTGCACCCCGAGGAGATGAAATATGCCCTACGAAGTCCTTATCTTGAAACTCCTAAAGTTGCTTCTTCAATTCTTTTCAACTCGACATGTGCCATTCTATAGCGTGTAATGGACACTAGAGTTGTTTCGGGCTGAAATTCAATCCCGAACTCTACTTCTCTGGTCAGAGGGACACCAGGGAGTTCCTCGGCAAAAACATCAGTGAATTCAGATACAATTGGCATACTAGGTAAGCCAAATTCAATTTCATCTTGAATGATCATTTTAGCAAAAATTGAGGTTGGTTTCTTGTCTATTAAGAGAATGGATTCTTTCCCTAAACCCTAGAGATACAATCTCTAATTTTGGCAATCTACCTAAGCCTAGTGTTTACTTATCCAATCTAACCCAAATATCAAGTCAAAATCACAATAGGATAAGACATAAAGATCAATAGGGAAGGGTATGTTTCGAATGGTCAAGGAAACTTGCTTGTGGTGCAAGTTAATGTGTGTGTTCCCCCTTAATGGATTCGAAACTACAAGGATAGATTCAATAATTTTGGGTTTCAATTTTAACTTTTTAATCAAGGCATAACAAACAAATAATGGGTAGACCCTGAATCAATTAAAGCATATGTAGGACTGGAATTTAACTCAACGGTACCTGTAATAACATCGGGAGCTTCTTCATCATCTTTAACATGAATATGGTATATTGGAGCAGGGGCTTGGGATTCATGATGAGTAGGGGCATTCGAATGGTTCCCCCTGCCTCTCCCCTAATTTCCAGAAAGGGCTTGCTTAGGACCTTTGTTTCGATTGGAGAGAGCTGAGCTTGCATTTCCAGGAGTTCAAGTTGAAACCTTATTGGGATTCTGAGGACAATCCTGGATATAGTGATCTGAGGTTCCACATAAGTAGCACAAGTTTTGTTGAGTTTTGCACTGCCCGATGTGGTGCTTCTGACAGAACTTACAGGTAGAATACTGAGCAGCTTTACTAGAATTCCCCGTACTATCAACTGAGATCATCGAGGCTGAAGATTTGATTAACAATTGAGGTTTCAATATGTAATTGCTCTTCTAGACATGAGTATAATTTGAATAGTGATCTTTATACTACTTAACTTTCTTTGACTGCCAATGTGGCTTGTCATTATTTCTGGATCGTTTATCCTTCCAGGAATTTCCACTCTTACGTTTCTCAGAGGTCTTCATCTTTGCCTCTATAGCAATGACTCGGTTTACCAAGTTTTGGAAGTCGGTAATACTGAGAGTAGTGGAAATAGGGCTTAATTCATTATTTAACTTTTCAATGAACATCCGGCACTTGTCAACCTCAATTTTGATATACTCTGACCCATATTTGCAATACTTGTAGAAGTCGCTTACATACTGTTCAATAGATCAGCCTCCTTGCTTGAGGTACAAGAAACGTTTCTGGTGCTCGGCCAAATACTGTAGGGGCAGTCAACGTAGTAGTTTCCCACCAGCTTAAGGCTTCGTCAGCTAACAAAGCTATAGCACATTCGAGTTTGTGCTCATCGGGACAGGGTAATTGCTTGGTAAGGATTCGAGTAGTGGCTTCAAGCCAGTACTCAGCTACTTCTAGATTTGCTTCATCGGTGCCAGTAAAGGTATAGGTCCGATGTTGAGCCAATTTGTCAATCGGGGCTCGGTTTGGTACAACAACTGTAGGAGCAATTGGATGATCTTGCTTTAAGGAAGACACTAGATGATTAAACATCTCTTTTATACTCAGAAGGCATTCTTGCTGCACATGATTAATAGCAGGAGCTTCCTGTTGAGCAGCAGCTTGAGTTCTATGTTGAGCTTAATGTTGAGGAGGAATATGTTCCTGTAGCGATATCCGTTTTCGCTAAAAAATCGTTTTTTTTGAAGTGTTTGTGGTTTTTCAGATATTAGAATATTTATTCAGTAGGGGTTTTAAAAAACCGCGTTTTACTTATGAATTGGAGTCGCCACCGGCCACTAAGGTAGGCCAGACACTATAAAACCAGAGATTTGAAAACTGTTGGGTTCGGGAGTCGGTTACGGATGGGGAATGATTAGCACCCCCACACCGCCCAAAATTGGTACTTTAATAATTACGCTTTATTAATATTAAACTTTCCGGATTAAAGTGACGATCAATTTAAAATTTGGTTATAGGTGCGAGTAGATTTTAAAGGCCCCTTTATCCAAGAGTAAACGCCCAACCACTATCACTACGCCTGATACTGGTCCCGTTTGCGTTCAGATAAAAGGGCACCGCATTGACAATTTTTATACCATTATGCAATCTTAGAAAACATAGAAAAAAACATAAACAAACATTCATATTGACTTGGCATTAAAACCTAAATACTATAATATAAAACAAAAATAATTAAAATGCATGAACATAACATATCATGATGATAAAAACAAAACAAAACAAAAAAATGAACAAGAAAAGGCTTGCTTCCAAAATTAGACTAATTAGTCTTAACATGCTTAAACACATTAAAATGAACCGCAACTATAACATGCATGACATAAACCTAAAAAGGGTACGAAATTAACAAATCAACAACACCACAAAAATACACTAAAACCCTTATTATGCGGTACACTTTACAAGCATAAATTATGACATGTCATGATATTAATATGTAACAAAAAAATTACCCATTTTTAATATGTAACCCAAAATGCAAAACACAAATAAACGTGTTAGAATTCAAATCTACATGATAAATAAATAAGCTAAACATGATCACTTACTAAAAGAAAAGTATATGGCATGAACAAATAAACTAAAAGATATACAAGCGTGACAATACATACATTATAAAAATACAAATAAAGACACATAATATGCCAACCAATGTACATAAAACACATGAAGAAATATATAAACAAGATGTGCAAACGAAACTAGACGTAACATATAAAATAGATATGTACATAATACAAACGAAATAAATTAAACGCTAAAGCACATGATAAACACATATTACATAAAAACATAGATAAATATGATAAAAGAACATAGATAAAAACATTGAGAGCAAAATTGCCGTACCACAAAACCTAATAATAAACAAATAATCACAATTATTTGACATAAAATAAAGGACTGAAATTGAGTAAAAAGAGAACCAGAATACTCGAAACAAAAGAAGAAAAAAGCATAATTTGGGACCTAATTATAATATGAAATAAACATGCGGGGACTAGAGATGCAAATAAACCAAGGGGCAAGCTCGAAGTGAAAATTTTCAAAACACGGTGGGACTTAGAACGTAATTTCACCATTTACACGCTGATTCTGGTTAATTTTAGGATGAAATTAAAAAAATTTAAACGATAAGAAGGACCAGGCTTGTGATTGTACCAATGGGGATGCTCAATTTCAAAAGATCAGAAACGCGGGAGTCCTTAAGCCCGAATTAACCCATTTTGAAAATTTTAGGACTCTATATATCACATTTATCAGGTTGAAATTTGACCCTTTCCCTATTTTTTTTACCCTTAAGAGCAAAGCTCTTATTTCTCTCTGAATCCCCGGAGCCAAACCTTGATGAACCCAGAAATCGGCATACCACCTCCGTCTCTTCCACCGTCGGCCACTACTAGCCGGCACCGGCGAACCAAAAAAACCCCTCCAAAATAGCCCAAACTCGAACCTAAACTTAGATTTAAACAAAAACTCCCCTTTTATCTAGATCTAAGAAACCCGGAAGAGAAAACCACCCTTTTTAAGAAAATCGAGACCGAAAGAACGTCCCCCTCTTTGACCAGCTCACCATATTTAGGCTTGTTGTTGGTGGGGGAACTAAGGACCGAAGGTAAAATCTCCTATTCCTTATGCTTTTTTATTCCATTTATTTTGCATGCAAGTAAGAAAGGAATCAAAGAAAATATTTTTAACACAGGAAACTTTGAGTCTCTTTTTTATTTTTTGGAACATGGAGAGCCCCCTTTACATTTTTTGGTTCGTTTACATATATCCTGCTCTGATCTGATTTTTTTGGTAGAAAACAATACATGAAAAATAAGTCATATATGATTTTTGGGTACTGATAATCCATTGTTTTGATGTTTTGCACGTTCTCTGAGTGCGGTGGTTGAGTTGGTGGTACGGCGGAGTGGTGTCAGCGTGGAGAGAGTCATTGTGGTGGTGTCCCCTGCCAGATCCACTCACGGCCGTTGGATCAGATCTGATCCAACAGCTGTGATTGCATGGGGAAAGAACGGCCTAGATCTGGCCTTGGAATGAGTAAAGCTGCATCTGATCTCGACACGTGGCAGAGGGAGAATGAATGGTCTAGCGCGTGCAACGCACGCGCGAGTGGGAGACGAGCAGTCCTGAGGGTGAATTACACGCACGCCAGCTGGATCATCTTGGTGTCATCTGGACCGTTGGATCAAATCTTGATCCAACGGCTGGGAGGGTGACGGCTGCAAGGAAAAGATAGGATATTAGATAGGGTTTTAGGGTTTTCATAATATTGGGTCAGGCCAAAATGGCCCTTGAAAATTATATTATATTTTTTTGGGTTTTTTCTGTAATATTATGTGGACTTGGACTATTATTATAAATGGGTTTTATATTTTAGATCTTTTTTTTAATTTAAACCGAATAATAATAATAATAATAATAATAATACTATAATAATAACATATACACATATATAATTTATGTACATATAACCATACATGCAAATTAACATATACCGTATAACATTCAAACACACATATACATATATTTGCTCACACACCTAATTAATATAAGTATACACACATTATACATACTACAAACATACATAGTACATGCACATGCAAACCACGTATATACCACATACACCCAAGCACATATATATATGCATCTTATACACACAAAATAAATATAACCAAATACACCCTAGTACATATATAAACTATTAAAACGTACGTGACATGGGACACATACACCGTACTAATTACTAATGCACATACATAGCTTATAATATACATGCGCATATCACACACACTATACGTACGCTAATCATAAACATATAATGTAATATGTATACATGCAATAATAATTCCCCATTAATTATTATACTAATATGTTAACCATATTTACAAACCGGATAAAAATGAGTGATTATGGTTGCCCCTCTTTGCTTGTTCTTGTGAAACAAGAACAAAGCAAAGACTAAAAGCACTCATTTTTATTCAACTTCCCTGCTCACGACTTTGGAATCACGTGTTCTTCTGGAACTCTCCACTTTTCCTCGGCCGAATCTTTAGGCTCGTAAGTTCTCCCTGTATAAAACTTCTTCACCTTTGGTTCTTTTTTGAGATTCTAGAGTTAGGGCTCTTCCTATATGGAACCTTTCACTGGGGCTTGAAAATGTAGGCTTCTCCTTTACATAACCTTTGTCTTTGATTTTTCTTTCCTCTTTTTCTTTTTCTTATTTTTTTCCCCGTTTCTTCTATTTCCTTATTTCTTTGTTCTTTTCCCTTTTTTTCCTTTTCTCTTCTTTTTCTACTTTTTTCTTTTTTCTCTATTCTTTTCCTTTTTTCTTTTTCTCTTCTTTTTCTACTTTTTTCATTTTATTTTTTCCTCCATTTTCTCTTATTTTTCTGCTTTTTCCTTTTTTCTCTGTTCTTTTTCTTCTTTTTCTACTTTTTCCTTTTTTACGAGGGTGTTGACATTTTTCGACCAACGCTACTAAGGCATTCTAATGATCATGTAATTAAGATTTCAGCCCTGAATTCAAACTATACAATTTTAGGTGAATTTTCAAAGTGACTGCCTAGAACAGAGCAATTATGGGCAGATTGCATCTAGTCACCTTTTAATGCCCTTAATCCATTTTAACCAATGACTTAGCTCTATAATTCATTTCATATGATATTATAAACATGTTAGGTCCATGTTAGTTCATTAAACAAGTCTACCAAAACAGGGAAAGTTGGTTACAAAGCCTAATCTTTCATGTTTACTCAATTTCAATACCACAAAACAGTTTCTATGTTTCATAACTATGTTCACGTTCTTATCCTTCATTTCCAGCATTGTTTGCATCTAATTAAATTTGTTAAACACCTTCTATACATTACCTATTCATGACCATCATCAATTCATTAATTCCATAGCTCAATTTTATGATCTAATCATTGAATTTTCATCTCAACAACATAATTCAATTTTCCAGCAACCTAGGTTTATTACACTAGCACAAACACATAATTTCCAGCCTCGTACCTAGTTTCATTCTTCAATTTGGCATGATTCAACAACCATATAATCACCTAACAACTCATTCAATGTCCAATTCATCTAACATCATCAAAATCAGTCCAATTCCACAATCATAGTTACCTATTCAATTGAATACAAGTAAAATCATTCTTACTTTGTTTCTTGCTTAATTTCAATGAAAAATCGCGACAAATACAAGCTAAATTCCTTCTCCGATGGTGTTTTCCTTAGCTTTCTTTCTCTCCCTTTCTTTCTCATCAAATTCGGCTAACGTGGTATAATGGAGAAGATGACAACAACAATCCTTGTTATTGGAATTGTGTTTTGTCTAAATTGTCCCTAAATTAGTTACTGATCATCTGATTAATCAAGGGAAAATAAGAGATTCATGATATTTATCATGCAATCTCAATATTTCTCTTTTAATTCAATGTAGCCATTCTAATTTGGTTACTTATTCCATACATTCTTTCAATTAGGCCCTTGACTATTCAATTTAGCTTAATTCTTAATTCAATTAAGCTAATCACTTATTCAATTAGATTCCAATAATTCTAAGCTAGGATTTGGGGTGTTACAGATTTGTAAATTAAAATCAGGGAGAGGGATGTTTTACACAATTTGGGACTGTTATGAGCAAGATTGTTTGTATGTTAATGAACATTAAACTATTATGGGTAAGGTAAAGTTAAATTGAATTGCTTGGACGTGTGTAACTAAGTTAGAGAATCATATTGATGCACAAAAGAGGGTAATTTAAATGTATAAAGAACTGCCCTGTTTTGCTTGAAACTATTGAAAACGTAGTTGCTGCACAGTGACGTAAATTGGTCTGTCTTTAATTAAAAAACTCTATTAATTTGCAAAGAATAAAAATACAAGGCCTATATGGTTAGAAATACAATTAAGTTAGCTTTCTAACAGTATAAACGGTTCAAAATTCGGACGTACGGAATGAAAGATATGAGCACTTAAGCAGGTAATGAACATGCTGACTGGAAGCAACAACCTTTAAGTTTTGAAATGAATGTTTGAATGTATGGAGTCATGTAATAAATTAAATAGATGCTGATTTTGATTCTATAGCCTGGTGTGCATTTTCGAATATCTTTAAATGTAGTTTTGTGTATTGTTTTGTACACAGTTTCGAGCAATTTGAATGTTACCTTGTATATACATATGAATGTGCTTGTATGGCAGCCTAGGACAGTTTGGATGAATGAATTATGTGTATTGCTGCCTTGTTTTGAAGTTAAATGAATGGACATTGTCTTGACATTGATTTAATTGTATGAAATGTTAGAACGGGAAGAGGACATTGGAGAATGATCTAAGAAGGAGCATTCGAAAGCTAAACAAAAGGGGATTGTCTTTCGAGACTAAGCTAGCATGGAGTATTGTGAGTGTAGTTTAATATAGGGTTAGTGTAAGACCCTAAAATTGGCCTAGGAAAGTTACCACAATCTAAACTATTAGCTAATTGAACATATGACCTAATCAAATTAAAGAAGAAAGAGCATTATTTATCCTTAAGATCAAATAAGTGAATTATAACCAAATTGAATTGAAATCAAAACTAGAAGGCATAAATGGAAGGATAAAATTGTGAACAAGAAAAGCTATAAAGATTGCATGCAATTAGGATATGTAATTAAGGAATTATGTTGCAATTAGACCAAAATTTGCCAAGTGGAGGCAAATAACTAAGACATGTGATAACAAGATGGCCAAGTGGCCATCTTTCTATCATCTTCTCCACTCCACCCTTTCACCACCTTGGCCGAACTATACTCATCCATTTAGGAGAAAGAAAGCTCATAGATCACCTCCAAATTCATGCTTCTTGATTTAACTTTGAACAAATTAGCTTGGAGAAGGTATAATGCTTGACTCTACATGTTATAGATTGCTTGAATCTTGAAATGATGATGTTCTTGTTGCCTAGGTTGATTTGGATAAATGTTATGTATGTTAGGATTATGCTAGCTTCTAATTGAACTTGAAATTGTGATTTCTAGCAGCGAAATTGCTAAAGAAAATGTATATGATTGCTAGAAATTTGAGAATAAGAAGTATGATTGAAAACAGTCTTGATTAGGGACAGTTTTACTAGTGAAAATGTTTAAGCATGCCAATTGAATGTAAGCCCATGTTTTGATCATGTTGGTAGATGAATTGAGGACTGAATAGAGTAAGTAGGTTGCTGGAAAATGAATGCACCTAATTAGAATATTTAAAATTAGGTAATGGACTGCCTAAATGATGAATTGGATGTATAATGTTGATCAAGTAGATCAAATTGAATTTAACATGATAATGCCCTATTTTAAGCACATTTCTAGGTGAATTAGAATTACCTATACATGTATGAAAATGAAATTAAGTTTAATTGCCATGTTAGAACCTTGTTAAAATGAGTTATGAAACTAGAAACTCAACCTAGTATAATTTGCCCAGAATGCTCTATTCTGTACAGTAAATTTGAAAAATCACCATAAATTGTATAAATAGAATTTAAGGATAAAATTTTTATGGACAATTCCTTGACATGTCTAAATTCATTAGGAGGAAACATAACAGAATTATGGGTTGTAGACTGAATTGTAGAGAAGAAACACTAGGGACAGTGCAAACTGTCCAGTGTAACAAATTGCCCTGTTTTTAAGTTAAAAACTGTATTAATTGGAAAAGAACTAAAATGAAAGGCCTATATGGTTAGAAATACAGTTAAGTTAGCTTTCCAACAGCGTAAACCAATTGAAATTCCTACGTACGAAATGAAAGTTATGCATGTTTAAGTGAACAGACTACATGCTGCCTAGTAACAACAGTTTAGCTAATTGTACATTGTCTTGTGACAATTTGTAGACTGTTTTATAAACAGATTGGGACATTGACTTCTGCCCTGTTTTACATGGATTAGAATATAGATACATATAGTTATGTATAGTAAAGAATGTATATGAACATGTTGCCAGATTTGTACATGTTGTGTACTTGTAACTTTGCCTTGATTAAATGACTTTGTGAAGTTGTTTTGATATGTGTTTACTTGTAATGTGTTAAGAACCAGGAGTGAACTTGGTGGATGAGGAAATAGTGGAACATCCTAAAGACAAGAACAAAGGAGTGTGGATCCAAGACTAGCTAAGATTGGAGTATTGTGAGTGTAATTATCTCTAAGGTTAGGACTAGGTCCTAACCAATGCATGCTTGTCTACATTCTTGTAATGCTTAAATGAACCTAATATGAACTTGACTTAATAAAGAAAGAATGACTAGTAATGCATGAAATCTGATCACATCTTGAATACATGTTTTACTCGAATGCTACGCATGTTTAAGTGGTAACATTGGTGCTTGTATGTGTCATGTTGCATGTGATCGAATGCTAAAGAACTTGCTTGATATATTATCTCATCTCGATGAAATGAACATATGCGAATTACATGATATGTGAGCTATGGCTCAATTGGCCTAACGACCTAGCTTGAAATGAACTTGCTACTTGACATGATCTTGAACTTGATATACTTCAATAAATGGCTTGAATCGAACAACCTTGGTAGCTAGTTGGACTAGGTATAAGGACATGCCTTAGAGTCTAGAGCTCATTCTGTCAGGATGGACTACGGTCCAGGGATAAGGCCCCTATTTGGAGACAGACGGAGGGTACGTATGTGGTCTTTGGTGACAGTATAAGGGTTGACCAGCACTACGGTGCATCTTGTGGCGATAGTTGGTTGGAGACTCGATTACCTATACAAACTAAGTACCAAGGGATTGTTTAATTGATATCAAATGAAATAACAATCCTATATTACATGATACTTGTCTTGAAAGTTATATAATGAATGTTACTTGACATGAAGCTATGAATAGTATGTTACTTGACATGAAAGGCATGAATTGTATGTTACTTGCCATGTAAGCTTGACTTACTTGATTACTTGTTATATAAGCATGATTTTCTTGATTCTTTATATGAAAGCATGAAGTATGTTTCCATGCCTCTTGATTCTTTATATGAAAGCATGAAGCATGAAGTATACTAGCCGAATGCTTGAATCCTTAGTTAGGATCATTCTAATGCTTGAAATCTTTAGCTAGGATTATACTTGATTAAATGACACAAAACTTGATAAAATAAATGGTTAGAACTAGTTACTACCTCGCTAAGTACATTCTTGTACTTATCACTCTCGTTTTCATTCTTCCCTACCAACAGGATAAAGGATTTGTTCGTAGCTTGATCTTGAAGCCTGTTACCTTGAGCTAAAAGCAAGTCACACAAGCATTGCCTAAGTATGGTTTCATACTTGTGTTTTATATCTCTTAGATTGGTGCCACTAGGTTGTATAGAGTGTAGCTTGATATTGCATTTTGGGACACTTGAAAAATGTATATATTGTCCTTGTATGGGCCTACTATGTTATGAACCTGGTTGATGATGTGAATCATGTATTGAACTTAAACTACATGTGGTGGAATGGTTTTGCTGTGCATGAATGGATTTATATATGGAATGATCAAGTGTTTGATCTAGTTTACCTTGGAACATTTGAATGCCTTGTTATGTACATGTGTCTGATTGAATTGAAAGTAGAATAAGATGAACCATGCTCCTTGACCTACCATTCGAACGCTTCATGTCTTGTATGAATATACCTTGATGTAGGTATTTATTGGTGTTAGTATGATGATTGCTGAATGGATAGGCATAGTGTATAACTTGAATGGAAGCTAGTTACATGCAAATTGAATGTTCAAATAATCATGTTAGTAATTTAGGTATGAGATATTACATGTATACATATAGGATCAATAAATTAAATGATGCATGTTTGTAACCTTAGGTCTTTCGAATGAGGTATGATAACATAGATTGAAAATGCAAAATGAATCATGAAAGTAGTAACCTATAATGTAAGCATGAAAGCAAATTTTTTAATGGTCTATTTGAATGCCCTTCATGTCATCAAATCAAATGTGAGTTTGCTTGCATGATAAGTATTGAATGCTTGGTTGCTTGCTAGTTAAGTAACTCATCTAATAGAGATGAGTTATCGAATCATGCCTTGTTCTTGTTTATTCTTGTATTGCTTGCTTGTATTGCCTTGTTCTTGCTTAAGTAATGCTCCCAAGCTGGTTTGCTACTAGCCCGGGGTAGGGGTGTTACATTTATTTGGTAATCAAAGCTTTTTAGTCAGTTCTAGGACTAAACTGGGATCTCTTACATCATATAGGATTAATTGTGCCACCTAGGAGTTCTATTTTAAGTTGCTCGTGTCCTTGCTTAAACTAAACTCTTCTTGTTCTACCTGAACCAAAAATGTCTCAAACAAGACTTGGCCGGGATAATGAAATTCCTGAAGGCTCCTCGAATGAAGGAGGCAGTGTGAGGATGGAACAGAATCCTTAACAACAACAAGCTTAACCTCGAGCCCAAGCCGCTGCTCAACAAGAAGCTTATCCTATAAATCTTGTGCAACAAGAATGTCTCATATGCATGAAGGAGATGTTCAATCATCTTGTAATTGCTTTAAAATAAGAACATCCTATTCCTCCTCCTGTTGTTGTTCCAAACAGAGTTCTGGTTGACAAGATGGCTCAACACCGGGCCTATACTTTCACTGGCACTAATGAAGACAATCTTGAAGTAGTTGAGTATTGGTTAGAGGCCACTACTCAAATCTTGACTAAACAACTACCTTATACTGATGAGAACAAGCTCGAATGTGCCATAGCCCTGTTGGTAGATGAAGCTCTAAGATGGTGAGAAACCACTACACTGACTGCTCCTACTAAAGCTGTAACTTGGAAATTATTCCTCAAGGATTCATGAAGAAATACATTAGTGAACAATACCTAGCCGGGCACCGTAAGCATTTCTTGTACCTCAAGCAAGGTGGCCAAACCATTGAACAGTGCGTAAGTGATTTCTGTAAGTATTGCAAGTGCGGGTCGAAATACATCAAGACTAATGCTGATAAATGTCGGATGTTTATCGATGGGCATGCCTTAGAGTCTAGAGCTCATTGTGTTAGGATGGACTAGGTAGAAGGGCATGCCTTAGAGTCTAGAGCTCATTGTGTTAGGATGGACTACGGTCCAAGGCTAAGGCCCCTATTTGGCGACATATAGAGGGTACGTATGTGCTCTTTGGCGACAGTAGGAGGGTTGACCAACACTACGGTGCATCTTATGGGACAGTTGGCTGGAGACTCGATTACCTATACAAACAAAGTACCAATGGGGTTGTTTAATTGATAACAAATGAAATGACATCCTATATTACATGATACTTGTCTTGAAAGTTATATCATGAATGTTACTTGACATGAAAGCTATGAATAGTATGTTACTTGACATGAAAGCCATGAATTGTATGCTACTTTTCATGTAAGCATGACTTACTTGATTACTTGTTATATAAGCATTATTTGCTTGATTCTTGATATGAAAGCATGAAGTATGATTCCATGTCTCTTGTTCGTTATGCTAGCCGAATGCTTGAATCCTTAGTTAGGATCATTCTAATGCTTGAAATCCTTAGCTAGGATTATACTTGATTAAATGACACAAAACTTGATAAAATAAATGGTTAGAACTAGTTACTACCTCACTAAGTACATTCTTGTACTTATCACTCTCGTTTTCATTCTTCCCAACCAACAGGATAAAGGATTTGTTCATAGCTTGATCTTGAAGCCTGTTACCTTGAACTAGAAGCAAGTCACACAAGCATTGCCTAAGTATTATTTCATACTTGTTTTGTATATCTTCGAGATTGGTGGCACTACGTTGTATATAGTGTAGCTTGATCATGCATTTTTAGACACTTGAAACTTGTATATATTGTCCTTGTATGGGCCTACTATGTTATGAACTTGGTTGATGATGTGAATCATGTATTGAACTTAAACTATTTGTAATAGAATGGTTTTACTGTGCATAAATGGATTTATATATGGAATGATCAAGTGCTTGACCTAGTTTACCTTGGAACATTCTAATGCCTTGTTTATGTACATGTGTGAGCTTGAATTGAAAGTAGAATGAGATGAACCATGCTCCTTGACCTACCATTCGAATGCTTCATGTCTTGTATGAATATACCTTGATGTAGGTATTGATTGGTGTTAGTATGATGATTGTCGAATGGATAGGCATAGTGTATAACTTTAATGGAAGCTAGTTACATGCAAATTGAATGTATACATCTAGGATCAATGAAATGAAATGATGCATGTTTGTACCCTTAGGTCTTTCGAATGAGGTATGATAACATGGATTGAAAATGCAAAATGAATAATGAAAGTAGTAACTGTTGCGCGTAATAAGTGCTACGCAAATCTGCAAGTATACACGTCGCAAGTTATAGTATAAAAGATATCGTCTCCACAGGGATTGGTGCCACTTCAAGGATCTAGTCTCTTGCACTGTAAAAAGTTAAAAACACAAGTAAAGGATTATAGGAGTTTAACTAATGACTAATCTAGAAAGCAAATAAGTAAAAGAATAAATAAGATCAAATGAGAGAGAGATAGGCCAGGTTATCGTGAGTTGAGGTGTGATAGCCAATTGGATTGTCTTGGTAAAAGAGTGCACGAGCAACTCAGTTGCCGTGGCAACTTGCACAATGGGGTTGCCTTGGCAACTAATCGATGGTTGCCTGGGCGACTAGTTGGGCAACCACTTGGGCTTCTGGGCAGCAACCTTCAAGGCTCGACAGAGCGTTCTTCAATGGTTTCTTCTTATCCCTAAGTCAAAACTCTAGCTACTTGTGCATGCCTTGATAATACATCCCTGCGTGAATCAAGGGTGAACAACAACCAATCTTGCGCTCCTCTTAGCCGTTGGAATCCTTAACTTATTCCTAAGCCGGATTAATCTTCACCATCAATAGATTGAATAAAGATCATAGTCATTCGTTTCTTGAATCGAACTCTCCCGATATTAGATAAATAGAGGAAATCACGAGATCCTCTCCCAATTCACTCGCAAACAAGAATAAGAACCAAGAATGAATAAACCTTGAAATAGAAAAGTGCAAACTCTTATTACCTAAACAAAAACCAATAGTTTCTCACAACCACAAAACACAATAACCATAGCCAAGTAGATTTAGTTCATGGCTAGGTTCCAAAGAAACACAAGATAAACAATCCCTAGCATGAACCCAATCGAACAAGGAAGAAAAGATGAAGCTTGTCGAAAATCCCTTGCCCTAGATGCTTGTCGAAAATTCCCCTTGCTTTCTCCCTTGGACTTGTCGAAATTTCCCTAATGCTCTCTCTATGGATGGTCGAAATCTCCTTGCTATTTATAGGGCTAGGCCAAAGTCCTTATTTGAGGAGGAGTTTGAGTTGGAATTAAATTATCTTTAAAGAATATAATTCTTTATTATAATTGTATTCCTACTAGAACTTCTCCTATCTTCTTAGAATTTAATTATTCTTTAATCTATGCATGGAAATCAAATTCCTTTGGGTTTGGGCTTTGCTCCACGTCATCTTGGGCTTGTATAGTTATTAATTTCAACATCCCTATTGCATTTTCTCTTTGTCGACAATTGCCATGGCAACTGGCTCGGCGTCTCCTTCATGCATTGCCCTGGCAACTAGCTCGGCATATCCTTCATGCATTGCCCTGGCAACTAGCTCGACATTGCTTTGGCAAGTGATCCTGCACATACACACACAAAGCACACCAAAGCAGCATCTTTTCCACAAAAACTACCAAGTTATGTAATCAAGCTCAACGATGGAAGGAAACATGGATTAATGCATGAATGGCTAACTATGCAACTAATATGAGCCTAAGTCTAACAATAATATGAGTAAAAAGGGTAAGAAAATTTGTACTTTTGAACACTTATCACACCCCCAAACTCGAACTATTGCTTGTCCTCAAGCAATGCAAACTCATAATTACGTGCCAAGACTTCAATTTTCACAAACTTAGCTTTGAACTTGATTTCAATTCTCTGAACCGGGGCACAAAGTATGATTGGCTTTTTATTTTTCGGAAAACTTAGGAGTTACTCGGAATCAAACTATAATGCTTGTGAGTGTGTGCGGAGTTGTGTGCAAGTTGATTTTTCGGATTCTATGCAAGCAATAGGTTTTCAAATTACTTCATTGGGTTCTTTTTAACATGTTTTAACTAGAGCCAGTTTTGGGAACCTCTAGTGTTTTGTTTTTAGTTTCCTTAAGTTAATTTAATCGACTAGAGCCGGTTTCGGGCACCTCTGGTTAAAATTTTTTAACAAATCCTAGAGCCAGTTTCGGGCACCTCTAGTGATCAATTTTTTTAGCACATGCTAAAGCCAATTTTGGGCACCTCTAGCATTCATCCAATTTTTATTCTAATCCCCCAATTTGTTAATTATCAACCTAAGTTTACTAGAATTCCTTAAATCAATCAAACCACAACAGTGTTTCATCAAATTTAGCATCATAGTAAAATTCTAAGTTTTTCCATGGTTATCCTAGAATAAAAATTCTATCAATTAAGTGCATTGGCAAAGTCATCATCGAATATTCATCAAATCTAAGCAATTCTTCTTCCAATTAAAGGCATGACAAGCAATTTATGTATCCTAAATGTAATACTTAAGATTAATGTAACTAAACATGGTAACTACTAATAACAATCCCCCCCAAACTCGAGTGAGGCATTGTCCTCAATGCATGCATAAAAATAATGAAAAAAAATAAAAATAAAATAAAAATAAAAATGCATACGAGGACTTACTCTGAGAGTTCATCATCGTAGATGATTAGTTTCCTTTTGGTCGGTGTCTTGATTCTCTTGCTTGAATGCGATGGTTGTTTTCTTGTTGTCGGGATGTCTTTAGCTTTGGTTGCCGTGGCATCTTCAGGGTTGGTTTCCGTGGCATCAGCTTGTGCAAGCATGATGTAGGTTGCCGCGACATCTTCTTCATTGGATGCCGGGACAAGGATCTCGGCAGTAAATTTCCTTAGCATAGTAGTTGTGAAAAAAATAAAGAAAACCTGAAAACTAAAGATAATGAAGAAAAATAAAATATCTCCTAAAAATAAAAATGAAAAGAAAAAGAAAAGAAAAAGAAAATATTGAAAGGAGAGCATGCTCATGCATCTCCTAAGTTGACCACTTCTTTGTTACGTTCCACATGGGCACCATTGTAGTGCTTCAATCTTTGTCCATTAACTCTGAATTCATGGTTGTTAGAGATGGACTTGATTATCACAGCACCATGGGAGAATGGTTTGACGACTTTGAATGGTCTCGACCATCTTGATTTCAGCTTTCCCGGGAAAAGTTTTAGCCGAGAATTGAATAGGAGAACTAGTTGCCCTGGCGTGAATGACCGTGGCAATAATTTCTTGTCGTGCCATCGCTTTGTTTTCTCCTTGTAGATTCGTGCATTGTTATAGGCGAGTGCACGAAATTCTTCTATCTCATTGAGGTCCATCAAACGCTTTTGTCAGGCACTTTCCCAATCCATATTCACGGTCTTGATTGCCCAGTACGCCTTGTGCTCGATTTCCACCGGTAGATGGCATGTCTTGCCATAGACAAGTCGGAAGGGGGACATACCTAAGGGTGTTTTGAATGCAGTGCGATATGCCCAAAGTGCGTCATCTAGTCTTAATGACCAATCCTTCCTTGAGGGATTTACGACTTTCTCAAGTTTTCTCTTCAACTCCCGGTTGGAAATTTCTGCTTGCCCGTTGGTTTGTGGGTGATATGCCGTGGCGATCTTATGTGATATGACGAAGCGTTGCAACATCTTGGCAATTAGTCTGTTGTCAAAATGCTTGCCTTCGTTACTGATATTTGCTCTTGGCATCCCAAACCGTGTAAATATGTTTTTCTGCAAGAATCGTTGCACGGTCTTGGAATCATTGTTGGGAACTGCAGCTGCATCCACCCATTTAGACACATAGTCGACGGCAAGTAAGATGTAGAGGTTTCCGAATGAAGATGGGAGAGGTCTCATAAAATCAATCCCCCACACATCGAACAATTCCACCTCAATGATGTTCTGGAGTGGCATCTCATGTCGTCTAGAGATATTGCCCGTCCTCTGGCAACGATCACATTGCTTGTAAAAGTCTTGGGCATCTTTGTACAATGTTGGACAATACAAACCGGATTGCAAAACTTTGGCCGCGGTACGAGTTCCTCCAAAATGTCCTCCATAGGGTGAAGAATGGCATTGCCGTAGTACATTCTGTTGTTCTTCTTCAGGGATACATCGGTGTATAACCTGATCTGTACATTGTTTAAACAAAAGAGGCTCATCCCAAAAGTAATGCTTAGCATTATGGCGGAACCACTTCTTCCCTTGGTGAGTAATGCCATAAGGTAAAATACCACAAACAAGGAAATTAACTAAATCCGCGTACCAGGGTATTGCCGAGGCATGTGCTGCCGTGGCGACTGCTCCCAAAATTGCCGAGGCGTGCGCGTCAAAGGCTGTTGTGGCTTCGAGAGTTGCCGAGGCATGCACATCCATGGTTGCCGAGGCATCAAGGGTTGCCGAGGCATGGGCATCCATGGTTGCCGAGGCAACTAAACTTTGTTCATCTGGGAATGCATCGCATATCTCTAAATTCGCGTCCTCCTCCCTATTGCCTTCTTGTGTAGCATCAACATTTTGATCAGCTTCTTTTCCTGGTCGATTTACTAGCCAATTTGCCTTTTCTTGTTGTTCCCCATTGACCGGTTCTTCATACTCCTCTGGTTCCTCTTGTTTGGCAATATAGTCACCGAGGCAACTAAATTTCTCGTCAAAGTTAAACTCTGTCGTGGCATGAAAAAGTTGGCATTCTTCTGGATCATCGGCATGCCTTAGTGTTTGGAACACATTTAGTTTAACTTGCTGGTCATTCACCCGCATTGTGAGTTCTCCCTTTTCAACATCGATCAAGGTTCTCCCTGTTGCTAGGAATGGTCTCCCGAGAATGATGGGTGCATCCTCATCTGCTTCACAATCCAAAACAATAGAGTCAGCGGGAAAAATAAATTTATCAACTTTTACCAGTATGTCCTCCTTTTTTCCCTCTGGATGCACATAGGATCTGTCGGCTAGCTGTAGCATAACTGTTGTAGGTCTTGCCTCCCCGATTCCTAGTTTCTGGAAAACCGATTTAGGCATCAAGTTTATGCTAGCCCCAAGGTCACATAATGCTTTCTCGACATAGTGATTTCCAATAGAACAAGGTATTGTGAAACTTTCGGGATCCTTCAACTTTAGTGGCATACGATTGTGCAACATTGCCATGCATCCCTCTGTTGCGGCAACTGTTTCAAACTCTCCTAGCCTTGTTCTTTTGGACACAATGTCTTTAAGAAACTTGGCATAGTTTGGCATTTGTTCAATTGCTTCCACCAATGGCAAGTTGACGTGGACTTGCTTTAGGATATCAAGAAACTTCTTGAATTGGTATTCTTGCTTTTGTCGCTTCAACCTTTGTGGGAATGGTGGTGGAAGCCGGATATCTTCGATCCTTTCATTGGTTTAAAACTTGATTGACGGCATTACCGGGACAACTGGAGTTGTCGAGGCGTTATCAATTGGGGTTGCCGAGGCATGCTTATCGCAAGTTGCCGAGGCGTCTTTATCGTCGGTTGCCGAGGCATGCTTATTGCCGGTTGCCGCGGCAATTCCTGGTTCAGCATCTGAGGCTTTGCCGATAGGTTCATCTTGATATTTTTGTGGAGTTTTGTTTGACGAGCGGGTTTGAACCTCTCTAAGTTGTTGGCCACTTCTAGTGGTGATCGCCTTACATTGCTCATTGCCTGTTCCTCTTGCGACTTCAGTATCGCTAGGTAAACCTCCTTGCGGTCTAGTATTCAGATTTTGAGCAAACTGTCCGACTTGATTTTCTAATGATTTGATTGCCGCCTCTTGGTTTTGCAATCTCATCTCGGTTCTGTTAATAAAAGCATCAGTTCTTTTTATGAAATTACTATTTTCAGCCATATAAGATTCAGTTTTCATCATAAAAGCATTTAGAGAATTTTCCAAAGAACTAGATGTCGTCGGTTGTTGCTTTGGCAACTGTTGCCGTGGCATATTATGCTGGAATCCCGATGCTTGTGTATTTTGATTGTTCTGGTTTAGAGCATTGTTGGGATTACTCCATGAAAAATTTGGGTGCTTCTTCCAAGCTGGATTGTATGTATTGGACATCACATTGTTGTTCCGATTGTAATTCCCCACATAAAAGCTGGATTCCAGATTCTATATACATTCAGAAGAATTATGGTTATCACCACATAACTCACAAAAAGAATCCATTACCTTGACTTCAAGTGTGTTGTTTGGTTTTTGCATGTTCTGGACCATCTTGGTTAAAGTGGCCAATTGTGCCGAAATTGAATATGATGATCCTAGTTCATGTATTGTGGCTTGGCGTCTAACTCCTCATCTTCTAGTGGATGGGAATTGATAATCATTCTTGGCCAGCCTGTTTAAAATTTGCATTGCTTCTTCATGCGACTTATCTAGGAGTATACTGTTTGCCGAGGCATCTAGCATCATCCTTGTTGGTGTATTCACGGCGTTGTAAAACATTGTTACTTGAGTCCACACCGGGAATCCCTGTAGGGGGCATTTGTGTAGAAGTTCTCTGTATCGCTCCCAAGCCTCGTACATGGATTCATCATCTGCCTGCCGAAAAGAAGTAATGTCGTTACGAGGCTTATCAGTCAGATTTGTAGGATTAAATCTAGCAAGGAAATCACGACAAAGATCAGTCCAAGATGCTATGGATCCGGCAGGAATGCTATTCAACCATGCTTTCGCCCTATCCCTCAGTGAATAGGGGAAAAATCTTAATCGTAAGACATCGGGGGTGACTCCGTGTATCTTGAACGAGTTGCAAATCTCGAGGAAAGATTTCAGATGTTGCCGTGCATCTTCAGTTGATGAGCCGCCAAATTGACCTATTGTGTTGATCATATTAAACATTACCGGTTTCAACTCAAAGTGGTCAGCTTCAATTTTAGGTGCGACAACTCCTGGGTTAAGTCCATCAAGATCTTCTTCAAGATAGTGTCGAATAGTTCTGTTTCGTGCAAGAATCACTCCTCCTCCTGCTCGAACATCTTGATACATATTGCCGTCTTGATTTGCCATTGCTTCTCTTATCCTTCGTCTAAGTCTTTGTAAGGTTCGTTCGATTTTGGATCAAAGGGATATTCGGTGAAGTCGGTCTCGCCTGGTAATATACCAATGCAAAACCAAAGTTTGTTAGCCCTTTGAATTTTAAACAAGAAAAGTAAAAAGAAAGTGCAAGAAAATAAAAACAAAGTCGCTATTGCCAATCCCCGGCAACGGCGCCAAAAACTTGTTGCGCGTAATAAGTGCTACGCAAATGTGCAAGTATACACGTCGCAAGTTATAGTATAAAAGATTTCGTCTCCACAGGGATTGGTGCCACTTCAAGGATCTAGTCTCTTGCACTGTAAAAAGAAAAAAACACAAGTAAAGGATTATAGGAGTTTAACTAATGACTAATCTAGAAAGCAAATAAGTAAAAGAATAAATAAGATCAAATGAGAGAGAGATAGGCCAGGTTATCGTGAGTTGAGGTGTGATAGCCAATTGGATTGTCTTGGTAAAAGAGTGCACGGGCAACTCAGTTGCCGTGGCAACTTGCACAACGGGGTTTCCTTGGCAACTAATTGATGGTTGCCTGGGCGACTAGTTGGGCAACTACTTGGGCTTCTGGGCAGCAACCTTCAAGGTTCGGCAGAGCGTTCTTCAATGGTTTCTTCTTATCCCTAAGTTGAAACTCTAGCTACTTGTGCATGCCTTGATAATACATCCCTGCGTGAATCAAGGGTGAACAACAACCAATCTTGCGCTCCTCTTAGCCGTTGAAATCCTTAACTTATTCCTAAGCCGGATTAATCTTCACCATCAATAGATTGAATAAAGATCATATTCATTTGTTTCTTGAATCTAACTCTCCGATATTAGATAAATAGATGAAATCACGAGATCCCTCTCCCAATTCACTCGCAAACAAGAATAAGAACCAAGAATGAATAAACCTTGAAATAGAAAAGTGCAAACTCTTATTACCTAAACAAAAACCAATAGTTTCTCACAACCACAAAACACAATAACCATAGCCAAGTAGATTTAGTTCATGGCTAGGTTCCAAAGAAACACAAGATAAACAATCCCTAGCATGAACCCAATCGAACAAGGAAGAAAAGATGAAGCTTATCGAAAATCCCTTGCCCTAGATGCTTGTCGAAAATTCCCCTTGCTTTCTCCCTTGGACTTGTCAAAATTTCCCTAATGCTCTCTCTATGGATGGTCGAAATCTCCTTGCCATTTATAGGGCTAGGCCAAAGTCCTTCTTTGAGGAGGAGTTTGAGTTGAAATTAAATTATCTTTAAAGAATATAATTCTTTATTATAATTGTATTCCTACTAGAACTTCTCCTATCTTCTTGGAATTTAATTCTTCTTTAATCTATGCATGGAAATCAAATTCCTTTGGGTTTGGGATTTGCTACACGTCATCTTGGGCTTGTATAGTCATTAATTTCGACATCCCTATTGCATTTTCTCTTTGTCGACAATTGCCATGGCAACTGGCTCGGCGTCTCCTTCATGCATTGCCCTGGCAACTAGCTCGGCATATCCTTCATGCATTGCCCTGGCAACTAGCTCGGCATTGCTTTGGCAAGTGATCCTGCACATACACACACAAAGCACACCAAAGCAGCATCTTTTCCACAAAAACTACCAAGTTATGTAATCAAGCTCAACGATGGAAGGAAACATGGATTAATGCATGAATGGCTAACTATGCAACTAATATGAGCCTAAGTCTAACAATAATATGAGTAAAAAGGGTAAGAAAAATAATACTTTTGAACACTTATCAGTAACCTATAATGTAAGCATGAAAGCAAAATTTTTAATGGTCTATTCGAATGCCCTTCATGTCTTGAAATCAAATGCGAGTTTTCTTGCATGATAAGTATTGAATGCTTGGTTGCTTGCTAGTTAAGTAACTCATCTAATAGAGATGAGTTATCAAATTATGCCTTGTTCTTGTTTATTCTTGTATTGCTTGCTTGTATTGCCTTGTCCTTGCATAAGTAACGCTCCTGAGCAGGTTTGCTACTAGCCCGAGGTAGGGTGTTACAGTTAGGACTTAGGTCCTAACCAAAGATGCATGTCTACTTTCTTGTTATTTTTATACCACGTTAATATACTTGATTTAAGCTTGGTTGTGATGAAAAAGGGGATGAATGGCTTAAGCTCAAACTTGAGAATTGATAGTAACATGAATGTTGTTAAATTAATTAGAAAGAAAAGTGAAAACAAGTACTTGATTCTTGTTGCCTTGGTTGTGATCAATTCGAATAGTGCTCGATTGTATCTCTATGATTTAGATACTTGTTAACATGATATAAATCATGAAATAAAGATCTTTCTTGATGCCTAGAGATGGCATATGTTAATTGCTTTATTGAATGACAAGTTAAATTGCAAAATGTAGAGCTAAGGCTCAATTAGACTAAGGGCTAAGCATGCTTGAATTACTTGAAAATGTGATAAATTATGCCATAGGGTTATATGAGCTCGTCAAGTAAGGGGTCAGACTACGGTCCAGGGCTACGACCTATATATGGGGAGAAAATGTTGGATTGTGTGAGGGACTCCGGAGCTACAGCTCAAGGCTAAGGCCTATTTCTGATATGTGTGGCATATAGGGGAATCTGCGTATCCATTGGTTGCTATGTCCTAGGAAAGGACATGTATTTGTGTTTTACATTTAATATACGGAAATAAGATACTTGGCTTTGAATGTGATATATATATGATTAATTGTGTCTATTGTCATTCAAGCATGCTTACTTGTCATTCATTCCATTAAGGAGCATATTGCGCATTTGTTATAGCTACCTCGCTAGGCTATGTAAGCCTAACATTCGTGTCTCATGCATTTCAGGATCTTGAAGAATCCTGAGCATCGATCGTGTGGTTAAAGTTGCAAGTCACTCTCATCACCTCCATGAATGTTTACATTTTGTTTTGAACTCCTGGTAAGGTGGAATAAGGCTTAGACATATTACATTTTCCTATTTTGATATGTGTATAATAGCCTAAAAGTACCTAGGTGTTATATGTGAAATATAGCATGTTTGGGAATTAGTAAACTAGTTAACTTTGGCCTAACGATACTAAAAGGTGAAAATGGGGTAAACGGATTTGAATCACTCTAAAATTTTGTATGCTTATAGGTTTCTAGATTATTAACTTGCTGGTAAAATTTCATCGCATTTGGACATCATTCAATAGGTTAAATCGTCTAAATACCAGATAAAATTTGTCATTACAGGACATGCGTATCGATACGGGTCGAGCTGTATTGATAAGACCTTGCATATTTGGACTTGGTAAAACAGAGCGTATAGATACGCAAAAGACGGTATATCATAACGAAACTTGCAGTAAGGTCTGGAAAATAAATTGTATCGCTACGGGCTTCGGGCGTATCATAACGGGTCAACCTTGGTTAACCTGTACCGATACGGGTGATGGCATATCGATACAGGATTTGGGTAAAGTTGAATGAAGATGTGATTTGTGTGTGCCCGTATCGATATGGCCCCAAAAGGTTTCGATACGAAGGTAGTTAATTTTGTTAAAATACTGAAACTATAGTTTTAAATAGTTTACATATTGGTCACTAAATGGTCTAATTTGATAAGTAAATGACCTCCATTAGTAAAGAAATATCACAAGCTAGTATTTGGATGTCTAGATTTCATATTAATAACATGAATTGAGGTCCCTTAACTTGTAAAATTCACAGTTTAGTCCCTATGTTCAAAAATGTTTAAAATTGATCCCAAATTGAATAAGCTCTAAATAAGTTAGTTTGATAAGTCATAAAAGATATTAATAAAACATTCTAAACTCTAATTAAGCTTATAATATCTGAATATGTCATCTGGTAACGCTTTATGACCTAATTCTCTACTAGGCCGGAAGGGGGTGTTACATTTGTAGTATTAGAGCTAGAGTTTAGTTGATTCTAGGACTGAACTGAGGCTTGTCATGAGTCTGTATGTGCATATCCCACCTAGGAGTTTATTTGCATATTTTATTTATGACTTGCAACTAACACAATTTAACTTCTTTTTTTATTAGATTTAAGAACGTATGCACCTGATGATAAGCGTGCTACGATAGAACCACACCCCGGCTCCTGCTCGATACAGGGGGCAACCTTAGAGCTGAAGTCCGCCCAGAATAGGTGGGATAGAATCACCCACTAAATCTTCCACCGATGTCTCCCACTCAGTAGGAGTATTTAATGTTTATGGCTGAGATGATTAAATAGGTGGTCATGTCTCTCAAGCAAGAGCTGCCACCTCAGCCTGCAAAAGTATCTTTATATGTTTCGAGGGCTACTATTGACAAGCTCCATTAGTATCCAGTCTATACTTTCACCGGACAAGAACATGACAACCCTGAAGTAGCAGAGTATTGGCTAGAAAACACTCTCAAAGTCCTGAATAAGCAAATTAAGTGTCCTGGTGAACATAAGTTGGAGTGCGCTCTAACATTTTTTCTGAAGAGGCTCAGAGCTGGTGGGACACTGTGACAATCACAGTGCCTGAGCATAGAATTACGTATGACTTCTTTCATCAAGAGTTCTGCAAAAAGTACATTAGTGAGCACTATATTGCAGAAAGGTGCAAGAAGTTCCTCTATCTAAGACAAGGAGGACGACTCATGGAGCAGTATATCTATGACTTCTACAAATACTTAAGGTATGGTGAAGAGATCATACGCACCTAGAAGGAGAATTGTATAATGTTTATTAATGGCCTTTATGGTGAATTACGTCCACTCTTCACTACCTTGGAGTTGGAAGACTTTCAAAATCTGGTCAATCGGGTGATTGCTACTGAAGCCTCCCAGAAGGCTTATGAGAGAAGGAAGAGAAATCAAGCAAGATCTAACAAGGGATTCTAGGATGATTCCAAGCCTCCCATGCCTTGAAGAAGAATAGATAGTGGGACCATAAGTCTGCCACCTTTCAACAGCTGCCAAAGACTGGATATGTGCCATAATCCCAATCTCCAGGAACATTTATTGCTCATACAGCTTCGATTGATAGTACGAGTGGTTTTGGGAGAGGTTCTCAGATTTCTCTATGTAGCATTTGCTAAAAGAGGCATCCTGGGCAATGTCGCAGACAAGCCGGATCCTGCTACCTCTATGGTGAAGCTAGTCAATTTACCAGACAATGCCCGTAGAATTCAATTGCTCCTACCTTTGTGGCTTCACAGAGCAATAATGCTAATGGAAGGGGCGCAAAACAAGTGCAGACTGGATCAATAGGGAAACCTTGTAACTCAAATCCTCCTTCAATTAGACGTGACCCTCAGACCTCAGCACAAATGTACAATGTTCGAGGTTAAGTGCGAGAAAACAATCCTAATGCGATTGCAGGTATGGTTGAATTATGTTCTGACCTTGTTTATGTTTTGGTAGATCCCAGCTCTACGGATTCCTTTATTAGTGAACCATTGATTGAGAAGTACGCCTTAGAACCGGAACTAGTCACTTCTGAGTTAGTGGTTATACAGTTCATTTGTAAAGCTTGCTCTCTAATGATCCAAGGGGTCCTATTTTTGAACAATTTAATGGTCTTACCTTTATATGAGTTTGATCTTATCATAGGCCTTGATTGGTTGGCTGAACATCAAGCCTAGGTGGATTGTTCAAAGAATAAGCTATACCTCTTTGGACTCGGCAAGGAAAACATAACATTGATGAAAACCAAGCCCGATCCTAAGGAAGCCATTATATGTGCTATGAAGTTCAAAGAAGATCCCAAGCTCAAGAATGTGGTGGTAGTGAAGAAATTCTCTGATGTGTTTCCTGATGAACATTTAGGGACTCCATCTGACCCGAGAAGTAGAATTTAGAATCGAAGTGCAACTGGGGTCTACACCATTCTCCATTGTTCCTTACAGGATGGCTCTGACAGAATTGAAAAAGCTGAAGGCTTAAATCCAAGATCTTTTGCATAAGGGGCATATTTGACTGAGTTCCTCACCCTGGGGAGCACCGATTTTGTTTTTCAAGAAGAAAGATTGATCGATGCGACTATGCATTGATTATTGTTAGCTGAATAGGGTAACAATTAAGAATAAGTATATGTTATCGAGGATTGATGACCTCTTCGATCAGTTGAAGGATGCCTCTATCTTCTCCCAGATAGACTTACGATCCAGTTACTACCAAATGTTAGTAAAGGAGTCTAACGTCCCAAAAACTACCTTCTGAACTAGATACGACCATTATGAGTTTTTGGTAATGCCTTTTGGGCTTACCAATGCACCTGTAGCCTTCATGGACCTGATGAATTGTGTGCTCCATCCTATCGATAAATTTATGGTTATGTTTATAGATGACATATTGATCTATTCCAAGGACACTACCACTCCTGAAGGACATCTCTGGATTGTGCTACAGACTCTCCGGGAGAAACAACTGTATGCTAAGTTTAGTAAATGTGAATTTGCTATTTGAAGTTTCCTTTGTAGGACATGTGATCTCTTCTACTGGAATTCAAGTTGACCCAAAGAAGATTCAAGTAGTTCTTAAGTGGGTTCCTCCCAAGAATGTTGGAGAACTTTATAGTTTTATGGGCCTTGTAGGCTACTACCATAGATTTGTTAAAGGATTCTTGATGATCGCTCCACCCTTGACAATACTTCTCCGTAAGGAAACTCTTTTTGTATAGACAATGGAGCAACAAAGGAGCTTTGATCAACTTAAGAAAGTGTTGACGCTTGCCCCAGTCTTGGAGCAATTTGAATAAAGCAGGGACTTCACTGTGTACAGTGATGCCTCCCACTTGGGATTATGTTGTGTACTAATGCAAGAGGGAAAGTTATAGCTTATGTCTCACGTCATATCAAACTACACGAGCTAAACTATTCGACACATAATCTAGAGCTAGCTACTGTTGTGTTTGCTTTAAAAATAAGAAGACACTATCTTTACAGTGAGAAATGTTACTTGTACACTGATCACAAGAGCCTAAAATATCTTTTGACTCTGAAAGAGCTTAATCTTCCTCAACGTTGGTACAAAGAACTTTTGAAAGACTACAACTTGGTCATTGATTACCATTCTGGTAAGGCCATTGTTGTGGCTGACGCTCTTAGTCGAAAGCCCACTCCCTCCCTGAGATGTTTGAATGCTCATTTCCAACTAAAAAACATGGCAAGTTGTATGCTGAATTAAGAGTTCAGTCAACCATCGTGTCCCGAATGAAAGCACTATGGAAGTCTGACGAGAAGTTGCAAACTCTTATTGCTAAGATCAAGGATAACCCAAATCCTGACTTTCCCATGAATTCTGAAGGTTTATTGTGCTTTCGAAATCGCATATGTGTCCCTAACAATGATGATCTTTGTAATCAAATTCTGAGTGAGGCTCATTCGAGTCATTTTTTCTATTCATCCTAGGGCTATCAAGATGTATAAGGACTTAAAGGAGCTATATTGCTAGTCTGGTATGAAAGGTGAAATTATGGACTTTGTGGCTAGATGTTTGACCTGCCAATGGGTTAAAGCTGAGCACAAGGTGCCTACTAGTTTCGTGCAACCTATTGAGCTTCCACAATGGAAATGGGAACGTATTACAATAGATTTCGTAAAAAATGTTACTATTTTGGTCATTGTAGATCGATTCACCAAGTCTACTTATTTCCTTCCGGTGAGAATGGACTTTAGCTTGCCTAGACTTGTTGACTTGTACATCCGTGAATTCATTCGTTTGCACGGAGTTCTTGTATGCATCATCTCTGACTGTGATTCACGTTTTACATCCCGGTTTTGGAGAACCTTACATGAGGATTTGGGAACTCGAGTGCACCTAAGCACTACTTACACCCTCAAACCGATGGCAAATCTAAAAGGGCTATTTAGGTAACCTTTTATCTCTTCTATCCATATGTATAAGTGTTTTGTACCAATCCCGATTATTCCTTGTAGATTTTGGAATATATGCTACGAGCCTATGTTGTTAACTTTAGACATACGTGGGAGAAATCCGTACCTTTAGTGGATCTTGCATACAACAACAGTTACCAAGCTTCGATTAAAATGGCTCCTTGTGAAGCTCTTTATAGAAGAAAATGTAGAACTCCTCTTTGTTAGACCGATCTTGGTGAAGGCATGGTGTTAGGCCCTGACTTACTTCGGGAAATCGAAGAAAGGGTAACCATCATTCGTGACTGGCTTAAGGCTGCGTTTAACCATCATTTAGTATGATGTTACGAAAGAAAATCTTTTGTTTTGGCAAAAAGGGGAAGCTCAATCCTTGTTTTATCGGCCCATTTGAGGTAATTAAGGGGGTTGGACCGCTTGCCTACCGACTGGCTCTTCCTGAAGATTTAAGTCATATAAATAATGTCTTTCACGTGTCTATGCTACGAAAGTAGCAGTCTGATCCTTCCCATGTGATCGAGCCAGAGTCTGTGGAGATTCAGTCCAACTTGACGTACGAGGAGGAACCAGTGCAGATCCTCGCACGAAAAGTCAAGAGACATCGAAACAAGTTTGTGCCCTTAGTGAAAGCCCTTTGGAGAAGTAACTCAGTGGAAGAAGCAACGCGGGAGCCAGAGGAAATGATACAGAAGCAGTATCCTCATATTTTCGGTTATAATGAAAAGTAAAGAACAAATTTTCTTAATGGGAAGAGTTATCGCACCCCGAAAATAGATCTAGTTAGAATAAGTTTTCGGTGATTAGAAATTTTGTACTGGTTATGACCGAATGATGTAATTGCTTGATCCTTGTGATCAATTCTAATGTAATGGATGATAATTTGGCTTAATTGAATTTGTGGGACCTTTTTGTAAGGAATGGGAATTAAGGGTTTCATTGAAAATGCAGAAAATGTTGGATTTAAGCTAGGCATATTGGTACGGCAAGACCTTTATCAATACGACCCAACCATTTCTAACTAACTTACCCAATTCAGTCTAGCCCTATCGATACGACCATAAGGTGTCATGATACGGGTCCCTGTCAAAGATTATTTTTGTGACAAATTTGTAAAGATTGAAAGTATGGGGTTAAGTCACCTACTAGCTTTCACTCCTGCATGTGGGACTAATCAGAAGGATGACAATTGGTCATCAATTACCTAAAATTTGTAAATTCGTATGAAATGATGGGGTTAATTATTTAAGCAAACCCTTTGCAAAGGGAAAGCTTTTCTTTGGTCCATGTTGAGGTGGGAAATGATTAATGTCTTAGTCCCATAACAAGGAATGAAGAAAAAGGCGCTCATCTTTGTTTTGCTTCCCCCGAAACCAAACTTACCCTTGCTTGAAAAGAATAAGCACACACCTCCATTGTCATCTTCTTCCTCAAGCTCAAGCAAGCACCTCGATCCAATATTTGACCTTTGTGTGATTTCAATACACCAATTGGAAACATCTAATTGGGTAAGTAAAACCCTATATCAATTTGATGATTCTATCAATCCTTAGAGTTTAATTTCAAGATTTAAGTCTTGAATGTTCAAGCTAAGCCCATGTGTAAGGAAGCCAATTTCTTTGTTTCCAATGTTGTCTACAAGCTTTGGTAAGCTTGAAAAACATTTGTGAATCATTAGTTTAGATTCTAATGGAATTCCTTAATTTTTGAATTAGCTCAAGTGGTGAAAGAAAAACCATCTTCACCATCAACTATTGCAAATTCTTCTGAGGGCAAGGGGATTATAATATGGGAATCTTGAAGCCTCCTATTGCTAGGTGAGTGTAGTTGCGTCTTAGGATTGGCTAGGTGTCGTCCTAGTTGCATTTGAATTGTGTTTACGTTGTGTATTCATTTATATAGCTCAAGTAGAGCTTACAAGGTACGAATCTCACATGGTAAGGGCGGTAAGTTCACTCCATTGCTTTGACGCGTTTTGATGCCTTATGATTCATTTGTCATATGTTATGTATGAAAAAAATTTAATGTTAATATTTGACATCCATGGAAATTATTATGATGTTCGAAATAGTATGATATATGAGTTGGAGCCAAGACTCAATTTTTGATCCAACATGATATGGCCTAAGGGCACAAAGGTGAGTTTTATGATGATATGTGTTACCTTGGACACTTATGGACATTGGATACAATTGGCATGCCATATGGTTATCTGAGCTCACTAAGTAAGGGATTGGACTACGGTCCTGGGCTACAGCCTATATATAGGGTGAAAAGGTTGGATTATGTAAGCGACTCTAGAGCTATGGCTCAAGGCTGAGGCTTATTTCTGATACGTGTGGCGTACAGGTGAATCCGCGAATCCATTGGTTGCTATGTCCAAGGAAATGATATGTATTTGTGCTTTACATTTAACATACGAAAACATGATACTTGGCATTGACTAGGATCTATATATGATTAATGGTGTATATTGTCATTCAAGCATGCTTACATGTCATTCATGCCATTGAGGAGCATATTGCGCATTTGTTATAACTACCTCACTAGGCTATGTAAGCCTAACATTCGTGCGTCTCATGTATTTCAGGATCTTGAAGAATTCCAAGCATCGATTGTGTGGTTGAAGTTACAAGTTACTCTCATCACCTCCATGTACGCTTACATTTTGTTTTGAACTCCTAGTAAGGTGCCATCAGGCTTAGACATGGTACATTTGCCTATTTTGATATGTGTATAATATCCTAAAAGTACCTAGCTGTTATTTGTGAAATATAGTATGAGGTACAGTTTATGCGGTTGAGCAGTATGCTCCTCAGTACCGAGTGAGAGGCATCACTTTGACCGATTCCATTACAAATTAATATAGGACGTTAAGACATATATGTTGCCTTCGGATTACAATGATTTCAACATGTTTGTTACACAGGGTATAGGATATTAAGCATAACCTGGGTTTATCTGTTCGTGTGGGAGGTTCTAACTCTTATAAGAGAGTCATGGATTCTAGTTTTGATGATGGTAAGTTTAAGAAGCATTGTGATAGAAGGTATCGCCCTGATCTAAGACGAGGTGGAGGTAGTGATGGGCGAGGATCGTAGGGTTTGGGTACCATGCTAGAGCAACACATAATACCTTTTGGGTTTCTGGATCGCGTGATCACATGAGGCGCGACTGTCCATGTTTGGCTCATGAAGGACAGGCTCCTGCTGCTATTGTTGCTAATTATTGTTGGAGTTGTGGATTGAGCAATCATCTAAGATGTGATTGCCTATTTCTAGTGGGTGGTGGTTGTGGGTTAGAATGCTAAGTTCTTATCCAATGTTGTTTCTTCTCTAGAAGCGAGTCCTATGATGGATTCTGGATGTTAGGCACTCTTAGCCCATGTTATTAATCTAAGATCGAAGGAGGTGCGTGTTCAGGACTGTAACATCCCTAAAACTGACCTAGTCAGAATTGGGCTCTAGCGATCAGAAACCCTACACCAAGAAGCCTAAATGTTGCTTTGTTATTGATTTTGTGGATTAGTTTCATTGATAATGAACCTTAATTAAGTCTAATGTTCAATAGGGACATTACTGGAATGTTAAACTCCAAAAATTTGCTAGGCGTATCGATACAGTAAGACCTGTATCATTACGGTCCAACTATTTCCTAACTAACTTACCAAACTTAAGCCAACTGTATCGATACAGTTAGAGGTGTATCGATATAGGTCCTTGTCAAAATCTGTTTTGCTGACCAAATTGAAAGAACTAAGAGTTTGGGGGCTGAGTCACCTACTTGCTTGCCACCCTTTATGGGAGAAAGCTCATAAAATATGACAATTAGTCAACAATTGTCAAAAGTTGAGAAAAGGAATAAAAAGATGGATAATAATAATATAAGCTTACCTTTACGAAAGGGAAATCATCTCATTGGTCCTTGAGGAGGTGAGAAATGATTAGGGTGATAGTTTTCTTAATAAAGGAATAAAAAGAAAGCTTTCTCTTTTGTTTTGAATTCCCCATAACCAAAGTTCACCCTTTTGTCTTAGAAATAAGCACACACCTCCATTTTTGTCTTCAACCTCAAGTTCAAGTACACACCTCTCTATTTGGACTCCTTCAACTCAAGATTTCTTTGCTTTAAAAGTTGCAATCCATAGCTAGCGATTGGGTAAGTAAAAGCCCTAAATCTATTGTTGGTTCTATTGATTATTGAATGTCCAATTTCAAGTCATGATTCTCAAGCTAAACCCGTGTTCTTCAAGTTTTAATCCATGAATCTAAGGAATAGCTAATGGTTGTTCTAAGCTTAGAAATGAGTATCGATGTTGGTATATCGATTGTAACAATTTCCTATTGATTCTCTCTAGCTGAAGAGTTGGAGGAAGCTAACCCATCGTACCCATCAAACGCTAGAATAAAGGGAATTGCTATCCAAGAGCTGTATGAGCTTCTAAATTCAAGGTGAGAGTAGTCGAATTCTCGAGAGTTGACTAGGTGCCATCTTGAATCATTGATTATTGCTTATTGTATTGCTAACCATTATATTGAAGGTTTTTGCATAAAACCCCATCGAAAGTCATATTGGTATGTAAGGGTAAGTATTGCATTGAACTCATGTCGAAAGCATTGTTGTTATTGCCTTTGAAATCATCGAATCATCGTTACATGGAGCTATTGACTATTGGATATTGAATATTGCATATTGCTATTGAAACATTTTTATTTGCCTAATACTATCGAGGTAACTCTTTGAAATATTGTTATTGAATTATTTCTATTAAACTGTTGTTATGGAATCATTGTTATTGATACATCGTTATTGAATAATTGATTATTGAAACTTGGGATCGAAAGTATTGGATACAATTGGCATCCATAGAATTCATGGGTTTATTGGTACGAGTATAGGCTACGACCTTTATTGTGGTAAGGCGGAGGGATGTTGATGTGTATTGGTCAAATTGGTACGACATAGGGAATATGACTAGACCATTATTGATATTAGTGTGGAGGTGGAATTCGTGTATCCATATACCGTGAAATCATTCCAAGGGAACCATTGAGTATTGGTATTGATCATTGATATGAAATTATGAATATGCTATTGGTTGTCATTGTTATGATGATTATTGATGCCATGTTAAATGCTGAGTATGATAAATATGCCATGTTGAATCATATGCTTATTGTTAGTATGGTTAGACTTGTTGTTTAAGCATGTTTGAATACATACCATGCTCATTCATTGCTATGGCTACCTCACTTAGACTATATAAGTCTAATGCATTCATTTTCCACATTTCAGGTTAAGAAAGAATATTGGATCGAGATCGGAGCTAGTTGAAAGTTTAGCAAGTCACCACAATCTTAGAGTAATGTTTTTTGTCATTATGAACTCCTATAATAGTGGTAAAGTAGTGAAACTAGTTGAATTTGGTCTTTTGGGTATGTGTATATTGGCTATGTTTTGTATATGCCACAGTGGCCCTAAATGTCACCTTGGTTTAGGTTGAAATGGTTAAAATATGCATACATGGCACTAAAAGGTGAAGTCATAGTAAATGGATTCATATTGTCATGAGATTTATCATACTAGTAGATCAAATGTATATAAACTTGCTGGTAAAATTTTATTACATTTGGACATCGTTCAATAGGTTAATTCGACTAAGAACCAGATAAAATCTGTCATTACAGGATAGGAGTATCGATATAGGTCAAGCTATATCGATAAGGCCTTGCATATTTGAACTTGGTAAAATAGGGTGTATCGATATGGATCTTGGCAGGAAGGTACGGGAATAAATTGCATTGATACAACCTTAGGCTATACCGAAACAGGTCAACCTTAGTCAACGCATATTGATATAGCTTATATGTATCGATACGGGCTTGTTACGTTTGAATCTGGAATTGAGAAATTTGGCGTAGCATACCGATATAGTTCTAAGAGTACTAATACGGTTCTAGTTAATTCTGTTAAAAGACTTAAATTACAGTTTTAAATAGTTTACAAAATGGTCACTAATATTGTATGGTTCAATGGGATGGGTAAATATTATCGGAATGTCATGAAAATTTATGAGTATCCTCTGATTGCATTGAATTTCATTGTGGTATTGTCAATTACAGAAACAGACCCCTAAATTATCAGATTTATAGTTTAGCCCTAAAACTTGTAGGAGTTAAGAATTGGTCCTAAATGATTAATTATCGTTCTTATTGATCTATTTGGGCTACTGTGTATGTTTAATAAGGGTTAAAAAGCATGGCTTGGACTAATTAACAATCATTGATTAAAATTTTATCGCATCGATCATCGTATCGTTCACTGATAGCACTCTCCGATCTAGTTCTCGACCAAATCGGGAATGGGGTGTCACATTTGTGGTACTAGAGCTAGAGTTTAGTCGGTTCTAAACTAAATCGAAGCTTATTGTATTGATTATTGTTTTACTTTGCCACTTAGGTGTTATTTTATTGTGTATTATGACTTGCCGACTAACCCGATCTCTTTATTTATAGATGTCTAACTCTAATCAAGCTCGAATATATGAGCATATCGCTGACTCCTCCACACATGGTATGGAAGTAAGAATGAGGGATCCTCTGATTCCAAAAAACCCTCTGGTACGAGATCCTGAGCCTGAGATGCAAGTTGCTCAAGAAGAATGTTATAGGAACATGGCTGAGATGTTCAAAGGGTTAGTAACCTTGTTGAAGGTCGAGCAAACTTTCCTATCGCCCAATGTTGTTGTCTCGAGTACCCGAGCTCCGATTGATAAGTTACCCCAATACTAGGCTTACTCTTTTACCGGGCGAAATGATCATAACCCTAAAATTACATAGTATTGGTTAGACAATACTCTACGCATTCTGACTAAGCAACTACAGTGTTCTGATGAACAAAATCTTGAATGTGCCCTCTCTTTGTTAGCAGACGAAGCACTGTATTGGTGGGAGACTTTGATTCTTATAGTCCCCAAAAGAAATATATCATTGAATACTACCTTGCTGAAAGGCGTTATATCTTCCTTCACCTGAAGCAAGGAGAACGACCTGTGGAGTAGTACATTCATGATTTTTCCAAGTACTGTCGGTACGAGGCTGAGTGTATCTAGAAAGAAGAACAAAAGTGCAGGATGTTCGTCAACAAGTTAAATGATGAACTACATCCTATATGCACGGCCTTGTGCATAACCAATTTCCAAAACATTATGAATGGGGTCAAAGCTACTAAAAGTGCTCAAAAGACTCAAAGGACTAGTGGGTCGAACAAATCAGAAAAGAGGCACCGAGATGAATCTTATTCTTCTAAATCTTTCTAGAAAAGGATGCATAATGATTCGAAACATAATGTGTATTCACAGCCTTCCTAGTATGAATACCTTGCTAAGATACAAGTTGTGACTCAATTCTTTCCTAGTGCCAACCCTATTAAAAGCATTGATGGCTCTAAGCATGAAACGAAGTTTCCAGATTGTAACTTCAGTCATCACATGCATCGTGAAGGGCAATGCCGTATTAAATAAGGAGCTTGTTTTTTTCTATGGTGAAATGGGACATCTCATTCGTGATTGTCCTAAGAACACTATCAAGTCTACTACATCATTGGCCAATTCATCCCCTGCTCAATCCTTTAGAGGCAAGGGAACAAGACAAGGATCCTTCGGAAGGCCTGGAGGTTCATCCAAAGCATCACACCAACCTGAGTCCAACGCTTCTACACGGTTGTACCATGTGAAAGGAATGAAACAAGAGGATGCTCATGACCCTATCACAGGAAAAAATCCGAGGACAATTTTTTCTTAAGGGAAAAGGGAGAATTGTAACATCCCTAAAACTGGCCTAGTCAAAATTGGGTTACAGCCATTGAAAACCCTATACTGAGAAACCTAAATGTTGCTTTGTTATTGATTGTGTGGATTAGTTTCATTGATAATGAACCTTTATTAAGTCTAATGTTCAGTAGGGACCTTATTGGAATGTTAAACTCTGAAAATTTTCTTAGGCGTATCGATACAGTATGGGTACGATCCAACTGTTTCCTAACTAATTTACCAAACTTGAGCCAACTGTATCGATATGGTTAGAGGCGTATCGGTACGGTTCCCTATCAAAATCTATTTTGGTGACCAAATTGAAAGAATTGGGAGTTTGGGGGCTGAGTGCTTGCCACACTTCACGTGAGAAAGCTCAGAAAAGATGACAATCAGTCATCAATTATCAAAAGTTGAGAAAATGAAAAAAAAAATATGGATAATAATAATATAAGCCGACCTTTTCCAAAAGGAAATCATCTCATTGGTCCCTGAGGAGGTGAGAAATGTTTAGGGTGATAGTTTTCTTAATAAAGGAATAAAAGAATGCTTTCTCTTTTGTTTTGATTTCATCGTAACCAAAGTTCATTCTTTGTCTTAGAAATAAGCACACACCCCCATTGTTGTCTTCAGCCTCAAGCTCGAGCACACACATCTCTATTTGGACTCTTTAAACTCAACCTTTATTTGCTTTAAAAGTTTCATGCACACACCTCTCTATTTGGACTCCTTAAACTCAAGCTTTATTTGAATTAAAAATTTTAAGTCATGATTCTCAAGATAAACCCTTGATCTTCAAGTTTTAATCCATGAATCTAATGAATAGCTGTGGTTATTCTAAGCTTAGAAATGAGTATCGATGTTGGTATATCAATTGTAACAATTTCCTATTGATTCTCCCTAGCTCAAGAGTTGGAGGAAGCTAACCCATCATCTCCACCAAATGCTAGGAAAAAGGGAATTGCTATCTGAAAGTCTTAGGAGTTTTGAAATTCAAGGTGAGTGTAGTTGGAGTCTCGAGAGTTGGCTAGGTGCATGTAGCGATGTCCTTTTTTTTGCTAAAAAAACGTATTTTTCGAGGTGTTTGTGATTTTTCGGATATAAAATGTTTATTTCGTGGGGTTTAAGAAAAAACCACATTTTACTAAAAATTGGAGTCGCCACCGGCCACTTAGGTAGGCCGGACACCATAAAACCAGAGATTTAAAAAAAATGTTGGGTTCGGGAGTCGGTTACGAATGGGGAAGGATTAGCACCCCCACACCGCCCAAAATTGGTACTTTAATAATTACCGCTTTATTAATGTTAGACTTTCCGGGTTAAAGTGACGATTAGTTTAAAATTTGGTTATAATTGCGAATAAATTTTAAAGGCCCCGTTATCCGAGAGTAAATGCCCAACCACTATCACTACGCCTGATACTGGCCCCGTTTACGCTCGGATAAAAGGGCACCGCATTGACAATTTATATTCCATTATGCAACTTCAGAGAAGTAATTTGGAAACATGCATTCGCATTGACATGGTAAAAGACAAAATAAATAATAAAAAACATGGATATCACAAAATTAAACAAATATGATAACGACATGAACATAGCACATAATAATAATAATAATAATAATAATAATAATAATAACAGGACATAAATAAAAAACATGTGGGAAATAAAAAACACATACTTCAAGAATACATACATATTAAAAATAAAAACACAATGTAACATATGCATGACATAAATGTATTATGATGTTAATTTCACGAATCAAAACAACATGTTAACAAAGAAACTAATACCTATTACATAACATATGACATAATATGCGTACACAAATAAATAAATAAAAACATGGCCTTATACATGACAAAAACACACTAATACGTAACCTAAAAACATAAAACACATACTAACATAAACATGCCATGAAAACCAAACTAAAGTATGATAAAAAATGAATATGGGCAAAATGATAAAAAGAAAACAACCTATCCAAAACATAAATAAACCCGGTCAAACATGACATTTATGAATACAACAAGTAATAGAACATGCTAAAAAACAAATAAAACACAAGTAAGCAATGAATATTTAGAATATAAAAACAAGGACTGAAATGCTAAGAAATAAAACAGAAAGGCGGAAATTAAAAGGAAATAAAACTCGATTTAAGGACGTGATTACAAGCCTAAGGAAACTTAAAAGGACTGGGGCTGTAAAATACCCATGCGGCACGCTTGAAATGAAATTTTCAAAAACGCGGAAGTCCTTGGGGTGTAATTTCACCATTTGAAAACTGATTTCATTTGATTAAGGGACGAAAACAAAAGATTTTAAAAACTACGAGGGACCAAGATTGTGAATAAACCAAGGGGCAGACTCAGTTTGAAAAGATCAAAAACGCGGGAGCCCTCAAGCCCGAATTAACCCATTTTGAAAATTATGGGGCGCTATATATCACAATTATCAGATTAAAAATTGACCTTTTCCCCATTTTTTTACCCTTAAGAGCGAAGCTCTTATTCCTCTCTGAATCCATAGAGCCGAACCTTGATGAACCTAGAAACCGGCGACTCCCCACCGTCCCGGCTACCACCGGCCGCCGCTAGCCGGCGCCGGTGAACCAAAAGAAACACGCAAAACCAACCTCTCTTCAAACTGAACTCAAATCTGAACTTAGATTTACACTAGGACTCACCCTTTTGCCTAGATCTAAAAAACAAAAGCCGAAACTTTTTCCCCTTTTTTTTTAAGTTTTGTAAACCAAGACCCAAACAACCCCTCCCCTTTACCGGTTCACCGTGTTTGGCTTGAGAGCCTTACAGCTTATTACCGGCGGTGGGAAACTTTTCGATGAGGGTAAGAACCGACACCTTTTACTTTTTTTTGATATTGTTGGTACCTTTTGAAAGATGTGCATGCAGTAAAAGAAGAAAGGGAAAATACCACTAGACTTGCGTTGTTCTTTTTTGTATTTCTGAAAAACTGGTGATAATACACTTTGGTTGGATTCTATATATTTTTCTGATCTCTGTTTTTGGTAGCGTATATTACATGAAAATTACATCAGATCTAATTTTCTTGGTACTGATAATCCATTGTTTTGGTGTTTTGCACGTTCTCTGAGCGCGTTGGTTGAGTTGGTAGTACGGCGGCATGGTGGAGAAGGTGTGGTGGCGACCCGTTCAGTCAGAGTGAATCTCGGCCATTGGATCAGATCTGATCCAACGACTGGGATGCTTTGAAGCTTGGGCGATCGAGATTCAACCTTGGAATTGGGAAACTGCACCGGATCATGACATGTGGCATACGGTGATCTAAAACGTCTTGAGCGTGCGAGCCACGCGCGTGTGGAAGACAGCTGAGCAACGAGTGGCGTCACGCGCATGAAATGGAGGGTCATCTTGACTTGATCATAGCCGTTGGATATGGGCTTGATCCGACGGCTCTGGGTTGGGTGCGCATAATAATAAAATGGGTCAGGGTTAGATACATTTTTAGGGTTTTATTTATTACGGGCTTTTGCCGGTTGGGCCTTGTCAACCATGTTGTATTCTTTTTTGGGTTTTTGTAATACATTGGATTGGACACTAAGAAACCTGGGTTTTATTTTATTATCTATTTATATATACATATGATAATAATATTAATAATAATAATAATAATAATAATAATAATAGCACGATTATGATAATACATACATATATATTCGTACGCGTATACCTATACGTATGGCATACCGACATTAATATTCATTACACGCCCTTAGATAATATAACATAAATGTACTGGCACACCTAATTATACACATTACTAATATAACATTCACATGTTACACAGTCACACACAATGCACACATAAACATACATACGACAGACATATACTATAATAAATATTAACATATACATAAACATAATATGTATAATACACATGAACTCATACATCACACGTGTATATTTCACACATATTAATCGCATATATATAGTAAACATATAATGTAATACGTATACATGCAATAATAATTCCCTTTAATTATTATACTAATATATTAACAATATTTACAGACCGGATAAAAATGAGTGATTACAGTTGCCCCTCTTTGCTTATTCTTGTGAAATGAGAACAAAGCAAAGACCGAAAGCACTCATTTTTATCTGACTTCCCTGCTCACGACTTCAGAATCACGTGTTCTTCTAGAACTCTCCGCTTTTCCTCGGCCGAATTTTCAGGCTAGAAAGTTCTCCCTATATAGAACTTCTTCACCTTGGGTTCTTTTTTTGCGGTTCCGGAGTTAGGGCTCTTCTTATATGGAGCCTTTCACTGGGGCTCGAAAACGTAGTCTACTCCTTTATATAACCTTCGTCTTCAATTTTTCTTTTCTCTCTTTTTTTTATTTCTTCTATTTCCTTCTTTCTCTATTCCTTTCCTTTTTTCTTTTTCTTCTTTTTTCTTTGTCTACTTTTTTCTTTTTTATGTTCTTTTCCTTTTTCTTTATGTTTTTTCTTCCTTTTCTGCTTTTTTCATTTTCTTTTTTCCTCTTTTTTCTCTTCTTTTTCTACTTTTTCCTTTTTTACGAGGCTGTTGACATTTTACGCTACTAACTGCCGCATCATGCCCGAAGGACTTATCGATGGCCCGAAGGACTTATCACCATGCTCCCAAGACTTATTGATGGCCCGAAGGACTTAACATCGTGCACGAAGGACTTGCCGATGACCCGAAGGATTTAACATCTGGGTCTCACGCCGCTATGGCTGACGTTCTTTCAGGACTCACCCTACTCATGCTGCCGCATCACGCCCGAAGGACTTACTGATGGCCCAAAGGACTTATCACCATGCTCGAAAGACTTATTGGTGGCCCGAAGGACTTATTATCGTGCCCAAAGGACTTACCGATGACCCGAAGGATTTAACATCTGGTTCTCACGCCGCTATGGCTGCCGTTCTTTCGGGACTCACGCTACTCATGCTGCCGCATCATGCCCGAAGGACTTACTGATGGCCCGAAGGACTTATCACCACGCTCGAAAGACTTATTGGTGGCCTGAAGGACTTAACATCGTGCCCGAAGGACTTACCGATGACCTGAAGGATTTAACATCTGGGCCTCACGCAGCTATGGCTGCCATTCTTTTGGGACTCACGCTACTCATGCTGCCGCATCATGCCCGAAGGACTTACTGATGGCCCGAATGACTTATCACCATGCTCGAAAGACTTATTGGTGGCCCGAAGGACTTATCATCGTGCCCAAAGGGCTTACCGATGACCCAAAAGATTTAACATTTGGGCCTCACGCCGCTATGGCTGCCGTTCTTTCTTTTCTTTGGTAAATTCTTCGATAATTCTTCAAATACCCGTCTAGGAACAAGCAAAATTGACATGCCCCTATCTACATGATGCATGCAACGTCGTGCTTTCTTCTTCTTCTTCTCTTTTATTTGTTTCTTTTTCTTCTTTTTTTTCTTCTTCTTCTTCTTTTCTATTTTTTATTTTTATTATTTATATATATTTTTTATTTATTTATTATTTTTCTTTCTTTCCTTTTTATCATCATTTTCTCTCACTCTCTTTTTCCTTTTTCTTATTTCTTTTTATTTTTAGACCCGTTTTAAAATCCTATGCAATGAAAGGTCATTCTTCGAATTTCTCATTTCCTTTTGCAGTATGCTCAGTTTTGATTTTTATTTCTGTCAATTTTTTGTTAAATGAGTACCCGCTCTCGTTCTTTTGCACGAGCACCTGCATTTCTTCTTCGGGGTTTCTACCCGTTTCATCAACAAACTCTATATCATGCGTGTGCAGCGATTCTTACTATTCTTTCTGCTCTGCATTGCTCCACTCGATCATGAGCTCAGCTACCTTCTGATTCCTTTGACCCAACATTCTGAGTATTTTTTAGTTTCGTCATCGGGGTGAACAAAATGTTTCTTAACCTCAACCTTCTTGTTGCCTTTGGACGGGCACCATTCATCGATCTCTGTGCTTTAATTCTTTGGAGACTCAATGTTTACCTTTTACCGTCCCCACACTTTGTAAGCTCATTCTTGTCCTGTTTCGTCCTTTGTTTTCTTGAACCAACCAAGGCATCATGGCTGGAATCCGCTTCTTGTTCTTGAGCTGTCTGACACCTATACTTCTGTCATCATCTTCATTCTATACATTGTAGGATTGTTTCTGGTTAGGTGCTCCAATAGTATCCGCAACCTTGTGTTATGGATCTTATCCCTGAAGTAATACATGGAAATCTTTGTTGCTTTAACTTGTCAATTTGTTGATTGGTATTCCACTGAAGGGTATCATTTAGCTTAACATACAGGATCTTGAAAACACAGCATAGGACCTCTGGATATCAAGTGCAAGAGCGGCTTAGATTCAACCACTCAGTAATTCAAGGATGTGAAGTCTTCCCTGGTGACTCGATTCATCCTCATGATTACCGCGTTGTTGTAAAGTACTACTCTTTCTCAATTCTCATTACATGCTCTGCCCCAAAAAGGGTGGGCTTGTATGACCATTAAAGTGCAGAAATATTACTCTAGGAATAGAGTTCTGGGTGGTGCGAGTTTTAATTTTACCTATGCTATCGTTTTATTTTTCTCTCTTTTCTTTTTCTTCCTTTCTCTTTCTTTTTTCTTTTTTCTTCATTTTTTCTCTCTCTTTTTCTTATTTTCTTCTTTTTCATATTTCTTTTCCTTTTTTGTTTGTTTTGTTTTGTTTTTTATCCCTTTTTTTTTACTTTTATCATTATTTGAGGAAATCAATTTGTCACATTCCTTTGCCTTGAGGACAATGATGGAGCAAACAACAGTGCCCCAAGTTACTCGGCATAGTCACGATTTGAAAATACTACCATCACTCATGAAGCTAAGGTTTCTTGAATTGGATGATGTGTCTCCACCTTATTGCCTCAGCGGAGTGCCTCAAAATTCACACACTCTTATCCGAACAAGCCTTTTACCAGGTTTCGAACATAGGAGTGCTTTTTTATTATTATTTTCTCTTTCTTTATTTTTTATTTCTTTCTTTTTCTTTCTTCTCTTTTTCTTCAATTCTCCCCCTTTTTAATTCTTATTTTTATTTCTTTACTACCTAGAAGATTATGCCTAGAGTTTCAATTTCAAGCAACTCTACATGGTTGACATTTAGAGCTTTTTCATCCTTGAACATCATCGAAAGAGTAATAATCTCGCTTTGCTGACCAGAGTCTGGTGGGGAAGATCACACATCATCGTTGTCACGACATCTATCTAATGTCACATCTTGCAATTGATATGCAGTGTCCTACAACGGCGAGAAAATATCTATGTGCTTTTAAAAACATTATATGTTAAGCGAAATGTGTTCTTCATTGGAATAAAAATCAACAACATGCCCCATCACAAAAGATCTTTACCACATGGGGGCCACATGTAGTAAAGTTGATTCCTTGTATTACTTCAGGAAGGTCTTTTAATGTAGAGACACCTCTGGCTTCTTCAGCACTATGCAGACTTGCCCCTCATCCTTGGTCCTCCACTGTTGGATCAACTCTCGTGTCAGAGTTCCATCATTAATCAGTTTCTTGATTTCCCCCAATAAAGGTCTACATTTCCTGGTGGGATGCCCCGATGCCCCCATATGAAATTCGCATGTGCTACTTGAGTCAAAAGTATGGGCAAACATATCAGGTGCAATCTTCATCGGCCTAGGAGCAAGATAGTGACCCCCTACCAAATGAGGCAAAATGTCTGAGATAGATGTCCAAAACACTTCCAAATTTGCGCTCGTCTGAGGAATTTTCCTTGATGACCCCAATGTGTCAGTCTGTCTTCTTCTTTTACGGCCACGTGAACCCTGGAGATGACACTCATTTACCTCTCCATCTTTATCTATCTTCTCTTTGATTCGGTCCTTAGACTTAGACCCCAATTTTCCTTCTTTGATTACGTATTCTATCCTCTCTCCAATCGTCATAAAATCTTCAAATCTGTTTCTCAATTTTTCCAACATCACATCGAAGAAAGGAGAAGGAAACGTTGCATGGAACAGGGGAGTTAACTCTTCTTCCGCTATAGGAGGCTGGACTTGAGTCACCAAACATCGCCACTTTAGTGCATATTCCCTGAAGCTTTCACTTGGTCTCATTTTCTCATTCTGAAGAAACTGACGACAGGGTGCTAAATCTAAAACATATTTGTGTTGACCCAAGAAGGCATTAGCGAGATCACCCCATGACCTAACTTGGTTTCTGTTCAAACGGTTATACCATACTGTTACGGGTCCTGTCAGGCTATCATGGAAGTAGTGGATCAACAACTCTTCATTCCTCATGTATCCTTTCATTTTTCTATAGAACATGGTTAAGTGAATCTTCGGGTAGTTGGTTCCGTCATACTGCGCAAATACGGGAACCTTGAAATCCAGAGGAATGACCAAATCAAGGACTAGGCAGAGTTCCCTCGTATTAAAAACATTTATCTTTTCTTTCTTCTTAAGCTCTTTCTCTATTTTTTCTTCTAGCTGGTCAAGCCTTGACTCTTCGGTTCGTTCCATTTTCAAACTAATTCTGTCATCGAACCCCAAGTGTTAAATGATGAAGTGCTATGGGATAATAAAATTATTAAACAATGCAAAGGACGTGATGCAAATGCAATGCATGAATGCAATAAAGCATCGATTCCGCAAGTGATTTGTCCCTATAGGACATCTTTTATTCAGACCATAAGGTTTCATTACATCCGGTATTAGGGTTTTACAGATAGCGGTGAGCCTTGTCACCTAATGTCTTGACCTCATTCAACAGTCCTGTCAGCTTTCCTTCGTGGTCCAACGCTAGATCCATATTCTGGCTTATTAGTACTGCTGCATCGGCTAAATCTGCTACTTGTTGAGCTACTTGCCGGGCTTGAGTCGTAACCATCTTCATGTCCCAGTCTTTCTCCCGTATTGTTTGCTCGGCCTTTTGTAGCTGAACGGCCATTGCCCCAGCACGGATCTTACTAGTACTAAAGAAATCTCGAGCCTCGCTACCTGTTCTTTGAGTGTTGCATTTTCCATTTGAATGGCTTGTGATTCATTCCTTTCCTGCTGCAGACATGATTTCAGGATATCTTCCATGGCCATACTGCTTTCCAACTCACTTTGGAGAATGTCGCGTTGGCCCTCACCTTCTTCCACCTTCTGTGATAATGATATGACTTTATTCTTACTATTCTTGCATTTCTGCTTCCAGCGTTCTGAACCATTCCTCAGCTAAATCATACCATTGACCCACTCTTCCGCGGTGTCACCCAGACCGAAACTCTTGAATTCAAAGTGCAGCTTCTGGTACTCGTCTTGTACATTCTTTAATTTCATGCTCAGATCGTGCCTCTCATGCTCGAGCTGGTCGTACTTGCGTGCAAGTTCATCTTCTGAGACGCTTTTATTCTTGACTCCTAAATTTATCCCGCTTGAGTGACCCACTTTTGTGTTACCCGAACCTTGGGCTGGGTATTGACCCTCCTTCGACTTTGCCCCTCGGGCAACGGCAGGCTCGCTGTAGAATCGGGGTTGTCCGTCTTCGAAACCCAAAAATCCCATTCTGATGAGATCTTTAACTCTGTCCTTCAGGGCCCTACAACTTTCAGTGTGATGACTCGAATCGCCTATGTGGTAGCCGCACCAGACACGACTGTTGTAATCCTTCGGATAAGGAGGTTTTCTTGGTACAGACTTCACTGGTATGATAAGGCTCCTTTCGACAAGCAACGGAAGTAACTCGGTGTATCTCATGGGTATAGGATAATGCCTTCTGATGTCATTAGATTCTCGAACTTCCCCTGGTTTTGCCTCTGTTCCCTTGGTATCTACCCGAGATATGCTACTTGTATGCTTCTTGATATTGATCACAAATGGATTCGATTTATCATATTTAACGGTGTTGTCTGTCTCGACATTCTCACCATTCTGTTCCACATTCTGATCCTCGATCGAATCTTTTCTGAGTTCGACATGCTGCTTGCCTTTCATCATGGCATTAATATGGTCCATCATCTCGGACATCTGCTTCTTTAGTTCTTGTATTTCATCTTGTTTGTCCCTAGAATTGACACTGCTTACCGAAATTGTTTTGGAGTCCTTAAATGATTCTTCTGGTCTAGTCTCGGGACGAAACTCTGGAATTGGACCCCTTTCCTTCAGGTCAAAGAACCTTTGGTCCATCATGAACAATCTTCTATTATGGGTGAAATCACTCGGGAATCAATGCCCTGTGTAATGCGGATGCAATGATATGCAAAAACAAAGCAAAAAGAAAACAAGTCAGTACCGGACAAAAACGATAAGTACGTAATGAAAGGGCAAATTAAATGCGATAAGCAAACAAGGCAATCCTATTTACATTCCATCTAAGACACCTAGGGTATCCGCATGGCTCTAACAGGGTGGGTTTCTATATGTTCTCTATATGCAGTTTTGGTTCTAGGAGGTACCTGAATTGTCCTCGCTGTCCTCTACTAAGAGTAGCAAGGCCCCCGATCATCACCCATTATAGGCTCCTTTCAACCGGGTTCAATTCAGGGGGACCCATTCGCTTATGCCTGCACGAAGGAACGATATCCTTACGAAAGCATAAGGTACTCGAGCCCCGAAGGTACTTGCTAGGCCTATACGGGAGAACGATATCTCCACAAAAGCATTAGCGTTTTCCCCCCACTTAAAAAAAATGGGTTTATATGCCATATTTTAAATGCGTTAAAATAAACGCGCAGGTACACCTAAATATTAATTTAATAGTCACTTTAATCTGGAACTTCTAATATTATTAAAGCGTAATTATTTGAAAAAGCTTGACTCTCTTTATTTTGTTAAAAACAAAAATAGTCCCCAGCGGAGTCGCCATCTGTAGCGATGTCCTTTTTTTGCTAAAAAAAATGTATTTTTCGAGGTGTTTGTGATTTTTCGGATATAAAATGTTTATTCCGTGGGGTTTAAGAAAAAACCGCATTTTACTAAAAATTGGAGTCTCCACCGGCCACTTAGGTAGGCCGGAGACCATAAAACCAGAGATTTAAAAAAAAGACTGTTGGGTTCGGGAGTCGGTTACGGATGGGGAAGGATTAGCACCCCCACACCGCCCAAAATTGGTACTTTAATAATTACCGCTTTATTAATGTTAGACTTTTCGGGTTAAATTGACGATTAGTTTAAAATTTGGATATAATTGCGAATAAATTTTAAAGGCCCCGTTATCCGAGAGTAAACGCCCAACCACTATCACTACGCCTGATACTGGCTCCGTTTACGCTCGAATAAAAGGGCACCGCATTGACAATTTGTATTCCATTATGCAACTTTAGAGAAATAATTTGGAAACAAGCATTCGCATTGACATGGTAAAAGACAAAAAAAATAATGAAAAACATGGATATCACAAAACTAAGCAAATATGATAACGACACGAACATAGCACATAATAATAATAATAACGAGACATAAATAAAAAACATGTGGGAAATAAAAACACATACTTCAAGAATACATACATATTAAAAATAAAAACACAATGTAACTTATGCATGACATAAATGTATTATGATGTTAATTTCACGAATCAAAACAACATGTTAACAAAGAAACTAATACCTATTACATAACATATGACATAATATGCGTACACAAATAAATAAATAAAAACATGGCCTTATACATGACAAAAACACACTAATACGTAACCTAAAAACATAAAACACATACTAACATAAACATGCCATGAAAACCAAACTAAAGTATGATAAAAAATGAATATGGGCAAAATGATAAAAAGAAAACAACCTATCCAAAACATAAATAAACACGGTCAAACATGACATTTATGAATACAACAAGTAATAGAACATGCTAAAAAACAAATAAAACACGAGTAAGTAATGAATATTTAGAATATAAAAACAAGGACTGAAACGCTAAGAAATAAAAAGAAAGGCGGAAATTAAAAGGAAATAAAACTTGATTTAATGACGTGATTACAAGCCTAAGGAAACTTAAAAGGATCGGGGCTGTAAAATACCCATGCAGCACGCTTGAAATGAAATTTTCAAAAACGCGGAAGTCCTTGGGGCGTAATTTGACCATTTGAAAACTGATTTCATTTGATTAAGGGACGAAAACAAAAGATTTTAAAAACTACGAGGGACCAGGATTGTGAATAAACCAAGGGGCAGACTCAGTTTGAAAAGATCAGAAACGCGGGAGCCCTTAAGCCCGAATTAACCCATTTTGAAAATTATGGGGCGCTATATATCACAATTATCAGATTAAAAGTCGACATTTTCCCCAATTTTTTTACCCTTAAAAGCGAAGCTCTTATTCCTCTCTGAATCCATAGAGCCAAACCTTGATGAACCCAAAAATTGGCGACTCCCCGCCGTCCAGGCCGCCGCTAGCCGGCGCCGTTGAACCAAAAGAAACACACAAAACCAACCTCTCTTCAAACTGAACTCAAATCTGAACTTAGATTTACACTAGGACTCACCCTTTTGCCTAGATCTAAAAAACAAAAGCCGAAACTTTTTCCTTTTTTTTAAAAGTTTTGTAAACCAAGACCCAAACAACCCCTCCCCTTTACCGGTTCACCGTGTTTGGCTTAAGAGCCTTACAGCTTATTATCGGCGGTGGGAAACTTTTCGATGAGGGTAAGAACCGACACCTTTTACTTTTTTTATATTGTTGGTACATTTTGAAAGATGTGCATGCATTAAAAGAAGAAAGGGAAAATACCACTAGACTTGCATTGTTCCTTTTTGTATTTCTGAAAAACTGGTGATAATACACTTTGGTTGGATTCTATATATTTTTTTGATCTCTGTTTCTGGTAGCGTATATTACATGAAAATTACATCAGATCTGATTTTCTTGGTACTGATAATCCATTGTTTTGGTGTTTTGCACGTTCTCTGAGCGCGATGGTTGAGTCGGTAGTACGACGGCATGGTGGAGAAGGTGTGGTGGTGACCCGTTCAGTCAGAGTGAATCTCGGCCGTTGGATCAGATCTGATCCAACGGCTGGGATGCTTTGAAGCTTGGACGATCGAGATTCAACCTTGGAATTGGGAAACTGCACCGGATCATGACATGTGGCGTACGGTGATCTGAAACGTCTTGAGCGTGCGAGCCACGCGCGCGTGGAAGACAGTTGAGAAACGAGTGGCGTCACGCGCATCAGATGAAGGGTCATCTTGACTTGATCATAGCCATTGGATCTGGGCTTGATTCGACGGCTGTGGGTTGGCTGCGCATAATAATAAAATGGGTCAGGGTTAGATACATTTTTAGGGTTTTATTTATTACGGGCTTTGGCCGGTTGGGCCTTGTTAACCATGTTGTATTCTTTTTTGGGTTTTTGTAATACATTGGATTGGACACTAATAAACCTTGGTTTTATTTTATTATATGTTTATATATATATATATATATATATATGATAATAATATTAATAATAGCACGATTATGATAATACATACATATATATTCGTACGCGTATACCTATACGTATGGCATACCGACATTAATATACATTACACGCCCTTAGATAATATAACATAAATGTACCGGCACACCTAATTATATACATTACTAATATAACATTCACATGTTACACAGTCACACACAATGCACACATAAACATACATACGACACACATATACTATAATAAATATTAACATATACATAAACATAATATGTATAATACACATGCACTCATACATCACACGTGTATATTTCACACATATTAATCGCATATATATGGTAAACATATAATGTAATACGTATACATGCAATAATAATTCCCCATTAATTATTATACTAATATATTAACAATATTTACAGACCGGATAAAAATGAGTGATTACAGTGCCGTTTCAAATCATTGATTATTGCTTACTGTATTGCTAACCATTGTATTTAAGGTTTTTTCATAAAACCTATGGAAAGTCATATTGGTAAGTAAGGGTAAGTATTGCATTGAATTCATGTCTGAAGCATTGTTGTTACTGCCTTTGAAATCATTCAATCATCGTTATATGGAGCTATTGAGCATTGGATATTGAACATTGCATATTGCTATTGAAAAAGTGGTATTTGCCTATTGCTATCGAGTTATCGATTTGAAATATTGTTATTTAATTATTTCTACTGAGCTATTGTTATAGAATCATTGCTATTGATACATCAATATTGAATCATTAATTATCGAACCTTGGGATTGAAAGTATTGGATACAATTGGCATGCCATAGAATCGATGGGCTCATTGGTATGGGTACAGGCTACGGCCTTTTTTGTGGTGCGGCAGAGCGATGCTGATGTCTATTGGTCAAATTTGTGTGGCGGAGGGAATATAACTAGACCATTGTTGATATTGGTGCAGAGGTGGAATTTGTGTATACATATACCGTGAAATCGATCCAATGGAACCATTGAGTATTGGTATTGATCATTGATATGAAATTATGAATATGCTATTGGTTATCATTGTTATGATGATTATTGATGCCATGTTAAATGTTGAGTATGATAAATATTCCATGTTGAATCATATGCTTATTGTTAGTATGGTTAGACTTGTTGTTGAAGCATGTTGGAATGCATACCGTGCTCATTCATTGCTATGGCTACCTCATTTGGACTATATAAGTCTAATGCTTTCATCTACCACATTTGAGGTTAAGAAAGTATATCAGATTGAGATCGGAGCTAGTTGGAATTTCGACAAGTCACCACAAGCTTAGAGTAATGTGTTTTGTCCTTATGAACTCCTATAATGGTGGAAAATTAGTAAAACTAGTTGAATCTGGTCTTTTGGGTATGTGTATATTGACTATGTTTTGTATAGGCCATAGAGGCCCTAAATGTCACCTTGGTTTTGCTTGAAATGGTTAAAATATGCATATTTGTCACTAAAAGGTGAAATCATAGTAATTGATTCATATTGTCTTGATATTTAGCATGCTAGTAGATTAAATGGATATAAACTTGATGGCAAAATTTTATAGCATTTGGACATCGTTCAGCAGGTTAATTCGACTAAGAACTAGATAAAATATGTCATTACAAGACACGCGTATCGATACAGCTTAACCTGTATCGATACGACCTTGCATATTTGAACTTGGTAAAATAGGGAGTATCAATATAGTAAGGGGTGTATCGATATGGATCTTGGTAGTAAGGTTTGGGAAATAAGTTACATTCATGCGGCCTTAGGTTGTATCGAAACGGGTCATCATTGGTTAACGCGTATTGATACAAGCTTAGATGTATCGATACAGACCTGTTACCGTTAAATCTATAATTGAGAAATTTGACTTAGCGTACCGATACGGTCTTAAGTGTATCGGTACAGTGCTAGTTAATTTTGTTAAAAGACTTAAACTACAGTTTTAAATAGTTTACATATTGGTCACTGGATATTGTATGGTTCAATGGGATGGGTAAATATTATCAGAATGTCATGAAAATTTATGAGTATCCTATTATTGCATTGAATTTAATTTTGGTATTATTAATTACAAAAAAGGACCCTTAAATTATCATATTTACAATTTAGCCCTAAAACTTGTAGGAGTTAATAATTGGTCATAAATGATTAATTATTATTCTTATCAATCTATTTGGGCTAATGTTTATTTTTAATAAGGGTTAAAAAGCATGGCTTGGACTAAGTAACAATCATTGATTGAAATTTTATCGCACCGATCACCGTATCGTTCACCGATAGCACTCTTCGACCCGGTTCTCGACCAGGCCGGGAAGGGGTCTTACAAGGACATTCACATGGTATGTGAGTTTTCGAGTGTCTTTCTAGAGGAGTTGTTGGGTTTCCCACCAAATAGGGAAGCAGAGTTTGGCATTGAACTATATGCAAATACAGCTCTGATGTCTATTGCTCCCTATTGCATGGTACCAAAGAAGTTGAAGAAGTTAAAGAGACAACTTTAGGAGGTTATTGATCAAGGGTTTATTATGCCTAATGTTTCACCATGGGGTGCGCATTGATTATCGGCAACTAAACAAGTTGACGATCATGAATCAGTATCCTTTGTCACATATTTATGATTTGCTTGATCAGCTGAGAGGTGTTTTTATGTTTTCTAATATTGATTTGAGGTCTGGTATTATTAGTTGAAAGTAAAGGATGTGGATGTACCTAAGACTGCCTTTCGTATGAGGTACGAGCATTATGAGTTCTTAGTGATGTCATTTGGTTTGACTTATGCACATGTTGCGTTCAAGGATATGATGAGTCAAGTATTCCATGATTTTTTAGACCAATTCGTAGTTGTGTTTATTGATGATATTCTTGTGTACTCTCATTTTGAGGAGGATCATGATAGACACTTGCGGATTGTGCTTCAGCCATTGTTGGATATTAAGTTGTATGCCAAGTTAAGCAAGTGTGAGTTTTGGCTTAGAGTGGTTGTCTTTCTTGGGCTTGTTATGTGAGCCAAAGAAATTTAGGTTGACCCACACAAGGTTCAGGTGGTGATAGGTTGGAAACAACCTAAGTCCATTTTAGAAGTGTGTAGTTTCCTTGGATTGGCTAGTTAAGCAAGTGCATACCACGTATACCTCGGATAAGTTAGTGGATTTGTATATTGTTGAGATTATGCATTTGCACAGGGAGCCCAAGTCTATAGTTTTGGATAAGGATCCACGGTTTACAGTGAGGTTTTCGGAGTGTTTGCATCAGGCTTTGGGTACACGACTAAATTTCACTACTTCGTATCATCATCAGATGGATGGTTAGTTTGAGCGTGTGATTCAGGTCTTGGAGGATATGTTGAGATGTTTTATCATTGAGTTCCAAGGAACATAGGAGAAACAATTGGCTTTGGTGGAGTTCGCTTAGAATAATAGCTATCGGGCCAGTATACAAATGGCACTGTATGAGGCCTTGTATGGTAGGAAGTTTTTTACACCTTTATGTTGGGTTGAGATTGGAGAAAAGCATGTTTCTATGCCAGATTTGTTGAAAGACACAAATGAGAAAGTGAAGCTTGTTTTTTATTGCTTGAAAGCAGCCTCGGATCGTCAAAAATCTTATATAGATTTGAAGCGTAGGGAAATTTAGTATGTTGTTGGTGATCGTGTGTTCTTGAAGGTGTCACCTTGGAAGAAGGTGATGCGGTTCAGACATAAAGGAAAGCTCAATCCAAGGTTTATTGGCTCGTATAAGGTTGTGGAGCATGTAGGTCGTGTGGCTTATCGTTTGAAGTTGCCTCCTGAGTTGGAGAAGATTCATGATGTGTTTCATGTGTCAATGTTGTGGAGGTATTGCTTGGATCCCTCACATGTTATGCTAGTGGAGGATATTGAGTTACAGCTGAATTTATCTTCTGATGAGGAACCTGATGATATCCTTGATTCAAGCAGTACGATCCTTCCTGGCAAAACGATTGGGCTTGTGAAGGTTTTTGTGGTGACATTGTGGAGTTGAGGAGGCCACGCGAGAGAGTAAGGCAGACATGATGAAATAGTTTTCGCATTTGTTTCCTTCAGATAATTTTGTGGATGAAATTTCTTAAGTGGGGGAGAGTTGCAATGCCCCGGTTTTAAGCCTAGTAGTTTCTAGGTTAATTAGATGGTCCGATGGACCGGGGTTTGAAATTCGAGTCAGATTCGGGTTAAAAATCAGAATAAATACTTTTGTGTGAGAAAATATATTTGAAAGATATCCTAAAATCTTTATTTAATATATGGATTTTAGTTAAAGTAAATTTTGTACAATGGAATTTGGAAATTGGGTATTTTGGCTAGTGACCAAAATGTAGAGAATGAAAAATTATTTTTAGTGACTATTTTGAAAAATGGTCAAATCTTAGAATCTTTAAGGAGATAAATTACCTAATGTTTTTAATCTAATTTTTCTCTCAATTTGGATTATTGTAAATGAGTTTTAATTAAGGAATTAAAAGGGGATTTAATTAAAATGATAGTTATTATCTTAAAACTTCTTTTGACATAACTTTTCTCTTAAAAGTTTTCTTTCAAAGATTCTTTAGCTAAACACTTTCTTTTGTATCAAAGATTTGAGGTAATGCTCATGATTTCATAAACTCTTGATTTCTAATGGATTCCCCAGTCTTATTTTACAAAATCTCATTGTCTTCCTTTATTATTCAAGAGTAAACATCCAATTGAGAGGAAATTTACTCATTAGAGGTAAGGCTTGTTCTTCTCCTCTAATGAATGGTTCTTTATTGAAATTCTCAAGTATTTGATCCATGTTTAATGTTTTCTAATCAGTTTAATGATTTAATTATGGAAATTAGTTAAATCAAGGTTTAATTGATGAGATAAAGTGTAAAACCCCACTAAAGGCCGAAATTGTAATACTTAACTAAAGGCAGACAATCTAACTTGTCCAACAAGTTAGAGTTCAAATAAGATAAGGAAGCATAGCCAATTTCAAGTTAATTCTACAAATTGATTCAATTTTACAAGGTTTTCATACCTAAATAGACAAGCCACATATTATAGCATCATCTAGCATTCAATAGCAAGGTCCTAGGGTAATCCATAGCATCCGAAACTACCAAACAAGTATACTCAATCAACAACAGTCCATAAACAAACATCAAGCCAAACACATGATATACAATGCCTTCAAATGCTCAATATTTACAAACCAACCCAAAATACTTAAGAACATAGTCATGACATTCAAACTAGTGCCACCTTCTACGAGTTTAACTAACAACAAACAAAACATACATTAGAGCTTTTAGTGACCTTGCTCTGACTCCCCAAGCTTGATCTAGCAATCGACCTTTCCTGTGAAGATAACAGAGTGAGCTATTAGATTGATAGTCTCGCAATTTAACCAAATAAGGAATGTAATCAGCTTCACTAATAGATACATTATTCAATTCGTCAATCTTAAATAAAAACCTTCATTAAGACTACTCCAGAATATTATCATTTGTCAATTTGGATAACATGCTCACAGCACAACAATCGAGAAGCTTATACTAAGCTTAATTTGACTAGAACCAACCATCATGCTTCTGAAGAAGTGTCATGCAATAACAAGCAACCATTTGATGTTGTTCAATTAAGCATTCGTGCAATTTTATAATTAAACTTTCACAAGCCACCTTAGTTGAAAGACTCGGCCTTGACTTGTTGTTAGTTTAGAGGTACATATTCAATCGAATCATTATCAGGCAATGGTAATCTATTACAATTGCAGTCTCTAATATTTTAAAGATATTCAAGGGTACCTTAGTACATTCAGGGGACCTTAGTCCTGTTCAGGCTGAGCTCAGAGATCTCTATTGGCATGCCAATCTAGCTAGAATTAACACTAATCAAGTCTCACTACAAAATTTCATTGGTTCAATCAACCTTCTTTATTTTTTTCTAAATACAAGTACATAGCCACCATTCAAGATTCTACTAAAAGCATTTGAACTTATCACATATAATCATGCTTGATTCTACCAACTAACATACAAACTTACCTTGGTACTTACCTTCCCAAGTTTCAAACAAGCATGTGCAATATAGGCTTTTAAACCGCAATGATCAATTAGATAACTTAACTAATTTAACAAACTATGCTTAATCAAAACATAGTTACACTCGTAGATACCCCGAGCTATTATTGATTGTGGATCAAAACTCCCTTTTTCCGCTCGTCCTCTTGGTCAATTACCTTGTTGTCTAATTATAACAATAGTTTAACAATGCATTATAATCAATTCATTATCACTTGATTTATCTATTGGTTACACACATACACTCAACCATATCTCAGGTAACATTTTCATATAGCCTTCTATATGATACTCAAAAACATATCAATAACTATACTCAAATAATAAAAAATCAAGGGGGGTAATGAGCATGTAACCAAATACAACGCTCCCCTATATGGAGAAAAATTCAAAACTGCCCCTGCTACATAGAGCTCTTTTTATTCAATTATACAACATTTTTATTAAGTATGCATCACCTAGATTTCATTAACTAATCATCCTTCAATTAGAATTATCAATTTAACACTTATCTCATTTCAACTAGTAGTTTAGTTAATCGAATTTCCCCCAAAACAACCCTTTATTGTTCTGCTCAAAACAAAGCAGCTTCGATCTCAATTCAGCTTATTTAAGTTGCCAAAAAGACTTATTCAACAATTCCCTAGATGCCAATGAATTCCTTTATGAATTTATCATTCAAAAAACTAAATTTCTAGGCACTATTTCAAGGATTACACAAATTTTACTATATCAAAATCAAAACAGTTTCATTGTAAAATAGATTTAATTCAAGCAGTTTCCACATTTTAATTAAGTTCACAAACCTTAACTGGGTACCTCAAATCTGGAAATTTCAGCCTAATAAAACATTTCAAAGGTTCTAAACTCATATACAACAATTCAAGTTGTCAATTCATGCTTCAATCAACTTCAATATCATTCTAATTCTAAGTTCCCCTAACCAATTTTTCTAACTCATGTATTAATTTATAGCATGCAAGAACTAAATCCTTGTACATTAACCACAATATCAAGCTTCGAATTACTAAGGCTATAAAGGGGAACTCGCATTCTTTGGAAATTAAACAATATTCAAGCACCAAGCAAATCAACCTTCGAGCAACTATGAACAATTCTCTCCTTCTCTCTCTAATTTAGTTTCGGGTATATGAGTAACGGAGGAGAAGATGACCATTTGTTTGGTCAAAATCCAAGGTGGAAACAATCCCCACATGTGGTCTTTCCACATCACGCCACATCATCCTTCTCCTTTCAAATCTTTAATTAACATGCAAGACTCACATTTGATAACTTGTCTATTTGGTCATTTCAATTTAAACTCCTAGTTTGCTTAAATTTAATAATCGATCCTACAAGCTCTCCATTATTGTCACATATAATATCGTTAGTATTTTTAATTATCGAAGGTTATATTAAAGCTTTCCCTAGCTCAAGTTTTGGGATGTTACAAATCCCTCCTCTTAAAAAATTCGTCCTCGAATTTTTACCTGAAGAAAATAGGACGAGTATTGACCTCTCATCGTAGATTCAGGCTCCCATGTAGCTTCTTTACTTCCATGATTCTTCCATAAGACTTTAACAAGGGAGATTGTTTTATTTCGAAGCCTTCTATCTTCACGATCGAGGATTCGAATTGGTTCTTCTTCATATGATAGATCTTGATTCAATTCAACTTCACCTGGTTCAAGGATATGAGATGGATCAGATCGATAGCTTTGCAGCATTGCTACATGGAATGCATGTATTTTACTAAATTCGTCCTGTAGAGCCAACCGATAAGCAACAGGGCTAACTTCTCTATTATTTCGAAAGGTCCTATGAACCGAGGACTAAGTTTTCCTTTATTTCCAAATCTAAACACCTTCTTCCATGGAGATACCTTGAGAAACACTCTATCTCCCACATTATGATGAATATACTTTCTTTTACGATATGCATAAGCTTTCTGTCGATCGAAGGCTTACTTTAATCGATTGCAAATAATTTTACTTGCTCTTCTATTTCATGAAGCAATTACGTACAAAAAGCTTTGTTCTCCCCCAATCCTGACCAATATAGAGGAGTCTTACATTTTCTTCCATAAAGAGCTTCAAGGGGAGCCATTCGAATGGAAGATTGATAACTATTATTGTACGAAAACCCAGCTAGTGGTAAAGCTTTCTCCCAATTCTTCTCAAAATCAATTATGCAAGCTCGTAGCATGTCTTCCAAGACTGGTATAGTCTTTTCAGATTGGCCTTCAGATTGAGCATGGAAGACTGTATTGAGATTGGTTTTAGACTTTTTAAGCTCTTGGTTGATTAAGAGTATCGATTCTTTTCCTAGACCCCATAGGTAATGTTTTCTCTTATTGCAATCTACCCAAGCCCGGTGTTTCCCTAACCAGTCTACACTTAGAATTAAATCAAATTCACGAAAGGGTAGCACATAAAGATCAATAGGGAATGGAATAATTTGGATGTATAGAGGAAAATCCCTACAAATAAGATTTAGAGTCATATTTCTCCCTATTGGGTTCGAAACTACAAGCCCTTGTTCAACAATTTCAGAACTCAATTTTAGTTTTTCAAGTAAGAGAAACAGATAAATGAATGGGTAGATCCTTGATCAATTAAGGCATATAAATTTTTTTTGTTTAGTTCAATTGTACCTACAATTACATCAAGTGCCTTTTCATCATCACGACCCTGGATATGATACACTTGAGCAGGGGCTCGAGACTCTTGATAAGTTGTAGTGGGAGCTTGGCTTCGAGTCCTTCCTTAGTTTCCTGACTGAGCTTGTTTTAATCCTTTGCCCCGAGGAGATGGAATTGGGTTAGAATTTGAAGCCACTCTAACCGGAGGCTTGTCCAAAGTCTGAGGAAAATCTCGAACAAAATGTTCTAAGCTTATACACTGGAAACAGGCATTCTACTATTTTCTGCACTGGCCTGAATAATAATTCTAACATATATTACAATGTCGAGACTGAGGATCCTTGCCCGAATTCCTCGAGCTGTTGATTGAGATTGTGGGTGTAGAGGATTTGATTATTGTTTGAGGCTTTGGGATGAAGTTACCCCTTGGAGAAGCGACATAACTTGAGGAGTTTCCTCTTTGGTTTTTCTACTTCTTGGAAGGCCATTAAGGCTTGTTATCACTTTGGGATCTTTATCTTTCTTTTAATGGTTCTCCCGTCTTTTGTTAGTAGCCATCATTCTTGAGTATGTAAGAATCACCCGATTTACCAAATCTTGAAAGTCGGTTACTCCGAGGGCCGTAAACATCAGGCTCAATTCATCATTCCACCCTTCAATAAACATTTTGCATTTATCCTCCTCCTTGATATACTCAGATCCATTTTTTTAGTATTTACAGAAGTCACTCATATATTGCTCTATAGGTCTACCACCTTGCTTCAGATACAAGAAACGTCTTCTTCTTTCAACTATATATTGTTCACTTATGTATTTCCTTCAAAATCCCTTTAGGAAGAATTCCCATGTGACTGCATCTTCAATGGAAATGAGAGTCATAGTTTTCCACCAGTTCAAAGCCTCGTCAGCTAGGAGAGCCTCAGCACACTCTAACTTATGTTCATCCGAACACTAAAGTTGCTTGGTTATGATTCTGATGGTAGTCTCCAACTAGTATTCAGTAGCTTCCAGGTTCTCTTCATTTGACCCCGTAAAGGTAGAGGCTCGATGTTGAGACAACTTATCAATTGGAGCCTTAGATTTGATCACAACAGGTTTAGGAGGAATACTTGCTTCAGGTTAGTGACAATTTGGTTGAACATCTCAATCATGCTAAGAAGGCATTATTTGTGAATTTGGATAAATTGAGGAGCTTCATGCTGTGGTTCTGTAGCCTTTTGAGGATTTGCATGCTCTTGATTCAGTCTGACGCTTCCTCTTTCATTAGAGGAGCCAGCCGGGATATCTCTATCCCACTTTATCCAAGGTATCAAATAAGACTTAAATTTACATTCAAGGGAGATATAGTCAAACAAGGTATCAAATAAGACTTAAATTCAATTCCTATATGGCACTTTAGATAACAGATGACACAAATTAAACCGGTTTAGTCATAGGATAGACTAAACCTTAGCTTTGATTACCAAATTTACATTCAAGGGAGATATAGTCAAACAAGGTATCAAATAAGACTTAAATTCAATTCCTATATGGCACTTTAGATAACAGATGACAAAACTTAAACCGGTTTAGTCCTAGGATAGACTAAACCTTAGCTCTGATTACCAAATTGTAAAACCCCACTAAAGGCCTAAATGATAATACTTAACTAAATGTAGACAATCTAACTTGTCCAACAAGTTAAAGTTCAAATAAGATTAGTAAGCATAGCCAATTTCAAGTTAATTCTACAAATTGATTCAATTCTACAAGGTTTTCATACCTAATTAGACAAGCCAAAATATCATAACATCACCTAGAATTTAATAGCAAGGTCCTAGGGTAGTCCATAGCATCCAAAACTACCAACCAAGTCTACTCAATCAACAACAATCAATGGACAAACATCAAGCCAAACACATGATATACAATGCCTTTAAATGCTTAATATTTATAAACCAACCCAAAATACTTAAGAACATAGTCATGACATTCAAACTAGTGCCACCTTCTAGGAGTTTAACTAACAACAAACAAAACATACATTAGAGCTTTTAGTAACCTTGCTTTGACTCCCCAAGCTTGATCTAGCAATCTCCCTTTTGTGAAGATAATAGAGTGAGCTATTAGGTTGATAGTCTCGCAATTTAACCAATATAAGGAATGTAATCAGCTTAACTAATAGATACATTATTCAATTCGTCAACCTTAAATAAAAACCTTCATCGAGACTACTCCAGAATATTATCATTTGTCAATTTGGATAACATGCTCACATCACAACAATCAAGAATCTTATACTAAGCTTAATTTGACTACAACCAACCATCATGGTTCCAAAGAATTGTCATGCATTAACAAGAAACCATTTGATGTTGTCAAATTAAGCATTCATGCAATTTAATAATTAAACTTTCACAGGGAACCTTAGTTGAAAGACTCGGCCTTGACTAGTTGTTAGTTTGGAAGTACATATTCAATCGAAGCATCATCAGACAATGTTAATTTATTACCATTGAAATCTTTAATATTTTCAAGATATTCAGGGGTACCTTAGTACCATTCAGGGGACCTTAGTCCTGTTCAGGCTGAACTCAGAGATTTCTATTGGCATGCCAATCTAGCTAGAACTAACACTAATCAAGGCTCACTACAAAATTTCATTGGTTCAATCATCCTTCTTTATTTTTGTCAAAATTCAAGTACATAGTCACCATTCAATATGCTACTAAAAGCATTTGAACTAATCACATATAATCATGCTTGATTCTACCAACTAACATACAAACTTACCTTGGTACTTACCTTCCCAAGTTTCAACCAAGCATAAGCAATACGGGCTTTTAAGCTTAAATCATCAATTGGATAACATAACTAATTTAACAACCTATGCTTAATCAAAACATAGTTACACTCATAGATACCTCGAGCTATTATTGATCGTGGATCACAACTTCCTTTTTCCTCTCGACCTCTTGGTCAATTCCCTTGTTGTCTAATTATAACAATAGTTTAACAATGTAGTAGAATCAATTCATTATCACTTGATTTATGTAATATCCCTAAAACTGGGTTAACAGTAAGTATCCAATGATTCTTCTACTCGAAATAGTCCCTCGAGGATTAAGCATTTGGATATATGTAATAATTTGATTGATAATTAGCTAAATTGAATAATATAATCCTGTACCACCCTAAACTGGCCTAGGAAGGTTACCACTATCTAAGCTATAGGCTAATTGAATTATGTGCTAATCAAATTAAAGAAGAAAGAACATTAGCTAACAAATAACAAAAGGACTAAAATGTTATTGCCAACAAGTTATAAAGCCAAATTAAAAGGACCATAATAGAATCAAGTTGTAATATAAGGAATGAATGGAAAATTTAGATTGGATAGTGGACTATCCACTTGTCACATGGACAAGGTCCAATCGGCCACTATGGGAGAAGGCTTCTCATTCCTCATTTAATTATACCGAATGATTTAGTGAGAAAGAGATAAGAGAGGAAGCTTGAGTGATAGCCATGGAATCCATGAGAGATTAAATCGGTTAGGGCTAATTGAGTTAGAATTCACATTGAGAAAGGTAAATGCTTGATTCCTCACTTCAATTACATGCTTGAATCTTGAATTAGTGATATTCTTGTTGCCTAATTTGAATAGGATGATTGTTATGCATGTTAGAATGATGTTATCTTTTAATGATCCTTGAAATTGTGAGTGTTAGTAGTCAAATTGCTAAAGAGATGTGTATGGGTTGCTGGAAATTGAGAATAGGGATCATGGTTGAAACTAGTTTCGATTAGGGACTGTTTTGCTAGATGAAAATGTGTAAACATGCTTAATTGTATATGCTGCCCTGTTTTGATCACATTGCTAGGTGAATTGAGACTTGAATAGAGTAAATAGCTTGCTGGAAAATGAATGCATATAGTTGGATTGGTTAGAGCTTGGTAATGGACTGTTCAAATGGTGAATTAGAGGAATGTTGTTGATCAAATTGATCATAGTACTATAATTCCCTATTTTAATCACATTGATAGGTGAATTGGACTGACCTAGACATGTAAGAACATGGAAATAAGTTGAATTATATTGTTAGAATCTTGTTTGGATGGATTATGAAGCTAGAAGCTCAACCTAGTGTAATATGCCCAAAATACTCTATTTTGAGCAGTAACTTTGAAAAATCACCATAAATTGTATATATGGAATTTAAGTCTGAAATTTTTATGGACAATGACTTAAAATGTATAAATTCAGTAGGAGAAAACAGAACTGAATTCTGGATTGTAGAATGAATTGTAGAGAAGAAACACTAGGGACAGTGCAAACTGTCCAGTGTTGTGAATTGCTCAGTCTTTAAGTTAAAAACTATATTAATTGGCATACGATTAAAATACAATATGTAACACCCTTACCAGTACTTATTACCCAATACTAGTATAGAGTGTCACATGATGTTTAAACCACATTTTATGATATCCGTACAAATCAAAATGTCGATTTTAAATTTTTTCTTTTAATTGCGTAAAATTTATTTCCAATTTTTAATCCATTAGATAGACCCGATTTCAGGCAGCAACTTGGCAATTTATAACTATACTTTACGATTAACAGAGCTGTCTAAAAACTGCCTAAAACAAAAATCGTTTTGATTACTCTAAATTTTTTTGTAATCTTACCCGATTTTCTTTACTAGCAATTTCCTTAAACTAGCATCAAGTCTAATAAAATCCAACATCATATATTAACCACTTATCTAGATGTTAATATTACAATCCACATCTAGACTAGTTTAAAAGAGCTAATATTCATTCATACATGCCAACTAGAAAATATCAAAATACATTAAAGATTTAGTTACCGATATTGTGTATATATCCTTCTTTGACAATGATGCCTTACTCCTTACTCCGACCCGGGTTTCCTACCTATGGTGAAAATCATCACACACTAAGTATATACTTAGTGAGGCATTATAACTATTTAATATTAATCAACATGCTTGAATTATATCAATAATATAATAAACATGCAGTTTGATCACTATTCCTTTATTTCCCTTATATTAATCAAATTAACATAATATAATCCGAATTCATAAATCCTATTATTATCCTTGCCATTATCCGAGAGTTTACCCACTCTCTAAATTATTTATCGTTTATTACCATTATCTGATAGTTCGCTTACTCTCTAATTTATTAACCATTTATTACCATTATCCGAGAGTTCACTTACTCTCTAATTTATTAACCATTTACTATCAAATAGATTATTGCTCAACATAGTTTTGAGGACTTGAGTACACTAGTCAAAACTGCACTAAAGTGCTAATAAACCGCACTGAAGTGCTAAGAGACCGCACATAAGTGGTAAAGAACCACACCTAAGTGTTAATAAATCGCACCAAAGTGCTAAACCGCTGGACTCTATGGCATGCCAACTACTCTATACCTCAATTACCTATTTGGGCATACTTTCCAATTCCATATTTGATTCATCCATGACAATATAATTTATTACTGGGCAGTTCCTACCCTAAATATAACATAAACATACATACCTGATATATCTAGTGATCAAATGCATCATAGTTCTACCTTTGACAATTCTCAATATGTCAAATATAAGTTCATGTTTTAAAAATATAATTATCAAGCAATTATTAATAAGGTAGACTTATCACAAGTCTTCCAAATGATAATCATAGTATTATCCATGCATAAAAATGCACTCACCTTGACACTTTATACTTTATCAATACTCAACTAGCCTCACTAAGTTAAACTTTGGTCCCGTTCTTTTCCTCGATTGCTAATTCGATCTTGATTTTGTGCACAGTCTACAAGTGTATTAAAAATACCATAAGTACATTCCAAATTATATGTTAGTATCTTACTAACACATAAGCAATATAGGAATAATTTTCCTAAAAACATCATAATATTTTCCAAATATTAGTTTCATGATATAAGTCATTTCATCCTCAATACTTTGTATTTCTTCCAACCTTTACTCAAAGAATGATTTATAACTCATTCTAACCTTAATTCCAGCATAATACTTCCATGAAAACAATTTTTTCACTTTAGACCTTAACTTTCTCCAAAATGCCGAATTGGTCCCCAAACTTTCCAAGATTTATGAATTGATCCTTATGTTTTTATAAACTTTTGAAATGGTCCAAATAACATTTTAAAACATGTAAAATCATAATTTCATCATATCAAATCTTATGGAAAATTTTCCATAATTTCTTCTAATTTTTCTTCTTTCACCGAAATGGTCCCTTACTTTCCAATATTTCCATTTTGGTCCTAAATTATCAAATCAAGCTAATTTGATCAAAATATCATCATTTTTAATGCTAGAATAATTTTCACAATAATTTCCCCTTTATTTCCAATTCTAACCGATTTGGTCCATTATTCTTCCTAAGGGAAAAATTTTATTCTAACATCAAATCAAGGCTTCTAACATTAGAAATCATATATTTCCATCATTTATTAAATTCCCTAACCAAATCCCCAATTCTAGGGTTAGGGTTTATAACCTTGAACATAGAATTAAACTAAATTCAAGCTTGTTTTCATGTGTTACAACACTTGAGTTACTTAAACCAAGCCTTAATTCCAACATAGTTTATGAAACTCCAATTTCTCTCTCTTCAAGAACATGAACTATTCTTCATAATAGCATACAATATTACTATCAAAAGAAAGAGCATGAAACATAGATCAATTTATTTCAAAGCAACATACCTTGATTCTAACTTTAAAACCTTCAAATTTGACAAACAAAATTTTCTTCTCTTTTCCCTCTTGTGTTTCAGAAATATCCCAAGAAAGATGAACAAATTAGTTCATCTTTTATCCTTTTACTTCACATGTGATAATTAAATGAATTTTAAATTCAGTTAATTAGTAAAATTACTAATTTAGCCTTCAAATCCAATGGCTAAATTTAATCTTATCATAAACCAAGGGCCAAGATTAAATCCATGTGTTTCTCATTTCTAAAAATGCCCTCAACATTTCAAAATATTTCAAAAATGCCATTCATGGCAAATGTCCAATTTGCCCTCCAACTATACTTTATTTACTAACAAGGCTTGAAAATTGCCATTCCATCACGATCTAATTAAATCTAGTTAGAATCCAACCAAATGTAATAAAATATCCATAAAATAATATTTTATGAGTTTTCCATAATCATTGGAACTGTCTTTAAAATTCCAATTCGATCTGATTACCCGATATTCACTTTATACGATTTCTCCACTTTCCAAACTATCAGGTAAAATCTGAATTTCTCATAATTTTGATCTCCATATGTAAATATTTTTAACATACAAAATATTCCATAATTTTGTAAAAATCAAAATCTTTAAATTTTGACTCGGTCCAAAATACTGATAATTTACCCGAAATCTTTGATCATATATCTATAAAATAAAATTTCAACTCGAACTAATTACCCTTTTTATCAGTCTCAACTACTGACATGAGACCTTCCCAAAAGGTCACCCATCCTAATGCTACTCTGCTCTGAGCACGCTTAACAATTTTTATTTCGATCCAAATATCTGGAAATTTTCTCAAACTTTAACGCTTTATAGCTCTTAATACAAACTCCGTATCAAAAATCTGTGTATCAAGAAAACGCCACTCCTGGGGGTGAAGTATTCATTTACGGGACCAAATACATAACTTTTTGAAATTAGAATTTAGTCCTTGAACTTTTTGAATTTTACACTTTGGCACCAAACTTTTTGAATTTTACATTTTGGTCACCAAACTTTCATTTTATTTATTTTGGTCACTAACCAAAATTTTGAGGTATTACACAAGACCTATATGGTTAGAATGACAATTTATTTAGATTTCCAACGATGTAAACCTTTTGAAATTCCGACGTACAGAATGAAAGTTATGCATGTTTAAGTGAGCAGAGTACATGCTTCCTAGTAGTAGGAATTTAGGTATTGTGGCAGTTTTGTAAACTATTTTGCAAACAGTTTTGGAATAGTTTAATTGCTGCCCTGTTTTGCCTTAATATGGAATGTAGGCAGTTTGGTAATGTGCATTAAGATGTGTATATGAAGATGCAATTTGTTTTGTATATATAATATATTAACCTTCCTGCCATGTTGAATGATTTTTGTAATTACATGTTTTGACCTTGTTCAATCTATGTGATTTACTAGAGCAATGAGAGGACTTTGGAGAAGGATATAAAGCCGAGCATTCAAGGGACAAGCAAAAGGGAATAGTATTTTGAGACTAGCTAGCTTGGGGAGTACTGTGAGTGTAGTTTATTCTAGAGTTAGGACTAGGTCCTAACTAAAGCAAGCATGTCTAAATTCTTGAATTGTTAAATTGGACTTAATATGATCTTGACCAAATAAGGGAAGTGTGAAATAAGATAATACATGAAACTTGACTACATCCTTGAAGTGTTGTATAATTAGAATGCTAGCATGTATATGTGGTAACGTTGATGCTTGTATGTATGACATGGTGTTGTGACCAATTGCTTAAATCGAATGCTTGATGTGCTAGCTTAGATGGTGCAATAAAAAGTTGAAATGTTGAGTTATAGCTCTTTTGGCTTAAGGGCGTAATGCATGTATAAGCTTGCCTTGCAATCCTTAGCTAGGATCATTCTTGACTAATTGACACCTAATTTGATATAACAATTGGTTAGAACTAGTTACTACTTCACTAAGTACATTTTTGCACTTATCACTCTTGTTTTCATTCTTCCAAACCACATGATAAAGGATTCGATTGTTGCTTGATCCTGAAGCTTAATTTCTTGAGCTCGAAGCAAGACACAAGCATAGCTAAAGTATGGTTCATACTTGTTTTGTATTTCTCCTAATTGGTGGCACCTAGACATATACATGTAGCTAGGACTAGACCATGCATCTTGTTTGTTTTGGGAGGATTGTATATATGCATGAACATGGCTACTTGATGTTTTTAGTACTTGTATATATATGCTCTTGTATGGGCCTTCCATGTTAAGAACATAGTTGTTAAGACTTAAGTATGTATTGAATTCAAATTATATGTAATGGAAAGGTAGTTGCCGCGCATATGGGTATACATATTGAATGTTTGAAAGTAATTGTTCTAGCCTATTGTGCCATTCGAATGCCTTGTGAAACTATATAGTCATTTGTGTGAATATACCATGTTGTAGGTGTTTTATGTGTTTGTATGGTGAATGCGAAATGGTATGGCTTGTTTGGAGACAAGATACATGCAATTGTATGTTCAAATGATCATGTTTAGTAAATTTAGGTATGAAACATTACATGTATCAATCTAAGGAACAATGAAATGAAATGGAAGTATGTTTGCTCACTTAGGCTATTCGAATGCTAGTGTATGATGATATTAGTTAATATGTTGAAGTAGTAACCTATAATGAAACATTACATGTATCAATCTAAGGAACAAATATGAGATTACTTGCATGTTAAGTTATGAATGCTTGGTTACTTGCTAGTTAAGTAACTCGCCTAATAGGGAGGAGTTAACCTATTCCTGCCTCTTTCTTGCTTGTAATGTTCTTGCTTGGTAACGCTTCCGAGCCGGTTTGCTTCTAACCCGGGGTAGGAGTGTTACTTTTATTGGTAATCAGAGCTTTTTAGTCGATTCTAGGACAAAACCAGGATCTCTTGCATCATATAGGATACTTGTGCCACCTATGAGACTTGTATTGTATAGCTTGTATCTTTGTTTAACTAAACCAAATTCCTAATTGTTCTATTTGAATGTAGAATGTCTAAAACAAGGCTCGCTCGGGACGATGAAAGTCTTGAAGGCTCCTCGAATGAAGGAGATAGTGTGAGGTTGGAGCAGAATCCTCCACAACAACAAGCTCAACCCCGAGCCCAAGCTGATGCTCAACAGGAAGCTCCTGCTATAAATCCTGTGCAACAAGAATGTCTCCTAAGCATGAAAGAGATGTTCGATTGTCTAGTGACTACTTTGAAACGGGACCATCCTATTCCTCCTCCTATTGCTGCTCCAAATAGAGCCCCAATTGATAAGCTGACTCAACACCGGGCTTATACCTTCACCGGTACTAGTGACGCCAATCCCAAAGTTGCTAAGTATTGGTTAGAGGCCACTGCTTGAATCTTGACCAAACAATTGCCTTGTTCTGATGAACAACAACTCGAATGTGCTATAGCCCTGTTGGCAGATGAAGCTCTGAGCTAGTGGGAAACCACTACCCTGACTGCTACTACTGAACTGTAACTTGGAAATTCTTCCTCGAGAAATTCAGGAAGAAATACTTCAATGAACAATACTTGGCCGAGCACCATAAGCGTTTCTTGTCCCTCAGCAAGGTGGTTGACTTAGCGAATAGTACGTGAGTGACTTTTGCAAATAATGCAAGTACGGGTCGTAATACATCAAGACTGATGCTGACAAGTGTAGGATGTTTATCGATAGACTGAATGATGAACTGAGTCCAATATTCACTGCCGTGGGTATCACCAACTTCCAGAATTTAGTGAATCGGGATATTGCAACCGAGGCAAAGGTGAAAGCCTCTAAGAAACGCAAAAGTGGTAACTCCTAGAAAGACAAACAATCCAGGAATAATGACAAGACTCACTGGTAGTCAAAGAAGTCTAAACACTCCAAGGAACACTCTTCAAATTACACTCCTGTTTAGAAGAGCAACTATATACCAAGACCCCAATCGGTATCCAAGACTTTAGCCCTTATCATCTTTGTTGATAGTACGGGGAATTTCGGTAAAGTTGCTCAATATCCCACTTGCAAGTTCTGCCAGAAGCACCACACTGGCCAATGTGGAGCCTCCGATCACTATATCAGGGATTGTCCTCAGAATCCTAACAGGGTTCAGAATCGAACTCCTACAAATGCTAGCTCAGCTCCTTCCATTTGAAACAAAGGCCCCGGGCAAGCTCAGTCTGGAAATCGGGGGAAGGGAAAGCGATAACATTCGAACACCCCTACTCACCAAGAATCTCAGAATCCTACTCGAATCTATCATAACTGGGGAAAAAAAGATAAAGAATCACTCGATGTCATAGCAGGTATCGTTGAGCTAAATTTAACTCCTATTTATGCTTTAATAGACTCGGGATCCACACATTCATTTGTATGCTCATCTTTGATTGCAAAATTGAAGTTAAAGCCTGAAATTGTAAAACAAAGCCTTGTAGTTTCGAACCCAATAGGGGGATTACAAACATAAGCCTTATCTGTAGAAATTGTCCCTTATTCATTAGAAACATACCCTTTCCTATTGATCTATATGTATTGCCAACTTGTGAGTTCAATCTAGTAGTGGGACTAGATTGGTTAAGCAAGCATGAAGCCTAGGTAGATTGCCTAAATAGGAGACTTTATCTATGGGGTTTAGGAAATGAATCAATTCTCCTAATTGACAGGAAACCGACCTCAATCTTTGCTGCTATGGTTTTACAAGATGAACTTGAATTTGGCTTACCTAGTGTGCCTATTGTACCTGAATATCTCGATGTTTTCCCGAGGAACTCCCTGGTCTCCCTCTAACCAGAGAAGTAGAGTTCGGGATCGATGTCTAACTTGGAACAACTCCGGTGTCCATCACACCTTATCGAATAGCACATGTTGAGTTGAAAGAACTCAAGAAGCAACTCCAAGAGCTACAAGACAAGGGTTTCATTAGACCTAGCTCGTCTCCCTAGAGTGCTCCAATTTTTTTCTTGAAAAAGAAAGACGGGACTATGAGACTCTATATTGACTACATACAATTGAACAAGCTTACTATCAAGAATAGATACCCCTTGCAAAGAATTAAAGATCTTTTCGATCAACTCAAAGATGATGCGGTATTCTCAAAGATCGATCTTCTATCGGGATACTACCAAATGAGGGTAAAAGAATAAGATGTACCCAAGACAGCCTTTCATACATGATATGGCCATTTTGAATTCCTTGTAATGCTATTTGGGTTAACGAATGCTCCAGCTGCTTTCATGGATTTCATGAACCGTGTATTCAAGCCCCATCTTGACAAGTTCGTGGTCATCTTCATTGATGTCATTCTGGTGTATTCTCGGAATAAGGAAGAACAATCCAAACACCTTAGAATTGTATTGCAAACTCTCTAAGAACATCAATTGTTTGCAAAGTTCTCTAAACGTGAATTTTGGCTATTAGAAGTCTCGTTCCTTGGCCATGTCATATCGGAAGAAGATATTAAAGTAGACCCAAGCAAAATTCAATCCATCCTAGATTGGAGACCTCAGAAGAATATTGGTGAGGTCAGAAGTTTTCTTGGTTTAGCTGGGTATTATCGGCGTTTTGTCAAGGGATTTTCATCTATTGCCGCAAGCTTGACTAAGCTAACTCCCAAAGATACACCCTTTGTTTGGTTGGAGAATTAACAACGAAGCTTCGATCAGCTTAAACAAGCCTTGACAAATGCTCATGTTCTCATCCAACCAGTATTGGGCAAGGAGTACATTGTTTACAGTGATGCATCTCATTTGGGACTAAGATGTGTCCTAATAAAAGATGGAAAAGTGGTAGCTTAAGCTTTAAGGCAACTAAAACCACACGAGTCAAACCACCCTACTCACGATCTGGAACTGACAGCTATCGTGTTTGCACTCAAAGTCTGGAGACATTACTTGTACAGGGAGAAATGCAACCCTTTCACAGACCACAAGTGTCTTAAATACCTCCTAACTCAGAAATACTTGAATTTTAGGCAAATGAGATGGCTAGAGTTACTTAAAGACTACGATTTGGTTATCTACTACCATCTGGGGAAAGTAAATGTGGTTTCTGATGTTCTCGGTCCCAGACCATACTCGGTTAAACCCTTAAATCTAAATCCTAGAATAATTCATTCAAAATGTTCCTTTTCTTAACTTGCAAGTAACCATTCAAATTAAGCCTTTCTTGTCTTGCAAGTAACTATTCGAAGAATCATCCTTATTGATCTTGTCCATTCATTTGTAGCTTCCTTGGCTATCAATGCTTATTTTCGTTTATCCAAAGGACATACATTCTTGTTTGAACTTCAAGTTCAACTTAGTCTAATCTCGAGAATCAAAGAACTCCAAAAAATTGATCTAAATCTTTAGAAGGTCATGTCCAAGATAGACTCTGAGTCTAATTCAAACTTCTCCCTTAAATCGAATGGACTCCTATATTTCAAGGATAGAGTATGTGTTCCTAACAATGAGGAACTAAAACAAGAGATGCTGCAAGAAGCTCACCAAAGCTATTTCTCGATTAACCCGGGATCGATTAAGATGTACATGGACCTAAAGCCACTATACTGGTGGCTAGGCATGAAATCGGCTATCACAGACTTTGTTTCAAGGAGCCTAACTTGTCAAAGAGTCAAAGCCGAGCATCAAGTCCCTACTGGAATGCTCTAACCCATCGGATTCCCTCAGTGGAAATGGGATCGGATTATAATGGACTTCGTTACTAGTATTCATTCCACTCCATGAAACAATGATGTTGTGTGGGTGATTATTGATAGATTCACAAAGTCTACTCATTTCATCCCTGTTCGAATGAACATGAACTTGGAAACCTTAGCTGAGCTATATATCCATGAAGTGATTCGATTACACGGTGTACCTACAGCTGTAATCTCTGATTGAGATCCCAGATTTACTTCCCAATTCTGGAATTCCTTACAAAAGGCTCTAGGAGCTAAAGTGCACCTTAGTACAACCTTTCATTCTCAATTAGATGGACAATCTGAAAGAATCATCCAAGTGCTTGAAGACATGCTACGTGCTTGTGTTATAGACTTCAGAAAGAACTGGGAGAAATCTCTACCCCTAGTAGAGTTTTCTTACAACAATAGCTACCTGGCATCTATCCAGATGGCTCCTTTCAAAGCTCTATACGAAAGGAAATGTAGGACTCCCTTGTGATGGTCTGAACTGGGAAAAAATAAAATATTGGGACCTCAATTGCTTAGAGAAACTGAAGAACAAGTGAAGATTATTCACAATTGATTAAAAGTAGCCTTTGATAGGCAGAAAGCATATGCAGACTTGAAAAGGAGAGACATCCAATACAATGTTGGACAAAGTCTTCCTCAAATTCTCCCCTTGGAAGTGAGTCTTTCGGTTTGAAAGAGTAGGGAAACTCAGTCCCCGATTCATTGGTCCGTTTGAAATCATTGAAAGGATAGGGCTAGTGGCCTATCGATTGGCTCTTCCCAGTGAATTTGACAAGATTCACAATGTCTTTCAGGTATCTATGCTCATAAGATATAGATCTGATCCCTTAAACGTATTATAGCCTGAAGAAGTGGAATTGAATCCTGACTTATCTTACGAAGAAGAACCAATCCAGATTCTTGATCGTGAAGTTAGAAAGCTCAAGAACAAAACCGTTCCTCTTGTCAAAGTATTGTGGAGAAACGACAAGGTAGAAGAGGCAAGTTGGGAATCTAAAGAAATCATGAGGAAGCAATATCCTCACCTATTCGATTCAGGTAAATTCGAGGGCAAATTTATTTTAAGGGGGAGAATTGTAACACCCTAAACCAGGGCTAGAAAGGTTACCACTATCTAAGCTATAGACTAATTGAATTATGTGCTAATCAAATTAAAGAAGAAAGAACATTTGCTAACAAATAACTAAAAGACTAAAATGTTATAGCCAAAAAGTTAGAAAGCCAAATTAAAAGGACCATAATAGAATCAAGTTGTAATATAAGGAATGAATGGCAAATTTAGATTGGATAGTGGACTATCCACTTGTCACATGGACATGGTCCAACCGGCCACTATGGGAGAAGGCTTCTCCTTCCTCATTTAATTATACCGAACTATTTAGTGAGAAAGAGAGAGAAGAGAGAAAGCTTGAGTGATAGCCATGGAATCCATGAGAGCTTAAATCGATTAGGGCTAAATTGAGTTAGAATTCACATTGAGGAAGGTAAATGCTTGATTCCTCACTTCAATTACATGCTCGAATCTTGAATTAATGATATGTTTGTTGCCTAATTTGAATAGGATGATTGTTATGTATGTTAGAATGATGTTAGCTTCTAATGATCCTTTAAATTGTGAGTGTTAGTAGTCAAATTGCTAAAGAGATGTGTATGGGTTGCTGGAAATTGAGAATAGGGATCATGGTTGAAACTAGTTTCGATTAGGGACTGTTTTACTAGATGAAAATGTGTAAACATGCTTAATTGTATATGTTGCCCTGTTTTGATCACATTACTAGGTGACTTGAGACTTGAATAGAGTAAATAGCTTGCTAGAAAATGAATGCATAGTGTAATACCCCAAATCATGGCCTAGTAACATGTCATAAACTAATTAAAACTTAATTGTACAAACAATCAACAAATTAGAAGAATTAAGTAAACCTAGTGACTAAATTAGATGGATTGATAAAGAAGTGGCCGAATCATGAAGGATCAAATAGTAACAAATTGTAAATGTAGAAATGCATGCAATTAGGATGTGTAATTAGGGATTTATGAAGCAATTAGACCATAATTTGCTAAGTGGAGGCAAATAGCCAAGCCAAGTGAATAACAACATGGCCAAGTGGCCATCTTCCTATCATCTTCTCCACTCCAACTTTCTCCGCCTTGGCCGAACCATACTCATCCATTTAGGAGAAAGAAAGCTTCATAGATTTCCTTCAATCCATGCTTTTTGTTTTAGCCTTGGTCAAATTAGCTTGGAGAAGGTATATTGCTTGATCCCTACACGTTATAGATTGCTTGAATCTTTAAATAATGATGTTTTTGTTGCCTATATTGATTAGGATGATTGTTATGTATGTTAGGATCATGTTAGCTTCTAATAGAACTTGAAATTGTGATTTCTAGTAGCTAAATTGCTAAAGAGAATGTATATGGTTGCTGGAAATTTGAGAATAGTAGGTATGGTTGAAAACAGTTTTGAATAGGGATTGTTTTGATAGGTGAAAATGTTTAAGCATGCTAATTGAATGTAATGCCCTGAATTGGTCACAATGCTAGATGAATTGAGGATTGAATAGAGTAATCAAGTTGCTGAAAAATGAATGCACTTAACTGGATTAGTTAAATCTTGGTAATGGACTGCTCAAATGGTGTAGTAGAAGTATAATGTTGATCAAGTAGATCAAATTGAATTGAACATGATAATGCCACGTTTTAAGCTCATTGGTAGGTGAATTAGACTGACCTAGACATGTAAGAACATGAAAATGAATTGAATTGCCATGTTAGAAACTTGTTAAAATGAGTTATGAAACTAGAAACTCAAACTAGAGTAATCTGCCCAAAATACTCTGTTCTGGGTAGTAACTTTGAAAAATCACTATAAATTTTATAAAAGGAATTTAAGGCTAAAATTTTTATGGACAACACCTTGATATGTCTAAATTCATTAGGAGAAAACAGAACTGAATTCTGGATTGTAGAATGAATTGTAGAGAAGAAACACTAAGGATAATGGAAACTGTCCAGTGTAGAAAAATGCTCTGTCTTTAAGTTAAAAACCGTATTAATTGGAAAATAAGTAAAATGGAAGACCTATATGGTTAGAAATACAGTTAAGTTAGCTTTCCAACGGTGTAAACCAATTGAAATTCCAACATACGGAATGAAAGTTATGCATGTTTAAGTGAACAGAGTACATGCTGCCTAGTAACAACAATTTAGGTAATTGTACACTATTTTGGGACAATTTTGTAAACTGTTTTGTAAAGAGTTTGGGAAATTGATTACTGCCCTATTTTGCATGAATTAAAGTATAGATAATTGTACTTATGTGTAGTAAAGAATGTATATGAACATGCTGCCAGATTTGTATATGTTGTGTGCTTGTAACATTACCTTGAATGAATGATTATGTGAACTTGTTTTAACATGTACGTACTTGTGTAATGTGTTAGAACCATGAGTGAACTTGGTGGATGAGGAAATAGTGGAACATTCTAAAGACAAGAACAAAGGAGTGTGGATCCAAGACTAGCTAAGATTGGAGTTGTGAGTGTAGTTTACTTGAGAGTTAGGACTAGGTCCTAACTATAGCAAGCATGTCTATATTCTTGTAATGTTTCAATGGACTTAATATGATCTTGATTTATAAGGGAAGAATAATTAAAGGAATGAATGAAACTTGGTCATATCCTTTAATACATGTTCAATTCGATTTCTAAGCATGTTTAAGTGGTAACATTGGTGCTTGAATGTGTGATATGGCATGAGATTGAATGACTTAAAGAACTTGCTTGTAATGTTATCCTACTTGATGAAATAAAACATGAGAATTACATGATATGTGAGCTATGGCTCAATTGGCCTAAGGGCCTAGTATGAAATGAACTTGCTTGACATGATCTTGAACTTGAAATACTTGTATAATTGGCTATAATCGAACAACCTTGGTAGCTAGTTGGACTAGGTACAAGGGCATGCCTTAGAGTCTAGAGCTCATTGTGTTAGGGTGGACTACGGTCCAGGGCTAAGGATTATATTTGGCGACAGACGGAGGGCACGTATGCGGTCTTTAGCGATAGTAAGAGGGTTGACCAACACTACGGTGCCTTTTGTGGCGATAGTTGGTTGGAGACTCAATTACCTATACAAACTAAGTGCCAAGGGGGTTGTTTAATTGATAACACATGAAATAACAATCCAATAACACATGTTACTTGTCTTGAAAGTTATATATTGAATGTTACTTGACATGAAAGTCATGAATTGTATGTTACTTGACATGAAAGCCATGAATTGTATGTTACTTGTCATGTAAGCATGATTTACTTGATTACTTGTTATGTAAGCATGATTTGCTTGATTCTTGATATGAAAGCATGAAGTATGATTCATTGTTTCTTGTATCCTATACTAGCTGAATGCTTGGGATCCTTAGCTAGAGCCATTCTTGTTTAATTGACGCTTAACTTGATAAAACAAATGGTTAGAACTAGTTACTACCTCACTAAGTACATTCTTGTACTTATCACTCCTATTTCATTTTTCCCAACCTATAGGATAAAGGATTTAGGTGTTGCTTGATCTTGAAGCATGTTTCCTTGAGCTCGAAGCAAGACACAAGCATTGCAAAAGTATGGTTCATACTTGTTTTGTATTCTCCTAGATTGGTGGCACTAGATTGTATATAGTTTATCTTGATCATGCATTTTGGAAGTTGAGTACTTGTATATATTATTCTTGTATGGGCCTACTATGTCATGATCTTGGTTGACAATATGAAACATGTATTGAACTTAAATTTCATGAATGGTATTTGCTGTGCATATATGGATTTATATATGGAAAGATCAAGTGTATAATCTAAGTTACATTGAACCATTCAAATGCCTTGTTTAATGAACATATGAATGATTGAATGAATAGCATGAATGTATATGTATGTAAACTTAGTCTTGTGGCTGCCAATGGTAAGAAATGGAAAAGCTAGATTGCTTGGACACATGGTATATACCATTGGCTGCCTTATTGATCATGTCTAATTAAAGTTACATGAAATGCTTCATGTCTTGCTTGGATCAAAAGTAAAAACGAAATGAACCATGCCTACTTGTCTTGCCATTCGAATGTTGTAAGTGTTTGTATGGGGAAGGCCGATTAGTCTAGTTGTTGGGAAACTAGTTACATGTAATTGTATTGTTAATGTAGTAACCCATAATAACTTGTTAACAAATGTGTGATTGGTTGCTTGTTAGTTAAGTAACTCATCTAATAGGAATGAGTGTATCAATCCTTGCCTTGTTCTTTTATTGTATTGCCTTATCCCTTGCTTTGTAATGCTCCTGAGCCGGTTTGCTACTAACTTGGGGTAGGGGTGTTACACATAGAGTTGGATCGGTTAGAGCTAGGTAATGGATTGTTCAATGGTGAATTTGAGGAATGTTGTTGATCAAATGGATCAAATTGAACATAGTACTATAATGCCTTGTTTTAATCACGTTGATAGGTGAATTGGACTAACCTAGACACGTAAGAACATGAAAATAAGTTGAATTATAATGTTACAGTCTTGTTTGGATGAATTATGAAGCTAGAAGCTCAACCTAGTGTAATATGCCCATAATAGAGTATTATGGGCATTAACTTTGAAAAATCACCATAAAATGTATAAATGGGTTTTAAGGCTGAAATTTTTATGGACAATGCCTTAACATGTCTAAATTCATTAGGAGAAAATAGAACTGAATTCTGGATTGTAGAATGAATTATAGAGAAGAAACACTAGAGACCATGCAAACTATCTAGTGTTGTAAATTGCCCCATCTTTAAGTTAAAACTGTATCAATTGGCATAGGATTAAAATGCAAGACCTATATGGTTAGAAATAAAATTAATTTAGCTTTCCAACGGTGTAAACCAATTGAAATTCCGACGTACGAAATGAAAGTTATACATGTTTAAGTGAGCAGAGCACATGCTGCTTGCTGGTAGCAGTTTAGGTATTGTGGTAGTTTTGTAAACTGTTTTGCAAACAGTTTTGGGACAGTTTAATTGCAGTCATGTTTTGCCTTAATATGGAATGTAGGCAATTTGGTAATGTGCATTAAGATGTGTATATGAAGATGCTATCTATTTTGTATATATAATGTATTAACCTTGCTGTCATGTTGAATGAATTTTGTAATTACAAGTTTTGACCTTGTTCAATCTATGTGATTTTACTAGAGCAAGGAGAGGACTTTGGAGAAGGATCTAAAGTCGAGCATTCAAGGGACAAGCAAAAGGGCATAGTCTTTCGAGACTTGCTAGCTTGGGGAGTATTGTGAGTGTAGTTTTTTCTAGAGTTAGGACTAGGTCCTAACTAAAGCAAGCATGTCTAAATTATTGAATTGTTAAATTGGACATAGTATGATCTTAACCTAATAAGGGAAGTATGAAATACGATAATACATGAAACTTTACTACATCCTTGAAGTGTTGTATAATTAGAATGCTAGCATGTATATGTGGTAACATTGATGCTTGTATGTATGACATGGTATTGTGCCCAATTTCTTAAACCGAATGCTTGATGTGCTAGCTTAGATGATGCAATGAGCACTTGAAATGTTGAGTTATGGCTCTACTGGCCTAAGGGCTTAACGCATGTATAAGCTTTCCTTGCAATCCTTAGCTAGGATTATTCTTGACTAACTGACACTTAATTTGATATAACAATTGGTTAGAACTAGTTACTACCTCAGTAAGTACATTCATGTACTTATCACTCTTGTTTTCATTGTTCCCAACCATAGGATAAAGGATTCGATTGTTGCTTGATCCTGAAGCCTGATTTCTTGAGCTCAAAGCAAGACACAAGCATAGCTAAAGTATGGTTCATACTTGTTTTGCATTTCTCCTAGTTGGTGGCACCTAGACATATACATGTAGCTAGGACTAGACCATGCATCTTGCTTGTTTTGGGAGGATTTTATATATGCATGAACATGGCTACTTGATGTTTTGAGTACTTGTATATATATGCTCTTGTATGGGCCTTCCATGTTAAGAACATAGTTGTTAAGACTTAGTATGTATTGAATTCAAATTATATTTAATGGAAAGGTAGTTGCTGCGCATATGGGTATATATGTTGAATGTTTCAAAGTAATTGACCTAGCCTATTGTGCCTGTAACACCCCCTACCCGGGTTAGTAGTAACTCAGTTCAGGAGCGTTACTTAACAAGCGAGCAAGACAAGTTCAAGACAAGGCAAGGCATTCAAACCCTACAAGAAATCTAGCACTCATACTTTTTTAACATACAAGCAATGCACATTTAAACTTGATTCCATAATCAAACAATACAATTGAAAATCAACAACCAAGAAGAAACAATCATTCATACTTGATTACTTAGCTAACAAGAAAGCTCATACTTGACTCCTAACTCATCCTAACATTCGAACAAGCTAACAAGGAAGGAGCATGCATTCAAACAAGGCATAAGCAACAATACATGCATTCTTTTCATCCAAATAATCTCAAATGAGACTTCATGTTCATCCTAAGCATTCAACTAAACTTGAAATGCTATTAGATCAATTACTTTCTTGCTTATAATTCAAGTTACCACTATATCAAGTAGATTACACTTCATCGTTCCCTATTCTTGTATGTCTTTATACATCTTAATCCTATTCTTACTATGCATAATCATCTAAGCATTCATTGACATAGAATTTGCTCCATACTAGCCTTACTCTAACTCATACATTCAACCATTAAAACTAGTCATATATTTCAAGGCATGTAACTAGTTTCTTAAAGAATCAAAACCATTCGGCCATGCATCAAACAAGTGCACGATACTCATGTAATCAAGGCATGAACACAAAATTGAATCACATACATACCAACGCCATTCAAATAGGGTTTAAGTAACATGGTTCTTCATTTCCAAATCATAAATCCAGCATACATATGATCATTTCAAGCATTAACAAAAGCATGACATGGTTATTAACTATTTCAAAGCCATTTAGATCACCATAAGATCATTCCATGTCATCCTAATATGCGCAGCAAAACATTCAACCATATAAGTTCATTAAGTTCATTACAAACCTTAAACTATAAACAAATCATAGATAGGCTATCAAACATTATATACAATCCTTCAGAATGCATGTTCAAGCTAATTAGATACATCTAGTGCCACTATTCTAGGAGAATACAAAATAGGTATGGAATCATACTTTAACAAAGCTTGTGTAGGATGCTTCTTGCTCAATGAATCAAGCTTCAAGATCAAGCAATGTTGAATCCTTTAACCTGTAGGTTGGAAGAATGAAAGAAGAGTGATAAGTACAAAATTGTACTTAGTGACGTAGTAACTAGTCTATCCATTTTGTTATATAATGTTTCATGTCTTTTAGATCAAGTGAAGACCTAGCTAAGGCTTCCAAGTATTAGAGTAGACTTAGATAGTCTTTCAAGTATCAAGAGTGACCTTATCTAGTCTTTCAAGCATCAAGAACATCCTATCTAAGATAACATGCAATTCGGCCAACAAGATTAGGCAACAAGAAATCTTAAATCATGAATCAAGCAACATGCTTACAAAACAAGTAACCAAGGAGTCATGCTTCCAAATCAAGCAACATACATTTCATGGCAATACAAGACAATTATGATGTACAATTGAGTCTTATTTCATTTGTTATTTCATTAAACAACCCCATTGGTACTTAGTTTGTATAGGTAATCGAGTCTCCAACCAACTGTCGCCACAATATGCACCGTAGTGCTGGTCAACCCTTCTACTGTCGCCAAAGACCACATACGTACCCTCCGTCTATCGCCAAATAGGGGCCTTAGCCCTAGACCGTAGTCCACCGGTACACAATGAGCTCTAGACTCTAAGGCATGCCTTTCTACCTAATCCAACTAACTACCAAGGTTGTTCGAATTACCATTTGTTCAAGTTATCAAGTTCAAGATCATGTTCATGTCATTCAAGATCATTTCATGTTAAGCCCTTAGGCTATTGAGCCTTAGCTCACAAGTCAAGTGGTTTCAAGATTCATTTCATCAAAATGAGATTATCATATCTCAACCAAGTCATTAGCATTCAATCATGTTGTATCATAGCACATACAAGCAACCAATTTATCACTAATCATGCATAAGCATTTTTAATAGCCATGTACATAAGAATAGGATCATGTTTCATGTTTTTCAATAATCATTCTTCCCTTATTAAGTCACTATCCCTTTAAATGGCCATATCATTTAATCCGTACGTTGGAATTTTGATTGCTATACACCGTTGGAAAGATAACAAAATTTCATATAAGACCATGTAATACTTGCATTTTATTTCTTAGCCAATTAATACAGTTTATTGTTCAAAGACAGGGCATTTACACTGCCTGGACAGTTTGCACTGTCCAGCAATTCCTATTTACAGTTTCCAGCATAGGACCTAGTTTTCACCTAATAAAAATAGACATTCTAAGGATCATTTCATTAAAGTTTCATCCTTGAATTCAATCAACACAATTTTTGGTGAATTTTCAAACTGACTGCCCAGAATAGAGCAATTTTGGGCAGATTGCATCTAATTAGATTTTAATCCATTTTAACCAATGTTTTGGCCCTATAATTCATTTCATATGACATTATAAACATGTCAAGTTCATGTTAATCCATTTTCAAAGCTTCCAAAACAGGGAAAGTTGGTTACAATGCCTAATCTTTCATGTTTACTCAATTTCAAATCCACAAAACAGTTTCTATGTGATGTAACTATGTTCATATTCTTATCCTTACCTTTCCAGCATTGTTTGCGATCAATTCAATTTATTTAACGTCTTCTATACATTACCTATTCATGATCACCATCAATTCATTAATTCCATACCTCAATTTTAGGTTCTAATCATTCAATTTTCACTTCAACAACACAAATCAATTTTCCAGCAACCTAGGTTTATTACACTAGCATAAACACATAATTTCCAGCCTTGTACCTAGTTTCATTCTTCAATTTTGCATAATTCTACAATCATTCAATCATCTAACAACACATTCAATGTCTAATTCATCTAACATCATCAAAATCAGTCCAATTCCACAATCATGGTTGCCTATACAATTAAACACAAGAAGAATTATACTTACTTTGCTTCTTGCTTGATTTCAATGAAAATTTCCTACACATGCAAGCTTAATTTCTTCTTCAATGGCTGAATTTTCAAGCTTTCTCTCTCACTTTTATTTCTCTCTAGTTTCGGCCAAATGCATGAAGAAGATGATTACCATTTGGTTATCCACATTAGTGGAATTAGGATTTTACTAATCTATCCCTTAATTAGTTACTAATCATGTAATTAGTCAAGGGCAAATAAGAGAACCATAAAGTTTATCATGCATTCCTCTTCTTTCTTGTTTAATTCAATGTAGTCATTCTAATTTAGTCACTTATTTCATTCATTCTTTCAATTAGGCCCTTGACTATTCAATTTAGCTTAATTCAAAATTCAATTAAGTTATCAACTTAAATAATTTAGTTCTAATACTTCTAGGCTAGAATTTGGGGTGTTACAGTGCCATTCGAATGTCTTGTGAAACTTTATAGTCACTTGTGTGAATATACCATGTTGTAGGTGTTTTTATTTGTTTGTACGGTGAATGTCGAATGGTATGGCTTGTTTGGAGACAGGATACATGCAATTGCATGTTCAAATGATCATCTTTAGTAAATTTAGGTATGAAACATTACATGTATCAATCTAAGGAACAATGAAATGAAATGGAAGTATGTTTGCTCACATAGGCTATTCGAATGCTAGTGTATGATGATGTTAATTAAAATGTTGAAGTAGTAACCTATAATGTCTTGTAAACAAATACGAGATTGCTTGCATGTTAAGTTATGAATGCTTGGTTGCTTGCCAGTTAAGTAACTCACCAAATACGGAGGAGTTAACCTATTCTAGCCTTGTTCTTGCTTGGTAATGCTCCCGAGCTAGCTTTCTACTAACCCGGGGTAGGGGGTGTTAAAAATCGTGTGTTCGATTATAGAACATAGAAATTCTAGTTAAATTATTATTAAACTATCTCTTAAGACTAATTGAGCAAGATAGGATTAAATTGAATGAATTAGGTCCAAAAAGCAAGGAAATGAAATTAGATATCTCTTAAGAAAGGACCAAATTAAAAGCCTAGATTAAATAGGGAATTGCATGTAACATTAAAGAAAGCTTAAGGGGGTATACACATGTCAATTAGACATGTTAGTGCATTGGCGACTCACGATTAGTGAGTAAATTAAGGAATCATCTTCTCCCTTCATCCATTTGGTTAAACCGATTAGAGAAAGAGAGGGAAAGGAGAGAGAGAGCTTGGAACCAGCCATGGATGTTAGAGTTAGAGTCAAATTGGCTTCAATTTTCATGCTTGCCGAAAAGCTAAGGAAGTAGGTGAATGTTTCTATCTCCTTTAGATACAACTCTGTTGAATTACCATGAGCTTTTCCATGAAATGTGTTGCTGGGTTCTATGAGAAACTCATCCATGTCGTTGATTCTTGTTAATTGTTTGATTGATATGGTTGGTGAATCATTAAACATAATTTTGGTTGTTCATAGTCAGATTAAATATATACATGTGACTGTTCTATTTTATGTATATATATAAGAGCATGAAAGGAATGAGCTGAGCATGTATGTATGTGAGTATGAATCAAGCCTGTTTTAGGAGATTATAAGGGGCTGTAACAGAACCAAATTGCTTGAGAAATGTTAACACATTGCTGGAAAGTAGCATTGAAATCTTGCCCTAATAGAGTGACCAACATATTGATTAATAATGCCCTGATTTCACATGTTTAACACGTAACTGAACTGACCTAGACTTGTATGTGTATGTATATAAGTTGAATTAACATGTTAGAAGTACCATATAAGTGATTAATGAAGCTTAAAATCTAGCTTGGTGAAATCTGCCCAGAAAACTCTGTTCTGGGAAGTAACTTTGAAAATTCACCATAAATAGTCACGGTTGAATTAAAGGCTGTAATTTATATGGTTAGAACCTTATTATGTCTAGTTTCATTAGAAACAAACGGAATTGAATTTTGAATTGTGAAATAGATTATAGAAATGAAACTATAGGGACAGTGCAAACTGTCCAATGGTGTAACTTGACCTGTATTTAAGTTGAAAACTGTATTAATTGGTAAAGAATAAAAATGTAAGGCCTATATGGTTAGAAATATAGTTAAGTCAGCTTTGTAATGGTGTAAATGGTTTGAAATTCTGACATACTGAATGAAAGTTATGGACGTTTAAGTAAGCAGTGCACCTGCTGCCTGACAGCAGTAGTTTAGATGTCTTGAACAATTTTGTAAACAGTTTTGAACAATTTGGTTACTGCCCTGTTTTTCCCAAATTGGAATGTAAACGATTGTAGTAATGTGCATTAATGTATATATATGAATATGTTGCTTGTTTCTTACCAAGGTTTATATGAATATTGTTGCCATGTTAAGTGATTGTGTAAACATATTTGACTGCTTGAGATGGGTAATTATTATGCTCAACGTACCTTGTTTGACATGTATTTACTTGTATGAATTGTTAAAACAAGGAGTAAATCTTGTGGAGGAAGAAAGAGTGGAACATTTGAAAGCTAAAAACAATGGGATTTTGATACAAGACAAATAAGCTAGCTTGGAGTATTGTGAGTGTAGTTCACTATAGGGTTAGGACTTAGGTCCTAACCAAATATGCATGAATACCTTCTTGCTATTGATATGCCATGATAACGAGCTTAATTTAACTTGAATATGAATAAAAAGGGGAGATTGGACTAAACTAAAATTGTGAGTAAGTAATAGCATGCAACTTGATAAATTAATTTGAAAGAAAAGTGAAAACAAATGTATGATTCCATGCCTTGGATATGACTTATTCAAATGCTTGCTTGATAGTGCTCTATGATGTAAATGCTTGATTCTTGATGCCTTGGGTGTGAACCATCGAATGCTTGCTTGTATGGATTTCTATGATGAAAATACTTGATAACATGAATTAATTCATGAAATAAAGACCTTTCTTGATGCCTAAGATGGCATATGTAAAATGTTTACTTGAATAATAAGTTAAATTGCAAAATGATGAGCTAAGGCTCAATTGGCCTAAGGGCTAAGCTTGACCTTGATATAACATGCTTGAATGTGATCCTTGAAAATGAATTATCTTGCCTTGAACATGAAACACTTGAAAACGTAAAAAGTAATTGAAGAACAAAGGCTCAATTGGCCTAAGGGCTAAAGCATGATGTTGCTATACCTTGCTTGAATTGAATCTTGAATGAGATAAGATATCTAAGTCACTCTTTCAATGAAAGTCCTTGGATATTAGAGTGTGATACTTGGTCTGCCTTGGGACTACGGTCCATGAGCTATGGCTCAGGGCACGCCCCATTAGTTTGTGAAATGTTATTGGCGACAGTAGGAGGTAACAGGGGAGCTGTACGAAGATTGGCTACAGTTTGGTTGGATAGGTGTGAAGTTAGGATTGTCATGTTTCGATATTAGCCTTTTCTTTGTGCTTTGAGTTAAGTATCGCTTGGACCTATACGGTCAAACTCAGACCAAGGTTATTCATGATTAAATCTATGATCCAAGGCGAACAAGTAGAAGACATCTAAATACCAAAGGCTCAAATTAAAGAAAGTAAACAAGAATTACCAAAGGCATAAACTAAAGTAATCAAATGAAAAATAAATGATGCATAAAGCTTACTTGGAATACTAGAATTATTTGACATGTAAACTTGAATACTTGAATTACTTGACATGTAAACTTGCTACTTTAATTACTTGACATGTAAACTTTCTACTTTGATTACTTGACATGTATTCTTGAAATGACAAACATGTAAACTTGAGCTATTTGCTACTTGACTTGTATACTTGAACTTCTTGCTACATGATTATTAGTTGAAATGGATATTGATCTTACTTGAATTCATGAGTGCTTTTTGTAAACTTGTCTTGAATGAAAAGCTTGAAATGAATTATGGTTATACTTGACTTGATAAAAATGTGTAGTGCTTGAGTGTTGCTGCCAGGTACACCTTATACATGAAAATATGGGCCGTTTTATCTAATTAACATGTAAAACTTGAGTGTTGCTGCCATGTACACCTTGTACAAGAAAATATGGATTGTTTTATGTGATTAACATGTAAAACTTGAGTGTTGCTGCCATGTACACCTTGTACATGAAAATATGGATTGTTTTATGTGATTAACATGTAAAAGTTGAGTGTTGCTGCCATGTGCACCTTGCACATGGAAATATGGATTGTTTTATGTGATTAACATGTAAAACTTGAGTGTTGCTGTCATGTACACCTTGTACATGAAAATATGGATTGTTTTATGTGATTAACATGTAAAACTTGAATGTTGCTGCCATGTACACCTTGTACATGAAAATATGGATTGTTTTATGTGATTAACATGTAAAACTTGAGTGTTGCAGCCATGTACACATTGTACATGAAAATATGAACTGTTTTATGTGATTAACATGTAAAACATGAGTGTTGCTGCCATATATACCTTGTACATGAAAATATGAGCTGTCTTGAAATGTTAAGATGTATAAGAATACTATATGGACTGTTTTGTCAATGTGTGATCAAATTATGAGCTGTCTTGAAATGTTAAAATGTATAAGAATACTATATGCACTGTTTTGTCAATGTGTGATCATATTATGAGCTGTCTTGAAATGTTAAAATGTATAAACATATAAAATGGACAGATTTGAATAAATTAGAGGTCACCATGGACTGTTTTGCTTGTATAGGTGTATATATGTATTTAGTGGTTCAAATAGGTTACTTGATCTTGAAGTTTGTTTTCTTGAGCTTGAAGCAATACAAAAGCAATAGCTAAAGTGTGAATCCATACTTGTTTGTATTACTCCTATTTGGTGGCAGCTAGATTTGTATATGGTTAAGCTAAGTCATGCATTTTGATACTTGAAAGATCTTTTGTATATATGTATGAAGTTGGCCTTTAATGTTGTCAACTTGGTTGCTAGAACTCTATGTGTAAATGTTAAAATATTATGCGAATGAATGAGACTTGCTACGCATATATGTACTAAAATTAATGATGGAAATGTTTATTGTTATACGTGAGCTTGTTAATGTTGAATACGTAAGGGGTGATATGCTACATGCTTACTTGAAGTTATTTTTAAATGTATGTACGTAAAACCATGACTAGTTAAACCTGCATGAAATATTTACATGACTTAAATAGAATGTTGGGTTGAAACGAAAATGTTCCAGTCTATATAAGCCATTTAAACGGCTTGCTTGTTCACATGCCTAAATAGTAGTTAACCTTTAATGAACAATTGAAAGTAACTGATCATATGAGTGACCTATCATGTCCATGAAACATGATATGCTTGCCTGAACATGAATCAAATGTGTGCACATAAGAACATGTTTTGTTAAACCCTTATGAAGTGCATACATGTATTGATTGTAATGTCCTAGAAGACCATGCCTATTAATTCAAATTGTGTATGCCATTGTAAAAATGATAATTGTTGTTAAAAGAAAATCAAGCTGCGCATATATGAGTTTGCATTGAATGAGCATATGATAGTTTAGGTATACTATTTGAATGACATGCATAATCACATGAATGATTAATAGGTATCCTTTTATATAGATTGGTAGTTAATGTGGTAACTTTCAATGATTAAGAAGCATGACCATGTTTGTATGATTGAATATGATTATCTAAGTTGTCTTGTTAGTCACTCAACTTAAACTTGCTAGTCTATGTACGTTATTCGAATGCTATATATATGATCACATGAATGATAAACATGTACTTGCTTGCATGATCAAATTGGAATGTATAAGTGTCTTGCTAGTCTCTCAACTTACCTAATAGTGGTGAGTTAGAAAAAAATTAATTGGTTCATGATTTCTAGTCTAGTGTTTGTCACCCGTAACGCTCTTCAAACGATTTACTACTAAACCGAGTGGGGTGTTACAATTTATCTATTTGTTATACACATACACTCAACCACATCTCAGGTAACATTTTCATACAGCATTCTATATGCTACTCAAAAACATATCAATAACTATCCTCAAATAAACAAAATCAAGGGGGTAATGAGCATATTACCAAATACAACATTCCCTTATATGGCAAAAAATTCGAAATTGCCCATGCTCCTTAAAGCTCTTTTTATTCAATTAAAAACCTTTTTATTAAGCATGCATCATCTAGATTTCATTAACTAATCATCTTTCAATTAGAATGATCAATTTAACACTTATCTCATTTCAACTAGTAGTTTAGTTAATCGAATTTCCCCCAGAATAGCCCTTTATTGTTCTGCTCAAAACAGAGTAGTTTCAATCTCAATTAAGCTTATTTAGGCTACCAAATAGACTTATTCAACAATTCCCTAGAAGCCAATGAATTCCTTTATGAATTTATCATTCAAACAACTAAATTTCTATGCACTAATTCAAGGAGTACACAATTTTTACCATATCGAAATCAAAATACTTTCATTCTATAATAGATTTAATTCAAGCAATTTCCACATTTTAATTTAATTCACAAACATTAACTATGGACTTCAAATCTAAAAATTTCAGCCAACAAAAACATTTCAAAGGTTCTAAACTCACATACAACTATCCAATTTATCAATTCATGGTTCAATCAACTTCAATATCATTCTAATTCTAAGTTCCCCTAGCCAATTCTTCTAACTCGTGTATTAATTTATAGTATGCAAGAACTGAATCCTTGTACATTAATCACAATATCAAGCTTCGAATTATTAAGGCTACAAAGGAGAACTCACTTTCTTTGGAAATTGATCAAATATTCAAGCACCAAGAAAATCAATCTTTAAGCAACAATGAACAATTCTCTCAGTCTCTCTAATTTAGTTTCGGGTATATGAGTAATGGAGGAGAAGATGACCATTTGTTTTGTCAAGATCCAAGGTGGAAACAATCCCCACATGTGGTCTTTCCACATCACGCCACATCATCCCTCTCCTTATAAATCTTTAATTAACATGCAAGACTCACATTTGATAACTTATCTATTTATTCATTTCAATTTAAACTCCTAGTTTGCTTAAATTTAATAATCGATCCTACAAGCTCTCCATTATGGTCACATATAATATCATTAGTATTTTTAATTATTGAAGGTTATATTAAAGCTTTCCCTAGCTCAAGTTTTGGGATGTTACATAAAGTGATTTCGTTTTGGATCTATTTTGTTGAGTTCATGATTGGTTCTAATCATAATTTTGATGATTAAAAATTTTAATAGTTTGGTTTGAACAATGGAATCCCAAAACTAAGTGAATCTCTAATTTCTTAGTTTGCTAGTGTTGTGTTTTTGGCAAGTTATGGGTGTTTTATGTATGCTGAAAGTATAAGGATGTGGTTAGGTTGTTTTTGGTTGTTAATTGAAGATAATTGATGGATTAAACCTTTAGGTTTTGGCTGGGTTGAATTTGCAAGATGTTTGTCGTTGTTTTCGGTTGTTGACGAGGGGCTTTGGTTAGAGTTGTTGTGGTTTAATGTTGTTGAGTCTTTGTATGCATTTAGATGCATTGAATCCCCTATTTTTGTGTTGTTAAATTAGGGGTGATTGATCCTTAAGCTTGTGGCACCATTTTAGAAGTTTTGGAGGAGTACTTCGCATCGACGGACGAAGCTTTATGTAGTCGGTGAGTGAGAACGTGGATTTAAACTTTGAAATGGTTTAAAGGTTATTTTGGGAGTTTAAATTAACCTTGAAATGCTGATTTGAACTTGAAAGTAAGTATGATAAGATTTCTCCCTCGGTCGTGCTTTGGCAAAATTAAAATACATGGTACCTACTGTTCAAGCATGTTATGAGTATGGTTTATACTGATTTTGATCATGTATTGATGATGAATTCATTTGGAAAATGATTCATGTAAGTATGAGAAATACTTGTTAATGCATGGTTTAATGCATTGAAAACGGTTTTGAATGTTGCTTATAAAAAACCGTGAGGTACATGGTTAATAATGAATTATATTGACAAGTGATGTGGTTTAAAATGTTATCAGATATAGTTTGTCAGCCATAAGATTGATAGTGCACTATAAATAAGTCACCTCAAGTACTGAAAGGTATTTGTGTACTGAATACTCCACCATAGTACCCTAATAGTTGAGGGGTTATATGGTAACGAAAACTCCTGTTAGTGGATTATACATCTAACCAATGATTGGATTGTGATGGTACTCAGTTGTGATTGTACCTTAACTCCGGTTGAGATTGTATGAAGTGTTAAGAGGACACTTGTTGAATCTATTTATCTGATATAATATTTTGTAAAGTGGAACTTGGTTTATGATCACTTGAACGACAATATAATTGATAATGTATCATGTTGATGGATTATGTTGTACAATGTTGGTTTATACATGTGTACTCTTTAAGCCTTGCATATGGGATGTTATGCATGAGAAATCTTAAATTGAGGGTTAGCAAATGGGATTTTCTTGTTGATTCATGATACATGTTGCATATGGTCTAATATGCATGTTTTGAAAATGTTAATTGCATGGTTTGGAAGGCATGCTGATGTTTTGAAAGATGTTTAAAATGAGGCTTTCAAATTGGTTTGATATCTGGTTTAAATTGCTTTGATGGTGGTTTGTTTTTGAGCATTCCTCACTGAGCCTAGAGTGCTTACGCTCTCTTTGTCCATCAATGCAAAGAATTAAAGGTTGGAGGCAACAAGAAAGCAAGAGAAAATCCAAGGACTTAATCTACTCGGAAGTATCATTTTCAAACTAGACTAATAGCAATAAAGGCAATGGGGTTCATTATTGCTTGGCAGTGTTATTCGTTAAACCCCCATAATATTTAGGTTTATATTGTTGTTGTGGAGTTGTATGAGGCTTTATATGTTTGGTTTTGATGTGGATTTCCATTGAGTGCTTTGGTGTTTTAGTTTTTAGGAAGCATGCCTCTAGACTTACGATTGAAGCATGTTTTTATAATTTGATCATGTATCTTTGTTGTTCTGGCCTAGTTAGATGTTTGTTTAGTGTTATATGTGTTTGAGGCTTGATTAAGCATGTTTCAGTCTATGATTGTATGAAAAACCAGCAAATTTGGTCATTATAGGCCTGAGCGTATCGGTACGCGGGGCTCTGTACCAATACGGGTAAGTTTAATATGAGGCTGGGTTTTGATACACGGACACCAGTACTAGTACGAGTATGTGTATTTGGCAAGGTGTATTGGTACGCGGGGAGTCGTATCAGTATGAGTTTGAGCTACTATAATTTGGGATTTTGAAATGGTAAAGGCGTACTGATACACTTGCTCGTGTACCGATAAGGGTTGTGGTTATTTCAGTTAATGTGATATTTGAGAGTTTCTGTTTCTTACATTTTGGTCCCTGATATTTGTGAATGCAATTGTATGAGTTTGGAGTATCGTTTTGAGTTGAAGTTTGATGTACAAGCATGAAACCTGATTAATTGAGGATCGATAACATTTAATCTAAGTAAGTCCCTGTAATTTTCTATATTTATAATTTGGTCCTTAAATTGCAAATGTGTGCAATAAGATGTCAATTCGATGCCCGATTCAATTGAAATTTCACCCGCTACCAGCATACACACTATAGGTTATAATGTTGCTACTAGACAAGATAAAAGGGAAAATGGCACTAAGTTTGGATAATCGTTTCAGGTTTGTTTCGGTAAACTCAATGTAGCTTACTCGATTCGTTCTGGCGTCTAGGCTGGATCGAGGGGGTTACAGTTGGTGGTATAAGAGCTAGGTTTGTGATAATTGGGATGAGGTTATGATTTTTGGAATGTTATTACTATTTGATTACTATTTTTTGTTATGCACGGTTATTGTTATATGTACATTGATTGTTATATGCCATGTTGGAGGATATTTTGTGGGACACATTGCCTTATTACTACAGCCTGAAATATTTTGATTTAAAATGAAAGTCTTGGATCTTTGCTTCAAGCTGGCCTAATTGTTTTTGTTTTGATGTAATTATCATGCCTTAGATATTTTAGCACGATGGGACCGATAAGAGAATTGAGGTCTGGCATGAATGTTGTTGGGAAAGAGAATTAGGAGAACATTATACCTCCTAGGGGTTTGCCACCCCCTCCGCCTAATCCACATATAGGAATGGAGCAAGTACCACCTGCGCCAGTAGGGCCAGTGTTGGGTGATATGGCACATTTGATACAAGCGATGACCGGAGCTTTTTAAGCTGCTGTTGCTGGAGTGCATGTGCTTGCACCAGCTGCGGGGTAGATGTTGTTGCCATTAGAAAGCCTTCGTAGATTGGGAGGAGTTGAGTTCAAAGGGTTGGCACATGAGGTGTCCGAAAGGTGGTTTGCCAGTACTAATCAGATTTTGGAACAAATGGGTTACAATGATGCCCGTAAGCTGGGATGTGCTATGTCTCTATTACAAGGAGATGCTTATAGTTGGTGGATTACTATAACCGTGAGCATGGAACCCGATGATGTGACCTTGGAGTTCTTTTGAGCCGTCTTTAAGAAGAAGTATCTAGGAATTAGATACTTGGATGAGAGGAAATGTGATTTCATGTCATTAGTTTAGGGCAGTATGTCTTTAGCAGAGTATGCAGTACAGTTTATGCGGTTAAACCTCTATGCTCCTGAGCTGGTACTAGATGAGAGGCATCATTGTGACCGATATCGTTACGGATTGGTACATGATGTTAAGACATATGTGTTGGCTAATGAATAATTAAGGATCAGTAACCTCTAATCTAAGTAAGTCCCTATAACTTTCTATTTTTCCAATTTGGTCACTCAATTGCAAATGTGCGCAATCGGAAGTCAATTCGATGCCCGACTCAATTCATATTTCACATGCATACAAGCTAAAAAATGGACCTAAGTTTGGTTAATCGTTTTTGGTTTGTTTTAGTAAACCCAATGTAGCTCACTCGATTCGTTCAGGCGTATACTCTAGGTCGAGAGGGATACACTGGATAAGAGCAACTTCATTTGTTCCCACTATATTTGTAACACCCCAAAAACTGGTCTAGTCGAAATTGGGTTCTGGAGATCAGAAATCCTACATTGAAAAGGTCCAAATATTGTATTGACTTGCCCGTATGGTCAATTATATTGACATTGGACTCTAATTAAGTCAATTTCTTGATTAAGGACCTTATCGAATACAATGAAAGCTATTTAGTGACTAAATCATAGAAATTGAAAGCTTGGGGTAAAAACATAAAATATGGATAGTCGAGGGGCTAACCTCACCATTAACCCCTCTCCAATTATAATCACCACATATGTGGGATTATTTGAAGGGATTCCTTCACTTGAAGGAAAGCTATCAATTAAAGTACATGAAAGAAGATGAAGTTATCCGATTAAGGAAGTGATCATCTTTGTTATCTCTTACCTCATCGATACGGTTGTGCATATTTGGACATGGTCGATATGCTGTATCGATATGTCAATGGGGCATATCGATACAAAAAGTCAACACTAGAATTTGGAACATTAATTGCATCGGTACGATTTAGGAACGTATCGATACGGGTCAACCTAGTCTACACGTACCAATACGGTTAACCGTATTGGTACGGGCAATAAACATTGGAATTTGATAAATCATAAACCATGCTTCGCGTACCGATACAGGCAAGCATCATATCGGTACGAGCTTATTAATTCTTAACCATTCTAATGGTCATGACCTAGGCATATTAGTACGGCCTCTCGAGTACCGATATGGATATAAGTAAATATGTTAAAAGTTAATTGGAATAAGTTTGAAACATTGCATATTGGTCACTGAACATTGTAAAGTTAAATTGAAGAGGTAATTGGACTCAGATTATCTTGAAAATTCCTATAATCATTGAATATAGATTGAATTTCAGTATAGCAAGATTATTTTCAAAAAAGGACCTCTAAAATATTGGGCCCATAGAATAGTCTCTAGAATTTGTAAAAGTTTAAAATTGGCCCTAACCGATAATGTAGTTATGCATTGAGGCATTGTTTTTTTATATTAGTATAATGTTGCATTGTTCAGATAAACTTTGATTTTTGATTAAAATATGTGCTCTGCCCACTGTATTATTTTATGATAATGCTTTTCGATCCAGTCCCCTACCAGACCTGGAAGGGCGTTTTACAATATTCTTAATTTTATTCTCCAAAGTAGAAATCTGAGCCTTTATAGAAGATAGATCATCAAGCTCGAACACTTCCAATGCACCTTTGCATGATGCAGCCCTTGAGATAGGATATTGATAATCATTTTGAGCAAATTACTCTAACACACCACCAACAACATTGTAAGTGCAATCAAGTAATGGACCATTCGGTGACCCGTTGACAAGATGTCTTGTGGCTGCATTCAACCCATTGTAGAAAATTTCAAAATAATTTTCCTATTGAATGTTGTGGTTGGGACTTCATCGCATAAAACACTTATACCTTTCCCAAGTAGTGTGAAGAGTCTCATCATCTAACTGATAATAGGTTATAATATCATTCCTTTAGCGAGAGTTCATTATTGGTGGATTAAAGCGCAAAACAAATTACGTTGCAAGATTATTCCAAGATGTAATAGAATCGATAGGGAGTCCTCATAACCATATGCAAGTTCTACCATGAGAAGAATATGGAAATAATTGAATCCATAAGGCATATTTAGGAACTCCTTGTTGGCTAAATAAAGCATAAATCAAAAGGAATGATTGAAGCTGCTATCGAGCTTCTTCACGTGGTAACCTCGCATACTGTCCATTGGAGTTGAGCATTTGAAACATAACCGGCTTCAACACGAAATTCCTAGCCTAAATAGGAGGTTTATGTAACACCCCAAAAATTGGTCTAGTCGGAATTGGGTTTCGGTGATCAGAAACCATACACCTTAAAGGTCCAAATATTGCATTGATCATGGCCGAGAAGTCAATTGCATTGATATTGAATTATAATCGAGTTTATTAATTGTTAAGGACCTTATCAAATTTATTGCAAACCTGTTTGGCATCTAAAAAGTGATAATTGAAAGTTTGGAGGTAAAAGTATAAAGTATGGGAGGTTGAGGGACTAATCTTGCGATTAGCCCCTCCACAAGCCAAATCACCACATACGTGGGATTGGGAAATTGAGTTCCTTGATAGGAAGGAAAGCTCTCGGCCAACAAAAGGGTAATAATTCTAGTAAAGGAAATGTAACACCCCGATATTGGGCGTAGAGTGTTTTAGGTTGATTAAATGGTCTGGAAGACCGGGATTAGAGATTCGAATCAGATTCAGGTTAAAAATCTGAATGAATAATTTTAAGTGATATAAAAATATGGTAAAATAATAAAAATCATTATTTAGTATATGGATATATTATGTGAAATCAATTTTTGAAAATGGGCTTTGGACATTTGACATTTATGGTTAGTGACCAAAATGTAAAGAATGAAAATTGTTTTAGTGACTTTTAAAAAGTGTCAAATCTTAGAATCTTTAAGGATTCAATTTATCCAATGGTTTTATCAGATTTTCCTCTCAATTATGGTTGATTTTAAAGAGTTTTAATTAAGGAATTAAAAGGGGATTTAATAAAAGAAGGTAGTTATTTCCTTAAACCGTTTTTGACATAACTTTTGCTCGCAAACTTTTCTCTCAAAATCTCTTCAGCCAAACACTCTCTTTTTCATCAAAGATTTTAGGTAATGATCTTGATTTGTTGGACTTTTTATTTCCAATGGATTCTTCAATCTTGTTTTCCAAAATATCATTATTTTCCTTTGTTTTTCAAGAGCAAAACATGCAATTGAGAGGAAATTCACTCATTGGAGGTATGGTTCATTCTTCTCCTCTAATGAAAGGGTCTTTATTGAAATTCTCAAGTATTTGATCCTTGTTTAATGTTTTCTACTGAGTTTTGATGAATTAATAATGGGATTTTAGTAAAAATCAAAGTTTATTTGTTGAGATCATGTGATTTTCGTATTGGATCTGTTTCGCCGAGTTCTTGATTGTTTTAGACATGACTTTGATGTTTGATAATGTTAATAAGTTAGTTTTAAAATTGGAATCCCGAAACTAGGTGAATCTCTAATTTTTAGGTTGTTAGTTATGTGTTTTTGAGGAGTTGTGGGAGGTTTATGGATGCTGGAGGTATAAGGATGTTATTAGGTTGTTTTTGGATGTTAATTGATGGTAATTGATGGATTAAACTAGCAGGTTTTGGCTGGGTTAAGTTTGGAAGGTTCTTTGTGTTGATTTCGGTAGTTTTAGCTAGTTTTTGGAGAGTTAATGTTAAGGATGCAAGTGATCCTTGTTTAGCAACAAGTTGAATTCATAATGATGCATTTTCCTCTTGTTTTATGTAATTAAAATAGGGGATGATCAAGGAAAGGTTGTCTAATTACATATGTTGCTTACCGGTGGCTCGATTCGTGTTAGCGAGTAAGGCGAGGCGTATCGGTCAGTGTTTAAATACGCTAAAGCTCTTTTAAAGGTTTGATCGATGGATCATGGGGGTTTCTTTAATGCCTAACAAGATTAACTAAGCTCAAGCGTATGTTGTTCTTACCTTGTTTGAATATCAGCTTTGAAATGAGCTTGCAGATTTCATGTTGGTTTAAACATGGTTTGATTTACAAGTGTTTTTAAACATGGAGTGATTTACTTACTGTAAATGCAATGTTTGGATTAATATGCAATGTTTAAACAAAACAATGAATACTTATGAGCATTGAGATTTTTTCCTAAAAGGAATCTGTTGTTGCCTTGGGTAATGAGATTTTGCATACGATTTGGTTTATAAAATGCATTGGAAAACAAGAAGTAAATATATTCGAAAATTATATATTGGCTATGTGGCAAAAATGATAAAGTGTCAGATATAGTTGGCTAGCCACGAGATTAAAGTGTAATATAATATATAAAATCGATCGTGCCATAGTCCTTGAGGAAAAACGGTTTAACTAGGCTACTTGGACTATTGGGTTATCACTTTTGTATACGGTTTATATAGGCAGCCCATTGTGATAGTATCTTGCGGTTTAACTAGGCAAGCTATGAGATTTTATGAAGGTGAGACTATCATGAGAAATCTATGTATAGATAGAGGTGAGTTTATCCGGGGATAGAGGTGTGACTATCTGAGGTCACTATTAATGCCAATATATGAGAATATATGTGATTAAAGAGTTTATAAATGATTTGATGCATATGATTGTTATGCATTTTTGTTGTGGAAACAAATGAGATAATACTTGGGTGATAAAGCATGTTATGGAAACAAGTTGGTTTATAGATTTCAAATGGTTTTAATCGCATATGAAATGCTTGGGAAGTAAGCATGCTTTGGTAACAAAAGGCTTAATGTTTTTAAATTTGTTCAAATTGCATCAATGTTGATTATGAGCATCCTCACTAAGCATTTGTGATTACGCTCTCTTTCCTTTCTGTTGATGCAGAGCAATAGAGTCGAGGAGCTACATTGGTTTGGCAATGGAGGTCCAAGATCAATACATTTGCTTAAATATGAATTTTAGTTTTAAATTCAGTTAATAAGGCAATGTGTTTACCATATTTTTGGGGATTTATAATCTAGATTTTGATTGTTTTGTGATGGATTTTCTGTTTTGGTTTGATGGTATTCATGATTTGGATTGAGGCATGAATGTTGATGATATGCTAGCATGAGCTTATGCTTGGTGCTTTTTGCTTAAGTAAGCATGTTGATTATAAATGCTTATGATCAAGTCCATAGGGGTTCAAGCATATTTTAAATGACGTTTTTAAGGCTGTTGATGCTATGCCTTTATTGATGTATGCCTTAAATTTCTATTTGGGTGTTAAGCTAAATGGTTTATAGGAAGCATGCCTCTAGAATCATGTTGATCCATTTTGCCATGATTTGTTCATGTATCTTTGAAGTTCTGGTATGGAATGATCCCTGTCATAGTTGTGTTTATGTTTATGAATGTTTGTGACATGCTTGAATCCATAAATGTATGTTAAACTAGTAAAATTGGACATTTGAGGTTAGGGAGTATCGATACGGGTTAATGTTTTTGTAACACCCCTTGCCCGGGTTAGGAGTGAGGAGTGTCGATACAGGCAACAAGACGATAGACATGAATTTCCATACAAATTTGAATCATTTATAATCTTAACTCTACACATGCTACTATTAGATTCGTTTTTTTTTGTTTTTATAAATATTTTAACCTTTTTAATATAATCAATCAATGTAATCAACTTTGCACCTAAACCATTCGATCATAAAACTTCTTAAACTATACAAGCAAGACATGAAACCAGCTTATGTGTTTTAGACCATTCGACCAATCTACTTGCAAGACAAGAAAGAATTCGAAATTCATACATACATGCAAGCATGACCATTCATATTCAATTACTAATCTTAGATACCTAAAATTTTCATTTGAGCATGTTTCAAGCAATTAAATTATACCAAAGTACCAAGCTATGTAAATCGAATGGTGTATAAGATTCAAGACAAGCAAAAAGTCATAGCATTTAAGATGGACAAGCATGATTCAAGATAACATTAATATATACCATTTAAAAGCTCCATAAGCCTTACAAACTTTATTTATGCATATACATATCAAAAGGTGCCTTAAGGTTATACATTAAGTTCCGTATATGTACTCAAAACATTACAAAACATTTCACCAAGTTTTTACATATATCACATATACATCTTTAACATAAGCCAAATACATGAAACTTGTACCACTAGACACAAAACCAAGCCACCAACCAGGAGTGCAGCAAGACAAAAACAAGGCATACTTCAATCTTTGCTTGATAAACTCAGCTCAAGGTCGGGATGCTTTGATCTCATTAAAACCTGTGTTTTGGGAAGAAGGAAACAAGAGTGATATGTACACATGGTACATAGTGAGGTAGTTCCTAGAACTAGCATGTTATCGAGTTAATTACTTTAGGGGATTATAATTCATTTACTCTATATCAACCTAGTTAGGCTTCATTTCGATTAAAGTGTGATCTAGCTAGATTTAAGCATCAATCAAATGTACACATTAAGGGGAACAAAATTCAATTCGAGGTCCACAATACACACTTTAAGCAAATAACCAATTACTATTTCAAACAATCAAGCATCAAAGTCAGTCAAAATTCAAGCAAATGAACACAATGTTCATCAATCCCTTATTCGAATGGGGTCAATATTCCATAGGGCTTGTCTTATAAATAATGAGCAAATTATAATAGCATTTCTATAATATTATACATGTAATATCATTTCAATAAAAGCTCAATATCAAGTATTACATTGCTCATTCATTAATCATGTGACATGTCTTATTCAAGCTTAATAGTTTATTTTGCCCTGGTAGATAGTATGACTAGGTAATCAAGTCGCAGTAGGGTACTCAAAGTACCAGAAACAGTAGGGTGTCTACAACACCAAGCAGTAGGGTACTCAATGTACCTGAACAATAGGGTGTCTTCAACACCAATCAGTAGGGTACACTAACGTACCAAAATATCAAGCTCTAAACTCTAAGGCATGTCGTTCTACCTAAGACCAACTAGTAACCAAGGGCTTATAGAATCTTTTATTTCAAGCAATCACACCTCAAGTGATTAGGCAACGAACATAGCAAGTTCAATTTCATTTTAAGTCTCTAAGTAATTAAATCCTATTCCATTTACAAGGTTTCATAATTTCCAGCAACTCACAATCAACATCAACAAGCATCAATTAAGGATTCCACAAATCCATTCGAATGGTCATTTTACTAGGAAAGTATCCAAATCCAGGTTCATGTTATACCATGCTAGTTATCAAGTACCAACCACAATTTCATTGTAAATTTTCCATTAGGTCCATTCTTCCCTTAGACTAGTTTACCCAATATAGTTTAGGTTATTTTACATAATCATTTGTCAACAGAATTTAGGCATATATGAATGGTTAGGACACTAGTCCCAACCTTAAATACAACTACACTTACAATACAATCCCAGCAAGCTAGCAATTGTCTTGTATAGCTATTCCTTTGTTCTTAGCCTTTGGATGATTTCCCCTTTCTTCTTTCACCAAGTTCACTTCTTGCTCTAGCAAATTCATGATTAAACACGCTCATCAATATGTATACACAAGACAATTCAACATGGCAGCAAGGTTATTTCAATACATATAGACATATACATACAATTTTGCCAACATTTCAATAAACAAGACTAGACAGGATGTAATTACCCCAAACAGTTATAAAACTGTCCAATAAAACTGCGTACAAAATAGTTTCCAACTAGCTTAACTGCTGCTGCCTGACAGCTTGCACACTACATGCTTAAACAGGCATATCCTTCAATTCTTATGTCGGAATTTCAATCAATTTATACCGTTGGAAAGCTTACTTAATCCTCTATCCAGAAATGTAAACATTACATTTTAATTCTTTACCATTTAATACAGTTTATTGCTTAAAGACAGGGCATTTACACTGCCTGGACAGTTTGTACTGTCCAGCAATTTCTATTTACAGTTTCCAGCATAGGACCCAGTTTTCAGTTCTGTTTTCACCTAATGAAAGTAGACATACTAAGGATCATGTCACTAAAATTTCATCCCTGAATTGGATCTATACAAAATTTGGTGAATTATCAAAGTTACTTCCCAGAACAAAGCAATTATGGGCAGATTGCACCTATTCACATTTTTATTCCTTAAATTCATTTTAACCAATGTTTTGGCCCTATAATTCATTTCATATTACATCCTAAACATATTTAGTCAATGTTAATTCACTATTCAAAGCATCCAAAATAGAGTAAGTTGATTAAATTGCTTAATTTTGCATGTTTACACAATAGGTTCTTACCAAAACAGCTTCTATGTTATATGACTATGTTCATACTTTTATCTTTCATTTCCAGCATTGGTTACTAACAATTCAGCTTATTTAACACCTTAATTACATTATCTAATCACGGTCATATTCAATTCATTCATCAATTTCATCATTTAGGCAATTATCCTATTCGGCTATGTCACTAGATGGACCAATTCATTGTTCACAAATCCTAGCATAACACCCATGTTTCTTTCTTTCAATTCATCCATATACAACACTAATTCAATCATCAATTAAGTTCATACAATAACAAATTCTACCTTAACACATCAAACAACCAAATTCAACTAACACACAAGCTATTCGAATGGAACAAAGGTACAATCATACTTACTTTGCTTCATAGCTCAATTTCAATGGAAAATATCTACACATGCAAGCTCAATTCATTCATCAATGGGGTTTTTCTTCTAATCTTCTCACTCTCTCTATTTCCTTCTTCATTTCGGGTAAAGAAGACCAAAGGAGGAAGATGACATAGTTATCATCTAATTAGTGGATTTATGAATTTACTAAACTAACCATAAATAGTCATTATTTAATATCCTAATCAAGGACATCCTTTGGAATAGTGTAATTTAGCATGCAATCCATAAATTCCTTATGTACTTCAAATGGATCACTTTAAATTAGTCACTAATTTCGTTCTTTCTTTCAATTAAGCCCTTTAACTAATCTAATTAGCTAGATACAAGGTTCAATTAGGCTATTAACTTAAGCAATTGGTTCTATTACTACGAAGCTAGGATTTGGGGTATCACATTTTTTAAGTTTAGCGGATTGATACGTATGAGATCTATCGATGCGGGTTGGTGTTTTCAGGCATAGCGTATTGATACTCGAAGAAATGTATCGGTACGAGATTGAACTACTAGAATCTGGGATTTTGAAAATACATACGTGTACCGATACACTTTCTCATGTATCGGTATGGGTAGCTGTTAAAACCTTTAAAATGTGCTTTTAAGGTTTTTTTTATTCATTTTGGTCCCTAATTGTGGTGAGTGCAATTGTATGAGATTGGATGATCGTTTTTAAATTGAAATTTGGCAATCAAGCATGTAATTTGACTAATTAAGGAAAGGTAACCTTAAAACCAAGAAATTCCCTGTAATTTTCCAGATTTGCAATTTGGTCTCTAAATTGCAAATACGTGTAATTGAATGTCGAACTGACGCCCAATTCAATGGAGTTTTCACCCATTGCTAGCAGGCTTATCTTAGGTTAATAATATGCATCTAGACAAGATAAAAAGGAAAAATGGATGTAATTCGAGTTATCTCTCCACGGGTTTGTTTTAGCAAACCCACTGTAGCTCATTCGGTTCGGTCTAGCGTCTAGGCTAGGTCAAGGGACTTACATTTGGTGGTATCAGAGATAGGTTTGCAATTGTTTGGTGTTGTTGTTGTTTGCTTAATTTGTGACATGTTATTGGAGTACATTTTTGTGTGTGATGCTATGGATAATTGTCATGTTAGGTATTAATTGGGAACATATTGCCTATTATCGTGGTTTTAAAATATTTTGTGAAGTTGTCTTAGATCTTTCACGGAATACTAGCCTGACTTTATTGAGTTGTGTGAATAGGCTTTTGTAAGTATGGGTCCTCGACGTGAGACACATTCTAAGTAATGTTCAGAATCCTGAGGATGATGTGATTCTTCCTAACGGTTTACCTTCTCCTCCACCTATTCCTCCTATTGGTGCTAGAGTTGGGGTGGATGGTGGCCCTCATGTTCTTCAAGGGTAGTGTTTGACGATATGACATCATTGATTCAAGGGATGATGGGAGCTTTCCAGGCTGCGATAGCTGGGGTGCATGTGCAAGCACCAGCGCCTGATGTGGTTGTTAATCATGGGTTGCCTCTAGAGCATCTTCATAGCTTGGGAGGTACAAAATTCAGAGGATTTAGTCCTGAAGCTGCGAAAGAGTGGCTTAAGAACACTATTCATATTCTTGTTCAGATAGACTGTAATGATGCACGTAGGTTGGGTTGTACCATGTCCTTACTGCACAGCGATGATTATCATTGGTGGGTAACCATGATTGCAGGAGTTCCCAATGCAAATGTGAACTAGGAGTTCTTTTGGACAACTTTCAAGAGGAAGTATCTCTGTCCAAGTATCTAGACGCTAAAAAGTGTGAGTTTGTCATTGGTGCAAGATGGCATGATGGTGTCCGAGTATAAGGTGAAATTTGTGCGGTTGAGCCAATATGCCCCTGAGCTGGTTTTGAATGATAGATAGAGGTGTGAAAGGTTTCACTATGAGCTTGTTAAAGATATCAATTCATACTTGTTGGTCGCATATTATACAGATTTTGACGGGTTGATCAACAGGGCTAAGGATATTGAGCAATCCTTAGGTGGTTCTGCATAAGTGGTGAATACGGGTGTGGGAAAGAGAACCACAAATTCTAGGTTTTTAGGAAGGCAGAACAAGAGGTCGTATGATAATTGATATAAGCCATATTATAAGCATGGTGGTGGTGGCCGTAATCGGGGAGTACAGATTGCTATTGATTGTGAGCGTTGTGGTAGACGCCATACGGATGCATGTTGGGGATCTTTTAGATCTTGTTGGGAGTGTGGATCGCCTAATCATCAAAAGTGCGACTATCCTTGCATTGTGAGAGATGCACCAGTTCATACTGTTGCACCTGCTAGAGGTCGAGGCTGTGGCAGGGGTAATTTTGAAAGGTGTGATAATGGTCAAAGGAATGTGGCTCATATAGTTGCTATGCGACCAGAGAATCGTAGGCCGACACGAATCTATGCTCATCGTGAAGGTCGTAGTGACACAGCTGCAATCGCAGGTACCTTTACCTTGCAATCTTTATCATTGTTTTCTTTAATTGATTCAGGGTCTACACATTCATATATCTTGAGTGAGCATGCACATTTGTTGAATGTTCCTGTTGAGATTTTGAATGTGGGTATGTTGATAACTAGTTCTTTTTGTAAGGCGGTTGCGGTTAGAAGGTTGTATAGGAGATGTCCTTTTGTAGTTCAAGGTCATGAGTTTGCCGCGGATTTGATGGAGTTGCCATTTCATGGCTTTTATGTTATTTTGGGTATAGATTGGTTAAGTGAGCATAAAGCAGTTGTGGATTGTGAATTCGAAAATATTTCTTTGAGGCTGACTGATGATTATGAAATTCTAGTTGTTGGCGGGAATGTTAAATTCTTGTCTAACGTTGTTTCGGCAATGCAAGCTGATAAGTTGATGCAAGGAGGTTGTCAAGCTTATCTAGAAATTATGTTGAATCCGGAGGTAAAAGGGTTTGAGTGCAAGACATTTGGATGGTTTGTGATTTTTTGGAGGTGTTTCTTGAAGAGTTGTCAGGTTTGCCACCGGATAGAGAAGCGGAGTTTGGCATAGAGACATGTGTGGGTACGACTTCGGTGTCCATCGCTCCGTATCGAAGGAACTAAAAGAATTAAAGACTCGACATCAAGAGTTGTTGGATCTAGGATCTATTTGACCTAGTGTTTCTCTATGGGGTTCATTGGTCTTTTTGTGAAAAAGAATGATGGGACAATGAGTACGTGCATTGATTACTGGCAATTGAATAAGTTGACGGTTAAGAATAAGTATCTCTTACCGCGAATTGTTGATTTGTTTGATATCCATGATGAACCGGGTATTCCACGAATATTTTGATCATTAATTGGTAGTGTTTATTGATGATATCCTTGTGTACTCAAGTACTGAGGAAGATAATGATCGGCATTTGCGAATTGTTTTGCAAGGTTTGAAGGAAAATCGGTTGTATGCTAAGCTGAGTAAGTGTGAATTTTGGCTTAAGGAAGTGATGTTTCTTGGTCATGTGGTTTCGACCAAGAGTATTTGTATTGATCTGCAAAAGATAGAGGCCATTCTTAATTGGAAACAACCTAAGTCGGTGTTGAAGGTTCGTAGTTTCCTTGGATTGGCTGATTACTATTATCGTTTTGTGGATGTGTTCTCTAGTATTGCCGCTCTATTGATGAAGTTGTTGCGAAAGAATGTTTCGTATGTGTGGACTTGAGAGTCAACAACGTAGTTTTGAGAAGGTGACGGAGGTTTTGACACATGCGTTTGTCATAATTCAACCTGAGTCTGTAAGGAGTTTGTAGTCTATAGCGATGCGTCCTATGTTGGTTTGGGTTGTGTATTGATGCAAGTCGGTAAGGTTGTGGCTTATGCATCAAGGTAGTTGAAAGTTTATGTGCGAAATTACTTGACCCATGATTTGGAGCTTGCGGTGGTCGTGTTTGCCTTGAAAATTTTGAGACATTATCTTTTATGGTGAGAAGTGTATTATTTACACCGATCACAAGAGTTTGAAGTATTTGATGTCACAAAAAGAGTTGAATCTCAGGCCACAAAGATGGATTGAGTTGCTTAAGGATTATGATTTGACGTTGGAGTATCATCTGCGTAAGGCTAATGTGTTGGCGAGCGCATTGAGCCATAAAGTTGTTGTTGAGCTTAGGGCGATGTTTGCAAAGCTAAGTGGGACACAAGAAGACGGGTTGTTGGCTGAGTTTCAAGTTAGGTCTACGTTGTCTCAAAGGATTAAAGCAAGGCAACTGTATGATAATGCGTTGGTACCACATGTTAAGGATATTTCAAATGGTAATCCGACAAATTTACATTTTAATGATGATGGCATTTTGTGCTTCAAGGGTCGTATAGTGGTGCCCAATGATCCGGAGTTGAGGCGCACTATTTTTGACTGAGGCTCATGCTAGTCCTTTTGTTATGCATCCGGTAGTACGAAGGTGTATTGTGATTTGAAGGATTTGTACTACTGGTTGGTTTGAAGAAGGATGTGGTTGAGTTTGTTGCTCGTTGCATGGTGTGTTAGCGGGTTAAAGCTGAGCATCAGTTTTCTTCTTGGTTATTGCAACTTGTTTAGATTCCAGAATAGAAATGGGAAAGAATCGCCATGGATTTTGTGACGGGTTTACCTTTGACAGCGTAAAAAAGGATTCGATATGGGTGATTATAGATTGCTTTATGAAGTGTGCACATACGTTGGATAAGTTGGCTTATATGTATATTGCCGAGATAATGAGATTGTATGGAGTTCCTAAGTCAATTATATCGGATAGGGATATTGCATGAGTTTTAGTTCATTAAAACACTATAAAGGATTAGAAGATTGTTCCGATCAATGTATTGAACACCGATAACATACTTCGACCCAGTTCTCGACCAGGCTGGGAAGGGCGTGTAACACCCTAAAACAAGCCTAGTCTAGTGATTCCTTATTTGAAAAATATTCAATCCAAAAGAGAACAATATCAACATAGGCATACTTTATTCCACTAAACTTGCTTAGAGACCAAGAATGTTTCGAGTAAAGAAGAAGCAATACATAATAAAACAACGCACATAAGATCATATAAGAACCCAAAGCGTATCAAACCATCTCAATTTAAGTGCTAAAACTAGTTATTATACCAATTTGTACATAGTATAAACATTAAGCCTAAGAGATTTACTAGACTAATCTACCCAAGGTTCAATTCGAAATTTAAGGATTTTTACAAGGTCCAATGTTACATTCATACAATTGTATACACTCTTAGAAGCAGCCAAAACAATTATAATTAGTTGTCTATTCTAAGATTTTCATGCCACAACAATCATACTAATAAAACTTTATTCATGTCCATTAATGATCGAAACTAGCTTCAATAAACTATAGCTAATAAAGCAACGATCACAATCATACGTAATCATAAACCATCATAGCAATCATAGGCAACCATAACCACCATATTAACCTTTACATGCCATAGAAACCTTAAACTTTACATAATAGCAACTAACAACATTATGTACAAGCCATAATGCCACCATCCTATGAGTCTATGAACATAATGTAAAACATACTTGAAACTTGCAAAAAGTGACTTGAACAAGATCCTTGGTCACACAAAGCTCAAAGTATCACCTAAAATGAAATGAAGAGACTTCAATAAGTAAAAAATTAGTGAGCGAGTTTAAAGTTAGAGAATTTTAAAAGAAAGTAATATATAGTCTCTCAATTCATCAATCCTTTACTAGGATTCAAAGCCATTCCAATTACAATAACGTAGATAAGCATTCGACCTTATAGGTCTTTCAATACAATTACAGTCCATAATGTTAGTCAATTCAAGTTCTCCATTTACCAGTAAATTTCCATTATTCAACAGTAAATATTATAACTATTTATACAATTCAATCAATATAAGGCAGCAATACCACGACAATACAAAGGCTTACAATATCGAATCACAATAGTTCTCAATGATATAAAAGACTTTTTACTCAATTCAGAAATTAATAGGACCCTTTATGACTATATTTATTTATTCGTATGTCATTAGATAGATTTAAGATTTAGCCTTGAGAATCAAAATCTCAATCTAGATACACGAGTCCCTAAACAAACTATCGCCATAAACAATATCAATATGGCACCTAAGGTACCAGTCAATCTCTCCTACTATCGACAATGACCATATACACACTTCCCTCCTAATGTCGCCAAATAGGGACCATTGTCCCGAACCGTAGTCCAACCTGACACTAGGCTCTATGGACTTTATGGCATGCCAACTATATCTAAGACATACTCGAAACCAAGGCTTTCAATGATTATAAGTTTGCAATATTCAATTCAATATGCACTTTTAGTGCCAAGATAAAATATGAATTTCATTACCAATATATCAACATCAATACCTTTGATCAATGTATAATACTTCAATAATCAATACTTAATTTCAAGTTTAAATTTTTCAATGGTCATCAATGCTCAATATCCCAGCCGAACCATACAATGACAATTATACTACATTTTTGTATCAATTAAAAGCAAGCCACAATTCGAATTTCTATTCATTAGAAGACAAATCATACATTACTTCCTTATATATCAAAAAATTAGTTTATGATTTCCATGCATTGCAATTCAATACCAATAAACAATCAATTTAACTTGATGGTATGTTCCAAGGAAAATACTTATCTTATGTCCCTGCTTGCTAACCATATAACAATCAAATATCCAATTGATTAACTATTAATTTCTTAAAAGAAATTAGAATTTAATGTTCGGAAAGGCGTAACTCCTTTCTGGTACTTTAAACTACACTCACAAGTTTATTCTGAGCTTCTAACGATCTCGAATTACAACTCCTTTAAGTCTTTCAGTTTGCTGCTCGATGTGCCCCTTTTTCTCGTCAATATCCTCTCGATCTTCACATGTTTCAAAACAATATATGTCTCAATTTATTAGACTTATAATACACTCTATTTAAGTTCAACAATACAATTTCCAACCCTTTAATCCAGCAACCAAATCAACAGTTTTGTACCCTTTACAAACACTCATTCTATTGATCAAGATAAAGCATAATTTCCAATCTAATACACAATTCTCTTTTGTAATTTACAATCTAATACCTTTTCTTCCAATTTCATAAAATATAACTCTTAACTCAACATTATCAAGCTTACATCTATCAATTGCAATTAAAATTCAATGTTCGATAAACTCAATAACTTAATTTTCTAGCCTGAATTCATTCAACTAAAACTGCCCAACACACCAATTAGTTCAACTCCATTTCTCAATTGTCGAAGACAATATATATATATATATATGCTTATATGTAACTTATTCGAATTCATCTATTTGATCAATCATTAGACAAAATCTTTCAAACAATTCATAGGCTAAGCAACCAATATCCATAAGAACTCAATACATTTTCCTTTCTACCAAATCTTCCTAGCATTCAATCGAATAACCTCTAGCAACAATGCAAAAATCAACAACCATTTTATACATACACGTTATAATTGGATAGGTTTACCTTCTCTAAATATCAAGATGCAATTTCAATGACAAGAAAGCTCTTCTCCTTCAAACCGATCTCCTCCAAAAGAAATTTTGCTTTCTCACACAACAACTATCTCTCTACAATGTTTCGAATAAGTTAAGAAGATGAACTTTCTTCTTCTTTGATTTCTTGGCCGATTTGAAGGAGAAGATTTTTTGACATGTGTAATACTAAACACTTTCAAATTATCATGCAAACTTCAATTCTTAAGTTTTTAACATTTTGGTCCTTTAACCATGGCACCCCTATTTCCTATTCAAACAATTTAATCCTTGCAATCTCACGGCTTTCATTTTAAAACTTGACCAATTAAATAATCACACACAACATTTCTAGTTCTGAATTTAGGGGTATTACAATTTCCTCCCCTTAAAGGAAATTCGCCCTCGAATTTACCTGCAGAAAAGAGGTGAGGGTATTGACCTCGCATGGTTGTTTCAGGCTCCCAAGTAGCCTCTTCAATGTTGTGATTTTTCCATAGTACTTTAACTATTGGTACCATTTTGTTGCGAAGTCTTTTAACATCACTATCAAGAATCTGGATTGGTTATTCATCGTAAGATAGATCATGGTTGAGCTCCACATTTTTAGGTTCTAAAACATGTGTGGGATCCGATTGATACTTTCTTAGCTTTGATACGTGTAAAACATTGTGTATCTTATCAAATTCCTTTGGAAGAGCCAGCTTATATGCGACTGGGCCAATTTTCTCTACAATTTCGAAAGGCCATATAAACGAAGGCTTAATTTTCCCTTTTTCCCGAATCTGAGAATTTTCTTCCACGGAGATACCTTCAAAACACTTTATCTCCAACTTCATGTTGAACATCTCTTCTTTTAATATCAGCATATGCCTTTTGTCTATCGAAGGCTTCTTGTAATCTTTGATGTATTATTTGAATTTGTTCCTCGGTTTCATGAATCATATGAGGTCCTAGAACCTTGTTTTCTCCCAATTCCGACCAACAAATAGGAGTTCTACACTTCCTTCCATAAAGTGCTTCAAATGGAGCCATCTTGATTGAAGATTGGTAACTATTATTGTAAACAAATTCAACCAATGCTAGGGATTTTTCCCAAGTGTTCCCAGAGTCTATGATACAGGCTCTAAGCATGTCTTCCAAAATCTGAATTATTCTTTTAGATTGTCCATCAGTTTGGGGATGAAAAGCTATACTAAAGCTCAAATGAGTCCCCAAAGCTTTGTGAAGCGTTTTCCAAAATTGGGAAGTAAACTGAGAATCTCAGTCGGAAATAATAGACACAGAAATACCGTGAAGTCTAATTATTTCTTTAATATGCAGTTCGTCCAAATGGTCCAACTTCATATCCATTCTGACATGTAGAAAATAATCCAATTTTGTGAATCTATCGACAATTACCCAAATAACATCATGTTTCTTTGGTGAGAGGGGTAAACCTGATACAAAATTCATTGTGATTCGCCCCCACTTCCATTGTGGCAATTGAATTGGTTGGAGAAGTCCGGTTGGTACTCTATGTTCAAATTTTATCTTCTGACAAGTGAGACATTTGGACACAAATTCATTGATGTCTGATTTCATTCTTGGCCACCAATAAACATCTTTTTAAATCATTGAACATTTTGACTGAACCCGGGTGGATCGAGAAGGGGCTTTTATGTGCTTCAAGAAGTATTTCATTCTTCAATTTTTAATCATTGGGAATACAAACCTAATCCTTGGAATAAATGATACCATTCGACTTTAAGGAAAATTCAAAATTTGGTTCTGTTTCAATTTCCCTTAATACTTTCTGCAACTCTGGATCCTTCTTCTGAAGCAACTTAATTCTCAAATTCAATTATGTTTGAACAAGTAACTTGGCTAAATGACCTTGCTTCTTTAAAAGTTTGAAATGAGCATTGTAGGTGGTAGACTCTACAATTCGAAAGTCATGATTAGGGGAGGTTAAGACCAGATTTTTGAACACAAAAAGTTCAATTAAGATTGGATTATAATCTTACCAGTAGAACGTTTGCGGCTGAGTGCATCAGCCACAACGTTTTCTTTGCCCGGATGATAATCAATGATTAATTCATAATCCTTAAGCAATTCTATCCATATTCTTTTCCAAAGATGTAGATCCTTTTGAGTTAGAATGTATTTTAAACTCTTATGATCAGTAAAAAGATGGCATCGTTCTCCATACAAGTAATGCCTCCAGATTTTTAAAGCAAACACGACCGCAGCCAATTCCAAGTCATGTGTCGGGTAGATTAATTCGTGTGGCTTTAATTGCCATGAAGCATAAGCAATTGCTTTGTCATATTGAATCAATATGCATCCCAACCCAAGATGGGAGGCATCACTAAAGACAGTAAAGTGTTTTCATGGTTCTGGTTGAATTAAAACAGCTGCTTGAGTAAGGACTTGCTTCAATTGCTCGAAGCTCCTTTGCTGGTTTTCACCCCATTCGAAAGGAACATCCTTCTTGAGTAGCCGAGTCAATGGTGTGGCTAGAATGGAGAATCCTTTCACAAATCCTCTATAATAACCAGCTAAATCGAGGAAGCTTATGACTTCTCTAATATTCTCTGGTGGATTCCAATCTACAATGGACTGTATTTTCTTTGGGTCAACCTTAATACCTTTTGCAGATATCACGTGTCCAAGGGAAGACATTTCAAGAAGTCAAAATTCACATTTTCTAAATTTAGCATACAATTGATGATCCCGAAGAGTTTGCAACACAATTCTTAGATGATTTGAATGTTCTTCTTTGCTTCTCGAATAAACAAGGATGTCATCAATGAAGACTACCACAAACTTTTCCAGGAAAGGTTTGAAAACCCGGTTCATGAGGTCCATGAAGGCTGCTGGGGTATTAGTTAAGCTGAAAATCATCACTAAAAATTCATAATGACCATACCGGGTTCGAAAAGCTATTTTTGGAATATAATCTTCCTTGACTCACATTTGATAATACCCAGATCGAAGGTCAATTTTAGAAAACACAATGGCACCTCTCAATTGATCAAACAAATCTTCTATTCTTGGCAAATGATAATTGTTCTTGAGAATGAGTTGATTAAGTTGTCGATAATCAATACAAAGTCTCATTCTTCCATCTTTCTTCTTCATGAATAAAACTGGGGCTCCCCACGGAGAAGAGTTGGGTCTAATAAAACCCTTATCTTGAAGTTCCTGCAATTGATTCTTGAGCTCACCCAATTCAACTAGAGCTAAACGATAGGGGGCAATTGAAACTGGTGTAGAACCAGGTTGAACTTCAATTCTAAATTCCATTTTCCTTATTGGTGGTAAACCTGACAATTCCTTGGGAAAGACATCAGGAAATTCAGATACAGTTAATTTAGATTCACTAGACAAGGAGACTCATTCAAATAAGATATAGAAGCAAATGTAGCCAATGGTTTGAAGGGTTTATTGCTTAGCAAGATAATGGATTCCTTTCCTAAGCATTGAAGATACAATATTTTCTTATGGCGATCTACCAAAGCCTTATGTTTTCCCAACCAATCTAAACCCAAAATGATATCAAAATCAAAGAAATGTAAGGCTAGAAGATCAGGAGGGAAAGGTATGTTTTGAATGTACAAAGAACAGTTTCTACAAATTTGATTCACTTTCATTCTATCACCTATAGGATTTATAATCACTAATTCATTTTGGATGGGTTCAAGTTTTAGATTCAACTTCTTAATCAATGGAAAACTTATAAATGAGTGAGTTCAACCCGAATCAAAAAGGGCATAAAAAGGTTGTAATTCAAGGTAAATTGTACATGCAATAACTTCAGGTGAATCTTTGTCTTCATGGCCATGAATATGGTAGACTCGAGCAGGAGCTTGAGACTTCTAATTGGTAGCATTTGATCCTTGCCCTTTGCTTTTAGAGACATTCCCAAAATTGGTTTGTTTCGGGCCTTTTCCCCTAGGGGACTGGCTGTAGTTCGAACCTTTTGGTGAATGTGAAGGCAACTTGTTTGGGTTTTGAGGACAATCTTTCACATAGTGTGTAGTATCCCTACATAAATAACAAGCATTAGTCAATTTTCGACATTGCCCTGTATGATTCATTTGACAAATTTTACAAGCAGGGATTGAAGTTTCCCTCCCTGTATTCTCGGTGCTATTCAATGACATATTAGGAGCATATGATTTAGCCATAGATTGAGGTTTAGGAATATAATTACCCTTTGAGAAGTTGTTGTAATTAGCAGAATTTCCTCCCTTGTGCATTTGCTTCTTATTTTTCCAATGAGATTTGTTGTCTTCCCTAGATCTTTTGTCACCCCGTGATTGATTATCCTTTCCTTTTACATAAGCTTTCATATTAGCTTCAGTGGCAATAGCTCGATTAACCAATTCTTGGAAATCTATAATCCCCAGAGTTGTGAACATTGGACCTAATTCATCATTGAGTCCATCTATGAACATTCTACATTTGTCTTCCTCCTTTATAAACTCCAACCCATATTTACAATATTTGTAAAATTTATTCACATATTGTTCAATTGGTTTCCCCTTTGCTTCAAATATAAGAATTTCTTCTTTCTATCGGCCAAATATTGATCACTAATATACTTCTTTTTGAACTCCTTAAGGAAAAATTCCCCTGTGACAGATTCTTTTGGAGCGGCAAGGGTTGTAGTCTCCCACCAATTTAATGCTTCTTCAACCAAAAGGGTTTATACACACTCTAGTTTATGTTCATCAGTACGCTGCAATTGTTTGGTCAAAATTCTTGTAGTATCTTCTAACCAATACTCGGCTTCTTCAGGTTTCTCTTCACATGCTCCGATGGAAGTATAAGCCCGAAGCTAGGCTAGTTTATCAATTGGGGCTCTAGTTGGTTTTACAACTGGAGGTTCAGCGAAGGGTGGAGGATTTAGTCTCATAAAGAAAACCATTTGACCGAACATCTTCTTTAAACTAGAGAAGCGTTCCTTCTGTATGAGATGAATTGTAGAAACTTCCTTTTGAACTTGTTGAGGTTCAGCAGGCTTTTGAGGATCTTGATTCATCCTCACACTACATTCTTCAGTGGAGGAGCCGATTGGACTTTCATTGTCTTTAGCCAACCTTGTTTCGGAAATACTATAATAAGAAAATAGAGCTTGATCAATTCAAGTCACAAGGAACATCTAAATAACTCCTACATGGCACTAAAGTCGTCTACAATTATACAATACAATTCATCAATGGCAAAACAATTCACACAATAGCCCTAGAATCATATGACCTTTAGCTGTGATACAATTTGCAACGCCCTAAAACTAGCCTAGTCTAATGATTCCTTATTTGCAAAATATTTAATCCAAAAGAGAACAATATGAACATAGGCATACATTAGTCCATTAAACTGGCTTAGAGACCAAAAATTTTTCGAGTAAAGAAGAAGCAATACATAATAAAACAACGTACATAAGATCATATAAGAACCCAAAGCGTATCAAACCATCTCAATTTAACTGATAAAACTAGTGATTATATCGATTTGTACATAGTATAAACATTAAGCGTAATAGATTTACTAGACTAATCTCCCCAAGGTTCAATTTGAAATTTAAGGATTTTTACAAGGTCCAATATTACATTCATGCAATTTGTATACACTCTTAGAAGCAACCAAAACAGTTATAATTAGTTGTCTATTCTAAGATTTTCATGCCACAACAATCATACTAATAAAACTTTATGCATATCCATTCATGGTCGAAACTAGCTTCTATAAACTATAGCTAATAAAGCAACGATCACAATCATAAGTAATCATAACCATCATAGCAACCACAGCAATCGTAGGCAACCATAACCACCATATTAACCTTTACATACCATAAAAACCTTAAACTTTACATAATAGCATCTAACAACATTATGTACAAGCCTTAGTGCCACCATCCTAGGAGTCTATGAACATAATGTAAAACATACTTGAAACTTGCAAAAAGTGACTTGAACAAGCTCCTTGGTCACACAAAGCTCAAAGTATCACGTAAACTAAAATGAGGAGACTTCAATAAGTAAAAACTTAGTGAGCGAGTTTAAAGTTAGGGAATCTTAAAAGAAAGTAATATCTAGTTTCTCAATTAATCAATCCTTTACTAGGATTCAAAGCCATTCCAATTACAATAACGTAGATAAGCATTCGGCCTTATAGGTATTTCAATACAATTACAGTCCATTATGTTACTCAATTCAAGTTCTCCAATTACCAGTAAATTTTCATTATTCAATAGTCAATAATATAACTATTTATACAATTCAATCAATCTAAGGCAACAATACCACGACAATACAAAGGATTACAATATTGAATCACAATAGTTCAATGATATCATAGACTTTTACTCAATTCAGAAATTAATAGGACCCTTTATGACTATATTTGTTTATTCGGATGTCATTAGATAGATTTAAGATTTAGCCTTGAGAATCAAAATCTCGATCTACATACAAGAGTCCCCAACCAAACTGTTTCCAAAAACAATATCAATATGGCACCCAAGGTATCGATCAATCTCTCCTACTGTTGCCAATGACCATATATGCACTTCCCTCCTACTGTCACCAAATAGGGACCACTGTCCTCGACCGTAGTCCAACCCGACAATGAGCTCCATGGACTCTATGGCATGCCAACTATATCTAAGACGAACTCAAAACCAAGGCTTTCAATGATTATAGGTTTGCAATATTCAATTCAATATGCACTTTTAGTGCAAAGATACAATATGAATTTCATTACCAATATATCAATATCAATACCTTTGATCAATGTATAATAGTTCAATAATCAATACTAAATATCAAGTTTAAAATTTTCAATAGTCATCAATAGGAAGTCCAATATCAATAAAATATGCTGAATATCCAGTCGAACCATACAATGACAATTATACTACATTTTTGTATCAATTAAAATCAAGCCACAATTCGAATTTCTATTCATTAGAAGACAAACCATACATTACTTCCTTATATATCGAAGATTCAGTTTATGATTTCCATGCAGTACAATTCAATACTTACCTTATGTCCCAGCTTGCTAACCATATAACAATCAAATAATCAATTGATTAACTATTAATTTCTTAAAAGAAATCAGAATTTAAAGTTTAGAAAGACGTAACTCCTTTCCGGTACTTTAAACTACAATCACAAGTTTTTTCCGAGCTTTTAACTATGCGGATTACAACTCTTTTAAGTCTTTCGGTTTACTGCTCGTTGTTCCCCTTTTCCTCCTCAATATCCTTTCGATCTTTACATGTTTCAAAACAATATATGTCTCGATTCATTAGACTTATAATACACTATATTTAATTTCAACAATAGAATATTCCAACCCCTTAATCCAACAACCAAATCTGCAGTTCTGCACCCTTTACAAACACTAATTTTATTGATAAAGATAAAGCATAATTTCCAATCTATTTATCAAGGTAATTAATTATAAGTATGCTAGAGGATTTAATAGAACAATTAGATTCATCAATAATCAACATTTCACAATGAATTCCCATCTATAGTTCACCTATACATATATATCTCAAAACAGAACAAGCAGAATTTTCAAGTTCGACACTCAATCGAATACACCATTCTCTTTTTTAATTTACAATCTAATACCTTTTCTTCCAATTTCATAAATTATAACTCTTAACTCAACATTATCAAGCTTAAATCTATCAATACCAATAAAAATTCAATGTTCCATAAACTCAATAACTTAATTTTCTAGCCTAAATTCATTCAACCAAAACTACCCAAAACACCAATTAGTTCAACTCCATTTCTCAATTGTCGAAGACAATATATATATACTTATATGTAACTCATTCGAATTCAGCTATTTAATAAATCATTAGACAAAATCTTTCAAACAATTCATAGGCTAAGCAACCAATATCCATAAGAACTCAATACATTTTCCTTTCTACCAAATCTTCCTAGCATTCAATCGAAAAACCTCTAGCAACAATGCAAAAATCAGCAACCATTTTATACACGCATGTTATAATTATATAGGTTTACCTTCTCTAAATATCAAGACGCAATTTCAATGAAACAAAAGCTCTTCTCCTTCAAACCAATCTCCTCCAAAAGAAATTTTGCTTTCTCACACAACAACTCTCTCTCTACAATGTTTCGAATAAGTTAAGACGATGAGTTTTCTTCTTCTTTGATTTCTTGGGTGGTTTTGAAGGATAAGAGATTTTGACATGTGTAATGTCCACTAAACACTCTTAAATTATCATGCAAACTTCAATTCTTAAGTTTTTAACATTTTGGTCCTTTAACCACGACACCCCTATTTCCTATTCAAACAATTTAATCTTTGCAATGTTATGACTTTCATTTTAAAACATGACCAATGAAATAATCACACAAAACATTTCTAGTTCTGGATTTAGGGGTATTACAGTGCGTGTTACATTTGTTGTATCAAAGCTAGAGTTTAGTTGATTCTAGGACTGAACCGAAGCCTATTGCATTTCTATTGTATTACTTTGCCACCTAGGAGTTATTTATTGTGTTTATTGTGACTTGCCGACTAGTCTGATCTAACAATGCTCATATTAATGAGCATACTACTGGCTTATCTACTCACAGTGATCAGAATAGAGGAGGAGAAGCTCCAAATCCACAGAACCCACTTACATGGGTGTTGAGCCAAAAGCGCAAACTGCTCAGACAAAATGTTATCGAAACATGGCTAACATGTTCAAACAATTCACAACTTTGATGAGAGCTGAGCATGTTGTGCAGCCTACCGCACCTGTTATCCAATACGCTCGGGCCCCTATTGATAAGCTATCCCAACACCGAGCCTATACTTTCACCGGTCAAGTTGATGACAATCCAGAAATTGATGAATACTAGTTGGATAACACACTGAGAATCTTGAAAAAGTAGCTGTAGTGTTCGGATGAACACAAATTCGTGTGTGCCCTCACGTTGATTGTTGATGAGGCACTTCACTGGTGGGAGACTACTACCCTTACGGTCTCCGAAGACACTATAACTTAGGAGTTCTTCCTTCGAGAATTTTGAAAGAAATATATAAGCGAGTTCTACCTCACATAAAGACGTAGTATCTTCCTACATCTAAAGCAAGGTGGGCGGCCTATCGAGCAGTATATCCATAACTTTTGAAAGTATTGTAGGTATGGTGTCGAGTACATCAAAAAAGATGAAGAGAAATGCAGAATGTTATTGTTGGGATCAGTGACGAGCTACGCCCTATGTTCACCGCATTGGGCATTACTAATTTCCAAGATCTCGTGAACCAAGTCAAAGCTACTGAAGCCGCACAGAAAGACTAGATGACCGATGGGTCGAGCTAATCAGAAAAGAGACTCAATGATGATTTTTGACCTCCTAAGTGGAACAAGAAGGGAAAGTGCCAAAGCCCTAAACAGAGTGTGTATCCACATCCTTCCCGTATCAAGAATATTGAGAAGCCACAAACTATGACACAATTTTTTGCAACTATTGTCAGAATCGGAATCCGGCAGGACAATGTCCCAAGCAATTAGGAGCTTGTTCTTACTGTGGCGAGCAAGGCCATTTTATCCGAGATTTTCCTCTGAATGCTACCAAGTCCACAGTTACATTAGCTAATGTTGCATCCCCTACTCAATCCTTTCGAGGCAAGGGATTAAGACAAGGATCTTTAGGAGTTGCGGTGAGACCTAGTGGATAGACATTGAATAGACAACAATCTTTCGGAGGAGGATGATGAACTCGATGTCATTGGATGTACAATTGAGTTGTACTCACATTCCTTATATGCATTGAATGCCCTGGTTCTACTCATTCTTTATAAGTACCGTTTTAGTTATGAAGAATAGAATGTCTTTTGAACCTATAGCATCGAGAATCTTTATGATTAATCCATTGGGTGATTGTGTCAACGTGAATCTTGTATGTAAGAACTATCCCTTAATGATCCAAAGGATTCCATTTTCACCCAATTTATTGGCAATACCAATCCACAAGTTCGATGTTATACTAGTTTAGATTGGTTCAGTGAACACCAAGCTTGGGTAAACTATAGTAAGAGAAAGTTGTATCTTCGAGGCCTTGGCAAGGAGAGCATCGCTTTGATGAATTCCATAAATCCTTCAATGTATGCTTTGACACTGGAAGCCAAGGATGAATCACGATTGTCAGATATTGGCATTGTTTGTGAATTCCCTGATGTTTTTCCTGATGAACTTCCAGGTTTACCTCCAACCCATGAAGTGGAATTTGGCATTGAAGTGCAACCTAGAACTACCCCAATTTCCATTGCACCCTATAGAATGACAGCCATTGAGATGAAAGAATTGAAAGCCTAGATTCTAGAATTTCTTGATAAATGCTTTATTAGACCGATTTCTTCACCTTGGGGAGCTTCGGTCCTTCATTTAAAGAAGAAAAATGGCTCTATGAGGCTATGCATCGATTGCCGATAGTTTCATATGGTGGCCATCAATAATAAGTATCCATTGCCAAGGATAGATGACCTATTTGATCAGCTTAAAGATTCCTCTGTGTTTCCTAAGATTGATTTAAGGTCTAGGTATTATTTGATGAGATTCAAAGAAGGTGATGTACCTAAAACTACTTTCCGTATAAGATAGGGTCACTACGAATTCTTAGCAATACCCTTCGGGCTAATCAATGCACCATCAACTTTTATGGATTTAATAAATTGGGTTTTCATAACCTATCTTGAAAATTTTGTAGTGGTGTTCATTGATGACATCCTGATCTATTCTAAGAATGGTGCAAAACATCGAGATCATCTCTGCATTTTGCTTCGAACCATTTGATAGAAGCAGTTATTTTCCAAATGCTCTAAGTGTGTGTTTTGGCTCACAAAAGCTGCCTTCTTTGGCTATATTGTATCAGCTTCGGGCATTCAACTAGATATGAAGAAAATCCAAACCATTATTGATTGGCATCAATCGAAGAATATTGGTGAAGTAAGAAGTTTCCTTCTTCTTGCTGGTTATTATAGGAGATTCGTCAAAGGATTTTCTATGATAGTAGCTCCATTCGTTTAGACTGAGGAACAACAAAGAAGTTTCGATCAATTGAAACAAGTCTTGACACACGCACTAGTTCTAACCCAACTCGAGTTCAAAAAGGACTACACAGTCAATAGTGATGCTTCGCATCTTAGGTTAGGATGTGTATTGATGCAAAAAGGCAAAGTTATAGCATATGCTTCAAGAAAACTAAAGCCGCATAAGATGAATTATCCCTACATAGAGAAATGTTACCTTTTTACATATCATAAAAGCCTCAAATATTTATTGACTCAAAATGAGTTGAATCTTCGACAACAGAGATGGATGGAACCCCTGAAAGATTATGATCTTGTTATTGATTACCAACCGGGCAAGACCAACGTTGTAGCTGATGCACTCAACCACAAACCTCTGCTTGGTGAGTAATGTTAATGATCATTGAAATCTTATGTATTGTATAGTATTTTGACTCATTATAAAGTCATTATATTGTAGCTCCTTGAGCCATTAATGCTCATTTTCGACGTTGGAAGCATCGTTGTCTTATACCTAAGCTTCATGTTTAGTCTACTATTGTTTCAAGAATCAAAGGATTGCAAGATCAAGACTCCAAATTATAATATATTGTTTCTAAATTGCAAGATAATCTTGATTTTAGAATTAGTTCTGAAGGACTACTGTGTTTTTGTGATCGGGCCTGTATGCCCAATGATGAATCTTTTCGTACCAATATTCTCAAGGAAGCTCATTCGAGTTTTTTTTCTATTCACCAATGTTCTATAAGATGTACAAGGACCCTCGAGAACTCTATTGGTGGCCAGGCATGAAACAAGCCATAACTGACTTCGTATCCAAGTGTCTTACGTGCCAACGTGTTAAAGCGGAGCACCGTGTTCCTACTGGTTATTGCAACTTATTGATTTACCACAATGGATGTGGGAGAAGATCAATATGGACTTTGTTAGTAGTCTGCCTCTAACTCATACTAAGCACAATGCAATTTGGGTCATTGCGGATTGTTTCACCAAGTCATCCCATTTTCTATCAATTGGAATGGACTATGAACTTCCTAAGTTGCCTGACTTGGACATCAAGGAAGTTATCCGACTCTACGGAGTACCATAATCCATCATCTTCGATCGAGATCCCTGATTCACTTCTCAATTCTAGATAACATTACAAGGAGCTATAGGCACCAGAGTTAACCTTGGTACTGCTTTCCATGCTCACTGTAACAGCTAGTAACAAAGGGTAATTTAGGTAACCATCCAAAAATCCCCCATTGAATCATCAGAAATATGTATCACTGTTGAACCCTTTCATATAGATTTTGGAAGACATGCTACGTGCATGCATTATCGATTTTGGTAGATCTTGCGAGAAATCCCTACCTTTCATCGAGTTTGCCTGCAACAATAGTTATCAAGCTTCCATTAAGATGGCACCGTATGAAGCGTTGTATGGCAGATGTTGTAGAACTCTATTATGTTGGTCTGAACTTAGTGAACACAAGATGTTGGGCCCTGGCTTTCTTCGGGAAACCAAAGAATGGTTTAGCATCATCCATTATCGCTTGAAAGCTTCATTTGACCGAAAAGGCCTATGCAGGTCTAAAGCAAAGGGGTATACAGTATCAAGTTGGTGAGAAAGCCTTCCTCAAGGTATCACCATGGAAGAAAGTTCTGAGGTTTGGTAAAAAGGGGAAATTGAGACCCCATTTCATTGGACCCTTTGAGGTTGTTGAGAAAGTTGGCCCTATGGCTTACCGGTTATCATTGCCCTTAGAATTGAGCAAGATCCACGATGTATTCCATGTATCGAAAATATCTCTTTGACCCTTCACATATCATTGAGTATGAATCTATAAAAATTTAACCCAACTTTTCCTATGAGGAGGAACCGTTTTAGATTCTTGCAAAAGAAGTTAAAAGGCTTTGCAATAAATCTGTTCCGTTAGTTAAAGTGCTCTGGAGGAGCCACGCTACCAAGGAAGCAACATAGGAACCAAAAGAGTAAATGAGAGTACAATACCCTAATCACTTTCGTTCAAGTAAAATTCGAGGACAAATTTTTCTTAAGAAGGAGAGTTGTAACACCCTAAAAACTGGTCTAGTCAGAATTGGATTTCGATGATCGAAAACCCTACATCGTAAAGGTCCAAATATTGCATTGATCATGACCGAGAAGTCAATTGCATTGATATTGAATTATAATTGAGTTAATTAATTGTTAAGGACCTTATCAGATTTATTGCAAAACTGTTTGGTGTCTAAAAAGTCAAAATTGAAAGTTTGGAGGTAAAAGTATTAAGTATGGGAGGTCGAGGGACTAATTCTGCGATTAGCCCCTCCCCAAGCCTAATCACCACATACGTGGCATTGGGAAATTGAGTTCCTTCATAGGAAGGAAAGCTCTCGACCAACAAAAGGGTAATAATCACAGTAAAAGAAATATAGAAACACTTACCCGATTAAGGAAAGAACCAACCACCTTTGTTGTCTTCAACCTCCAAGAAGGCACCACCATTGAAGCTTGATTCAAAGCTTGATTTTAATCTCCATTTCTTAATCCTTTTGAATAGCTATTGGTGGGTAAGTAATAACCCTCTAATAGATTGTTGATTCCATGATTAAATCATAGATAATTTCATGACTAGGAATTTCAAAACCTATTGGGTTGTCCATGGAATTTCTATGTTTAGTTTCTATTTTTTCTATATCTAAATTACACTATGGAATTGGTTACCGATATTGAAATCTATTGAAATCCTTATTTCCCCATGTTTGTTAGTTCAAGAGCAACAGAGGGAGGAATTGACAAATCCATCTTAATCAACCAATCAAAAGAATAAGGGAATTGCCATTTGGGAGTCGTGAAGGCCTTAGAAAATCAAGGTGGGTGTAGTCAGAGTCTCAGGTTAGGCTAGGTGCCTTTCCCGATTCATTAACATTGAATTTTTGTATAGCTAACCCTTTTGTTAAAGGATTTTGCTTTGAACCTCTTTGGAGGTATCATTGGAAAGCATCGGTAACCTATTAAATTGAACATCATACATAGCATTGTTGTCATTGACCCATAGAAATATAGAACATTGGTCATTAAACATTGGTGTTGTCACTGTTATAGTCATCATCATAGATATTTCCATTAAACATTAAAATTGATATTGTTACTATCATCGGAGTACTGATATTTGAACATTGATTATTGACATTGTTACCAAAACATAGATCATTGATATTGATATTGAAAATTTTGATCGCCGACATTGTTATTGAAATATTGGGATTGGACCTTGGAATTGAAAGGATATTGGATACAATTGGCATGCCATAGAATTCATGAGCTCATTGGTACGGGTAGACTACGGTCTTTGGCTACGACCATTATTGTGGCGAGGCGGAGGGATGTTTGTGATATTGGTCATTGGCGAGGCAGATAGACAAGATCACTCATTGATTTGGCGATGCATTTGGAATTCGTGTATCCACTATCTGATTCGATCCAAGGGATAGTAATGAAATATGATTATTATTGTCATTGTCATTACATGATTTGGAATGCATCTCATTTTATTTGATATTGTTGAAGACTACATCACTAGGGAAAATATGTCTAATGTATTTGATTTCATGCATTTTAGGTTAAAGGATTAATTGTTGTGAGATCGGAGACGTTGGAGGTTTTGGCAAGTCACTACAAGTCTACAAGTAGTGTATATTGTCCTTATGAACTTCTAGTATGGTGGCAAAGTACTTGAACTAGTCACTTTTAGCCCTTTTGATATGTTTATATTGCATATGGTATGTATAAAAGTTAAAGGGCCAAAATGTTGCTTTAAAGCAGGCTAAAAGTGGTAAAACTTGCATATTTGGCTTAAAAGGTGAAAACTTATTAAACGGATTTGTATGGTTATGAAATTAGGCATGCTAGTAGATTATAGTATTATAAACTTGCTAGTAAAATTTCATTGCATTTGGACATTTTTCGATAGGCCAAATTAGATAAAAACTATACCAAATCTGTCATTACAGTAAAGGACGTATCGATATAAGTGGAGGTGTATCGATACGGTATTGCATAATTGGACCAAGTCAACGCTGGTCAATAGGGTGTATCGATACCAAAATTTAGCATATTAGTAAAAAAGTCAGCGCTGGAGTTTGGTTGTAAGAATTGAATCGATACGACTCCATGGTGTATCGGAACAAATGGACTCGTATTGATTCGGCCAAAACTGTATCGATACGGGTTATGGTCACTGGAATCTAATATTTATAAATTGTTCATGGCATACCGACATGGCCCTTTTGAGTATCGGTACTGATACAAGTAATTCAGTTAAAAGTGTTAGTAACAGTTTTGAAAAGTTACAAATTGGTTACTGATTATTGTTTAGCTTAATTGATGAAGTAAATGAATTTCGATTGTTATGAAATTTTGCATGCTCACTAACTAGGGACTGAACTTCATTGTGGTAAGGTTATTTTCAGTAAAGGACCTCTAAAATTGTAAATTTATAGATTTGTCCCTATAACTTGTAAAAGTTTAAAATTGGTCCAAAATTCAAGTCTAATGAGTTGCATCGAATCGCTTCCTTACTGCATAGATATTGCATGAGTTTTAGTTCGTTAAAACACAGATAAAGGATTAGAATACTATTCTAATCAATGTATTGAACAAAGATAACATACTCTGACCTTATTCTCGACCAGGCCGGGAAGGGGTGTTACAGTCTAATAACTCCCGATTGCAAATCGTCCAATTAGGCAACAACAACCTCGCAGATTGTTCTTTTTTGGGATGGTGGGTGCATTGGGGGTTTTTTCAGGATCTTGAGGGATTCCCTCATTGTTGTTAGGTTGTGTTGCCATCCTATTATGTTCTCTAATTCTTCTTCAAAAAGTTTCTCTCAATTTCTGATCTAGTACAAGTAGTGGTGTAGTGGCATTTCAGGTCATACAAAACCTTCTAAACTTAATAGAAATAGAAGGAAATAACAAAAAGAAATCTATTATAAATAACTTCAAACTAAATAAAGAAAACAGAATTGGAAGCAGAAAAATAAAAACCAAATAACGCCATCCCTAAGAATGACGCCAAAACTTGATAGGTGTGAAACTGTCACTCTAAAAGTGCAAGCAACATTGTCGATGCAAGAATAGAAATAGGGGAATCCTGTTTGAATATTGATCCCATGAGGATGATGTATTCGGTTTAAGAGTTATGCAGCCACAAGCAATTCTGTAAAAGTGGAAATTGTAAGTGCAATGGTGAATGCAATAAAAAAATTAAGCATGGTTTAAATGATCAATTGTGGTAGCAATAATTGAATATATAAAGAGTAAAGAAATATAGAATAAGGCCTAGATCTCTTTGGTTTAGTCCAAAAGAAAGATTAAGTAGACTTCGAGGAAGTTCGATGGCTCATTTAGCAAATAGAAATCGAGGTTGAGTATTAGCTTCCATTTAATCTTCAACTGCTAATGCATGGACATAGATCGGCTACAACTCTCTTTATGAGTCAAAACTATAACCCTTTGAATTGAGTGGATCAACTCTCGTTGTATCCGTTCAACTCTCGTTGTAATACTCCTTAACATGACTTATCATTGTATCCGTCGATGTTAGTGACTAGTTTCCCACTCTCATGCAAAACATAAATCATATCCAACGATTAAAGCTTAAGAAAAAGCTAATAGAAATATATATATAATCTGAATAGCAAGCTCTAACAAGTTCATAAAGCTCAAAAGTTTAAATCAGCGTCAATTAAGTACGAAATACAAAAGTAGTCTCCAACAAACATCTAAATGAAAAATAGTTTAAGAAGATAACAAAGTATTATCCTCGGTCAGCACTTGGTTCATCTTCTCCTTAGATAATTCTGCCTCACTTCACCTTGGATCTCCAAAAATGAGCTTGATCCGCCATGGGAGGGTAGAAAAAGCTCAAAGGTTTGAAAATGATATCAAAATAAAAATTGCACGACTCTCTCTCTTTTCCCAGATTCGGCCTTTTATAGGCTACACAATAAGGGAATTTGTCATTCATGTGTTTTGCTTGACCTAAGACCATACAAAGTTTGTTACAACAAATAATACAACTAACAGGGTTGTCCTTATCTTTTAGTAAACCAGACAGCTGGCCGATACAATGTCGAACTAGTTGTAATGGTGAGATTTCCTCTGCAGGGACATTAAAAATACAACAACAACAAGGCAAAATAGGCAAAAATATGTGAAATAAGAGCTGTAACACCCTAGAAAAATGGGCTAGAAGATTCGGGTGAATTATTGGAATTGGGTTGGAATTTTTGGGTTAGGATTTGGCTAATTAATTAATTCTTGAAAAGAACATGGGTTGATTAAAATGGGAATATTGTAAAAATATTAATAATGGGATTAATAATGGGAATATTGTAAAAATAAATTAAAGTGCTATTTTAATGAAATTATTAAATAAAAATATATTTTCACTCTTGTTTTTAAGGAAAAGAAGTTGACAATTATAATTTTCTAAATGATGAGAACTTCTAAGTTTCTTTCATCTTCTTTCAAACAAAACTTAAGGAATTCTTGATTCCTTAATTATTTCTACTTCAATTTCTTCTCCATTTATTTCTAAACAATTGTGGGTTAAGGATTTTGACTTCTACATCATCTTCACTATATTTCTTATTGGAAATCAATAGGGTAGATCATTTTCAAGTTGTTTTTTCATCAAGCAAGGTGAGAAAATATTCTCTAATGATCTTCCACATGATTTTGATTCTTAATCTATGATTCTTCTTGCTTTGGGATAATTAAAACGAATTTCTAAAGGAATTATTGGGTTTTAATAGATTTTCTCATAGATCTTGATTAGATTATAGTAATTTAATGATTACTATAGAGTTTTGTTCATGAGTAATAATAATCTAAAATAGATTTTTTAATTTAACTCTTAAAATTAATTTAATTAGTTAAATTTTTATTTTATGTTTTTGAATGGGGTAATTGATTGAATTATTAGATCACATATTAATGTACTTTGCACTTGTTAGATGAAATGTTAGTAAAGATTTGTTAAAGCTGATCAAATAAAATAAAAAATGCGGAAAGGTTGAGAGTGATAAGACGGTGCGCATGTGGGTTGTGCAGCTGCTGCTGCCTTTTTAATTTGTGGTTTATATATATGTTGTAGGAATTGAGAATATTAATAATGAAAAAGTGTGGAAAAACAGTACGTGGTAAGTTAAATGGAATGACAAAAAAGGGGTGGTAAGTTAAATGGAATGACAAAAAAGGGGTGGTAAGTTAAATGGAAATGACAAAAAGAGGGGGCGGAGGGATTAAGGGGAGTAATACTAGCAGTAGCGAAAGTGGGGAATTTTATGGCTCCTAAAACAGGGCGAAAAAGGGCCGTGGTATTGCCATTCGTGATTTTTGCAATCTGCGGATCTGTTGTTTTCCCGTTTGGCTGTAGTTGGAAATTTTATTTTAAGTGTTTACTTTGATGTGATCTAATTTGTATTGACTCTTGTATTTTTTTTGGGAAATATGACAAGTGTTCAGTCAATTTTCAGTTAGGCAGCAAGACAGTAGCAAGTTGGTGAGTGTAAATGTGTTTTAGTATTATGAAAAAGGTTTGATTTATGGCTTTGTGGGTTTAGTTTAAGCCTAGCAAGCTAAACTAAGCTCGGAAGCAGGTTTTCCCTATCTACGCCTTTTGAATATCGGTTTGATATGAGACTTGATTTATATGTTTTAGTTTAAAAGCATGGATTGATTTACTTATTGTTTTATCCATCTTTTAAATGATATGCAATGATTTATTTAAATATATAGATGCCTAAGAGCATTGAGAAATGATTCCTAAATGGAATGTGGTTGTTGCCTTTGGCAATGTGATTTTGCATATGGAGACTTTTTGTTAAATGCTTATGAAAAACAATACGTAAATGTGTTTAAAAGTGTATATTGGCTAGGGACAAGGAAATAAATGTTATCGGATATAGTTGGCATGCGATAGGGTTTAAAGTGCACTATAATAAGTTGCCTGATGTTTCATCGAGGGTGTGAGATGCCACCATATGGTTCTCCAACCATTTGAGAACCGAAACCGTCGAAGGGTGGGATGCCACCGTATTGTTCTCCGGTTGGTGGATATAAAGGTCTGTTTAAAGGAACCACCATGGAAATCCGAGTATACGATGTGTTTTCTTAAAAAATTGCTATGATATGGTTTTGGTCACTCCAATGTCAATATATGAAATAATCTATCTGATGGGATTGAAAGATTGCATTTTGTGATAAATGCTTATGATGCTCTTTAAGCTTGGCAATTAAATGATTTTGCATAAGAAAGCTTAAATTGAGGTTTTGCATGTGAGATTATGCTCACAATCTATGATACTTGATTATACATATGATGTAATATGTTTTGAGGATTTACGTGTAAATTATTTGAAAGGTTTTAACAAGTGATCATCTAGTTCCAAAGATTTGTTTTATACATTTGTTTAAATGCTTTGGAAATTGTGAATTTGAAATGCTTTAATATGAGTTTCTAATATTGGTTTTGGTGTTGAAAATGCATTGATGTTTTACCCTTTCTAAGCGCACTCACTAGGCTAAATTGGTTTTGAAGATGCTTTAATATGAATTTATAATATTAGTTTAATGCCTTGTATATTTGGTGGTTACGATCTAATGATCTAGTATGGTAGAAATAACAATTGGATGATTTGGTTGATTCTAAGTGTACATATGGTCATATGCTTTAATTCCTTAATTAATCTATAACCTAGGTTGAGGCCTTGACCATTCGATCCTTATTGGGCAATGCTTTATATTGTTAGGGAACATGCCTCTAGATTACTTGTATGAATATGAATATTAGAAGCATGTCATTTTTGTTTGTACGTAATTTGGATATGCTCGATAGGGTATTTGAATCCCTAAGGTGCATTTTGTTGCAGCTTGTATCGGCACACGGGGCCAATGCAATGTTTAGTTTTGAACGTGAGTACCGGTACGCATGATTGGGTTTTGGTACGCATAGCCGAGAATCGGTACACCCTGTAGCATATCAATACTAATATTTGATTCGATGTTTACCTGTACCGGTACGTATCTCGTGTATTGGTACGGTCGATGGTTTACTCAATTAATGGGTTTTACCAGGTTTAGGTTTTTTGCATTCTAGTCGCCGTATGTTGTTGCATCATTTGAATAAGTAAAGGGCGTCCTTTTGATATGAGATTTTGCAAGCATGCTTTTAATGTATCTAATTTTTGTAAGAAGCTTTCATAAATGTGTTAGTCCCTGTATTTTGACAGTTTTATCCGTCGGAGCCGAAATTTACCTTGCTAGAAAGAAAATTTGATTAATTAAGTATTGGTAACCTGAAATTTGTATAAGTCCTTGTAATTATTCAAATTTTCATTTTACTCCCTAAAATTGTTGTATTTGCAATTGAGTGCCTTATCGATGTTCGTATCGAATGAAAATTGAATCGCTTCTTGTATGGACACCATATGTCTTATCAATGCATCTAGATAAGATGAAAAGAACAAAATGGACCATAATTCAAGTAAGATAGTTCAGGTTTACTTCGGCAAACCCAATGCGATCTTCTTAGTTCGGGTCTAACATCTAGGCCGGGTCAAAGGGGTTACATTTGGTGATATCAAAGCTAGGTTCACATTTCCTATTACAAATGTTTTCGTATGTGCATATGTTGTTAATTTGGTTATTTTGAGAAAATGGTAAATGTATTCGTATGTGCATATGTTGTTAATTGCTTATGTCGGGGTTAACCAGGAACACATTGCGTATTACAAATGATTTTGAATTGGTTTTTGCAGGTTTGTCTTAGATCACTTGCTAAGCTTACACCCCAACTGTCAAGTTTAAACATAGATAGTGAATTTGATTTTATATGAAAAATGATTTGTTTAGTAAGTGTTGTCGGGGTTATCGATAGTATAAGAAAAGTGGTTTTCGATCTTCAGTTGATTTGGTCCTTGAACGAGAATAGTTAAAAAGTGGTCTTCGAACTTGAGTGACATTGTCCTCGTTCGTGAGTTTAAAGGTGGCATTGGTCCAAATTTTAAATATTGGAAGTGGTTATTACCATTGATGTTAGCGATGTGCATTTTGAAGACAATAAGTTAGTGAAGTGATGCTAATGGAAATGAGTACGCCGTAAGGTTTCATATGCTTGATAGTAAAATCAAGATTCGTAAAGTATGCTCGAGAAAGCTTCTACCGAGTTTTCTAATAAGGATGTTGGAGTGTTTGAGATGATAAGGTTATGATGTACGCATCAGGCAACAAAGTTGATGTTCATGATTGAAACCTGACCAGTGATGTTGATAAAGTATGCTCGAGAAACCTGAACGCGTTAAAATTATGTATCGCTTGCCAACACTCATCACTTGTTTGAAAACTCTCATTGCCAACATTGTTTTATTTTTATTTCTTTTCTTTTAAATTGTTTTCAAAACCAACTTCAAACCAACAAACACTTTTCCTTTAACAAGTAAATAAGGAAGGCAATCAAACTTTTGGCCAATCCTTGTGGGATCGATAACCAGCTTATTGTTTTATTACTTGCCGACTGCGTATACTTGCTCGCAAAAGACTAAATCTTGGCACTGTTTTATACATTTTCAATACATTTTCTACACCTTTTGCCAAGCACTCTCACAGTTGAACAAGTTTTTGGCGCCGTTGTCAGGGAATGCAACAAAGTTTATTGCTTTTAGATTTTTACTTGTCTTATTTTTATTTTATTTTAGCTTTTTATTTTATTTCTTTGTTTTGACTGGTGTATAACCAAAAATCGCCCTGTGGTGGAATATTGGCTATACGATCCAAAAATTGAAAGAACCCAATGAAGGTTAAAGAAAAAGATTTGAAAGATGGTTCAAAAAGGCAATGGAGGAAATGGTTGATAAGTCTAATATTTGCATATTTTTCACATATATGTACCTATATTTTAGTGTTCTAATCCAACTATAAATCTATGTTTTAACAAGTATTTGATTTTTGTAGGCATTTTGACAACTAATTGTTAATACATGCTTAAAAGACAAGTTTCAGTTGGATTTGGATTTTAAGGAGCACTTAACATATGAAGAGGAATTCTACTTCAAGTTGAACTTTTTTTTCTTTCATATTATATTTGGAGTAGGATAGAGTTTTAAATTAAATCTTATTGTAATTCCTTCTCCTAGTTGATGTAAATGAGCTATGTTATAAATAGGGTCATGGGGAGAAGAGAAATCGATCATCTCATAATTCTTATTCTTCTCTTCTTTGTTGATTTTCCTTCTCCTTGAGTTGCTAAACTCTTTTTCTAGTTAAGGTTTAGGTTTGAGGTTATTAATAAATGTTTTTAGTGAGATTTCTTGTTCTTCATCTTCTTCATCTATTTCAAGTATTTTTATATCTTTCAGGTTTATTCAACACGTATATATTGGATTATATATATACAACAACTAATCGAGGCAAGCTTGATACAAGTGGTAAGTAACCAAGCAACGGGTTAGAAGGTATGAATTCATATTCTTGATAAGTTAACGAATTAGTGTTTCGATAGTTTATGTGCATTGGGTCTCTTAATTCAGTAAAGCTATTTGATAGGTTTTAATTCTAAGTGGATTATAGAAGGATTTTAATCTTGATAATAAGAGTTAGTCATTTACGGATTATTAAGTGATTATCTACTAAGTAAGAGAGATTGAGATTAATTGTGGATTATCAATTAACCTATAATCAAGCTATTTGAGATTGATGCAGGTTTATCTTCTGTAAAGTTCGATGATTTAAAACTTGGATTAATACACCAAGATCCATCTTAACTAGAGTTCCTTTTAATATAGAATTCTCATTTACTTTAAATTGCTTTCTTCAATTCTTCTCAAATTCAAACTTCCCCCAATTTACTTTTCTATTTATAAAATTAATCTCTTACCATTCCCTGTGGATTCGACCTTGCATACCGCTTCTACAAGTTACTTTGAGCATGTTTTATTTTTGACGGCTTCGACAACCGCTATCAATGGTGTGTTAAATAATGAGGAAAATCCACCCAATAACAATGGGATATCACCAGCTCCTGTTACCCCAATTGTTAATGTGGAGTAAGAGAGACCTATTAGAGAACACTCGGCACCAAAATTCACAATTTGATGCCAAGACTATTTGATACTGAGGTAAATACACCAAATTTTGAACTTAAACCGGTAATGTTACAAACACTTTTGAATGTAGGACAATTTGATGGAGCACCTACTAGAGATCCGAGGCAACACTTGAAGTAATTCATGGAAGTTTTCCAGCTATTTCAACAGCCTGGAGTATCGGAGGATGAAGTGTAACCCCCTCGACCCAGCCGAGTTGTAAGATTGGACAGAACGGGTCACACGGGGAATATCGAAGAAAAACCTGAAAGTTTCTATTCAATAAACGACCCTCTATCTTTTTTTTCCTTTTTATATTCTCTAGGTGCAACATTGTTATCCTAAGTGTACGATCTCGCAGCTATTGAATATACTACTCAATCAGGTGTAGATTCGACATCCAATTGTTCTAGTTGTTCATTAGGGACCATTTTGTAAAACTCCAAAATTAAGGGTCTTCTTGTGAAATTAAATTTACCAATAATCAATTAGTTAGGTTTTGAGCTCTCATGTCAAATTCTGACTCAATTTGATCATCCAAACATGCTTAATTGCATACACAACAATCAGGGACTAAAGCGTAAGAAAACATAACATCATAAGATTCCAAATAACCAACTTACCTAACACTGTATCGGCACACCTGTTCCCCGTATCGGTATGAGTTGTACCAGAATTCCATGTTGCACGAAGTCGTATCGATACGACCCGTGTACCGATACGCCTAGCCTTTTTCCTCTAAGAACGTATCGCTACGGGTTTATCCGTACCAATACGCTAAGCCTAATTTGGCCTACCCGTACCGATACGGTACCCCGCATACTGATATGTATGGGCCTATAATGTCTGCATTTGCTGTTTAAACACACCTCAAAGATATTCAAACCATTCTAACATGTTTCTAAGGCAACCACAACATGTCCAGATATCAAACATCAGCCAAAAGCATCAGAAACAACATCAAAACATGATCACATACCAAAAAGGAAAATCTAGTGGCATGCATCCTATTCCCAAGCCAAGACAAACACCAAAAACCATATCAAAGCTCAAATCAAACATTAAAGGACATTTACAAAACCAATATGGCAATACAAACTTGCCACAAACCAGGGACTTCACAACATACTCTCTCAAATCATAAAGGTACCCTCCCATTGCCAAATTTATCACTATCGATTAGTTCAAAACCATACTTGAGCTAAGTGAACCTCTTGGACTTCTACTCTTGCCTTCTTGCTGCCCAACAAGCTATTTATCTGCATTGTTAATAAAAGAGAGCGTAAGCAATAAGCTTAGTGAGGATTTCTCAAAAGTAAACCATTAACAACGCCTTTTGAAAATCTTTTCCTCAACAAATCATTTTACATCTTGCTCCAATCTATCTCATGCTTTTAAACTTGTTAAAGCAAAACCATCTACCTTTCAAAACACATATATCATTTAGCTCATGCATTAAATCCAATGCAAATCTCTATGCCACTTATCATGCTTAAACATTACAAAGAATTTTCCAAAATAGGATCACATGTATAAATTCCATTATACAAAACCATTTAAAACAATGTAACACCCTAAAAATTGGCCCTATTCGAATGTTAACAATTGTCACAATTAAATTACTTTCTATTATTGTGAACTCTTCTAATTGAAAACATTAGTGATTACAATGAAAGAATTGTTAAAAAGGTGTGACCAAACCTAAGGTGACTACATTGGAAGGATATGGAAACTAGGTTGATGCATGCAAAATGAAAATGCAAGTATGGTCATAACACATGTCATTGTAAGGGAGGTTTGAGACATTAGGATCGGTTAGTTTCATTCATAGAATTCATTCTGTTCCCCACTTGGAATCAACCGAAAGAAAAACAAAGAGAAAAAAATTGGGACTTGGTTGATTGTTGCTTGGATAGAAGCTAGATCTAGGAAGCTCGGTCATTGATTCTTGCTTTAGATCAAAGATTAAAGAAGTGATTTTTTGTTTAGAAAAAATTTATAGAAATTGATAGAGCTTTGTTTGATTGTGCATGGTTGAATTCCTATGAGTTGTAGTCCCAAATGGTATGTATGATTATAGGACATAGTTGATCTTGAGTATGAATAAATTGAGTATGGAATTATCTCTAATTATGGTAGAATTGGTTAAGGAATTCAAGCTGATTGCTATTGGGAAATTTTGTTGTTGTTTGCTCTAAGATTTTGTATTCGATTAAAGCAATAGATGAATCTTTAAATGTGCTAAAAAGTACCCATAAATTTAGACAAATAGGTTGTTAATTCCATTCTATAGGCACTGTTTTAATGGGGCTGTCCAAAATGAAAAAATTATGGAAGCATAGTACTACTCTATTTCGATTATAAGAGCTAAGGACAGATTTGTTGTTATGGGAATTGAGCTTCTATTTTTAAACAGGTCAGGTTCGAAATTTAGGGGTATACTAGTTTTTGTTATAAAACACTAAATGTATACATATGATTAGCAATGTGTTAGGAAAATTGTTGTTGATGGTTTGAATGTATTGATTGATATGTGTGAATTCACGTGTATTTTGTGTCTTTGAATGACAAATTGAGTGTCATAAATTGAATATTAGAGCGCCCTAATGTCTTCTTAAATATATTGACATACTAGATCAAGAGTATATCGAACGTCTGCAAGCTATTGTTGATCAAATGGCTGAACGAAAGAAAGGAATCGTAATTCGAAATCAGGAGTAACTCGATAATCTAGTGAGTGCAGTTTAAAGTCTCCGAAAGGATTAATAACCTTTCCGAGCACTACTTTTCTAATAAAAGCTTTACACTACTAGTTGATAGAATGTGCTTATGCAAGCAGGAAGTAAGGTACGTAAATATTGTAATATGTTTGAACAATGACAAGTAGTTGCGAGCATGTTAGCACTTAATAGTATATTATGATATGAAGAGAACTTTAAAATGAATCAACTATGTACGTAAGCATGCCTAAAGATATGTGATAAAGCCTGTATGATAACAAATGACATGCTTAATACACCGAATCACTATGCATTCGAATAGTGGGAAAAACTGTGTATGATTGATGTTAATTAAGATTTGGCTTATGATCTTTGTTATGAAATAAATGCTCCATATGAGTATATCGTGCCCTATTGAAAGAAGGGCTATTGACAAAGGAATGTATATTATTCGATTGGAGCTTGGCTCCTTAATTGATATGAAATGAATGTATAAGTAAAGCCTTGGTCTCAAGTCAATCGTAGATATAGTTGGTATGCCATAGAGTCTATAGAGCTCAGTGTCTGGGTGGACTACGGTCCAGGACAATGGTGGTCCCTAATGGGTGACAGTAGGAGGGATGTTTATGTGGTCACATGGCGACTGTAGGAGGGAATGACCAGTACTATGTGTACATTATTGTTTACGGGCGACAGATTAGTTGGGGACTCGGGTATCTAGACTGGACTATCAATTCACAAGGCTAACGCATGTAATCTAATGAAAATAATGGAAAGTGTATGAAGTATTAATTGTTGCGAATGAAGAAATTGTCGAACGAAAATTTTGATACGTACAATTCTTATTGGAATAAGTTTTTTTATGCTATCTATGAGCTTAACTAGGCTTTTGGTTATGTAAACAACTCGAGTATTGGAAGAAGTAGATTTAAATTATCTATTTATGCTTAAAACCCACTTACTAAGCTTAGGCTTAACAAACAGCTTCCATTGCTGTACAGGTGGTATATTTTGAGGTCTTCATCTCGCAAGGAGCTTGGATAAGTCACAATCCCATCAAGAGTATGTTTTAATATTCTATTACTACTCCTAGGATGGTGGCACTAGAAATGGAGATGACGTTCAGATGCTTTAAAGTTAGTTTGTAAAGCTTAAATATATATATATATATAGCATCATTGTAAGATTTAATCTATGATCTATGTTCTATGTGTTGTGATGCCATATTGAATTGGTAGGGATACCTCTAGTCTAAGGATTTCCATGATGAATGGGCGTGAATGGCATGCTATAATTATATATATATATGTTAGAGTGATCTTGGTGTGATGAAATGGTTATGCAAAATTCCTAGGTTTGATTTGGTAGTTCGAAAGGGTAGTTAGTTATGAATGGATGATTCGATCCTTTGAGGTAAATGAGATGAACGAATGCTAGGTTATTCCATGCAATTCTATTGCTTGTGTTCCTTGTTTGAACAATTGGTTGGTATGGGGTAGGATCTTTAAGGCAAAGCTACCTTCCTATGTGCAAACTCTAGGTTGATTTTTTTTAAAAAGAGAGAAATGGACTTGATTTAGAAATATCGAATGTTTATTACATGTTTAATTGAAACTTGAGAATATAGTAATCTAGTATAAAATTGGGAATTAAATAGCATCCTTAGGGCATAGAAAATATGACTATTTTATGCTTACATTTTAATTGAACCAAAGCTTCCAATTAATTTCTATTATTCCTTAGGGCATAGAAAATATGACTATTTTATGCTTACATTTTAATTGAACCAAAGCTTCCAATTAATTTCTATTAATTTACCAAATTGGTTGAGATGAAACAAATAGGTTATAGATTTTAAATTTCCTTCTATTTTGGTTTGTTGAGGTTTTCGAATGATCTCTTAAGAATGTTAATTGGACATTGTTTGGATTGAATGTATGGTTTGAAGCTTTATATGAAATGCTTATGTGATCTTAACATCTTAATCTCGGTCTTCTTCTAGGCCCGAATCAAGATGTTACAAAATTGGTAATCAGAGCTATAGGTTGCATGATTCTAGGGCCAAGTTAAGAGCTTTATATTGTTTTAGTGCCACCTAGGAGTTAAATGAATATCTTATGTGACTTATACCTGATCAAGTTCCTTTCTTTTTATCTAGAATGTCTGAGAAAATGTTGGAAAAGGATAATGAAAGCCCAACTGGTTCCTCCAATGAAGGAGGAAGTGTGAGGATGAATCAAGATCCTCAAAAGCCAGCTGAACCTCAACAAGTTCAACAGGAAGCTCATGCAATCCATCCCATACAACGAGAATGTTTCTCCAGTTTAAAGGAGATGTTTGATCAAATGGTTGTCTCCGTGAGATAGAATCCTCCAACCCTTATCGATCCTCCAATAATTAAATCAGTAATAGCCCCAATTGACAAACTAGCTCAAGTTCGAGCTTATACCTTCACCGGAGCAAGTGAGGAGAAGCCTGAAGAAGCCAAATATTGGTTGGAAACTGCAACAAGAATTCTAACTAAACAGTTACAATGTTCAGATGAACATAAACTAGAATGTGTAGTAACCCTTTTGGCTGAGGAAGCACTAAATTGGTAGGAGACTACAACTCTTGCAGCATCAAAGGAAGCTGTTACCTGGGAATTTTTCCTCAAGGAGTTCAAAAAGAAATACATCAATGATCAATATATGGTAGAACGTAAGAAGAAAGTATTGTATCTGAAGCAAGGAGAGAAACCAATTGAACAATATGTTAATGAATTCTGCAAATATTGCAAGTACGGGTCAGAGTTCATAAAGAAGGAGGAGAATAAATGTTGAATGCTTATTGATGGACTCAGTGATGAGTTAGGCCCCATGTTTATTGCCTTGGGGATTACTAATTTCCAGGATTTGGTCAACCGAGCCATAGCTTCCTAAGCTAGGATGAAGACCTCTGGAAAAAGAAAAGACAATCAATTCCGGAGTGATAAAAGATCGAAGGAGGACCATAAACCTCGTTGGCAGAGCAAAAAGCAAAAGCATCAAGGAGGAAACTCTTCTAACTATAGAAACTTTCCAAAGGGTAATTACATCCCTAAGCCTCAATCAGTGGCTAAAACATCTACACCTACAGTGTCCTTGAATAGCACCAAGAATATAGGAAGGGAGACTCAAATTCCTGCTTGTAAAATTTGTCAGAAAAATCATTCGGGATAATGCAAAAAATTGACCAATGCTTGCTATTTGTGTGGAGATACAACACACTATGTCAAAGATTGTCCTCAAAACCCAAACAAGTTGCCCTCACATGTACCCAAGAGATCGAACCAAAATCAGTCCCCTAGAGGAAAAGGCCTGAAGCAAGCTAACTTCGGGAACTATGGAAAAAGTAGAGGCCATGGCTCAAATGCTACCTATCAGGAGTCTTGGGCTCCTACTCGAGTTTACCACATCTGGGGTCGAGAGGATGAAGAATCTCCTAAAGTAATTGCATGTAAAATTCATCTTGATATACACCTTGTATATACTCTTTTTGATTTAGGATCAACCCATTCATTTATAAGTTATCCTTTGATTGAAAATTTGAATCTTAAATCTGAGCCTACAAATAATGATCTAATAGCTACAAACCCTATTGGAGATAGAGTGAGGATAAATCAAATATGTAGAAATTGTCCTTTGTCCATACAAGGCTTACCTTTTCCTACTGATCTTTTAGCCTTATCCTTCTTTGATTTTGATCTCATCTTAGGCTTAGATTGGTTGGGGAAACACAAAGCTTGGGTTGATTGTAATAAAAAATGATTGTATCTTCCTGGTTTAGGAAAAGAATCCATTACCTTGCTAAGTAAGGAACCTTTCGAACCTAAAGCTATTTTTGCTCCTACTTCTAGTATAAATGAATCCACATTATCTCTCGAATCTATTGTAACTGTACCTGAATTTCCTGACATTTTTTTAAGGAATTGCTAGGATTGCCACTAATAAGAGAAATGGAATTCGAAATTGAAGTTCAACCGGGATCAACACCAGTTTCCATTACGCCCTATCGAATGGCCCCGGTCGAGCTTCATGAACTTAAAATTCAATTGCAATATCTTCAAGACAAGGGCTTCATACGACCTAGTTCTTCTCCATGGAGAGCCTTGGTTTTATTTGTGAAGAAGAAGGGTGGATCGATGAGGCTCTGTATCGATTACCAGCAACTAAATTAGCTCACTATTAAGAACAAAATCCTTTGTCGAGAATTGAAGACTTGTTTGATAAATTGAGGGGTGCTATCGTATTTTCTAAGATTGATTTACGGTTAGGGTATTATCAACTGAAAGTCAAGGAAACCAATGTTCCAAAAATTGCTTTCTGAACTCGGTATGGTCACTACGAATTCTTAATAATGCCTTTCAGCTTAACCAATGCACCTGCAACCTTTATGGATCTCATGAATCGGGTTTTTAAACCTTACTTAGACAAGTGTATTGCAGTCTTTATAGATGACATTCTTGTCTATTCGAAGAGTAAAGAAGAACATTCAGACCATTTGAGAATTGTATTGCAAACTCTTCGAGATAAAAAATTGTATGCTAAATTCAACAAATGTGAATTTTGGCTTCCAGAACTGTCCTTCCTTGGACATGTGATATCTGCATAAGGTATTAAGGTTGTCCCGAAGAAAATTCAGTCCATTGTTGATTTGAAGCCACCGAAGAATATTGGAGAAATTAGAAGTTTTCTCCGTTTAGCTGTGTATTATAGAAGATTTGTAAAAGGGTTTTTAATTCTATCTCTTCCTTTAATAAAACTTCTCCGTAAAGATGTACCCTTTCAATGGATGGAGAACCAGCAAAGAAGCTTTGATGAACTAAAACAAGTTCTCATTCGAGCTCCTATTTTAACTCAACTAGAATCGGGAAAAGACTATACGATTTACAGTGATGCCTCTCACCTCAGCTTGGGTTGTGTTCTTATGCAGGATGGATAAGTGGTGGACTATGCTTCTAGAAAAATGAAACCACATGAATTGAAATACCCGACACACGACTTGGAATTGGCTGCGGTCGTTTTTACATTGAAAATTTGGAGGCATTACTTATATGGGGAAAATGTTATCTATTTACTGATCAGCAAAGTTTGAAATACCTTCTTACACAAAAGGATTTGAACCTTAGATAGAGAAGATGGTTGGAATTACTCAAGGATTATGATATAACTATTGATTATCACCTGGGAAAGGCAAACGTTGTGGTTGATGCACTCAGTCGTAAACCTTTTGTTGTTCCTATTGCAATTAATGCCTATTTTGGATTACAAAAAAGACGAAGATTAGTTGTGGAACTTCAAATTCAATCTAGGTTTAATAAGAGAATTAGGGATCTTCAGAAATCAGATCTCGTGTTGTAAAAGATTGTGAGTAAGCTCGACTCCTTTAAGCCGAATGGCCTACTCTATTTCAAGAAAAGAGTGTGTGTCCTAAATGACCCAACCCTAAGGGAAGAAATGTTATGGGAAGATCACAACAGTTCTCTATCAATCCACCCATGAGTAGTCAAAATGTTCAAGAATTTAAAAGGGTTGTATTGGTGGCCAAAAATAAAGACTGATATCACTAAATTTGTGGCAAAATGCTTAACTTGTCAAAGGGTAAAGGCAGAACACCAAGTACCATATGGACTTATTCAACCAATCGAATTATGGAAATTGAAAATAATTACTATGGATTTCATATCCGGGCTACCTACATCACCGAGAAGAAATGATGCTATATGGGTGATCGTTGACAGGTTTTCCAAGTCAGCACATTTCATTCCAATTCGAATGAATATGAGCTTGAACAATTTAGCTGAATTGTATATAAGGGAGGTTGTCAGATTACATGGTGTTTCTATCTCCATTATTTCTGATCGAGACCTCGGTTTACATCAAAATTTTGAAGGCTTTATATGAAGCTTTGGGGACACAGTCGAACTTCAGTACAACCTTTCATCCACAATCGGATGGACAGTCTGAAAGGGTGATTCAAATCTTAAAAGATATGCTTCGGGCTTGTATGATTAATTTCAGAAAGAATTGGGAAAAATCCCTTCCATTGGCCAAGTTTACCTACAACAATAGCTATCAATCCTCCATTCAAATGGCACCCTTTGAAGCCCTATGTGGAAGAAAATGCCGCACCCCTTTATGCTGGTCGGAGTTGGGTGAAAATAAGGCCTTGGGCCAGAATTGCTTCGGGAAACTGAGAATCAAATTCAAGTGATTTACCGAAGATTGAAAGAAGCCTTTGATAGGTAAAAAGCTTATGCTGATGCAAGAAGAATGGACATCCAATATAATGTGGGAGATAAAGTTTTTCTAAAGGTGTCTCCATGGAAAAAGATCTTTCGATTTGGGATGAAGGGGAAACTTAGCCCTCGGTACATTAGACCATTTGAAATTTTGAAGAGAATAGGTCCTGTTGCCTATCGTATAGCACTTTCAAGTGAATTTGCTAAGATTCACAATGTTTTTCACGTATCAATGCTCTGCAAGTATCGTTCAGATCCCTCTCATGTTTTAGAACCAAAAGAGGTTAAGATTAGCCTTGATTTAAAGGGGCTGTCCAAAATGAAAAAATTACAGAATCATGGTACTACTTTGTTTCGATTATAAGAGCTAAGGACAGATTTGTTGTTATGGGAATTGAGCTACCATTTTTAAAAAGGGCAGGTTTAAAATTTAGGGGTAGATTAGGTTCTGTTGTAAAACACAAAATGTATACATATGGTTAGCAATGTGTTAGGAAAATTATTGTTGATAGTTTTAATGTATCGATTGATATGTGTCAGTTCATGTGTATTTTGTGTGGCTTTGAATGACAAATCGAGTGTCATAAAATGAATATTGGACTACCCTAATGTCTTCTTAAATATACTGACATGCTAGATCAACAAGATATTGAAGGTCTGAAAGCTATTGTTAATCAAACGACTAAACGAAAGAAAGGAATCGTAATTCAGAATCAGGAGTAACTCGATAATCTAGTGAGTGTAGTTTAAAGTCTCGGAAAGGATTAATAACCTTTCCGAGCACTACTTTTCTAAAAAATCTGTACACTATTAGTTGAGAGAATGTGCTTATGCAAGCTAGAAGTAAGGTACGTAAATATTATAATATGTTTGAAGCATGAAAGGTAGTTGCAAGCATGTTAGCACTTAATAGTATAATATGATATGAAGAGAACTTTAAAATGAATCAACTATGTACGCAAGCATGCCCAAAGAAATGAGATAAAGTCTTTATGATAACAAATGACATGCTTAATAAACCGAATCACTATGGATTCAAACAGTGGGAAAAATTTATGTATGATTGATGTTAATTAAGATTTGGCTTATGATCTTTGTTATGAAGTAAATGCTCTATATGAGTATATCGTGCCCTATTGAAAGAAGGGTTATTGACAAAGGAATGTATATGATTCGAATGGAGCTTGGCTCCTTAATTGATATGAAATGAATGTATAAGTAAAGCCTTGGTCTAGAGTCAGTCGTAGATATAGTTGGCATGCCATATAGTCCATAAAATTTAGTGTCGGGGTGGACTACGGCTTGGGATAGTGGTCCCAAATGGGTGACAGTATGAGGGATGTTTATGTGGTCACATGGCGACAGAAGGAGGGAATAACCAGTCCTATGTGTACCTTATTGTTTATTAGCGACAGATTGGTTGGGGACTCGGGTATCCAGACTGGACTATTGATTCACAAGGCTATCACATGTAATCTAATGAAAATAATGAATCGTGGAAAGTGTATGAAATATTAATTGTTGTGAATGCAGAAATTGTCAAACCTAATAACAATCAAAACTTTTGATATGTACAATTCTTATTGGAATAAGCCTTCATGCTATCTATGAGCTTAATTTCGTTTTTGGTTATGTAAACAACTCGAGTATTGGAAGAAGTAGATTTAAATTATCTATTTATGCTTAAAACTCACTCACCAAGCTTTGGCTTAACAAACTGCTTCCATTGCTTTACATGTGGTATATTTTGAGGTCTTCATCTTGAAAGGAGCTTGGATAAGTCACAATCCCATCAAGAGTAAGTTTTGATATCCTATTAGTACTCCTAGGATGGGGGTACTAGAAATGGAGATGATAGTTTGTAAAGCTTATATATATATATAAGCATTGTAAGATTTAATCTATGATGTATGTTCTATGTGTTGTGATGCCATGTTGAATTGGTAGGTGTACCTTTAGTCTAAGGATTTCCATGATGAATGGGTGTGAATGGCATGGTATATATATATATATATATGTTATAGTGATCTTGGTGTGATGAAATGGTTATGCAAAATTCCTATGTTTGATTTGGTTGTTCGAAAGGCTAGTTAGTTATGAATGGATGATTCGATCCTTTGAGGTAAATGAGATGAACGAATGCTAGGTTTTTCCATGCAATTCTATTGCTTGTGTTCCTTGTTTGAACAATTGGATGCTATGGGGTAGGATCTTTAAGTCAAAGCTACCTTCCTAATGTTAGTTGTACAAACTCTGGGTTGATTTTTTTAAAAAGGAGAGAAATAGACTTGATTTAGAAATATCAAATGTTTAATTGAAACTTGAGAATATAGTAATCTAGTGTAAAATTGGGAATTAAATAGCATTCTTAGGACATAGAAAATATAACTATTTTATGCTTACACAAATAGGTTATAGATTTTAAATTTCCTTCTATTTTGGTTTGTTGATGTTTTCGAATGATCTTTTAAGAATGATAATTGGACATTGTTTGGATTGAATGTAAGGTTTGAACTCGTGTGATATTAACATCTTAATCTCGGTCTTCTTCTAGGCCCGAATTAGGATGTTACAAACAATGATACACATAGTCTCATATATTAGCTCGCAAGTGACCTGGATGTCTACGACTCCATCCCCAGATGGCTACAACCCCATCCTCTAAATGTTTGGATATGCGGACATCTTGATGCTACAAACCCATCAAGTCTCATGGTGATACAATCCACCATATTGTACACTTCGGCTGGGTTTCCACTACCCTCATTGCCCGTGGTGATGGCACTACCCCCATTTCCCGTGGTGATGGCACTAGCCCCAACACTCACAACACAAAGGAAAAACCCCATTGTGTAACCGAAAACTTTGGCTCACTTACAAATTTTGTATATATTATAGCGCACTTTCATCCTATTGGTCGACCAATTATATCCAATTATAATAAGAATCATCACTTGCCAATATACACTTTAAAAACCATATTACCTTGCTATTTTCAATACATAAGCATAAACCATTTCACACCCCGTTTCAAAAGCAATATCATTGCATATAATTTCTTAACAAGTTATAAACTCTTTCAAAACCATATATCTATCTCATGAGATCACATGAATCATATCTCAATTCATAAAAATATGCTTAACAGTAGGTAACAAATTCTATTTTCAAAAATGAGCATGATTTATCAAAACAATGGGAAAAGTCGAGAACCGAGAGCGAATTCAATCATACTTACTTCTGAGTTTAAACCAGCATTTCAAGCTTAATTTAAACTGCCAAAAGTCACTTTCAAACCTTTTTAGAGCTATAAAACTCTTTTCCAATCACCAACATGCCTTGCTTGCTTTGCCCAAGCAATTCAAGCATCCAAATCAATCGAACCGTCTAGCCTAAACCCGGGTAATTTCTAGGCCTAAAATCGAGGTGTTACATGTAGTGAAATTGAAGTTGTTTACATTTTCCTTAAGAGATAAGGCAAAAAGTGACTAAGTTCTTTGCCACCTAGTTCTGTCACTTCATGGGGAGATCTATGCCAGAAATTTTTGCTACGGTTCCGGCCACCTAGACTTACTACCAAGCTGAGGTGTGAGATTATCACTTCTAAGCAGGCTGACGATGAGACCCTATATGATGCCTAGGAGAGATACGAAGACCTTTGAGGGGATATCCCATGCATGGATTCCCAAAATGGACCCAAATAGAGACCTTTTGCAGTGGACTTAATGCACAAACCAAAATAGTTGTTGATGCTTCAGCAAATTGTTCATTGCTTGACAAAAACTACACAGAGGCAGTTGGCATCCTTGAGAGCATTTCAATCAATGATTTTGAATATCCATCTACCATGGTGAGAACCTTGCAAAAGAGCAATGAGGCCCAAGAAGTTAAGGCAATAGCCCCATTATGTACGATATGTGGAGAGGATCATCACAGGAAAGATTGCCCTGCGAACCTCGAGTTAGTAAATTTTGTTGGCAATTTTAATCATAATTATAATCCAAATTCTAATACTTACAATGTAGGATGGAGGAAACACCCAAATTTAGCTTAGGGGAATCAAGGAGGCCACCAATACAATGCCCAACATCAGAACAATGCCATGCTAGGGGTCAACTAGAATGTCGTGCCATACCGGGCACAAAATAATTTTTATGCAGGGCAAAGGAACAACCATGGGACTTTGACAGAATACATGGAGAAGAATGATGCAACTGTATAGAGTTTGGCAGCATATATGCAAAACCTGGAGGTACAAATTACCAATGCACTCAGCAATAGACCCCAAGGAGTTTTACCAAGTAATATAGAGTATGCCAGGCAAAACTGCAACAAACAACGCAAAGTTGTAACTCTTTGGAGTGGTAAACAATGTGAGATTGAGACATTTATCAATCAGCCAAATTGTTGCCAGAAGGAGAAGAAAGGACCAATAGTTGAACCAAAAGAACCAGAAAAGAAAGAAGTGGACATAAGTGATGCCAGAAAGCAGTCTGATGCCAGACCTAAGTCGGATGCCAGCAAAACTTTGGCTAAACCGACAGAACTAGCATATGCTTATCCACCTCCACCATTTGCACAAATATTAAAAAAGCATAAGTAGGATTAGCAGTTTAAGTGCTTCTTGGGAGTTCTTAAACAATTGCAAATCAATCTACCATTGCTGGAAGCTCTCAAACAAATGCCAAACTATGTTAAATTCATGAACGATATCTTGTCCAAAAAGAGAAAGTTGGGTGATTTCAAAACTGTAGCTCCCACTGAGGGATACAGTGCAATAATACTCAATTGGTTGCCACCAAAGCTGAAAGATCTAGAAAGTTTTACTAATCCCTGTACCATTAAGAATAGAATTATGGGCAAGGCACTGTGTGACTTGGGATCTAACATCAATTTGATGCCACTGTCTGTTTTCAAAAAGCTTGGCATAGAAGCAAGGCATACCACAGTGACACTCCAGCTAGCAGACCGATCTTTTGTACATCCTAAGAGTAAGATTGATGATGTGTTGGTAAAGGTAAACAAATTCATATTCCCAGTTAATTTTATGATTTTAGATTATGAGGCAGATGCTAATGTCCCAATTATATTGGGCAGACCATTCTTGGCCACAGGTAGAGCTTTGATTGATGTTCATAAAGGTGAACTTACTATGCCCATGAATGACCAACATGTTACATTTAATATGTTTCAAGCTCTTAAATGTGTAGATGAAGCTGGGGAAGGCCAAGCTGATGAAATGATAGAGTCTATTTTTAAAGTGGTCGTGGCACAGCTGTGACAAGATGCAGATGTTGATGCTGAGGAATTGGATGGCAATGATGAGATGAGTAAGGATCTTGAAGAAATTTTGGAGATTGAAAATGTGAGCTATTTTGATCCACTAGAGTTGGCTAGCAGAGAAATTAAGGCACCCAAGCCATCAATTGAAGACCTACCAAAATTGGAGTTAAAACCATTGTCGATTATCATTGTTGCTGATCTCACTAAACCTCAACCTTTCTAGTGATCATTGTTGTTGATCTCACTAATGATCAAGAGGAAAATTGTTGGAAATTCTAAGAAATTACAAGAAAGCGTTGGAATGGACCTTGGCTGATATCCGAGGAATAAACCCAACCGTTTACATACACAAAATAATCTTGGAGGAATATCAAGGCAAGACAATTAAGGGTCCAAGAAGATTGAACCCAAGCATGAAAAAGGTTGTTAAAAAGAAGATTGTCGAGTGGCTTGATGCTGGGATAATCTATCCCATTTTCGATAGCTCGTGGCTTAGCCCAGTGCAATGTGTGCCAAAGAAAAGTGGCACGACCGTGGTTCAAAACAACAAAGAGGAATTAATTCCCTCTAGGACTATCATAGGATGAAGAGTGTGCTTGGACTACAGGAAGATGAACAATACCACAAGGAAGGACCACTTCCCATAGCCTTTCATTGATTAGATGTTAGACAGGCTGGTAGGTAAAGATTTTTATTTTTTTTAAATGGTTATTTAGGTTATAACCAGATTTCCATCGCCCCTGGTGATCAAGAGAATACCACCTTTACGTGTCCATATGGGATGTTTGCCTTTAGAAGAATGCCATTTGGGTTCTGTAATGCCCCGACAATGTGTCAATGTTGCATGATGTCCATTTTTTCCGACATAATTGAGCATAATTTAGAAGTGTTCATGGATGATTTCTCAGTGTTTGGAAAAATATTTGAGAAATATTTTCAAACTTTGGAACAAGTCTTGAAGAGATTCATTGAGAGAAACCTAGTGTTGAATTGGGAGAAATGTCATTTCATGGTGAAGAAAAGGATTATTCTCGGGCACAAGGTAACCAAGAGAGGATTAGAGGTTAACCAAGAATAGGTTAAGGTAATCAAGCAATTGACACCACTGACAAGTGTAGAAGGTATTAGAAGTTTTTTGGGACATGCAAGTTTTCACCGTTGTTTTATCAAAGAGTTTTCTAAAATTTATAAACCTTTATGCTTGTTGTTAGAACAAAATACCACTTTTGCATTTGATGATTCTTGTTTAAGAGCATTTCATGAACTTATAGAGAAGTTCATTAATGTCCCTATAGTCGTGGCACTGGATTGGAAAGAGCCATTCGAGCTCATGTATAATAATGCCAACAACTATGCCGTTGGATCAGTGTTAGGACACTAAATGGAGCTCAACTGAATTACTCCACAGTTGAGAAAGAATTTCTTGCAATTGTATTTGCTTTTGATAAATTCATATCTTATTTAGTTGGTCACAAAGTTGTGGTGTATACAGATCATTCGACACTAAGGTACCTCTTGGCAAAGAAGGATGCCAAGCCAGACTAATCCGATGGATACTTTTACTACAAGAATTTAACCTCAAGATCCGAGATAAGAAAGGTTGTGAAAAATTAGTTAGCCGACAAACTATCAAGCCTAGAGCATCACCTTGAAGATGGTAAGACCACTGACGTAAGAGATGAGTTTCCAGTTGAGTACCTGCTTGCAGTTAATCCTATGCCATGGTACGCTGACATAGTCAACTACTTGGTAAGCAACATTCTACCACCAAATTCGGCATACAATGTTAGGAAAGTTTTCTTGCGAGACGTTCAGCAGTATTATTGGGATGAGCCCATTCTATTCAAATAGTGAGTGGATGAAGTGATATGATGGTGTGTGTCAGAGGATGAGAAGTACAGTATACTGCAATTATGCCATGTCGCATCGTATAGAGGTCACTTTGTTGGGATGAAGACTGCTACCAAGGTGTTGCAGTCAGGATTCTTTTGGCCCACACTATACAAAGATGCCCACAATTATGACAATTGATGCCAACGAACAAGAAACATCTCTGGCAGACACCAATTATTGCTCCAAAACATTATGCCAGTGGATATATTTGATGTATAGGGGATAAACTTCATAGGTCTGTTTCCTCTATCATTTGATAACTTGTATATCCTTGTAGCCTTTGACTATGTATCAAAATCGGTAGAGACTATTGCTATACCAACGAACGATGCCAATGTTGTTGCCAAATTCTTGCACAAACACATCTTTACACGATTTGGTGTTCCTAGAGTGATTATTCATGATGAGGGTGCCCATTATAAATGTAATCTAATCTATAACTCTTTGTGCAGATATGGAATTCAACAGAGGATTGCCATGGCATACCATCCACAAACAAATAGGCAAGCTGAGATTTCAAACAAAGAGATCAAGAGTATCATTGAAAAGACTGTGAATCCATCAAGGAAGGACTGGTCCTTGAGGCTGGATGAATCCTTGTGGGCTTACAAGATAACATTTAAAACTTCATTGGGTACTTCACCATTTAGACTCGTTTTTAGAAAAGCATACCACCTACTGGTAGAGATGGAGCACCGTGCATATTAGGCTATCAAAAAGCTTGGTATGGCATGGAGAGTTGTTGGAGAAAAAAGCTACTAGACCTAAATGAGATGGAAGAATTCAGAAAACAAGCCTATGAGAATGCCAGACCCTACAAAGAAAAGGCAAAACGCTGGCATGACAGCAGGATAATGCCAAGACAATTCGAGGTAGGCCAATGTGTTCTATTATTTAACTCACAGCTAAAATTGTTTCTAGTAGGGTTCATAGAAACGAGCAACAAGATTCAAATTCTTGCATAAATCAATGGATGTCTGGAAGTAGGGTTGCAACTTGGGGTATATTTATCTCTAATTTGAAATTCTCTTTTAGTTCTCTGTTTATCTGTATAAAATTTCATTTGGTGTTGTGCTTTAATCAGATTTCCTCGTAAATGTTGTCTAGTGGGCTCTCTATTAGCGAAAATGTCATTTACTCCCTGAACCGCAGAATCTTCATACCATTGTAGGATATTTGGTTAATAGCCATATTGAGCCTTAAACAATGTAAGTCCCAATTCTGTATAGAAATTTGTGTTGTACCACCAATTAGCATGTGGCAATTAATTGGACAAAGTCTTTTGCCTTAAAAACATAGTGCTCTCAACTATTGTTCAAGGCATCGGTTCAAACGCTTCCTCTGACCATCTATTTTAGGGTTGTAGGCTGAAATAAAGTAAGGTTTGGTACCCAATTTCTTGAAAAGTTTCTTCCAATAGGTGATTTTCAACATCTTATCTCGATCTGAGATAGCAATTTTAGGACTCCCATGCAACTTAAAAATCTAATCCAAGTAGAGGTTAGCCACAACATATGTTGTAAAGGGATGTGCCAAATCCAAGAAATGTCCATATTTTGTGTATTTGTTAACTAGCACCAAGATAGAAGTGTACTTCTTGGAAAGGTGAAGTCCTTCTATAAAATCCATGGAAATGGTATCCTAAGCTAGAGTAGGAATAGGCAAAGGTTGTAGTAACCCTGGTTTAGAAATGTGTTCATCTTTAACTCTTTGGCATGTGTCACACTAAACTACATACTCATTCACAGCCTTTTTTCATCCCTGGCCAATAAAAACATATTTTTTTGTCTCTGATAAGAAGCTTGGACCCCAAAATGACAACCTAGGGAGAGTCATGAAGTTGGAATAAAAGTTGTTGCCTTAGTTCACCATTGCTACCAATATAAACCCTCTATTTGTAAATAAAGATTCCTTTAGAATAACTCCATTGATGATATGGTTGTGAACTAAGAGAAGATATAGTAATCTTCTCAATAGCAGTGGAATCATCTTTGTAGCTTTGCTCAACCTCCTTAACACAAAAAAGGAATTATAGTAGTAGCAAATAAAGCAAATAGTGATGGATCCTGTCGAGAGAGTGCATCAACAACCATATTTTGTCTACCCTTCCTATACTGAATTGTATAGTCCAGACCTAGTAACTTGCTAAGGTCCTTTTTGTACATAGTTGTTGTCAGTTTTTGTTCTAGTAGGTGCTTTAAGGCTTAATTAACAGTCTTTATAACAAAAGGACATCCTTCTAAAAAATGGCGCCATTTAATCACCACCATCAAAATTTCCAAGAATTCTCTATTATAGACAAATAAGTCTGCATGTCTAGGCCCCAATGCCTTGCTTAAAAAGGAAATAGGCCAGCCTTCTTGAGGTAAAATTGCACTATTCCTTCAAGAACTAGCATCAGTTTCTAAGTAGAATGTCTTCTAAAAATTTGGTAAGGCTAGGATTGGGGAAGAACACATGGCAGCCTTTAGTTCTTCAAAAGCTCTTTCACTATCTAGAGTCTAGTGAAAGTCATCTTACTTGAGCATAGTTGTTACTAGCCTGCTTATACTACCATAGTTTCTGATGAAACGCATGTAATAACCAGTAAGCCCAAGAATCCTCACAAAGCATTCAATATCTTAGGGATAGGCCAGTGTTGCATGGCCTCGATATTGGAACTGTCAGTGGCAACACCCCTCCCAGAGATAATATGCCCCAAGTATTCAACCTGTTACTACCCAAAAAAAGCATTTGTTTATCTTTGCAAATAGGTTGTTAGTTCTCAACCATTAAATAACTAATTCCAAATAGCGTCATTGAGTTGGTAAACCTTTATTGAAAATGTGAATATCATCAAAGAAAACCAAAACAAACATTCTTAAATAGGGAGCAAAGATAGCATTCATTTAAGTGGATGCGGCATTAGTGAGGCCAAACGGCATGACTTTGAACTCAAAGAGACCATGGTGGGTTCTAAATGTTGTTTTGTAGATGTCCTCTTTCGTTACTCTGATCTACCAATAACTAGACCTTAAGTCTAGTTTAGAAAAAAAATAGCTCTTGATAATTCATTTAACAAGTCTTCCACTACTGGAATTAGAAACTTTATCTTGATTGTCTTATCATTTAATTGTTTGAAATGCATACAAAGTCTCTAAAACCCACCCTTTTTATATACTATCAAGCAAGGTGATGCAAAACGACTCTTGTTGGTCCTAATTATAGAGGCAGCTAACATATCAAACATCTATTTTTCAATCTCAGTCTTTCGATGACGAAGAAATCTATATGGTCTCAAGCTTATGGGCTGAGTATCATCTTTGAAATCAACAGAATGATCTAGAAATATTTTAGGGACATTCCTTGATGGGTACTGAACACATCTTGAAACTTGTCCAACATTGGTTTCATTTTATGAGCTGAGTATCACCTTTCCCTCACTCTAAAACTCAGAGTCCTCAAGTTGAAGTCCATGCAGGTAGGGCTATACTTTCTCATCCAGTCCACCCTACCATTAGGGGTGTTAAAATATATCCTATTTGATCCAATTACCCATTGATCTAATCCGAAAATTCAAATATCTGGTACGATATTTATTTTTGGTTGGATATCCGATCTGATTTTAAACGTTCTGGATCAGATACAAATTGCAATATTTCAAGTTTGGAATTATCCGTAAATCCAAAATTTCTTGAATATTAATTTTGTTACATTTAACTATTTGATGCTTATTATATCTGAAAATTTAAAAAAAATCAAAATTTTTATAGATGTGAATCTTGTTATATTTAGAAATTTGATGTTTCTTATATTTGAAATTCTGAAATTTTCATAAATACAACCTTAAAATTTGAAAAAAATAGTTAAATCAAATTAAATTTTCAGATATTCGAATATCTAATATCTAGATATCTGATTTTTTCCAGATTTGATACGGATCACTATATCGTCTGTAACACCCTAAAATTGGCCTAGAAAAGTTACCACAACCTAAACTATAGGCTAATTGAATACACGAGCTAATCAATTTAAAGAAGAAAGAACATTGGCCATCCTTAAGATCAAATAAGTGAAATTAGAACCAAATTGAATTGAAATTAAAACTAGAAGGCATTAATGGAAGGATGGAAATGTGAACATGCAAAGCTATAAAGATTGCATGTAAAATTAAATTAAATCAAAGGTCTTGACACATGTTTTCAATTGATGAGAACATGTGCCTTGTGAGTAGATGACTCACGGCTAGGAGGAAAGATGAAAAGAAAATTGTATCATCCTCTTCCTCCCATTATCCTCCATAGCCGATTGTTGAGAGAGAAAGGGGAAAGAAAAAGCTTCATGAATCACCTTCAATTTATGCTTCTTGATTTAGCTTGATCAAATTTGCTTGGAGAAGGTATAATGCTTGATTTCAACTTGTTTAGAATGCTTGAATCATGAAATCATGATGTTCTTGTTGCCTAGATTTATTAGGATTATTGTTATGTATGTTAGGATCATGCTAGCTTCTAATTGAACTTGAAATTTTGAATGCTAGTAGCCAATTTGATAAAGACAATGTATATGGTTGAAAACAAGTTGAATTGGGTCTATTTTGATAGTAAAAATGTTTAAGCATGCTAATTGAATGTAAAACCCTGTTTTGATCATGTTGGTAGATGAATTGAGGATTGAATAGACTAAGTAAGTTTCTGGAAAATGAATGCACCTAATTGGATTAGTTAAAACTAGGTAATAGACTGCTCAAATGATGAATTGGATGTATAATGTTATCAAATAGATCAAATTGGATTTAACATGATAATGCCGTATTTTATGAACATTTCTAATTGAATTAGACTGACCTAGACATGAAAATGAATTGAATTACAATGATATAACCTTGTTAAAATGAGTTATGAAACTAGAAACTCAACCTAGTGTAATCTGCATAGAATGCTCTATTATGGGTAGTAACTTTGAAAAATCACCATAAATTGTATAAAAGGAATTTAAGGCTGTAATTTTTATGGACAACACCTTGATATGTCTAAATTCATTATGAGAAAACAAAATTGAACTCTGAATTGTAGAATGAATTGTAGAGAAGAATCACTAAGGACAGTGCAAACTGTCCCGTGTTGTAAGTTACCCTGCCTTTAAGTTAAAAACTGTATTAATTGGAAAAGAAATAAAATGCAAGGCTTCTATGTTTGAAATAAAATTACGTTATCTTTCCAACGGTGTAAACCATTTGAAATTACGACGTATGGAATGAAAGTTATGCATGCTTAAGTGAACATACTACATGCTACCTAGTAACAACAGTTTAGGAAATTGTACACTATTTTGTGGCAATTTGTAAATTGTTTTGTAAACAGTTTTAGGACATTGATTGTGCACTAGTTTACATGAATTAGAGTATAGATAAGTATATTTATGTATAGTAAAGAATGTATATTAACATGTTGCCAGATTTGTATATGTTGTATACTTGTAACCTTGCCTTGATTGAATGACATTCTGAACTTGTTTTGATATGTGTTTATTTGTAATGTGTTAGAACCAGGAGTGAACTTGGTGGATGAGGAAAAAGTGGAACATCCTAAAGCCAAGAACAAATGAGTGTGGATCCAAGACTAGCTAAGCTTGGAGTATTGTGAGTATAGTTATTTCTAGGGTTAGGACTAGGTCCTAACCAATGCTTGCATGTCTACATTCTTGTAATGTTAAATGAACCTAATATGGACTTGGCTTAATAAGGGAAGAATGATTAAAGTGATGCATGAAACTTTATCACATCCTTGAATACATGTTCAATTCAAATGTTTAAGCATGTTTAAGTGGTAATTTGGTGCTTGTATGTGTCACGAGGCATGTGACAAATGCTTGAAGATCTTGCTTGTAATGTTATTCCACTTGATGAAATGAACATATGAGAATTACATGATATGTGAGCTATGGCTCAATTGCCCTAAGGGCCTAGCATGAAATGAGCTTGCTACTTGACATGATCTTGAACTTGATATACTTGAATAAATGGCTTAAATCGAACAACCTTGGTAGCTAGTTGGACTAGGTAGAAGGGCATGCCTTAGATTCTAGAGCTCTTTGTGTTAGGGTAGACTACAGTCTAGGGCTAAGGCCCCTATTTGTCGACAGACTGAGGGTACGTATGTGGTCTTTGGTGATAGTAGGAGGGTTCACCAGCACTACGATGCATCTTGTGGCAACAGTTGGTTGGAGACTCGATTACCTATACAAACTAAGTACCAAGGGGGTTGTTTAATTGATAACAAATGAAATAACAATCCTATATTACATGATAATTGTCTTGAATGTTATATAATGAATGTTACTTGACATGAAAGCTTGAATAGTATGTTACTTGACATGAAAGTCATGAATTGTATGTTACTTGTCATGTAAGCATGACTTACTTGATTACTTATTTTGTAAGCATGATGTGTTTGATTCTTGATATGAAAACATGAAGTATGATTTCTTGTTTCTTGTATCCTATACTAGCCGAAAGCTTTAATCCTTAGCTAGGATTACTCTAATGCTTGAAATACTTAGCTAGGATCATTCTAATGCTTGAAATCCTTAACTAGGATCATTCTTGTTAAATTCACACTTAATTGGATATAACAAATGGTTAGAACTAGTTACTACCTCACTAAGTACATTCTTGTACATATCACTCTTGTTTCATTCTTCCCAGCTACAAGATAAATGTTTTGAGTGTTGCTTGATCTTGAAGCCTGATTTCTTGAGCTGGAAGCAAGTCACACAAAATTTGCCTAAGTATGGTTTCATACTTGTTCATGCATTTTGGGAATCATTGAACTTGTATATATATGTGTTCTTGAATGGGGCTACTATGTCATAAACTTGGTTGACTATGTGAACAAGTATGTAATGAACTTAAATTTCACATAATGGAATGATGTTTGTTGTGCATATCATTACACAGATGAAATGATCAAGTATTTGATCTAGTTTACAATGAAACTTTCGAATGTCTTGCTTGAATTGAAAATAGAATGAGATGAACCATGTTGCCTGACTTACCATTCGAATTCCTTGTATAATGTTATGGTCTTGTATGAATGTATCTTGATGTAGGTGTTGATTTGTGTTAGTATGATGATTTTTGAATGAATAGGCATAGTGTATGACTTGAATGGAAACTAGTTACATGCAAATTGAATGTTCAAAGAATCATGTTAGTAATTTAGGCACGAGATGTTACATGTATACATCTTGGAGCAATGAAATGAAAGGAAGCATGTTGTACCCTTAGATCATTCGAACGAGGCAAGATATTATGGAATGAATATGCAAAGTGAATCATGAAAGTAGTAACTTATATTGTAAGAATGACAGCAAAAATTTTAATGGTCTATTCGATTTCCTATGATGACTTGAAATCAAATGTGAGTTTGCTTCATGATAAGTAATGAATGCTTGGTTGCTTTCTAGTTAAGTAACTCATCTAACAGGGATGAGTTATCAAATCTTGTCTTGCCTTGATCCTTGCCTTGTTTATTCTTGTATTTCTTGCTTGTAATGTTCATGTCCTTCCTTGGTAACGCTCCCGAGCCAATTTGCTAATAGCCCAGGGTAGGGGGTCTAACATCGTCGATTCGAAAAACCAGATCGAATCCAATCCGATATCCAAAAATGAACACCCCTACCTAGCATCATGTCACTGCCTCTCATGCACAATACTCTAAAGTCATGTTCAAACTAGTAGCCTTGCATCTTCCACTTAAGTTTTTTACCCTTGGTATTGTTGTATAGTTTTTCGCCATCAGCTACTATTATGACCAATGGATTTGTAGGTGTTACCTCCATCCTTTATTTGGCCTAACCTGGATTAATGAAGCTATATGTACTACCACTATCAACAAAAATGCTCAAGGGTCTCCCCTTTACGGTACCTTATATTCTCAAAGTACTATGGCCCACACTGCTAGTTAAGGCATTAATGAAATTTCTAATTCCTCTTCCACTACCTTTTTCATACTCCCTCCAGTTTCTTCACACTCCTCAGTCTCCTCTTTCATTACCATTTGTTCTTCTTCCTCTATAAAGTTTAGTTGTTTAAGTTTACATTGGTGACCAGGCGTAAACTTTTCTCCAAATTTGAAGCATAGGTAATGGGTCATTCTATACTCCAATAAGGGTCTCCCCTCTTCCAATAAGGATTATCTAATGGGATTAGGATTCTAGGAATTTTTGGGAGTGTTTTGGGTAGTGTATGTGTAAGGTTTTGGCTTGAGCCTATTGGTTTAAATCTCCAAGGCTAGGTTATGTAGCTTGGCTAACCTACAGGCTTCATCTAAGGTCACTAGTCTATTGATTTTCACCTTGTGGCTGAGTTCTTCTTTCAACCTACTGAGAATACTAGCTACAAAGTAGCTTTCCTCCTAATATGGATTCTGTTGCATCATATAGGGTTTGAGTTCTTCAAATTTATCTTGATAGTACTCTACTCATCATTTCTAAATCAGTTTATTGAACTACTCAATTACATCCATATAAGTCTTATCACTGAACCTATGGTACACATCAACATCGAATTCTGGCTAATTAATCCTATGCTTTTGCAGAATTTACCCATCAAACCAAGTCTTAACCCTTCCTTCTAGATGCATAACAACCAAGTCCATATTTTGTTATTCAGCAATATCTAGTAAAGTGAAGTACTTTTGACACCTTTTAATCAATCCCTTAGGTTTGGTTCCTTCAAACATGTATAACTCTATTTTTGGTCTAAAGTTACTTCCTCAATTACTATAGCCATGTTTAAGGATATTGGTTGTTTCAACAACATTGTTTTCTTCCTTAACAGTTTCACCAACCTTAATTTTTAGTTTTTGTTGGGCTAAAGGAGTTGACACAGGTTTAGTAGCTAACAATCCTGGTTCCTCAAGCTGAAAGTCGTACCTTTCATTATCATAGAGAATGATCACAAGGTAGGAATCTTACTTTCATTCCCTATTTGTAGCTTGCCTGTTGTAACCCCCTCGACCCATCCAAGTAATTCAAAAACAAGTTCATAAAATCAATTTTTCTGAAACACGACCGGGGGAGAAATCCCTTTATACTTACTTCATATCTTAAACCAGCGTTTCAAGCCTAATTTGAACTTCCAAAATAACCTTTAAACCATTTCAAAGCTGATATTCACCGATACGAATCACTCCTCCAAAGCTTCCGAAATAGCGTGACAAGCTTGAGGATCAACCTCCCATTATTTTACCATACAAAGACAAATGATTCAATGCATCAAAATGCATTCATAAACCCAGCAACATCAATTCACAACAATCCACTTCAAACTCTAGTCGAAATCTCTCAAAAATAATAGAAATCAACATCAAACATCTTCCAAACTTAACCCAACCAAAACCTAAAGGTTTAATCCATCAATTATCTTCAATTCACATCCAAAAACAACCTAACATTAGCCTTATACTTCCAGCAAACATTAAACCTCTGCAACTTCTCATAAACACGAAACTAACAACCTAGAAAATTATAGATTCATCTACCTTTGGGATTCCAATGTCAAATCCATCTTATTAACATTATAAAACATCAAAATCATGATTAAAATCAATCAAGAACTCAGCAAAATAAATCCAATTCAAAAACCATGTAATATCACCAATTAAACATTGATTTAACCAATTTCCATAATCATGTCATTAAAACTCAATAGAAAACATTTATAAATGATCAATAACTTGTGAATTTCAGTAAAGAACCATACATTAGAGGAGAAGGACGAAGCTCGCCTCTAATGTTGACTTTACCCTTACTTGGATTGATTACATGAGAAAATAAGATTAAAACAACAACGTTTTGATAGAAACCGATTAAGAACACATTTGAAACCAAAAGATTGATGAAATCAAGTAGTTACCTGAAGATTTTGAAGAAGAAAAGAGTGTTTGGCTGAAGAGAACTTGAGATAAAATATTTTAGAGAAAAGGTAGTTACGTAAAATTTGCTTCGGAATTAATTATAAAATTAATTCCTCATATCTATTTATATTTTTCCCAAAACTTTTTAAAATAGCCAATTAAGGAGAAAAATCTGATAGTAGACTTTGGCCAAATAGCTCCTTAAAGATTCAAAGTTTTGACCCTTTTACAAAGCAGTCACTAAAAACAGTTTTACATTCTTTACATTTTAGTCACTAGCCAAAATGTCAACTTTCCAAATTTCGTTTTTCAAAATTGAGTTTACCAAAAACATCCATATATTAAATAATGATTTTTAGATATTTTCCCAAATATTTTCTCACACAAAATGTTTAATCCTATTTTAATCCCGAAACTAACTCGAATCTCTAATCCCAGCCTACCAGACCGTCTTAATCATCCCAAAAACCCCTAGACCCAAAACTGAGGCATTACAACTCCCCCCACTCAGTAAATTTTTTCCTTGAAATTTTACCTGAAGAAAACAAATGCTGAAATTGCTTCAACATGTTCGCTTTGCTCTCCCACGTTGCCTCTTCAACTCTGCGATGTCATAACAAAACCTTCACAAGCTCAACCGTCTTGCCACGAAGAACTTTACTACTAGAGTCAAGGATCTCTACAAGTTCCTCATCATAAGACAAATCCAGTTGTAACTCAATATCCTCCACCAGCATTACATGGGATGGATTAGATCGATACCTCTGCAACATCGATACATGAAACACATCATGAATCTTCTCCAACTCAGGAGGCAACCATAAATGATAAGCCAGGGACCTACACGCTCCACAACCTCAGACAGTTCAATGAACCTCGGACTAAGCTTACCCTTACGTCTGATCTGCATCACCTTCTTCCAAGGTGACACCTTCAAGAACACACGATCACAAACAACATACTCAATCTCCGTAGCTTCAAATTCGTGTAGGATTTCTTGTGATCTGAAGCCGTTTTTAAGCAATCACAAACAGGCTTCACTTTTCCATTCGTATCTTCCAACACATCTGGCATACAAACATGCCTTTCTTCAGCCTCAGCCCAACACAAAGGCATACAAAACCTCATACAAGGCTTTATAGGGTGCCATTTGTATACTAGCCTAATAACTATTGTTATAAGCAAACTCCACCAAAGGCAAATGCCTCTCCTAGGTTCCTTGGAACTCAATGATACAACACCTCAACATATCCTCAAAAAACTTGGATCACACGCTCCGATTGACCATCCGTCTGAGGATGATATGAAGTACTAAAATTCAACCATGTACCCAAAGCCCGATGTAAACACTCCCAAAGCCTCATTGTAAACCGTAGATCCCTATCCAAGACTACGAACTTAGGCACCCCGTGAAAATGCACAATCTCAACAATATACAACTCTACCAACTTATCCAAGGTATACGTGGTATGTACAGTGTAACGCCCCGATTTTGGGCCTAGGAGTTTGCTAGGTTGATTAAACGGACTGGTAGACCGAGATTAGAGATTGGAATCGAATTTTGGATAAAAATTAGAATAAATATTTTTAAGTAATATAAAATATGGGAAAATATCCTAAAATTATTATTTTATATATGGAAATATTTGGTGAAATCAATTTTTGAAAATGGGTTATGGACATTTGACATTTTAGGTTAGTGACCAAAATGTAAAGAATGAAAACTATTTTTAGTGACTATTTTGAAAAAGGATCAGATCTTAGAATCTCTAAGGAGCCAGTTTAAAAAATGTTTTTATCATATTTTCCTCTCAATTAGGATTGATTTTAAAGATTTTTAATTAAAAAATTAAAAGGGGATTTAATAAGAGAAGGTAGTTATTTCCTTAAACCATTTTAACGTAACTTTTGCTCTCAAACTTTTCCCTCAAAATCTCTTAAGCCAAACACTCTATTTTTCATCAAATATTTCAGGTAATGATCTTGATCTCTTAAACTTTTGATTTCCAATGAATTCTTCAATCTTGTTTTCCAAAATCTCATTGTTTCTCCTTTGTTTTTCAAGAGTAAAACATCCAATTGAGAGGAAATTCACTCATTGGAGGTCAGGTTCATTCTTCTCCTCTAATGAAAGGTTATTTTCTGAAATTCCCAAGTATTTTATCCTTATTTAATGTTTTCTAATGAGTTTTGATGATTTTATCCTTATTTAATGTTTTCTAATGAGTTTTTTGCTAAGTTCTTGATTGGTTTTAATTATTATTTTGATGTTTGATAATGTTAATAAGTTAGTTTTAACATTGGAATCCCAAAACTAGATGAATCTCTAATTTCTTGGTTGTTAGTTATGTGTTCTTTAGGAGTTGTGGGAGGGTTATGGATGTTCGAGGTATAAGGGTGTTATTAGGTTATTTTTGGATGTTAATTGATGGTAATTGATGGATTAAATAGTAGCTTTTGGTTGGGTTAAGTTTGGAAGGTGTTTGATGTTGTTTTCGATAGTTTTGACTAGTTTTTCGAAGGAGAATGTTGAGATTGCTTGGGATCTTTGTTTAGAAAGGATTTGAATGCATAATGATGCATTTCCCCACTATTTTTATGTGGTTAAAATCAGGGTACGATCAAGGCAGGTTTGCCTAGTGGTGTATGTTGCTTATCAGAGCCCCAATTCATGTTGGCAAGCGAGGCGAGGCGAATCAGTGAGTGTTTAAAAGCTTTAAAGCTCTTTTAAAGGTTTGGTCGGTGGATCATAGGGGTTTAGTTATTGCCTAACAAGCTTAACTAAGCTCAAACATAAGTTTTTCTTAGCTTTCTTGAATATCGGCTTGAAATGAACTTGAGGATTTCATGTTGGTTTAAACATGGTTTGATTTATATGTTGTTTTAAACATGAAATGATTTACTTACTGTAAATGCACTATTTTGGATTAATATGCAATGCTTAAGCAAAGTAATGAATGCCTTTGAGCATTGAGATTTGTTCCTTGAAAGGAATGTGTCGTTGCCTTTGGCAATGTGGTTTTGCATATGAAACGGTTTTGAGGAATGCATTGGAAAATAGTATGTAAATGTATTTGAAAATGATATATTGGCTATGCGACTTATTGTGAAAGTGTCGGATATAGTTGGCTAGCCAATGGATTAAAGTGCACTATAATATATAAAATCGATCGTGCCATAGTCCTTGAGGAAATGCGGTTTAACTAGGCTACTCAGACTATTGGGTTATCACTTGGGTATGCAGTTTAACTAGGCAGTCCATTGCGATGGTATCTTGCGGTTTAACTAGGCAAGGAATGAGATTTGATGGAGGTGAGCCCATCATGAAAAATCCATGTATCCAAACATATATGGATAGAGGTGAGTCTATCCGGGGTCACTATAAATGCACATATATGAGAATATATGTGAATCATTGAGATAAACGATGTCTATATATGTTTTGACGCATATGGTTATTCTGCATGATTTGTTGTGGAAACAAATGACATAATGCTTGGGTAGTAAATAATGTTTTGAAAACAATATGTGTTATTGTTTCCAAATGGATTTTTAATCAAATGTTAAGTGCTTGGAAAGTAAGCATGTTTTGGTTTAAATGTCATGATAATGTTTTGAAAGTGGTTTTAAATGATGAACTCTTTGGGAGTTGGAAACTGGTTTTAATTGCATTGATCGTGTTGTGTTTTGAGCATTCCTCTCTAAGCCTTGTGTGTTTAAGCTCTCTTTGTCCATCAATGCAGGGAAGTAAGCGTTGGAGGCAATGAGCAAGCAAGTGAAGATCCAAGACTTGTTAATTCAAAAGTATGACTCTTCGAACTAGACTTGTAGTAATAAAGGCAATGGGGTATGATTAGAGAGGGTTTTTGCTAAATTCCCTGTTTGGGGAAGTTTGTATTACTAATTTGGGGTCGTAATTGGCCTATATGTTTGGTTGTTGCTTTGGATTTATGTTTCGAATGGTGGTTGGTTGTTTTATAGGAAGCATGCCTCTAGAATCATGTGGACCCATGTTGCCATGTTTTGTTCATGTATCTTTGATGTTCCGGCATGGAATGATCCCTAGAATAGTTGTGTTTGTGATTATGAATGTTTGGGACATGTTTGAATCCATAAATGTATGCTAAATCAGTAAAATTTGACATTTTAGGTCGGGGCGTATCGATACTCAAAGAGGTTTATCGATACGGGTAAATGAATTTTTAGCCTGTGTATCAGTACGGGTAGAAGTGTATCAATACGGTTTTGAGCTACTGAATTCTTAGAAAATGATTTGTAACCCACGTATCGGTACACCTATAGACTGTATCGATACGGCCCCGCGTATTTGTACACTTTGAGACCGTATATATACTCATGGTTGTTATGTTAGTTGTACTTGATATTAAAAGTTTTAGATTCTTCCATTTTGGTCTCTAATTGTTATACATGAAATTAAATGAGTTCGAATGGTTGTTTTAAGCTGAAATTTGACATGTGAGCATGAAATCTGACTAAGGATTGGTAACTTCAAAATGGATTAAGTCCATGTAGTTTTCTAGAATTGCAATTTGGTCCCTAAATTGCAATTCTGTGCAATTAGATTTCAATTTGATGCTCGATTGAGTTGAGTTTTCACCCGCTACTAGTATGCACACTATAGGTTATAATGTTGCATCTAGATAAGTTAAAAGGAAAATGGACAGAATTTGAGTTAAATCTATATGGGTTTGTTTCAGCAAACCCTATGTAGCTCGTTTTGTTTGGTCTAGCGACTAGGTCGTGTCTAGGGGGTTAAACACAAGCACAAAATATACACACTTCGTAAAACGATCAACAATCAACCAAATGGAATCCTTTTTAGCGGGTATCAATTGCAACCCAGACACAAAATCCATGGTGATTCTCTCCCACTCCTATTTCGGTATCCTCAATGGTTGTAACAACCCAGAAGGAAACTAATGCTCAGACTTAACATGCTGACAAACCATATATTTAGCAACAAAATCAGCCACATCTTTCTTCAAACCAACCCAAAAATATTGTTCCCTCAACCCTCGACACATCTTAGTACTACCAGGATGCATAGAAAAAGTCTTAGGATGCGTTTCGATTAAAATGGTACGCCTCAACTCATCATTATTCGACACTACCATCCCATCCTTGAAACACTACAGCCCATCATCATTAAAGTGAAAATCCATCAGATTTCCATCATGATATCCTTAACATGCGGTACCAACATATCATCATAAGGTTGCTTTTCTTAATCAACTCTGACAAAGATGGCTTTACTTGCAACTCGGGTAACAAGCCACCATCTCGCGCCACACTTAACCATGCAAAATTGCCCTCAACTCCACTGCAACTTTCCTACTCAAATCATCAGCTACAATATTAGCCTTTCTTGGATGATACACAATCGTCAAATCATAATCCTTAAGCAACTCCATCCATATCCGTTGCCTAAGATTCAAATTATTTTGAGTCATCAAATACTTCAAACTCTTGTGATCCTTATACACAACAAACTTCTCTCCCTATAGATAATGCCTCCAAATCTTCAATGCAAACACAACCGTGGCAAGCTCAAGATCATGCGTAGGATAATTGTGCTTGTGGACTTTTAATTGTCCAAATGCATAAGCCGAAACTTTGCTAACGACTCAACAATCTTATAAGATTCCTCAACGAACCTCAACATTAACCAACTGCATCTAGAAAACCCACGTACTCCTAAAACCAACCTCGGTTGTTTCAAAAATAACACAAATCAAACTTCCAAGAATCAATCTTTAACACCATCTACAACCCTTGAGAACTCCAAAGAACCTCATCACTAAAGCTACTTACATAAACTACCTTGCTTAAGCCATAACACCATCGGCCTCCGAACAGTCATCCGTAAATGTGAACATATGTACGCATGATTACTTATATGCCCCCATAAATGTTTGTATATGTATGCAAAACCTCTAATGTCATGCCCAAATGTATGCATGTACAAACATATTTAAATTTATACATATAAGCGTTTATGCACTATGCATGTTTAACTGTTCACATATACTAATAACATTCTCGGAACCAAAATTCCTTCGACCGACACAACATGCTTGTAACACCCCATTCCCGATCTAGTAGGGGATCAGGTCAAAAAGCATTACAGGAAAACAATACGGTGGATGGTGTAATAAGTCATTCAAAAACCAATGTGAGACTATGCAATACAATATTATATCGATATACAGAACCATAATTCAATTCAAAACTTATATTAATCAATTTTAGGGCTAATTTTACACCTTTATAAACATTAGGGACTAATTTGTAAATTGAATATTTTAGAGGTCATTTTTCGAAAATAATCTTACTAAACTGAAATTCAATCTATATTTAATGATCGTAGGAACTTTCAAAATAATCTGAGTCCAATTACTTCTTCAATTTAACTATACAATGTTCAGTGACAAATATGCAATGTTCCAAACTTATTCCAATTAACTTCTAACAGATTTACTTGTACCGATATAGGTACTCGAGATGCCGTACCTATACACTCGTGTCAGGACCGTTAAAATAGTTAAACATCAATAAGCTCGTACTGATACAATGCTTGTCCGTATTGGTACGTGAAGCATGGTTTACAATTTATCGAATTCCAATGTTCATTACCCATATTAGTACATTTGGGAACTGTATCGGTATATGTTGACCAAGTTGACCTGTATCGATACGTCCCTAAATTGTACCGATGTAATTAATTTCCTAATTCTAGTGGTGACTTTTTGTATCGATACGCCCCTAGACGTATCAGTACACCTTGTTGACTGATGTTGACCATGTCCAAATATGCACACCTATATCGATACACCATTATCCGTATCGATACGTCCTGCACTACAATGATAGATTTTATATGGTTTTTACTCAATTTGACCTAGTAAACAATGTCCAAATCCAATGAAATTTTACCAGCAAGTTTATAACACCATGGTCTACTAGCATACAAAATTTTATAGTCATTCGAATCCATTTACTATGTTTTCACCTTTCTAGGCCAAGTATGCAATTTTTGGTCACTTCTAAACCATTAAAAAAAGGTCATTTAGGGCGTAGGACACCGTGCAACCCAAATTACGAGCATCGAAGCACTTAATCTGCCTAAGAATCCTCTAAGTGCTTGCGAACCACTCCTCTGATGCTTCTGGAGACAAACCTCTAAACTCAGTACAACCAAGCTAAGCAAATGCTCCAACGGAAGTCCAGGAATAATAGGTGCAGGTGCTGGTGCAACCACATGTATACCAGCCATAGCGGCCTGAAATGCTCCAGCCATCGCCTGAATCAGAGGTGTCATATCACCCCACACTGGCCCAGTTGGCGCATGTGTTGCTCTACATTTCCAAGTGGATTCAGCAGAGGGGGTGGCAACCCTCCTGGAGGTATAGCATCCTCCTGACTTCCCTGCCCAATGGCAGTAGAAATCGTGCTAGATCGCAACTCTCTCCTCGGTCCCATTTCCAAAATAGTATGAATCTATGACATGATTATGCAACAATAAAAACAATTAAGAAAAATATTTAAAGATTCAAGAACTTGAGAATTTCAATAAAGAACCTTATATTAGAGGAGAGAAACGAAATTCACCTCTAATGGATGACTTCCCTCTTAATTGGAATGTTTTGATTCAAATCTTCAAGAAATCAAGTAACATTTGAAGTAGAAATCCAAGATTAAATGAGAAAATCAAAAATGAAATCAAATAGTTGATTCCCAATCATTTTTGAGTGAAAGAGATAGTTTGACTGATAAGAAAGTAGAGAAAAAAGTTTCTTACAAAAGAAAATGATTTAAGGCTTAAAACTCATTTTAATTAAATCCTTTTTATTTTTATTTTTATTTAATAAACCATTTAAAAATCATTTAAAATAGCCCAAATTAAAGGAAAATCTGATTAAAAACATCGGTATGTTAGCTCCTTAAAGATTCTAAGTTATGACTCTTTTACATTTTAGTCACCAAAATAGTTTTGAAAACTTACATTTTAGTCACTAGCTCAAAATGTCACTTAATCCTAATTTTTTTTCCAAATTGAGTTTACCAAAACCCTCGATATACTATTATAATATTTTAAACCATTTTCCATATTTATTTTGACGAAAAATCCATTTAAATTGAATTAATTCCTGAAACCAGTCTTAACCGCCTAATCCGGTTTGCCCAACCATCTAGTCTACCCAGCTAACTCCTAGGACCAAATTCAGGGTGTTACACTCTCCCCCACTTAAGAAATTTCATCCTCGAAATTTATCTAGCAGAGAAAAGATAAGAAAATTGCCTCTTCATGTCCTCATTTCTTTCCCACGTGGCTTCATCAACACCTTGGTGTCGCCACAACACCTTAACCAATTCAATGGTCTTACCACAAAGAACCTTGCTGCTAGTATCTGAGATTATCACCAGTTCCTCATTATAGGTCAAATCCGGATTCAACTTGATCTCCTCTATAGGCAACACATGTGATGGATCCAATCTATATCTCTAAATCATCGATACATGAAAAACGTCATGTACTTTCTTCAACTCTAGAGGTAACCTCAATCTATGAGAAACTGGGCCAACACGTTCCAACAATTCATAGGGTCCAATGAACCTCGGGCTCAACTTGCCCTTCCGCCAAAATCTCATCACCTTTTTCAAAAGTGATACCTTTAGAAACACTTTGTCACCAATCGCGTATTCCACTTCGTTATGCCTCAAACCCGCATAGGATTTATGTCGATCTGAAGATGCTTTCAACTATTCACTAATAAGCTCTACTTTTTCATTGGTGCTTTTCAACACATCTGGCATGGAAATATACTTTTCCCCTGTCTTAGCCCAACAAAGAGGTGTACGACACTTTCTTACATACAAAGCTTCATACGGTGCCATTTGAATACTTGCTTGATAACTATTATTATAAGAAAACTCCACCAATGGAAATTGCTTCTCCCACAATTCTTGAAAACCAATGATACAACACCGCAACATATCCTCCTACACTTGGATAACGCGTTCAGACTAACCATTCGTTTGAGGATGATACGAAGTACTAAAGTTCAACTGTATACCCAAGGCTCGGTGCAAACAGTCCCAAAACCTTGTTGTAAAACGTGGATCCCTATCTGATACAATAGACTTAGGCACCCCATGAAACCTTAGAATGTATGCAATATACAAATCCACTAGCTTATCTAGCGTATACGTCGTATGCACAACTAGGAAATGTGCACACTTCCTAAAACGATCCACAATTACCCAAATAGAATTCTTGTTTGATGGTGTCAAAGGAAACATTGACACAAAATCCATGGAAATTTTTTCCCACTTCTATTATGGTATCCTCAACGGTTGCAATAACCATAAAGGAAATTGATGCTCAGCCTTAACACGCTGACACACCATGCACTTAGCAACAAAATCTACTACATCTTTTTTCAAACCAAGCCAAAAGTATTCTTTCTTCAAATCCCGATACATCTTTGTACTACCTGGATGCATGGAAAAAGCACTAGAATGAGCTTCAGTCAAAATAGTGTGCCTCAACTCATCATCCTCTAGAACAACTATTCGACCCTTAAAGAACAAAACACCCTCATCACTAAAACTAAAATTTGTTGGATTACCCTCCGCTATGTCCTCAACATATGATACCGACAAATCATCATACAATTGCTTCTCCTTATTTATTTGCACTAACGATGGCTTAACTTGCACCTCGGTTAACAAACCTCGGTCTCTAAAACCCTCAATTGCGTAAACATGGCCCTCAACTCCACCCCAACTTTCCTACTCAAGGCATTGGCCACAACATTAGCCTTTCATGGATGATACTCAATCATCAAATCGTAATCCTTAACCAACTTAAACCATCTACGTTGCCTAAGATTCAACTCCTTCTATGACATCAGATATTTCAAGCTCTTATGATTCGTGTACACAACACACTTTTCACCATAAAGGTAATGCCTCCAAATATTCAATGCAAAAACCACCGCAGCAAGCTCAATATAATGCGTCAGGTAATTGCACTTGTGCACCTTCAACTACTAGATGCATAAGCCATAACTCTCCCATCTTGTATCAACAGGCACCCTAAACCAGCATAAGACGCATCACTATAGATCACAAACTCTTTCCCCGATTCAAGTTGAATCAAGATTGGAGCTTGCGTCAGTGGTTCCTTCAACTTCTCAAAAGCTTATTGTCTAGCTTTCGTCCACTCAAAGCGAACATCCTTTTGCAACAATTTCGTCAAAGGAGTATCAATCTTTGAGAAACTATCCATAAAGCGACGATAATAACCTGCCAAACCCAAGAAACTACAAACCTATATCATCGACTTAGGTTGTTTCCATTTCACAACCGCTTCAATCTTCTGCGAATCCACACGAATACCCTCGGCCGAAACAACATGACAAAGAAAGACTACGTCCTTAATCCAAAACTCGCATTTGCTCAATTTAGCAAAAAGCTAATTATCCAACAAGATTTGCAACATAATTAGCAAATGCCTATCATGATCTTCCTCGGTACGTGAGTACACAAGGATATCATCAATAAACACTGCCACAAATTGATCCAAGAACTTATGAAACATTCGATTCATCATGTCCATAAAAGTTGAGGGTGCATTCCTCAACCCAAATGGCATCACCAAGAATTCATAATACCCATAGCATGTACAAAATGATGTATTTATCCTTCACCTTCAACTGATAGTATCCCGATCTCAAATCAATCTTAGAAAACACCGTAGCACCCCCAAACTGGTAGAACAATTCGTCAATCTGGAACAAAGGATACTTGTTCTTTGTCGTCAACTTGTTTAGCTGCCGATAATCTACGCACACTCTCATAGTGCCATCCTTCATTTTCACAAACAACATTGGAGCTCCCTAAGGTGAAACACTAGGTCGGATAAAACCACGATCCAACAACTCTTGAAGCTGTGTCTTTAACTCCTTTAACTCTCCTGGGCCGATACGATACAGAGTAATCAACACCAGAGCCGTATCAGCATATGTTTCGATACAAAGCTCTACGTCCCTATCCGGCAGCAAACTAGGCAACTCCTCTAGAAACACCCCCGGGAAATCATAAATGGTACGGATATCCTGAGGACATACTTCTTTCATGTTTGGATTCATAACATAAGCAAGGTATGCTTAGTTTCTACTTTGGAAAAGTTGAGAACAAATGCAAGGATAAGTCTCGGTGGCGTACTATATTCATAATGTGAATTCCTTAAAGGCTTTTTAATCCCTATTTGATAACAGAATAGCAGGCCAACCTTTCCTCTCTAAAGAGGAAAGTTTATGTTAATGTTTTACACCTTTACTTGCTTTTGTTATCTCAAGGCAATAATAATAACTTTTAACATCATCTTTCCCTCTTTCCAGAAGATCCCACGTGGAAATGAAGGAAGCTAGTAGGTGACTCACTTAGGATTTGGGGAAATTATGAGGGTAGTCCCTCTATTTCTGATACATTGCACTTTTGCCATAAAACTTTCAATTTTTATGATTTAGCCACTAAATAGATTTTCAATAAATTAAATAAGGTCTTTAAACTATGAATTGACTCAATTAGAGTCCAATATCAAGATAATTAACCTCATGATCAACGTCAATGCAATATTTCGACCTTTACGATGCAGGGTTTCTAAGCTCCGAAACCAAATTCTGACTAGACCAGATTTTGGGATGTTACATAACCAAAGTAGCTCGAAAGAACTCCCATATCACATCACTAGTTTCCATACTTGCGATCACGGTAGTCCACCAGCTATAAGCATCATCTTGCAATAGAGATACAACAAATCCTAGCTTACGGACATCATTAAACCCCATTTGCTCCAAAATCTGATCTGTACTGGTCATCCACTCCTTATGTGCCTCGGGTGCCAACCCTCTATACTTAACTCCTTCAAAGCTATGGAGGTGCTCTAACAATAGCCTCGTCTGTCTAGCAGCCGGTGCTGGCACATGCTCCAATAACAACAACTTGAAAAGATCTGGTCATTGCCTGTATCAAAGGCGCCATATCACCCAACATTGGCCCAACTGGCACAGGTGGTACTTGCTCTAGGGTGGCAAACCCTCAGGAAATATAACATTCTCCTAACTCCCTTGCCCAACGGTCGTAACATTCGTGCTAGCCCTCAATTCTCTCCCTTGTCGTAATATAATGACTACATCTAAGGCATGATAATTACACAAAAACAAAAACAACCAGGCCAGCTTCAAGCGAAGATCCAAGACTTCTATTTCAAATCAAAACATTTCAGATTGTAATATTAAGGTAATGTGTCTCACATAATATCCCCCAACATAGCATGTGACAATCAACGTACTTATAAAAATAATCACCTTGCATAGCAAAAAAAAAAAAATCAACCAATAACACCATCCTAATTATCGCAAACATGGCTTTGATACCAACAAGTGTAACCCCCTTATCCCAGTCTAGACGTAAGATAGAACCGAGCGAGTTACATTGGGTGTGTAGAAACAAACCTGTAAAGGTTTAACTCAAATTATGACCATTTTTTCTTTTATCTTATCTAGATGCAACATTATAACCTATGGTGTGCATACTACCAGCGGTGAAATCTCAACTAAATTGGGCGTCGAATCGACATCCAATTGCACGAATTTGCAATTTAAGGACCAAATTGCAAATCTAAAAAAATTGTGGGGACCTAGTTAAATCTAAAGTTACAGATCTTTAATTGGTCAGGTTTCATGCTCACTTGTCAAATTTCATCTTTAAACGATCATCCAAACTCACTTAATTGCATGCATAACAATCATGGACAAAAACGGAAGAATCTAAACCTTTAATATCAATAATAACAGACATAACGACTAGGCGTACAGATACAAGTGCCACATTGTATAGATATGCGTGGGCGTATCAGTACAACCCTTAGGCGTATCGATACGCGGGTTACAAAAAAATTTCCCATAATTCCAGTAGCTGAAAACTTTATCAATACACCTCTACCCGTACTGATACTCTAGCCAAAAATACATTTACCTGTATCGATACACCTCTACCTGTACCGATACGCCTGGACCTGAAATGTCTAGATTCGCTAGTTTTTCATACAATCAAGGATCCAAACATGCTTTATCAAACCCAAAACATATATACAACAATTTTAAAGATCAAACCATGCTAAATCATCGTAGAGACATGATCAAATCATGGCATCACACTTCAAACATAAATCTAGAGGCATGATTCCTAGAAAACATCCAACCACCGTACGAAATATAAATCCAAAACAATAAACAAACGTATAAATCCAATTACAACTCCAAAACAACATAACAAACATGATCAAACAGGGACTCCAGCAAAAACCCTAACAATTATAAAGATCAAACCATGCCTAATCTTGCATGTTTACTCAATTTCAATTCCACAAAACAGTTTTTATGTTGTGTGACTATGATCATACTTTTATCCTTCATTTCCAGCATTGTTTGCTAACAATTCAATTGGTTTAAGACCTTCTTTACATCACCTATTCATGATCATAGTCAATTCATTAATTCCATAGCTCAATTTTAAGTTCTAATCATTCAATTCTTACTTCAACAACACAATTCAATTTTCCAGCAACCTAGCTTATTTCACCATCATAAACACATGATTTCCAGCATTTAACCTAGTGTTCATTCTTCAAATTTGTATAATTCTACAACAATATAATCATCTAATCGCATATTCCATAGATAATTCCATCTAACATCATCAAAACAGTCCAATTCCACAAATATATTTGCCTAATCAATTGAACACAAGAAGAATCATCCTTACTTTGCTTCTAGCTTTAATTTCAATGAAAATTTACTACACATGCAAGCTTAATTCCTTCTCCAATGGTGTTTTCCCTAGCTTTCTTTCTCTCACTTTTCTTTCTCTCTTTTTCGGCAAACAAGGGATAATGGAGAAGATGACAACAGCAAATCCATGTTATTGGATTTGTGCATTGTCTAAAATGCCCCTTACTTAATCCTTAATATTAACTTAATCAAGGGCATTAGGGGAAACAAGGAATTTAGCATGCATTCCCCTTCTTTCTCCTTTAATTCAAATTGATCCTTTATAATTTGATCACTTATTTCATACATTCTTTCAATTAGGCCCTTAACTAATCAATTTAGCTTAATTCTATATTTAATTAAGCTATTAATTTATATAATTTGGTTCCAATACTTCTAAGCTAGGATTTTGGGTGTTACAATTCTCCCCCCTTAAATTAAATTCGTCCTCGAATTTACCTTAATCGAATAGGTAAGGATATTGCTTCCTCATGACTTATTCAGATTCCAGGTAGCTTCTTCCACCTTATGATTTCTCCATAAGATCTTAACAAGAGGAACAATCTTGTTTTGAAGCTTCCTTACTTCTCGGTCAAGAATCTAAATGGGTTCTTCTTCGTAGGACAAATCGGGATTCAATTCTACTTCTTCGGGCTCAAGAATGTGTGAAGGATTAGATCGTTACATTTTGAGCATTGAAACATGGATGACATTATGTATTCTATCGAATTCTCTAGGAAGAGCTATTTGATAGGCCAGTGGACCGATTCTTTCAAAAACATCAAATGGTCCTATGTATCGGGGACTGAGCTTCCATTTTCTTCCAAATTTTAGCACTTTCTTCCAAGGTGAGACTTTTAGGAAGACTTTGTCTCCAATAGCATACTGGATATCTCTTCTTTTCAAATCAGCATATGCTTTATGTCTATCGAAAGCTGCCTTCAATCGATCGTGAATGATCTTCATTTGTTCTTCAACTTCCCAAAGCAATTGAGGTCCCAATACTTTGTTTTCTCCCAATTCAAACCAGCATAAGAGAGTTGTACATCTTCTACCAGATAGAGCTTCAAATGGTGCCATTTGAATAGAAGATTGATAGCTATTGTTGTAGGCAAACTCTACAAGAGGTAGGGATTTCTCCCAATTCTTCCCGAAGTCAATAACCCAAGCTCGTAGCATATCTTCTAACACTTGAATGATTCTCTCATATTGGCCATTCGATTGAGGATGAAAGGTCGTACTAAGATGTACTTTAGCTCCTAGAACTTTCTGCAGAGAATTCCAAAATCGAGAAGCAAATTGAGGGTCACGATCGGAGATAATTGCTATAGGTACACCATGTAACCGAATCACTTCACGGATGTACAGCTCAACAAGGGTTTCCAAGCTCATGTTCATACGAACAGGGATGAAGTGAGTAGATTTAGGGAATCTATCAACAATCACCCAGACATCATCATTGTTTCTTGGAGTAGGAGGAAGACCAGTGACAAAGTCTATAGTAATTCGATCCCACTTCCACTAGGTAAGTTCAATAGGTTGAAGCAGTCCAGTATGGACTTGATGTTCGGTTTTGACTATTTGACATGTTAAGCACTTTGATACGAAGTCCGTGATTGCAGATTTCATGTCTGGCCACCAATATAGTGGCTTTAGGTCCTTACACATCATAACCGATCCAGGGTGGATTTAGAAAGAACTTTGATGAACTTTTTTCAACATTTCTTGTCTTAGTTCCTTATTGTTAGGAACACAAACTCTATCTTTGAAATAGAGAGTCCATTTGACTTTAGGAAGAAGTCAGCTAGACTTAGAAGTAAGATTAGATATGACCTTCTGAAGATCTGGATCAACTTGTTGGAGTTCTTTAATTTTCGAGATGAAATTGGATTGAACTTGAAGTTCAGACAAAAATTTCTGGCCCTTGGATAGTTAGAAATGGGCATTGATAGCCATAGTAGCTGCGAAAGCATTAACAAAGTCATTAGAATGATTTTCAATGGATTTCTTGGAGTGCAAGGCACTATTCGAATTGTTACCTGTATAACAAGGCATTATTTGAATTCTTTCTTACAAGCTAAGAAATATTCAAATTTAATAGTTACAAGTATTTTAGGCACAATTCTTAATCGAATGGGTTACTTGTATTTCAAGGAATGTACGAATAGTAACTTCTAGCTTAGGGAAACTCTAAATTCATTGTTTTCAAAACAAGAGAAGGCATGATTTAAATGAATTTAATTAGAACTCTAAATTTAGGAGTTACCCGAGTATGGTCTGCGACTAAAGGCATCAGCAACTATGTTTGCTTTCCCCGAATGGTAGTCGATAACCAGATCGTAATCCTTAAGTAATTCGAGCCATCTTCTTTGCCTCAGATTCAAGTCCTTCTGGTTGGGAGGTATTTGAGACTTTTGTGATTGGTAAATAGATTGCATTTCTCTTTGTATAGATAGTGTCTCCATATCTTGAGAGCAAACACGATAACTGCTAGTTCTAGATCGTGTGTTGGATAATTAGACTCGTGTGGCTTCAGTTGCCTTGAAGCGTAAGCAATTACCTTACCATCTTGCATCAGGACACAACCGAGTCCTAGATGAGAAGCATCACTGTAAACAGTGAATTCTTTTCCCGATTCTGGTTGGATGAGTACCGGGGAATGAGTCAGAGCTTGCTTAAGTTGATTAAAGCTTCGTTGTTGTCTCTCCGACCAAACGAAAGGTGTATCTTTGCGAGTAAGCTTAGTAAGACTTGCAGCAATAGAGGAAAAGCCCTTAACAAATCTTTTGTAATACCTAACTAAACCTAGAAAATTTCGGACCTCGCTTACATTCTTCCGAGGTCTTCAATTTAGAATAGACTGAATCTTGCTCGGATCAATTTTAATTCCTTCAGCCAAGATAACATGGCTAAGGAAAGAAACTTTTGGTAACCATAATTCACATTTGTAGAACTTGGCATACAATTGATGTTCTCGGAGTGTTTGCAAGACAATTCAGAGGTGTTTAGTATGTTCCTCCTTATTTTGAGAGTACACCAGAATGTCGTCGATAAAGACAACTACGAATTTTTCGAGATAGGGCTTGAATACATGATTCATAAGATCAATGAAAGTAGCCGGAGCATTCATTAACCCAAATGGAATTACAAGGAATTTGAAGTGGCTATATCGAGTACGAAAGGTTGTCTTGGGTACGTCTTGTTCTTTTACTTTCATTTGATAGTACCCCGATCGAAGGTCGATCTTAGAAAATACGGAAACATCCCTATGTTGGTCAAAATGATCTTCAATTCTGGGTAGGGGATATCGATTCTTGATAGTGAGCTTGTTTAACTTACTGTAATCAATACAAAGTTGCATAGTCTCGTCTTTCTTCTTTACAAACAAAACTGGTGCACCCCAAGGAAAAGTGCTAGGCCGTATGAAACCTTTATCTTGCAACTCCTGAAGTTGCTTCTTTAATTCTTTTAACTTAACATGTGCCATTCTGTAGGGTGTAATGGACACCGGAGCTGTTCCAGGCTGAACTTCTATCCCGAACTCTACTTCTCTAGCCAGAGGGAGACCAGGGAGTTCCTTGGGAAAAACATCAGTGAATTCAGAAACAACAGGCATGCTAGGCAAACCGAAGTCAATTTCATCTTGGAGAATCATCTTAGCAAATATTGAAGTTGGTTTCTTGTCTATTAAGAGAATGGATTCTTTCCCTAAACCCCAAAAATATAATCTCCAATTTTGGCAATCTACCCAGGCCTCGTGTTTACTTAACCAATCTAACCCAAATATCAAGTCAAATTCACAATATGGTAAGACATAAAGATCATTAGGAAATGGGATATTTCAAATGGTCAAGGGAGCTTGCTTGTGGCGCAAGTTAATAGGTGTTTTCCCCCTAATGGATTTGAAACTACAAGTTTTGATTCAATAATTTCGGGTGTCAATTTTAACTTGTTGATCAAGGCAGAACAAACAAATGAATGGGTAGATCCCAAATCAATTAAAGCATATGCAGGACTGGAATTTAACTCAACGGTACCTGTGATAACATAGGGAGCTTCTTCATCATCTTTACCACGAATATGGTATATACGAGCAGGGGCTCGATATTCTTGATGAGTCTGAGCATTCAAATAGGAGCCCTTTTGTTTCCCTTGATTCCTGAATTGAGCTTGTCTGGGTGCTTTGTTTCGGTTAGGAGGAGCTGAGATAGCAATTGTAGAAATTTGATTCGAAGCCTTGTTGGGATTCTGAGGACAATCCTGAATATAATGACCAGAGGCTCGACATGAAAAGCATAAATTATGTTGAGCTCTGCACTAGCAGTATGATGTTTTTGACAGAACTTGCAAAAAAGGGTACTGAGTAGCTTTAGCCTAATTCCCCGTACTATCAACAGAAAAAACAAGGGTTGAAGTCTTTATAACCGTTTGAGGTTTCATAATGTAACTACTCTTCTGATTAGGGATATAGTTTGAAGAGTGTCCCTTGGAATGTTTGGACTTCTTTGATTGCCAGTGTGGCTTACCATCGTTCCTGGGTTATTTTTCTTTCCAAGAGTGTCTTCTCTTGCGTCTTTCTGAGACTTTCATCTTTGCCTTAGTAGCAAGGGCCCGGTTTAGCAAATTTTGGAAGTCAGTAATACCCAAGGCAGTGAATATCAGGCTTAATTCATCATTTAACCCATCAATGAACATTCAGCACTTGTCGGCCTCAGTTTTGATATATTTGGACACATACTTGCAATACTTGCAAAAGTCACTCACATATTGTTCGATAGGTCGACCAGCTTGTTTAAGATGCAAGAATCACTTTTTACGCTCGGCCAGATATTGTTCGCTGATATACTTCTTCCTGAACTCATCAATGAAGAACTTCCAAGTGATAGACTCTGTAGGAGCAGTCAGAGTAGTGGTTTCCCACCAGCTTAGTGCTTCGTTTGCCAACAGAGCCATGGCACACTCGAGTTTATGCTCGTCAGGACATGGCAATTGTTTAGTCAAAATGCGAATAATGGCCTCTACCCAGTACTCGACTACTTCTGATTAGCCTTATCGGTGCCAGTAAAGGTATATGCCCGATATTAAGCTAGCTTGTCAATAGGGGCTCGGTTTGGCACAGTAACAGTAGGAGCAATAAGGTGATATTGTTTTAAGGTAGTTACGAGATGATTGAACATCTCTTTCATACTTGTAAGATATTCTTGCTGCACAGGATTGATAGAAAAGGCTTCCTATTGAGCAGTAGCCTGAGCTCGATGTTGAGCTTGCTGTTGAGGAGGATTTTGTTCCATCCGCACACCATCTCCTTCGTTCGAGGAGCCTACAAGACTTTCATTATCCCGACCCAATCTTGTTTCTGGCATTCTAGTTCAATCAGAACAAATAAAGTCTTAGTTATCACATTTACACATTTATGCAACAACACAAGCTTATACCAAATCTCCTTAGTGGCACAGTATCCTATATGATGCAAGTGAGCTTATGGAATCGACCAAAAAGCTCTGATTACCAATAAATGTAGCACCCCATCCCTGGGTTAGCCGTAGCCCGATTTCAGGGCGTTACCAAATCGGAAGCAAAGCAATAGATAGGTTACTTGTTGAACAAGTAACCTCGGAATACTTGACTTAATGTGCAAGTAACCCAATCTAAACCTTTCAAGTCATACAATCCATTCAAGCAAGCCACATTAAGCAAACCAACATACATAGCATACTAATTTAGGTACCAATTTGTTCCATTTCATACTTATAACCTAAGTTACTATTATCATATTAGCATTCCATTCAAATTACAAACATCATTCAAACAACAAACACAAGTGTGGCGTACTTCACTTTAAGTTACCATCAAATATGTTTCAACTTTCATCCTTATTACAATTTCCATGTACCTTATTCGATTTACACTAGGTGTTCACTAAACATGCTTTAACTAGCTTACTTGCATCTCAAGAAACTACTTAATCAACCAATTAACATGGTTATTACAAGCTTCCAACTTATAATCTTACTACATTTTTCATGCGTCTATTCGAACATGTAATTCCTAATTACATTTCAATTGTTTCTTTACAATCAAGTCATCCCATTTCATAGCATACTTGGCTTGTACATTGTAAATGCATTCTTAAACATACCTTAGCTCCAATTTCCACATAGCCGAATCATGTCAATAGACATAGGAACAAATGCATGATCATACAACATTAATCTAACATTCAAATTAGACAAGATTCAATGAACATCGGATTTCCGTCACAAAATGCGCAGCATCTACTTTATATATACATGTTATCATGGTTCTTATACATAGATTACGTCATCCAAATAGGTTACATAATAGGCCCATCAAAACATTACACAAACTAGTCTTAAACACATATTCAAATGCATGATCAAGGCTACCTATTACATAATCTAGTGCCACCAAACTAGGAGTATACAAAGAGTATGAATTCATACTTTTAAGCTTGCCTCAAGTGTTGCTTCAAACCCAAGATATCATCTTGAAGTAATCTTTAATCTGTTATGGGAAGAATGAAGAGTAGAGTGGTAAGTACAGGTTATGACTTAGTGAGGTAACACTAGATCTAGTCAATTTCAAAGCATACATATCCAGGTTTATATGTAATTCAAGGAATCAAGACTATCAATAAAAGTCACTTGCTATTCGAATTGCATAGGGTAACTTAGGCAATCTTTACATATCATACAATCAATATAACAACATCCATCATGATACTCATAGGCTATTCGAAGAACATGCTTAGAGAACAAGCAACCAGTCACTCAAATTATCAAGTAGGCATTTATACATAAAGCCATCATCCATACATTTCTTTCATGACAAGTAACAAGTTTTGCAACCATTCATGTGTCATCTTTCAAAGCAAGAAATTTCATACAAGTTTCTTACAATACACGCATTGTTCATTTGAATTATTAAGTCATCTTACAACATCCTTGCTAAGTAGCTTACTCGATAATCAAATCATAACAATATGCACCGAAGTGCCAATATGCACCGTAATACCAATATGAGCTCAAGATTCTAAGGCATGCTCTCCTATCTATCAAACTAGCTACCAAGGTTGTTGATTATCCATTTCATTTAAGCTTTGTACAATTCTTTATTCAATTCAACAATATGCCATTCAAAGGCCAAGCCCTTAGGCTTATGGAGTCTTAACTCCCAATACAGAACTATGCATGCCATTCGATTCAATCAGCCATGTTTAACATTCACAAGCTCATGCATATGTATGCAATGTGTGCACCTTATTCTCCAAGAAAGCATGCCATCCATACCTTAGGCATAAGCAATGCAACATGACATACATTTCACTACATTTGCTTAACACCCAAGTAAACACAAAGATCATGGCATCAATCAAGTTGTTATACATTTCATTCTTCCCTTAATTGGCCAAATATGCTTTAAGTCTTGTTACATGGCATTGACATTTCATTTAGGCAATAACAAGGTTGGTTAGGACCTAAGTCCCAACCCTAAGGATAGCTACACTCACAATACTCCTAGCAATTCAATTATCTTGGATCCAAATCCCTTTGCCTCCAGCTTTGGGATGTCGACTCCTACCCTCTTCTTCCCCAACTTGTTGCCCTTGGTCTAGCAAGCATAACACATACACATTTCATCAAAAACAAACACAATATATCATACAATCATAGTTGCAATGTTATCACATTTTACCTAACATTTAGCTATTGTTTTTATGCTTCCTTTTAAGCATTTCTTACTAATATATCTCTACATTGTTATTAATTCATATTAATACATAATTGGACAGACTACAATGTCCCAAAACTGTTTTGGAAACAGTTTGCATTTAGGTACAAAAACAGTCCCAAACTGCCCAGGACACTGCTGCCTGGCAGTTTGCACACTGTCCCTTTAAATGGCCATATCTTTTAATCCGTACTTCAGAATTCCGATTGCTATACACCGTTGGAAAGCTAAGACAATTGTCTATAATACCAGAATAGACTTGCATTTTAGTTCTTATCCAATTAATACAGTTTATTATTCAAAGACAGGGCATTTACACTGCCTGGAAAGTGTGCACTGTCCAGCAATTCCTATTTATAGTTTCCAGCATAGGACCCATTTTTCAGTTCTGTTTTCACCTAATGAAAATTTAAATTCTAAGGATCATGTCATTAAAATTTCATCCCTGAATTTGATCTATACAATTTTTGGTGAATTTTCAAATTGACTGCCCAGAACAGAGCAATTCTGGGCAGATTGTACCTAAACACATTTTAATGCCTTAAATTCATTTTAACCAATGTTTTAGCCCTATAATTCATTTCATATGAAATCCTAAACATGTTGAGTCCATGTTAATTCATTATACAAGGCTTCCAAAACAGAGTAGGTTGGTTATAAAGCCTAATCTTGCATGTTTACTCAATTTCAATTCCACAAAACAGTTTCTGTCTTATGTGACTATGATCATGCTTTTATCCTTCATTTCCAGCATTGTTTGCTAACAATTCAATTGGTTTAACACCTTCTTTACATTACCTATTCATGATCATAATCAATTCATTAATTCCATAGCTCAATTTTAAGTTCTAATCATTCAATTCTTACTTCAACAACATAATTCAATTTTCCAGCAACCTAGCTTATTTCACCATCATAAACACATAATTTCCAGCATTTAACCTAGTGTTCATTCTTCAAATTTGTATAATTCTACAACCATATAATCATCTAATCACATATTCCATAGATAATTCCATCTAACATCATCAAAACAGTCCAATTCCACAAATATATTTGCCTAATCAATTGAACACAAGAAGAATCATACTGACTTTGCTTCTAGCTTTAATTTCAATGAAAAATTACTACACATGCAAGCTTAATTCCTTCTCCAATGGTGTTTTCCCTAGCTTTCTTTCTCTCACTTTTCTTTCTCTCTTTTTCGGCAAACAAGGGATAATGGAGAAGATGGCAACAACAAATCCATGTTATTGGATTTGTGCATTATCTAAAATGCCCCTTACTTAATCCTTAATATTAACTTAATCAAGGGCATTAGGGGAAACAAGAATTTAGCATGCATTCCCCTTCTTTCTCCTTTAATTCAAATTGATCCTTTATAATTTGATCACTTATTTCATACATTCTTTCAATTAGGCCCTTAACTAATAAATTTAGCTTAATTATAGATTCAATTAAGCTATCAATTTATAGAATTTGGTTCCAATACTTCTAAGCTAGGATTTGGGGTGTTACATGTATAAGCTAACATTATACAACATAATCCATCAACGTGATACCTTATCAATTATATTGGCTTTCAAGTGATCATAAACCAAGTTCCACTTCACAAAATACTTCATCGGATACATGGATTCAACAAGTGTCATCTCAACACATCATGCCATCTCAACTGGAATTCATGGTACATTCACAACCAGGTACCATCACAACCCAATCATCGGTTAGAGGCATAATTCACTAACGGGAGTTTATGGTACCATATAACCCTTTAACTATTAGGGAACTTGTGGTGGAGTATTCAGTACACATAAACCCCTCGACACCCAAGGTGACTTATTTATAGTGCACTGTCAACCATATGGCCGGTCAACTATATCGAATAACATTTTAAACACATCACTTGCCAATATAATTCATTATCAACCATGTACCTCATTGTTTTTATATGCAACATCAAAACCATTTCCAATGTATTAAACCATGCATTACAAGTATTCAACATACTTACATGTATCATTTTCCCAATGCATGCATCATCAATATATGATCAAAAGTCCGTATAACACATACTTAAAACATGTTTAAATAGTAAGTACCAAGTGATTCAAAAACAAGTGCATAAAATCAATTTCACCAAAACACGACCGAGGGGGAAATCTCGTTATACTTACTTCCTAGTTTAAACCAACATTTCAAGCTTTAAACCATTTCAAAGCTGAAATCGACGTTCTCACTCATCGACAACGCAAAGCCTCAATCACCAATACAAATCACTCCTCCAAAGCTTTCGAAACAATGCTACAAGCTTGAGGATCAACCTCCCTTGATTTTACCACACAAAGACAGAAGATTTAATGCATCAAAATGCATTCTTAAACCCAGCAAAAACAATCCACTTCAAGCTCTAGCCGAAACCTCTCCAAAAACAATCAAAATCAACATAAAACATCTTCCAAACTTAACCCAACAAAAACCTAAAGGTTTAATCCATAAATTATCTTCAATTGACATCCAAAAGCAACCTAACATCAATCTCATACCTCCAACATACATTAAACCTCCACAACTCCTCAAAAACATATAACTAACAACCTAGAAAATTAGAGAATCATCTAGCTTCGGGATTCCAATGTTAAATATATTTTATTAACATTATAGAATATCAAAATCATGATTAAAATTAATCAAGAACTCAGCAAAATAGATCCAATTCGAAAACCATGTAATCTCATCAATTAAACATTGTTTACCCAATTTCCATAATCACATCATTAAAACTCAATAGAAAGCATTTATAAAGAATCAATAACTTGAGAATTTCAGTAAAGAACCATAAATTAAAGAAGAAGCTTAGCTGAAATGTTGACTTTCCCCTTAATTGGATTGATTACATGAGAAAACAAGATTAAAACAATAAGGTTTTAATAGAAACCGATTAAGAACTCATTTGAAACCCAGAGTGATGAAATCAAGTAGTTACTTGAAGATTTTGTAGAAAAGAAGAGTGTTTGGCTGAAGAGAATTTGAGAGTAAATCTTGTAGAGAAAAGGTAGTTACGTAAAATTTGCTTTGGAATTACCTCAAATCTAATTTATATTTTTCCCAAACCTTTTAAAAATATCCAATTAAGGAGAAAAATATTATATTAGACTTTGGCCAAATAACTCCTTAAATATTCAAAGTTTTGACCCTTTTACAAAATAGCCACAAAAAATAGTTTTACACTCTTTACATTTTGGTCGCTAGCCAAAATGTCAACTTTTCAAGTTTCATTTTTCAAAATTGACTTTACCAAAATATCCATATATTAAATAGTTATTTTTAGATAATTTTCCCAAATATTTTCTCACTCAAAAATATTTAATCCGTTTTTAATCTCGAATTCGACATAAATCTCTAATCTCAGCCCACTAAACCATATAATCAACCCAAAATCCCATAGGCCCAAAACTGGGGCATTACAGAATCCTGTGTTTTTGTGTGGTTTAATCAAGGGAGGTTGATCCTCAAGCTTGTAGCACCGTTTTGGAAGCCTTGGAGGAGTAGCTCGCATCAGCGAACGAGGTTTTACGAAGTCGGTGACTGAGAACATGGATTTCAGCTCTGAAATGGTTTAAAGGTTATTTTGGGAGTTTAAATTAAGCTTGAAATGCTGGTTTAAACTCGGAAGTAAGTATGATGACATTTCTCCCTCTGACGTGCTTTGGCAAAATTGTTTTTATGCACTTGTTTTTGAAATACATGGTACCTACTGTTTAAGCATGTTTAAAGTATGTTTCATACTATTTTTTGATCATATATTGATGATGGATGCATTTGGTAAATGATCCATGTAAGTATGTGGAATACTTGTAATGCATGGTTTAATGCATTGGAAATGGTTTTGATGTTGCATATAAAATCAATAAGGTACATGGTTAATACTGAATTATGTTGGCAAATGATATGGTTTAAAATGATATCAGATATAGTTGACCGACCATAGGATTGATGTGCACTATAAAAAGTCACCTCGAGTGTTGAGGGATTTATGTGTACCGAATACTCCACCATGGGTACCCTAACGGTTGAGGGGTTATATGGTACCGAAAACTCCAGTTAGTGCATTATACATATAACTGGTGATTTGGGGTATGACGGAACTCGGTTGCGATCGTACCTTAATTTCGGTTGAGATTGTATAAAGTGTTGAGATGACACTTGTTGAATCTGTGTATCCGATGTAATATTTTGTAAAGTGGAACTTGGTTGTGGTCACTTAAAAGCCAATATAATTGATAATGTATCATGTTGATAATTATGTTGTATAATGTTGGTTTATACATGTTTACTCTTTAAGCCTTGAATATGGGTTGTTATGCATGGAAAAGCTTAAATTGAGGGTTAGCAAATGGTATTTTGCTATTGATCCATGATACATGTTGCATATGGTTTATATGCATGTTTTGGAAATGTTAAGTGCATGATTTAAAAGGATTGATGATGTTTTGAAAGATGCTTTAAATGATGAACACATTGAGAGTTAGAAATTGGTTTTAAATGCATTGATTGTGTTTTGTTTTGAGCACTCCTCACTAAGCCTTCTTATGCTCTCTTTGTCCATCAATGCAGAGAATTAAAGGTTGAAGGCAGGGAGCAAGCAAAGGGAAATCCAAGGACTCGAACTATTTGAATGTATGGTTTTGGAACTAGACTAGTAGTAATAAAGGTAATGGGGTTCATTGTTGTTGGGAGTGTTATTTGCTAACCTCCTGATTCGTGCAAGCTTAAATTGTTGTTGTGGAGTTGTATATGAGTTTTTATATGTTTGGTTTTGAAGTAGATTTATGTTTTGTGCATTGGTTGGATTGGTTTTTAGGAAGCATGCCTCTAGACTTTTGATTGAAGCATGTTACTATGATTTGATCAAGTTTCCATGATATTTTGGCATGGTTTGATCTTTAGTTTAGTGGTGTATATGTTTGAGGCATGTTTAAGCATGTTTGAATCCATGTTTGTATGAAAACCCAGCGAATTTGGTCATTATAGGCCTGAGCGTATCAATATGCGTGGCTTTGTACTAATACGAGTAAGCTTAATCTGAGGCTCAGTTTTGATACGCGTGCACCTATACTGGTACAAGCATGTGTATTTGGCAAGGTGTACCGATACACGAAGAGTTGTATCGATACGGTTGTGAGCTACTGGAATCTGGAATTCTAAAATGGTGAAAGTGTACTGATACACTTGCTCGTGTATTAATCCTGACCTGAACAATTGTGAATGCAATTGTATGAGTTTGAATGATTGTCTTGAGTTGAATTTTGGCAAACAAGCATGTAACTTGACTAATTGAGGATTGATAACCTTAAATCTAAGTAAGCCCTTGTAACTTTCTAGATGTGCAATTTAGTCCCTAAATTGCAAATGCACGCAATTGGATATCAATTCGGTGCCCGATTCAGTTGAGATTTCTCCCGCTATCAGCATGCACACCTTAAGACTTAATGTTGCTTCTAGATGAGATAAAAAGAAAAAGTGGACCTAAGTTTGGTTAATCGTTTCGGATTTACTTCGGCAAACCCAATGTAACTCACTCGAGGGGGTTACATTTGGTGGTATCAAAGCTAGGTTTGCGATAATTGGGATGAGGTTATGATTGTTGGAATGTTTTATTTGAATGGTTGCTATTTGTTGCTATGCGCGGTAATTGTTATATGTACGTTGAGTGTAATATACGATGTTGGGGCATATTTTATGAGACTCATTGCCTTATTACTATAGTCTGAAATGTTTTATTTGAATTGCAAGTCTTGGATCCTTGCTTGAAACTAGCCTAATTATTTTTAATTTGGTGTAATAATCATGCCTTCTATTTATTAGCACGATGGGATCGATGAGAGAATTGAGGTCTGCCAAGATTGTTGTTGCTGTTGGGTAAGGAAATGAGGAGAATATTATACCTCCTGGAAGTTTGCCAGCCCTTCCGCCTAATCCACCTATAGGAGTGGAGCAAGTACCGCCTGCATCGGCTGAGCCAGTGATGGGTGATATGGAGCCTTTGATTCAGGTCATGACCAGAGCTTTTCAAGCTATTATTGTTCGATAGCATGTGCCTACACCAGTTGTTGGGAAAACGGGGTTGCTTTTGGAACATTTACATAGTTTGAGAGGAGTTAAGTTTTGAGGTTTGGCACCTGAGGCATCCGAGGAGTGGGTGGCCAGTATTGATCGGATTTTCGCACAAATAGGGTGCAATGATGCCTGTATGTTGGGATGTGTTGTATCCCTATTATAGGGAGATGCCTATAGTTGGTAGACTACCGTGACTGCGGGCATAGAACCCGGTGAGGTGACCTAGGAGTTCTTTCAAACTGTCTTTAAGAAGAAGTATCTGGGAGTTAGATACATGGATGAGAAGAAATGTGAGTTCATGGCTTTGGTTCAGGGTAATATGTCTGTGACTGAGTATAAAGTACAATTTGTTTCGTTGAGCCAGTATGCTTCTAAACTGGTATCGGATAAGAGGCGTGTAAGACATATATGTTATCTTCTAACTACACTAATTCTGACATGTCGGTTACACGGTGAAGGACATTAAGCAGAACCTGGGTTTATCAGTCTATATGGGAGGTTCTGGCTCTAGCAAGAGAGTCACAGATTCTAGTTTCGGTGGTGGTCAGTTTAAGAAGCATTGTGATAAGAGGTATCGCCCTAATTTGAAGCAAGGTGGAGGGAGTGTTGGGCGAGGATCGTGGGGTTTGGATACCGAGGCTAGAGTACTTTATAATACTTGTTAGGTTTATGGATGTTGTGACCATATGAGGTGAGACTGTCCACATTTATCTCGTGAAGGACAAGCTCCTAGGGCTATTGTTGCTAGCTCTTGTTGGAGTTATGGATTCAACGATTATTTGAGGCATGATTATCTGTTGTTGGTGGGTGGGCAGGCCATGGCACTTGTAGTTGCACCACCAAGAGTTTGTGGTCATGGCTAAGGGTCCAAGGTTGGTGGCTCATACAGTTTCTATTCAATTAGAGGGTAGTGGTCTTGCGAGGGTGTATGCATATTGCGAGGGATGTAATGACACTGATGTGATTGCAGGTACATTTACATATTAATCTTTGCTATTGTTTTCTTTGGTTGATTCTGGTTCTATGCATTCATACATCTTGCGTGAGCATACGCATTTGCTTAATATTCTTGTCGAGGTGTTAGATGTGGGAATGCAAGTAACTAGTTCTTTTGGTGAGACGGTTGTTGCACGAAAGTTGTTCAGAAGATGCCCTTTGTTGGTACAAGGTCATGTGTATGCAGCTAGATTGATGGAGTTGTCGCTTTAAGGTTTTGATGTAATCTTGGGATGGATTGGTTGACCGAGCATAGGTTGTGGTTGGTTTTGAATCCAAGAAAGTTTCCTTAAAACTTGTTGGTGATTACGAAGTGGTTGTTGTGGGTGAAAAAGCTAAGTTCTTGTCCAATGTTGTTTTGGCTCTAGAAGCGAGTCGTTTGGTGGATTGTAGATGCCACACATTCTTAGCCTATATTATGAATCTGGGATCAAAGGAGGTGTTTTTCAGGATATTCGCACGCTATTTGAGTTTTTGGGTGTTTTTTCAGAGAAGTTGACGGTGATACGAATCATTGGTATGTTGCAGTGGAATGGATCATAAAAATTCAACAATTTGCTAAAAAATCTAAGGCTCTAGACTTCTTGAATGAATTTTTGCCAAACTTAAGGAAAAAGAATAAACAAATCTGTTTGGCAATAAAAATAAACAATGAGCAAGATTGGAATAAATAGAATGCAAAAATTGGAATTAAATAAAAAATAAAGAAAAACAATTAAAATAAAGTCTGGATTTTGAATGGAATCAAGAAGGACGACTGTATAGTTGTAGAAGAATAAAGATGGAATTGATGTTGAAGTTGTCATAGGCACCCTTTAGGTCGTTGTTAATCTAGCAAACACCGGTAAAAGCTCTAATCGACCCTCCAAGATGCGATTATCATGGTAAACCAAAGCGTGAAGAAGAATCACCAACAATCTCTCTAGAAAATTGTGTTGAAACACTTCTAAAAGACTCAAGAAAAACTATCTTGTCGAAGAAAACTCAAAGAGTATCTTTATTGAATAAAATCAAGAAGAAAAGTTGTGATTTACAATGTGGGTGAAGACCTCCTTTATATAGGCTAAGGAGTCCTCAAAAATAACTAACTACCTTAAAATAATAATAATAAAATATGAGATAAATTATATCCTAAATAAAACTCTAATATTTAAAATAGAAAAAATATGTGATACAACTCTATCCTAATATGATAAATTCTATACTAATTTAAATGTGATAAAACTCTATCCTAATTAAACTTTAATATTTAATGTATCTTAGATCATAAGAAAACTAAAGATAACATAAAATAATAAAGCTTATAAAAAACTCCTTTTAGGCTTGTAAATCTCAAGAAGGCCTCGATGGATCAATGCTAGATTTGACCTTAGTCCAATTATTTGTGTGCTCTAAATGTGGGATTCTCAAACTTGGGCGTATAATCTCTTTAAGTCTCCTTCATGGAATAAGCTAGGCCAAGCTTGGGCTTCTTGAAAGTCTTTATTTTCCAAACATGCTCGAAGGACTTTGCTCACAAAATCATGCACTGCTAAATTTGCCGTGGATCTGATTTGTGCTAATTTGGACCTTGAAATGGGTCCTTGTAGAAAAGTCAACCCATCATGTCTAGAAATTAAATATTGAGTCTTGATTCTTGCATCATCTGGGTTTTCCACCGAATAGGGAAGTAGAGTTTGACATTGAGTTGTATGCAGATACAACCCCAGTTTCTATTGCTCCTTATCGCATGGCACCGAAGGAGTTGAAGGAGTTAAAAATGCAACTTCAAGATTTGCTTGCTCGAGGGTTTATTAGGCCTAGTTTTTCCCCGAGGGGTGCACCGATGTTGTTTGGCAAAAAGAAGGATGACACGATGCGAATATGCATCGATTATCGGCAACTGAATAAGTTGATGATCAAGAATAAGTATCCCTTGCCATGGATTGATGATTTGTTTGATTAGTTTGGAGGTTCATTTGTGTTCTCTAAGATTGATTTGAGGTCCTGGTATTATCAGTTGAAGATAAAGGATGTGGATGTGCCCAAATTTGCCTTTCGTACGAGGTACATGCATTTGAGTTCTTGGTGATGCCGTTTGGTTTGACCAATGTGCCAACTGTATTCATGGATATGATGAATCGGGTATTCTATAAGTTTTTGAACCAGTTCATTGTTGTGTTCATTGATGATATTCTTGTGTACTCTCATACCATGGAGGATCATGATACACACTTACGGATTGTGCTTTAAGCTTTGTTGGATAATCAGTTGTATGCCAAGTTAAGCAAGTGTGAGTTTTGGCTTAGGGAGGTTGTTTTTCTTGGACATGTTGTCTCAACCGACAAAATTCGGGTTGACCTACACAAGATTGAGGCGATGATAGGATGGAAGTCACCTAAGTCCATGTCGAAGGTTTGTAGTTTCTTGGGTTGGCTGGTTATTACCGTCAGTTTATGGATGGTTTTTCAAGGATTGCTGCTCCTTTGACTAAGTTATTGTAGAAGAATGTCTGTTTTGAGTGGTTGGGTGATAGACAACGGGCTTTTGAAAAGTTGAAGGCGGCTTTGATGCATGCTCCAATCTTGATTCAACATGAGTCGGGTGTGGAGTGTGTTGTTTATAGCGATGCATTATATGTAGGCCTGGGTTGTGTGTTGATGCGAGGAAGAAAAGTTGTGGCTTTTGCATCTAGATGGTTAAAGCTGCACGAGCAAAATTATCCCATGCATGATCTTGAGCTTGCCGCAGTTTTGTTTTCTTTGAAGATTTGGAGGCACTATCTCTTTGGTGAGAAGTGTGTTGTGTACACGGATCATAAGAGTTTGAAATATTTGATGATAAAAAAAGGATTTGAATCTTAAGAGACGTTGATGGTTGGAGTTGCATAAAGATTATAATTTGATGATTGAGTATCATTTTGGAAAGGCTAATGTTGTGGCCGATGCTTTAACTAGGAAGGTTGTGGTGGAGTTGAGGGTGATGTTTGCGCGGTTAAGTGTGACGTGGGATGGAGGCTTAGTGGCTGAGTTGCAAATAAAGTCATCTTTATCACAATTAATTAAGGACAAGCATCGTTTTGATGATGCGTTAGTACCACATGTTAAGGACATCATTGATGGAAATCTGATGGATTTTCATTTTAATGATGATGGGGTGTTATGTTTCAAGAATAAGATAGTGGTGCCTAATGATGATGAGTTGAAGCGTGTCATCTTGGTTGAGGCGCATACTAGTCCTTTTGCTATGCATCCCAATAGTACTAAGATGTATCGAGGTTTGAAGGAAGAGTACTATTGGGTTGGTTTGAAGAAGGATGTGGTTGATTTTATTGCTAGATGTATTGTGTGTCAGCGTGTCAAGGTTGAGCTTCAGTTTCCTTCTGGGTTGTTGCAACCGTTGAGGATACCGAAACGAAAGTGGGAGAGAATCACCATGGATTTTGTGTCCGGGTTGCCATTGATGCCCACTAAAAAGGATTCCATTTGGGTGATTGTTGATCAGTTTACGAAGTGTGCACATTTTGTGCTTGTGCATACCACATATACTTTGGATAGGTTGGCAGATCTGTATATTGCATAAATTGTGCGTTTACACGGGGTGCCCAAATCCATAGCTTCGAATAGCATCCATAGTTTACAGGGAGGTTTTGGGAGTGTTTGCATCAGGCTTTGGGTATACGGTTGAGGTTGGGGAAAGGCATGTTTCCATGTAGGATGTGTTTAAAAACACAACTGAGAAAGTGGAGCTTGTTTGTGATCGCTAGAAAGTAGCCTCGGATCATCAAAAATCCTACATGGATTTAAAGCGTAGAAACATTGAGTATGTTGTTGGTGATCATGTGTTCTTGATGCTTAGTCCGAGATTCATTGGAACGTATGAGGTTGCGGAGCGTGTAGGTCATATGGCTTATCATTTTGGCTCATAGTTGGTCGGCCATAAGATTGATAGTGCACTGTAAATAGTTGCATTGGGTGTTAAGGGCTTTATGTGTACTGAATACTCCACCACGAGGGCCCTAACGGTTTAGGGGTTATATGGTACCAAAAACTCATGTTACTAGATTATACATCTAACCGATGATTTGGGTTGTGACGGTACCCGATTGTGATTTTACCTGTTCTGATTGTACCTTAATTCCGATTGAGATTGTATGAAGTGTTGAGAGGACAATTTTTGAATTAGTGTATCCGATGTAATATTTTGTAAAGTAGAACTTGTTTATGCTCACTTGAAAGCCAATATAATTGATATTGTTTCATGTTGATGAATTATGTTTTATAATGTTGATTTATACATGTTTACTCTTTAAGCCTTGCATATGGGTTGTTATGCATGGAAAAGCTTAAATTGAGGGTTAGCAAATGGGATTTTGTTGTTGATCCATGATACATATTGCATATGGTTTAATATGCATGTTTTGGGAATGTTAAGTGCATGGTTTAAAAGGCATGATGATGTTTTGAAAGATGTTTTAAATGATGAACTCATTGAGAGTTGGAAATTGGTTTTAAATGCATTGATTGTGTTTTGTTTTGAGCACTTCGTACGAAGTCTGCTTATGCTCTCTTTGTCCATCAATGCAGAGAATTAAAGGTTGAAGGCATAGAGCAAGCAAAGCGAATCTAAGGACTCAAACTATTCGAAAGTATGGTTTTGGTACTAAACTAGTAGCAATAAAGGCAATGAGGTTCATTGTTGTTGTGAGTGTTTTTTGCTAAACTCCTGATTGGTGCAAGTTTATATTGTTGTTGTGGAGTTGTATGAGGTTTTATATGTTTGTTTTTGAAGTGGATTTATGTTTCGTGCGTTGATTGGATTGTTTTTAAGAAGCATGCCTCTTGACTAATGATTGAAGCATGTTGCTAAGATTTGATCATGTTTCCTTGATATTCTGGCATGCTTTGATCTTTTGTTTGGTAGTGCATATGTTTAAGTATGTTTGAATCCATGTTTGTGTGAAAAAACAACAAATTTGGTCATTACAAGCATGGCTTTGTACTAATGCAGGTAAGCTTAATATGAGGCAGGGTTTCGATACGCGGGCACTTGTACTGGTACGGGCATGTGTATTTAGCAAGGTGTACGGATACGCAAAGAGCTATATCGGTACAGTTTTTAGCTACTGAATCTGGAATTTTGAAATGTTGAAAGTGTACTGATACACTTGCCCATCTATCGATACGGGTTGCAGTTATTTCATTTTATGTGATATTTGAGAGTTTCTAATTCTTTCATTTTTTTCTAATTCTTTCATTTTTGTCCCTGATATTTTTTAATGCAATTATGAGTTTGAATGATCATTTTGAGTTGAAATTTGGCAAACAAGAATGTAACTTGACTAATTAATGATTGGTAACCTTAAATCTAAGTAAGCCCATGTAACTTTCCAAATTTACAATTTGGTCCTTAAATTGCAAATGTGCACAATTGGATATCAATTCGACGCCTGATTTAGTTGAGATTTCACCCGCTGCCAGCATGCACACCTTAAGAATTAATATTGTATCTAGATGAGATAAAAAGAAAAAAAATGGACCTAAGTTTGGTTAATCATTTCAAGTTTGTTAACCCAATGTAACTCACTCGGTTTGGTATGCGTTTAGGTCGGGTCGAGTTTGGTTTATTAAGTGTACTTAATTGAAAATTTACCTTAGATAGACGAGCTTTGTCCAAATCGATAGGTTCAAATTAATCAGACATTTAATTAATAAGGTTGATAATACATCAGACCATAGATTAAAATGACATCAAATAAGCCTGATTACCGTGTTAATTTATGGTTCAAATTTCTTACATCGTCTTTATGCATGATGTAATCATTTAAGCATGATGTAATGATTTGTCAATTTTTAATTATCATTTACCTCGGTACGATAAGGATTAATTAAAATATTTGGTCAACATCCTTTAAGCTCGGACTCTTACGACACAAATATCAGAACTAATAAATACCTCATTTTTTATGATGTAGATTATTTAATGCAAAAAAATGGGTCATATGAATGACAATTAAAATATGTCACAAAAGGGCTTGAAATTAAACGCACAAAAGGCCCACCCAAAGCTTTAATCTAAAAGCCCCATATTATGGAAATTTGATTAATGATCTAATTAGTAAATAGGCGAATCTAATTGTAACACCCCCATCCCTGCCTGATTGGGAACTGGGTCGAAACGTGCTACCAGTGAGCTATACAGTCATTCGATGCGATAATTTTGATCAATGGTTGTGACTAAGTCCAAGCTATGCTTTTTGTACCTTATTAAACATAAAATTAGCCTAATTTATCCAATATGAAATAATAATTGATCAATTATGACTGATTCTTAACTTCTACGAGTTTTAGGGACTAAACTATAAATCTGGTAAATTGGAGGTCATTTATTGCAATTAACTGCACCATAATAAAATTCAATACAATACCAGTGATTCTACAGATTTTCATATTAATCCAATGTCATTTACCCATCCAATTAAACTTGCGAATATTCAGTGTCCATTCTATAAACAATGCAAACTGTGTTTAAAAGCCCCTCACCAATTTAACAGGCACCATACCGAAACACTTGGTGCCGTATCGATACGGGTATGCATGGAGTTAAACTCTAGCTGAAATTATCCAACTTCATTTCGATACGGTCAAGGATCGTATCGGTACGGCATGCAAGGATGATACCCAATTCCCAACAACTCAAGAACTCAAATCGATACAACTTGACCAGTATCGATACGGGTTGACTAACTTTGACTTTGACCAAGACTCGTTTCAATACACCCTGTACTCATACCAATGCCATTAATTCTCTATACCTCACTACCCAAAGTCGTACCGAAATGCCTTGAAGCCGTATTGATACGCCTATGTTAGCCTTCACTTTGATTGATCAAATATTCACTACCGTAGCGAAACAAGTGAATGCATATCGGTACAGCCTGCACTGTAATGCCAATTTTTATATGGTTTTTAATCAAATTAACATGTTCATCTATATCCAAATGCAATGAATTTTTACCAGCAAGTTTAATAAGCTATAATCTATCAGCATGTCAAATTTTAGGGCTATCTGAATCCGTTTACTAGGTTTTCAACTTTTAGAGCCAAATATGCATATTTAGCCATTTTTAAGCTATACCAAAAGACCATTTAGAGCCTTAGAAACGTTTGCATGCCATGCATAATACACACATATCAAAAGAGTCGCAAGTGACTAGTTCAACTACTTTGCCACTATTCTAGGAGTTCATAAAGGCAAGACACATTACTTGTGCTTGTGGTGACTTGTCAACAACGTCGATTCTTCAATCTCCAATAGTGAACTCTTTAACCTGAAATATACGGAATGAAATGCATTAGGCATACTTTGCCTAGTGAGGTAGTCACAAGTAAACATTTTATCAATGAAATGCATTCCAAGTCATATCTTGACAATAACAATGCAATGAATCTATGGTAATAGTGCGATAATCATGTTCAATAGCAATAAGTCCATATTTCAATATTAACCCTTGGATTGATTCGGGATAGTGGATACACGAATTCCTACGCCTAATCAAATAAATGAATGGTCTAGTCCCTCCGCCTCGCCACAATAAAGGCTGTAGCCCAAGGATCGTAGTCCACTCGTACACTAAGCTCATGAATTCTATGGCATGCCAATTGTATCCAAAGTCCTTTCTAATCCATGGTCCAGTGACAATATCAATGATCGGTGTTCGGGAACAATAGAAATATTCAATGTTCTTATTAATGAGAAATGAGTCAATATCAATATTCAATAACAATACCAATGGCAATGAAAATGTCCAATGATTTAAATGGCAATAGTAATGATCCATGTTTCACTTGGAATGTTTCGATAACAACAACTATGTCAATATCAATGTTCAATGACATTGACGATAACAACGACAATAACTATGCTCTATGTCCAATGTTCAATGTTTCCGTATTTCAAAGACAATAACAACAGATAAATCGATAACAATGCTCGATAGCAATGTCTATAGCAATATCAATGATCGATATTCAATGCAATAACTTACCTTGTCTTACCAATGGAATCCACTAAGTGGTTCAATGCAATATTCCTTGACAAAAATGTTAGCCATGCTATAATCGATGACAATGAGATTGGGAAAGACACCTAGCCTAATCTTGGGACTCTAACTACATCCAGTTCGATAATCCGATGCTCCTACGGCTCTCGAATATCAATTCTTTTGTCCCTAGCTTTCATCGTTGATAGTGGAAGATCTCCATTCAATTCTTGAGCTAGGTTAAACAATAAGAATTGGTTAGAATCGATAATACGATATCAAAATCAATATCGAAGCTTAAAATAGCTATTAGCTATCAAATTTCATAAATAACCAAAACATTAGCTTAAGATTAAGCTTGATTTATCCATGGACTTCATCAATAGTTTAGGGATTATGTCTTACCCTATTGATGCTTGAAACTAGCTAGATCACACTTTAATCGAATTGAAGCCTAACTAGGTTGATCTAGAATAAATGAATTAAAAACCCCTAAAGTAATTATCTTGATAATATGCTAGTTTTAGGAACTACCTCACTAAGTACCATGTGTACTTATCACTCTTGTTTCCTTCTTCCCAAAACACAGATCTTAAACTGATCAAAGCTTCTAGATCTTGAGCCAAGCATTACACAAGTGAAGATTTAAAGTATGCCTTGTTTTTTTTCTTATTGCACTCCTAGTTGGTGGCTTAGTTTTGTGTCTAGTTGTATAAGTTTCATGCATTTGGCTTATCTTGAAGATGTATATGAAATGTATGTAAAAACTTGATGAAATGGTTTGTAATGTTTTGAGTACATATATGGAACTTAATGCATAAACTTAAGGGCACCTTTTGATATGTATATATGTAGGTAAAGTTTGTAAGGCCTATGGACCTTTTTAATGGTATATATTAATGTTATCTTGATTCATGCTTGTCAATATTGAATGCTATGTCTTATTGCTTGTCTTGAATCTTGTACACCATTCGATTGACATAGCATAGTACTTTGGTATAATATAATTGCTTGGAACATGCTCGAATGAACATTATAGGTATCTAAGATTAGTAAATGAATATGAATAGTCATGCTTGCATTTATGTATGAATCTAGAATTCTTTCTTGTCTTACAAGTAGATTGGTCGAATGGTCTAAGGCACATAAGCTGATTACATGTCTTGCTAGTATTTACTTGGTCAAGTGGTATCTAAAATGATTGGTCTTGCTTGTAGGTATATGTATATTTTCGAATGCTTCCTTGTTTAAGAAGTATTATGATCGAATGGTTTATGTGCAAAGTTCATAACATTGATTGATTATTTAAAAAGGTTAAAATATTTATAAAAATGAATCTAATAGTAGCATGTGTAGAGTTAAGATTAGAAATGATTCAAATTTGTATGGAAATTCATGTCTATCGTCTTGTTGCTTGTATCAACGCTCCTCGCTCCTAACCCGGGCGAGGGGTGTTACATAAAGTGGTAATCAGAGCTAATGGTTTAGATCCTCGGACTAAATTGAGTCTTCATGCATCATATAGGATTGAATTATGACACCTAGGAGTTATATATCAATGTGCTTGTGTTCTTGCTTATCTAACCCCTTCTTGTTTACCCAATCGTAGTATGTCCGAGACGAGACTTGGTCGAGAATGAATCCTCAAAGGCAAAATGAACCTCAAGAACCAGTGGAACCTCGAGAACAAGCCCAACCCCAACATGAAGCTCATGTTATCCAAGTTGTCCAGTGGGAATGTCTCCTTAGCATGAAGGAGATGTTCCATCAACTTGTATCGAACCTCAAACAAGCTTCAGCTCAGAACTCAGTAAATCCTAATCTGACACCATTCAACCGAAACAAAAGTTTCAAACAAGCTCTATTGAGGAATCAAGGGAGAGGCAAAGGCACCTATTCGAATGCCCCTACCCATCAAGAGTCACAAGCCCCTGCTCGTATTTACCACATTCGTAGTAAGGAGGACAAAGAATCTTCTGATGTAATCACAGGTACCGTTGAACTAAACTCGAATTCTACTTATGCTTTGTTTGATTTGGGGTCTACCTATTCTTTTATATGTTCAACTTTGCTTATTAAACAGCCTTGAATTGAATTTTGATCCCTTTAATGTGTACATTTGATTGATGCTTGAAACTAGCTAGATCACACTTTAATCGAATTGAAGCCTAACTAGGTTGATCTAGAATAAATGAATTAAAAACCCCTAAAGTAATTATCTCAATAATATGCTAGTTTTAGGAACTACCCAATAAGTACCATGTGTACTTATCACTCTTGTTTCCTTCTTCCTAAATCACAGATCTTAAAGTGATCAAAGCTTCCCGATCTTGAGCCGAGCATTACACAAGTGAAGATTGAAAGTATGCCTTTTTTTGTCTTGTTGCACTCCTAGTTGGTGGCTTAGTTTTGTGTCTAGTTGTACAAGTTTCATGCATTTGGCTTATCTTGAAGATGTATATGAAATGTATGTAAAAACTTGATGAAATGGTTTGTAATGTTTTGAGTACGTATATGGAACTTAATGTATAACCCTAAGGGCACCTTTTGATATGTATATGTGTAGGTAAAGTTTGTAAGGCTTATGGACCATTTTAATGGTATATATTAACGTTATCTTGAATCATGCTTGTCAATCTTGAATGCTATGTCTTATTGCTTGTCTTGAATCTTGTACACCAATCGATTGACATAGCTTGGTACTTTGGTATAATATAATAGCTTGAAACATGCTCGAATGAACATTATAGGTATCTAAGATTAGTAATTGAATATGAATAGTCATGCTTGCATGTATGTATGAATTTCGAATTCTTTCTTGTCTTTCAAGCTGCTTGGTTAAATGGTCTAAGGCACATAAGCTGATTACATGTCTTGCTTGTATTTACATGGTCAAGTGATATCTAAAATGATTGGTCTTGCTTGTAGGTATATGTATATTTTCGAATGATTCCTTGTTGAAGAAGTATTATGATCGAATGGTTTATGTGAAAAGTTGATAACATTGATTGATTATTTAAAAAGGTTAAAATATTTATAAAAACAAAAATGAATCTAATAGTAGCATGTGTAGAGTTAAGATTATAAATGATTCAAATTTGTATGTAAATTCATGTCTATCGTCTTGTTGCTTGTATCGACACTCCTCGCTCCTAACCCGGGCGAGGGGTGTTACAGGCCGAATGTATGTTATCCTTAGCTAGGATAATCTTGATGCTTGAAAGCCTAGCTAAGATCACTCTAATGCTTGAAAGCCTAGCTAAGATCACTCTAATGCTTGAAAGCTTAGCTAAGATCACTCTAATGCTTGAAAGCCTTAGCTAAGTCTAAACTTGATCAAATGACATATATGAAACTTGAAATAACAAATGATTAGATTTATTGCTACCTCACTAAGTACATTTTTGTACTTATCACTCTCGTTTTCATTCTTCCCAACCTATAGGATAAAGGATTCAATCGTTGCTTGAACTTGAAGCCTGTTACCCTGAGCAAGAAGCAACTCACACAAGCATAGTTAAAGTATGGTTTCATACTTGTTTTGTATATCTCCTAGAATGGTGGAACTAGATGTATATAGATAGCTTGATCATGCATTTTGAAGCTTGTATATAATGTCTTGTTGGGCCTACTATGTTATGTATTTAGTATCAAGTATGTAAAAAACTTAGATAACATGTAATTGAATGGTGATTGTTGCGCATATGGATTTAAGAATGAATGATCTAATGCTTGATCTAGTTTACCTTGATAATATTCGAATACTTTGTTATGAACATGTCTTGCTTGAATGGAACATTGTGTGTGATGAACCATGTTGCTTGCCTTTCATTCGAATGCTTTAGAGACTATATGGTCACTTGTGTGTGTGTTTATACGATGATGAATGTTTTTGGTATTTGTATAGGTGATTGCCGAATGTATAGGCATAAAGGATGACTTGATTGGAAGCTAATTAGAATGTTCAAGGAACATGTTAGTAATTTAGGGATAAGATGTACATGTATAAGTCTAAGAATCAAAGAAATGAAATGGGATTAGGTTGTTTGTTAGTTCATTCGAACGATAGGTCTAACATGAAGTAAATTGTATTGATAATGTAGTAACTTATAATGTAAGTATGAAAGGAATTAATCTAGTGGTCTTGCTTGAATGGTTTAGATTGAGTAAGAATCAAATATGAAGTTGATTGTATGATAAGTAAGTTGCTTGATTGTTCTTGTATTGTTATTGTATTGCTTGCCATGTCCTTGCTTGCTAGTTAAGTAACGCTTTCGAGCCGGGTTCCTAATAGCCCAGGTAGGGGGTGTTACAATATCAATAAAGAACATTAGTTTTAAGAGATGAAAAGAAATTCACCTTTGAAGAAGCTCCCACCAAATTTGTTGTAAAATTTTCCTTGAAATCAAACTTGTGAAATTGATGAAATCTTTGAGAAATTCATGTGAGGTGTTGTTAGTAATCAAAAGTAGAATCAAATGATGATCTCTCCATTGAAAATCATCAAAGAATTTTGGAGAATCATGTTTGGAAATTGAAATACAAAGTGAGTGAAAATAATGAAAAAATGAAAGAAAATTAGAAAGTATAGGAAAAAGATTTAGAAACCAATTATCCGTCAATTCCTTACTCAATTAAGATGGTAATTTTCTTATTAAAAACATTGAGAAATAATAGCTCTCTAGGGATTCTTATTATTGGCCCATATACAAAATAGTCATTGAAAACAGTTTTGCAATCTTTACAATTTAGTCACTAAAACAAAATGTCACTAAAAACAATTTAGTTAACTCCCAAATTAATTACCAAAATTCTTGATAATATAATTAAACATTTTTTGTTACTTAAACCAATTTTTATCTCCTCAATTCGTATTTTAAAATATTAATTTTCATGATACCTAATTTACTAATTAATCTGGCTCGACTAAGTCGAACCCAACCCGATCAAACCTCCAAACGTCTAACCCTATTTTTGGTGTAACCCCCTTGACCCGGCATAGATTCCAAACCAAACTGAATGAGCTACATTGGGTTTTCCGAAACAAACTCGTGAATAGATAACTCAAATTACGTTCATTTTTTCTTTTTATCTTGTCTAGATGCATATTATTAACCTAAGGTGCGGGTGAAAACTCCCTTGAATCGGGCATCAGTATTAACCTATGGTGAGTATGTTAACATCCAATTACGCGTACTTACAATTTAGGGACCAAATTGCAAATCTATAAAATTCTAGGGACTTTCATGGTTTTAAAGTTACCTTTCTTTAATAAGTCAAATTACATGCATGAATACCAAATTTCAACTTAACACGATCATGCAATCACATACAATTGCACTCACAATAATTGGGGACCAAAATAAATAAAACGGAAACCTTAAAAGCATATTTTAGTCGTATTAACAGCTACCCGTATCGATACACGAGGAAGTGTATCAGTACACCTACGCATTTTCAAAACCCCGTATTCCAATGCTCAAACCCGTACCGATACACTTCTTTGAGTTTCAATACGCTATGCCTGGAAATACTAACCCATAGTGATACGGTCTTATGCGTATCGATACGCCCTGACCTCAAATGTCCAATTTTGTTGGTTTAACATACATCTATGGATTCAAACATGTCCCAAACATTCGTAATCATAAACACAACTATTCCAGGGATCATTCCATGCCAAAACATCAAAGATACATGAACAAATCATGGCAACATAGATCAACATGATTCTAGAGGCATGCTTCAGATAAACCATTTAGCTTAACAGCCAAAAAGAAATTTAAGGCATACTTCAACATATACATAGCATCATCAGCCTTAAAAACATTATTTAAAACATGCTTGAACCCCTAAGGACTTGATCATAAGCATTTACAATCAACATGCTTACTAAAGAGAAAACACCAAGCATAAGCTCATGCTATCATATCATCAACATTCATGCCTCAATAAAAACCATGAAAACCACCAAACCACCATAGAAAAACCATCACAAAACAATCAAAATCTAGATTACAAATCCCCCCAAATATGGTAAACACATTGCCTTATTAAACAAATTTAAAACCGACGTTTCATACTCAAGTTATTGCCTCAATATTGGACCTTCCTTGCCATACCAATGCTGCCCCACAACTTCAATGCTCTGCATCAATATGAAAAAGGGAGCGAAAGCACAAATGCTTAGTAAGAATGTTCATAAACAAAACATTGATGCATTTATAAAAACTATTTGAAAACCATAAACCACTTTGTTCTCAAAACATGCTTAACTACCCAAGCATTCTCATTTGTTTTCCAAAACAAATATTGCATATAAACCATATGCATCAACATTTATAAATCTCATGCTTAATTACCAAAGAATTACACATTTGTTTCCACAACAAGTCATGCATAATAACCATATCCATCAAATCATTTATAAACACTTTAATCACATATACTCTCATATATTGGCATTAATAGTTACCCCGAATAGACTCGCCTCTATCCATACATGTTCGGATACACGAATTTCTCATGATGGGCTCACCTCTATCAAATCTCATACCTTGCCTAGTTAAACCGTAAGAAACCATCACAATGGGTTGCTTAGTTAAACCGCATACCCAAGTGGTAACCCAATAGTCTGAATAGCATAGTTAAACTGCTTTTCTTCAAGGACTATGACACGATCAATTTTATATATTATAGTGCACTTTAATCCTATGGATAGCCAACTATATCTGACACTTCCACAATACGTCACATAGGCAATATATCATTTTCAAATACATTTACTTATTGTTTTCTAATACATTTCTCAAAACCGATTAACATGGAAAACCACATTGCCAAAGGCAACAATACATTCATTTCAAGGAAAAATCTCAATGCTAATAGGCATTCATTACTTTGATAAATATTGCATATTTATCCAAAACGATGCATTGATAGTAAGTAAATCAAACCATGTTTAAAACTGAAACATGAAAATCAACCATGTTTAAACGAACATGAAATCTGCAAGCTCATCTCAAAACCAACAATCAAGCGAAGTAAGAAAGACTTATGCTTGAGCTTTGTTGAGGCTATAAATAAACCCCATGATCCAATGATCAAACCTTTTAAAGAGCTTAAACCCGTTTTCACTCATTGATATGCCTCGCCTTGCTCGTCAATGTGAATCGAGCCACTGGTATGCAACGTACACAACTAGGCAACCTTGCCTTGATCGTACCCTATTTTAATCACATAAAACTAGAGGAAAAATGCATCATGATGCATCCAATTTGTAGCTAAACAAGGATCCCATGCATCCCTAACATAAACCCTCCAAAAAACTAGTTGAAACTATCAAAATCAACATCAAACACCTTCAAAACTTAACCCAGCAAAAACCTACTGGTTTAACCCATCAATTACCATTAATTAGCATCCAATAACAACCTAATAACATCCTTACACCTCAAGCATCCATAAACCACCAAAAACTCCTCGAAAACATACAACCAACAACCTAAAAGTTAGAGATTCACCTAGTTTCAGGATTCTAATGTTAAAACCAACGTCCTAACATTATCAAACATCAAAAATCATGATCAAAACCAATCAAGAACCCAGCGAAATAGATCCAATACGAAAATCACATGATCTCAACAAATAAACTGTAACACCCCTTTCTCGGCCTAGTTGAGAACCGGGTCGGAGTATACTACCGATGAACCAAACGGTAGTCGGTACGATAATTTCAAACGATAATTGATGTTATAAAACATTATTAAACAATATCACAATTCAATTTAGTCTATTACTAGCCTACAACTACCCAATTAGGACCAATTTTAAACCTTTCCATGTATTAGGGACTAAATCATAATTTTAGTATTTTAGGGGTCCTTTTCTGAAATTAGTCTTACTACAAAAAAAATTAATCATACAAGCAATGAACATGTAAATTTTCATGATATTCAGATTTCATTTACCCATCCAATTAAACCATGGAAGACTTAGTGACTATTTTGTAAACAAGGCGAAACTGAGTTCTATAGCTTTTAACCGAATTAACTATCACTGTACGGATACACCTAGGGCCATATCGGTACGCTAAACCTAAATTCTAGTTTCCAGATTCAAGGGTAACAAACCTGTATTGATACGGTTGAGGGTCGTACCGATAGTAGTTGACCACATTAACTTCGTATCGATACGCCTTGACCTCGTATCGATACCATTTTTGCCCCCAAATTCCAGTAGCCAAAATCCATACTGATACGCCTAGGCCATATCGATAAGCCCCCTTTGACCAACATTGACCTGACCAAATATGCAAGGCCGTATCGATACACCATCACCTGTATTGATACGCCCTACCCTGTAATGACAGATTGTTGTTGGTTTTTATTCTATTTGACCTATCAAATGTCCAAATGCAATGAAATTTTACACGTAATATTTCAATGTTATGAACTATTTGCATGCCAAATGTTAGGTTCATTCGAATCCATTTGCCACGATTTCACCATTAGGGGCCAAACATGCATTTTTAGTCCTTTTTAAGCCCTACAATAAGACCATTTGGAATCTTAAACACTATTACACCACAAGCATAAAATTTACATATCAAAAGAGCCACACATGACTATTTCAAGTACTTTGCCACCCTACTAGGAGTTCATAGGTTTGATGTACATTACTTTAAGCTTGCTTGTGACTTGTTCAACACTTCAAATTCTCTGATATCGAATGATGAGTCCCTTAACCTAAAATGGATGGGATGCAATGTGTTAGGCATACATTTCCTAGCGAGGTAGCCATAAATGACGAAAATAACAATGTAATGCATTTCAGTTCAAGTGATGACAATAGCAATACAATGAACTATTAATATAATGGTCATGTTAATAACAATATTTTCATATTTTGATAGTAACCCTTGGATCAATTCCGGATAGTGGATGTGTGAATTCCTATGCCTTGACAAATCAATGAATGGTCTAGTCCCTCCACCTCGCCAATATGACCAATATCACAACACACCCTTTCGCCTCGCCAAATCAATAAAGGACGTAGCCCTAGGATCGTGATCCACCCATACACTAAGCTCATAAATTCTATGGCATGCTAATTGTATCCAATGTCCTTTTGAGTCCAAGGTCCGGTGGCAATATCAATAATCAATGTTCAATAACAATAGCTTTGTTCAATGCGCTTATCAATAAACAATGTTTTGATATCCATGTTCAATAGAAATATCAATAACAATGGCAATGTTCAATGATCTCAAAGATAATAACAATGGTCGATACTTTATTTAAAATGTTTTGATGACAATAACTTTGTCGATATCAATGTATAGTGACAATGACGATAACAATAGCAATAACTATGCTTTATGTCCAATGTTCAATGCTTCAATAATTCAATGACTACATCGATGGCGAATTCGATGACAATGAGTGATGGTAATGACTATAGCAATATCAATTTTTGATACTCAGTACAACAACTTACCTCCACTTACCAACGATATCCACTAAGAGATTCGGTGCAATATTCCTTAACAATGATGTTAGCAATATTGTATAGAATGACAATGGAACTGGGAAAGGCACCTAGCCTAATCCTGAGATTTCAACTACACTCACCTCGATTCTAAAGCTTTCAAGGCTCTTGGATAGTAACCCCTTATGCCTAGCTTTCGTTGGTGATGGTGGATGATCTCTTTCCATTTCTTGAGCTATGAAAATCAATAGGGAATTTATTAGAATTGATAATACGATATCGAAATCAATATAGCAATACCAAAATTGATATCTAAGCTTAATTTAGACAATAACGATGAATTATCCATGGATAGTCAAACCCCTAGCTTGAGATTACACTTAATATCTCCATAGATTTCAATAATAGTTTGGGGGATTAAGCTTACCCGTTCAGTAGAAATGATTCGATAGAAATAAATCGAAGAAAAGGCAAGCTTGAAATCAAGCTCCAATGGAGGTGCTTGCTTAGGTGAAGAAGATGAGATGGAGGTGCTAGCTTGATTGGATAACAGGGTAAGTTTCTCTATTTCTTTTCTATTTCACAACTCTAATAGCTATAGCATTTCCTTCATTTGAAGGAATTGCATCAGATAATACAACGTATGTGGTGATTATATTCGAGGAGGGGCTAATTGCAACTTTAGTCCCTCAACTCTTGATTCTCTATGCTTGTACCCCCTCAAACTTTCAATTTCTATAATTTAGTCACCAAGCAGATTTTTAATACATTCAATAAAGTCCTTAAACAATAATTTGACTCAATTGTAGTCCAATATCAATACAATTGAACTTTCGTTCAAAGTCAATACAATATTTCGACCTTTTGATGTATGGTTTCCTATCGCCAGAACCCAATTTCGACTAGATCGATTTTTGGGATGTTACATAAACCTTAATTTAACCAAATTTCCATTATTAAATCATCAAAACTCATTAGAAAACATTAAACAAAGATCAACTACTTGAGAATTTAAGTAAAGAACCTTTCATTAGAGGAGAAGAATGAACCTTACCTCCAACGAGTGAATTTCCACTCAATTGGATGTTTTACTCTTGAAAAACAAAGTAAAACAATGAGATTTTGGAAAACAATATTTAAGAATCCATCAGAAATTGAAATTCTAAGAAATCAAGATCATTACCTGAAATCTTTGACGAAAAAGAGAGTGTTTGGCTGAAGGGATTTTGAGAGAAAACTTTGAGAGCAAAAGTTACGTCAAAAGTGGTTTAAGGAATAACTACCTTCTTTATTAAATCCCCTTTTAATTACTTAATTAAAACTCTTTAAAATCAATCCTAACTGAGAAGAAAATCTAATAAAAACATTTGGTAAATTGGCTACTTAAAGATTCTATGATTTGACCCTTTTATAAAATAGTCACTAAAATAGTTTTCATTCTTTACATTTTGGTCACTAACCCAAAATGCCAAATGTCCAAAACCTATTTTCCAAAATTGATTTCACCAAATATATCCACAAACTAAATAATGATTTTAGGATATTTTCCCATATTTTTATCTCACTTAAAAATATTTATTCCAGTTTTTAACCCAAATCCGATTCGAATCTCTAATCCCAGTCTACTAGACCATCTAACCAACCTAGCAAACTCCTAAGCCCAAAACTGGGGCATTACAACTCTCCCCCTCTTAAGAAATTTTGTCCCCAAAATTTACCTAAAGAAAAGAGATGAGGAAACTTGTAACCCCCTTTGACCCAGTCTGATTGCAAGATCGAATCAAGCGAGTCACATAGGGAATATTAGAGTAAAACCCGAAAGTTTCACTTCAATAAACAAGACTTTTTTCTTTTCATTTCTAGATGTATCATAGTTAACTTGTGAAAGAAAGCAGTAGAAAAAATCTCAACTCGATCGGGCGTCAAATCGACATCTGATTGCCCCAAATAGCATTTAGGGACCATTTTGTAAAACTAACACTAAACAGGAACTTAACTCGAAATTGAAGTTGCCATATTTTAATTAGTCAAGTTTCAATCCTCCACAAAAATTTTCAAATCATTTCAACCATCCAATCTCATTGAATTGCACATACAAAATAATTAAGGACTAAAATGCAAAGATTCAGATCTCCAAAAGATGCCAATTAACCACTTTAACTAACAGGGCAGTGATACGCCCAAGCACAGCATCGATACAGTCCTTTGTAATTTCAAAACCCAAATTCCAACAGCTCCAAACCATATCGATACAGTCCCGAGTATCAATACACTTGGACAATTTCTTCTTTCATCGTATCGATACGGTTCATACTGTATTGATATGCTTAGCCTTTTTGAGCTTAACAATATCGATACGGTAGCCAACATATTGATACGCTTCTCAATGAGGCAAAATAGACTTGCCAAACCAGGGAGTTCATCAAACATACACTCCCAAAACATCAAGGTATCCACCCATTGTCAATCCCATTACTATTGAAATGTTAAAACCATACTTGAGCTTGGAGCGTCGAATGAACCACTTACAACCCGCTAAACCCAAGAAACTATAAACCTCTGATACTGACTTAGGTTGTTTCCAACTTACAACCGCTTCAATTTTCTAAGGATCCACATAAATCCCTTCAACTGACACAACATGACCAAGAAACACCACCTATTTTATCCAAAAATCACATTTACTTAACTTCGCAAAACGCTTATTGTCCAACAAGGTCTACAAAACAATTCACAAACGTTTATCGTGATCCTCCTTGGTACGAGAGTACACAAGGATGTCATCAATAAACACCACCACAAACTGATCTAGGAATTCATGGAACACTCTATTCATCATATCCATGAAAAGCTACATGTGCATTCGTCAACCCAAACGGTATCACTAAGAATTCATAATGTCTATAACGGGTGCAAAATGTTGTCGTTGGTACATCTTTATCCTTCAATTTCAAATGGTAATATCCTGATCTCAAATCTATCTTGGAAAACATCGTAGCACCACAAAAATGATCAAAAAGGTCGTCAATTAGCGGTAAGGGATACTTGTTCTTTATTGTCAACTTATTCAATTGCCGATAATCGATGCACATTCTTATAGTCCCATCTTTCTTCTTCACAAACAACACCGGAGCTCCCCAAGGTGACACACTAGGCCGAATGAACCCATGGTCTAGCAACTCCTAAAGTTGCATCTTTAACTCTTTTAACTCCTTGGGTTCCATGCGATACGTGGCAATGGACACCGGAGCCATATCCATATACATCTCGATACAAAGCTCTACCTCACTATCCGGTGGCAAACCAGACAATTCTTCTAGAAGCATTCTCGGATAATCATAAACTATTTGAATAACCTGAGGATGTGCCTCCTTCATATTTAGATTCATGACATACGCCAAGCATGTCTGACACCTTCCTTTCATCAACCTTTGTGCCTCCATCGCTGAAACAACATTGGATAACAACTTCACATTCTCACCCACCACCACAACTTCATAATCATCGGCAAGCTTCAATGAAACACGCTTGCTTTCACAATCTACCACAGCCCTGTGCTCAGACAAACAATCCTTCCCAAGAATGACATCAAAACCATAGAAAGGTAACTCCATCATATCAACGGCTAACACATGTCATTGAACCATCAACGGACATCTCCTAAACAACTTCCTAACCACAATTGTCTCACCAAAAGAACTAGTCACTTGCAGACCCACATCCAAATACTCGACCTGTATGTAAAGTAATTGTGCATGCTCATGCAAGATGTATGAATGCCTGGAACCAGAATCAATCAAAGAAAGTAATGACAGGGATTGCAAAGTAAAGGTACCTGCAATCACATCCATGCCATTCCTCCCCTCGCAGTGTGCACACACCCTAGCTAGTCCACCGCCCTCAAGCTAAACCACCACAACATGAGCCATATTCCTTTGACCATCCTCCCTACGCTAAAAATTACCTCGACCGCGCCCACGGCCCCTTTGAGGCTCAACAGCACGTAGTGGTGCCTGTCTAGCTAACTTGGGATAAACCCTCCTCATATGACCTTGCGAACCATAATTCGAACAACCTCTAGAATTACCCCAACTCTCTATAGTATATCGTCTACCACAACAACCACACTTAGGTATACAAACCCCTGCGTACTGACCCAGCTGACCTTGGCCCATGTTACCACCACCACCACCACACCTCTGATCCGAAAAGAACCTCCTATCCCACTGCCGTTTACTATGATCTTTACTAGCACCAAGATCGGCAACTCTCTTTCTGGAACTATAATTCTTTGGGCGAGAGGACAAACCCACACTCTTTTCAATGTCCTTGGCGCGAGTGACCAAGACATCAAAGTCTGAGTACTCCGAAGCTAGCATATAAGTCTTCACTTCCTTCACCAAACCATATCAGAAGCGATCACATCTTTTCCGCTCATTAGGAACCAGTTTAGGGGGATACTAGCTCAACCTGACAAACTAAACTTCATACTCTAAAGCTGACATATTTCCTTGTACCAAGTCCATGAACTCTCGGTTCTTTCCATCTTGATAGCAAGTATCCAAATACTTCTTTCGGAAGGCAGCTCTAAAAAATTCCTACGTAACATCTGTAGGTTCCATCCCCGCGATAGTGGTAGTCCACCACGAATAAGCATCACCCTGTAGCAAAGAAACTATACAACCCAGCTTACGCACATCCATGCACTCCATCTGTCCAAAAATCCTCTTGGTATTCTCAAACCATGCCTCAAAACCCTCTAGAGACAAACCTCTAAACTCGGTACCTCCCAGACTATGTAAGCACTCCAAAGGCAAACCAGGATTAGCCATAGGTGGCGGCACCACTGCATGCATACCCACCACTGCAGCCTGAAATGCTCCGGCAATGGCCTGAATCAATGGTGTCATGTTTCCCATAGCATGACCCTGTGCTACTTGGGGTCAAACACCCAGTACACCGACTCCAGCTCCAACTCTCTCACCACCTGGAGGAGGAAGAGGCAGCGGTACCTCATCATTACGCTCTTCTTCCACCACATTATGCACATTCATCCTTTTCTCTCGTCTCGGTCCCATATGAAAATAGAATAAATCTCTAGCATGTAAAATGCAATATTAAAAACAGTTAGGCCAACAAGAAGTAAGGTTCCAAGTCGCTCAAATCTTTTTAAAATAATTTTCTTTACACCAATAGTAATAATGGCAATGGATACCCCAATATTTAACCCGTACATATCATCATATAATAGCCAACATGCTAACATGCTATCAAACACTGTACATATCAAACATCAAGAATTCAACCATCTTACCTCCTAATTTTTCATAAACCTGTCTCTAATAGCAACAAATGTAACCCCCTTGAACCGGTCTGATCACAAGACCGAACCAAGCGAGTCACACGGAGAATATTGGAGTAAAACCTGAATGTTGCACTTCAATAAACAACCCTTTTTTTCTTTTCTTTTCTAGATACAATATAGTTAACCTAAGCGTGAGAGAAAGCAGCAGACAAAATCTCAACTCAATCAGGCATCAAATCGACATCTGATTGCGCCAAATAGTATTTAGGGACCATTTTGTAAAACTAACACTAAACAGGGACTTAACTCGAAATTGAAGTTACCATCTTTTAATTAGTTATGTTTCGATCCACCACATAAATGTTCAACTCATTTTAGCCATCCAAACTCATTGAATTGCACATACAAAATACTTAAGGACTAAAACACAAAGATTCAGATCTTCAGAAGATGCCAATTAACTACTTTAAATAACAGGGTATCGATACTCCCAAGCACAGTATCAAAACGGTCCTTTGTAAATTCAAAACCCAAATTCTAGTAGCTCAAAACCGTATCGATACAGTCTCGAGTATCGATACGCTTAGCCAATTTCTTCTTTCACCGTATCGATGCGGTTCAACTGTATTGATACGCCTAGCCTTTTTCAACTTAACCGTATCGATACGGTAGCACGTGTATCGATACGCCTGGGCACAAAATGTTACTTTTTGCTCGATGAACAATCCATAAACTAATTATAAACCCCTAAGCATGCTTCTAACACACAGGCAACATGTTTAGGGATCGATCCTCAGCCATTAACAACAGAAACATCATCATACCATGATCACATGCTCAAAAGGGAAATCTATAGGCATGCTTCCTAAACCCACATAAAACCAAAAACCACAAACTATAGCAAAGCATAAACCAAACATAATAGGCCATTCACAATCTCAATGAGGCAAAAAAATCTTTCCAAACCAGGTAGTTCATCAATCATACACTCTCAAAACATCAATGTATCCACCCATGGCTAATCCCATTACTATTGAAATTTTAAAACCATACTTAAGCTTAGAGTGTCGAATGAACCACTTCTCTTGCTTCCTTGAAGTCTAGACAAACTACTTTTCTGCATTGTTAAGAAAAGAGAGCGTAAGCTATATGCTTAGTGAGGAATGCTCAAAACAAAACCATAACAATGCACTATTGAAAACCATTTTCTTATCAATCAATTTTCCCATCATGCTCTTAACAAATCTCATGCTTTAAAACCCATTAAAGCAAAACCATTAAACTCTTTACACATGTATCATGAAATTTAATGCTTTAATCCAAAGCAAACCTCAATGCAAGCTTCACATGCTTAGGCATTCAAAACATATCTCAAGATATAGTCTCACGTATAAATCTCATATACAATTTCATTTGAAAACCATTATACATGTAATCTCATTTATTAGCATTCAAATGACCCGGATGGTTGCTTCGCCATCCCTATACACATGGAGCTTGTTGCACTCTCAATAATAAACACATCAGATATACGGATACTCATTGATAGAGCTTGCTGCTCTCTCCACCAATACTTATGGAGTTTGCTGCTCTCTCCATAAGGCGGATCTCATGGTGCTTGCTGCACTCACCATGACTTAAATCCCGTGGTGCTTGCTACTCTCACCACAATACACTTCAGTTACCCTCAACACAATAGTTGCTACGCTAAGTGGAGCTGAAGGACACACGCACATGCAAATTTTGCTACATTTTTATAGTGCACTCCATCCTATTGGTCGAAAAATTATATCCAATTATAATAAGCATCATCACTTGCCAATATATACTTTAAAATCATGTTAACCTACTGTTTTCCAATGCATCAACATAAACCATAGCATATCCCATTTTAAATCATATATTAATACATAGCATTTTCTCATCAAGATGCAACCTCTTGAAAACCATAAATCAATCTCATGGGATAACATGAATCATTTCTCAATTCATAAAAACATGCATAATAGTATGTAACAAATCCAACTTCAAAACTTGAGCCAGTCCAGCTAGTTAGTTATGCTAGCTAGTCCAGCCAGTTCAGAGTCTAATGCCACAATTCTTGTGTCCCCGATGCGAGTTGAATCTGCCAGCATCAATTCCTCACCTAAATTGGAGGAAATCCTTATCAAAACACCCAAAGCTAAGTCAGTTACACCACCAACTGACCCTACCAAGAAAAAGGAAGATGTTGGAGCCTCTACTGCCACAAAGTCAAGCATGAAGGGATGGAAATGAATGGCCCCTAATCATGGGACATTTGTGAAAAGAGAGACTCGAGTCATACGAGAAGAAGTCTCTAAGGGAGGTTTAAGCTTTTCTATTGTGGTTGCGCGAGTAGGGACATGATTTTGTTGTTTGCTTGGCAAGATTTTTTAATGGGTTGTTGTGTGTTATTCTATTTAGGGTCCCTTGGTTGCTATATTGTCCTTATGGGTGGTGACTATTCTGTGCTCATTGGATGTTTGTCGAGTTGTGTGTTTTGATTTTATTGGTGTTTGTTTGTTGGTGTTATTATTGGTGTGTTTCCTTTTACACTATTATGTTGTACTCTTTTCCTCTATTTAGGATTAGAGAGGTTTTAAATGAGGCATATGCTAGTGATGGTGTAGACTCTCTAGAAGAAGTGTGTTATAAATGTTGGCAAAAGGGGCAAAATTTATGTATTAGTAAATCAGTGCCAAGAGTCTTTTATGTACAAGTATACACATTCTGCAATAAGCTGAGTATCGATCCCATAGAGATTGTCTTCGAATTTGATTGTTTGATTGTTACTTACCTTGGAAGAAAAGATATTTGTTTTGAAAGTTTGTTTTGGGGTCCATTGGTTGCTATATGGTCATTATGGGTGGTGACTATTCTATGCTCATTGGATGTTTGCCGGGTTGGGTGTTTTGATCTTATTGGTGTTTGTTTGTTGGTGTTATTATTGGTGTGTTTCCTTTTACACTATTATGTTGTACTCTTTTCCTCCATTTAGGATTAGGGAGGTTTTAAATGAGGCACATGCTAGTGATGGTGTAGACTCTCTAGAAGAAGTGTGTTATGAATTTTGCCAAAAGGGGCAAAATGTATTTATTAGTAAATCAGTGCCAAGAGTCTTTTTCATGCAAGTATACACGGTCTACAAGTAGTACAGCAGTTAAGCTGAGTATCGATCCCACAGAGATTGTCTTTGAATTCGATTATTTGATTGTTACTTGCCTTGGAAAAAAAGATGTTTGTTTTGAAAGTTTGTTTTGGGAATACTTAAAAGAAAAGAAATAAAAGTGAAGTAAAAACGTTGGCAGGGAAAGTCTTTTAATGAGTGATGAGAGTTGGTTTCTACACATTTCATGTCGTGCCAGCCTTTAATGTCAACTTGTCTTGGCATTGTTTGCCGAGTAGATTCAAAATTAGTAAAGTCTCTCTCGATGATCATTGCCCTAAGTCAATCATATAAAAACCCCTTATATCTCTATAGTGCATGTTTTTAAATAAACCGATTTGATTAAGAACCAATATATACTCCTAAGGAGTAGATATCACTCCCGAAGTAAGTTCATCTACTTGAACGACTTCTCTCGAAGCTTCTCTCCTTAGTATTCAACAACTCAATCGTTGCCACACCAAGTCTGATAAGATATTAAGGAGCCATAGGCCAACAATGCCAGTTCTCGTTTGGCAAAGTATTTAGGAAAAATCAAAGTATGCCGAATAGACAAAGTATTGCCAAAACATAGTTATTATTAAAGAAACTAGAGCATAAAAATAACGTTTAAACCAAACATCCCCCACCAACTATGAAATTAGTTCATGGTGAGGGATTTAACCAACAAAACCATAATCGTTTTTGAACACGTCATCATTAAAATAAAATCAAAAACGCTTAAAACAAGAGAATGGGCGAGATGGGGTCTCTCGATGCAGCCCTCAAGATCCAGGCTCTCAGCCAAGTGATTGAACCACATTCCTCGGTGCAGCCGACCATCACTCGTCGAGCACTCCAACTCCTCAATCGATCACTCTAGTTCTCCACGATTTGTCTCTTTTTCTCTCCTCCATCGGTTCTTTAAATAGGCGTGTAAGGAAGGCTAGGGTAAGCTTCTCGTTTGATTTTTAAATGCTGAAGGGATAAGAGATGAGGTCTTATCCGATCTGTATGATAGCTTATTAGGCTAGGGCTGATGTCATATTGCCAACATTTTCTTGGCAATCAAGCTTGGCATGACATAGCCAACATATCTTGGCACCACCTTATCCGTTATTTTCTCGGAGGTTGATCCTATTGCCATCTTTTAGGAGCCTGACCTCATCCTATTTTTCCAGGGTTCAACAACCTCTTGGCATGGCAGCAAGTTCACCTCTCTGCCAACCCATGCTTGGCACTATTTGGTCCTTCTATGCCAACAACACTCGACATCCTCTCTGGCATTCTTTACTGCGATGCATTCCTATGCCAACACTTCAAAATAGTCACAAAACAACCCTCCACACTGGCATAGACAGAATGCTAAACTCCTTATGCAAATGCATGATTCTATAGCCTAATGCAACTAAATGTACCTAAAAACAAGCAAAAGCATTGTGAGATTGGCATTAAAAACAGTAATTTTAGAGAGGTAATAGATGGCTTGTATGATTTACCCTTTTATAAAATCATACTACTTTGCTGATAAAAAAATTATCTTAAAGATCATATGAATAGATTTAATTTCCAACACAAGAATTTAATGATTATAGATAATCTAAGTAGGATATGTGTTCGATAATAAACGAGTCATTATTTTTTAAAAATTATAATTTAGTTAATCAAAATTTTGTTACTGACATATCAATTTCTAATTAATTATTTATTAAATATCGTTTAATCAAAATAAACAAAATCATATTTTAAAAATATATATAATTTAAGTGGAACTTGCTAGGCTGACATGTCAGTTTCTAATTATTTATTTATTAAATACTATCTAATTAAATAATAATAATAAAGAAAAAATTAATGAACTCACCAAAGCAGTAGGGCGAGAATCAAACCGATGTCACTCGAACCACCTGTTATGAACACATGGCGACCTTTTAGTGGGATGTTTATTGGTTGGGGCTGGACGATGAAGTAGAGTAGGAGGAGAAAGAAAGGCGCGAGGACAATGAAGATTAACATTGATGCTGCTGATTCACTTCCGCTTTTCAACCCTATGATTGATTGGATTAAGTTTGCGGATTTATTTATAGGAAGCTCAGCCCTCAAATAGATTATATATATATAATAGAGTAGGGACGGGGAATTAGATGCTTTATATTAGATTTAGTGGAGAAAGATGATATCATTGTAAATAGTGTTGTAGTGGCTGTTGAAAGAAAAATAGTAAAAGAATCAAGTTTTATATATAAATAATTAGCTTAATACCAAAATAAGTGTTCAAACTATCTTATTTTTTCTTTTTAGGTGCCTAAATTATTTTTTACTCTTCTTGAGTGCTTAACGTTTTATTCCGTAACTATTTTAAGGTTTTACTATAACTTTTGTTAAAAAATGCAGTATCCAATAAGAACAAGACATGTGTCAACATTATTAATTTCCTTTTTATTTTTTTTGAAAAATACTTTAAATTAATCTTAACTCTTTCTTCACCATCCTCCAACAAGCTCTTCAACACCAAGTAAGAACTCCTAAAATTCGTTTATTACAAATTGGCAATTGAAGTATTGTTTTTCAAACTTACCTTTCGGCTATTCTAATGTGAGCCTCCTTCCACAAATAAACTTTTTTTTCTTCGATGCTTTTCTTCAACTACTTGGGGTTTTGATTTTAATTTTGAATGATGAGATTTTGAAATCAAAGAGTTTGCAACAAATTGATTAGGGATTTTAAGGTTTCCCAAATCGATTCAGAAAACAAGGGGAGAAGAGTTTCTCACGTTTTCATTTGGGTAAATGGAAAAGAAAGAGTTAGGGTTATTTGTGAGTTGTTTCTTTGAGAATAGACGGTAAAAAGGTAAAGTTAATGGATTAAAATTTTAATTCTTAATTTTTAATTTCGTGTATCTTCAAAGAACTAAAAAGGAAATTAAAAATGTTGACATGTGTCTTGTTCTTATTCGATACTACGTTTTTAACGGAAGTTAGAGTAAGACCTTAGAAAGGTTGCGGAATAAAACGTTAGACACTTAAAAGGGGCAAAAAATAGTTTAGGCGCCTAAGAGAGGAAAATGGTATAGTTTGGGAACTTATTTTGGTGTTAAGGCTAAATAATTTAAATTTGCAAATAGTTCATAGTAAAGTTCAAAAATGGCCATTAAACTATTTCAAAATGTTTATTTTGATCATGTAACTTTTAAATGTTATAAAATAGTCATTAAATTTTGATTTGTGTTAAATGTGTTACTGAGCTATGACCTGCCGTTTAAGGGTCATGTGGTCATTAATAAAATTTATATAATAACACATTTTGGTCTTCATATTTATACATTCAATCAATTTAGTCATAATTCAAACAAATCAATAAATTTTGCCCTCATTTTCGACACATTCCATCTATTTGGTCCTATTTTTAATTATTAAATTATCAATTTGCTCCTACCAGTTAAGGGGTAACGTATCACCATATGGTTGGAAGAAAAATCTTAAATTATTTCTAATTAAAAATATGATCAAATTGATAGAATATGTAAGAACTTGCCCTGCTAGTATGACGAGTTTCTTGAAAAATTACTTTGTTCGTTTAATATTATTATTATTTAATTACTTGATATTTAATAAATAATTATTAGAAATCTCCATGCACTTCAATTATATATTTTTAAAAACCTAATCTCATTTATTGATTATCGAGCTGATGGATAATAGCAAGGATTGCAACAAGTAGTTGAATGGTGTGTCAGGAGGGTGCAGTATAGAATGTTTAAATGTGAAGTGTTAAATTATTGAATTATTTCAAATTATGACCAAATTGGTAAAATGTATATGTTAGGGACTAAAATTATTATGTCGGCCATTTTAACCTCAACGACCATTGACCTACTTGTAGGGGTGTAAATGAACAGAGCGTTTGATGATTCGTTCGTGAACAGTTCGTTTATGTTCATTTATTAAGCTAAATAAACGAGTACGAACAACATTTTTATGTCCGTTTAATAAATGAACGAACACGAACAGAGGTTTGTTCAGTTCATTTATGTTCATGAACAAGCTCGTTTATAGGTTCGTTTATAAGCTCGTTTATAGGCTCTTTTATAGGATGAAAATGTTGGTGGATGTATCTAAATATTACTTTTTATTGTTGCTAAGGATGTTATATAAGTTAATGTTGGAATGTAAGTTTTATTTTGTTGCTTTTGTTTTATTTATTTATTGTTAATTTAGTTAACATTTTTGAACATATAGACGAACATGTTCCCAAAAGTATTCAGGAACACATTTGCGAACATGTAATTGAACACATTCGTGAACACTAAACAAACGAACACGGACACCTTCAAAGATAAATAAACGAACACGAACACAATATTAAAAATTTAAACGAACATGAATATAAACACCTTTAGAAATAAACAAACGAACACCAACATAGTCTTGCTCGTTCAAGCTTGATTCATTTACACCCCTACCTATTTTTAACAAAATTCGGACTAACTAAATTGTAACTTTTAAAAAAACAATAATTGAACACATATCCTAATTAGATTAACTATAATCATTAAATTCTTATGTTGGAAATTTAAAATAAATAAATATATGATCTCTAAGATATTGCAACAATAATAATATTATGAATTCGAATTAAAATTCAATAATTAAAAAACTTGATGAAATATGAGAATCAAACAAAATTATTATAGCCAACGATGAGAATCTACCAATGAACAACAATACGGAGTAGTTTTTAAAAAAATAAATAAAAAGTGTTTAGTATATTAGTCAAAAGGGTAAATAATTGTAATGAACAACAATACGGAGTAGTTTTATAAAAAATATATAATTTAAGTTGAACTCGTTATGTTGGCTTGAAAATTTCTAATTAATTATTTATTAAATACTGCCTAATAAAATAATATTAACTGGAAAATAATTTTTTAATGAACTTGCTATACAACGAGTTCAATAAAATAATTACTTTTTTTTTCAAATCGTCATTTCAATTTGGCGAGTTCAACAAAAATAAACAAACCCTAATAAGGTTGAAGTGAAAGTGGCATCGCATGTTAGCAAGTCGACAGAGGGGTTTCGGCAATCGAGTGTTCAACCCAAGGAAGATCGCAAATCGATTGTTGAAATTATTGACGAAGATAAATTGGCAATTTTGCACAATTGTGTTGTGGGATTTTGCCGCAGGCCAATGCAAGTTATGGAATTGGCAAATGAATTCCCTAGGGTGATTCTAAAAGATTTCACAGTGATGAGAGTAGCCGACTCCTTGATTCTATTGATGTTCACAAATAAAGAGGCAAGGAAGAGTATGTTAGCATCGAAGTGTCTAGACAAATGGTTGGAAAATGTCATGGAATGGTCTACAGAATTGGTGATTCCAAATAGAAGGGTTTGGTTATAGGCATGTGGGATCCCAATACATGTTTGGTCGGAAGCGACATTCAATAATATTGCAGCGACGTGGGGTGAGTTGGTGCAGGTGGATGCCGAGACTTTGGTTCCTTCAACGTTTGAGCAGCCACATTTCTTAGTGGAAATGGCTGGTTCCATAGGATTGATGAAAACATTGACCTTTAGATTGGACATAATTCATTTTAGGTGAGGATTTTAGAGTTGGAGGAGTCACTTGGCCTGAAATATGATTGTTGTTGTGCGTTAGAAACAAACACGTGTGATACCGATACTGAATTCGTGAGTGACTCTGAAAATAGACATCGTGATAAGCATTTGGGTTAGGTTCAACATAGACCAGTAATAATGTTGGAATAGGGGACAATAGTTCCATACTCGGCCTCACGTGGGGTACCAAATTCATGAAAATTAAATAGATTATGGGAGGACTAGGTTTGCAAAGGAGTACTACGCAAAGGGAGTCGGATGCCTAGATGGCTGATGAGGAGGTGGGAGTCGTGGATCGCGTGGAGGAGGTATGCCTAAGTCTAAATGTCCTAGCTTGAGAATCTAGACCAATCTTGGGTGAAGGTGTGTTACTTTTAGATGGACCTAGGACCGAAATTTCTAGGGTTGATAGGACTACATTAATTGATTATAATGGGACTCAACGAAGAGTACGACAGGTGTTTAAAATTGTTCTAAGTTATTTGTTGCCAGACGAAAGGTGTGAGGCTGAACAACGATTGTTAAAGAGCGGGAGATGACGTCCAGGAAAAATCCTCTGAGATCGTCGCCAATAGCGAATGGTTCTTTATCTGATATTAAAGGAAGCACAAGAGACATTGGCATTGGGGAAGCTAATAGGAGTGCAAACAATTGGTAACGAAAAAGAAATTGTTAAAGACAGTGCGTTTGATTGAGACGCGTGATAAGAGGCAATAGCAGCGATTCTGTGGTGTTTGGACAACGATTTCAACGTAGTGACGAAGAGGATAAAATTGTCTCCTTTGAAAAATTCTATAATAGTTACTCCTTCGTTCCACTCAATATATATATATATTCTGAAATTGTCTTATTGAAAAAAATCAACAACTTTTACACGACATATTTTCTTTTATACGGTTTTTTTAGTTTTCCATAAATTTTTTTTTAATTTTTTAAGGATAAAATTATCGTTTGTTCAAGTTGGAAATTATGAAGTAATGGAAAGTTATTCTGTTTAGGCAAAAAGGGTGGTTGAGGCTTCTTTATCCTTTACACTATTCTTCAAATCAAAACTTTTTCCCCCACGAATAGCAGACTGAGTGCAGTGTGAAACCCAACGAATAAATAAGCAGCAGTTGGAAATTTGCCATTCTTTTTATGGATCCAAAATGAATTGAGTCGTGAGAGGGTAATATAATCTTTAGATATTGGGGGATTTAAAGTTGGTTTTTGTTTAATTTTTACTCGGGTAAATTACTACAATGATTACATTCGCTTTTGTAAGTTTCTATTTTTGTTCATCGAATTGAACAAACATTTTGATAATTTACATTATTATTTTATAACATTTTGGTATTGAGGACGTTAAATACTGTTAGATTACTGATGTGATATGTTATTAAATGTAGTTAATTTTTAATATTATTTTTTAAATTTTAGATAAAATATTAATTTAATCTTTAAATTTTAGATACAATATCAATTTAACACTGGATCTGACCAAAATTACCCATCACATGTCGTCCTTCGCCATCGTCAAATTGGTTTTCTTGATCCACCTTAACCTAAATCGTGATTATATAAAATATATTGGAACACTTTTTTGTTCCATTTTCAATTTTTTAATTAAAAAATAATTATACTTTTTTAAAGCAATAATTTCTACTTTAACTTTTTATTAAATTTGTTTAAATAGTATTTACTTTTTATATTTTTAATTCATTAATAGTTTTTAAAAGAATTTAATTACAAGTTAAAGTAGTAATTATTGTTTTAATAAAATTTTATCATTTTTGAATTAAGAAAGAATACCCTGACACAAAAATTGCTTTAATATATTTTATTCTAAAAATAATAATTACGCTTTACATCTCTATGAATTAAAAAATTATTAAAATATTTAATGGTGCATATCTGTACATCTGAATAGCGGTACACATTGGTTTACCGTATTCTCCACTCCACCCCCAATTTGTCTAAAAAAGCCTCGAATTTAGATTTTTCTAATCTTTTATTTATTTCATAGTTTTGGGTTTATTTCCCTATTAACCCCTTAATCATTGTTGTTTAGTGTATTCTTAATATTATTGCATAAATATACAAAAACGTAATTAAGAACACACTTTCAAATTTCATGATTATCATGACTCATCTAAATCTATTATAAACAACAAAAAATATTAATGATAAATTCATTATTATGGTTTACTTTTAAAGAAATTTGAAGGGTTCTAGATTAGAATTGTGGAGTTCGGGGGACTTTCTGATGAAACGAGCATCATATTTGCATTTAGGAGGTTAACAAGAGTAGACTAAAATTTTTGGGTCCAACGATCGTCGACACCAACGACCATTGGTGAGCAATGGCTGACGACAAGTCATTTTGGTTGGGTTTAGGGGTTCAATTGATAATTTATCTAAAGTTCAAGGCTCAAATTGATATCCATCTAAAGTTTAGGGGGTAAAATTAGTATTTACCTAAAGTTTAAGGATTAAATTTAAAATTAATCCATTTTACTAACCCGCCACATCATCAAACTAATGACAGTTAATGTTTCAGTGGTCAAAACGTTATAAACAATAATGTAAGTGATCAAAACGTTATAAAACAATAACGTAAGTGCTCAAAATGTTATAAAACAATAACGTAAGTGGCTAAAATGTTATTTTTAAAATTTGATGAGCAAAAATAAATATTTATTAAACGAAAATGATCATTACAATAATTTACCTTTTTACTAATATGCTAAGCAAATTTTATAACATAAATTCAATACTTATAAAATTCTGTACTGAAAAATTAATATTTCTATATTTCTATTTTAATTGTTAGATACCGCCTAATTTAAATACAAGGAAAAAAAAATCTGAAATGCAAGGAAAAAAAATCTGAAATAGTTTTTTTTTTTTTGTTTTTGAGAAATTCTAAAATAGTTATTAGAATATAATTCCCTTTGAAGGGTAGAAAGAAATACATACCTTAAAGTTTATGTGCCGCCAACCAGGAATCTGATGACATTATTTTTAGATATAACTATTAGTAGATTCTCATCGATGACTGCTAATAATTTTGTTTGATTCTCATATTTCATCAATTTTCTTTTAATTAATGAATTTTAATTTTAATTCTAATTCATAATATTCTTGTTGTTGTAGTATCTTAGAGATCATATATATATATATATATATATATATATATATATATAATTTCCAAAATAAAAATGTAATGATTAAGTAAAATCTAATAAGGATATGTGTTCAATTATAAACGGGACATTATTTTTCTACAAATTACTATTTAGTTAATCAAAATTTTATTACAAATGGGTCAATGGTCGTCGAAATTAAAATAGTATGATATAATAATAATTTTAGTCCTCAACTTATACATTGTACCATTTGTGTCCTAATTTGAAATAATTCAATAAAGTTAATACTTCATGTTTCAACATTTTGACATTGTCCCCTCCTAACACACCCTTCAACTACTTGTCACAGTCCTTGCTATTGTCCATCAGCTCGATAATCAACAAATGAGATAGCACGACAAACGTAATCACTTCACTGATGAGTAGTTGGAAAACTAATACAAAAAACTTATTATGACCCTAGCACCACCTGTTAATAGACGCAAACACTTCACTGAATAAAATTATTAAATATGAAGGGTTAAATTTGTTGAATTGTTTTGAATTAGGACAAAATCGATAGAATATATAAGTTTTTGGACTAAAATTATTATTATACCAAGCCACATTAGATGTTTTTTTCAATTTTAATAGTAGAGTGACTTCACTACAACAAATTTTTAGTTGAATGACTAAATTATAACTTTTAAAAAATGACTCATTTATAACCGAGCACATAATTAAGTGAGTTGAATTTTATTTTAGCCATTTAATTATTATACACAAAAAATAATTCCTTCGTCCCATAAACCATTACCCAAAGAAAATAAATACTTTCTTCGTGTACTTATGGCTAAAGTTCATAAATAGTCATTAAATTATCTTAAAATATTCATTTTGATCTTCTACTTTTGAAATGTTATAAAATGGTCATTGAGTCATTACCTATCGTTAAGGGGTCACGTGGTTGCCAAAAAAAATTGTATAAAAGCATATTTAATCTTCCATATTTATGCATTCAATCAATTTAGTCCGAATAGATAGAATGTGTAAAAAATAAAGGAAATTGTATTGCTTTGTTTGAATTATGACTGAATTGATTGAATGTATTCAAGTAGGTAACAGCTCAGTAATATTTTTAACAAAAATAAATATTTAATAATTATTTTATAATATTTAAAAATTAAATAATCAAAATAAACCTTTTGAAATAGTACTATGAACTTATTTTACAAATTTGAATTATTTATATATAAAAACTTGATTCTTTTACTACTTTTTCTTTCAACAACCACTACAACACTATTTACAATTAAATTATCTTTCTCCACTAAATCTAATCTAAAGCATCTAATTCTCCGTCCCTACTCCATTATATATAATCTATTTGAGGCTGAGCTTCCTATAAATAAATCTGCAAACTTAATTCAATCAATCATAGGGTTGAAAAGTGGAAGTGAATCAGCAGCATCAATGTTAATCTTCATTGTCCTCGCGCCTTTCCTTCTCCTCCTACTCTACTTCATCGTCCAGCCCCAACCAGTAAACATCCCAATAAAAGGTCGCCATGTGTTCATAACAGGTGGGTCGAGTGGCATTGGTCTGGCCCTCGCCCACAAAGCCATCTCGGAAGGTGCCTGTGTCTCGCTCTTGGCCCGCTCCCTCTCTAAGTTGGAGGAGGCAAAAAAATCACTCCACCTTGCATACGGCGTCGACGTCGGGATATTCGCGGCCGATGTACGTGACTACGATGCCGTGAAACGCGCCGTCGTGGATGCTGGGCCCATTGACTTGCTCGTGGTTAACCATGGAATCTTTGTGCCACAAGCATTGGAGAAGCAGGATTTGGATGATGTGAAGTTGATGATAGACGTGAATTTGATGGGGAGTTTTAATGTGATAAAAGCCGCTTTGCCGTTGATGAAAGTGAGGAAAGATAATCGGCCGGCGTCTATCGCCCTTATGTCTTCGCAAGCTGGTCAAGTAGGTGATTGTTGCACTCATTTCTAATTTTGTTTAACTTTTTTTAATTTTCTAGGATTAAATTTGGATAAAGAGAAAAACAGGTAGGTATTTACGGTTACTCGGCGTATTCGGCAAGTAAGTTTGGGCTGCGGGGATTAGCAGAAGCATTGCAGCAGGAGGTAATTTCGGACAACATTCATATCTCTGTCATATATCCTCCTGACACCGAAACTCCTGGTCTAGAAGAAGAAAGGAAGATTAGACCAGAGATGACGAACATGATAGCAGGATCAGGAAGTGTACTGAAAGCAGAAGAAGTGGCCAAGAAAACTCTCGATGGCATAAAGTCGGCAAGTTTCAGCATCTCCTTCAAGATGGAAGGGCAGATGCTAGCCATCGCCACTGCCGGTGCATCCCCTCAGAGATCTTTCTTCATTGCATTCTTTGAACTGCTTTTCTCTCCTCTTTCACGTCTTATAACTCTACTTTTCCTCTCCAACGTCTACAGGAGCATTACAAAGTCTCATGCAAATTAGCATCCACAAATCTCTTTCTCTTCCATTTTTACTCTTATCTAATAAATCCCATCCAAATTTAAATTACAGCTATACTATCGGTATCGTAATCTACTACAAAACCATTCGATGCTCACTGAAATTGTAACACATGTTTAAATTCTATAATGAAATGGTTTGTTGTTGGTTAGTGCATTTTTTTTCATCCACTACATATAATATATTACCAATATTTGGTGAATTGGTTGATGAATGTGATACAATAGAATAGTGTAAAGGATAGAGAAGCCTCAACCACCCGTTTTGCCTAAACAAAATAACTTTACATTACTTTATAATTTTCAACTTGAACAAACATGACCGTAACATTTTTTCCCTCTCTTTTAGGATTTTTAGATCAATAATTTAGTTTCTTATTTGGAAAAGATTTAGGGTCTAGTTTTTGTTGTAGTCCTCTTATTATGTTGAAATTTGAGATTTAATCACTTTATTTTAATTTGGTGTAATTCAATCTCTCTACTTTCAAAATGACTAGTGTTAAAGTGATAATAGAACTGATAATCGCCGTGCCAACATGACGAGTTCCACTTCAATATATATATATATATATATATATATATATATATATATATATATTTAAAAATATTAATCTCATCTATTAATTATCGAGCTGATGGATAATAGCAGAAACTATGACAAGTAGTTGAATGGTGTGTCAAGAGGGTGCGATGTCAGAATTTTTAAATATGAAGTGTTAAATTTATTGAATTATTACAAGTTATGACCAAATTGGTAAAATGTATAAGTTGAGAACTAAAATTATTACTATATCAAACTATTTTAATTTCGACGACCATTGACCTATTTGTAACAAGATTTTGATTAATTAAATTGCAATTTTTAGAAAAAGAATGATCCGTTTTGTAGTAACACCCTCGACCCGAATGTCACAATTGGGCCTCAAGCTCAAACCAAAATAATAAAAAATTTCAAACTAAGTTTAGCCCAACAAGATATTTGTTGAAAATATAACATTTAAAGCCCATAATTAAAAATATAGTTTAATAATCAAAATAGTACAAAAGAACTTCAATTTAATTTTAAAATATTTGAACATATGATTTGATTAATAAAATTTCAAAAACAAAAATTTTAGACTCTACTATATATAATCTTATAAATACGTAGCCCACTAAACACAGTTGTTATGAACAAGGAAAAAGAATTAATTCCTCTTGTTATCATTATTTTTTGTTAACCCGCTCCCTTCAAAAGTTCCTTGCTTACATCGTCCAGTAATGAAGCTTAATTTCCATCCATTTTCTAGTCACATTCTTAGGGGCTTGCTGCCTTAAAGGGTGTGTGACAGCTAGCATACTATGACAGCTCACAATCTCATTAAATGATACACATATACACATTTTAATTTCCCTCACCGTGGGGTTTTCCATTCATTTACAAATTCCCATTAATTATTATTATTTTAAAGAAAAAATTGCTTCTAATTTACATGTGAAAACATGTGTGTATGTGATTCATAAAGAAAATGGCCTAATCACCTACTAGGCCGTTCTGCTTCCCACCACTTGGATCATTCTCTTTTTATTTTACATTTTTCCAATTTATTCACTACATAAATTTCTCTTGTTCCATATACCAATTTTACATCTTTATACTTTAATCACCACTTGGGTTAACTGCTTAGTTAGTCCTTCAAATACCTTTCGTTTCCATGAAGAAACTTATGGTTTAATTAACCACAAGTCCTTAATATTTTCTCTTATTTACACTTTAGTTCCTTGGCTTCTCCTTCTAATAATTTAGTCACTAAGCATATTTTTAATTCTTACAATTTAGTCGTTAAGCGGTCTAATTACACACGTAGCCATTCCATTTTCTCATGTCTTGTGCTTAACACTTAATACTTTACAATTTAGTCCAAATTCTCTAAACTTTTGAATTAAACTTGAAATATTACTATTTATCAAATTAATCAATCTTTCTTATTTTATTTCTTTCATTTAAACTGTCAGAAATAAATTTTCAATCATCGGAAGTCAAAATCCGACTAGGCCGGTTTTCGGGGTGTTATAGGGAGATGTATTTTTCCATCTTTTGTTGGCTGATTTGGAATCATCACTGCACTACCATTTTTCATGATCAACGAGTACAACGGTTCGACATTGTCTATCGTGGTAATCACTTGGCCGAGGAGTGCATCGATGCACTGGGTTCCTCTAGTATGCTGCAAAAAAATTTGGGCAGTGCACATCAATCTTGGAAGCGTCCAACCCGTGGGTGGGAAAAAGGGAACTATGATGGAGCGGTTCATTTCAATTATAGTATGTGTAACACCCTCGATTCAGATGTCACATTTGGGCCTTAAGCCCAAACCAAAAACATAAAATTTCTTATCTAGGTTTATCCCAAACAAGGTATTTCCAAAACACTTAGATCCAATAGTTGAAAACATAGATAAACAATTTAAAACATTACAAAGGAGCTTCACTTTAACTTAAAACATTTAAACATTTGACTTGATTAATACAATTTCAAAAGTAAGAATTACAGACTTGACCACGTAAGGTCCTATGAATACATAGCCCACTAATCACAAGTATCGCGCCCTAGAGATCACCACATGCTAAAATCTTGTACCGATAGTGTTCCTTGATCCCACGATCCAATGATCGACCTACGCACGGAAACAATGATTCCAAGAGCTGAGCTTACAAAGCTCAGTGGTACACATCTACTCTACTCTACTTCATGTTAATCATAAAATAAGCATGCTAGCTAGTACGAGCAATAAGGAAAGATAAATGAACACGTGGCACTACCACTAGTCGCCTAAACACATGCTCTCAACATAGCAAAACATTATACATGGCACACAATGCCCAACCAAGCCTAAGATCTCAACGGATCATCTAGGCAAAAGCACATATCAACAACAACAACTCTGGAGTTAGGCCGGGTCAAGAAGCATCATAACATAGACTTTGGGTAAGACCGGGTCACAAAGCATTGGAACATACACCCTGGGTGAGGTCGAGTCACATAGCATCGGAACATACACTTTTGCTTAGAATCCCACCTCAAGCATCGACAATCTAGTAAGGGTGGGTAACCTAGCATCATAACATCCACCCATACTCCGAATTCCCCCTCGAGTATCTTTGAATGAGGATCAGATCACATAGCACTCATAACCTTCATTCGGTATCTTTAACCATGGTGTTGCAACACTCTTTTTCTGGGTATCCGGATCCCATCAATCAAGAAGACTTAACCAATCAAATGCCTACCTGGCATGCAAGCAACGCGATCCCAAGGATCCCCTATTGTTGCTAATCATCATCACATCGTTTATTTTACACTACCGAGTTATTAATACATTACGGACAAGTATATAATTAATCTCATTTATTGTCTCCTTTAATCCACATTTTCACATTAATTAATAAATTAATCAAACCATTAATCTTCCACCTCGATTCTCATCTTTAACTAACATTGTAGGTTATTTAGTTTAGTGGGTACCGGTACTCGAACACGAGTATCAGTACGGTACCCCTAGGTATTAGTACTCACACACGTACCGATACTAATATTGCTTATTGGAAATCCTAGATCTCCACAAGTACCAGTACGGGTCGACCTGTACTAATACGATTCCAAATCACGTACCGGTACAACCAAAGCTTATACTGATACCTTATTCACAAGTTCGTACATTTTCCTTGAATTGCGATATTACAACGCTTATTCGATCCCTAAAGCTTATGAAAGTCATTATGGTTTATTTACTAACGCATTCGTTTAATTAATATTTATTATCGGCTTTATAATTATTTAATCAAGTATTTGCCCCTTAGGCATAATATTCATCGATTAACATCAATCTATTCGAACAAGCATACAAATCATCACAATTAATAAACCAATCAATCAATAATCAAAGAATCATACAGGCATATCAAACAACCCTAAACAGTCTCTAAAGCCTCTATGAGTCTCATCATAAATACATCATTATCATGTATCTCATAAATATCGAGTCTCATACTACCGGTCTCTACTCTTGCTTATTCATCACTACATATTTTGCAGATACTAACAAGTAAAGCAATCACATTTATGATGCTCATAAAATAATAAGAGTTCGAGGTGTACTAACCTTGAGCGATTATCGATAAATCTTTACTCGAGCTCCTCAAATGCTCTTTTTGATAAGGTATTCAAGCCTGAAAAATCCTCATAAATATATGAATACAACAATTACTAATTAACCCCGATAATTAACTAATCTACAAGGTCAAACACATAAAAGCATCTTACCAATTCGAATTTGGTGAAACACACTGCGCCAACAGACTCAGATCGTCAAGAAACCTTGAGAAAGATCCCTTAAAAAAGTCAACAGCTCAGTCAATGGTCAACGACTCGGTCAACGGCTCAAACGACTCAGTCATATAGCTCAAACGACTTAGTCAAATAGATCAGTCAAATGAGTCAAACGGCTTGGTTAAATAGCTCGAACGACTTGGTCAAACGGCTCAAATGGCCGGTCTGATTCGGTCAGCCAGCTCATTGGTTTGGCAGAACTGGCCTGGTGAACCAGGCCAAACTTGGAGCAGTTGCAGGGCATGCCCACATACAGGCGACGGCGACGCTTGCGGTGGCCTTCGGTGGCTGTACAACGACGAAAAACTCTAGATCAATTTTCTCAAGCTAGGGAACGTCGTGGTGGCCTCGCCCTTCGACGGTGGATGGTGGTTCATGCAAATTCATCCATTTTGAATCTTATCGAGCTTCACCCCGACGAGTGGCGGCTACGAGTGTAGCGAGATGACCACCGTCAGACTCCCTTCGACGAGTTGAAGATGATGATGGTGGTGATGAGATGAACGGCGACACGGACAGTGGTGAGAACTCCCATTGAACATATCCCCTCTCTAAAAACCCATTTTTCTTCTCTCTCTCTCTTATCCATTATTTTTCAACCACTTTTTCTCTCTTTCCAACATAACCTCCCTCTCTCATTTCCAACCATCAACTCTTATTTTAAATTTCAAACACCACCAATAAAATCCATCCCTCCAATTTGGATAAAGCCATTTAATAAATACCCTCATTCCTCATCTTTTCCTTTGCCACAAAGTCTATATCCAAATTTCTTAATTGGCTCCCAACATAAAGGCCAAATACCAGGGTCCGAGACTCAATTCGCTAACCCGAAGTTTGGGTTGTTACTGTATGGCTGTAGTGGGTGGTGTTATCCACGACGATATTGGCAATTGGAAGTTCGGTTTTACCTGTAGCATTGGTCGTTGTTCGGTTCTCCTCTTGGTCTTCGACAAATAGAGATTGAAACTAGAAGTGAGAATTGGGTGGGAAATATCCAAAAACCATGAAGATTCGAACCGACGAGAATGGGGAATGACTGAAACCTTCACCCACGGGGACGGGGAAAGTTTTATCATCGAAGCTCAAAAGAAGATGGGGACAGGGATTGCTATATCCGAACCGTAGGGATAACCGAACTGTAACCTTATAAATAACTATAGGGATCCCCAATATTTTATAATTTTTTTAATATATATATAATTAACTCTCATTTATCTGTACACCTACCTATCTTATTATCAATATTCTATTTCATCAAGATATTTGTGTCTTTTGTTTAAACCTTATTAAGTTTGGGTGACCTCTCTAGTAATTTACTATTTTTGGTTAATTAAGAGTATATAATCTATTTATCTCACTATTTTTGCCATTCATGTTACACAAAAACCTTGTTTCCCCTCCAATCAAATTTTTACCATATGTTTAAGTCTATTGAGTATATAACTTGTAAATTGTAATCGACCATATATTTTGGTTAGTAAAGTAGTAATTTTTTTTAACTTTTGGGGATGAGGATTCCCCGGAACTTGTGGGGGTCTGATGGGTATGGGGACGAAAAAATGACTAAAGCATGTAATGAGGTTTACCCAAAACCGTACCCGCAAGTGTCGAGGATGGAGTGGAGAATGCAAAATCATCCCAAACTGACCGATTCCCACCCCTAATTGAAACAAATAGTTTAGAGGTTACTAAAATAATTGATCGTTTCTTCAAATGCTTTGGCATGTTCTATCATTGTTGACTCCATTTTGGAATTCACTCATCGATAATGGTCTCTTGTTATTCGTCTTGTACGATGGGGAGAAAAAGGGTTGTGAATAAGCTAGCACGGTTGAGTCGAGGAGAACCCTTGGGTGAGTTGATCTTTTGGTCACCTCCCTTGGAAGTGGCAAAATTGGTTTGGCAGGATAACAAGATAGATTTGTCTTGAATTCATTGTTCTTTCTTTGTTATTTCCTTTTGGCTGAGTTTAGCTCATAGAACATTTCTGTAGTACTATCATTGTAAAATTGAAAATATTAATAAATAATCAAAACGGTACAAAAAAGATTCAATTTAATTTAAAATATTCGAACATTTGATTTGATTAATACAATTTCAAAATATGGATTACAGACTCCACCACGTAAGGTCCCAAGAATACACAACCCACTAAATAGAGGTACCATACTCTAGAAATCACCACATGTTGGAATCTCGAACCAATAGTGCTCACCGATACCACGATTTAATGGTCAACCTACGCACCAAACAACAATTTTGAGCGCTGAGCTTACAAAGCACAATGTTACACATCTATTCTACTATACTTCATGCCAATCATAAACATAAACATGCAAGCTAGTACGAGTAATAAGGAGAGATAAATAAACACGTGGCGCTACCACTAGTCACCAAAACACATGCTCTCAACATAGGAAAACATCATACATGGCCCACAAGGCCCAACCATACTCGGGATCTCACCAGGTCATTCGAGCTAAAGCACACAAGTCATAACCACAAACCTGGAGTGAGGCCCAGTGCCACAAAACTTCGGAAAATACACTATTTGGTTGAGACCCAGTGCCACACAGCTCCGGCAACATACACCCATGCACGAAATCTTTCGTCCAATATCTTCGAATGAGACCTGGTGCCACACAACTTCAGGAACGTCCATTCGACATCTCTAACCATAGTGTTGAGCACTTTTTTCAATCCAGATCCCATCAATCAAGGTACTCAACCATTCAGTGTCCAACCAACACACAACATGGACACGATTACCACATAGCACACAACATTAACATGATTACCAGACTCTATGGTTTCTATCAATTGTCAGGCCACCCATTTTGGTTTATCAACTTGTTAATACATTATGAAAGTGTATATTAACCATCCTCATTAAATATCTTTATAAACCATATTATCTCATTATCGTCCTACGTCAATTTCTATCTTTTAATAACATTCCAGAATATTTCGTTCAGTGGGTACCAATACTAGAACTTGAGTATCGATATGGTACCCCTTGGTACTGATACTCATACGCATACTGATACAGATATTACTTACTAGAAATCTTATATTTTCTCAAGTACCAACATTGGTCAACACGTATCGATACCACCCATGATCGCATACCAGTACGACCAAAGCTTGTACCAGTACCCTATTCATGGGTTCACATAATTTCCTCAAATTATGATATTGTGACGCTTACTCGATCCCTAAAGCTTATGAAAATTATTAAGGGATTTTTTACTAACACATTCATTCAATTAATATTAATTTTTGGCTTTATAATCATTTAATCGAGTATTTTAACCTTTAAGCATAATTCACTCAAATCTCATCAATCTATTTGAACAAGCATACAAGGCATCACAATTATTTCAATCAATTAAGCAATCATCAAATAATCATGTGAGCGTCTCAAACGACCCTACATGGTCTCAAAAGCCTCTATGTGTCCTATCAAATCCATAACATCATCATGCATCTCATAAATATCGAGTCTCATACTATCGATCTCCACTCGTGAATATTCATCATCTACCTATTTTGTGGATACTGACACACAAAGCAATCACATTTATAATGCTCATGATGTAATAGGAGTTCGAGGTGTACTAATCTTAGCAATTATTGATATATCTTTACTTGAGTTCATTGAACGCTCATCTTGATCCAGTATTCAAGCCCTAACAAAACTCATAAATATACAAATACCACAATTATTACTTAACTTCATTCACTAACTAATCCTCAAGGTCAAACGTATGAAAAAGCTTACCAGGTTCAAATTTGGCGAAATGGACTGCCTCAACAAACTCAGAACGTCGAGAAACCCTAAGTAGGATCCCACTAAAATGTCAATTCTGGTCAAAGGCAACACAGCAGCTGCGGCTGCTGGCGTAGCTCGAAGGGCCGACTTAATGGACTAGCTAAGTTCCTAGGCTTGGTTCGGCTCAACAGGTTGGCTCAGCTCAACCTAAGACACTAGGGCCTGCTGGAGTCTACGTCGCACGCCCATGCGCAAGCGGTGGCCCGTGCGATAGCCTTTAGTGGCTGGACGTGAACGACAAAGCTCTAGACCGACTATTTTTTATATTTTGAACACTGCTATGGTGGTGGTTCTCAACGATCACAAGTGGAACAACTCCATTTCAATTTCCTAAATCTTCTCCTCCCTTACCCCGACAAGTGGCGGTCGTGACGGAGATGGGGCAACCATTGGTCGACTCGTCTCGACGAGATCTTTCCAACAATGTCGGTGGTGTCGGAAACGTACCATCAGATGAAGGAAAAAATGAGTTGAAAGCTCTTCCCTCTCTCTTAAGCTCTCTCCACCATTTTCTCCTACTTTTTCTTTTTTCTCTCTCCTCCATAATATCTTCCTCTACTTTTCAACCACCCATAAATATTTAAAATTCAAACATTCTCTTCCAAATTATTGTGCCCATCCTAAAAGCCCTTAACTTATTCTTCTAAGATAAAGGCCTATAACTCGGGCCTGAGACTCGATTTACTAATCCGAGAATTAGGTTGTTACAACTCTCCACTCTTTAAAAGAATTTTTGTCCTTGAAATTTGTACCCGCCTCAAGCATTTACCTTAAACTTGGCATGATAACTCACACCGATAACTAAAGCAGCTCCCAATAACTCAGTTCATGCAAGAGTCTTACACTCTAAACTATCATGTGTCTGGAAAACACGTCATCTATACCCCTCGCTAAGATTCATCATCACATGAAATTCCACTAAGGGATAAGGCTTCATCGCGAATTTCATGTCAAAAGGTAACATGTACACACCGCAGTGTCTTGCAACCCAACCTGCAAACCAACCAACTAGACTTCTATATGGATCTCATCTTGCTAAAAATATCAAACGGTACCCACCAAGAACTATATCATTACTCAACGTAATCCTAACAAAATTTTGCACTAACAAATCTTTTACAAGGTCCACGATTATCTATTTAACTCCCACTGATGAATATTGAAGCATCACAACAACTCTAAAAAACTCAATGTTAGACTCCTGACTGATGGCAAGTCAAACACTTATCACTATCTCAAACACATGACTCCATACTATCTACCAAAACACGCAGCAAAACTTTGGTACAAACTATCGCCCTTAAAATTCACCATCTACTGACCATTGTACTATATAGAAGAATCTCTTGCCTTGATATATCTTTCTCTAGAACACCCACAACAAGATCTCGAAGTCCATCAGAACCATCGAACCCAAGTTCAATCATAACACTATATCCCCTTAATTACAGTCAAATGCTACTTCTCGCGACTTCCAAAGCAGATCAATCCTTAAAGATCAAGTAGCGGTATTGGTACTACATGGAGTTAGTAGTGGTACTCCCTTACATGACCATTACTTGTGATCCTTGATCGCCCCACATGGGCAGCATAATACTCTAACTAGAACAAACTCTGTACTTCCCATCACTTTAACAAGTTCACTATACTCAGGCACTGATCAACCACACGATTAATAGTTATCATTTACAAGTGTCACACAAAGCATCAAACTTATATTTGAGAAATAATATGGTGGCCCCCACCCTATCCCCGCTAAAACACCTCAAACATTGCTGCAGACATCAATGTTACCAGACGCACTTCAAAGAGAGAAATCCTCTTTCCCATATTCATTTCAAAACTACAAGCCTCTAACACTTTAACAGCAACCATCTTATTCCTGAACCAATAGAAGAAAATAACACGGGTACCTCGCAATAGGTTAAACGAGTCATCCATCTTAAGAGATAAGTGACGATCCCTTACTGTCACTTAAGAAGCTATCAATGGTTTAAGCATCACCTCAACGAACCAACTTCTTAATAGCGAACAAGCTGGTTCTTCCTTGGACGAAACACTTAGACAAATGAAACCTCTCTCGAGTTGCTCCTTTGTAACTAAATCTCTAACTCTCTCAACTGGGTTGTTGTCTTTTGACAAGGGCAATGGGTATTGACGTCCCACTGGGTCTTACCTCAACATCCATTCACATCCTTGACAGGGATGAAGTCATGAAAACTCCTCCAAGAAGCATAAACAAACACTCTGAAAGCCTGAAAGCTCATGAGCGTTGAACTACAATCATTGGCATCTACCAAACAGTCAAACATGCCCCCAAATCCCGTTGTGCCATTCTCCAAAAAACCACAACGAAAATCTAGATAGAAAGGGGCAACGGTTAAACATTCTCATTACCAAAGGTTAGGTTCCCTCGAGGTCTAAGAGCCTCCAACCCACTTTTGGCATTATTGGCTAGCACCACCTTGATTTAACGAAAGCAATTTTTGAGATGCAACAACTCTCAAGAAGGTAGTTCCATCAAACCTGTAGACGTCTAACTTCGATCACACTCTGGCGAACTAGTAGATCTTGAATCTACTATCTCTAAGAAATGCCCTTGAGAAGGGTGATGATACTTACCAAGGATCAACAAGACTCATTTTAAGCGAACAAATGTTCCTCCAACCAACGTGCATCGACAGATCAAATTCGGAAGTGAGTTATTCGTACCCTCAACATAAATGTTATTCACATATAACGATAAAGATTATTTGACATAAACTCTCATAACGTATTTGAAGGTTTCAGAACGACTACAAAATGCAACGAAAACACAATTCAGGTGGCACGAGGAGGACATATCCTCAACTCCAGAAACATTCAACTAACTCGTATCTCAACAATTAGGGCAAACTCACCTCTAGAATGGCTCCCATTAGTGACTCAAAACTTAACTCGACCCTCTTGGCCACGATCGTAACCATCTTAGTGTCACAATATTGAACGCTCCATCAAGATTCGAGTCTTAAGGAATATGAACTTAATTAAATGATTGTATTCACTAGACGCCTTACTAAAACACTTATACCATCCTAGGGGATCTGATACCACTATTGTAACTCCCTCGACCCAAATTTCATATTTGGGCCTTAAGACCAAACTAAAAACCATAAAATTTCTAAAACTAGGTTTATCCCAACAAGGTATTTCGCAAAAACATTTAAGTCCAACAATTGAAAATATAGATAAATGATTAAAACGGTAAAAATGAGCTCTCATTTAATTTAAAAAATTTGAACATTTTATTTGAATAAATACAATTTCAAAAATTACAGACTCCACCATGTAAGGTCCTATGAATACGCAACCCACTAAACACAAGTATCATACTTTGGAAATCACCACTTGCTGGAATCTCGAACTAATAGTGCTCTTCGATCCCATGATCTAACGATCAATTTACGCAAGAAAACAACGATTTGGAGAGTTGAGCTTACAAATCTCAGTAGTACACATCTACTCTAGTATACTTTATGTCAATCATAAACATAAGCATGCAAGCTAGTACGAGCAATAAGGAGAGATAAATAAACACATGGCGCTACTCCTAGTCGCTTAAATACATGATATTAATATAGCAAAGCATCATACATGGCCCACAAGGCCCAACCATACTCGAGATCTCACTAGATCATCTGAACTAAAGCACACAAGTTAAAACCACAAACCTAGAGTGAGGCTCGGTGCCACACAGCTTCGGGAACATACACTCTAAGTGAGGCCCGGTGCCACATAGCTTTAGGAACGTACACCCATGCTCAGAATCTCTCGTCGAGCATCTTCGAATGAGTTCTTGTGCCACAAAGCTTTAACAACATACATTTGGCACCTCTATCCATGGTGTTGCAACAGTTTCTCATTGGGTGTCCGAATCCCATCAATCAAGGCACTCAACCAATCAAGTGTCAAACCAGCACTCAACATGGACACGATTACCACATAACACACAACATTAAAATGATTACCATATTCTATGGTTTCTATCAATTATCAAGCCACCCATTTCGGTTTACCAACTTGTTAATACATTATGAAAATGTATATTAACCATTTCCATTAATTATCTTTATAAACCATATTATCTCATTATCATCCCACGTCAATTTCCATCTTTTATTAGCATTATAGAACATTCTGTTTAGTGGGTATCGATACTCGAACACGAGTATCAATACGGTACCCCCAGGTACTGGTGCTTATACGTGTACCAATATAGATGTTACTTACTGGAAATCCTAGATTTCTTCAAAGTACCGACACAGGTTGACCCATATCAATACACCCCTAATCACGTACTAGCATGACCAAAGCTCGTACCGATACCCTATTCACAAGTTCACACAATTTCCTTAAATTACGAAATTGCAAAACTTATTTGATCCCTAAAGCTTATAAAAGTCATTAGGGTTTGTTCACTAACACATTCATTCAATTAATATTAATTACCAGTTTCATAATAATTTAATCGAGTATTTTAACCCTTAAGCATAATTCTCATCAAATCTCATCAATCTATTCCAACAAGCATAAAAGGCATCAAAATTATTTCAATCAATCAAGCAATTATAAAATAATCATGTGAGCATCTCAAACGATCCTACACGATCTCTAAAGCCTCCACGACTCCCATCAAATCCATAACATCATCATGCATCTCATAAATATTGAGTCTCATACTATCGATCTCCACTTGTGAATATTCATCATCTACCTATTTTGCGGATACTAACAAGCAAAGCAATCACATTTATGATGTCCATGATGCAATAGGAGTTTGAGGTGTACAAACATTAGCAATTACCGATAAATCATTACTTGAGCTCCTCAAACGCTCATCTTGATCCAGTATTCGACCCCGAACAAAACTCATAAATATACAAATACCACAATTATTACTTAACCTCATTCACTAACTAATCCTCAAGGTCAAACGCATAAAAAGAGCTTATTGGGTTCAAATTTGTCAAAATGGACTGCCCCAACAGACTCATAACATCGAGAAACCCTCGAGTAGGGTCCCTTAGAAAAAAGTCAAAGTCGGTCAGCGGTAGCAGCGGCGGCTGGCAACGCGACTCTAAGGGCCTGCTTGATGGACTGGCTCGGTTCGTCGGCTTGGGTTGGCTCGACTCAGCCCATGCCACTAGGGCTTGCTAGAGTTTACGTCATATGCCCACACGCAAATGGCGGCGACCTCTAATGGCCAGACGTGAACGAAAAAGCTCCAAACCGAATATTTTATGTCTTTTGAGCATGGGTATGGTGGTGGTTCTCGATGATCACCGGAAGAACAAATCCATTTCAACTCACCAAATCTTCTTCACCCTCACCTTAGTAAGTGGATGTCGCGACGACGACGAGGAAACCATCGGTCGACTCGTCTAAGCGAGATCTTTCTAACGATGCTGGCGGTGTCAAAAATGGACCATCAGACGATAGCGAAAATGAATTGAAAGCTCTTCCCTCTCTCTAAAACTCTCTATAGCATTTTCTCCCACTTTTCCCTTTTGCTCTCTCCTCCATAAATCCTCATGTACTTTTTAACCACCCATACATGTTTAAAATTCAATCATTCCCTTCCAAAATAATGGGCTCAACCTAAAAGCCCTTAACTTATTCTTTCAAGATAAAGACTCATAACCCTGGCTCGAGACTAGATTTACTAACCCGATAATTGGGTTGTTACAATCATGTGCATTCTTTTTTCTCCAACTTAGTTTAGGAAGATTTTTTAATGAGGCACATGGTAGTATATCCATATTTTTATAAAAAATGCTATATATATGGCCGCCTCAAACAGACGTATTGCACGCCTTCTATAAGGAAATAGTCTTTTTCCATTGAGCTTATTCTAAGTTACTAGATTGCGATTATGATCATGTTTTCGATTGTGGTCTTTTATTGCGGTTGCAAATATAACATATGTTCATGGACTGCTATTTTCTTCAATAGCAGTTTCAGATGATAACCCTACCGTTTTATAGGGGGTCGTTATTTAAATCTCTGTTTGCACCTATTCTTAAGATGTTTAGATCAAATCCCCCTCCCCTAGGTAGAAATTGTTAAAAAATTACTTTTTTTATTTGAGCCAAGGTATCCACCGCCGATAGTAGTGACGCGCTGCGGGTGCTCTCACTAAGAGGTAAACGGCTGGCCATGAAACATACTTCATTCCCATTGGTAGGAATCAAACTCCTGACCTCATGGTTAAGGAATGAGGTGAGCAACCACCACACCACATCTCACGGTTTAAAAAAAAATACCTTTTTACCTTTGTTTTAATATATTTTTTTAAAACTGAAATAATTATGAATTTGCCCCTCATCTTTAAAATTTATATTCCGTCCGTGGTCGGGAGAAACAAACCATGGGTGACATTGCACAAACCAGCCTTTGCAAGTAAACAATATACTTTCGTTGACCATGCCACTGGTTGAACATCAATCCCAAAAGGAAACTCAAATCACTGACACCCTTCGACCAAAATTTCCCATTCAACTGAGCAGCAACCTCGTCAATAACAATCCAACAAGCACCTGTTACGGTTATATTGTCTAAGTACACCATTAAGTAGAATTTGTCTTCACCATTATCTTTGATAGAGAAATATTTGTTGGTTCTGATCTGAAAAATCTTGTAAAAGAGATGCAGTGAAAGTTTAAAGATTTTCTTAATATTGGACCAAGAACAATAAAATAATTCATAATCTATTAGTTGTGTATTTGAGTATCCGATTTTGCGAGATGAATCCTAAAGTTGATGCAAGGTTCCTTGGGAGGTCTTCCGATTGTTTTTTCACAACTCGAACTTCTTATAGTATGCTTATATTTTTCAACTAAATGATGTTCTTCGCTATTATCACACTCATCGATATTAGTCTATGAACATCGCCCAAAATTCGAACATGAAAAAAATATAAATAATATCCATATTATAATTTTTTAAGAACTTTTCTCTATATATTTTATTGTATGCGTTATTTTAACAATGACAATTGAATTTTATTAAAAACTATAAATGATATTACAAATACAATGCATCAAAAAGAGAGAGAAAAAAGTGACTAGGCCGCTAAAAATCCCATACAAATGCGCAAAGAAAAGCAAACACTTCCATGGAGATTAACATACCATCAAAACTCAGAGACCTTCATGAATATCCGTGCCTGTAGCCGAACGAGATGTTGTACTAAATGAAAAAGGAGTAGTGAGCTAACCAAACTATCAAGCAAATTGCTCCGTTATACAGTTCTGATTACATCAGCTAACAAACCATCAAACGAGTAACGAGTGAAATCAAACTTGTCTATATTTTCGTTAATCATCCATTTCCCCTCCGTTTCCTTCTATTTCAAGAACTTCTTTTTCAAATCCATATTTCTTTTTATTTTAGTCTCTAATTAGACTAAATAATGGATTACACTGATATTGAAATTTTGTTTCATACTTTTTTTTCCTAAAAATTGTAACATGGAGAAGTTATCGAGATTCATTTTAGTATGTCCTTTATATTTTTCTACTTGAGAATTATGGTTTCAATTGATTTTGAGTTCCAAAAGATGATCAAAGTAAATCAATTTCGAGTTTCAATTTCAAAGCAAAATCAATTTTTAAGTTCACGAGTTGGGTCAAATCAAATCAAAAAAGAAAACTAAAGCAATATAAGATGTGGTTTATGTGTTTGATCTAATGAAAAATTTTGTTTCCTAGCCCTTAGATTTTTTGGGTTTGATAGAGTGAAACTAACCACGTGATCTGAAATTAAGGAATTAAATTGCTACAATGCTTAAATCTTGGATTGTTGCTTTTAGAATTAGGATTAAATAAAAGAATTATAAATGCTGATGATTAAATTTATTATAGTGTCAATTTTATTAACTATCATGTTGATTTTCCGTCTAAAAATTGATGACCAGTGATCATATTGTAATTTTTGATGATTCAAATGACTAATTTGTAACAATCTTAAACTAGTGGGCTAATTAGAAACATACTAATAGTCGGACAACTATTTGAATAATTTACTCTAATTTATTTGTTCTCTAACTTTTTTAAAATACCTTTCCTTTTTCTTTTTATAAGTAAGCATAACTTTAATACTCTTAAAAGTTTATCGAGAAGATGTTGATATTGGTATTAAAAAAATGAGGTTAGCATTTGTATCACAAATCATTGACCAAACTTACACTAATAGCCGAGTTTATGTCTAATCAAAACAAGTTGTTTGATAATATTGTATTGTACCATTACACCACCAAAACCCTACTTTTTGCCACATTTATAAGCAAACGTCGCTTTGTGACACTTTCATATAATTTATTGTATATCATAATGTTAAAAACAATTTTTAATGTTTGATTTAATAGTTAATTTGATTTTTATTTTTTATTTATTTCAATCTTCTAACATTTTTATGTTAGTCTATGGTCATTTTTTGAACAAAAACTATTAGTTAATTAACAGTCAAAACTGATTACTAATGTGATATTTTTGTCATATTAGCACAAACTTAAAAATATATTATTTTTCATATCAACTAATAATTTAATTAACTATTGCGCTCTAAATAAAAATGAAATGATAATCTTGCCAAGAAGGAAACTCACAATCTGGTTCCTTTAAAAAATAAAAAAAAACTAATCTTGACAAGAAGGGATATAAACATGGACGCTTGAACAACAAATTATAAAAATCTATAAATTAAAATTGTTACGAATATTTATTTATATAAATGTCTACCATGATAAGAACTTTATCTAAGAGATTTGATTTACTTTATCAGTAGAAATATTATCTTTATTAATTAGAGTTTCATGTTGATGTGATCCAGGTCAACACCAAATTTCGTTGGGCCTTGTTCACATCAGAAGAGAATTTGCAGGATTTAAACACTTGTTCCCGAGTCGAGGATCTCAACAATTCCACTTTTCAAGCCTTGAATATGAGCTTGGAGCCTTAACCATCTTTTTTGAACAAATACTGCATGTTACTTATGCATTTTAATATATGCATTTGAGTGCTAGCTTAGGAGTGTGTTGCATGTAGTTGCATGAGTATTAATAAAATTGCATGTTTAATTATGCATGGTAGTTCATTTAGTGCACATGAATAAATATGCATGTTAGTTCATTTAAGCATGTATGTTCATTTAAGCATGTTAGCTTATTTATGCTTGTTAGTTCATTAAGTGAGATAGTTCATTTAATGTAACTAGTTCTATTAATTAAACTACCTCATTAAAATTTGTTCAATATTTACTTTCATCTTAGTAAATAAGTTTTTTCTAATGGATGTTAAGGTGTTTTCGGTTAGGAAATTTATTTGCATGAAATGGCTGATCATTTTCCTCCAAATTGACAAAGCATTGAAGAGAGCTTTTCCCACAAATTAAAGGAACTTGAAGACACTTGAAGAAGGTTATCGGTTTCATCCACTTTAAGGCATTCAAGAGCCTCATTACACCACTTGATGGCTGATCGGTTTCAGCTAAGAAGCAAGGCATTCAAGAGATGCTTAAAGCATCACTTAAGAGCTACTTAAACACCACTTAAGAGCTACTTTAACACCACTTAAAGCTGGTCGGTTTTGGTTCAAGGAAGACAAGCAATTAAATCTTTATTATCACCATTTTTAAAGGAGAATGAATGTTATTCAACCAATCTCGACAGCTCAATGGTTCATTCCTTTTGGACGACATGTGTATCTACATTCACCCAAAGATGTCCACAATTATCCTAAGCCTTCAACAAGCTTTTCGGTTATCACTAGAAGAAGAGAAAAACCGAAGCTTTTATAATGCCATTAAAACCATCATAATGTGTCTTTAATCTTTGTTGGTCTATTCAATACGGATGCTTTGCACCCTAAAAATAGGCACCAATTTCCATTGTAAACGGAACTTTTGATCAGATATTAAACTTTGAGAGTGTCCTATTTTCTTGTTCTACAAGAACTTTATCGGCTTGCAAGTTCATTCTTGTGGCATTCACTCCATTCATCTTGTTATATTGTTGGTTCCTTGTTCTTATAATTAGAGGGTCACAATCCATACACTTACACCATTTTGGTTAAGAAATAACAAGGATTGGGTCTTCACTTTCTAGTGTTGGTTCTCCATTGTTCCATACCAAACATATCTACACATTTCTCTTCCATTAACACTAAACCTTCATCCCATTTTAACCATACGATCATTTTTCTAAACTTTGCTTCTACATTTCCTTCCATTCTTTAAATTTCCATATTTACACCCTTCTAATTTCCAACACCATAATGCAACCATCACTTCGTTACCTCTTCACTACTATACGGTTCATTCTTGAACACCATTTTCAATTCCTTTTCTAACCATCCAAGTTCTTACTCGAATCACGATCGAGCAAACTTAGATATCAATTCGACTACTTTACAACCGAGTTCATATCACATGTATTATACACTTCTTATGCCTATAAATTGATGATTTGATGAATGCATTGTACACACTTGAATATTTAGAATAAATACACATCTCTCTCTTTCTCTCATCTCTTTGTTTTATGTTTATATTCTTGTTCTTCGTTATTTTATTCACAACACGGTATCATCACGATCTCGCTCAACTATTATAGTTCTCAAAAAAATGTTGATATAATATCAAAATTCATGTGGCGACCAAAAGAGGTGGAGACGACTGCGTATGTCATTGCTTAAGCTTTCTTTCCTTTCATCATGCTTGCAACGATTCCTTCATTTAGATATTGCCACGCGAAATCAATATTGCCAACATAGGTAAAACCAATATTGCATCGTAAGTGAAAATCAAGATTTCTTTTTATTTTATTTTTGCCTTACTTTTTTTGCTAAAAAATAGTATGATATTATTGAAGATGAATCATACAATATAAATATTGTCACGTGCCTCATTAAAAAACCCCTAATCCTAGTTTGGGGGGAAAAGAGTACAACATGACAATATGAAAACGAGATTCCAGGGCACAAAATACCCCACAAACCCGAGAAGACGTGCTACACAACCAATAATACAACCATGTTGTACATCTAAGAAGACGTGCAACCCCCAAGTAGAAAACTCAATTACACCTCCATCACCTAAAACCACACTATATGATCGACACCCCTTTTTGCTAATGCATCTGCAAGACTGTTCACTTCATGATAAATATTAGCAAAGCACACACAAGGAAACAATGAAATAGATTCGTCAATCTGTCGAAACCAATTCCAATATCACCAGGGTCTCTTTTCACTATGTAACACCCAGGATATTGCCACCACGGAATCGAATTCCAAAATAATTGAGGGGGGTGAACACCATTTAAATTGTCGTAGCAACAATAAGGCTCCGCAAATTGCAATAATTTGGCTTTATTTGAATCTATTATTCCAAGAGGGCCCGAGAAGAATGCCAAAATACGACCTAAAGTATTTTGCAATACACCACCACAACCCGCTCTGCCTAGTTACCCCTAAGCCGCTCCATCAACATTGAACTTTAGCACCCCCTGTATAGACGTCGACCAAACCAATCCATCTCTAACTCTCGGCCTCCCATCAGTACGAGCACATCCCGAAGGGCAATCCCACCATTGTGCCTCAAAAATTTCTCCATTCGATTCTACATCATTTGCCCAATAAAGGGACCTCAATTTAATTAGAAAAAATAATTCGCCAATCGAGATCAATTTATTATTGAAGAGCCATTCGTTATGAGCAAGCCATATAGACCACATCACCATTGCACACCCCGCAATCCACCAATGACGAAGAGAACCTGAAAAGCACCATTGCACACCCCGCAATCCACCAATGACGAAGAGAACCTGAAAAGAAGCTATGAAAGCAAATATGTAAAAAAAAGCTTGGAATGTAATCGACTTCACCAATAAAACCTTCAACCACTAAAAAAATCTATTCCAAATTTCACAAACTAGAGCACACAAATAGAACATATGGTTGATCTCATCCTTTCCTTCATCATAATGTGCACACCTAGTCGACAACTCGCCCAAAGGAACACCTCGCACTTGTAGCATATGCAACGTTGGCAGCCTATGTAGCACAATGAACCATAAAAAAATGTATTTTGGGCGGTATCTGGACTTGCCAAATTCGAAAAGCCTCAAACTCATTTCCCATGCCATGTGACACCATTAATTGTGACAGTAGACCCACCGTAAACATACGAGTCGATGATGGTTTCCAAACCAACTTATCCTCTAACCTTTCATCAATCTGGCAATCAAGAACCAATGATTTAATTTCCTCTAGCTGACTTAATTCAAAGGAGCACAAGTTCCTCCTACACAATTCATTCCAATTCCTATGTCGAAAAGAGCCACTGCAAGAATAAGATCTAACCGTAGCCAATTTATTTGTCGCCAAACCATATAAGCGAGGAAACAAATGGCACAACGGCTCCTCTGAACACCATCTATCTAACCAAAATAACACCCTCAATCTCATTCCAACAATCCACATGAATTGAGAGTCATCCATAAGTTCCTTTATTGTATCGTCTTCCTGAACAACAATTATATTTCTCCAAATCAAAGACATCTTTTGCCGCTTTTGAACATTAAACTTTCAAAACAAACTGTTTTCACCATATTTTGCTGGGATAAGAGTTCGCCACAAGGAGGAATGATCAATTGCATAATGCCAAGACCACTTTGCAAGTAATGCCAAATTCCAAGAACGCAAATCTACTACACCCAATCCACCAAATCTCTTCGGCCTACATACCAGCCCCCATTAGACCCTACTCATTTTTCAATTTAAATCAGTCTCTCCCCAAAGAAATGCACGTTGAATTTGATCAATTTTCTTTATTACACCTTTCGGCACCAAAAAGACCCCCATATAGTAAACTGCTAAGGAAGAAAGAACGGTATTGACCAAGGTCACTCTAGCCGCAAAGCATAATGAACCACGCTTCCATCCTGCAAGCTTCTTACAAAATCGCTGCACTAAAGGATCCTAGATCTGATTACACTTCAGATTAACCCCAATAGGCAAATCCATGTAGATAAATGGTAATGTGCCGCAAACACAACCCAAGATATTTGCCATTTCATTTAATGTCTCATCCTGGACATATACTTTATACAATGATGACATTGAAAAATTGATTTCCCATCCTGAACAATATTGGAAGCATGTCAGAATCTTTTTTAAATTCAATGCAAATTTGACACACCTTGCAGAAAGATGACCGTATCATCAGCAAATTGTAGATGAGAAATATGCAAATTTCCAACCACTCGAACACCCTTAATTACCCCATTATTTTCAGCATTGATAAGGAACTGAAGAAGAGCCTCTGCAACTATAACAAATAGTAACAGCGACAAGGGGTCTCCCTGACGGATACCCCTTTACATACTAAATTCACGTGTTGCACTGCCATTAACCAAAATCGCAAGCCTAGCTGAACTAACGCACTCATGTATCCATCCTCGCCATCTTTGATGAAATCTCATACGCTCCATAATTTGATCTAGAAAATCCCATTTGATGTAGTCGTAAGCTTTGGCGAAGTCGAACTTTAAAATCACACCACCTTCGCTATATTGTTTATTTTGCATGGAATGAATGTGTAACACCCCAAATCCTAGCTTAGAAGTATTGGAACCAAATTGCATAAGTTGATAGCTTAATTGAATTTAGAATTAAGCTAAATTGAATAGTTAAGGGCCTAATTAAAAGAATGTATGAATTAAGTGATCAAATTATAAAGGATCAATTTGAATTAAAGGAGAAAGAAGGGGAATGCATGCTAAATTCCTTGTTTCCTCTAATGCCCTTGATTAGGTTAATATTAAGGATTAAGTAAGGGGCATTTTAGACAATGCACAAATCCAATAACATGGATTTGTTGTTGTCATCTTCTCCATTATCCCTTGTTTGCCGAAAAAAAGGGAAAGAAAAGTGAGAGAAAGAAAGCTAGGGAAAACACCATTGGAGAAGGAATTAAGCTTGCATGTGTAGTGATTTTTCATTGGAATTAAGCTAGAAGCAAAGTAAGTGTAATTCTTCTTGTGATCATTTGAATAGGCATCTATGATTATTGAATTGGACTGTTTTGATTATTATAGATGGAATTAGATATTGAATATGTTGTTAGATGATTGAATGGCTGTAGAATTATACAAATTTGAAGAAGGAACACTAGGTACAATGCTGGAAATTATGTGTTTATGCTAGTGTAATAACCTAGGTTGCTGGAAAATTGAATTGTGATATTGAAGTGGAATTGAATGATTAGAACTTAAAATTGAGCTATAGAATTAATGAATTGATTATGATCATGAATAGGTAATGTAAACAAGGTGTTAAACAAATTGAATTGTTAGCAAACAATGCTAGAAATGAAGGATAAAAGTGTGAACATAGTCACACAACATAGAAACTGTTTTGTGGAATTGAAATTGAGTAAACATGCAAGATTAGGCATCGTAACCAACTTACCCTGTTTTGGAAGCCTTGAATAATGGATTAACATTGACTTAACATGTTTATGATATTATATGAAATGAATTATAGGGCTAAAACATTGGTTAAAATGAATTTAAGGAATTAAAATGTGATTAGATGCAATCTGCCCTGAATTGCTCTGTTCTGGGCAGTCACTTTGAAAATTCACCAAACATTGTATAGATCAAATTCAGGGCTGAAATTTTAATAACATGATCCTTAGTATATCTACTTTCATTAGGTGAAAACAGAACTGAAAACTAGGTCCTATACTGGAAACTGTAAATAGGAATTGCTGGACAGTGCAAACTGTTCAGGCAGTGTAAATGCCATGTCTTTGAACAATAAACTGTATTAATTGGCTAGGAAATAAAATGCAAGTCTTATAATTTCTCATAGGACTTTCCAACGGTGTATAGAAATTGAAATTCTGACGTACGGATTAAAAGATATGGCCATTTAAAGGGACAGTGTGCAAACTGCCAGGCAGCAGTGTCCTGTGCAGTTTGTGACTGTTTTTATACCTAGATGCAAACTGTTTCCAAAACAGTTTTGGGACATTGTAAACTGTCCAATTATGTATTAAAATGAAGTAATAACATTGTGGAGATAAATTGGTAAGAAATGCTTAAAAGGAAGCATGAAAACAGTAGCTAAATGTTAGCTAAAATGTGATAACATTGCTACTCTGATTGTATGATATATTGTGCTTGTTTTTGATGAAATGTGTATGTGCTATGCATGCTAGACCAAGGACAACAAGTTGGGGAAGAAGAGGATAGGAGTGGACATCCCAAAGCTAGAGGCAAAGGGATTTGGATTCAAGACACTTGAATTGCTAGGAGTATTGTGAGTGTAACTATCCTTAGGGTTAGGACTTAGGTCCTAATTGCTATTGTTAATTCAATGAAATTGCCATGTAAAATGATCTAATGCATATTTGGCTAATTAAGGGAAGAATGACATGTATGATAACTTGTTTGATGCCATGATCTATGTGTTACTTGGGTGTTAAGCAAATGTAATGAAATGTGTGTCATGTTGCATTGCTTATGCCTAAGGTAAGAAATGGCATGCTTGCTTGGAGAATAAGGTACGCACAATGCATACATATGCATGTGTTTGTGAATGTTATACATGGATGATTGAAATGAATTGAACAAGGATACTACTTTGTATTCATGCTATTCGAATGGCATGGATAGTTTTGTATTAGGAGTTAAGACTCCATAAGCCTAAGGGCTTGGCCTTTGAATGGCATATTGTTGAATTGAATAAAGAATTGTACAAAGCTGAAATGAAATGGATAATCAACAACCTTGGTAGCTAGTTTGATAGATAGGAGGGCATGCCTTAGAATCTTGAGCTCATATTGGCACTACGGTGCATATTGGCACGACGGTGCATATTGGCACTTCGGTGCATATTGTTAAGATTTGATTATCTAGTAAGCTAATTACCAAGGATGTTGAAAGATGACTTAATAATTAAAATGATCATTGCGTGTATTGTAAGAAACTTGTATGAACTTCCTTGCTTTGAAAGTAGACACATAAATGGATGTATAACTAGTTACTTATCAAGAAAGAAATGTATAGATGATGGCTTTGTGTATGAATGCCTACTTGATAATTTGAGTGTTGGTTGCTTGTCCTTTAAGCATGGTGTTCGAATAGCCTATGAAAACCATGATGAATGTTGTTATGTTGATTGTATGAGATGTAAAGATTGCCTAAGTTTCCCTATGCAATTCGATTGGTACACGATTTATGGTGATGGTCTTGATTCTTTGAAATACATGAAAACTTGGACTTATATGCATGGAAATTGACTAGATTTAGTGTTACCTCACTAAGTACAAAACTTGTGCTTACCACTCTACTCTTCATTCTTCCCATAACAGATTAAAGGATACTTCAAGATGATATCTTGGGTTTGAAGCAACAATTGAGGCAAGCTTGAAAGTATGATTTCATACTCTTTGTATACTCCTAGTTTGGTGGCACTAGAACTTGTAATAGGTAGCCTTGAGCATGCATTTTGCGGTGTTGTTGAGACTAGCATATGTATTGTTTTGATGGGCCTATTATGTAATCAATTTGGATGATTCAAACTATGTATATGACTTGGTTGATATATATATATAAGATGGTATGATGTTGCGCATAATATGATAGAATTGCAATGCTTGTTGAATCTTGTATGAATCGAATGCTAAACTAGAATGGTATGATCATGCATTGTTTCCTATGACTATTGGATGATTCGGCAATGTCAAAATTGAGGCCAAGGTATGTTTAAGCATGCATTAACATGTACAAACCAAATATGCTATGAAATGAGATGTCTTGGTTGTAAAAAAACAAATGAAATGTGGTTAGGAAACACCTTATTGTTCGAATAGCTGCTTGAACATGTGTTAAGATGTAAGTTGGATGCTTTGTAATGAACTTGTTATTTGGTTGAATAAGTAATTTCTTGAGATGCAAGTAAGCTAGTTAAAGCATGTTTAGTGAACACCTAGTGTAAATCGAATAAGGTACATGGAAATTGTAATAAGGATGAAAGTTGAAACATGTTTGATAGTAACTTAAAGTGAAGTATTCCACTCTTGTGTTTGTTGTTTGAATGATGTATGTAATTTGAATGGAATGGTAATATGATAATAGTAACTTAGGTTATAAGTATGAAATGGAACAAATTGGTACCTAAATTAGTATGCTATGTAGGTTGATTTGTTTAATGTGGCTTGCTTGAATGTAATGTATGTCTTGATAGATTTGGTTTGAGGTTACTTGCGCATCAAGCCAAGTAATTCTGAGGTTACTTGCGCATCAAGCCAAGTAATTCTGAGGTTACTTGTTCGACAAATAACCTATCTATTGCTTTGCTTTCATTTCGGTAATGCTCCCGAACCGGGTTATGGCTAACCTGGGGGTGGGGTGTTACAGAATGACCTCATTCACAAGCATAATACCATCCGATATCTGGCACCCTTTAATAAAGGCATATTGTGTATCGCTAATCAAGCCACCGATTACACGCTGAAGTCTCGATGTCAACACTTTCTCCAATATCTTATACACTGAATTTAATAGGCATATCAGATGAAAACCCCAACATCTACCGGTTGATCCTTCTTCTGAATTAACACTAAAAAGTAGAATTTACACCCTTTGGCAATTTACTCCTCTCATGGAAAGATGATAAAAATGACATAACATCACCTTGTAAAAACTTTCAGCTGCTTTGAAAAGGTAAAAGTAAAGCCATCCAGACCCGGAGATTTCGATCCCTCGTAACTCCATAATGCTGCCTTAACTTTACCCTCTTTAAAAACAGCTTCTAACATACTAGCTTGGTTTGCATCAAGTGTTTTAAAATAGACTGACGAATCTAAAGACCCCAATGTCGCCCTTCGTGCAAAGTGCTTACGATATGTTTTGAAAATATTAATGTTTCAAATCATCCGATTGAGAAACCCATCTACCATTAATCTATATACCACAATCTCATATGTAAATTACTTTTCTCACTGCACCTCGCCTCATCAAGATTGCCTCCCAATGAATCCAATTCCTCAAGTCTTTGGTTAACGATCGCAAAATTTTGACCAATATTTTTGCCTTACTTTTACAATTTCTTACAAGGTATGTTTATCAAATTAATTGTTTAAATGCTCTAAATGTTTAATTATCGAACTGTATTGTTAAATCTTGGTTTAGATATTGATATATATATATATATATATATATATTAGTTAATCAGTCGATGCGATAAATAAATAATCAAAAAATTAAAATACGGATAAGATAGCAATAGACTCTAAATTGCTATGTTGCTATAGCAAGTATGCATTTGTAATTTGTGAGCGCATGTGCGCCAAATAAAAGGGGACAATGGCATCTTGAGTTTTCAGGTTTTAAATTTCATTTAGTTTAGTCCTTTTTTGTTTTCTTTAATTCAATTTCGACCATAAGCAGTTTCTATTTTTTTTTTGTAAACCAGTACAAACTTATTGATATTAACTATTGATATTTTTTTATGTTATATATTATTGAAAGATAGATTTTTAACCATGCTTTGAGTTTTACATGCCTTGGAAAAAGATGTGACGTAAAGAGATTGCGAGAAGCTGTCTTGTTTATTTGCTATGTCTCCATCATCCTCGAGAGGAAAATCAATACACTCATCTTTGGGTGGGCTTACTACTTAGAGGTTTTCAGCAGTTATCCATTCCACACTAGGCTACCCAGCGTTTACCGTGGGCACGATAGCTGGTACACCGGAGGTACATCCTTCCCGGTCCTCTCATACTAGGGAAAGGTCATCTTAATGCTTAAATGCCTACATCGGATATGGATCCAACTGTCTCACGACGTTCTGAACCCAGCTCATGTACCGCTTTAATGGGCGAGCAACCCAACCCTTGGAATATACTACAGCCCAGGTTTTGAATCTACAAGAAGACTGTTATAAAGTCTATATTTTATCGAAAGCAATAATTCTTATGTGTTGAAAAACTTGACTGTAGACTTCTCCCAAGTTCAAGTTACGAAAATTCATCTTGATTCAAGAATTTTTGTGGGAGGCATTCCTTGAAGTGAGCATCATGTTTATTTCCTAAGATTATTGGATCTTTTTCATTCCCTTAAGTGAATGTAAACATGGTAAATCACTATTCATTTAGTGATATAACTCTGACATGATCCAAATTACTTCACAACTGAAGTTATGTGGTCAGAGTATCAATGATGAAGATATGTTAGAAAAATATACTTCACTTTTCATGCAAATAATATTGTCTTGTAGACACAATATCATGAAAAAAAGTTTTGAATGCAAGCTGACTCCACTTCATTCCCTAAAGCGAATGTGAGGTTATATAGCGAAAAGAATAGATACCATATTAACAATTGTGGTTGCGGTTGAGACCATGAATATAAACATGGAAAAGATGGTCATTTTAATAATACTAATACCCACCAGCAGTGAGGTTATGAGGATGATAAGAGTGATAAAGATCATTCTAAGGAAGTAAAATCTTTTTTTATTACCTATGTGATGTTACAAATCATTGGTCTCGTACTTGCCGTATCAATGAATGATAAGGAAAGAAAATAGAAGCAAATTTTGTTTGCTAAAATGATGATGATATTGGTCCAACTCATTTGAACGTTGTTGATTTCCTTATAACCCTTGAAGGAAATAAATCATCTTCTAATTATTCTCACAACCTTGAAGAGAATTATTGATCTTTTAATTTACATTGCTTTATGTTTATTTATTTTATGCATTAATTATTTACGTTATATATATTTATGACATTTATTTTTTTTTGTTTAACATGATTACTTATCAAATACAATCTATGGTAACGATTTATGCTTACTATAAGCATAAGAAATATTTTCCATTTAAATGAAGGGAAAAATGTGAGTACTATATCTTAAAGTACTAAAATATCGATGCTCCAAAGAGCAATAAGTTCTTAAGAGAAAGCACATTATGAAAAGTGCATAATTGTGAATATTGTAATAATTACCACTAATGGTAATATTATCGTCACCACCAGAAGCAGAAATTTTACGAGAGCAATAAGAGTGCTCAAAATAATCCTTGAGAGTTATATATAACATATGTTATCAATTGACATTTGAAATAAGCCAATAAGTTCTGATATCAAAAAAATCAATTGAAAGCTCTAGAAGAGCTATATATTGCTATCGATAGCATAATTTTCATTGAAAGCTCTTGAAGAGTTAAATATATTTTTATTCAAAGGAACAATTCTTGTTGGACAATGTATTACCAAGTTGCAAAGAAACTTGTATTTCAAAATTCATACTAGACATGTACGTGTGAGATTGAATCACATGTTATGGTACACCAAAAGTTTACAAATTCGGAAATATATAAATACATACATGTATATATATAGTTGGTATGATTGGTTTGACCATCCTGATCAATAATGATGCAGAAATTATTGAGATTTACATGCACATATACTAAAAGAACTTGAAGTTCTTGTGGTTGCTTGTTCTCAAAGGAATTTATTAAGATCTAACTTACCAAAAGAACTTAAAGTTCTTGTACTAAAGTTAAGACTGCATGTCTTGCATATCTGAATGAAATATGGGCCTATTTATCCATAAATGTGGAAAATTTTTACATAATTTTAGTAGATGCATCTACATTGTTTTTAACTAACAACTAGAAGTTTGTGAGATTGATTAGAAAAAGATTCAGATTATGCAATTAGACTATTCGTCTTGCAAAAGCTTGTAGGTTTATAATTTAGGCTATATTAGTTGAAATAACTATTACAAAACCTATTGATTATGAACAAAACAGTTTAGCAAAAGTTTGATTGGATGCCTCATCTTTAATAGCTAAACTATGAGAACAAAACATTTATTTTCTATATGGCATTTCACATTTAGCGGTACTTATACGCATCAAAGCAACGAGTTATAATAAACTCCCCGTTATGATTTGTTTTTGGTCAGAAGCCATACATTACCCATTTTAGATTTTCTAAATGTGCGATACATAGTTGAATTGCTCCACCGCAATGTACAAAATGGGTAAATAAAAAGGGTTGAGAATATATATTGAGTATGAGTCTTCTTTTATGTTTAAATTCTTAAACATTAATTGGAGAATCATTTATGACATAATTTTTCTCTACATTAGGGGGAGATAATAATCAGCTGGATAAAGGAAAATGAATTATCATAATCTAGATCATCATATATGAAACAGAAGTTCCTAAGGTAATTCATTTTATTACATGTCAATTCCCATACATATTTACTGACCAAATGAGAGTAATCAAGTCTCATATACCAGTTAAAAATGCTCGAAATTTAAATTACATGTTAGAGCGAATGGATGCAAATCATGCATGGAGCATGATAGTTGAAATTGGTTCCAATGATCAAAATTCTCGTAGATGAGAAGTTGTATGAGATGGTTATATAATGAACGCAGGTGCTCCTCAAGAGACCTAAGACATAACTAATAATAAAACTCTAGAAGAGTTTTGGGTACCTGAAATAAAGATTGATATCTTGAAGAGATCTCGATGAGTTATGTCAATACGATAAAAGAATGGAACCAGAAAAGAAAAGTTATCGACAACAAATTTTACATAGGATATTTCTATAGAAGTAAAGAAAGAAAGCGAGGATATTGTACATAAATATATAGATATTGAAATGATTGGTCAGTGTAGAAAGATGCTTTAAACTTTCAAAAGTGAAGTTTTTGGACCTGTAGTCCAAACACCTAAAGGTGTAATGCAACTGGGGTACAAATAAGTAGTCGTAAGATATAACACGACATGAATTATGAATAATTTCTAATTCCTTTATGGTGGATGCAATTAATTTGGAAGTTATGAAATATTTTATATGCGTCTATTTATTTTTTGGATCCATATATAAGGAAAGTTATCCTTGAATGATTTAAAATGTTAGAAGCATTTGGAAATTTCTGAGGAAATTTATTCAAATATGTCCCCATAGATATTTATATTTTGGCGCATTTGGTATAATTGCCTTAGTGAGTACTAATTAAGGAAATTCTATAAGCATAATCATATTTCCTTATGCATTTTATAAAAGAGTTTGGGTCAAGATTTATTATGATAATTTGAATATCATTAGAACTCTTGAAGAACTTTAAATTGAAAACTCATGAAGAGTTTTCAAAGCATTTCATTATTTAATGAAAGTATTTGAGAAAAGAATCTTGAGATCAAGTTTTGTCTTGACCTCAAAATTGAGCACTTGAATATGCGCTTTTGTCTATGAATTGACATAAGCTGAAAGAATCTTAAAAAAAATTCAATAATGATAAAGCATATCTATTGAGTATCCTAATGACTATAAGGTTGTTGTATGCGAATAAATTTATCTTTAAAAGAAAGATAAATGAATCTTTGGTCTAGCAGCACCATATATTAATTGGTATAGAAATATCATCTAAACGCTACAAAGATTATTACCTTTAGATCTTCAAACATTAATCGATGTCTCCTTAAATCATGTAGAAATGATTGTTATGCATGAGGTAAGCCAAAAATATGTTTGGCTAAGACCATTGATACAACATATTCAAAAGATATGTGATTTATTTTCACAAGATATGATACAAGCTATCTTGTGTGGAGATAATGCAAAATTTATATCTTAATCGAAAGGTGGATACATCAAAGATTACAAAATGAAACATATTACTCCAAAGTTTCATCCCTCACGGTCTTCAGAAAAATAATATTCAAGATTGAGTTATGAAGATTCAAAAATCTTATGTGATGCTTTTATGAGGGGAGTAAATACGCATTACACGCTTTTTCCCTTAACCAAGGTTTTGTTCCAATGAGTTTTAATGGTAAGATTTTTAATGAGGCAACATGTTATGAGTATCAAAGATGTGTGTACTCTTTTTCCTTCATTAAAGAAATTTTTTTCTCACTGGGTTTTTATCTTAGTAAGATTTTAACGAGGCACATTATATTCACAGACATCCAAGAGGGAGTGTTATGATTATTTACCTCTGTAGATGTCTATCATGACAAAAACTTTATCTAGGAGATTTGATTTACTTTATCAGTAGAAATATTATCTTCCTATAAATAGATGATTTGATGAAGGCATTGTACACACTTGAATATTCAGAGTAAATACAAATCTCCCTCTTTCTCCCATCTCTTTATTTTATGTTCGTATTCTTGTTGTTTGTTATTTTATTCACAACTTATATTAGTTTATAAAATTATTTATAAAAATAAAAATTATAAAAATTTATTAATTTTATAATAGAAAATAAGTAGTATAAATATATTTATAAATTATTATTATAATAATAATAAATAAATTATCATTTTTATAATAAGTTAAAATATTTATAATTTTATAACATCAATTAATAAATTATAAATAATTTTTATAAATTAATATATTTTAACTGTTATTATAAATATAATTTTGTCATAATTAATATATTTTCATAAAATAAAAATAATTATTTTCAACCACAATATAGTCTGATTATTATTTTTTGTCAATTATAGAATCCCAGTTTGATTCAGATTCCCTTCTTGCCTAGATTATTATTTTTTTACATTTTTTTATTAAATAATAAAGTGATGTCATCTAATTAGAGAGCAATAATTTACTTAATAATTAACTGACGTAGTGCACTATTTTTAAAATTTTCTGCTGATTTTATTTTATATTTAGGTGCGTCAGCATTTACAGGCAAAACAAGTTTCTCAATGTCGTGCGGTTTTGACAATGCAAAGAGTCTCTAAAATATTCGAATTTATTAATGTTGCAGGCTTTTGTATCTCCGCTTACATGTAATGAAACACGTTGAAATAATATTCTCTCTTAATTAATCATATTAACCCATTGATTTAAATGAAATGCTCAATTCCTCAAATACTTTAATACTATATATTTTAGTACATCACTCATAAACTAATTTTACTTGTTCATTTTTTTGAACAATTTCTACTTAGGGAAAGAAATTTTTTTTTTTACTCTTAATAGGTCAAGAACCCAAAACCTAAGAAAGGAAAAAATGTCAACAGAAAATTTTAACCATATATTATATTTATAAATTCAAGATTAATGTTACTATTTATTATTTCTGTTACGAGGAACTATATTAAAACACCCACAACAAAACAAGAAAAAATGGTTTTAGCAACCAATTTTGCAATGACATTTGACACCGTTGTAGAATTTAATTTTCAGGTAGTAATTTCAAAGTTTTACCGTAAAATAAGTTGTCCGATTTTTTTTTATTTAAAGTGTTTATTTTTTTTTTCAAAGTATCTTGTCGTAAAAATTAATGTCATCAAATCATTGATATGATTTTTAATTTCTCTTAATTTTTTATTAAAAATCAATTTAAAACTTAATTTCTTTAAAATATCCCTAAAGTTCCATAATTTCACACAACAAAACCTAAATCCCTAATTATTCTCAAGAAAACTCTAAAACCTTATAATCACAAAAACCCCTCAAATGATGAAGTTTATGGGGTAAGGATATTTCTAGCGCCTTTAAATCCTATTTTGACCTTAGTAGGATCTCAAATCCTAAATAGCCTAAAATAGGACCCTTACAATGATTTCGTTGTGCTTCTACGACGAGGTCGAATAAATATTATTTTTTTAATTTTTAAACTCGCGGTAAAAGTACGGCGAGTTCTAAATATTTTCAATTTTTTTCGTGTTTTAACTTAATTAATTGCATTAACGAATGATTAACATATCCTAATTAAAACTCACCTTGCATGTATGGCAAGTTCCACTTGAATTGTTTACTATTAGGAACTGACTTTGCATCTTCAATAAATTGAAGAATAAAAATAAAAAAATAAACGATTAGGAACCAATTTTAATATTTAGCTCCATGATTTTCAAAGTAAGGTGTTGGCATTAGTTATAGATAGGCTTAGCTAGAGTGTAAGCCCTTTGTTTCTTATCAACGTGGGATTCTTGAAGCTAAAGAGTTTGCTATTATATTTTAGCTTCAAGAATCTCATATTGATAAGAAGCGAAGGCTTACACTCTAGCTATGCATATATATAGCTAAATATCATGGAGCTAAATATCTAATAATTAATTTTTTTAATATTTGCTCCTCAATACATTGAAGATGTGAAGTAATTTTTAATAGTTTAATTTTTTTTTTCATTTTTGTCCTTTAGTAAAAAAATTGATTTTAAAAATTTTAAGTGAAATTTTCCATGCATGTACAACGAGTTTCGATTAGAATATGCTAATCATTTTCTAATACGATTAATTAAGTTAAAACACGATTTTTTTAAACTTATGCTTTTAAGACGAGTTTAATTTTTTTTTCAAAAAATAATATTTTATTCAAACTCGTCGTGATTCTACGACGAGTTCACTATAAGAGTATTATTTGGGCTATTTAAGATTTGGGATCCCACTAAAGTCAAAATAAGATTTAAAAGGGGCTAGAAATGTCCTTAAGCCTAAGTTTTAGAGGGGGTTTTGTGCGACGTCAATAGTGTGTACGATAGATAGGCGGTCGATAGAAAAGGAGTAATGTTCCAGCGATAGACGGGGTCGTTGGTGGCGATTGAGTTGGTGATGGAAGATGGGGTTTGAGGGGTGTTTTTTGAAGAAAAAAATTGAGATTTAAGATTTTTTTCTAGAAATTAAGAGTGTGCTTGATTTTAGAGAATACAAGCTATTTTTGTTTTCATTTTTTAAAAAAATTGAAAAAAACGTGTTTAGTTGCAAAATTTAAAAATAATTTTTAGAAAAAGAAAATAAAAGTGAGTAAAATTTTGGAAACATAAAAATTAATTTCATTGAAAAAATTTTAGAAAATTTGAAAAAAAATGAAAATATGGTTTTTCAAAATTTAATTCTATTTAAGACGAGTTCGAATCCTTTAATCAAAATTTATTTTTATTATAATTATATTTTAATAATTACATTTTAATTCAATTATTTAATTAGTAACTATTTGTTTATTTTTATTTTGAAAAGTTAGATATCAAACACATTTTCACTATTTTTATTTTTGAAAACAAGTTTTCATTTCTATTAACCAAATGTGATTTTTTTGACAAGTCTTAATTTTAATTTTAATCCTATCTAGTAAGGAGGGGAAGGGTAACCCCCTAGGGAAAGGAAGAGAGGATGCTCCTAGTGGGTCTAGAACCCATAACCTAAGGGAATATGAGAGAACAAATATGAGTAGCTTGAACAACCGACTAGATGTGCTTGTTTAAGCAAATGTATTTTCTAGTTTTTAGAAAACTGAAAATAAAATAATTTTTTTAAAAATAAAAAAGGAAAACAAAAATATAAAATATTTTCTAGAACCAAACGGACCATAAGTTTTGACTTTAAAAAAATTAAAAATCATACCACATGTCAAGCAATAACTGGATGACAAAATTATTTTAACGGGCCGGTAAATATTAACTAAATGAATTATTAGACATATGATAACAGAATGAAAAATTAGACACTTTAACCAAAAAATATATTTTAAATACGCAATACGCCTAATATCAATAGTAAACTTTTTCGTTGTCAATTTTTAATTTTATATGTAACGATAAAACAAATTGTTAAATATGATAATATTAGCTACGACTTTAAAAATGTCATTACATAATTTATACTATTTGATTATTGATCACAACGATATTAAATTTTGTTCTGTAAGATTTAAACATTTTCAACGACATTCAAATGCTGTTGCTGAATTTTAATTTCATAGGTACCAATCTCACACCTACAGTAGAACATAGTAATACAGTCTAGAATATGAATTTTTAGTAAAGAGACTTTTTAACATTGTTAAATGTCACTTCTCATGGAGTGTAATAATTGAATTTCTTCCTAACATCATCATTCATGTATCAAAGAAGAGGAGAGCAAGTACATTTTAGTCTCTAATGTTCATGAATGCAATTGTATGATTTAATTGATCTTTTTGAGCTGAAATTTGGCAAGCAAGCATGTAATTTGATTAATTGAGGATTGGTAACCCAAACTTTAACGAAGTCCTCATAACATTCCAGATTTACAATTGGTCTCAAAATTGCAAATATGTACAATTGGATGTCAATTCGACGCCCGATTTAGTTAAGATTTCACCCTCTGCCAGAATGCACTCCTTAGGACATAATGTCACATCTAGACAAGATAAAAAGAAAAATGGACCTAAGTGTAGTAAATCGATTTGGGTTTGTTTCAACAAACCCAATATAGCTCACTCGATTCGATCGGGTGTCTAGGCCAGGTCGAGGATGTTTACAAGTCATTTGGAAGCAATCTAAAGGGTGTTATAACTACCCTTTGCTTCTTCCAGTTCTAGCTTGGTTTCAGTATTGGTTGTGATGCCCCACTTTCAGCTACGATTATGTCGGAATACGCCAACAAAAAAAATTGCAGAGCATTTATTGCCGCTGTTTTAGCTATGGAAGGGTTCGAGATCTGAAGTGGTGGTATTGTGGGTCTTATTGTGTCTGCTTCATTTGATCATGCATTCAAGGCACCCGCCTATTCGGCGAATGCGGTAGTCTAAACTGTGCCCCAAGTCGACTATGTTTGGCGCATAATTTTGATGGTCGGAGCATTGCCAGCCGCTCTTACTTTCTATTGGCAAATGAAGATGCCCGAAATAGCTCAGTTTACGGCTCTCATTGCGAAGAACCCAAAGCAGGCTGCGGCAGACATGTCTAAAGTGTTGAATGTGGATCTTGAAGTAGAGGAAGATAAGACTGTAAAGATGTTAGGAAGACAAGCGAATTCCTTTGGCTTGTTCTCCAAGGGATTCGTAAAACGCCATGGACTTCATTTGCTCACACTATGACCACTTGGTTCTTATTAGACATTGCATTTTACAGCCAAAACCTATTCCAAAAGGACATCTTCACCGTGACTGGATGGATTCCTCCCGCCGCAAGCATGAATGTGATCCATGAAGTGTACAAAATTACGAAAGCTCAAACGTTGATCACCCTATGCAGTAAAGTTCTAGGGTATTTCTCCATGACCGCCTTCATGTTTGCTCTTGCAGTTCCATACCACCATTGGGCATTGGAACCCAATAGAATTGGCTTTGTAATCTTGTACGCCCTAATCTTTTTTTGCCAATTTTGGACACAATGCTACAACATTCGTTGTGCCAGCTGAGATCTTTTTGACGAGACTACTATTAGCCTTGTAAAAGGTTAACATTTCATGCCTCTTTACTTAAGTTATTATATAAAATCAAGCCCATTCATCCCATTTCATGGCATATAGATGCATTTAGTTCATATAGTCACATTTGGTGTTGTTGGTTTTGTTTTCTTTGTTCATTTACAAAAATGGTGCTGCTTGGGAAGGTTTTGGTTGGTGTGGTGATGTGCAGGAAAAAGAGGAGCAAGGCAGGGAAAATGCCATAGCATTTTGGATAGCATATCTGGGCGCACTAGAAGACAAAGGAATGAAGATATTTTGCAGCCCCCACACGTGATTCCACTAGCCAGCTATGCCCCTACATGTGAAGGGAATATTCCCTTGGAATCAAGGTTACAAAACCCTAGGAGCCTCCATTATATAAAGAAAAGGACACCCACATTAAAGGGGGAGCTAGAAAAAGTTACTTTGTGAGCTAAGAAAGAGAGAAAAAGGCGGCTGCCTTTCTTCATCTTCTCCACCGTGGTGTCCTCCATTGCTGAAGCTTCAAGGGGTGTTCTTGCTGGCCTTTGAGAGAAGCAGCAAGCTTAGAGTGGTTCACGGCTGTCCAAGGCAGCTTTGGAATTTTCCTTTCCTTTAGTTGCTTTTGCTATCTCATTTCCTATTATTCGGATGGGCTATTTTAAACGAATGATTATGGATGATATTTGCCGAGCCATGAATTGATTTTAAGTGGCTTGGGCTTGTTATGGTTTTATTGTTTTTAGTTTGAATGAATGTTTCGTTACTTTCTTGTTCCTTCCATGATTTGTCCATTGTTCTTTTATGCCCTAAGTTTGTAAGAGCTTTCGAGAGTTAGCCTGTACTTAGGTGTTTAATAGCTTAATATTCGAGAGAGTTAGTTTTAGATCTACGTGGACAATGGGGTTTGATGCTGAGAGGAAAAATCCTAACTCACCATAGAGATAAGGATAAAGTTTCAACGGCTAAGAAGAGTAGAACTTAAAGGATAGTTGTATGTTAGGGTTTACGCCGAGAGTTATTGCCGTAACATTCTTCCTATTAGGTTTCTTGCTAGAGATAGTGTAGAGCCATCTTGGTAGCTCTGCTGAGTATGTTGTGAGCAAGATAGTACGAGACATTCTTCAGGCTTAGACATAGAGATCCTTAGCAAGTCCGGCCTATCATTCCATTAGAGAGTTTCGTGCATTTGAGAGGACCTTCGAAGAATCTTTATTTTAACTTAGTTTTCATTACAATTAATTGCTACAATATTTTTGAACCTACTTTCTTTTGCTATTTCATTTATTTTTAAGTTGTAAATTTATGTGCTTTGACTAAGCTAGTTTGGCCTCCTCCAATCCCTGTGGAGGCGATACTCACTCATCACTTTATTACTTGTTCGATGTGTATACTTGCACTATTTACATATCATTTATAGTACATCACAACACGCAACAAGTTTTTGGCACCGTTGCCGGGATTTGCAATCAGTTATTTAGAGTTTAGTCTTTGCACCAATTTATTTCTTCTTTTTGTTTAGTTTTATTTGCTGTTTTTGTTTATTTTTTTTAGGTGTGCTGTTGTGTATGACCCGAGGAAGACTTGAACAACCCTTAATACCTATAGTACATAAAATCGAGAATTTATTTTGCCAAAGAAGATGCATACAAGAAGCCTTAAAACCATGTATAGAGGTGGCAATCAAGGGAATCGAGTAGATGAAAATCTGGATAACATTAATGCTGCAGCAAATCATGGAGCAATAGTTTGACCTCAAGCTATTAGAGACCACTTGAATCCTATCTTGGATGATCTCAATCCTAGAATTGTAGCTCATGAGATTCAAACAGCTTATTTTGAACTCAAGCCTGTAATGTTCAATATGTTGAATTCCATTGGGCAGTTTGGTGGATCGCCTCATGAAGATTCAAGACAACACATTCGAGCATTTTTGGAAGTATGCGATTCCTTTCGACAACAGGGTGTGCATGAAGATGCATTGAAGCTCAAGCTATTTCCTTATTCTTTGTGTGATCGAGCACGAGCTTGGTTGAGTGGAGTACCAACCGGTTCTATGGAATCATGGTAAGATCTGTGCAAAAGTTTTTTGCTATGGTATAATCCACCTAACATGAAAACTCAGTTGAGGAATAACATAGCCTCCTTTCGTCAAGATGATGACGATTCAATGTATGAGTGTTGGGATATATATAAGGGACTACTCCGCAAGTGTAAAAATCATGGATTTCAAGATTGGACACAAGTCGTCATGTTCTACAATGGTGTCAATGCTCCCATAAGGATGATGTTGGATGCTTCAGCAAACGACACTTTGCTGGACAAGTCACCTCAAGAATAATTTGATATCCTTGATAGGATCGCAAACAATGACAACCTATTTCCTACTTCGAGACTTAGTACGGGAATGAAAACTCTTGGGACACATGAGCTCGACAACAACGAATTATTTTCAGCCCAACTGTCGGCCATTACTACCATGCTAAAGAATCTCTAACGTCCAAGTGAGGTAAAGGAAGAAAAAGTGGTCACTGCTTGTGTTTTGTGCAATGGAACCCATCATGTGAGTGAGTGTCCTGAAAATCACGAGTCTACCAACTATGTGGTAAACTTTAATAGAAGCAACCACAAACCCTACTCAAACACTTATAATATAGGATGGCAACAACATCCTAATCTTGCTTGGGGAATCAAGGAAACCACAATGCTGGCAGCTCGAGTAGGCACCACAATCAGACTGAATCCCAAGGTTTTCAAAAGAATATGCCATGGCAAAATGTCAACAAGGGTTCAACCTCTTCATCGAACAACAGTTCCTTGGAAGCTATTCTCCAGGATTTTTGACAACCACGAAGGCTTTATTCCAAGACCATGAAGCGTCTATAAAGAGTTAAGGTGCATTGCTTCAAAGCCATAGCTCTTCCTTGAAGGCTTTGGAGACCCAAATGGGACAGATTGTACAAGCTCTGCATGCTTGGCCTTAAGGTAGTCTGCTTAGTGATACTGAAGTCACTAAAAATCATGGCAAGGAGCAATGTAGTGCACTCATTCTGAGGACTGACACCCAACTTAACAAAGAATATAAGTTTGGGGGAAAGAAAGTGGGAGACCCCAGCCTTAATTCCATGGCCAAGGAATCAGCTTTGCAAGAAGAATCAACTCAAGAAGGGAAAGAGAATGATGGCTCGACAAACGAATCTGCTGATGGAGAACATGACATTGCTATAGCAAAAGAAAGATCCCCACCAGTAGAGGAAGAAGTTAGACCCCCACCACCTTTCCCTCAATGGCTCAAAAAGCAAAAAGATGACCTTCAATTCAAAAAATTTGTAGATATTCTTGCCCAGCTGCATATCAATGTCCCATTTCTGGAGGCGATTGAACAAATGCCTACATATGGTAAGTTTATCAAAGACATTGGCACCAAGAAAAAGAAGGTTGAGAAATACGAGACTGTTGCTACAGCAAAAGAATGCTACTCATTACTAAGCAATTTGCCACCGAAAAGAGTGATATGGGCAGCTTTATCATTTTATGTTCCATAGGAGACAAATACATAGGGAAAGCTCTATGTGACCTTGGGTCTAGTGTCAACCTAATGCCCAAGTCAGTCTTTATAAAGCTTGGAATGGGAGATGCAAGACCCACCACAGTGATTTTGCAACTAGCAGATAGATCTCCTGTCTGGCCGGAAGGAAAGATAGAAGACGTTGTGGTTAAGGTGGAAAAATTTGTCTTTCTAGCTGACTTCTTTATCCTTGATTGTGAAGTAGATGACAAAGCTCCCATTATCTTGGGATGACCATTCCTAGCGACATGTCAAATCTTAATTGACTGTGAAAAATGTGAGTTCACCATGAGAGTGGCTGGATAAAAGGTGACCATAAATGTCTTCAACACCCTCAAATATGTGGATGAATATGAGGAGTGTCAACACATACATGCTATGCCGTAAGCGGAAGCTGCAGAATTATGCTGCAACAATTTTGTGGAAATTAAGGACTATGTGAAACTCAATGAGGAGGACAATGAAAAGCTTGGGGAATTCCCATCAGAGGTGCAATAGTGCAGCTTGATCGTCACTAGACTAGGTACGCACTTCAAACGTTTAGACTTTTCCAAATTTGTCCCTCACAAACTCACTTGAGCATGCACCTATGCTAGAATTGAAGCCATTACCTTTACATCTTAAATATGATTATTTGGGTAGTAATGAGACTTTGCCTGTGATAATCTCTTCTAGTCTAACCCGTAAGCAAGAATGTAGTTTAATAAATATGCTATCTCAACATAAGAAAGCTCTAGGGTGGACTATTGCTAATTTGAAGGGTATAAGCCCTACTATTTGTATGCACAAAATTTTGCTTGATGATTGTCACAACAATTTTGTTGAACCCAAAAGAAGGATTAATCCAGTCATAAAGAAGGTGGTAATGAAGGAGATAATCAAATGGCTCGATGCGGGAGTTATCTACCCAATATCTAACAGTTCATGGGTCAGCCTGGTAAAATGTGTACCAAAGAAGGGAGACATGACCGTGGTGAGCAAGGAAAATAATAAATTCTTACCAACAAGGACTATTACGGGGTAGAGAATTTGCATGGACTATCGGAAGCTCAACAAAGCAACCAAGAAGGATCACTTTCCCCTACCATTCATTGATTAAATGCTAGATTGATTAGCGGGCAAATCCTTCCACTGTTTCCTTGACGGATACTCAGGGTACAACCAAATTGATATAGCACCAGAGGACCAAGAGAAAACCTTCACTTGCCCTTATGGTACTTACGCATTTTGATGGATGCCCTTTGGGCTTTGCAGTGCTCCAACTACTTTTTAAAGGTGCATGTTGGCCATCTTTTCTAATATGGTTGAAGAATTTTTGGAAATCTTCATGGATGATTTTTCAATCTCTGGAGATACTTTTGACTCGTGTTTAGCCAAATTGGCCAAGGTACTTAGAAGATGCGAAAAAGCAGACTTAGTGCTCAATTAGGAGAAATGTCAGTTTATGGTGACTGAAGGAATTGTTCTAGGTCACAAAATCTCTCAACAAGGGATAGAAGTGGACAAGGCCAAGGTTGAAGTAATTAAGAAGCTACCACCACCTACCACTGTGAAAGGGATTCGGAGTTTCTTGGGGCATACTGGCTTTTATTAGAGGTTCATTAAGGACTTCTCCAAAATCTACAAGCCATTGTGTAATTTGCTTCAGCAAACCAACCCTTCATCTTTGATGCAGAATGCTACAACACATTTAAGAAGCTCAAGGAGAAGCTCATCTTCGCACCCATAGTTGTTCCCCCAGATTGGACCTCACCATTTGAGTTTATGTGTGATGCAAACGACTATGCAGTAGGGGCAACACTTGGACATCATTGAGGTAAACTTTTCCATGTTATTTATTATGCTAGTTGCACCTTGAATGATGCACAAATAAATTACACAACCACTAAAAAAGAACTGCTAGCCATTGTGTATGCCTTTTATAAGTTTACAGCATACTTGATAGGCACTAAGGTCATTGTACACACTGATCATTCTGCTATAAAGTACTTAGTGACTAAAAAGGATGCTAAACCTAGATTTATTAGGTGGATACTTCTTTTGCAAGAGTTTGATTTAGAAGTTAAGGCTAGAAAAGGTTGTGAAAATCAAGTTGCTAACCATCTCTCTAGGATAGAAAACAAGGCTGAAAACAATAAGAATTTTGATATTAAGGAGGAATTCCCTGATGAGAAAAATATTATATGCTACAGTAATTCCATGGTATACTGATATTGTTAACTTTCTCGTTAGTGGTATTTTCCCTCCTGATTTGAATAGCCAGGGCAAAAAAAAGTTCAAGCATGATGTGAGATTTTACTTTTGGGATGAGTCCTATTTGTTCAAGCAATGTGGCGACCAAATAATCCAAAGATGTGTCCCCGAAGAGAAGTAAAAGGAGATTTTATGTGGAGGCCATTTTGGTGGAACCAGGACTGCTACAAATGTCCTACAATGCATATTCTATTGGCCCACACTTTTCAGAGATGCACACAAATTCGACAAAACATGCGATAGATGCCAAAGGACGGGGAATATATCTCGAAGACATGAAATGCCATTGAAATGCATTCTAGAGGTGGAACTCTTTGATGTATGGGGAATAGATTTCATGGGACCCTTCCCATCATCTTTTGGAGACCTCTACATCCTATTAGCTGTTGACTATGTGTCAAAATGGGTTGAAGCAATAGCTACGCCAAAGAATGATTCCAAGACGGTTTTGAAGTTCTTTCACAAGAAAATATCACAAGATTTGGAACCCCAAGAGCTATCATTAGTGATGAAGGAACCCACTTTGACAATAGGCTTATTGCTAAAACATTACAGCGATATGGAGTGCGACATAAAATTTCTACATCATACCACCCTCAGACCAATGGCCAAGCTGAAACCTCGAATCGAAAAATCAAACAAATATTAGAAAAGGTGGTTAACCCGAAGAGGAAGGATTGGTCTCCAAGACTTGATGAAGCATTTTGGGCATATCGCACAACCTTCAAGACACCCTTGGGGATGTCTCTATTCAAGCTGGTCTATGGCAAGGCTTGTCACCTTCACGTAGAGCTTGAACACAAGACGTATTGGGCAATCAAAAAGCTCAATATGGATGCCTAGCTAGCTGGTGAAAAGAGACTTTTGGAGCTTAATGAAATGGAAGAATTTAGAGTTCACGCTTATGAGAATGCACGCATATACAAAGAGAAGACTAAGAAGTGGCACGATAAACATACTTTGCCATGGCATTTTTCTAAGGGCCAACAAGTCCTTCTCTACAATTCTCGACTTAAGCTTTTCCCAAGCAAGCTGAAGTCGTGATGGTCAGGTCTTTTCATTGTGCACAAGGTCTACCCCCATGGTGCTGTAGAGATCAAGAAACTTGATGATGAAGTTGTTTTCAAGGTGAACAAACAAAGGCTGAAGGTCTACAACGGAGCTCCCATATCGTGAGACAAATCAACCATGTTTTTCTAAGATCCATAAGAGTTTGCACCCTCCTTATCTCTTATTTTGCTATAGCATTTTCAGTTTTTGTTGTTCATAAATAAGGTTATTTTTGCTTGTATCTCTTTATCCCTTAGTCATTCTATTTCAAGCTTTGGTGTTTTCTTTAATTCATGTTGTCATATTTAACCCATAGTTGTAGGTGGTAGGCTATGGTTTTATGCAGGTTTGGCGCAACTTTAATATGGGGAAGGCTTTGTCCCTTTTCCACATAAGGGAAGTTATTAAGCCCACATTTCCCTATGTTTAGGGGGTATTAAAGAAAAAAGAAAAAAAGGGAGGGATATCATTCTTTTTCCAATTTAAAAACCCTAACTCATCATTGCTGTCATCATTCTCTCTCTTACTTTTCACTTTTCATTAAAACCTTGTCATACCTTTTCTCTTCCCCATAACTCAAAATCACCACTATCATCTCTCTCCTATAACCTGTGTCAGTTACTCTCCTTTCAACTTCCCATCACTTCGTCCTCTTCTTGTTCAATTTCTTCATACTAAAAAAAATCATCATCTTATTTCCCAGAAGCTGTTGAAATTCTTCTCCAAACCTTAATAGCTAAAGATTTTTCTACCCCCTCTTTGCAAAACATAGCACGTGTGAGGAATGTCAAGGGTGCCTCTAGTAGCTCCCAAGCCAAACCCACCGTTGAACTCAAGAAGTTATTCGATGTCGGCGCTAAGGAGCGATTCCAATAGATAAAAGATCGCAAAGTCTACCTGGAGCAAGGTTTTAAAGTTCCCTTAGAGGGAGAATGAGACTTTGACAAAGAAATCTTGGATGTAATCGATAAGCACGATTGGGTGACTTTTGTCCGACACCCTAGTGACATCTCTGTCTCCTTAGTTAGAGAGTTCTATGCCCATTTGATGAGCCCCACCCAATCGACTATTTATGTGCGAGGGGAACAAATTAAATTTACTGCTAGTGCAGTCAACAAGTTCTATGGGTTAAAGAATGTCATGGACCACCATACTTCCTTTGCTGAATCTGCAGATGCCTAGACATATAAGGAGGTCTTGGAAGACCTATGCTTTACTGAGATGGAGTTGGACCCAGCCAGTAGAGCCGTTGAACGAGACCGCCTCAAGCCTTATGCTAAGGTGTGGAGCCATTACTTGAAGACTCGCCTGATGCCCACCTCCCATACTGCCACATTGCACATCACCAGGTTACTGTTGCTACACTCCATCCTCAATGGCCGACAAATTGATGTGGGTTAACTGATTGTTGAGGAATTATACTCCTGCTTAAAGAGAAAGTCAAGCTCTCTCATCTTCCCTAATCTTATTACTGCGCTCTACCACAAAAAGAAAGTCTTTGAAGACCCTCATGATGACGAGATTGAGAAGGGCAAGAGTGCATTAACCCTAGAACAAATCTTTGGACTTAGGGGATTTGATGACGATGCTCCAGCAGAAACATTGGAGGGTGGGGCCAAAACAATTGTTGCAGCAAGAATCGCAGCCCTTGTTGCCTCTACCAAGAGCATGCATGAGCAGATGGATGAAATGAAGGGCAACCTGACAACTTATTTCAAGTATGTCAAGGCAAGGGATGAGGCCATTAACTCTTACTTCAAAGAGATGCTCCCACATATAGAGATTGACTTCCTACCCTTCCCCGATGACTTGCTAATGCCCAAGAAGGACCAGCCAGTCCCGCAAGCTACACCAGCTCTGAAGCCAACTGCACTACAACGCTCACTACCAGTTTCGTGACGAGACCCATCTCCAACTCCACCACCTGCTCCAGCAACAACAACCAATACCACCATTAGACAAAGCCCTCAGACAGCAGGGCCAAAGAAAGGAAAAGCTCAATCACATACCCCACCAGCACCAGAACCTCCCCTCGATGACCTTATCAATATTAACAGTAGGGAAGAGAAGATGGTTGACAACTCTCCTGCACCTACACCTGCCCTGACTCCTGATGCTACAACAAAGACGAGGAGTCGTCTCAAGCACACGAGTCGTGTATGGAATACCCCAAATGAGGATGATGATGATGAGATTCAGTCAGCCCAGAAGGAACCAGTTGACCAACCAAGCCAGCAAGATGTGCCCTATGAGCCCATCGTAGCCCTGAAAAAGAAGAAGAAAATCAAGCACCAAGGACTCAAACCTAAAATACCAAAATAGCTTTTAAAGATGTAACTTCCATTTACTTTAGTTTTACTTAATTTTCATGCATTGAGGACAATGCCTTCTTCAAGTTTGGGAGAGGTAGTGTTCATAGTTAGTCATTTGCATTTGTAGTTATGAACAGAATTTTGCTATGACATTTTCTAGTTTAAAGACAATTTTATGAATAAGTTGACGATGTCCGATGATGAGTATTTGAATTTTATGGATGTAAATTGATTGAATACATGTGACTACTGAGATTGGTAGAACTACTTTTAGGTTTTGATACTTCATGATGTGAGTGTTACATGATGGCATGCTCTCTATGTTTAAATTGGTTAGATGATTTTTGGCGAAAGAACTCTCGTATGCTTTAGTTTAAATATGCAAAATGAACTTGAATGATAAATGAAAGCATTAAAGGCTTTGTTAGACTCCCCTGTGCTTATCAAATGTGTTGAATTATGAATAAATGCTTCGGCATAACTGTAGAGGGACACTCATCTTTGTGTTGTTTGCCTAGATATTGCGTTTAAATAAATGGCAACAACAATATAAGAGTGAATGAAAGTAGTCACGAGATGACTATGCTCAATATGCTAGGGAATGAGGTGTTTGCTTCACTTCATTTTCAAGTCTAGGAAGGTAGTTGTGATGAGCTGACTCCCCTCGTAGCAGTGTTCAGAAAAAGGGAGCTAAAATGGGAGTATCTTGTGCTTAAACTAATTAAGAAATGCTAGGGAAAGCATGATAACCTAACCAATGATCTTATAACTATGTTAAGTGTAGGGAGGATGTAGTCACACACACACGCATAGGGTCTCGGTCTAAGAAAAAGTTCTTAAAATCTAAAAACTGTCTAGTATGTTGAAGCCTTTATTTTCTGAGGACTGAAACATTGCCATAGCCCTGTCTTGAGCTAATGCTATAGCATTCTTTTGTTTGTTCCTGTTCATTGCTTGAGGACAAGCAATAGCTTAAGTTTGTGGGTGTTTTAACCTTGTAAAAGGCTAACATTTCATGCCACTTTACTTAAGTTATTATATGAAATCAAGCCCATTTCATCTCATTTCATGGCATATAGATGCATTTAGTTCATATAGTTGCATTTGGTGTTGTTGGCTTTTTTTTATTTGTTTATTTGCAAAAATGGTGCTACTTGGGAAGGTTTTGGTTGGTGTGGTGATGTGCAGGAAAAAGAGGAGCAAGGCAGGGAAAATGCCATATCATTTTGGATAGCATTTTTGGGTGCACTAGAAGACAAAAGAATGAAGATATTTTGCAGCCCCCACACGTGATTCCACTAGCCAGCTGTGCCCCCACATGTGAAGGGAATATTCCCTTGGAATAAAGGGCACAAAACCCTAGGAGCCTCCACTATATAAAGAAAAAAGACACCCACATTAATGGGAGAGCTAGAAAAAAGTTACCTTGTGAGCTAAGAAAGTGAGAAAAAAGATAGCTACTTTTCTTCATCTTCTCCACCGTGGTGTCCTCTATTGCTGAAGCTTCAAGGGGTGCTCTTGCTGGCCTTTGAGAGAAGCATCAAGCTTAGAGTGGGTCACGGCCGTCCAAGGCGGCTTTGGAATTTTCCTTTCCTTTAGTTGCTTTTGCTGTCTCATTTCCTATTATTTGGATTGGTTGTTTTAAACGAATGATTATGGATGATATTTTCCCAGCCATGAATTGATTTTAAGTGGCTTGGGCTTGTTATGGTTTTATTGTTTTTAGTTTGAATGAATGTTTTGTTACTTTCTTGTTCCTTCCATGCTTTGTCCATTATTCTTTTATGCCTTAAGTTGTAAGAGCTTTCGAGAGTTAGCCTTTACTTAGGTGTTTGATAGCTTAATATTCGAGAGAGTTAGGCTTAGATCTACGTGGACAATGGGGTCTGATGCTGGGAGGAAAATCCTAACTCACCTTAAAGACAAGGATAGAGTTTCAACGGCTAAGAAGAGTAGAACTTAAAGGATAGTTGTATGTTAGGGTTTACGCTGAGAGGTATGGCCATAGCATCTTCCTATCAGGTTTCTTGATAGAGATAGTGTAGAGACATCTTGGTAGCTCTACCGAGCATGTTGTAGGCAAGATAGTATGAGACATTCTTCAGGCTTAGACATAGAGATCCTTAGCAAGCCTGGCTTGTCATTCCATTAAAGAGTTTCGTGCATTTGAGAGGACCTTCGAAGTATCTTTATTTCAACTTAGTTTTCATTATAGTTAATTTCTACAACATTTTTGAAACTACTTCCTTTTGCTATTACATTTATTTTTAAGTTGTAAATTTGTGTGCTTTGACTAAGCTAGTTTGGCCTCCAATCCCTATGGAGACAATACTCACTCATTACTTTATTACTTGTTCGATATGTATACTTGCACTATTTGCGTATCATTTATAGTACATCACAACACGCAACAGCTACAGTTAACCTATCACGAAATATCGGCTACTGCAGGGAAAACCGGTGCCATCATCGGAGCATTAGGGTTCTTATATGTAGCTCAAAGCACTAATCCATCCAAGGCCGATGCTCGCTACCTACCAGGAATTGGTTTTCGATATTCACGTATCATGCTTGGGGTCATCAATTTCTTCGGAATCTTATTCACTCTACTGGTCCTAAACATAAGGGCAAATCACATGAGGAATTAACTAGTGAAATTGGAGATGAAAATTGTGAGAAAGAGGTTCAAATTGACCCTTCAAGGACCGTTCCCAATATGATTTTCACCAATATTTGAAGTACTTATCAAGTTTCAGGTTGTTTCATAGTAATTTCTAAATTCTTTCTTGTTAGTTTAATGTTCAAGTATATGTGTAACACCCTTTTCCCGGTCTGGTAGGGAACCGGGTCAGAGAGTGTTACCAGAAAATAATACGGTGAACGGAGAAAATATTTTAATCAAAAATCAATGCTTAACTGAGCGATGTGATACTATATCAATATACAGAAGCAATGACTCGATACAGAACTACATTAATCAGTTTAAGGCCAATTTTAAACTTTTATGAACTTTAGGGACTAATCTAGAAATTTAGAAAATTAGAGGTACTTTAATGAAATTAACCATACCACAAAGAAAATCAACCCATAACTAACAAGCATGCAAAATTTCAAGTTAAACCAATACCATTTATTCATTCAATTAGGCTCATCAATGAACAATGACCAATTTGTAATCTTTTAGAACTATGTTCAATACTATATAACAGAATTATCAGACACCGTACCGAAACTCTAAGGAGTCGTATCGGTATGGATTGACCAATGTTGACTCATTTCGATACGCCCCTGAATCGTATCGATGCAATTAATTTCTCAGATTCCAGTGTTGACTTTTCGTACCGATACACCTTTGACGTATCGATACGCTATGGTTGACCTGTGCTTGACCAGACCAAAAATGTACAGCCGTACCGAAACACTTGCACCTGTATCGGTATGCCTTGCACTTAATGACAGATTTTATCTAGTTTTTACTCAAATTAACCTATTAAAAATGTCCAAATCTAATGAAATTTTACTAGCAAGTTTATAACACTATAATCTACTAGCATGCTAAATTTTATAGCCATTCGAATCTATTAACTACATTTTCACCTTTTTAGGTCAAGTATGCAATTTTGGTCACGTTTAAACCATTCAAAAGGGTTATTTAGGGCCTAAGGCATAATTACAAACCAAGGGCAATACATACATACCAAAAAGACCATAAGTGACTAGTCTAACTGCTTTACCACCATACTAGGAGTTCATAGATTCAATATACATTACTTTAGCTTGGTTGTGACTTGACCAAAATCTTCTAACTCCTCTGATCTCCAACAACAAACTTCTTAACCTTAAATGTATGAAATGAAATGCATTAGGCATACATTGCCTAGTGAGGTAGTCACATACAATAACGATAACAATGAAATGCATTCCAAATCATCTTTTAGCAATAACGATGCAATGAATCGATGATGACAATGCAATACCCATATTCAATAGCAATTATATCATATTTCAACAATAACCGTTGGATCGATTCGGGATAGTGGATACGTGAATTCCTACGCCTCCCCAATCAATGAATGGTCTAGTCCCTCCGCCTCTCCAATATGATCAATAACACAAACATCCCTCCACCTTGCCACAATATAGGCCATAGCCCAAGGACCGTAGTTCACCCGTACACTGAGCTCATAAATTCTATAGCATGCCAATTGTATCCAATGTCCTTTCGAATCCAAGGACCGGTGACAATATCAATAATCAATGTTCAACAACAATAACAATGTTCAATGTTTCCAATGTCCTTATCAATAAGCAATGTTCCAATACCAATGTTCGATGATAATAACAATGACGATGACAATGCTAAAAAATCTCAATAATAATGTCAATGGTTGATTTTTCAATATCAATGTATCGATAACAATAACTATGCCTATATCAATGCTCAATGACAATGACTATAACAATATCTATAAAAATGAATATGCCTATGTTCCAAGGATTATCAAAAACCCTAACTTGAGATTACAGTCACAATATCCATGGACTCATACAATTGTTTGGGAAATTCATCTTACCCAATCGATAGCCACTAACCGATATCAATAAATTGAAAGAAACTCAAGCTTCATAAAGCTCAACAATGGAGGTGTATGCTCGATGGAAGAAGATGATGAGACATAGGGGTTTGCTTCCTCACAAAATGGGTAAGGTTTCTATCTTTGTTTCGTTTCCTTTACTCATATTTTAATTAGGAATTTATTCAAGTAAAGGAATTCCTTTAAACAATCCCACGTATGTGGTGATTATAATTAGAGAGGGGTTAATTGTAAGGTTAGCCCCTCGACTCTCCATATTCTATGTTTTTACCCCCTAGCATTGATTTCTATGATTTAGTCACTAAATAAATTTTAATGTATTCGATAAGGTCCTTAATCAACAAATTGACTTAATTAGAGTCCAATGTGAATATAATTGACCATATGGTCAAATTCAATACAATATTTGGACCTTTCTGATGTAGGGTTTCTGATCACCGAAACCTAATTCTGACTAGATTGGTTTTCGAGGTGTTACAACTCTCCCCCTTAAGAAAAATTCGTCCTCAAATTTTACCTCAGTCGAAGAGATGAGGATATTGTTTCCTCATCATTTCCTCCGGTTCCCAGGTTACTTCTTCAACAGAATGTCTCCTCCAGAGTACTTTAACCAATAAAATGAATTTGTTGCAAAGCATTTTAACTTCTTTTGCAAGAATCTAAATCGGTTCCTCTCCATAGGTCAAATCTGGTTGAATTTCTATAGGTTCAGGTTAAATGACATGCGAAGGGTTAGAACGGTACTTCTGGAGCATCGATACATGAAGTACATCATGGATTTTATTTAGTTCTGAGGGCAACAATGATCGATAAGCTACAAAGCTAACTTTCTTAATAATCTCGAAAGGTCCAATGAATTGGGGACTTAGCTTCCCCTTTTTGTCGAATCTCAGAACTTTCCTCCACGGTGAAACTTTAGGAAAGGCAACCCATTCTTTGGTTTCCCAAAGTATGTCTGGGCCCAACACCTTGCCTTCACCGAGTTCATACCAGTGCAATAGAGTTCTACAACATCTGCCATACAACGCCTCATATGGTGCCATTTTAGTTGTTGTTGTAGGAAAACTCAATGAGAGGTAGGAATTTCTCCCAAGAGCCTCCAAAATTGATGATGTACACACTTAGCATGTCTTCTAGAATTTGAATTACCCTTTCTGATTGGCCACCAGACTGACGGTGAAAAGCAGTACTATGGTTAACTCTGGTGCCCAGATCTCCTTGTAGTGATCTCCAGATTCGAGAAGCAAACCATGGATCCCAATCAAAAATGATAGATTGCGGTACTCCATGGAGTTAGATAACTTCCTTGATGTACAAGTCAGCCAGTTTAGGAAGACCGTAGTCCATCCTAACTAGTAAAAAGTGTGCTGACTTGGTGAACGGTCTACAATGACCCAAATGACATCATGTTTAGCAGGAGTCAAGGGTAGATCACTAACAAAATCAATAGTGATCTTCTCCCACTTCCAATGTGGTAGATCAATGGGTTACACAATAAGCTGGTAGGAACACGATGCTCAACTTTAACACACTGGCACGTAAGGCACTTAGACACGAAATCGGTTATGGCTTGTTTTATGCTCGACCACCAATAAAGTTCCCAAAGGTCCTTGTACATTTTTACAGAACCAGGTGAACAGAGAACAAACTTGAATGAGCTTCTTTGAGGATGTCAGTACGAAGAGATTCATCATTGGGCACGCAAACCCGATCACGAAAGCATAAGAGTTCTTTAGGACTAATCTTGAAGTTAGGGTTATATTGTAGCTTTGTAACAATAGATTGAATTTCAGGGTCTTGCTCTTGTAATGCTTTAATCCTCGATATGATAGTAGACTAAAATTGGAGTTCAACTATGAACAATGGTGCTTTCGATGTCGGAAGTGAGCATTAATAGTCCGAGGAGCTACAATAAAAAAGCTTTACAATGAGTTGATATACTAATTAATGTATTAGACTCGATGATCGATAACGATACTTACCAGACAATGTTTTTTGGGTGAGTGCATCAACCACAACATTGGCCTTGCCCGGATGGTAATCAATAACAAGGTCATAGTTCTTGAGAAGTTCCATCCAACTCCGTTGCCGAAGATTCAACTCATTTTGGGTTAATAGGTGTTCGAGACTCTTATGATTAGTGAATAGGTAACATTTTTCTCTATAGAGATAATGTCTCTAGATTTTCAATGCAAAGACAACTGCAACTAGTTCCAGGTATTCAGTAGGATAATTCATCTCATGTGGCTTTAGTTGTCTCGAAGCATAGGCAATGACCTTACCTTCTTGCATCAATATACATCCTAACCTGAGATGTGATGCATCAGTAGACAATATAGTATTTTCCAGATTCCGGTTGGGTTAGGATTGGCGCATGGGTTAACACTTGCTTCAATTGATCAAAGCATCTTTGTTGTTCCTCGGTCCAAACAAACGAGACTTCTTTTCTCAATAGCTTAGTCAATAGAGCTTCTATCATAGAAATTCATTTAATGAATCTTCTATAATAGCTAGTAAGACTAAGGAAGCTTCTCACCTCACCTCACCAATATTCTTCCCTGGATGCTAATAACCGATGACTTGAATTTTCTTCTGATCTACCTGGATACCTGAAGTCGATACAATGTGCCAAAGAAATGCAACATCGGTGAGCCAAAATTCACATTTAGAGAACTTAGCAAACAATTGCTTCTCCCGAAGGGTTTGAAGCACAATGCGGAGGTGATCTCAATGCTCAGTAGGATTCTTAGAATAGATCAAGATATTGTCGATGAATACCACTATGAATTTATCAAGATTAGGCCTAAAAACCTGATTCATCGAATCCATAAAAGCTACCAGTGCATTGTGTAACATCCCAAAACCAGACCTAGTCAGAATTTGATTCGAGTGACCAGAAATTTCACATTAGAAAGTCAAAATTAAAGAGTTGACCTTTAAGAAAATGGCGTTTTATTAGTTTATCAAACCCCAATTAAGCATTGACATTGTTAAGGACCATATTGCAAACTTTGAAACATATTTTAGTGACCAAATCAAGAGAATTGAGAGATAAAGTGGCAAAAGCATAGACAACTCAGAGTTGAGGGACTAATCTCATGATTAGCCCTACCTCAATATTGATCACCATATACGTGGATGATCAAGTATTGATTCCTTCATCTTAAGGAAACCTTGATAGATAAAAAGAATGAAATAAAAGAAAGAAACTTATCGGTTGATGATCAAGCAAGCATCTCCCCATCTTCTCCCTCTAGCCACACTAAGAACACACCTCCATTGAAGGTGGAATCAAGCTTTGCTTTTCTTAAATTCATCAATCATAAATCATAGATGTCGATCGGCTCAACATAACCAAGGTGAGGAATCACCAAATCCTCCCAATCCTAGCAAGTTCAAGAACAAGTGAGTTGTCATCCGGGATCCTTGAAGGCCTCAGAATCATCGATTAAAGCATAGTTGGATCGAGGATCAGCGCAAGGAGTGTTTTGAAGCAAGTCACATTCCTACATATGTAATGTTAACCTAGCCCTTGAACTCCTAGGATGGTGGCAAAGTAGCTAGACTAGTCATCTATAGTCCTTTTGATGTGTCTAAGTCATGTTTGCATTTTAATAATGTTTAAGGCTCATTTTGGCTTTTTGGTTTGGCCTAAAAATGGCTAAAATGACATATTGGGCACTAAAAGGTGAAAACCTAGTAAATGGATTTGGATGACTCTAAAAATTTGCATGCTAGTAGATTATAGGGTTTAAATCTTGCTGGTAAACTTTTGTTGCATTTGGTTATCATTTAACAAGTCAAATTGATTAAAAACCAGATGAAATCTGTCACTACAGTGTAGGGCGTATCGATACAGGTCAAAGCTATTTTGGTATGGCCTTGCATATTTGGTCGGTCAAAGCATAGGTGAACTAAAGCGTAATGATACGAGCTAGGACGTTTTGGTATAGAAGTTGACAGTAATGTTGGGGAATTTAGTTGTACCGATACGACCTTTGAGCGTATAGAAACACATCAACCATGGTCAATTCGTATCGATACAGCCTTCGCTGTATCAAAACATGTAAGGATTTTTGAAAATGAAACTTGTAACTGTGAACGTCGGTACCGATATGGCCCTAGGCGTATCAAAATAGTGGTCAATGGGCAAGTTAAAGCTAGTAAACCCGTATCGATACAGATCAAGCTGTATCCAAATGAAAGTAGACAATTTTGGAATAAAGCTTAACCCGTACTGATACAACCTTAGGTGTTTCCGTATAGTGACAGTTAAAACTATTAAACGGGCTAAGAACATAGTTTTAAATAGTTTACAGATTGGTCACTAAGGATCACAAGGCTTAATCGAAGGAGTAAATGATCTCTAATTGCTTTGAAATTTTTTATAAACATCGATTTCAACATGAATTTCCTGATGGATATAGTTTAATACAAGAAAGGACCTCTAAAATATAAAAGTTATAGTTTAGTCCCTAAAACTCATAAAAAGCCTAAATCAGTCCTTAATTGATAATCCAAGCATTGTATTGAATCCCTAAGTCATCAGTATTGATGTTGATTTATTTCTCAAGCAATTCATTGGTTAACTATTAATTATGATCCAATTTCACCGTACTGATAATCGTTTTGGTCACTGATAGCGTTCTCTGACCCGATTATCTACCAGACCGGGTGGAGGATATTGTAATTATGGTATCAGAGCTAGAGTTTAGTCGATTCTAGGACTAAATAGAAGTCTATTGTATAGGCATTGCATTGCATATTCCACCAGGAGTTCATTTTGTTTATTTGTACATATTGTGACTTGCGACTAATCTAATCCTTCTTCCTTTATAGAATAAAGTTGTATGACTCCGATAAGGCTCACGAAGAAGCTGAGCACACTATTGGCTCTTTGACCAATAGTGAGGAGAAAAGGGGGGAGAATCCTCCTAACCCTCAAGTACCCCTACAAGAGACATAAAACACTGAGCCTATGTTACATGTTGCTCAATTCGAGTGCTATAATAACATGACTGAGATGTGCAAACAATTTATGGCTACCCTTAAATTTGAGCAGTCTGCACAGTCTTCCGCAGCTGCCACTCCCATGAATTGAGACCTTATTGACACGCTAGCTCAATATCGAGCTACTATCTTTTCGAGTAAGGCTGAGTAAGACCTTGAAGTAGGAGAGAACTGGTTGGATAGCCCGGTGAGAATCTTGACCAAGCAGTTACAGTGCCCTGATGAGCATAAGCTTGAGTATGATTTGGCCTTACTGACTGATGATGCCTTAAGTTGGTGGGAAACCACGACTCTCACCTCTCCCGAGGAAGCTATAACCTGGGAGTTCTTTTTGCGAGAGTTCAAGAAGAAGTACATTAGTGAGCATTACTTAGCCGAAAGATAAGATATCTTCTTGCACCTAAAGTAAGGTAGGAGACCAGTGGAGCAGTATATCCATGACCTATGTAAGTATTGCAAGTACGAGGTTAAGAATATTAAGAAAGAAGAAGAGAAGTGTAGAATGTTCATTGCAGGTTTGAGTGATGAACTACGACCTTTGTTCAATGCTTATCAAGGATTTCCAAGAGCTTGTGAATCGAGCGATCTCCACTAAAGGTGCCCAGAGGTCACATCGGTATAATAGGCCTAACCAATTTGAGAAGAGGCCACAAGATGATTCACAATCCCCTCTACCTACAAGAAGAGCAAGCAACAAGAAGGGTACAAGCAATTTTACCATCAACAATCCTTTAGATCGGACGATTTTGTCAAGACACAATCCATGTCTCAGTCAGCTACAAGAGCCGCCTTTATCGAGAGTACTAGAGGATCTAGACGGGAGTCATAGTTTCCTGTTTGTAATTTATGTCAAAGAAGGCACCCCATTGGACAATGTCGCAAGCAAACTGGAGCATGTTTCTTTTGTGGCGAACAAGGCTACTATATTAAAGATTGTCCCATGAACACTTCCAAATCTTCTGCACCAATGGTTCCTACATTCCATGCTCCATCCTTTAGGGGTAAGGGACCAAGACAAGATGTATCATGAGCTTCCGGTAGATCTGGTAGACAGTTCGAAGAGGAAGTTGTACATTCGAGGTCTTGGCAAGGAGAGTGTGACTCTCATGGATTCCAAAGGAAAAAGATCATTGTTGTATGCCACAATAAGCAAAGAGGAAACATAGTTCCAAGATATAGACACCATGCAAGAGTTTCCTGGTGTGTTTCATAATGAGCTTTTGAGTTTTCCACCTATTCATGAAGTTGAATTCGGTATTGAAGTGCAACCTGGGACCACCCCGGTTTCCATTGCACCTTATCGGATGGCAGCGATATAACTCATCGAGCTTAAAGTGCAAATTCAAGACTTGTTAGACAAGAGTTTTATTCGACTGAGTTCCTCACCTTGGGGAGCTCAAATCCTCTTTGTCAAAAAGAAAGATGGATCAATGCGTCTTTGTATTGATTATCGCCAATTGAATAAGCTCACAATCAAGAATAAGTATCCCTTACCGAGGACCGATGATTTGTTTGATCAAGTAAAAGATGCATTAGTCTTTTCTAAGATTGATATGAGATCTGAGTACTACCAGATGAAAGTGAAGGAGTGCGATGTGCCTAAGACGACTTTCTGTACAAGATATGACCACCACGAATTCCTGGTTATGCCCTTCGGGTTAACCAATGCTCCTGCTGCCTTTATGGATTTCATGAATTGGGTTTTTAGACCCTATCTTGACAAATTTATAGTAGTGTTTATAGACAATATATTGATTTATTCCAAAGGTCAAGCTGAACATTGTGAACATCTTCGTATTGTGCTTTAGACCCTTCCGGAGAAACAATTGTATGCCATGTTCAGTAAGTGCGAGTTCTGGCTCGCCCAAGTCTTATTTTTGGGTCACGTGATCTATGCTGAAGGCATTCAAGCAGATCCAAAAAAGATCCAAGCAATAGTTGAATGGAGACCACCGAAGAACGTAGGTGAAGTCTGTAGCTTTCTTGGCCTTGCTGGCTATTATAGAAGATTCGTTAAAGGATTCTCTATAATAGCAGCTCTGTTAACTAAAATTTTATAGAAGGATGCTCATTTTGAATGGACCGAGAAGTAACAAAGAAGCCTTGACCAACTCAAGCAAGTATTGAATCATGCACCGGTTCTGATCCAACCTGAGTCTAGAAAGGATTACACTGTGTATGGCGATGCTTTGCACCAGGGATTGGGGTGCGTACTGATGCAAGAAGGCAAAGTTGTTGCTTATGCATCAAGGCAATTAAAGCCACACGAAATGAACAATCCTACTCATGACCTTGAATTGGTTGTGGTCGTCTTTGCACTGAAAATCTGGAGACATTATCTATGAAGAGAACATTGTTATCTATACAGCAAACACAAGAGCCTTAAGTATTTGTTGACACAGAAAGAAATTAATCTTCGTCAAAGGAGAAGGATGGAACTCCTCAAAGATTATGACCTTGTTATTTATTACCATTTGAGCAAGGCCAATGTAGTAGCAGATGCGCTCAGTCGTAGGCCTATGCCTACCCCTCAGACTATTAATGCTCATTTCTGACTTCCAAAGCATCGTGGTTTCATAGCTGAACTTCAAGTTTAGTCTACCATTGTGATCAAAATCAAGTCCTTACAAGAACAAGATCCTGAATTACAAGCCATTATTTATAGACTTGGGAATAATCCTAATCCAGACTTTAAGGTTAAATATGAAGGACTATTGTGCTTCCGTGATAGAATATGTGTGCCCAACGAAGAGTCTCTTCGTGATGAAATTTTTAAAGAATCCCATAGCCCCTACTCAATCCACTCGAGGGCAATAAAGATGTACAAAGACCTACGAGAGTTGTATTGGTGGTCTGACATAAAGGCAGCTATCATAGAATTTGTATCGAGATATCTTATATGCCAACAAGTTAAAGTTGAGCATCGTAACCCTACCAGATTGTTGCAACCCATTGAGTACCCTCAGTGGAAATGAGAGAAGATAACCATGGACTTTGTTAGTGGTTTACCGTTGACCCCAGCTAAACATGATGCTATTTCAGTTGTTGTGGATTGTTTCACTAAGTCAACATACTTCATACCAGTCAAAATGGACTACGACCTTCCTAAGCTGACTGACTTGTATATCAAGGAAGTTGTCCGACTCCACGGAGTGCCATAGTCTATCGTCTCCGATCAAGATCCACGATTTGCTTCTCAATTTTGGAGGTCATTGCAAGGAGCTTTGGGTACCATAGTCAATCAGAAAGGATGATTTAGATATTGGAAGATATGCTTCATGCATGTGTTATTGCTTTGAAGGAACTTGGGAGAAATCCCTACCTCTTATCGAGTTTTCTTATAATAATAGTTATCAATTGTCTATTGGTATGGCACCATATGAAGCATTGTATGGTAGGAAATGTAGAACACTGCTATGTTGGTATGAATTCGGTGAAGGCAAGGTATTAGGCCCTGACTTACTTTGGGAAAATGAAGAATGAGTTACCATCATTCATGACCGTTTGAAGGCTACATTTGACCAACAAAAGGCCTATGTGGACCTCAAGATGAGAGATATACAGTTTGATGTTGGTGAGAAAGCATTTTTGAAAATCTCTCCATGGAAAAAGATCCTTCAATTTGGCAAGAAGGGAAAATTGAGTCCCCGATTCATTGTACCCTTCGAGGTGACTAAAAGAGTTGGCCCCGTGGCTTATCGGTTAGCTTTGCCCCAAGAGTTAAGCAAGATCTATGATGTATTTCATGTATCGATGCTCCGCAAGTATAGATCTAATCCATCACATGTTATGAAGCCTTAAACTGTGGAACTCCAACCCAATTTGACGTATGAAGAAGAACCAGTGAAAATATTGGCAAAATAAGTCAAGAGACTTCAAAATAAGAACATTCCTTTAGTTAAAGTACTGTGGAGGAGCCACAAGGCTGAAGAAGCTACATGGGAACCAAAAGAACAAATGAGAAGTCATTATCCACATGTTTTCGACTCAGGTAAAAAAATCAAGGAAGAATTTTTCTTAAGTGGGGAAGAGTTGTAACATTCCAAAACTAAGCCTAGTCAGAATTTGATTTCGGTGACCAGAAATTTCACATCAGAAAGTCAAAATTAAAGAGTTGACCTTTGAGCAAATGGTGTATTATTAGTTTATCGAACCCCAATTAAGCATTAACATTGTGAAGGACTATATTGCAAACTTTGAAACATAGTTTAGTGACCAAATCAAGAGAGTTGGGAGTTAGAGCGGCAAAAGCATAGACAATTAAGAGTTGAGGAACTAATCTCACGATTAGCTCCTCCTCAATTTTTATCACCACATACATGGATGATCAAGAATTGATTCCTTCATCTTAAGAAAACCTTGATAGATAAAAGAATGAAAGAAAAGAAAGAAACTTATCGATTGATGATCAGGCAAACACCTCCCCATCTTTTCCTTCTAGCCATCCTAAGCACAAACCTCCATTGAAGGTGGAATCAAGCTTTGCTTTTCTTAAATTCATCGATCATAAATCATAGATGTCAATTGGATCAAGATAATTAAGGTGAGGAATCACCAAATCCTCCCAATCCAACCAATTTTAAGAACAAGGGAGTTGTCATCCATGAACCTTGAAAGCCTCAGAATCATCGGTTAAAGCATAGTTGGATCGAGGATCGGAGCAAGGAGTGTTTTGATGCATGCCACATTTCCACAAATGTGATGTTAACCTAGCCCTTGAACTAATAGGATGGTGGCAAAGTAGCTAGACTAGCCATGTATAGTCTTTTTGATGTGTCTAAGTCATGTTTGCAATGTAATAATGTTTAAGGCTCATTTTGGCTTTATGGTTTGGCCTAAAAATGGCTAAAATGACATATTGGACACTAAAAGGTGAAAACCTAGTAAATGGATTTGGATGACTCTAAAAATTGGCGTGTGTAATATCCTCAAAACTATTATAAATGAAGTTACCACAATGCCTTCATTTGATCCATAATTGATTGAAAACAAGATACTAGGTCTAGTTAATAAGGACTAGAATGCTATAATTGAAAAAGTGGTAACCTAATGTATAAGTGACCAAACTGAAACAAGTGACAAATTGAGGGAATGCATGATAAATTCTTATATTCCTAAAATGCCCCTACACATGACATTAATTAGTGGATAATTAAGGACAAATTTGTCATTTGGGAGGAGATAATCGATGATCCATTATCATCTTATTCTCCCATTGCCGTGTAGATGAACAAAGAAGAGAGAAAGGAGTTGAGTGAGAAAACTCCATGATTCATAGCTTCAAGCTTGAAATTGGTTAAAATTGGAGTTGCTAACATTCATATAATCTTGATAGGAAGGTAAAATCTCTTTCTTAATGTGCTATAGATTCAAATGATGCATGTAGATTTAGGGTTCTTGTTTGAATTACATGAATTTGATGAATAGATAGTGAATTGATGCTATGAACTAGTTAAGAAGTTCAATTGATTGATCAATCCATGAAATTGATATGCCGTTCGAATGAGTAGGAGAAATTGATGTTGTCAATGGCCAAATTGATAGTGGAATTCTATGCCAAATGTTGGAAAATTTGGATGATGATTAGAATGGATGATTGATATGTGAATTGAAATTGTGGTTGCTGGAAATTCTAGTGAATTGATGTCTAAATGAATCATATTGGAAATATTGTTCAATTGCCCTATTTTTATAGGATTGACACATGATTGGACTGACTTAGACATGTATGAAAGAGTATATGTATTCAACAATCATGTTAGGAACCTTGTTTATGTGATTTAAGAAGCTAGAATCTAGCTAAAGGAAAGTTGTCCAAAATACTCTGTTTTGGGCAGTGAGTTTAAAAATCTATAGAAATTCACATAGACCAAATTAGGGAGCAAATCTTATATGAACAGAATCATATGTATGTGTACTTTCGTATGCAACAAAAGGAATCGAATTTCGAGTAATAAAACAGTTTGTAGAGACTAATCTCTAAGGTAGTGCAAACTGTCCAGTGACACAATTTGGGTTGTCTTTAAGTAAAAAACTGTAATATTTCACATTGAATAAAAATGTAAGGCTTATATGGTTAGAAGGAAAATTAAGTTAGCTTTCTAACGGTGTAAACGATTTGAAATTCTGACGTACATAATAAAAGACATGAACATTTAAGTAAGCAGTGCACATGCTGCCAGGCAGCAACAATCTTGATGTTTGTATTGAATTGAATGCTTGAGTATATGGAGTCACATAATGCCTCAATTTTTTGCTGGATTGAATCTAATAGACTATTTATTGTATGATTGTTAGGTCAAGTGGAAAATTGAGGAAAAAGGGGCCCACTTAAATCAACAAGCTAGTGGAGGGAAAGAGATTACAATTCAGGATTGGCAATAGCTTGGAAAATTCCTGTGTGTGTAGTTTAAAGTTTAGAGAGGGCGGTAACCTCGCCAAGTCTATTACTGATTTGTAATCCTTATTGATTCTTGAGTATAAATTGTATAATGAGCTTGCTATGGAGCATTAGCAAGGCAAGTTCTCTTTTGAGTGGTTACTTGATTGTGAAGCATGTTTGAATTGCTATTGATTATCATGATATGCTTATTGCCTAAATGAAATATATTGAAATGAATCATGATGTTATAGTTTAAATAACTCATTTCATTGTTTAATGACATATTGATTGACACACCTTCATTGATTATTGAAATACTGATATTGGTATTGGCTTGAACCCTATTCGAATGAAAGGGGATATTGGCACAAAATGTGCACATTGAATTGAATCATGCTTCTAATTGATTGAAAGTGGTAACTATTGTATGCCTTGGTCTTGAGTTGTTCTTAGATATAGTTGGCATGCATAGAGTCTATAGAGCTCATTGTCGGGGTGGACTACGGTCCGGGACATTGGTCTGGGAAGTATTGTTATTGGTCACTGGCGACAGTCGGAGGGATTTGACTAGGTACTTGGTACCATATTGACTATTGTTATTGGTGACAGTTTGGTTGGAGACTCGAGTATCTAGACCGAGTAATCGATTCTCAAGGTTATACCTAAAATGAACTAATAACTCATGTACATTGAACCTATTGCTATATTGAATTGCATTGATTGATAGTAAAGGAAAAATTAAATGCAATGAACTATTGATATTGAAACATTGATTGAACATTTCTTATGAGATTTCTTGATTGTAAAGAAAACATCAAATGCCATGAACTATTGAATATTTCTTATAAGATTGCTTAATTGTAAAGAAAACATCAAATGCCATGAACTATTGAACATTGCTTATGAGATTGCTTGATTGTAAAGAAAACATCAAATGCCACAAACTATTGAACATTGCTTATTAGATTGCTTGATTGTAAAGAAAACATCAAATACCATGAACTATTGAACATTGCTTATGAGATTGCTTGATTGTAAAGAAAACGTCAAATTCCATGAACTATTGAACATTGCTTATGAGATTGCTTGATTATATAGAAAACATCAAATGCCATGAACTATTGAACATTGCTTATGAGATTGCTTGATTGTAAAGAAAACATCAAATGCCATGAACTATTGAACATTGCTTATGAGATTGCTTGATTGTAAGGAAAACATCAAATTCCATGAACTATTGAACTTTGCTTATGAGATTGCTTGTGTTTTGAAACATTGATTGTGTTCAAAGGATGTGTTATGCCTAAAGTAGTCGAATTGGATGATTAAGCATGTCTAAAATTCAAGCCTTGTATTGGTATTGGATTGAAAATTAAGCAATGCACTTAGTATTATTTGCCTAGTTTGAATGGTTCCTTATTGATGGGGGAACCATACCATCTATTTGATGGTTCGCAGTTTAGACTTTTGTATTGATTGTCTTGTAACTTTAACTCACTCACTAAGCTTTGCTTATTCAAGTCTCATTTCTACGATACATGTTGATATTGGATACTATCCCGAAGTCTAAGCTCGTACAAGTCACATTTTGCTTGAAAAAGTATGTTTCTATCTTGTTATAGTTCTCATAGGATGGTGACACCTATGGCATGTATATTAATGATCACTTAGTTATGGTTTGTATAAATTGACTCCATCTATGATCTATAAAGAGTATGATATGTATATATATGAGCATGTATACACCTTATTAAACTTGTATGCTTGTTAGCCTAAAGTTAGGTTTTCTATGGCTGAATTGTGCATGTAATGGTTGATTCGATCTCTTGAAATTGGCTAGTTAACAATAGGTAAATGTAGTAATCCACATGTTTAGACTTGTACCACTTTGGTCATTTATGGTACTAGCCGAATGTTGTATATAACATTGAAAGCTTATATGTTTGATCAAGGTCACTTAAGTAAAAGATGTAATCAGCTATTGGTATGCCTAATAGCTACATGAAATGTTGAAATTTGTTGTTGTGTTATACATCTAGTCAAATGGTTGATTGTAAAACAAGAAAGTCCTAATTGGTATTGATTTTTATAACAAAGTGCTTTATGGGTCCTCACCTATTCGAAACCTTTCTTGATGTGCAAGAAAGGCTTAAAACAAATTGAACTCACTATCTTTAATAGTATGGATCATTGATTGTAATTTGTGGTAACTTACCTAATCCTATTTGGGTGGTTAGAGTATGTTACAGAATGGCATCAGAGCTTAAGGTTGCATGATTCTAGGGTCTATTGCATGAATAGGCTATTGTCATTGATCATTTAGGTGCCACCTATGAGTTACTTGAATATTGATTGGATTGTGACTTGAGCTTGACTTGTCTTTCTTATACATAGAATGACCTGAAACAAGATTGGGCAAGGATAATGAAAGCCTGTTTGGCTCCTCTAATGAAGGAGGGAGTATAAGGATGAACCAAGATCCCTAGAAGCCTATTGAACCTCGACAAGTTCAACAGGAGGTTCATGTGATCTATCCTATTCAACGTAAGTGTAGTTGCATATGTCTCTGGTGACACGGTGTCATTCCGATTATTGCTTGGTTATGTAATATGTGTGAATCATGATCATATATTGAAGGCTCGCACAGGGCAGCTAACTATGAATTTTGAAGTCTCTTATTAAAGAGAGAAATAATCAATTATCCTATAAATATTGAATCTTAGAGCCATGATATTGAAAGACATTGGAAGGAACCGAAATGATTAATTGAATTTTTAAAAGACATCAAGTAAAAGACAAGTAGGATTGCTTATATAATAAGATACACTCCAAACATCGATCATGGGATAAAAATATGTAAGGACTGCCCTTTGTTTATTCAGGGCATCCCTTTTGCCTTTTGTTGAATTCAATCTCATTCTGAGATCAGATTGGTTAGGATCAAGCTTGGGTAGATTGCCAAAAGAGAAAATTGTTTCTCTGAGGTCTAGGAGAAAAATCCATTATCTTGATCGATAAGAAACCTATTAGCATCTTTCTTGCTAAGATTAAAAGTGATGAAATTGAATTCGGGGTGAGTTCATTCCCTGTTGTTTCTGACTTCCGTGATGTTTTTCCTGAGTAATTGTTGGGATTGCCCCTATTTGGGAAGTTGAATTCAAGATTGAAGTTCAACCCTGGAGTGATCCAATGTCTATCGCTCCATATCGAATGGCCCCTATTGAACTCAAAGAACTTAAGAAACAATTGCAAGAGCTTCAAGACAAGGGCTTCATCCGACCCAGCTCTTCACCCTAGGGAGCACCCATATTGTTCGTTAAGAAGAAAGACGGGCCGAGGAGGCTATGTATCGATTATCGTAAGCTAAACCGGCTCACCATCAAGAACAAGTATCCATTGCCGAGGATTGAGGACTTGCTCGATCTATTCACGGATGCCAAAGTCTTATCTAAGATCGATTTGCGATCGAGGTACTATCAGATGAGAATACAAGACTTGAATGTACCCAAAACGGCTTTCAGGGCTCGTTATGGTCACTACGAGTTCCTAGTTATGCCCTTCAGGCTAACCAATGCTCCAGCAGCTTTCATGGACTTAATGAACCGAGTGTTCAAACCCAATTTGGAAAAATTCATGGTTTTCATTATTGATGATATTCTTGTCTATTCAAAGGACAAGGAAGAACATGCTAATCACCTTCGAATTATACTCCAAACATTGAGAGAGAATCGACTATATGCGAAATTGAGCAAATGTGAGTTTTAGCTCTCGGAAGTATCCTTCATTGGCCATGTTATCTCGGCCAAAGGGATAAAGGTTAATCCTAAAAAGATTCAAACCGTCATCGAATAGAGACCTCCAAGAAATGTTAGCGAGGTTAGGAGTTTTCTCAGTTTAGCCAGGTATTATCGAAGATTCGTGAAAGGGTTCTCGATTCTTGATACTACATTGACTCGACTCATTCGAAAGAATACTCCATTTAAATTGTCTGAGGACTAGCAAAAGAGCTTCGATCAATTGAAGCAATTCCTAACTCAAGCTCTTGTTCTAATCCAACCTGAACCGGGAAAAGATTTTATAGTCTTCAGTGATGCTTCCCATCTTGGTTTAGGGTGTGTATTGATGCAAGACGACAAGGTCATTGCCTATGCTTCTTGTCAACTCAAGCCACATGAATTGAACTATCCAACACACGACTTGGAACTAGTTGCGGTCGTGTTTGCTTTAAAGATCTGGAGACATTATCTATATGGAGAGAAATGTTGATTATTTATGGATCACCAGAGTTTAAAATACATCCTAACTTAGAAGGAGTTAAATCTTCGCAACAAAGATGGGTGGAACTACTACAAGACTATGATTCAATCATTGATTACCACTCGGGCAAGGCAAATGTTGTGGCTGATGTGTTCAGTCGCAAACATTCAATTGGTAAGATCAAATACGAATTTCCAACATTGTTTATCCCCTATTCGAATGGATGCTATGAATCCACTAATCGAAATCCTTTAATTGTAGTTTCAACTACTTTCAATGCCCATTTTAAGCTCCTAAAGAATCAAAGATATGTGGCAGAACTTCAAGTTCAATCTGACTTGAATTTGAGGATCAAAGAGCTTCAACAAATTGATCCCGAACTTTAGAAGATATTGAAAGAGATTGATTCTAAACCGAGCACCGAATTCGCTCTTCCATCGAATGGTGTGCTCTACTTCAAGAATCAGGTTTATGTACCCAATGATCCAATCCTTAAGAGAGAAATGCTTCAAGAAGCACATAGTAGTCCTTTTTCAATACATCCGGGAGTGATCAAGATGTATAAGGACTTAAAGGAAGTCTATTGGTGGCCGGATTAAAGGCCGATATTGTTGACTTTGTATCGAAGTGCCTCACTTGCCAGAAGGTGAAGGCCGACCACCAACTACCTACTGAACTCCTACAACCCATTGAATTGCCTCAATGGAAGTGGGAGTGTATAATAATGGACTTTGTATCGGGATTGCCTCTATCACCGAGGAAAAATTATACTATTTGGGTGATCGTTGATAGGTTCACCAAATCAGCTCACTTCCTACCTGTTCGAATGAACATGAGCCTCAAACAGCTAGCTGGAGTATACTTGAAAGAAGTAATCAGACTTCATGGTGTTCCTAGATCTATCATATCTGATCAGGACTCTCATTTTACCTCCCGATTCTAGAGGGTACTTTAAGAAGCTATGGGAACTAAGCTGAACCTTAGCACTGCCTTCCATCCACAAACTAATGGACAATCTGAAAGGGGAATCCAAGTGCTTGAAGACATGCTTCGAGCTTGCATTATTGACTTCGGTAAAGACTGGGAGAAATCTCTACTATTAGCCGAGTTTGCCTACAACAACAGCCATCAAGCTTCAATCAAAATGGCCCCAATCGAAGCATTGTATGGCAGGAGATATAGAACTCCCCTATGCTGGTCTGAATTGGGGGGGGGAAACAAGGTCTTAAGACCTGAATTGCTTCGTGAAACTCAAAATCAAGTGTGGGTGATTCATAGTAGACTAAAAGAGGCCTTTGATAGGCAAAAGGCTTATGTCGATCTCAAGAGAAGAAATATTGAATATCGAGTGGGAGATTACGTGTTCTTGAAGGTATCTCCTTGGAGGAAAATCCTCAGATTCAGGAAGAAGGGCAAACTAAGCCCTCGATTCATCAGGCCTTTTGAAGTCTTGGAAAAGATTGGTCCAGTTGCTTACAACCTAGCACTCCCTGCTGAATTCAATAGAATCCAAAACATATTCCATGTATCGATGTTGAGGAAATATCGATCAGATCCATCACATGTTCTGGAACCTAATGAAGTGGAACTTAATCCTGATCTATCGTATGATGAAGAGCCAATTTAAACTTGATAAAGAAGTCAAGAGACTTCGCAATAAGAATGTGCCATTGGTGAAAGTCCTATGGAAGAACCATAATGTAAAAGAAGCCACTTGGGAACCTGAAGCAACAATGAGAAAGCAGTACCCTCATCTATTCCCCTCAGGTAAATTTGAAGACAAATTTCTTTAAGGGGAGAGAATTGTAATATCCTCAAAACTAGTATAAAAGAAGTTACCACAATGCCTTCATTTGATCCCTAATTGATTGAAAACAAGATAGTATGTCTAGTTAATAAGGACTAGAATGCTATAATTGAAAAGGTGGTAACTTGATGTATAAATGACCAAACCGAAACAAGTGACAAATTGAAGGAATGCATGATAAATTATCAGATTCATAAAATACCCCTACATATGTCATTAATTAGTGGTTAATTAAGGACAAATTAGTCATTTGGGAGGAGATAATGGATGATCCATTATCATCTTCTTCTCACATTGCCGTGTAGATGAACAAAGAAGAGAGAAAGGAGTTGAGTGAGACAACTCCATGATTCATAGCTTCAAGCTTTAAATTGGGTGAAATTGGAGTTGCTAACATTCATATAATTTTGATAGGAAGGTAAAATCTCTTCCTTAATGTGTTATAGATTCAAATAATGCATGTAGATTTAGGGTTCTTGCTTGAATTACATGAATTTGATGAATATATAGTGAATTGATGTTATGAACTAGTTAAGAAGTTCAATTGATTGATCAATCCATAAAATTGATATGTCATTCGAATGAGTAGGAGAAATTGATGTTGTCGATGGCCAAATTGATAGTGAAAAGCTATGCTAGATGCTAGAAAATTTGGATGATGATTACAATGGATGATTGATGTGAATTGAAACTGTGGTTGCTGGAAATTCTAGTGAATTGATGTCTAAATGAATTAAATTGGAAATATTGTTCAATTGCCCTATTTTTATAGGATTGACACATAATTGGACTGACTTAGACATGTATGAATGAGTATATATATTGAATAATCATGTTAGGATCCTTGTTTAAGTGATTTAAGAAGCTAGAATCTAGCTAAAGGAAAGCTATCCAGAATACTCTGTTTGGGCAGTGAGTTTAAAAATATATAGAAAATCACATAGACCAAATTAGGGAGCAAATCTTATATGAACAGAATCATATTTTCGTCTAGTTTCGTATGCAACAAAAGGAATCGAATTTTGAGTTATAAAACAGTTTGTAGATACTAATCTCTAAGGACAGTGCAAACTGTCCAGTGACTCAATTTGGGCTGTCTTTAAGTAAAAAACTGTATTAATTCACAATGAATGAAAATGTAAGGCTTATATGGTTAGAAGGAAAATTAAGTTAGCTTTCTAACGGTGTAAACGGTTCGAAATTCTGACGTACATAATAAAAGATATGAACATTTAAGTAAGCAGTGCAAATGCTGCCAGGCAGCAACAGTCTTGATGTTTGTATTGAATTGAATGCTTGAGTATATGGAGTCACATAATGCCTCAATTGGTTGCTGGATTGTATCTAATAGACTATGTATTGTATGAATGTTAGATCAAGTGGAAATTGTGGAAAAAGGGGCTCACTTAGATCAGCAAGCTAGTGGAGGGAAAGGGATTACAATTTAGGATCGACAATAGGTCGAAAAATTCCTGTGAGTGTAGTTTAAAGCTTGGAGAGGGCGGTAACCTCTCCAAGTCTATTTCTAATTTGAAATCCTTATTGATTATTGAGTATAAATTGTATAATCAGCTTGCTATGGAGCATTAGCAAGGTAAGTGCTCTTTTGAGTGGTTACTTGATTGTGAAGCATGTTTGAGTTGCTATTGGTTATCATGATATGCTTATTGCCTGATTGAAATATATTTAAATGAATTATGATGTTATAGTTGAAATAACTCAATTCGTTGTTTAATGACATATTGATTGACACACCTTCATTGATTGTTGAAATATTGATATTGGTATTGGCTTGAACCCTATTCGAATGAAAAGGGATATTTGCACAAAATGTGCACATTGAATTGAATCATGCTTCTAATTGATTTAAAGTGATAACTATTGTAAGCCTTGGTCTTGAGTCGGTCTTAGATATAGTTGGCATGCCATAGAGTCTACAGAGCACATTGTCAAGGTGGACTACGGTCTTGGACAATGGTCCCTAATTGGCGACATTAGGAGGGAAGTATTGTTATTGGTCATTGGCGACAGTAGGAGGGATTTGACCAGGTACTTGGTACCATATTGACTATCGTTATTGGCGATAGTTTGGTTGGAGACTCGAGTATCTAGATTGAGTAATCGATTCTCAAGGCTATACCTAGAATGAACTAATAACTCGTGTACATTGAACCTATTGCTACATTGAATTGCATTGATTGATAGTAAAGGAAAAATTGAATGCCATGAACTATTGATATTGAAACACTGATTGAACATTGCTTGTGAGATTGCTTGATTGTAAAGAAAACATTAAATGTCATGAACTATTGAATATTTCTTGATTGTAAAGAAAACATCAAATGCCATGAACTATTGAACATTGCTTGATTGTAGAGAAAACATCAAATGCCATGAACTATTGAACATTGCTTATGAGATTGCTTGATTGTAAAGAAAACATCAAATGCCATGAACTATTGAACATTGCTTCTGAGATTGATTGATTGTAAAGAAAATATCAAATGCCACGAACTATTGAACATTGCTTATGACAAGGTCATTTCGGTACGACCTTGCATATTTGGTCGGTCAAAGCATAGGTCAACTAAAGCGTATTGATACGAGCTATGACTTTTGGTATGATAGTTGATAGTAAGGTTAGGGAATTTAGTTGTATCGATATGACCTTTGGGTGTATCGAAACATGTCAACCATAGTCAATTCATGTCGATATAGCCCCAGCTGTATCGAAATAGGTAAGGATTTTGGCAAATAAAACTTGAAACTGTGCACGTCGGCATCGATACAATCCTAGGCGTATCAAAATAGTGGTTAATGGACAAGTCAAAGCTATTCAATCCGTATTGATACGGATCAAGCCATATCGAAACAAAAGTAGATAGTTTTGGAATAAAGCTTCACCCGTACCGATACATCCTTAGGCATTTCGATACGGTGACAATTAAACCTGTTAAAAGGGCTAAGAACATAGTTTTAAATAGTTTACAGATTGGTCACTAAGGATCGCAAGGCTTAATCGAAGGAGTAAATGACCCCCAATTGCTTTGAAATTTATACGAACATTGATTTCAACATAAATTTACGGATGATATAGTTTAATACAAGAAAAGACCTCTAAAATATAGATGTTACAGTTTAGTCCCTAAAACTCATAAAAAAGCCTAAATCAGTCCTTAATTGATAATCCAAGCATTGTATTAAATCCCTAAGTGATCGGTATTGATATTGACTTATTTGCCAAGCAATTCATTGATTAACTATTGATTATGATCCGATTTCACTGTACCGCTCACCGATCACATTCTTTGACCCGGTTATCTAACAGGCCGGGTGGGGGATGTTACACATTGGTTAGACAAAAGGGCATCACCAAGAATTCGTAGTGTCTATATCTTGTTCAGAAATCCATCTTGGGTACATCACATTCTTTGACTCTCATATGATAATATCCAGACCTTAAATATATCTTGGAAAACACAGAGGCATCCTTTGATTGAATAGGTCCTCAATTCTTGGCAATGGATACTTATTCTTGATGGTTACCTTGTTGAACTGCCGGTAGTCAATACAAAATCTCATGGAACCATCATTCTTCTTGACAAAGAGAACCGGGGCTCCCTAAGGCGAGTAACTCGGTCAAATAAAGCCTTTATACAATAGGTCTTAAATTTGATCCTTCATCTCCTTGAGCTCGACGGCTAGGGTGCAATGGAAACTGGGGCAGTCCTAGGTTGCACTTCAATACCAAATTCAACCGACAGGTTAGAGCTAAACCCAAAAGTTCATTAGGAAAGACATTAGGGAATTCACACGCTATGTCAACATTTGATAATCAAGGTTCATCCTTGGCTTCCAATATCAAAGCATTCAAGGAAGGATTTCTCGAGTTCATCAATACAATACTCTTCTTGCCAAGGCCTCGTGTAACACACCGAAAAAAACTCGGTCTAGTCAGAATTGGGTTTCGTCAATCATAAACCTTTACACTAGGAAGGTCCAAATAATGCATTGACTTTGACCGTGAGGTCAATTACATTGATATTGGAATCTAATTCAGTTAATTTATCGATCAATTAATTTATTGAATATATTAAAAATCTTTTAATGATTAAATTATAGATATCGAAAGTTTAGAGGCAAAAACATGGAGCATGAAAAGTTGAGGGACTAACCTTTCCATTAGCCCCTATCTAATTATAATTATCACTTACATGGTATGATCAGAATGCTTTCCTTCATATGAACGAAAGCTATCGGTTATTAAGAAGTAGGAAAAAGGGAAAAGCTTACCCGAGGAAGGAAAGTGATCATCTTTGCTATCTCTTATTTCACTTCATCTTCAAACTAAGCAAGCACCTCTATTGGAGCTTGGTTTCAAGCTTAAATTTTCTTTGATTTATCGATTCCTTTGCATAGATATCGATTGGGTAAGCCAGAATCCCTAATGTATTGTTGGAATCCATGGACATATTGAGTTTAATTCCACGTTAGGGCTTTGATCATCTTTGGTAACATACGAATTTCAAAGCTTCTATCCATGGATATCATATACTAATAGCAATATTGAATTTAGAATTTTGATTTTGATATCGTTACATGGATTTCGATATCATATTATTGATTCTAACAATTTTCTATTGCTTACCTAGCTCAAGAAGTGGAGAGAGATCATCCACCATCACCATAAACAACTAGGAAAAAGGGATTGTAATTTGACAGCCGTAGAAGCTTCAAAATATCGAGGTGAGCATAGTCAAAGTCTCGAAAATATGCTAGGTCCCTTTCCCGATTCCATTGTTATTGAATTTAGTATTGCTAACCTTTTTGATAAAGGATATTGCATCAAACCACTTAGGAGGCATCATTGGTAAGTATCGGTAATCTTTGCATTGAATATCATATATCGATATTGTCAGTCATTTTTATAACTAATATTACTGTCGTTGTCATTGAGCATTAGTATAGGCATAGTTATTGTTATCGATACTTGGATATTGAAGCATCAACCATTGACATTGTTAGTGAGATCATTGAGCATTGCCATTGTTATTATCATCGAACATTGGTATTGAATCATTTCTTATTGATAATGACATTGGAAACATTGAACAGTGCTATTGTTGTCAAAATTGATTATTGATATTGTCATCGGACCTTTGGTTCGAAAGGACATTGGATACAATTGGCATGCCATAGAATTCATGAGCTCAATGTATGAGTGGACTACGGTCCTTGGGCTATGACCTATATTGTGGCGAGGCGGAGGGATGTTTGTGTTATTGGTTATATTGATGAGGCGGAGGGCCTAGACCATTTATTGATTGGTGAGACGCATGAACTCGTGTATCCACTATCCTGAATCGATCCAAGGGTTATTGTTGAAATATGATACAATTGCTATTGAACACGAACATTGCATTGTTATCATGGATTCATTGCATTGTTATTGCTAAAACATGATTTGGGATACATTTCATTGTTATCAATATTGTCTGTAACTACCTCACTATGCAATGTATGCCTAATGCATTTCATTTCATACGTTTCAGGTTAAGAAGTTCGTTGTTGGAGATCAGAGGGGTTGGAAGATTTTGGCAAGTTACAACCAAGTTAAAGTAATGTATATCGAACCTATGAACTCATAGTATGGTGGCAAAGTAGTTGACTGGTCACATATAGTCTTTTTGGTATGTATGTATTGCCTTGGTTTGTAATTATGCCTTAGGCCCTAAATGACCCCTTTTAATGGTTTAAATGTGATCAAAATTGCATACTTGGCCTAAAAAGGTGAAAATGTAGTAAATAAAGAAAAAACTAGATAAAATCTGTTATTATAGTGCAAAGCATTTCGATACGGGTGATGGCGTATCCATACAGGTGTGCATATTTGGACATGGTCAACATCGGTTAATAGGGTGTATCGATACATCAAAGGGGCATATCGATACGGGTCAACCTAGTCAACACATACCGATACGGTTCCCAGCCGTATCGATACGAGTGATTAACATTGGAATTTCATAAATCATACACCATGCTTCGCGTACCGATATGGGCAAGCATCGTATCGGTAGGAGCTTATTGATTCTTAACCATTTTAACGGTCATGACATAGGAGTATCAGTACGCCCTCTCGAATATCGATACCGGTGTAGGAAAATATGTTAAAAGTTAATTGGAATAAGTTTGGAACATTGCATATTGGTCACTAAACATTGTATAGTTAAATTGAAGAGGTAATTGGACTCAAAATATCTTAAAAATTCGTATGATCATTGAATAAGGTTGAATTTCAGTAGTAAGATTAATTTCAAGAAAAGGGTCTCTAAAATGATGAATTCATAGATTAGTCCCTAAAACTTGTAAAATTCTAAAATTGGTCTGAAACTGACAATCATAGTATTGTACTGAGTTATTAAGCTGATTGAATTGATATTATACTATTTGGAAAGAATGTCATTATTAAATTACCGAATTATGATTAATATTATTGTACCGATCACCGTATCGTTCATTGGTAGCATACTCTGACTCGTTTCTCTACCAAGCCGGGAAAGGGTGTTACACCTCGAAGGTATCAGTGGTAGAGTTTAGTCGATTCTTGGACTAAATTGAATCCTGTTGTATCATTATTGTATTACTTTGCCACCTAATAGTTATATATTGTGTAAATTGTGAATTGCCTACTAATCTAATTTCTTTATATTATAAATAAGTTTGAGACAAATGAAGCTCATATTAATGAGCCTACTACTGGATCCTCAATGCACTGCGAGGAGATAAGGGGGGAGATCCTCCAAATCCGCAAAACCCTTTTGTACAGGGCATTGGACCTGAGTTGCCAACTGCTCAGGCTGAGTGTTACTGAAACATGGCTGACATGTTCAAGTAATTTATGGCTACTATGCAAGCTGAGCAAGTTATACAGCCTACTGCACGTGTTGTCCAATACACTCGGGCTCCTATTGATAAGCTACCACAACATCAAGCCTACACCTTTAATGGTCAGGATGTTGACAACCTTGAAGTTGCCGAGTACTGTTTGGATATCACATTGAGAATTTTGAACAAGAAGTTGCAGTGTTCGGACGAACACAAGTTGGAATGTGCCCTGGCGTTGCTTGCTGATGAGATACTTCATTGGTGGGAGACTACTACCCTTACGGTCTCTGAAAACAAAATAACCTAGGAGTTCTTTCTCCGAGAATTATGAAAGAAGTACATCAGTGAGTTTTATCTCTCAGAAAGGCACAACATCTTCCTCCACCTCAAACAAAGTGGGTGACCTATCGAGCAGTACATTCATGACTTTTGCAAATACTGCCGATATGGTGCCGAGTACATCAAGGAGGAAGAGAAGTATGGAATGTTCATTGTCAATCTTAGTGACGAGCTTCGTTCCATGTTTACAACATTGAGTCAAGGCCACTAAAGCATCGCATATAGCCCAAAAGACCGGTGGGTTAGGCAAATCTGAGAAGAGGTTCGGAGATGATTCTTGACCTTCTAAGTGGAATAAGAAGGGGAAGTATCAAGGCCATAACCAGAATATGTTTCCATAGCCTTCCTATTTCAGGAACATCGAGAGGCCCCAAACTGTGACTTCTTCTTTTACTAAGATTGCTTCAGTTGAGAGTACTAGAGGTTTGAATAGGGGTTCACAGTATCAAATTTGTAACTATTGTCAGAACAAGCATCCAACAGGTTAGTGTCGTAAGCAGACTGGAGCTTGTTTCTACTGTGGTGAGAAAGGGCATTTCAACTGATATTGCCCTCTTAATGCAACCAAGTCTACTACTACACCGGCTAGTGTTGCAACCCTTATGCAGTCCTTCCGAGGTAAGGATCATCGGGGCTGCAGGGAGACCTAGTGGCTCTGGAAAAACACTAAACATGAAAGAATCGAAGGTTTCTGCCCAGTTATACCATGTAAGGAGCAGGGAAGAGGAGGATGAACGTGATGTCATTACAGGTACTATTGAATTGTATTCATATTCTTTGTATGCATTGATTGATTCTGGTTCTACCCACTCCTTTATAAGTAACGAGAATCTATAGTATCGAGAATCTCTGTAACCAATCCTTTGGGTAATTGTGGCACTATAAGCCTTGTGTGTAAGAACTATCCCTTAATGATTCAGAGGATTCATTTTTTGGCCAATATACTGGCATTACCGATCCATAATCTGATGTTATATTGGGATTGGATTGGCTCAGCGAACATCAAGCGTTGGTCGATTGTAGTAAGAGGAAGCTGTACCTTCGAGGTCTTGGCAAGAAAAATATTGTATTGATGAACTTAGGAAATCCTTACCTAAATGCTTTGACATTGGAAGTCAAGGATGAACCTCAATTATCGAATGTTGACATAGTGTGAGAATTCCCTGATGTCTTTCCTGATGAACTTTTGGGTTTACCTCTAATTTGTGAGGTTGAATTTGGCATCGAAGTACAACATGGGACTGCCACAGTTTCCATTGAACCCTATCGTATGTAGCCGTTGAGCTCAAGGAGTTGAAGGCTCAAATTCCAGACCTATGGAATAAAGGCTTTATTCGACTAAGTTCCTCACCTTAGGGAGACCCAGTTCTCTTTGTCAAGAACAAGGATGGTTCCATGAGATTTTGTATTGACTATCGATAGTTGAACAAGGTTACCATTAAGAATAAGTATCCATTGCCAAGAATTTAGGACCTATTCTATTAGCTTAAAGATGCATATGTGTTTTCCAAGATAGATTTAAGGTCCGAGTATTATCAGATGAGAGTCAAAGAATGTGATGTACCCAAGACAACTTTTTAAACAAGATATAGACACTACGAATTCTTGGTGATGCCCTTTGGGCTAACCAATGCACCGATAGCTTTTATAGTTTTGATAAATTGGATTTTTAGGCCCTATCTTGATAAATTCATAGTGGTATTCATTGACGATATCTTGATCTATTCTAAGAATCCCGCTGAGCATCGAGATCACCTCCGCATCGTGCTTCAAACCCATCGGAATAAGCAGTTGTTTGCTAAGTTCTCTAAGTGTGAATTTTGGCTCACCGAAGTTGCCTTTCTTGGGCAGATTGTATCAGCTTTAGGCATCCAAGCAGATCTAAAGAAAATTCAAGCCATTGTGTATTGGCATCCACCAAAGAACATTGGTGAGGTGAGAAGTTTCCTTGGTCTTGCTGGCTATTATAGAAGATTTATCAAGGGATTTTCTATGATTGCAGCTCCATTGACTAATCTATTGAGGAAAGAGCCCCATTTATTTGGACTGAGGAACAACAAAGAAGCTTCGACCAACTAAAACAAGTCTTGACGCTTGCACCGGTCCTAACCCAACTTGAGTCTGGAAAAGACTACACCGTATACAGTGATGCATCATATCTCAGGTTAGGATGCGTATTGATGCAAGAAGGTAAGGTCATTGCCTATGCTTGAAGATAACTAAAGCCACATGAGATGAACTATCCAACTCATAACCTGGAATTGGCTACAGTTGTCTTTGTATTGAAAATCTGGAGACATTATCTCTACAGAGAAAAATGTTACCTATTCACGGATCATAAGAGTCTCAAATACCTATTCACGCAAAAGGAGTTGAATATTCGATAATGGAGATGGATGGAACTCCTCAAGGACTATGACCTTGTCATTGATTACCACCCAGGCAAGGCTAACGTTGTGACTGATGCACTCAGCCGCAAACCATTGCCTGGTAAGTATCATTATCGATCATGGAGTCCAATACATTATTTAGTATATGGAATCATTGTAAAGTTGTTGTATTGTATCTCCTCAAGCTATTAACGGTCACTTCCAACTTCAGAAGCACCGTTAATTCATAGCTAAAATCCAAGTTCAGTCTACTATCGTATAGAGGATCAAAGTATTGCAAAAGCAAGACCCTAAAATTTAATCTATTGTTACCAAGATTCAAGATAACCCTGACTTCTAGATTAGTCCTGAAAGACTCTTATGCTTTCATGATCGGGTTTGTGTACCGAATGATGAATCTCTTCGTACCGATATCCTCAAGAAAGCTTATTCAAGCTCTTTCTCTGTTCACCCAGGTTCTGTAAAGATGTACAAGGACTTTCGAGAGCTCTATTGGTGGCCGGTCATGAAACGAGCCATGACTGACTTCGTATCCAAGTTCCTTACATGCCAGCGTGTTAAGGCCAAATATCATGTCCCTATTGGCTTATTACAACCCATTGATCTACCGCAGTGGAAGTGGGAGAAGATCACTGTGGAGTTCATTAGTGGTCTACCCATAACTCCTGCTAAACATGATGCCATTTGGGTCATTATAGACCGTTTCACCAAGTCAGCACACTTTTTACCAGTTAGAATAGACTATGGTCTTCCTAAGCAGGCTAACTTGTACATTAAGAAAGCTATCCGACTCCATTAATCTATCATCTCTGATCGGGATCCACAATTTTCTTCTCGATTCTGAAGATCATTGCAACGAGCTCTGGGCACTAGAGTTAACCTTAGTACTACTTTTCACCCTCAATCTAATGCCCAATCAAAAAGGGTAATTCAGATTTTAGAAGACAGGCTACGTGCGTGCATCATCAATTTTGAAGGCTCTTGACAGAAATCCCTACCTCTCAATGAGTTTGCCTACAAAAATAGTTACCAAGCTTCTTTTAAAATGGCACCGTATGAGGCATTGTATGGCAGACATTGTAGAACTCCATGGTTACCACCATCCATGATCGTTTGAAAGCCGTCTTTAACCGAAAAAAGGCCTATACTGATCTCAAGCGAAGGGATATACATTATGAAATTAGTGAGAAAACCTTCTTCAAAGTTTCACTGTGGAAAAAGGTTATGAGATTTGGCAAAAAGGGAAGCTAAGTCCCCGATTCATTGGACCTTTCGAAGTTATTGAGAAAGTTGGCCCTCTGGCTTATCGATTATTGTTGCCCTTAGAACTAAGCAATATTCATGATGCATTTCATGTATCGATGTTCCGGAAGTACCATTCCAACCCTTCTCACATCATTAAGCCTGAATCCATAGAAATCCAACCGGACTTGTCATATGAAGATGAACCGATTTAAATTCTTGCAAAGGAAGTTAAAAGACTTCACAACAAATCTGTTCCATTGATTAAAGTGTTCTGGAGAAGCCATTCTATTGAAGAAGCAACCTAGGAACAAGAGGAAACGATGAGGAAGTAATATCCTTATCTCTTTTATTTAGGTAAAATTCGAGGACGAATTTGTCTTAAGGGGTGAGAGTTGTAACACTCCAAAAAAACTGGTCTAGTTAGAATTGGGTACTAGCGATCGAAAACCATACACCGAGAAGGTCTGAATAATGCATTGACTTTGACCGCAAGGTCAATTACATTGATATTGGACTCTAATTCAGTCAATTTATCGATCAAGGACTTTATTGAATATATTGAAAATCTTTTAGTGACTAAATTATAGATATCAAAAGTTTGGAGGCAAAAGCATTGGGTATGAAAAGTTGAGGGGCTAACCCTGCGATTAGCCTCTCTCCAATTATAATTGCCACTTACGTGGGACGATCAGAATGCTTTCTTTTATATAAAGGAAAGCTATTAGTTATTAAAACATAGGAAAAATGGAAAAGCTTACCCAAAGAAGGAAAGTGATCATCTTTGCTATCTAATATTTCACTTCATCTTTAACCTAGCAATCACCTCCATTGGAGCTTGGTTTCAAGCTTAACTTTTCTTTGGTTTATCCATTCCGTTGCATAGATATTGAATGGGTAAGCTAGAATCCCTAATCTATTGATAGAGTCCATGGAAATATCGAGTTTAATTATAAGTTAGGGCTTTTTTCATTTTTGGTAACATAGGAATTTCAAAGCTTCCATCCATGGATATCCTATAGCTAATAGCTATATTGAATTTAAAATTTGATTTTGATATCGTTATATGGATTTCGATATCATATTATCGATTCTAACAATTTTCTATTGTTTACCTAGCTCAAGAAGTGTGAGGGATCATCCACCATCACCATCAAAAGCTATGAACAAAGGGATTGTAATCTGGGAGTTGTAGGAGCTTCAGAATATCGAGGTGAGTGTAGTCGGAGTCTTGGTATTAGGCTAGGTGCCTTTCCCAATTTCATTGTTATTGAATTTAGTATTGCTAACATTTTTGATAAAGGATATTGCATCGAACCTCTTATGAGGCATTACTGGTAAGTATCGGTAAGCTTTGCATTGAATATTGGATATCGATATTGTCAAAGTCATTGTTATAGCTAATATTATAGTCGTTGTCATTGAGCATTAATATAGGCATAGTTATTGTTATTGATACATTGATATTGAAGCATCAACCATTGACACTGTTAGTGAGATCATTGAACATTGCAATCGTTATTGTTATTATCATCGAACATTGGTATTGAAACATTTCTTATTGATAATGACATTGGAAACATTAGACAATGCTATTGTTGCTGAACATTGATTATTGATATTTTCACCGGACCTTGGATTCGAAAGGACATTGGACACAATTTGCATGCCATAGAATTCATGAGCTTAGTGTACGAGTGGACTATGGTCCTTGGGCTATGGCCTATATTGTGGTTAGGTTGAGGGATGTTTATGTTATTGATCATATTGATGAGGCGGAGGGAGTAGACAATTAATTGATTGCTGAGGTGCAAGAATTTGCATGTCCACTATCCCGAATCGATCCAAGGGTTATTATTGAAATATGATATAATTACTATTGAATATGAATATTGCATTGTTATCATCGATTCATTACTTTGTTATTGCTAAAACATGATTTGGAATACATTTCATTGTTATCGATATTGTCCGTTACTACCTCACTAGGCTATGTATTCCTAATACATTTCATTTCATACATTTCAGGTTCAGAAGTTCATTGTTGTAGATCGGAAGGGGTTGGAAGATTTTGGCATGTCACAACCAAGCTAAAGTATTGTATAATGAACCTATGAACTCCTAGTATGGTGGCAAAGTAGTTAGACTAGTCACTTATTGTCTTTTTGGTATGTATATATTGCCTTGGTTTGTAATTGTGCCTTAGGCCCTAAATGACCCCTTTGAATGGTTTAAAAGTGACCAAAATTGCATACTTGGCCTAAAAAGGTGAAAATGAGTAAATGGATTCGAATGACTATAAAATTTGGCATGCTAGTAGGCTTTGGTGTTATAAACGTGCTGGTTAAATTTCATTGTATTTGATAATGTTTAATAGGTCAAATTGAGAAGAAAAAAAACAGATAAAATCTTTCATTAAAGTGCACAACATGTCGATACGGGTGATGGCATATGGATACGGTTGTGCTTATCTGGACATGGTCAACATTGGTCAATAAGGTGTATTGATATGTCAAAGGGGCGTATTGATACGAAGAGTCGACACTAGAATTTGGAAAATTAATTGCACCGGTACTTTTTTAGGGCATATCGATATGGGTCAACTTGGTCCATACGTATCGATACGGTTCCAGTCGTACGTTAGACAACGAGTGTAGTAGGCTGTAAAATTTACTCAGCTCGCATAGCAGCCATAAAACTGTTTGAACATGTCAGGCTCAGCCATGTTCCGGTAACATTCTACCTGAGCAGTTGGTGCTTTGGGTGTAACACCCCATTCCCAGCCTGGTGGAGAACTGGGTCGGAGTATGCTACCGATGAACTAAACGGTGATCGATAAAATAATTCTATGCGTTAAATTATGATATCAAGCCTAACAATAAAGAACCAGCAATATAAAATTTCAATTAATCCATTGAGAGTTTATGATTATCCCAATAGGACCAAATTGTAACACTTACAAGTTTTAGGGGCTTAATCGTAATTTCCATATTTTAGTGGTCATTTTTTGAAATTAACCTTACCCAAATGAAATTCATCATTCAAACAGTGAGCATATAAATTTTCATACTATTCGGAGTTCGTTGGCCATTCAATTAGGCCATGCATTAATCAGTGATCATACCGTAAACAATACAAAACTGGGTTCTACATCTTTTAATAGATTTAACTGTCACCGTACTGATACCCTTAGGGCCGTATCAGTACGCTTTAACATAATTTCCAAATTCTAGATTCAATTTAATAGACCTGTATCGATACGGTTGAGGGTCGTACCGGTATTGGTTGACCTATCGATATGCCTTGACCCCGTATCAATACCTTTTTCTACCCAAGTTCCAGTAGCCAAAATCCGTACTTGTACACCTAAGCCGTATCGATATGCCCCTTGTTGACCATTATTAACCTGACCAAATATGCAAGGCCGTATCGATATACCATCAACCGTACCTATACGCCCTGCCCTATAATAATAGATTTTTGTTGGTTTTTATTCAATTTAACCTATCAACCAAGGTCCAAATGTTGGTCTAAATCCATTTACTATGTTTTCACCTTTTAGAGCCAAATATGCATTTTTAGTCACTTTTATGCCATTCCAAAAGGGCCATTAGGGCATTAAGCACTATTACACCGCAAGCACAAAATACACATATCAAAAGTCCTTATATGACTATTCTAGGTACTTTGCCAGCCTACTAGCTATTCTTAGGTTCGATATACTTTACTTTAGGCTTGCTTGTGACTTGTACAATGCAACAACTTCTCCGATCTCCGACGTTGTATCTCTTAACCTGAAATGGATGAAATGAAATGCATTAGGCATACTTTGCCTAGTGACGTAGTCACAAATAAACACTATAATATGGAAATGCATAACAATTCATATCTTTACAATAACAATGCAATAGATTCATGGAAGCAATACAATGATCATGTTCAATAACAATAAATCCATATTTCATCAATAACCCTTGGATCGATTCTGGATAATGGATACATGAATTCCAACGCCTCACCAAATCAATGAATGGTCTAGTTCCTCTGCCTTGCCAAACCAATATAGGTCGTAGCCCTAGGATGATAGTCCTCACGTACACTGAGCTCATGAATTCTATAGCATGCCAATTGTATCCAATGTCCTTCGAATCCAAGGTCTGGTGACAATATCAATGATTCATGTTCAATATCATTAGCCATACTCGATGTTCTGACCAATAAACAATATTCCGATGTCTATGTTCAATAACAATATCAATGGCAAATGGCAATATCCAATAGTCTCAATGACATCAATAATGGTCGATTCTTCATTTACAATGCTTCGATAACAATATCGATGTTAACATCAATGGTCAATGACAATGGCTACATCAATGCTATATCAATATCCTATACTTTCATGGTTCAATGGCAATGGCAATGATAATGACAATGACAATACTCAATAACAACGATATCTATGTCTGATGTTCAATACCAATAATGATAACAATGACAATGTTCAACACTCGATGCGATAACTTACTGATGCTTACCATAATGTCTGATAGGTGATTCAATGCAATAATCCTCAACAACGTGGTTAGCAATGATGATTCTATTATCGATGAAGTTGGGAAACTCACCTAGCCTAATCCCGAGACATTGAATACACTCACCTCGATATTCCGATGCTTTCAGGGCTCTCGGATGGAAATCCCCTTGTTCCTAGCTTTAGGTGAAGCCGATGGATGTTCCTTATCAATTCCTTGAGCTAGGAAATCAATAGGAGGGCATTAGAAACAATACTAAGATATTGTAATCAATATAACAATATCAAAATCAATATCGAAGCTTAAAATAGCTATTAGCTATCAAACTCCATGGATAGTCAAACCCTAGCTTGTGATTAAGCTTGACATATCTATAGAATTTAATGGTTGATGGAGGGTTATAGCTTACCCGATCACTAGCAACGATTCGATAACAATAAATCGAAGGAAAGGCAAGCTTGAAATCAACCAACAATGGTGGTGCTTGCTTAGGAAGAAGAAGATAATAGTAACGGGGAGGTGCTTGCTTACTAAAGCGTCATGTAGCCTCCTCTTTGGTCGTTCCTCATATTTTAATAGGAATAGATTTTCTTCCTTGGAATGAACTATTTTCTGATCACCCACGTATGTGGGATTATAATTGAGGAGGGGCTAATTGCAAGGTTAGTCCCTCAACTTTCTGTTCTGTATACTTTTATCCCCAAACTTCCAGTTCTTATAATTTAGCCACTAAGAGGTTCTCTACACTTTCGGGGTGTACAACTCTCCCCCTTAAGAAAAAATTATCCTCGAATTTTTACATGGATTGAAGAGATGAGGATATTACTTCCACATTGTCTCCTCTAACTCCCAAGTTGCTTCCTTAGCGCTATGGCTCTTCCATAGTACTTTAACCAATGGAATAGTCTTGTTGCGAAGTCTCTTAGCTTCCTTTGCAAGAATTTGATTTGGTTCTTCTTCATAAGATAAGTTGGATTGAATTTCTACAGATTTTGGCTCAATGATGTGCGAAGGATCAGAATGATACTTTTGAAGCATGGATACATGAAACACGTCATGGATTTTACTCATTTTTGAGGGCAACGATAAGCGATAAGCCACAGGCCAACTTTTTTAATAACATCGAAGGGTCTGATAAATCAGGGACTTAATTTCCCTTTCTTACCAAACCTCAGGACCTTCTTCCACGGTAACACCTTGAGGAAGGCTTTTTCACCAACTTCATATTGAATATCCCTACGCTTAAGATCAACATAGGCCTTCTATCGGTCAAAGGCTAATTTCAAACGGTCGTGGATAATGGCAACCTGTTCTTCAGTTTCCCAAAGTAAATTAGGGCTGAACATCTTGCCTTCACCGAGCTCAGACTAGCATAAAAGGAGTTCGACAACGCCTTCCATACAATGCTTCATATGGAGCCATCTTAATCGAACCTTGGTAGCTATTGTTGTAGGCAAATTCAATAAGGGGTAGGCATTTATCCCATGATCTGCCAAAATTGATAATACATGCTTGTAGCATGTCCTCCAAGATCTGTATTACTATTGCCGATTGGCCATCAGACTGAGGGTGAAAGGCAGTACTAAGTTTAACTCGGGTTCCTAGAGCTCCTTGCAATGACTTCCAAAACTGAGTCACAAATCGTCGATCTCGATCGAAAATGATAGACTCAGGTACTCCGTAGAGTCAGATGACTTCCTTAATATACAAATAAGCCAGTTTGGGAAGACCATAGTCCATTCGAACCGGCAGGAAATGTGCTGACTTGGTTAAACAATCCCCAATGACCCAAATGGCATCGTGTCTAGTAGGATTCAAAGGCAGACCACTAACGAAGTCCATAGTGATCTTCTACCACTTCCATTATGGCAAATCAATAGGTTGCAGTAATCTAGTAGGGACACGATGTTCAGCCTTAACATGTTGACACGTGAGGCAGTTAGAAACGAACTCAACTATGGCTTGTTTCATGCTCGGCCACCAATAATGCTCCCGTAGGTACTTGTATATTTTCACTGACCCCAGGTGAATAGAGAAAGAGCTCGAATGAGCTTCCTTGAGGATATCCGTGCGAAGAGGTTCATCATTAGCTACACAGACCCGATTATGAAAAAATAAGATTCCTTTAGAATTCATTCTGAAATCAAGATTATCTTGCAACTTGGAAATGATGGCTTGAAGTTTAGAATCATGCCTTTGCAATGCTTGAATCTTCGATATAATGGTAGACTGAACTTGAAGTTCAGCTACAAAGAAATGATGCTTCTTAAGGCAGAAGTGAGTGTTGATAGATTAAGGAGCTACATCACAAGGACTTGTAATGATTCGACGTACAAATCATTTCATTAAACTTGAAGATCAATAACAAAACTTACCAGTCAGAGGTTTGCGGCTAAGTGCATCAGCTACAACATTTGTCTTGTCCATATGGTAGTCAATGATAAGGTCATAATCCTAGAGGAGTTCCATCCATCTCTGTTGTCGAAGATTCAACTCCTTTTGAGTTAAGAGATATTTGAGGCTTTTATGGTTGGTAAAGAGGTAACATTTCTCCCCATAGAGATAATGTCTCCAAATCTTCAACGCAAAGACAACTGCAGCCAACTTTAAGTCGTGAGTGGGATAATTCATCTCGTGTGGCGTGAGTTGTCTAGATGCATAAGCAATGACCTTACCTTCTTGCATCAATACATATCCTAATCCGAGGTGCGATGCATCACTGTAAACCATATAGCCCTTACCTAACTCGGGTTGGACTATAACTGGTGCATGAGTTAGAACTTGTTTCAATTGATTGAAGCTCCTTTGTTGATCCGTCGTCCAAACAAACGGGGCTTCTCTTCTCAATAATTTAGTCAGAGGGGCGGCTATCATAAAAGATCCCTTGACGAATCTCCTATAGTAGCCGGCAAGACCAAGGAAACTTCTTCTTTCGCCAATGTTCTTCGGTGGATGCCAATCAAGAATGGCTTGAATATTTTTCGAGTTTACTTGGATGCCAGAAGCCGATACAACGTGCCCAAGAAAGGAAACTTCAGTAAGAAAAAACTCACATTTTGAGAACATGGCAAATAATTGCTTTTCATGAAGGGTTTGAAGTACAATGCGGAGGTGATCTCGATGCTCCACTATATCCTTGGAATAGATTAGGATGTCATCAATTAACACCACCACAAATTTGTCAAGATAGGATCTAAAAATCTGACTCATTAGGTCCATAAAGGCCGCCGGTGCATTGATTAGCCCAAATGGCATCACCAAGAATTCATAGTGACCATATTTTGTACAAAAGGCAGTTTTAGGCACATCACATTCTTTGACTCTCATTTGATAATAACTAGACCTTAAATCGATCTTGGAAAACAAACTGGCATCCTTGAGCTGATCAAATAGGTCATCGATCCTTGTCAACGAGTATTTGTTTTTGATGGTCACCTTGTTCAATTGCCTGTAATCAATACATAGTCTCATGGAACCATCTTTCTTCTTCACAAAGAGAACCGAAGCTCCCCAAGGAGAAGAACTCGGCTGAATGAACCTTTATCAAGTAAATCTTGAATCTAAACTTTTAACTCCGTTAGCTCGATGACTTCCATTCGATATGGTGCAATGGATATGGGGTAGTTCTAGGTTGCACGTCGATGCTAAACTCAACCTCATGGGTTGGGGGTAAACCTGGAAGTTCATCGAGAAAGACATCGGGAAACTCACACACATCATCAACATCCGATAAATGTGGCCCATCTTTAGCTTCAATTGTCAAGGCATACAAGGAAGGATTTCTTGAATTCATCACTACAATGCTCTCCTTACCAAGGCCTCAAAGATACAATCTTCTTTTATTACAATCCACCCACGCTTGATGTTCACTGAGCCAGTCTAGACCTAGTATCACATCAAACTCATGGATCGGTAGAGCCAATAGGTTGGCCGCAAAAGGAAATCCTTGAATCACTACAAGGCAATTCTTACATACAAAGTTTATGGTGACACAATCACCAAGTGGATTAGTTACAGAGATCCTTGATGCTATAGGTTCACTAGCCATTCCATGTTTCTCAACCAATTCAGTGCTTATGAAAGAGAGAGTAGAGCCAAGGTCAATCAATGCATATAAAGGATGAGAATACATTTCAATGGTACCTGCAATGACATCAGGGTCATCTTTATCCTCCCTACTCCTCACATGATACATGTGAGCATGAGTCTTGGATTCTTGCTTGCTTGGTGCCTTGCCAGAGCGCTGGGTCTCCCTGTAACTCCTGCTGAACCATGTCTCATCCCCTTACCTCAAAAGGACGAAGTAGGGGATGCAGTACTTGTAGGTGTAGCCATAGACCTTGATGCACACAAGGGGCAATCATGAATGAAATGACCCTATTCACCACAATAGAAGCACGCTCCAGTCTACTTGTGACACTGACCTACTGGATGTCGTTTCTGGCAATAATTGCAAACTGGGATTTGTGTATTTTGATTAAAGCCTCTAGTACTTTCAACTGAGGACGTCTTCGCAAAGCACTGGGTCACCATTTAAGGTTTCTCAATATTCCTAGAATGGGAAGGTTGGGAATACAAAATTTTATTAAGGCCTTGATTCTTACTCTTTTTATTCCACCTGGGAGGTCGAGAATCATCCCTAAACCTCTTTTTAGACATGTTAGTTTGTCCCAATCTCAAAGTCTTCTAAGTAGGGCCTTGACTCGGTTCCCCAATTCTTGGAAGTTGATGATGCCCAAATTAGTGAACATAGGGCGTAGCTCATCCCTAAGCCCGACAATAAACATCCTGCATTTATATTCCTCTATCTTGAAGTATTCAACACCATATCGACAATACTTACAAAAGTCATGAACGTATTGCTTGATAGGTCGGCCACCTTGTTTCAAATGGAGGAAGGTACTGCGTCTTTCTACGAGGTAATACTCACTAATGTATTGCTCGATAGGTCGGCCCCTTGTTGACCATCGTTGAACTGACCAAATATACAAGGCCGTATCGGTACGCCATCAACCGTACCGATACGCCCTACCCTGTAATGATAGATTTTTGTTGGTTTTTATTCAATTTAACCTATTAACCAGGGTTTAAATGTAATGAAATTTTACCAGTAAGTTTTGCACAACATAAACTACTAGCACACCAAATTTTTTGTTGATCCGAATCCATTTACTATGTTTTCACCTTTTAGAGCCAAATATGCATTAAGTCACTTTTATGCCATTCCAAAAGGGCCATTAGGGCATTAAGCACTATTACACCGTAAGCACAAAATACACATATCAAAAGGCCTTATAGAAGTTTGTAGGCTCGATATACTTTAATTTAGGCTTGCTTGTGACTTGTACAACGTAACAAATTCTCTGATCTCCGACGTCGTATCTCTTAACCTGAAATGGATGAAATGCAATGCATTATACATACTTTTCCTAGTGAGGTAGTCACAAATAAACACTATAATATGGAAATGCATTACAATTTATATCTTTACAATAACAATGAAATAGATTCATGGAAGCAATGCAATGATCATGTTCAATAAAAATAAATCCATATTTCATCAATAACCTTTGATCGATTATGGATAATGGATAGACAAATTCCTACGCCTCGCCAAATCACTGAATAGTCTAGACCCTCCACCTCACCAATATGATCAACACCACAACACATCCCTCCACCTCGCCAAATCAATATAGGTTGTAGCCCTAGGACCGTAGTCCACCCGTACAATGAGCTCATGAATTCTATGGCATGCCAATTGAATCCAATGTCCTTCGAATCCAAGGTCCAGCGAGAATATCAATGATTCATGTTCAATATCAATAGCTATATTCGATGTTCTTACCAATAAGCAATATTCCGGTGTCTATGTTCAACAACAATATCAATAACAAAGGCATTGTCCAATGGTCTCAATGACATCAATAATGGTCGATGCTTCATTTACAATGTTTCAATAACAATATCGATGTTAACATCAATGATCAATGACAATGGCTACATCAATGCTATATCAATATCCTATACTTTCATGGTTCAATGACAATGGCAATGATAACGATAATGACAATTCTCAATAACAACAACGATATATATGTCCGATGTTCAATAGCAATAACGATAATAATGACAATGTTCAATACTCGATGCTATAACTTACCGATGCTTACCATAATGTTCGATAGGTGATTCAATGCAACAATCCTTAACAACGAGGTTAGCAATGAGAATTCTATTAACGATGAAGTCATGAAAGGCACCTAGCCTAATCTAGAGACTCCGACTACACTCACCTCAATATTTTGAAGCTTTCAGGGCTCTCGGATTGAAATCCCCTTGTTCCTAGCTTTAGGTGAAGCCGATGGATGCTCCTTATCAATTCCTTGATGTAAGAAATCAATATGAGGGCATTAGAAACAATAATACGATATCATAATCAATATAACAAAATCAAAATCAATATCGAAGCTTAAAATAACTATTAGCTATCAAACTCCATGAATAGCCAAACCCTAGCTTGTGATTAAGCTTGATATATTTATAGAATTCAATGGTTGATTGAGGGTTATAGCTTACCTGATCACTAGCAATGATTCGATAACAATAAATCGAAGGAAAGGCAAGCTTGAAATCAACCAACAATGGTGGTGCTTGATTAGGAAGAAGAAGACAATAGTAATGGGAGGTGCTTGCTTACTAAAGCATCGAGTAGCCTCCTCTTTGGTCGTTCCTCCTATTTTAATAGGAATAGATTTTCTTTCTTGGAAGGAATTGTTTTCTAATCACCCCGTAAGTGGGATTATAATTGAGGAGGGGCTAATCACAAGGTTAGTCCCTTAACTCTCTATTTCGTATACTTTTATCTGCAAGCTTCCAATTCTTATAATTTAGCCACTAAAAGGTTTTCTACACTTTCAATAAGGTCATTTAAACAATGATTTGACTCAATTAGAGTCCGATATCAATACAATTAGCCTTGTGGCCAACATCAATACAATATTTAAACATTTTTGATATAGTGTTTTTGATTGTCGGAACTCAATTCTAACTAGGCCAAATTTTGGGGTGTTAGAGCAGGCTTGGTGCCTAGTGCGTGTGAGTTCTACGGATTTGGAGGATCTCTCCCTTATCTCCTCGTAATGCATTGAGGAACTAGTGGTAGGCTCACTAATATGAGCATGATTAGTCTCAGACATATCTAAAATATAAAGAGATCGGATTAGTTGACAAGTCACAATTTATGTAATTTATGACTCTTAGGTGGCAAAGTAACATAATAACAATACAATGGGCTTTGGCCTAGTCCTAGAATCGACTAAACTCAGCTCTAATACCACAAATGTAACACCCCCTTCCTGGTCTAGTAGGGAACCAGGTCAGAACGCGTTACCGAAAAACAATACGGTGGACTGTGCAAATATTTTAATCAAAAATCAATGTTTAACCATGCGACGTGATACTATATCAATATACAGAAGTAATGTCTCGATACAGAACTACATTAATTAGTTTAGAGCCAATTTTAAACTTTTGTGAACTTTAGGGACTAATTTATAAATTCAAAAAATTAGAGGTCCTTTAATTAAATTAACCATACCACAAAGAAATTCAACCCATAACTAACAAGCATGCAAATTTTCAAGTTAAACCAATACAATTTATTCATTCAATTAGGCTCATCAATAAAGAATGACCAGTTGTAATCTTTTAGAACTATGTTCAATACTATATAACAGAATTACCAGACACCGTACCGAAACGCTAAGGATCCGTATCAGTATGTGTTGACCAATCTTGACTCGTTTAATAACTTCTGTTTTGATACGGCTTAAGCGGTATCGGTATGGATTGGCCAATGTTAACTCGTTTCAATATGCCCCTAAATCCTACCGATGCAATTAATTTCTCAGATTCTAATGTTGACTTTTCGTACAGATAAGCCTTTGACATGTAGATACACTATGGTTGACCTATGCTTGACCAGACCAAAAATGCATAGCCGTACCGAAACACTTGCACCCATATCGGTACGCCTTGCATTATAATGATAGATTTTATCTAGTTTTTACTCAATTTGATCTATTAAATAATTTCCAAATCCAATGAAATTTTACCAGAAAGTTTATAACACTATAATCTAATAGCATGCCAAATTTTATAGCCACTCGAATCCATTTACTACATTTTCGCCTTTTTAGGCCAAGTATGTAATTTTGGTCACTTTTAAACCATTCAAAAGGGTCATTTAGGGCCTAAGGCACAATTACAAACCAAGGGCAATACATACATACCAAAAAGACAATAAGTGACTAGTCTACCTGCTTTGCCACCATACTAGGAGTTCATAGATTCGATATACATTACTTTAGATTGGTTGTGACTTACCCAAAATCTTCCAACTTCTCCGATCTCCAACAACAAACTTCTTAAACTGAAATATATGAAAAGAAATACATTAGGCATATATTGCCTAGTGAGGTAGTCAAGGACAATAACGATAACAATGAAATGCATTCTAAATCATGTTTTAGCAATAACGAGGCAATGAATCGATGATGACAATACAATATTCGTATTCAATAGCAATTATATCATATTTCAACAATAACCATTGGATCGATTCAGGATAGTGGATATGTGAATTCATATGCCTCGCCAATCAATGAATGGTCTAGTCCCTCTGCCTCACCAATATGACCAATAACACAAACATCCCTCCGTCTCGCCACAATATAAGCCGTAGCCCAAAGACCGTAGTCCACCCGTACATTGAGCTAATGAATTCTATGGCATGCCAATTGTATCCAATGTCCTTTCGAATCCAAGGTCCGGTGACAATATCAATAATCAATGTTCAACAACAATAACAATGTTCAACATTTCCAATGTCCTTATCAATAAGCAATATTTCAATACCAATATTCGATGATAATAACAATGGTGATGGCAATGTTCAATGATCTCAATAACAATGTCAATGGTCGATACTTCAATATCAATGTATCAATAATAATAACTATGCCTATATCAATGCTCAATGACAATGACTATAACAATATCTATAACAATGACTATGACAATGTTCAATGATCGATGTCCTGGATAACTATAATTTGATGGCAATAATGATAGCGATATCAATATCAATGCTTGATGTCGAAGCAAATATCGATATCCGATATTCAATACAAAGCTTACTGATACTTACCAATGATGCCTCCTAAGTGGTTCGATGCAATATCCTTCATCAAAAGGGTTGGCATTACTAAATTCAATAACAATGAAATCGGGAAAGGCACCTAGCCGAACCCTGAGACTCTGACTACACTTACCTCGATAATCTGAAGCTCCTATAGCTCTCGGATGACAACTTTCTTGTTCTTAGCCTTTGTTGGAGATGGTGATTGCTCTTTCTCCAATTCTTGAGCTTGGTTAACAATATAAATAGTTAGAATCAACTATACGATATCGAAATCAATATCTAAACATGATACAATGATTAGCTAATAGCTATCCATGGATTAAAGCTTTGAAAATCCTTTGTTCCAAGGATGATCAAAAACCCTAACTTGAGATTACACTCAAAATATCCATGGATTCACAAAATTATTTGGGAAATGGATCTTACCTAATCGATAGCAGTAATTGATATAGAAAAATCGAAGGAAGCTCAAGCTTCACAAAGCTCAACAATATAGGTGTGCACTTGATGGAGAAGATGACGAGATAGAGGTGCTTGCTTCTTCATAAATCATGTAAGGTTTCTATCTTTGTTTCGTTTCCTTTACTCTTATTTTAGTTACGAGCTTTCCTTCAAGTGAAGGAATTCCTTCAGACTATCACACATATGCGGTGATTATAATTGGAGAGGGATTAATCACAAGGTTATCCCCTTGACTCTTCATATTCTATGTTTTCCCCCCAAGGTTTTCATTTCTATGATTTAGTCACTAAATAATTTTCAATGTATTCGATAAGGTCTTTAATCAAGAAATTGACTCAATTAGAGTCCAATGTCAATATAATTGACCATATGATCAAAGCAATATAATATTTGGATCTTTCTGATGTAGGGTTTCTGATCGCCAGAACCTAATTCTGTCTAGGCCGGTTTTCGAGGTGTTACAATATGTATAATGTTGGTTAACGGTGTGGGGCAAGTTCATATCCATTATTTCTTATGATTTTCATGTCTTTATTTTGAACTTGTGGGATCTATTTCTATATTGTGTCCCTGATATGATATTTTGTTATTAGTTTGTTTGAATTTTGTTCTAAACAAAGTCTAATATACATATTAATAATTTGGTAATACTACTGTTGGCTAAATTTTTTTCTTGAAATAAAAAACATGAGTTTGAATCCAGTGGATGTCAACAATTTTTTAACTTCAATAAAATCTAAAAGCAAGGATTAATAAATAAAAATAAAGGTTATAGTAATAATAATTTTCTTGTGGTGTGGTTAGCTAAGGTAATGGTCTCTCTCCCGAGTGATAAGGGTTGCAGTAATGCTTGAAACAATTTTTTTTGATATTTCGATGTATGTATTAGTTCTTTCAATTTTTTTGATCTATTAGTCTAATTTGATATGACAACAATGCAAAAGAGAAATGAAATATTTTACTAATGATACATTAACTCAACTAAGCTGGTCATCTTTGTTCTCTCATATTCCCTTAGGTCATGGGCTCTAGACCCACTTGGAACCCTCCCCTTCCTTTCTTGGTAGGATTATGATTAGATTTAAGATTTATCTAAAAATTACGAATAAACTCCAATTTTTTTTCTCTGAACGCCTTAAAAACCAATGTACTTTCTCTTACCCAACTTTTATTTACTCATTCGATAGTGGTCAACCACTGTTAGTATTGACAGTTGGTCTCTCATTTCAGTTTTATCTTTTTGCTTTCTTTTCCTCTTTGTTCATTTTTTGTTTTTATCTTCTTCTTCGTTTTGATGTTTCATTTCATTCTATTGGTCTACTCAGTGGGACTCTCTTCTTCGACGCCATGTTCGAGCCCTTTTGCGTGGTGGAAGTTTTGGAGGCGGGGGCGAAGGAGGGCTGTGGCTCCTCATCTTTAATTTTGTCTAATTGGATTTTTTGGTCACTATTTTGCAGGCTCTAGACTTACTAACAATGGTTGGTTAGGGCTTTCGCTTTGCGTCGGTGGAAGAGAGTTGACTAGGATTGTTGGCTCTATTTCTTCCTTTTTGTTCCATATAACATCGATGATATATCAATGCGCCACAATGTTCTTCTGATGGATTTTTCTCTGCATTGCTCCACATATTTTATGCTTTTATGACACCAAACTTGACATAAAGTTGAAGATTTGAATATGCTTACTTTTTTCCTATCTCAACTTCTCTCATCGTTCTTGTTGCCCTCATGCTTCTTCCCTGTTTCAGCTTTTGTTTGTACTTTTGTTAAACCTATATTTGATTTTGAAATAACAAAGAATTGATTACAAATAAATAAAATTTTAAAGTACTTGAATTTACTCACAAAATTGACTAGCATTTGAACTTAAACAATTTTATAAGTCAATTTTCAATCCCCAATATTTTTCTAAGTGTTTTGGTACTCAAACTAACGATTTTGGTAATTGAGTACTGATACGGCCTATGGTGTACCAACACGGGCTTTTGTTACTAGAAACCATTTTTAAACTTATTGGCTTATGAGTACCTGTATGGTTATACGCATACCGATACGTCTTTTTGAATTTGTTTCCCAAAATGTACTTTGTGTACTGGTATGGCTATACGTGTATCGGTACAGAGATTAATAATTTGTTTTAAATATGTTTTGAGCCTTGTTAAATTTTTGGAACCAAAATTTAAATATTTTTATACGAGTACTGGTACAACTATACGTTTACCGATATAGTATGTTTACAAAATTTTCCAAAGATTAGAGTGAGTAAAATGACTATCGGTACGGTATGGCACGTACCCATACCCTTTGTATTTTCTTCACTATGCACCGATATGATAGCCCACGTGCCGGTACCCCTTTGTTGCAGCGACTATTTCTATTTTGAGTAGGTACCGATACGAGAGCTCGTGTATACCCAGACTTGATTCCACTAAAATCATTTATATAATAAATAAGGATTTTAAAACATTTTCCCATATTTAATTTTACTCAAACTATTTATACCCAATTAATCCCAAAACTAGCCTAAATTGTTGAAACCAACTGAATGAGCCATCTAGCCTAACCTGTCTAACTTCTAGGCCCAAAAATTGAGGCGTTACATAAATTCAATTACCTAAACTAGAGATCAATTGCCAAGCATCATGGCATACTATCCTGCTGGCATGACATAACAACTAAAGATTAAAATTTCCTCATTGGATAGACATCTAGATCAAATTAAACTTTCCTAACAAATGTTAACATCCTTCGAAATTATATTGAGGCAAAATTTTCTTTTTCTTTTTTTAACAGTTTGGTATGCAACTAACTATATGACCTATATTGCATGGCAAGCAAAAAAGCAAAAATTTAAACGTGGAATGCATGTCATAAATGGGAGAAAATGCACACCCTCAAACCCAAGATGTGCATTGTCCTCATTGCATGAAACAACACGTATATACAAAAAATAGAAAAATAAAATGCATGATTATGTGAATGCAATGTAATGGAATGCAAAGGAGTTTAAGTAGAAGAGGATTCCCCCTCGGAGATTTCCTCTCATATGAAATCTGACTGTGTGACTTAGGTCTTCCTTTTAACAAAGCTGGCACGATCAGGAGCTTTACGCTTGATTCTGGTAATGGGTGGCTTTGTAGTAGTGGAGGCTCCAACTTCCTCATTTTTTTGGCAGGTTCAAATGGTGGTATAATTGGCTTAGCTTTGGGTGTTTTAACTGAGATTTCCTCTGATTTAGATGAGGAATCAACACTGGAAAATCCAAATGCACCGACGACACAAGAATTGTGGCATTGGATTCAGAATTGACCGACTTAACTATACTAACTAAACTGGTTGGACTGGCTGACATCTTTGAATTGGCTGGACTGGCTGGAAAGGCTGGACTGGTTGGCATGCCATCTTCATTGCTCGAGGTCTAGGTAGGGAAAATTGGGAATGGTGGCACCACTTTAGTGGATATTTTTTCAAGCACCCCTGATAATAGCATCCCTCTCATTTGTATAGTGCCTCATCTTAGCATTAAGGTCCTCGGCTGCCTCTAGCTTTTGGAGAATAATCTCCTGGCGATGGTAAACTTGGGACAGTACTGCCAACGAACGGGTTGGCATGGTCTTTGGCATATTGCCTGGCTTTGCCTTAGGTTTTTGCTTTAGTGTGGCAGCTTTGACCTTTCCCTTACCCTTTTCTTTTGGCTCAACAATCGTGAGATTTTTCCATATGCTAGCCATGATTGTCGTTCCCTTTATAAACTAGCCTCTATCTTCATCAAGTCTAGGTTTAATGGATGTTATGCTTGATGCTTTAATGGATGTTTGGTTGTTTTCTTATTTATTTCATGCTTTGTCCATTGTTCACTATTGCCCTAAACTTGTAAGAGCTTCTGAGAGTTAGCCTTTGTTTAGGTTTGGTTAGCTTAATATTCGAGAGAGTTAGGCTAAGACTAAAATGAACAATGGGGTTTGATGCTAAGAGGCAAAATCCTAACTTACCTTAGAGATAAGGATAGAGTTTCAACGACTAAAAGGAGTAGAGCTTTAATCGGTAGCTGCATATTAAGGGATTACACCGAGGGCTATTGCTTTAATATTTCCTTCTACTAGGTTTCTTGCTAAAGATAGTCCTTATCTTCTCTGCCACGAGGCTGCATCACCGCTCTACCTACTACCGTCGTACGATCTCACTGGCCCTCACCAAACCGGACATGCAAGAAACAAATAAACAAGTCAGATCAAGCATGGGTTCTCAGATTTCATATCCAATCAATTGCTTGTCAACAGTAAACACTATATCTACTTTTACTATCATTTGCATGTTGTAAAAGAAGGGGGTGATCGATGGTAAAAAAAGCGAGGGGAGAAGATCCAGTCAGATAGAGGGGGTCGATTTTGGAAAAACAAAAAAGAAATTTGGGGGGTATTTTGAGTTCTAAATGTTTTTGTAAGAAAGGATTCGAAAGGAAAATTTCAGATCAATACAAAGAAAAATTTTAAAGAAATTTGTTTGTTTTTTTAGTTTGAAATCTAAATTTTCTTTGTTGTTTTATTCGAGTCAAAAAACGGGCTTCGAAAGGCTTACAGTCGCTCTAGGGTTGTTGTCGTCGTTCTCTCTTTGCTGTGACGTCGAGCCGCCATTGTACGACACGTAACGGCCGGCCGAGCATGGAGGTCCCCATGGGGAGCGGCGCCTCGAGTGGAAGAATGAGAGGATTGAGTTAGGCTTTTAGGTTATTATTTCAGTTTGAAATTGAAAAAATGAAAACCCATCTATTTTAAACCAAGACAAGTGAAACGACGTAGTTTTGCAGTGACCCGACCCGTGGTGACCTAGATGCCTGGGGAGGATCCGCATTTTTTGCAAATGGTCTAATTGCATGAGAGGTCCTTTTACTCTTTCCCACTTTTATTTTTGATCATGGGATAATTTTATTTCCAATCCTTGTTCTTTGTTACCGCATGCTTTTGCATCCTTTTTTTATTTCAAATCAACATCTCCATTTCACTTTCATTCAATTCAATCCCGAAAATAAATTGGATCAGATCTTAAATGGCATAAATACCTTCAAAGTCCTTCGGCGTTTTTGTTTCTTGCACTTTGAGCTTGCCCCTGGGGCAAATTACATAGTCGGTCCCTTCAGGTTTTGTGTAGCTTGAAATTCCGTCCTTAAATTGTTTTTTAATTTCTGCCTTTCTGTTTCATTTCATTTCAGTCCCTTTTCATGTTTTAAATATTTTATATCCTTGTTTTTATTTTCTTATCATGTTTGTATTGCTTTTCTTTTGTGTGTGTATTTACGTTTAAATATTATGTTTTCAATATGTGTATTAATATGGGTTATATCATGTTTTATTTGTTCATGTTATGTGCATGTTTGTTTATATGTTGTGTTTAGTTTAATTGGTAGTATGTTTACATGAGTTTTACGATTATTTTACACTATAGATCATATGTTAGTCTAAGGTAATATGCTTGGCATGCGTTATGGTATGTTTTTAGAGCTTTATTAATATGTGTTATGTTAATGTTATTTTGTTTTTATTAAATCCAATAGTTCATGCTTGCATCCCTTTTTATTTTATTATTTTATTTAAATAGCTTAAGTTTTTAGAGTAATTTATGTGTTTATCGTGTTTTTTTAGCCCATGTACGTTTATTGCCATGACTGTGTTAATATTAGGGAAATCCTTGATATAAAAATTGTGTCATATGATAAAGTTTTAGTATAATTTTATGTGGAGTTGTTGCTTTGCTAATTTAGTATCTTTCTTGCTCTATGTATGTCATGCACATGTTGCATTGGTTTTTTATGTCCAAGTCTGGTATAGTTAATTAGTTTGACCTAAAAGCATGTTGTTCTTCTCTTTACCATGTCCATGCGTTTATGTTCTTTTCGTATTTAGTTTTGATCCTTGTATGTGTTATTTATATCTATGCTCATGCATTTTATTATTTTTGTTTAATATTATGATGTTCCTTTTTATGTTTTAGTATCATGTTGTGTATGTGTTTAAGTATGTTAGGATTAATTAATTTAGTTTTTAAAGAATGTTTTGTCTTGTTCATGTCTTTATTTTGTCTTTTTATTATTATGATGTGTCGTTTTTGTTCATTTGTTTTATTATCTTCTTATTAATTTTGTAGTATTCCCCTTTTATATTTTTTACATACCATCTCCATGTGAATGTTTTATATATTTATTTATTTAATTAGCTCTAGGTTGCATAATGGAATATAAATTGTCAATGCGGTGCCCTTCTATCCGAGCGTAAACGGGGCCAGTATCAGGCGTTGTGATGGTGGTTGGGCGTTTCCTCTCGGATAACGGGCCCTTTAAAATCTACTCGCACTTACAACCAATTTTTTATTTAATCGTCACTTTAATCCGGAAAATCTAATATTAATAAAGCGGTAATTATTAAAGTACCAATTTTGGGCGGTGTGGGGGTGCTAATCATTCCCCATCCGTAATCGACTCCCGAACCCAAATTTTTTGAATCTGTGGTTTTATGGTGTTCGGCCTACCTAGGTGGCTGGTGGTGACTCCAATTTCTAAATAAAACGCGATTATTTTAAAACCCCACAAAATAAATATTTTAATACCCGAAAGACAAACAACACTTCAAAAATGCCAGTTTTTTTTAGCGAGCAGGGACATCGCTACAGATGGCGACTTCGCTGGGGACCATTTTTGTTTTTTCGAAAGCAAATGAGAGTCAAGCTGTTTAAATAATTACCGCTTTAATAATATTAGAAATTCCATATTAAAGTGAGTATTAAATTAAGATTTGGTTGTAATTGCGCGTTTATTTTAATGCATTTAAAATTTGGCATATAAAGCCGTCCTTTTAAGTGGGGGAAAACTCTAATGCTTTCGTTGAGATATTGTTCTCCCGTATAGGCCCTAACAAGTATTCTTCGGGGCTCGAGTACCTTATGCTTTCGTAAGGATATCGTTCCTTCGTGTAGGCATAAGCAAATGTGTTCCCCTGAATTGAACCCGCTTGAAAGGAGCCTATAATGGGTGATAATCGGGGGCCTTGATACTCTTAGTAGAGGACAACGAGGACAATTCGGGTACCTCCTATAACCAAAACTGCATGTAGAGAACACACATAGAAACCCATCCTGTTAGAGCCATGCGGATAACCTAGGTGTCTTAGATGGAATGTATATAGGATTGCCTTGTTTGTTTATCGCATTTAATTTGACCTTTTATTATGAATTTATCATTTTCGTCCGGTACTAACTTGTTTTCTTTTTTGTTTTGTTTTTTGCATATCATCGCATTCGCATTACACAAGGCATTGATTCCCAAGTGGTTTCTCTCATAATAGAATATTGTTCATGATGGACCAAAGGTTCTTTGACCTGAAGGAAGGGGGTCCAGCTCCAGAGTTTCATCCCGAGACTAGGCTAGGGACAGCCGAATAAGAATCATTCAAGGACTCCAGAATATATTCGGTAAGTAGTGTCAGTTCTAGTAACAAGCAAGATGAAATACAAGAACTAAAGAATCAGATGTTTGAGATGATGGACCAGATGAATGCTATGATGAAAGGCAAGCAACCTGTCCAACTCAGAAAAGACTCGATCGAGGATCAGAATGTGGAACATAATGGTCAGAATGTCGAGACAGACAACACCGTTAAATATGACAAATCGAATCCCTTTGTGATCAATCTCAAGAAGCAGACAAGTAGCATATCTGGGTAGATACCAAGGGAACAAAGGCAAGACCAGGGGAAGCTTGAGAATCCAATGTCATCAGAAGGCATTATCCTATACCCATAAGACATACCGAGTTACTTCCGTTGCTTGTCGAAAGGAGCCTTATCATACTAGTGAAGTCTGTACCGAGGAAACCTCATTATCCAAAGGGTCACAACGGTCGTGTCTGGTGCAGCTACCACATAGACGATTTGAGTCATCACACTGAGAACTGTAGAGCCCTGAAGGACCGAATTCAAGATCTTATCAGAATGGGATTTTTGGGTTTCGAAGATGGACAACCCCGATTCTACAGCGAACCAGTCATTGCCCGAAGGCCAAAGTCGAAGGAAGGTTAACGCCCGGCCCAAGGTTCAGGAAACACAGAAGTGGGTCACTCAAGCGGGATAAATTCAGGAGTCAAGAATAAAAGAGTCTCAGAAGATGAACTTATACACAAGTACCGCCAGCTCGAGCATGAGATGCACGATCTGAGCATGAAATTGAAGAGTGTACAAGATGAGTACCAGAAGCTGCACTTTGAATTCAATAATGTCAGTCTGGGTGACACCGCTGAAGAGTGGATCAATGGTATGATTCGGTTGAGGAACGATTGAGAATGTTGGAAGCAGAAATGCAAGAATAGTAAGAATAAAGTCAGATCATTATCACAGAAGCTGAAATAAGCTGAGAGCCAACGCGACATCCTCCAAAATGAGTTGGAAAGTAGTATGGCCATGGACGATATCCTAGAATCAAGTTGCAGCAGGAAAGGAATGAATCACAAGCCTTTCAAATGGAAAATGCAGCACTCAAAGAACAGATAGCGAGGCTCGAGACTTCTTTACATACCAGCGGGATTCGTGCTGAGGTAGTGACCGTTAAGGTACAAAAGGCCGAGCGAACAATGCAGGAGAAAGACCGAGACATGAAGATGGTTACGACTCAAGCCCGTCAAGTAGCTCAACAGTAGCAGATTTAGCTAATGCAATAGGGCCGATAAGCCAGAATAGGGATCCAGCGTTGGACTGCGCAGGAAAGCTGACAGGTCTATTAAATGAGATCAAGAAATTAGGTGCCAGGGCTCATCGCTATCTGTAAACCCCTAATACCAGATGTAATGAAACCTTTTGGTCTGAATGAAAGATGTCCTATAGGGACAAATCACTTGCGGAATCAATGCCTTATTGCATTCATGCATTGCATTTGCATCACGTCCTTTGCATTGTTTAATAATTTTATCATCGCATGGCACTTCATCATTTAATACTTGGGTTTCAATGGCAGAAGTAGTTGGAAAATGGAACGAACCAAAGAGTCGAGGCTTGACCGGCTAGAAGAAAGAATCGAGAAAGAGCTGAAGAAGAAAGAAAAGATAAATGTTTTCAATACGAGGGAACTCTGCCTAGTCCCTGATTTGGTCATTTCTCTGGATTTCAAGGTTCCCATATTTGAGCAGTATGACGGAACCAGCTACCCGAAGATTCACTTAACCATGTTTTGTAGAAAAATGGAGGGATACATGAAGAATGAAGAGTTATTGATCCACCACTTCCACGATAGCCTAACGGGACCTGCAACTGTATGGTATAATCGTTTCAACAGAAACCAAGTTAGGTCATGGGGTGACCTCGCTAATGCCTTCTTGAGTCAATACAAATATGCTTTAGATTTAGCGCCCTGTTGTCAGTTTCTTCAGAATGAGAAAATGAGACCAAATGAAAGCTTCATGGAATATGCACTAAGGTGGCAATGTTTGGCGACCCAAGTCCAGCCTCCTAAGCGGAAGAAGAGTTGACTTCCTTGTTCTATGCAACGCTTCCCTCCCTTTTCTTCGATGTGATGTTAGAGAAATCGAGAAACAGATTTGAAGATTTCATGACGATTGAAGAGAGGATAGAATACGCAATCAAAGAAGGAAAATTAGGGTCTAAGTCTAAGGACCGAATCGAAAATAAGATAGATAAAGACAAAGAGCTAAATTAGTGTCATCTCCAGGGTTTACGTGGCTGTAAAAGAAGAAGACAGACTGACACATCGGGGTTATCAAGGAAAATTTCTCGGACGAGCGCAAATTTGGAAGTGTTCGGAACATCTATCTCAGACATTTGGCCTCGTTTGGTAGGGGGTCACTATCTTGCTCTTAGGCCAATAAAGATTGCACCTAATCCGTCTGCCCATAGTTTTGACTCGAGTAGCACATGCGAATTCCATATGGGGGCACCGGGGCATCCCACCAGAAAATGTAGACCTTTATTGGAGGAAATCAATAAGCTGATTAATGATGGAACCGTGACACAAGAGCTGATCTAGCAGTGGAAGACCAAGGATGAGGGGAAAGTCTGCATAGTGCTGAGGAAGCCAGAGATATCTCTACATTAGAAGACTTCCCTGAAGTAATACAAGGAATCAACTTTACCACCTATAGCCCACATGTAGTAAAGATCTTTTGTGAAGGGGCATGTTTGCTGGTTTTTATTCCAATGAAGAACACATTTTGCTTAACATATAATGTTCTTGAAAGCACATAGATGTATATTTTCTCGCCGTTGTAGGACACTAGATATCAATTGCAAGATGTGACATTAGATAGATGTTGTGACAACGATGAGCTGTGATCGTCCCTACCAAACTCTGGCCAGCAAAGCGAGATGATTACTATTTCAATGATGTTCAAGGACGAAAAAGCTCAAAATATCAACCATGTAGAGTTGCCTGAAATTGAAACTCTAGGCACAATCTTCTAGGTAGTAAAGAAAAAGCAATAAATAAAAAGGGGGAAAAAAGGGAAAAAGAGAAAAGAATAATAAAAAGCACTCATATGGTTGAAACCTGGTAATAGGCTTGTTCGGATAAGAGTGTGGGAATTTTGGGGCACTCCGCTGAAGCGATAAGGTAGAGATACATCATCCAATTCAAGAAACCTTAGCTTAATGAGTGATGGTAATATTTTCAAATCGTGACTATGCCGAGTAACTTGGGGCAATATTGTTTGCTCCATCGTTGCCCTCAAGACAAAGGACTGTGACGAATTGATTTCCTCAAATAATGATAAAAGCGAAAAAAGAAAAGAAAGAAAGAAAAAGAAAAAGAAAAAGAAAAGAAGAAAAAGAGAAAAAAAAAGAAAAAGAAAAGAAGGAGAAAGGAAGAGAAAAGAAAATAGAGAAAAATAAACGATATCATAGGTAAAATTAAATCTTGCACCACCTAGAACTCTATTCCTAGAGTAATATTTATGCGCTCGAGTGGTCATACAAGCCCACCCTTTTTGGGGGCAGAGTAGATAATGATAATTGAGAAAGAGTAGTATTCTGCAGCAACGCGGTAATCATGAGGATGAGCCGAGTCACTAGGGAAGACTTCACATCCTTGAATTACTGAGTGGTTGAATCTAAGCCGCTCTTGCACTTGATATCCAGAGCTCCTATGCTGTGTTTTCAAGATCCTGTATGTTAATCTAAATGATACCCTACAGTGGAATGCCAATCAACAAGTTGACAAGCTAAAGCAACAAAGATTTCTATGTATTACTTTAGAGACAAGATCCAGAACACAAGGTTGCAGATATTATTGGAGCACCTAACCAGAAACGACCCCACAATGCATAGAATGAAGATGATGACAGGAGCATAGGTGTCAGACAGCTCAAGAACAAGAAGCGGGTTTCAGCTATGATGCCTTGGTTGGTTCAAGAAAGTGAAGGACGAACCAGGACGAGAATGAGATTATAAAATACGGGGGACGGTAAGAGGTAAACATCGAGTCTCCAAAGAATTAAAGCACAGAGATCGACGAATGGTTCCTGTCAAGAGGCAAAAAGAAGATTGAGGTTAAGTTCAGAATATAGAAGCATTTTGCTCATCCCGATGACGAAACTAACAAGTACTCAGAAAGTTGGGTCAAAAGAGTTGGAAGGTAGCCGAGTTCATGATCGAGTGGGGCAATGCAGAGTAGAAAGAATGGTAAGAATGTCTATACATGCATGATATAAAGTTTGTTGGTGAAGCAGGCAGAGACCCCGAAGAAGAAAGGCAAGTGCTCGTGCAAAAGAACGAGGGCGGGTACTCATTTAACAAAATTTGACAGAAATGAAGATCAAAATTGAGCATACTGCAAAAAGAAAGGAAACAGAGAAATTTGAAGAATGACTTTTTAGGGCATAGGATTCTAAACATGTCTAAAAATAAAAAGAAAAAGAAAGAAAAGAGAGAGAGAAGATTATATTGCGAAAGGGTTAAAAGACATGAATCAAATAAATAACTGATCAAAGGACATACTGCAACAGGAGAGAAGGAAATAAATTCGAGAAATAACCTTCTAGGGCATAAGACTTTAGAACAGAAAGATGATGATAAAAAGGAAAGAAAGAAAAAAAAGAAGAAAAAAGAGAAAAGAAAAAAGGAAAAAAAGAGAAAAAAGAGAAGAAAAATAAGAAAAAAGAAGAAAAAGAAATAAGAAAAAGAGAAGAAGAAGAAGAAGAAGAAGAAAGCACGACATTGCATGCATCATATAGATAGAGGCATGCCAATTTTTGTTTGTTCTTAGACAGGCATTTGAAGAATTGTCAAAGAATTTACCAAAGAAAAGAAAGATCGGCAGCCATAGAGGCGTGAGGCCCAGATGTTAAATCCTTCGGGTCATCGATAAGTTCTTCGGCCACGATGTTAAGTCTTTCAGGCCACCAGTAAGTCTTTCGAGCATGGTGATAAGTCCTTCGAGCCATCAGTAAGTCTTCGAGCATGATGCGACAACATTAGTAGCGTGAGTCTAGAAAGATCGACAGCCATAGCGGCATGAGGCCCAGACGTTAAATTCTTCGGGTCATTAGTAAGTCCTTCGGGCATGATGTTAATTCCTTCGGGCCACCAGTAAGTCTTTCGAGGATGGTGATAAGTCCTTTGGGCCATCAGTAAGTCCTTCGGGCATGATACGGCAGCATTAGTAGCGTGAGTCCAGAAAGATCGACAGCCACCTTAAAATTCAAGCTTCTTGATTTAACCTTGATCAAATTTAGCTTGGAGAAGGTATAATGCTTGATTCCAACTTTTTATAGATTGTTTGAACCTTGAGATTATGATGTCTTTGTTGTATAATTGAGTTGAATGATTTCTATGTATGTTAGGGTCATGCTAGTTTCAATTTGAACTTGAAATTTGTAAATACTAGTAGCAAATTGATTAAGGAAATATATATGGTTGCTGGAAATTTGAGAAATGTGTACATGGTTGAAAACAGTCTTAATTAGGGACTATTTTGGATAGTGAAAATGTTTAGACATGTCAATTGGATATAGAACCCTGTTTTGATAATGTATCTAGATGAAATGAATATTGAATTCAATATATAACTTGCTGGAAATGTGAAAGCACCTAATTGGACTAGTTAAATTAGGCAATGGACTGCTCAATTGGTAAATTTGATGTGCAATATTGATCAAATAGATCAAATTGGGTTCAACATGATAATGCTCTGTTTTAAGCACATGGCTAGGTGAATTAGATTGAACTAGACATGTAAGAACATTAAAATGAATTGAATTACCATGTTAGAACCTTGCTTAGGCGAGTTAAGAAGTTAGAAACTCAACCTAGTGTAATCTGCCAAGAATGCTCTGTTTTGGGCAGTAACTTTGAAAAATCACTATAAATTTTATAAAATGAATTTAAAGCTAAAATTTTTATGGACAATACCTTGATATGTCTAAATTCATTAGGAGAAAACGGAACTGAATTCTGGGTTGAAGAATGAAATGTAGAGAAGAAACACTAGGGATAGTGCAAACTGTCCAGTGTAGCAAATTACCCCGTCTTTAAGTTAAAAACTGTATTAATTGGAAAAGAAATAAAATGAAAGCCTTATATGGTTATAAATACAATTACGTTAACTTTCCAGCGGTGTAAACCAATTGAAATTCCGACGTATGGAATTAAAGTTATGCATGATTAGGTAACTAGAGTGCAAGCTGCCTGGCTGCAGCAATATAGGTAATTGCACAGTGTTTTGTGGCAATTTGCAAACTGTTTTGTAAACAGTTTTAGGACATTGATTCTCCTTGTTTTACATGAACTAGAGTATAGATAAGTGCAGTGAAGAATGTACATGAACATGCTGCCAGTTTTGTTTATGTTATGTGCTTGTAACATTGCTTTGATTGAATGATCACATGATCTTGTTTTGACATGTTTGTACTTGTAATGTGATAGAACCATGAGTAAAATTGGTGGTAGAGGATAGAGTGGATCATCCTAAAGCCAAGAACAAAGGAGTGTGAATCCAAGACTAGCTAAGATTGGAGTATTGTGAGTGTAGTTATCTCTAGGGTTAGGACTAGGTCCTAACCAATGCATACTTGTTACACTCTTGAAAATGTTAAATGAACCTAATTATGGACTTGACTTAATAAGGGAAGAATGAGTAGTAATGCATGAAGTTCTATCACATCCTGAATACGTGTTTTATTTTAATGATAAGCATGTTTAAATGGTACATTGGTGCTTGTATGTGAGATGATGCATGTGATCAAATGCTAAAGAACTTGCTTGACATATCATTTCATCTTGATGAAATGAAACATGAAAACTACATGATATGTGAGCTATGGCGCAATGGACTAAGGGCCTAATATGAAATGAACTTGCTTGACATGATCTTGATCTTGAAACACTTGAATAAATGGTAAATCGAACAACCTTGGTAGCTAGTTGGACTAGGTAGAAGGGCATGCCTTAAAGTCTAGAGCTCATTGTGTCAGGGTGGACTACGGTCCAGGGCTAAGGCCCCTATTTGGCGATAGGTGAAGGGTACGCATGTGGTATTTGGCGACAATAGGAGGGTTGACCAACACTACGGTGCATCTTGTGGCGACAGTTGGTTGGAGACTCGATTACCTATACAAACTAAGTACCAAGGGGGTTGTTTAATTCATAACAAATGTAATAACAATCCTAAAACACATGTGACTTGTCTTGAAAGCTATGAATAGTATGTTACTTGACATGAAAGCCATGAATTGTATGTTACTTTTCATGTAAGCATGACTTTCTTGATTACTTGTTTTGTAAGCATGGTGTACTTGATTTCACGATATGAAAACATGAAGTATGAATTTTTGTTTCTTGTTCCTTGTTCCTTGATAGCCGAATGTATGATATCCTTAGCTAGGATTATCTTAATGGTTGAAATCCTTAGCTAGGATTATCTTAATGCTTGAAATCCTTAGCTAGGATTATACTTGATTAAATGACACAAAACTTGGCATAACAACTGGTTAGAACTAGTTACTACCTCACTAAGTACATTCTTGTACTTATCACTCTCGTTTTCATTCTTCCCAACTACAGGATAAAGGATACGAGTGTTGCTTGATCTGGAAGTCTGTTACCTTGAGCTAGAAGCAAGTCACACAAGCATTGCCTAAGTATGGCTTCATAGTTGTTTTCTATATCTCTTAGAATGGTGGCACTAGAATGTATATAGTTAGATTGATCATGCATTTTAGTACTTGTATATATTGATCTTGATGGGCCTATTATGTTATGAACCTATGGTCAAATATGTAATGAACTTAAAGTACTTGTAATGGAATGTTGTTTGCTGCGCATATGATGAAATTGTATTGGAATGATTAAGTGTTGATCTAGTCTACCTTGATAACATTCGAATGCTTTGTTATTGTACATGACTTGCTTGAATTAAAAGTATGATGGTCAAACCATGCTTGCTTGTATTCCAATCGAATGCCTTGCTTAATGTACATGTCTTGCTTGAAATGAATGTTGTGTGTTTGATTGGTAAAGGTTGAGTAGTCTAGTGTGTGTATAGATGATTGTCGAATGGTTAGGCATGGAATAAGACTTGAAGGAACTAGTTACATATAAATTGAATGATCAAGAACCATGTAAGCAATGTGAATATGAGATGTTTAAATGTATACAAACTAAGGAACATTGAATTGAAATGGAAGCATGTTACACTTAGGGCCATTCGAATGATAGGGTTTAAATGAAGTTAATTGAAATGTAAGTAGTAACCTATAACGTAAGCATGAAGGAAAAAAATTAATGGCCTTGCTTGAATGCCTTTGATGACTTGAAGTCTAAATGTGAGGTTACTTGTTTGCTAAGTAAGTATGAGTGGTTGCTTGTTAGTTAACTAACTCATTTAATAAGAATGAGTTATCAATGCTTGCCTTGTTTGTTCTTTCATTGCTTGTCTTGTCCTTGTTCTTATCCTTGCTTGCCTAAGTAACGCTCCCGAGCCAGTTTGCTGCTAGCCCGGGGTAGGGGTGTTACATTTAATTTGTAATCAGGGCTTTAGGTTTAGTCGATTATAGGACTGAACCGGGTTGCTTGTATCCTTGCTTAAACTAAACTCTTCTTGTTCCACCTAAACTAGAAATGTCTGAAGAAGACTTGGCCAGGAAAATAAAAGTCATGAAGGCTCCTCAAATGAAGGAGATAGTGTGATGATGGAACATAATCCTCCACAACAACACGCTCAACCCTGAGCCCAAGCTGCTACTAAACAAGAAGCTCCTTCTATAAATCCTGTGCATCAAGAATGTCTCCTGAGCATGAAGGAGATGTTCATTCATCTTGTAACTGCTTTGAAACAAGACCATCCTATTGCTCCTCCTGTTGTTGTGCCAAACAGAGCTCCGATTGACAAGCTGACTCAACACTGGGCTTATACTTTCACTGGCACCGATGAAGCCAATCCCGAAGTAGCTAAGTATTGGTTAGAGGCCACTACTGGAATCTTGACCAAGCAACTACCTTGTTTCGATGAGCTCAAGCTCGAATATTCCATAGCCTTGTTGGCATATGAAGCTTTAAGCTGGTGGGAAACCACTACCCTGACTGCTCCTGCTGAAGCTATAACTTGGAAAATTTTCCTTGAGGAATTCAAGAAGAAATACATCAGTGAACAGTACTTGGCCGAGTGAAAGAAACGTTTCTTGTACCTCAAGCAAGGTGGTTGACCTATTGAACAGTACGTGAGTGATTTCTGCAAGTATTGCAAGTATGGGTCGAAATACATGAAGACTGATGCTAATAAATATTGGATGTTCACCGATGGACTGAATGATGAACTAAGTCCTATATTCATGGCCCTGGGTATCACTAACTTCCAGAATTTTATTGCAACCGAGGTAAATATGAAAGCCTCCGAGAAACGTAAAAGTGGTAACTTTTGAAAAGATAAACAACCTGAAAATGATGACAAGCCTCACTGGCAGTCAAAGAAATGTAAACACTCCAAAGTACACTCTTCGAATTACACTCCTATTTAGAAGAGTAACTACATACCGAGACCTCAATCGGTAACTAAGCCTTCATCCCTGATCATCTCTGTTTGATAGTACAGGGAATTCTGGTAAAGCTACTCAATATCATACATAGAAGTTCTATCAGAAGCCCCACACCGAGCAATGCAGAACTCAACAGAATTTGTGTTTCTTATGTGGAGCCTACGATCATTATATACAAGATTATCCTCAGAATACTAACAAGGTTCCAACTCGAACTCCTACAAATACTAGTTCAGTTTAATCTAATCGAAACAAGGGCCCGAGACAAGTTCAGTCCAAGAATCAAATAAAAGGTAGAGGCCAATATTCGGCACCTACACACCAAGAATCCCGAGCCCGTGCTTGAATCTACCACATTCATGGTAAAGAGGAAGAATGAGCACTTGATGTTATTGTAGGTACTGTTGAATTAAATTCAAGTCCTACATATGCTTTGATTGATTCGGGATCTACCCACTCTTTAATATGTTCTTCTCTTATTGCTAACTTAAACTTTAAACCAGAACTTATTAAAACTACCCTTGTAGTTTCGAACCCTAAATGAGGAAATATGTCCTATAAGCATTAGAAATGTCCTTTTTCTTATGGACCTTTATGTCTTGCCTTCTTGTGAATTCGATCTAGTGTTAGGACTAGATTGGCTAAGCAAACATGAAGCCTGGATAGAAAACTAACCTTAATCTTTGCTGCCATGACTATGCAAGATGAACTTGAATTCGGCTTACCTAGTATGCCAATTGTATCTGAATTCATTGATGTTTTTTCTGAGGAACTCCCTAGTCTCCCTCAAACTAGAGAAGTAGAGTTCGAGATTGAAGTTTAACCTGAAACAACTTCGGTGTCCATCACACCCTATCGAATGACACTTGTTGAATTGAAAGAACTCAAGAATCAACTCCAAGATAAAGGCTTTATTCGGCCTAGTTCATCTCCCTGGGGTGCTCTAGTGTTGTTCATCAAAAAGAAAGAAGGGACTATAAGACTCTATATTAACTACAAACAATTGAGCAAGCTTACTATCAAGAATCGGTATCCTCTCCCAAGGATAGAAGATCTTTTTGATCAACTCAAGGATGCTTCGGTATTCTCAAAGATCGATCTTCGATCGGGATACTATCAAATGAGGGTAAAAGAAGAAGATGTACCCAAGACAACCTCGATATGGTCACTTTGAATTTCTTGTAATGCCATTCGAGTTAACGAATGCTCTGGCTGCCTTATGAACCTTGTATTCAAGTCCTATCTTGACAAGTTTGTGGTCGTCTTCATCGATGACATCATGGTGTATTCTCGGAAAAAGGAAGAACATTCTGAACACCTTCGAATTGTGGCTATCGAAAGTCTTGTTCCTTGTCCATGTCATCTCGCTAGAAGGAATTAAAGAAGAGCCGAGAAAAATTTGATCCATCATGGATTGGAGACCTCCGAGGAATATTGCTGAGGTTAGAAGCTTTCTCGGCTTAGCTAGGTATTATCGGTGTTTTGTCAAGGGATTTTCATACATTGCCACAAGCTTGACTAAACAAACCCGTAAAGACACGCTCTTTGTTTGGTCGGAGAATAAAAAATGAAGCTTCAATCAACTTAAACAAGCTCTGACTCATGCACTGGTTCTTATCCAACCATAATCGGGTAAAGAATTCACTGTCTATAGTGATGCATCTCATTTAGGACTAGGATGTTGCAATATCCTCAAATTTAGAACATAAGAAGTTACTACAATACCTTCATTTAAATATCTAATTGATTGAAAGAAAGGTCTTAAACCTAGTTATAAGGACTAGAATGCTATAATTAAAAAGTGGTAACCTAATGTATAAGTGACCAAACTGAAACAATTGTTAAATTGAACGAATGCATGCAAAATTTTCACATTCATATAATACCCCTACACATGTCATTGATTAAAGGATAATCAATGGTAAATTAGTCAAATGGAATAGATAATGGACGATCCATTATCATCTTCTTATCCACTCTTGCCGTGCAAGAGAGCTAGGAAGAGAGAAAGAAAAATTGTGAGAAAAACTCCATAGCCATACATTCAATCTTAGAATTGGAGTTGCTAACATCCATATAATCTTGATAGGAAGGTAAAATCTCTTCCTTGATGTGTTATAGATACAAATGATACATTTAGATTTAGGGTTCTTGCTTGAATTGCATGAAATTGATGAATAGATAGTGAATGGATGTTATGAACTAGTTAAGAAGTTCAATTGATTGATTAAACCATGAAATTGACATGCCAATCAAATGAATAGGATAATTTGATGTTGTCAATAGCTAAATTGCTAATGAGATATATGTGTAGTTGCTGGAAATTTGAGAAATATGAACATGATTGAAAACAGTCTTGATTAGGGACTATTTTGATTGAGAAATTGTATAAAGATGTTAAATGAACATAGAACCCTGTTTTGATCATGTTTCTAGGTAAAAATAAGGTTGAATTGAATACATATGTTGCTGGAAATGTGACTACACCTAATTGAACTAGTTAAATTAGGTAATGGACTGCCTAGTTGATGAAATGAATGTGCAAATGTGATCAAATAGATCAAACTAGGTTCAACATGATTATGCCCTGTTTTAAGAACATTTCTAGATGAATTATGATGACCTAGACTTGTATGAACATGAACATGAATGGAATTGCCATGTTAGGACCTTGCTAAAATGAGTTAAGGAGCTAGGAATTCAACCTAGTGTAATCTGCCCAGAATGCTATGTTCTGGCAGTAACTCTGAAAAATCACTAAAACTTGTGTATAATGAAATTAAGGCTGAAATTTTTATGGACAACACCTTGGTATGTCTAAATTAATTAGGAGAAAATAGAACTAAACTCTAGGTTGTGTACTGAAATGTAGAGGAGAAATACTAGAGACAGTACAAACTGCCCAGTAAAGCGAAATGCCCTGTCTTTCAGTTAAGAAATGTTTTAATTGGAAAAGAACTAAAATGCAAAACTTACATGGTCATAAATACAATTTTGCTAGCTTTCCAACGGTGTAAACTAATTGAAATCCGACATACGGAATGAAAGATATGCATGATTTAGTGACTAGAGTACAAGCTGCCTGGCAGTAGTTAAATAGGCAAATGCACATTGTTTTGTGGCATTTTGCAAACTATCTTGTAAATAGTTTTAGGCCTTGAAATATGCCTTGTTTTACATGAACTATAATGTAGAAAAGTGTGGTTAAGTGTAATGGAAAATGCACATGGGCATGTTGCCCAATATGTGAATGTTATATGCTTATGTATGGAGTCACATAATGACTCAATTGATTGCTAGATTGTATCTGATACCTTATGTATTGTATGAATGTTAGATCAAGTGGAAGTTTATGGTAAAGGGGCTCACTTAAATCAGCAAGCTAGTAGAGGAAAAGGGGTTACCATCCGGGATCAACAATAGCTCGGAAAATTCCTGCGACTGTAGTTTAAACTTTGGAGACGGCGGTAACCTATCCAAGTGTAAATTGCTTAATGAGCTTGCTATGAAGCAATAGCAAGGTAAGTACTTCTTGAGTGGTTACTTAATTGTGAAGTATGCTTGAATTTTCATTGATTTAATTGTTATGCTTATTGCCTAATTGAATTAGATTGAAATCAAGCATGTTGATATAGATAGAAGTACACAATTCATTGTTGAATGACATACTGATTGATACTCCTACATTAACCATGGAAACATTGATATTGGACTGGATTGAGCCCTATCTGATTAAAAATTAATATTGGCACAAATTGTGCATATTGAATTGAACACTTGCTTCTAGTTGATTGAAAGGAATAACTATTGAAAGCATTAGACTCGAGTCGGTCTTAGACATAGTTGGAATGCAATAGAGTCTATAGAGCTCATTGTCGGGGTGGACTACGGTCTGGGACATTAGTCTCTAATTGGTGACAGTAGGAGGGAAGTATTGTTATTGGTCATTGGCGACAGTAGGAGGGATTGACTAGGTACTTGGTACCATATTGATTATTGTATTGGTGACAGTTTGGTAGGAGACTCGGGTATCTAGACTGACTATTCGATTCTCAAGGCTATACTTAAAATGAATTAATAACTCATGCACATTGACCTAATGTTACATTGAGTTGTATTGATTGAATATAAAGCTAAAAATTGAATATCATGAACTATGGAATTTAAAACCTTGATTGAACATTGTGTATATGAGTTGTTTGATTGTGTAGAAACTTCAAATGTTATGAACTATTGCCATTGAAACATTGATTGATCTTTGTTACTTGAGATTGCTTTAGATGAGTTGTTAATTGAATTGGATGTTTTGAGTAAGCCTAAACTTCAAGCTTTGTATTGATATTGGATTGAAAGCTAGATAAGCATCTAGTAGAGAAGCCTTATTCAAATGGTCCCCTATTGATGGGGAAACCATATCATCCATTTGATGATTCGTAGATGAGACTAATTGTATTGTTTCCTTGAAACTTAAACTCACTCACTAAGCATTGCTCTAGTATCATTTCTACGATACAGGTTGATTTTGGATACTCTTGAAGTCTAAGCTCACACAAGACACTTATTGCTCAAAAGAGTATGTTTCCATTTTGTTTAGTACTCTTAGAATGGTGGCACCTTAGGCATGTATATACTTATGGTCACTTTGCTATGATTTGTATAAGTTAACTTTATCTAAGATCTATAAGAAGTTGGGTATGTATATATAGGCATGTATGCACTATAATGAACTCGTATGCTAGATAGTTTAATGTTTGATTTACATGGATGAATTATGCATGAAATGGTTGAATGGATTCCTTGAAAATTGGTTAGTTGATATTAGTTGAAAGTAGTAAACTACATGTTAGACTTGAACCACATAGATCACCTAAGTAACTAGTCATATTGTGAAGATAATATTAGAAGCATGATTGATTGATCATGGTAACTTAAACCAATGATGTGATCACCTATTGGCATGCTTAATAGCTTAATAGGAAGCTTGAAATTTCTTTTCCTTGTTACTCTGATAGTCGAATGTTTGCTTGATGGACAAGTAAGTCCTAATTGGTGTTGAACATGATATCTAATTATCTAATGGGTCCTAATATATATATAGTAAATATTTCATATAATATATTCTAATTAACATCATCTATTCGAATGGTAACTTGATGAGAAAGAAAGACCTTAAATGAAATGTATTCACTAACCACAATTGATTAAATTGCTCATTGTAACTGAAGTAACTTACCTAATCCTACTAGGGTGGTTAGAGTATATTACAAAATGGTATCAGAGCTTATGGTTGCATGATTCTAGGGTCTATTGCATGAATAGGTTATTGTCATTGGTCATTTAGATGCCACCTAGGAGTTACTTGAATATTAATTGGATTGTGACTTGAGCTTGACTTCTCTTTTCCTTTATATATAGAATGTCTAAAACAAGATTGGGCAAGGACAATGAAAGCCTGACTGGCTCCTCCAATGAGGGAGGAAGCGTAAGGATGAACCAGGATCCCCTAAAGCCTGCTGAACCCCAATAAGTTCAGCAGAAAGTTCCCGTGATTCATCCTATTCAACGAGAATGCTTCTCCAGTCTGAAGGAGATGTCTGATCAAATGATTGTCTCAATGAGACAAAGTACATCTGAATCTCTGGTAGCAAAACCGGTAAGAGCTCCTATTGATAGGTTAGCTTAACACCGAGCTTACACTTTCACTAGAACAAGTGAAGATAAGCCAGAAGAAGCTGAATACTGGTTGGAGAATACAACAAGAATATTGTCTAAGCAACTGCAATGCTCAGATGAACACAAGATAGAGTGTGTAGTAGCTTTATTGGCTAAGGAGGCATTGAATTTGTGGGAAACTACTACTTTGGCAGCAACTGAAGAAGCTGTCACTTGGGAATTCTTCCTTAATGAATTCAAAAAAAAGTATAAGTGATCAGTATCTTGTTGATCGCAAAAAGAAGTTCTTGTATCTGAAGCAAGGAGGAAAACCTATCGAATAGTATATCAGTGAATTCTATAAATATTGGAAATACGGCTCAGAGTTCATAAAGAAAGAACAGGACAAGTGTAGAATGTTCAACGATAGACTTAATGATGAGTTAGGCGCCATGTTCACTACCTTGAGGATTACTGACTTTCAAGAACTGGTCAATAGAGTTATAGCTACTGAAGCGAAGATGAAGACTTTGGCAAAGCGATCAGAGAATTAGTCCCAAGATAACAAAAGATCGGGGGATGATCACAAGCCTCACTGGCACAACAAGAAAAAAAACATCATGGAGGAAATTCTTCCAATCAGGGAAACTTCTCAAAAGGTAGCTATATACCTAATCCACAAGCTATGTCCAGATCTTCAACACCTTTGGTGTCATTGGATAGTGTTGGGAATACCGGCAGGTAGAATCAAATCCCTACTTGTAAGACTTGTCAAAAGAACCATACCCGAGTTTGTAGAAAGCTCATCAATGGTAGCTACTTTTGCGGAGATAACACATTATGTCAAAGTTTGTCCATAAAATCCGAACAAGTTGCCTTCCCACTCTTCTCATAAATCGAACCAAGCTCCTTCACCCAGGGGAAAGGGTTCGAAGCAAGATAACTTAGGAAACTACGGGAAGAGCCAAGGCTGAGGGTCTAATGCTACATATCAAGAGTCTCGAGCACCTTCTCGAGTTTATCATATTCGGGGGTGTGAGGATGAAGAATCGGTCGATGTAATTACAGGTACAATCTACCTCGATACATATCCTGTTTATGCTTTATTTGATACGGGATCGACTCATTCTTTCATAAGATCTCCTTTAATTGAAAAGCTTAAATTGAAGCCTGAATATGTCAATTGTAGCTTACTTGCTACCAATACTTTAGGAGATAATGTAATAGTAAACCAAATATGTAAGGATTACCCTTTGTTTATTCAGGGCATCCCATTCCTGGCCAACTTGTTATTGTTGCCTTTTGTTGAATTCGATCTCATTCTGGATTAGGTTGCCTTTTGTCTATTGCTCCATATCGAATGGCCCCTATTGAACTCAAGGAGCTTAAACAACAATTGTAAGAGCTTCAAGACAACAACTTCATCCGACCAAGCTCTTTACCCTGGGGAGCACCTATTTTGTTTGTTAAGAAGAAAGACGAGTTGATGAGGCTCTCTATTGACTATCGTCAGTAAAACTAGCTCACTATCAAAAACAAGTATCCATTGTAAAGGATTGAGGAATTGTTCAATAAATTCAAGGATGCCAAAGTCTTCTCCAAGATTGACTTACGATCGGGATACTATCAGATGAGAGTACAAGACTCGGATGTACCCAAAACGGCTTTTATGACTCGATATGGTCATTACGAGTTCCTAGTTATGCCTTTCGGGCTAACCAATGCTCCAGTGGCTTTCATGGACTTAATGAATCGAGTGTTCAAACCCTATTTGGACAAATTCGTGGTTGTCTTTACTGATGACATCCTTGTCTACTCAAAGGACAAAGAAGAACATGCTAATCACCTTCGAATTATACTCCAAACATTGAGAGAGAATCGACTATATGCCAAATTGAGCAAATGCGAGTTCTGGCTCTCGGAGGTGTCCTTCTTGGGCCATGTTATCTCGGCCGAAAGGATAAAGGTTGATCCTAAGAAGATTCAAACTATCATTGAATGGAGACCTCCAAGGAATGTTAGTGAGGAAAAGAGTTTTCTCGATTTAGCTAGGTATTATCGAAGATTCGTGAAGGGATTCTTGATTCTTGCTACTCCGCTGACTCAACTTCTTCGAAAGAATACTCCATTTAAATGGTCCGAGTACCATCAAAGGAGCTTTGATCAATTGAAGTAAGTCCTAACTCAAGCTCCTATTCTAATCCAATCTGAACAGGGAAAATACTTTACGGTCTTCAGTGATGCTTCCCATCTCGGTTTAGGGTGTGTATTGATGAAAGATGACAAGGTCATTTCCTATGTTTCTCAACAATTCAAGCCACATGAGTTGAACTATCCAACACACGACTTGGAGCTAGCTGCGTCGTGTTTGCTTTAAAGATTTGGAGACATTATTTATACGGAGAGAAATGTCGATTATTTACGGATCATCAGAGCTTAAAATACATTCTAACCCAAAAGTAATTAAATATTCAACAACAAAGATGTGTGGAACTACTAAAAGACTATGATCTGATCATTGATTACCACCCGGGCAAGGCAAATGTTGTGGCTGATGCGCTCAGTCACAAACATTCAATTGGTATGGATGATATGAAATCCACTAATCGAAATCCTTTAATTGTAGCTCCAACTACCTTCAATGCCCATTTTACGTTCCTAAAGAACCAGAGATATATGGATGAACTTCAAGTTCAATCTGACTTGAATTATATGATCAAAGAGCTTTAACAAAATGATCTTGAAGTTCAGAAGATATTGAAAGAGATTGATTCCAAACCAAGCTCTGAATTCTCACTTTGATCGAATGGTGTTGTCTACTTCAAGAATTAGGTTTGTGTACCCAATGATCCAATCATTAAGAGAGAAATGCTTCAAGAAGCACATAGTAGTCCTTTTTCAATACATCCGGGAGTGATCAAGAAGTATAAGGACTTAAAGGAAGCCTATTGGTGGCCGGGATTGAAGGCCGATATTTTTGACTTTGTATCGAACTGCCTCACTTGCCATAAGGTGTAAGCCGAACACCAACTACCTACCGGACTCCTTCAACCCATCGAATTGCCTTAATGGAAGTGGGAGTGTATAATAATGGACTTCGTATCAGGATTGCCTCTATCACTGAGGAAAAATGATTCTATTTGGGTGATCGTTGATAGATTCACCAAATCAGCTCACTTTTTAACTATTCGAATGAAAATGAGCCTCCAACAACTATCTGAATTATACTTAAAAGTAGTCAAACTTCACAGTGTTCATAGATCTATCATATTTGATCGGGACTCTTGTTTTACCTCTCGATTCTGGAGGGCACTTCAAGAGGCTATGGGAACTAAGCTGAACCTTAGCACTGCATTCCATCCACAAACTAATGGGCAATCTGAAAGGGTAATTCAAGTGCTTGAAGACATGCTTCGAGCTTGCATTATTGACTTCGGTAAAGATTGGGAGAAATCTCTATCATTAGTTGAGTTTGCCTACAACAATAACAATCAAGCTTTTATCAAAATGGCTCCATTTGAAGTTTTTTATGGTAGAAGATGTAGAACTCCCCTATGCTGGTCATAATGAGGTGAGAATGGGGTGAGAACAAGGTCTTAGGACTTGAGTTGCTTTGTGAAACTGAAAATCAAGTTCGGGTGATCCATAATAGATTGAAAGAGGCCTTTGATAGGAAAAAGGCTTATGCCGATCTCAAGAGAAGAGACATTGAATATCGAGTGGGAGACTACGTATTCTTGAAGGCATCTTATTGGAGGAAAATCCTCTGATTCGGGAAGAAGGGTAAACTAAGCCCTCGATTCATCGGACCTTTTTAAGTCTTAGAGAAGATTGGTCCAGTTGCATACAAGCTAACACTTCCTACTGAATTCAATAGAACCCGCAACATCTTTCATGTATCGATGTTTAGGAAATATCGATCAGACCCTTCACATGTTCGAGAGCCTAATGAATTGGAACTTAATCCTAATCTATCGTATGATGAAGAGCCAGTTCAAATACTTGATAAATAAGTCAAGAGGCTTCGCAATAAGGTTGTACCATTGGTGAAGGTTCTATGGAAGAATCACAATGTAAAAGAAGCAACTTGGGAACCCAAAGTAATGATGAGAAAATAGTACCCTCATCTATTCCCCTCAGGTAAATTCGAGGAAGAATTTCATTAAGGGGGAGGGAATTGTAATATCCTCAGATTTAGTACATAAAAGTTACTACAATACCTTCATTTAAATCTCTAATTGATTGAAAGAAAGGTGTTAAATCTAGTTATAAGGACTAGAATTCTATAATTGAATAGTGGTAACCTAATATATAAGTGACCAAACCGAAACAATTGTTAAATTGAAGGAATGCATGCAAAATTTCCACATTCCTAAAATACCCCTACACATGTCATTAATTAAAGGATAATCAAGGGTAAATTAGTCAAATAAAGGATATAATGGATGATCCATTATCATCTTCTTCTCCACCCTTGGCTTGTAAGAGAGCTAGGAAGAGAGAAAGAATATTTGTGAGAAAAACTCCATAGCCATACATTCAAGCTTGGAATTGGAGTTGCTAACATCCATATAATATTGATAGGAAGGTAAAATCTCTTCCTTGATGTGTTATAGATACAAATGATACATTTAGATTTAGGGTTCTTGCTTGAATTGCATTAAATTGATGAATAGATAGTGAATTGATGTAATGAACTAGTTAAGAAGTTCAATTGATTGATTAAACCATGAAAATCAAATGAATAGGAGAAATTGATGCTGTCAACATCTAAATTGATAATGAGATATATGTGTAGTTGCTGGAAATTTGAGAAATATGAACATGATTGAAAACAGTTTTGACAGAATTGAGGGCTGGAATTTATGAATTTAAAACAGGGGAAACTGAATTTAAATGCTTGTTGGATTGAATTGCTTGAATAATGATCAACTGGACTATTTTAAGATGCTTGTTGAGATGTACGTGAATTAGGGATTATAGTTGAAACCATGAATAATCTAGGGACTGAATTGCATGAATTATGGGCTAGAAACGGAGACTTAAAAATAGGGGAAATTAGTTTAAAATATTGTTAACATGAATTGTATGAGATAATCACAATTCGGACTGTTTTGTAAAACAAATAGAAGGGTGTAATTGCAAACTGTTTTAGTGGATTGTTTTAGCAAAAATTTGGACTGTTGGGGACTATTTTGTATAAAATTGTAAATACAGTTAAAATGGGACAGTTTTGGGCTGTTTAAGAGTAGGGCAAAACTGTTTTAATAGATTGAAAGGATAAAATTATTTTACAATGTTATACAATGGCTAAGTTACCATGAATGAAAATGCTAAATAGAAATGCTTGAATTGTTTGATTGTTGGAAATACAATGCTTGACTCTAGTTTCTTGTGGACTTGGATTCCATGAAATGTATTGTTTGGTTGTTGATTTTGATTCCATTATATTGGATGTATTGTTAGAACAAGGAGTGGATTTGTTGAAGAAGATAGAGTTAGGCAACCTAGTAACAAGCAAAAATGGACTTGGATCAAGGATCAAAACAACCTTAGAGGACTAGTGAGTGTAGCTTTTATATAGGGTTAGGACTTAGGTCCTAACCAAATATGCATGACTACTATTCAATTGATATATTCATGCCATGGAATGAATCTAAACTATACTTGGAAATGAATTAAGGGAAGAATGGCTTAGATGGAAACTTGGTATTAAGATATGCTTGATATATGATTTGGTAATGCAAATGGATCATACAAACAAATGGATTGATCTTCTATGGTTTCTTGTATTGACCTATTCGAATGAATCAAGAATGCTTAGACATGATCTTGCTTGATGCTAATGATGACATGAAATGCAAACTTGTTCGTATTACAATGAATGCATGATAAATTGAGCTAAGGCTCGAATGGCCTAAGGGCTATCCTGACCTTGATAGATAAACACTTGAAAGGGATTCTTTGAATAAGCTACTAACTTGCCTTGATCTTGTTATGTGTACTTGACTTGACTTGAAATCTTGAAGCTTAATTAATTGACAAGTAAATCAAACAAAGCCTTGGTTTCTAGTTGGTCCTAGGTAGGATGGCATGCCATAGAGTCTAGAGCTCATTATGATTGGGTGGATTACGGTCCTGGGCCAAGGCCCTTTTTTGACGACAGTGGGAGGGATGTGTGTTATGGTCACTGGCGGCAGTAGAAGGGATATGACAAATGTAACACCCTAAACTTGGCCTAAGAAAGTTACCCCAATCTAAACTATAGACTGATTGAATATACGAGCTAATAAAATTAAAGAAGAAAGAACATTAGCCATCCTTAAGATCAAATAAGTGATATTAGAACCAAATTGAATTGAAATTAAAACTAGAAGGCTTAAATGGAAGGATGGAATTGTGAACATGCAAAGCTATGAAGATTGCATGCAAATGGAATTAAAACTTAAGGCCTTGACACATATGAAGATTGGATGCAAATGGAATTAAAACTTAAGGCCTTGACACATATGAAGATTGGATGCAAATGGAATTAAATCTTCCCAGAATTGTATATACATGTATGAAATTGGACTGTTTTGAATGAATGTTTGTACACATATGTAATGTTGCCCTGGATTGTATGTACATGTATGAAATTGGACTATTTTGAATGAATGTTTGTACACATATGTAATGTTACCCTAGATTGTATGTACATGTTTACATAGACTGTTTTGACATGTCTAATTGTATACATGACAATGTGGACTGTTTTGTGTTAATTCATGATTAAATGGGAATGTTTTGACATGTCTAATTGTATACATTACTATGTGGATTGTTGAGTTAATTCATGATTAAATGGGACCATTTTGACATGTCTAATTGTATGCATGACTATGTGGACTTTTTGTGTTAATTCATGATTAAATGGGACCGTTTTTTCATGTCTAATTGTATACACAACTATGTGGACTGTTTTGTGTTAATTCATGATTAAATGGGACTGTTTTGACATGTCTAATTGTATACAGGACTATGTGCACTGTTTTGTGTTAATTCATGATTATTTGGGACTATTTTGACATGTCTAATTGTATACATGACTATTGGACTGTTTTGTGTTAATTCATGTTTAAATGGGACTGTTTTGACATGTCTAATTGTATACATGACTATGTGGACTGTTTTGTGTTAATTCATGATTAAATGGGGCTATTTTGACATGTCTAATTGTACACATGACTATGTGGACTGTTTTGTGTTAATTCGTGATTTAATGGGACTGTTTGATCATCTATACATGTTCATATGAAGTTTTGGAAAGAGTGAATGCACATAAGCATATAATATAGACTGTTTGAGTATGTGTATATAGACATGATAAGGATGGTTTTATGAACATATGAGGAACTGAATTAGTTCTAATGACTTGATATTTGTATGAGGTACCTATCATGTTAAGGATTAGTAGAAGAAAAATGCTAGTAGGGAGTAACGACTAATTGTGGATTCAGTTATCTCGTAACTTCGGGCTAAGAGGTGAGTGTAGCCACTTGAGTCTCGGCTAACGCAGAGTTATCCCGATGTCTAATTTGTTCAAATTATGTATCGATTGTTTATGAATGAGATGCATTACATGTACATTATGAAAAGGCTGAAATAGAGCTAATTGATGATAAGTATACATTCATAGCATGGCATTCATGTTTTAACTTGAATGATATTGCAATTGTTGTGTTTAAAATGCCTTGCTATGCTTGAATGACTGGCTATGGAATGTCTTTGATATTGATAAGAATTGTGTACTTATAATAAGCCTGGATTAACTTATTAACTAATGGTAATAAGATTTACAAGAAAGACTAAATAGTTAACTCTAAGGAATTAAGAAGCAGGAAAGCTTGACTTATGCAACAAGTAATTGAAATAAAGAAATAAGCAAGGCTACTTGTAACCTAAGAAATCCCCGTTAACTTTAAAAGTAAAGTTAATTGTACAACAAGCAAGTTCCCAAATGACAAACTAAGATAAAATACATAAGTTGCCCCGGTAAATGGAAGACCCTGGATATATTGGTTGATGCCTGAAATGCCTAGACTAACGTCCCTCGTTACTAAGATCGAATAATCTATTAGTACATCTAGTACTTTTATTTAAGCAAATGTTTAGGGGATGCCCTCTTGTTATGTTTCGATATTAGCCACTGTTATGTGTTCTAAGCTAAGTATCACCTGAATTCTTGTTATCCATCACCAATAGTGATCCAAGGCAAACCCGTAAAAGATATAAAGATGTTATATTAAGCAAAGAATGCAAGAATGTTATAATCAAGTATTTCATATGTTAACTCCTGGTGAGCCTGGAATTTGGTAGCTCAAGTTGAGCTTTGTAATTAATGGTTAATGGTGTTAATGAAATGACTCTTAATGGAGTGCGGACGAATGGTTCAAGTCCAAGTATTGAATGATACCTTGAAGAATAAATCCTTAAAGAAATGTTAATAAACAAGAAGGTTCATGTATAAACATCTTCTTGAATGACTTGATTCTTTTATAGTTTTATTCATTAATAGTTACTATATGGACATGGCTATCTCACTTAGGCTATGTAAGCCTAATGCACTCCATTTTACGCATTCCAGGATAAACAAGTGTGCTTGTATCTATTATGATCGAGAGTTACGAGTCTTAGCTCAAAGTTCCTGTAGAATTGGAATCTATCTTAAATAGTTACTCCTAGGATGGTGGCACTTTACTTGTCTATTGTATGAAATGTACCTCATGTATTGTATAATCTAATTAATGCTTGATATTATAATAAGGAAATAGTTATATTTGAGCCATTCGCATGGAGGTTTGGAGGTCATATTACGTATGGATAATATTTGATTTATATGTCTTAGTTAAACATGATGTTACCTCCGAATGGGTCCTTGACTAATAAGATATGTTTGTAAATCCTTACATGACTTCTTGGAGTATATTGAGTTAATCCAATTGATATATATATATATATATATATATATATTAAGTAATGTATGAGGTAATTGATGCGAATATGTGGGCTCGGTCTGTTAAAATGAGAATGTTAATGATCAAGTTTGTAATTGCCTAATAAGATGTATCCTTTGAAATGTCCTTGATTACTAGTAATCCTTGAAGGTTTTACAAAGGAATGTATAAATATACTCATGCCATAAATTTTGAGTGAATCTATTACAACTATTGATGTTGGCCATTGACCAATTCCGTTAAAGACTTAGGAATTTAGAGTTGATTAAACATGTGAATAATTTGGTTAAGTGGTTTTACGTTTGGATGATCGATTAAGCTTGGTAGAACCTATCTTATGATAAAAGAAAGTTAAGGGAGTTAAGGAAACCATTCTGTTATGTTATGATTAAGTTAAAAACAAATTTTGAAATTTCTGATTCTGGTTTTTAGTTTTTCCCTGCTGTGACATCTTAAACTCCAGTTTTCTCCTAAGCCAGGTTTTAGACGTTACAGATTCAGGGTCTACCCATTATTTCTTTGCTCATCCGTGATTGCTAAATTGAAATTGAAACCCGAAACTGTTGATAAAGGCCTTGTAGTTTTGAACCCTATAGGGGGAATCACGTCCATTAACTTCCTTTGCAAGGAATGTCCCATAACCATTCGAAATATACCTTTCCCTATTGATCTAAATGTCTTGCTATCTTGTGAATTCGATCTAGTACTGAGACTAGATTGGATAAGGAAACCCCAAGCCTAGGTAGATTGCCAAAATTAGAGACTTTATCTCTGAGGTCTAGGAAAGGAATCCATCCTTCTTATTGATAAGAAACCTACATCCATCATTGTTGCCATGATTAAACGAGATGAATATGATTTTGGATAGCCAACTATCCCTGTTGTATCTGAATTCATTGATGCTTTTCCCGAGGAACTCTCTGGTCTCCCTCCAATCATAGAAGTAAAGTTTGGGATTGTTGTCCAGACAAGAACGAATTCGGTGTCCATTACGCCCTATCGAATGACACCAATTGAGTTGAAAAAACTCCAAAAGCAACTTCAAGAGCTGACAAGGGTTTCATTCATCCTGGCTCATCTCCCTGGGGTGCTCTTGTTTTGTTCGTGAAGAAGAAAAATGGCACGATGAGACTTTGTATTGATTACTGACAATTGAACCAGCTCACTATCAAGAATCGATATCCTTTGCTAAGGATTGAAGATCTCTTTGACCAACTTAAAGATGTTGTAGTGTTTTCAAAGATCGATCTTTGATCCGAATATTACTAAATGAGGGTGAAAGAAGAATACGTACCCAAGATAGCCTTTCGAACTCGATATGGTCACTATGAATTCCACGTAATGCCATTCAGGTTAACCAATGCCCCAGGTGCATTCATGGACCTCATGAATTGAGTATTCAAGCCCTATCTTGATAAATTCGTGGTAGTATTCATAGATGACATCTTGGTCTATTCTCGAAACAATGAAGAACATGCTGAATACCTCCGAATTGTTTTGCAAACTCTCCGAGAATGTCAGCTATTTACAAAGTTTTCCAAGTGTGAATTTTGGTTATCAGAAGTTTTGTTTCTCGGACATATCATCTCGGTAGAAGGGATCAAAGTAGACCCAAAGAAGATTCAATGTATCTTGGATTGGAGAACCACGAGGAATGTAGGTGAGGTCAAATGCTTTCTTGGTTTAGTAGGGTATTATCGACGATTCGTCAAGGGATTTTCAACCTTAGCCACACCATTGACCAAGCTCCTTCGAAAGGATGAACCATTCGAATGGTCCGAGAGACAACATAGAAGTTTCGACCAGCTTAAGCAAGCCTTGACCCATGCCCCGGTGCTCATACAACCAAAATCGAAAAAGGAGTTCACCGTGTACAATGATGCATCATATTCGGGGCTAGGATGTGTCTTGATGCAAGAAGACAATATTGTAGCATATGCATCACGTCAATTGAAGCCCCACGAGTTAAACTAACCTACACACGATCTAGAATTGGTTGCCATCGTGTTTGCTCTCAGTATATGGAGACTCTACTTGTACGGTGAGAAGTGTTACCTATACAACGATCACAAAAGCCTCAAATACCTCTTGACCCAGAAGGATTTGAACTTCAGACAAAGAAGGTGGATGGAATTGTTGAAAGACTATGACATGGTTATTGATTATCATCCTGGAAAAGCCAATGTAGTTGCGGATGTTCTTAGTTGTAAATCGAGCTTAGGTAAGCCATTCGAAAGCCTTGTAGATAGTCATATCCTTGAAAATTCCTCTTGAATCCATGAACCTAATTCTATAACTCTGCTTGTAGCTTCTCATGCAATCAATGCACACTTCTGAGTGTACAAAAAACATGGACTCTTGTCTAAACTCCAAGTTCAATCCAAATTGATCTCTAAAATCAATGATCTTCAACAAACAGACCCTGATCTTCAAGTTATCGTGTTGAAACTAGATTCAGAACCAAATTCTGATTTCTCTATTCATTCGAATGGGTTGCTCTATTTTAAGGATAGAGTTTGCATTCCTATCATTGAAGAATTGAAGAAGGCAATCTTGCAAGAAGCTCACCAAAGCTCTTTCTTGATAAAGACATGAAACCCCTATATTGGTGGCCAGGTATGAAGTTAGCTATCACATATTTCCTATCCAAGTGTCTAACTTTCCAAATAGTAAAAGTCGAGCACAAAGTCCCTACAAGATTGCTTCAACCAATTGAATTACCCCAATGGAAGTGGAATCGTATTACCATGGACTTCGTGAGTGGTCATCCTTGTACTCCAAGAAAGAGTGCTGCCGTGTGGGCGATAGTGGATAGATTCACTAAATCGGCTCATTTCCTCCCTATTCGAATGAACCTAAGCTTGGATGCCTTAGCCAAGTTATATATTCGTGAAGTAGTACGTTTGCACAGAATTCCTACATCCATAATATCCGATAGAGATCCTAGATTCACCGCACAATTTTGGAAATCCTTGCAAAAATCCCTTGGAACCAAAGTTCATTTGAGCACAACTTTTCATCCACAAAGTGATGGCCAATCAAAAAGGGTGATACAAGTACTTGAAGACATGCTACGAGCTTGTGTTTTAGACATCAAGAAGAATTGGGAAGAGTCCCTACCTCTTGTAGAGTTTGCTTACAACAACAACTATCAAACGACGATTCAAATGGCACCATTCGAAGCCTTGTATGGAAGAAAATGTAGGACTCCCTTGTGTTGGTCTGAATTGGGGGAAAACAAGGTGTTGGGACCTCAATTACTCATAGAAACTGAGGAACAAGTTCAAATCATACATGATTGATTAAAGCAATCCTTTGATAGATAGAAAGCCTATGCAGACTTGAAAATGAGAGACAACCAACACAATATGGGAGACAAAGTATTTCTCAAGGTGTCTCATTGGAAGAAGGTTTTCAAAGTTGGAAGAAAAGGAAAGCTTAGTCCCTGTTTCACTGGACCATTCGAAATCATTGAAAGGATTAGTCCAATGGCTTATCGATGGGCACTCCCTAGTGAATTTGATAAGATCCACAATGTCTTCCATGTTTCCATACTTAGAAAATATCGATCTGATCGATCCCATATTCTAGAACCTGAAGAAGTTGAGTTGAATCCCAACCTATCATATGAAGAAGAGCCAATACGAATACTTGAAAAAGAAGTTAGAAGACTTCGAAACAAGAATGTTCCCTTGGTGGAAGTGTTATGGAGGAATCATAAAATGGAAGAGGCAACTTGGGAACTTGAGGCTACGATGAGAGATCAATATCCCCAAATCATGGCCTAGTAACATGTCACAAACTAATTAGAAATTAATTGTACAAACGTTCTACAAATTAGAAGAATTGATTAAATCTAGTGACCAAGTTAGATGGATTCAATAATTAAATGGTCGAAACATGGTGGACCAAATAGTAACAATGTTTAAATGTTGTTTTGCATGCAACTAGAATTTGTAACTAAGGAGTTGTGAAGCAATTAGTCCCTTGATTTTCCAAGTGGAGGCATTCGGTCAATCCAAGGGAGAACAACATGGCTAGGTGTCCATTTTCTCATCATCTTCTCCAATTTTCCTTTCTCCTTCCTTCACTGAAACCCTCTCAACCCTTTTAGAAAAAGAAAAGCCACCATTGTAGAAGACTGGAAGCTTGCATGTGATCTTTATCTTTTATGTAATTGGAAACCTAGGAAGATTGTAAGTAATTTCTAAGATCTGCCTCCCTAGCAAACTTGCTCGAATGATTGATTGATGATAGTAATTGAGCTTGGATTTATAGAATTGTATGTTAAATGTTTATTCTTGAAACTACCTTGGATTGTAGCTTGAAACGTGGTTGAAATGTTATTAAAAATAGGATGAAACTATGCTTGACCGAATGGTATATTTACATGAATGAAACCATTGTTTGAATGATAATGTAATTTGATAAGCTAATTCGAATTGTCCATGAATTGGGACTTGAATTGAGTAAAAAGCTTGCTGGAAATTTTGATACATACTAAATTGAGATGTTAATCAATTGAAAATCATGTTATTAAAACTATGGACTGTTTTGAAAGAATTGATAAATCTTGGACTATTTTGACAAAATTGAGGGCAGGAATTTATTAATTTAAAATAGGGGAAAGTTAATTTAAATGCTTTCTGGATTGAATTGCTTGAATAATGATGAACTGGACTATTTTATGATGCTTGTTGAGATGTATGTGAATTAGGGACTAAAATTGAAACCATGAATAATCTAGCGACTGAATTGCATGAATTAGAGGCTGAAAACGGTGACTTAAAAACAGGGGAAAATAGTTTAAAAGCTTGTTAACATGAATTGTATGAGATAATCACAATTTGGACTGTTTTGTAGAACAAATAGAAATGTGTAATTGCAAACTATTTTAGTGGACTGTTTTAGCAAAAATTTGGACTATTGAGGACTGTTTTGTATAACATTGTAAATACAGTTAAAATGGGACTGTTTTGGGCAGTTTAAGAGTAGGGCAAAATTGTGTTAATAGATTGAAAGGATAAAATTGTTTTACAATGTTATACAATGGCTAAGTTAACATGAATGAAAATGTTAAACAAAAATGATTGAATTGTTTGATTGTTGGAAATACAATGCTTGACACTAGTTTCTTGTGAACTTTGATTCCTTGAAATGTAATGTTTGGTTGTTGATTTTGATTCCATTACATTGGATGTATTATTAGAACAAGGAGTGGATCTTGTTGAAGAAGATAGAGTTAGGCAACCTAGTAACAAGCAAAAATAGATTTGGATCAAGGATCAAAACTAGCTTGGAGGACTAGTGAGTGTAGCTTTTACATAGGGTTAGGACTTAGGTCCTAACCAAATATGCATGAGTACTATTCCATTGATTTGTTCATGCCATGAGATGAATCTAAACTATGATTGGAAATGAATTAAGGGAAGAATGGCTTAAATGGAAACTTGGTATTAAGATATGCTTGATATATGATTTGGTAATGCAAATGGATCATGTAAACAAATGGATTGATCTTCTATGGTTTCTTGTATTGACCTATTCGAATGAATCAAGAATGCTTAGACATGATCTTGCTTGATGCTAATGATGAAATAAAATGCAAACTTGCTCGAATTACAATGAATGCAAGATAAATTGAGCTAAGGCTCGAATGGCCTAAGGGCTATCTTGACCTTGATAGATAAACACTTGACAAGAATGCTTTGAATAAGCTACTAACTTGCCTTGATCTTGTTATGTGTACTTGCCTTGACATGAAATCTTGAAGCTTAATTAATTGACAAGTAAATCAAACGAAGCTTTGGTTGCTAGTTGGTCCTAGGTAGGATGGCATGCCATAGAGTTTAGAGCTCATTGTGATTGGGTGGACTACGGTCCTAGGCCAAGGCCCTTATTTGGCGGCAGTAAGAGGGATGTGTGTTATGGTCACTGGCGACAATAGGAGGGATATGATCAGTTTCTTATTTTGGCGACAGTCTGGTTGGTGACTCGATTACCCAGACATAACTATGTACCAAGGCCTAATATAAAATGAATAAGCAAAAAAGAAAAACATGGCCTAAAGCTTGAATGATATTTAACATGATACCTTGAATTTTCTTCCTTACATGATACGTGAAAAGTTATCATACTCGAAATGATATGCTTGAACACGCTTCTTGCCTTGATTTAATACTCGATCAAATTTGAAATGGAAACAACCTTCCGGTAAATTGCTATTCGAATGGTGTTGAAGCATGAAATAATGTATATTGCTTGAGATTGAGACCTTGTTCTATGTTCTTGTGCTTGTGATGATGTATATAAATGGTAATAGCTATACTTGACTACTTGATTCCCTACTTGGCTTGAAATACTTGAAACCTTATGCTAGACTTGACTTCACATGCTCAAACCTTAGCTAGGTTGTACTTGATTAAAGACAACCTAAACTTGATAATTGGCTAGTAAATAGTTGCTACCTCAATAAGTACATTATGTACTTATCACTCTTATTTTTGTCCTTCCCAAACCACAGGTTTAAAGAGATCTTATATCTATCTTCATTGAGCTCGAAGCAAGACAAAAGTTGAGCTAGAAGTATGACTTCGAATCTATTTTGTAACTATCGTAGTTGGTGGCACATAGATATGTACATAATTAAGCTAGATCATGCATTTTGTTCATTTGAAGTTTGTATATATATAGCCTTGACCTTTAGAAGCTTGTAAAGACTTGGATGGCAATGCTTGATGCCCATGATATCCAGATGCTATGTGAATCAATTAGGCATGACTTGTTGAATGTGGAAAACTGTACTTGGTTACATGATCTAGTTATATTAGAATGTGCTTAACAATGGGACACTATGTGCTTAACTCCTGAATGCTCTATTTGAATTGATCACTTGGTCGATTAGGTTGCTTCTAGTTCAAGTAATTAAGGTCATGATAAGTTAGTCATGATTTATAGATGATGTTATGCTTGCTTGAAGGCATGCTGATGGTGGTATGATTCGAATGAATACAGTTGTCACCATGTTTAGTAACCAACATTATATGTATCCTTGTCTTGAATGTAAAATGCTAGAAGATCATGCTTAGTTAACTTGCCATGAATATGACATTGAAACCATGTTTGACATTGTTTGAAATGGATCAAAGCTGTGCATACATGAATAAACATGAAATTAATTTGAATCTTTCCTGAGTATATTCGATTGCCTACATGTATAATTGGCTATGTTTATATCTCCTTGTTTGATACTTGGAGGCCTATATTTATATTTGGTAAGATATAATGTTTGAAAACCATGTTCTTGTTGCTTGTTTGGGTTCCTTGTTAGGCAAGTAACTCATCTAATAGGGGTGAGTTTGAAAGTTTTAAATGGCTTGAATTCTTGTGCATTCTTGTGTGCTTGCTTATTTGCTTGTTTGGGTTTTGCTTTGGAAAAGGGGTTTCAAGTATGAGTTTTTATTAGAGAATGATATTGGAGATTTATGGAATAGAACGGTTTTTAACTGCATTGTTGTTGTGTTTGTTTTAAGCGACCCTTACTAGGCATTTTATGCTTACGCTCTCTTTTACAACAATGCCGATAATTAGAGTGTTGGTGGTAGCAAGGAAGAAAAGATTCGAACCAAGTTGCGATTGTAAGCTCAAGTATGGTTTGATAGTTTAAAACATAGATGTCAATGGGGTTAGCTAAGTGTTTTGGGAGGTTGTGTTTTGAAACTCCCTGGTTTTTGGCAAGTTTGTATTGCCTTTTTGGACTTGTGAATGGCCTTTAATTGCTGGTATTTGGTTTTGTTTGCATTTTGGTGCTTGAATGGTTACTTTGCATTGGAAGCATGCCTATAGATTGATAATCTTAATGTGTTGATGTTTGAAAGAATGTTTTGGTGTTTAATGCCTATGGTTTTATGCCTTGAGTGGTTGTACATGTCTTAGTATCAAATTGGAATGTCATTGCATGAGTTTAATCCTGAAAATCTGCCTTTTCTGACATTTTATGCCCAGGCGTATTGATATACGGGCTACCGTATCGATACGGTTAAGCTAAAAAAAGCTTGGCGTATCAATACAGTATGAACCGTATCGATACGGTGAAACAAGAAATTGGCTAAGTGTATCGATACTCAGGACCGTATCGATACGGTTTTGAGCTACTGAAATTTGGGTTTTGAAATTACAAAGGACCGTATCGATACTGTGCTTGGGCGTATCGATACCCTGTTAGTTAAAGTGGTTAATTGGCATCTTCTGAAGTTTTGAATCTTTGAGTTTTAGTCGCTGTGTTTGTGAATGCAAATGAGTGAGTTTGGGTGATCAAAATAAGTTGACATTTGATACGAACACATGAAACCTAACTAATTGACTATCAATAACTTTAATTTTGCAATTGATTTTATAAATCTTACAAAATGGTCCCTAATTGTTAAACGAGACGTTTGGATGTTAAATCAATGTCCGATCAAGTTCTAATTTCTTCTACTGTCAGCTTGTACACTTAGGTTAACAATGTTGCATCTAGACATGATAAAATGAAAAAAAGTAGTTAATCGAAGTGAATCTTCATCGATTCACTTCAGTATTCCCCATGTGGCTCACTCGGCTCGGTCTTGCGACTAGACTATGTTAAGGGGGTTACATTTGTTGGTATCAGATCCAGGTTTACGAAAATTTGGGAGGTATGTTTGTTGGGTGTTTGAATATCTGTTGTCTGCAAGGTGTTGAGTTATTGTTTCGAGCATGTTGTGATTGATTAACTGTTGATTGCTATGCACGGTGATTGATAGCATCCTGTGTGGTTAATGCTTGTTGTTGTGGTAGAGAACTGGGTAACTGTAACACCCCAGATTAGGGCTTAGAAGAATTTTGACTTAATGATAGAACTTAAGTTTCATTTATAGGAGTTAATTGTAAGGAGCAAAAGATATTGTGCTTCTATGATAAGAATTAAAATTGTGGTAACCGATTTTTAAAGGACCAAATTGTTAAAGATTGAAAATGAGTTGATTGCATGAAAGATGAATTAAGGAAAAGGTTATTATGAGGTGTTAAAACTGTGTATTGTCATGTGGCTTAGGAGACCATACTCGGTCTTGAGTGGGAGAGATGAATCAATTGTTCATCTTCTTCGTGAGAATAGCTGAGAATGAGGGAGAGGGAGGAAAACTAGAGAATTCAACACTTGATTGAACATGGTAGTTTGGTTGTAATTCATTATTGCTTGTTGCATCGAAGGGAAGGTAAGCAAATTATTCTTCCTTGTTTGTGTTTCAATTGATGCTTGTCTTGAATTTTTCCTTGTACAATGCAAATCTCTTTTTAAGAGCTATTTAGAGATAGTGAATCGGCTATGTGCTTATGTAAATTAGAGGTTGTTGGGGATGAATCAAATAAAAATTGAAAGCTTGAACCCTTCGATGTATGTATATATATATATGAATACGTTGATTAATGACCAATTGTGAAGTCGAGATGACTTGAATTATTGGTGTTGGACATCTCGACTAGTGCATCACACTGTTTTGGGTTCTCAAATGAAATATGACATTGTAAATCATGGGAATTGATTATAGATTTAATCGGTTATAAATGCTTTGTTTAGGTTGTGTTAAGCCATATATTTATGATGTGTAAACAGATTAGTAAGGTAAAATTAACCGAACTGCTTGCTGGAAAATGTGTGTTGGTTGTAGAAGCTGTTATATTATATAATTGAGCAGAATTGGAATGGATTCGAGTAGTTATATGACTAAAGTAAAATTTATAAATTGTTATTAGGGTGACCCTTTATATTGGAGTAAAAACAGAGGTTAATCTGATGACTTTAATGGTGTGATTCTTGTTGGAGCGATTAATTTAAATTGTAGCAATTTTCACGACTGTTTTGGTTCAAGCAAATTAACTTGTTTGTGTTGCTCTGTTTTAGCATTCTTAGTGTATGCTAAATTATGGAAAATTGAAGTAAATTGACTAGAAGATTGCTAGAGTATTTTTGGAGTGAGATCTTTGTTTTTTGGTGGCTATGCATGCTTGATAATTTTCTAGATCAAAAGGACCAACTAGTAGTAATGAAATTGGATAGAAATAGATGGAGCAGATCAAATCCTATGACTAATAGAATATTTTAATGTTACATGTAAGACGATCAAGAAGATATAGAAGACAAGAGGGCTGTTGTAGATCCAAAAAGTGATAGGAAAAAGGGAGTTGTAATTAGGGAGCGTAATTATCTTGGAATCTACTGTAAGTGTAACCTAGATTGAATGTATGAATGTGGCTACCTAGTTCTTGTTAGTTTATGAAAATCACATTGCTTAATATCTTGATTAAAGTGAAATGAATGCTAGTTGAGTTTAGCATCTTGTGGTAAGTCTATTTAATTAAAATATTTGATTTTGTTGAACTATTCTGGTTTATGTAAAACTAGTATTGGATGAAAATTTTATTGTTCACATGAATGGTAAAAAGGCACTTATGGCCTCTCGGTACAACTGAAAATAATCTTGTAATAATAATAAGCCTTGATTCGAGTTAGTTAGACATAGTTGGCATGCCATAGTGTCTGTCGAGCTCGTTAGTTAGGACTATAGTCCTTTGTTAAGATCAGATGATCTTTTAGTACCTTTGGTAATTTTTTACGATATTAAAGACTGAATTAGAATATTGTATGCGCTTGATTTGGTACTATGTGTACCCTTGCTAATGTTACACTTACTAAGGATTCGTGTGTTTAGTGATGGTCTAACAAGGGTTATGATAATCAAAATACCTTAAAATGAATTGAGTTATTACAAGTAAATAAACTATATATCTTGGATAATGGATTAATTTAAAATCCCTTGAGTTGGAAATGGACTACATGTCCCTTGAAATGGATAGCTTTATGCTTGATTATAGAAATCCTTTGAAAAATTGAAATAAACAGCATGTTTACCTAGTCTATGTTTATGTATAGAAATAGAACTATGATTTGAATGAAGTGAATGATGTATGGATCTCTTCATGAAACATAAGTATGCTTAATTAACATTAATTGTGGAAACCTTTAAGTGGCCTTGAATACAAACATGATTGTAATAGCCATCAAAAGTATTGGACATTTCGAAACACATTAGGAGACTAGTTTAATGAATGTTCATGCATTACTTTTGAACTAATTCCCTTGATCTCATTGACTCTCCCTCAATTGTGTTCTAGGATAACTTTGGTGCTAGTAGATTGATTTTGGGGAGACATAACAAGATCACAAGAGTCATAAGTGTATTTTTGTCTATTTTCTTTGGTATGTAATTAAAGTGATGTTATATTTTGTGGTGGCATGTAAATATGTATCAAACTACCTTTGGTTTTATTATGATATAGTCGAAGCATGCTTTTGTATGTAATGGTTGTTTGACCAAAATAGTGATTAGCAAGTTAGGTTCTTAATAGGTAACCTTTTAGATCTTACTTGAAAAACATGATGTTTGAGTTTTGGTTTGAAGGATATAAGGTTATCATGCTAGTTTAAATTCTTAATTGTTAGGTTGAAGTAATTGAGATTCAAGTTACTATTGTTTACAATCTACAAAATTACTGGATACTTGAAAATATTCAAATATATACTTAAATGACTCCTTCAAAATAGAATGGTCTAATAGAAGTGAGAATAGCATATCTGGCAAAATAACTAATCAACTCGATTATAATTCCTTAATGTTATGTGATTCTAGAATTGATTGAACAAGGTATTATCACATAAAGTATCAATTCATGCCTTCTTGTGTATGATTTGTTTGGATTGGGGCTGAAATGCATTTAGACTTGATTGTTATCTCATTTTATGATATATTTACTTGTTTGTTTTGAATGCTCTAGGATGCTAACCATATAGATTTTGATTGTTCGGCTACTAACTTGGCTAACAAGTTAGCTTGCTTGTGATCTTTTAACCCTTCAAACCCAGTTTACTACTAAGTCGGGTAGGGGATGTTCTAATTGGTAATTAGAGCTAAGGTTTAGTTGGTCCTAGGACTAAACTAGTTTTGATTACATCTTCGGTTAATTTGTGCCACCTAGGAGTCAATTGCAATTTGTACTTGTGATCTTGCTTATTAAAGTCTCCCTTGAATGTTATTGATCTTTTCAGATGTTTAAGACACATCTAGGAAGGGACAAAGACAGTCCCGCGGCTTCCTCAAATGAAGGGGAAGTGTAAGAATGAATCAAGAGCAACAAGATCCTCAAAAACCTGCTGAACCTCAAACTGAAGTACCTCAAATTAACCCAATACAGAAAGAATGCTTCATGAGCATGACCGAAATGTTTAATCAATTCATAGTCTGCCTAAAACAAAACACCTCTCCTGCACCTGTTGCGGGACCAAGTAAAGCACCTATTGATAAACTGGCTTCACACCGGGCCTACACTTTCTCAGGAACTGATGATGGGAACCCTGAAGTAGCTGAGTATTGGCTAGAGACCACGACTAGAATTTTAACCTAGCAACTCCAGTGTTCAGATGAACACAAACTTGAATGTGCTTTGGCCCTGGTAGATGATGAAGCCCTAAACTGGTGGGAAACCACAATCTTAACTGCTCCATACACTCTAGCAACTGGGATTTCTTCCTCAAGGAATTTCGTAAGAAATACATCAGTGAGCAGTATTTGGCAGAGCGAAGAAGGCGTTTCTTGTACCTCAAGCAAGGGTACAAGCTTGTAACACCCCTCGTCTGGGTTAGGAGCGAGGAGCATTACTGGGATAACAAACGAGGTCAAACATGTTAACCAATACAAGTTATAACATACAAGATTATGGCCAAATAATTTTTTTCCATTTACTTGAAGAACAAGACACCAATCGACTAAGCTATACAACAAGATTAGCTAATCAGTAACATAGCTATGTCCAATACTTAGGTATTCAAATGTATAGTAGTTACAATCAAAATTCATTATAGATCATTACCAACAATGCGCAGCAAATAGACCATTTCTTTCATTGTATTACCATGAACATTACATGTAGATTAGTCTAGATAACTATAACATATATATGAATTAAACTAGCAACCTAACTTCTTAATTTCATTCGATTAGGGTCAAAATATACTAGGCTTATCTTGAAGCAATTTACAAGTTCAATTCTATAGTTTACGTAATCATATTCGAACAAACAAACTTATAAACAAGGTTCTAGCTTATTCATTCGTTAGACAATTTCATAACAAACCATTACATACATACTTAAATACATTTACATATCTCAAAATGCATGATCCAATATTTTAGGGTTAACACATTACTATAACTATTAAGTACATATAATTAAAATCCTTAAAGTTCCAAACATGTGAACTAGCATGAGTTCTAAGGTTAATTCTAACCGCCACCATCTAGGAGTATCGACAACGAGTACCAAAATCATTCTTGACTATGCTTGATTGTTGCTTTAAATCCAAGTAAGATAACTTGTTGATCAAGTATCTTATTCGAGTATCCTTAAAACTGTGGTTTGGGAAGAAGGAAAAATAAGAGTGGTAAGTACGTAATGTACTTAGTGAGGTAGTTCCTAAATCTAACAATTTATCAAGGTTATTAGCTTGTGTTCCTTATTCATTTTAATCAAGAATAACCTAGCTAGGCTTCAATTAAGCAAAGTCATGACCTAGCTAGATCCTCATGTACCATTCGATTAGGCAAGCTTAGGCAATCAAAAAGTATTTCAAATCACACATAGAACAATCAAATAAGTAGGCACTTTCAAATACTAGCTATTCAACCAAACGGGATTTGGAAAGTATCAAACAAATCAATCATAGAGATCATAATTTCCAATTCGAATAGGGTCTTATATCATGTGACTTGTTTTTCAAGTAAGGTTTAAATCTAGATAACTTATTCATCATACATTCATATAATTCTATTTCATATCTTGTTCAATAGCAAGTATCAAATTGTACATTATTCATTTAAGATTACAAGTATTTCTTTTAAGTTCATTTAATCTTGTTTTGCCTTGGTAGATAGTAGGACTAGGTAATCAAGTCACATGTTAAGGTACACAAAGTACCAGATCATGTTAAGGTGTCTTCTACACCACGTATTATAGTACATAAAGTACTTGATCAAGTTAAGGTGTCTGCTACAACACATATTAAGGTACACAAAGTACCAATCGTGTTAAGGTGTCATCTACACCACATTTTAAGGAAAATAAAGTACCTGAACATATTAAGTCAAGGTCTAAACTCTAAGGCAAGCCGTTCTACCTAAGGCCTACTAGCATCCAAGGACTTGTTAAGCTTTTCATTATCAAGCAATCACACATCAAGTGATTAAGCAACAAGCATAGTAAGGTCAATATCATTTTACAAGCTTTCATGTACTTCCATTGTGTACACATTCAAGCAATATCAAGCAACCAACAACTTTCAAGGGCATATTCATTCAATTGAACACAAATTATCAAGCACAACCCATGGCAGCATTAGAATAGGGCATAGAATCATAGAGAACAACATTTATTTCATTTACACAATCAAACCATATTGCAAGCATATTAAATTGTCAAGTCTTTAATTAGTCCATTCTTCCCTTAATGTAATATTACCAAATATAATTTAAGTTCATTTCATGTTATCAATTATTAAGCAAGTATTTAGACATGCAACTTTTGTTAGAACACTAGTTTCAACCCTAAGAAAGACTACACTCACAATACTCCAAGATGGTCTTATATTGCTATTTCCTTTCGCCTATCCCTTGATGATCCAACCTTATTTCCTTCGGCAATCTCCTCTAATCCTTGGTCTAGAAAGTCTTGAACAACATATAAAGATCATTAGAATCAATACAATAATAATTCCAGCTCATTTAAACTACACAATCCAAATCAGTTTCTGCTCCCAGGCAGTTTGCACACTAGTTACTAATCTGTTCATATCTTTTAATCTACACATCAGAATTTCGACTAATTTACACCGAGAAAAAGCTTATTCAAATACCTTTTTAAACATATAAGGCTAATATTTTAATTCCTTCTACATCAATAAAAATTTCAATTTAAAGTCGGGTCCTTTTTCCGGTGACTATTTTGCCAGCTTGTAGTTTAATCCAATTTAGTGAGCTTTTTATCCTAGGAACCTTACTAGTTCATTTTAATCCCTTTTAACATTTATTCCCCCTGATTTTCCCAGGTTTTTACAAGTTAAGGTTGGCCCTTAATTAGTACATCTAGGTCCTCAAATTAACAAATATTACAGATTAGTCTAGATTCACCTACTCTGTCAATGCATCACTTTAAACCATCTATTTAGCTATTAACTAAGCCATTCAACTTATAAAACTTTTCTCCCAAGTCCTCCCCTATTTTTAGCTAACATTACCAGCCCTTAAACTTATCCAATTTGATCCCGAATTTACCAATTCATTCAAAAACAGTCCCTAATCATTTTGTAACTACAATTGTGACTAGTTTGCTTACCAATTCAGTTTCCTCAATTTAACTGCCAATTTAAAACATCAATTCACTCATTTAAACCATTATACCAATTCGGCTTTAAGACTAGGTGTTCCAATCTATTGTTTACACTAATTAACATAATACCCATGGTTCATCCTTTCAATTCATCCAACTACAACATCAATTCAATCACTAACAAACATGTATAATCATCTATAAACATTAAACAATACAATACGACCAAATACACTAGCTATTCGAATGGGTAAAGGGTTCAAGTGGCTTATTTTTCTCCTTAGCTCAATTCAATGGATAATCCTTACCCATGCAAGCTCCAATCTTAGTACCAATGGTGTATTTCTCTCAATTAAGCTATTCCTCTCTAATTCTCTCTCATTCGGCTAACAGGAAGGAAGAATGAAGATGACAAGTTTATTATCCCACTAATGGAATTAGGAAATTACTTAATTATCCTTTGGTTAAACCTTATTCAAATAATTAAACATGGGCATTAGGGGAATGGATGATTTTGGCGTGCAAACATCTTCTTTCTCATTTAATTCGAATAGGTCACTTCAAATTGGTCACCTATTGCATCCATCTTTCACTTAAGTCCTTAACTGATCTAATTAGCGTAGATTCTAGGTTTAATTAAGCTATCAACTTAGCAATTGGTTTCAATACTTCTAGGCTAGGACTTAGGGTCTTACAAAGCCTATAGAGCAATATGTAAATGATTTTTGTAAATATTGTAAGTATGGCTTGGAGTATATAAAGGAGGAAGACAAATGCCATATGTTCATGGACGGGTTAAATGATGATCTAAGGCCAATGTTTATGGCACTTGGTATTACTAACATTCAAGAGTTGGTGAACCGAGTGGTTTCCACTGAATCGAAGTTGAAAATTATGATAGAAGAAAGAAAAGCTACTCAAGAAAGGATAAGAGACAAAGAAATGACAATAAATTTTCCTGGCCTTCTATAAAACCGAAACATCAAGGAGAAAACTTTTCAAGCCAGTCCTCAGCACCAAGAAGTAACTATTTGTCTAAGACTCAAACTGTGATTAAGACCTCAGTACCAAATGTCTCAAAAAATAGTTCAGGAACTCTGGAGCCTGAAGAGATGGAGTTAGAAACTAATCTCTCCTATGAAGATGAGTTGGTTCAGATACTTGATCATTAAATTAAAAGACTTAGAAACAAAGCGGTACCCCTTGTTAAATTCCTATGGAGAAATCATAAACAAGAAGAAGCTACCTGAGAACCTGAGCCTTATATGAAAGATCAATATCCCCACTTGTTTCTCTCAGGTAAATTTGAGGTCGAATTTATTTTATCGGGAGGAGAATTTGTAACACCCTAGACTAGGGTTAAGAAGAATTTTGACTTAATGATAGAACTTAAGTTTCATTTATAGGAGTTAATTGTAAGGAGCAAAAGATATTGTGCTTCTATGATAAGAATTAAAATTGTGGTAACCAATTTTTAAAGGACCAAGTTATTAAAGATTGAAAATGAGTTGATTGCATTAAAGATGAATTAAGGTAAAGGTTATTATGAGATGTCAAAATTGTGTATTGCCATGTGGCTTAGGAGACCATACTCGGTCTTGAGTGGGAAAGATGAATCAATTGTTCATCTTCTTCATGAGAATAGCCGAGAATGATAGAGGGGGAGGAAAACTAGAGAATTCAACACTTGATTGAACATGGTAGACTGGTTGTAATTCTTTCTTGCTTGTTGCATCGAAAGGAAGGTAAGCAAATTATTACTCCTTGATTGTGTTTCAATTGATGCATGTCTTGAATATTTCCTTGTAGAATGCAAATCTCTTTTTAAGAGCTATTTAGAGATAGTGAATCAGGTATGTGCTTATGTAAATTAGAGGTTGTTGGGGATGAATCAAATAGAAACTTAAAGCTTGAACCCTTCAATGTATGTATATATATATATATGAATTCATTTATTAATGACCAATTGTGAAGTTGAGATGTCTTGAATTATTGGTGTTGGATGTCTTGACTAGTTCATCAAATTGTTTTGGGTTCTCAAATGAAATATGACTTTGAAATCATGGTAATTGATTATAGATTTAATCGGTTACAAATGCCCTATTTAGGTTGTGTTAAGCCATGTATTTATGATGTGTAAACAGATTAGTAAGGTAAAATTAACCGAACTGCTTGCTGGAAAATGTGTGCTGGTTGTAGAAGCTGTTACATTATATAATTGAGCAGAATTGGAATGGATTCGAGTAGTTAAATGACTATAGTAAAATGTATAAATTATTATTAGGGTGACCCTTTTTATTGGAGTAAAAATAAGGGGTTAATCTAATGACTTTAATGGTGTGATTCTTGTTGGAACGATTAATTTAAATTGTAGCAATTTTCATAACTGTTTTGGTTCAAGCAAATTAACTTGTTTGTGTTGCTCTGTTTTAGAATTCTTAGTGTATGCTAAATTATGGAAAATTGAAGTAAATTGACTAGAAGATTGTTAGAAATTTTGGAGTGGGATCTTTGTTTTGCGGTGGCTATGCATGCTTGATAATTTTCTAGATCAAAATGACCAACTAGTAGTAATGAAATTGGATAGAAATGAGATGGAGCATATCGAATTCTATGACTAATAGAATATTTTAATGTTACATGTAAGAAGATCAAGAAGATACAGAAGACAAGAGGGCCGTTGTAGATCCAAACAGTGATAGGAAAAAGGGAGTTGTAATTCGAGAGCATAATTAGCTTGGAATCTACTATAAGTGTAACCTAGATCGAATATTTGAACGTGGATGCCTAGTTCTTGTTAGTTTATGAAAATCACATTTCTTAATATATTGATTAAAGTGACATGAATGCTAGTTGAGATAAGCATCTTGTGGTAAGTCTATTTAGTAAAAAAAATTTGATTTTGTTGCACTATTATGGTTTATGTAAAACTAGTCTTGGATGAAAATTTCATTGTTCACATGAATGGTAAAAAGGCACTTATTGCCTCTCGGTACAACTAAAAATAAACTTGTAATAATAATAAGCCTTAATTCAAGTAAGTTAGACACAGTTGGCATGCCATAGAGTCCGTCGAGCTCGCTAGTTAGGACTATGGTCCATTGTTGTTAAGATCGGATGATGTTTTAGTACCTTTGGTACTCTTCTACTATATTAAAGACTGAATTGGCATCTTGTATGACCTTGATTTGGTACTGAGTGTACCCTTTCTAATGTTACACTTACTAAGGATTCGTGTGTCTAGTGATGGTCGAACAAGGCTTATGATAATCAAAATACCTTATAATGAATTGAGTTATTACAATTTGTGTAAATAAACTATATATCTTGGCTAAGGATTAATTTAAAATCTCTTAAGTTGGAAATGGACTACATGTCCGTTGAAATGGATACTTTATGCTTGATTATAGAAATCCTTGGAAAAATTAAAATAAACGGTATGTTTATCTAGTTTATGTTTATGTATAGAAATAGAACTATGATTCAAATGAAGTGAATGATGTATGGATCTCTACATGAAATATAAGTATGCTTGATTAACATTAATTGTGGAAACCTTCAAGTGGTCTTGAATACAAACGTGATTGTATTAGCCATCAAAAGTATTGGACGTTTTGAAACACATTAGGAGACTAGTTTAATGAATGTTCAAGCATTACTTTCAAACTAATGCCCTTGATCTCATTGATTCTCTCTCAATTGTGTTCCAGGTTAGCTTCGGTGCTAGTAGATTGATTTTGGGGAAACATAACAAGATCACAAGAGTAATAAGTGTATGTTTTGTCTATTTTATTTGACTCCTAGGATGGTGGCATTTACTTGACTAGTATGGTTGTTGTGTATTTGGTATGTAATTAAAGTGATGTTATATTTTGTGGTGGCATGTAAATAAGTATCAAACTACCTTTGGCTTTATTATGATATAGTCGATGGATGCTTTTGTATGTAATGGTTGTTTGAGCAAAATAGTGATTAGCAAGTTAGGTTCTTAATAGGTAACCTTTTAGATCATACCTGAAAAGCATGATGTTTGATTTTTGGTTGGAAGGATATAAGGTTATCATGCTAGTTTAAATTATTAATTGTTAGGTTGAAGTAATTCAGAATCAAGTTACTATTGTTTACAATCTGCAAAATTACTGGATACTTAAATCTATTCAAATATATACATAAATGACTCCTTGGAAGTAGAATGGTCTAATAGAAGTGAGAATAACATATCTTGCTAAATAACTAATCAACTCGGTTATAATTCCTTAATGTTATGTGATTCTAGAATCAATTGAATCAAGTATTATCACATAAAGTATCAATTCGTGCCTTTTGTGTATGATTTGTTTGGATTATGGCTGAAATGCATTTAGACTTGATGGTTATCGCATTTTTTTGATATCTTTACTTGTTTGTTTTGAATGCTCTAGGAAGCTAAGCATCTAGATTTTGATTGTTCGGCTACTAACTTGGCTAACAAGTTAGCTTGCTTGTGATCTCTTAACCCTTCAAACCTGGCTTACTACTAAACCAGGTAGGGGATGTTATAGTAACCCAATGCCATATTACTATGGAAGATAGATAATGTTTTCTTTTAAAAACTTGAGCAACTTGGAATCTTTCTTCGTGCTGGCCTAACTATTTTGATATACTATTTTTAATGTTAAGATACATATATATTGCATTATGGCACCGAGATGAGAGTTGAGAATTGGTACTTTTGGAGTTGTGGAGAAACACGATGTGTATAATGAGGATTTGTCGCCTCCTCCGCCTCCATCAAGTGGTGGTTTTGGGACAAGTGGTGATGGACCCCAAGTAGTTCAGGGGTAGGTTGTGGGTGATATGACGCCTTTGATTCAAGCTATCACGGGAGCCTTTTAGGTTGCAGTAGTGGGTATGCGTGCGGATGCACCACCGCTAGTCGTTGTTAATCCTAGCTTATCTTTGGAGCGTTTACATAGTTTTGGTGGTACCGACTTTTGAGGGTTGTCTTCAGAGAAATTCAAGGCATGGTTTGGGAGTACCCAGAGGATTTTGGGATAATTGGGTGCATAGATGTGCATAAGCTTGGCTGTATTGTTTCTCTACTTCATGGTGATGCTTATACGTGGTGGATGACCACTATTGCGGAGATAGAACCTACAGAGGTGACCTAGAATCTCTTTGGGACTGCCTTCAGGTGTAAGTATCTTGGTATGAGGTATTAGGATGAGAAGAAGAGGGAGTTTATGTCCTTGGTTTAGGGAAACATGTCTATTACGGATTATGAGATCCAATTTGTTCATTTGAACCAGTATGCTCCTGTGTTAGTTCGTAATGAGAGATCTAGATGTGATCGTTTTTGGTATGGCTTGGTAAAGGAAGTTAAGACGTATATGTTAGCTTCAAATTATGTGGATTTTGATGTCCTGGTTACGCGGGCGAAGGACATTGAGCAGAATCTGGGGTTGTCCTCTCGCACTGGGAATTCTAGCTCTGGAAGATAGCTAGTGAGTTTAATGCTGAGAAGGATCATCATAAGAGGCAGCGTGATGGGAGGTTCTCTAGAGATCAGAGACGAGGAGGTAATGGATATGTTGGCCATAGACAGCAGGTTCAGAACGCTTGTATTCGAACAATAGAGTGTAACAGTTTTGGGAGGTGACATAATGGTGAGTGATGGGGAGCTGCAGGCACGTGTTGCCATTATGGTGCGTAGGGACACATGAAAAGATATTATCCGCAGTTGTCTGGAGGTAGACAATATCCTGTCAGAACTGTTGAGCCACAGAGAGGTCGTGGGCATGGTCGTGGTAATTATCAATGCAGAGATGAGGGGCAAAGGAACCTAGCTCATGTTGTGGTTGTTCGACCTGAGGGAGGAGGTCAAGCTAGGGTGTATGCACACGGAGAGGGGTGGAATGACACCGATGTGGTTGCAGGTACCTTTACTTTGCAATCCTTGTCATTACTTTCGTTGATTGATTCTGGATCTACACATTCGTATATTTTGCGTGAACATGCTATCTTGCTTGATATACCTGTCAAGTTGTTGGATATGGGTATGCATTTGACGAGTTTTTTGGAGAGATCATCGTTGTTAGAAAGATGTACAAGAGGTGTCCTTTGATGGTTCACGGTCATGTTTTTGTTGTTGATATGATGGAGTTGCCTTTCTATGGTTTTGATGTTATCTTGGGAATAGATTGGTTGGCTGAGCATAAGGCAATAGTAGATTTTGAGATGAAGCGGGTTACGCTGTGATGTTCCAATGGCTTAGAGGTTGTGGTGGTGGGTGAGAATGTTAAATTCTTATCCAATGTTGTTTTGGCGATGGAAGCACAGAAGTTGTTGGGGTATGGATGTCAGGCATATCTAGCATATGTCATTAACCCAAATATGAAGGAGCTACGTTTGCAAGATATTCAGACTGTTTGTGATTATCCTAGAGTGTTTTCGGAGGAGTTGTCTGGTTTACCGCCAGATAGAGATGTTGAGTTTTGCATAGAGACGTACATGGATACGGTACAAGTGTCTATTGCACCATATTGGATGCCACCTAAGGAGTTGAAGGTGCAGTTGCTTGATCGAGGGTTCAATCGTCCTAGTGTTTCACCTTGGGGAGCTCTGGTGTTGTTTGTTAAGAAGAAAAAATGGCACGATGAGGAAGTGCACTGTTTATCGGGAGCTGAATAAGTTGACGATAAAGAATAAGTATCCTTTGTCGTGAATTGATGACCTTTCTGATCAATTTCGTGGTGCGACGTTGTTTTCTAAGATCGATTTAAGAACGAGATACTACCAGTTGTAGGTGAAGGACAAGGATATACGGAAGATAGCTTTTCGCAATCGATACGAGCATTATGAGTTCATGTTGATGCCATTTGGGTGACGAATGCTCCAGCTACTTTCTTGGATATGATAAATCGGGTGTTTCATGAGCTCTTAGATCAGTTTATGGTAGTGTTTATCGTTGATATCCTTGTGTATTCACGTACCAAGGAGGATCACGATAGACATTTGCAGATTTTTTATAGACCTTGTTGGATAACCAGTTGTATGCTAAGTTAAGTAAATGTGAGTTTTGGATTAGAGATGTGGTGTTTCTTGGCCATGTTGTGCCAGTGGAAGGTATCTGTGTGGACCGGCAAAAGGTGGAAGCGGTTGTGAATTGGAATCAACCTAAATCGATAACAGAGGTCCGTAGTTTCTTGGGCTTAGCTGGATGTTATCGTCGTTTTATGGATTGTTTCTCTATGATTACTACCCTTTTGACTAAGTTGTTGCAGAAGGATGTTCAATTTTAGTGGATCGAGGCAAGACAACAAGCTTTTGAGAAGTTGAAGGAAGCTTCAATGCAAGCTCCGATCTCGATTCAACCTTAATCAGGAAAAGAGTTTGTGATCTATAGCGATGCATCCTATGTTGGTATGGGGTGTATGTTGATGCAGGAAGGTAAGGTTGTGGCTTATACGTCTAGGTAGTTAAAGGTGCACAAGCGCAACTATCTAACGCATGGTATCGAGTTGGCTCCAATTGTGTTTGCTTTGTAAATTTGGAGGCATTCCATTTATAGAGAGAAATGTGTGTTTTTTTCCGACCATAAGAGTCTAAAGTATTTGATGTCGCAGAAAGAACTAAATCTTAGGCAGCGGGGATGGTTGGAGTTGCTTAAGGATTATGATTTGACGATGGAGTATCATTCGGGTAAGGCTATTGTGGTAGCCGACCCTTTGAGCATAAAAGTAGCTGTTAAATATTTTGTTGATTTTAATCATTAAGTTGATGTTAACTATTGTGGATAAGTGTTTTTGATCAATGTAAACTTGAAACTAGTTTGATTGCTATGAATCTAAGTTGTCATCTTTGGTTTTTGGCTTGATATTTGGGTTTAATGGTTGCTGGAAGTTAAAGGATGTTGGGAAGTGTTTAATTGATGTGTATTGATGTTGTTTAAGTGTTGATTTTGTTGGGTAAGGGCTGGAGATCATTTAGGATGATTTCGCCTTTGTTTTCGATAGTTTACGGTTGCTGTTGTGTTGTTAATTGTGCTAGAATGTTGGGGTGGTTGTGGGCTGCGAGTTTATATGTGGGAGCGAGCTTTAATTCTCTGTTTTGGTTGGGTAAAAATAGGGGAGATCAATCCAAAATTATTTGGAGGTGCTACGATTGCATTGGATGCTTGATTGACGCTTTGGCTTGCAAGTGAAGCGAAGTCGGTGAGTGGAAACGTGGTTTACAGCTTTAAAAAGGTTTGAAAATGATTTATGGGAGTTTAGATTGAGCTTGAAATGCAAATCTAGGCTCGGAAGTAAGTATGGTAACATTTGGTCTCGGATTTTAGTTTTCCATGGTTATAATGATATCATGCTCATGTTTTGATTATGGTTTTGTTAGATATTGTTTAATGCATGTTTTCATATGTGAAATATGATGAGGTTTATCCTATGAGATAGAATTGCTATGGCAGTGAGATATTATATGCTTTTGAAAAGCTTTGCATGTTTTAATGCATGAGATTTGGGATATGGAAATGGTTTGATGATGCTTTGGTAAAAACAATAGGTTAACATGGTTTTAAATTGTATATTGGCAAGTGATGATGATTGTTAAACTATGTCGAATATAATTGGTCGACCAATAGGATGTGAGTACACTATAATATACAAAATCTGTGCGTGTGCTAAATTCTTCGGTTACACAATAGAGGTAGTGCTATTGTGTTGCGAGTGATAGGGGTAGTGCTATTACCAAGGGCAATGAGGGTAGTGGCAACTCGGTCGAAGCGGGATTATGGTGAGGGTAGTTTCGCCCTGTGACTTGATGAGGGTAGTGCCATCAAAGTGTCCACATATCCAAACATGAAAGGATGGGGGTCGTGCCATCCAAAGGATAAGGGTAGTTCTATCTGGATCACTTGTATTGCCAATGTATGTGCTAAACATGTATCGTGCTTTTAAATGATGGTTGTATAATGTGATTTATACATGAGAAAGGTTTGTATAATATGGTTTGTACATGAAACTTTGCATAAAGTGAGATTATGCATGAGATTTAAAATGGAAGGATTGCTTGTTGGCTAAGCATGCAAGACTTGAGATTTTGCATTGAAATGTATGAGACTAATGATACATGTGGAGAAATGAAATGTGTTTTGCTTTGGAAAAGTGGTTTCAAGCATGAGTTTTGATTTGAGCATGATATTGGAGATTTGTGGAATAAAACGATTTTTAAATGTATTGCTGTTGTGTTTGTTTTTAGCGACCCTCACTAGCCATTTTATGCTTACGCTCACTTTTACAACAATCTAGATCATTAGAGTGTTGGTGGCAGCAAGGAAGCAAAGATTCGATCCAAGTTGGGATTGTAAGCTCAAGTATGGTTTGATAGTTTAAAATAGCTAATAATGGAATTGGGGCTAGCTAAGTGTGTTGGGAGGTTTTGTTTTGAAACTCCCTGGTTTTTGGCAAGTTTGTATTGTCTTTTTGGACTTGTAAATGGCCTTTAATTGATGGTATTTGGTTTGTTTTGCATTTTGGTGCTTGAATGGTTACTTTGTATAGGAAGCATGCCTATAGATTGATAATCTTAATGTGTTGATGTTTGAAATAATGTTTTGGTGTTTAATGCTTATGTTTGAAAAAATGTTAGTTAAAGTGGTTAATTGGCATCTACTGAAGTTCTGAATCTTTGCGTTTTAGTCCATGTGTGTTTGTGAATGCAAATGAGTGAGTTTGGGTAATCGAAATGAGTTGAAATTTGATATGAACGCATGAAACCTAACTAATTGACTCTCGATAACTTTATTTTTACATTTGGTCCCAAAATTTTATAAATTTTACAAAATGGTCCCTAATTGTTAAACGGGATGTTTGGACGTCAAATCGATGTCCGATCAAGTTTTAATTTCTTCCGCTGTCAGCTTGTACACTTAGGATAACAATGTTGTATATAGACAATATAAAAATAAAAAAGGGTTGTTAATCGAAGTGAATCTTTGCCGATTCGCTCCAGTTTTCCCCGTGTGACTCGCTCCGCTCGGTCTTGCGACTAGACCGAGTTTAATGGTTTTGCTTTAATGGGTTTTAAAGCTTCTTTAAGAGCATGACGGGAAAATGGTTTGATAAGAAAATAGTTTTTAGTAGTGCATTGTTATGATTTTGTTTTGAACATCCCTCACTAAGCATATAGCTTACGCTCTCTTTTCTTAACAATGCAAAAAAATAGTTTGTTCGGGCTACAAGGAAGCAAGAGAAGTGGTTCATTCGATGCTCTAAGCTCATGTATGGTTTTAACATTTCAATAGTAGTGTATGTTTGATGAAACTCCCTGGTTTGGCAAGTTTGTTTTGCCTTATTGAGATTGTAAATGATCTATTATGTTTTGTTATGGTTTTTGGCGTTTGTTTTGGCTTTGCCATAGGGTGCATGCCTATAGATTTCCCTTTTAAGCATGTGATCATGTTATGATGATGTTTCTGTTGTTAATGGCTGAGAATTGATCCCTAAATATGTTGCTTGTGTGTTAAAAGCATGCCTAGGGGTTTATAATTGGTTTACGGATTGTTCATCAAGCAGAATGTGACATTTTGTGCCCAGGCGTATCGATACATCGGCTACTGTATCGATACGATTAAGCTGCAAAAGGCTAGGCATATGAATACAATATGTACCGTATCGATATGGTGAAAAAAGAAAATGGCTAAGCGTATCGATACTCGGGACCGTATCGATATGGTTTTGAGCTACTGAATTTTGGGTTTTGAAATTACAAAGGACCATATCAATATTGTGCTTGGGCGTATCGATGCCCTATTAGTTAAAGTGGCTAATTGGCATCTTCTGAAGTTCTAAATATTTGCATTTTAGTCCTTGATTATTTTGTATATGCAATTCAAAGAGTTTCGATGGCTGAAATGAGTTGAAAATTTATGTGGTGGATCAAAACCTGACTAATTAAAGAATGGTAGCTTCAAATTCTAGTTAAGTCCCTGTTTAACAATAGTTTTACAAAATGGTCCCTAAACACTAATTGGGGTAATTGGATGTCGATTTCACGCCCGATCAAGTTGAGATTTTGTCAACTAATTTCTCTCATGCTTAGGTTAACTATGTTGCATCTAGAAAAGATAAAAAGTAGAAAAGGTTGTTTATTGAAGTGAAACTTTCGGGTTTGACTATAACATTCCCTGTGTGACTCGCTCAATTTGCTCTTGCAATTAGACCGAGTTAAGGGGGTTACACGATCGAAGCTTCTTTGTTGTTCCTCGGTCCAAGTAAATGGAAATTATTTTCTTAGCAACTTAGTCATTGGGGCTGCTCACATAGAAAATCCTTTGACGAATCTCCTATAATAGCCAGCAAGATCAAGGAAACTTCTTACCTCACCAATGTTCTTTGGTGGATGCCAATCCACAATAGCCTGTATTTTCTTTAGGTTGACGTAAATCCCTAAAGCTGATACAATGTGCCCAAGGAAGGTAACTTCGATGAGCTAGAACTCACACTTAGAAAATCTGGCAAATAATTGTTTCTCTCGAAGAATTTGAAGCACAATGCGATGCTGGTCTCGATGTTCGGCAAGGTTCTTGGAATAAATTAGGATATCATCAATGAAAACCTCTACAAATTTGTCAGGATAGGGTCTAAAAACCCAATTCATTAGGTCCATGAAAGCTGTCGGGGCATTGGTTAGCTGAAATGGCATCACCAAGAATTTGTAGTGACCATATCTCATACAGAAGGCAATTTTGGGCACATCACACTCTTTAACTCTCATTTGATAATATCCAGACCTCAAATCGATCTTAGAAAACATAGTGGCATCCTAAAGCTGATCGAATAGGTCATCAATCCTTGGCAATGGATATTTGTTCTTGATGGTCACTTTATTTAACTGCTGAAATTGATGCATAGCCTCATAGAACCATCATTCTTCTTCACAAAGAGAACCGGATCTCCACAGGGGAAGGAACTCGTATGAATGAAGCCTTTATCATGAAAATCTTGAATATGGTCTTTCAATTCCTTTAGCTCAACTGTAACCCCCTCAAGCCGGCCTAGTCGCAAGACCGAATTGAGCGGTTACACGGGGAGTATTGAAGAAAAACTCAAAAGTTTCCCTTCAATAAACGACCCATTTTTTATCTTTTCTAGATTCAACATTACTAACCTATGTGTACAAGCTAGCAATGGGTGAATTTACAACTCAATCAGGAATCGATTCGACATCCAATTGCTTTGGTTATCATTTGGGGACCATTTTGTAAAACTAACAAATCATTGTCAAATTAAGGTTACAAATTTTCATTTAGTCAGGTTTCATACTCACACATCAAATTTCAACTCAATTTGATCATCCAAACACGCTCAATTGCATTCACAATTTTTAGGGACTAAAACGTAAGAAAACAGAACATCATAAGATTCCAAATAACCAACTTACCAACACCGTATCGGTACGCCTGTTCCCCGTGTCATTACGAATTATACCAGAATTCCATGTTGAACAAAGCCGTATCAATATGGCCCCATGTATCGATACGCCCAACCTTTTTCCTCTAAGACCCTATCAATATTGGTCTATCCGTACTGATATGCTAAGCCTAATTTGGCCTACCCGTACCGATACAGTATCCCGTATACCGATACGCCTAAGCCTATAATGTCTCAATTTTCCGTTTAAACACACCTCAAAGATATTCAAACCATTCTAACATGCTTCTAAGGCAACCACAACATATCTAGAGATCAAACCTCAGCCAAAAGCATCAGAAACAACATCAAAACATGATCACATACTAAAAGGGAAAATCTATTGGCATGCACCCTATTGCCAAGCTAAGACAAACACCAAAAACCATATCAAAGCTCAAATCAAACAATAAAGGCCATTAACAAAACCAATAAGGCAATATACACTTGCCACAAACTAGGGAGTTCACAACATACTCTCCTAAATCATAAAGGTACCCTCCCATTGCCAAATTTATTACTATCGATTAGTTCAAAACCATACTTGAGCTAAGTGAACCTCTTGGACTTCTACTCTTGCCTCCTTGATTCTCAACAAGCTATTTATCTGCATTGTTAAGAAAACAGAGCGTAAGCAATAAGCTTAGTGAGGAATGCTGAAAAGTAAACCATTAACAATGCCTTTTGAAAATCCTTTCCTCAACAAATCATTTTACATCATGATAAAATCTATCTAATGCATTTAAACTCTTTAAAACAAAATAATCTACCTTTCAAAACACATGTATCATTTAGCTTATGCATTAAATCCAATGCAAAACTCTATGCCACTTCTCATGTTTAAACATTACAAAGCATTTCTCAAAATAGGATCTTATGTATAAATTCCATTAGACAAAACCATTTAAAACAATGATACATGTAGTCTCATATATTGGATATGCGAACACCTTGATGGATACAACCCCATCAAGTCTCATGGTGATACAGCCCACCGTATTGCACACTTCGGCCGGGTTGGCACTACCCCCACTACCCGTGGTGATAGCACTACACCTGTCACTGGCAACACAATGAAACTACCCCCATTGCATAACCAAAGACTTCGGCTCATGTATGAATTTTGTATATATTATAGTTCACTCTCATCCTATTGGTCGACCAATTATATCCGATTATAATAAGCATCATCACTTGCCAATATATACTTTTAAAACCATGTTACCTTACTGTTTGCAATGCATAAACATAAACCATTTCTCATCCAATTACAAAAGCAATATCACTAAATAGCATTTCTTAACAAGTTATAAACTCTTTCAAAACCATATATCTATCTCATGGAATCACATGAATCATCTCTCAATTCATAAAAATATGCATACAGTAGGTAACAAATTCTATTTTCAAACAAGTGCATGATTTTTCAAAACAATGGGAAAAGCCGAGAACCGAGAGCAAATTCAATCATACTTACTTCTGAGTTTAAACTAGTGTTTCAAGATTAATTTAAACCCCCAAAATTCACTTTCAAACCTTTCTAGAGCTATAAAACTCGTTTTCACTCACCAACACGCCTCACTTGCTTTGTGCCGAATCGATTTAAGCCCCCGGATCAACTGAACCATCTTCCAAAGCTATTGGAAGTACCTCCCCTGCTTCTAACTAAGAAAAATAGAGGATTAAATGCACATCCCTGCATTAAAATCCCCAGCAACACAACATCACACTTTCCCTACTCATCGAACAACCTTTCGTATTCAGAAACTATCGAACATCGACGAAAACACTCTAATTGATCTTCAGCCCTTTCCCAACGAAAACAAAAACAAATCATCATCAAGACACACCTAAAAGCATCTCTTCAACACCAAGATTTCATCAGCCATCAAATAACCACTTAAACAAGCCAAGAACTCAAATATCTCAACCTACGAATCAAATAATTTACCTAGTTTCGGGATTACCACATTAAAATCCATTAATCCACAATATCACACATCAAAATTATGATAAAACTTAATCATAAACCCAGCATTAACAAATCAAAACAAATCTTTAATAATTTCACCCATTAAACTTCAATTAACCAATTTTCCATAATTGTATCATCAAAACTCATTAGAAAACATTCATAGAAGATCAATAACTTGGGAATTTCAATAAAGAACCTATAATTAGAGGAGAAGAACGAAACCTTACGACTAATGATGACTTTCCCCCTTCAATTGCATAGATTTACGTGAGAAAACAATGATAAAAAATAATAAGGTTTTGCTAGGAAAACATTAAGAAATCATTTAGGATTAAAAAGATTAATTAAATCAAATGTTTACCTAAAATCTTTGAAGAGAAATGGATGTTTGGATAGAGAGAATTTGAGAGAAAATGGTTGAGAGGAAAGTTAGTTACGTGAAATGTGTTTTAAGAAAATAATAAGCAATTAATTCTCTTAATCCTTTTTACCAATTAAAATCACGTTAAAATCAGTTAATTAAGAGGGAAAAAGTCAAAATTAGACTCTTGGTCTAAAGCTCCTTAAAGATTCAAAGTTTTTATCTTTTATAAATTAGTCACTAAAATAGTTTTAAAATTTAACATTTTGGTCACTTGTCCCAAAATGTCAAACCTCCAAAATTGATTCCACCAAAATCATTTATATATTAAATAAAGATTTTAAAACATATTTCCCATATTTTATTTCCTCCTAAAACCCTTCAAGTCAATTAAATCTCAAAACTAGCCTAAATCGCCAAAACTGGTTCGACCGAAGTGTCTAGCCTAAACCCGGCGAACTCCTAGGCCCAAAATTGGGGGGTTACAACACTTTAATAAAATCTATGGTCTTCCCACAAATAACCTTGTTGTCTCATCTAAGATCTTAACCAGTTCCTCATCATACCTCAAATCAGGATTCAACTCAACTTCCTCAACCGGCATCACATGTGACGGATCCGATCTATACCTCCGCAACATGGATACATGGAAAACATCATGTATCTTCCCTAGCTCAAGCGGTAACCTCAACCTATAAGCAACCAGTCCAACGCGCTCAAGCACCTCATATGGTCTAATAAGCTGACCAAACCCCGTCACCTTCTTCCAAGGAGAAACTTTTAAAAACACCTTATCACCAACCACAAACTCAATCTTCGTATGCTTCAAATCTGCATAAGACTTTTGCCGATCCAAAGGCATTTTCAACCCATCACCAATGAGCTTCATTTTTTTCGTTGTTCCTTTTTAACATAACCGGAAAAGACACAAACTTTTCCCCCGTTTTCACCCAACAAAGAGACGTCCTACACTTCCTACCATACAAAGCTCCATATGGAGCCATTTGTATACCTGCTTGATAGCTATTTTTATAAGAAAACTCCACCAAAGGCAAATATTTCTCCCAAGAACCTTGGAAATCTATAACACAATATCGCAACATATCCTCAAGCACCTGGATACCCACTCAGACTGACCATCCGTCTGAGGATGATATGAAGTACATAAATTTAGCCGTGTACCCAAAGCTCCATGAAAACACTCCCAGAACCTTGATGTAAAATGGGGATCTTGATCCGACACAACAGACTTAGGCACCCCATGCAACCTCACAATCTCCGTGATGTACAACGCCGCTAACTTATCCAGCGTATACGTAGTATGCACAGCTAAGAAATGTGCACACTTTGTAAAGCAATCCACAATCACAAAAACAGAGCTCTTCTTTTACAGGGTTAAAGGCAAACCCGTCACAAAATCCATCGTGATCCTCTCCCATTTCCATTCTCGTATCTTTAAAGGCTGTAACAACACAAAAGGAAACTGATGTTCAACTTTCATGCACTAACAAACCATACACTTACTTACAAACTCAGTAACATCCTTCTTCAAATCAATCCAATAGTACTCATCATTCAACCCGCGATACATCTTAGTACTATCAGGATGCATAACAAAAGGATTACAATGCGCCTCAGTCAAAATAGTGCGCCTCAACTCAGCATCTTTCTACACAACTATCCGACTCTTAAAGCACAAAACACCATCATCATTAAAACAAAATTCTATCGAATTACATTCCGCAATGTCCATAACATGGGGTACCAACGAATCATCTAACAACTGCTTCTCTTTTATCAACTGAACCAAGAAAGGTTTCACTTGCAACTCAGCTATCAACTCACCATCTTGCGACAAACTCAACAGCGCAAACATGGCCCTCAAATCTACAACTACCTTCCTACTCAAAGCATCGACCACTACATTAGCCTTGCTAGGATGATACTAGATTGTTAGATCACAATCTTTAAGCAACTCTAACCATCTTCTTTTCCTAAGATTCAACTCTTTCGTGAAATAAAATATCTCAAGCTTTTATGATCCATGTACACTATACATTTCTTACCATAAAGATAATATCTCCATATCTTTAGCTCAAACACCACTTTAGCCAACTCAATATCATGCGTAGGATAACTGCGCTCGTGCACCTTCAGTTGTCTAGATTCATAAACCATCACTCTACCATCTTGCATCAACATACAACCTAAGCCCACATAGGATGCATCACTATAGATCATAAACTCTTTCCCTGATTCGGGTTGAATCAAGAGCGGAGCTCGCGTCAAAGCTTCATTCAACTTCTTAAAAGCTTGTTGCCTTGCCTTCGTCCACTCAGACTTAACATCCTTTTGCAACAGCTTCGTTAAGAGATTAGAAACCCTAGAAAAACCATACAAGAAATGATGATAATATCCAGCCAAACCCAAGAAACTACGAACCTTCGACACTGACTTAGGTTGCTTTCAATTCACAACTGCCTCAATTTTCTACAGATCTACACGAATCCCTTCTACTGATGCAACATGACCAAGAAACACCTCCTCTTTAATCCAAAACTCACACTTTCTCAACTTAGCATACAACTGATTATCCACCAAAGCTTGCAACATAATCCGTAAATGTCTATCATGATCCTTCTCAGTACGTGAATACACAAGGATATCATCGAAAAACACCACTAAAAATTGATCCAAAAAACTCATGGAACAACGAATTCATCATGTCCATGAAAGCTGCAGACGCATTCATCAACCCAAATCGCAACACCAAGAACTCATATTGCCCGTAAGGGGTGCGAAAAGTTGTCTTCAGTACATCCCTTTGCTTCACTTTCAACTAGTAGTATCCTGATCTTAAATCAATCTTGGAAAAAACCATTACACAACGGAATTGATTGAGTAAGTCATTAATTCACAGTAAATGATACTTATTCATAATCGTCAACTTATTAAGTTGCCGATAATCGATGCACATCCTCATAGTGCCATCTTTCTTCTTCACAAACAACACCGACGCACCCTATAGCGATAAACTAGGCCGAATAAACCCTCGGTCTAACAACACCTAAAGCTGCATCTTTAATTTTTTTAACTCCTTAGGTGCCATGCGATACGGAGCAATAGACACCAAAGCCGTATTTGCAGACGTCTTGACACAAAACTCCACCTCTCTATCAGGCGGCAAACTAGGCAACTCTTCTAGAAGCACCCACGGAAAATCACAAACAATCCAAATATTATGGGGACGTGCCTCCTTTATATTTGGATTCATAACATAAGCCAAGTATGCATGACATCCTACTTTTAACAACTTCTGCGTTTCCATGGCCAAAACAACATTGGATAAAAAGTTAACATTCTCTCCACCACCACAACTTCATAATCATCAAAAAGCATCAACGAAACACACTTAGTCTCAAAATCCACCATCGCACTATGCTCGGTAACTAATCCATACCAAGTATTACGTCAAAACCATAAAAAGGTAACTCCATCATGTCAACCACAAATACATGTCTCTGAACCATCAATGGAAATCTCCTATAAAACTTCCTAACCACGACCGTCTCACCAAAGGAACTCGTCACTTGCATACCCACGTTTAAAAACTCAACTGGTATGTCAAGCAATTGTGCATGCCCACCCAAAATATATGAATGCGTGGAACCAAAATGTAACATCCCCAAATTGGGCCTAGGAGAATATTACTATTTTTTGTTTGGTAGAATTTATTTCATGAAAATAAAGGGGTTAATGAAATAGAATATAAGACCGAATTATTTTTAAATAAAGAAGATATGCTTAGAATCAAGTGACTAAAATGAATGATTTATTAAACATAGAGTTTGCATGTTAAAAGGAGAATTATGCGGGGTTTTAACACATGTCCATTAGACAATAAAGATGAGGGGAGATGGATAGTCACGGTTAAGGGGAAATTTTCAAAGAAGAAAACTTCTTCTTCCTTAGCAAAACTGAAACAATAGAGAGAGAAGGGAGAGAAATTTCATGAATCAAAGGGGAATTAAACAAAATGTTGTTCAATCCATTGGTCTAGCTTGAGTAGTACTTAGAAAAAAGTTAACAACTTTATCTATCTTTATGATTTCAAGTAGAATCAAATTGGATGTTAAATTTGATTACAAGTATGGGATGATTTGTTAGAAGTTACAGATGTTGAGTTAAGAACTACAGAAATTTTAGTGAAATTTTGGTAATCTTATGATGTGTATGTTAGATGTTAGATTAGGGGCAGCTTTGAACAATTCCATGCTTGAAATTGGATTATGTTTTGAGTTTTGAAGCATGAGAAGTGTATACAAAGAACTATGCATATTTTGTATCTGATTCGAGGTTGATAATTACTTTGACAAAGGACTGAATTTGAATAACTAGGGGGTTGTTTTATGGAAACTAGAATTTTAGAACTGCTCTGTAATTGGAGGGCAGATTTGTATGTGCTGGAAATTGTTTTAGTAAGATAAACCTTCAGGAAGTGTTTATTTAAAATTTGGGACTGAAATTACTTAATAAGTAACTGGATTATAGTCTAAAATAGCTTTACAAAGTTGGATATTTTAAAGAAACAATCTAGGTTCTAGCAAGGCAGCTTTGAACAAATTTGAAAATAGTTTTGGTGTACTTTTGAATTAAGGGGTTGTTCTGCATATATAAAAGTATTAGGGGATGATATGTCTAAATTAATGAATTTAAGGACTGTTTTGGATAGTAAATAATCAGGGGAAATGCTTAGAATGTAATTAGAGGATATTTTGATTGAAAAGAGTGATGTTAAGGACTGCTCCACATCTAGGAAAAACATTAGAGATTGATTTTAAGTCCATGGACTGTTTTGAGCAAGATTGTTTGTATGTTAATGAACATTAAACTATTACGGGTAATGTAAAGTTAAATTGAATTGCTTGGAAGTGTGTAACTATGTTAGAGAGTCATATTGATGCACAAAAGATTGTAATTTAAATGTATAAAGAACTGCCCTGTTTTGCTTGAAACTATTGAAAATGTAGTTGCTGCCCAGTGACGTAAATTGGTTTGTCTTTAAATAAAAAAACTGTATTAATTCGTAAAGAATAAAAATACAAGGCCTATTTGGTTAGAAAGATAATTAAGTTAACTTTCTAACGGTGTAAACGGTTTGAAATTCTGACGTACGGAATGAAAGATATGAGCATTTAAGCAAGTAATGCACATGCTGCCTGCCAGCAGCAGTCTTGATGTTTTGAAATGAAAGTTTGAATGTATGGAGTCATGTAATGATTTAAATAGTTGCTGATTTTTATTCTATGGCCTGGTGTGCATTGATAGAACAAGGATTGGACCTTGTTGATGAATAAAGAGCTGGTCAAGCTAGTGGAAAACAAAAGGGGATTTGGATCCAAGACCAAGGGTAGCTTGGAGTATTGTGAGTGTAGTTTAATATAGGGTTAGGAATTAGGTCCTAACAAAAGATGCATGTCTACTTTCTTGTTATTTCTATGCCATGTTAATGAACTTGATTTAAACTTGGTTGTAATTAAAAGGGAAGAATGGCTTAAGCTAAAACTTGAGATTTAATAGTAACATGAATATTGTTAAATTAATTAGAAAGAAAAGTGAAAACAAATGCCTGATTCTTGATGCCTTGGCTGTGATCAATTCATATAGTGCTTGAATGTATCTCTATAGTTTAGATACTTGTTAACATGATATAAATCATGAATTAAAGACCTTGCTTGATGCCTGGAGATGGCATATGTTAATTGCTTGCTTGAATGATAAGTTAATTGCAAAATATAGATCTAAGGCTCAATTGGCTTAAGGGCTAAGCTTGAATCTTACTCGATAACTGACTAGTTTTAGATTGCTACCTCACTAAGTACAATTTGTACTTATCACTCTCGTTCCTATTCTTCCCAAACTACAGGTTAAGAGATTTGAGAAATCTTATTGATTTTGAAGCTTGTTCCTTGAGCTTGAAGCAAACACAAGCAAAAGCTAGAGTATGGTCCTATACTTGTTTTGTAATGCTCCTAGCTGGTGGCACCTAGTCTTGTATATAGTTAAGCTAGGTCATGCATTTTTCTACTTGAAAATTTTGTATATATATATGAACTTGTTTTGGCCTTAAATGTTAGGAAGGCTTAATGGCTAAACTTGAAGTGCGTAATGACAACATTTTTCATGTGAATGAAAAAGATTAAGCTACGCATACATCTGATATTAGCTTGAATTGAAATAAAAATGTTCTATTTATTGTATATATTTGAATATTATACATGGTCATTTGATTAAGCACTTGATAATATTGAATGTAAATTGAAAATGATTAACCAAAGTGGTAACCTATAATGAATAAGAGGCATGTTCGTGCTTGTATGATTAAATGTGAATGATTAAGTGCCTTGTTAGTTCTCAACTCATCTACTAGGGATGAGTTCTCGAAAGTTTTAAATTGTTCGTGTTTCCAGTGCCCCTGAACGCTCCCTAGCCGAGTAGAGGTGTTACACAAAATCAATCAAAGAAAGTAATGACAAATATTGCAAAGTAAAACTATATGCGATCACATCTGTGTCATTTCTTCCCTCACGGTGTGCATACACCCTAGCTGGTCTACCTCCCTCAGGCTGAACTGCCACCACATGGGCAACATTCCTCTGACCATCCTCCCCATGCTGAAAATTACCTCGCCTGCGCCCACAGCCCCTCTGAGGCTCAACACCACGTATCGGTGCCTATCTAGCTAACTGATGAGAATCACATTTCACATGACCCTATGAACCACAACCCCAACAAACATCGAGAGTACCCCAGCACTCTCCAGAATGTCACCTCCCACATCAACCACACTTAGGTAAATGAACCATAGTATTCTGGCCCTGTTGCCCGTGACCTAGTCCTAGTCCTAGTCCTAGTCCACCACAAATAAGTATCTCCCTAAAGCAACAATATCGTACAACCCAACTTACGCATATTTGTGCACTTCATCTACCCAAAAATCATCTGAGCACTCTTAAACCATGCATCCAAACACTCCAGAGACAAACCTCTAAACTCAGTACAATGCAGACTGCATAAACTCTCCAAAGGTAAACAAGGATTAGCTGCAGGTTGTGGCACAACCGCATGCATAACTGCCACTGCAACCTGAATAGCTCTAACTATAGCCCGAATTAATGGTGTCATATCACCGACAGCTTGACCTTGACTATCTGAGGTCCAACACCTCCCACACCAACTTCAGCTCCGACTCCATCACCACCAGGAGAATGGGGAGGGTGTGGCACAACATCATCACGCTCATCTTCTGCAGCAACATTGCGTGCATTACCTCTAAGCTCTCCTCTCGGTTCCATTATGAAAACAGTATGAATCTCTAGCATATAAATGCAACAATGAAAACAGTTACGCTAGCTATAAGCAAGAATCCAAGACGCCCAAGTCTTTAAAACAAATCTTTTACCATCAATAGTAATAATGGCAATGGATACCCCAATATCTAACCGAATCATCACATAACAGATTACACCACGTAATATCAAGCACCGTGCATATCACTCAAATAATCAGCGATCAAAACATCACAGAAGACAATCACCAGACATGGCAACATCAAAAAGACTGGATCGAGCGGTTTTAGGGGGAGTATTGAAGAAAAACCCGAAAGTTTCCCTTTAGTAAACGTGTCTTTTATCTTTTCTAGATACAACATTATTAACCTATGTGTACAAGCTAGCAGCGGGTGAATTTACAACTCAATCGGATGGTGATACGACATCTAATTAATCCGGTTATCATTTGGGGACCTTTTTGTAAAACTAACAAATTACAGGACCTTATTATGAAATTAGGGTTACCAATATTTATTTAGTTATGTTTAATACTCACACATCAAATTTCAACTCAATTTGATCATCCAAACACGCTCAATTGCATTCACAATTTTTAGGGACTAAAACATAAGAAAATAGAACATCATAAGATTCCAAATAACCAACTTATCTAACACCATATCGGTATGTCTATTCCCCGTATCAGTATGAATTGTACCATAATTCCATGTTGCATGAAGTCGTATCAATACGGGCCTGTGTAACTATACGCCCAGCCTTTTTCCTCAAAGATCGTATCGATACGGGTCTATCCGTACCGATACGCTAAGCCTAATTTGGCCTACCCGTACCATACGGTACCCTGCATACCGATACCCCATCCTTGAATGTCTACAACCCCATCCTTTAAATGTTCGGATATTCTGACACCTTGATTGCTACAACCCCATTAAGTCCCATGGTGATACAACCCAACATATTGCACACTTAGGCCGGGTTGGCACTACCCCCATTGCCCATGGTGATGGCACTACCTCCATCACTCGTAACACAATGGAACTACCCCCTTGCATAACCGAAGACTTTGGCTCATGAACAAATTTTGTATATATTATAGTGCACTCTCATCCTATTGGTCGACCAATTATATTCGATTATAATAAGCATCATAACTTTCCAATATACACTTTAAAAACCATGTTACCTTACCGTTTTCAATGCATTAACATAAACCATTTCTCATCCCATTTCAAATGCAATATCATTGCATAGCATTTCTTAAAAAGTTCTAAACTCTTTCAAAATCATATATCTATCTCACGGGGTCACATGAATCATCTCTCAATTCATAAAAATATGCATAATAGTAGGTAATAAAATATATTTTCAAATATGAGCATGATTTATAAAAATAATGGGAAAAAGCCGAGAACAGAGAGCGAATTCATTCATACTTACTTCTGAATTTAAACCAGCATTTCACGCTTAATTTAAACCCCCCAAAGTCACTTTCAAACCTTTTTAGAGTTATAAAACTCGTTTCTACTCACCAACACGCCTCGCTTACTTTGTGTCGAAGCGATTCAAGCCCCCGGATCAACCAAACCCTTTTCCAAAGCTATTGGAAGCTATCCCCTTCTTCTGACCAAGAAAAATAGAGGATTAAATGCACATCCCTGCATTAAAATCCCCAGTAACACAACAACACACTTTCCCTACTCATCGAACAGCCTTTCGCTATCCAAAAACTACTGAAACATGGACGGAAACACTCTAATTGATCTCCAGCCCTTTCCCAAAGAAAAAAACAACAAATCATCATCAAGACACACCTAAAAGCATCTCCTCAACACCAAGATATCATCAGCAAACAAACAACCACTTAAAAAGCCAAGAACTCTAAGATCTCAACCTAGGAATCAAACAATTTACGTAGTTTCGGGATTACCACATTAAAATCCATTAATCCATATTATCACACTTCAAAATTATGATAAACCTCAATTATAATCCAAACATTAACAAATCAAAACAAATCTTAAATTATTTTGCCCATTAAACTTTAATTACACCAATTTTCCATAATTGTATCATTAAAATCCATTAGAAAACATTCATAAAAGATCAATAACTTGGGAATTTCAATAAAGAACCTCTCATTAGAGGAGAAGAACAAAACCATTCCTCTAATGATGACTTTTCCCCTTCAATTGTATCGATTTACATGAGAAAAAAAGATAAAACAATAAGGTTTTGCTAGGAAAACATTAAGAAATCATTTAGGCTTAAAAATATGGATTAAATCAAATGTTTACCTAAAATATTTGAAGAGAAATGGATGTTTGGCTGGGAAGAATTTGAGAAAAAATGGTTGAGAGAAAAGTTAGTTATGTGAAATGTGTTTTAAGAAAATAATGAGCAATTAATTCTCTGCATCCTTTTTACAAATTAAAATCACTTTAAAATCAGTCAATTAAGAGGGAAAAAGTCAGAATTAGACTCTTGGTTAAGAGCACCTTAAAGATTCAAATTTTTGATCTTTTACAAATTAGTCACTAAAAATAATTTTTAAATTTTACATTTTTGTCACTTGTCCTAGAATGTTAAACCTCCAAAATTTATTTTCCAAAATTGATTCCACCAAAATCATTTATATATTAAATAATGATTTTAAAACATTTTTCCCACATTTTATTTCCTCCAAAACCCCTACAAATCAATTAAATCTTGAAACTAGCCTAAATCGTAGAAAGTAGTCCGACCAAACCGTCTATCCTAAACTTCGCTAACTCCTAGGCTCAAAATTGAGATGTTACATCAATAAATGTCATTCGATAGGGTGCAATGGAAGCTAGAGCAGTTCCAGGTTGGACTTCGATACTAATTTCAACCTCACGGGTCGGTGGTAAGCCGAAAAGTTCATCAGGGAAGATATCGGGAAATTCACACATAGTATTAATATCTTGTAGTCGTGGTTCATCCATGGCTTCCAATGTCAAGTGATACAAGGAAGGATTTCTTGAACTCATCAACACGATGCTCTCCTTGCCAAGTCCTTGGAGATACAGTTTTCTCTTACTACAATCTACCCACACTTATTGCTTACTAAGCCTAGTATAATATCAAACTCGTGGATCGATAAGGCTAATAAATCAGCCGGGAATGGAATCCCTTGAATCATCAAAGGAAAATTCTTACACATGAGGCTTATAGCGACACAGTTACCCAATAGATTTGTTATGGAGATTCTCGATGCTATAGATTCACTAGACATCCCATGCTTCTTAACTAACTCGGTGCTTATGAAGGAATGTGTAGAGCTAGGATCAATTAACGCATACAACGAATGAGGGTACAGTTCAGTACTACCTACAATAACATCAGGTTCATCATCATCCTCTCGGGTCCTCACATGATACATCTGAGCAGATGCCTTAGATTCCTGCCAGTTTGATGGTTTTCTCGAGACACTAGGTTTACCCTTAGCTCCCGATGACCCTTGCCTCGGTCCCTTGCTTCGGAATGACTGAACTGGGGAGGCAACATTTGCTGGTGCAACATTAGACTTGGTGGCACGAAGAGAACAATCACGGATGAAATAACCTTGTTCTCCACAATAGAAGCATGCTACAGTCTACTTATGACACTAACTTGCAGGATGCCATTTCTGGTAGTAGTTGCAAATTGGATTCTGTGAACTTTAGTTGGAGCCTCTAGTGCTTTCAACTAAGGCCATCTTTATAGAAGATTACGTTATGGTCTGAGGTCTCTCGATACTCCTAGTACGGGAAGGCTGAGGGTAAGAATTCTGCTTAGGGCCTTGATACTTGCCCTTCTTATTCCAATTGAGAGATCGAGAATCATCTCTAAATCTCTTCTCGAACTTGCTAGATCCACCCGATCTCTGAGCCCTCTATGCAGCCTTAACTTGATTCAAAAGGTCTTGGAAGTTAGTGATGCCCAAGGCAGTAAATATAGGGCGTTGGCATGACAATGAACATACTACACTTGTCTTCCCCTTTCTTAATGTATTCCACATCATATCGGCAATACTTGCAGAAGTCATGTATGTATTACTCGATGGGTCAGCCTCTTTGCTTCAGATGGACGAAGATGTTGTGCCTTTCTTCGAGATATTACTCGCTAATGTACTTTTTTTTGGAATTCTTGAAGAAAGAACTCCCAAGAGAAGGTCCCTTAAGGAACCATGAGTATAGTGGTCTCCCACCACTAGAGTACTTCATCCGCTAACAGTGACAGGGCAGACTCTAGCTTGAGCTCATTAGAACACTGCAATTGTTTATTCAGGATTCTCAATGTATTATCCAGCTAGTATTTCACGGTCTCAGGATTGTCATCATCCTAGCAGTGAAAGTATAGGCCCTAAGCGGTGCCAGCTTATCGATTGGGGCCCTAGCATACTGGACAACAGGCTGAGTAGGTTGCACAGTGTTGCGTGTTTAGTGTGCTTCACAATTGGTGCAAGTGTACACGTCGCAAGTTATAGTATAGAATAGATATCATCTCCATAGAGATTGGTGCAACTTCTAGATTCTAACTTCTTTCACTGAAAAGAGAAGTAATTGCTGGTGATAATAGGAATTTAATTAACAAGAAAAATAAAAGAGCAAGAAAATAAAGGAGATGTTGATCAAATGAGAGAGTAGGCTGGGTTATCGTTAGTCGTGGCATGATGATTGAATGGACCGTTGTGGTAATTGTTTGCAAGAGTAACTCAATCGTCTTAATAATTAGCATCAGTTGAATTGCCCAGGCAATTGTAACCTGAGCAACTGGGAATGGCGCGATTAACTAGGCAACTGGGTGACTTCCTTCAAAGTTCGGCAAAGCATTCTTCAATGGCTTCTCATTATCCCTAACTCAAAACACTGTTAATTGTGCATGTCTTGGTGATACATCCCTACGTTAACCATGGGTGAACAACAATCGATCTTGCGCTCCTTTTAACCGTTGAAATTCGCAACTTATCCCTAAGTCGAATTAGTCTTCACTTATATTCACTTGTATGAAAACCATGCTCATTTCTTACTTGAATCTAACTCTCTCGATATTAGATAAATGGATGAATTCACGAGATCCTCTCCCAATTCACTCGCAATCAAAATTAAGAACAAAAAATGAACAAACTTTGAATTGAATTGCAACTCAAAAACCTAAACAAATCCAAACGTTTTCACAACCACAAAAACACAATAACCCAAGTCAAGTAAAGTTTAGTTCATGGCTGGGAGCAAAGGAAATACAAGATAAAATCTACCCAACATGAATCAAATAGAATAAAGAAGAAGAAGAAGATGTTGAGTAGCCCTCTTTAATTCTCTCTCAAATCACCTCCTCTAGAGGGCTGTTGCTTGTCTCTTATTTATAGAAGATGGCTAGGTCAAGTTGTTTGTTGATAAAGATGAGTTTAAGTTGGAATTGTAACATCCCTAACTTGGCTTATTAGTGAACCGAGCAAGAAAGTATTACAAATGAAAAACCAATCAAACATATATGTCTTAGCTAAGCATGAAATCAAATTTCAGGATAAATTAAAACTTTTTTATTATCATTCATATACAAGCATATGAACTTATTCACTTTACCAAATCATCCAAACAAAACATAAAGCTTCTTTTGGTTCATTCACTATAGAATTCGTGACTTTATGTGTTTGCTATTGTCACGCCTGAGAAGAGGCGGGGGTCATCAATCCCACATCGGAAAGGAAAAGGGAGGTCTTGGGATATAAATACGGTGGCGCTGCACATCCTATCAGACATGTCTTTTGGGAAGAGGGTAATGGCCCCGTGACAAGTGGTATAGGAGCGACCCTTTGACTGCCATATTTCACGCCGAGCGCCCATGAGTGGGGTAGGCAGGGTGGACAACTGTGACAAGGGGTGGCCCATCACGAGAGCGGAAGCTCGTGACGAGGGCATCACGAGGTTGAATGGGGGAGAATGTCACGCCTGAGAAGAGGCGGGGGTCATCAATCCCATAACGGAAAGGAAAAGGGAGGTCTTAGGATATAAATATAGTGGTGCTGCACATCCTATCAGACATGTCTTTTGGGAAGAGGGTAATGGCCCTGTGACACTATGCATTCTAGATTCAATTTAAACATGGATTAATAGACTCCACTATCATGTTTTATGAATGGAATCAAGACTTAACACTCATGATTTACAAGCTAGATCACATGTATCACACCAAACATATACTTTCAACAATAAGCATTCAAGGTTGAGACTAACATGGATCTCAACCTATAACCAAGTCAATCAACTTCCATATTCAGAATTAAAGTTTGAATACACATTCTAATACAAATAACTCATTAGTCACATGTTTTAAAACATTACATAATCTAGTTAATAAATCCAAATAGTATGATCCAACTTAATGTAAGAAGAACCTCATACTCAACAGAGCTTCCATTATTTATGACCCCTTTATCTAAATCCAATTTAGATTGTCAACCTATGCATCTTAATTATTCTATTATCTATATGACTACCTCTGAATCAATTATCAGCATACCAAACAGTATTAACATCTTAAACGATTTACTAAATCAAGCCATGAATATCCCAACTCTAGCGTAACTTATTTAGCAAGAAAATGCATCCCACACCAATTGTAAGCAATCAAATAGCAAGAAAATAAAGAAATGATAAATAAAGGCCCATTACAACTTATTAAGCTCCATTGAGCATCATAATAATATATGTATGATAGAAGATATCCCTAAATGCATAATGCTTATATCAAAAGTGTGCCACCATCCTAAGAGTTTTCATAAGGTTGATTTGAACCATGGGAATTTCCTTGTGATCGTATCCAGCTTGAGAGCAACCTGAAACTCTACCAACCTGAAAGGTGATAAAACAACTATGATAAGCGATTTCTTAGTGAGGTAGTAAGAGGTTCAATAGCAATTAGAGAACCAATTATATTATTTGTTAATCTTTCACGATTTTAACTTAGTTCCTGGTAAGAACCAATAAGTTCGATTGATTTAACAAACATTCACAATAATATAGGTTACTTGTTATTTAAGTTATTACTCATGATCCTCTGGGTATCCTCTTTAACCCTAACATTCTTTTTATACTAGACTCTATCAATAAACCATAATCCAAGAGTTTCTTAATAGTCACAACAAGAGATCCCTTATATCTTAACTTAAGAATCGAATACCCAATTTTTTGAGACTTGAATTTATTATTCAAATAGCCTATGCAATTAGGGCATCCAGGTGCAAATCATATCTTTTCATAATACAGTTAATCCCATTAAATTCGTTTGCTTAACTCACAAGTGACTGCAATAATTCTGTTAGTAATACTTATAATCTTTCTTGGATTCCTTTATTTCCAAGATTACTAATTCTTAACTTGCCTAACACACAAATTAGCAAATTTATTATCATAATATGGATCATTTATCAAATAGATACTTGATTTAGATAATTTTCCTTAAACGTGTTGTTTATTATACCAACAAACACTATTTCATTAACAATTGAATCAAAACATGTATACCTTTCCGAATTAAACGAAATACTACTAATGATCAAATAATATTTCTTCTTTACCATATTAATCAACACCCTGATCAATAATTACTTAATTTATCATTCTATAAACTTCCATAGTTTTCTTTTTAATATAACTTTTTATTAACTTCACTCATTTGAGACATACCAGCACCAAACGTCATCTAAAACCAATTAGGTGCAAGCTAGTCAAAACCCTACAAGAATTTCCTTCTAACAATAGCTTAGACGTCCATATATTTCTTGTATACAATTCGAGTAAGCAGCACATAACATACAAGGGACTAACTTGAGGTTCAAGCCACCATTTGAATATTCTCTAATCAAGAGATAGGATTTTCTTTAGTATTTTATTTCCTATAACATAACATTCTAAGTCGGTAATTAAATGATTTACTAGCTTAATGGATTGACTCCCTTTCAAGGAACCAATCTATCTTAGGTTTTATTACCACATAATCCATTCATAACCAAATTAACTTATTCTAGTCCAAATTTTAATCCATATTTTCTTGTAGGACATCATACGGCTTTGAGCAACCACTCACTACAACCTTACACTAGAATTTGCTTGGTTCAACCATAGCATTTATCACCAAGGCAAAACATACACCAATCGAGACCATTTTAAACATTCAATGAAATTAAATTAAAAAAATGAACATTGAACCATCTATCAATATATAAATTTTCTCCTAAGAACGGCAATCCAAGTCCAAATGTTATAAAAACTTCTTATAAAACAAGTGGATCCCATGGATTAGTCATTTAAATTTATTAACCTTACTGGGCACATTATGCTATAACATAACAACTTTGTAAGAATTGAACTTAACAACAAACAACATATAATGCCAAGCTTGTCGACCACTTAAAACAATGGCAACCAATGCCCCTAGTAGGTTCAATCATCATTTATACAAACAATCATTTCTGACAACAACCCCTTTCATAAATTACATGCGCATACTATTTATATATATATGTAAACATATATACATTTGAATATTTAGAATTCCTAAGAATCGATTATTTTATAGTCCATCTCTATAACTCATCCTTAAGTTGTTATCGAAGTAACATATATATTGTAATCACAAAGTTCTCTTTTCACATTGAATAGCATATTAGAGAAAAGTATTATATTTCCTTTTTAAACCCATTACTTAGCTATTAAGTTATCATTTCTTTTTATTTGTATTGAACTTTAATCTCATTCTCTTTAATATCATAGCCTTGAGAGTCGAGACTCAGCCTAGGTACTCGAATCCCCAACCAACTATCGCCCATGAATATGGTACTCGCAGTACCCGTCAATCCCTCCTACTATCGCCATGTGACCACACAACTTCCCTCTTACTGTCGCCAAATAATGACCGTAGTCCAACCCGACACAAGAGCTCAATGGATCCTATGGAATGCCAACTATACCTAAGACTAACTCGAGACCAAGGCTTTTATCTTATTCTTATCATATCAAAAACATTTGAGCATAGCTCCTCATCAAAATCACATATAAGGGAGTACATCACCCTTATCAATTCAAATATATAGTCACCTCATGTGACCTTACATTGCAACAATATTGATCAAACGACATTGTAGCCATGATTTCTATCACAATGACTCATTCATAATCTTTCATTATAATCACAGTTACCAATTTATATTAGCTTAACACAATTTAGTACGATGTTCTTTCATAACAACCAACAATAAATTCACATGTACTACTCAGTGTATCTTTCTTTCTATTCAAGTGTATTATGACAAGAGTTATTATCATTTATGATTCTAATACCATGGTCAAAATTTTAATCAAACATTAACTTGGCTATAAATTGTTTATTAGACAAGTGTCGAACTCCGTTGTACATACAAACACCCATCATGCTCTTATTGCTTTCACAATTTAGCTAATATTTCAACTATATCATCCCAAAATCAAATCATCAAGTAGTCATATTAGATCTAATTCAAATATCGAGACTAAGCATATATTACATTCACTTTTCAAACTTTCTACCAAAATCCAATTTACAATTCACTAATCGTAAGGTACTTACCTTATTTTCCAAGTTAAGCTTTAGCATAGAGGATATATTTCCATAAATAATGAAGTAGATTAAGTAAAGGTGCTTGGAAAGGCTGTAAATCTTTCCCAATACTTTAGAACTACACTCACCTCTTATCCTGAAGTTACGGGATACCAGAACCCTTAACCAACTTGCCACATAACCAATTCCTTCACAGTTTCTTCTCGATCTAAGTATAACAAGAATATAATTATATATATATTAGAATCAATCCAATCTTTCAAATATACAACAACAAGGCAGCTTACACACATTTCAATCATTCAAAACCACAACCACACTCAAAACACCAATATACATCTACTTAATCCAAAACAGGGCAGCCTTTACATGATTAAGGCTCATTGGACTAAAACAGCCCCATAACATCCTCTTCAATCACCAAAACAACCCTATTTTCTAGCAGTTCATATATAAACATTTAACAGTTTACTTATTAAGCAAATCATTCCATTAAACCTATAAAACAGTCCTAAAGTCATACATGTATACACAAAGTAATCATTTGAACCTGATGTATATACTTTCAAGCTCTAAAACAGCTATTAAGGCCTTGTATTACACGTTTTATTCCCTCTTAAAAAGTATACATTTTAATTAATCAAAATAGTCCACGACACTTGCATGCATTCATGAAACTATTCCATTCTCAAGTGATCATATAAACACATTCAACATAGCCCAAAAATGTTGATTTACATGTCAAACCAATTACCACACTTGCACACTTATTTTACTACTTTAGAACAATCCCTAAAATTCAAATCTAAGCAAAACAATCCTTAGGTGGTTAAACACTCTTTAAATGTATCAAAACAATATCCTATTCTTATTTAAAATAGTTTCTTACAATCCAATTTTAGGCAAAACTGCATTTTTAACAAATTTTTCATCCAAGCTTTAAAACAGTCTCGTTCTTGCCAATTTGTTACTCAAATCTGCTTTAATACACTTTTATACATATATGGACCGTTTTAAACTTATCAAACCACTTCCTAAACAGCTTTGAAAATGGATTTCTTCACATAAGCAATTCATTACACCAAATCATAACAACATTTTCAAAAGTTTCTTAGGAATTCACTATTCATCCAATCGAATTCTACTATACATAACAAAGAATGTAAATCAAACAAAAGAATTAAAATGTAAATCAAACAAAAGAATTAAAACAACCTACATTCCTCTATCATATCTTCATTCGGTTGGAATCATTAACCTATAATTCAAGGAAATTCCTACTTGAATACTAAATTAACAAGGAAATTAGGTAGGGAGAGGAAGAATGTATCACCTTCTTCCACATGCAAAGTGACAAGCTCAAAAATTCTAGCAAGATTTTAAGCTTAATTCCATGCTTCCATATTTTTGTTAGCTCACCGATTTCTCTCACTACTTTGGTGTTTTTTTTATCGATTCAAAGGAAGGAGATGAAGATTATTTTCTTCACTATTTCCCCTCCCATCTTGACCGTGAATCAAGGTAAGGTTTCCTAGGGACTTGACATGTGTTAAAGTCCCTCAAATCTTTATATATTTACATGCAAACTATCGGTTAGTGTGAGTTACCAGTTAGGTCACTCATCAATTTAGTCATCAAGCTTCTCATTTTACCAATTTGATCCAATCTTATTTAATTGGGGATGCAAGCTACATTCAAACAAACTTTAATACAACCAAGTGGTTGCATACTTTAGGCCAAGATTTAGGGTGTGACAATTTCCATGATACCAAATTATGGTTAAACTTATAGTATACTTCTTAGGACAAACTTAGAGACACGATAAATCCAATTCAAACCATATTTGATTTGGTAACAACTTCTAGACCGTATTTTATGGTATTATAGGAATTAAATAGGATAAAAGAGATAAATCTCTTTTATTTATTTATCCTCCAAAAACTCCTCATAAACTCTTAGAATTTAATCTCCTTTTGATCTCTTTATGGAACTCCAACTCTTCAAGGATTCATCTTTGCTTCTCGTAATTATCTCAAATTAAATAGATTTATCCCATCAAAATCAGCATCCCCCTTCTTCTTATCCTCAATTGCTTCGGTAATTTCCTACTTGCTTGGGCAATTAGATCCTACACACACAAAAACACATACCAACAACACATTTTCCACAAAAATCAACCGAATTATGTAATCAAGCATGACAGTGAAGACAATAATGCAATTATGCATGAATGACTAAAAATGCAACTAGAATAAGCCTAAGTCTAACAATAATTAAGAGTAAAAAGGGCAGAAATATTGTAATTTTACACACTTAACACACCCCAAACTCGAACTATTGCTTGTCCTTAAGCAATGCAAAACTAACAATTACCTGCCAAGACTTCGATCATCAAAATTTTTTGCTTTGTATCTTACTTCAATCCTTAGAACCGTGGTACAAAGTATGGTTGCCTTTCAATTTTTTGGATGACATATAATTTACTCGGAATTAAACTATAATGCTTGTGAAAATGTGTGTGTGGAGTTGTGTACAAGTTGATTTTCAGGATTCCATGTGAACAATAGGTTTTTATCAAATTAATTATCGGGGTATTTATTTTTATTTTTACTAGAGCCAATTTCGGGCACCTTTTACAAAGCATGCAATTTCTTATTTCAATTTTTAGTCAACTGGATCCAATTTCGGGCACGTCTAGCGATTCTTTAAAGTGCAACACTAGAGCTGGTTTTGGGCACCTCCAGCAAGATTTTTTTCACTAAAATTTTTAAGCAACCTAAGTTCACTAAGTTTCCTTTAATCAATCAAGTCACAACAGTGTCTAATTATATCCATCATCATATTAGGATTCTAAGTGTTTTCCATGTACAAAAAATTAAAATTAAAATGCAAATGTGTTAGTCGAAAAGGTCGTCACCTTGGATGATGAGTCTCCTCTGGGGCGTATACTTGATTCGTTTGCTAGTTCGTGGTTGTTGAGTGCGTGTGACTGGTGGTGCAGCTTGAACCCTCACTTCTGGAACCTTATCCTTCTCTTATTGCTCTTGGTCGATTTCTTCGAGGATCGAAACTTTACGCTTCAGCTTTGTTGGTTCGACCAGTGGCAATGTCACTGGTTCAGAGATGGTCTCTTCTGAATTTGAAAATCCATGTAAAGATTCAGTCTGGGAAGGTTCAGTCATAGGGGTTTTACCTTTATCATGTGTGGCAATTGTTGTGGCATCCCCAGTTGTCGGGGCAAGTAGGTTGGCAAGAAACGCCAGGAAAGGCGCGATGTTATCGAAGCACTTCTTGAGGATCACTCGTGTGATAGCTACGTTATGGTCCCTCATGGAACATATGAATTGCATTTGTTGGGCCTCTATTCCCTCCAATCAATGGGATAGTGGGCAGAGCATCTCTTCGAGTCGATCCATGCCTACCGAGGCAGGTTTTCTTGATTGGGCATCTGGAATTGCCGAGGCATCTTTGGTTGCCTGGTCAATTTTTGGTGCAGCAGATTTCTTTGGCAATGCTTGTTCTTTCGCCGGTTCTTCACCTATAATCCCCAAGTATTGAGTACGATTCCACCCAGTTTTGGAAGGTAATTTATTGTTTGTTGGATCACTTGGTACTTTTTCTTTCTCGCATAGTTGGGATATTAAGCTCGAGAAGAAAAGAGCACCTACATCCTTTTGACTACAAGCAAATATCTCATCACAAATAATTTGTCCAATGTTTGCAATCTGCTTGTTCAAAATAGATTGCAATAACAAAAGATGAGAATATGGAACTATGGTGTTGTGTGTAGTGGGCATTAAGCAAGTTTTAACAAATTTATTCCATAGTTTTGTCTCGGGTTTCAACATAAGGTGATTTACCGTCCCTTTCAAGGCTCCTCAGTTCCATTCGGCACCTTTGATTGTTAGGTCCTTGAACACCTTTTTTGACTTCTTCGGGCGTGATGTTGTCCACAAAGGCTTTATGTTCATCTTTCGCAATGTATATCCTGTACAAAGTGTAGATGGTGTTGGCATCAATAAGGATGGCCCTGCCACGAATATAAACATAGGGGTTGTTGGGTTAGGCGAATGAGCATAAAATTCTCTTACCCATGATACATTGTCGGGCCTTGGTTGATGGCAAAGGATTTGCCATTTGTGGTGCTCGATGATTTTGAAGATGAATACATCAAGGTTGAAGTTCTTCAAGGAGACGGTGTAGGCGAATCCTTACTCATGCCATACCTTGCGGTTTGTATACTTGGCTAGATATCTCTCCTCAATGGTTGGTGTTGCAAATTGACGAAATGGCGGTTCCTTGGATGAACTTGGGTGAGCCATAGTTTTGAGATTTTTGGCCATGGTGATTGTGGTTGAGGTAGGAATCAAAAAGAAAGAAGGAAAAAGAAAGAAAGTTTTGAGAGTTCAAAGAGTTGAAGAAAGAGTAGATGGAGTTTGAAAGTTTAATGGTGAAGTAGGATATGGTAACGATGATGATGATTTTCGGCTAATGGGAGGAAAGAAAAGAAATTAGGAAATAATGATGAAATAAAAGATGATTAGGGGATTGGTTAGGGTATGCGGCAAAAGGCGATTGGGGGAAGATGAAAGGGGGGTCGGCTAGCTTCTTAGAGGGAGAATTAGGGTAAAAACAAACCTTTATGTGGGTATTTTAATCCCTTAAATTCAGCCCATTATCTACTCCAAATGATGAACTCAATCTTTAATCCAACTCCTCCTTATCTTAAACTGTTATCCTAAAATTCAAACACAATGAAAAAGATAAACATTAATTAAAGATAAAAATAAAAATAAATAAATAAAGATATAGATAAATACCATAAACTAAAAATTATAAAAGATAATTATCCTAAAAATGTGGAAAGATAATGATAAAGCTAAAAACAAAAATAAAATTGAACACTTAAAATACGAAACAAAAATAAAACCAAAATTAAAAATAAGTACAAAATTGAAAACAAAATTAAAAAATAAGAAATACTAAAGGAGAGCATGATCAGGCATCTCCTAAAGTAACCACTTCTTTGTCGCGCTCAACATGGGTGCTGGCATAGTGCTTTAATCTTTGTCCGTTAACTTTGAATTCATGTCCGTCAATGGTGGACTTGATTATAACAACACCATGGGGGAAGGTTTTTACGACCTCAAATGGCCTAGACCATCTCGATCTCAGTTTTTTCAGAAAGAGCTTTAATCGAGAATTAAAGAGAAAAACAAATTGCCTGGGCAAAAAATTGTCGCTGCAATAGTTTCTTGTCATGCCAATGCTTCATTTTCTCCTTGTAAATTCTCGAGTTGTTGTAGACTATGGCACATAGTGCTTCCATCTCGTTGAGGTCCAGTAGTCGCTTTTGTCCAGCCCTCTCCCAATCCATGTTGACAGTTTTGATTGCCCAATAAGCCTTGTGCTCGATCTCCATCGGTCAGTGACAAGTTTTGCCGTAGACGAGTCTGTAAGGTGACATGCCTAAAGGTGTCTTGAATGTTGTTTGATAGGCCCATAGTGCTTCATCAATTCTTGCAGACCAATCCATTCGAGAAGAATTGTAAACTTTTTCAAGGATAGCCTTCAATTCTCGATTGGAAATTTTGGCTTGCCCGTTCGTCTATGAGTGATATGCCGTGGCAACTTTGTGTGTCACTCCAAAGCATTCCAACATTTTGGAAATTAGCCTATTTTCGAAATGTGTGTCCACATCGTTGATAACTACCATTGGCATTTCGAATCGCATGAATATTTTCTTCTACAGGAATTGTTGTACCCTCTTGGAATTGTTTCTGGGAACTACAGATGCCTCGACCCATTTAGACACATAGTCCACGGCAAGTAGGATGTACAAATTATCGAATGATGATGGGAAGGGTCCCATGAAATTGATCCCCCACACATCAAACAACTCGACCTCAAGGATATTCTATAGTGGCATCTCATGTCGTCTCAAAATATTCCCTGTTCATTGACAACGATCACACCTCTTGTAGAATTCTCGAGCATCTTTATAAAGAGTAGGCCAATACAAGCCCAATTGTAGGACTTTGGCCGCAGTGCAAGTTCCTCCAAAATGGCCTCCATAGGTCGAAGAATGACATTGTCGAAGCATATTGTCCTGCTTGTCCTCAGGAACACATCGTCTTATCACCTGATCTGCATATTGTTTAAATAAAAAAAGCTTGTCCCAATAATAATGCTTAGCATCATGTCAGAACTGCTTCTTTCCTTGGTGAGTAAGGTCATAAGGCAAAATACCACTAACCAAGAAATGAACCAAATCGGTATACCAGGGAGTTGTCGTGGCAACTAATAATTGCTTACCCGGGAATGTGTCATGGATCTCCAAGGAGTTTGAATCTTCATCGCCTTTTTCTAACCTTGATAAGTGATAGGAAATTTGGTTCTTTGTTCCTTTCCTGTCATTATTTTCGAAGTCAAACTCTTTTAAAAGTAAAATCCAACGAATTAAACGAGGTTTGGCATCTTTTTTAGCAATCAAATACTTGATTGCCGAATGGTCAGTATGGACAATTATCTTAGTACCAATCAAATAAGAACGAAACTTGTCAAATGCGGAGACTACTGCCAGTAATTCCTTTTCCATTGTGGTGTAGTTAAACTGAGCACCATTGAGGGTTTTACAAGTGTAGTATATCACATGAAAAATCTTACCTTTCCGTTGGCCTAATACAACTCCTTCTGTAAAATTGCTTGCATCACACATGAGTTCGAAATGTAGGGACCAATCAAGTGGAACAACGATAGGCGCTGAGGCAAGTTGCTTTTTCAGGTCTTCAAATTCCGTTGCGCAATAATCATCAAAATATGTTTTGTCCTATTCAAACAAGTTACACAAGGGTTTAAAAATATTAGGAAATTATGAATAAACCTTTTGTAAAAAACCTCCATGTCTGAGAAAGCTTCGAATTCCTTTGATTGAATTTGGTGGCGACAATTTCTCAATCACGTCCACCTTGGCTCTATCTACTTCAATTCCCTTAGATGAGATTTTATGATTGAGCACAATTCCTCCATCCACCATAAAATGGCATTTTTCCTATAACACCCCTTTTCTGGTCAGGTAGAGAACCGAGTTGGAAAGTTTTATCAGGAGCTTCTTCAGAGGTCAGAAGTTTCCCCGAGTTCAAAATCTTATTCAAAATGTCTTATTAAACTCTTTTAAGGATTATCAAACTAACTTATTAATAGCTTGTTCAGTTGGGGTCAATTTTAACTTTTTCGAACTTAGGGACTAAATTATAAATTCTACAGATTAAAGGGCTTAAACAGAATTCCTTTTTACAGCTCTTCAATTAAACTTACTGATTATTAGCCTATAAAATTTTGTTATTAACAGAGGTCGTTTACATGTCCAATTAGACCATTTAAAGATTAGTGACCAATATGTAGACTCTTCAAAACTATAGTTTAAGTCTTTTAACAGCGTCAACTGACACCGTACCGGTACACTTAAGGCTGTATCAGTACGTTGGACTAAACTCTTCAATTCCTAATTCAAGGGTGATAAGTTTGTATCGATACGCGTTGACCAAGGTTAACCCATTTCGATACACCTCAAGGGCTAAACATACCAACTTTCACATTTGACAATTAGACCCTATTAGGCTATTACACATATATCAAAGTATGCTAACATGACATGTTTGAGCCATATTCCACCTTACTAGGAGTTCAAATCAAAGGTTAAGCATACATATGGTAGGTGGAAGTGACTTGCAACCGCAACTACACGATCGAGGCTCGGATCGCTTCAAGGTCCTGAAATACATGAGACACACAAATGTTAGGCTTACATGGCCTAGTGAGGTGGTTATAAAAAATGCACAATAATTTTTCATATACATGAGTGACATGTAGGCATGCTTGGGCAACAATTTACATAGCATCAATCACATAAAAACATATTCAAAGCCAATAGTCATAATTCCATGTAGCAATTTTAAATCATACAAACATATCATTTCTCTTGGACATGGTAGCCAATGGATGCAAAGATTTCCCCTGTATGCCAAATTATATTAAAAGTAGGCCTTAGCCTTGAGCCATATCTCCGAAAAATATATCCCTTACACAAACCAACCTTATCTCACCACATATAGGTTGTATCCTCGGATCGTAGTCCAATCCCTTACTTAGTGAGTTCGAATAATCCTATGGCATGCCAATTGTATCTAGTGTCCAAGGTCACATATTTCATTATAATTCTTACATTTCGGATCACATCATATAGAATAGCAAATCGATCCTTAGCTCCACATAGCATAACATATCAATAACGTTTTTCACATTTAACAAATTTTGGATATCACATATATGCTTATCAACATATCAAGGAAACATGAGAAATTACCACACTTACCATTAGAATCCATGTGTTTGCTCTACTTGAGACCTTAAACAAAGTGCAATCACAATCGCAAAACAAATTCATCGGGATGGCACCTAGCCTATCCCTCGACACAACTACACTCACCTAGTGCACGAAAGCTTTTAGGGTTCTCAGATTTTGATCCCTTTGCTTCTAGACTTGTTTGGGGATGATGGATTGGTTTCCTTCAACTCATGAGCTATGAAATAACACAAGGAATCCTCAATATAATGACATCAACACTCATTTCAAAGATTAGGCATAGTAATTCGACTTGAATTTAAACTCCAAGTATTCATAGAATTCAATAATTGATTTAAGGTTTTTACTTACCCAATCGATAGCTACGGAACGATACCTTTGAATCAAAGAAAACTTGGACTTAAAAGGCTCAATTGGCGAGGTGTATGCTTGAGTTCAACTGAGAAGACAACAATGGAGGTGTGTGCTTGTTTTCCAAGACAATGGGGATTTTGGTTTCGATGGATATCATAGACAACAAATAAGCTTTTATAAATCCTCTTAAAGGTGTTTATAATCTCAATCATTTCCCACCTCTAAAGGAGCCAATGGAAAACTTTCCTATACCTAAGGGTTTGCTTAAACTAATAATAACATCATTTCCTAATATTTCTCAACTATTGACATTGGATAGCTAATTGTCATCTTTTCAGATCAATTCCACGTGAAGGGAGGCAAGCAAGATGATGACTCAACACCCTATTTTCCATTTCATTCAATTTAGTCACCAAAACAGATTTCTACAGAGACCCGTATCGATACGATTACGCTAAAACAGGTAAGTTAGTTATGGATAGTTGGGCCGTATCGATACACCTGACTCATATTTCACATTTCCAGCTTTGAATTTCTTACAAGGGAATCCAATTGTTTAAATCGAGTCCACATAGCTTCATTACTAATAAAAGGGGTACAAGGATTGAATATTTACATCATTTTGGGCACACCGAATTTAAAATTTCCAATCACCGGAACCTCAAATTTTTCATTCTAGTTGAATAGATGAGGGTACTGCTTTGGCATTGTCTCTTCCAGCTCCCACGTTGCTTCCTCAACCGAATGACTTCTCCACATGACTTTCACTAAGGGCACCGACTGTAGACTCTATAGAAGAAATGTGTTATGAATGCTGGCAAAAGGGGCAAAATGTATGTATTAGTAAAACAGTGCCAAGAGTCTTTTGTTTGAAAGTATAGACAGTCTACAAGTAATACAACAGTTAAGCTGAGCATTGATCCCACAGAGATTGACTTGTAATTCGATTATTTGATTATTACTTGCCTTAGAAGAAAAGATGTTTGTCTTGAAGATTGTTTTGGAATTAATAAAAAGAAAAGAAATGTTTGCAAGAAAGGTCTTCTTAGTGAATGATGAGTGTTGGTAGGGAATGCTTGGGTTTAATGTTGTTCATGCCAGCCTCTGTTGGCAAACTATCTTGGCATTGTTTGTCGAGCAGATTCAACATTAGCAATACCACTCTCGATGGTCGTTGCCCTAAATTGATTATGTAAAAAGTCATGTATCTCTATAGTGAATGTTTTTAAATGAACCAGGTTGATTAAGAACCAATCTATACTCCTAGGGGTAGATATCACTTATGAAGTAAGTTTATCTACTTGAACAACTTCTCTCAAGTCTTCTCTCCCTAGTATTCAACAACTTAATCGTTGCCACCCTAAGTCTGTTAAGATATTGGGAAGCAAATAGGCCAACTATGCCATCTTTTTTCTTGGCAGAGTACTTAGGAGAAGTTGAAGTATGTCGAATAGAAAAACATTTGCCTAAACGGTATTGTCATTAAAGAAAACTAAGGCATGAAACAATGTTTAAACCAAACATCGCCCACAAACTATGAAATTAGTTCATGGTGAGGGATTTAACCAACAAAACCATAATTGTTTTCAAATACATCATCATAAAATAAAAATAAAATAGGTTGAACCAAAGAGAATAGGCGAGAGGGGTCTCTTGATGCAGCCCTTAAATCTAGGCTCTCATCCAAGTGGTTGAACCACTATTCTTCGGTACAACCGACCGTCACTCGTCGAGAACTCCAACACCTTACTCCAATCACTCCTCACCCTTCACGATCTCCTCTCGTGCGATCGTGCTCTCCTCTCTTAAATGCATGATCAGTTGGTGTTTATATAGGCGTGCAAGGGGAGGGAATAAGATAACTTGTCCATTTGAATTTCAAATGCTCCAAGGATAAGAGATAGAGTTTTATCTGATCAGTGTGATAGCCTATCAAGCTAGGGAGCATACCATGAATCCCCTCCTTAATACAGACATCACTAGGCTTTCTCTTCAACTCATACCATATGGTTTTGGACTTGAGAACTAAGAAGGAGCTACCACGAAGCCCCAAGTAACTTATTATCCATAGGTAGAGGTGAGTTCATTTTTTTATTGCCTTGGCATAACATTGCTACCTTATTTATTTTTTTGCCTTGACATCATTTTCTCAATTTTTTTAGAATTTGAGCATAGTTTCAAATAGTCTAAGTTGCTAGGGAACTAGATACATATCACGTGTTAAGTGTAAATTCAATTCCCTAAACTAGAGATCAATTGCTAAGCAATCTTGGCAAACTACCTTGCTGGCATGGCATGACAACTAAAGATTAAAATTTCCTCATTAGATAGATACTATATCAAATTAAAGTTGCCTAGCAAGTGTTAACATTCTCCAAAATTAAATTGAGGCAAAATTTTCTTTTTTAGTGGTTCAACATGCATCTAACTATATGACCTATATGACATGGCAACAAAAATTAAACTTGAAATGCATGGCATAAATGTGAAGAAATGCACACCCCCAAACCCAAGATGTGCATTGTCCTTAATGTATGAAACAACATATATATACAAAATTAAAATAGAAAAATAAACTGCATGATCATGTGAAAACAATGTAATGGAATACAAAGGAGTTTAAGAAGAAGATGACTCCCCCTCAGAGACTTCCTTTCATGTGACTTATACTCGTGTGACTCGGGTATTCCTTTTGACAAAGTTGCCACGATCAGGAGCTTTGCGCTTGATTCTGGTCATCAGTGGCTTTGCACTTTCCTCATTGGATAGATACTATATCAAATTACAGCAGGTTCAACTGGTAGTTTAACTGGCTTAACTTTCAGTCTTTTAACTGGAATTTCCTTTGATTTAGATGAGGAATCAGAGTTGGAAGATTCAACTTGCACCGAAGACACATGAATTGTTGCATTTGATTCAGAATTGGCTGGCTTGGCTAGCATAATTGGACTAACTAAACTAGCTAGCTTAACTGGACTAGCTGGACTAGCTAGAATGGCTGGACTAGCTAGCAGGTCATCTTCATTGCTCGAGGGCTCGGCAAGGAAAATTAGGAAAGGAGGCATCACTTCAGGGGATAGTTTCTTCAAGCACCTCCCTGATAATAGTGTCCCTCTCCTTGGTGTAATGCCTCATTTTAACATTAAGATCATCAGTTGCCTCTAGCCTTTGGAGAATAATCTCTTGGCGATGGTAAACTTGGGATAACATTGCCAATGAACTAGTTGGCATGGTCTCTGGCACACTGCCTGGCTTTGCCTTTGGCCTTGGCGTGGCAGTTTTGACCTTTCCTTTGCCCTTTTCCTTTGGCTCAATAGCCGTGACATTTTTCCAAATGACAGCCGTGATTTTCGTTACCTTTATAATCTGAACTTGTTCTTCATCAAGTTTAGGTACATCATGGCGCACACAAATGTTATAAATAAGCAAAGGGAAAAACAAGTTGCCTTTACCTTTCGTAGCACACTTATAAGTCTCATCGATGATGATTTTGCCAATGTTAATCTTGCATCCTTTGACAATAGAGTGCACAAAATCTGTCTCTCTTTCCAGACGGTCTCATTGTGGGATGTAGACAACAAATTTGCCTTGGTGAAGTGATTCTAGCCGCGCATCTCTGGCTTCAATGCCAACCTCTTCACCATCTGGTGGCCCGTTGATTAATTGTCCAAACTATGCCAGGCTCACACAAGTTAGCCAATAGTTTCTTACGTTTCATGGATTCAGCATAGTTAAAGTGTTCATCTCCTATATCATTCAAAGAAAATAGTGAGTTAACATTCCCTTCATTGAAACGTACACATTTACCTCAAATCATCAAGAATGGAGAATCTTTTGTCACAAGATGTGCATAAAATTCTTGCATAATGGTAGTGTAGATCTCCCCTTTTTGTTGGTAGAAAGAACTCCACATGTGCATGTCGACATTGGCCATGAACTCCAGTGGGAATCTCACAGTGGTGTCGGTTTGGAAGTCGAAATGCTTCTCAAACAATAAGGAACTTGAGGCAAATCTTGTTTCAAACTTCTTGCGAATTTCTTCATTGAAGAAATGTTTGAAGGGAGCAGATGAAGATGCCATGGAGAAAAGATTTGAATCGGTTTGAAGGAGGGAAGGAGAAAAGAAGATTGGTTTCTTGAATCTTTCTTGAGAAAAGAGAATGAGAAAAAGGTTTTTCTTGTCCTTGGGAAATCGGCTAGGGTGAACAGAGTAAAAGATTGAATGTTGAAAAAGGTTTAATGATGGTAGCTGATTTTAGTGGGGTGATAATGATGATATTTCAAGAGTTTTAATTGGAAAGGATTTTAAAGTGACAATGGATAAGTGATAAGGATTGGGTAAAAATATGAAGTGATGGGATAATTAAGATGAATTTAATTCTAACCTAACTTGGGCGGCTAAGGATTAATACTTTAAGAACAATAGTCTCTCATTTGATCGAACTAGGGTTTTCTCTTCCTCCTTCATCACATAAACCGTCGCATGCCAAGTTGTTGTGGTATTGTGCATGGCATTGCCTTTGGCAAGCATGCTGGCTGTGTCTCTGGCATCACTTTTGCATATACTCAAAAGAAACTTCTCAACACATCAAGGGAATAAAATTGAAAAACAACAAAAAGAAAACAAAACCTGAATCCTAAAACAAACAAAAACAACTATCATAATATTTACAATGAGTTTATACCTGATGATGATTCATATTAATTATGCCAAGAGGATCACCTCCTTGGCATTGTTTCGGTTACTTTCCATCTAATGCTTAAGACGTTGGCCATTCACCTTGAAATTTTCTCTCGTCCTTAAGTTCATAATGTCCACAACCCCATGGGCGTATGGTGTAACAACTTCTTTAGGAACCGTCCATCTTGATTTGAGTTTACCTGGAAACAATTTAAGTCAGGAATTAAACAATAGAACATACTGGCCTATTTCAAATTTCCTTGGCATTATCCTACTATCTTGCCAACGTTTTGCCTTTTCCTTGTAGATCCTAGCATTCTCATCAGCCTGTGTCCTAAATTCTTCCAACTCGTTAAGGTCAAGTAACCTCTTTTCTCCAGCAACTCTCCATTCCATGTCAAGTTTTCTAATGGCCCAGTAAGCTTTATGTTAAAGATCAACTGGCAAATGTCATGGTTTACCAAAAATGAGTCTAAATGGTGAAGTACCCAAAGGAGTTTTTAAAGCAGTCCTATAAGCCCACAAGGACTCATCTAGTCTCAAAGACCAGTCTTTCCTTGTTGGATTTGCAGTTTTCTCTAGAATGTTCTTGATCTCCTTGTTTGAAATCTCAGCTTCCCATTTGTCTTTGGGTGGTATGTGTGGAAATTCTGTGCTGTATACCATATCTGCACAAAGCTATAGAGATTAGACTACATTTAAAATGAGTACATTTGTCATGAATTATTGCTCTAGGAGCACCAAATTGGGTAAAAATGTATTTGTCCAAAAACTTGGCAACGGCCTCGGCATCATTTGTTGGTAGGGCAGCAACCTCTACCCACTTAGATACATAGTCAACAGCCACAAGAATATATATATTACCGAATGATAGAGGGAAAGGACCCATAAAGTCTATCCCCCATACATCAAATAAATCCATAAGCATAATATTTTGAAGTGGTAGTTGGTGTCGATTGGAGATGTTTCCTGTTCGTTGGCATCGGTCACGTGCCTTGGCATACACATGAGCATCCTTATATAGAGTTAGCCAAAAGAATCTGGATTGCAGCACCTTGGAAGCAGTCTTCATCCCAACAAAGTGACCTCCATATGGTGCAGCGTAGCACAAATGCAATATGTTATGTTGTTCATCCTCAGGCACATACCGACGAATCACTTGGTAGCACATTGTTTGAACAATATTGGTTCGTCCTAATAGTATTGCCTAACTTCTCGCAATAACCTTTTCTTGGCATTGTATGCCAGGTCTGGTGGAAGAATATTGCTCACCAAGTAGTTGACAATGTCAACGTACCATGGCGTAGCATACACTGGAAGCAAGTATTCGTTAGGAAATTCATCTTTAATAACCTTAGTCTTGCCATCTTCAATGTGATGCTCTAAATGTAAATGGTGGTCATCTACTAAGTTTTTGCTGACTTTCATGTCTTTGATCTCTAGGTCAAATTCTTGAAGGATGAGCGTCCATCAGATTAGTCTGGGCTTGGCATCCTTCTTCACCAAGAGATATTTTAATGCTGAATGATTTGTATAAACCACAAACTTTTAACCAATTAAATAAGATCTAAATTTATCAAGAGCAAATACAACAATAATAAATTCTTTCTCGGTTGTAGAGTAATTAAGTTGTGCTTCATTCAAGGTTCTGCTGGCATAGTATATGGCATGGAAAACCTTGCCATGCCATTGTCCCAAAACTACTCCAACGACGTAGTTATTGGCATCACGCATGATCTCAAAGGGCTCATTCCAATTCGGCGCTATGACTATAGGAGCATTAATCAATTTCTCTTTAAGTTCCTCAAATGCTCTCAAACAAGAATCATCAAATGCAAATGTGGCATTATGTTCCAACAACAAGCATAAAGGTTTAGCAATTTTTGAAAAATCTTTAATAAACTATCGATAAAAACTAGCATGACCTAAAAAACTCTGTATACCTTTGCCATTGTTGGAGGTGGCAATTGCTTGATTACCTCCACTTTGGCTTGATTAACTTCTAGTCCTCTCTTAGTCACCTTGTGGCCGAGTACATTGCCCTCCTTCACAATGAAGTGGCATTTCTCCCAGTTTAACACTAGGTTTGTTTCAATGCATCTCTTTAAGACTTGCTCCAAACTATGAATGCATTCCTTAAATGGTTTACCAAACACTAAGAAATCATCTATGGATACTTCCATGTTGTGCTCGATCAAATCGGAAAAAAATGGACATCATGCAACATTGAAATGTTGCGGGCACATTACCAAGGCTGAATGGCATTCTTCTAAAAGCAAACATCCTATAAGGGCACGTGAATATGGTCTTCTCTTGATTATCAAGGGCAATGGAAATCTAATTATAACCTGAATAACCATCTAAGAAATAATAGAAAGCTTTACCTGTCAATCTATCTAACATCTGGTCGATGAAAGGTAATGGGAAGTGGTGGTCCTGGAGGGAATCAATCCAGCTTCAGTATTTTGTACCACAATGATGCTACCATTATTTGGCACGCATTGCATCGGGCTAACCCATGAGCTATCAGAAATGGGATAAATGATCCTGGCTTCAAGCCATTTTATGATCTCTTTCTTAACTACCTCTTTCATGCTTTGGTTTAGCCTTCTTTGGCCTTCCATGGTCCTGCCATGGTACTCCTTCAAAATGATTTTGTGCATGCAAATGGTTGGGCTAATACCTCGGATATCTTCCAACGTCCAACCCAACGCTTGCTAATAATTTCTTAATATTGCCGGCAATCTTTCCTTCTGATCATTAGTGAGATTAGTGGCAATGATCACTGGCAGGGTTGAGTGTTTACCTAAATAAGCATACATCAAGTGATTTGGCAGTGGTTTAAGCTCCAACTCAGGTGATTCCTTAATTGATGGTTTACGTTCTTTTATCTCTCTGCCGGCCAACTGTAGTGGCTCAAAATATCTTACATCTTCAACCTCCAAGGTTGATTCCTCAGAATTCTCAAATAGTTCAGCCATGCCATCAAACAAGCTATCATCAAATTCTGTATCTTGGTATAATTGTTCCATGTCCATAGTATAAATGGACTCCATCATCTCCTCGACTTGACATTCATCAGGTTCATCTGCACATTTCAAAGCTTGAAACACATTAAAAGTAAAATGCTGGTCATTCATACGCATTGTTAGTTTCCCTTTATGAACACCAATAAGAGCCCTACTCGTGGCAAGGAATGGCCTACCTAAAATAATTGGAACATTAACATCGACCTCATAATCCAAAATGATAAAATCAACTGGAAAGATAAATTTGTCTACCTTCACCAACACATCCTTAATCTTACCCTTGAGATGCACATAGATCGGTCTGCTAGCTGGAGTGTCATAGTAGTAGGTCTTGCTTCAATGCCAACCTTCCTAAAACTGACATTGGCGTCAAGTTGATGCTGGCTCTTAAGTTTGGTGATGGATTTGATGAAGAGCCTCATTAAATTCTTCCAACAGGGATAGTTATACCTATTGAAATAAGGCAGTTTGGTGATGGATTAAGACTTGTAGAGGTTTTTGCCGAAAGCGGAGGCCATGGCTTGAATGTCAGTTGATTGAATCACCTAGAGGATCGTCTCAAGGGTATGTTAATCCTTCAAATGAGCTAGACTCTAATACTAATTGTTAGGATGATTAATTAACTCAATTTGGCCAAGATGGGGGTGAATTGGCACTTTAAAAAATGGAGGGAAGCAAATGGAAGAATAAAAAATGTGACACAAGGAATTTATAGTGGTTCAACCTTCTAAAAAGGTCTACATCCACTACCTTAGCTTCCCGTTAAGGATTTCAAAATTTTCACTAAAAAATTCATCCCATTTTCTAGGCTTAGGAGGAAACTGTTACATGATCAAAACTTTATACCCAAAGATTGATTAATTTCACTTTTTTACAAGAAGATGTTTGCAAACAATGAAATCCTCATAAAGTAATGTGTTCACCCAATTACAAGTTCACCCAACACAATCTTGAAATAAAGAATTACATTGAATAAAACTCAAGGGGGTTACAAGGAATTTCACTATAATAAGCTCAAAGGTGTTGGGTTTTTGCTTGAATGCTTTAGACTTGTTCAATTCTTGTTGTTGTATGTTTGGAGACTTCTTTAACTACCCCTCATTGATTTCTAACCGTTTGGGTAGTTGTGATCATCAATAGAGTCGCTGCAGACAATTTTTCCTACAATAAATGATGTATCCCAACCCTCGGTATAGGTACGCGGGATATCATACCTGCCAAAAGAAGAAAGAGCCGTTGTACAAAGGGGTGTCGATACACTTGAGGGCGTATCGAAACTAGTAATGTATAAAATCATAGCCGTATCGAAACAATAAGGCCATATCGGTATGAATTTTGCTCACTGGAATCTAAGGAAAAAGTCTAAGGAAAATGCATCAGTACGCCTAGAGGGTGTATCGGTATGGTATAACCAATTTTCAAAGTTTGGTGATTCCAACAATTGACAAGGTAACAGTCACAAATTTATTGCAAAGATTTTGGAAATCATAACACCCCGTATCAGTACGCTGAGACTTGTACAAATACTCGTAACCAAGAACATAATCTCAGGTTGAAGGCCATATCGAAACGGGCAAACCCGTATCGGTACGTTTTGGCTATTAAGTTAAAAATAGTTTCTAGTAGCCGAATATCGTATTGAAACACCTAGGGGGTATCAATACGCCTAGTCGATTTTGGTTATTTGAGTATCAAAATATGTAGAAAATATTTGGGGTTTATGTTTTTGACTTAGAAACAAATTTAAGTTCAAATCCTTGTCATTTTGTGAGACTCTTTGAGTACTTAAAAATTTATCCAATTTTACAAATTGGTCCTTAAAATCTTTGATATATTCAAATCAAATATAGGTTTTCCATTTTAAGATATGATCTCTAATAAAATGATGTCTTATTTCTATATGCTTATTTCTAGAATGTTGGATGGGATTTTTAGTGAGACAAATAGCACTAGTATTGTCCCACTTTATGGGAATGGTACCTACATCAATTCCATAAAGAGTTGTTGCTTCATCCAAAGGACTTGAGCATAACAACTACCAGCTGAAATATATTTCGCCTCGATGGTAGATAGCGCAACACTATTTTTCTTCTTAGAAAACAATGATATAAGCATGTTAGCTTGGAATTGACAAATACCGGAGGTATTCATTCTTTTGATTTTAGAACCTCCATTTTTTTGCATCTGAAAAAGCATGAAAACTAAAGGATGAGTCTCTAGTATGCCAAAGACCTAAACTAGGTGTATCTCTAAGGTATCTAAAGATTCTCTTAACAACTTGTAAATGCGATTCTCTGGGACTAGCTTGAAATCTAGCACACAAGCAAACACTAAACATGATATTCGGTTTACTTACGGTAAGAAAAAGCAAAGATCCTATCATAGATATATAAAGCTTAAGATCAACACATTTACCTCCTTCATCTTTTTCAATCTTTGTATAAGAGCTCCTTGGTGTGGCTTGAGGCTTCACCTTCTCTAAGCCAGACTTCTTGAGCATATCCTTGATGTACTTTTCTTGATTGATAAAGATGACATCCTTCCTTTGTTTGATTTGGACTCCCAAAAAGAATGAGAGCTCCCCCATCATCCTCATTTCGAGCTCACCTTGCATTAACATAGCAAAATCTTGGCAAAGAGATTCATTTGTAGAACCGAAAATAATATCAGCAACATAGATTTGAACTACTAAGATATGCTTGCCTTTTCTTTCTGTAAAAAGTGTGGTATCAACCTTCCCTTTGTCAAAACCTTTTTTAACAAGAAAATTTGACAATATTTCATACGAAGCTCTAGGAGTTTGTTTCAAACCATATAAAGCTTTTGAATGTTTGAAAACATGGTTTGGATATTTTGGATATTCAAAATCGGGTGGGTATTTTATGTACGTTTCTTCATTAATAAAATCATTTAGAAAAGCACTTTTAACATCCATTTGAAAATCTTGAACCCATGATAACATGCAAATGCAAGCAACATCTTAATAGCTTCCATTCTAGCTACAAGTGTATAGATTTCATCAAAATTAATTCCTTTTAAATGTAACATTGAGCAACAAGTCTACCCTTGTTTCTCACTATGTTACCACTCTCAATTAGTTTGTTTCTTAAAAACCATTTAGTACCTATAGTAGATTTATTACTAGGCCTATCAACTAATGTCCAAACTTGACTTCTCTCAAATTGATTTAACTCTTAGCCAATATCCAATAATCATCATCTAATGCTTCTTTGATATTTTTAGGCCCTTTGCATGAGATAAATGCAAAAAAAAATTAAATGTATTTCTAGGTGATGAAGTAGTGATTACCCCTTTGGATGAATCACCCCAAATCTCACCACCTTTGACATAGTTGAACTCCCTTTTCCTCTAGAGACATATCCTTTAAGGCTTCTAGAGGGGGGTCTTGTGGTTCTTTTTTTGATGGTACTTAATCTACCTTTGATGATTGTCCTCCACCTTCATTGGTGATAAGAGTTCAAAAGTACTATTTTTCTTACCCTTTTTACTCATATTATTGTTAGACTTAGGCTCATATTAGTTGCATAATTAGCCATTCATGTATTAATCCATGTTTCTTTCCATCGTTGAGCGTTATTACATAACTTGGTAGTTTTTGTTGGAAAAGATGCTGCTTTGGTGTGTTTTGTGTGTATGTGCAGGATCACTTGCCAAAGCAAGGCTAGAGCTAGTTGCCAGGGCAATGTATAAAGGAGATGCCGAGCTAGTTGCCAGGGCAATGCATGAAGGAGACGCCGAGCCAGTTGCCAGGGCAATTGTCAACAAAGAATAAGGTGATATGGTAGTCGAAATTTATGACTAGACAAGCCCAAGATGACGTGGAGCAAAGCTAAATTCCAAAGGAATTTGATTTCCATGCCGAGATTAAAGAAGAATTAAATTCCAATAAGATAGGAGAAGTTCTAGAAGGAATATAATTATAATAAAGAATTATATTCTTTAAAGATAATTTAATTCCAACTTAACATCCTCCTCAAAGAAGGACTTTGACCTAGCCCTATAAATTAAAGGCCATGCCGTCAACTCCAAGAGAAAGAGGAGAGAATTTTTGACAAGCATCTAGGGCAAGGAGGATTTTGACAAGCTTCATCCTTCATCTTTTTCTTTCTTGTTCAATTAGGTTCATGCTAGGGATTCTTTATCTTGTGTTTCTTTGGAACCTAGCCATGAACTAAATCTATTTGGCTAAGGTTATTGTGTCTTGTGGTTGTGAGAAACTATTGGATTTTGTTTAGGTAATAAGAGTTTGCACTTTTCTATTCAAGGTTTATTCATTCTTGGTTCTTATTCTTGTTTGCGAGTGAATTGGGAGAGGATCTCGTAACTTCATATATTTATCTAATATCGGGAGAGTTAGATTCAATAAATGAATGAATATGATCTTTATTCAATCTATTGATGGTGAAGATTAATTCGGCTTAGGAATAAGTTAAGGATTTCAACGGCTATGAGGACCGCGAGATTGGTTGTTGTTCACCCTTGATTCACGCAGGGATGTATTATCAAGGCATGCACAAGTAGCTAGAGTTTCGACTTAGGGATAAGAAGAAACCATTGAAGAACGCTCTGCCGAACCTTGAAGGTTGCTGCCCAGACGCCCAAGTAGTTTCCCAACTAGTCACCCAGGCAACCATCGATTAGTTGCCAAGGCAACCACGTTGTGCAAGTTGCCACTACAACTGAGTTGCCCGTGCACTCTTTTACCAAGACGATCCAATCGGCTATCACACCTCAACTCACGATAACCTGGCCTATCTCTCTCATTTGATCTCATTTATTCTTTTACTTTATTGCATTCTAGTTTAGTTATTAAATAAACTCCTATAATCTTCTATTTGTATTTTTACTTTTTACAATGCAAGAGACTAGATTCTTGAAGCGGCACCAATCCATGTGAAGACGATATCTTTTATACTATAACTTGCAACGTGTATACTTGCACAATTGCATAGCACTTATTACGCGCAACAAGTTTTCGCCGTTGCCGGGGACTGGAAATAGCGACTTTGTTTTTATTTTCTTGCACTTTCTTTTTATTTTTCTTGTTTAAGATTCAAAGGGCTAACAAACTTTGGTTTTGCATTGGTATATGACCAGGGCGAGACCGATTACACCAGAATATCCCTTTGATCCAGAAATTGAACGAACTTTACAAAGACTTAGACGAAGGATAAGAGTAGCAATGGCTAATCAAGACCGTAATATAAATCAAGATGTTCCAGCAGGAGGAGGAGTGATTCTTGCACGAAACAGAACTATTCGAGACTATCTTGAAGAAGATCTTGATGGACTTAATCCAGGAGTTGTCGCACCTGAAATTAAAGCCGACCACTTCGAGTAGAAACCGATAATGTTTAATATGATCAACACAATTGGTCAATTTGGCGGCTCAGCAACTGAAGATGCACGACAACATCTTAAATCTTTCCTCGAGATTTGTAACTCATTCAAAATACCCGGAGTCACCCCTGATGTTTTACGATTAAGATTATTCCCCTATTCACTGAGGGATAGGGCGAAAGCATGGTTGAATAGCATTCTAGCCGGATCAATAGGATCTTGGACCGATCTTTTTCGTGATTTCCTTGCTCGGTTTAATCCTACAAATTTGACTGATAAGCTTCGTAACGACAATACTTCTTTTTGGCAAGCAGATGATGAATCCATGTACGAGGCTTGGGAGCGATATAGAGAACTTCTACACAAATGCCCCCTACACGAATTCCCGTTGTGGACTCAAGTAACAATGTTTTACAACACCGTGAATACACCAACAAGGATGATGCTAGATGCCTCGGCAAATGGCATACTCCTAGATAAGTCATCGGAGGAAGCAATGCAAATTCTAAACAGGCTAGCCAAGAATGATTATCAATTCCCCTCTACTAGAAGACGAGGAGATAGACGCCAAACCACAATACATGAAATAGGATCATCAGATTCAATTTTGGCACAATTGGCCACTTTAAGCAAGATGGTCCAGAACATGCAAAAACCAAACAACACATATGAGGTCAAGGTAATGGATTCTTTTTGTGAGTTATGTGGTGATAACCATGATTCTTCTGAATGTATGTAGAATCCGGATTCCTGCTTCTATGTGGGGAATTACAATCGGAACAACAATGTGATGTCCAATACATACAATCCAGCTTGGAAGAAGCACCTAAATTTTTCATGGAGTAATCCCAACAATGCTCTAAACCAGAACAATCAGAATGCACAAGCATCGAGATTCCAGCAGAATATGCCACGGCAACAGTTGCCGCAGCAACAACCGACAACATATAGTTCTTTGGAAAATTCTCTAAATACTTTTATGATGAAAATTGAATCTTATATGGTTTAGAATAGTAAGTTCATAAAAGAACTAATGCTTTTATTAACAGGACCGTGATGAGTTTGCAAAACCAAGAGGCGACAATCAAATCATTAGAAAATCAAGTCGGACAGTTTGCTCAAAACCTGAATACTAGACCGCAAGGAGGTTTACCTAGCGATACTGAAGTCACAAGAGGAACTGCCCATGAGCAATGTAAGGCAATCACCACTAGAAGTGGCCAACAACTTAAAGAGGCTCAAGCCCGCTCAGCAAACAAAACTCCATAAAAAGATCAAGATGAACCTAGTGGCGAAGCCTCAATTGCTGAACCAGGAATTGTCGCGGCAACCAGCAATAAGCATGCCTCGGCAACCGACGATAAGGATGCTTTGGCAACTTGTGATAAGCATGCCTCAACAACCCCAATTGATAATACCTCGGAAACTCAAGTTGTCTCGGCAATGTCGTCAATCAGGTTCCAAACCAATGAAAGGATCGAAGATAATTGACTTCCACCACCACTCCCACAAAGGTTGAAACGACAAAAGCAATAATATCAATTCAAGAAGTTTCTTGATATCCTAAAGCAAGTCCACATCAACTTGCCATTGGTGGAAGCAATTGAACAAATGCCGAACTATGCCAAGTTTCTTAAAGACGTTGTGTCCAAGAGAACAAGGCTAGGAGAGTTTGAAACAGTTGCCGCAACAGAGTGATGCATGGCCATGTTGCACAATCGTATACCACCTAAGTTGAAGGATCCCGAAAGTTTCACAATAGCCTATTCTATTGGAAACCACTATGTCGGGAAAGCATTATGCGACCTTGGGGCTAGCATAAATTTGATGCCTAAATTGGTTTTCCAGAAACTAGGAATCGGGAAGGCAAGACCTACAATAGTTATGCTACAGCTAGCCGACAGATCCTATGTGAATCCAAAGGGAAAAATAGAAGACATACTGGTAAAAGTTGATAAATTTATTTTTCCCGCTGACTATTATTTTGGATTGTGAAGCATATGAGCATGCACCTATCATTCTCGGGAAACCATTCCTAGCAATAGGGAGGACCTTGATTGATGTTGAGAAAAGAGAACTCACAATGAGGTTGAATGACCAACAAGTTAAACTAAATGTGTTCCAAACACTAAGGCATGCCGATGATCCAGAAGAATGCCAACTTCTCCATGCCACGACAGAGTTTAACTTCGACGAGGAATTTAGTTGCCTCAGCAACTACATTGCCGATCAAGAGGAACCTGAGGAGTATGAAGAACCGGTCGATGAGGAACAACAAGAAGAGGCAAATTGACTAGTCAATTGACCAGGTACATACTTTGAACCACTGGATTACTTAGGTAAGGAAGGTAAGCTCGAAAAGCCCTCTATTGAACAACCACCGATTCTTGAGTTGAAACAATTGCCAGAGCAACTAAAATATTCATACTTAGGATCCGATAATACATTGCCTGTAATTATTTCTTCTAAGTTACATCCTGAGCAAGAAAATAAGTTGATCAAAATGTTGAAGCTACACAAAAAGGCAATAGGATGGACAATTGTCGACTTGAAGGGAATTAGCCCGACAGTGTGCATGCACAAGATTTTGTTGGAAGATGATCACAAACCTTCAATTGAGGCCCAGAGTAGACTAAATCATGCCATGAAAGGGGTTGTAATGAAAGAAATCATCAAGTGGCTTGACGCCGGCATTATATACCCTATCTCTGATAGTACATGGGTAAGTTTGGTACAATGTGTACCGAAAAAGGGAGGTATAACGGTGGTAAGTAATGAAAACAATTAACTCATTCCAACCAGGACTATGATCGGTTGGAGGGTTTGTATGGATTATCGAAAGCTAAACAAAGCCACTAGGAAAGTTCACTTTCCATTACCCTTTATTGATCAAATGCTTGACCGTCTTGCAGGTAAACCCTTTTATTGTTTTCTTGATGGTTATTCAGGTTACAATCAAATTGCCTAGCACTAGAAGATCAAGAAAAGACAACCTTCACATGTCCATACAGTACTTATGCTTTCCGAAGGATGCCGTTCGGATTGTGTAACGCCCCAGCAACCTTCCAAAGATGCGTGATGGCACTCTTTTCAGACATGGTCGAAGACTTCCTTGAGATCTTCATGGATGATTTTTTTTGTTTTTGGTAATGACTTCGACAGCTGTCTTGGCAATTTAGAGAAGATGTTGGCAAGATGTGAAGAAACTGATTTAGTTCTCAATTGGGAGAAGTGCCATTTTATGGTAGATGAAGGAATAGTGCTCGGCCACAAGATTTCATCCAAAAGAATTGAAGTAGACAAAGCCAAGGTGGACGTGATCGAGAGATTACCCCCACCAAATTCGGTTAAAGGAATTCGAAGCTTTCTTGGACAGCAGGTTTTACAGGAGGTTCATTCATAATTTTTCTAAAATCACTAAACCCTTGTGCAATTTGCTTGAACATGATAAAGTCTTCAATTTTGATGATTCTTGCACCCAAGCATTCGAAACCCTAAAGGAAAAGCTTGCCTCGGCACCCATTGTCGTTCCACTAGATTGGACGCTACTTTTTGAGCTCATGTGTGATGCAAGTGATTTCGCGGTAGGAGCAGTCCTAGGCCAACATACAGGTAAGACCTTCCATATGATATACTACGCTAGTCAAACTCTTAACAGTGCTCAAGTGAATTACACAACAACGAAGAAAGAGTTACTAGTTGTAGTATTCGCATTTGACAAGTTTCAATCCTATTTGATTGGTACAAAGGTAATTGTTCATACGGACCATTCAGAAATCAAATATCTATTTGCTAAAAAGGATGCCAAACCTCGTTTGATTTGTTGGATATTACTTTTACAAGAATTTGATATTGAAATTAAGAACAGGAAAGGAACAGAAAATCAAGTGGCCGATCACTTATCACGTTTAGAACGCAATAGGGAGGAGGACGCAAATCTAGAGATATGAGATGTATTCTCGGATGAACAACTTTTAGTTGCCTCGGCAACCATGGACGTGCATGCGTCGGCAACCCTCGACGCCTCGGCAACTCTCGACGGCGTAGCAGCCCTTGATGCACATACTTCGGCAATTTTGGGAGCATTCGCCACGGCAGCACATGCCTCGGCAATACCCTGGTACGTGGATTTAGTTAATTTCCTTGTTTGTGGTATTTTACCTTATGGCCTTACTCACCAAGGGAAGAAGAGCTTCCGCCATGATGCTAAGCATTACTTTTGGGACGAGCCTCTTTTATTTAAACAATGTGCAGATCGGGTTATACACCGATGTGTCTCTGAAGAAGAGCAACATAATGTACTCTGGCGATGCTATTCTTCACCCTATGGAGGACATTTTGGAGGAACTCGTACCTCGGCCAAAGTTTTGCAGTTCGGGTTGTATTGGCCAACATTGTACAAAGATGCCCAAAACTTTTACAAGCAATGTGATCGTTGCCAGAGGGCGGGCAATATCTTTAGATGACATGAGATGCCACTCCAAAACATCATCGAGGTGGAATTGTTCGATGTATGGGGGATCGATTTTATGGGACCTTTCCCATCTTCATTCAGCAACCTCTACATTCTACTTGCCGTCGACTACGTGTCTAAATTTGTTGAGGCAGTTGTAATTCCAACAACGATTCTAAGACCGTGCAACGATTCTTGCAGAAAAACATATTTACACGGTTTAGGATGCCGAGAGCAATTATCAATGACGAAGGCAAGCATTTTGACAATAGACTTATTGCCAAGATGTTGCAACGCTTCGGCATATCACACAAGATCGCCATGGCATATCACCCACAAACCAACGGGCAAGCAGAAATTTCCTACCGGGAATTGAAGGGTATACTCAAGAAAGTTGTAAATCCCTCTAGGAAGGATTGATCATTAAGACTAGATGACGCACTTTGGGCATATCGCACTGCATTCAAAACACCCTTAGGTATGTCCCCCTTCCGACTTGTCTATGGCAAAACATGCCATGTACCAGTGGAAATCGAACACAAGGCATATTGGGCAATCAAGACCGTGAATATGGATTGGGAAAGTGCCGGACAAAAGCTTTTGTTAGACCTCAACGAGATAGAAGAATTCTGTGCACTTGCCTATAATAATGCACGAATCTACAAGGAGAAAACAAAGCGATGGCACGACAAGAAACTATTGCCACGGCAATTCATGCCAGGGTAACTAGTTCTCTTATTCAATTCTCGGCTAAAACTTTTCTCGGGAAAACTAAAATCAAGATGGTCGGGAGCATTCGAAGTTTTCAAACCATTATCCCATGGTGCCGTGATAATAAAGTCTATCACTGACAAAAATGAATTCAAAGTTAATGGACAAAGATTGAAGCACTACAATGGTGCCCATGTGGAACGTAACAGAGAAGTGGTCACCTTAGGAGATGCATGAGCATGCTCTCCTTTCGATATTTTCTTTTTATTTTCTTTTTCTTTTTTTTTATTTTGTCGAACTATTTAATTTTTATTTTTTTATTTTTTTTTACTTTCAATTATTTGCTTTTTTTATGATAGATTTATTTTCTTTTGTTTTATCTTTCTTTAAGTTTTAGAATCCCTTTATACATCTTTATTTATTTTATTTTATTAGTTTATCTTTAATTTTAATCCTTATTTGATTTGTCTTTGAATTGTAGGAAAAGAGTTCAAGATAAAGAGGAATTTTGATCCAATAAGGAAAACATCTTCAACAAGGAAATTAGTGGGCTGAATCTAAGGCTTATATAAAGCCTCCAACTTACCCTAATTAAACCCCCTTGCCGTCACCCTTCCCCTAAGCCGAAACCCTCTTTTTCGTCTTTCCAAAAATTAATCTCACCCACCAAATTTACTACCTATCTTTTCTATAAAACCCATCACCCTTAACCTATTCCTACTTTTCATCTTGCAACTCTTTAGTTTCTTTTATTTTCTTTTATTTGTTTTTACAAAACTCACAACCAAGATCATCTACGGCATCCAAAATTAAATTTTTAGTTCATCCAAGTTCCTCCAAAGAACCAAGATACAAGAAGTTTGCTACACCGGTGGTTCAAGAAAGATTTCACTCCAAGTTCGAAAGCCAAAAGATTTACGAAGAACAAGGCTTTTAATACTCCAACTCTCATCAAGATTTCGGCCTTGAACCATTCATCTTCGAGAGGATTGCACATCAAAATTGGCAAATCTTTTACCATCAATCGGAACCGGGTAACATCTCATGGGTAAGAGAATTCTATGCTCACTCACCTAACCCGGATAATCCTTATGTTTTTGTTCGTGACAAGGCCATACTCATAAGCCCCGAAAACATCAACACCTTTTGCGGGCTCTACATTGAGAATAACGAGCATCAAGCCTTTGTTGATCAAATCACGCCCAAGCAACTCGACAAGGTGCTTCAAGAACTCACTCATCCGGGATCTTATTGGAACGACGGTAAATACAAGGGCACGGTAAATCGCCTTCGGCTTAAACCTGAGGCAAACCTATGGAATAAGTTTGTTAAAACTTCTTTAATTCCCACCACACACAATACTACCGTTGATATACCACGTCTTTTGCTCATACATTCTATTTTGCATAATCGCATCATTAACATTGGAAGAATTATTTGTGATGAGATTTTTGTATGTAGCTCAAAAGATAAGGGTTCTCTTTTCTTCCCTTGCTTAATTTCTAATCTTTGCAAGGAGATGCATGTTCCAAGTGAGTCAACCGATTAAAAGGCCCTACCAAAGTCCGGTTGGAATCAAGCACAAATCCGAAAGCTAATGGGAGAGGCACAGGAAAAATCCTCAAGGCCTCCAATTGCCGCGGCAACTCCTGCCGCCCCGGCAATCCCTAATGCCCAAGCACCTACCGCCCGGGCAACTCGGCCATCAACCCCAGGACACTTTGAAGCACTCTTGCAACCATTGGCGAGCCACCTAAAGAAAATTGAAGACCGGCAACTAATGTTCATGTGGTACATGAAGGAGCACAGCAATGCCATCACCCAAGTCATCCTAGAAAAGTACCCAGACAATCGTGTGTCGTTCCCAATCTTTCCTGCCGGGATCCTTGCCCCGGCAACCAATGAAGTAGTCGCCATGGCAACCGTAACAGATGATGTCGCGGCAACCTACATCGTGCCTACACAAGCAGATGCCACGACAACCAACCCTGAAGATGCCACGACAACCAAAGCTAAAGACATCCCGGCAACCACTGCAAAAGCCAAAGGTAAAGCACCTATGCTTGAATCAACTCCTACGAAATCATTGTCTGATTTTTCAGATTCAGACGAGTCCTCCATTGCACCAACAAAGACCGCATCAATTGAATCCTCCAAGCGAAAAGCCAATGATATTGATGAAGAGGACAATGAGGACAACCACGTACGAGGATCGATTCCACCATCGGCAACAAGGAAACAACCATCACGTTCAAGCAAGAAACCATTGAAGAACGCTCTGCAAAGCCTTGAAGGTTGCTGCCCAGACACCCAAGTAGTTTCCCAACTAGTCGCCCTGGCAACCCCGTTGTGCAAGTTGCCATGGCAACTCAGTTGCCCATGCACTCTTTTACCAAGACGATCCAATCGGCTATCACACCTCAACTCACGATAACCTGGCCTATATCTCTTATTTGATCTTATTTATTCTTTTACTTTATTGCCTTCTAGTTTAGTTATTAGTTAAACTCCTATAATCTTCTATTTGTGTTTTTACTTTTTACAGTGCAAGAGACTAGATTCTTGAAGTGGCACCAATACCTTTGGAGACGATATCTTTTATACTATAACTTGCAACGTGAATAGACTCATCAACTATTAAATTTCTTTTGTTAAATACAAAATAGGCTTTAGAGTTTAAAGAGCAACCTAAAAAAATTGCCCTATCACTTTTTGCATCAAACTTGCCTAAATTATTTTTTCCATTGTTTAAAACAAAACTGTTTCATCTAAAAGGATGGAAGTAGCTAATATTAAGCTTTTTGTTTTTGAAAAGCTTATAATGTGTTTTTCTTTAAAAGTGGCCTAATCATTACTATATTAACAATATAGGAAGCGAAATTAGTGGCTTCTGACAAAAAATACTTAGGCAAATTATTTTTACAAAGCATGGTTCTAGCTATTTCTTTTAAAGTACTATTTTCCCTCTAAATAACCCTATTTTTTTAGATATAGGAGGAGCCAAAAATATTATGGCTAATTCCATTTGAGTACAAAACTGTTCAAAACCAAGATTTTGAAATTGGGTTCCATGGTCACTCCTAACATGAGAAATACAATAGCCAACATCATTTTGGTTTGCTTTTGAAAATGTGATGAATTTTTCTAAAGCCTCACCTTTGGTACTTAAAAATAGAGTAATCATCAACAAACACAAATGCATATTGTTTTCCACCGAGCTCATAGATCTAATAGGGCCAGAAAGATCTATAAGATCAATTGTAAAATTCTACTTCTTGATACATCATTAATGGATTTAAAAGAAACTATTTTTTTGTTTGCCTTTAGAACATGTATCACAAATGTTATCAAGAGAAAACTTGATTTTTGGCAAACCTCTTACTAAATCATTTGGATTAGTTTTTCCAAAACACTTATGTTAGCATGTCCTAGTTTTCTATGCCACAGCAAAGAATCATGCTCATATTTTGCAGCAAAACATGCATTTCAAATATGAATGTCATCTAGATGCATCATGTATATATTTACTACTCTATGACCTATAAGCACAATTTTATTAGAAGCAATGTCAATGATTTTGCAACCATTTAAGTCAAACATGACATTAAAACCTTTATCACAAATTTGGCTTATGCTTAACAAATTATGCTTAAGACAATTTACATACAAAACATTCTCAATAAGTATGTAAGAGTGATTACTAATGTAACCAATTCCTTCAATGTGACCTTTGGAGTTTTCGCCGAAAGACACTACTCTGCCACTCTTTGGTTTTAGCTCCAAGAATCAACTCTTGTCTTCGATCATGTGTCTCGATTATCGACTATCAAGGTACCATGACTTTACACTTGAAGTTTGAGCCTTGTAGCAATGATCCCCCTATAAAAATAGAATTAAGTATTGATTTTTGATACCCAAAATCTTTTGGTTCAATGAGTAATAGCTCCCAAAATCTTGGTTACCTTGGGAATCCAAGAAGTAATAACATTAATATTTTAAGAAGTTACAAGTTCCTTAGGAACCCATGCACTTCTAATTCTCTTACCATTAAAAGGCCTTTGGAAGCCTCTATATTTGTATCCAGTAAAGTTTCTTTTAACATAGTTGGTTTTTGAATGATTTCCTTTTTCAAAATGAGGCGCCCCAACTTTGTTTAAAGAAGCTTTAAGATCGCCCACTTTCTTTTGGTGATTATCATGAACTCTTGAAAGTATGTTATGCAAGTCTTGATTTTTCTTTTCAAAATCTTTTTTGTTTTGCTTGCATATCCTCAACTTTTCTTTCAAGTTCCACATTATTTTTTATAAAGGAATCATTTTGGTTTTTCAAATCCAAAATAATTTTCTTGTTTTTCAAAATTAATTCTTTATACTTTAAAACTAATTCATCAAAAACCTCTTCCAATTCATGATAAGCTTCTTGAATCTCATCAAAAGTAAAATCAAATGTAGACGAATTAGAGGTTACTTTAGGATCCTCATCAATTTCCATGAGACATAGGTAAGCTACTTGTTGCTCCTCCTCACCAGATGAGTCTTCATTGCTCCAAATAGCTACATGTGCCTTGAGCTTCTTCTTCTTCTTGAAGTTCTTCTTCTTTAATTGGAGACAATCGAACTTTATGTGTCCCGGCTTTTTACACTCATAGAAAATGAGTTGGTCTTTCTCTTCTTCCTTTGGCTTGTTCTTGAAACCCATTATTCGTTGGAACTTCCTTTGACGGTTGGATTTCATGAACCTTGTGAATCTCTTGGCTAACATAGCCATTTCTTCATCTTTTTCTTTACTAGAATTGCTCTCTTTTGGTGAATTCTTGAGAGAAATTCCAATTTTCTTGCTCTCGACTTCTTTCTGCTTCTCCCCATCTTTCTTTCCTTGCTTCATTAGTTCATGAGTCAAAAGTGACCCCATGAGAGCATCAAGCTTCAAGGTATTGAGATCCTTGGCTTCAATGATGGCGATCTTCTTCGTATCCCATGATTTGGGAAGAGAATAGATAATCTTTCAAAGAAGTTTGTCTTCCAGAAAAACTTCTCCATAGCCCTTAAGCTCGTTGGCAATGGCAAAGAAACAATCGAACATTTTGGTGATGTCTTCATCAGGTTCCATTTTGAAGTTCCCATAGCTAAAACTGAGTCCAATATTGGTCTCTTTCACTTCATTAGTGCCTTCATGAGTAACTTATATCTTGTTCCAAATCTCCTTGGCACTTGAGCAAGAAGACATGTTGCGTGCGTGATGTACTATATGATGGCACACAAATTGTGCAAGTATACATGTAGAATAAGTAATAAATTGATGATTGAGTATCGTCTCCACATGGATTGGAGGAAAGTTAAGTGATGTATGTGCACTTGAACTATAAACAACTAATGTATATAATGGTATAAACAAGGTGATGTGAATGTTGTGGCAAAGTATTGAAGAGTGTGAAATGTTGTAACAAAATGTAAAGTAAAGAAATGTTGCAGCAACATTGTGTGTTGAGAAAAGGTGCACAAGATATGACAACGAAATAACCTCACACGTACGAAACTCTTAATAATGATAAAAGGCCGGATCTATCATCAAATCCTATGTCTTGCCCTTCACGAATGTTCAACATTTTCCAATTAATACGATTCTTGACAGATTTTTCTAAGCTGTTTCTAGGATATCTCTAGTAAGAAACCTGATAGTGAACATGCTAAAACAATACCTCTTAGCGTGAACCCTAGCAAGATACTATCGATTAAGCCCTGCTCTTTTTAGTCGTTGAAATCCTATCCTTATTTCTAAGACGAGTTAGGGTTTTGCCTCCCAGCTCAGCCTCATTGTTCACATAGATCTAATTTTAACTCTCTCGATATTAAGCATCAAACATAGATAAATTTCATCTCTCAAAATCTCTTACAAATTTAAGCAATAAAACAACGAACAAAGCATGTATATAAACTGTAAATACTGCAACATTCATTGAAAACAAAATATAATCATTCAAGATAAACCCTAGCCAACTGAAGTTAGTTCACTTAATACAACCCATATCCAACAAAAGATGGAGAAATGAAGAGCAACTAAAGGAGAAAGAAAAGTCCCAAGCCATGAGCTGCCGAGAACCACCCAAGCGTTGTTGCTTCTCTCAAAGGCCAGCAAGCTTTATCTTATTGGAGATTTAACAATAGAGGTTACCACAATGAAGAAGAGAAAAAGGAAGAGTGGCCAACTCTTATATTTTCTCTCTTATCTCATACTTTCCATCCTCCCTTAAATGTGGGTGTCCTATCCTTTATATAGTGGGGGATCCTAGGGCTTTTTCCCCTTAATTCTTTGTGTGCCCTAAGGGAATGTTCCCTTCACATGTGTGAGCTGGACAGCTGACAAAGGGAATTCACGTGACAACACAATAAAATATCTACATATTTTTGTCCTTTTCTCTGCCCAAGAATATCTTCCAGAATGCTGCAGCATAATTTTCTCTCCCAGTAGTGCTCCTTAACTCACCTGCACATCGCCATACCAAAACAAACACTTCCTCTCAAAGTAGCAACAATTTCATAAATATGTAAAATCATCAAAGCAAACACCACCATATGCAACTATATGAACTAAATGCAACTATATGCAATGAAATGAACTTAGAACCAAACAATAATCTTAGTAAAAAGGCGTCAAATGTATATTTTTTACAAGGTTAACACCCCCAAACTTAAGTTGTTGCTTGTTCTCAAGCAATGAATAGGGATCAACAAAGAAAATGCTATGTCAACTATAGGCTTCAACATGCTAGCGAAATTGGGATTTTAAGAACTTTCCCTTAAGACAAGATCCTTTGCATGTGTATGCGTAACTACATCCAATCTATGCTTAACAGAGTTAGAAAAGTTATAGGCAAGACTTCTAGTATACCCTAGCACAAATTTACTCTCATTGCACGAAACATTTTTTTATAAAACTGGTACGGGGTGTTAGCTCATCACAACTACCGCCCACAACTCTAGATGAACATGGATCAAACATTTCATCCCCAAGCTAGTAGGTAGAGTCATCACGTGAAAACTTTCATTCACTCATTTCCTATTACTGTCATTTAAACACGATATCGAGGCAAACAATGCAAAGCATAGTGTCCCTCTACAGTTATGCCGAAGTATTTATTCACAATTCAACACATTCGATAAGTACAGGGGGTCTAATAAAGGCTTTAATGCTTTTATTTATCATTCAAGTTCATTAATATTTGCAACATCCTCCACCTGGCCTGGTCAGGAACCGGGTCGGAGATTGCAATGAATTAAACAATGATAAGTGCTACAAAATATCAATATACAGATTTGCCACTAAATCGATAATATACTTTTCAAGCGTTACAAGGTATAAGCTTAGCTAAATTTATCCATGATGAACTAGAAATTCATCAATTAGGACCAATTTGTAACTTTAGCAAGTTTTAGGGACTAAGTTGTAAATCTGATAATTTTGGGGTCGCTTGATGTAATCAACTATACAATAATGGAATTCAATACTATACCAGCGATCTTATAGATTTTCATGTCATTCCAATAACATTTACCTAACTAATTAGACTTTGCGATATTGAGTGACCATTTTGTAAACATTTTAAAACTGTGTTCATTAACTTTTAACAAAATTAACTACCACTGTATAATACGCATTGGGCCGTATCGGTACTATGTACATGGGTCTGAGACCCATGGGGGAATGTCCAAACTTGCATCAATACGGTTGGGGTCGTATCGGTACTACATTTAAGGGTAAGAACCCAATTCCTAACAATTCAAGAACTCCTATCAGTACAGCTTTGACCTGTATCGTTGTGGGTTGACCAATTGTTGACTTTGAACATGATTCATTTCGATACGCCCTAAGATCGTATCGATGAAATTAATTTCAAGACCTCATAGTCGAGATTCGTATCAAAACACTTGGACCAGGAAAAATACGCAAGCCGTATCGATACAACTTTACCTGTGTCAGTACGCCCAGCATTGTAATGTCAATTTTTATCTGGTTTTTAATCCATTTGACCAAGCAATTGATATCCAAATGCAATGAAACTTTACCAACCACATTGCAATGCTATAATCTACTCACATGCCAAATTTTAGGGTCATCTGAATCCATTTACTAGGTTTTTACCTTTTAGTGCCAAGTATACATTTTAGCCATGTTTTCCTTATGTCAAAAGGTCATATAGGGCCTTGGACACTTCCACAAACCATGCTTAATACATACATACCAAAAGGGTCGCAAAAGACTAGTTCAACTACTTTGCCGCCATTCTAGGAGTTCATAGGGAGAAAATACATTGCTTGTGACTTGAGATGACTTGTCAACGATGACTTGTCAATGACGACCAAACTTCCGATCTTCAACGACAAAATCCTTAACCTGAAATGTATGAAATGAAATGCATTAGGCATACTTTGCCTAGTGAGTTAGTCACAATTAAACACAATATCAATGAAATGCATTCCAATTCATATCTTGACAATGACAATGCAATGGATCAATATAACAATGCAACGAACATGTTCAATAACAATAAATCAATAATTCATCATTAACCCTTGGATTGATTTGGGATAGTGGATACGTGAATTCCTTCACCTTGCCAAATCAATGAACGGGCTAGTCCCTTCGCCTCGCCAAAATGACCAATATCACAACACATCCCTCCACCTCGCCAAATCAATATAGGTCGTAGCCCTAGGACCATAGTCCACCTGTACACTGAGCTCATGAATAGTCTAGTCCCTTCGCCTCGCCAAAGTGACCAATAACGATGTTGACATCAATGATCAATGACAATGGCTATATCCATGCTATCTAAATCCTATATCAATCCTCTATATCAATATCCTATACTTTCATGATTCAATGATGATGGTGATGATAATGGCAATAATAATACTCAATGACAATAACGATACCTATGTCCGATGTTCAATAACGATGACGATGACATTGACAATGCTCAATACTCAATGTGATAACTTACCAATACTTACCACAATATCCAATAAGTGGTTCGATGTAATAATCCTTAACAACGGTGTTAGTAATGACAATTTTAATAACGATGAAGTCGGGAAAGACACCTAGCCAAATCATGAGACTCCGACTACACTCACCTCGATAATTCGATGCTTTTAATGCTCTTGGATAACAACTCTTTTGTTTCTAGTCTTCGGTGAGGTCGATGGATGCTCATTATCAATTTCTTGAGTTAGGAAATCAATAGGATTGAGTTAGAAATAATATCTCGACATCGAAATCAAATTAACGATATCAAAATCAATAACTAAACTTGAAAGAGCCATCAGCTATCAAGATGACCATGGATAGGTAAACCCTAATTAGAGATTAAGCTTTATATATTCATGGATTTTATTGGTTGTTTGGGGACTATAGCTTACCCGATTACTAGCAATATTCTGATATCAAATAATCAATGAAAAACCAAGCTTGAGCTTGGACTCCAATGGAGGTGTGTGCTTAGGTAGGGAACGATGGATCTTAGAGAGGTGCTTGCTTGATGAAATATCGGGCAAGTTTACTATCCTTATTTCTTTTTCTTTTTTAACAAAAGCTTATGAGCTTTCCTTATGATGAAGCAACTTCATTAGATCACTCCACGGTGATTTTAATTTGAGGAGGGGCCAATCAAAAGGTTAACCCCTCAATTCTCAATTCTTTATGCTTGTACCCCCAAACTTCCATTTTCTATAATTTAGCCACTAAAAGGTTTCCAAAACATTCAATAAGGTCCTTGACAAAAATTTCACTCGATTGGAGTCCAACATTAATACATTTTACCTAGTGATCATAGTTAATACAATATTTAGACCTTTCCAATGTAGGGTTTCCGATCTTTGGAACCCTATTTCGACTAGGCTAGATTTCAGGGTGTTAGAACTCTCCCCCTTAAGAAAAATTCATCCTTGAATTTTACATGGATTGAAGAGGTGAGGATATTGCTTTCGCATTGTTTCCTCCAGCTCCCATGTTGCTTCCTTAGCAGTGTGTCTCTTCCATAGTACCTTGACTAATGGAATAGTCTTGTTGCGAAGTCTTTTGACTTCCCTTGTGCAAGAATTTGAACTGGTTCTTCTTCATAGGACAAATTGGGTTGAATTTCCATGATTCAGGCTCAATGATGTGCGAGGGATCAGAATGATACTTTCGAAGCATAGATACATGAAACATATCATGGATTTTACTCAACTTCGATGGCAACAACTACCGATATGCCACTGGCCTATTATTTCGACAACCTTGAAAGGTCCAATGAGTCGGGGACTCAGTTTTCCTTTCTCACCAAACCTCAGAACTTTCTTCCATGGTGAAACTTTGAGGAAATCTTTCTCACCAACTTCATATTGAATATCCCTACGCTTAAGATCAGCATAAGCCTTTTGTCGATCCAAGGTTGTCTTGCCTTCACCGAGCTCAAACCAACACAAGGGAGTTTTGACTACACCTACCATACAATGCTTCATACGGTGCCATTTTAATAGAAGCTTAGTAGCTATTGTTGTAGGCAAATTCAATGAGGGGTAGGGATTTCTCCCATGATCTGCCACAATAAATAATACATGCTCACAGCATGTCTTCCAAGATCTGTATAACCCTTTCTGATTGGCCATCAGACTGAGGGTGAAATGTGGTACTAAGATTAACTCTGGTGCCCAGAGCTCCTTGCAATGACTTCCAGAACCGAGATGTGAATTGTGGATCTTTATCAAAAATAATAGACTGACCCACTCCATGGAGTCGAATGACTTCCTTGATATACAAGTCAGCCAGCTTGGGAAGGCCATAGTCCATTCGAATCGGTAAGAAATGTGCTGACTTAGTTAGATGATCCAAGATGACCCAAATGGCATCGTGTTTAGTAGGAGTCAATGGCATACCACTAACAAAGTCCATAATGATCTTCTCCCACTTTTATTGCGGTAGATCGATGGGTTGAAATAAGCCAGTAGGAACACGATGTTCAGCTTTAACACGTTGACATGTAAGGCACTTGGAAACGAATTCAACTATGGCTTGCTTTATGCACGGCCACCAATAAAGCTCACTTAGGGTCCTTGTACACCTTCACCGACCCTAGGTGAAAAGAGAAAGAGCTCGAATGAGCTTCCTTAAGGATATTAGTGCGAAGAGATTCATCATCAGTTACACAGGCCTAATCACAAAAATATAGGAGCCCTTCAGAATTTACTCTGAAATCACGGTTATCTTGTAACTTGGAAATGATGGCTTGATGTTTGGAATCTTGTCTTTGCGATGCTTGAATTCTCGATATAATGGTAGACTAAACTTGAAGTTTAGCTACAAAGCAGCGATGCTTTCTAAGACGGAAGTGAGCATTGATAGCTTGAGGAGCTACAACACAAGGACTTGCAATGAGTCAATGTACAAATCAACACATCAAACTTAATGATCAATGACAATATTTACCAGGAAGAGGTTTGCGGCTAAGTGCTTCAGCTACAACATCAGCCTTTCCTAGATGGTAGTCAATGACAAGATCATAATCCTTAAGGAGTTCCATCCATCTCCTTTGTCAAAGGTTCAACTCCTTTTGGGTCAGGAGATATTTGAGACTTTTATGATTGGTAAAGAGGTAACATTTCTCTTCGTAGAGGTAATGCCTCCAAATTTTCAACACATAGACAACTGCAGCCAACTCTAGATCATGAGTGGGATAATTCATCTCGTGTTGCTTGAGGTGTCTCGATGCATATGCAATGACCTTGCCTTCTTGAATCAATACACATCCTAGCCCGAGATGCTATGCATCACTATAAATTGTGTGGTCCTTTCCTGACTCGGGTTGGGTTAAAACTGGTGCATGAGTTAAAATTTGTTTCAATAGATCAAAACTCCTTTGTTAATCCGCAGTCCAAACGAACGAAGCCTACCTTCTTAATAACTTAGTTAGAGGGGCTGCTATCAAAGAAAATCCCTTGACGAATCTCCTATAGTAGCCAGTAAGACCAAGAAAACTCCTCACCTCACCAATTTTCTTCGGCGGATGCCAATCAAGAATGGCTTCAATCTTTTTCGGGTCTACTTGGATGCCTAAAGCTAACACAATATGCCCAAGGAAGGCAACTGTTGCGTGTAATAAGTGCTACGCAAATGTGTAAGTATACACGTCGTAAGTAATAAAGTGATACGAGTATCGAGTAATGTCTCCACAGGGATTGGTTTGGGCCACTTTGCTTAAGTTACTACACTATGAAAATAAAAACACAATTGATAATAAAGGTTTTAATTAACGAGAAAACTAAGAGCAATAAACTAAAAGAATATATGAAATTAAAATAGAGTGAATAGGCCAGGTTATCATGACTTGAGGTGTGATAGCCGATTGGATCGTCTTGGTAAAAGGGTGCAAGGGCAACTCAGTTGTTGTGGCAACTTGCACAGCGGGGTTGCCTTGGCAACTAATCGATGGTTGCCTGGGCGACTAGCTAGGCAACTACTTGGGCGTCTGGGCAGCAACTTCAAGGATCGGCAGAGCGTTCTTCAATGGTTTCTTCTTATCCCTAAGTCAAAACTCTAGCTACTTGTGCATGCCTTGATAATACATCCCTGCGTGAATCAAGGGTGAACAACAACCAATCTTGCACTCTTCTTAGCCGTTGAAATCCTTAACTTATTCCTAAGCCGAATTAATCTTCACCATCAATAGATTGAATAAAGATCATATTCATTCATTTCTTGAATCTAACTCTCCCGATATTAGATAAATAGATGAAGTCACGAGATCCTCTCCCAATTCACTCGCAAACAAGAATAAGAACCAAGAATGAATAAACCTTGAATAGAAAAGTGCAAACTATTATTACCTAAACAAAATCCAATAGTTTCTCGCAACCACAAGACACAATAACCTTAGCCAAATAAGTTAGTTCATGGTTGGGTTCAAAAGATATACAAAGAATAATCCACAAACCATGAATCTAATGGAAGCAAAGAAGAAGAAGAAGAAATCGAACTCTCTCCTCCTTACTCTCTTGTAGAAATTTCTCTCCTCTTGCCCTATGGGGTTGTCAAAATTTTCCCTCTTCTTGCTCCCTCCAAGTTGACGATATGGCCTCTAATTTATAGGGCTAGGTCAAAGTCCTTCTTTGAGGAGGAAGTTAAGTTGGAATTAAATTATCTTTAAAGAATATAATTCTTTATTATAATTATATTCCTACTAGAACTTCTCCTATCTTCTTGGAATTTAATTCTTCTTTAATCTCTTCATGGAAATCAAATTCCTTTAGGATTTAGCTTTGCTCCACGTCATCTTGGGCTTGTCTAGTCATCAATTTTGACTACCATATCACCTTGTTCTTTGTCGACAATTGCCCTGGCAACTGGCTCGGCGTCTCCTTCATGCATTGCCCTGGCAACTAGCTCGGCATCTTCTTCATGCACTGCCCTGGCAACTGGTTCTAGCCTTGTTTAGGCAAGTGATTCTGCACACACACACAAAAACACACCAAAGCAGCATCTTTTTCCACAAAAATCACCAAGTTATGTAATCAAGCTCAACGGTGGAAAGAAACATGAATTAATGCATGAATGACTAATTATGCAACTAATATGAGCTTAAGTCTAACAATAATATGAGTAAAAAGGGTAATAAAAATAGTACTTTTGAACACTTATCACACCCCCATACTCGAACTATTGCGTGTCCTCAAGCAATGAAAACTAACAATTACCTGCCAAGACTTTAATCATCAAAGACATGCTTCAAACTTGAATTCAAACCTCGGAACCGTGGCACAAAGTATGATCACCTCTTATTTTTTCGGATAGCACAAAAAATACCCGTAACAAAACTATAATGCTCGTGACAATGTGTGTGCGTAGTTGTGTACAAGTTGATTTTCAAGATTCTATGTGAACAATAGGCTTTTATCAATTTAATTACTGGGGCATTTATTTTTGTTTTCACTAGAGCCAATTTCGGGCACCTCAAGCGATTCTTTAATGTGCATTAACTACTAGAGCCAGTTTCGGGCACCTCTAGCAAGAATTTAACTTTTAATTTTCAAATTTACCCAAATTTTAAGCAACCTAAGTTCACTAAGTTTCTTTCAATCAACAAGCCACAACCGTATAAAAAAATATTCAGCATCATAGTAAAATTCTAAGCTCTTTTCATGCAATCCTAAAATTAAAGGTTCATTCAGTTAAGTGCAGTGGCAAAAATTCATCATTGGATATTCAACAAGTCTTAAGCAATTAAATCCAATTAAAGGCATGCCAAGTAACATATGCAACCTATATGTGATTGCTAGAGATGAATGCAACTAAACATGAAACTAACTAGAAACCAGTACCCCCTAAACTCGAGAGAAGCATTGTCCTCAATGCATGTAAGAGTAAAACAAAATTTAAAAGAAACTAAATGAAATGAGTTAGTCGGAGAGGTCGTCACCTCGAGTGATAAATTTCCTTCGTGCCGTTTGCTTGATTCATTTTTCAGCCGGTGGTTGAATGCTGGTACCGCGTGAATAGCATTGCTTTGATTTGATCCATGTTTGCCGATGCAGGTTCACTTGCATGGGCATCAGTAGTTGCCGAAGCCATTGTTGTTGCCTGGGCATCGGCAATTTCTGTTGTGGTTGTTGTGGCAAGTAGTCGGCAGTGAATTTCTTTAGCATGGTGGTTGTGAGTCTTGTTGTGGAAAAGAAAACTTGGAAACTAAAGATAATGAAGAAAAATAAAATCTCTCCTAAAAATTCCAAAAATAAATAAAGAGAGAAAAAATTAACCGAAAATAATAGAAAGAAAAAAATAGTTGAAAAAAATAAAAAGAAAAAAAAAATATCAAAAGGAGAGCGTGCTCATGCATCTCCTAAGGTGTCAACTTCTTTGTTTCGTTCTACATGGGCACCATTGTAGTGCTTCAATCTCTGTCCGTTAACTTTGAATTCATGTTCGTCGGTAATGGACTTGATGGGAGAATGGTTTGACAACTTCGAATGGTCCCGACCATCTTGATTTTAGTTTTCCCGGGAAAAGTTTTAGTCGAGAATTGAATAAGAGAACTAGTTGCCCTGGCATGAATTGTCGCGGCAATAGTTTCTTGTCGTGCCATTGCTTTGTTTTCTCCTTGTAGATTTATGCATTGTTATTGGCGAGTGCACGAAATTCTTCTATCTCGTTGAGGTCCAAAAAAACGCTTGTCTGGCACTTTCCTAATCCATATTCACAGTCTTGATTGCCTAATATGTCTTGTGTTCGATTTCCACCGATAGATGGCATGTTTAGCCATAGACAAGTCGGAAGGGGACATACCTAAGGGTGTTTTGAATGCAGTGCGATATGCCCAAAGTGCGTCATCTAGTCTTACTGACCAATCCTTCCTAGAGGGATTTACAACTTTCTCAAGTATACCCTTCAATTCTCGGTTGGAAATTTCTGCTTGCCCATTGGTTTGTGGGTGATATTGCCCGTCCTATGGCAACGATCATATTGCTTGTAATACTCTTGGGCAGCTTTGTACAGTGTTGGCCAATACAAACCGGATTGAAAAACTTTGGCCGCGGCACGAGTTCCTCTAAAATGTCCTCCATAGGGTGAAGAATGGCATTGTCAGAGTACATTATGTTGCTCTTCTTCAGGGACACATCGGCGTATGACCTGATCTGCATATTGTTTAAACAAAAGAGGCTCGTCCCAAAAGTAATGCTTAGCATCATGGCGGAACCACTTCTTCCCTTGGTGAGTAAGGCCATAAGGTAAAATACCACAAACAAGGAAATTAACTAATTTCACCTACCAGGGTATTACCGAGGCATGTACTGTTGTGGCGACTACTCCCAAGGTTGTCGAGGCGTGTGCGTCTGGAGTTGCTGAGGTATATGCATCCATGGTTACCGAGGCATTGGTATCAGTGGTTGTCGTGGCGTCGAGGGTTGCCGAGGCATGTGCATCCATGGTTGCCGAGGCGTGAGCGTCCATGGTTTCTGAGGCGGCATATCAGGAGTTGCTACGGTGTTGAAGGTTGCTGAGGTATCAAGGGTTGTTGCGGCATTGAGGGTTGCCAAGGCAAGCTTTTCCTTTAGGGTTTCGAATGCTTGGGCGCAAGAATCATCAAAATTGAAGACTTTATCTTGGTGAGGGTAGTCTCTCGATCACGTCAACCTTAGCTTTGTCTACTTCAATTCCCTTGGATGAAATCTTGTAGCCGAGCACTATTCCTTCATCTACCATAAGATGGCACTTCTCCCAATTAAGGACTAAATCGGTTTCTTCACATCTTGCCAACACATTCTCTAAATTGTCGAGGCAACTGTTGAAGTCACTACCAAAAACGGAAAAATCATCCATGAAGATCTCAAGGAAGTCTTCGACCATGTCTGAAAAGAGTGCCATCATGCATCTTCTAATGTTAGTGCATATCTCAGAAAACATGAGGATGGTCGTTTTCGATACTTCTTATAGTCCATCCACACCCTCCATCGGGTGACAATATTGCCCAAAAAGAGTTTGGCCAATGTGCTTGCCACTACTCCCTTTTGTGTTACCATGGTGGAGGTGTCTTTCTTCTTTGTTCTCTTGTAGTCCATGTATACTCTCCACCTTGCTACTATTCCTGAAGGCACAAATATATTAATAGAAAAAATTATATCCATTCTCAACCATTCAATTACCTCATTCTTGTCGACTTCTATCATTGTTGGATGTAGACTTTGTTGTCGTGGCAATTGCTGCTCAAGCCAATTACCGTGGATATCAGTTGCCAAAATTTGTTGTAAGTCAAGGGAAGAACCAATTTTATGAAACGCTTTACGAATCCAAACACCATTTTCTTTTGGCCTCTCAAACATCTCCATCAATAGAGATTTCGATGGCTTCAAATCTACCAACCTCGGTTCCTCGAGACATACCTGCAATGGACGATGTGAGTTTTTAAAGAATTCGAAAGGTTCAACCATTACCTTCTCATATTCCATTGGCAAAGTATTATCATCTCATTGATCTTACATGTGGTCGTGTAATTGTCGTGGCAATTGTAGATGAGAGCAATCTACAAATTCCTATTTCAATATCAATGTTGTAACCTTCTGGGCATCAGGTTCCTCAGAATTTGCTGTAGTATTGTTGTTCTCAGCTTCACTGAGTGTTGTTGCGGCATTGCTCTGTTCAGACTCCTCAATCATTGTCGAGGCAATTTGTTGTTCAGGCTCATCATGTGTTGGGCAGTCTCTCTCATTGGCATCATCTTGACTTTGAGGTTCTAGTTGTTCCCCACACATCGGAGAGCTTTCTTTGCATTGCTCCTTATCCTCTTGCCTTGGGACGTCAGTATCCCTAAGAATGAATTGTTGGTGCATGTTATCCATGACATATGTGGATCTCCCCAATTGATCTTCTAAATCCCCTAAGGTTGCATCCCACTGAGCTATCCTCGTATCCATAGATTTTGATAGCTCTCGAATCTCTTCAATTGATCCGTCAAGTCTAGCCAAGGAAGCTAGTAACGTTTCCTCCAAGGAATTGGATTGCTCTTGAAAAGGACTATATTGCCATGGCAAAATTGTTATGGTAAAAAAAAATTTGAGCTTTTTGACCATACTATGAAGAATTTTGCTGATGGTTCCCTCTATGGTCCTCCATGTAGTTATATGCACAGAAAATGTGAGGGCAATTTTCAAACACGTGATGTTCTCCACACATAGCACAACATTTTTCCACGGTATAAGTTCTTTGGGCTTTTCTCAGTTGGTATAGGTAATGATCAAAGGGTGCAAGAAACTCTTGATTGGATTGATTCATATCTTCCAACATCATCTCTCGAATAGATTGGCTTTTATTTCTCAACATGTTGATGTTCCTTAACTTGTAGCGCACCTAAATTTTTTTTTGATAAAACAAACAAAAAGAAAAGTTAGTAAAACTAAGAGAAAAAAATGCAATAACAAAAACAACTAACACCAATTGCCAATCCCCGGCAACGGCGCCAAAAACTTGTTGCGTGTAATAAGCGCTACGCAAATGTGCAAGTATACACGTCGCAAGTAATAAAGTGATACGAGTATCGAGTATCGTCTCCACAGGGATTGGTTTGAGCCACTTTGCTTAAGTTACTGCACTATGAAAATAAAAACACAATTGATAATAAATGTTTTAATTAACGAGAAAACTAATAGCAATAAACTAAAAGAATAGATGAAATTAAAATAGAATGAATAGGCCAGGTTATCATGAGTTGAGGTGTGATAGCCGATTGGATCGTCTTGGTAAAAGGGTGCAAGGGCAACTCAGTTGCCGTGGCATCTTGCACAGTGGGGTTGCCTTGGCAACTAATCGATGGTTGCCTGGGCGACTAGCTGGGCAACTACTTGGGCGTCTGGGCAGCAACTTCAAGGTTTGACAGAGCGTTCTTCAATGGTTTCTTCTTATCCCTAAGTCGAAACTCTAGCTACTTGTGCATGCCTTGATAATACACCCCTGCGTGAATGAAGGGTGAACAACAACCAATCTTGCGCTCTTCTTAGCCGTTGAAATCCTTAACTTATTCCTAAGCCGAATTAATCTTCACCGTCAATAGATTGAATAAAGATCATATTCATTCGTTTCTTGAATCTAACTCTCTCGATATTAGATAAATAGATGAAGTCACGAGATCCTCTCCCAATTCACTCGCAAACAAGAATAAGAACCAAGAATGAATAAACCTTGAATAGTAAAGTGCAAACTCTTATTACCTAAACAAAATCCAATAGTTTCTCACAACCACAAAACACAATAACCTTAGCCAAATAAGTTAGTTCATGGTTGGGTTCAAAAGATATACAAAGAATAATCCCCAAACCATGAATCTAGTGGAAGCAAAGAAGAAGAAGAAGAAATCGAACTCTCTCCCCCTGGCTCTCTTGTCGAAATTTCTCTCCTCTTGCCCTATGGGGTTGTCGAAATTTTCCCTCTTCTTGCTCCCTCCAAGTTGACGATATGTCATCTAATTTATAGGGCTAGGTCAAAGTCCTTCTTTGAGGAGGATGTTAAGTTGGAATTAAATTATCTTTAAAGAATATAATTCTTTATTATAATTATATTCCTACTAGAACTTCTCCTATCTTCTTGGAATTTAATTCTTCTTTAATCTCTTCATGGAAATCAAATACCTTTGGGGTTTAGCATTGCTCCACGTCATCTTGGGCTTGTCTAGTCATCAATTTCGACTACCATATCACATTGTTCTTTGTCGACAATTGCCCTGGCAACTGGCTTGGCGTCTCCTTCATGCATTGCCCTGGCAACTAGCTCGGCATCTTCTTCATGCACTGCCATGGCAACTGGTTCTAGCCTTGCTTAGGCAAGTGATTCTGCACACACACAAAAACACACCAAAGCAGCATCTTTTTCCACAAAAATCACCAAGTTATGTAATCAAGCTCTACGGTGGAAAGAAACATGAATTAATGCATGAATGACTAATTATGCAACTAATATGAGCTTAAGTCTAACAATAATATGAGTAAAAAGGGTAATAAAAATAGTACTTTTGAACACTTATCAGCAACTTTTGTAAGCCAAAACTCACACTTTGCGAATTTGGCAAATAAATGTTTTTCACGAAAGGTTTGAAGCACAATGCGAAGATGATCACGATGTTTCCACTGTTTTCTTAGAATATATTAGAATGTCATCAATGAATACCACTATGAATTTATTGAGCTAGGGTCTAAAAACCTGTTTCATCAAGCCCATAAAAGCTGTCGGTGCATTGGTTAGCCCAAATGGCATCAACAAGAATTTGTAGTGACCATATCTCGTACAAAATGGAGTTTTCGGCACATCACATTTTTAACTCTAATTTGATAATAGCCAGACCTTAAGTCGATCTTGGAAAACACAATGGAATCCTTGAGTTGATCGAATAGGTCATCAATCCTTGGCAATGGGTATTTGTTCTTGATGGTCACCTTGTTCAACTGCCGGTAATTGATACATAGTCTCATAGAACCATCTTTCTTCTTCACAAAGAGAATTGGAGCTTCCCAAGGCGAGGAAATCGGTTGAATGAAGTCTTTATCAATCAAATCTTGAATCTGGGCTTTCAACCCTTTTAGCTCAATGATTGCCACTCGATAGGGTGCAATGGATGCTGGAGTAGTTCCAGGTTGCACACTAATGCCAAATTCAACTTCACAGCTTGGGGGTAAACCTGAGAGTTCATCGGGAAAGATATCAGGAAATTCACACACCACGTCAACATCTGATAGCTATGGCCCATCCTTAGCTTCTATTGTCAAAGCATACAAGGAAGGATTTCTTGTACTCATCAACACAATGCTCTCCTTGCCAAGGCCTCGGAGATACAATTTTCTTTTGCTATAATCCACCCATGCTTGATGCTCTCTAAGCCAATCTAGACCTAGTATCACATCAAAATCATGGATCGGTAGAGCCGATAGGTTTGCCATAAAAGGAATCCCTTGAATCACTAAAGGGCAATTCTTACACACAAGGCTTATGGTGACACAATCACCCAGTGGATTAGTTATAGAGATTCGCGATGCTATAGGTTCACTAGTCATTCCATGCTTCTTAACCAATTCAGTACCTATAAAAGAATGCGTAGAGCCAGGGTTAATCAATGCATATAAGGGAGAGGAATACAATTCAATGATACCTACAATGACATCAGGCTCATCTTCCTCCTCCCTGCTCCTCACATGATACATCTGAGCATGAGTCTTGGATTCTTGCTTACTCGTTGCCTTGCCAGAGCCACTAGGTCTCCTTGTAGCTCCTAACGAACCTTGCCTTGACCCCTTACCTCTGAAGGACTGGGTAGGGGTCGCAGTACTTGCTGGTGTAGCCATATACTTGGTTGCACCAAGAGGACAACCACATATAAAATGACCTTGTTCACCGCAATAGAAACACGCTCTAGTCTGCTTTTGGCACTGACCCGTTGGGTGTCGTTTTTGGAAATAGTTGAAAACTAGATTTTGTAAGCTCTGATTAGAGCCTCCAGTGCTCTCAACTGAAACCGTCTTAGCAAAAGATTGTGTTACAGTTTGAGGTTTCTCAATGTTCCAGATCATGAAGGTTGTAAGTACATGTTCTACTTTGGACCTTCGTACTTATTCTTCTTGTTCCACATGGGAGGCCAGGAATCATCTCTGAACCTCTTCTCTACCTTGCTAGATCCACCTGATCTCTGAGCCCTTTTGTGTAGCTTCAGTGGCCTTATCTCGATTTACAAGATCTTGGATGTCGGTGATACCCAAAGTAGTAAACATAGGGTGTAACTCATCATTAAGCCCAACAATGAACATTCTACATTTGTTTTCCTCCTTCTTGATATACTCTGTACTATATCGACAGTACTAGCAGAAATCATGTATGTACTGCTCGATAGGTTGACCGCCTTGCTTGAAATGAAGGAAGATACTACACCTCTCAGCGAGGTAGTATTCACTAACATATTTCTTGCAGAATTCTTGAAGAACTCCCAAGTGATAGTTTCTTTAGGGACGGTGAGAATAGTGGTCTCCCACCACTAAAGTACTTCATCAACTAAGTTTCTTTAGGGACGGTGAGAATAGCGGTCTCCCACCACTGAAGTACTTGATCAGCTAACAATGCAAGGGTGTATTCCAGCTTGTGTTCATCAGAACACTGTAGTTGCTTGTTTAAGATTCTCAATGTGTTGTCCAACCAATACTCGGCAACCTCAGGATTATCATCATCCTAATCAATAAAAGTGTATGTCCGGAGCGATGCCACCTTGTCTATAGGGGCTCAACCATAATAGACAACTGGTGGGGTTGGTTGCACCACCGTCTCGGCCCTCATAGATGCCATGAATTGCTTAAACATATCAACCATGTTCCGATAACACTCTGCTTGTGCATAAGGCAGCTATGCCCCGACATTCTAAGGTGGAGAATTAGGTGCTTTTGGAGTATCTCCCCCTTACCTCCTTGTCGTGTGTCGAGGAGCTGGTAGCGGGCTTATCTATGTTAGTTTCGTTGGTTCTAGACTATAACACCCTAAAATTGGCCTAGGAAGTTTACCACTATCTAAACTATAGGCTAATTGAATTATGAGCTAGTCAAATAAAAGAAGAAAGAACATTAACCATCCTTAAGATTAATTAAGTGAAATTAGAACCAAATTGAATTGAAATTAAAACTAGAAGGCATAAATTGAAGGATGAAAATGTGAACATGCAAAACTCTAGAGATTGCATGCAAATGGAATTAAAAATGGAGGCCTAGACACATGTTCTCATTTGATGAGAACATGTGCCATGTGAGTAGATGACTCGCGGCAGCCTTGAGGAAAGATGAACAAAATTTCATCATCTTCCTCCATCCAAATTATCATCATAGCCGAATTGCTTGAGAGAGAAAGGGGAGAGAAAAGCTTCATACATCACCTTCAATTCAAGCTCCCTGATTTAGCCTTGATCAAATTTAGCCTGGAGAAGGTATAATGCTTGACTTTTACTTGTTATAGGATGTTTGAATCTTGAAATGATGATGTTCTTGTTGCCTAGATTGATTAGGATGATTGTTATGTATGTTAGGATCATGCTTGCTTCTAGTAGTACTTGAAATTGTGAATGCTAGTTGACAATTTGATAAAGACAATGTATATGGTTGAAAACAGTTTTGAATTGGGACAGTTTTGATTGGTGAAAATGTTTAAGCATGCCAATTGAATGTAATGCCCTGTTTTGATCATGTTGGTTGGTGAATTGAGGATTTAATAGAATAGATAAGTTGCTGGAAAATGAGTAAACCTAATTGGATTAGTTAAAACTAGGTAATGGACTGCCTAATTGATGAATTAGAAGTATAATGTTGATCAAATAGATCAAATTGAATTTAACATTATAATGCCCTATTTTAAGCACATTTCTAGGTGGGTTAGACTGACCTAGACATGTAAGAACATGAAAATGAATTGAATTACAATGATAGAACCTTGTTAAAATGAGTTATGAAACTAGAAACTCAACCTAGTGCAATCTGCCCAGAATGCTCTATTCTGGGCAACAACTTTGAAAAATCACCATAAATTGTATAAAAGGAATTTAACATTATAATGCCCTATTTTAATCACCCTTGACATGTCTAAATTCATTAGGAGAAAATAGAAATGAATTCTGGATTGTAGAATGAATTGTAGAGAAGAAACACTAGGGACAATTTAAACTGACCAGTGCAGCAAATTGCCCTGTCTTTAAGTTAAAAACTGTATTAATTGGCAAATAACTAAAATGCAAGGCCTCCATGGTTATAAACACAGTTAATTTAGCTTTCCAACGGTGTAAAACAATTGAAATTCTGACGTAAGGAATGCATGTTTAAGTGAACAGACTACATGCTGCCTAGTAACAACAATTTAGGTAATTGTACACTGTCTTGTTGCAGTTTTGGAAACTGTATTGTAAATGGTTTTGGGGCATTGGTTACTACCATGTTTTACATGAATTGGAGTATATATAAGTGTGGTTAAGTGTAGTGAAGAATGTATATGAACATGCTGCCAGATTTGTATATGTTGTGTACTTGTAACATTCCCTTGATTGAATGACTTTGTGAACTTGTTTTGATATGTGTTTACTTGTAATGTGTTAGAACCAGAAGTGAACTTGGTGGATGAGGAAAGAGTGGAACATCCTAAAGCCAAGAACAAAGGAGTGTGGATCCAAGACTAGCTAAGCTTGGAGTATTGTGAATGTAGTTTACTTGAGAGTTAAGACTAGGTCCTAACTATAGCAAGCATGTTTATATACTTGTAATGTTTAAATGGACTTAATATGAACTTGATCTATAAGGGAAGAATGATTAAAGTAATGCATGAAACTTGATCACACCTTTGACTACATGTTTAATTCGAATGTTTAAGCATGATTAAGTGGTAATATAGGTGCTTGTATGTGTCATGCGGCATGTGATCATATGCTTAAAGAAATTACTTGTAATGTTATCCCACTTGATGAAATGAACACATGAGAATTACATGATATGTGAGCTATGGCTCAATTGGCCTAAGGGCCTAGTATAAAATGAACTTGCTACTTGACATGATCTTGAACTTGAAATACATGTATAATGGCTATAATCGAACAACCTTGGTAGCTAGTTGGACTAGGTAGAAGGGCATGCCTTAGAGTCTATAGCTCATTGTGTCAGGGTTGACTACAGACCAGGGCTAAGGCCCCTATTTGGCAACAGACGGAGGGTACGTATGTTGTCTTTGGCGACAGTAGGAGGGTTGACCACCACTACGGTGCATCTTGTGGCGACAGTTGGTTGGAGACTCGGTTACATATACAAACTAAGTACCAAAGGGGTTGTTTAAATGATAACAAATGAAATAACAATCCTATATCACACGTTACTTGTCTTGAAAACCATGATTTGTATGTTACTTGTTTTGAAAGCCATGAATTGTATGTTATTTGACATGAAAGCCATGAATTGTATGTTACTTGTCATGTAAGCATGACTTACTTGATTCTTGATATGAAAGCATGAAGTATGATTCCATGTTTCTTGTATCATATACTAGCCGAATTCTGTAATCCTTAGCTAGGATTACTCTAATGCTTGAAATCCTTAGCTAGGATCATTCTAATGCTTGAAATCCCTAGCTAGGGTCATTCTTGTTAAATTGACACATAACATGATATAACAAATGGTTAGAACTAGTTACTACCTCACTAAGTACATTATTGTACTTATCACTCTTGTTTCATTCGTCCTAACCTACAGGATAAAGGATTTGAGTGTTGCTTGATCTTGAAGCCTGTTACCTTGAGCTCGAAGCAAGACACAAGCATTGCCTAAGTATGGTTTCATACTTGTTTTGTATATCTTCTAGATTGGTGGCACTAGATTGTATAGAGTTTATCTTGATCATGCATTTTGGAATTCTTGAAACTTGTATATATGAGTGTTCTTGAATGGGCCTACTATGTTATGAACTTAGTGACAAGTATGTAATGAACTTAAATTACATGTAATGGAATGATGTTTGCTGCGCATATGATGATACAATGAAATGATCAAGTGTTTGGTCTATTTAACCTTGAACCATTCGAATGTCTTGGGAACTATATGGTCACTTGTGTGTGTACATACCATGATGTAAGTGTTTTGGGAGTTGTATGATGATTGTTGAATGGTTTATAGGTGTTGGGAAACTAGTTACATTCAATGGTATGTTAACATGATCATGTTTAGAAATCTAGGTATGTAATGTTATATGTAACAAACTAAGGAACATTGAAATGAAATGGAAGCATGTTGCATACTAGGGTTATTCGAATAAGTATGGTATAAGATGAGGTTAAGTGAATCATGAAAGTAGTAACATATAATGTAAGCAAGAAAATGAAACAAATTAATGATCTATTCGAATGCCCTTGATGTCATGAAAGTCAAAATATGTGTTTGCTTGTTTGTTAAGTAAGTATGCTTGGTTGCTTACTAGTTAAGTAACTCATCTAATAGGGTTGAGTTATCAATTCTTGCCTTGCCTTGTTTCTTGTATTGCTTGCTTGCCTTGTCCTTGTCCCTTGCTTAGTAATACTCTCGAGCCGGTTTGCCACTAACCCGGGATAGGGGGTGTTACATTTAGTTGGTATTTAGAGCTTTTTTATTCGGTTCTAGGACTAAACCGAGCTCTCTTGCATCATATAGGATACTTGTGCCACCTTAGAGACTTGTATTGTATAGCTTGTGTCTTTTCTTAATTAAAGTGAATTCCTAATTATTCTATTTGAACATAGAATGTCTGAAACGATACTTGGCTGGGACAATGAATGTCCTGAAGGCTCCTCAAATGAAGGAGATAGTGTGAGGATGGAGCAGAATCCTCCACAACAACAAGCTCAACCCAGAGCCCAAGCTGCTGCTCAACAGGAAGCTCCTGCTATAAATCCTGTGCAGCAGGAATGTCTCCTGAGCATGAAGGAGAGTTTCAATCTTCTTGTAACTGCTTTGAAACAAGACCATCCTATTCCTCCTCTTGTTTTTGTGCCAAATAGAGCTCCGATTGACAAGTTGGCTCAACACTGGGCCTATACTTTCACTGGCACTCGTGAAGCCAATCCTGAAGTAGCTGAGTATTGGCTAGAGGCCACTACTCGAATCTTGAAAAAATAACTACCTTTTCCTGATGAGCACAAGCTCGAATGTTCCATAGCCCTGTTGGCATATGAAGCTCTAAGCTGGTGGGAAACCACTACAATGACTGCTCCTGTTGAAGCTGTAACTTGGAAATTCTTCCTCGGGGAATTCAGGAAGAAATACATCAGTGAACAATACCTGGCCAAGTGCCTTAAACATTTCTTGCATCTCAAGCAAGGTGGTTGACCCATTAAATAGTACGTGAGCGATTTCTGCAAGTATTGCAAGTACGGGTCGAAATACATCAAGACTGATGCTGATAAATGGGTGATGTTTATCGATGGACTAAATGATGAACTGAGTCCAATATTCACTGCCCTAGGTATCACTCACTTCCAGAATTTGGTGAACCAGGAATTGCAATCGAGGCAAAGATGAAGGCCTCTGAGAAACGCAAAAGTGGTAACTCCTAGAAAGACAAATGATCCAAGAATGATGACAAGCCTCACTGACAGTCAAAGAAATCTAAACACTCCAAAGATCACTCCTCGAATTACAGTCCTATTCAGAAAAGAAACTACATACTGAGACCCCAATCGGTAACCAAGCCTTTAGCCCCGATCATCTCTGTTGATCGTACGGGGAATTTTTGTAAAGTTGTTCAATATACTACTTGCAAGTTCTGTCTGAAGCACCACACCGGGCAATGCAGAACTCAACAGAATTTATGTTTCTTATATGGAGCCTTCGATCACTATATTAGGGATTGTCCCCAAAATCCTAACAAGGTTCCATATCGAACTCTTACAAATGCTAGTTCAGCTCCTTCCATTCGAAATAAGGGACCTGACAAGCTCATTTGGGAAATCAGGGGATGAACAGGGGACCCTATTCGAATGCCCTACTCACCAAGAATCTCAAGCTCCTGCTCGAATCTAGCATATCCGGGGAAAAGAGGATGAAGAATCACCCGATGTCATAGCAGGTACCATTGAGCTAAATTCGACTCATGTTTATGCTTTAATAGACTCGGGATCCACTCATTCATTTGTATGCTTATCTTTGATTGTAAAGTTGAATTTGAAACCTAAAAGTGTAAAACAAAGCCTTGTAGTTTCGAACCCAATAGGGGGAATCACATCCATTAACTTCCTTTGTAAGGAATGTTTTATAGACATTCAAAACATACCCTTTCCTATTGATCTATATGTATTGCCAAATTATGAGTTCGATCTAGTGCTAGGACTAGATTGGTTAAGCAAACATGAAGCCTAGGTAGATTACAAAAATAAGAGACTTTATCTCTAGGGTTTAGGAAAGGAATCCATTCTCCTAATTGATAGAAACTGACCTCAATTTTTGCTACTATGGTCATACAAGATGAATCTTGAATTCGGATTATCTAGTATTCCAATTGTATCTGAATTCATTGATGTTTTTCCTGAGGAACTCCCTGGTCTCCCTCCAACCAGAGAAGTAGAGTTCGGGATTGATGTTTAACTTGGAACAACTCTGGTGTCCATCACACCTTATCGAATGACACCTGTTGAATTGAAAGAACTCAAGAAGCAACTCCAAGAGCTACAAGACAAAGGCTTTATTCGGCCTAGCTCGTCTCCCTAGGGTGCTCCAGTATTGACTACAGACAATTAGAAGGATTCTATCAAATGAGGGTAAAAGAAGAAGATGTACCCAAGATAGCCCTTCGTACTCGATATGGCCATTTTTGAATTCCTTCTAATGCCATTCGGGTTAACAAATGCTTTGGCTGCTTTCATGGACCTCATGAATCGTTCATTCAAGCCCTATCTTGACAAGTTTGTGGTCGTCTTCATCGATGACATTCTAGTGTATTCTCGGAATATGGAAGAACATTCCAAGCACCTTTAAATTGTATTTCAAACTCTCCGAGAATGTCAATTGTTTGCAAAGTTCTCTAAGTGTGAATTTTGGCTATTAGAAGTCTCATTCCTTGGCCATGTTATCTCAGCAGAGGGGATTAAAGTAGACCCGAGCAAAACTTGATCCATCATGCATTGGTGACCTCTGAGGAATATTGGTGAGGTCAGAAGCTTTCTCAGTTTAGCTGGGTATTATCGGTATTTTGTTAAGGGATTTTCATCCATTGCCTCAAGCTTTACTAAGCTAACTCGTAACGACATGCCCTTTGTTTGGTCAGAGAACCAACAACGAAGCTTCAACCAACTTAAATAAGCCCTGACTCATGCACCGATTCTCATCCAACCAGAATCAGGCAAAGAATTCAAGGTCTATAGTGATGCATCTCATTTAGTACTAGGATGTGTCCTAATGCAAGATGGAAAAGTGGTAGCTTACACTTCAAAACAACTAAAACCACACGAGTCAAACTACCCTACACATGATCTAGAATTGGCAGCTATCGTGTTTGCTCTCAAAATATGGAGACATTACTTGTATGGGGAGAAATGCAACCTATTCACAGACTACAAGAGTCTCAAATACCTTATGACTCAGAAAGACTTGAATCTGAGGCAAAGGAGATGGCTAGAATTGCTTAAAGACTACGATTTGGTTATCAACTACCATATGGGGAAAGCAAACGTGGTTGCTGATGCCCTTAGTCGCAGACCATACTCGGCTTCCTTGGCTATCAATGCTCATTTCCGTTTATCTAAAGGACGAAAATTCTTGTCTGAACTTTTAGTTCAATCTAGCTTGATCTCGAGAATCAAAGAACTCCAACAAACTGATCTAGATCTTTAGAAGATCATATCCAAGCTAGACTCTGAGTCTAATTCTGACTTCTCCCTCAAGTTGAATGGACTCCTCTATTTCAATGATATAGTATGTGTTCCTAACAATGAGGAACTAAAACAAGAGATGTTACAAGAAGCTCACCAAAGCTCTTTCTCGATTCACCCAGGATCGGTTAAGATGTACAAGGACCTAAAGCCACCATACTGGTGGCCAGGCATGAAATTGGCTATCATGGATTTTGTTTCAAAGTGCCTAACTTGTCAGAGAGTTAAAGCCGAGCATCAAGTCCCTCCTGGATTGCTCCAACCAATCAAATTCCCTTAGTGGAAATAGGATCAGATTACAATGGACTTCATTGCTGGTCTTCCTTCCACTCTAAGAAAGAATAATGTTGTATGGGTGATTGTTGATAGATTCACAAAGTATACTCACTTTATCCCTGTTCGAATGAACATCAGCTTGGAAACCATAGCCAAGCTATACATCCATAAAGTGATTCGATTACATGGTGTACCTATAGCTATAGTCTCTGATCGTGATCCCAGATTTGCTTCTCAATTCTGGAATTCCTTACAGAAGGCTCTAGGAGCTAAAGTGCACCTTAGTACAACATTTCATCCTCAATCAGATGGACAATCTGAAGGAATCATTCAAGTGCTCGAAGACATGCTACGTGCTTGTGTTATAGACTTTGAAAAGAATTAGGAGAAATCTCTAGCCTAGCATAGTTTGCTTACAACAATAGCTAGCAAACATCTATTCAAATGGCTCCCTTCGAAGCTCTATACGGAAGAAAATGTAGAACTCCCTTATGCTGGTCTGAATTGGGAGAAAACAAAGTATTGGGACCTCAATTGCTCAGAGAAATCGAAGAACAAGTGAAGATCATACGTGTGATACCCTAAAACGTACCCTAGAAGTAATCAAGCTAAATAACCTAATTAGCTAGCTTAATTAAGCTTGATCTTAAATCAATCAGGATGATTAGTGACCAAAATGAAATAAATTGAAAAGTGAGTGACCAATTTAAGATGGCCAATCCAAATTAAATGAGAAAGAATGAGATTGCATGCTAAATTCTTTAAATCTCTAATTGCCCTTGGTTATGCCTATAGTTAGTGGTTAATTAAGGATAAAATGGACATTTCCTAAACCCATTAAAATGAAGATATTATCATCATTCTCCTCCATTCAGCCGAATGGATTAAGAAACATAGAGAGAGTGTGAAAATGGGAGAAAACACCATGGATGGAGGTTTGGAAGCTTGCATGTAGGGCTTTCCTTCATAGAAATCAAAATTTGAAAGCATTGTAAGTAAATTCTACCCAATTCGATTAGGATTCTTGAATTGATATTGTGTTTGAACTAGAATAATGCTTAGATTGATGTTATAATTATGTAAAAATCAAGGAATGAACATGACTGATTGAATATATTAACATGCATGGAAATCAAGGCTAGTATGAACTTGTAATTGAATGTAAATTGATTTGCCTTAAAAAATTGAGACTTAATTTGTGAATAAGCTTGCTGGAAAATTTGTATATGACCTGAATTGGAGAATTGAACAATTAGGTATGATGGTTATATGCTAAAAGTGGAACTAGGAATGAAACTAGTCACCTAGATGGTGTAATTGACTAATAGGGACTGTTTTGAATAAACTAGCGAATTCGGAATTGAATTGAATAAAATTAAAGGCTGGATAAATTAGCTAAAAACAGGGGAGGACCTAAAGGAATACTTGATAAATTGTATTGTTTGATTAATAAGGAAATTGATAGCTCAAAAGTGATAATGGGCAGATTATTGAATAGGGGACTGTTCTAGAAAATCTGTAAATTTAAGGACTTAGATAAACAAATTAAGAACTAAGCTGGACATGAAAAGCCAGGGGAAAACAATGGAAACTAAGGTAAAAAGAGACTGAATTGAACCTGTATGAATCATAGGTTAAATAGCTCGCTAAAGTGGACCTAGATACAATCTGGCAGTTTCAAAACTGTAAAATTGACCCGACTTTAACTAATAAACTGTATTGATCTAGAAAGGATAAAAATATGATCCATTCATAGATTAATAGGTAATTGAATTAGATTTCTGACGGTATAAACTAATCGAAATTCCGACGTATAGATTAAAAGATATAAACAGATTAGTAACTAGTGTGCAAACTGCCAGGCAGTGGCAGATTTGTTACTTGTAACAAATCAAGTGTTTGAATGCTTGTGTGAATTGAGTTTGGTATGGTTCTAATGCATGATTGTGCTATGTGAACGCTAGATTAAGATAATGGTGGAAAGAATGGATAGGTATCGGGATGTAAATGAGGAATCGAGTATCCCGTAACTTCGGGATACAAGGTGAGTGTAGCTTTACTTAGGGTTAGGACTTAGGTCCTAACCAATTGCAATTGTTTACATAGTTGATATGGAATTGGCATGAAATGAACCTAATTTCTATTTGGTAAATGTATAAGGGAAGCATGCTTAATTGGAAACTTGATGGTGGTTACATGTATGCTTGCTTTCTTGATAATCAATTGAATTATAGTGGAATGTACTTGCTTGGATTGTCTTGTTTGAGATTTGATATGTATACTCACGTGTGATAACTATTAGAATAATACTACACTATAATTAACTTGTTTCCTAAGTGATAAACACTTGATTGATGGTTTAATTGGTATTGCTTAATGCTTGAATCATTGAATTCTTGAATCTTTGAATGCTTGATTGATGATGGTTTGAATGACTTGTTTGAAATTAGCATGCGTTCTTTAATTTACAATATGTAAGCATAAAATGTAAGAAACAACTACAAGTTTTAAAGTAAGATAAGACTTCTTATGTCATAAGATACTTCCCTAATGAAGATCAAAGATTTAAAGGGTTTAAGTTGCTTACAATGGAAGTCCTTGGATCAATGGCATGATGCATGGTATACTTGGGACTAAGGTCCATGAGCCACGGCTCGGGGGGACTCCCCATTACATGTAATAAGTTATTGGCGACAGTTGGAGGTAACGGAGGAGTTGTACGGGTGGTGACAGTTGGTTGGATAGTGAGAAGTTTAGGAAATCTCTTGGACCTTTATGGTCAAACACGGACCAATGTCATTCATGACCAATTGTGATCCAAGGCGAACTTGTTAAAAAGTTATGAACCTTATTGAGAAATTGAATAAGCAATTCAAGAGAGAATCTCGAACACGTGAATTATATCTTGAAACTACATAAATGATCCGACAAGAAATCTTGAATACTTGAATCGCTTGACTTGAATCCTTGAAATAACCAAATTGCTTGACATGTAATGTTTAATTCTTAACACGAAGTTCTCGAAATGATAATTGCTTCTGCCTGGACCATATATTGTATGATTCACTACTTGAAATGGCTTGAGTCTTCAATTGAGTTAATGTTTACTTGCTTGACTTACTTGGTACTTAAGTGTATGTTACACGCTTGGCTTGTGTGTGAAGTAATCCCTAAAATAAACCTCTTGATAATGAGTTTATAATCAATGAACTTATAAGAGTGGAATGATAATCTTAATGGTTAAGCTTGCTTGGACCTTAATAGATAAAAATATAGAGAAATACTTCCTAGTCGAAAGAAGCTTGATTGATCCTTGTGATTGTGTTGCTTACTTGGCTTGTATAAGTAGATCCTTGAAGTGATTTACTTGCTCTTGCTCGAATTGGGATGCTTGTTGCTAGATTGGATGTTGGTGATACTAGGCTATTGAGTGCTAGTGTTAAGAGTTTAAAATACTTGGACTAAATTAAAAAGAATTAGATATAAAATGGGATTAAATAAGATAAGTTACCTTGGTGTCATACGAATGAGACTAGGAGTCCTAGACCAATTGTCTACTTCTACTTAAATGGTAGGGTCCTAAAATGAATTAGAAGCCTAGATTTAAATAAGGGACTATTCATGTTAGTTTAATGGATTTAATTGAACTATAACTACATGTAATTGAATTAGCTAAGACTAGTTAATGGACTACTCAAGTAATGGATTAAAGTATGTGGGTAATCAAATGGATTAATTTGAACATAGTATTTTAATGCCCTGTTTTAATCATAATAATAGGTAAATAGGACTAACCTAGATTAGTAGGAAACGTGTACATGTTGAATAATAATGTTAGAAACATGGCCTATGTAAGTAATGAAACTAAAATAAGTTTAGTGAAATCTGCCCAGAAAAACTCTATTCTTGGCAACAACTTCGAAAATCACCATAAATTATGTAGGTCAAATTAAGGGTTGAAATTTATACAGAATGAACCTTGGTATGTCTATCTTCATTTGGAGAAAACATAATCGAATTTTGAGCTAGAATCTGGAAATGAAAACCTCTAGACAGTGCAAACTGTCCAGAAATGTAATTCTCCTATCTTTGAACAAAAAATTGTATTAATTGGAAAAGCATTAAAATGAAAGGTCTAAACGGTTGTAAATAGGGTAAAATAAGATTTCTAACGATATAAATGGTTTGAAATTCCGACATATGGAATGAAAGTTATAAGTATTTAAGTGACTAGTGCTTATGTTGGCTGGCAGATGCAGTATTGGTGTCCTAGACAGTTTGTGAACTGTTTTGAAAACAGTTCTGGGACAGTGGTTACTGCCCTGTTAAACATGAATGAAAGTGTACTCTTGATCTTGTTAATGAAATGGATAACCAATGGAATTAAATGATGAAAATGAATGCTTGGATTGTTTATCCCTTGAGAAATAAGATACATGAAAATGATTCTTCCTCTTGTTCGAATAAAAATGATTGTATGCATGTTTGATTGGCCTTGTTCTTGTATGAGTTGTTTCTTGATTGATTCATGGTGGTAATATATGAAATGATTTGCTTGATTGAATAACATGAATGCTTAATTATGCTTGGATAAAACTAGCTAAATCTTTTAAGATTGTCTAAAGCCTAGATAGGTGTTTCTTGAAATAATGGACACGTAACTTGACAAATTGATAACTTGAAAATCTTTCTAGACTTTAAATGCTACCTCACTAAGTACATTTTGTACTTACCACTCTTGTTTGCATTCTTCCGAAACCTCAGGCAAAACCATCCCGATCGTTACCTTGACATCGAAGTTAGCTTCATGGATTTACCTTGTATTTACCTTGATGTACTTCTTGTTGGTGGCTACTAGATTATGTATAAGACATATAGGTCATTGTCACAGGCCTAGGGCTCAACCCCAGGGGATCCGTGAGGCCTTAGACGCCTTTGACGCTAATCAGTCGATTCCTACGCCTAAGTCAGCCTTCAACCAGCCTTGCGAGTACTCGTGCTCGACAACAGCTCAAACAAGCCCTCCAGGCTTCGATGGATGCGGAAGCGCTTTAAGCACTATGGTGGCTACTCTTGGCCACTCGAGAGGCAACTAGAACAAAGAGCTTAAGAACCAAGGACAAGCGAAAAGGACAAGAGAGAAATATAGTAAATGCCTCAGAGTCTTATTACTCTTCTCAAATAAGAGAATAAATGGAATGAGATGGATAATACAAATGAGGGTGGGAGGCTCTCTATTTATAGTTGAGCTCCCACTTAATCAATGGTCTAGATCGATTTACGTGGATGGCCAAGATTAGCCCAAATCCTTACAAGAATCTCTAATCTAGGAAAGAATATCAAATCCTACCTATTCACATCAATTAGTAGGTTTCTTTCCTTATATAACTGTTCACACCCGATATGGAAAGATTCCTCCTTTGACTTCTTATCTCTTGTCATTTCTGAAAAGCCAATGTGATCAAGCTTTCTAGCATTCTCCAAGTGTTCGACCAAGTCTGGTAGTCTTGGCAATCCTGATGATCCGCTTTGAACCTCTTGGTCGGATCCTTGCGCAACTGTCTCGGACCAAAATATTTGGGCCGTGACATTCTCCCTCACTAAACTTGGCAACGCCCTCGTCGTTGCACTAGAACGATCCTGGGTAGGGCCTCCTTAGATACTGCTACTTGTTGCCCTATCTTGATGTGGTTCCCCCATATGAACTGTTCGCCTCGGCTCTTGCCGCCATGGAATTCCTCAATCCTTTGCACCATTACTCACATCGTCTTGGTAGCTTCTCGACATCTCAACTTGCTCATGTCCCCCATAAGGACTGCTCACTCTGACTCTTCCCGCCAAGTGATGTCGCGTGCTATGATGCCTCCGGATACATCACCGTTGTAGGAGCTTTCTCCTACCAGCCTTGGTTTGCCTTGGTCCCGTGGCAAAGTCTTGGGGGTCACCACGTTGAACACCGGATGAACTCTCAGACTTGTCAGCCCATCAGTTTGTCTCCTTAGAACTCTGAAATGTCCCTTCCAAGCTTTGTCTCCCTCGTACCGATGGTTAGGTCCAACTCGACCTATGCTCATCAAACTCGTCAAATCAAACTCAAAAACACTAGAGTTTTGTTTGAGATGCACCTTTCTCTCTGTTGCATTTACTCTAAAATGGGTCAACCTTTCTGTCTCCATGAAGTCTGGCCCCCTTTGTATCGAACCTCCATCGTCGAAGTTCTTTGCATGCATCGGCCCCTTTTGCCTAAGGTCCGTTGCACATGCCCCTCTAACTTGAAGTTTGGTGCACTCTTCTTGCATCGACCCTTCTTCCTCAAAGTTCGGTGCTTCCTCTTGTGTCGGCAGTTCTTCCTCGATGTCCTTCGCTCATTTCCCACCTTGCCCATAGGTGGTGTCTCCGCGGTTGCTATGTCCATCGGCTTGGCCCCCTTCGACGCTCTATTGGTCTCAAAAGCGATGTTCTTTCCCCGAACATCCTCAGCAAGCTCTCTCGTAGCCTTCTTGGATATGTTCAACTTTTTCTGCTTTTGGTCTCCCTTGGACTTGGCAGAACTAGCCGGCTTTGAACCAAGATTTTTAGCCTCGCTCCCTTCGAACTTGTCCCTCATCTTGGACTCCTTGGCTTGAACTGGGCACCTCCGCAACTTGTGAGGCCCCTTACATTGGTAGCACTCCAATTGCTTCCTCTCCACTATCAACTTGACGGCTTTCTCATTTGCTATCGCACCAGGGCTCGACCATGGCTTGACTACTTTGTCACTCATAGTCGCACCTTGGATTTCCCTTGGCTTATTGACACTCACAATTGCGCCAAGTCGCGCTACTCCTCCTTCTGGCTTATCTTCTCCCTTGATGAGTGCAGCAAGGCATTTCTTCTCGGGACAGGTCATTATCACATGTGGGCCATCATAGATTTAGCACTTCATCTTTCTGCTCGCATTTTTCTTTGGCACGGACTTAGCCTCGCCATTCCACTGTCACTCGTTGTGGGCTTGGACGTATTGGCACTGCCTGGCTTGTCTCCCGCAGGCTCGGTCAGTAACTCAGCCATATCTTTGGCCTCTCAAATTTGGACACCTCCTTGCTCCAATGCAAGCCTCGCCCCAGGCCTAAGTCACTCTAAAATGGTGGCAAGCGCACCTCATTGCACTCTTGCAACTGAGTAGCTCTTCCTTGAGCTCATTCACCTCGATCCGCAAAGCCTTCACCTTGGCTTCACAAGCATTACTCCCTCGAACATTCACCAACTCGTTGAGAACTCGTCGTATCTCGTCCTTGAACCAGTCCTCCATGGACTCCACTTTGTCAAGGCGGGACTCGAAAACACCTTGGGTTTGCTTGGCCTCCCCTTCGGATTGTTCAAGCCTAAGAACCCTCTTCCCCAAAGACTTCGATTCCGCCTTCAATGCCTCCCTTGCTTCTTGAAGGGAATTGTCTTGTTGGCTCAACTTCTAGTACATCGAGTCGAGAACTTCTTTGACCTTTTTGCTAATTTCCCCCTTGGAGGAACCCACCTTCTCGAACAAGTCCTCTACCTGAGACTTGAGAGTGAAAGTTCTATCATTGAAATACTCAATGTAATCTCTTACCTCGTTCATTATCAGTCTTTTCCAATGGTTTCCACCATGTGTGGAAGCGCTATCTCTTTGTTTCGCCATCTCGATCGCTTCTTTACAACGAACTATTTTGCAGCAAATCCTCGCCTAACTTGACTGCAACACCAAGTAGGCTCAAACGCAATCCCCCTCGTCTCGCTCTAATACCACTTGTCACGGGCCTAGGGCTCAACCCTAGCGAATCCGTGCAGCCTTAGACGCCTTTGATGCTAATCGGTCAATTCCTGACCTAAGTCAGTCTCCAACCAGCCTTGCAAGTACTCCTTGTCTCCAACAGCTCAGATAAGCCCTCCAGGCTTCGATGGATGTGGAAGCACTTTAAGCACTATGGTGGCTACTCTTGGCCACTCGAGAGGCAACAAAACAAAGAGCTTAAGAACCAAGGACAAACAAAATGGACAAGAAAGAAATAGAGTAAATGCCTCAGAGTCTTATTACTCTTCTCAAATAAGAGAATAAATGGAATGAGATGGATGATACAAATGAGGGTGGGAGGCTCTCTATTTAGAGTGAGCTCCCACTAAATCAATGGTCCAGATCAATTTACATGGATGGACAGGATTAGCCCAAATCCTTACAAGAATCTCTAATCTAGGAAAGAATATCAAATCCTACCTAATTACATCAATTAGTAGGTTTCTTTCCTCAGAAAGCTGATTACACCCGATATGGCAAGATTCCTCCTTTGGCTTCTTGTCTCCTGCCTTTTCTAAAAACTCGGTGTGATCCGGCTTTCTAGCATTCTCCAAGTGTTGGGCCAAGTATGGTGGTCTTGGAAAGTCTGATGATCCGCTTTGAACATTTTGGGCGGATCCTTGCGCAACTGTCTCGGACCAAAATATTTGGGCCGTGACATCATGCATTTGGTGATTGTAAATATGTAAATGAAACATTTCACTAATAGTTTGTAATGCTTAAGGATACTTTTTGAATGTATATAGGTATAGTCATTTGTATATATTAAGACCTTGTTCGAACATGTATGAATTAGAATCATAAGATAAAGCTTGTCATGGTTTTAGTATTGGATAATTGATGCTTGGTTTATAAGTTAGAAGAACCTATAAGTGTATTGAATTAATAATAATATGCTTGTAGTAATAATGGTTAAACTTGCTTGAATTGGGACCAACATATAACTAATCTAAGGTCACCTATTCGAATGGTTTAGAATATTAGGGACTTGTATATTCAACTTAAGTTGATTTAGACATAAACTTGACATAGTGAATGGTATAGGCTAATTAATGATCTTAAAATGAATTAGACTTTGTCATACCTTGTAGTAATTGATTGCCCTATATATGTATAATAGGGTCACTTGATTTGGAAGCAACTAGTCTAATTGGATATACATTGTTTGTAAATAAAAGAATACATGAATCAATGGGTATCTTGCATTGAATTTTAATTTAATCAAGATGAACTTAATGGTAGCTTAATAGCTAAAAACCTTATTGATTAGTGATGAGTTATAAATGAACAGGAAAATTCTTTAATTGGCCCTAATTTCTTGACTATCTTGTTTGTATCCTCGTCATAGCGCTTCTCGCTCCTAACCCGGGTGAGGGATGTTACAATACATGATTGATTGAAGCAGGCCTTTGATAGGAAGAAATCTTATGCTGACTTAAAAAGGAGAGACATCTAGCATAATGTTGGAGACAAGGTCTTCCTCAAAGTGTCCCCTTGGATGAAAGTCTTTTGGCTTGGAAGAAAAGGAAAGCTCAGTCCCTGATTCATTGGACCATTCAAAATCATTGAAAGGATTGGTCTAGTGGCTTATCGATTGGCACTCCCTAGTAAATTCGATAAGATCCACAATGTCTTCCATGTATCTATGCTCAGAAAATATAGATCTGATCCATCTCATGTCCTTGAGCCTGAAGAAGTGGAATTGAATCCCGACTTGTCATACGAAGAAGAACCAATCCAGATTCTTGATCATGAAGTTAGAAAGCTTAGGAACAAAACCGTTCCTCTTTTCAAATTCTTGTGGAGAAATCACAAGGTAGAAGAAGCAACTTGGGAATCTGAAGAAGTCATGAGGAAGGAATATCCTTACCTATTCGATTCAGGTAAATTTGAGGACGAATTTATTTTAAGGGGAGGAGAATTACAATACCCAAAAATTGGCCTAGGAAGTTTACCACTATCTAAACTATAAGCTAATTGAATTATGAGCTAATCAAATTAAATAAGAAAGAACATTAGCAATCCTTAAGATCAAATAAGTGAAATTAGAACCAAATTGAATTGAAATTAAAACTAGAAGGCATAAATGGAATGATGAAAATGTGAACATGCAAAACTCTAGAGCTTGCATGCAAATGGAATTAAAAATGGAGGCCTAGACACATGTTCTCATTTGATGAGAACATGTGCCATGTGAGTAGATGACTCACGAAAACCTTGAGGAAAGATGAACAAAATTTCATCATCTTCCTCCATCCAAATTATCACCATAGCCAAATTGCTTGGGAGAGAAAAGGGAGATAAAAGCTTCATACATCACCTTCAATTCAAGCTTCTTGATTTAGCCGTGATCATATTTAGCTTGGAGAAGGTATAATGCTTAACTCTTACTTGTTCTAGGATGTTTGAATCTTGAAATGATGATGTTCTTGTTGCCTAGATTGATTAGTATGATTGCTATGTATGTTAGGATCATGCTACCTTCTAGTAGTACTTGAAATTGTGAATGCTAGTAGCCAATTCGATAAAGACAATGTATATGGTTGAAAACAGTTTTGAATTGAGACTGTTTTGATTGGTGAAAATGTTTAAGCATGCCAATTGAATGTAATGCCCTGTTTTGATCATGTTGATAGGTGAATTGAGGATTGAATAGAATAGATAAGTTGATGTAAAATGAATACACCTAATTGGATTAGTTAAAACTAGGTAATGGACTGCTCAATTGATGAATTAGAAATATAATGTTGATCAAATAGATCAAATTGAATTTAACATGATAATGCCCTATTTTAAGCACATTTCTAGGTGGATTAGACTGACCTAGACATGTAATAACATGAAAATGAATTGAATTACAATGATAGAACCTTGTTAAAATGAGTTACGAAACTAGAAACTCAACCTAGTGTAATATGCCCAGAATGCTCTGTTCTGGGCAGCAACTTTGAAAAATCACCATACATTTTATAAAAGGAATTTAAGGCAGAAACTTTATGGATGATACCTTGACATGTCTAAATTCATTAGGAGAAAATAGAACTGAATTCTGGATCGTAGAATGAATTGTAGAGAAGAAACACTAGGGACAGTGCAAATTGTCCAGTGTAGCAAATTGCCCCGTCTTTAAGTTAAAAATTGTATTAATTGGAAAAGAACTAAAATTTAAGGCCTATATGGTTAGAAATACAGTTACGTTAGCTTTCCAATGGTGTAAACCAATTGAAATTCTGACGTACGAAAGGAAAGTTATGCTTGTTTAAGTGAACAGACTACATGCTGCCTAGTAACAACAGTTTAGGTAATTGTACACTGTTTTGTGGCAGTTTTGGAAACTGTATTGTAAACACTTTTGGGGCATTGGTTACTGCCCTGTTTTACATGAATTGGAGTATAGATAAGTGTGGTTAAGTGTAGTGAAGAATGTATATGAACAAGCTGCCAGATTTGTATATGTTGTGTACTTGTAACTTTGCCTTGGTTGAATGACTTTGTGAACTTGTTTTGATATGTGTTTACTTTGTAACACCCTAAAATTGGCCTAGTAATGTTACCACTATCTAAACTATAGGCTAATTGAATTCATAAGCTAATCAATTTAAAGGAAGAATGAACATTTGCCATCCTTAAAATCAAATAAGTGAAATTGAACCAAATTTAATTGAAATGAAAACTAGAAGGCATAAATGAAAGGATGAAAATGTGAACATGCAAAATTCTATAGATTGCATGTAAGATTAAATTAAATGGAGGCCTTGACACATGTTCTCGTTGGAAGAGAACATGTGCCAATTTGGATGATGACTCATGGCTAGGGAGAATAATGACCAAACATATTGTCATCTTCCTCCCATTATCATCTACCTTGGCCGAAACTTGAGAGAGAAAAGGGGAGAGAAAATTTGCATGCAAACACCTTCAATTCAAGCATCTTGATTCATTCATTGAAGAAAATTTAGCTTGGAGAAGGTATAATACTTAACTTGTTATAGATTGTTTGAATATGCAAATGATGATGTTCTTGTTGCCTTGATGAAATTGGATGATTGCCATGTATGTTAGGGTCATGCTAGCTTCAATGTAAACTTGAAATTTTGATTTCTAGTAACCAATTTCATATAGGATATTGTATAGTTGCTGGAAATTTTAGAATGAGTATATAGTTGAAAACAATCTTGATTAGGGACTGTTTTGATGGAGAAATTGTGTAAAGATGCCAAATAAACATAGGACCATGTTTTGATCATGTTGCTAGATAAAAAAAAGATTGAATTGAGTACATATGTTGCTGGAAATGTGAAAGCACCTAACTGGATTAGTTAAACTAGGTAATGGACTGCCTAATTGATGAAATGGATGTGCAATGTGATCAAATAGATCAAACTAGGTTCAACTTGATTATTTCCTGATTTAAGAATATTTCTAGGTGAATTATGATGACCTCGACATGTATTAACATGAAAATGAATGGAATTGCCATGTTAGGACCTTGCTAAAATGAGTTACGAAGCTAGAAATTTAACCTAGTGTAATATGCCCATAATGCTCTGTTCTGGGCAGTAAATTTGAAAATTCACTATAAATTGTATATAATGAATTTAAGGCTGAAATTTTTATGGACAACACCTTGATATGAGAAGACAGAACTAAACTCTGGGTTGTATACTAAAATGTAGAGAAGAAACACTAGGGGCAGTGCAAACTGTCTAGTATAGCAAAATACCCTGTCTTTAAGTTAAAAACTGTATTAATTGGCAAAGAACTAAAATGAAAGCCTTGTACGGTCATAAACAAAATTTTTTTAGCTTTCCAATGGTGTAAACCAATTGAAATTCTGAAGTACCGAATGAAAGTTATGCATGATTTAGTGACTAGAATGCAAGCTGCCTGACTGAAGTGTAATGAAAAATGTATATGAGAATACTGCCAAATTTGTGAATGTTGTGTGCTTGTAACTTTGTCTTGATTTGGTGATCATATGATCATTATTTTGACATGTGTTTGTACTTGTAATGTGATAGAACCATGAGTAAACTTGGTGGAAGAGGATAGATTGGATCATTCTAAATCCAAGAACAAGGGAGTGTGGATCCAAGACTAGCTAAGCTTGGAGTATTTTAAGTGTAGTTATCTCTAGGGTTAGGACTAGGTCCTAACCAATGCATACTTGTTACATTCTTGAAATGTTAAATGAATCTAATCATGAACATGACCTAATAAGGGAAGGATGACTAATGTAATACATGAAACTTGATCCTAGCCTTGTTTACATGATTAATTCGAATGCATGAGTATGATTATGTGATAACATGGATGCTTGTATGTGCTATGATGCAATGTGATTGAATGTTAAAGACTTTCTTGAGACATATTCTCATCTTGATGAAATGAAACATGAAACTACTTGATATGTGAGCTATGGCTCAATGGCCTAATGGCCTAATATGAAAAGAACTTGCTTGACATGATCTTGATCTTGAAACACTTGAATAAATAGTAATTCAAACAACCTTGGTAGCAAGTTGGACTAGGTAGAAGGGCATGCCTTAGAGTCTAGAGCTCATTGTGTAAGGGTGGACTACGGTCCAGGGCTAAGGCCCCTATTTGGCAGTAGACAGAGGGTACGTATGTGGTCTTTGGCGACAATAGGAGGGTTGACCAGCACTATGGTGCATCTTGTGGTGACAGTTGGTTGGAGACTCGATTTCTTATACAAACTAAGTACCAAGGGGGTTGTTTAATGAATAACAATTGAAATAACAATCCTACATCATATGTTACTTTTCTTGAATGCCATGAATTTGTATGTTACTTGGCTTGAAAACATGACTCCTTGATTTCTTGTTTTGCAAGCATGATGTGCATGATTCATTATATGAATTTCTTGATTCGTGTTCCTTGAATGGTCGAATGCTTGAGTCATTAATTAGGATTATCTTGATGTTTGAAAGCCTTAGCTAGGATTCTTCAAATGCTTGAAGCCTTAGCTAAGTTCACTCTAATGCTTGACGCCTTAGCTAAGATCACTCTATTGCTTGAAAGCCTTAGCTAGGTCTATACTTGATTATATGACACATGAAACTTGACATAACAAATGGTTAGATCTAGTACTACCTCACTAAGTACATTCTTGTACTTATCACTCTCATTTTCATTCTTCCCAACTACAGGATAAAGTATTCGAGTTTTCTTGATCTTGAAGCCTGTTACCTTGAGCAAGAAGCAATCACACAAGTTTGCCTAAGTATGGTTTCATACTTGTTTTGTATATCTCCTAGAAAGGTGGCACTAGAATGTTTATAGTTAGTTGAACATGCATTTTTGGTACATGTATATAATGTCTTGATGGGCCTACTATGTTATGAACCTATGGTTATGTATGTAATGAACTTAAATTACATGTAATGGATGATGTTTGCTACGCAACTATTGAATTAAATTCATGGAATCATCATATGTTGATCTAATTTGTTATAAAGCAATTCGAAAGCCTTGTTATGTTCATGTGTATGTTTGAATTAAAAGATGAATGCGATAAACCATGTTGCTTAAGTTCCATTCGAATTTCCATGGAAAGTATATGATTCTCTTGTGTGTGTTCATGCCTTGATTATAAGTGTATTGTGTACTTGTTTGATGCATGGCTGAATGGTCTAGAGCATTAGGAACTAGTACCATGCCTTGTAGTATGTATTTGGTGTTAATGGCCGAATGTATGAGTTAGTATAAGGCTTGAATAGAACTAGTTTCATGCTATTGAATGTTTAGATAATCATGCTTAGTAAGTATAGGATTGAGATTTCTAAATGTATACAAAATAAGGGACCTTGAATTGAAATGGAAGCATGTTACATCTAGAGACATTCGAACCTAAGCTAAGGAACAATGAAGTGAATCGAATTGATAATGTAGTAACTTGAAATGAGAGCATAAAATGAATTAATCTAGTGGTCTTGTTCGAATGTCCTTGGATGGAATGAAGTCAAATGTGAATTGCTTGTATGATAAGTAAGTATGATTGGTTGCATGAGTGTTCTTGTATTGCTTGTAATTGCTTGTCCTTGCCATTGCTTGCTTGTTAAGTAACGCTCCCGAGTCGGGTTGCTACTAGCCCAGGTAGGGGTTGTTATATACTTGTAATGTGTTAGAACCAATAGTGAACTTGGTGGATGAGGAAAGAGTGGAACATCCTAAAGCCAAAACAAAGTAGTGTGGATCCAAGACTAGCTAAGCTTGGAGTATTGTGAGTGTAGTTTACTTGAGAGTTAGGACTAGGTCCTAACTATAACAAGCATGTCTATATTCTTGTAATGTTTAAATGGACTTAATATGAACTTGATCTATAAGGGAAGAATGATTAAAGTATTGCATGAAACTTTATCACACCTTTGATTACATGTTTAATTCGAATGTTTAAGCATGATTAAGTGGTAACATTGGTGCTTGTATGTGGCATGTGATCATATGCTTAAAGAATTTTCTTGTAATGTTATCCCACTTGATGAAATGAACACATGAGAATTACATGATATGTGAGCTATGGCTCAATTGGCCTAAGGGCCTAGTATGAAATAAACTTGCTACTTGACATGATCTTGAACTTGAAATACTTGTATAATGGCTATAATCGAATAACCTTGGTAGCTAGTTGGACTAGGTAGAAGGGCATGCCTTAGAGTCTAGAGCTCATTGTGTCAGGGTGGACTACGTTCCATGGCTAAGGCCCCTATTTGGCGACAGACAGAGGGTACGTATGTGATCTTTGGTGACAGTAGGAGGGTTAACCAGCACTATGGTGCATCTTGTGGCGACAGTTGGTTGGAGACTCGATTACGTATACAAACTAAGTACCAAGGGGGTTGTTTAAATGATAACAAATGAAATAACATTCCTATATCACATGTTACTTGTCTTGAAAGCCATTATTTGTATGTTACTTGTTTTGAAAGCCATGAATTGTATGTTACTTGACATGAAAGCCATGAATTGTATGTTACTTGTCATGTAAGCGTGACTTACTTGATTCTTGATACAAAAGCATGAAGTATGATTCCATGTTTCTTGTATCCTATGCTAGCTGAATGCTATAATCCTTAGCTAGGATTACTCTAATGCTTGAAATCCTTAGCTAGGATCATTCTAAAGCTTGAAATCCTTAGCAAGGATCATTCTTGTTAAATTGACACATAACTTGATATAACAAATGGTTAGAACTAGTTACTAGCTCACTAAGTACATTCTTGTACTTATCACTCTTGTTTCATTCCCAACCTACAAGATAAAGGATTCGAGTGTTGCTTGATCTTGAAGCCTGTTACCTTGAGCTGGAAGCAAGACACAAGCATTTCTAAGTATAGTTTCATACTTGTTTTGTATATCTCCTAGATTTGTGGCACTAGATTGTATAGAGTTTAGCTTGATCATGCATTTTGAAATTCTTGAAACTTGTATATATTCGTGTTCTTGAATGGGCCTACTATTTTATGAACTTAGTGACAAGTATATAATGAACTTAAATTACATGTAATGGAATGATGTTTGCTGCGCATATGATGATACAGTGAAATAATCAAGTGTTTGATCTTTTTTACCTTGAACCATTCGAATGTCTTGGGAACTATATGGTCACTTGTGTGTGTACATAACATGATGTAAGTGTTTTGTGAGTTGTATGATGATTTTCGAATGGTCTATAGGTGTTGGGAAACTAGTTACATGCAATGGTATGTTAACATGATCATGTTTAGAAATCTAGGTATGTAATGTTATATGTAACAAACTAAGGAACATTGAAATGAAATGGAAGCATGTTGCATACTAGGGTTATTCGAATGAGTATGGTATAAGATGAGGTTAAGTGAATCATGAAAGTAGTAACATATAATGTAAGTAAGAAAAGGAAACAACTTAATGATCTATTCGAATGCCCTTGATGTCATGAAAATCAAAATGTGTGTTTGCTTGTTTGTTAAGTAAGTATGCTTGGTTGCTTACTAGTTAAGTAACTCATCTAATAGGGATGAGCTATCAATTCTTTCCTTGCCTTGTTTCTTGTATTGCATGCTTGCCTTGTCTTTGTCCCTTGCTTAGTAACGCTCCCGAGCCGCTTTGCTACTAGCCTGGGTAGGGGGTGTTACACAGACATATCTATAGCATAAAAAGATCGGATTAGTCAACAAGTCACAATATATATAACTCCTAGGTGGCAAAGTAACACAATGAAAATATGATAGAGTCTGGTTTTGTCCTAGAATCAACAAAACTCTAGCTCTTATACCACAAATATAATATCCCCCACCTGGCCTTGTCGAGAACCAGATCAGAGATTGCTACCGGTGAACCAAACGGTGATCAGTGCGCTAAAATATCAATATACAGATTTGTCACTCAATCGATAATATACTTTTCAAACGTTACAAGGTATAAGCTTCACTTAATTTATCCATGATGAATCAGCAATTCATCAATTAGAGCCAATTTGTAACTTTAGCAAGTTTTAGGGACTAAATTGTAAATCTGATAATTTAGGGGTCCCTTGATGTAATCAACTATACAATAATGGAATTCAATACTATAACAGTGATTTTATAGATTTTCATGTCATTCCGATAACATTTACCTAACCAATTAGACCTTGCGATATTCAGTGACCATTTTGTAAACATTTTAAAACTGTGTTCATTAACTTTTAACATAATTAACTACCACCGTATCGATACACATTGAGCCGTATCGGTACGGTGTACAAGGGTCTAAGCCCCGAGGGGGAATGTCCAAACCTATATCGATACAATTGGGGTCATATCAGTACTGCATTCAAGGGTGACAACCCAATTCCTAGAAGTTCAAGAACTTGTATCGGTACATCCTGACCCGTATCGGTACAGCTTGACCCGTATCGATACAACATTGACTTTGACCATGACCCATTTCGATACACCCTGAGACCGTATCGATGCAATTAATTTCAAGACCTCGCTGTCGAGATTCGTATTGATACACTTGGACCTGTATCGATACCCTATGATGAACTTGTACTTTCCCAGGCCAAATATACAAAGCCGTATAGATACAGCTTGACCTGTATCGGTACCCCTGCACTGTAATATCAATTTTTATATGGTTTTTAATCCATTTGACCTAGCAATTGATATCCAAATGCAATGAAATTTTACTAACCACATTGTAATGCTATAATCTACTTATATGCCAAATTTTAGGGTCATCTAAATCCCTTTACTAGTTTTTACCTTTTAGTGTCAACTATGCATTTTTAGCCATGTTTTCCTTATACCAAAAGGTCATTTAGGGCCTTAGACACTTCCACAAACCATGCTTAATGCATACATACCAAAAGGGTCACAAAAGGCTAGTTTGACTACTTTGCCACCATTCTAGGAGTTCATAAGGACAAAATACATTACTTGCGACTTGAGATGACTTGTCAACAACGACCAAAATTCCTATCTTCAATGACAAAATCCTTAACCTGAAATGTATGAAATGAAATGCATTAGGCATACTTTGCCTAGTGAGGTAGTCACAATTAAACACAATATCAATGAAATGCATTACAATTCATATCTTGACAATGACAATGCAATGGATCAATAGAGCAATGCATTGAACATTTTCAACAACAATAAATCCATAATTCATCAATAACCCTTGGATCGATTTGGGATAGTGGATACGTGAATTCCTCCGCCTTGCCAAATCAATGCATGGTCTAGTCCCTCCACCTCGCCAAAATGACCAATATCACAACACATCCCTCCACCTCGCCAATCAATATAGGTCATAGCCCTAGGATCATAGTCCACCCGTATACTGAGCTCATGAATTCTATGGCATGCCAATTGTATCCAATGTCCTTTGAATCCCACGTCCAGTAACAATATCAATGATCGGTGTTCAATAGCAATGAAAATATTCAATATATTTGATAGCTTTATCAACAAGCAATAATTCAACATCAATGTCCAATAATAGTATCAATGTCGATAGCAATATTTCAATGATCTCAATGACAATATTAATAGTTGATGGTTCATTTACAATGTTTCGATAACCATAACAATGTGGACATCAATGATCAATGACAATGACTATATCCATGCTATCTCAATGCTATATCAATGCTCTATATCAATATCCTATACTTTCATGATTCAATGATGACGGTGATGATAATGGCAATAACAATACTCAATGACAACAACGATACCTATGTCGATGTTCAATAACGATGACGATGACATTGACAATGCTCAATACTCAATGCAATAACTTATCAATACTTATCACAATATCTGATAAGTGGTTCGGTGCAATAATCCTTAACAACAGAGTTAGCAATGACAATTTTAATAATGATGAAGTCAAGAAAGGCACCTAGCCTAATCCCGAGACTCCGACTACACTCACCTCGATAATCCTATGCTTTTACGACTCTCGGATGACAACTCTTTTGTTCCTAACCTTCGTTGAGGTCGATGGATGCTGACTATCAATTTCTTGAGCTAGGAAATCAATAGGATTGAGTTAGAAACAATATCTTGACATCGAAATCAAATTAATGATATCAAAATCAATAACTAAACTTGAAAGAGCCATCAGCTATCAAGATGACCATGGATAGGCAAACCCTAATTTGAGATTAAGCTTGATATATCTATGGATTTCATTAATTGTTTGGGGACTATAGTTTACCCAATTATTAGTAATATTCTGATATCAAAGAATCGATGAAAAACCAAGTTGAGCTTGGACTCCAATGGAAGTGTGTGCTTAGGTAGGGGACGATGGATCTTAGACAGTTGCTTGCTTGATAAAATATCGGGTAAGTTTACTATCCTTATTTCTTTTTCCTTTTTGACAAAAGCTTAGGAGCTTTCCTTATGATGAAGTAACTTCATCAGATCACTCCACGGTGAATGATTATAATTTGAGGAGGGGTCAATCGCAAGGTTAGTCTCTCAATTCTCAATTCTTTATGTCCGTACCCCCAAACTTCCAATTTCTATAATTTAGCCACTAAAAGGTTTCCAAAACATTCAATAAGGTCCTTACACAAGAATTTGACTCGATTGGAGTCCAATATTAATACATTAGACCTTGAGATCGTTGTTAATACAATATTTGGACCTTTTTGATGTAGGTTTTCTGATCACCGAAACCCTATTTTGATTAGGCCAGATTTTGGGGTGTTACAATATCATTCATACTATGGCATGCAAGATTTCTTTTATACAAATTTTCTAACACCTTTAAGCATAGAGAACATACAATCGTGTAAGGTTTTAATTTCAAAGCATCAAGTCCATAAGCATGTTCTACCAATCTCAATAGTCATAAACATTCAATCAATCCATGGCCAAAATATTTTCATTATCGGAAATCATCAACTTATTCATAAAATTGTCTTTAAACTAAACTAAATGCCATAGCAAAAATTTGTTCATCACTACTAATGCAAATGTTTACTATGAACACTACTTCCCCCAAACTGGAAGAAAGTAGTATCCTCAATGCATAAAAAAACAACTAAAACTAAACTAAATGCAATGCAAGGTACCTTGACTAACTATACTTTGATGGTGGTGGTGTTGTCTTGTGAGCCATATGCTTGATGCGCCTCTTCTTTAGTGCGACAATAGGCTGGTCAAATTCAGTTGTGGTGGATGGTGGCATATCTTCATTAGACTCTTCAGGTGGAGAAGTTCAAACATGACTGGTTGTCATCTTCAAACGATGCCTAGTCAGAGGTGTTGGAATTTGCTATGTCATTGGGGTATGAGGGACATCATCATTCATCTAATCGTTTGTACCAGCAACGAATGGTCTTCTTTCTTAGCAGGTTCTGCATCTATGAGGGCTTTACCCTTTTCCACCTGTTTGGGAGTCTGTTTTGCTAAAAAAACTAGTATTAAAATTAAAGAATAAAGAAATAAAGCAATGAAAACAAACAAACAAAAACAAAACAAAAATTGCTATAGTAGAATTTAGAGAGGGTTGAAGGGATGCAAACTCTCAAACATCCTAAATTTATGTGGCAATTTTTGTCACGTTCGATTGGAGCACCAATATAGACCAAAATGCCCCCACACGTATAACAGTTCCACCTTCAGTATATTTTGCATAGACATTTCGTGTCTTCCATATATGTTCGCCATCTCTTGGCATCTATCGCAAGATATATAGAAATCTTGGGTATCCTTGAAGAGTGTAGGCCAATAGAACTCAGATTATAGGACCTTTGTAGTAGTCTTCTCTCGTCCAAAGTGTTCTCCACATGAAGCTGAATGGCAGTGGAATAGGATCTCTTTTTTCTCTTCTTTGGGGACGCATGTTCTAATCATTTGGTTAGTACATTCTTTGAAGAGGTATTGGTCATCCCAATGACAGTAAGGAACATCGTACATGAACGTGTTCTTTCCCTGGATATTCAAATCAAGAGGAAAAATACCACTAACGAGAAAATTGACAATGTCGGCATACCACAGAATTACCTAAGAAAAAAATAATTTCTTATTAGGGAATTCTTCCTTAATCTCCATTTCATTCCTTAGTTCTTTCATAATTTCTAGCCTAGAAAGATGACTAACTACTTGTTTTTCAGTGTCTTTCAAATCAATAATGGTCCAACCTAAAGCATTTTTATGTTGAGCTAAAATATGAATCAAACTACTCTCTTGCTCTAGCTTAATATTACCAGCATTAATCACAGGCAAAGTCTCATTGGAACCCAAATAAGTATGCTTAACGTTTGAAGGTAAGGGATTTAGTTCTAAAGTGGGTGGGTGCTCAAATGAGGATTTAGGGGAACTAAATTCAGCAAAATCTAAAGGTTCAAATTGCATACCAAGTCTAGCTATGAGTAAGCTAGACTGTTGCAGCTCCCTTGGATATTCCTTGAGCTTATCGTTGTCTTCTTCATCAAGCTTCAGGTAACCATCATTGTGCAAAAAATTGTTGTATATTTGAGAGTGTTGAAGACATTGATAGTTACCCTTTGATCATCCACTCCTGCTGGTGGGGGGTTATCTTTTGTTGTGGCAATGTTTTTCCTGTCATCATTATGTCCACTCATTGAACCCTTACCCTTGCTCTCCATTGAAGGTGAGTCCTCTTGCAACTGAAATTCTTCATGCACAATCTCGTGGCTGGGTTCTCCGAGTGACTCTCCCCTAAACTTAGCTTCGTTGGTGATCTAGGTGCCATTACTTAAGGTGAATGCACTACATTGCTCCTTGCCTTAAGCTTTATTGACTTCAGTATCTCTTGGTAGACTGCCTTGTGGGCGTGCATGTAATGCTTCAGCAATTTGACCCACATGAGTTTCCAAGGCTCTCAAAGATAAACTATGACTCTGTAGCAATGCTCCTTAGCTCTTAATAGATATGGCATGATCTTTTAATAGAGCCTCCGTAGTCACCATAATATCTTGGAGATTAGCTTCCAAAGAGTTGGTGTTCGATGAAGATGTTGACCTTTATTAGTATTTTGCCACAACATATTTTGTTAAAAACCTGGGGGTGCAGTCAGATTCTGTTGCCGATTTTGTTGATTCCTTGATTCCCCAAGAAAAATTAGGATGTTTGTAACACCCCAAATCCTAGCTTAGAAGTATTGGAACCAAATTGAATAAGTTGATAGCTTAATTGAATCTAGAATTAAGCTAAATTGAATAGTCAAGGGTCTAATTGAAAGAATGTATAAAATAAGTGATCAAATTATAAAGGATCAATTTGAATTAAAGGAGAAAGATAAGGCTTGCATGATAAATTTCATGGATCTCTTATTTGTCGTTGACTAATTACATGATTAGTAACTAATTAAGGATAGTTTAGTAAAATCCTAATTCCACTAGTGTGAATAACTATGCTGTCATCTTCTCCATTATCCCATTGTTGGCCGAATAAGAATGAAGAAATAGTGAGAGAGAAAGCTTGGAAAATTCAGCCATTGAAGAAGGAATTAAGCTTGCATGTGTAGGAAATTTTCATTGAAATTAAGCTAGAAGCAAACTAAGTATGATTCTACTTGTGTTTAATTGAATAGGCAACTATATTGTTGAATTGGACTGTTTTTGGTGATTATAGATGGAATTAGACATTGAATATGTTGTTAGATGATTGAATGATTGTAGAATTATGCAAAATTGAAGAATGAACATTAGGTACAAGCAGGAAATCATGTGTTTGTGATAGTGTAACAAACCTAGGTTGCTGGAAAATTGAATTGTGTTGATGAAGTGAAAATTGAATGATTAGAACTTAAAATTGAGCTATGGAATTAATGAATTGATGATGATCATGAATAGTTAATGTACAGAAGATTTTAAACAACTTGAATTGATAGCAAACAATGCTGGAAATGTAAGGATAAAAGTATGAACATAGTTATGTAAGCTAGAAACTGATTTGTGGAATTGAAATTGAGTAAACATGCAAGATTAGGCATTGTAACCAACTTAACCTGTTTTTGCAGCCTTGAATAATGAATTAAAATTGACTTAACATGTTTAGGATGTCATATGAAATGAATTATAGGACCAAGACACTGATTAAAATGAATTAAAGGCATTAAAATGTGAATAGGTACAATGTGCCCAGAATTGCTCTGTTCTGGGCAGTCACTTTGAAAATTCACCAAAAATTGTGTAGATTGAATTCAGGTCTGAAATTTTAATGACATGATAATTAGAATGTATATTTTCATTAGATGAAAATAGAATTAAAAAATGGGTCCTATACTGAAAACTGTAAATAGGAATTGCTGGACAGTGAAAACTGTCCAGGCAGTGTAAATTCCCTGTCTTTGAACACTAAACTGTATTAATTAGCTAAGAAATAAAATGAAAGTCTTACATGGTCTTATATGAAATTTTGTTATCTTTCCAACGGTGTATAGCAATCAAAATTCCGACATACAGATTAAAAGATATGGCCATTTAAAGGGACAGTGTGCAAACTGCCAGGCAGCAGTGTCCTGGGCAGTTTGGGACCGTTTTTACACATAAATGCAAACTGTCTCCAAAACAGTTTTGGGACATTGTAGTCTGTCCAGTTATTCTTTAAAATGAAGTAATAACAATGTGGAGATAAATTGGTAAGAAATGTTTAAAAGGAAGTATAAAAACAGTAGCTAAATGTTAGGTACATTGTGATAACATTGCTACTATGATTGTATGATATATTGTGCTTGTATTGATGAAATGTGTATGTGTCATGCTTGCTAGACCAAGGGCAGAAAATTGAGGAAGAAAAAGTAAATAATTCAAGGGCTAAGAACAAGGGGATAGCCATACAAGATAATTGCTAGCTTGCTTGGATTGTATTGTGAGTGTAGTTATCTTTAGGGTTAGGACTAGGTCCTAACCATTGCATTCTTATTACATTCTTGTCATGATAATGAATCTAAGCATGAACTTGACTTAATAAGGGAAGGATGATTAAAGATGCACATGAAACATGATCCTAGTCTTATGTACATGCCTATTCGAAATTCTTATGCATGTTTAGTGATAGCTTGGTTGCTTGTATGAGCTATGATGCAACATGATTGAATGCAAATGACTTGGTTGAGATATGATTGTTATCTCGTTTTGATGAAATGGATCTTGAAATCACTTGACTTGTGAGCTAAGGCTCAATAGCCTAAGGGCTTTACATGAAATGATCTTGATTGACATGAACATGATCTTGAACTTGATAATTTGAATAAATGGTAATTCGAACAACCTTGGTAGCTAGTTAGATTAGGTAGAAAGGCATGCCTTAGAGTCTAGAGCTCATTGTGTACGGGTGGACTACGGTCCATGGCTAAGGCCCCTATTTGGCAATAGACGGAGGGTACGTATGTGGTCTTTGGCGACAGTAGGAGGGTTAACCAACGCTACGGTGCATATTGTGGCGACAGTTGGTTGGACACTCGATTACCTATACAAACTAAGTACCAAGGGGGTTGTTTAATGAAATAAACAATGAAATAAGATTCAATTATACATGATACTAGTCTTGTATACCATGAAATGTATGTTGCTTGATTTAAAAGCATGATCCTTGGTTTCTTGTTTTGCAAGCATGTTGTTTGATTCATGAATTATGATTTCTTGATGCCTAAGTTTGATGGTCGAATGCATGCTATCCTAGATAGGATATCCTTGATGATTGAAAGACTAGATAAGGTCACTCTTGTTACTTGAAAGACTATCTAAGTCTACTCTAATACTTAGAAGCCTTAGCTAGGTCTACACTTGATCTAAAAGACATGAAACATGAAATAACAAAATGGATAGACTAGTTACTACCTCACTAAGTACATTTTTGTACTTATCACTTTTCTTTCATTCTTCCCAACCTACAGGTTAAAGGATTCAACATTGCTTGATCTTGAAGCTTGATTTCTTGAACAAGAAGCATTAAACACAAGCTTTGTTAAAGTATGATTCCATACTTGTTTTATATTCTCCTAGAATGGTGGCACTATATCTATCTAATTAGCTTGAACATGCATTTTGAAGGATTGTAAATAGTGCTTGATAGCCTATCTATGATTTGTATGTAGATTAAGGTTTGTAATGAACTTAATTAACTTATAATGGTTGAATGTTGCTGCGCATATATTGATGGAATGACATAATGTTAATCTAGCTATCTTGATGACTTTCAAATGCTATGATCTTGTATGTGGTTTGCTTAATTAGAAAGTAGGATAATGAGTCAAGATGCTTACTTGTACCCTAATCGAATGGCCATGACATATAGGGTCACTTGAATGTAGCAATGCTTGTTGTGTGTGATTTGCATGCTTGTAGATGTGATTGCTGATTGTATAGGATTGAATTAAGCATGAATGAAACTAGTTACATGCCATGTTATACAATTAGGTAAATGGTTGAATGATTAGGATTAGAATGTGGTTTGAATGCAAGCTTGAACATGTAAATTTGAATGATCAATCAATTGTCATAGTAATTTAGGTAAGAGATGACGCATGTATACATCAATGAACAATGAAATGTAGAAAGCATATTTGAACTTCAAGATAGTCGAATAGGATTGGATTTCAAAGGTTGAATGTTGTTATAAGAACCATGTATGTAGTAACTTGAAGTGTAAGCAAGAAAGAAATGAATCTAGAAGCATTGTGTTAATAGTCGAATAGTTTAGGTGCAAAAGTGACTAGGAATGCTTGTTTGTTATTGTAGTTTGAATCTAGTTGATGATTTGATGCCTAAGTATGAGTTGCGTGCATGAAAAGAAATGCATGATTTGGTTGCTTTGGTCTAGTTCGAATAGTATGGATGTGTAGGAGTCAAGTATGAGCTTTTTTATTAGTTAAGTAAACAAGTATGAATGTTTGTTCTTCTTGGTTGATTGATTGCCAAATGTATGCTTAATTATTGAATCAAGTTTGAATGTGTAATGCATGTATTGTCCTTGCCTTGTCTATGTTCTAGTATAGCTCGAATGCCATGCCTTATCTTGTATTTTCTTGCTTGCTAAGTAACACTTCTGAACCGACTTACTACTAACCCGGGTAGGGGGTGTTACAATGTTGACTCCATCATGGGTTATAAGTGTTCGAATAGTGGCTGTTGTTGCTCATATTCCACATGTAGTTGGTAGACTCGTGGTTTTCAAGGCTCTTGCTCACATGGTGAATGCCATGGCAAAGTACTTAAGAAGAGCTTGCAACCTTGACTTCTTTCACTTCACTAGGACGTTGGAGATTCTTCAACATGTTTGTAATTGCTGACAATTGAGCTGACACATAATCCTTAGCATCAAGCTCAAATGTCCTTTGAGTCTTCCTCCTCGTTCCTAGTCTTGTTGAAAGGAAGTGACAGATGTTGTTTGCTATCCTATAAAGGATATCAAATGCTTCTACGGGTGACTTGTCTAGCAAAGTACCATTTGCTGAAGCATCCAACATCATTCTCATTGGAGCATTTACACCAAGGTAGAACATGACAACTTGCGTCCAATCATGGAATCTATGGTTCATACACTTGCTTAGGAGTCCTTTGTATCTATCCCAACACTCATACATTGACTCATCATTAGCTTGATGAAATGAAGCAATGTCATTCCATAGTTGAGTGCTCATGTTGGGTAGATTACACCGCAACAAAAAGCTCTTGCATAGGTCTGTCCATGATTTCATTGAGCCAGAAGGTACTCCACTAAGCCACGACCTTGCTCGATCTCTCAATGAGTATGGGAATAACTTTAATTTCAGCATATCCTCATGCTTACCTTGCTATCGAAAGGAGTCACACACCTTGTTATCGAACAAGCAATATAGTGATGAGTGAGTATCGTCTCCACAGGGATTGGAGGAAAATTAAATGAAGTATGTACACTTAAACTATAAACAATTAATGTATATAATGGTATAAACAAGGTGACGTGAATGTTGTGGCAAAGTATTGAAGAGTGTGAAATGTTATAACAGAACGTTAAGTAAAGAAATGTTGCAGCAACATTGTGTGTTGAGAATTTGTGCACAAGATAAGACAACAAAATGACCTCACACGTGCGAAACTCTCAAAAGGGATAAAAGGCTGGATCTATCTTGGAATCCTATGTCTTGCCCTTGATGAATGTTCAAAATTTCTAATTAATACGGTACTCAATAGAGTTTTGTAAGCTACTTCTAGGCTATCTCCAGTAAGAAACCTGATAGTGAACATGTTAAAGCAATACCTCTCAGCGTGAACCCTAGCAAGATATTATCGATTAAGGCCTACTCCTTTTAGTCACTAAAACCCTATCCTTATCTTTAAAGTGAGTTAGGGTTTTGCCTCCCAGCTCAACCCCATTGTTCATGTAGATCTAAACTTAACTTTCTCGATATTAAGCATCAAACATAGATAAAGGCCATCTCCCAAAAGCTCTTACAAATCTAAGTAATAAAACAGGGAACAAAGCATGTATATAAACTAGAAATGCTGCAACATTCATTGAAAACAAAATATAATCATTAAAGATAAACCCTAGCCATCTTAGGTCAGTTTATGGCTGGGTAAATAACATCCAAAATCAACATTTAATACAACCCATATCCATTAAAAGATGAAGAAATAAAGAACCACCCAAGCACTGCTGCTTCTCTCAAAGGCCAGCAAGCTTTATCCCCTTAGATCTTCAACAATGGAGGTTACCATGATGAAGAAGAGAATAAGGAAGAGTGGTTGCCTCTCCATTTTTCTCTCTTATCTCATAGTTTCCATCATCACTTAAATGTGGGTATATTATCCTTTATATAGTGGGGGCTCCTAGGGTTTTAAGCCCTTAATTCTTTGTGTGCCCTAAGGGAATATTCCCTTCACATGTGTGAGTTGGACAACTGGGAGAGGGAATTCACATGATAGCACAAAAAATATCTGCATGTTTTTGTCTTTTTCTACACCCAAGAATCCCGTCCAGAATGATGCAGCATAATTTTCTCTCCCATCGGTGCTCCTTAACTCACCTGCGCATCACCATACCAAAACAAACCCTTCGTCTCAAAGTAGCACCAATTTCATAAATATGTAAAATCAACCAAGCAAACACCACCATATGCAACTATATAAACTAAATGCAACTATGTGCAATGAAATGAACTTAAAACCAAACAATAATCTTAGTAAAAAGGTATGAAATGTATCCTTTTTACAAGGTTAACAAAGACATATTTGCGTACTCATCCGGTCCAAGGGCACAAAATAGTATGTGCATTGCTTTTTCGTTGAGTTAGAACTTCTTCTGATCATCATCGGCCCATTCTTGTCTCTCCTTGGGAACAAGTTGGTCTCCCACTCTCTTCATCGAAATAGTCGGTCCATCCATAACTACATCACAAAGGAGGTAGTCATTAAACTTTATGAAAAGCCTCATTCTATTCTTCCAATAAAGGCAGTTTACCCCCATTGAAATATAGTGGATTGGAGATGTAGTGAGATTCCTTGAAGTAGTTGCCGAAAGTAAAGGCCATGACTTGACTTGGGGAGTGATTGAGCAACCTTTGGATCTACTGAAGAGGATGTGAAGTCTTCGAATGAGTGTAGCTCTAATTCTAATTGTTGGGTTGAGCAATCAAAGGAAATGGCAAAGACGGGGCGAATTGGAAATTAAAAAATTGGTGGAAGCAATGAGCAAAAAATTGCACAAGTTGTTAGAGTGGTATTCAAATTTCACTAAAACTCCAAACTTGATAAAAATGAAAAGAGAAATACAATGAAAAACACTCAAGTGGATTACAAGAATTTTGCAATTTAAGCTCAAAGAGGTTGGTTATGTGCTTGAATGCTTTTGGATAGTTGTCTTATTGTTGAAGAGGCTTTGGGGACTTGATTTTATACCCCCTCTTTGATTTCTAGCCGTTTGGGTAGTTGGGATATTGAATAGAACCGTTGGGATGCAAATCTCCCGCAATAAATGTTGTTTGGCAACACTAAGTATCGGTACATGAGCAACCATATTGGTACCTGCCCAAAATAGAAATAGCTTTTCAAAAAAGGGGTATCGATACATTGGAAAACATATTGGTACGGAGTGAAGAGTTTACAAAGGGTATCGGTACAGACCGTACCATACTGTTACACATTTTGCTCATTGTAATTCTTGGAACATTTTGCTATAACACCGTATCGGTATGCATATAGTTGTACTGGTACGCATATCAAAAAGTTCAAATTTTGGATCCAGGCAACTAAAAATTCTTAACGGTCCAAAACCAAATTTAAAATTATTAAACACTTGTATCGATACGCCATAGGTCGTATCTGTACTCGTAGAACAATTTGGTTATAGTTTCAAAAAGTCGTACCGGTACGCGAAAAGTCATAATGATAATCGTAAGCAATTAAGCATGAATTTGGTTTCCAATAACAAAAACCTGTACTGATACGCCTTATCCCGTGCTGGTACTTAGTTACCAAATTAGCTAGTTGAGTACCAAAATACTTAGAAAATATTTGGGGATACAAAATTTGATTTAGAAAATAGTTTAAGTTCAAATGCTTGTCAATTTTGTGAGTAAATTAAGTAGCTTAAAATTTTACTTGTTTTACAATTAAGTCTTTGTTATATCAAAATCAAATATAGGTTTAACACAAAATATTGTTCACGAACAAATGAAGCTAATTTCTCCAGCTACCTAGGACTAACTCCCCAAGCCAAGGATGCCTCCTCCCATTAGCACTCGAATCTACAAGAGTATCAAGATTGCACCACTAATTAGTGCTCAATTCTACAAGGTATCGTGATGCCCATTCCCCACTTCAAGTCGAATATACAAGAGATATGAGATGCCACCGCATAGAGATGCCTCCACTTATCTGCCCAAACTCTTGATTGATTCTCTGATGTGAACATGCCACCACTAGATCCAAAATTCCTACCAGAAGGACCTATCACTCGTTATAAGGCCAAACAATTCAGGGAAGCCTTCTCTCATAAGTGCATACATGCTTTCAAAACTATTGATGATCATACGGCCTTAGATAATAAGTTGTCTAATGTATTACATGTCAACATGTAATATATTATAATCCATATCTTTCTTTTAGCTTAGTATATTATATCTTTAAATTAGAAGTATTTTTTTTGTTTATTTTGTTTTAAGATACTATTTAGCTCACACAATAAGGGGATTAAAGGAAGGCAGCTCAACTTAGCTTAAACAGCTTGGAGGTAGCTCAAGCAGTTCATAAATAACTCAAGCAACTAGCGTGTAGCTCAACCAACTCAAATTAGCTCAAGCAGCTCATCACCAAAAGTCACGCCCTTTCACAAAATGGTGCCTTACCAAAGGTCATAACTCCTTTCCAAACACGTGCCTTTTCAAGTTGTGCCTTTTCGCCAAAAGGTGCCATTTCAAGACATACCTCTCCACCAAAGATGTTGTTACAAGTCATGATCTCTAACACCCCAAAATATGGCTTAGAATTTTTGAAGATAATTTGAATGTACATTGAATCGATATAAACATTTCTTTCAATGACTAAGTATGAGATTAGGACTTAAATTGGAGTCTTGAACAAGTTGAGAATTATATTAAAAGAAACAAAAAGGAATGAATCATAAAAGCCATAGTTTGCATGTAAGATTTCCATAAGATGGAGGGCATGCACACATGTCATCCAAACTCAATACATGTGTGCAAAGGGTGTGTGAAACTTTTGCACTTGGGAGGGGGAGAAAAGGATGAAGTTAACTCCTTCTCATTTTTCTTTTTCCTCCATAACCGAACCCCATGTCTAATAGGAGAGAGAGAGAGCTCAAATCAAGTTAAAGGAGATGGGAATTCTTTCAGTCAGCATATGTTAGGGTCACCTTTGGAAAGCTTGAGAAGAGAGGTGAAAACAAGTTTCTCCTTTTTCCTAGTATTCGAATGTTGATGGATGATATGCATGATATGATTTCTATGTTTATATGATTTCTTTCGGTGTCTATTTAACATGAGAGATGTGCTTGATGGTAATCTCTAGTATTTAAGTTATTGAAGGTTGAATTCTTGAATGATGAACATGTCAAATGAATAAAAGGTGTTAGCCTCTAAGTGTTATAACCTTGCTATTAAAATTTGTTGTGATTATTGGCTTCTTGAGGAAACTCGGTTAAAACAACTTGTGATCAGACTGGTACTTTGGATTGTTTTATAGCTAAAAGGAAGTAATTGAATTCCTATACTATGTGCATATAGGACCACACAATGGAAATGTTTTGAATAAATGAACATGTTTGATCACTGTCAGTTCAATGTGAAATGGCTATATAAAAATCTGTTTATAAGTTGTTATAATTGATTGAGACCTATAATTTAGTTACCATAGTGAATTCTATCCTTAAGAATTCGAATGTTATATAGACAATGTGATTACAAACAACAAAGGATTGAGTGGTGATGGAATATGCTGTCTTGAAACTATTAATCAATAAACAATGGACTGGATTCTAATTTTAAAACAGGAGGCTAAATTAGAACAGATTAAAGACAGATTTCAGGTTTCAAAATAGAAAATTTTCTTGCTATAAACTGCCTATGGGCTGCTTTGAACAGGATTGATAGTATGAAGGTTGTTTTGTCTTGAAACATGTGATTTAGGGATAGTTTTGAGGTTTTTAAATGTATGCAACTGATTGAATAGATAGAAAACTATGTAATGGTATGTTCGGAGTCATTTTGCATTAATCTTGACAGTTTTGAATGCAGAAAATATAGTAAAACTGTGCAATTTTAACAAGCTTTAAAGTGCAATTTTATAGTATTAAAGTGTGCAGTATTGTAAAGAATAAAAAGGTGCAGAATTGAGATAATTGGTGCAGAATTTGTGCTAAGTATGCAGTAGTATTATGTTTAAAAAGGCAGTGTCTTAGGATACAATTTTAAAAAATTGAGCAGTGTAACTTTGAATGCTTAAATAGAATTGTTTTGAAAATGTAATTTAGTATTCTTGTGCAGTGTACAAATTGATTTAAAAACGTAAGTGGACTGTTTAAATCATGGTGTTATATATATATGCTTAGGCTATTCGGAAATTTGATTTAATTAGATAATTATTGAACTGTTTTACATAAGGATGAATTAAGTAACCGGTTTGAGTTGTGTAATCATCTAGAAATGGTTTTGTGTATCCGTCATTGAATTGAATTGTTGATAAAGAAATTTTGGGATTTGTTGAGTATTAAATGCATTGAATCTATTATTAATAGTTTGTTATTATGATTGATTGAGGTGCATAACTTTATGGATGGATGGAAGAGAGTTTGTTGGAAGCTCAGAGGAATTGTGGTTCAGGTATCCCATAACATTGGGGTAACAGGTGGGTGTAGTTGTGTAGTCTCGGGTGACATGGTGTCACGCCGTATCTTGTTATAGTATTACATTTCGGATCTAAATTGTATAAACATTTACATATGGCTCAAGTAGAGCACCATATGAAGTTGCATTCATGGCATGGCATACATGATGAGTCTTTGGCTATGTTGCACATCATATGCATTTTTATGCCTTGCTACGTTATGCTTGTGGTGGATGATTTTGTATATATTGTATCATATTGGAAGCTAACTATTGAATGCTAATGTTAAGGAACTAAAGGAAGAATGGCATGTCCTAACTCAACAAAGTACTAATCGATAAGCTTAAAGAAACAAAAGCTCAAAAGTGATATAAGACATTGAGTTAATAACAAGCAGTGTTGCTTGTGCAATAAGATACTTCCCCAATATTGAAAATGAGATAAGACATTTAAGTTGCCTTTTCAATGGAAGTCCATGGATACATTGGTTTGATGCTTTGTATATTGGGACTACGGTCCATGAGCTACGGCTCGGGGGACGCCCCATTGATATGTGATATGTTATTGGCGACAGTAGGAGGTAACGGGGTAGCTGTACGGAGATTGGGGACAGTTTGGTTGGATAGATGTGAAATTAGGATTGATATGTTTCGATATTAGCCATTGCCATGTGCTTTGAGCTAAGTATCGCTTGGACCTATACGATCAAACACGGACCAATGTCATTCATAACCAAATGTGATCCAATGCAAACATGTTAAAAGACATGAATATCATTGAGAAATTGAATAAGAAATTTGAAAGAAAACCTTGAAAATGTTATAATTGTAAATATTAACTCTTGGTGAGCATAAGGTTATGAAAGGCTCTGGTTGAGCATAAAATGATAGCTCTTGGTGAGCATATGAAATAATTAGCTCTTGGTGAGCATAATCTCCAAAAAGGCTCTTGGTGAGAAAGATCTTATATAAGGCTCTGTGTGAGCAAATATATGAACTAAGTCTAATTATTGAAGGAAAGTAGCAAATGAAACAAGAAAGATCATGAAGTTTTTAACTAATTAAAGATCTGTTACATTTCTTGTGTATTTCTATGCATGATTTGCTTGGTTGCCTTTCAAAGAGTCATGAATATTATTGATGCTTGTTATTTGTCATTACTACCTCACTTAGGCTATATAAGCCTAATGCATTCATTTTTCGATGCATTGCAGGATAACTAAAGCTCATATGTAATCAAATGTGGTTATGAGTTATGGGTTTCATTTCAAGATTCAAGAAGAATTTGGAACTCTCCTTAAGCAAAACACTCCTAAAATGGTGGCACAATACTTGATTAATACATGTAGTACATTATTTATTTTGTTCAATCTGTTAATACTTAAGATCTCATGTAGTTGATGTTGTGTATGCATACCAATAGAATGATTTTCTTGAGATAAAGGACATGTACACATGATGTTTAATTTGAGAGTCATGTTTTAATCATGGTATTGATACTTAAAATAAAACTAGGTTGTAGATTAAGTTTTAATTGAGGTATTCGAATAGTTACCTAACCCAAGCTAGGTTCGCATGTTTCAAGTAGTATTTGTGAGTTAGTTGCTTTTGGAGTATTTAGTAAATACAAATCTTGGGAGGTGGTTTAATGTTTATGAGGACTTGTTAATGTAACATTTTTTGGTAAGCTTTATAATCAAAGACTATCATGGATATTAAGTTAAATGATTGAAATGAAGAATACCGGTGAAATACATTACGCATGATAAATTGATAGTCTTAAGTTATGGATGTGCAACATGGCAAAATTATGTGCTTGTAAATGAAGAAAGGTGGCATAATGATTGTATGTGATACGACTCCCTATTTGATACTTGTAGCCTAAGATAATTTGTCATTGTTAATATTCAATGAGATTTTCAAATGGATGTATGGGTGTATTTATGTCAAGTGGATCGATAAATAAAGTATGCCTTAAGAGAAAAGCTAAATACTCAAAATATTGATATAGTATAAGGGGTACAGTTTAATAATTATTATGATCAAATAAGGTTTTTATGTCTAAAGTGTATATTCTTAAATTTTCTAATTGAGAGAAAGATATGGATTCTGTAAGGATCGATCCTCTTAGAGAAGGGATCAATCCCCTAAAACCCTAAAGAATATCGAGTTGGTCCTCATTATGTTTGGCGTGAGAGAACTATTCTTTTAATCAATGAGGTAATATAGGTTTTGATGTCTAAAGTGTTTCCCAATTCATGTTGAATAAACCAAAAGTGATTAATGCTATTTTTGGGAATACCTTATTGAATCCTACTGCTTTGTATAGCTTAATTGTTAAATGAACCATTTAGTAGAATGACTCTATTAATGTAAGCTTGACTTAGAAAAAGATGCATGTTGCCTATAGATTGTATTTGTATATTTGTTCATGTGTGTATTGTTAACCCTGTAAAAAGTGCACATTTCATGGTTTTTGCTTAGGTTATTGGTTGTTTTTAAGCTCAATTGATTGCATTTAGGTTGCATTTAGTTCATCTAGTTGCATATGGTGTTGCTTGCTAGTTGTTCTTATTTATTTATGCAATGGATACTGCTTGAGAAAGGTTTGTTTTGAGGTGGTGATGTGCAGGTAAGCCAAGGAACATTGCAGGGAAAAGGAAAAATGTCGCGGCATTCTGGACAACATTTCTGGGTGCAGAAAAGACAAAACGAGAAGATATTTTGAGAGCCCCACATGTGATTCCACCAGCCAGCTGTGCTACTCATGTGACCTAGAGAATATTCCTTAGGTCACACAAGGAATTTTTAGGGCACAAAACCCTAGGAGCCCCCACTATATAAAAGACAAGATACCTACATTAAATGGGGGCTGAAAAAGTGCTTTAGGATATAAGAAAGAGAAAAGGGAAGAGGCAGCCACTCTTCTTCTTCATTACATCCTCCATGTTGAAGCTCCAAAGGAAAGATCTTGCTGGCCTTTGAGAGAAGCAACAAGCTTAGGGTGGTTCACAGCAGTCCACGGCGGCTTGGGAGTTTCCTTCACTCTTAATTGTTCTTTGTTGTTGCATTTTTATTTTGGAATGGCCTGTTTAAAATGGTTGATTATGGATGATGTTTGCCCAGCCATGAACTAACTCTATGTGGCTTGGGTTTGTTTTGGATGATTATGTTTTTGTCTAAATGGATGTTTTTTTGCTTTTTTCCAGTTTCGTTCATGCTTTGTCCCTAAGTTTGTAAGAGCTCCCAAGAGTTAGCCTTTACTTGGGTGTTAGATTAGCTTAATGGTCGAGAGAGTTAAGCTTAGATCTAGGTAGACAATGGGGGTTGGATGCTGAGAGACACGACTCTAACTCACCTTAGAGATAAGGGAATGGTTTCTACGACTAAAAGGAGTAGAGCTTCATCGATAAGTAGCTTGCTAGGGTTCACGCTGAGAGGTATTGTCGTTGCATTCTTGCTGTCATGGTTCTGGCTAGAGATAGTTTAGAACACCTAAGTAAACTCTGTCGAGCATATTATAAACTAGAAGGTGTTAGTCATTCATGAGAGCTAGGCATAGGGTTCCTTGATAAACCTAGCCTATCATCCAATTTGATGTTTCACACACGTGCGAGGATGTTCAGAGAATATTTAGTTTAGCCCAGTTTTCATTACAGTTGTTTGCTACAACATTTCTTAACCTGTTCCCACTTGCTAATGCATTTATTTTCAGTTTGTTTTTGTGTGCTTGAACTTGACTTGAAATACCTCCAATCCCTGTGGAGACGATACTCACTCATCACTTTACTACTTGTTCAATGTGTATACTTGCACTATTTGTGTATCATTTATAGTACACCACAACATGCAACAAGTTTTTGGCGCCGTTGTTGGGGATTCACAATTGGTTATTTTGAGTTTAGTTTTTGTACCATTTTATTTCGTCTTTTTGTATAGATTTATTTGTTGTTTGTGTCTACCTTTTTCAGGTGTTGTGTTGTTGCATGACCCGAAGAAGACCTGTGGAACCAATATTCCCTTTTGAACTTCAGATTGAAAGACTAATTCATCAAAGAAGACGTATTCCAAGAACCATGTACGGAGTTCAAAATCCAGTTGAAGATCCTGCAGATCAATATGCTGCAGCAATTTGCAATGATGGAGTTGTAGCTCGACCAAGAATTATTAGAGATTATTTAGAACCCATCTTGGATGATCTCAACCCTGGGATTATAGATCTCGAGTTTTAGGAAGCCCACTTTGAGCTCGAGCCGGTGATGTTCAACATGTTGAACTTTATTGGCAGTTTTGTGGTACGCCTCATGAGGATGCAAGGCAGCATATACGTGCTTTTCTGGAGGTGTATGACTCCTTTCGACAGCAAGGTGTGCATAAGGATGTGCTAAAATTAAACTTATTCCCATACTCATTGAGAGATCGAGCAAGGTCGTGGCTTAGTGGAGTACCTTTTGGCTCGATAAAATCATGGACAGACCTATACAAGAGCTTTTTGTTGCGGTATAATTCACCCAACATGAACGCCCAACTAAGGAATGATATTGCTTCCTTTCGTCAAGCTGATGATGAGTTGATGTTCTAGTGCTGGGATAGATATAAGGAACTACTTTGCAAATGTACAAATCATGGTTTCCACGATTGGACGCAAGTTGTGATCTTCTACAATGGTGTTAATGCTCCCACGAGGATGATGCTAGATGCTTCAGCAAATGGAACTTTGCTAGACAAGTTGCCCACAAAAGCATTTGATATCCTTGACAGGATAGCAAACAATGACTATCACTTCCCTTCTTTGAGACTAGGAACAGGGAGGAAGACTCAAGGGACATTTGATCTTGATGCTAAGGATTTTGTTTTAGCTCAATTGTCAGCAATTACAAACATGTTGAAGAATCTCCAACATCCAAGTGAAGTGAAGGAAGTCAAGGTTGCAAGCTCTTCTTGTGCATTTTTCCATGGCATTCATCATGTGAGCAAGTGCCCTGAAAACAACGAGTCTACCAACTATGTGCGAAACTTCAATAGGAGCAACAACAACCCCTATTTAAACACTTATAATCTAGGATGGAGTCGGCATCCTAACCTTTTCTCGGGGGTACCAAAGAAACAACAATTCTGGTAGCTTGAATCAGCAACAAAATCTGATTGAACCCCCAGGCTCCTAGCAGATTATGCCATGGCAAAACAACAAAGGTTCAGCGTCTTTGTCGAATAACAATTCTTTGGAAGCCACTTTCAAGGATTTTATGACGACAACGAATGACTTTATGGCTACTACAAAAGTTCTACTTCAAGACCATGTTGCATCCATCAAGAACCAAAGAGCATTGCTACAAAGTCATACCTCATCCTTAAGAGCTTTGGAAACACAAGTAGGACAAATTGCACAAGCTTTGCATGTGCGACCTCAAAGGAGTTTGCCTAGTGATACTGAAGTCACTAAACATCAAGGAAATGAGCAAGGTGGTGCATTCACCTTAAGGAGTGGCACCCAGATCACCAAGAAAGCTAAGTTTGGGGGAGACACTCAGAGAACCCAACCATGAGATTGTGCATGAAGAATCTTAGTTGCAAAAGGACTCACCTTCAATGGAGAGCAAGGGTAAGGGTTCGATGGGTGAACCCAATGATGACAGGCAAAATACTGCCACAACAAAAGATAACCTCCCACCAGTAGGAGTGGATGACCAAAGGGTAACTATCAATGTCTTCAACACTCTCAAATATGCTGATGATTCTAGGGAGTGTCAATCGCTTCAAGATGTAGAATCTATGATGGAAAAAGAAGCTGCAGAATTCTGCTGTGGCAATATTTTGCACAATGATTGTCACTTGAAGCTTGATGAAGAAGACAACGATGAGCTCAAGGAATATCCAAGGGAGCTGCAATAGTCTAGCTTACTCATAGCTAGACCATGTTCATGGGGAGAGCACGTTAGAGGAGAGAATACTACTGCAAAGGTCGTACAATCTGAGTTTTATTTGCCTACCCTCTTCAAGGATACCCAAGATTTTTATAAACCTTGCGATAGATGCAAAGAGATGGAAAACATACACAGAAGACACAAAATGCACATGCAAAATGTATTGAATGTGGAACTATTATATGTGTGGTGCATTTTGGTCTATACTGGTGCTCCAGTCAAATGAGACAAAAATTGCCACATCAATTTAGGACATTTGAGAGTTTGCATCCCTTCAATCCTCTCTAAATTATGCTATAGCAATTTTTGTTTTGTTTTGTTTGTTTGTTTTTCTTTGCTTTATTTCTTTATTGTTTAATTTTAACATTAGTTTTTTTTAGCAAAATAGACTCCCAAACATGTGGACAAGGGTAAAGCCCCCATGGATGTAGAACATACTAAGGAAGAAAACCATCCGCTGCTGGTACAAACGATGAGATGAATGATGACGTACCTCCTACCACAATGCCACAACAAATTGCAGCACCTCGGCACTAAAGAAAAGGCGCATCAAGCATATGGCGCACAAGACAACCCCACCACCATCAAAGTAGAGTTAGTCAAGGTACCTTGCATTGCATTTAGTTTAGTTTTAGTTGATTTTCATGCATTGGGGAAAATGTCTTCTTCAAGTTTAGGGGAGGTAGTGTTCATAGTTAGCCATTTGCATTAGTAGTGATGAATAGATTTTTGCTATGGCATTTTGTTTGGTTTAAAGACAGTTCTTATGCATAAATTGAAGATGTCCGATGATGAGATTTTTTTGGGCTATGGATGGATTGAATACACACGATTGTTGAGATTGGTATAATTGCCTTTAGGGCTTGATGCCTTATGATTTAATTGTTACACGATTGCATTCCCTCTATGCTTAAGGATGTTAGATAATTTTGGTGAGAAATCTCTTACATGCCTTAATATGAATGGTCTTAATGAACTTGAATGATAAATGAAAGCATCAAAGGCTTTATTAGACTCCCTTGTGCTTATCAACTGTGTTGATTTGTGAATAAATGCTTCGGCATAGCTGTAGAGGGACACTCCTCTGTGCATTGCATTGCCTGGAAAACCCACCCCTTTAATAAATGGCAACAATAGCATATGAATGAATGAAAGTAGTCACAAGATGACTATACTAAATAGGCTAGGGAATGGGGTGTTTGCTCCACTTCATTTTCAAGTCTAGGAAGGTAGTTGTGATGAGCTGACTCCCTTCATAGTAGCATATAAAAAGAAAAGAAAGAAGTTACAATTACGGGAGTAAAAATTTTGCTTAAATTGATTAGAAATATTAAGGTGTATTAGAGAGATTAGCTAAACAAATTTCTAACTATGTTAAGCATAGGTTGGATGTAACCACGCACACACATGCAAAGAGTCATGTCCTAAGGAATAGTTCTTAAAATCTCAATTTTGTCTAGCATGTTGAAGCCTTTAATTTCTGAGGACTGAAATTTTCCCATAGCACTGTCTTGAACTAATTTTTTTTGCCATAGCATTTCCTCTGTTTTTCTCCACTCATTGCTTAAGGACAAGCAATAACTTAAGTTTGGGGTGTGTTAACCCTGTAAAAAGTGCACATTTCATGGTTTTCTTGCTTAGTTTATTGGTTATTTTTAAGCTCAATTCATTGCATTTAGTTCATATAGTTGCATGTGGTGTTGCTTGCTGGTTGTTTTTATTTATTTATGTAATGGATGCTGCTTGAGGAAGGTTTGTTTTGAGGTGGTGATGTGTAGGTAAGCCAAGGAACATTGCAGGGCAAAGGAAAAATGTTGCGGCATTCTGGATGGCATTTCTGGGTACAGAAAAGACAAAACGAGAAGATTTTTTGAGAGAACCCACATGTGATTCCACCAGCCAGCTGTGCCTCTCATGTGACCTAGAGAATATTCCTTAGGTCACACAAGGAATATTTAGGGCACAAAACCCTAGGAGCCCCCACTATATAAAGGACAAGATACCTACATTAAAAGGGGGCTAAAAAGTGCTTTAAGAGATAAGAAAGAGTAAAGGGAAGAGGCGGCCACTCTTCTTCATTCCGTCCTCCATTGTTGAAGCTCTAAAGGGAAGATCTTGTTGGCCTTTGACAGAAGCAGCAAGCTTAAGGTGGTTCACGATAGTCCACGATAGCTTGGGAGTTTCCTTCACTCTTAGTTGTTCTTTGTTGTTGCATTTTTATTTTGGAATGGACTGTTTAAAATGGTTGACTATGGATGATGTTTGCCCAGCCATGAACTAACTCTAAGTGGCTTGGGTTTGTTTTGGATGATTATGTTTTAGTTTAAATGGATGTATTTTGCTTTTTTTCCAGTTTCGCTCATGCTTTGTCTACTGTTTTATTGCCTTATGTTTGTAAGAGATCTCGAGAGTTAGCCTTTACTTGGGTGTTAGATTAGCTTAATGGTCGAGAGGGTTAAGCTTAGATCCATGTAGACAATGGGGGTTGGATGCTGAGAGGCAAAAATCTAACTCACCTTAGAGATAAGGGAATGGTTTTTACGACTGAAAGGAGTAAAGCTTCACCGATAAGTAGCTTGCTATGGTTCACGCTGAGAGGTTGTGCCGTAGCATTCTTGCTGTCAGGTTTCTAGCTAGAGATAGTATAGAAACACCTAAGTAAACTCTATCGAGCATATTATAAACTAGAAGGTGTTAGTCATTCATGAGAGCTAGGCATAGGATTCCTTGATAAACCCATCCTGTCATCCCATTTAAGAGTTTCACCCACGTGCGAGAACATTCAAAGTATATTCAGTTTAGCCCTTTTTCATTACAGTTGTTTGCTACAGCATTTCTTAACCTATTACTACTTGCTATTGAATTTATTTTTAGTTTGTGTTTTGTGTGCTTAAACTTGACTTGAAATACCTCTAATCCCTATGGAGACAATACTCACTCATCACATTACTACTTGTTCGATATGTATGCTTGCACTATGATAACTATGATAAAGACAAACAACCGCAGCAACTTAACAATTAATTAAAGAGGTTGGGATTATTTATAAGGATATATTCTTGATTATCTACCTCAATGCTATAGCGATAGGCAATACATGTCTGCATAAACCCTGAAGTCTTCATCTACTTGACATGATTTTCTAAAGAACTTCTAAATCTCTCAATGCCTAAAAGTTAATAAATTTGTAATTAAGGTGATACATGTCTGCATTAACCCTAACTACCCTATTATTTGTTAAAAACTTCCTTTTAGTCGTTGAAACCCTAAACTTATGTCTAAGCTGGATTAAGAATAAGTTGAGAGCTTAGCCCCATTGTTCATGATTTTTTAACTTAACTCTCTCGAATTTTAAGCCACTGGTCAATAGTTAACAGGCATCTCTCGAATAGCTCTTACAATTAACTATGCATTAAGCGCATGAACAAAATAGATGAAGATAAAAACAACTAAAGCATTGAAATAAAATAATCAAAAGATAAAATCCAGGGATGAAATAATCCCAACTAAAAGAGGTTAGCTCATGTTTAAGACTAAAGCAACCATAACTAAAATTATAAAGTACGGCAATTTATCAAACAAGAGAAAAAGAACAGTCGAGCTTCCTCGACAAAACTCCCTCCATGCTATCCAACTGTGATGTAGGCCTTCTCTCCGTCAGCCTCTCTCAATGGCGTCATTCGTTGAGAAGAATCGTCTAGCTTCACCTTGGTAGTTCTCCGTAAGCTCGGACTAGGACTATCGTCTGAATCGTGGTTCTCTATCAATCCTCTCCGTAAGTCTTCTTTGTATAGGCGGTGAAACTAGGGCTTCAGTACCCTAAAGTTGACCGGCTTCATTAAAGAAAGCTAATTGTTTCCCACTATATTTAATTTTGCGTATCTAGGAGAAAGCCCACGTGGGAAAAAGGTATATTCATCTCCGACTCTTTATGCCCTGTTAGCTCCAACCAAGCGATATGCTCTTCTCCTGCTCCAACTTTCCTCCAGCATCCTACAATACACCACAAAGCACCACCTTCCCGTGAAAAGCACCAATATATATATATGGCAATTTAAGCATAGGCGGTGTAACTCTCTATCTACAGGAAAATAAATACATCCTAACCTAAATGCAAGCTAAATAGGCTGAAATACTTGCAAAAGACAAGGATTAAGGTCATGTAAAATAGAACATTTACGCACTCGTCAAATACCCCCAAACTTGAACTATTGCTTGTCCTGAAGTAATGCAAAAAATAAAAAACAAAAACTAATAACAGTAAACAGCCCATAAGTCCTAAAGTTCCACTAATCTATGATTACAGTAATTCCAATTTATATTGTACCATTTATTCATCCCTCGGCTATGTTGATGATAAGCAACAATATCAGAGCTTGCAGTTTTATTCAAAAGATTAAATCTACTCTAAGTGCAGTGTGTGTTTTGTTACATGCATTCATCACGTAATATTATAGATAATTAATGGTTTCTTTCTTTTTTTGCCTCAACATACATTTTCCTTTTTCTTTACATTCCTACACCCTGTTCTTTTAAGTTTCAAAATTGTATCCTTGGGGCTTTAGCTTAGCACACTAACCCTTCGGTACCTGAAGATGGAGTGGAGCAAGCAGCCCATCCCCGGGCCCTATGAGCAGTATCATCCCGTGAAGACTTTCATGCACTCTTTGCCAATACTATCATTCCTACAAGGGAAGTTAAATGGAGCAAACACAACTCACCTAGTGTACTAAGATAGCAAGATGCATAGAAGTTTGCCCCTTAATAGTTTTGTTTAAATTATAAGGTTTTAATTTCTTGATTTTTTAGGAAGTGTTTTTAGCCTTTGTTTTGCTACACTGAGCATTTAAGTTCATTCCTTTTTAATTCATGCATAAGCATCAAAAAGTCAACCTAGAGCATCCTTAAGATTTCTTAAGTGTCAGATTGCATGCAACTTGTGGTTTTAAGGGCTACAACAGATTTATCATTAAGTTCAAAAACTAGAAAGCTCTTAACACCTTGCAAAGTGTCAACATAGAATCATAATAAGAGGTCATAATCAACGCAGCAACAATTTTCAAAATCAAAGGAATCATTGCAAAGGGGACCTATTGGACAGTTTAGGTAATTACAATTCTATTTTTTTTTTAATTTTAAATTTTATCCTCAATTTGACCTAATCTATATGGGTATGTACTCCCTCATACTTGAGAGGAGCATTTTCCCCAGTGCAAAAAAAAAAGAATAAAACAAAAACAAGGAAATGCAAAGAGAAAAGAAAATGCAAATGCAGAACATGAAAAACTAAACAATAATAAAAGAAAAGAAAATATAACCAAATGAGTTACTAGGGTGGTGGTTACTGGATGATGATGCCATTCCCATTGGCAAGGCAGGAGGAGGAGCCAGCATTAGCGTCTAGCCGCATTCTTTCGGTGGTGGTGTTTGGTGCAGAGGCCATCTCATTAGGTTCCTTCTAGGCTTCTAAAAGGAGCTTGGTTATCAAGGCTTGCTCCACCGCAGCCATTTTTTGGACATATTGAAAGTACGACACTATGACGCTAGTGACCACAGCCTGGACGATCTGACAGAGGTCGTGAGAAGATCTAGCGATGAGGTCAGTCAACATGTTGTATCCTTTCATTTGCTGAATCTGTGAAGGCAGCCAATCAGTATGTCGTTCAATGATATCATCCTCCCCCATTCATCAACTCCTACTTTCTAGCATAGGGCTGTGATGAGATTAGGGAATGGTAGGCCTTTGGGCTTCCTTATTGATGTCGCCCTATTTATGATTGTGTCGTAAATGTATTCATACGAATTGGTGTCCTAATTGTTGAAAATAGAGTGCAGGAGCATTAGCCGATGACAGAATACTATTGATCGATTGCGGATTAGGAGGATACAATTTTTAATGAAGTACAACAAGAACTGTGATGTTGGATTAAGTTATGCCCAGTGCACCTTTCGGATAAAGAAATCATCTTGGTCCCATGTTGTTCTAGGAAGGTAGAGCTTTATCAGTAACTGGGCATATGTATTGTTGTAGCTAAATAGTTTCAGTAGCCGCCGTCAATCGTGAAAAGGTTTAAATGCTCGGCAATTACCACAACTGAGAATGTCCACGCACAAGAGATGTTCTAATAGGTATGTTCCTTACATGAGTGTAAAAATTTTGTACCCAATCAGCGTTAACATATCATGGTTGTCGAACAAAGTCTCCCCAACCTTGTGTAGTTATAACCACATGTATATCAGCCTCGAACTTGTAACAGATATTTCGAGTGAACTCCAAACCTTCTTCTAAGAATATGTCCTATTTAATCATGCGTTTATACCTTGGTGTTAAGAAATTTTCTATTCTGTATAAACGACGATCAAGTTCGTGGACCTCCTCATAAGCCATGTTTTCTATGGGTTCTTCGCTTTATTTTGAGGATATAGGCGGGGATAGAGAGGATGAAGAGCTATGATTTCTATTTAACCGCAGTGGCTGATTAGATTGACGGGTGACAATGAGTTGTCAAACTAGGATTCAGGCAGAATGAGGGATAAACTTGTTGTGAGTTTTAGGTTTCACGATTTAGATAATAGGATACGAGAGGTCAAAGTGGGGCTTAATGTTTTGTCTTTTTTGGAAAACAAGAGGGGTAAAAGGGGAAAGAGATATGAGTGATCATGAGGGGTTACACTAGTCTTTAATGTTTCATCCTTACTTTGTGTAGAAGTCGAGTCGGGAACGGCGCGATGAATAGATAGGTTACGTGTGGCTTGTCATGAAAAGAGGGGGAAATGGGGTTAACTTGCTAGAATTTAGCTATTAAAAAGGGTTGGTGTATCTCTGAATCCTGATATGCCGGCATTATCACTTGTCAGAGAGTCCGTGAGTAACTTAGACCTGCTTGTTGTCTTTAACCTAATATCTGCCAAAAGAAAACAAAAGCATAAAAGTAGCAAATTTTAAATAAAAACTAAATGCTGAAAGTAAAAGAGCGTAAAAATAAAAATGTATGGGGAATGAATACTTTAATTTTCGGTCATTAGAGTGCCATTCTAGTGAAGTTGATATGTCGGTCAAGAATTAAAGCTAGGTTTGTGATGGGGGTGAAGACTCCTGTTAGCATTGTTCATTTATCCAATAGTATCATGTTTTGGCGGATTGCTTGAGTTTGGAATTGTAACAGGCCATTCTATGATAAGTGGAGGACTCCTAATCTCACACCATTTGATGACTTCTTGTATGAGCATGGTTTTCATAGTTGGTGTAAGTCTTGGTTTGACCAAGTTGCTAAATTCATCAGCAATCAGTGCCTTGTATTTGCACAATTTCACGTTTTAACTATTGGATTTGGCAAAATGTCGATTTATGGAGTGTTCTTCCTTTTCATTAGCTTTGTGCATAGTATCATCTAATAGGCCGTCATTGCTATCCCGAGTTGGCGATCCTCATATTCCTCATTGTACCTTGGCATGTCGAAGACATTAAATATGATCTTTCGTCTTTCATCTTCATGGTGAAGTTGCCTTTTGCACAGTCTATCATGATCCGTCCAGTGGCAAGAAATGTTCTCCCCAAGATGACATGCGCATTCTCATCGGCATCATAGTCAAGGATGATAAAGTCTGCCAAAAATACAAACTTCTCTACCTTAACTAGCATATCTTCAATTCTGCCCTCGGGTCGAATCTGAGATCGATCGGCTAACTGAAGGATCACTGATGTTAGCCTTGCCTTTCCCATTTGTAATCTTTTGAACATAGATTTCAGCATCAAGTTCACAATTGCACCAAGATCACATAAGGCACGACTAGAGTTGTTGTGGCCTATAAAACATGAAATGGTGAAACTGCCAAGATCTTTCATTCTGGGCAAAAAATCAATCAGCACAGCCACAAACTCACCCATGGTTGTAACAATCTCAACATCGCTCACCATCCTCTTGTTTGTCACGATCTCCTTCATAAACTTTACATGTATAGGCATATGATCAATAGCCTCCAGAAGGGGGACACTGATGTGCAGATGTTTAAGCATCTCTTGAAATTTTTGGTATTGTACATCTTGTTTTTGAGCTTTCAATCTCTGTGGGAAAGAAGAAGGTGGTCTAGGCTCATCTTGTGGCTTACGAGATGCAGGTGCATCCTCACTTTTGTCTTCCTTGCCTTAAATAACAACGTTACTCACTTGGTGCATGAGAATCGATGGGTGGCTTGCTTGGAGTAGGAACTACTGGAGAGCTTCCCCTAAACATGGCTTCTATCCTCTATTGTGTGCCACTACAAAGAGTGATGGTGTTGTATTGCTCTGTGTTAAAGGCCTTAGTGACTTCACTATCACTAGGTAAGTTGCCAGGTGGTCTCATTTTCAACATCTGGTCAATCTGTCCCACTTGAGTCTCAAAGGACCTTATCGAGGCAGTGTTGTTTTTCATGATCGATTGCTAGTTTTACACTATAGAAGCCTGCGTTGTGAGCAAATCACTATGATTCTTCAGATGGGTTGCTTGATCCTGCATAATGAGACGGATAATTTACATAAATATTTGATAAGAGTTATCAAAAGAATTAGAATTGGAGTTAAAAGGTCCTCGGTTCTACCTCTGAGTCTTTTTTTTAAATCCAAGAGGCTCATTAGATGTAGCTGGTTGCGCTCCTGAATTTCCCTTATTGCCTCTCCAACCAAAATTTGGATGTTGCCTCTACCATGGGTTGTAAGTGTTGGAATAGGGACTGTTGTTTCGATTGGTGTTCCCAACATAGCATCTAGATTCCTTTTGTGGAGGGCACTCACTCGAGAAATGTTCCCCACCACAATGCTCACAAGTGTATTGCGCCAACTTGCCTTCTCGGATGTTGGAGGTTTCTTACATGTTCTTTAGCAAATTTGTAACCCCTCGACCCGGCCAAGATGCCAGACTGAACCGAGCAAGATAAATTGGGTTTGTTGAAACAAAATCGTAAAGATTTAACTCAACTCAATTGAGCGCCGAGTCGACATCCAATTGCACGCAATTGCAATTTAGGGACCAATTTGCAATTTTGGAAAATTACAAGGAATTAATCCATTTTAAAGTTACCAATCCTTAATTAGTTAGGTTTCATGCTCACATGTTAAATTTTAGCTTAAAACGACCATCCAAAATCCTTTAACAACTAACATAACTATTAGGCATACATATACAGTCTCAAAGTGTACATATACATGGGGGCTTATCGATACATCCCCTAGGTATATCGATACGCGAGCTACAAAACATTTTCCCACAATTCTAGAAGCACAAAACCGTATCAATACACCTCTACCCGTAGCGATATGCAAGCCAAAAATACACTTACCTGTACCGATACACCTGTATCGATATGCTTGGACCTTAAATGTCCAAATTTGCTTGTTTTTCTCTCTAACAAGGTTTCAAATCGTAATCCTTAAGCAAATCAACCCATCTTTGTTGCCTAAGATTCAACTCTTTTTGAGACATCAAATACTTCAAACTCTTGTGATCGGTGTAAACAATACACTTCTCACCATAAAGATAATGTTTCCAAATTTTCAAGGCAAACACGATCACCCGTAAGCTCCAAATCATGAGTCGGGTAATTTCAATCATGAACCTTCAGCTGCCTTGATGCATTAGCCACAACCTTACTGTATTGCATCAACACACAACCCAAACCAACATAGGATAGATCGCTATAGACTACAAACTCCTTACCAGACTCAGGTTGAATTAGGACAGGAGCATGTGTCAAAACCTCCTTCGACTTCTCAAAACTACATTGTTGACTCTCCATCCACACATACAGATTATTCTTTTGCAACAACTTCATCAAAGGAGTGGCAATACTAGAGAACTCATTCACGAAATAACGATAGTAACCAGTCAACCCAAGGAAACTACGAACCTTGGACACCGACTTAGGTTGTTCCCAATTAAGAATAACCTCTATCTTCAGCGGATCAACACGAACACCCTCGACCAAAACCACATGACCAAGAAACATCACTTCATTAAGCCAAAATTCACACTTACTCAGCTTAGCATACAACTGATTTTCCTTCAAAGCTAGCAAAACAATCCGCAAATGCCGATCATGATCTTTCTCGGTAAACAATTACACAAGGATATCATCGATAAACACTACCACAAAATGATCAAGATATTCATAGAATACCCTATCATCATATCCATGAAAGCAACTGGAGTATTTTTCAAACCAAATGACATCACCAATAACTCATAATGCTCGTATCTCGTGCAAAAAGTAATCTTCAGCACATCCACACCCTTAACCTTTAATTGATAATACCCCAACCTCAAATCAATCTTATAAAACACAACCGCACCATAAAATTGATCAAACAAATCATCAATTCATTGTAAGGGATACTTATTCTTAACCGTCAACTTATTCAATTACCGATAATCAATGCACATACGCATTGTCCCATCCTTCTTTTTCACAAAAAGGACCAGTACACCCCAATGAGAAACACTAGGTCGAATAAATCATTGATTCAACTAGTCTTGGAGTTGAGTCTTTAATTTCTTCAACTCATTTGGTTCCATTCGATATGGAGCGATGGACACCAGAGTCATACTTGCATATGTCTATATGCCAAACTCCACTTCTCTATCCGGCGGCAAACCCAGCAACTCTTCAGGAAACACCTCTAGAAAATCACAAACCATCCGAATGTCTTGCACTCGAACCCTTTTTACCTCCGAATTCATCACAATTGCTAGATAAGCTTGACAACCTCCTTGCATCAAGTTATCAGCTTGCATTGCCGAAACAACATTAGGAAAGAATTTAACATTCTTGCCAACCACTACAACTTCATAATCATCAGCAAGCAACCATTTTATGCTCACTTAACCAATCCATACCTAATATAACATCAAAGCCATGAAACGGCAACTCCATCAAATTTACAGCAAACTAATAACCTTGAACTACCAAAGGACATCTCCTATACAATTTTCTAACCATAACCGTCTCACCAAAAGAACTAGTTACCAACACACCCATATTCAAAATCTCAATAGGAACATTCAACAAATGCGCAAGCTCACTCAAGAAATATGAATGAGTAGACCCCAAATCAATTAAAGAAATCAATGACAATTATTGCAAGGTAAAGTTTTTTGCAATTACATCGGTGTCATTACGACCCTTACAATGGGCATAGACACGTGTCGGCCCACTATTCTCTAGCTGCACAGCAACTGTATGAGGCACAGTCCTTTGAAAATTACCCCTGCCATGGCCTCGGCCTCTAGCAGGTGTAGCAGCCTGAACTGGTGCATCTCTCGCAACACGAGGATAGTCACACTTTAGATGATCAGATGATCTGCACTCCCAACAAGATCCATAAGATCCCCAACACGCAGCCGCATGGAGTCTACCACAATGTTCACAATTAGTAGCAATCTGCACTCCCTGATTACGGCAACCGTCACCATCTTTATGATCCAGCTTTTATCACTTATCACGCGACCTCTTGTTCTACCTTTCTAAAAAAACAAGAATTTGCAGTTCTCTTCCCCGAACTCATATTCACAACTTGAGCAGAACCACCCAAGGATTGCTCAATATTGTAACACCCTAAAATTGGCCTAGGAATGTTACCACTATCTAAACTATAGGCTAATTGAATATATGTGGTAATCAAATTAAAGAAGAATGAGCATTAGCTATCCTTAAGATCAAATAGGTGAAATTAGAACCAACTTGAATTGAAATTAAAACTAGAAGGCTTAAATGGAAGGATGAAATTGTGAACATGCATAGCTATGAAGATTGAATGCAAATGGAATTAAAAATGGAGACCTTGACACATGTTCTCAATTGATGAGAACGTGTGTCTTGTGAGTAGATGACTCACGGCTATGGGGATTAATGAACAAAGAAATATTGTCATCTTCCTCCCTTTATCCTCCATGGCCGAAAATGCTCGAGAGAGAAAGGGGAAAGAAAAGATTTATACATCATCTCCAAATTCATGCTTTTTGATTGAGCCTTGATCAAATTTAGCTTGGAGAAGGTATAATGCTTGACTTTACATGTTATAGATTGCTTGAATCTTGAAATGATGATGTCCTTGTTGTTTAGATTGATATGGATGATTGTTACGTGTGTTAGGATCATGCTAGCTTCTAATAGAACTTGAAATTTGAATGCTACTAGCTAAATTGCTAATGAAATGTGTATATGGTTGAAAATAGTTTGATTAGGGACTGTTTTTACTAGTGAAAATGTGTTAAATGCTAATTGAATGTAAAACCCTATTTTGAACATGTTGGTAGATGAATTGAGGATTGATTTGAGTAAATAAGTTGCTGGAAATGTGAAAGCACCTAATTGGATTAGTTAAACTAGGTAATGGACTGCTCAATTGATGAATTAGATGTATAATGTTGATCAAATAGATCAAATTGAATTTAACATGATAATGCCCTATTTTAAGCTCATTGGTAGGTGAATTAGACTGACCTAGACATGTAAGAACATGAAAATTAATTTAATTTCCATGTTAGAACCTTGTTAAAATGAGTTATGAAACTAGAAACTCAATCTAGTGAAATCTGCCCATAATGCTCTGTTCTGGGCAGTAACTTTGAAAATTCACCATAAATTGTATAAAAAGAATTTAAGGCTGAAATTTTTATGGACAACACCTTGATATGTTTAAATTCATTAGGAGAAAACAGAACTGAATTTTGGATTGTAGAATGAATTATAAAGAATAAACATTAAGGACAGTGCAAACTGTCCAGTGTAGCAAATTACCCTGTCTTTAAGTTAAAATTTGTATTAATTGGCAAAGAACTAAAATGAAAAGCCTATATAGTTTTAAATACAATTACGTTAGCTTTCCAACGGTGTAAACCAATTGAAATTTTGACATACGGAATGAAAGTTATGCATGTTTAAGTGAATAGACTACATGTTGCCTAGTAACAACAGTTTAGGTAATTGTACAATGTTTTGGGACAATTTTGTAAATTGTACTGTAAACAGTTTTGGGGCATTGATTACTGCCCTGTTTTACATTAATTAAATTATAGATAAGTGTAGTTAAGTATAATAAAGTATGTATATGAACATGCTTCCAGATTTGTGTATGATGTGTACTTGTAACATTGCCTGGATTGAATGATTATATGATCTTGTTTTAACATTAATCTGTTTGTGTAATGTGTTAGAACCAGGAGTGAACTTGGTGGATGAGGAAAGAGTGGATCATCCTAAAGCCAAGAAAAATGGAGTGTGGATCCAAGACTAGCTAAGCTTGGAGTATTGTGAGTCTAGTTATCTCTAGGGTTAGGACTAGGTCCTAACCAATACATACTTGTCTACATTCTTGAAATGCTTAAATAAACCTAATATGGACTTGACTTAATAAGGGAAGAATGACTAGTAATGCATGAAATTTGATCGTATCTTGAATACATGTTTTATTCAAATGCTAAGCATGTATAAGTGGTAACATTGGTGCTTGTATGTGTCATGTTGCATGTGACGGAATGCTAAAGAACTTGCTAGCATGAAATGAAACATGAGAATTACATGATATGTGAGCTATGGCTCAAATGACCTAAGGGCCTAGTATGAAATGAACTTACTTGACATCATCTTGAACTTGATAAACTTGTATAAATGGTAAATCGAACAACCTTGGTAGCTAGTTGGACTATGTAGAAGGGCATGACTTAGAGTCTGAGCTCATTGTGTCAGGGTGGACACGTGAAATAATAATTCAATAACATGTGTTACTTGTCTTGAAAGCTATACATTGAATGTTACTTGACATGAAAGCCATGAATTGTATGTTACTTGTCATGTAAGCATGGCTTACTTGATTACTTGTTACGTAAGCATGTTTTGCTTGATTCTTGATATGAAAGCATGAAGTATGATTCATTGCTTCTTGTATCCTTGTGCTAGCCGAATGCTTGAATCCTTAGTTAGGATTACTCTATTGCTTGAAATCCTTAGCTAGGATTATACTTGATTAAATGACACATGATTTGATATAACAAATGGTTAGAACTAGTTACTACCTCACTAAGTACATTTTTGTACTTATCGCTCTCGTTTTCATTCTTCCCAACTTACAGGATAAAGGATTCAATCGTTATTTGATCTTGAAGCCTGATTTCTTGAGCTAGAAGCAAATCACACAGGCAAAGTTAAAGTATGGTTTCGTACTTGTTTTTATAACTCCTAGATTGGTGGCACTAGATTGTATAGAGTTTATCTTGATCATGTATTTTGGGATTCTTGAAACTTGTATATATGTGTGTTCTTGAATGGGCCTACTATATTATGAACTTAGTGACAAGTATGTAATGAACATACAATATCATGTAATGAAATGATGTTTGCTGCGCATATGGTGATACAAATGAAATGATCAAGTGTTTGATCTATTTTACCTTGGAGCATTCGAATGCCTTGCTTAGTGTACATGGATATGATTGATTGAATAGCACGAAATGCTTCAAGTCTTGCTTGAATTGAAAGTAGAATGAGATGAACCATGCTACTTGACTCACCAATCGAATGCCTTGTAAAATGTTATGGTCTTGAATGAATATACCTTGATGTAGGTATTATTTGTGTTAGTATGATGATTTCCGAATGGATAGGCATAGTGTATGACTTGAATGGAAACTAGTTCCATGCAGTTGTATGTTAACATGATCATGTTTAGTAATCTAGGTATGAAATGTTATATGTATCTAATTAAGGAACATTGAAATGAATTGAAAGCATGCTTGCTTGTCTTAGGTCATTCGAATGTATAAGATATCAAGGATTGAATATGTAAAGTGAATCATGAAAGTAGTAACCTATAATGTAAGCATGAAAGCAAAAATTTAAATGGTCTATTCGAATGCTTTAGGATGAAGACTTATCAAATGTGAGTTTGCTTCCATGTTAAGTAATGAATGCTTGGTTGCTTGTTAGTTAAGTAACTCATCTAATAAGGATGAGTTATCAATCCTTGCCTTGTCCTTGCTTGTATTGCTTGCTTGCCTTGTTTATTCTTGTATTGTTTGCTAGCCTTGCCTTGCCCTTGCTTGGTAACGCTCTCGAGCCGGATGCTACTAGCCTGGGTAGGGGTGTTACATTTATTCCTTAGCCCTGTTGGCCAACACATCAAAATCTGTATATTATGTGGCCCACAAGTATGTCTTGATATCCTTAACAAGCCCATAACGGAACCTATCACAGCTCTGTCTATCATTCGAAACTAGCTTAGGGGCATACTGGCTTAACTGTACAACATTCACTTCATACTCAGACACCGTCATGCTATCTTGCTCCAATGACAAAAACTTATGCTTCTTAGCATCCAAATTCTGCGGAACAAGATACTCCTCTTAAAGTTGTCTAAAGGAACTCCTAGTTCACATCCACCTTGGGAACTCCTACAATCATGGTTACCCACCAATAATACACGTCACCGTGCAGCAAGGGCAGGGTACAACCCAACTTACGCGCATCAATATAGTTGATCTGAACAAGAATACAGATAGTGCAATCAAGCCACTCTTTCGCTACCTCAAGACACAATCCTTTGAATTTCGTACGTCCCAAGCTACGAAGATGCTCTAGAGGCAATCCATGATTAACATCCACAGCAAGCACTAGTGCTTGCACATGTACCCTAGCTATCACAGCCAAGAAAGCTCCTGTCATCGCTTGAATCAACGACGTCATATCACTAAATATTGGCCCCTGCAAAACTTGTGGGCCACCACCAACCCCAACTTCAACACCAATAGGAGGAATAGGTGAAGGAGGAGGTAAACTGCTAGGAGGAATCGCACCATCCTTAGGATTCTAAACATTACTTGCGTTAGCACGCGTCTCACGTCGAGGATCCATACTTACAAAAGCCTAGTCACACAACATAACTCAATAGAGTCATGCTAGCATTCAACAAAGGATCCAAGACAACTTCACAAAACATTTTTAAAACCACGATAATAGGAAATGTGTTCCCAAAACATACCCCAACATAACAATTATCAACAACATCACTTACAAACATATATTCGAACAACATAACATTAGTCAAGCAACCAACAACAACACCCAACAATCGCAACCCATAAAGATTTAACTCAAATTATGACCATTTCTTTTCTTTTATCTTATCTAGATGCAACATTATAACCTATGGTCTGCAACTGGTAGCGGGTGAAAACTCAACTCAATCGGGCGTCGAATCGTTGCATGCAATTGGAATTTAGGGACCAAAATGGAATTTTAGAAAATTACAAGGACTTAATCCATTTTGAAGTTACCAATCCTTAATTAGTCAGGTTTCATGCTCACGTGTTAAATTTTAGCTTAAAACGACCATCTGAACTCCTTTAATTACATAACAATTAGGGACCAAAACGGAAGAATCTAAAATATTTAATATCAATAACAACTATCATAACTACTATGTGTACAAATACGGTCTCAAATTGTACAGATACGCAGGGGCATATCGATACAACCCCTATGCGTATCGATACGCGAGATACAAAACATTTTCCCATAATTCCAGTAGCTCAAAACTGTATCAATACACCTCTACCCGTACCGGTTGGCAAGACAAAAATACACTTACCCATATTGATACACATCTACCTGTATTGATATGCCTGGACCTAAAATGTCTAAAATTTGCTGGTTTTTCTCTCTAACTAGATGCTTTAACTCAACATAAACATACATACAACAAATCTAAAGGTCAAACCATGTTATAAACACAAAACAACATGATCAATACATGAAGAGGAACTTCAATCACATTTCTAGAGGCATGCTTCCTATATTTCGACCAACTCAACGTTCAAAAAGAGACTCAAGGCATATCTCATAATAGGCATGGCATCAACACTCTTCTATCATCATTTAGAATAAGATGGCATCGCAAAAACATGATCAAAAGCATAATAGGCAATTATGCAACTAAAGGAAAACACAAGGCATAAAAGCATGCTTGCAAGGCATCAACAAACCATGTCTCAAACCAAACTCAAAGATTAAAAAATTATAGCGAATAAACCATCGCAAACAACCCAAAAATATAGATTACAAAATCCCCAAAACAAGGTAAACATATTGCCTTATAACCAAATTTTAAATAGAGTTTCATACTTGAGCAAATGTGTAACCCCCTCGACCCGGCCTAGACGTCAGGCTGAACTGAGTGAGCTACATTGGGTTTGCTGAAACAAACCCATGAAGAGATAACTCGAATTACATCCATCTTTCCCTATTTATCTTGTCTAAATGCATAATATTAACCTAAGGTGAGCATGCTGGCAGCGGGTGAAAACTTAAAAGAACCGGGTGTCAAATCGACATCCAATTATGTGAATTTGCAATTTAAGGTCCAAATTGTAAATTTCTAGAATTACAGGTACTTTATTAGTTTTAAGATTACAATTTCTTAATTTGTCATATTACATGCTTGTGAGCTAAAATTCAACTTACAATGATCATCCAATCTCATACAATTGCATTCACAACAATTAGGGACTAAAATGAGTAAAAAAGAAACGTTTTAAGCATACTTTAACTGATTTAACGTTACACGTATTGGTATACAATCAAGTGTATCGGTACACTTATGAATTTTCAAAATCTCAGATTCCGGTAGCTCAAACCCATACCAATACACTTCTTCAAGTATCGAAATGCTTTGCCTAAGAACATTAACCAGTATCAATACGGTCTCATGCATATAGATACGCAATACCTGAAAACTAAGTTCATACTCAAGCTATGGTCTTGATCTTGGACATTCCTTGCCATTCCAATGCTACCCACAACTTTAATGCTCTGCATCAATGTGAAAAAGAATAAGACCCATAACTTTAGTGAGGATGCTCATACACAAAGAATTGATGCATTTAAAAACCATTTGAAAACCAAAAACCACTTTGTTCTCAAAACATTCATCACTACCCAAGCATTCTCATTTGTTTTCGAAACAAATAGTGCATAACAACCATATGCATCATCATTTATAAATCTTATGCTAAATTACCAAAGCATTTCTCATTTGTTTCTACAATAAATCATGCATAAATAACCATATGCATCAAAACATATATTGGCAATTAAAGTGACCCGGATGGCACTACCCCCATCCTTGGATAACAACCATATGCATCATCATTTATAAATCTTATGCTAAATTAACAAAGCATTTCTCATTTGATTCCACAATAAATCATGCATAAATAACCATATGCATCAAAACATATATTGGCAATTAAAGTGACCCGGATGGCACTACCCCCATCCTTGGATAGCACTACCCCTATCCATACATGTTCAAAAATACACGGATTCCTTTGATGGCACTACCCCCATCAAGTCTCATGGCGGTACTACCCCCACCATAACGCACTTCGGCCAGGAATAGAACTACCCCTATCTCGTTGTGATATCGCTACACCTATCACTTCACAATAGCACTACCCCTATTATTTAACCGAAGAATTTCACACGATCGAATTTGTATTTATAGTGCACTTTCATCCTATGGCTAGACAACTATATCTGAAACTTTCTCATTACGTCCCAAAGACAATATATCATTTCCAAACACATTTACATACTGTTTTCCAATGCATTTCATAAAAACCGTTTCATATGCAATACCATACTGCCAAAAGAAACATCACATTCCTCTTAGGAAAAATTCTCAATGCTCATATGCATTCAAATACTTTGATAACCATTGTATATTTATCCAAAACGATGCATTTACAGTAAGTAAATCAAACCATGTTTAAAACCAGAACATGTAAATCAACCATGTTTAAACCAACATGAAATGCGCAAGCTCATCTCAAAACCAATAATCAAGTGACGTATGAACGACTTACACTTGAGCATAGTTAAGCTTTGTAGGCTATAACTAAACCCCTATGATCCAACGATCAAACCTTTTAAAGAGCTTAAACTCGTTTCAGTCACTGATTCGCCTCGCTTGCCAACATGAAAAAATCCTCCGATAAGCAACGTAAACCACTAGGCAGCTCCGCCTCGATCATCCCCTAATTTAACCACATAAAAATAGAGAGAAAATGCATCATTATGCATTCAACTCGTTGCTAAACAAGGATCCCCTATAACCTCAACATTCACCTTCCAAAAACAAGTCAAAACTATCGAAAATAACACCAAACGCCTTCCAAACTTAACACAGCCAAAACCTACTAGTTTAATCGATCAATTAACATCCAAAAAGAATATAATACTATACTTATACCTCCAGCATCCATAAACAGCCCACAACTCTCTAAAAACACATAACTAACAACCTAGAAATTAAAGATTCACCTAACTTCGGGATTCAAACGTTAAAACTAACTTATTAATACTATCAAACATCAAAAACATGATTAAAACCAATCAAGAACTCAAAAAGTAGATCTAATACGAAAATCACATGATCTCAACAAATAAACCTTGATTCAACCAATTTCCATTACTAAATCATTAAAACTCATTAGAAAACATTAAATAAGGATCAAATACTTGGGAATTTTAGTAAAGAACCTTTCATTAGAGGAGAGGAATGAATTTTACCTCCAATGAGTGAATTTCCTCTCAATTAGATGTTTTACTCTTGAAAAACAAAGGAAAATAATGAGATTTTGGAAAACAAGATTGAAGAATCCATTGGAAAACAAAAGTTTAAGAAATCAAGATCATTACCTGAAATCTTTGATAAAAAAAATAGAGTGTTTGGCTGAAGATATTTTGAGAGAAAAGTTACGTCAAAAAGTAGTTTAATGAAACAGCCACCTTCTTTTATTGAATCCCCATATAATTCCTTAATTAAAACTCTTTAAAATTAATCCTAATTGAGAGAAAAATCTGATAAAAATTTGTTAATTTGGCTCCTTAAAGATTCTAAGATTTGACCTTTTTCAAAATAGTCACTAAACTATTTTTCATTCTTTACATTTTGGTCACTAACGCAAAATGTCAAATGTCTGAAACCCATTTTCCAAAATTGATTTCACCAAATAAATCCATATATTAAATAATGATTTTAGGATATTTTCCCATATTTTTATCTCACTTAAATATATTTATTCTAATTTTTAATCTGAATCCGATTCGAATCTCTAATCTCGGTCTACCAGACCATCTAATCAACTAGCAAACTCTTAGGCCCAAAACTGGGGTGTTACAAAATGTCATGATCTTGGACCTCCCTTGCCAAACCAATGCTACCCCTCGACACTATTGCTCTGCATCAATGGAAAGAAAAGAGAGCGTAAGCACAAATGCTTAGTGAGGATGCTCATAATCAACATTGATGCAATTTGAAACCACTTTAAACCATTAAGCCTTTTGTTACCAAATCATGCTTACTTCCCAACCATTTCATATGTAATTAAAACCATTTGAAAACTATAAACCATATTGTTTCCAAAACATGCTTTATCACCCAAGCATTGTCTCATTTTTGTAACACCCCTTTCCCGGTCTGGTAGAGAACCGAGTCAGAAAGCATTATCAGAAAACAGATTCAAAATCTGGAGACAAAATCAGAGTTCAAAACTTGTTTGGGATATTTTAATAGTCATTCTTAAGACTTATCAAACCTATTCGTTACTAGTCTTGTTAGAATCGGGGTCAATTTTAACCTTTTTCCAACTTAGGGACTAAATTGTAAAATTTACAAACTAGCGATCCTAATCCAAATTCTTTATCACCAATTTGTAATTAAACCTTCCAATTATTAACCTGTGAAGTTTTGTTACTATTGGATACCGTTAACCTAATCAATTAGTCCATATGGTTATTAGTGACCAATTTGAAACTACCTAAAACTTCTTTTTATTCTTTATAACAAATTTAACTAACACCATATCGATACCTTAAGGGAAGTATCAATACGCTAAGTCAAATTTCAGATTTCCAGATTTAAAGGATGTCAAACTCGTACCGATACAGTTAATCATGTATCGATACGCGTTGACCTTGTACTGATATGCTCTAACACCGTATCGATACTATTTTTCAACCCAAATTCTAGTGACCCATTTTTGTACTGATATGCCCTAGCCATATCGATATGCCTTGTTCCTTAAGTCAAATTTATGCCTAACCGTACCGATACGCCATCACCCGTATCGATACTCCCTGACCTATAATGACAGGTTTTTATTGGTTTTTATTCAAATTGGCCTACCAAACTTTATCCAAATGCAATGAAACTTTACCAGTAATTTTAAAAATTATAAGCTACCAGCAGGTCAAATTTCATGTTAATCTGAATCCATTTACTATATTTTTGCCTTTTAGGGCCAGATATGCAACATTAACCATTTTTAGTCACTTTTAAAAGGTCATTTAGGGCCACTTAGTTTTATACAAAACATAGGCAATGTTTATACAACAAAAGAGTCATACGTGACTAGTTTAACTACTTTGCCACCATTCTATGAGTTCATAAGGACAAAACACATTACTCTAAGCTTGAGGTGACTTGCTAATCTTCTAACTAATCCCGATCTCAAACAGATAACTTTCCTAACCTGAAATGTGGAAGATGAATGTATTAGACTTATATAGTCTAAGTGAGGTAGCCATAGACAATGGACAAGTATGATATACAATCCAACATATTTCCAATAGCAATTCTACTCATGCTAATATACGCATATGATTCAACATGGCATAAGTATCATCCTCAACATTCAATATGGCATCAATAATCATCAACTCAACATTAGTCAATAACATATCAATGAGTCTACATCAATAATCAATAGCAATAATCAATAGTTTTCCCTTGGATCGATTTCTCAGTATATGGATACACGAATTCCACCTCAACACCAACAATACAATAGTGGTCTAGTCATCATCTCTCCGCCGCACCAATTTGACCAATACACAACACATCCCTCCGTCGCACCACCATAAACCCATACCAATGAGCTCATGAATTCTATGGCATGCAAATTGTATTCAACACTTCGATCTCAAGGTACAATAATCAATAATTCGATAGCAATAGTTTCATAGCAATGATTCAATAACAATAGCTCAATAATCATATTGTCATAGCAATAGGCAATAGCAATAAACACATGTCAATGATTCAATGACAAAGAACATATCCCAATGATTTCATAACTATATGCAATGGTCAATACTCAATACCACACTTACTCATGCTTACCAACAAAGCTTCAAATAATGTTTATGTAAAATCCTTCAACACAATGGTTAGTCACACAATAAACAATAACCAGTGATTCGAGATGGCACCTAGGCAACTCTCGAGACTTTGACTACACTCACCTTGATTTCGAAGCTCCTAAGGCTCCCGAATGACGATTCCTTTATTCTTAGCCTTGGTTGGAGGTATCGGATCGTACTTTTCCACTTCTTGAACTAGGAATTCAAAAGAATGGTATTAGAATCGATATATTAACATCAAAAACTGATATTAGAATTCAATATAGCCTTTAGCCATAAAGCTTCCACGAATTGGTTATGAACCCTACATTTCAACATGAAGTTTGTCATAAATTATCCATGGATGTCTCAAATTGATAGAGGGTTCCTTCTTACACGGTCGATAGCTATGGATTGGGGCTTTGAACTCAAAGAAAGCTTGAGTATGAAGAGGTCAATAAGAGAGGTGCTTACTTAGGAGCTCAATGTTGAAGACAATGGAGGTGTGTGGTTGTTCTTTCAAAGTAATGATGTGGAATTGGTTTCAGTGAAGTAAAGCAAAGATGAGCATCCTTTCTTATTATTCATTTTAAGGTGATTAAAAGCTTTAATCATTTCACACCTCACTTATGGCCAATAGGAGGGTTTCCTACCACCAAGGGTTTACTTAACCCAATTAAGAAATACTTTTCTTTCAATTGACAATTGAATGGCAAATTGGTTATCTTTTCTGAGATGTTTCATGTGGTAGGGGCAAGCTAGGTGGTGATTCATCACCTATTCCCTTTTGTCTTTCAATTATAGCTTTCGAAACAAATTTGAACAGAGGACCATACCAATACCCTCTTAACCATATCGATACGGTTAACCCTAGACAGGTAAGTTAGTTGAAAACTACTATACTGTACCGATACGGTACCTACCGTATCGATACCCTTAACTCGGATTCAACATTTTTGGCATTTCTATCGGGTTCTTAATCAGAGGTTGGACTTAATCAATTTTTGATCCCCATAACCCAATTTCGACTAGACCAAGTTTTGGGATGTTACAAGTTTATTTCCACAACAAATCATGCATAACAATCATATGCATCAAATTATTTATAATCTCTTTCATCACATATATTCTCATATATTGGATTTAGAGTGACCTGGATAGACTCACCTCTATCCTTGGATAGTACTACCTCTATCCACACATGTTCGGATACACAAATTTCTCATGGTGGGCTCACCTCCACCAAATCTCATACATTTTTAGGTTAAACCGCAAAATACCATCACAATGGGTTGCCTAGTTAAATTGCATACCCAAGTGATAACCCAATAGTCCGAGTAGCCTAGTTAAACCACTTTTCCTCAAGGACTATGGCACAGTCGATTTTATATACTGCACTTTAATCTTATGGCTAGCCAACTATATCCGACACTTTCTCAACACGTCACATAGCCACTATATCATTTTCAAATACATTTACTTACTGTTTTCCAATGCATTTCATAAACCAAATAATATACAAAATCTCATTGCCCAAGGCAACGTCACATTCCTTTTAGGAACAAATCTCAATGCTCAAAAGCATTCAAATACTTAGATAATCATTGCATATTAATCCAAAACAATGCATTTATAGTAAGTAAATCAAACCATGTTCAAAACTAAAACATGTAAATCAAATAATGTTTAAACCAACATAAAATCCGCATGCTCATCTCAAAGCCAATATTCAAACAAGGTAAGAACAACTTACGCTTGAGCTTAGTTAAGTTTGTTAGGCACTGACTAAACCCCTGTGATCCATCGATCAAACCTTTAATAGAGTTTTATTGGGTTTAAACACTCATCGATACGCCTCACCTTGCTTGCCAACGTGAATCGGGCCACCAGTAAGCAACGTACTCAACTAGGCAACTTTGCCTTGACCATCCCCTATTTTAATTAGATAAAAACAAAGGGAAAATACATCATTATGCATTCAACTAGTTGCTAAACAAGGATCCCATGTATCCTTAAAATAAACCCTCCAAAAACTAGCCCAAACTACCGAAATCATCACCAAACTTTGCTCCACCAACTCCTAACCTTAAACCAACGATTCTAACATTCAAACCACATCAAGACATACCCACAAACACCTTCCAAACATCTTTATACCTCTAGAAACTCAAAAACAAATAGAACAGCCCCAAAAACCACTAAAAATACCTCTAACACTTAGCCAATCTAGTAGTTTCGGGATTCATTCTCAAATCTCATTTCACATTATGATTACCTCACTAAAACATGAATTTACCCAATTAAAATCTCCAGATTCCATCAAGTAAAACAAATCTTTAAGCAAATCATCAAAATTACCATTAATAGATCAAATCTTGAAATCCAAATGCAAAACCATGTTAATATCAATCCATAATCAGCCAAGTACAAGGGAATATCAATAAAGAACCTTAGTTGAAAGAGAGGAAAAGAAATTCACTTTTGAAGAAGCTTCCACCAAAATTGACGTAAGATTTTCTTGAAACTTAAATTGTGAAATAGATGAAATCCTTGAGAAAATCTTGTAAGGTTTTGTTAAGAAACAAGTGTAGAATCAAATGATAAATTCTTCATTGAAAATCTGCAAAGAATTTTAGGGAATCTTTTTTGGAAGTTGAAATGGGAAGTAAGGGAAAATAAGGACAGAAAATGAGGGATAAACAATTGTAAAATGATTTAGGAAAAATAATTAAACGTCAATTCCTACACAATTAAGGCAGATATTTTATGATTAAAACATTTGGAAAATATAGCTCTCTAAGGATTCTTAGTATTGGCCCATTTACAAAATAGTCACTAACATAGTTTTGCACATTTTACAATTTAGTCACTAAAATGCAATTCCACTTAATTCGACTTATTAAACCCTCAATTAAATTACCAAATTTCTTGATAACATTTATAACCTTTTTTAAAACCCACAACTCATTTTAATTTCCACTGTTCATATTTTTATAATATTAAATCCCCCAAAACTACTCAAATCAGCCAATCTGGTTCGAACTGAACCTGGTCAAAACCCTAACCGTCCAACCTTATTTTTGGGGTGTTACAAAATTTTTGATGGTCAAGAGTTAAGATGCTATAGTCTGAGAATCGTCCAATTGGAGGGTTCCAGTTGCTTTAGGTCTAGGCCTTGATCACCCCCAAGGGAACTATTAGCCGGCATTGGCTATTCTATCAAGTACTCTAAAAGCATCGTCGGGTTCTCTATCAAGAAAAGTACCATTGGTTGACGAGTTAATCATCATTCTTGTCGGTGCATTGACGCCATTGTAGAACATCGTGACTTGTAGCCAATCTGTAAATCCAAGAATCAAGCACTTTCTAAGCATACCTTTGAACCTATCCCATGCTTCATACATGGATTCATCATCGTACTATTGGAATGAGATGATATCACATTGTTGTTGACTGCGCACGTTCGGTGGATCATATCGGTCTAGACTTGCTGCAAGAGTCATCCAGGATGTAATAGATCATGCAGAACAAGTTTTCAACCATGCTCTAGCTCGATCATGCATCGAGAAAGGGAATAGCTTAAAGCGTAAAGCATCAGTAGGTATATCTAGTTTCCTGAAACAATAATAGATTTCCATGAAGGCTTGAATATTCTCACGAGCATCTTCTCTAACGGATCCTCCAAACTGTCCAATGTTATTGAGAATGTTGAGCATCACGAGCCTTAGCTCAAAATAGGTCGTCCCTAGATTAGGTACCACAAACGGTGGATTGAGATTGTTGATGACAGGCTCAATGGTATCTCTAATGAATATTCTGGGCCTAGCAGGTGGTGGATCCTCCTGTCAGATTTTTCCATTAATTTGAACTCCGCAGCAAACTCCCTAGTCATCGACTAGAAGTATGTCGTTTGGATTACACATGTTTGTAGGGTCGTTCCTTGGTGGAATCTCTTTGTTGTTCACCATTGTCTTGTGCTCCTGTCGTAGTTTCCTCAAAGTTTTATCGAGCTTTGAGTTGTACGGAGGAATAGGTTCTTTGGTGGACCTTCTGGTCATGCACTGGAACATACCTAAAAATAAAAACAAAAATTAAATACACTAAAAATAAAAGTCCTAAGCACAATTACAACTTAATTAACAATTTCCATTCCCCGATAACGGTGCCAAAAACTTGATGCTTCTCGAATAGTGATGCACTTTAGAGCACGTAAACTTGTCGTACAAGTAATAAAGTGAAAGTAGAGTGTCGAACCAATGAGGATTGGATTAATAAATACGAAGTTATCATATGTATGAATTTATTGGCAATTATAGGTGGATGTTGATGTAAGTAAACTAAAATTGATTAATCTATAGATAACTATGATAAAGACAAATAGTTGCAGTGACTTAACAATTAATTATGGAGGTTGGGATTATTGCTAATGATATATGCTTGATTATCTACCTCAAAGCTATAGCGATGCGGAAAGCATGTCTACTTAAACCCTTAAGTTCTTCATCTACTCAACATGATTTTCTAAAGAACTTCTGACTCTCTCGATGCTTAGAAGTTAATAACTTTGTAATTAAGGTGATACATGTCTGCGTTAACCTTAACTACTCTAATATTTGTTAAGAACTCTTTTTTAGTTGTTGAAACCCTAAATTTATGTCTAAGCCAAATTAAGACTAAGTTGACAGCTTAGCCCCACTGTTCAAGTTTGCACAACTTAACTCTCTTGAATATTAAGCCATTGATCAATAGTTAACCTGCATCTCTAGAATAGCTCTTACAATTAACTATGCATTAAGCACATGAATAGAATACATGAAGAAAAAAAACTAAAGAATTGAAATAAAATAATCAAAACATAAAAATCTTGGGACACAATAGTATCAACTAAAAGAGTTTAGCTCATGTTTGAGTCTAAAGCAACCATAACTAAAAGTATAAAGTACGAAAATTTATCAAACAAGACAAATAGAAGAGTCGAGCATCCTTGACAAAACTCCCTCCAAGCTATCTAACTATGCTGCAGGCGTCCTCTCCGTCAGCCTCTGAGGAGAATCTTCTAGCTTCACCCTGGCGGTTCTTCGTAAGCTCAGACTAGGATTGTCGTGTGAATTATGCTTCGCTATCGATCATCTCCCTTTGAGTAGTGTCCAAGTCTTCTTTATATCGGTATTGAAACTATGGCTTTAATTCCCTAAAGTTACATGCCTTCATTAAAGAAAGCCAATTGTTTCGCGCTTATTTAATGTTGCATATCTAGGAGAAAGTCCACATGGGCAAATGGTAGATTCATCTCCAACTTTTTATGCCTCGTCAGCTACAGTCATACGATCTATTCTTCTCCTACTCCAGCTTTCCTCGAGCATCTACTAGCATCTTGCAGTACACCACAAAGCACCACCTTCCCGTGAAAAGCACCAATATTTATGACAATTTAAGCACAGATGGTTTAACTCCCTATCTACATGCAAATATATACATCCTAACTTAAATGCAAGCGAAATAGGCTCAAAAATATGGAAAATACAAGGATTAATGGCATGTAAAATAGAACATTTACGCACTCATCAAATACCTTCAAACTTGAACTACTGTTTGTCCTCGAGAACATGGAAAAGACAAGCTAAATTGTCTACTCTGTATAAACGCCGGTCAAGTTTGTGGACCTCCTCATAAGCTATGTTTTCCAAGGGTTCTTGGCTTTCTTTCGAGGATGTAGGAGGGGATGGAGAGGATGGAGAGCTGTGGTTTTTGTTTAACTGCAATAGCTGATTATTCTAACGAGTGACGGTGAGTTGTCAGACCATGATTCAGGTAGAAAGAGAGATAAACTAGTTGTGAGTTCTATGGTTTTAGGATTCAGATAATTGGATACGAGAGGTCAAAGAGGGACTTAATTCTTTGTCTTGTATGGAGAAGAAGAAGGGTAAAAAGGGAAAGAGATATGGGTAATCATGAGGGGTCACACCAGTCATTAATTTTTTGTCTTGAATTTGTGTAGAAGTCGGGTCATGAATAGCACGATGAATGGATAGGTTACGTGTGGTAAATCATGAAAAGATAGGGAAATAGGGTTAAGTTGCTAGAATTTAGCTGTTAAAAAGGGTTGGTGTATCCTAAATCATGATATGCCAGGTTTATCACTTGTTAGAGAATTTACGAGTAACTTCGACCTTCTTGTTGTCTTTAACCTGATATCTGGCAAAAGAAAACAAAAGCATAAAATAGAAAACTCTAAATAAAAACTAAATGCTAAAAGTAAAAGGGTGTAAAATTTAAAATGCGCGGGGAATGAATAATTTATTTTTCGGATGCAAAGTTAGTTGGCTGGTCTAGAATGACCTATGCCCCATTATACATCCGTAGCCATTAGAGTGCCATTCCAGTGAAACTGATATGTAAGTCCTTGTTTGACCAAGTTGCTGAATTCATCAACAAATAGTACCTTGTATTTGCAGAATTTCACGTTTTAACTCTTGGATTTGGCAAAATGCTGATTTATGGAGTGTTCCTCCTTGTCGTTAGTTTTGTGCATAGTCTCATATGATAGGCTGTCATTGTTATCCACGAGTTAACAATTCTTATATTCCTTTTTGCACCTTGGCGTAGGAATTGCAGGGGTAGGATTTGCAGGGGTAGAAGGATCACTAGCCAAATCACCTATCGGGTCAGAAAATCTAGTGGCTCGACCTTGCCCGCGGGCAAGTTAGAATTGGCACTAGAGTACCCCACACAGTTAAAACATATAAAACTTGGTGGCATGGCCTTTTAAAAACATTTTCAAATCATTTTATAAAATATTTTATTTATGACCCAATTACAGTCCAAGGCTTAGAAAACCAAAAGCTTTGATACCAATTAAATGTAACCCCTTAAGACGGCCTATGCAATATATATAATTCTGGGAGGTTACATTATAACCCAAAGACCTTTCATAATATTAATTTAAATAATTCAAAACTAAAAGCATATTGTAGTCATAACCCATACATACGTAATTTAAAATAGTCGATACAATCCCTATTAGAATGTAGTTTCAAAATAATGCCACGTCGGGCAATCAAGTATGTAGTATCAAAATATAGGCTCGTGTCACCCAATAAAGACAATACGGAAGATAGAAACATTACAATAGAATAAATGTACTGAATGTATCGATCCTTCGAGTGCCAAGTCCAAGGGTGGCCTATCCAAAGATTTCTGAAAGGGAGAAGATTTGGGGCGTGAGCTAAGGAGCTCAATGTGTTCCAATAAGTTCATGAAAATAACATAAATAGTTCAGATGAGCAAAAACACTTAAGTAAAACATGTTCAAGAGCAACCAAGGTTTTATTTACTTAACTATCCTCCAACGTACACCGATATGCAATTAACCAAAACTATATCCATAACAACTTACCATAGGCCCAATGGGCGTAAGATCAAACCTAAAAGCTAACATGGTTCCATAAGGAATTACCCGAGCCGAAGCACCAGAACCTACCCAATGGGTGACATCGAGTCCATAAGGAATTACCAGCGCTGAACCTACAAAGACTTCATAATATATCCCAATAGTGTACCCTAGATATCAATCAGTGTTTGCATAACGGTCATCAATATCAGAAATCATGTGGTAGACATGTTTTATCTCAATGAAATAGAAATCAGATATCATGCTTCCAAAACCGACATATGGGCATACTATTAAGCAAATAAAGTAGTCATGTGTTTAATTCAAATAATAATATCATGTTTCCAAAACGGAGCCGTGTTCCCAAAATAGATATAGTATTCAAACCATATACATATAATTGTTCATAGTTCCAATGAGAGGTGAAATATTCACGAGCACATGATCATTCTAGAAAAAACATGTTTAAAACTGAAATTTTGCACTCAATGAACACACCTCAAAAGCTGGTTAGAAGGTACTATTGGGCATCTACCTCGCTACGCTCTGTAGAGGTGTTAGGTCCTATATTCAAATAATAGGGTTACTACGAGAGATATACTTTAACTAAATATTTTCACTAAGTTCTAAGATCATACGAGTAGCTACAGGTGCACGGGGATGAGCGAAATAGGAGGAGTTGGGCTGAGAAAACAAACGCTCAAGAGAAACTCGTATACCTTTAAACAGATAACAACTCACATCAGTTCAATATTCAACTTATAACTCTCTTAGAGAAATAACATAATACATAAGCATGATTGGGTTCAAGGTCAGATTCGGGGGCTTTCATATTGGAATTTCATGAAACGGACTTCAAAATCGGACCCAAGACGTCAAAAAACTTAAAATAAAGGCTTTTGAAAAAAGTTGACTTTTTGGTCAATGGTCAAAATCAACAGTTAGAGTCAATGGTCAAAGTCAACAGTCAGAGTCAATTGAGTTAACTTGGACTAAGTTGAATTAGATTGGGTTAACTCATATTGGTTTGACTCAAACTGAGTTCAAGTCAAACGATTCGGACGGTTTAGGCTCGGGTCGGACCGAGTCAGACTGGGTCAGGTTTTGGGCTTATACCAGAAGGGCGTGGGGCTTGGGCCTTAAGAAATATTGGGTTTGGATCAGTTTGGTCGGTTTAGGCCGGTTCAGGTCCTTGGGCCATGTCCTGAACCGATCCACTTACCCTTGGTCTTAGGTCGCCAGAAAAGGTCGTTAGAGGCATGAAATGTACCGTTTATGCCAGAAAATAGTAGCTGGTCATATAGGGAGTTATTTTAAACCCAAAACATCACCTAATATGATGGAATCTAATCAGAACTTACCTAAAATGAATCTAGGATAACCAGAAATGATGAAGCCCTTGCCAAAGTTGATTGGACGATTGGTCGATTGGGTTCTCCTTGCACCGATACGAGAAGCTCGGATCTGATGATCGTGCCTTGAATGGACATCGAGGGTGGTCGAAAAATGTATACAATAGAGAAGGTTTCTCGTTGAACCTTTGAATTGAGTTTCATGGAGAATGACGGTCGTTCACTATGAGTACCTTGTGGTAGGAGGTTCAGAGGACGACTAGGAACACACCTGTGTTGGCGGTGACAGCCATGCATTGACGGTTAAGGAGATCGGAGGCGGTGTCGGTGGAGGAAAGGTGAGAGGTTAAAAGAGACTTGGTTTCAAATAAACAATAAATGAGTTAGGTGGGGGGTTTACCAGGTTTTACATTAGTTCCTAAGCCCGAAGCATGTAAGAAATAAAATAAGATTAGGGGAGCCTAACACCAATATCTTCTATAGCTCATACGACTGGGTACACAGCTCAAGAGGCTTAGGCTTGCATTTCGAACCCCACAACCAACAATAAGCCATTTTCTTAACTAGGGTGTTACAGCTTATACCTCCAGCAACCTTCTAACACCATAAACACATCAAAATCTAACTATTCGCAACCTAGAAATTAGTTCGTCAACTATTTTCGGGATTCTTATTACATATCCATTCTATATCATTCAATAACATTCCTGATCATTTTGGAATAAGAAAAGTAGTTTGGCTAATGAGAAAATTTAGAGAAAAGTAGAGAGCCAAGTAGTTACATAAGAAAAGTGATTTTAGTTAATAAAACTAATTTAATTAAATCTATTTTATTTCCATTTAACAATCATTTAAAAAATTAAAAATAGCCTAAATTAAGGGAAAATTCTGATTAAAAATATTGGTAGATTAGCTCCTTAAAGATTCTAAGTTTTGGACCTTTTACGATTTAGTCACCAAAAATAGTTTTGAAGATTTTACATTTTATTCACCAACCCAAAATGTTATTAAGTCTGAATTTATTTTATCAAATTCATTTTACCAAAACCCTCAATATATTAATTAGACATTCTCCAACATTTTTCCATATTTTATTTCACATTAAAATATTTATTAAGAATTAATTCCCCAAACTAACTTGAACCGGCAAATTTGATTCACCCGAACCGTCTATTCTATCTAGCTAACTTCTAGGCCCAAAATCGGGGTGTTACATAGTTTTAGTGGCTCGTGTTTTGTATATTTCTGCCTATTTTTGCCTCGTTGTCTAGTTCGACACTACATCTGTCGGTTGTCCAGTCTACTAAAGGATAAGGACGACCTTGTTAAATGTCCTGTTTGTTATAACAAATTTTGTACAGCTCTAGCGCACGCAAATCACCTGTAGGACAGGTGTCCTTCTTTTGGTGGCCTATAAAAGGACTAATTTAGAGGAGATAGCGAGTCACGTTATTCCCATTTTTATATCATCTTTAACCTTCAAGCTTTCTACCTCATTCTATGGTGGCTTAAGCTTATTTCTAGAGATTCGAGGTGAAGTGAAGCAGATTTACCTGAGGAAAAGAGGAATCAAGTGCTGAATCTAGGAAAATATGTTGTTATCTTCTTAAACTCTTATTTATTTAGATGTTTGTGGAGATTACTTTTGTATTTCGTGCTAGATTGATGATGGTTTAATTTCTTGAACTTTATGAACTTGTGAAAACTCTTTCTTCAGTTTAATATATATTTGTTTTAGCTATTTCTTAAGCTTTAATGGTTGAATCTGATTCCCGTTTTGCATGAGAATGTTAAACTAGCCACTAACATTGATGGATGCAGTGACAAGTTAGATTAACGAGTTTTGCAATAAAAGTTGATTGGATGCAATGAAAGTTAATCCACTTGTTCAATTATAGTTCTGACTTACGACGAGAGTTGAAGCCGATCTACATCTCTAAGTCAACGATTGAAAATTAAATGGAAGCTAATACTCAAGCTGACCTTCCAATTGCTTATTGAACTATTATTTTCCCTCGAAATGTACTTGATCTTTCTACCAAGCTGAACCAAGGAGATTCATGCTTTATTCTTATATTTCTCTATCTTTTAATATACTCTATTATTGCTACCACAATTAGTCATTTATTCACCTCTTTATCCTTTTATTGCAACCACCATTGCACCCACAATTACCGTTTTTACAGTATTGTATTGTAGTTACATAAGTTTAAGCTGAATACACCATCCTCGTGGGATTGATATTCAAATAGGATTTCCTTATTTCTATTATTGCATCAGCAATGTAGCTTGAACTAATAGTGTGACGTTTTTACACCGATCATCAGTACTTAGAAAGACTTTCGTTAAACAGAGAAGCATGATTACAAGAAGTTGAAATATGAGTTACATATAACTTCTATTCTTGACATTTTGACTTTGTGGCGCAAGGCTTGCACTCCACGTCTTAACATTTCTTCCAGATTGAGGGGTGATCTTGTCGTTCTCTCCTTATGCTACTCAAAAGGTCTACGACAGTGTAATCTATGTACCTAGGGCTTTTAGAAAGATTGTTAGCATGTGCAAGAAGAATGTAGGCAAGGGTCACTTCTTTGGTAGATTTGGGTGCAAACAAGTCAAATCTCGAACAATGCGTCCAAGTTACGTCGTCTCTCTGCCTGATACGTATCTCACTATCGAACTACCTTCTTTCTTTGTTGGTCTTCGTTCGGCCCAACCCAATACTCTAGCATTGTCGCTCTTGGCATCATAGACTTTTCCCCCGTCTCGGATGCCCTCTAAATTGGATTGTTCTCGAATCAACATTTATGTTATGATATGGTATGCAACATAAATGCGGGAAAAGGGAAAGAAAACGAGAAAAAGCAAACACCAACAGAAACCAAATCAGTACAGTAAGATAATCAAATAAATTGAACAAATAAAATGCCAACTAATAAAAAATGTGATAAATTAAAGAAATTAAATCATGCGATTAAAACTCACATAAACAAAACAACACACAAAATACGGATAAACAACCAAGGCCTAAACAGGGTTACCGCTAAACGAAGAGAGTTTCAGCATGGCTCTAAAGGCTGGGCTCTTGCGGTCCACTATATGCGGTTTGGATCTAAAGTAAAAGGTACCCAAACTGTCGCTAGGACCTCGATTTGGGAGGGTAAGTTCCCTTTATACCATACAGAGGTGAGATCCCCACAAAATATAAGGTTGAAACCCTGAAAATGGATTACAATGCCATACGAAGGTGAAGACCCCACGTGACAAAGTAACAACTCCCACTTAATAAAGGACAAAGAGCTTGGAAAAAAGGCTCATGCATGAATGACAGTTATATCAAATACCGTGTGATAAAATGCAAACAATCAAACACGAAAGATGGGATCAAAAATTAAATTAGATCAATTTGTTTTAATTGCATTTACGATACGAATCTAACTAATGTTCAACTCTCGATTTTGGTTATCTGAAAACGAAACAAAGTTTTGTTTTCCAGTGGAATCGTCATGCTTTAGCGACTAAAAAAATTCGGGCATATTTGGAAAATCTGTTTTTAATTTTAAAAAATGGCATGAGGAGGAATTCTCGAAAAAGCTCGTGTTTTAAAAGAAAACTTGGGAGTCGCTACCGGCCATTTTAAAAAGCTAGACTAGACACTGGAAATATTAAACCATAGATTAAAAATGAGTTCGGGAGTCGGTTACTTGTGGGGAAGGGTTAGCACCCCTACAAGACCCAAAATTGGTACCTAACGACTCGTATCGTAAATGCAAGAAAAATTTAAAAGTCTAGTCTAAATTAAAAATTGATCCCTAAAAATGCGTGCATGCATGCATGATAACATAATAACACCTCGATGTTCATGGTACCTAAAGAGATGACACCCGGAGACCCGAGATGGCACTTCTATCTAGATACCGGAACAAAAAGGCCTAAACTATATGAAACGTAATACATGCATGGCAATAGATCGAATATAAAAATAAATAAATTATGTAGCCTATGGTACCACAAAGAGATGACACCCGAAAATTTGAGATGACACTTCTAACAGGATACCGAGACCGTAGAAGACTAAGCTAAGCAACAAATTAAGATGCTCTATCAAAATAATTATGCTAAAATATATGAAAGAATAATTAATGTGTACTAAAATAAAGCTCGAATAAATGGTCATGCACACAAAAAACTGAACAACTATCAACCTATGAAATACATAATACATAATATATATTCGAAGAAGACTATGATATTAAAACTATCTTATACAATATATGTAAAATGCATACATGAAATAAATATACCATAATATACATAAAAACATTGTATTATGCATTATATATTATAACATATGTATAATATACATGATGTATACATATATAAAAACATGTATCATACATATAATATATATAATAAAGAATCAAATAAATATAGACATGCTTGCTGTAAATAAATAAAAAAACAAGGATTAAAAAGATAGTCATGTTCAAAAACAATTTAAATCAAAGAAAAATGACATTAATAATATTTTCAAAATTTCAGGGACCAGAATGATCAATAAAACATTAAAAAAACTAATTTAAATCACACATAGGGACCAAATTGAATACGGTTTTAAAAAATGTTGGGACCAAGGACATAATTTCCAAAGGCGGAAGGTCACCAGAGCAATAAAATAATGCTGAGGTTTTTGCTATGCAATTACTTTAGGGCGGAGGGACCATTTGAGCTATTAGACCATTTTAAAAAATCTATATAATACCCTTCTCGTGCTAAAAATCGGCCCTTTGGCCATTTTAATAAAGCTTTTTAAGAAAACTCTCCGAGCTCTATGATTTTTCTCCAACTCGATCACAAAAAATCCATAAAGTTAGCTTTTTAGGATCAAATGCCCCTTTTTGTGAAGAGCAGTTTTAATGTACTTCATGAAAATGAACAACATTCGACCCAAAACTCAGAAAATAACCACCAACCACCACCGTACCTCTACCCGATAGTGGCTTAGCCCCCTCTAGCCACCGTGGTCTTCCTCCGACCGTCGCCTCTGGCGTCAGAAACCAAAAAATAATTTTTTGAAGCCCTCTTTCGTTTTAAAACCCAAGCCAAACCTTTTTTCGTAAAAACCAATTTAAAAAATTCTCTTTTTGTTCATATTTTGACTCGAACTAGAAAGGAAGCAAGAGAAAAGAAATCTTTTTTGATACCTCGAAGATCGTAGGTTTTTTCTTCTATGTTTTATTTCAGTTCATAATCTGAGTACATTTGATTGCTTACATTTGTTTTTATCTTTGATTCCTGATTACATTAGGTAGGGAAAACATTAAATGTGATGGATTTTAGTTCTGACATTCTTCATGCCTCTATTTTTTCAGGTAATGATGGCTGAAGGAGTAGGTGGCCGTGATCGCCAATGACGAGTTCACGTGGACGGAGGAGAAATGGTGACCAATTATGGGGACATGTGGCAGCAACGAGGAGAGTGTGTGGGCGCGTGGTGCGTGGGCGCGTGGCACGTGGGAGAGCTGAAGCGTAGGTGCACGCGTGCGTAGAGTAGCTGAGCGGTCTCTTATCCTTTCGATCTGGACCGTTGGATTAGATAGGATCCAACGACCAAAGATAGGCTGTGCAAAAAGGAGGGAGAGTTATCAGATTAAGCTTTAGAGTTTTCTTATAGGTTTTAGTTTTTCTATATTTGGGCCAAATGGGCTAGTTGTAATATTATTATTATTATGAGCTTGTTAAATGGACTGAACAATTAATTAAATGAACTTTTATTATCAAATCTCTTTTTATTTAAAGTTTAATAATAGCAATACTATTAAATAATAATAATAATAATAAATATGAAGACCGAGTGAAAATCAGTTATTACACATCCATCCATTTCACCTATCTAATGACCATGAACTACAAAACTAGTTAAGTTTTACATAATGTAAATGGATATATATATTAGAGAACTCATTTTGGGCCCTGTTTTTTTAGAGGCACTATAACCTATTGAACATGTCCAAAACCACCCATGTCATATGTGAATTTGAATTGAAATTTCTAAACCTCAAGAAAAATAATCATAATAATTCGATGAAGGGAAACTTTAGTCCAAATACAAGGGATGACTTCATTATTTGAAAAGAAAAAAAAAACAACGCATATTTCAGACTAACACTGCCATAGTATTAAATTGCGACCGCAATGCAGTGTAACAACTGTATCGTAGTAGTTTTAGAGGTCACACGACACCGTAAACCGCAACTGCATTAAAAATTATAATTATTTTTCATAAAAAAATCACGCTGCAACCACGACCGAAACCGCAATTTAATACTATATGCACTACTCGAATCAGTGGGCCTTGTTCCCCTTAGCCTTGTTCAGTTTGGCAACATACTCGAACAAACTCCCATCAAAGCATCCCCTTACTGCTTCTTTCGATAGATAACCGTTCTCATCCTTTGCAAGCCGATACAACAGTGTCCATTCCCCCTTCGATATTATCCTGAAAACAGTTGAAAACTCTTAGAAAAACAACTTCAGCCTTCATTGAATCCAATCAAAAACAAGGAATTCAAAGAAAGTACCAGCCGATGAAGTCGTATTGGTTGCGGTTAGCCTCAGTCATGTGCCACACTTCTTCAAATGTTAACTTGTCGGGCACGGTTCGAGCATACTTGCTGAAGATGTTCTCAAAATTCACCGGCATGAACCTGAGAATCCCATTTGTAACATAACAAGAGTCAAAATGTTTTTTTCTTTATGTTTTAATGATTCAAGTTGGATATGCTAATTACCTTCCTTCAGTGTCAAACGTTGCTGAGTCACTGCCATGCTTGCATTTGTGTATTCTGTCGATATATATGGGAAAATGTAGATCTGGTAGCCATCCCTATCAAATTTGTGAAATCAATTAACTTTGTGTCACATGTATGTATATATATATATATATATATAACACTGTTGCATTATTTCGATTCTTTGTTTTGCTGGAAACATCCGTATTTGAACCTTATGGGGCGGCACTAGCTAAGTGCATGTACTGGCCTTGTCTCAAAAAATTAGTGAAATTTCTATATAATCCATTTAAAATGGAAAAGCTTTTTCATCTTTAAAATGGAAAAGTTATAAATTAATATAATAATAGAGTTTCATTTTATCCTAAAATTAAAAAACTAAATTCTAAACTCAACAAATGACTTTGGCTTCGCCCTTGCATAGTCTATATGTAAGGGTAAGTAAAATTCAACTCGAAAAACTTAAATCTTCTACTCGACTCAACACGAAAAAATTGACTCGTATCGTAATTTTATAAACTCGACTCAAAATTTTCAAATAAAGTTTGAATTATAAATAGATAAAATAACTTGAAATTTCAAGAAATTAATAGATTAATTTTCAAATTCAATTCGAGTCTTATAACTTTGTCTGATATATGCGTATCAGATATGAAATATATATATCATATACGGTTATAAAAAAAGTTATTTAAATTGAAACCAATAATATCATAACATGATAAATGTTTACAATTAAATTTGAACAAAAACTCAAAAAACTTGAGTTGACTTGACTTGAATCGAATAAAAAAATTTAAATAAAGTTTAAATTATAAAATAATATTTATCAACTCAATTAAGTTTATTAGTTTTTACTGGATTCCACCCAATCAAATACTCATCCCTACCTATATGGATAAAGGTAACCAAATTAACCGAACTTGAAAATCAGCTTAAAATCTCCAAATCTAAACACGTTCAAACCTAGAACGATCAAAAAGTCAAAAACCTAATTTCGATTCTATTTGAATCAGTAGGGGCCGTTATATAGTGGCGCCGTTATATAGTGGTGGGGCACTATTCGAAACTATTATTACAAAAATAGGAGTCCGCAATGACCGCAATATATTTGTTAATATTCATAACCGCGATAAAATACGGCGACCGAAAATTTGACTGCAACCACAATTTAAATTCCTGATATAAACTTAGAAGATTTAAGAATAAAACAAATCAAACATGAAAAGTGAAGTTCAGAAAAACCAAGCTGACCTAAACAAATATTCAAACTTGAATCTGAAACGATCTAAATCCAAGAAGAATGAAATATGGAAAGTCAAACTTAGAAATATTCTAAAAGGTTAAAACTAAAAAAAAAAATCTAACCTAAAACAATACAAACACAAAATGACTTGACATGACTCAAACTTTCCAGATCTATCCGATCAACACTCAATGTGGTTATTAAATAAAAATATATATTTTATACTCTTATTACAAAAAAAAAAACAAGCACTTATTTTATAGTTAAGTCAAAAAAATAAAATATTTTCTTGTACTTCGCGGGAATTAGGATATTCAAACAGAGTTAACATAAATAGTATAGTATGTGTGTATATAAGGCAATACAAGTTAGCAGAATAACTTACAGTGAGAGTGGAATAACTCAACCCCATATTGATGAGGATTGCAGCAAAAAAGCTTTCAATTCGACCGAAGCCAAGATTTCTCATTCCTCTGTAAGTTTCCCGGGGATAGACAATTCCATCTTTGTTTTGATCAAAAAACGAAGCATGTTGCTGAAGAACACTCAGTCCTTTGTTCTCATGTCCGACAGTTCCATGTGGATGTTCCACGTCTGGAGCAACCAATGCCCTTCCCAAATCTGAGCCAAAGACTTAAAAACATCATATTGAATTTGAGCATTGAACTAAACCGGGTAATGGAAAAAAGGGAGTGAAGTGAAACTTTACAGGGGTTGGGTAATTTTTCCTGAAGGTCTGCTCGAATCTTTCTTTCACGAGTCACGGGAGCTCTGGGTGCCTCAGTTGCAGTATCCATAATCTTTCCTTTTCTATACTTTTGTTTGTGTGAGTAATCTGAATGAAGCTGTGCTTATATAGAAAATCTTGGCATCACACCCAATCCCTTTGATAAACATTAAACTAATATATAAATAGATGATTTGCACACCACTACTTATTTTAATACCTTTTAAAGGTTGCTTCCCTATTGCATTCAGCTGCCATGGTACCGTGTTTAATGGGTCAAGTAAACCAGAAATTTCCATTTCTTCATTATATTATATTATTATTTATTAAGGCGGCAATGCGCTTCCGTTCCACTTTAGATCTCCATTTCTTTATTGTATTATCATCACATCCATTTGGTATAAATTTAATATTTATTGGTGGACCACATGTAAGTTAGTTGCAGGCGATAAGGGATTTTAAAATTATGAATTTAAAACTAGTTGCGGGGAGATCCAGCCTACTTGATTTTCTAATTTAAGATCAAATTGTCAACAAAGTTATGGATGGGTCTTAATGTACATTGATCGGTGATGGTAAATAATAATAAAATAAACAATTACATATTCTGACGACGAGTCCACAAAAATCGCTGGTCCTCTTTGGTGTTTCCACCCTTCAACCAAATGCGACACTGATTTCAATGCTATATTTACAATGTTCATTTGAATGTGGACATTTTTTCATATTATACTTTAAATTAGGCTTAAACGTAAGAAAATTACACAAATTATACTATTTTTTAGTTTAGTGTCTAACGAGTTAATTTGGTGTCTAATATTTTATTTTGTAATAATAATTAAGTTTTTCCGTTAACAACCATTAAAAATTTTCTGTTATCTAATTAAAACACGACATGTGGCATATTTATAGTATTTTCTTTATTTTTTTAAAAAAAATAAAAAATATTTAACTTTATAAGAAAAACTCAAAATCTTTATTTTCTCAAAAAACCCAAACACTAAATTCCTAAATTCCTCCCCTCCCACCACTAATTCAACCAGCACCGACCACTATTGCCTTTGTCGAACCCCTACGACTGAAAACCCCATAATCTATCGCCAAACACTAATGAATGGGCTGCCCAATTGCTCCATCGACGAACATCCAACAATGAAGAAAAAAATAGACCAATAGGGCTTTTTGATCGATGACTAGAGGGTGGGGGATGTCGAACGGTGAGGTACGCGACGCTTGGCTGGTGAATGGTAAACTACCGACGTGCGGGGGATGTCGGACTGTGCGAGAGTTGTGATTGAAATGAATTAAAACTTTGGGGTTTTTTTAAAAAAATCAAATTTTTAAATAAATTTAGAAATTAAATAAATAAAAAATCAGGCCATGTGTCATGTTATAATTCGATGACGGTATTTTTTTAACATCCATTAACGAAAAAAAACTTATTTGAGTTACAGAATGAAACGTTAAGCACCAATTTGACCCAGAATAAACGAATAAACGTTAAGCACCAAACTAGAAAAATTGTATAGTTTGGGCACATTTATGAGAATTAAGCCTTTAAACTATTTGCTTTATCACATGGTCTCCGAAAACATGACTTTTATTTCAATTTACTCTTTGAATTATCATTTTCATCTTGTTGATGGTGAGAATTAGATTATGGTGATTTTCGACGGTTAATCCATGTTGATTTGGGCGAAGAGTTGTATCCGATGAAAATATCAACAATATGAGAGAGAAAAAAGTGGTGGAGAAGAAGGTGAACAGTGGAATGAGAGTTCAAACCTCTCCATTTAGTCTATCCTCTATGGGTAATTCCTTGGTTGGTGGGTGGTGTCAAATCTAGGCTTGATAAGAAATAATGAGTTGTCATGATTGGGGATAAATTGACAATGGAGGTACAATAAATGTCCTGTAATGACCCGAATTTTGAGTTAGCGAATCGGGTCTCGGACTCAAGTATTGGGTTTTTATGTTGGGAGCTCAATTAAGAAAATCAGATATGGGCTTTGTGGCAAAGAAAAAGAAAAGGATGATGGGATTTGTTAAATTATTTTATCCAAGTGGGGATAAAGGTTTTGCAAATTTAAAGTGGTGGGTGGTGAAAAAGAGGGGGAGAAGGAGGATAAGATATTTTTGTAAGAGAGAGAAAAATAGGAGAAAAGTCAGGGTGAGGGAGTTGGATCCCGATCTACCACCGCTCGGGCTGCCATGTAAGATACCGTCGGTACTGTTGGAAAGGTCTCGTCGAGATGCAACCACCGATGGTAGCCACATCGTTGTCGTTGCTGCCACTTGCCAGTGAGGAGCTCGAGATGTTTCAAAATGGTTAAGAGACGACATTCTAGAGCTCATCGCTGTAAGTCGTTGCCACCACTGTGACCGTCGTTGCTTGGAGTGTGGATCTAGAGCTCACCGTATACGTTTGGCCACCGCACGCGCCACACATGCCATCACCTGCGCATGGGCATACGACACAGGCTCTAACGGCTTGGTCCAAGACGAGCTAAGCCGGTTTGCTGAGCCGACCCAAGCTGAGGACCGAGCCAGACTAACAAGCCAGCTTTTCCACCGTTGACCGTTAACTGGCGTTGATTTTTTATGGGGACCCTACCCAGGGGTTTATTGTTGTTTTGAGTCTGTTGGCGCAGTTCGTTTCTCCAAATTTGAACCGAGAAAGCTATTTTTTAAGCATTTTACCTTGTAGATTAGTTAGTGAATACGGTTAATTAATAATTATGGTATTCGTATAATTATGAGGGTTGTTCGGGCTTAGATACCAGATTAATATGAACATTTAAGGAACTCGAGTAAAGATCTATCGATAATCACTTAAGGTTAGTACACCTCAAACTTTGAAATGCTTCATGAGAATCATAAGTGTAATTGCTTTGTGTGTTAGTATCTACAAAATAGGTAGACGGTGGATAAGCATGAGTAGAGACTGATATTATGAGACTCGACATATATGAGATGTATGATGATTCAGTGAATATATTGAGACTTGTGGAGGCTTTAGAGACTGTGTAAGGTCATTTGGGATGCTCGTATAATTACTCGATGATTGTTTGATTGATTGGTAATTGTGATGCCTTGTATATTTGTTCGAATAGATTAATGCATTTGATGGAATTTGGGTAAGAGATGAATAATGACAATATTTGAATAAATGATTATGAAACCGATAATTAATATTAATTGAACGAATGCGTTAGTAAACAAACCCTAATGACTTTCATAAGCTTTAAGGATCGAATAAGCATTGTAATATCGTAATTTGAGGAAATTATATGAACCCATGAATAGGGTATCGGTACGAGCTTTAGCCGTACCAATATGTGATTGGGGGTCGTACCGGTATGGGTTACCGATACTTGTGGGAATTAAAGATTTCCAGTAAGTAGTTTCAGTATCGATACGCGTGTGAGTACCAATTCCTAAGGGCACCATATCAATAGTCGTGTACGAGTACCAATACTCGATACGATAAATAATCTATAAATGCAATTTAAGGATGAAAGTTGATGTGAATATTAATAACTGGATTATGCCTTGAATAAATGTGATAACATGGATTAATGGAGACAATAAGTGAGATTAATTATATACTTCTCTATAATGTAATAACAACTTGGTAATGTAAAATAAATGAAGTGATGATGATTAGCAACAATAGGGGTATCCTTGGGATCATGTTCCTTGCATGCCATGTAGGCATTTAATTGGTTGACTCTTCTTGATTGGTGGGATTTGGATAACTAGAAAAGAGTGTTGCACCACCATGGTTAGAGATGCCGAATAGAGGTTACCGATGATGTATGACCCGAGCCTTATTCAAAGATACTCAATGAGGGATTCCGGGTATGGGTGTATGCTCCGATGCTAGGTGACTCAACCTCACCCAGAGTGTTGATGCTCGAGGGGGGATTTCGAGCAAGGGTGTATGTTATGATGCTATGTGACTCGACCTCACCCAGGGTGTATGTTCCGATGCTTTATGGCCCAGTCTCACTCGAAGTGTATGTTCTGATGTTACATGACTCAGTCTCACTCCAGAGTTGTTGTTGTTGTTGATATGTGCTTTTGCTAGATGATCCGTTGAGATCTCAGGCTTGGTTGGGCCATGTGTGACATGTATGATGTTTTGCTATGTTGAGAGCATGTGTTTAGGTGATTAGTGGTAGCGCCACATGTTTATTTATTTCTCCTTATTGCTTTTACTAGCTTTCATGTTTATGTTTATGATTAACATGAAGTATAGTAGAGTAGATATGTACCAATCATGAGATGATTGTAAAAGACATACTTTTTTTATCTTGTTTATTAATATAAAGCCATTATTATTATTTCAGGCTTATTCTGTGCATCTATAAATAAACTGAATTATAATAAATTCCTTAGAATAATATAGTTATTATTGAATGTCCTTAGTTGAGTATTATTGTGGGCATGGACAACAATAATATATTAAGACTAATATGTAATTGATTGATGACAAAGTGTTTTCATTGACATAGAGATGTCAAAATCAATACATAAGTATGTGTTAGAGAACGACATACTGGACTGACCCACTATGAGCATGTTTCTTGGATTATTATGTGACAGTCACAATATTGCTCATGGTGATAACTACATGTATGATCCACAGACTTGAGATAAGGATAATTCTCGGTCGCAATCGGGTTTTGTGTTTTGCCTTAATGGAGGTGTTGTAAGCTGGAAAAGTTCAAAGCAAGATACAGTAGCAGATTCTACAATAGAAGTCGACTATATTGTAGCAAGCGATGCTGCAAAAGAGGCTGTTTAGATCAAAAAGTTCATATATGAACTAGGGGTCATGCCTAGCATATCAAATTCTATAGATCTACGTTGTGACAACAACGGAGCCATCGCACAAGTAAAAGAACCCAAATCTCACCAGCAATCCAAACACATACTTAGGTGTTACCATCTCATTCGTGAAATCATTGACCGAGGAGATGTAGAAATATGCAGAGTACCAATAGATGACAATATCGCCGATCCACTAACAAAGCCTCTAACACAGCAGAAGCATGAACGTCACACAAAGTCTCTTGGTATTAGATACATGAGTGATTGGTCTTAGTGCTAGTGGGAGATTGTTGGAGTATGCCCAAAGACCAATCATGAGATAGTTGTAAAATACATACTTATTTTATCTTGTTTATTAATATAAAGCCATTATTATTATTTCAGTCTTATTTAGTGTATCTATAAATAAACTGAATTATAATAAACTCCTTAGAATAATATAGTTATTCTTGAATGTCCTTAGTCAAGAATTATTGTGGGCTTAGACAACAATAATGTATTAAGACTAATATGTAGTTGATTGATGACAAAGTGTTGTCATTGACATGGAGATGTAAAAATCAATACATAAATATGTGTTAGGGGACAACATACCCGCTATGAGCATGTTTCTTGGAATATTATGTGACAGTCACAACATTGCTTATGGTGATAACTACATGTATGATCCTCAAACTTGAGATCATCATTATTCCAACATCGTGAGTGACATATTTTGATACAGTCAAACGTGTGTCGTAACTGACTACACTATAAAGACTGATATTGGATATGTCATAATCCATGTAGCGAAATATGGTTGATCAAGATAGGATTTGTCCCTCCAACGTAATAGGAGTAATATCATAGGCTACTTGATTGAGTGAGACTAGAAAATGCATGGCCATGCTCGAATAAATTGAAATGGGATATCATAATTATTTGTTTATAATAGCCTACTCAAGATATCAAGAAACATTAGATGGACTATACAAGTGTGACTAATCCATGACTTGTGTCCGATCTAGATATGAGGACAAAAGGATGAATAACATAAAAGAAGTTAATCACAAAAAGAAGGTTAAATCGAACCACGATTTCATGTAACTTAGGTAGCAACGATGTATTGCTAGATACCACTCATTGCTTGTAATATTAGAATTGTTCTGGATATTACTGCTAACGTTACATAAACCTACAAGGGTCACACCCTATGATTGAAACGAACAAATATCGATTAGACATGTGTACAAACTTGTTGTACATGCAATTAGTGAGAAACCGAAATTGTTATAATTATTGTAATTATGGATAACTTCGTTTATATATATATATTAATATTTGATAAGTTATTGCAATTATCAAATATTATTAAAGTATATATATATATCACCAAAAAAACCTAATTAAAGTAGAATCCGATTCTACATTTTTAATTATATTCGGTTAAATATATTGTATATTTAAGAATCTGAATTTAATTAGAATTAGGTTTTTAAATGCTATATAAAGGCATAAGGTCTAGCAGTCATTTATCCCTCATTTTTTGAAAAACCTCTCTAATAGTTGGAGAGGAAAAAAATTGTTCGTTTCAATCGGGTGGACTGCGTAGAGGTCGAAACGCTATTGTGACGACTCGGATTCGATTTGGTTATTCCGAATTTCCTACGAATTTCTAGATTCCAGATTCTAGATTTATTAAGGTAACGTTTCATCTTTTATCACCATGAATTCGTCCCTTGTACATGGATCACAGGTGGATTCCGCCGGATAATTTTTCCGCTGAGCCATGGGGGTGTACCAGCGTTTTCCAACAGATTTACTGCCGCTTGAGCCGCCGTGTAAGACATCGCCGGTACCATTGGAAAGGTCTCGCCAAGATACATCTGCTGGTGGTCACCACGTTACCGCTGCCATTCACCGAGGAGAAGCACGGAAAATTTCGAAATGGTTAGAAGGTGGTCTTCCATTGCTAACCGCCACAATTCGTTGCCACCGCTGTGACCATTATTGCCTAGAGCTCGATGTGCATGTCCATCCACCGGAGGCCACTGTACGTGCCACACGCGTCGTCACCTGTGCGTGGGTGTGTGACGTAGACTTCAGCAGGCCGTTAGTCGAGCAACCGAGCCGGTCCATCAAGCCGACCCAAGCCGAGCAACCGAGTCGGTCCATCAAGCCGACCCTTCGAGTTGAGCAGAGCTAGCCATACCGCTGTTGACCGCCTTCACCGTTGACCGAAATTGACTTTTTTCGGGAGACTCAACTTGAGTGGTTTTCGACGTTCTGAGTCCGTTTCACCAAATTCGAAGCTAGTAAGCTATTTTTACGTGTTTGACCTTGTGGATTAGTTAGTGAATACGGTTAATTATTAATTTTGGTATCTGTATAATCATGAGAATTAGGCCTTGTTATTTAATGCTTTTGAAAAATATTTTTGGGTTTAAATTGTTTTGAGATCAAAAGTAATATAGAATAGATAGCTTTTCAACTTAGTTTGAAAAATAGTTTTCAAAAGCTGAAATTCTTAACTTTTAGCTTTTTCAATAGTACTTTTAAGTAAAACTACTCATCCATTATTGTTTATATCAACAATTCTTTTTATATTCAAAAAACATCTAAAATAGTCATTTTATTTGGGGATGACCTTTGACCTAAACCCGACGAATTCTGGCTCGACCCAACCTGACCTTATAATGTTAGATTTTTTAAAGAAATTTTTATGTTCGGGTTGAATTCTATTCTAAATATTTATGTATAGTTGATATAATATATAATAAAAATGAATTAATTATTATAATGCTCTCTCTATTTGTATTTTTTCAATTAACTCCCTATTTATCGAATAAAAATGAAAAACAATGATTTTTTATTTATTTTTGGCCGGGTCGGGTCCGAGCTTTTACTTTAAAATTCGGGTCAACTCCAGATTGGATGGAACATTATAAAATATTGGGTCAGATTCGAGAGGATATGCTATATTTGCGGGTCAAGTACAAATCGAACAAAAACCTAACGCATGGTCATCCCTAATTTTATTTATTAAAAAACACTTTTTAATAACAATACCTAACATTCCTATTTTAAACCTAATAATCTAAGATAACTTTTCCTCGATACTTTCCAATAACAATGCCATACTCGACCCTTAAACTAGAAAACAATATAGAAATTTAAACTTAACTAATTATCAAATTCATTGTATCAAACAAGTTCTACATATAAAAATAAAATAGAAAAAATCAAATATAAGTTTACCTGTGTTGAAAAGACAAAAAGAAAAAGTAAAGCGACGTGTCTGCCCTCTTCCGTGGGCTATTAAAAGTTCAACAAACTCTCACCAGTTCTGTCCAAAAAGACGAAGGCGTCCTTTTCATGAAAATAAAATTACTTTATTATTACAAGTTGAAATTAGACACGTAGACTTCTTCAAAGTCGGTAGATTTGATCATTTATATACTTCCTCCTTAATTTTTTTTTTGGGCTTAACAGTGATAAAGGTATACGAGTGATCTTTTTCAGTTTGATTCTTAACGTTTTTTTGGGTTATTTTAATGTAATGTTTCATTCTATAATTTAAATTAAATTTTTTATATTGTTAAAATTTTTTTATCATCTAATTATAGCATGCCACGTGGCATGTTTTATTTATTTATTTAATTTTTGAATTTCTTTAAAAATATGAACTTCTTAAAAAATCTCAAAGTTTTAATTTCTTTCAATCAAACCCTTAAATCACATCTCCCACGTCAGCGGTCCACCGTTCACCACCCAAGCCTCGGGTACCTCACCGTTCGGCATCTTCCACTCTCTAGTTGTCGGTTAGAAGCCCAATCAGTCTCTTTTTTCTTCATTTTTAGATATTTGTCGATCTAGCAATCGACAGTTCATTCATATGTTTTCCACGACAGGATGATGAGCTTTCAATCGTGGGGGCAATGAAGGCAATGGTGGTCGGTGGTGGGAGGGGAGGAATTTAAGGTTTGGGTTTGGAGTTTTAGAGAAATTAAAGATTTTTGGTTTTTATAAAATTAAAGATTTTTTAATTTTAAAAAATAAAAATTAAAGAAAATACCATAAATATGCCACGTGTCTTGTTTTTATTGGATAACATAAAATTATTAACGTCCGTCACGTAAAAACTTGATTTGAGTTACAAAAAAAAACATTAGGCACCAAAGTGACCCAAAAAAACGTTAGACACTAAACTAAAAAAAAAGTATGGGTTATATACTTTTTTTATTATTGAGCCAATTTTTTTTCTCATATTTTGATTTTTTAAAATTTTCAGCAAAAAAAAGTGTATAAATTATGTGATAGTAAAATAATTTAAATAATAAATTTGTTCTTAAAATAATATTTTATTTTTTGAGAAACTAAAAGGATAAAAAGTAATATCTCAAAAAAATTGCGCAATTTTTTGTAAAAAATATTTTTATATTTAAATTTATGTAAGCCCGGCCGAAACCAGGAGCACACTGAGCGCCTGCTCAGGGCCCCACACTCTTGGGTCCTCAAAAGATGATGCAGTTAATTAATGCTTTCAAAAATCAGTTATGAGCTTTACAGATCCAAAGCACCATAGACGGTAATTTGTAAAGAAATTTTATTATAATATGGGTCCCACAAAGTTTATTAACCAATGCAACAGTTAATGCTCTCATTATTTCTGAATTTTTTTAAACGTTATTAAATTAAAAAAAAAACTAAACGGGTTGCCTAATTTTTAGCTTTTAATTTTTAAAATTTATAACGGTAACTAGTAAATAATGTTATATCGGAAATAGAAAAGAATCAATTCAAATTGCATTAAAATAAATAAATAAATAAACGGTAACTTTGTTTAAGATGGGCCTTTAATAAAGATAAATTCCAAGACACTCAATTTCTATTTAATCTCTATTAATTGAATATCAAAAAATATATATTTTAATTTCATAGGGGTCTATTTTAGGATTTCGCTATGGCTTCAGAAATATTCGAGGCCTTGACTGCAAGTCAAATCGAACCAAACTGATATAATCAGTGTTAACGATCAGGATATCCCTATTTTATTTAGTGATATGGGTGTGAACTTTTCCCATCTCCATTATTATTCTCATTTTTTTGCCAACACCGTAATTATTCTTATACATATAGAATTTTTAGGTTTTTACATAAATGATCCACGACAAAATGTATAAAAAAGTAATTACAAAAATTATAAAATAGTCCATTCATTATTATAAAATATTTTTTCAAAAAATAAGTTAAAAGTTTTGAACATAATATCTATATATTAGTATAATAGGCGAGCCACTCATTAATTTAAGAAGTTACGTGTAATATATTAAAATAGAGTTTTAAATTTTAAAAAATTAATAAATATTTTTTTTGAATAGTCTAAAGGTAATTATAAGGTAGTATTTGTTTATACAAATTCTTAACCTTTGATAATATGCATACACCTTGTAGACATGGCGATTTGAACTCGTATCTCTTAGGATGAACATCATCCGCTGAGACACTTGTTGGGTTCAATTAATAAATGTTTATTGAGTTATTGTTTATGTGATAGATCAATTTTGAAATAAAAATAAGTCTAATGAGAACTCAAAATTCACAAAGTACAATATTATTTTATTTATCTTATGTGATTTATCACTAGTCTAGAATTAAATTTTTTCTAGCAAGTGTTTTTTTCTTTAAATTCTTGCAAATAATTAACTTAACTCATTTTGAGAGATCTTTTTATTAGAATATGTGTGGATGTTCCTATTACACATGTCTAAAACTACCTGTGATATGATAATCTTGATGAAAATTTTAAGTTAATATAACCAACGTTTAGTAGTCTAATGAGATGAGTTACAAGTTCCTTTAAGTAATGTCAACGGTTTAAATTTTGACGTTGTGAATAGAGTCAATTGAGTTGTAAGATCACCCCATAACAAATCTTTATAATATTTGATTTGAATTAATTAGTCAATAGGGGAATACATGTGGTTAAAAAATTGAAGTTAATAAATTTAAAATCGAAATGGATTTTTTTTACTCATTAAATAGCCATCTTATCATAAAAACTAGTGGCTGCATAAAGTAGAGATTATACCGCAGGAGGAAGAGAAATCGGCCCACAGAAACGGCAGCTTAGTAGTAGTAGCCAAAAGAAAAACACAGCAAAGATTAAGACATGAATCCTGCATCTTCCAACCAAAGAGGAGACAATGCATGTGCAAAGTAAGCATTCCATTGGTTTTTTGAAAAATTAATAAGATAGATAAGATGTGTGTTGGTATATATAATGATAAATGAAATTTTAATGAGAGTTCTTTTTTTTCATTTCCTAAAAGTTTTTGTGTGTGAGTGTACCAGCGTGCAATTTTACTTAAAATTATAGTTTTGATTTTCGGTTTATAATTTCATATTTTTCGATTGGCATTGAAATTTTTTTAAATAGGATGACATTATTTGATGGCTTCTTGTTTTATTATGATAAATTATATTTATTGAATGACGATAATCTCAAATCTTATTGCAATAATTTTAAAAATGCTTTTTAGGAATGATGTGTTATCTAATGTTGATGGAACTGAGTTATTTTTTAAGCTGAAATTACTTAAAGAGCTTTTACCCAAGGAAAAAATAGGAACAATAGATTTATTAAAGTTTTAAACGTTTTAATTGATTTCCAAATGCGACAATTGTATATAGAGTTTTATTGCCTAACACTATTATTGTTGCTTCTGCAGAACGAAACTTTTTAAAATTGAAGTTTGTGAACTCATACTTACAAACAACTATGTCACAAAAAGATTAAATAGACTTGTTTTGATGACAACCGAGATTAATCTTTTGGAAGAAGCTAATATCGAAAGCATTGTAGATGATTTTGCTTCAAAATATGCAAGAATAACATCATTTTTTAAGAGAAAATGTTAGTTTTAGATGTTTGTAAGTCATTTTTATGTTGCTTAAGAGAGTAATTTAACATTTTTTATTAAAAAATTTTATTTGAAAAAAATATTTTAAATTAAGAACCTCATATTATTAAATTACACATAACCCCTTAAATCATTGAACCGCCGATCAAATCTTCTTTACTCCGTTCTTAAGAAAATACTTGAGCGTGGGACCTGGGTAATGGTTCGATTAGGTTTCCTAAGGATATTGCAATCTGAAATTAAGCAGGTACATGGTCAACAAAATTCAAGTTGAGATCCAACATGTTTGGTCCGATAATGCAATGCCGAATTAGATGTCAATGTCAACCACACCACACTACTCATTTCTCAAAAAAGAAAAAAAGTACGTACCCACAATTGTAGGCTAAATCATTTAAATATACCCCTAAAATTATTATTTAGATAAATAATTTCATCCAAGAATATTTATGCAGATCTCTCGTTTGGCACGTAGGATAAGCTCATATCTAGTCTAATGCGAGTTCAAGGATTGCGTGTATTCCAGCTTGAGTTATGCGTAAAAAATCGCTAAATTAATTTTTTTATCTTCTTACATACTCGCTCAACATAGAACTCGCTTTTAGTGAAGTGCAAGTTTGTCCTACGTAGGCTAAAATGAGTATTTATCTAAATAATTTTGGATGAGGGTTAATTATTTAAATAATAATTTTAAGGGGTATATTCACTTGATTTTACCTTTTGCATGCCACATCAAGAAGGCTCTAATTATAACCCCTCGACCCGGCCTAGACGCCAGACCAAACCAAGTAAGCTACATTGGGTGGTGCGAAACAAACCCGAAATGATTAACTAAGATTAGGTCCATTTTTTCTTCTTTTTATCTTGTCTAGATGCATTATTATGACCTAAGGTGTCCATTTTGGGATCAAATTACAAATATGGAAAATTACGAGGACTTAATTAAATTCAAAGTTACCAATCCTCAATTAGGCAGGTTACATGCTTACTTGTCAAATTTTGGCTCTAAACGATCAACCCAAACTCATACAATTGCATACATAACAATTAAGGACCAAAATGAAAGAATTCAAATCCTTAACAACACTTTAACTGAAATAACACCTAGGCATATCGATACGCGAGACACCATACTGGTACCCCGTATCGATATGGTCCCCATGCGAATTGGTACGCATGCTACATGGCTGAAATCCTAAATTTTAGTAGCTAAAATCCGTACCGATACACCTCATTGAGTACCAACACCTAGGCTAATTTTACACATACCAGTATCGATACACTTCCCCGTGTACTGATACCCTGGCCAAATTTACGCTTATCCATATCGATACCAGGCCACACGTATTGATACCTCTAGACTTGTAATTGCCAAATTTACTGGTTTTTCACCCAATTGGTACCTCAAACATACCTTAATCAATCTTACACTTATATTCCACTAATCCAAGGATTAAGACAAGCCTTAAGCTCATGAAAACATGAACATTAAACGGAGAATTGCATCGAATCACAATAATAAAGGCATGCTTCCTAAAACTGTTCAACTCAACATCCAAAAAGGGATTCGAGGTACATTTCATCATAGACATCACATCAATAGACTTAAACCAACAATTAAAATATGCTTGAACACAAAAGCATACGCATAGGCATATCCACCCTACATGCATACTATGAAATCCATCAAGCACCAAACATGCAAGTCATCAACAATCAAGCCTCAAGACATCAACATATTAATCCATCAAGCCACAACAAATAAACCTCCACAACACCGTTAAAATCCAGACTACAAATCCCCCAAAAACATGGTAACACATTGCCTTATTAACCAGATTAAAACTAGGTTTTTCATGCTCAATCAAATGTCTTGCTCTTAGACCTTCCATGAAAGATAACGCTGCCCCACAACTCTATTGCTCTACATCAATGGAAAAGGAGAGCGTAAGCACACATGCTTGTGAGGTTGCTCTTACGTAAAACATTGATGTATTATAAAACAAGCTTTACTCATATGTCTCAAAACTCATTTCATAAGTTTCTTCAAAACATATCATGCATAACAACCGTATAGATCAAAAACCATTTCATGTGTTTCATATGTTCATATATCACATAAATCTCATATATTGGCATTTATAGTGACCCGAATAGTCTCACCTCTATCCACACATTCAAGAGAATATAATGTTATACTTACACATCGGATACACGAATTTTTCGGTGGTCTCATCTCCACCTAATCTCAACTTGGGTTGCCTAGTTAAACAACATACCCCAAGTGATAAACCAACAGTCTGAGTAGCTTAGTTAATTGCTTTTACTCAAGGACCATGGTGTGATCGACTTTATATTATAGTGCACTTTAGACCCTATGGCATGCCAAAAATATCCAATACTTTCTCATTACGTCACATAGTCAATATATCATTTTCAAATACATTTACTTACTGTTTTCCAATGCATTTCTCAAAACCATGTTGCTGAAGGCAATATCAGATTCGCTTTTAGAACAAATCTCAATGCTCATGGGCCTTCGTTTACTTTGATAAACATTGAATATTAAACCAAAAAGATGCATTTATAATAAGTAAATCAAACCATGTTTAAAACCAAAACATGAAATTCGCAAGCTCATATCAAAGCCAATAACCAAGAGAAATAAGGGAAACTTACGCTTGAGCTTAGTTAAGCTTGTTAGGCTATAACTAAACCCACATGATCAACCCTTTTAAGAGCTTTAACGCGTTTATACACTCACCGATACACTTCGCTTCACTTGCCAACACGAATCGAGCCTTCGAAGTGCAACACATGCAACTAGAAAACCTCTCCTTGATCGTCCCCAATTTTAACCATATAAAACCAAAGGAAAAATGCATCATTATGCTTTCTAATCACTTCCAAATAACAATCCCCTGCATCCTCAACATTACCCTTCCAAAAATTAGCCGAAATTACCTAAATCCATGATAAACTTCATCCACCCAACACGTATAATCAAACCTACGAATCTCACATTTAATCCTCAACAAAACCCAACCAAAAACACTTCCTAAGCACCTTTACACCTCCAGCAACCTAATAACCCCTCAAACTAGCTAACAACAACCTAGAAAGTTAGAAATTCCATTAGTTTTAGGATTTCGTTTGTAAATCTCATATCATGGCATCAAAATACATTTTACATATGACCTAAACTCATCAATATCACTGAAACACCCCTAACCCGGCTTAGAAGATAACCGGTTTAGGATGTTTTACAAGACAATCATAAGGACAAACTTGATTATCGAAGTCAAACATTTCACCAAATCTTCAAGAAAATTAGTATAATTTAAAAACTTTTTAAATTTTAAACACGGGTCTAACTTCAATCTTCAACAAAGTACAAACAAAAACACATACATTATCATACACTTATTACTATCATGTAAGATCTTGTTTTATTCATACATATTATTATATTTAGGTCGAGTTATACTTCGTATTTTTCTAAACATTTTAAAGTATTCCCATCTAAGTTTAAGATCATCCAAGATAACAGTAATCCATTGCTTATTAATCTTTAAGCTTACAAATCACAATTATCATGTAACTAATATAGCAGATAATTGTATATCATATCTAACATAACTTATCTAACAATCAATCATTCCAATAACATAGCTAACATGACTTAACCAATATACAATCAATAGATCTAGTAAACCATTTATAAAAGGTAGAAGATATGTTTTCTTATTTGAATTATGATTATCTTAGAACTTCAACTAATCATCTCCAAATTTACATAAACTTTCAAATGTTAATACCATATACATAATCGTCAGCAAGCTACCATTTGTTCATTTCAAACTATTCCAAACATATGGATTAAACTACTATCAAGATTTAGTACTTAGCAACCTGATAATCAATAAATTAGGGCACAAAAGTACATTCAAACAACCATACAATCATAATAATAACCATATTTCACAAAGCAAGCAATTAAGAAATAATTTAGGGGCCCGTTACATAACTTGAATATATATAAAGCTCATATAAATACATATGAAGCCCAAAAAGGATTTAAATGCAAGATGCATACTTAAAACTATGTGCCACCTTCTAGGAGTTCTAAAGATATTAATTCGAATCATACTTAGATCCTTGTGATCACGTCCAAGCTTAGAAGAAATATGAAGGCTCAAATACCCTGAAATTTAACGAAGGAAAAAAGTAAGCAATTACTTAGTGAGGTAGTTTGACTAACCAAAGACATAAATCAAAAGCTAAATGTTTTGTTTTATTCCTTCTAAAGACCCTAGAACCTAATAAGAGTTAAGCTTAATATAATATAACTTTCTAGTCGGAGAGTTCAAGATTGGCATTACTGATAAGCATCTCAGAAGCAATTGTGAGACCTTTTCGATTAGATACAAGCCCCTTAAATACAATTTTTTAAATATAGTAGCCTTCCCAATTTCAATTATATATAAACATAAACAACTTACTTGCAATTATTATTTATTTCACAAGTTAAACAATAGTATATTAGTAGCTAAATTTTCCATTAAAGTCTTACACATGACTTACAGAAGCATGTATTAGAAGTAAACCAAACTTAAAGTGTTTGAGATAAACAAAAGGCTAACTTGAATCACAAGTTAATATTCGAACAAGACAAAAGTCTAGCTTGTGGCACAAGATAACATTCGAATATTCTAAAAGATTAACTTGTTTCACAAGTTATCATTCAATTGATTTTAAGAGATTAGCTTACATCATAAGTTATCATTTGAACAAATTTAAGTTATTAACTTATATCTTAAGTTATCATTCAAGAAAATCTCAAACCAAAGGTAGATTACTTAACTATTTACTTTCATATAACCTATTATTTAAGATTGGTAATTAAGTGATCTATAGCCTTAGAGAATATCTTCTTTGTCAAGAAACAAGTTTAGCTTGAGATTTATTACTACATGTTCAAGCATAGCCAAATCATTTTAACCCAATACATAGCATATTTCAAAAAAAACCCTTTATAGATTATCAAGTAACTACAAACAATTGAACATCACAAATTTGCTTAACATTCGAACTATCCACTCATAACACACTTGACACCTATAAGGTATTTGAACCAGTTATAACTATTTAAACATTCAAAACAATCCACAAGTAGGCTTTCAAATTATCAAGCAAATCAATTCCTCCAAAAGAACACTCAATAATCTAATTGTACATTACTTCTTATTAAGCAAGTCATTGATATGATCTATCTATTTAACTTATAAACTTTATTGGCTTCTTGATCAAAACATAAAGCACTATAGTAACTAATTATTCAAGATATCAAACACATCTTTCCTTTCATCAGTTCTATTGACCATGCAAAACATTAACTTAAACAAGAAGCTATGTAACATAAAGCCAGACAATCGAATCAAATAATTACTTATACCTATAATTGTCTTTAAATTCAATTAAGCGTCTAGTTAACTAGCAAGTACCATTCGAACAACACTACTTCTTTAATAAAAAGAGGTTACCAATCTCATGCAAGCAATTATTACTTGTTATGTAAATTATCAAACATACATCTCTTGACCATGGATATTTATCTCATACATTATCAAACATGGCATCTCATAATATAGTTACTTGTTTTGTAAGTTATCAATCACAATATAATGTAATCATGAATTTAATATTATCAAAGGTGTAAAACAAAACATATTATGAGCTTGACTTACTAGTCATAAGAGATACAAAGATTACTTATTAACTTAGCTTGCAAGTTTTATTATTTGCCTTTAACATAGCCTTCAAAATCAAGTAACAGCCTAGGTACACGAATCCCCAACCAAACCATCGCCAAAAAATATGGTACTCACAGTACCGATCAATCCCTCATACTATTTCCAAATGACCACAACACTTCTTTTCTACTGTCGCCAAATAAGGACTGTAGTCCAGGACCGTAGTCTACCCAAACACAAGCTCTATGGACTCAATGGCATGTCAACTATACATACGATTGACTTGAAACCAAGGCTTTCACATTTATCATCTTTCTTATAACAAGGTGAGCATAGCTCCTTATCATAACATCATATCAATATCTCATTACCCTTTTTTAATTTGGTATGTGTTCACCTCATGTGAACTTCTCATTATATATGAGCATTGCTCCATAATCTTATTATCATGCCACCAAGGCTTATTAAGCACATATATAAACAAATATAAATCTAATATGAGCATAGCTCCATGTTCAGATAAACAAGTGGACATAGCTTATAATCTTATCAAGTCAAACACAAATATTCACATTGGTCATACTTCAAAGTGAGCATAGCTCCACATAAAGTGATTGAATGAATATGATTTATGGTTTATCATAACAAATACATATAAATATGGATAGTTCTCATTCTATAGTCCTTTTCTTAATCAGATGGCATCAAGGTAAGGTTACTTAGTAAACACCTATAAATCTTACTACAAACACATCATTAAATCAAGTATTTCAAATCATACATTACTTAACATTTAAGGACTTACCTCGAGTCCAAGCTTACTTATGCATAACATGAATCAATTTAAAACAAAGTAATCATAACCAACAAGAAATACTCAGGAAGGTTACTAGCTTATCCCGAGGCTTTAAAAAACTACACTCACAGTTAAATCCAAGCTAAAGCTGCTCCCGAATCATATTCTTTTCTTGATCTAAATATGACAAAGAATATAAACATTCATTAAAATAATTTCCTAGCAATCCTTTCTTGTTAAGCTACTCATGAACACATATAGTCTCACACAAACAACCCACCAACAAATATATTAAAGCAAAACAGTTTCACTTGCATAGATACACAAACACATACACAAAATAGTCCACTTATATTCATATATACTCAATTCAAGGTAGATTACATATGTATACATTTTATTCACTCAAACCAGCGCCCAAAACCTTTATATACATGCATGACAACCCCCTAAAGCCTTAAAACAATCCTTACACATTTCACCTTATAATTCCCTACTTTAATTACACAAAGGAATGCACATACAATCTTGTTTATACACAAAACAACCCTTGTTCCTACATGATTGTACATATTCGAAGTAGTTTCCATGCTTTCGAGTATACACCAAACAACTTACTCACATATTTTCATTCTTGAAACAGTCCTTATCATTTCCATATACATTCCAAACAATTCTTATTCTTATGTACATGTTCTTAAACATCAAAATAGTCCACCAATTGATAAAAAAACACAAAATAGGGCAGTACACACGTTTACATATTTATACGTATCAAATAATATACTATATAATCTTAGCAGCCTTTATATGCAAGAAACAATCTCTTCCCTATTTCTATCATTCTAAAATAGTCAATTAAGGTCTATAAGCCTTCAAAACAGTCCCTTAAGCATATATTCTTATGTATGTGCAAAAACAGTCTACTAGGACACAAACATGTGTACAAAATTAGCCTCAATTGCATATATCTACAAATACACATACGAGGGGACCTTACTTGGCTTGGGATTTCTAGTGAGAGAAAATCCTCTAACTTCTCTCTAGATTTTTCATCCTTTTTTCGGTCACTTGTGTGAGGGCAGTCCCATGTTCGTGAGGTTGGGAAGGCCAAGCCATAGCCGTAGAACCCTGTGTCACCCCCACCATTAGGGTTGGAACGAGGTGCTAAGCCATGGCGTAACTTTTAGGTGTTGGGTAAGTACTCATTTCTTATCTCTTTTGTAGGTTCATGTTCGAGGGAGGGCCTTGGAAGAATGGAAAGAGATTGGGGAAGAATGGGGATCATGGTGTGTCTTTCTTGGTTGGGTTTCAAGGTTTTCTGATGAGGGGGTCGAATGTCCCACTTTTAGTCATGGCAATGTTTTCTGGGAGCAGTTCCAGCAGTTTTTTTTTTCTCTATAGAGGGTCCCAAAGTGGGGTTAAGTAGCTCTGATGGGCGGCCTCATAGTGCGACCGCTGCGCAAAACTCGATGGGAAAATAGGCCCTTGGGTGGCTAGCTACTCGGCGTTGGGGAAAAGAGAGTCACAACGAGAGGCCAAGCAGCTCCGATGGGTGGCCTCAAGGCGCGGTAGCTCTAAACAACCTGGGTAGAAAAAAGGACCTTGGGTGGCCACCAGCAGGGCGGGGAGGTAAAGTGTCCCCATTTTAGATAAAGCAATATTCACACAGAGCAGTTCATTGATGTTTTTTAGCTCTTTATGGTGTAATGATCCATGGCCTCCCAACCCCAATCGGGAGGGGCCGGTCTTTGGCCCCTAGAGGGCGTGTGGTGGGTTGTCTGGTGTCTGAGATGTTGGCCCTTTTGATGGGTGTCAAATCTGTCAAAAAATAATACCTATTTGTTCTTTGGATTTGTAGTAGCAGCAAGTAGGGTCGATCCCACAAAGAGTGGTTAAGAACACAAGCAATTAAAGTAAAAAAAAGGTTTTGTGTTTGATTTGAAGAAAGAAATTGAATTAAGGAAGAAATCAATATAAATTGGAACTCTAGTCAAGGTAGAGCTTGGGATATTAAATCAACGATTTAGATTATTGACCCACAAAAGATAAATCAACATCAACTTCAAATAGCTAGGTTTTAGATTAGATGAATACCATCAAATAACCCAATCTCTTCTAAGTTAGATAATCAATTAAATAACCTATTAAAAGATTAACTCTTATTATCAAGATTAAATTCCTAGATAACCCACTAAAGAACCATAATATATTAAATAGCATTAATGATCTCAAGAGACCCAAGCACATACTCTTACTAAGCACTAACCCGTTAACTTACTAAGAATATGAATCCATACCTTTAGAAATCTAACCCAAATTTCTTACCACTTGCGTCAATAACCCATGACTTGGTTGTATGTATACGTATAACCCAACATACACATAGAGATTAAGCAAAAAAGATATGAAAATACTTGAATAAATATGAGGATAGTTGGGAACAAGAAATATCACTAAAGACTCAAAATAATATCCTTCTAACTACACTTGATAAGAAAAGGGGTTTAGCTACTCATGGAGTAGGCGATAACACGAGAAAGGGATATGGTTTTGGCTACTTGGGGTTTGATTTCTCTTTACCCTTTGATCTCTATTTATAGGGAAAATAAAGATGAGAACTTTATATTAAATTCAACAACCCTAAACTACCTAATTATGGTAAAAGTAGAATTCCACTTTTAGTAGGATTGCTTGTCCTCCAAGTCAAAAAGTTTTTGTTGCACCGTGCCCACACCTTATTCCGCGTCTGCTTATTAGTTTTGCACAAAGGATTTTCCAAAAATGCTAAAAAGGTGTTAAAACTCGTCTTTTACGTATAAAACGTCGTTAAGGCCCAAAAACACCTGCAAAACCATATAGGAACCGAATCTAGGGCTATAAGATAGATTAATGTGCTAAAACATAGGATTTAATATATGAAAAACATGCAAACTAATGACTTATCATATACCCCCACACTTAGATTATGCTTGTCCTCAAGCATATTGAAATTCAAGATCTAGGGTCCCTTTGGTAACGAAGAAAGGATAAGAGAAGTAATAAATCATGATTTGCAAATTAGCACGAGCAAATAATATCTCAATTAATTATCATGAAGTCAAGATGGAATAAAATCAAACACCCTCGCAAAGGATTCATTCAATACCTCTTAAAGTGTTTAAGGGACAACAACACTCAAGTCAAAGCATGAAAAGAGACTTACCACAGGCTTGCAAATATATCACATCTCCACCACTAGTTGGATCGAATTACAAGATCAAAAGGTCTTTGAATTTGGTTGTAGCGGGGCTTAAGACAAGGTATGATGAGAAAGACTTGTAGGCTCTTTGAATCGAAGAACTTCACACTTCTTTTTCTCCTTTGTATCAAGCTTTTGCATAATTTAATTTTGGGAGAAACAAGGATTCAATCTTTTTCATACTTTTTGTCTTTTCTTTTCTTTTTGAACAAACAAGACAAATTTCTCTTTGAGTTTTCTTTTCTTTTCCTTGTTTTCAAGATTTTCTCCCTTTTCTTTTCTTTTGCTTGATTTTTCTCTTTTTTTAAGTAAGTGTGTAGTTCTTCAATTTCGAGTGCAAATTGAGGGAATCAAGAAAGAGGAATTGTGCTTGTAATGTGGTTAATTTCCAAACAAAAGGCTTAGGCTCAAAAGTGGTTCTCTAATGGTCATATTTACCAAGGTAGGCTTTTTGGCTCAAGGTTCATACCTAGGTGCCTTAAACATCTCAAGTAATTTGATCCTATGTGGTCTCAACATGCATAACATTGCAAGTTCTAGAAGACATCTAATCATGATTGACAAGCACTCAATGAAGAAATATAAAGCACAAGATATATGCTTGTTAAGGCTCAAGTCTCACAAAGTGGTTTGTTGTGTCTGATTTTTATCCATCCGAATATCGAATCAATTAATATGAGAAATGATTTGCAAGTCTAACAAGATCTAATCAATCATATTTTACTTCCCATATCAATCTCATCTTTACCTAGGGATCCAATTTTCTTAAAATTCTCAGCTTGTTAAGTTCAAGAAATATTTTTATGTGAAAGTAATACTCAAAGTCATCAAGATGCATGCAATTTCACACAACTATTTCCCATGGTTTTAGCACAAATTGAGCACATCAAAGTTAACCTCCCCCGTACTTAAACCTAACATTGTCCTTAATGTTCCCTAACCTACATGCAGAAAATAAAAGAAGGCAAATAAAAAGTTAAGGGAGAAGAGTTCTCCCTCATGCGGCACACAGCGGTTTAGCGAGTGTAAGATGTGGAGGGTTGAACTCCGCGTGCTCAAGGAATGCCCTTTGATTCGCCTCTACTCGTTGCATTCGATATTTCAAGTGAGCTAGGAATTGCTCGGCGGTGATGGCTTGCGAAGATGAGGCTTCTTCCGTGGTTCCATAAGGCGACTTGGGCAGCATTGATTGGAGGGCTCTGTGCGGATGAGGTTTTCTTTGGTGTTTGAAGAACCCTTAAGAAAATATATATAGAAATCCTTTTTCTTGGAGAATAAGAATAAGGGTGAAATTTATGGAAAGAAGATAATAGATGAAAAGTGAATAGTTGATATCTTTTTATAAGGAGTCTTAAATTCTCGAAAAACAATAATTATTTTTCTTTCCCTCCGGTGGGAAAGTTTCCCTTCAAAATTTTTCACGGAATTTTTGCAGCATGGGCACGCCTTATTTCCAGAGAGTTTTTGTTCTCTATAACTAAAAAATAATGAAAAACATGAAAAATCATAAAAAATTTTATTGACGAAATAAAACGAAATAAACTGAAATAAAGTAAGAATAAAAACATGGGTTGCCTCCCAAGAAGCACCTTTCTTTAACGTCTTTGGCTAGACGTAACTCTCTTTTTCACGTTATGGCGAGAATGTGTTCGTTAGGAGGTTTGTCCTTGATTGATTTGAAAACTTTCTTCTACTATAGTAGTTTTGTTGCAAGTTTATAGGGAGGTTCGACATTGATTGGTTGGATCTCTAGATCCCAGTTGATGTTCGCCACCATGGCTGTATCTGCTCCTATCTTCCATAGGTATGGCTCATCCCATAGGTATGGCTTCACGTCGCATTTGATCTTGTCTTTCTCAACCTACGATGTACATGTTGAAAATGTCTTTATCACAAAATTGTATGCGATATCCATGTACCATGGTATGATGTCTTTGTACGCACGGAGTTGTCCTGATTTGATATCTTATTCCCCAGGTTTCTTGAGGATTAGCTCAACCTTGCGAATTGTTTCAAGAATTTTCGTTCCAGCTCATATTCTTTGGTCTGTGCGAACCTTTAAGGTAAAGATGGTTGAACCAAAATAGGTGGCACAAGACTCTTTGCACCAACTTCGTTTTTCATTGGCTTTAGATTTTTGGGATTGCCATCATTGTCAGGAAAAGGAGCGAGCCAAAAATTGGAAGGTTTGTTGGCCTTCGCACCTTCATGTTTGCCTTGCTCATTTGGCGGATTCTCCTTTGAATTCTCTTGTGCATCATTCGTGGAAAGCTCATTATCCTTCGTTTGCTCACCATCCGTATCAAGCTGGCTTGTATTCGCATCCTGTTTAGCTCCTGCATCATCCTTGTCCGCATAAGGCTCGTTTGCCTTCCTTTTAATTTGTTTGTTAGCTGCATCAGACAAACTCCCCTTCATATGTTCATGTTGCCCATTCGCCAAGGGTACGAGGCATGGTGCGTTCGAACTCTTTTCTTCCTCTGTTGTCTTCGTAGTGGGCCTACGCAGTTCCTGTGTTTCACGAAAATTTTTTCTCTCTTGTTGGAATTGCTCTAAATTACTCTCGATTTTATTCATAAATTCCTCTAAAGAAGGCTTTGTTGGCGGTTGAGGTTCGCGAAAAACACTTTGCTCGTGGAAGACATGTTGTGCATACGATTGGGCTTTTTGGTAGAATTCTTGTGGATGTTCTTGCCCATAATGCAAGTTTGAATAGTCCTTCCACAAGGAATTGTATGTATGTGCGTATGGATCGTGCTTTTTTTGGCCATAAGGTCCTCCAATGGCATTGGCGTCTTTGGTAGTTTCTACTTGGAGTGTGGGGCACATATCAGTTACATGCTCCTGACTTATGCAAATCCCACATGCCTCATTCACACATCGAGAGACGATTTCATGTGTTGAACTAAATTGTTGAGAGTTTCCGACCATAATGTTGATGATTGTTCGCCTTTCGATTTTGTCGATATCTGGATCAAACAAAAATTTCTTATCTGCAAGAGAAAAGCGAAGCGTAAAAGTAGAAAAGAAAAGAAAAACTCAAAAAAATAAACTAAACTAAATAAAAAGTGAACTTAGCTTCTTGACACTACTCCCCGGCAACGACACCAATTTTTGATGGGTGCCGAATCCGTCAAAAAATAATACCTACTTGTTCTTTGGATTTGTAGTAGTGGCAAGTAGGGTCGATCCCACAAAGAGTGGTTAAGAGATTAAGCTCACAAGCAATTAAAGTAAAAAAAGGGGGTTTGTGTTTGATTTGAAGAAATGAATTGAATTAAGGAAGAAATCAATATAAATTGGAACTCTAGTCAAGGTAGAATTTGGGATATTAAATCAAGGATTTATATCATTAACCCACATAAGATAAATCAACATCAACTTCAAATAGCTAGGTTTTAGATTAGATGAATACCACCAAACAACCCAATATCTTCTAAGTTAGATAATCAATTAAATAACCCATTAAAAGATTAACTCTTATTATCAAGATTAAATTCCTAGATAACCCACTAAAGAATCATAATCTGTCAAATAGCATTAATGATCTTAAGAGACCCAAGCACATACTCTTACTAAGCACTAACTCGTTAACTTACTAAGAATATGAATTCATACCTTTACAAATCTAACCCAAATTTCTTTACCACTTGCGTCAATAACCCATGACTTGGTTGTATGTATACGTATAACCCAAGATACACATAGAGATTAAGCACAAAAGATATGAAAATACTTGAATAAAGATGAGGATAGTTCGGAACAAGAAATCTCAGTAAAAACTTGAAATAATATCCTTCTAACTATACTTGACTAGAAAAGGGGTTTAGCTACTCATTGAGTAGGCGACAACACAAGAAGGGGGATAGGGTTTCAGCTACTTGGGATTTGATTTCTCTTTACCCTTTGATCTCTATTTATAGGGAGAATAAAGGGAAAAAATTTATATTAAATTCAACAACCCTAAACTACTCTAATTATGGTAAAAGTAGAAGTCCACTTGTAGTACGATTGCTTGTCCTCCAAGTCAAAAAGTCCATGTTGTGCCATGCCCATGCCTTATTCCGTGACTACTTACTGGTTTTGTGCGAAGGATTTTCCAAAAATGCCAAAAAGGTGTTAAAACTTGTATTTTACATATAAAACATCGTTAAGGCCCAAAAACACTTGTAAAACCAAATAGGAATCGAATCAAGGGCTTTAAGATAAATTAATGTGCTAAAATATAGGATTTAATATATGAAAAACATGCAAATTAATGACTTACCACCTTCGTTGGCTTGGTGGCTTAAAAAGACAGTACGATGGTAATAAGCCTTTCCGATGACTGGGGGAGTCATGACGAGGGCCCAAGCTACCCCGATGTGTGACCTTATGGTACGGAAGCTCCTAACAACCTGGGCAGCAAACAAGACCCTAAGTGGCCACTAGGAGGGTGGGGAAGTGATTTGTACCCATTTCAGACAAAGCAATGTTTACATGGAGTAGTTTGGAGTTGTTTTTTTAGCTCTTTAGGGGGTAGTGATCCGTGACCCCCCGACCCCCATCGGGAGGGGCTGGTCCTTGGCCCTCAAAGGGTGTGAGGTGGGTGGCTTGGTGGCAAAGATGTTAGCCCTTCAATTGCATATGGTGGCTTAAAATTGAAGGCACGATGGTTCTAAGCTTCTCTAGTGGCTGGCTTTTTTTACCCAAAGAACTAAGGAGGAAGAAGATCACGTGGCTTTTTTTACCCAGAGAACTAAGGAGGAAGAAGAAAACCGAGATGGGAAATGGATGCCTTTAGAGATGCTCTTGAGAGAAATAGCCTTTGGGACATTAAACCAAATCGAGGATGGTTCACTTGGCACTATGGGAACAATGTAGACAACCATGTCAAGCAAATAATTGATTGGTATATGGCTTCTATTCCATGGCTACATTTGTTTGGACAATGTGAGATCACAGTGGAATATACAAAGGACTCAGATCATTGCTTTCTTTTCCTTAATACCGAGGCCAAGCAAGGAAGGGAAAGAAAGAGTGGGGCTATTTTAGGTTTGATACTTGCTAGGCTAACGAAGATGAGTGCTCGAACATTGTTAACAGCACATGGACCAACCCCAGGGTAGACACTTTGGGGAAGCTTAAGAATGTCGGTGAGAGCCTTCATGAATGGCAATCGAATAGAAGAAGATCTGATGTGAGGAGTAAGAAACAACTCTAAAAAAGGGTTAGGCATCTTCTCTAGCAAAGCACTACTGAGGCAAGGTTGGAGGATCTTAAGAACTAGAAAAGAAGCTAAAATCAATACTTGAAAAAGGAGGAAGTGTATTGGAAGCAAAGTTCTCGGGTAAAATGGCTAAAAGAAGGGGATCGAAACACAAGTTTCTTCCATGCTAGGGCATGCAACCGAAGGAAGAAGAACTTGATTAAAGGCATCGAGAATAATGTGGGGGAATGGGTTGAAGGAATGGAGAACATTTTTGTGGTGGCCAAGGAGTTCTTTTCCAATCTCTTCCAATCCGAAAATGGTTCAAGCTCAAACATGATCCTTCAAGCTGTTGAGACTTGCATAACACTGAAGATGAACGACAAGCTTTGCGCGGGTTTCACGGTGGAGGAAGTTAAAAGAGCTTTCCTTCAAATTCACTCAAACAAAGCCCCAGGTATGGATAGCTTACCTGCGTCTTTCTTCCGCAAGTTCTGGTCCATTCTTAGTGTTGATTTTATTAATCTTTGCCTTGACCTATTAACGGGTACATCTAACATGGGTGATGTAAACCAAACTGTCATTGTTTTTATCCCTAAACTTGGCAACCCTACCCTTATAAAACATTTTAGACCAATTAGTCTTTGTAATTTGGTCTAGGAAACATGCTCTAAAGCTCTCGTGAATAGATTGAAATCTATGATGTCATGTTGTATTACCAAGAACCAAAGTACTTTTGTATCGGGCAGACTTATATCTGATAATGTTATTGTTGCTCAAGAACTTTTTCAATATCTAAAGAGTGCAAAAAGTGAGCCTAACAAAGAGGCTGCAATTAAAATTGATATGGAAAAGGCATATGATAGAGTGGAGTGGCATTTCCTTGCTAACATTATGGCCAAAATAGGTTTTGCCTCTAAATGGATTGACGTGGTGATGACATGCGTGTCTATTGTTTCTTATTGTTTCAAGATTAATGGTGTCATTTCAGATCCATTCAGTCTATCTAGAGGACTAAGGCAAGGGGACCCCCTCTCCTCTCCCCTTACCTTTTTCTTTTTTGCACACAGGGGCTCTCGGTGTTGCTTTTCCAGGAACAAAAAGAAGGGCGCGTTAGAGGTGTTCGGGTAAGCCAATGCAGACCAAGAGTTAACCATCCACTGTATGCCGATGATTGCCTTTTGTTCATCAAAAATTCGAAGAAGAAAGCCATGAGACTTAAGCATGTTCTTACAGTTTACGAAGCATCTTCAGGGCAAAAGGTCAATATCGATAAGTCCCCCATCTACTTCAGCAAAGGAATGAATGACCAAAGCAAAACTAAAATCAAAACTATTATGAGCATGGGGGAAGCTGCGGTCTTAGGACAATATCTTGGCCTCCCTCTAATTGTAGGGAAAAGCAAGATGGAGGCCTTTGGGTACTTAGATGAAAAAGTGGACAAGAGGATGTGCAACTGGACAAAGAACTTACTTTCTTTTGCCGACTGAGAGGTATTCATCAAATCAGTGGCACAAGCCATACCTGCCTATGCTATGTCCTGCTTTCTTCTCCCGTATTGCATAATTGAACCCATGGTTGTTGTGGAGCCGATCATTTCATTAAGGATTGCCCCCAAAATCCTAACAAAGCTCCAGCCCAATCTCCTACAAATCTGAGTTCTTCACCATCTAACCAAAACAAAGGCCTGAGACAAGCACTGTCCGGGAACCAAGGCAAAGGAAAGGCCACTATTTGGCTACTACACATCAGGAATCCCAAGCTCCTGCTCGTATCTATCACATTCGTGGTAGGGAGGATGAAGAGTCTCCCGATGTGATCGTAGGTACCATTGAACTAAACTCAAGTGTTGCTTATGCTCTAATTAATTCAGGGTCTACCCACTCGTTTATATGCTCTTCCTTGATTGTTAAGCTAAATTTGAAACTTGAACTTGTTAAATCTAGCCTTGTAGTTACGAATCCTATAGGAGGAAGCATGCCAATTAACTTACTTTGTAAACCTTGCCCTATATCTATTCAAAATATACCCTTTCCTGTTGACCTCTATGTTTTGCCAAACTGTGAGTTTGATCTAGTGTTAGGACTAGATTGGTTGGGAAAACACCAAGCCTGGATTGATTGCCAAAATAGGAGATTGTATCTCCGGGGATTAGGGAAAGAATCCATCTTGCTTATAGATAAGAAAATGACTTCAATCTCTGCTTCCATGGTCCTAAAAGATGAATATGACTTTGGTTTGCCATCTATACCTGTTGTATCTGAATTTGTTGATGTTTTTCCCAAGGAACTCCCTGGTCTTCCTCAGACCCAAAAAGTGGAATTCGGGATTGACGTTCAACCTGGGACCAACCCGGTGTCAATTACACCATATCGAATGGCACAAGTAGAGTTGAAGGAACTTAAGAAACAACTTCAAGAACTACAAGACAAAGGCTTCATTCGGCCTAGCACATCTCCCTGGGGTGCACCTATCTTGTTCGTAAAGAAAAAGGATGGTACGATGCGACTTTGTATCGACTATCATCAATTGAATCAGCTTACCATCAAGAACAAGTATCCTTTGCCAAAGATAGAAGATCTCTTTGATCAACTTAGAGATTCTTCAGTGTTTTCAAAGATCGATCTTCGATTGGGTTACTACCAAATGAAGGTGAAAGAAGAAGACGTGCCTAAAATAGCCTTCCGAACTCGTTACGGCCACTTTGAATTCCTTGCGATGCCTTTTGGGCTAACTAATGCCCTAGCTGCATTCATGGTTCTTATGAATCAAGTATTCAAGCCTTTTCTTGACAAATTTGTGGCCGTCTTTATCGATGACATCTTGGTCTACTCTCGTAACAAGGATGAACATGTTGAACACCTCCGAATTATCTTGCAAACACTCCAAGCGTGTCAGTTGTTTGCCAAATTTTCCAAGTGCGAGTTATGGCTATCGAAAGTTTCATTCCTTGGCCATGTAATCTCAGCTTAAGGGATCAAGGTGGATCTAAAGAAAATTCAAGCTATTCTTGATTGGCGACCTCTGAGGAATGTTAGTGAGGTTCGAAGTTTTCTCGGTTTAGCCGAGTACTATCGAAGATTTGTAAAAGGCTTTTCTACTATTGCCTTGCCCTAACTAAGCTCATTCGAAAGGATCAACCATTCGAGTGGTCTGAGATTCATCAATGAAGCTTTGATCAACTCAAGCAAGCCTTGACTCATGCCCCGATTCTGATCCAACCAGAATCGAGCAAAGAATTCACTATTTATAGTGATGCTTCACATTTGGGTCTAGGTTGTGTTTTGATGCAAGGAGATAATGTAGTAGCATATGCATCAAGGAAATTGAAACCTCATGAGCTAAACTATCCAACTCACAATCTGGAACTTGCTGCCATTGTCATCACTCTCAAAATTTGGAGACACTACTTGTACGGTGAAAAATGCCACCTGTTCACTAATCATAAAAGCCTCAAATATCTACTAACTCAAAAAGATCTCAATTTGAGACAAAGAAGATGGATGGAACTCTTGAAATATTATGATTTGATCATCGACTATCATCCCAGAAAGGCCAACGTGGTTGCAGATGCTCTTAGTCATAAACCGACCTTGGGTAAGTCAATCTAAATCCTTTAAAATCTAAATCCTTGAAAATTTCAAATTGAAATTAGTCTTTTTTGCTATGCAAGTAACAATTCGAACACTTGCCTTGATCTGCAAGTAACTATTCGATTTCCACCTAAACTATCTTGTTCATCTTGTAGCTTCGAATGCTATTAATGCTCACCTTCGAATGTACCAAAAGCAAGGGTTTTTGTCTGAACTACAAGTTCAATCCAACCTAATCTCGAGAATCAAAGAATTGCAGCAAACCGATTCTGAACTTCAAGCTATCATCTCAAAGCTTGACTCAAAAGCCAACCAAGATTTCTTTATTCATTCAAATGGCATGCTCTATTTCAAGAATAGGGTGTGTATTCTGAACAATGATGACCTAAAGAATGAAATTTTGCAAGAAGCTCATCAAAGCCCATTCTCGATACATCTAGGATCTATCAAGATGTATAAAGATCTTAAATCTTTATACTGGTGGCCTAGCACGAAGTCAGCTATCACTGATTATGTATTTAAGTGTTTGAGTTGTCAAAGAATCAAAGCCGAACATCGAGCTCCCACTGGATTACTCCAGCCTATTGAATTCCCCTAGTGGAAGTAGGATTGAATTACTATAGATTTCGTAACCGGTCTTCCTTGTACTCCAAGAAAGTGCGATGCTGTGTGGGTGATCGTAGATCGATTCACTAAATCGGCTCAATTCATCCCTATTAGAATGAATTATAGCTTGTGCACACTAGCCGAATTGTATATTCATGAAGTGGTTCTTTTGCACGGAGTCCATACTTCTATCATCTCTGATCGAGATCCTCGATTCACAGCTCAATTTTGGAAATCTTTGTAACGAGCTCTTGGCACCAAATTGAATCTAAGCATGGCCTTCTATCCTCAAAGTGATGGCCAATCTGAAAGGGTAATTCAAGTCCTTGAAGACATGTTGAGAGCTTGTGTCATTGACTTCAGGAAAAAATGGGAGAAATCCATACCTCTTGTAGAATTTGCCTACAACAAAAGCTATCAATCTTCGATTCAAATGACACCATTCGAAGCCTTGTATGGTAGAAGATGTCGAACTCCCCTGTGTTGGTCTGAAATCGGTGAGAACAAGGTGTAAGGACCGCAAATGCTTCGAGAAACTGAATAACAAGTTTGGATCATACACGATAGATTGAAGCAAGCTTTTGATAGACAAAAAGCATATGTAGATTTGAAACGTAGAGATATTCAACATCAAGTTGGAGACAAGGTTTTTCTGAAAGTGTCACCTTGGAAGAAAATCTTCAGATTCAGAAGAAAGGGAAAGCTTAGTCCCCGATTCATCAGACCTTTCAAAGTTGTTGAAAGAATTGGTCTAGTGGCTTATCGATTAGCACTTCCTAGTGAATTCGATAAAATCCACAATGTCTTCCATGTCTCAATGCTTCGGAAGTATCGATCAGATCCATCTCACATTCTAGAACCTGGAGAAGTAGAATTGAATCCTGATCTTTCCTACGAAGAGGAACCAATCCAAATCCTTGATAAGGAAGTCAAGAGACTTCGAAACAAGAATATCTCCCTAGTGAAAGTCTTGTGGAGAAACCATAAGATGGAAGAAGCAACTTGGGAGCCTGAGGATACAATGAGAAAGTAATATCCTCATTTATTCAAATCAGGTAAAAATCCGAGGACGAATTTTCCTTTTTAAGGAGGGGAGAATTGTATTACCCTAAATCCTAGCCTAGTAGTATTGAGACTAATTGCCTAAATTGATAGCTAAATTGAACTTGTAAATTAAGCTAATTAGGATAGTTAAAGGCCTAATTGGAAGATTGAATGATAGGAGTGACTAAATTAAGATGACTAACTTGAAAAATCAAGCAAATTGAAAGATTGCATACTAAAATTTTCAATTCTCCCATTTGCCCTTGGTTAATTATATGATTAAAGATTAAACAAGGATAAATTAGACATTTCCTAAATCCATTATCTTAAGCTATCATCCTCATCATCTTCCTCCCCATTTTCATCAAACTAGCCGAAACATAGAGAGAGAAAGGGGAGAGAATTTTTGCATGCAAACCTTCAAATTCAAGCTTCATAAATCATCCATTGATCAAATTAAGCTTGGAGAAGGTATAATGCTTAAACCTAACATGTTATAGATTGATTGAATGGTTGTTGGAATGATATTCTTGTTGTCTTGATGAATTAGATGGATGTTGTACATGTTAGGAGCATGCTAGACTCAAAATGAATTTGAAATTGTAATTCCTAGTAACCAAATTGGTATGAGATACATGTATAGTTGCTGGAAAATCTGGAATTATGAACATGTTTCAAAACAATGTTGTTAGGGACTGTTTTGGTTATAGAAATTGTGCAAATATATTAGATGAACTTAGAACTCTATTTTGATCATGTTAATAGGTAAAGAGAAGATGGAATTGAATACATGTGTTGCTGGAAAAAAATGACTACACCTAATTGAACTAGTTAAATTAGGTAATGGACTGCCTAGTGGATGAATTAATGTACAAATGTGATCAAATAGATCAAATTAGATTAAATATGATTATGCCCTGTTTTAAGAACATTTCTAGGTAAATTATGATGTCCAAGACATGTATGAACATGGTCATGAATGAAATTGCCATAATAGGACCTTTCTAGAATGAAATAAGGAACTAGAAATGCAACCTAGTGTAATCTGCCCAGAATGTTCTGAGTGACTTTGAAAAATCACTAAAAATTGTGTATAATGAATTTAAGACTGAAATTTTTATGGACAACACCTTGTAATGTCTAAATTCACTAGGAGAAAACAGAGATAAACTATGGGTTGTGTACTGAAATGTAGAGTAGAAATACTAGAGACAGTGCAAACTCCCCAGTAAAGCAGGATACCCTATCTTTGAGTAAAAAACTGTATTAATTGGCTAAGAACTAAAATGCAAGCCTTATATGGTCATAAATACAATTTTGTTAGCTTTCCAACGGTGTAAATCAATTGAAATTCTAACGTACAAAATGAAAGATATGCTTGATTAAGTGACTAGAGTGCAAGCTGCCTGGCAGCAGCTGCATAGGCAAATGCACACTATTTTGTGGCATTTTACAAACTGTCTTGAAAACAGCTTTAGGCTTTGAAATATGTCTTATTTTACATGAACTAGAATTTAGAAAAGTGTGGTTGAGTAAAAAGGAAAATGTACAAGAGTATGCTGCCAATATGTGTATGTTATATGCTTGTAATCTTGTCTTGAATTGAATGAATTGTCTTGATGAATTGTGTGCTAACATGCTATTTATATGTTTGTATGATTGGCTGGTTAGAACAAGGAGTAGAAGACTTGGTTGAAGAAGATAGGATTGATCCAGTCAAGGGAAAAGCAAAGGGGATTGTCATCAAAGATCGATAGCTTAAGCTTGGAGTTTTGTGAGTGTAGTCTTTCTTAGGGTTGGAACTAGTGTTCTAACCAAAGTTTCATGTCTAAATACTTGCTTGATGATTGATAACATGAAATGAACTTAAATTATATTTGGTAATTTTGCATTAAGGGAAGAATGGACTAATTAAAGGGTTGACAATTCAATATGCTCTTGAAATTGTTGGTTGCTTGATATTGCTTGAATGTATACATAATGGAAATACATGAAAACTTGTAAAATGATCTTGACCTTGCTATTCTTGTTGCTTAATCACTTGATGTGTGATTGCTTGAAAATAAAAGACTCAACAAGTCCTTGGTTGCTAGTTGGTTTTAGGTAGAATGGCATGCCTTAGAGTCTAGAGCTCATCTTGTTAGGTACTTATTGTACCATCTTGTTTGGTGTTTTAGACACCTTCTTGTTAGGTACTTTGTGTACCATCTTGTGTGGTGTTTTGAGCACCTTCTTGTTAGATACTTTGTGTATCATCTTGTTAGGTATTTTGTGTACCGTCTTGTGACTCGATTGCCTAGTTCTACTATCTACACAAAAAAAAAGAATAAATGAACTTGAAATAAAGACTTGTGAACATGAATGAAGAATGAGCAAACTTGACACTTGCTAATGAACTTGTGTTGTAATGAAAGTTACATGAATAAGATGATGTATATGCTTTCTTGAATTGCTCATTATTTGAAGGATAAGGCATAAGAAAGAATTCTCTATTCAAATTGAACTACTTGATCTCTACACTTGAAATGTTTGATTCTTGCTAAACATTGCTTGATTGATTACTAGAACTTGTACTTGGTTACTTGCTTGTACATGTTGGCCGAATGTTTGTTTCCTAAATAGGATAATCTTGATGCTTGAAAGACTAGATAAGGTTACTCTTGATGCTTGAAAGACTAGCTAAGATCATTCTTGATGCTTGAAAGCCTTAGATAGGTCTACACTTGATTAAAAGGCATAAAACTTGAAATAACAAATGATTAGACTAGTTACTACCTCACTAAGTACACACTTGTTCTTACCACTCTCGTTTTCATTCTTCCCAACCTACAAGATAAAGGATACGAGGTTGCTTGATCTTGAAGCCTGTTATCTTGAGCAAGAAGCAACTCACACAAGTTTAGTTAAAGTATGATTCCATACTTGTTTTGTATATCTCCTAGAATGGTGGCACTATATTGTATATAGTTAGTTGAACATGCATCTTTAGACTTGTATATATTGATCTTGATGGGCCTATTATGTCTTGATTTTGTATGACATTATAAAGTATGTAATGAACTTGAATTTACATGTAATGGATGATGTTGCTTCGTATAAGATGATTTAAATGGAATGAACTAAGGTTAATCGAGTTACCTTGATGACATTTGAATGCTATGTTCATGTTTAAGTGATTGCCGAATGCTTAAGACTAGAATAAGCCTTGAATGATCTAGTTTCATGCTTTGTAGCATGTTTGAGTAATAGCCGAATGGTTTAATGTAAAATTTGTATGAATGCCGAATGTATAGGAGTAGAATGTGGATTGAATTGGAAGCATGTAAAACTAAGGTAGTTTGAATATGATAGGCAACAAAGAATGACGGTTGTATAATGAATCATGTAAGTAATAACTTGTAATATATGCATGAAATGAATTAAGCATAGAGACCTATTCGAATGGTTAGTTTGGAATAAGTAAGAATCAAATTGTAAGGTAGCTTGCATGAAAAGAAATGTATGATTGATCTCTTTGCCTAGTTCGAATGGTATGGATGATTGTATATCAAATGTGTATTACTTGTAATGTTAAGTAAGCATGAATGTTTGATTGTCTTGTATTGTTTATTATGTCCATGTTGCTTGATAAGTAAGAAACTTAAGAAATGGTTCAAATTTGCCCATATTTTGGTGTCATCTTATAAGTTATATGCATCGAGGGGTGTTACATATTCTCTCTTTGCAAGTAGGTGAAACTGACTTCTTCAAAACCCTTGACCAAATCTTGGATCAAGTCGTAGTACTTGATCAACTTTGAATTTCTAGTCTCCCATTCTTTCCAAAGTTGATAAATTACTAAAGAAGAATCTCAAAAAACCCGGAGCACCTTGACCTTTTTTTCTATGGCCTCTCAGAGTCCCATAACACAAGCCTCATTCTCGGCTATATTGTTGGTGCAAAAGAATTCTAATATACTTGTGGAAGGGTAGTAAACATTTTTGGGGGAGACCAAAACTGCCCCTATTCCATGGCCTAGGCCATTCAACGCCCTATCAAAATAAAGCCTTCATCCTTCATTATCGGTAATGGACCTTCCCTCAGATAGATCACAAATCAACTCTTCATTCGGGAAACTGAAATCCAACGGCTCATAGTTGTACGAGGCACGACTTGCTAAAAGATCTGCCACCACACTTCATTTTGCCTCTTTCTGACTCACATAAACAATGCCGAATTCTGACAAAAGTATTTGCCAACGGGCCACTTTCACGATTAATGCTGGTGCTTCTATAAAAATTTCAACGGATCTATTCGGGAAATCAAATAAGTGGTGTGATGCAACATGTAATGCCGAAGCCGCTTTGTAGCCCATACCAAGCTCAACATAACCTTTGGATCAATGGGTATCGTGTCTCACACTCGGTGAATTTCTTGCTCAAGTAATAGATCGCCCTTTCTTTCTTGGCTGAGTCATCGTGTTGTCCCAACACACATCCCATAGAATTTTCAGAAACTGCCAAGTACAAAATCAACAGCCTATCCGGTACTAGTTCTACTAAGATTAGAGGATTAGTCAAATACTTCTTGATCTTTTCTAGTGCTTCTTGACAATCTTCATCCCAAACTCCTGGATTATTCTTCTGGAGTAGTCTAAAGATGGGGTCACAATTATCGGTCAACTGAGATATGAATCAGGAGATGTAATTCAACCTTCCCAAAAATCCTTAGACTTCCTTTTAAGTTTGAGGTGGTGGGAGATCTTGGATTGCTTTCACCTTGTCAGGATCAATCTCGATGCCTTTCTGACTTACCACGAAACCTAAGAGCTTCCCGGATGTTACTGGAAAGGTACATTTGGCAGGATTGAGCTTCAACTGATACTTTCTTAGCCTTTGGAAGAGCTTTCACAAATTTTAGAGGTGCTCCTTCTTGGTCTGAGACTTGGCTATCATGTCATCCACATACACCTCAATCTCCTTATGCATAATGTCATGGAAGAAGGTCACCATGGCTCTTTGATACGTCGCCCTGGCGTTCTGCAACCCGAAAGGCATCACCTTGTAGAAAAACGTGCCCCACATGGTCACAAAAGTGGTCTTCTCCATATCCACACGATGCATTCTGATCTGATTGTACCCCGAGAAACCGTGCATAAAGGAAAACCAAGTATGCCCACCGGTATTGTCAACTAGAGTATCAATATGAGGTAAAGGGAAATTGTCTTTGGGGCTCACCTTATTAAGTTCCGTATAATCTACGCACATACACACCCTCTCATCTTTTTTTTCAGTACCAACACTATGTTAGCTACCCATTCTGGGTGCTTAGAAACCTTCAAAAATCCAGCCTCAAACTGTTTCTTTACCTCTCCTCTAATTTTTAATAACATGTATGTCCTCATTCTTCGAAGCTTTTGTTGGACAGGCTTGTATTCCAGCCTAATGGGGAGCTTGTGTGTTACAATATCTGTGTTTAGGCCTGGCATATCCTGGTATGGCTATGCGAACATATCTTTAAATTCTATAAGCAGTCCCACCAACTCTTGCTTGATTTTTGGTGACAGGGTACCTCTGATCTTTACATTTTTCTTTTCTTCGTTAGTCCCCAAATTTAAAATCTCTTCTTCTCTTGGTGTGGGAGGATTTGCCTTTCCTCACTAGCCATCATTCTTAGCAACTCATTGGGAATCCCATCATCCTCATCTTCTACCTCTACCAAGTATGTGGGTCATTAAAAATATACTTCAGGATTAGGTTCCACATCATTCATACAGTTTATATTAAGAGGCCTGCACAATTTTGAAAATGTGTATTGGGAAAGGAAAGGTATAGCTTATTACATAAATAAGTAAATACATAAATAAACAAACAAATAAGTAAAAAAATAAATATATAATGAATGGAATAGAATGGAATGAATGTTGTGTTTGCCATTTGAGAAAGAAAATGTAGACATAGTCTATTTCATTTAAAGCAGATAGATATGACATAGCTGCCCTTTTTGCAAAGGATTTCGTTATCTTCGGGCAAAAGTAACGGGATTGTTCTGAGCATTACTTTGATTTGTTCCTAAAAAATGTCGGTATGTCCCCAAATGTTCAATTGTTGAGCTATTCTCCTAGGAGGTATGGGCGAATCTTGGCCAGAAATTGATTAGCTTCGCTTTCGTCACTGATCATATCCACATTCATATCTTCGAAAGCCTCACTATTCAACTCTTCCTAAAGGCACCTCTCGCCTTCTCAGTTTTCCTCTTGGACGTCCACCTTTGGATTTCGAATTCCATCAGATATGAAAACACTCTTAAAGTCTCTGTAGGTGATAAGGCTCCATGGAATGTCCTTCCCTCTAAGCCTAGCCTTCATTTTCTCTTGCTTCTTCTTCCATTCTTGCCTATTATGTAAGAAATTTGGCTTGTAACCGAATCCAAAGTAGTCAACTTAGTGGATCACCTTGATGGGACAGAGGCGCCCTTGCAGATTCTTTCCCAAGCCTTTCTTTTTCCTTGCTCATTTTCCTAGGCTTTCTTATACCACCATTTTAGTACAATTTGTCAAATTAGGGCATGGAATCTTTCTTCCTTCGGTAACAAAGGTAGCATTGACAAGTTCCAAGGCTCTAAAGGCACACTCTATTGCTTCTTCATCAGTATGGATGTATGGTGTATCCGAAGTCACCGTAGCGACGATGTCTTTTTCGGCATTCACTATTACTAATTTCCCTTTGGTGACAAGCTTCAACTTTTGATGGAGTGAAGACGGAACGGCGCCGGCCGTGTGTATCCATGGCCTCCCTAACATGAAGTTGTAAGATGGCCAGATATCCATAGCAACAAAATCAACCACATATTTGGTGGAACCAATGAGCATGGATACTTTTATTTTTCCGACAACATCTCTCTAGGTCCCATCGAAAGCTCGCACCGTATTATTACACTGCTTCATATGTGAACTTTCGATTGGTAGTCGTTGCAGTGTAGCTAATGACATAACATTCAACATAGAGCCATTATCAATTAGCATGCCCAGTAACACATAACCTTTGCAGTGAGTGGTGATGTTTAGGGCCTTGATGGACCTCGTACCTTCCCCTAAAATTTCATCATCACTAAAGGTAATGTGATTAACGTCGGTGATATGGATGATAATCTGATCCAACCTCCTAACTGAGATATTTTTTTGTAACAAAGGTCTCATTCAAAACTTTTAGTAAAGCATCACGATGTTTCTTTAAGTTTAGTAAAAGGTCAAGCACAGAAATTTGAGCTGGCTGCCTCCAAAGTTGGTTGACGATGATATACTCGCTGTGCTTTAAGAATCTCAAAAACTCTTGTGCTTGAGTTTCTGTGCCCAGCTCTTTGATTTCCGGTGGCGGGTCACCTCCGAAAGTTTTTCGGGTTAAACTCTAACTTTCTTGCCTTTCTCTTTTGGTTTCTCCTGTGCCTTTTGGTTCTCCCAAGCATAGCATCGACTGCTCCTCGTAAGATGACCCATATCATTTACCTCTCAGATATTTGGCTCCAAAGGTTCTTCTTGAATGGGTTTTATCCCTATTTCTACATCTTCTCCTCCATGTAAACTAGAGGAACCCGACATTGTGATGCTTACAACGTAGTTCCGTAGAACCATCTTCGTATCCTTAAAAAGGAAAAGACCTTAGAGAATTAATTATCATCTTGAGGGATGCCTTTGATACGCTTTCCTCTCTTAGGTTAAGATCGAGAAAAAATGGTCTCTGTGCACTATACTCGATTTGTTGACCCTCCGATGCACAAACTTCCACTTTCTTCCTTCCTCTCTCTTTTTCAAAAAACCCAATCTCATTGTTATCCATCATAGCTTGTATCAATTGACAGGATTCCTCACAATGCTGAATATCATGATCTCCCAATTGGTGGTACTCACAATACAAGCGACATCATTTTTTCATCAACACCATTCCCTGATCGATGAGGCGCGCCGTGCATAACTGCTGAAAGACCCATCTCAAGGAAGACTGGACCTCAAACACATTCCTCTTAGCTTTCTTGATGTACTCATCTTCGATAGCATTTACGCCTTGTCTTCCGTAATTCGACAATGGATTATTGGCTGTACTGGGCTTCCTAAACTATAGCACCCCAGTTTAGATCAAATTCTGAACAAACTTCTTAAATGCTATGCTATTTTCAATCGAATGTCTCGAGACATCGGCATGGTACTCACAATGCTCATTGGGGTCATACCATGATGGGTTAGGTGGGTTGTAAGGAGTAACGGGGTATGGCCGGACTAGATCGGCCTTATACAATTGCGAGTAGAGTTATTTATAGGAAATTGGCAAAGGTGTGAAAGACCTATCATCTATTTCCTTCTTAGGTCCTTTCTCATTTTTTTTGTTGAAGTTTCAGGTATTTCTCTCTGCGGCTTGGGGCTGAAAAATAGTGTAGTTCTTGGTTGCCTCGAAGGCATTGGCATTGTTCACCTCGTGGTCCTTTTTCTTGTACTGCTTGCGTGAATGGTCCTCTTCGTCAATCCTTCCGCTCTTTACGACAACCTCAATGCGTTCACCAATCATGATCATCTCCTCAAAATTGCTAATAGGGGAGCTGATCAATCGATCATAGAGCGTCCCTTTTAGCGTGTCTATGAACATTAGGGAAATCTCATGTTCGTGAAGCGGTGGTTGAACTTGTGCTGCCACATCACGCCATCTTTGAGTGTATTCAGGAAGGGTCTCGTTGTGCCTTTGTTCCATACCTTGCAACAATAGTCTGTTGGGAACCATGTTGGTTGTATGCTTATACTGATCAGTAAAAGGTTTTGCCAGATCCTTCCATGACTTAATTTGAGCCCTTGTTAGATGATTGTACCATCTCGATGCAGATCCCACTAAGCTATCCTAATAACAGTGAATTAGTAGCTTCTCGTTATCGGTAAACTTGACCATCTTCCAGCAAAACATCACTATATGAGCAGTAGGGCAGGTGGTTCCATCGAACTTTTAAAATTTAGGAGTATTGAACTTATATGGGATTTCCACATCGGGGACCAAACTAAGTTTCCTAGTATTTAACCCATAGGAGCCATCCTCGTCTTCCTTCACATGAAACATTTCCTCTAGGTCTTTCTGAGTATCCTCCAATTGCTTAGTGAACTCCACTTTCATTTGGTTTAACTTCTCCAACTCATCAAAGTGGGATGTTGTCCCCGATAATCTCGGGATTCTCAAAGGTCACCTCCGGTTGAGTTTGAGCAGCTACACCGAAATGAGAGGAAGATTCACCTTGTGGAGGATTTAGAGAGAGATCAACAAGTAGAGGGTTCTTAACGATCTGGGCATGAGGGCGATCCCCTAAGTTTTGGGCAAGATTCTCAATGGTACTCTTGCCCCTCGGATTTGGTCTTAAACGGGCTTGCAGCAACTAGGATATCTCCTTCATCAGTCTTGTTGGGACTTGATGATAATGTCCTTTAAATCCTGTTGGGTTCATTCCATCTGGCCACGTAGGTCAGCTTCTAACTTGGCAAAGCTCTCCTCCATTTGTTTTGTCCGTGAGCGAGTGTGATATGAGTATGGAATGATGATAATTTTAAGAAGCAAAAAGCAATCTTTCTGAAATAGAAAGCTTTTTAATTAATAAATGGCAATTAATCAAAAACATAAAGAAATGTACTAATTAAATGATTATTAGCATTTAAACAAGGAATGCAAATGAAAGAATTATGCATGAATGTAAAGAGCAACACTGAGTTTGGCAAATATCATCGTTAAACGACTTTCATTAATGGAAACGCTGTCTTGTTACAATAACTTAAAGAAAACCAACTACACATATGGCTTCAAGGTAGTATCAAGGAAAATAATATCCCTTAGGATCCAAACAATCCTCTCGCCTTCTTCAGATTCATCGTCCACACAATCACGATGCTCGCTAGCATCCTCCACCAAAAACTGTATCTTCTGGCAACTCCTTGCATGTGAATCATCCATTCCGTCAACTTTTGCCCCTGCCTCCAAATTGTGTAGGCGGTGGAGCGTAGTTGTTCCATAGTAGGCATCAGGTGCACTTAAATTTCTCCCCTAAGGCTTGCCACATGATCCTTGAGCTGTTGAACCTCTATTTCCAACTCATTGACGCGAGTCGTCAAAACTTGATTCTCCAAGTTACTAACCTTTAGCTTGCTAGTCGAACCTTTGTGCTTGAAAAGAGATTTCTCCAATCATTTTGCCTTATCTTTCAAAGCCTCATTTTGGCATTGTTTCCTCTCGAGTAGCTTTGATTGAAAGGCTCAGAGATTCTTTATTTCTTGGGTTAGGGTGAGCATTTGATCCTTGTGCTCGTAATACATCCTTTTGTAGTTCTCAGCTCTCGCTCTCTCCTCCTTGATTCAGTGCTCTAAACCCTCACTTGGTCTGCCTTCTGCGACTCTTTTGTTCTTTTTTAGCCTCTCAAGCTTTTGGATCTCCTCCTTCTCCATCTTGAGCTCAAGTTCTAACTCATCCTTTTTCCTATGTAGTCCTTTAATCACTCCTTCAAACCGTGTCTTCTCTAACTCAAAGTCAAACTTTTCTTGGTTAGTCCTTTCCTCGAGCTTGAGGTACTTCCTTTTCTCTTCTTCAAGATGTTTTCTTATCAATTCGGCCTCGGTAGGAAGTGTGGCCAACCTCTCTTCTACGGTCCTTCTAGCATCGGGACTCAACTGAGGAATATTGTCATTGATATGGTTGAACCTCTACGCTTCATATTTGGGGGTGATCATGTAAGTGGTGTTCAAGATTCTAACCCGCCTTGCATTGTTCCAAGTTGAAGAAGCTTTGTAGACCTCCTCTTTGCAGCCTTTCTTCTTCGCATAATCTATGTTGAACTCATTTAGATCTTTGGTGGCCTGCACAAATTGTTTCGATCCATACTTTCTCAAAACTAGAAGAGGTGCATATGCGGTATGCCCCCAAAGACGAAGTAGTGGTACCCATGAATGTTGTCCACATCTATAGAGAATGTTCTCTGCCAATAACCACGGTGCTCTCCAAACTATATCTTCCTCCTTTAGCTTTCAGAGGACATCTAGCCATACTTCCTCGGATCGAGAACTTGCCGTCGTAAAGGGGCCTTGAGAAATTGGGATCGGTCCAAAGGTGGCTGTAGAAACAAACAGTCAAAAGCTGTGGGCATCCTCAGAAGTGGCCTCCACCATATTCTCGACAAAACCTCAAATATTGGAAAGCTTCGGCCAAAATTATAGGTACCGAATTAGTCTCGCTATTCAAATGATCAAATAGATCCAAAACTGATGGATCAATGAGTCCAAATGCTCGTGGAAAGAGTACCAATCCATAGATCAACAAAGCAAAGAGATTCTGTTGAACTCGGCCCACCGGATGTACACAGGCTAAGGCCAATATCCCCTCCCACTTAAGATACTCTTTATTGTTCCAAGTAGTGACTTGATGTTTGACCCAAGATAACAACATATCTGAGATCTTCTTTAACTTAACTCGAAAAGTTTTTTTCTTACTTGGCTTAGAATATACCTGATTCATGTCAACGTTCTTGCAATTTATAAGGTCCCAATATTCTTCGATTGTCGGAGTTAAATCAAAGTTACCAATCGTAAAGTAGCCGTAGGTAGAGTTCTAAAAACCACCAAGGCTTGTAGTAATGCTTGATCAACTGGGACCTCTAGCAAGTACGCGATGTCACCATACTCTTCTCTAAAAGTACTATTTGTTTCAAAATCCCAACTATTCAAAACTGTCTTCAACTCAGACACATCATTGAACTTCGTATTCATGAATGTCTCAGTTGCCATTGTGACCTAATCCTGACAAAAATATTGTCTCCATCATGTAGTTGCTCCCCTTCCGATCATATCTGAACATTATAATTCTTTTCATCATTGCTATGAACTAAGTCTCCCATTGATCTAGTCTTTAACTTCAAACTATTTCCAACTCAATGTACTTTTCATGATATGATAAAATATGCAAAACAAAAAGATAAAAAGGGAAAGAGAAAACAAGAAGAAGCGTTAGTCAAACGATGGTAAATAAATTGAAAAAAGAGAAAAGATAAACGTGAGGAAATTAAGCAAAAGGCACACCAATAAAGAAAGAACCCTAACCGCAAGAATTTTAATTCGCTAAGGTTATCCACATGGCTCTAACGGGTGAGTTTCTTAGATTCTCACACATGGTTTGGTTCTAATCAAGGTACGCGAATCTATCTCATTACCTACCAAGGTAACAAGAACCCCAATTCTGGCCCATTACAAGCTTGTGAATTGGTTTCGGTATGAGGGAAAGCACAACCTAGTGACGTGGAGGGCTGCTCACTTGTCAAAAGGCTTGGATTCTGAAAGTGAATTACTGACCTGTAGAGGGCTACTCATGTGGGTATGTGGCATTTCACTCCCACCTAAGGGACAAAGCTCGGGTATAGAGCCTGATGATATGATGCAACACATGTCGGTGATCCCTTAGAAATTAAATAAAAAATTAATTCAAAGACCACCAATTATCAAACCCGTGTAATCTTAGTCACTTTTTTAAGAAAAAATCGACCTCTTTAAAGTTAATTAAAATTCCAACAATTTTCTATCATTTAAATGCAACAAATATTTTCTTGGCCTAACTCTCATTTTGTTTTGTAAAAAACAAAATCAGTCCCCATTTGAGTCGCCAAGCTGTAGCACACCCCCAAACCCAATATGTGCATTGCCCTCAAATCATGAAACAACACATATATACAAGAGAAACAGAAAAATGAAAATGCATGATCATGAAAATGCAAACATGAAATGCGAAGGAGTTAGGTAGAAGAAGACTCCCCTTCGGATGAGGCTTCATTCCATTTGGAACTGGCTTCTTCTTCTTTTTTGGAACGGGTCTTCCTCATAGATAGACTCCCACAGTTAGGGGCCATTCTCTTATTTCCTTTCCAACTTCACTTGGTAGCAGTAGTGGAGGCTCCAACATCCTCCTTCTGCTTGACAGGCTCGGTAGGTGGTGTGATTGGCATTGACTTCACTTTGGTGGCAGGAATCTCCTCCGACTCAGAAGAAGAGGTGGTGCTGGTAGATTCAACATGCACCTTGGATATGGGAACTAATGCTTTAGACTCAGAATTGGAAGAAATAACTGGACTGGTATGATTGGCTAGACTGGCTGGCTGGATTGGACTGGCTTGTCGAGGATCACTGACAGCTGGCTTGGTAAGAAAAGGTGGAAAGACAGGCACCATATCGGGAAAGAGTTTCACAAGGACCTCCCTAATAATGGCATCTCGTTCCTTGGTATAGTGCTGCATCTTCGCATTGAGCTCATCGACCTTCTCCAATTTTTGGAGAATAATCTCATGGCGGGAGTACACCTGGGACAGCACTGCCAGTGAGTTGGCTGGCATGGTCTCTAGCACACTTGCTGGCTCGGCCCTTGGCTTCTGCTTCGGCGTGGCCAAGACGGCCACGCTCTTTCCCTTCTCTTTTGGCTCTCCTCTAGTGAGGTTTCTCCAGATATGAGCAGTGATGGTCGTACCCTTAATCACATGCCCATGCTCCTCATCCATCTTGGGCACTTCATAGTGCAAACAAATATTAGAAATCAACAAAGGGAAAATTAGAATTCCCTTACCTTTGACAGCACACTTGTAAGTTTCATCGATAATAATTTTGCCGACATTGAGCTGGCGCCCTTTGATAATGCAGTGCAACAAGATAAGCTGGACCTTTGAGACCATTTCACTGTGAGATATGGGTATAAGATTGTGCTTGATGAAATTGTTCCATCCCCGCATCTAAGGGTCCGATGGTCCGATGGGTATAAGACTGTGAGATATGGGTATAAGATTGTGCCACTTAATGGTTCGATGGCCGGTGGACGTAATAGTCCAGGTTGTGCAGGCTCACACAGGTATGCCAGAATCTTCTTTCTCTTGGCCACATTCATAGACTCAGCATACTCAAAGTATTCATCTCCTTCATGTGGCAAAGAGAAAAGAGAATTAATGTAACCTTCATCAAAATGAACGCACTTACCCCGAATCATCAATAATGGAGAATCCTTGGTCACGAGATGGGCATAAAACTCTTGCACGATGGTGGCAAACACCTCCCCCTTCTGCTGGCAGAATGTACTCCACTTATGCATATCAACGAGGGACATAAATCCTGACGAGAATCCGACAGTGGCGTCAGATTGGAAGTTGAAGTGTTTCTCATAAAGGAATGACCTTGAAGAGAAGCTCGAGGAATGACCTTGAAGAGAAGCTCTCATCGAACTTCTTGCAAATCTCCTCGTTGAAAATCGCTTTAAGCGAGTAGAGGATGGAGCCATGGAGATGAAAAGATGAGAATCGATGGGAAGAATAAAAGAAAAGATTGAAGTTCTTGGATCTTGCTTGAGAGAAAATCGAATAAGAGTAAAAGGGAAAAGTTTTTGGGGAATCGAGGTTGAGTGTTTAAGAAGGAGTAATTAGGGTAGCCGAAAAGTAGGGGATAATGATTAGGTTTATGGAGTTTTAATTGGAAAAAGGGTTTACATTTTAATTGAGAAGTGATAGGGATAAAGGTATGGAAAGGAATTTTGAAGTGATAGGGTAATTATGATAAGATAACCTATCATAAATATGGGCAGCAAAAAGGGTTAAATTCCCAAGATTTCCCTCTCTCCTTTTTACGCAAGCTAGGTTTTTTTCTTCTTTCACACGAAGTATACACATGCCTCTAGCATGGGCCACGACATAACTGTTGGCAAGCACACTAGCTCACAGTCCTTCTGGTAATATTCCTGGCATCAATTCTTGTCAAAATTCCTGCACACACTAAATGGAAAATCGTGTAACACAACAAAGGAATAAAAAGTAAAAAACAATAAAAAGAAAACAAGAACAAAAACTCGATTCTTAAAGGAAAACAAAAACAACTAATCCTAATATTTACAAAGAATTTCAAACCTGCGGATGCCTCATTCCAATTCTGTCAAGAGGATCACCTCCTTGGCATGACTTTGCTTACCTTCCAAGTAATGCTTTAGGTGCTGACCGTTCACCTTAAAAATTTCTCCGGTCTGTAAGTTTTTGATATCTACAGCCCCATGAGCATATGGCTTCACAACTTCATAAGGACCCGCCCATCTTGACTTAAGCTTACCTGGAAAAAGTTTGAGCTGAGAGTTAAACAATAGAACAAGCTGACCTATTTCGAACTGTCTTGGCAGGATCCGACTATCATGCCAACGTTTTGCCTTCTCCTTGTATATCTTAGCATTCTCATAGGCTTGTGTTCTAAATTCTTCCAATTCATTGAGGTCAAGCAACCTCTTTCCTCCAGCAATTCTTCATGTCATGTCAAGCTTCCGGATGGCCCAATAGCTTTATGTTCAAGTCTATTAACAGATGGCATGGTTTGCCAAAGACAAGTTTGAATGGAGAAGTACCCAAAGGAGTTTTAAATGCCGTCCTATAAGGTCACAAGGACTCATCTAGTCTCAAGGACCAGTCTTTCCTTGTTGGATTCACAGTTTTTTCCAAAATGTTCTTAATCTCCTTATTAGATATCTTGGCCTTCCCATTTGTTCGTGGATGGTATGCTATGACAATTTTCTGCTGAATCCCATACCTGGACAATGCTTTAGAAATTAATTTTCATTTAAAATGAGTACCCTCGTCATGAATAATCATTCGAGGAGCACCAAATCTAGTGAAAATGTTTTTGTGCAAGAACTTGGCAACAACCTTGGCATCATTTGTTGGCAAGGCAACAACCTCTACCCACTTTGACACAAAGTCAACATCCAAGAGAATGTACACATTGCTGAACGATGAGGGAAAATGACCCATAAAGTCGATATTCACACATCAAATAAATCCACTGGCAGAATGTTCTGGAGTGGTAGTTCGTGTCTGCCAGAGATGTTCACTGTTCGTTGACATCGTTCGCATGCCTTGGTATACTCGTGGGCATCCTTCTACAGTGTGGGCCAAAATAATCCTGAATGCAAAACTTTGGCAACAGTCTTCATCCCAGCAAAATGTCCTCCATATGGTGCGGCATGGCATCGATACAATATATGTTGCTGCTCGTCCTCTGCCACACACTGGCGAATCACTTGGTCGGGACACTACTTGTACAACATGGGCTCATCCCAATAGTATTGCCTTACCTCTCGTAAAAATTTTCTTGGCATTATATGCCAGGTCTAATGGCAAAATATTACTTACCAGGTAGTTGACTATGTCAGCGTACCATGGTATTTCATCGGTTGCAAGCAAATACTCGTCAGGGAATTCGTCTCTAATTATAGTGGACTTACCATCCTCGATGTGATGCTCCAACCGAGAGAGATGGTCAGCTACTAAGTTTTTGCTGCCTTTCTTATCTATGATCTCCAGGTCGAATTCTTGAAGTAAAAACATCCATCGGATTAGTCTTGGTTCAGCATCCTTCTTTGCGAAGAGATATTTCAACGCCGAATGATCTGTATAAACCACAACCTTATTACGAATTAGATAAGATCTAAATTTATCAAAAGCAAATACAACTATGAGAAATTCTTTCTCGGTTGTAGAATAATTAAGTTGTGCTTCATTCAAGGTTCTGCTGGCATAGTAGACGGCATAGAACATCTTGCCACGCTATTGTCCCAGAATTGCTCCAACGACATAATTATTGGCATCGCACATGAGCTCAAAGGGATCATTCCAATTCGATGCCACGACTATGGGGGCATTAATCAATATGTCTTTAAGCTCCTAAAATGCTCTCAAACAAGAATCATCAAATGCAAAAGTGGCATTATGTTCCAACAACGAGCATAAAGGTTTAGCAATTTTCTAAAAAACTTTAATAAATCGCTGATAAAAATTGGCATGACCTAAAAAACTACTTATACCTTTAATACTTGTTGGTGGTGGTAATTGCTTAATTACCTCCACTTTGGCTTGATTAACTTCTAGTCCTCTCTTGGTTACCTTATGTCCGAGAAGAAATCCTTCACCATGAAGTGGCATTTCTCCCAATTCAACACTAGGTTTGTCTCTATACGTCTCTTCAAAACTTGCTCCAAGCTATGGATGCATTCCTCAAATGTTACACCAAACATTGAGAAATCATCCATGAATACTTCCATGTTATGCTCAATCATATCAGAGAAAATGGCCATCATGCAACGTTGAAATGTTGCTGGTGCATTACACAGTCCGAATGACATCCTTCTAAAGGCAAATGTCCCATATAGACACGTTAACATTGTCTTCTCTTGGCCGTCAGAGGCGATGACAATCTGATTATATCTCGAATAACCATCTGAAAAATAGTAAAAAGCTTTACCTGCCAACCTGTCCAACATCTGGTCAATAAAAGGCAATGGGAAGTGGTCATTCCTTGTAGCCTTGTTCAACCTTCTGTAATCCATGCACACCCTCCATTCAGTGATGGTTCTAGAGGGAATCAATTCGGCCTTACTGTTTTGGATCATAGTCATGCCACCCTTCTTTGGCACATACTGCATCGGGCTAACCCAAGAGCTGTTGGAAATGGGATAAATGATCACGACATCCAACCATTTTATGATCTCTTTCTTTACTATGTCTTTCATGCTTGGGTTTAGCTTCCTTTGGCCTTCAATGTTCTTGCCATTGTATTCCTCTAGTATGATCTCGTGCATGAAAATGGTTGCGCTAATACCTTGGATGTATGCCAAGGTCCAACCCAATGCTAGCAGTCTTACCTCCTGATCATGAGTGAGATTAGTTGCAATAATTATTGGTAGAGTCGAGTTCTTATCTAAATAAGAATACTTCAAGAGTTCTGGTAGGGGTTGAAGCTTCAACTCTGGTGGTTCCTCAATAGATGGCTTTGGTTTCTTTATCTCTCTCCAGGCTAAACGAAGTGGCTCGAAGTAACTTATATCTTTAGCCTCCAAGGCTGATTCCACAGGTTCCTCAAGCAGTTTAGCTATGCCATCAAGCATGCCGTCATCACTTGCATATCCTAGTACAACTGTGCCATGTCCAAAGTAAAGATAGACTCCATTATTTCATCAACTTGACATTCATCAGGTTTATCTGTATATTTCAATGCTTGAAACACTTTAAAAGTAACATGTTGATCATTCATTCTCATGGTTAGTTCCCCTTTATGAACATCAATAAAAGCCCTGCCAGTAGCAAGAAACGACCTACCCAAAATAATTGGCACATTAATATCAACTTCATAATCCAAAATGATAAAATCAGTTGGGAAAATGAATTTGTCTACCTTTACTAACATATCCTCAATCTTACCCTTGGGATGTGCATAGGATAGGTCTACAAATTGAAGTGTCATCGTGGTAGGTCCTGCATCTATGCTAAGCTTCTTGTAAACTGATAGTGGCATCAAATTGATGCTGGCTCCCAAGTCGCACAACGCCTTCCCCATGAACTTGTCGCCAATTGTGCAAGCAATAGTAATACTCCCTGGATCTTTCAGCTTTGGTGGCAATCGATTAGGGTCATGGCACTGCATCCCTCAGTGAGAGCAACAATTTCAAATTCTCCCAACTTCCTCTTTTTGGACAAGATGTCCTTCATGAATTTTACATAGTTGGCATTTGTTCAAGGGCTTCCACCAATGGAGTGTTAATTTGCAACTGTTTAAGCACTTCCAAAAAGTTCTTAAATTGCTAGTCCTAGTTATGCTTTTGAAGTCTAGCTGGAAATGATGGCGGTGGATATACATATGCTGGCGCTGCCGGCTTTACCGAGGCAGTGCTGGCATCTATTCTGGCAGCAGTCTGCTTATCATCATTGCTGGCATCATTGTTGGCACTGGGATTGGCATCTTTTTTGGCACTCTTATTGGCATGATCACTGGCATTATCTACTTTCTCTGGGTATGTCTGTCGGTACAAGCTTTGCATCCTGGCTGACAACTGGCTGCTTTGCAACCGTCTCTGTTTCACACTACTTACCACTCTGAAGAGTTATTGTCTTGCATTGTTCATTTTCTTTGTGCCGAGCATCTTCAGTGTCACTTGGCAAAGTACCTTGGGGTCAATTGCTAAGTGCATTAGCAATCTACCCAATTTGTATTTCCAAGTTTCTTACTGATGCCGCCAAACTTTGGACTGTTACTTCATTTCGATCTATATATTGTGGAAGATCTCCTCATTGGTTGCTTCATTGCCCTTGATGAAAATTGTTCTGAGTTTTCTGTGGCATGGTATTTTGATAAAATGCTGGCATGGCATTGTTGTTCTGTCGTTGGATGTTTTGGTGGGGGGTATTGTAGTGATTGCCTCTTTGATTTCCCCAAGCTAAGTTAGGGTGATGTCTCCAACCTGCATTATAGGTATTAGCATTATAAAAACGACCAGCATTCCCAACAAAATTTACCAACTCAGGATTAATAGGGCATTCATCCACATGGTGGTTTTCTCCACAAATGGTGCAAAACGGATACAATGCTTTGACTTCTTGGGCCTCATTGTTCTTTTGCAACGTTCTCACCATGCTAGGGAGGTTGGAAATCTCAGCATGAATGGACGTGAGTTCATCAACTTTCAATTTCCCCTGGCTTTAGTCCCGGTCCCGAGTCTAGCAACAAGATACTCAAAGTCATTGATTGAAATTCTTTCAAGGATATCAACAACCTCAGTGTACTTCTTATCAAACAACGATTCGGCTGCTGAAGCATCCACAACAGTCCTTGTTTGTGCATTCAATCTGTTGTAGAAGGTTTGTATTTGGGTCCAATTTGAGAACCCATTCATTGGACACCTTCCCAACAAATCTTTAAATCTTTCACAGGCTTCATAAAGAGTTTCATCCTCGGCCTGTTTAAATATAATGATTTCACCACGTAACATGGCAGTGAGTGTTGGTGGCTGAAACTGTGTCAGGAACTTCTGGCAAAGGTCTGCCCAAGAAGTAACTGATCCTGGTGGCAAAGAATTGAGCCATGCCTTGTCTCTGTCTCTCAAGGAAAAAGTAAACAATTCTAGCTTCACAATATCTCCAAATACTCCAGTTTGTTGAAATAGTTGGCATATCTCCATGAATTGTTTGAGATGTTGTCTTGGGTCTCGAGTAAGTGCTCCAGCGAATTGACCTACATTCAAAAGAGTTTGGATCATTACTGGTTTAAGTTCAAAGTTAGGCTCATCGGTACCAGGGCCAATAAATCCTGGTATGAGATTTGCAATGTCAGGTGCTGAATGTTCTCAGGTTGGCCTCTCTTATTCTTCAACCATATTTGGGATATTAGGAGGCGGTGGTGCATTGTTATTAGGTTGATTGTTAATGGTTGGATCATTATTCACCACACCATTCCTCTGATTGCCTTGATTCATTTCTCGATATCACCTCTTTAACCTCCTCAAGGTTCTTCCAATTTTTGAATTGTATGGCCACTCGTCCACCACTGGGTGGTTTCTGGTCATACACCGGTGAAAAGAAAGATAAAATGAAAACAAAAACAAAACAAGTAAAAATTAAAAAAAATCAAATCCGTTGCAATCCCCAGCAACGACGCCAAAAATTTGTTGACTCTTAGGGAGATGTGTAAAATGAATCCTGGCAAAAGGTATAAATGGTATGTATTTGGGTAAGATAAACTATGCCAAGAGTCTTTTGCGTACAAGTATACATGGTCGACAAGTAATACAACTTGGTAAGCTAACTATCGATCCCATAGAGATTTACTTGGAATTTGATTGTTTAGTTTGTTACTTGTTTTGGAAGAAAAGATAGTAGTTTAAAAGAGTTGATTTTAAAACTAAAAAAGAAAATAAAATAAAACCAAAGTGAAGTGTTGGCTAGAAAGGTGTTTTCAAATGAATGATGATTGTTGGCAGGGAATGCATGGTTCAAACGTGCTTCATGTTAGCCTTTATTGACAAAATTGGCTTGGCATTGTTGCCAAGCAGATTTGAAAATAGCAAAGCCCCTCTCGATGGTCATTGCCCTAAACTGGCCAAGTAAAAACCCCTATATCTCTATAGTGTATGTTTTCCTTAAACCAATTTGATTTAAAAACCAGTCTATACTCCGTAGGGGTAGATTTCACTTCCGAGGTAAGTTCATCTACCTGAACGACTTCTCTTGAAGCTTCTCTCCCAAGTGTTCAGCAACTTGATCATTGCCAACACAAGTCTGTTAAGATATTGGAAGGCAATAAGCTGACTGTGCTAGCTCTCGCTTTGGCACAGTACTTAGGAAAAATTAAAGTATGCAAAATAGACAAACTTTTCCAAAAGCAGAATTATTATAAAGGAACTAAGGCATAAAAGCCAACTTTTAAAACCAAAACATCCTCCACCAACTATTAAATTAGTTCATGGTGTGGGGGTTAACCAACAAACCAACAAACGTTTTTAACATCACCATCATAATAAAAACTAAAGAAAAACAGCTTTTGCCAAGGGAATTTGCAGAGGGGTCTCTCGATGCAGCCCTCCACGCCAGGCTCTCAGCCAAGAAGTCAAACCACTCTTCCTCAGTTGCATCGACTGTCACTCGCCGCTCCAACACCTCTCTCCGACCATCTTTCATCTTTTCTCCTCTTCTCGTTGTCCTCATATGCTTGATTAGTTGGTCTTTATCTAGGCGTGTAAGGGAAAGGATGAGATAAGCCCTTGCATTTGAATTTGAAATGATCAAGAGATAAGAGACAGAGCTCTATCTGATCATTTTGATATCTTATTAGCATGGTGTGATAACTTATCAGGCTAGGGCAAACGTCATCATGCCATGGCCATCCTAGCACACGAATTGGCACAACTTTGCCAACATCACTTGGCATCACCTTATCCGCTATTTTTTAGAAGTTGATCCAATTGCGATCTTTTAGGAGCCTGATCTTTTCCTATTTTTTCTGGGGTTCATCTCTTCTCGGCATGGCCACTAGCATAGCTCTCTGCTAACAAATGCTTGGCACTCATCTGGTCCTTCCGTGCCCGCAACATCTGGCATTCACCTTGGCATTCCTAACTGCGTCCTGCGTCCATTCCTCCTTCCATTCCACCTGCCAACATGCGCAAAGGCTACTAAAAACAACCCATGACAATGGCATAGGCAGCCTACTAGCTCTTTTATATAAATGCATGATTCTAACAAACTAATGCAACTAAATGTACTTGAAAATAAGCAAAAGTATATCAAAATAGGCATGAAAACAATACTTTTGAGGAGGTAACAATGACCAAACCCTAACTTGAGATTAAACTCAATATGTCCATAGATTTCAATAATAGACTAGGGATTCTACCTTACCCAATCGATATCTATGCAAAGAAATCGATAAACCAAAGAAAAGTTAAGATTGAAACCAAGCTCCAATGGAGGTGCTTGCTTAGGTTGAAGTTAAAGTGAAATAAGAAATAGCAAAGATGATTACTTTCCTTCCTCCAGCAAGCTTTTCCCTTTTTCCTATGTTTTAGTAATCGAAAACTTTCCTTCATATGGATGAAATCATTCTGATCATCCCACAAAAGTGGCAATTATAATTGAAGAGGAGCTAATCGCAAGGTTAGTCCCTCAACTTTTCGTACTCCATGCTTTTGCCTCCAAACTTTCGATATTTATAATTTAGTCACTAAAAGATTCTTAATATATTCAATAAAGTCCTTAATCGATCAATTGACTCAATTAAAGTCCAATATCAATGTATTTGACCTCGTGGTTAGAGTCAATGCATTATTTGGACCTTCCTGGTGTAAGGTTTCTGATCACCGGAACCCAATTCTGACTCAACCAGTTTTTGGGGTGTTACACATAGTGTTCTAGCTCTATCAGAAGGTGGCATAACTTCCTAAACACAAACTTGTATGGGGAAGTTCCTAATGGTGTTTTGAAGGTTGTTATGTATGCCCACAAGGAATCATCTAGCCTCAAAGATTAGTCATTTCGAGTTGGGTTCACCGTCATTTCCAAGATATTCTGGATTTCCTTGTTTGAAATTTTTATCTGGCCATTTGTTTGAGAATAGTAGGTAGTGGCAATTCTTTGTTGGATTCAGCACCTGCACAGAGCTTTAGTGATTAAATGGCATTTAAAATGGGTGCCTTCATCAAGTATGATGACTCTGGCCACTGAATCAGGTAAATATGTGATTGTGTAGGAACTTAGCAAATGCCTTGGCATTGTTTGTTGGAAGAGAAATAGTTTCAACTCACTTTGAGATATAATGTAACCTGTTCGACCTAGCCTAGACGCTAGACCGAACCGAGCGAGCTACAATGGGTTTGCTGAAACAAACCCAAAAAGATTAAGTCAAATTACGATCATTTTTTTCCTTTTATCTTATCTATATGAAACATATTAACCTATGGTGTGCATACTGGCAGCGGGTGAAAACTCAACTCAATCGGGCGTCAAATTGACATCCAATTCCACGCAATTGCAATTTAGGGACCAAATTGCAATTCTAGAAAATTACAAGGACTTAACCCATTTTAATATTACCGATCCTCAATTAATCAAGTTTCATGCTCATGTGTCAAAAACCACCTCAAAACGTTCATTCAAACTCATCCAATTCCTTACGTATCAAACAGTGACTAAAACAAAAGAAATAGAAACTTTCAAACATCACCATAGTTGAATTAACAAATGCCTGTACTGGTACACGGGCAATTGTATCAGTACACTTCGGAATTTCTCAAAAACCAGGTTAACAGCTGCCCATATTGGTACACAGACAAGGATATTGTTTCCTCTGCTTCCAAGGTTGCTTCTTCAATAGAATGGCTTCTCCAGATCACTTTAATCAATGGAATGGATTTTTTGTGAAGTCTTTTACCTTCCTTTGCAAGAATCTGAACCAGTTCCTCTTCATAGGACATGTCCATTTGAATTTCCGCAGATTCAGGCTCAATGATGCACGAAGTGTTAGAACGGTACTTTCGGAGCATCGATACATGGAATACATCATGGATTTTACTTAGTTTTGAGGGCAATGATAATCGATAAGTCACAGGGTAAAATTTCTCAATAATCTTGAATGGTCCAATGAATCGGGGACTTAGCTTTCCCTTCTTGCAGGATCTCAGAACCATCTTCCACGGTGAAACTTTGAGGAAGGCTTTCTCTCCAATCTCATAATGTATATCCCTTGCTTTAGATCAGCATAGGCCTTCTGTCGGTCAAATAGGGGTTTCAAATGATCATGGATAATGGTAACCCATTCTTCCATTTCCCAAAGTATGTTAGGGTCCAACACCTTGCCTTTACCGAGTTTCGACCAACAAAATGGAGTTCTACAACATCTGCCATACAATGCCTTGTATGGTGCCATTTTAATGGAAGCGTGGTAAATTTTATTGTAGGCAAACTCGATGAGAGGTAGTTTCTCCCAAGAGCCTCCAAAATAGATGATGCATGCACGTACCATGTCCTCTAGAATTTGAATTACCCTTTCTGACCGGCCATCAGATTGAAGGTGAAAAGCTATACTAAGGTTAACTCTGGTGCCCAGAGCTCTTTGTAGTGATCTCCATAATCGAGAAGCAAACCGTGGATCCCGACCAGAGATGATAGATTGAGGTAATCCATGGAGTCAGATAACTTCCTTAATGTACAAGTCAGCCAGTTTAGGAAGACCGTAGTCCATTCTAACCGGTAGAAAGTGTGCTAACTTGGTGAAATGGTCTACAACGACCCAAATGGTATCATGTTTAGCAGGAGTTAAGGGTAGACCACTAGCAAAATCCATAGTGATCTTCTCCTACTTCCACTGCAGAAAATCAATGGGTTGTAATAAGCCAATAGGAACACGATGCTCGGCCTTAACATGCTAGCACGTAAGATACTTGGACACAAAATCGGTTATGGCTTGTTTCATGCCTAGCCACCAATATAGCTCTCGAAGTTCCTTGTACATCTTTACAGAACCCAGGTGGATAGAGAAAGGACTCAAATAAGCCTCTTTGAGAATATCGGTGCAAAGAGATTCATTATTAGGTATGCAAACTCGATCACGAAAGCACATGAGTCATTTAGGACTAATCCTGAAGTCAGGGTTATCTTGTAGCTTGGTAATATAGATTGAATTTTAGGGTCTTGCTCTTGCAATGCTTTGATCCTCGATACGATAGTAGACTGAACTTGGAGTTCAGCTATGAAACAATGGTGCTTCTGAAGTCAGATGTGAGCGTTAATAGCCTGAGGATCTACAATACAACAACTTTACAATGAGTTGATATACTAATTAATGTATAGGACTCGATGATCGATAACGATGCTTACCAGGCAAAGGTTTACGGCTGAGTGCATCAGCTACAATGTTGCCCTTGCTAGGATGGTAATCAACGACAATATCATAGTCTTTAAGGAGCTCCATCCATCGCCGTTGCTGAAGATTCAAATTTTTCTAGGTTAAGAGGTATTTCAGACTCTTCTAATCGGTGAATAGATAACATTTTTCTCCGTATAGATAATATCTCCAGATTTTTAATGCAAAGACAACTACAGCCAATTCCAGGTCATAAGTGTGATAGTTCATCTCATGTGACTTTAGTTGTCTCGAAGCATAGGCAATGACCTTACCTTTTTGCATCAATACACATCCTAACCCGAGATACGATGCATCACTGTAAATAGTGTAGTCTTTTCCAGACTCAGGTTGGGTTAGGACCGGTGCATGGGTTAAGACTTGCTACAATTGACCGACACTTCTTTGTTGTTCCTCGATCCAAATAAACGAGACTTCTTTCCTCAGTAACTTAGTCAATGGAGTTTCTATTATAGAGAATCCTTTAACGAATATCCTATAATAACCAACAAGTACAAGGAAGCTTCTCACGTCACCAATGTTCCTCAATGCCACTCAAAAATGGATTGAATTTTCTTCGGATCCACCTGGATACACGAAGCCGATACAATATGTCCAAGAAAGGCAAGTTTAGTGAGCCAAAATTCACATTTGGGGAACTTGGCAAAAACTGCTTCTTTCGAAGGGTTTGAAGCACAATGCGGAGGTGATCTTGATGCTCAACAAGATTCTTAGAATAGATCAAAATATTGTCAATGAATACTACTAAGAATTTATCAAGATAGGGCCTAAAAACTCGATTCATCAAATCCATAAAAGTTGCAGGTGCATTGGTTATCTCAAAGGGCATCACCAAGAATTCGTAGTGTCCATATCTTGTTCGGAAAGCCTTCTTGGGTAAATCACATCCTTTGACTCTCATCTGATAATACCCAGACCTTAAATCGATATTGGAAAACACAGAGGCATCTTTAAGCTGATCGAATAAATGGATACTTATTTTTGATGGTTAACTTGTTCAACTATTGGTAGTCAATACACCATCTTATGGAACCATCATTCTTCTTGAAAAAAGAGAATTGGGGCTCCCCAAGGTGAGCAACTCGATCGAATAAAACCTTTATTCAATAAGTCTTGAATTTGAGCCTTCAGCTCCTTGAGCTCGATGGCTACAATACAATATGGTGTAATGGAAATTGGGGCAATCCCATGTTGTACTTTGATGCCAAATTTAACCTCACAGATTGGAGGTAAACCTGAAAGTTCATCAGGGAATTTACACACTGTGTCAACATCTGATAATGGAGGTTCATCCTTGGATTCCATTGTTAAAGCATTCAGGGAAGGATTTCCTGAGTTCATCAATACAATACTCTCCTTGCCAAGGCCTTGAAGGTACAACTTCCTCTTACTACAATCTACCCATGCTCGATGTTCATTGAGCCAATCTAATCCCAATATAACATCAAATTCATGGATCGGTAATCCTAGTAAATTTCTCGGGAAAGGAATCCCTTAAATCAATAAGGGACAATTTTTACACACAAGGCTTAGGGTGACACAATCACCCAAGGGATTGGTTATAGATATTCTTGATATTATAGGTTTAGATGATAATCTATGCTTCTTAACTAACACAATACTTATAAAGGAGTGAGTAGAACCATGGTCAATCAATGCATATAAAGGATGTGAATACAATTCAATGGTACCTGCATTGACATCAGGCTCATCCTTCTCTTCCCTGCTCCTCACGTGATACATATGGGCAGGAGCCTCCGATTCTTGCATGCTCGGTGTCTTTCTAGAGCCATTAGGTTTCCCTACAGCCCCTAATGATCCTTACCTTGACCCCCTGCCTCAGAGGGATTTAGTAGGTGTTGCAACACTAACCGGTGCAGCGGTAGATTTTGTTGCATTGAGAGGGCAGTCTCAAATGAAGTGGCCTTGCTTACCACAATAGAAACAAGCTTCAAACTTCTTACGGCACTAGTCCGCTGTATGTCTATTCTGACAATAGTTACAAACCAGATATTATGACCCTCTGTTAAAACCTCTAGTACTCTCAACTAAAGCAATCTTAGCAAAATAAGAAGTTATAGTTTGGGGCCTCTTGATGTTCCCAGAATGGGAAGGCTGTGAGAACATATTCTACTTAGGGCTAGAGTACTTCCCTTTCTTGCTCTATTTGGGAGGTCGAGAATCATCTCGAAACCTCTTTTTTGATTTGCCCAACCCACCGGTCCTTTGGGCTTTCTGTGATGCTTTAGTGGCCTTAATTCGATTCACAAGGTCTTTGAAATCAATGTTGTGAACATAGGTCAAAGCTCGTCACTGAGCCCGACAATAAACATGAGGCACTTTTATTCCCCTTTCTTTATGTATTCAGCACCATATTGGCAATACTTAAAAAAATCATGGATGTACTACTTGATAGGTCGTCCGCCTTGCTTGAGGTAGACGAAGATGTTGCACCTCTCTGCGAGATAGAACTTGCTGATATACTTCTTTCGAAATTCTCAGAGAAAGAACTATCAGGTTATTATGTCTTCGGAGATCGTAAAGGGAGTAGTCTCTCACCAAAGAAGTTCCTCATCAGCAAGCAACGCAAGGGCACATTCCAACTTGTTTTCATCCGAACATTGCAACTTCTTGTTTAGAATTCTCAATGTGTTGTCCAACCAGTACTCGACAACTTCAGGGTTGCCATCATCCTGACCAGTAAAGGTGTAGGCTTGATGTTGTGATAGCTTATCAATAGGAGCCCGAGTATATTGGACAACAGGTGCAATAGGCATATAACTTGCTTAGCTCGCATAGCAGCCATAAACTGCTTGAACATGTTAGCCATGTTTTGGTAACACTTAGCTTAAGAGTTGGGACATCAGGTCTGGTGCCCTGTACAGGAGGGTCCTACGGATTCGAAGGATCTCCCCCTATCTCCTCGTTATGTGTCGAGGAGCCAGAAGCTGGCTCATTAATATGAGCTTCATTCATCTTAGACATATCTATAATATAAAGAGATCGGATTAGTCGACAAGTCACAATCTACACAATATATAACTCCTAGGTGGCAAAGTAACACAATAAAAATACAATAGCCTTCAGCCTAGTCTTAGAATCGACTAAACTCTAGGCCTGATACCACAAATGTAACACCCCCTTCTCGACATGGTAGAGAACCGAGTCAAAGCATGCTACCGATGAACAATACGATGATTGGTGTAATACTTTTAATTGAAATTCTATAATTTAACAAAGATATTCTTTTCGAACGATAAAATATCAATTCAATAGGCTTAATAACTCAGTACAATACTATGATTATCGATCTTGGACCAAATTTTGACTTTTATATGTTTTAGGGACTAAACTGTGAATTTAATATTTTAGAGTTCCTTTTTCGAAAGTAATCTTACTATACTAAAATTCAACCTATATTCAATGATCATACGAATTTTCAAGATAGTCTGAGTCTAGTTACCTTTTCAATTTAACTATACAATGTTCAGTGACCAATACGCAATGTTCCAAACTCATTCCAATTAACTTTTAACAAATTTACATGTATCGGTATCAATACTCGAGAGGCTGTACTGATACGCCTGTGTCATGATCGTTAAAATGATTAGGAATCAATAACCTTGTACCGATACGATGCTTTCCCGTATCGGCACGCGAAGCATGGTTTATGATTTATCAAATTCCAATATTCATTACTCGTATAGATACGGTGGGGAACCATATTGGTACGTTTTGACCAGGTTGACTCATACCGATACGTCCCTAAATCGTACCTATGCAATTAATTTTCCAAATTCTAGTGTTGACTTTTCGTATCGCTACGCCCCTTTGACGTATCGATACACCCTGGTGAACGATGTTGACTATGTCCAAATATGCACACCCGTATCGATAAGCTATCACCCGTATCGATACGCCCTGTACTATAATGACAGATTTTATCTGATTTTAACTCAATTTGACCTATTAAACAATGTCCAAATCTAATGAAATTTTACCAGCAAGTTTATAATGCTATAGTCTACTAGCATGCCAAATTTTATAGCCATTCGAATCCATTTACTACGCTTTCACCTTTTTAGGCCAAGTATGCAATTTTGGTCACTTTTAAACCATTCCAAAAGGGTCACTTAGGGCCTACGACACTATTACAAACCAAGTCAATACAACATACCAAAAAGACCATAAGAGACTAGTCTAACTACTTTGCCACCATACTAGTAGTTCATAGTTTCGATATACATTACTTTAGCTTGGTTTTGACTTGCCAAAATCTTCCAACCCCTCTGATCTCAAACAACAAACTTCTTAACCTGAAATGTATGAAATGTAATGCATTAGGCATGCATTGCCTAGTGAGGTAGTCATGAACAATAACGATAACAATGAAATGCATTCCAAATCATGTTTTAGCAATAACAATGCAATGAATCGACGATGACAATGCAATATTCATATTCATTAGCAATTATATCATTTTCAACAATAACCCTTGGATCGATTTGGGATAGTGGATACGCGAATTCCTACGCCTCGCCAAATCAATGAATGGTCTAGTACCTTCACCTCGCCAATATGACCAATAACACAAACATCCCTCTGCCTCACCACAATATAGGTTGTAGCCATAGGACCTTAGTCCACCCGTACACTGAGCTCATGAATTCTATGGCATACCAATTATATCCAATGTCCTTTCGAATCCAAGGTTCGGTGACAATATCAATAATCAATGTTCAACAACAATAGCAATGTTCAATGTTTTCAATGTCATTATCAATAAGCAATGTTTCAATACCAATGTTCGATGACAATAACAATGACGATGACAATGTTCAATGATCTCAATAACAATGCCAATGGTTGATGCTTCAATATCAATGTATCAATAACAATAACTATGCATATATCAATACTCAATGACAATGACTATAGCAATGTTCAATGGCTAATATCCTAGGTAACTATAATTCGATGGCAATAACGATGAAGATATTAATGTCAATGCTTGATGACGATGATAATATCGATATCTGATATTCAATGCAAAGCTTACTGATACTTATCAATGATGCCTCCTAAGAGGTTCGGTGTAATATCCTTTATCAAAAGGATTAGCATTACTAAATATAATAACAATGAAATCGAGAAAGGCACCTAGCCTAACCTCAAGACTCCGAATACACTCACCTCAATAATCTAAAGCTCCTACGGCTCTCGGATGACAACTTCCTTGTTCCTAGCCTTTGTTGGAGATCGTGAGTGATCTTTCTCCAATTCTCGAGCTAGGATAACAATAGGAAACTGTTAGAATCAACAATACGATATCGAAATCAATATAAAGATATCAAAATCAATGTCTAAATTCAATATAGCCATTAGCCATAGGATATGCATGGACTGAAGCTTTGAAATTCCCATGTTATCATAGATGACCAAACCCTAACTTGAGATTAAACTCAATATGTCCATAGATTTCAACAATAGATTAGGGATTCTAGCTTACCCAATTGATATTTATGCAAAGAATTTAATAAACCGAAGAAAAGTTAAGCTTGAAACCAAGCTCCAATGGAGGTGCTTACTTAGGTTGAAGATGAAGTGAAATAAGAAATAGCAAAGATGACCACTTTCCTTCCTCGGGTAAGCTTTTCCTTTTTTCCTATGTTTTAATAACCGATAGCTTTCCTTCATATGAAGGAAAGCATTCTGATCATCCCATGAAAGTGGCAATTATAATTGGAGAGGGGCTAATCGAAAGCTTAATCCCTCAACTTTTCATATTCCATGCTTTTGCCTCCAAACATTCGATATCTATAATTTATTCACTAAAGATTTTCAATATATTCAATAAAGTCTTTGATCGATAAATTGACTCAATTAGATTCCAATATCAATGTAATTAACCTCGTGGTCAGAGTCAATGCATTATTTGGACCTTCCCGGTGTAAGGTTTCTGATCATCGGAACCCAATTCTGACTAGTCTAGTTTTTGGGGTGTTACACTTGGTGTTCTAGCTCCACCGGAAGATGGCATGACTTCCTAACCAAAAACTTGAATGGGGAAGTTCCTAATAGTGTTTTGAAGGATGTTATGTATGCCCACAAGGAATCATCTAACCTTAAAGATCAGTAATTCCGAGTTGGGTTCACAGTCTTCTCCAAGATATTATGGATTTCCTTGTTTGAAATTTCTATCTGGCCATTTGTTTTAGGATAGAAGGCAGTGGAAATTCTTTGTTGGATTTCGTACTTGCACAGAGCTTTAGTGATTAAATGGCATTTTACATGGGTACCTTCATCATGTATGATGACTTTGGGGGCACCAAATCGGGTAAATATGTGCTTGTGTAGGAACTTAGCGACTACCTTGGCATCATTTTTTGGAAGAGCAATAGCTTTAACCCACTTTGAGACATAATGTAACCCTCTCGACCCGGCTTAGATGCTAGACCAAACCGAGCGAGCTATATTGGGTTTGCCGAAACAAACCTAAAAAGATTAAGTCGAATTACGGCCATTTTTTTCCCTTTTATCTTATCTAGATGCAACATATTAACCTATGGTGTGCATACTAGCAGCGGGTGAAAACTCAACTTAATCGGGCATCGAAATGACATATGATTACACGTAATTGCAATTTTGGGAGCAAATTGCAATTTTGGAAAATTACAAGGATTTAACCCATTTTAAGATTACCGATCCTCAATTAATCAAGTTTCATGCTCATGTGTCAAAAACCAGCTCAAGATCGTCATTCAAACTCATCCAATTGCATACTTATCAAATAGGGACTAAAATAAAAGAAACAAAAACTTTCTAACATCATCGTAGCTGAATTAATAGCTGCCCGTGTCGGTACACGGGCAAGTGTACCGGTACGCTTTGGAATTTCTCAAAAACCAGATTCCAATAGGTCAAAATCGTACCGATACAGCTATTTTTAATTCTCTGCACTAGAACGGTACCGAAATAGATTCTCGTGTATTGAAACGTTGTCCCAAAAATAGCTTACCCGTACTAGTATAGAGACACGTGTACTGATACACTTGGACCCGTAATGTCCAATTTTGCTGATTTTTTATGCTTTCCATGATGCCAAAACATTCCGACATAAACACAACATCACCAAGGATTAGTCCTCAACAAAACATCACATAACATCATCATAACATGGCACTATGCTTTAATGGGTAAACTAGAGGCATGCTTCCTAGAACCCAAGTCAACCAAAGTATGAATCATAAATCCCAAGCAATATCAAGAATTAAAGGCCATTTACAACCCAAAACAACATAGCAAAATTGCTAAAATGGGGAGTTTATCGAAACACCTCCCAAACCAACAATGGACCTTATTGCCTTTATTACTAGAAGTCTAGTTTGAAATCATACTTTCAAATCTCGAAGTCCCTGGTAATCTCTTGCCTACACGCTGCATCACAATCTTTAATTCTCTGCATTGATGGAGAAAAAATAGCGTAAGCACACATGTCTTAGTGAGGAGTGCTCATACAACACACCATCAATGCATTTAAACCATTTTCCAAGCCACATTGAAATCATCATTTCACTCATTGTTTAAAACATCATGCCTTGAAAACCATGTACTTAATACTTTCAAAAACCAACATATTAAACCATATGGAACATGTATCATGGATCAACAACATGTCCCAATGCTAACCCTCAATTTAAGTCTTCTCATGCATAACAACCATATCGAAAAGCTTAAAGAGTAAAACATGTATAAACCAACATTATACATTAACATCCATCAACACGATACATCAACTATTATATTGCTTTCAAGTGATTATAAACCAAGTTCCACTTTCCAAAATATTACATTGGATACATGGATTCAACAAGTGTCCTCTCAACACTTCATGCCATCTCAACCAGAATTCAAGGGTACATTCAGAACCCGAGGTGCAGACTCTCTAGAAGAAGTGTGTTATGAATGATGGAAAAAGGGGAAAAAATGTATGTATTAGTAAAATAGTGCCAAGAGTCTTTTGCATGCAAGTATACACGGTCTGCAAGTAATATAGTAGTTAAGCTGAGTATCGATCCCATAGAGATTGACTTGGAATTTGATTGTTACTTGCCTTGGAAGAAAATATGTTTGTTTTGAAAGTTTGTTTTAATAAGAAAGAAATAAAAGTGAAGTAAGGACGTTGACAAGGAAGGTTTTTTAATGAGTGATGAGCATTGGCAGGGAATACTTGGTTTCTACGCTTTTCATGTTGTGCCAGCCTTTAATGTCAACATGTCTTGGCATTGTTTACCGAGCATATTCAAAATTAGCAAAACCACCCTCAATGGTCATTGCCCTAACTCGATCATATAAAAACCTATATATCTCTATAGTGCATGTTTTTAAATAACCAATTTGATTAAGAACCAATTTATACTCCTAAGGGGTAGATATCACTCCCGAAGTAAGTTCATCTACTTGAACGACTTCTCTTGAAGCTTCTCTTCTTAGCATTCAACAACTCAATCGTTTCCACCCTAAGTCTGTTAAGATATTGAGGAGCAATAGGCCAACAGTGCCAGCTCTAGCTTGACAGAGTATTTAGGAAAAATTCAAGTATCCAAATAGAAAAACTTTGCCAAAACAGATTTATCATTAAAGAAACTAAAGCTTAAAATCAACTTTTAAACCAAACATCCCCCACCAACTATGAAATTAGTTCATGTTGAGGGATTTAACCAACAAAACCATAACCATTTTCGAATACATCACCATTAAAACGAAATCAAACACTTAAAGCAAGAGAATGGGCAAGAGGGGTCTCTCGATGCAACCCTCAAATCTAGGCTCTCGGCCAAGTGGTTGAACCACCTTGCTCGATGTAGCCGATCATCACTCGTCGTACTTTAACTCCTCACTTCGATCACTTCTCACTCGAGGGTTTTCCCCTACAATCTCTCACCCTTTGATCTTCTCTATCGGTCTTTAAATATGCGTGCAAGGAAGGCTAGGATAAGATTCTCATTTGAATTTTAAATGCTGAAGGGATAAGAGATGAGATCTTATCCGAATTTGAATGAAAGCTGATCAGATTAGGGCTTTTGTCACATTGCCAACACTGCCTTGGCATCCAAGCTTGGCATGATTCTGCCAACCAATCTTGGCACTACGTCATTCGACTTTGTTGGGATTGGATAGCTCTTCAATTTCAAATGCTCAAGTGATAAGAGATAAGGTCTTACCTGATATGTATGATAGCTTATTAAGCTAGGGCTGACGTCATCATGCCGATGTTGCCTTGGCAAACAAGCTTGGCATATCTTTGCCAACATAACTTGGCACCATCTTATCTGCTATTTTTTGGAGATTGATCCATTTGCGATTTTTAGGAGCTTGATCTTGTCCTATTTTTTGGGGTTCAATAGCCTCTTGGCGTGGCATCAAGTTCACTTCTCTGCCAACCGGTGTTTGGCATTGTTTGGTCCATCTATGCCAACAACACTCAGCATTCTCTTTGGCATTCCTTCCTGTGTTGCTTTTTTGTGCCAAATACTATGCCAAACCTGCAAACTTGCCAACAAAAAACCTTTCATACTGGCATAGTCAGGAGTCCTAACTCCTTATGTAAATGCATGATTTTAATATCAGAGTGCAACTAAATGTACCTAAAAACAAGCAAAAGCATTGTATGATTGGCATTAAAAATAGTACTTTTGGAGAGGTAACACACACCCAAACCAAACTCATTTATTGACCTCAAGTAATGCAAATAAAAACAAAAACTTTAAAAATGTTACATCGACAAAATTTTGATTGGAATGCCAACAAGTACTAGCAAGCAGAATTTGGCTCTATTTCTGTCCTCAGTATCTTAGTGCAGTAATGCCAAGCAGGTAGTAATTCAAGTGCAGCAATATAACTCTAGTCTAAATTCATGAAGAGTGCATGTTGTGTAGGAAATATGCATCAAGTATCCTTTCACTCCCTTAGTCAATTTTACTACCTAAACTCAGATTCTTCTCTTTTTTTCTTTCTTGCCAAGAGTTCTGTTGGTATTAATTTAAGCTTGCTTCGTGACACTATTTAGTGTGAGTGATAAAAGGGAGCATACCACGAATCCCCATATTAATCCAAACATCACTAGGCTTTCTTTTCAACTCATACCCTAGGGTTTTGGACTTGAGAACTAAGAGGGAGCAAACCACGAAGCCCCAAGTAACTTATTATCCCTAGGTAGAGGAGAGTTCTATTTTTTTATTGCCTTGGCAGAACATTGCCGCCTTATTAGTTTCTTTTTACCCTGGCATTATTTTTCAATTTTTTTTCAATATGAGCATAGTTTCAAATAGTCTAAGTTTGCTCGGGAACTAGATACATATCACGTGTTAAGTGTAAATTCAATTCCCTAAACTAGAGATCAATGTCCAAGCTAACCTAGCATACTACTCTGCTAGCATGGCATGAAAACTAAAGATTAAAATTTCCTCATCGGACAAACAAATAGATCAAATTAAACTTCCTTAACAAATGTTAACATCCTTCAAAATTAAATTGAGGCAAAATTCTCTCTTTTCTTTTTTTAGTGGTTCGATATGCATCTATTCTAATTGACCTAAAATGACATGGCAATAAAAATTAAACATGGAATGCATGGCATAAATGTGAGGAAACACACACCCCCAAACCTAAGATGTGCATTGTCCTCAATGCACAAAAACAACACATATATACAAATAAAATAGAAAAAATAAAATGCATGAACATGTGAATGCAATGGAATGGAATGTAAATGAGCTTAGGTAGAAAATGACTCCCCCTCAGAGACTTCTTCTCGTGTGACTTCTTTCAGTGTGACTCGAGTCTTTCTTCTTTTGACAAAGCTTCCACGGTCGAGAGCTTTGCATTTGATTCTGGTCATGGGTGGCTTTGTAGCAGTGGAGGCTCCAAATTCCTCCCTTTTCTCAGCAGGCTTAACTAGCGGTGTAACTGGCTTAGCCTTCGGTGTTATGACTGAGGTTTCCTCTGATTTGGACGAGAAATCGCAGTTGGTAGATTCAACTATCACTACGGATACAAGAACCATGGCATTAGATTCTGAACTAGCTGGACTGGCAGGCATAACTGGACTAGCTAGATTAGCTGGACTGGCACGCATGGCTTCTTCACTGGCAGAGGGCTCACCAGGGAAAACTGGGAATGTTGGCACAACTTCAGGGGATAGTTTTTCAAGCACCTCCATGATAATAGCATCCTTCTCCTTTGTGTAGTGCCTCATCTTATCATTAAGGTCATCTGGTGTCCCTAGATTTTGGAGAATAATCTCTTGGCAATGGTAAACTTGGGACAACATTGCCAACGAACTAGCTGACATGGTCTCTAGCACATTGCTTGGATCTGCCCTTGGCTTTAGTGTGGCAGTTTTTGCTTTCCCTTTTCCTTTGTCCTTTGGCTTTCTAGCAGTGAGATTTTTCCATATGGCAGCAGTGATTGTCGTTCCCTTAACTTTTTGGCCTCTTTTGTCATCAAGCCTAGGCACATCATGGCGTATGCAAATGTTAGAAATAAGCAAAAGGAAAAACAAACTGCCTTTACCTCTCACAGCACACTTGTAAGTCTCCTCGATGATAATCTTGCCAATGTTGATCTTGCGCCCCCTTAAGGATGGAGTGCAACAAAATCAGCCTTTCTTCTGAAGCAGTCTCATTGTGAGACGCAGGAAATAGATTTGCCTTGATAAAGTGATTCCAGCCTCTCATTTGTGGCTTCAACGCCAACCTATTCACCATTCGATGGCCCGTTGATGAAACTGTCCAAACCGTGCCAGGCTCACATAAGTCTGCCAGCAGTTTCTTGCGTTTGGCAGCGGTCATGGATTTAACATAGTCAAAGTACTCATCCCTATATCATTCAAAGAAAACATTGAGTTAACATACCCTTCATCGAAACGCACGCATTTACCTCTAATCATCAAGAATGATGAATCCTTTGTCACTAGATTGGTATAAAACTCTTGAACTATGGTAGCATATATCTCCCTTGTTGTTGGCAGAAAGAGCTCCACTTGTGCATGTCGACAATGGCCATAAACTCGGTAGGAAATCCAACGGTGGTGTCGGTCTTGAAATCAAAATGCTTCCCATAGCAAAATTTTCTTGAAGCAAAGCTTGTTTCAAATCTCTTTTGGATTTCTTCATTGAAAAATTGGTTGAAGGGGATTGATGAAGAAGCCATTGAAAAGAAAAGAGCTTGGAACGGTTTGATCAACGAAAGAAGAAGAGAAAATATGGATCTTGGTTCCTGCTTGATAAAAAGAAGTGAAAGAGATTTTTGTTCTTTAAATTGGCTAAGGTAAGTAGAAGGTAAAGAGGTTGAGCTTTTAATAGGGTATAATAATGGTAGCCGATTAATTGGAGATAATGATGAAAAAAAGAATAAAAAAAGTTTTATTTGACAAAGGGTTAAAGTGAAAAGGATAAGGTGATAAGGTTGTAAGTGATAGGATAAGTTAAAGATTAGAGTGATAAGGTGATTAGGTTAAATTTAAATTTTAACCTAATATTTGTGCGGTTAGGGTTAAGGTTTAAAGAAAAATAATCTCTCATTTAATGGTCCAATTTTAATCAAGCTAGGTTTAATCTCTTCTCCCAATTTTTCAGTCCGCCGCATGCCAAGCTACTTTGGCATTGCGCTTGAGTTGCTTAGCCTACCAATTGATTATGCCAATGGATACCTTGGAATTGTTCCTGGCACAAAACTGCTAATGTCTGGATCATAGTCGTCTCATGCCAAATCCTTCCTTGGCATTATCATTGAATCTGCACATACTCAAAGAAAACCTTTCAACGCAGCAAAGGAATAGAATTGAAAAACAACATAAAGAAAAACAATTAAAAATCTTGAATCCTAAAACAAACAAAAACAACTATCCTAATATGTACAAAAAGATTCAAACCTACTGGGATGTTATGTTACCTTTGTCAGGAGGATAACCTCATTGGCTTTGTTTTGAGTTCCTTTCAAATAGTGCTTTAGGCACTGGCTATTTATTGGTGGATTGTAGGCTGTGGCAATCCTTCGTTTGAATAACCAATATAGAAAGCCAAATAATTTCTTACCTTTGAGCATGCGAAATTCTTGATGGCACAATGAAAGAGAACATTTAGCCAAAGCAACTTTGAACAACTACCTTAGAAAACCAAAGAATCTCTTTGTTTTCGAGGCATAGTGATCCTCATCTGGTTCCAGAATCTTCAATGAAATCTTCAGTGTTGAACTGCATCATCTCTAGCATTTTTGTTGTAGAAAAATATTCATGCTTTAACTCGTCACTCTCATTCATTTGGCATCCACTTTTCCTTCCAGCAACAAGCCATTTGAGCACACCTCGCTTTATGGCATTAGTCCTGACCAGAATCGATCTTCTCTATTTCTCAATTGTTTTGCCATCACACTTTTGTTTTATGGCATCTGCTTTCATTCCTTGGCAATTCAATTCCAGTTTCTCACCCAAAATAGATTCCACTGGCTCAACTACATGGCATTCAGTTTCATCTGTACATTTAAAAATTTTGAAATTGTCAACATTAATACCTACTTGTCTTATTGAGGTATGGTTGGAAAATGATGACTCTACTAGTTCTTTCAAGGTGGTGTTGGCATCCGACTGTTGTCTGGCATCAGATAACGGTCTGGCATCATCAACCTCTGCCTCTTCTTTCTCTACTTCCTTGGGTTCACCTGCTGGCATTAATTTCTCTTCCTGGCAAATAATCGGTTGCTTGGCATATATTTCATTCTCGACTTGTTTGACACTCTAGTGCTCCCTACTTATCCTTGTTATTTCAGTATCACTTAGGAAGCTTTCTTGTGTTCGAGGACTCAAGTTTTGAGCAATTTGTCCATCGTCTTCTCAGTTTGGAATTTCATAATCCCCTTAAGCTAGTTGTCGTGGTATGTTGTTCAGGCTGTTCAAAATCAGTGCTACGTGATTTTCAATTTTCTACTTGTTTCTTAAATCTCTTGATGTTGAGCATCCATCCTAACTTTCATATCCTCTCTAGAGTGTAAGTTCTCTTGCCAAGACAAGCGCGTTGTGCCAGCAAAGTTGTAATCATAATAGAAGTCTATTTGATCATGTACGAGTAACTCGGCTAATGTTGAGAACTGTTTAGCCATGGCATATGTGATGCAACATCAATGCAATTATCGTAAGCAAAAATATCATCCCCTTGATCATACCATGGAAAATTTTGCTGGTTATGCCATCAGTTGTAAGCTCCAGTATGGTCTCTAAGGCTCATTCTCTGATGCTCCATGTTCCTAGAAGTACCTAAAATAAATGAAACTAAAAATAATGTTAGAAAAATAAATAAGAAAAGGAAAATAATCATAAACAAAAACAAGTAAGAACAAAAGTAATCAATTCTATTGCAATCCTCGACAATGGCGCCAAAAACTTGTAGACTCTCTAGAAGAAGTGTGTTATGAATGTTGGCAAAAGGGAAAAAATGTATGTATTAGTAAAACAGTGCCAAGAGTCTTTTGCGTGTAAGTATACACAGTCTGCAAGTAATACAACAGTTAAGCTGAGTATCGATCCCATAGAGATTGACTTGGAATTCGATTGTTTGATTATTACTTGCCTTGGAAGAAAAGATGTTTGTTTTGGAAATACTTTAATAAGAAAAGAAATAAAAGTGAAGTAAATATGTTGGCAAGGAAGGTCTTTTAATGAGAGATGAGCGTTGGCAGGGAATGCCTGGTTTCTACACTTTTCATGTCATGCCAGCCTTTAATGTCAACCTGTATGGGCATTGTTTACCGAGCATATTCAAAATTAGAAAAGCCTATCTCAATTGTCATTGCCCTAAGTCAATCATATAAAAACCCCAATATCTCTATAGTTCATGCTTTTAAATAAACCGATTTGATTAAGAACCAATCTATACTCCTAAGGGGTAGATATCACTCCCGAATTAAGTTCATCTACTTGAATGACTTCTCTAGAAGCTTTTCTCCTTAGTATTCAACAACTCAATTGTTGCCACCCCAAGTTTGTTAAGATATTGAGAAGCAATAGGCCAACAGTGCCAACTCTCGCTTGACAGAGTATTTAGGAAAAATTCAAGTATGCCAAATAGAAAAACTAGGCCGAAACAGATTTATCATTAAAGAAACTAAAGCTTAAAACCAACGTTTAAAACAAACATCTCCCACCAACTATGAAATTAGTTCATGTTGAGGGATTTAACCAACAAAACCATAACCAATTTTGTATACATCACCATTAAAACAAAATCAAAAACACTTAAAACAAGAGAATGGGTGAGAGGGGTCTCTCGATACAGCCCTCAAATCTATGCTCTCAGCCAAGTGGTTGAACCACCTTCCTCAGTGCAGCCGATCATCACTCATAGCGCTCCAACTCCTCACTCTGATCACTCCTCACTTGAGGGTTTTACCCCCACGATCAAACACCCTTTGATCTTCTCCATCGGTCTTTAAATAGGCGTGCAAGGAAGGCTAGGGTATGCTTCTCATTTGAATTTTAAATGCTGAAGGGATAAGAGGTGAGATCTTTGCCGAATTTGAATGAAAGTTGATCAGATTAGGGCTTTCGTCGCATTGCCAACACTGCCTTGGCATCCAAGCTTGGCATGATTATGCCAACCAGTCTTGGCACCACATCATCCGACTTTGTTGGGATAAGATAGCTCTTTAATTTCAAATTCTCAAGGGATAAGAGATAAGGCCTTATCTTATCTGTATGATAGCTTATCAAGCTAGGGCTGGTGTCATCATGTTGATGTTGACTTGGCAAACAAGCTTGACATTTCTTTGCCAACATAACTTGGCACCACCATATCTGCTATTTTTCAGAGATGGATCCATTTGCGATCTTTTAGGAGCCTGATCTTAACCTATTTTTAGGGGTTCAACAGCCTCTTGGAGTGGCATCAAGTTCACTTCTCTACCAACCGGTGTTTGGCATTGTTTGGTCCATTTGTGCCAACAACACTCAGCATTCTCTCTGGCATTCCTTCATGCGTTGCTTTTTTTGTGCCAAATACTATGCCAAAACTACAAAATTGCCAACAAAGCAACCTTTCATACTGGCAAAGCTTCATTTGTCGATGCGAAAACAAGTGTCTGAAGCCTCCGAAGCTTCACCAACGACCTTAGGATCACTCTCCCCTATTTTAATCACATAAAAATAGAGGATTAATGCATCATCATGCATTCATAATCCTAGCAACATAACTCCTCAATTTCGCCTCATAAACAACCATCAAACACCTTCCGAAAACCACCGAAACATCTTCCAACTTAACCTAATCATAACTAACCAATAATGTAACACTTCAATCCATCAATTGACATCCAAAAATAATCTAAACCAATCCTTATATCTCCAGCATACATTAAACCTCAACAACTCCTAAAAACACATAACTAGAAACCTAGAAAATTAGATATTCACATAGCTTCGGGATTCCAATGTTAACATCAATCTATTAACATCATATAACATCAAAATCTTGATTAACACCAAGCAAAACACCAACAAAACAGATCCAGTTCAAAAATCACATAAACTCTTCAATTAAACCTTGATTTAACCATATTCCATAATTAAATCATTAAAACTTAATAGAAAACATTTACAAAGAGTCAAGAAATTAGGAATTTCAATAATGAACCTTTCATTAGAGGAGAAGAAAGAACCTACCTCTAATGAGTGAGTTTCCTCCCAATTTGGATATTTTCTCTTGAAAAACAAAGAGATACAATAAGATTTTGGAAAACAAAGTTGAGGAATCCATTAGGAGATCAAAGGTTTAAGAAATCAAGAACATTACCTTAGTTTTCTAATGAAAAAGAAAGTGTTTGGTTGTAGAGAAATTGAGAGAAAATTTTGAGAAAAGGAAGTTACGTCAAAAGTGATTTTAGGAAATAACCACCTTCCTTAATTAAATCTATTTTAATTTTGTTAATTAAAACTCCTTTAAAATAATCCTAATTAAGAGAAAACTCAGATTAGACCAAATGGTAAATTAGCTCCTTAAAGATCTAAAGTTTTGACTCTTTTACAAAATAGTCAATAAAACAATTTTACCATATTTACATTTTGGTCACTAAACCAAAATGTCACATTTCAAAACCACGTTTTCCAAAATTGATTTTACCAAAAATATCCATATAATAAATAATGATTTTTATATATTTTCCCAAATATTATCACTCAAAAATATTAAATTCAACTTTCATCCTGAATCAGACTAGAATATCTAACCTGGTCTACTAGACCGTCTAATCAACCTATAAATCGCTAGGCCTAAAACCGGGGCGTGACAACATAATCTATTGCCACAAATATGTATAAATTGCCAAACGATGGGGGAAAAGGACCCATAAAGTCTATCCCCCACACGACTAACAACTCCACATGTATGATATTCTAAAGTAGCAATTTGTAATACCCCAAATATTGGCTTAGAAGTATGTAACAATTTGATCACAAGCCAATTGTAGTATATTTGCCACCTATTAGACTAATTAAGTGATTTTGGACCACATAAAAGCAAAGAAGAAAATGGATAGCCATTGTAAAAGGGATTAAAACCAAATAAATTATAAAACTAGTGTTTGCATGCTAAAGATCAACAAGTCCAAGGACTTGTACATTTGTCAAAAACTTAGGGAAGGCATTTGTAGGGGTCTCGGTAATTAGGGAGAAAGATAACCAAAATTGGTTTCATCTTCTTCTCCAAGAACCAAAACCCTCTAAGGTTAGTGAGAGAGAGCATTAGAGAGAAAGAGCAAGGATTGCTTCATCTTAACTCAAATTCTTGAGTTTTGTTCGAGTAAGCTTAGGAGGAAGGTGATCGCATTCTCCTTTTCTCCTTAATTTAAGCTTTAGATTGGTAATTGGTTGTTGATTATTATGAATCATGTTGATGTTAGAAAGATTAAAGAATTTAAATTCATGCTATACAATTCTTGGTTCATTCGAATTGTGACATGGTTGAATTATTTGATTGTTTGATGCTTGATTAGATTGGCCTAGGTTGGATTGGTTAAATCGTTTAGGATTATAGAGATTTTGAATATGCAAAGGAATGTATATGTAATGAGTTGTTATGCTGCCATATAATGTTCATGAAAGTCTTAGGTAAGGTGTTAGAGCCATTCGAATGATGCAATTGGTAACTAGTGAACAATTATGATCTTACTACATAGCTAAAGTCTTGATTTTCTTGTTATTGAGCCTTAGAAATTGTTACAAGGTTTGGTTGTTGATGAATAATGAGTATATTAAGCTTGAAATTGTATAGTAATCTCGTTGCTTAATAGGAACTATTGGACAACCTTATAATCAAATCTAGGGATTGTTTTCGTATGAATTGTTATGCTATGTAAAAATAGATTTTATGGACTATTTTAAATTGGTAAAAACAGGGGTGGGACTGTTTTGCAAGTTTAAGGGATGTTAAAGATTTATAAGGACTGTTTTAATGATTCTAATAAACTGGATTGCAAGTTGGAAAACCGAGACTGTTTGGAATAAAAACTAGATTGTTTGCAAAATCATTTACCTTTCTACACATGTATCATTTATCTCATGCATTAAACTCAATGCAAATTTCAATCTAAGCTTCACATGCTTGAACATTACAAACCACAATTCAAAATAGAATCTCATGTATAAATTCCATTATAAAAAACCTTTTAAAACAATGATATATGTATTCTCATATATTGGCATTCAAGTGACCCGGATGGCTACGACCCCATCATTGGATAGCACTACCCCTATCCATTAAAGTTTGGATATGCAGACACCTTGATGGCTCCAGCCCCATCAAGTCTCATGGTGATACTGCCCAACCATAATGCACACTTCGGTCGGGTTGGCACTATCCCCATTACCCGTGGTGATGGCACTACCCGCATCACTCGCAACACAATAGAACTACCTCTATTATGTAACTGAAGAATTTGGCTCATGTACGAATTTTGTATATATTATAGTGCACTCTCATCCTATTTGTCAACCAATTATATCTGATAAAAAAACATCATCACTTGCCAATATACACTTTAAAACCATGTTACCTTACTATTTTTCAATGCATCAACATAAACCATTTTCTTCGTCCTATTTCAAAGCAATAACAATGCATAACATTTTCTAATCAAGATATAATCTCTTTAAAATCATAAATCAATCTCATGGGATCATTTGAATCTTCTCTCAATTCATAAAAATATGCATAACAGTAGGCACCATATCCCTCTTCAAAACATGAGCATGATTTAACAAAATAATAGGAAAACTGAAAACCGAGAGTGAAACCTTTCATACTTATTTACAAGCTTAGATTAGCATTTCAAGCTCAATCTAAACCCCCAAACCTTGCTTTCAAACATTTGGAAAGCTTTTAAAATCATTTCCACTCACCGACAACACTTCGCTTGCTTTGCCGAAGCGACCTCAAGCCTCTGGATCAATCGAAACCTCTTCCAACGCTAACAGATCATTCTCCCCTGCTTCTAACCAAAGCAAAACAGAGGATTAATACACTTCCCTGCATCAAAATCCCAAGCAACTCAACTCTACACTTTCTCTACTCAACTATAAACATTTCGCTACCCGAAAACTACCGAAAACATATGCGAAACCACTCTAACCAAGCTCCAGCCATTACCAGGCGAGATCAACAACAAAACATCATCAAGATACATCTAAAAACATCTCCTCAACAAAAAAACAACACCAACCATCAATTAATCACTTAAACAAGCCACAAACTCAAAGATCTCAACCTGACAATCAAGCAATTCACCTAGTTTCGGAATTATCATGTTCATGCATTTTGGTACTTGTATATTGTTAAGTGTCTAAAAGTACTATTTTATTCACCCTTTTTATTCATATTATTGCTAGACTTAGGCTCATATTAGTTGCATTGTTTCCTTGGTGGTTAAGCTTGATATCATATTTTGCTTAGTTTTGTAGAAAAAGGGTGTTGTCGATAGTTGTTTTTGTGTGTGCAGAATCACTTGCCAAAGCAAGGCTGGAACCAGTTGCCAGGGCAATACAAGAAGGAGATGCCGACGCAGTTGCCAAGGCAATGCATGAAGGAGATGCCGAGCTAGTTGCCAGGGCAATTGTCGATAAGGGATAAGATGATATGGCAGCCAAAATTGATGACTAGATAAACCCAAGATGACATGGAGCAAAGTTAAATCCCAAATTAGTTTGATTTCCATGATGAGGTTAAAGAGAAATTAAATCCCAAGAAGATAGGAGAAGATCTAAAAGGAATTTAAATATAATAAAGAATTATATTCTTTAGAAGTATTTAATTCCAACTTAACTTCTTCCTCAAGAAAGACTTTGACCTAGCCCTATAAATTGAGGACCAAGCTGTCACCTCCAAGAGGTGCAAAAAGGGAGAGAAATCGGCAAGAAGCTTTCAACTATTCTTTATCATTCTCTTTCTTGTTCGATTAGGTTTATGTTAGGGATTCTTTGTTTTGTGTTTCTTTGGAACCTAGCCATGAACTAAATCTATTTGGCTAAGGTTATTGTGTTTTGTGGTTGTGCGATAGAATTGGATTTTGTTTAGGTAATAAGAGTTTGAACTTTCAATTCAAGGTTTACTCATTCTTGGCTTTTATTCTTGTTTGCGAGTGATTTGGGAGAGGATCTCGTAATTCTATCTATTTATCTAATATCAGGAGAGTTAGATTCAAGAAACGAATGAGTATGGTCTTTATTCAATCTATTGATTGTGAAGATTAATCCGGCTTAGGAATAAGTTAAGGATTTCAACGGCTAAGAGGAGCGCAAGATTAATCCAGCAGTGTGCATGCATAAGATTTTGTTGGAAGATGATCACAAACCTTTGATTAGGGCCCGGAAGAGACTGAATCATTGCATGAAAGGGTTGTAATGAAAGAAATCATCAAGTGGCTTGACACCGGCATTATATACCCTATCTCTAATAGTACATGGGTAAGTCCGGTACAATGTGTACTGAAAAAGAGAGGTATAATGGTGGTAAGTAATGAAAACAATGAACTTATTCCAACCATGACTGTTGATAAGTGTTCAAAAGTACTATTTTTCTTACCCTTTTTACTCATATTATTGTTAGACTTAGGCTCATATTAGTTACATAATTAGTCATTCATGCATTAATCCATGTTTCCTTCCATCATTGAGCTTGATTGCATAACTTGGTTGTTTTTGTGGGAAAAGATGTTGCTTGGGTGTGTTTTGTGTGTATGTGCAGGATCACTTGCCAAAGCAAGACTAGAGCTAGTTGCCAGGGCAATGCATGAAGGAGATGCCGAGCTAGTTGCTAGGGCAATGCATGAAGGAAATGCCGAGCCAGTTTCCAGGGCAATTGTCGACGAAGAATAAGGTGATATGGTCGTCGATATTGATGACTAGACAAGCCCAAGATGACGTGGAGCAAAGCTAAATCCCAAAGGAGTTTGATTTCCATGAAGAGGTTAAAGAAGAATTAAATTCCAAGAAGATAGGAGAAGTTCTAGAAGGAATATAATTATAATAAAGAATTATATTCTTTAAAGATAATTTAATTCCAACTTAACTTCCTCCTCAAAGAAGGACTTTGACCTAGCCCTATAAATTAGAGGCCATGCCGTCAACCACAAAGGGAGAGAGATGAGAGAATTTTCGACAAGCATCTAAGGCAAGGAGATTTCGACAAGCTTCATCCTTTATCTTTTTCTTTCTTGTTCAATTAGGTTCATGCTAGGGATTCTTTATCTTGTGTTTCTTTGGAACCTAGCCATGAACTAAATCTATTTGGCTAAGGTTATGGAGTCTTGTGGTTGTGAGAAACTATTGGATTTTGTTTAGGTAATAAGAGTTTGCACTTTTCTATTCAAGGTTTATTCATTCTTGGTTCTTATTCTTGTTTGCGAGTGAATTGGGAGAGGATCACGTAACTTCATCTATTTATCTAATATCGGGAGAGTTAGATTCACGAAACGAATGAATATGATCTTTATTCAATCTATTGATGGTGAAGATTAATCTGACTTAGAAATAAGTTAAGGATTTCAACGGCTAAGAGGAGCGCAAGATTGGTTGTTGTTCACCCTTGATTCACGCAGGGATGTACTATCAAGGCATGCACAAGTAACTAGAGTTTCGACTTAGGGATAAGAAGAAACCATTGAAGAACGCTCTGCCGAACCTTGAAGGTTGCTGCCCAGATGCCCAAGTAGTTTCCCTGGCAACCATCGATTAGTTGCCAAGGCAACCCCGTTGTGCAAGTTGCCACGGCAACTGAGTTGCCCTTGCAGTCTTTTACCAAGACGATCCAATCGGCTATCACACCTCAACTCACGATAACCTGGCCTATCTCTCTCATTTAATTACATCGCTTTTTACTTATTTGCTTTCTAGATTAGTTATTAGTTAAAACTCCAATAATCTTCTACTTGTGTTTTCTTTTACTTTTTACAGTGCAAGAGACTAGATTCTTGAAGTGGCACCAATCCCTGTGGAGACGATATCTTTTATACTATAACTTGCAACGTGTATACTTGCACAATTGCGTAGCACTTATTACGCGCAACAAGTTTTTGGCGCCGTTGTCGGGGATTGGCAATAGCAACTTTGTTTTTATTTTCTTGCACTTTCTTTTTACTTTTCTTGTTTAAGATACAAAGGGCTAACAAACTTTGGTTTTGCATTGGTATATGACTAGGGTGAGACCGATTACACCAGAATATCCCTTTGATCCAGAAATCGAACGAACCTTACAAAGACTTAGACGAAGGTCAAGAGTAGCAATGGCTAATCAAGACGGCAATATGAATCAAGACGTTCCAGCAGGAGGAGTGATTCTTGCACGAAATAGAACTATCCGAGACTATCTTGAAGAAGATCTTGATGGACTTAATCCAGGAGTTGTCGCACCTAAAATTGATGCCGACCACTTTGAGTTGAAATCGGTGATGTTTAATATGATCAACACAATTGGTCAATTTGGCGAGTCAGCAACTGAAGATGCACGACAACATCATAAATCTTTCCTCGAGATTTGCAACTCGTTCAAAATACACAGAGTCACCCCCGATGTTTTACGATTAAGATTATTCCCCTATTCACTGAGGGATAGGGCGAAAGCATGGTTGAATAGCATTCCTGCCGGATCAATAGGATCTTGGACCGATCTTTGTCGTGATTTCCTTGCTCGGTTTAATCCTACAAATTTGACTGATAAGCTTCGTAATGACATTACTTCTTTTCGGCAGGCAGATGATGAATCCATGTACGTGGCTTGGGAGCGATATAGAGAACTTTTACACAAATGCCCCCTACACAGATTCTGAGTGTGGACACAAGAACAATGTTTTACAACACCGTGAATACACCAACAAGGATGATGCTAGATGCCTCGACAAACGACATACTCCTAGATAAGTCGCCAGAGGAAGCAATGCAAATTCTAAACAGGCTTTCCAAGAATGACTATCAATTCCCCTCTACTAGAAGAAGAGGAGTTAGACGCCAAACCACAATACATGAACTAGGATCATCAGACTCAATTTCGGCACAATTGGCCACTTTAACCAAGATGGTCCAGAACATGCAAAAACCAAACAACACACATGAGGTCAAGGTAATGGATTCTTTTTGTGAGTTATGTGATGATAACCATGATTTTTCCGAATGTATGCAGAATCCAGAATCCAGCTTCTATGTGGGGAATTACAATCGGAACAACAATGTGATGTCCAATACATACAATCCAGCTTGGAAAAAGCACCCGAATTTTTCATGGAGTAATCCCAACAATGCTCTAAACCAAAACAATCAGAATGCACAAGCATCAGGATTCCAACAGAATATGCCACGGCAACAGTTGCCGCAGCAACAACCGACAACATCTAGATCTTTGGAAAATTCTCTAAATGCTTTTATGTTGAAAACTAAGTGTTATATGGCTGAGAATAGTAACTTCATAAAAATAACTGATGCTTTTATTAACAGGACCGAGATGAGATTGCAAAACCAAGATGCGGCAATCAAATAATTGGAAAATTAAGCTAGACAGTTTGCTCAAAACCTGAATACTAGACCGCAAGGAGGTTTACCTAGCGATACTGAAGTCGCAAGAGGAACTGGCCATGAGCAATGTAAGCCGATCACCACTAGAAGTGGCCAACAACTTAAAGAGGCTCAAGCCCGCTCATCAAACAAAACTCCACAAAAAGATCAAGACGAACCTAGCGGCAATGCCTCTGATTCTGAACCAGGAATTGCCGCGACAACCGGCAATAAGCATGCCTCGGTGACCGGCGATAAGCATGCCTCGACAACCCCAGTTGATAATGCCTCAGTAACTCCAGTTGTCCTAGCAATGCCATCAATCAGGTTCCAAACCAATGAAAGGATCAAAGATATCCGACTTCCACCAGCATTCCCAAAAAGGTTGAAGCGACAAAAGCAAGAATATCAATTCAAGAAGTTTCTTGATATCCTAAAGCAAGTCCACATTAACTTTCCATTGGTGGAAGCATTTGTACAAATGCCGAACTATGCCAAGTTTCTTAAAGACATTGTGTCCAAGAGAACAAGGCTAGGAGAGTTTGAAACAGTTGCCGCAACAGAAGGATGATGGTCATGTTGCACAATCGTATGCCACCTAAGTTGAAGGATCCTGGAAGTTTCACAATACCCTGTTCCATTGGAAACCACTATGTTGTGAAAGCATTATGCGACCTTGGGGCTAGCATAAACTTGATGCCTAAATCAGTTTTCCAGAAACTAGGAAATGGGAAGGCAAGACCTACAACTGTTATGCTACAGCTAGCCGACAGATCCTATGTGCATCCAGAGGGAAAAATCGAGGACATACTGGTAAAAGTTGATAAATTTATTTTTCCCGCTGACTATTGTTTTGGATTGTGAAGTAGATAAGCATGCACCTATCATTCTCGGGAGACCATTCCTAGCAACAGGGAGAACCTTGATTGATGTTGAAAAGGGATAACTCACAATGAGGGTGAATGACCAGCAAGTTAAACTAAATGTGTTCCAAACACTAAGGCATGCCGATGATCCAGAAGAATGCCAACTTCTTCATGCCACGGCAGAGTTTAACTTCGACGAAGAATTTAGTTGCCTCGGCAACTACATTGCCGATCAAGAGGAACTTGAGGAGTATGAAGAATCGGTCAAAAAGGAACAACAAGAAGAGGAAAATTGGCTAGTCAATCGACCAAGTACATACTTTGAACCACTAGATTACTCAGGTAAGGAAGGTAAGCTCGAAAAGCCCTCTATTGAACAACCACCGATTCTTGAGTTGAAATAGTTACCAGAGCAACTAAGATATGCATACTTAGGAACGATAATACATTGCCTGTAATTATTTCTTCTAAGTTACAGCCTGAGCAGGAAAAGAAGCTGATCAAAATGTTGAAGCTACACAAGAAGGCAATAGGGTGGACAATTGCCGACTTGAAGGGAGTTAGTCCGGCAGTGTGCATGCACAAGATTTTGTTGTAAGATGATCACAAACCTTCAATTGAGGCCCATAGGAGGCTGAATAATGCCATGAAAGGGGTTATAATGAAAGAAATCATCAAGTGGCTTGCCGCCGGCATTATATACCCTATCTTTGATAGTACATGGGTAAGTCCAGTACAATGTGTACCGAAAAGGGGAGGTATAATGGTGGTAAGTAATGAAAACAATGAACTCATTCCAACCAGGACTGTGACTGGTTCGAGGGTTTGTATGGATTATCGAAAGCTAAACAAAGCCACTAGGAAAGATCACTTTCCATTACCATTTATTGATCAAATGCTTGGCCGTCTTGCAGGTAAACCCTTTTATTGTTTTCTTGATGGTTATTCAGGTTACAATCAAATTTCCATAGCACCAGAAGATCAAGAAAAGACAACCTTCGCATGCCTATACGGTACTTATGCTTTTCGAATGATGCCGTTCGAATTGTGTAACGCCCTGGCAACCTTCCAAAGATGCATGATGGCACTCTTTTCAGACATGGTTGAAGACTTCCTTGAGATCTTCATGGATGATTTTTCCGTTTTTGGTAATGACTTCGATAGCTGTCTCGGCAATTTAGAGAAGGTGTTGGCAAGATGTGAAGAAACTGATTTATTCCTCAATTGGGAGAAGTGCCATTTTATGGTTGATGAAGGAATAGTGCATATTTTTACAGGAGATTCATTCATAATTTTTCTAAAATCACTAAACCCTTGTGCAATTTGCTTGAACAGGATAAAGTCTTCGATTTTGATGATTCTTGCACCCTAAGCATTTGAAACCCTAAAGGAAAAGCTTGCCTCAACATCCATTGTCGTTCCACCAGATTGGGCGCTACCTTTTGAGCTCATGTGTGATGCAAGTAATTTCACGGTAGGAGCAGTCCTAGGCTAACGCACAGGTAAGGCCTTCTATGTGATATACTACACTAGTAAAACTCTTAATAGTGCTTAAGTGAATTACACAACAACGGAAAAAGAGTTACTAGTTGTAGTTTTCGCATTTGACAAGTTCCGATCCTATTTGATTGGTACAAAGGTAATTGTTCATAGGGACCATTCGACAATCAAATATCTATTTGCTAAAAATGATGCTAAACCTCGTTTGATTCGTTGGATAATACTTTTACAAGAATTTGATATTGAAATTAAGGACAGGAAAGGAATAGAAAATCAAGTGGCCGATCACTTATCACGTGTAGAACACAATAGGGAGGAGGACGCGGATCTAGAGATATGCGATGCATTCTCGGATGAACAACTTTTAGTTACCTCGACAACCATGGACGCGCACGCCTCAACAACTCTCGACGCCTCGACAATTATGGATGCGTACGCCTCGGCAATTCTCAACGCCGCAGCAGCCCTTGACGTGCATACCTCAGCAATTTTGGGAGCAGTCGCCACGGCAGCACATGCCTCGGCAATACCTTGGTACGCGAATTTAGTTAATTTCCTTGTTTGTGGTATTTTACCTTATGGCCTTACTCACCAAGGGAAGAAGCGGTTCCAGCATGATGCTAAGCATTACTTTTGGGACAAGCCTCTTTTGTTTAAATAATGTGCAGATCAGGTTATACGCTGATGTGTCCCTGAAGAAGAGCAACAGAATGTACTCCGGCAATGCCATTCTTCACCCTATGGAGAACATTTTTGAGGAACTCGTACCACGGCCAAAGTTTTGCAATCCGGTTTGTATTGGCCAACACTGTACAAAGATGCCCAACACTTTTACAAGTAATGTGATCGTTGCCAGAGGACGAGCAATATCTCTAGACGACATGAGATGCCGCTCCAGAACATCATCGAGGTTGAATTGTTTGATGTATGGGGGATCAATTTTATGGGACCTTTCCCATCTTCATTCGGCAACCTCTACATTCTACTTGCCGTCGACTACGTGTCTAAATGGGTTGAGGCAGCTGCAGTTCCCAACAACGATTCCAAGACCGTGCAACGATTCTTGCAGAAAAACATATTTACACGGTTTGGGATGCCGAGAGCAATTATCAGTGACGAAGGCAAGCATTTTGACAACAGACATGTTGCCAAGATGTTGCAATGCTTCGGCGTATCACACAAGATTGCCACGGCATATGTCCCACAAACCAACGGGCAAGCAAAAATTTCCAACCGGGAATTGAAGGGTATATTCGAGAAAGTTGTAAATCCCTCTAGGAAGGATTGGTCATTAAGACTAGATGACGCGCTTCGGGCATATCGCACTGCATTCAAAACACCCTTAGGTATGTCCCCTTCCGACTTGCCTATGGCAAAACATGCCATTTACCGGTGGAAATCAAACACAAGGCATACTGGGCAATCAAGACCGTGAATATGGATTGGGAAAGTGCCATACAAAAGCGTTTATTGGACCTCGACGAGATAGAAGAATTCCGTGCACTCGCCTATAACAATGCACGAATATACAAGGAGAAAACAAAGCAATGGCATGACAAGAAACTATTGCCGCGACAATTCATGCCAGGGCAACTAGTTCTCTTAGTCAATTCTCGGCTAAAACTTTTCCCGGGAAAGCTGAAATCAAGATGGTCGGGACCATTCGAAGTTTTCAAACCATTCTCCCATGGTGCCGTGATAATCAAGTCCATCACTGACAAACATGAATTCAAAGTTAATGGACAAAGATTGAAGCACTACAACGGTGCCCATGTGGAACGTAACAAAGAAGTGGCCACCTTAGGAGATGCATGAGCATGCTCTCCCTTCGATATTTTATTTTTATTTTTTTCTATTTTTAATATTTTTGATAATTTTTTTATTTATTTATTTATTTATTTTTGAACTAATTATTTTTTCTATTATTATTATATTTTTAGGATAGATCTATTTTCTTTTTTATCTTTTTAAGTTTAAGAATCCCTTTTACACATCTTTATTTATTTTCTTTTATTAGTTTATCTTTAATTTTAATCCTTATTTGATTTGTCTTTGAATTGTAGGAAAAGAGTTCAGGATAAAGAGGAATTTTGATCCAAGAAGGAAAACATCTTCAACAAGGAAATTAATGGGCTGAATCTAAGGCTTATATAAAGCCTCCAACTTACCCTAATTAAATCCCCTAGCCGTCACCCTTCCCCTAAACTGAAACCCCCTTTATTTTTTATCCAAAATTAAATCCCATCCAATATATTTACTACCTATCTTTTCTATATAACCCATCACCCTTAACTTCCAAGAAACATATTCCTATTTTTTATCTTGCAACTCTTTAGTTTCTTTTATTTTCTTTTCTTTGTTTTTTTTAACTCACAACCAAGATCATCCATGGCATCCAAAATTAAATTTTTGGTTCATCCAAATTCCTCTAAAGAACCAAGATACAAGAAGTTTGCTACACCGGTGGTTCAAGAAAGATTTCACTCCAAGTTCGAAAGCCAGAAGATTTACGAAGAACAAGGCTTTGAATACTCCAACTCTCATCAAGATTTCGGCCTTGAACCATTCATCTTCGAGAGGATTGCACATCAAAAGTGGCAAATCTTTTGCCATCAATCGGAACTGGGTAACATCTCATGGGTAAGAGAATTCTATGCTCACTCACCTAACCCGGATAATCCATATGTTTTTGTTCATGACAAGGCCATACTCATAAGCCCCGAAAACATCAACACCTTTTACGGGCTTTACATTGAGAAGGACGAGCATCAAGCCTTTGTTGATCAAATCACACCCAAGCAACTCGACAAGGTGCTCCAAGAACTCACTCTACCAGGAACTCATTAGAACGATGGTAAATACAAGGGCACGGTAAATCGCCTTCAGCTTAAACCCGAGGCAAAACTATGGAATAAGTTTGTTAAAACTTCTTTAATGCCTACCACACACAATACTATCGTTGATATACCACGTCTTTTGCTCATACATTCTATATTGCATAATCACATCACTAACATTGGAAAAATTATTTGTGATGAGATTTTTGTATGTAGCTCAAAAGATAAGGGTTCTCTTTTCTTCCCTTGCTTAATTTCTAATGTTTGCAAGGAGATGCATGTCCCAAGTGAGTCTACCGATGAAAAGGCCCTACCAAAGTCCGGTTGGAATCAAGCACAAATTTGAAAACTAACGGGAGAGGCACTAGAAAAATCCTCAAGGCCTCCGATTTTCACAACAACTCCAGCTGCCCCGGCAATCCCTAATGCCCAAGCACCTAACGCCCGGGCAACTCGGCCATCAACCTCGGGACACTTTAAAGCACTCTTGCAACCATTGGAGAGCCACCTAAGGAAAATTGAAGACCGACAACTAATGTTCATGTGGTACATGAAGGAGCACAACAAAGCCATCACCCAAGTCATCCTAGAAAAGTACCCGGACAATCGTGTGCCGTTCCCAATCTTTCCTGCCGAGATCTTTGCCCCGGCAACCAATGAAGCAGTCGCCACGGCAACCGCAACAGTTGATGCCACGGCAACCTACATCGTGCCTGCACAAGCAGATGCCACGACAACCAACCCTGAAGATGCCACAACAACCAAAGCTAAAGACATCCCGACAACCACTACAAAAGCCTAAGGTAAAGAACCTATGCCCGAATCAACTCGTACAGAATCATTGTCTGATTTTTCAGATTCGGACGAGTCCTCCATTGCACCAACAAAGACCACACCAATTGAATCCTCCAAGCGAAAAGCCAATGACTTTGATGAAGAGGACGATGAGGACAACCCCGTACGAGGATTGATTCCACCATCGGCAACAAGGAAACAACCATCGCGTTCAAGCAAGAGAATCAAGACACCAACCAAAAGGAAACTAATCATCCACGGCGACGAACTCTCAGAGTAAGTCCTAGTTTGCATTTTATTTTTTGTTATTTTTATTTTTCTTTAATGCATGCATTGAGGATAATGCCTCACTCGGGTTTGGGGGGGATTGTTATTAGTAGTTACCATGTTTAGTTGCATTCATCTTAAGTATTACATTTAGGATACATAAATTGCTTGCCATGCCTTTAGTTGGAACAAGAATTGCCTAGATTTGATGAATATCCGATGATGACTTTGCCAATGCACTTAATTGATAGAATTTTTATTCTAGGATAACCATGGAAAAACTTAGAATTTTACTATGATGCTAAATTTGATGAAACACTGTTGTGGTTTGATTGATTTAAGGAATTCTAGTGAACTTAGGTTGATAATTAAACAAATTGGGGGATTAGAATAAAATTTGGATGAGTGCTAGACATACCCGAAATTGGCTCTAGCATGTGCTAAAAAAAATTGATCGCTAGAGGTGCCCGAAACCGGCTCTAGTATGTGCTAAAAAATTGATCGCTAGAGGTGCCCAAAACCGGCTCTAGTCTAATAAATTAATTAACTTAAGAAAACTAACAACAAAACACTAGAGGTGTCCGAAATCGGCTCTAGTTAAAACATGCTAAAAAGAACCCAATGAAGTAATTTGAAAACCTCTTGTTTGCATAGAATCTGAAAAATCAACTTGCACACAACTCTGCACACACTCACAAGCATTATAGTTTGATTCCGAGTAACTCCTAAGTTTTCCGAAAAATGAAAAGCCAATCATACTTTGTGCCCCGGTTCTGAGAATTGAAATCAAGTTCAAAGCTAAGTTTGTGAAAATTGAAGTCTTGCCAGGTAATTATTAGTTTGCATTGCTTGAGGAAAAACAATAGTTCGAGTTCGGAGGTGTGATAAGTGTTCAAAAGTACTATTTTTCTTACCCTTTTTACTCATATTATTGTTAGACTTAGGCTCATATTAGTTACATAATTAGTCATTCATGCATTAATCCATGTTTCCTTCCATCGTTGAGCTTGATTGCATAACTTGGTTGTTTTTGTGGGAAAAGATGTTTCTTGGGTGTGTTCTGTGGGTATGTGCAGGATCACTTGCCAAAGCAAGGCTAGAGCTAGTTGCCAGGGCAATGCATGAAGGAGATGCCGAGCTAGTTGCTAGGGCAATGCATGAAAGAGACGCCGAGCTAGTTTCCAGGGCAATTGTCAACAAAAAATAAGGTGATATGGTAGTCGAAATTGATGACTAGACAAGCCCAAGATGATGTGGAGCAAAGCTAAATCCCAAAGGAGTTTGATTTCCATGAAGAGGTTAAAGAAGAATTAAATTCCAAGAAGATAGGAGAAGTTCTAAAAGGAATATAATTATAATAAAGAATTATATTCTTTAAAGATAATTTAATTCCAACTTAACTTCCTCCTCAAAGAAGGACTTTGACCTAGCCCTATAAATTAGAGGCCATGCCGTCAACCCCAAAGGGAGAGAGATGAGAGAATTTTCGACAAGCATCTAGGGCAAGGAGATTTCGACAAGCTTCATCCTTCATCTTTTTCTTTCTTGTTCAATTAGGTTCATGCTTGGGATTCTTTATCTTGTGTTTCTTTGGAACCTAGCCATGAACTAAATCTATTTGGCTAAGGTTATTGTGTCTTGTGGTTGTGAGAAACTATTGGATTTTGTTTAGGTAATAAGAGTTTGCACTTTTCTATTCAAGGTTTATTCATTCTTGGTTCTATTCTTGTTTACGAGTGATTTGGGAGAGGATCTCGTAACTTCAACTATTTATCTAATATCAGGAGAGTTAGATTCAAGAAAAGAATGAATATGATATTTATTCAATCTATTGATGGTGAAGATTAATCCGGCTTAGGAATAAGTTAAGGATTTCAACGGTACACTGATTTAGTTAATTTCCTTGTTTGTGGTATTTTACCTTATGGCCTTACTCACCAAGGAAAGAAGCGGTTCCGCTATGATGCTCAATATTATTTTTGGGACGAGCCTCTTTTGTTTAAACAATGTGCAGATCAGGTTATACGTTGATGTGTCCCTGAAGAGGGCAGTAGAATGTACTCCGGCAATGCAATTCTTCACCCTATGGAGGACATTTTGAAGGAACACGTACCGGGGCCAAAATTTTGCAATCTGGTTTGTATTGGCCAACACTGTACAAAGATGCCCAAGAGTTTTACAAGCAATGTGATCGTTGCCAGAGGATGGGCAATATCTCTAGACGACATGAGATGCCACTCCAAAACATCCTTGAGGTGGAATTGTTTGATGTATGGGGGATCGATTTTATGGGACCTTTCCCATCTTCATTTGGCAACCTCTACATTCTACTTGTCGTCAACTACGTGTCTAAATGGGCTGAGGCAGCTGCAGTTCCCGCTAACGATTCCAAGACCGTGCAACGATTCTTGCAGAAACATATATTTACACAGTTTGGGATGCCGAGAGCAATTATCAGTGATGAAGGCAAGAACTTTGACAACAGACTTATTGCCAAGATGTTGCAACGCTTTGGTATATCTCACAAGATTACCACGACATATCACCCACAAACCAATGGGCAAACAGAAATTTCCTACCGGGAATTGAAGGGTATACTCGAGAAAGTTGTAAATCCCTCTAGGAAGGATTGGTCAGTGAGACTAGATGATGCACTTTGGGCATATCACACTGCGTTAAAAACACCTTTAGGTATGTCTCCCTTTCAACTTGTCTATGGCAAAACATGCCATCTACCGGTGGAATTCGAGCACAAGGCATATTGGGCGATCAAAACTATGAATACGGATTGGGAAAGTGCCGGGCAAAAGCATTTGTTGGACCTCAACGAGATAGAAGAATTATGTGCACTCGCCTACGACAATGCACGAATCTACAAGGAGAAAACAAAGCAATGGCATGACAAGAAACTAATGTCGAGGCAATTCATGCTAGGGCAACTAGTTCTCTTATTCAATTCTCGGCTGAAACTCTTCCCAGGAAAACTGAAATCAATATGGTCGGGACCATTCAAAGTTTTCAAACTGTTCTCCCATGGTGTCGTGATAATCAAGTCCACCACTGACGAACATGAATTCAAAGTTAATGGACAAAGATTGAAGCACTATAATGGTGCCCATGTGGAACGAAACAAAGAAGGGTTCACCTTAGGAGATGCATGATCATGCTCTCCTTTCGATATTTTATTTTTTATTTTATTTTTATTCAAACTTATTATTTTGGTTTATATTTATTTTATTTTATTTCAGTTATTCTTAGGATAGATTTATTTATTTTTTTAGGTTAAGACTACATCTTTCTTTCATCTTTATTTAATTGTTTTAAATTTTAGGTTTAAGAATTTCTTTGCACAATCTTTATTTATTTCTTTTCATTTTATTTACTAGTTTATCTTTAATTTCAATTCTTATTTTATTTGTTTTTGAATTGTAGGAAAAGAGTTCAAGATAAAGAGGAATTTGATTCAAGAAGGAAGTTTTTTCAACAAGGAAACTAATGGGCTAAACCTAAGGCTTATATTAAGCCTTCAATTTACCCTAAATAAACCCTATTAGTCGGCCAAACCCTTCCCTTTCCCTAAATCCCTTTGCCGCCCCTTTCCCCCAATTAAAACCCTTGTTTTCTTTCTTTCCAATCAATCCCACCCACCATATTTACTACCTATCTTTTCTATTTAACCCATCACCCTTAACTTCCAAGAAACCTATTCCTACTTTTCACATTGCAACTCTTTAGTTTCTTTTGTTTTCTTTTCTTTGTTTCTACCAAACTCACAACCAAGATCATCCATGGCATCCAAAATCAAGTTTTTGGTGCACCCAAGTTCTTCCAAAGAACCAAGTTACAAGAAGTTTGCTACATCGGCGGTTCAATAAAGATTTCACTCCAAGTTTGAAAGCCGGAAGATTTGCAAAGAACAAGGCTTTGAATACTCCAACTCTCATCAATATTTCGGCCTTGAACCATTCATCTTCCAAAGGATTGCACATCAAAACTGGCAAATCTTTTGCCATCAATCAGAACCGGGTAACATCTCATGGGTAAGAGAATTCTATGCTCACTCACCTAACCCGAATAATCTTTATGTTTTTGTTCGTGACAAGGCTATGCTCATAATCCTCGAAAGCATCAATGTCTTTTATGGGCTCTACGTTGAGAAGGACGAGCATCAAGCCTTTGTTGATCAACTCACACCCAAGCAACTCGACAAGGTGCTTCAAGAACTCACTCTACTGGACTAATTGGAACGACAGTAAATATAAGGGCACAGTAAACCGCCTTTCGGCTTAAACCTGAGGCAAAATTATGAAATAAGTTTGTTAAAACTTCTTTAATGCCGACAACACACAATACCACCGTTGATACACCTCGTCTTTTGCTCATACATTCTATTTTGCATAATTGCATTATTAACATTGGAAAAATTATTTGTGAAGATATTTTTGCATGTAACACAAAAGGCAAGAGTTCTCCTTTCTTCCCTTGCTTAATTTCCAATCTTTGCAAGGAAATGCATGTCCCAAGTGAGTCAACCGATTAAAAGGCCTCACTAAAGTCCGGTTGGAATCGAGCACAAATCCGAAAGCTAATGGGAGAGGCACCAGTAAAATCCCCAACGCCTTCAGTTGCCGCGACAACTCCTGCCACCTCGGCAACTCCTAAAAGCAACTCGGCCAGCAACCCAGGACAACTTGAAGCACTCTTACAACCGCTGGAGAACCACCTTAAGCAAATTGATGACTGGAAAATAATGTTCATATGGTATATGAAGGATCACAAAAATGCCATCACCGAAGTCGTCCTGGAAAAGTACCCGAACAACCGCGTGTCGTTCCCCATCTTTCATGCTGAAATCCTTGCCATGACAACCAATGAAGTAGTTTCCACGATAACCGCAACAGATGATGCCGCGGTAACCTACACTACGCTTTTCCAAGCAGTTGCCACAGCAACCAACACTGAAGATGCCACGACAACCAAAGCTAAAGATGCCTCGGCAACCACTGCAAAAGGTAAAGCGCCTATGCCCGAATCAACTCGTACTGAATCATTGTCTGATTTTTTAGATTCGGACGAGTCCTCCATTTCACCAACGAAGACTACACCAATCGAATCCTCCAAGCCTAAGAGAAAAGCCAATGACATTGAGGAAGAGGATAATGAGGACGATTAAAACACCCTCGTACGAGGATCGATTCCACCATCGGCAACAAGGAAGCAACCACAGCGTTCAAGAAAAAGAATCAAGACAACGGCCAAAAGGAAACTAATCATCCACGACGACGAGCTCTCGGAGTAAGTCATCGTTTGCATTTTATTTTTTTATTTTTTTCTTTCTTTTGCATGTATGAAGGTCAATGCCTCGCTCGAGTTTGGGGGGATTGTTACTAGTTCATGTTTAGTTGCATTCATCTTAAGTATTGAATTTAGGATACATAAGTTACGTGTCATGCCTTTAGTTGAAACAAGAATTGCCTAGATTTGATGAATATCCGATGATGACATTGCCAATGTACTTAATTGATAGAACTTTTTATTCTAGGATAAATGTGGAAACACTTAGAATCTTACTATGATGCTAAATTTGATGAAACACTATTATGGCTTGATTGATTTAAGGAATTCTAGCGGACTTAGGTTGATAGTTAAAAATTGGGGGATTACAATAAAAAATTGGATGAATGCTAGAGGTGCCCGAAACCGGCTCTAGTCGAATAAAATTATTAACTTAAGAAAACTAAAAAACACTAGAGGTGCCCAAAATCAGATCTAGTTAAAACATGTTAAAAGAACCCAAGGAAGTAATTTGAAAACCTCTTGTTTGCATAGAATTCGAAAAATCAACTTGCACACAACTCTGCACACACTAACAAGCATTATAGTTTGATTCCGAGCAATTCCTAAGTTGTTCTAAAAATGAAAATTCGATCATACTTTGTCCCACGGTTCTGAGGATTGATATCAAGTTCAAAGCTAAGTTTGTGAAAATTGAAGTCTTGGCGGGTAATTATTAGTTTGCATTGCTTGAGGACAAGCAATAGTTCGAGTTTGGGGGTGTGTTAAGTGTCTAAAAGTACTATTTTATTCACCCTTTTTATTCATATTATTGCTAGACTTAGGCTCATATTAGTTGCATTATTGGCCATTCTTGCATGTTTGCATTGTTTCCTTGGTGGTTAAGCTTGATATCATATTTTGCTTAAATTTGTGGAAAACGGGTGCTGCCGATAGTTGTTTTTGTGTGTGCAAAATCACATGCCAAAGTAAGGCTGGAACCAGTTTCCAGGGCAATACAAGAAGGAGATCCCAACGTAGTTGCTAGGGCAGGGCAGTGCATGAAGGAGATGCTGAGCTAGTTGCCAGGGCAATTGTCGATAAAGGATAAGGTGATATGGCAGCCAAAATTGATGACTAGATAAACCCAAGATGACGTGGAGCAAAGTTAAATCCCAAAGGAGTTTGATTTCCATGAAGAGGTTAAAGAGAAATTAAATCCCAAGAAGATAGGAGAAGATCTAGAAGGAATTTAAATATAATAAAGAATTATATTCTTTAGAATTATTTAATTCCAACTTAACTTATTCCTCAAGAAAGACTTCGACCTAGCCCTATAAATTGAGGACCAAGCCGTCAACTCCAAGAGGTGCAAAAAGAGGGAGAAATCGGCAAGAAGCTTTCAACTACTCTTCATCTTTTTCTTTCTTGCTCGATTAGGTTTATGTTAGGGATTCTTTGTTTTGTGTTTCTTTGGAACCTAGCCATGAACTAAATCTATTTGGCTAAGGTTATTGTGTTTTGTGGTTGTGAGATAGAATTGGATTTTGTTTAGGTAATAAGAGTTTGCACTTTCAATTCAAGGTTTACTAATTCTTGGTTTTTATTCTTGTTTGCGAGTGAATTGGGAGTTGATCTCGTAATTCTATCTATTTATCTAATATCGGGAGAGTTAGATTCAAGAAATGAATGAGTATGGTCTTTATTCAAATTATTGATGGTGAAGATTAATCCGGCTTAGGAATAAGTTAAGGATTTCAACAGCTAAGAGGAGCGCAAGATTGGTTGTTGTTCACCCTTGATTCATATAGGGATGTATTGTCAAGGCATGCACAATTAGCTAGAGTTTCGACTTAGGGATAAGAAGAAACCATTGAAGAACGCTCTGCCAAACCTTGAAGTTGCTGCCCAGCTGCCCAGCCAGTTGCCTAGGCAACCGTCGATTAGTTGCCAAGGCAACCCAGCTGAGCAAGTTGCCACGACAACTGAGTTTCCCTTGCATTCTTTTACCAGGACGATCCAATTGGCTATCACACCTCAACTCACGATAACCTGGCCTATTCTCTATTTTTTTGATTACATCTTCCTTTACTTTATTGCTTTCTAGTTTAGTTGTTAGTTAAAACTCATACAATCTTCTACTTGTGTTCTTTTACTTTTTACAGTGCAAGAGATTAGATTCTTGAAGTGGCACCAATCCATGTGGAGACGATATGTTTTATACTATAACTTGAGACTTGTACACTTGTACAATTGTGGAGCACTTATTACGCGCAACATATATAATGTTCTTGATGAGCCTACTATGTTATGAACTTAGTAACAAGTATGTAATGAACTTAGATAACATGTAATGGATGATGTTTTGCTGCGCAAATATTGAATAATTTTATGAAATGTTCAAGTGAATTATCTAGTTTACATTGATGTTCGAATGCCTTGTTATTGTACATGTCTTGCTTGAATTGAACATAGGATGATCAAACCATGCTTGCTTGTATTCCAATTGAATGCCTTGGAAATTTTATGGTCTCATGGGTATGATCATACCTTGTTGTATGTGTTATGTATGCTTGTATAGATGTTTGCCGAATGGTTAGGTATAGAGAATGATTGAACGGAAACTAGTTACATGTAAGTTGAATGATCAAGAATCATGTTAGAAATTTAGGGATAAGATGTACATGTATAAGTCTAAGGAAGAAAGACATGAAATGGAATTAGGTTGTCTTAATTCAATTCGAATGATAGGGATAAAAATGAAGTAAAGTGTATTGATAATGTAGTAACATATAATTAAGTATGAAAGGAAACAATTATATGCCTTATTCGAATGCCTACGATGTTTTGGAATCAAATGAATGCTTGGTTACTTGTTTTCTAGGTAAGTATGATTGGTTGCTTGTTAGTTAAGTAACTCATTTAATAAGAATGAGTTATTAGTGCTTGCCTTGTTGCTTGCTTGTTCTTGTATTGCTTGTATTGCTTGCCTTGTTGCTTGCTTGTTCTTGTATTGCTTGTATTGCTTGCCTTGTCCTTGTCCATGCATGCTTAAGTAACGCTCCCGAGCCGGTTTGCTACTAGCCCGGGGTAGGGGCATTACAAAAGTTAGTTACGTGAAATATGTTTTAAGAGATTAATGCCTAATTAATTCTCTCCAACTTATTTTATTTATTAAAACCACTTTAAAATTAGCCAAATAAGAGGAAAAAGTCTGAATTAGACTTTGGGTCAAATACTCCTTAAAGATTCAATGTTCTGATCTTTTACAAAATAGTCACCAAAAATAGTTTTACAATTTTACATTTTGGTCACTTGTCCCAAAATGTCAAACCTCCAAAATCCATTTTCCAAAATCGATCCCACAAAAACCATTTATGTATTAAATAATTATATTAAAACATTTTTCTATATTTTATTTCTTCCAAAAACGCTCCAAATCAATTTATTCCTGAAACTAGCCAAAATTGTCGAAACTGGTTCAACCGAATCGTCTAGCCTCAACCAGGCTAACTCCTAAGCCCAAAATCGGGGCGTTATAGTTTAAAAGCTTGGAATCGAGGTAAGTGTTCATATGATAATAATTCTTTGGAACTGCGATTCTTGAATTGGTGTTATGCTCTTAGTAAGATCTATACATGCTTGTACATGCTTGATATGATAATTTATAAGCCATGTTCATTTGACATCTTTATTAAGTAGCTAATGTCCATTTCTGAATCCAAAAGTCCATAAACTTGAAAAATATGTTTGAAATGTTTTCAAAGGACACACTTTAAATGATTTCAAATAGCCAAAGTGTCAAAAATAGGCTCTGAGTACCGATACGGTTAAGACCCATACTAATACCCAGATAGCCCATACCGATACAATTTTCATCCCCAAATATTTCCAAATTCCAATAGCCAATTTCAGTATTGACACGACCTCAGCCGTACTGAATCCCTAGGTTCATACTGATACGTTTGTATAGCATACCGATACCCAGTGTTATAAATGCCCAACGACTCTTTCTTCTATAGGTAGCGTATCGATACCAAAGCCTTGTGTATCAATATGCCCTGCTTCAAAACTATATTTATGGCTAGAATTAAAGTCTCCAAAGACTCTTAACAACCCCTAATAGCTAATAATGGCCATGAAGTTTTTAGAGGGTTTAAAAGACACTTCCAAGCTTCCATAGATGAACAAGAATCATCAAGCCAACATTAAATGTATTGAAAATTTGTTCTAGTGCTTTAATTTGTCAATTTTCTTTTTAGAATACACTTGTGAGCTTAATTGTCATATATGCTCAAGTGTTAGGTTTTGGGTGAGTGTGCTTAAATTGCAAACATTTTACCGTGTGAGGTTTTCCTAGTATGCTTTTGTATTTCTCTTGTAAGAGAGGGTTTGATCAAATCTTTGGGTTTGAAAGCTTTGATTGTGTAAGGGTTGTCACCTTAGACTATAAAAGGGGAAGAAATGCAATAGTGAATTTGGGAAAATCCTTAGTGGGAAGCTAAGGTAGTAGATGTAGAGCTTGGTTAGAAGCTTGAACCACTATAAATCATCGTTTTCATTTTAAATTCCCATAGCTTCCACCTAAATCACCTTAAAACCAATTCACCCCCTCTTAGCTACACAGTTGATTGAACTAGCCTCCCAACAATTAGTATCATAGCTTCCACCGATAGGCCACCATTCTTTGACGGGACCAACTAATCCTCTTGGAAGAATATGATGATTTACTTCATGAGGGCCAAAGACTATCGTCTTTGGGACATTGTTCTTAATGGTTCGTTCAGGCCACAAAGAAGCAAGGTAGAATGGAGTGTAGATGATCGCAAGAAGATGGAGCTAAACATGAAGGCATTGCACATTATCCTCTGTGTACTTTTCCCGGAAGAGTATGCCAAAGTTTCTTCTTGTGAAGATGCCAAGGAAGTATGGGACAAGCTTGAAGTCAAATATGATGGAACAAAAAAAGTAAATGAGTCCAATATTGGTCTTCTCAACCTTGAGTATGAGAACTTCAAGATGGAATCGGATGAAGACATCACCAAAATGTTCGATAGATTCTTCGTCATCACCAACGGACTTAAATGCTATGGAGAAATCATTCCAAAAGACAAGCTTGTCCGAAAGCTTATCTATTCTCTTCTCGAGTCATGGGACTCAAAGAAGACCGCCATCATCAAATCCAAGGATACCAAGACCTTGAAGCTTGATGTTCTGATAAGTCTCTACTCACTCATGAAATTATGAAGAAATGAAGAGAAGAGGAGAAGAAGAAGGTGATCAAGCAAGGCATTGACGTGAATATTGTTGTTCTCAAATCCTCCATAAGCCAACATGAATATTCAAGTGGATAGGATAGTGAAGAATAAGAAGAGATGGCCAAGCTCTTCAAGAAATTTACCCAATTCATGAAGTCCCACAAAGAAAAATTAAAGCATGAATCGAGAATGAAGAGAAAGGGATCAAGCCATAAGAATAAGGCATATGTGGCTATATGGAGTAATGAAGAGGATTCCACCGATAATAAAGTAGCCCACTTTGTTTCATAGTCATCCAAGATGAAGGGGTAACTTCTAACTCATCGAACTTAAATTCTTATACCTTTGATAAGTTACAAGAAGCCTATGATGAGTTGGTTTTGGAATTGAAGGCTTCATTTTCTAAAAACAGAAAGTTGCTTTCAAAATTGAGAAATGAAAATAAATTGCTTTCTAAAACCAATCTCGAACTTGAAGCAAGGTTTAAAGATTTTGAACAAAATAACCTTTAGATGTTCAAGAGGATCATCAAAGTGAAATTGATGACCTCAAAAAGAATTTGTTCAACAAAAATGTGAAATTGGAGAATTCTTCAAATCTAATTTTGTTAAAACAAATTTTTGTCAAAGACAATCTAGATCCCTGGATTTTTGAAAGGTAAAATTGTTAAGGACATTTGGGTCCTTAAGGGACTAATTTGTTCAAAGAAAATGGATGAAATTGAAAAATGGATTCCTAAGGGGACTAAACTTTTTGGGACTAAAGCTATTGGATCCAAAGCAATTTGGATACTTGAAATTACTTGATTGTCTTATGTAGGTGTGCTTGAGCAATTCATGATCAAAGTCAAATCTTGGAAGCTCTTGACACACAAAGGAGGAATGACGCTTGGAGAATGAAGGCTTAACATCCTACCTTGGTTCAAGTGGTAAAATTTAGCTTCATCCAATTTGCTTGATCATGATATCCATGTTTTTTTTATCCAAGCATGCTTTGTATGACTCCATGTTGTTCATAATTGCATGTAGTTAGAGGGAGTCTTTATTGCATGAATTACATGTTTTTGGCCACCATGTTTGAATTTTATGTTTTTGGCCTGAAACTTGCAATGCTTGGTTGATTTTGGTGAAATCATGCTTTCTATGTGTTAAAAGTTATATTTTATGAAGCATGTGTAGCAAAATACACTTAATGTATATCTAGAACTTAATAGAGCATTTGTCTGAACTTAAAACTAAGTTGAAGGCCTTTTGAGTTATTTTTGCTGATGTTTTTTACTAGTTTCGTGCCTTCGGTACCGGTACTGCCCATATCGTACTGATACTGCAATCAACCAGTACCGATACAGCATAAACCGTACTGGTACGCTCAATCAAAAAGGGATTTCTTTGTCACCTTTTTTCCATGCTTTGTATGCTTATATGAGTATATTGTTTATATGGCATGTTTAAATTGAATTTCATGTGTTTATTTGTTTTAGTTTATTTGAAATTCAATTTTTTTTATCTTGAATTGTTAGACTAACACTTTTTTTGATGCTTGAGTAAGTGGGAGCCATTTTTAAAAATTCTTTCAAAGTGTTGCAACCCTTTTAGTCTTTTCTCCAATGTTATTTTACACAAACAATTGATATTCACTATTAATTGGTACTAATTTTTTCCAACTATTGGTGTTCATAAACATAATGTGATTTCAAACTTAGTTTTGAAATATTTTTGATATAACAAAAAGGGGGAGGTAGGTTTGAAAATTCAATTTCAAAAAGAAAAAGAGGGAGTTTTAAGTATTTTCAAAATATATTCTTTTTTCTAAAAATATTTTACTAAGGGGGGTTTCTCACAAAAATAAATTTTCAAGTGGTTTCGTTATATAAAAACGGGGAGATTGTAAAACCTATTTGATTTTGATATAACTTAATGAAAAATGTTTTTGGACTTAAACTAATTTGCAAAAATATTTCAAAAGTCCATAAAGTTCAAAAATATGTTTGAAATGTTTTCAAAAGGCTTTTGACACACTTTAAGTGATTTCAAATAGCCAAAGTGTCAAAAATAGGCTTTGAGTACCAATATAGTTAAAACCCGTATCGATACCCAAATAGCCTGTACTGATACGGTTTTGAGCATATCGATACAATTTTCATCCCTAAAGATCACCAACAAATTGCCACCAAAACTAAAAGATCCTAAGAGTTTCACTACTCCCTGCGCGATTGACAATAGATTCATGGGCAAAGCATTGTGTGATCTGGGAGCCAGCATCAATTTGATGCCAATGTTTGTTTTCAGAAAGCTTGGAATGGAAGCAAGGCCTACCACAATAACACTTCAGCTAGCAGATCGATATTATGCACATCCCAAGGGTAAGATTGAGGATGTGTTGGTAAAGGTAGATCGATTTATATTTCTAGCTAATTTTATTATTTTTATAATATGAGGCTGATGTTAATGTCCTAATTATATTGGGAAGACCATCCCTTGCCACATGTGTTCTTATTCAAGAAATGTGTTGACCAAATCATTCATCATTGTGTGATAGAGGATGAGCAACAGAACATTCTCCAACTCTTCCATGCAGCACCATATGGAGTTCACTTTGCTAGAATAAAGATAGTGGCTAAAGTGTTTCAGTCGGGATTTTTTTGGCTAACACTATTCAAGTATGCCCATTATTTTGCCAAGGCATGCGATCGATGCCAGCATACTGGAAACATTTCCAACAGATATTAAATTGCCACTCCAAAATATTATGCTAGTAGAGTTGTTTGATGTATGGGGGATAGACTTTATGGGTCATTTTCCCCCATCATTTGGTAACTTATACATACTTGTGGCAGTAGACTATGTCTCGAAATGGGTCGAAGGAGTTGCTCTTCCAACAAAAGATGCCAAAGTTATGGCCAAGTTTTTGCACAAGCATATTTTACAATATTTGGTGCTTCTAGAGCCATCATTCATGATGAAAGCACTTATTTTAAATGCCACTTAACCACTAAAGCTTTATGCATGTACTGAATCCAACAAAGAATTACCACTGCTTATCATCCACATACGAATGGCCAGGAAAAAATCTCGAATAAGGTGATCAAGAATATCATGGAAAAGACTGTGAACCCAGCTCAGAAGGATTGGTCTTTAAGGTTAGATGATTCTTTATGGGCTTATAGGACAACCTTCAAAACACCACTAGGGACATCTCCCTACAAGCTAGTGTTTGGCAAATCTTACCACCTTCCGGTAGAACTAGAGCATCGCGCCTATTGGGCTACCAAACAATTGAATATGAAACGGAGGGCTGCAAGTGAGAATCGTTTGCTAGACTTAAGTGAGCTAGAAAAATTCAGGGCACAAGCTTATGAGAATCCCAAGTTGTATAAAGAACGAATGAAGAGGTTGCATGATAACAGAATTTTGCCAAGATAATTCGAGGTAAGGCATAAGGTGTTGTTATTCAACTCCAAGCTCAAGTTATTTCCCGAAAAGCTCAAGTCTAGGTGGTCAAGACCATTTGAAGTCATTCAACATTATGCTCATGGAGTAGTAGATATCAAAGATTTGAAAATATGGGCAACATTCAAGGTAAATGAGCAGAGATTAAAGCATTGTTTGGAAGGTATTCAAGGTAATGCCAAGGAGACGATTCTCTTGGGAGAGATTCAGTAAGTTTGCCATCATAATTTGATGTTTGTAAATAGTTAGGACAGTTAATTTTCTTTTTGATATTTTGGTTTTTTATTTTTATTTTTCTATTTTGAAAGGTTTTTCTTTTGTGAGTGTTAGTACAAGAAACTATGTCAGGGTAGTATGCTAGGACATGCCGGCATTTGGATACCCATCGGATGATACGTAGACCTTATGTGAGAGCAGGCTCAAGGGAGAAAACTTTTTGGCTGAGCGATAAAGCCCTAAGCTGCCTAGGTTAAACCTTCACATTTTTTAATTTTTAACCTAAACCTTTTTTCGTTCCCGCGTTGTCACCTCAATTAAACCCAAAACCCATCACCATCCCACTTCCATAAACACACATAACTCCAATAACTATCATCACTTCCACTAACTTCACCATTAAACCATTTCAACGGTTTCACCTTTCCTTTATTTAATCCCAATTTTCCCCAAAGCTAAATCTTTACTCTCTTCAATTTCTCTTGCACAGCAAGAAAGCAAGAACAAAATCTTCTTTTTCTTTTGTAATCTTTTTCTCTGATCGCCATTTTTCCCAAATTTCTCTCATGGTGTCTTCATCCACACCATTCAAGATTTTCTTCAACGATGAAATTAAGAAGAAATACGAAGAGAATTTTGCTGCTCATACCTTATGTTACAAGAAAGGTTTTGAACTCAAGAACAAACCTAACTTAGGGTTCTTACTAGAAGTAATAGCCAATGCAACGATGCACAAATGGGAGACCATTTGCCAACTACCAGGAGAGGTTGATTACACGGTTGTTCGTAAGTTCTATGCTCATCTCACTACAAAGGATTCACCTTTTCTATGTGTGTGAGGTACAAGTGTTCAATTTGATGAGGGGTACACTAATGGTTTCTTTGAGCTTGATGGTACATAAGAAGAACATTTGGCTTTCACTGAATCTTTAGATGATGCCAAGAGGAAGTTGATTTTGAAAGACTTGTGCGAGCATGGCACTAAAGCCACAACCAACGGGGTTGGAACCACTTTCTAAATGCCAACTGAATGCCGACAACGCACAACGTGACTGTTTTAGAAGATAGGATGGCATTGTTGCATTTGATAATGGTGGAGAGGAAAATCTGATTATAGACGAAACCTACAAGTGTGTAGATAAGGGAAGTGGTAGTTTGGTTTTTCCTTCTTTAATCTCTAAAATTTAAAGGCTCCATAATGTGCCAAAGTTAGACTCAGATAACACCCAAAGATCTAAGGGAGTCATTACTCAAGTGCTGTGGAACCAATTAATTGCTAGAGAAGCAAAGGAGAAGGGAAAAGGAAAGGTTGTTGAGCCAGTATCTATAGCAAGAATGCCTAAAGCAAAAACTACGACACCAATGCAAGAAACGATGTTAGTTGATGCTTTGGCATTACTTTCCTATATTTATAAGCGCCAAGAACTAATTTTCCATCTACTAGAGAAAGCTGAGGAGAATCATCTACTGCTCTAGAAATACATTGGTACAAGGGATCAACCCTAAAAGGGAATGTCGCCTAGCCCAAAATCTATTCACAGTCTGACACAACAATCTGATGCCAGTGTCCTTATTTCTCATGTCCAAGTTGTATTCGCCAAGACTGAAACCTCCAAGGAATCTGATGGTGATGTCAATGCCAAGGTCGAGGTGCCTCCTGCTGCTCCAACATCTACAGTCGTGCCAACATCTTATGTTGCCCCTACTGTCTCTAAGCCGATGAGGATAATGGAAGATCCTCCATGATGTGAAGGCTTTTACTGCCTCATCTAAGATGAAGAGAAGGAAGAACATAACTCCGAATCGAGAGAACTTTGTTAAGAGAAAGCCCCCATCTCGCACCCGAAACATTTCAAAAGGGGAGTCTTCTTCACCTTAACTCCTTTACATGCATATTTTTCATTTTATCGTGCATTTCATTTGTATATATATATATATGTTTTTATGCATTGAGGACAATGCACGCCTTTGGTTTGGGGGGGTGTGTTGCCTCACATCTTTTGCCAGGCCATGCATTCATTTTTATGATTATGTTGCCATGTAGATTAAACTAGACAGATCATGCATACCAAACCATAAAAAAATTACCAAGGTTTGATTGATCTGATGAACATAACTGCTAGCATAGTTAGGATTTTACTAGTATACTTTGTCTGATGATGAAATTAGAATCTTTAGTTAGCATAAGCCAGCAGATTAGTAATGCCAGGTCGCTTGGCAATTGATCTCTAGTTTAGGGAAATGTAGTCTCACTTAACACGTAGTATACATCTAGTTCCCAAGAAAAAACTAGGATTCTTGAATCTGAACTCAGAATAAAAAATAATAATAATAATAATAATTTAATGACAAGGTAAAAACAAAAATGCAACAATGTTTAACCAAGGAACTTTGTTTTATTTTCTGTTTTCTTTGTTCGTAGTTGCATTACTTGAGGACAAGCAATAAGCTAGGTTTGGGGGAATGTTAACTTCTCAAAAATATTATTTTTGCTACATATTTTGTCATGCTTTTGCTTGCCTTTGAGTATATATTCACGCATTTAGTTAGTAGAATCATGCATTTGCATTAAGGAGTTAAGGAACGTTTCTCTTTTCCAGTGTACAGATGAATTTCTTTGTTGTAGTGTGCAGGGCAGGCCAGGAGCAAGAGTAGGACAAGAGTAGTTGGTAGAACAAAGAAAACGACGAGAAGAGAAATGTCGAGCACTATTAGAAAAAGTAGGAAGAGGATTGCGAAGCTCGGTTGGCAAAAGAAGGCTGGTTGATGTCTGGTCAATTAGCGTTGGTCAAAAAGTCTAGTCATCCCTAGTTTTCAAACAAGAAGATAAGCGGATAAGAAGATAACGCACTTTATCTTAAGTGCATAACCAACTTTTAAACTCAAAACCCAAAACTAGGGTTTTCCAGGAGTGCATATTTAAAGGAATCCCAATGATGAACCGAGGGGGACTCAAAAAATGAGGTTGTACCATGGTGAATGAGGTAAACTGTGGTTCGACCAGGCTAAGACCTAGAGCTCTGGATCCATTGAAGGGTTGCATTGATAGATCTTCTTCTTTGTCCATTTCTCTTTATTTTAATTTTGGTTTTGTGATGGTTTCATTTGAAAACGATATGGTGTTGATGGTTCCCCCAACTATGAACTAATTTCCTTAAGTTGGTTGGGGATGCTTTTACGATGAACACTTAGCTATTTTTTAGATTTTAATAATTGAATGCCTTGGCATTTTTGTCTATCTTTCTAGTGCTTAATTTTCTTCAATTGTTTGCCATACGACAGTTGGTATTGCATGCCTATTATCACTTAATAACTTAATAGACTAAGGAGATAACGATTAATTGTCATGTACTAAGGTGAGAAACTTCGACATAAGATGTTCAAGTAGATGAGCTTACTTCGGGAGTGAATCTACCCCTTAGGAGTAAAGATTAAAACTTTATCAAGTTAATTATTGACAAAACATCACTATAGACATATAGGAGTTAATCATAATTAACTTAGGGTATTGCAATCGATAGAGGCAATACTACTTAAAATCTGCTCGGCAATAAAAACCAAGGCGGAATGTTACTAAGTGCTGGCATAGCCAGCATGAAATACAAGCATCCCTTGCCAACGCCATCCATCATTCTGAATACATTGTTTGACAAATTGTTTAAACTTTCATTACATTTTTCTTAAACCAAAATCCGAATTCCAAATCAACTTATTTGTCCCTTTCACAAGTAAAATCGTGGCATTTAATTCCTGGACAATCCCTGTGGATACGATACTTAGCTTACTGTCATATTACTTGTTGACCGTGTATACTTGCACGCAAAAAGACCTAAACTTGGAATTATTTACTGTATATTTACATTCATTCATCAATTATTTTTCAAGCATTAGTTAGTCGACATTAACGCTTCCCCACACATAACCGACTCTCGAACTCATTTTTAATGGTTTAAGTTTTTCGGTGTCCGACCTACCTTTTAAAAATGGTCGATGGCGACTCACAAGTTTTATTTTAAAACATGAGCTTTTTCAAGAATTCCCCCCATGCCATTTTTTAATTAAAAACAGGTTTTCCAAACGCGCCCAAATTTTTTTAGTCGCTACAGATGAGATTAACTCCTTACTTTTTTTTCAAGTGATAATCTTCACAAATCCTACTTCTACGTTCATCTATCCATTTCACTCATCCAATGGTTATGGATTACTGTAAAAATAGTTGAGTTTTACATAAGGTAACTGGATCTCATCCCATATATATATATATATATAACCGACTGTTAATCTGAGCCATCCGTTTCAATCATCCAATGATCTAAAAAACGTGTAAAACTTAAAGAGCTTTACACTGTATAGCTGGATCCTATCTCTATATATATATTCTAAAAGATTTCTTAATCTAAAGCATTAATTGTGGTCCGTGGTGGTTCAATACCATTAATTTTGTTTTAATAGCTAGATTAAAAGTATAATATGACAATTAAAAGCTAACCTTGAAAGATGTAGAATATGTTAGCTCAAGTCGTATGAGAATGTTTTTAACCTCTTGTTTCATTATAATAAATTACATTTATTGGATTGCGTTAATCCCATATCTCATTGTAATAATTTTGAAAAAATCTCTTAAGAAATGCGAGTTATTTGATGTTGATGGAAATGAGCTATTTGTTGAGCTAAAATTACTAAGAGATTTTTTACTCAAGGAAAAAAATTATAGCGAATTTACAAAGTTTTTAAAATGTTTTAATTGTTTTCCAAATGCAACAATTGCATATAGAGTCTTGTTGATTATTTGTATTATTGTTGCTTATGCAAAATGAAGCTTTTCGAAATTAAAGTTTGTTAAGTCATACTTACGGATAATCATGTCACAAGAAAGGCTAAATGAACTTGCTTTGATGATATTTGAGTGTGATCTTTTGAAATAAGTTGATATTAAAAGTGTTGTAGATGATTTTGCTTCGAAATATGCAAAAAGAACAACACTTCTTAAGTGTAAATATTAGATTTTTAGATGTTTTTAAGAAATTTTTATGTTACTCAAGAGAGTAATCTAACATTTTTTGTATTGAGATAACTTTATTTTAAAAAAGAAAATCTATACATCTTTTATATTATAAATTAGGGTAAAATATCGAAATCAACACTCAACATTTCTCTATGACCTCTTTTAGTCACTGATCTTTAAAAAGAACTAATTTACTCACTGAACTTTATACATTGACCTATTTTAGTCACTCTCTGATGGCACGGATTATTTTATTGTTATTTTATTATGACATGCAATTTTTATTAATATTAAATGCCAAATGTAATTAAAAATAAAAATCTCAAATCAAACTTAAACCTAGACCCCAAATTATAACCATCCTATCCGCCCTCGGCAGCCTCACCTTCACACCGGCGAACTGTGGCTAATCGACTGCCTCACCCCCAAATCGCAACTCCAAGAGAAACGAGGCCGAACGGAAGAGGAACATAAGCAGCAGGGGCAACAATATGATGAATTAAAGAAGTGAGATGATTAAAACGGAACTTGCTAAGTTACGAATCATTTGTTATCAAAATGTTCCAGCTGAACATCTTTGAAGCTTGAGCAACACAAGCAACTGTTCGTAGCTAATGGACCATATAATTCTCAAATTTTCAGCCTGTTCTAGAGCTAGCATAACCATTCTAAAGATCCAGCAATGGAAAACAAACACTGCCATTTTCCAAACCCATGGGCGTTCATAAAATCTGCAAAAACAAAAGAGCCAAAATTTTGATTTCTTTCCTTTTCAGCATCGGCATAAATAATTGTGGATTGGTAGTGTAGTCGATTTGTTGTTGGCTCTACTTCAATGGAAATAGTAGCAGGTTAACCCCAAAAAGTTTTAATGATGATGCGATGAAGGAAAAATTGGGAATGGAGAGGAGACGACGCCAAGACTGAGTTTGTGGCCAAGGTTTGGCAATGGGCCGCGGTTGATTAGTCAAAGAAATTTGGGGTTTGGGTATTTTTTTATTGAAGACGTATTTGATTTGAGGTTTTGGGTGTTTCATGTGTTTGAGTTTTTTTTTTTTTTTTAATCACATTTGGCATGTAATATTAATAAAAATGACATCTCAAGATAAAAATAATAAAGAATAATTCATGTCATCAAGGAGTGACCAAAATAGGTCAATATATAATGTTTAGTGAGTAAATTGATTGTTTTTAAAGTTCAGTGACCAAAATAAGTTATAGTGTAAAGTTGAGTGATAATTTAAGTATTTTACCCTATAAATTAAGTGTCACATTTCAATAAAATGCACATGGTTCCTAGAATCTTTGAACTATGCCGACATATGAACAACTCTTATAGTTACCAAATCATATAAGACAAATATAACATAATATAATTGTAACCACTAATTTTGTCCAGGGTGGACACATTTTTATTTTTACAATAATTGACTTATATATGTTACTACTATTTAAAAATATGGGCTTTGTTTACTTTATCCTTCTATTAAAACCTAAAAAATCAAAAAAAAAATTATTATTAATTATTACTAGTTTTATTTTAGTTAAGCATTTATATATCTAGGTTTTTTATTTGCTATCATATTATACTATTTATTATCGGCCGAAGATCTCGCCACGTCGATAGCCCCGTCAACAGCCGCGTCTCGTGCTCTATCTTTGGTCCCCCTCCTCCAGTAGTGGCAGTACATGCAAAGGGACAAAGAAAACATAATATCATAACGGCCTCCCAACAAGCAAACATTGGCAGAATTGTACATGAATACAAACAAAATTTCAGAGAATTAGCCAGCAACCAATAGCAGTTTTGTATCTTTTTATATATAAAAAATCATGTAATTATTGGTGTTGTATAACCGAAAGCATCAAATTGTAAAAAACCTGGACAGGGATTTCAAGGCAATAGAGTAGAATAGCAAAAACCTTCAAGGTTTGAGGTATACCTCTTTCTCTTTTCATTTCAAGCATCATAAGCATATACCGAAATAAATTAGGGTTTAGGTTTGTTTTACCTTCGGCATTCCGCCTTTCTCTCGAGTCGAACTTCCTTTCCTTGCCGTTGACAAGCCTTCCGGCCTCTCGTGGTCGTGCATGGTGAAACGGAAGGGTGTCGATCAAAAGGGGGTGGTGTTGTGTCCGAGTTTTTAAAAATGAGATTTTTGATCTCTGTTTTCTTTAAACCAAAGGGGTTTTCGTGGTTTTAAATAAAAGTGGTTTTCGAATTCGATTTTAAAATGGAAAGAGGGCATTTTTATAAAGTTTTAGGGATCTCCGGCCACCGGCAAGTGGCGGTCGACATGGCGAAGACCGATCATTTTCTGGAAATCTCGGCAGAGAGGTGTCGAAATCTGGGTTCGTGTTGAACCCAAATGAAGGTTTGAAGAGCGGATGAGAGTTTTTTTTAGTCTGGTTTTCAAAATTGCCAAAAGAATTTGAGGCTAGTCGAAATGGCAAGATTTATAGTACTTTCGTTTTTTTAATATGGCCTAATAACCGTTCAAGGACTTTTTCCCCTTTGAAATCATGCCCGAAGGACTTTCATTTTCTAAATCATGCAATCGATCCATCTGTGTTTTTTATTACCCTGGGTCCCTGAAACTTTTCATCGGCTTGCAATTTCATCTTCGTTTTCTTTTAAAATTCGGCCTTCCAATTTTGTTTCTTCTCAACTCGGTCCTTTTTCCAAAACTTAAACCCTATTTTATCAAGCATATTTATTTTCTTGTTTTGCATCTGCATGTTCTTTATTTTCTAGCTTTTATTTCATGTTGACATTGTTGCTTGCTTTATTTAGATGGATATATTGTTTTATGCTTAATCTTGGGTGTTTAATATAGGAGTATTATTTAATATATAGCTTTATTTAATATATAATAAATATTTTTTATATGTAATATATTTTTAAATACGTATAATATATAGTTTTTTATATAATAGATATATAACATATAGTTTTTCTTAATATATATATATAATACATAATTTCCATATAATATATGATATATATTTATTATAATATATGCTTTTCTATAAAATATATGTTATAATATATAATATATAGTTTTTTAGATAATATATTATATTACGTAGTTTTCATAATATATAATATATGTTTTTATATAGTATATATAACTAGAGTATATTTTTAAAATATATACATGTGGTTTGGGGCTTAGTTTTCTTAATTAGTTTTTTGGGCCTAGTATAGTTTTGGGGGCTTAGGCTTGTTAGACTAGGCTTTAGATTAGATTTAGGTCAATTAATTTAGATCGTGTGCTCATCTAATAGGGGCACGATCCTTAAATTAATTAAGTTAATTTTAGGGTTAGGTTTTAGAGCCTTAGTTAGATTAAGGTTCGAATTAATTTAGTGAATTTAAATTTACTCTTGGCTTATTTGAGTAAATGTTAAATTCATTAAATTAATTGAACATTTCTGAATTACCCTTTTAGGATAAAATTAATTTCAAGATTAGATTGATCTTTAATTTAAAACCATGATTAATCGATTTGATTCGTTTTAAATTGTATCCATGGCTTATTGGAATACTAGTTTAAAACCAACGAAATTAATTATCATGATTACAAGATAATTCATAATTTGTTAGGGCTTCCTAGTTTTTTTAGGGTTAATCAATTTAGGGTTAATATTAGAATCACTTAGCTAATAAGTAGATCACTAATTGGTCTTCCATGACTAGGGCCTTTTAGGTTAGGGCTTCGGGTGGGCTTTTGTGTGTTCTCCGTTGAGCCCTTTGTTTGTCATCCCTTAATTGTCATTCATGTGACCTTTTGTTTTTGTATTAATTAATTTAATCATGAAAAATGAGGTATCTATTAATTTCGATATTTGTGTCATAACAGTTCGAGCTCAAAGGATGTTGACCAAATATTTGAATTAATTCTTACCGACTCAAGGTAAAATTAAAACTTGACAAGATCACTACATCATATTTTAACTGCTTGCACTATGCATAAAGGTGACATACGAGATTTGAACCACAAATTAACAGGCCAGTTAGGCTTACATGATGTTGGTTTAATCTATGGTCCGATGTATCGTCAACCTTATTAATTAAATGACCAATTAATTCGAATCCACCAATTTTATAAAGCCCGTGCAATTAAAGTTAATTTTCAATTAAGTACGCCGAGTTAAATTCAATTCCAATTCTAGCAAATTCCATCAATTTTAAAGGTAACAAATATTATGGTACCGATATCCGAGCGTGATGGGGGTGCTAATCCTTCCCCATGCGTAACCAACTCCCGAACCCTTTCATAATGAATATCTAGTATTTTATGGTGTCCAACCTACCTTACCCAAGTGGCCGGTGGCGACTCCAATTTTTATTGTTATTTTCAAATGAATAAGAGATTTTCAAAAAGAAATCCCCCATTCTAAAACAAGATTTTGAAGAGAATATTTAGGGGATAACTCGTAGCACCCAAGCCTATATTTTAAAAGCTAAGGAAAAGTTCGCTACAGATTGGCGACTCCACTAGGGACTAAACTTGTTTTTAGTGATGGAAAATTGTTGAAATTTCAATCGATTCTAGTGAGGTTGATCTTTTCTTGAAAATGTGACCAAGATTGCACGTGCTTTGATAATTGGTGGTCTTCAAATTAATTCTTCATTTAATTTCTAAGGAATTACCGACATCTGTTGTGTCATGTTCATCAAGCTCTATACCTGAGCTCCGTCCCTTAAGTGGGAGTGAAACTCCACATACCAACGTGAGTAGCCCTCTACGGTTCGGTAATTCACTTTTGGAATCCACGCCTTTTGACACGTGAGCAGCCCTCCATGTCACTAGGTCAAGCTTCCCCTCAAACCGAAACCAATTTGCAAGCTTGTAATGGGCTAGAATTGGGGTTCTTGTTGCCTTAGTAGGTAATGAGATAGGTTCGGGTACCCTCGGTTAGAACCAAACCATATGTGAGAATCTAGGAAGCCTATCTCGTTAGAGCCATGTAGAAAACCATAGCGAACTAGAATTCATGTGGTTAGGTTTGTTTCCTTATTTTCTTGCCTTTTGCTTATTTTGTTTGCGTTTATATTATAACTAACGCTTCTTCTTGTTTTTTGCCTTTTCCTCTTTTACCCTTTTTTGCATAACTTGCAATATCATGAAGAACACATTGAGTTGGAAAAAGTTTGAAGTTAAAAGCTAGATCAATGGGAGACTTGGTTCACAACAATGATGAAAAGAATTTTGATGTGCAAATATGGTTGGAAGGGGAGCAACTACATGAGGGGAACAATATTGCTGCCGGATTTAGATCTACCATGTCAGACGTGACATTCTTGAAAATGGAGTTCAATGATGTATCCGAGTTAAGGTCAGTTTGGAACAGTTGGGATCTTGAAACGAGAAATACTTTCAAGAACGAGTATGGTGACATCGCATATTTGCTAGATGTCTCGGTCGACCGATCACTACTTCAAGCTTTGGTGGGGTTTTAGAACTCAGCTTACAATTGTTTCACAATCGGTAACCTTGATTTGACCCCTAACATTAAAGAATATCAAGACCTTATAAATTGTAAGAAGATCGATGAGAATCGGGTATACTCTAAGCCTAATAAGAACAAAGCTTTTCGAGGCAAGCTTGGTAGAGTCTCGGAAACATTGTCGTCTTGGGTAAAGAATCAAGTCACCACTTGTGCAAGTATACACGTTGCAAGTTATAGTATAAAAGATATCGTCTCCACAGGGATTGGTGCCACTTCAAGAATCTAGTCTCTTGCACTGTAAAAAGTAAAAACAAATAAAGGATTATAGGAGTTTAACTAATAACTAAACTAGAAGGCAATAAAGTAAACGAATAAATGATATAAAGTGAGAGAGATAGGCCAGGTTATCGTGAGTTGAGGTGTGATAGCTGATTAGATCGTCTTGGTAAAAGAGTGCACGGGCAACTCAGTTGTCGTGGCAACTTGCACAACGGGGTTGCCTTGGCAACTAATCGATGGTTGCCTGGGCGACTAGTTGGGTAACTACTTGGGCGTCTGGGCAGCAACCTTCAAGGTTCGGCAGAGCGTTCTTCAATGGTTTCTTCTTATCCCTAAGTCGAAACTCTAGCTACTTGTGCATGCCTTGATAATACATCCCTACGTGAATCAAGGGTGAACAACAACCAATCTTGCGCTCCTCTTAGACGTTGAAATCCTTGACTTATTCCTAAGCCGGATTAATCTTCACCATCAATAGATTGAATAAAGATCATATTCATTGGTTTCTTCAATCTAACTCTCCCGATATTAGATAAATAGATGAAGTTACGAGATCCTCTCCCAATTCACTCTCAAACAAGAATAAGAACCAAGAATGAATAAACCTTGAATAGAAAAGTGCAAACTTTTATTACCTAAACAAAATCCAATAGTTTCTCACAACTACAAAACACAATAACCATAGCCAAATAGATTTAGTTCATGGCTAGGTTCCAAAGAAACACAAGATAAATAATCCCTAGCATGAACCTAATTGATCAAGAAAGAAAAGGATGAAGAAGGAAGCTTGTCGAAATCCTCCTTGCCCTAGATGCTTGTCAAAAATTCTCTCCTCTTGCCCTCCTTGTAGTTGTCGAAATTCCCCTCTCTTGCTCTCTTCAAAGTTGACGATATGGCCTCATTATTTATAGGGCTAGTCAGAGTCCTTCTTTGAGGAGGAAGTTAAGTTGAAATTAAATTATCTTTAAAGAATATAATTCTTTATTATAATTATATTCCTACTAGAACTTCTCCTATCTTCTTGGAATTTAATTCTTCTTTAATCTCTTCATGGAAATCAAATTCCTTTGGGATTGGGCTTTGTTCCACGTCATCTTGGGCTTGTCTAGCCATCAATTTCGACTACCATATCACCTTTGTTCTTTGTCGACAATTGCCCTGGCAACTGGCTAGGTGTCTCCTTCATGTATTGCCCTGGCAACTAGCTCGGCATCTCCTTCATGTATTGCCCTGGAAACTAGCTCTAGTCTTGCTTTGGCAAGTGATCCTGTACATACACACAAAACACACCAAAGCATCATCTTTTCCCACAAAAACTACCAAGTTATGTAATCAAGCTCAACGATGGAAGGAAACATGGATTAATGCATGAATGGCTAATTATGCAACTAATATGAGCCTAAGTCTAACAATAATATGAGTAAAAAGGGTAAGAAAAATAGTACTTTTGAACACTTATCACCTAGCCTTAGCTTCCGCACATCCCGTGGGCCGAGTTCAATGGGATCTCTTTGCATTGTTGATCTATGTGTTGGTCTTTTTTTCTCAAGCATTAGGGCTTATCAACCTGGTAGTTTTTGACTTGTTTGACTGTTTGAGTACTGGGACCAATCTGGTACCTGTAATTTTGGTTGAAACTTTCCGATCATTGAGGTTTTGTAGAGAGAATGGTAGAGGACGCTTCCAATGATGCTCACAGCTTTTGACTGTTTGGTTCTACAGTCACCTTTGGTCCAATGTCAATTTCTCAAGGCCTCTCTATGATGGCAAGTTCTCACTGTTAGAGGAATTTTTACAAAAGAAGGATTGGCCAACGCGAAGATCCAGGGGGTTTGGCTAGATGTTCTCCGAAATCTAAGAGAGGAAGACATAGTTTGGAGAGCTCTATGGTTATTGACGAGGAGTATCCTTTATAGATGTGAGGTACACTCTTGTGTACCACTACTTGGTCTTTGGGGGCATACAGCTTACGCACCTCTTCTAGTTTTGAGACAAAATGGTTCGAAGCAATTCGTGCCAGCTACCAAAGGTTTAAATGAGTTCAACGTGAATTATGAGAAAGAGAAAGGCTACAAGACAATGGTATACAATGCTTCTTCAACTTGGAACAACACAAGGCAGGTTAAGATCAGGATTGCTTCATACACGGTTGTTGCGCGTAATAAGTGCTACGCAATTGTGCAAGTATACACGTCGCAAGTTATAGTATAATAGATATCATCTCCACAGGGATTGGTGCAACTTCAAGAATCTAGTCTCTTGCATTGTAAAAAGTAAAAACACAAGTAAAGGATTATAGGAGTTTAACTAATAACTAATCTAAAAAGCAATAAAGTAAATGAAAATATGAGATCAAATGAGAGAGATAGGCCAGGTTATCGTGAGTTGAGGTGTGATAGCCGATTGGATCGTTTTGGTAAAAGAGTGCACGGGCAACTCAGTTGCCGTGGCAACTTGCACAACGGGGTTGCCTTGGCAAATAATCGATGGTTTCCTGGGCAACTACTTGGGCGTCTGGGCAGCAACTTCAAGGTTCGACAGAGCGTTCTTCAATGGTTTCTTCTTATCCCTAAGTCGAAACTCTAGCTACTTGTGCATGCCTTGATAATACATCCCTGCGTGAATCAAGGGTGAACAACAACCAATCTTGCGCTCCTCTTAGCCGTTGAAATCCTTAACTTATTCCTAAGCCGGATTAATCTTCACCATCAATAGATTGAATAAAGATCATATTCATTCGTTTCTTGAATCTAACTCTCCCGATATTAGATAAATAGATGAAATCACGAGATCCTCTCCCAATTCACTCGCAAACAAGAATAAGAACCAAGAATGAATAAACCTTGAAATAGAAAAGTGCAAACTCTTATTACCTAAACAAAAACCAATAGTTTATCACAACCACAAAACACAATAACCAAAGCCAAATAGATTTAGTTCATGGCTAGGTTCCAAAGAAACACAAGATAAATAATCCCTAGCACGAACCCAATCGAACAGGAAAGAAAATGATGGAGAAGGAGGCTTGTCGAAATCCTCCTTGCCCTAGATGCTTGTCGAAAATTCTCTCCTCTTGCCCTCCTTGGACTTGTCGAAATTCCCCTCTCTTGCCCTCTCTAGATTGTCGAAATCTCCTTCATATTTATAGGGCTAGGCCAAAGTCCTTCTTTGAGGAGGAGTTTAAGTTGGAATTAAATTATCTTTAAAGAATATAATTCTTTATTATAATTGTATTCATACTAGAACTTCTCCTATCTTCTTGGAATTTAATTCTTCTTTAATCTCTGCATGGCAATCAAATTCCTTTGGGTTTGGGCTTTGCTCCACGTCATCTTAGGCTTGTATATTCATCAATTTCGACTACCATATCACCTTTTCTCTTGTCGACAATTGCCATGGCAACTGGCTCGGCGTCTCCTTCATGCATTGCCCTGGCAACTAGCTCGGCATCTCCTTTGGCAAATGATCCTGCACGTACACACAAAACACACCAAAGCAACATCTTTTCGCACAAAAACTACCAAGTTATGTAATCAAGCTCAACGATGGAAGGAAACATGGATTAATGCATGAATGGCTAATTATACAACTAATATGAGCCTAAGTCTAACAATAATATGAGTAAAAAGGGTAAGAAAAATAGTACTTTTGAACACTTATCACACCCCCAAACTCAAACTATTGCTTGTCCTCAAGCAATGCAAACTCATAATTACCTGCCAAGACTTCAATTTTCACAAACTTAGCTTTGAACTTGATTTCAATTCTCTGAACCGGAGCACAAAGTATGATTGGCTTTTTATTTTTCGGAAAACTTAAGAATTGCTTGGAATCAAACTATAATGCTTGTGAGTGTGTGCGGAGTTGTGTACAAGTTGATTTTTCGGATTCTATGAAAACAATAGGTTTTCAAATTACTTTATTGGGTTCTTTTTAACATGTTTTAACTAGAGCCAATTTTGGGCACCTCTAGTGTTTTGTTTTTAGTTTTCTTAAGTTCATTTATTCGACTAGAGCCAGTTTCGGGCACATCTAGTGATCAATTATTTTTAACACATACTAGAGCCAATTTCGGGCACCTCTAGTTAGCACATGCTAGAGCCAATTTCGGGCACCTCTAGCATTCATCCAATTTTTATTCTAATCCCCCAATTTGTTAATTATCAACCTAAGTTTACTAGAATTCCTTAAATCAATTAAACCACAACAGTGTTTCATCAAAATTAGCATCATAGTAAAATTCTAAGTTTTTCCATGGTTATCCTAGAATAAAAATTCTATCAATTAAGTGCATTGGCAAAGTCATCATCGGATATTCATCAAATCTAAGCAATTATTGTTTCAATTAAAGGAATGGCAAGCAATTTATGTATCCTAAATGTAATACTTAAGATTAATGTAACTAAACATGGTAACTACTAATAACAATCCCCCCCAAACTCGAGTGAGGCATTGTCCTCAATGCATGCATAAAAATAACGAAAAATAAAAATAATAAAATAAAATAAATGCATACAAGGACTTACTCCGAGAGTTCATTATCGTAGATGATTAGTTTCCTTTTGATCGGTGTCTTGATTCTCTTGCTTGAACACGATGGTTGTTTTCTTGTTGCCGGGATGTCTTTAGCTTTGGTTGCTGTGGCATCTTCAGGGTTGGTTGCCGTGGCATCAGCTTGTGCAGGCACGATGTAGGTTGCCGTGGCATCTTTTTCATTGGTTGCCGGGGCAAGGATCTCAGCAGTAAATTTCCTTAGCATAGTAGTTGTGAGTCTTGTTGTGAAAAAGAAAACAAAGAAAACCTGAAAACTAAAGAATATGAAGAAAAATAAAATATCTCCTAAAAAATAAAAATAAAAATGAAAATAAAAAGAAAATATTGAAAGGAGAGCATGCTTATGCATCTCCTAAGTTGACTGCTTCCTTGTTACGTTCCACATGGGCACCATTGTAGTGCTTCAATCTTTGTCCATTAACTTTGAATTCATGGTTGTCAGAGATGGACTTGATTATCACAGCACCATGGCAGAATGGTTTGACGACTTCGAATGGTCTTGACCATCTTGATTTCAGCTTTCCCGGGAAAAGTTTTAGCTGAGAATTGAATAGGAGAACTAGTTCCCTAGCGTGAATTGCCGTGGCAATAGTTTCTTGTCGTGCCATCGCTTTGTTTTCTCCTTGTAGATTCGTGCATTGTTATAGGCGAGTGCACGAAATTCTTCTATCTCATTGAGATCCATCAAACGCTTTTGTCCGGCACTTTCCCAATCCATATTCACGGTCCTGATTGCCCAGTACGCCTTCTGCTCGATTTCTACCGGTAGATGGCATGTCTTGCCATAGACAAGTCGGAAGGGAGACATACCTAAGGGTGTTTTGAATGCAGTACGATATGCCCAAAGTGCGTCATCTAGTCTTAATGACCAATCCTTCCTTGAGGGATTTACGACTTTCTCGAGTATTCCCTTCAACTCCCGGTTGGAAATTTCTGCTTGCCCGTTGGTTTGTGGGTGATATGCCGTGGCGATCTTGTGTGATATGTCGAGGCGTTGCAACATCTTGGCAATTAGACTGTTGTCAAAATGCTTGCCTTCGTCACTGATAATTGCTCTTGGCATCCCAAACTGTGTAAATATGTTTTTCTGCAAGAATCGTTGCACGTCTTGGAATCATTGTTGGGAACTGCAGCTGCCTCAACCCATTTAGACACATAGTCGATGGCAAGTAGAATGTAGAGGTTGCCGAATGAAGATGGGAAAGGTCCCATGAAATCGATCCCCCACACATCGAACAATTCCACCTCGATGATGTTCTGAAGCGGCATCTCATGTCGTCTAGAGATATTGCCCATTCTCTGGCAACGATCACATTGCTTGTAAAAGTCTTGGGCATCTTTGTACAATGTTGGCCAACACAAACCGGATTGCAAAACTTTGGCCGCGGTACGAGTTCCTCCAAAATGTCCTCCATAGGTTGAAGAATGGATTGCCGGAGTACATTCTGTTGCTCTTCTTCAGGGATACATCGGCGTATAACCTGATCTGTACATTGTTTAAACAAAAGAGGCTCGTCCCAAAAGTAATGCTTAGCATCATGGCGGAACCGCTTCTTCCTTTGGTGAGTAATGTCATAAGGTAAAATACCACAAACAAGGAAATTAACTAGATACGCGTACCAGGGTATTGCCGAGGCATGTGCTGCCGTGGCGACTGCTCCCAAAATTGCCGAGGCGTGCGCGTCAAAGACTGCTGCGGCATCGAGAGTTGCCGAGGCGTGTGCATCCATGGTTACCGAGGCGTCGAGGGTTACCGAGGCAACTAAAATTTGTTCATCCGGAAATGCATCGCATATCTCTAGATCCGCGTCCTCCTCCCTATTGCCTTCTTGTATAGCATCAACATTTTGATCAGCTTCTTTTCCTGGTCGATTGACTAGCCAATTTGCCTTTTCTTGTTGTTCCTCCTTGATCGGTTCTTCATACTCCTCAGGTTCCTCTTGTTCGGTAATGTAGTTGCCGAGGCAACTAAATTCCTCGTCGAAGTTAAACTCTGTCGTGGCATGAAGAAGTTGGCATTCTTCTGGATCATCGGCATGCCTTAGTGTTTGGAACACATTTAGTTTAACTTGTTGGTCATTCACCCTCATTGTGAGTTCTCCCTTTTCAACATCGATCAAGGTTCTCCCTGTTGCTAGGAATGGTCTCCTGAGAATGATGGGTGCATGCTCATCTGCTTCACAATCTAAAACAATAAAGTCAGCGGGAAAAATAAATTTATCAACTTTTACCAGTATGTCCTCGATTTTTCCCTCTAGATGCACATAGGATCTGTCGGCTAGCTACAACATGACTGTTGTAGGTCTTGCATTCCCGATTCCTAGTTTCTGGAAAACCGATTTAGGCATCAAGTTTATGCTAGCCCCAAGGTCGCATAATGCTTTCCCGACATAGTGATTTCCAATGGAATAGGGTATTGTGAAACTTTCGGGATCCTTCAACTTGGGTGGCATACGATTGTTCAACATTGCCATGCATCCCTCCGTTGTGGCAACTGTTTCAAACTCTCCTAGCCTTGTTCTCTTGGACACAATGTCTTTAAGAAACTTGGCATAGTTTGGCATTTGTTCAATTGCTTCCACCAATGGCAAGTTGATGTGGACTTGCTTTAGGATATCAAGAAACTTCTTGAATTGGTATTCTTGCTTTTGTCGCTTCAACCTTTGTGGGAATGGTGGTGGAAGTCGGATATCTCCGATCCTTTCATTAGTTTGAAACCTGATTGACGGTATTGCCGGGACAACTGGGGTTGCCGAGGCGTTATCAACTGGGGTTGCCGAGGCATGCTTATCACAAGTTGTCGAGGCGTGCTTATTGCCGGTTGCCGCGGTAATTCCAGGTTCAGCATCTGTGGCTTTGCCGCTAGGTTCATCTTGATCTTTTTGTGGAGTTTTGTTTGACGAGCGGGTTTGAACCTCTCTAAGTCGTTGGCCACTTCTAGTGGTGATCGCCTTACATTGCTCATGGTCGGTTCCTCTTGCGACTTCAGTATCGCTAGGTAAACCTCCTTGCGGTCTAGTATTCAGATTTTGAGTAAAATGTCCGACTTGATTTTCCAATGATTTGATTGCCGCCTCTTGGTTTTGAAATCTCATCTCGGTCCTGTAATAAAAGCATCAGTTCTTTTTATGAAATTACTATTCTCAGCCATATAAGATTCAGTTTTCATCATAAAAGCATTTAGAGAATTTTCCAAAGAACTAGATGTCGTCGGTTTGTTGTTGTGGCAACTATTGTCGTGGCATATTCTGCTGGAATCTCGATGCTTTTGCATTCTGATTGTTCTGGTTTAGAGCATTGTTGGGATTACTCCATGAAAAATTTGGGTGCTTCTTCCAAGCTAGATTGTATGTATTGGACATCACATTGTTGTTCCGATTGTAATTCCCCACATAGAAGCTGGATTCCGGATTCTGCATACATTCAGAAGAATTATGGTTATCACCACATAACTCACAAAAAGAATCCATTACCTTGACTTCATGTGTGTTGTTTGGTTTTTGCATGTTCTGGACCATCTTGGTTAAAGTGGCCAATTGTGCCGAAATTGAATCTGATGATCCTAGTTCATGTGTTGTGGCTTGGCGTCTAACTCCTCCTCTTCTAGTGGATGGGAATTGATAATCATTCTTGGCCAGCCTGTTTAAAAATTGCATTGCTTCTTCCGGCGACTTATCTAGGAGTATGCCGTTTGCCGAGGCATCTAGCATCATCCTTGTTGGTGTATTCACGGCGTTGTAAAACATTGTTACTTGAGTCCACACCGGGAATCTGTGTAGGGGCATTTGTGTAGAAGTTCTCTATATCGCTCCCAAGCCTCGTACATGGATTCATCATCTGACTACCGAAAAGAAGTAATGTCGTTACGAAGCTTATCAGTCAAATTTGTAGGATTAAATCTAGCAAGGAAATCACGACAAAGATCAGTCCAAGATGCTATGGATCCGCAGGAATGCTATTCAACCATGCTTTCGCCCTATCCCTCAGTGAATAGGGGAATAATCTTAATCGTAATACATCGGGGGTGACTACGTGTATCTTGAACGAGTTGCAAATCTAGAGGAAAGATTTCAGATGTTGCCGTGCATCTTCAGTTGCTGAGCCGCCAAATTGACCTATTGTGTTGATCATATTAAACATTACCGGTTTCAACTCAAAGTGGTCGGCTTCAATCTCAGGTGCGACAACTCCTGGGTTAAGTCCATCAAGATCTTCTTCAAGATAGTCTCGAATAGTTCTGTTTCGTGCACGAACATCTTGATTCATATTGCCGTCTTGATTAGCCATTGCTACTCTTATCCTTCGTCTAAGTCTTTGTAAGGTTCGTTCGATTTCTGGATCAAAGGGATATTCTGGTGAAGTCGGTCTCGCCCTGGTCATATACCAATGCAAAACCAAAGTTTGTTAGCCCTTTGAATTTTAAACAAGAAAAATAAAAAGAAAGTGCAAGAAAATAAAAACAAAGTCCCTATTGCCAATCCCCGGCAATGGCGCCAAAAACTTGTTGCGCGTAATAAGTGCTACGCAATTGTGCAAGTATACACGTCGCAAGTTATAGTATAAAAGATATCGTCTCCACAGGGATTGGTGCCACTTCAAGAATCTAGTCTCTTGCACTGTAAAAAGTAAAAACACAAGTAAAGGATTATAGGAGTTTAACTAATAACTAATCTAGAAAGCAATAAAGTAAATGAAAATATGAGATCAAATGAGAGAGAGATAGGCCAGGTTATCGTGAGTTGAGGTGTGATAGCCGATTGGATCGTTTTGGTAAAAGAGTGCACGGGTAACTCAGTTGCCGTGGCAACTTGCACAACGGGGTTGCCTTGGCAACTAATCGATGGTTGCCTGGGCAACTAGTAGGGCAACTTCAAGGTTCGGCAGAGCGTTCTTCAATGGTTTCTTCTTATCCCTAAGTCGAAACTCTAGCTACTTGTGCATGCCTTGATAATACATCCCTGCGTGAATCAAGGGTGAACAACAACCAATCTTGCACTCCTCTTAGCCGTTGAAATCCTTAACTTATTCCTAAGCCGGATTAATCTTCACCATCAATAGATTGAATAAAGATCATATTCATTCGTTTCTTGAATCTAACTCTCCCGATATTAGATAATTAGATGAAATCACGAGATCCTCTCCCAATTCACTCGCAAACAAGAATAAGAACCAAGAATGAATAAACCTTGAAATAGAAAAGTGCAAATTCTTATTACCTAAACAAAAACCAATAGTTTCTCACAACCACAAAACACAATAACCAAAGCCAATTATTTAGTTCATGGCTAGGTTCCAAAGAAACACAAGATAAATAATCCCTAGCATGAACACAATCGAACAAGAAAGAAAATGATGAAGAAGGAGGCTTGTCGAAATCCTCCTTGCCCTAGATGCTTGTCGAAAATTCTCTCCCCTTGCCCTCCTTGGACTTGTCGAAATTCCCCTCTCTTGCCCTCTCTAGATTCTCGAAATCTCCTTCATATTTATAGGGCTAGGCCAAAGTCCTTCTTTGAGGAGGAGTTTAAGTTGGACTTAAATTATCTTTAAAGAATATAATTCTTTATTATAATTGTATTCCTACTAGAACTTCTCCTATCTTCTTGGAATTTAATTCTTCTTTAATCTCTGCATGGAAATCAAATTCATTTGGGTTTGGGCTTTGCTCCACGTCATCTTGGGCTTGTATAGTCATCAATTTCGACTACCATATCACCTTTGCTCTTGTGGACAATTTCCATGGCAACTGGCTCGGCGTCTCCTTCATGCATTGCCCTGGCAACTAGCTCGACATCTCCTTTGGCAAATGATCCTGCACGTACACACAAAACACACCAAAGCAGAATCTTTTCCCACAAAAACTACCAAGTTATGTAATCAAGCTCAACGATGGAAGGAAACATGGATTAATGCATGAATGGCTAATTATACAACTAATATGAGCCTAAGTCTAACAATAATATGAGTAAAAAGGGTAAGAAAAATAGTACTTTTGAACACTTATCAACGGTCACCCTTGAGTACGAAACATGATGATTCAGCCATGTTAATGACAATATTCCCCAATTAAATCCTGATGGAAGAAGAACGATAGAGGAGAGATTGGACACGCTTCCTATCGAGGAAGAACTGATGAGAAAGCAACTTGAAGAAGAGCAAAAGAGGTACCTCATGCTCGAGGAGAAAGCCCACCAGGAAAGGTTTAACTTCGAATTAAAGAAGACACAGTTTGAAAGAGTGATCAAAGGTCTACAAAGGAAAAAGGATGAGTTAGAACTCGAGCTCAAGTTAGAGAAGGAAGGGATTCATAAACTCAAAAGGCTAAACAAGAGCAAAAGAGTCGCGAAAAGTGGACCAAGCGAGGGGTCAGAGCTTCGACTTAAGGAAGAGAAAACGGAAGTCGAGAACTACAAAAGGATGTTTTACGGACACAAGGACCAAGTTCTTGCTTTAACCCAATAAGTGAAGAATCTACAAACCTCCTACTCAAGACAAATCGAGAAAGAACAACACCAAAATGAAGCCTTGAAAGATCAAGTGAAATGTTTGGAAAAGTCTCTTTTGAAGCATAAGGGTTCAACTAGTAAGTTAAAAGCTAGCAACTCAGAGAATCGAGTTTTGATGACACGTGTCGAAGAGTTGGAAATCAAGGTTCAATAGCTTAAAAATCATGTGGAAAGCCTTAGGGGATCGATTTAAATATGCCCGATGCCGATTTTGGAGCAACTGTACTTTGCCACCTACACAATTTGGAGGCAAGAATAAGAGTTGGCACAATGGATGACTCAAATGCAAGAGGTTGCCCGAAAAATACAAATTTTGGTAGAAGACACTATCGAACTCCATGACTGTGTGGACGATGAATCCGAAGAAGGAGAGAGGATTGTTTGGATCATCGACCTCGATGTCTTGAAGCCATATGTGTAGATGGTTTTCTTTAGTTATTATAACAAGACAATGATCTCGTTAATGAAATTCGTTTAACAATGATATTTGCCAAACTCAGTGTGACTCTTTGCATTCATGCATATTACATTTATTTGCATTCCTTGTTTAATTGCTATTAATTAATTAAAAAGCTTTTCATTTAAGAAGATAGTATTTTTGGTTCTTTAGATTACAATCATTTCATATCCATACCACACCTGGTTACGAACCAGGCAAATGGAGGAAGGTTTTTCCAAGTTGGAAGCTAATCTACGCGGTCAAATGGAACGAGCCCAACAAGAATTAAGGGACACAATCATCAAGACATGATGAAGGAAATATCCCAGTTGCTGCAAGGCCGGTTGGGACAAGAGACAAGGGACAAGAATACCATCGAGAATCTTGCCCAAAACTTAGGGGATCATCCTTATGCCCAAATCTTCCAGGGCCCATTACTTGTTAACCCTTCATCGAACCCTCTACAGGGCACATCTTCTTCTCATGCCAGCGCTTCCACTTAAGCCCAACTGGGGGTGACATTCGAGAATCCCGAGAATATTGGTGACAGCATCCCAGACTTTGTTGAGTTGGAGAAACTCAACCAAATGAAGGTGGAGTTCAAAAAATAGTTGGAGGATACCCGGAAGGATCAAGAAGAAAAGCTTCGGGTGAAAGAAGACGAGGATAGCTCCTATGGGTTGAATGTTAGGGAACTTAGTTTGGTTCCGGATGTGGAAATCCCATACAAATTCAAAACCCCATAATTTGAAAAGTTTGATGGAACAACATGTCCCACTGCACACGTGGTCATGTTTTGTCGAAAGATGGTTGGGTTTACCGATAATTAGATACTCTTGATTCACTACTCTTAGGACAGCTTGTTTAGATCTGCTTTAAGATGGTACAATCAGCTAACAAGGGATCAAATCAAGTAATGGAAGGATTTAGAAAAAGCCTTCACCGATCAATACAAGCATATAAACGACATGGTTCCTAACCGACTTTTGTTGCAAGGCATGGAACAAAGACTCAACGAGACCCTCCATGAGTACGCCCAAAGATGGCGTGATGTGGCAGTGCAAGTTCAACCACCACTTCATGAGCATGAGATTTCACCAATGTTCATAGATGTGCTAAAAGGGACACTCTACGATCAACTAATAAGCAACCCTATTAGTTAGTTTACGAAGATGGTTATGACTGGAGAGCGCATCGAAGTAGCCATTAAAAGCGGAAAAATTGACAGAGGGGGTCATTAGCGCAAACAGTACAAGATGGACCATGAGATAAACAATACAAAAACCTTCAAGGCAACCGAGAACTTCACTATCTCTCAACCCCAGGCCACAGCGGGGAATCCCTGAAACTTCAATAAAAGGGAAGATAGGGGACCTAAGAAGGAAAGGGATGATAGGTCCTTCACTCATTTGCCAATCTCTTACAATGAGCTTTACTCACTATTGTATAAGGCCGATTTAGTTCGACCTAATCATGTTACCCCTTACAACCCACCTTACCCAGCATGGTATGACCCCAAGGTGCATTGTGAGTACCATGTTGATGTTTCGGGGCATTCGATTGAAAATTGTGTAGCGTTCAAGAAGTTCATTTAGAACTTAATTCGAATCAGAGTATTATAGTTGGGAGAACCGAGCACGGCCAACAACCCCTACCAAATCATGGAGGTTAAGGTGTGAATGCTATTGAAGACGAGAATACCAGAAAAGCTAGAGTGAATGTGTCCGAAGTTTGGTCACCGTTAAGGTGGGTTTCCCAACGTTTATGTATGGCACGCCTCATTGACCGGGGAATGGTGATTGTAGAAAAAGGTTGTGGCCCCTATTGTGAGTACCATCAATCGGGAGATCATGAGATTCAAGATCGTGAGGTGTTCCATCAGTTGATAAAAGCTATGATGGATAACAAGGAAATTGAGTTTTTTGGAAAAAAAATGAAGGAAATAAAGAAAGAATTATAAGTTTGTGCATCAGAGAGTCAAGAGACCAAGTATAGTGCAAAGAGACCACTTGTCCTCGGTCTTAAGCCAAGTGAGACAAGCACACCAAAGACGGTTCCCAAAATTATAATTGCTACCGCAAGATCTTTTCCTTTCAAGGACACAAAGATGGTTCAATGGAATTACATGAAAAGCATTACACTACTGGGCTCCTCGAGTTCACAAGGAGGAGAGGATATGAAAATAGTGATGAATCCCTCTCAAGAATGGCTTTCGGAACCAAACGCTGAAGAGGTAAATGATGTGGGGCATCTCACGATGAGTGGATGATGCTATGCTCTGGAGAATTTAAGGGCACTGAAGGGGGAAAAGAGAAAGACAAGGAGATTGGAGTTGAACCCGAGAAGGCATTCGGAGAAGACCCGCCTACAAAGATTAAGGAGCGGGTCATAGAAGCCCAAGCTCAGGAACTTTTGAGATTCTTAAAATAGTGAGTATAACATCGTAGATCAACTTTGGAAACAACCAGCCTGGATTTTATGCTAGATCTCCTGTTGGACTCAGAAAAGCATTGTGAGGTACTGTTGAAAGTTCTGAATGAGACCTTTGTTGCAAAAGATATTTCAGCTGGGAAGTTAGAGTGAATCGTCAGCCATATCACTGCCGATAATCACATCACCTTTAGTGATGATAAAATACCAGGTGAAGGTACAAGATCCATCAAGGCCCTTAACATCATCACCCATTGCAAGGGAAATATGCTACCAGGTGTGCTAATTGATAATGGCTCTGCATTGAATGCTATACCACTAGCTATACTGCAACAGTTGCCAATTGAAAGTTCACATATGAAGCCTTGTCATTATATGGTGCGAGCCTTTGATGGGACCTAGCGGGATGTGGTCAGGAAAATAAAACTACCTTCGTGGTCATGGATATCCAGCCATCCTATAATTGTCTGTTAGGAAGGCCATGGATACATTCAGCTGGCGTAGTCCCATCTTCGTTGCATCAAAAATTGAAGTTTGTAATTGAAAGAAAGTTGGTCACGGTGGATGCTGAACAAGACATCGTTCCATTAGTAACTTCAGATACATCATACATCTACACCGATAAAGAAGCAATAGAATATGCTTTTAGGGCCTTGGAATTTGTCAATGCCACCTTTTTTGCCGAGGGAAGCAAGCTTACATGCCCTAAATTATCAAATTGCACTAAAATAGTGGTATTTGAGACCCTTGGTAGAGGAGCGAGGAAGAAAAGAGGATTGGGAAGGAATCTTTAAGGATGTCTTCATCCCGTCAATGTGATTCATAAGATTGACCGCTTCAAACTCGGTTATAGACCCAATTTCCTACAGAAGAGACAATAGTGGAGGAAGAGACAAGAACAAAGGAATGCTAGGCTCAAAGGGAAGGATATTCCTTGGGCCCCCATAACCTATACAGATTATGATGGCATTTTCATATCCGGTGGGATCCGAAACCCTGAGGTGGGTGTTCAAGAAGCAAACAGAGAAGGCGAGAGATGCTTCCTAGAGGAGTTGGTTCGTGAAGCCTTGGAGGAGATAGACGTGAATAAGATCAGTGATGGTGGCAAGATTGACCTGCTCTTGGCCGAAATTCGCCCGTGCGTTCCAGGGGAAAAGCTCAACAATAGGACCTCTATGGATATGCTGGTGGTTTTTAGGAATAAATCAAAGTAATGCCTAGAACAATCCCGTTACTTTTGCCCAAAAGTACCACGTATATTTTGTAAAAAGGGCAACTATGTTACTTTATCGTCTTTCAAAGAAATAGACTTCGTCAACTTTTCTTTCTCAAATGGAAAACATAGCATTCATTTCATTTCAGTTCATTCATTATTTATTTATTCTTTCCTTTATTTATTTATTTATATCATAAGCCATCCCTTTTCATTCCCAATGTACAATTTTACAATCATGCAGGTCTCTTAATATAAACTGTATGAATGACGCGAAACCTAATCTCGAAGTAGATTTTGAGTGACCGATGTGTTTGGCAGAAGTAAAGAATGATGATAGGATTCCTGAGGAGTTATTAAGAATGATGGCAATTGAATAAAGGCAAATCATTTCGCATCAAGAGAAGGTTGAGATTTTGTATTTGGGGACTAACGAAGAAAAGAAAGAAGTGAAGATCAACAGCACTCTGTTATCAAAAGTTAAGCAAGAATTGGTTGAACTATTTCTGGAATTCAAAGATATATTCGCGTGGACATATCAGGACATGCCAGGTTTAAAAATAGATATTGTGATGCACAAGCTCCCAATTAGACCATAATGCAAGCCCGTTCTGCAAAAACTCTAAAGAATGAGGACGAGCATGTTGTTAAAAATTAAGGAAGAGGTAAGGAAACAGCTTGAGGCCGAGTTCTTGAAACTTTGTAAATATCTGGAATAGGTAGCCAACATAGTGTCGGTACCGAAAAAGGATGGAAAAGTGTGTATGTGCGTGAAGTACAGGAACCTCAACAAGGCAAGCCCCAAAGATAACTTCCCTTTACCCCATATTGATACTCTAGTTGACAATACCGCGGGACATGCTTGGTTCTCATTTATGGATGGTTTTTCGAGGTATAATCAGATCAAAATACATCTCTAGGATAAGATAAAAACCACTTTTGTGACCATATGGGGCACGTTTTGCTACAAGCTAATGCCCTTTGGGTTAAAGAATGCTGGGGCAACTTACCAAAGAGCCATGGTGACTTTGTTTCATGATATGAAACCAAAGGATATTGAGGTGTACGCGGATGACATGATAGCTAAATCTCAGACCGAAGAGGAACATATCTAAAAGCTATGAAAACTCTTCCGGAGGCTAACAAAGTATCAGTTGAAGTTCAACATGGCCAAATATACCTTTGTAGTTATGTCAGGGAAGCTTTTGGGCTTTGTGGTGAGCCAGAAAGGCATCGAGATTGACCCCGATAAGGTGAAAGCAATCCAAGATCTCCCACTGCCCCAAACACAAAAGGAAGTCCAAGGATTTTTGGAAAGATTGAACTACATCTCCCGGTTCATATCTTAGTTAACGATAAGTGCAACCCCGTCTTCAGACTACTCTAAAAGAATAACCCAGGGGTATGGGATGAAGATTGTTAAGAAGCGCTAGAAACGATCAAGAAGTATTTGACCAATCCTCTGATTCTAGTGGCGCTAGTACAGGGTAGGCCATTGATCCTGTACTTAGCAGTGTTTGAGAATTCTATGGGTTGTATGTTGGGGAAACACGATGACTTAGGAAAAAAGGAAAGGGCGATTTATTACTTAAGCAAGAAGTTCACCAAGTATGAAACACGGTACCCGTTGATCCAAAGGTTGTGTTGTGCCTTGATATGGGCTACTAAAGGGCTCCAACAATACATGTTGTATCACACCACTTGCTTAATTTCCCGATTGGATCTGTTGAGATTTCTAATGGAAGCATTAACACTAACCGGGAAAATAGCTTATTGACAAATGTTATTGTCAGAATTCGACATTGTTTATGTGATTCAGAAGGCGGTGAAGGGAAGTATGGTGGTAGATCTCTTGGCAAGCCGTGCTTCAGATGATTATGAACCGTTGGACTTTAGTTTCCTGAATGAATATTTGATCTATGACTTGTCCGAAGGGATGTCTACTATCAAGAATGAGAGATGGAGGCTTTATTTTGATGGGGCATCAAATGCCTTAGGCCATGGAATAGGGGCAGTTTTGATCTCCCCCGAAAATACCTACTACCCTTTCACGAGTAGGTTGGAATTCTTTTACACCAATAATATCGCCGAATATAAGGCATGTGTCATAGGACTCCGAGCAGCCATAGAAAAGAGGATTAAAGTGCTCTGAGTATTGGGAGATTCTTCCCTAGTGCTCTACCAGCTTCAAAAGAATGGGAGACTAGAGATTCAGAGTTGATCAAGTACTACGATTTGATTCAAGATTTGGTCAAAGATTTTAAAGAAGTCAGATTCACCTACTTGCCAAGAGAAAATAATCAGATGGTCGATGTTCTAGCAACATTGGCCGTTGTATTTGAAGTAAGTCGTACAGCCGAGATGAATTCGATCGAGATACAAACTTTTGAAATACCGGCCCATTGCTATAGTTTGGAAGAGGAAAATAACGGTAATCCATGGTATTATGAATACTTCAGTACATCAAGTTCCAGACTTATCCTAAAAAGGCCGACATCAATGATAAAAGGACTATTAGAAGGTTAACATCAAGGTACGTCCTTGATGGTGAAGTTATGTACAAGAGAAGCAAGGATAAGATACTATTAAGATGTGCAATGCCCAAGAGGCCAAAACCATTTTGGTGGAGGTCCATGGTGGTTTATGTGGAACCCACGCCAGCGGATTCTCGAGGGCAAGAAAAATCATGAGATTTGGCTACTTTTGGTCAACCATGGAGGGGGATTGCATCAGTTACGCGAAGAAATGTCATACATGCCAAATCTATACCGACAAGATATATTCCCCGCTGGTGCCTCTCCACACCATGAATTCACCATAGACTTTTGCTACTTGGGGAATGGATGTCATCAGTCAAATACACTCGAAGGCTTCCAATGGACATCGCTTCATCCTAGTGGCTATCGATTACTTAACCAAGTGGGTAGAAGCCGCCTCATACGCTAACGTCATGAGAACAACAGTATGCAAGTTTCTTAAGAAATAAATCATATATCGGTATGGTTTTCCTGAAAGAATTATCATCGACAATGCTTCCAACTTGAATAACAAGATGATGACTGAGGTGTGTGAACAATTCAAGATTGTCCACCATAGTTCCACTGTCTATGGCCCCAAGATGAATGGTGCAGTAGAAGAAGAAAACAAAAATATCAAGAAGATCATAGCAAAAACCACAGAGACTTTCAAGGATTGGAATGAGAGGCTCCATTTTGCTTTGTTTGCCTATCGAACCTCTATAAGAACATCGACCAAGGCAACGTTGTACTCCTTGGTATACGACACAGAGGCGGTATTACCCATCGAGGTGGAAATTCCATCGCTATGAATTTTGAACGAGGTAAAGTTGGATGAAGCCAAATAGATGCAAGTCAGTTTGATGAATTGAATCTCCTCAAAGAAAAAAGGTTGAAAGCTATCTCTCATAACCAAATGTATCAAAAAATAATGATGTGAGCTTATAACAAGAAAGTTCACCCCAGGGAGTTTCAAGAGGGGGATCTAGTGCTAAAGAAGATCTTGCTGAACCAAAGAGACTTTCGAGGAAAATGTATGCCCAATTGGGAAGGGCCCTATGTCGTAAGAAAGGCCTTCTCTGGGGAGCATTAATTCTAACGGAGATGGATGGGAAAGAATTAAACAACCCAATAAACTCGGTCTCCATCAAGAAGTATTACACGTAAGAAGAAAAAAGAAGAAAAATAAAGGGAAAAAAGAAAAAGGGAAAAAAAAGAGAAAAAGGAAAAGGAAAAAAAGGAAAAGAAAAAGAAAATAAGGGTTTAAGGTGAAAACTTGAAAATAGGTGCCTTAAAACCAAATGAGGGTCTGAAATAAAAATCTAAAAAGGACAATTCAGATGGACTTGAATTTTGGCATCCAACTGGCGAGTTTTGTTTCAATTGAGAGTCTATGCTTCGATCTTCATATCATCAAGGAAAATGACCAAGGGTGGCTAGCGAGAAATCAACCAAGGTCGATGGGTTCTCATCATTCGTACAATTGACATCTTTCACATATTTTTCACTGTTCTCATGTTTGCCATAACTTTCAAAATTGTCCTAATATTCCATCAAGTATTAATAAAGTTTATTCTATTTTCTATTGTCTATTTTATATGCAGTTCACAGATAGATTGACATAGAATGAGAAAAAGTAAAGGATTTTTTGGCACTACTATGATTTAATCTATTAAGTGCAGGTTTGTTCCTAGTTTGGAGGGGAGCGCGCCAAAGGTAGGGCCAGAGGACATTGGATGAGAAATTGACAAGGATCCACCAAGAAGAGACACTGAGTACCAATCGTGTTAAAGTCCAAGAGATCAGGGGCAAAAACCCACAAGGGCGCCCAAGAAAGAAAGAAATAAAGGAAAAAAGAAAGAAAACAAAAAAGAAAAAGAATCTCAAAAGTGAAAACCTGAAAGGGCGCTTTAGAGCAAAAGGTTCAAAGAGCTCAAAAAGAAGGGCATAAAGGGTGAACCCGAGTGAGGGAGGAGACACTGCCATAGTAAAGAAAATAAGTGAAAAGCACACGAAGGTCCAAGCCGAAAGGGGCAAGAAGAGAAAGTGCCTGAGAAAGTTTAAAAATTGCTATCATTCATGCATCATTTCTAGTTAGGCACCCCTAGGTTAGAAGCATGCTAACCCGCATTATTATAGCTTTTTCATTTCTTTTCACAGATAATCAAAGGGTAGACCAAATACCTCCTAAGAATAGGAGCAAAAGACAAAGCAAAAAACTAACAAGGATATCATACAAAAGATTTCAAACTCACCACACCAAAACCTCAGAGCAAAAGAGGCAAATGCTCATAGTTCCAGAATGTTCTAACAAAAAGATCAAAAGGCTTATCCATATAGGTCCAAGAAGAATGGAATCTTCATGGCGAGAGTGGCCATTTGTTTCCTACCATTTCGAAGGAACACAACGACGTATTTGTCGTTGCCACTCCAGAACATGAGTTCACCTACCATTTGAGGACATTGGATTCATTCACTATCATTTTGGAAGAATGAGTCGTTTGAGTGTTAGTTGGCTTGTCTACTGCCGTTTTGAAAGGACTCAGTGCCACCCAGTTTTCTTTCTACCGTTTCGGGAAAGCAAAGCTATTTGGATTCATTCACTGCTATTTTAGAAAAATGATTTGTTTGAAGGTTAGTTGGCTCGTCTGCTGCCGTTTCAGAAGGACATGCCAGCACCACCCCGTTTGCTTTCTATCGTTTCAGGAAAACAAAGTTATTTGGATGTATTCACTGCCATTTCGGAAGAATGAGTCATTTTAAGGTTAGTTGGCTCGTCTGTTGTCGTTTTGGAAGCACATGCTAATGGTACCCAATTTTTTTTTACCGTTTTGAGAAAATAGGTTATTTTGATCCATTCACTGCCATTTCGGAAGAATAAGTCGTTTGAAGGTTAGTTGGCTCGTCTGCTGCTATTTTAGAGGGACATGCCAACGGTACCTGAATTGTTTTCTGCCGTTTCAGGAAAATAGGTTATTTGGATTTGTTTGCTACCGCTCCGGAGGAATGAGTCATTTGCTAACTGGTATGTTCTTTGTCGCTTCAGAAGGACATGCCAGGGCTACCCAGTTGTTTTCTCCACTCCAGGAAAACAAGTTATCTGGATTCGCTCGTTGCCATTCCGGAAGAGCAAATCGTCTGACAGAGAAGTAGGACAAAATTAGTGCTTATGGTCTTTATTTTATTCTTGTTCCACAAGTATAAGCAAAGAGGACAGCTATAATCACTAATTTTATCCGGGTGGACCTGTTTTTATTTTTGTTTTTGTTTTTGTTTTTGTTTTTACAATAATGGGCTTATATATGTTACTACTATTTAAAAAATATGGGCTTTGTCTACTTTATACTTCTATTAAAACCTAAAAAATTAAAATATATATATTATTAATTAATTACTAGTTCTATTTTAGTTAAGCATTTATATATATCTAGGTATTGTTATTTGCTATCAGATTATACTATTTATTATCATATTATATGTTATGTTTTTAAAACCCAAAAAAATTACTAAGTGATATATATATATATATATATATATATATATGTTACCATATTATTGTTATATTCTTATATGTTATTATCCAATTAAAAAAACCCTAAAAATTATTAGTATATTGTTATTTCCTTTGTGTTATGTTAAATATCATTACTATTACTATTACTATCACTATCACTATCACTATCACTATTACTATTACTATTATGGTTATACTGTTTTTATTATTATTATGGCTATGATATTAATATTATTATTGTTATTATTTTTAAACAAAGGTAAAAACCCAAAAAAAGAAAAAGATTAACTTATAAAATAAGAGTCCCAAATTGCTCTTATATATATATATATATGTTTGCCCAAAATACAGTATATATATACATGCTATGGTAATTAAATAAAAGGCCAACATCTAAATTAAATAACGGTCCCTATATTGAGTCCATTTACAGTTTTATATATAAAAACCCAAAAACATATTTACAAGCCTATTTTAGGCCCAACATTGATTAAATTGAAAACCCTAATAAGCCCGCTCTATTTGCAGCCTCCTCATCAACCACCATTGGATCCAGATGCGCGCTTGAAGTCCATGCTCAACCTCCACATGCGGAACTCCTTGACTCCCCCATGCGCTATACATGTGACAGCTCAACCTCCACATGCGCTCTTGAAGTCCATGCTTCGTCCTTCCATCTGCCCACGTGCACTTATTTGGCTTCCACATCGGCTAGTGGTTCAACACCACATCGGCCAAAGATCTCGCCACATCGATAGCCCCATCAGCAGTCGTGTCCTGTGCTCTATCTATGGTCCCCCTCCAATAGTGGCAGCACATGCAAAGGGGCAGAAAAACTGAGTATCATAATGGCCTCCCCAGCAAGCAAACATTGGCAGAATTGTGCATGAATACAAACAAAATTTTAGAGAATTAGCCAACAACCAATAGTAGTTTTTGTATCTTTTTATATATCAAAAAATCATGTAATTATTGGTGTTATATAACCGAAAGTATCAAATTGTAAAAAACCTGGACGGGGATTTCAAGGCACTAGAGCAGAATAGCAAAAACCCTCAAGATTTGAGGTATACCTCTTTCTCTTTTCATTTGAATCATCATAACATATACCAAAATAAATTAGGGTTTAGGTTTATTTTACCTTCGGCGTTCGGCCTTTCTCTCGAGTTGGACCGCCTTTCCTTGCTATTGACAAGCCTCCCAGCCTCTCAAGTTGTGCAAGGTGAAATGAAAGGGTGTCGGTCAAAAGGGGGCCGGTGTTGTGTCTGGGTTTTTTAAAAAAAATGATTTTCGATCTCTGTTTTCTTTAAAACAAAAGGTTTTAAAGGAAAGTGGTTTTCGAATTCGATTTTAAAACAAAAATAGGGCATTTTTTGAAGTTTTGGGGATCGCCGGCCGCTAGCGAGTGGCGGGCGACGTGGAGAAGACCGGCCATTTTTTGGAAATCTCGACGGAGTGGTGCCGGAATTTGGGTTCGTGATGAACCCAGATGAAGGCTTGAAGAGCGGATGAGAGTCTTTTTGAGTCTGGTTTTCAAAATGGCCAAAAGAATTTGAGGCCAGTCAAAATGGGGGGATTTATAGTGCTTTCATTTTTTTAATGACCTAATAACCGTTTAAGGACTTCCTCCCTTTTGAAATCATGCCCAAAGGGCTTCCGTTTTTTTTTAAATCACACAATCGATCTCTCCGTGTTTTTTATTTCCCCCGGGGTCCCTAAAAGTTTTCATCAGCTTGTAATTTCATCCTCGTTTTCTTTTAAAATTTGGCCGTTTAATTTTTTCTTCTTCTCAATTCGGTCCTTATTTCAGAACTTAAACCCTATTTTATCAAGAATATTTATTTTCTTGTTTTATATCTGCATGTTCTTTATTTTCCAGCTTTTAATTCATGTTGATATTGTTGTTTGCTTTATTTAGATGCATATGTTGTTTTATGCTTAATCTTGGGTATTTAATATAGGAGTATTATTTAATATATAGCTTTATTTAATATAATATATATATATAACATATAGTTTTTCTTAATATATCTATATATATATATATATTTAATACATAATTTCCATATAATATGTGTTAACCTTGTAAAAATGATACATTTCATGCCTTTTTACTTAGGTTATTGCTTAGTTTCAAGCTCATTTCATTGCATATAATTGCATTTAATTCATATAGTTGCATATGGTGGTGTTTGCTTGGTTGTTTTTATTTATTTATGAATTTGGTGCTGCTTGGGAGAGGTTTGCTTTTGTGTAGTGATGTGCAGGGAAGTTGAGGAGCATTTTTGGGCAGAGGGAAAAATGCCACAACATTTTGTACGGCATTTCTGGGAGCACTAGAAGACAAAGTAATAAAGATATTTTGCAGCCCCCACACGTGATTCCACCAGCCAACTGTGCCCCCACATGTGAAGGGAATATTCCCTAGGAATTAAGGGCACAAAACCCTAGGAGCCTATTGTACGTATTGAGTGCTACGCAAACGGTGCAAGTATACACGTCGCAAGTAATAAAGTGATATGATAAGTATCGAGTATCGTCTCCACAGAGATTGGTTTGGGCCACTTTGCTTTAGTTATCGCACTGTAAAAGTAAAAACACAATTGATAATTGTAGGAGTTCTAACTAACGAATAAAATAAAAGAGCAATTAAATAAAATAAAGATGTAATCAAATGAGAGAGAGAGTAGGCCGAGTTATCATGAGTTGAGGTGTGATAGTTGGAAGGATCGTCTCGGTAGATGAGTGCAGCGGCAACGCAGTTGCCGTGGCAACTTGCACAGTTGGGTTGTCGTGGCAACTAGTAGAACGGTTACCTGGGCAACTGACTGGGCAACTGGGCAGCAAACTTCAAGGTTCGGCAGAGCGTTCTTCAATGGTTTCTTCTTATCCCTAAGTCGAAACTCTAGCTAATTGTACATGCCTTGATAGTACATCCATATGTGAATCAAGGGTGGACAACAATCGATCTTGCACTCCTCTTAGCCGTTGAAATCCTAAACTTATTCCTAAGCCGGATTAGTCTTCACCATCAATTGATTGAATAAAGACCATACTCTTGAATTTAACTCTCCCAAAATTAGATAAATAGATAAAGTTACGAGATCCTCTCCCAATTCACTCGCAAACAAGAATAAAAACCAGGAATGAGCAAACCTTGAATTAAAAGTGCAAACTCAATTACTTAAACAAAATCCAATTGTTCTCACAACCACAAAAACACAATAACCCCAACCAATCAAGTTAGTTCATGGCTGGGTTCAAAAGATATACAAAGAATAATCCCCAACCATGAATCTAACCGAAACAAAAAAGGAAAAAGAAATCGCACAGCCCCTTTGGAAACTCTCCTCAATCGAACATGTTGAGGCTTGCGGCTTCGTCCTCTAGTTATAGGGCTAGGTCAAAGTCTTTCTTGAGGAGGAAGTTAAGTTGGAATTAAATATCTAAAAGAGATAAATCTCTTTTATTTAATTCCTCCTAGATTTTCTCCTATTCTTTAGGGGTTTAGTCTTCCTTTGACCTTTTCATAGAACTCCAACTCCTTTAGGATTTATCTTTTCTCCACGTCATCTTGGGTTTATCTTCCCGTTAATTTCAGCTGCCACATCAGCTTATCCTTTCTTTTCGATAATTGCCCTGGCAACTGGTTCGGCATATCTTTCCTGCATTGCTCTGGCAACTGGTTCTAGCCTTGCTTGGGCAATTAGTTCCTGCGCACAAAATCACACCAAAGCAGTATCTTTTTCCATAAAAATCACCAAGTTATGTAATCAAGCTTTACGGTGAAAAGAAACATGAATTAATGCATGAATGATTAATTATGCGACTAATATGAGCCTAAGTCTAACAATAATATATATAAAAAGGGTAATAAAAATATTACTTTTGAGCACTTAACAGAGCCCCCACTATATAAAGAAAATGGCACCCACATTAATGGGGACTAAAAAAGGAGCTTTGTGAGCTAAGAAATAGAAAAAGGAAGAAGCGACCACTCTTCTTCTTATTCTTCTTCTTCTTCATTGCGTCCTCCATTGTTGAAGCTCCAAAGGTAAGATCTTGTCGGCCTTTGAGAGAAGCAACAAGCTTAGGGTTGTTCATGGCAGTCCACGGTGGCTTGGGAGTTTCCTTCACTCTTAGTTGTTCTTTGTTGTTGCATTTTTATTTTGGAATAGGTTGTTTAAAATGGTTACGGATGATGTTTGCCCAACCATGAACTAACTCTAAGTGGCTTGGGTTTGTTTTGGATGATTGTGTTTTAAGTTTTTAATGGATGTTTAGCTTATTTTCTAGTTCTTTACATGTTTTGTTCATTGTTTTATGGCCCTAAGTTTGTAAGAGCTTACGAGAGTTAACCTTTACTTAGGTGTTTGATAGCTTAATATTCGAGAGAGTTAGGCTTAGATCTACGTGGACAAAGGGGTTTGATGTTGAGAGGCAAAATCTTAACTCACCTTAGAGATAAGTGTAGAGTTTCAACGACTAAAAGGAGTAGAACATCAAGGATAAGAGCTTGCTAGGGTTCACGCTGAGAGGTATTACCATAGCATTTCTGCTGTCAGGCTTCTTGCTAGAGATAGTTTAGAAGCACCTTAGTAAACTCTGTCGAGCATGGTATGAGCAAGTTAGAGCTAGACATTCTTGAGACTTAGACATAAGATTCCTTGATAAGCCTGGCTTGTCATCTCATTAAAGAGGTTTGTACACATGTAAGGACGTTCAAAGTATATTCAGTTCAGCCCAGCTTTCATTACAGTTGTTTGCTATAGTATTTCTGAACCTGTTGCCTATTGCTACCACATTTACTTTCAGTTCTTATTGTTTACGTTAAGCTAAGCTAAATTTGGCTTCCAACCCCTGTGGAGACGATACTCACTCATCATTTTACTACTTGTTCGATGTGTATACTTGCACTATTTGAGTATCATTTATAGTACATCACAATACACAACATGTTTTTGGCGCCATTGCTGGGATTGGCAATTGTTTATTTTGAGTTTAGTTTTGGCACCATTTTATTTCTTCTTTTTGTATAGATTTATTTTCTATTTGTGTTTACCTTTTTCAGATGTTGTGTTGTTGCATGACCCGAAGAAGACCTAAGGAACCATTACTCCCTTTTGAAGTTGAGGTTGAAAGATTATTTCATCGAAAAAGACGTGTTCCAAGAAACATGTACGGAGTTCAAAACTAGTTGAAGACCCTATAGATCAAAATGTTGCGACAATTTGCAATGATGGAGTTGTAGCTCGACCAAGACCTATTAAAGATTATTTAGCACCCATCTTGGATGATCTCAACCCTGGGATTATAGCTCCCGGGTTTTAGGCAGACCACTTTGAGCTCAACCTGGTGATGTTTAACATGTTGAACTCTATTGGACAGTTTAGTGGCGCACCTCATGAGGACGCAAGGCAGCATATATGTGCTCTTCTGGAGGTGTGTAACTCCTTTCGACAACAAGGTGTGTAAGAGGATGTGCTAAAATTAAAGTTATTCCCATACTCATTGAGAGATTGAGCAAGGGCATGGCTTAGTGGAGTACCTTCCGGCTCGATAAAACATGGACAGACCTATGCAAGAGCTTTTTGTCACGGTATAATCCACCCAACATGAACGCCTAACTAAGGAGTGATATTGCTTCCTTCTGTCAAGCTGATTACGACTCGCTGTTTGAGTGCTGGATAGATATAAGGGACTACTTTGTAAATGTACAAATCATTGTTTCCACGATTAGATGCAAGTTGTGATCTTCTACAATGGTGTCAATACTCCCACGAGGATGATGCTAGATGCTTCAGCAAATGGAACTTTGCTGGACAAGTCGCCTGTAGAAGCATTTGGTATCCTTGATAGGATAGCAAACAACGACTGACACTTCCCTTCTTCGAGACTATGAACTGGGAGGAAGACTCAAGGGACATTTGATCTTGATGCTAAGGATTCTGTTTCAGCTTAATTGTCAGCAATTACAAACATGTTGAAGAATCTCCAACGTTCTAGTGAAATGAAGGAAGTCAAGGTTGCAATCTCTTCTCGTGCACTTTGCCACGGCATTCATCATGTGAGCAAGTGCCCTGAAAACCACGAGTCTACCAACTATGTGTGGAACTTCAATAGGAGCAACAACAACCCATATTCAAACACTTATAACCCAAGATGGAGTCAGCATCCTAATTTTTCTTGGGGGAATCACGGAATCAACAATACTGGCAGCTTGAATCGGCAACAAAATCTGACTGCACCCCCAGGTTTTCAACAAAATATGTCGTGGCAAAATACTAACAAAGGGTCAGCATCTTCATCGAACACCAACTCTTTGGAAGCTACTTTCCAAGACTTTATGACAACACGAAGGCTTTATTTCAAGAACAAGCTGCATCTATTAAGAGCCAAGGAGCATTGCTGCAAAGTCATAGTCCGTCTTTGAAAGCTTTGGAAACTCAAGTGGGTCAAATTGCTCAAACACTACATGCACGCCCACAAGGTAGTCTACCAAGTGATACTAAAGTCACTAAAGCTCAAGGCAAAGATCAATGTAGTGCATTCACCTTAAGGAGTGGCACCCAGATCACCAAGGAAGCTAATTTTGGGGGGGAGACACTCACAGAACCCAGCCACAAGATAGTGCATGAAGAATCTCAATTACAAAAGGACTCACCTTCAATGGAGAGCAAGGTAAGGGTTCGATGAGTGTACCCGAAGATGACAGGCAAAATATTGCCACAACAAAAGATAACTCCCCACCAGTAGGAGTGGATCACCTTCAATTTTGTCATGCTTTACTTAGGTGTTTGATAGCTTAATATTCGAGAGAGTTAGGCTTAGATCTACGTGGACAATGGGGTTTGATGCTGAGAGGCAAAATCCTAACTCACCTTAGAGATAAGTGTAGAGTTTCAACAACTAAAAGGAGTAGAACTTCAAGGATAAGAGCTTGCTAGGGTTCACGCTGAGAGGTATTGCCATAGCATTTCTGCTGTCAGGCTTCTTGCTAGAGATAGTTTAGAAGCACCTTAGTAAACTCTGTCGAGCATGGTATGAGCAAGTTAGAGCTGGACATTCTTGAGACTTAGACATGGGAGTCCTTGATGATCCCGGCCTGTCATCCCATTAAAGAGCTTCATACACGTGTGAGGACGTTCAAAGTATATTCAGTTCAGCCCAGTTTTCATTACAGTTGTTTGCTACAACATTTCTAAACCTGTTGCCTATTACTACCACATTTACTTTCAATTCTTGTTTTGTGTGTTAAGCAAAGCTAAATTTGGGCTCCAATCCTTGTGGAGACGATACTCACTTATCACTTTACTACTTGTTCGATGTGTATATTTGCACTATTTGCGTATCATTTATAGTACATCACAACACGCAACAATATGGTATATGTTTATATAATATATATTTCTTATAATATATGTTTTTTTATAAAACATATGTTATAATATATAATATATAGTTTTTTAGATAATATATTCTATTACATAGTTTTCATAATATATAATATATTGTTTTTAATAAAAAGGGTATATAATATATGTTTTTATATAATATATATATAAGTAAAGTATATTTTCAATATATATATATATATGTGGGGGGGTTGAGGCTTAGTTTGCTTAATTTGTTTTTTTGGGCCTAATATAGTTTTGGGGCTTAGGCTTGTTAAACTAGGCTTTAGATTAGATTTAGGCCAATTAATTTAGATCGTGTGCTCGTCTAACAGGGGCACGGTCCTTAAATTAATTAAGTTAATTTTAGGGTTAGTTTTTTAGAGCCTTAGTTAGACTAATGTTCAAATTGATTTAGTGAATTTAAATTTACCCTTGGCTTATTGGAGTAAATGTTAAATTCATTAAATAATTGAATATTTCTTAATTACCCTTTTAGGATAAAATTAATTTCAAGATTAGATTGACCTTTAATTTAAAACCATGATTAATCGATTTGATTCGTTTTAAATAGTATCCACGGCTTATTAGAATACTAGTTTAAAATCAACGAAATTAATTATCATGATTACAAGATGATTCATAATTTGTTAGAGCTTCCTAGCTTTTTTAGGGTTAATTAATTTAGGGTTAATATTAGAATCACTTAGCTAATAAGTAGATCACTAATTGGTCTTCCATAACTTGGGCCTTTTAGGTTAGGGCTTCGGGTGAGCTTTTGTGTATTTTCCTTTGAGCCCTTTGTTTGTCATCTCTTAATTGTCATTCATGTGACCTTTTGTTTTTGCATTAATTAATTTAAATCATGAAAAATGAGGTATCTATTAATTCCGATTTTTGTGTCGTAACAGTCCGAGCTCAAAGAATGTTGACCAAATATTTGAATTAATTCTTACTGACTCAAGGTAAAATTAAAACTTGACAAGATCATTACATCATATTTTAACTGCTTGCACCATGCATAAAGGTGACATACGGGATTCGAACCACAAATTAACACGGCAGCCAGGCTTATATGATGTCAGTTTAATCTATGGTCCGATGTATCGCCAACCTTATTAATTAAATGACCAATTAATTAGAATCCACCAATTTGATAAAGCTCATGCAATTAAAGTTCATTTTCAATTAAGTACGCTGAGTTAAATTCAATTCCAATTTCAACAAATTCCATCAATTTTAAAGGCAACAAATATTATGGTACCGATTTCTGGGCGTGATGGGGGTGCTAATCCTTCCCCACGCGTAATCAACTCCCGAACTCTTTCATAATGAATCTCTGGTATTTTATGGTGTCCGACCAACCTTACCCAAGTAGCCGGTGGCGGCTCTAATTTTTTATTGCTTTTTCAAAAGAATAAGAGATTTTCAAAAAGAAATTCTCTCATTCTAAAACTAGATTTCGAAGAGAAGATTTAGGGGATAACCCGTAGCACCCAGGCCTATATTTTAAAAGCTAAGGAAAAGATCGCTACAATAATATATCTATCAAATTCATTAACAATTAATTATATGAGTCTAATTTTAAATTTTTATAATGACATATCAATATCTAATCCATCGATAATATTTACAAGTATATACCACCAACACATCAAATGTTTATTCTTTAATGTAATATAACTCCACAAAAATTAGAAAATCATCTTATTCTTAATTACTATTTTAAAATTTAAAACATGCAAGATATGTATACCTATTTCGAGTGTATTAATTGAAGCTACAACTTATCCGATATCATTCGAATTTGCTATGAAATTTGACGATGTTCTATATGAAAATTCAAAAATTTCTGATATTCTGTAACATAATTATGCTCTGTCTTGATAATATTTCATAGATAATTGACATGTCATATAACTGTTAGGGCTAATGGTAAAGATATCCACGTGTTGAGCCAGGTCATCCGAGGACTATCAATATTTAAAACCTATTGCCCAAGCCCATTCGAGTCAAGCTTGGGTAGGTCCTGAATTGGCACGTACAACCCGTTTTATTAATAAAATTTATTATTAAAAATATTTTTATAATAATTAATTTTAAATATTTTTTATTTTTCAAATTATATATTGTAACAAGTCTAATGACTAATCATTCGCATTCTGTTGGTCTATATAGAGAATTAAATATATTTTTTTTCTTAACGTTAAAATATAACTCGTTGTGCTTGCAACTAATTAAACTTATCTTATTTAAACGGGTTAGCGTAACGAGAAGGTTGGGTAATTCGACCTAAGGTAGTTCTATTTTATATATACTAGGCTTTTTAAAGATATCATAAAACCAAGTTAGGATAGCATGATTCTTAATTCTAATTAATTTGATTTAAATTAAAATTTTAATAATAGAATCATTTTTTATTTAAATTAATTATAAAATACATATTATTATATTTATTGTTTCTAAAATTATAAAATGAGATATTTTTGACTAATTTACATCAAATACAAATAGGCTCAACTAAGGTACGTTAAAATTCTCAAACTGCAATCCCATCCAACTCGAGCATGAAAATCTATACTTCTATAGCATGTAACTATGGAGAAAAAGATGTTTGTGTAACTTACTCAAAATCAAATTTTTTTGCCTAATAATATTATTTTTAATTAAAAAATTTTTAAAACGGACGACGCACACTACTGAACAACATTAATTTTTAATGAGTTTTAAATAATTATTAAAAATCTCAAAGTCTCGACATGCAATTAATTATATTTTTGTAATACCTGAATTTCGTCCTGGTACATGTATATCCATATACACTATATTTTCCTATAAATAAAACCAAATATAAATAAATAAAATATAGAACCCAATAAATAAATAAATTTAGTTCAAATGTCCCTTAAATAGTTACAAAACCTGAAGCCCAATACAAAGCCCAAACTCTAATCTGATGCAGCTACTTCCCGCTCAAATTTGATATGTTACCACCAACAAACACAGATTTCATCAGAAATTTAAAATTTCTGCTCAAACCAGCAATGTGTGACGTCATCGATGATGTTACAACCCACCATCCTATAAATAGGAGGAGAGAGTGTGTCATAATATTAATTACAAATTAAATAAAAAATAATTGTTATATTGAATAATAAAAGCAAGAGAGAGAAATGCGCCGGCCTAGAAAGCCGAGTTCTCACTATAAAGTTGAACCGTCGCTGGGAATTAGAGAGCCGTCAGAGAAGAAGATTGGTGCCACTGTTTCAACATCAAACTCTTTGTTACACCGCCAGAAGGTATTTCTTTTCTATTCTTTTCATTTTCTGCAAAATGGAAAATGAAGTCAGTGATGCATATAAAAAACCGAAATAAAATGAAGAGTGGAGGTGGCCGAAAAACTTATCTCGGTGGTTATCGGAACGTTTAGAAGCTGTTGGAGGTGAAAAGCGAACTGGGACCAGATAGATTTAGGCCTAAATTTGGGGACGAATGGGCGGTTTTGGTGAACTGGTTTAGATTTAGGTTAAGGGTCTAAAAGGGGAAAATTTTGGTTCGAATGGCAGCGGAGCACGGTGGAGAAAAATTGCATCAAGGCCACCGAAGTGATGATAAGGATGGTCGAAGGTGAGGTTGTGTTAGCTGGCGTCGCCTACGGATGTCGAGAGTTGACTCCCTACGGCCAGCGAAAAGATCAAAGGTGGCCGAGGTTGGTGGTGATGGCAATTCTAAGGGCGGAGTTTGACCGGGATATTGAAAGTTCATCGAGCTCTCGATGAAGTCGGATAAACATTCATCCAAAACCCATATGTTTGATCCATTTGAGGGTGAAGTTTCTGGGTAGGAAGTGTTTAGGTTCACAGGATTTTAGTGAGAGGGGGTAACCGGTTGAAAAGGGAGAGAGGAGAGAAATGAGAAAAGGAGAAATTTTGGGCTAAATAGGATCTTATATACACGGGACAAATGCATAGTTTTGGTCTCGGGTTGGAAAGGTCTGCGCGTTTGTTCACGGGTCGGGCATTTGACCTGCACCCCACTATATGGGTCCTTTCAATTTTGACCCCCACTTTGTAATCTTTTTAATTCAATCCCAAATTTCAATAAAATCATATTTTAGTTTTTAATTCTTTTCAATTTTGTCATGCTTTAATTATTTAATTTAATTAAATTGAGCATGTAGCATTAATTGATAGACAATTCAATTCACTTCGATTTAATTAATTATTCCAAACCTTAGCCTTAGGTTCTCTATTAGGATTTAATAATTCAAGTAAGGAGACCATTGTATTAAATTGATGAATATTAAGTGGGAAGCTTTAAAGTTCCAAATTTGGGTGATGTCCCACTACAAATGGGGTGTTTTCCAGCATGGGCTTTTAAGCAAAATGCTCAGAATGCATTCGTAGCGACCTTTTTTTAGCCTTTCTCATTAGGGTTTGGGTGATACTGGTTATCCCCAAATCATTCTTTGAAACTTTGGTTTAAAGGGGATTTCTTTTGAAAAATTCTTATTCTTTCGAAAACGATAAAAACTTGGAGTCGCCACCGGCCACATGGGTAAGGTAGGTCAGACACCATAGAAAACCAAAGATTCGTTTTGAAAGGTTTTTGAAGTTGGTTACGTGTGGGGAAGAATTAACACTCCACAACTCCTGGAAATCGGTACCAAAATATTTGTTGCTTTTGAATAGATGGAAATTGTTGAAATTTAAATTGATTTTAATTAAGTGTACTTAATTAAAAACTGACCTTAATTAGACGAGCTTTATCAAATTGGTGGGTTCAAATTAATTGGAAATTTAATAAATAAGGTTGACGATACATCGGACCATAGATTAAACCGACATCAAATAAGCTTTACTGTCGTGTTAATTTATGGTTCAAATTTCATACATCACCTTTATGCATGGTGCAAGCATTTAAGATATGATGTTATGATTTGTCGATTTTTAATTATCACTTACCTTAGGACAGTAATGATTAATTTAAATATTTGGTCAACATCCTTTAAGCTCGGACTGTTACGACACGAATATTGGAATTAATAAATACCTCCTTCTTGTGATTTAAATTAATTGATTCAAAATATATAGTACTCATGAATGACAATTATTCGGGATGACAAACAAAAGGCTTAAAGATAAACACACAAAAGCCCTCCGAAGCCCTAACCTAAAAGACCCAAGTTATGTAAGACCAATTAATGATCTAATTATCAGCTAAATGAATCTAAATATTTAACCCTAAATTAATTAGCCCTAAAAGAATAAAAAACCTAACAAATTATGAATTATCTTTCGACGTGATAATTAATTTGATCAGTTTTAAACTAGTATTCCAATAAGCCAAGGATACTATTTAAAACAAATCAAGTTGATTAACCATGTTTTTAAATAAAATGACAATCTAATCTCCGTATTGATTTTATCTTAAAGGTAATTAAGGAGTATTCAATTGGTTGAATGAATTTAACACTTATCCCAATAAGCCAAGGGTAAATTTAAATTCACTAAATCAATTTGAACCTTAATCTAACTAAGACTCTAAAAGGACTAAACCTAAAAATAATCTAATTAATTTAAAGATCGTGCCCTTATAAGACGAGCACGGGTTCTTAAACTAATTAAATTAATTCTACCTAATTCTAACCTAAGACTCACCTAACAAGCCCAAAGCCTTTTAAGCAAAACAAGGCCTAGCCCACCTAAACAAAACAACCTAAGCCCAAAACATAACAAGGCCAAACTACTCAAATTAAGCACATAACTAAAAACCACATATATATACTTATATAAAAAGGACTACACTTTAACTATATATTATATACTATATATATAATATTATTTATGTATATATATTTAAAACTATATATAGAAAATATATAATATATATATTAAAAAAGCTAAATTATATATATTATAAAAACTATGTATTATAAAATCATATGGTATATATATGTTAAAAAGGTTATTAAAACTATATATTATATCAACCATGTATTATGTACTATATTATATATTATATAAAAACTAAATATTATGTTAAAACATACATTATATAAAACTATATATATTATATATTATAAAACTATATATTATATAAAAACCATATATTGTACATTATAAAAAACTTTATATTATATAGATTATATAAAAAACCTTATGTTCTAAAAATCATATATTATATACTACATAATATACATATTAAATCTCACTACGCGCATATATCCACAAATTAAAAATAAACTAACAATAGGCAACAAAAAAACTAAAAATAAAAGAGATGCAAAGATAAAGAATTAAACATATGATAAAAGGATAACAAAATGATTATAACACTCAAAATAGGACTAAATTGAGCAAAAATAACCTTTAAGGACAAAGCTAAAAAAAAAGATTCGATAAGAAAGGGACGGAATTGAAAATGTTTTTAAAAACATAGGGACTCGAGGAGGGGTTTAAAAAGATGGAGTGGGTTGGGGTGTGATTAAATAAGGCAGAAGGACTAGGGGGAATTTAAAAACACGGAGACCCTTCCACGTGTAAATAAGACGACACATAAAGGTTTATTTTGCAATAAACCTATTTTTTAAAATGGGTGGTATAAGAGTTAAAGTTTTTTAAAACCCAAACATTTCAGCTGGTTCAAAATAAAAAAAAAATAGGAGAATCCTTTGAAGAATCCTCCAGACTCATCCCCAAGAGCCACCCAAAAACCGATGGCCTTTTGCCGTACTCCGCCACATCGGCCGCCGCTCGCTAGCGGCTGACAAACCCAAAAACTAGCCAGAACGACCCTTTTCTTTTTTATGCCTAAACCCCAAACCGATTTTGAGAAAATAACCAAACAAAAGCCCTTTTTTCCTTTAAACTGAAGCCCAAAAAATATTTTTGTTTCAAGAATCGAAAGCCCCCTTTAACCTCGATTCACCATCTACGGCGCGAGTGGCCGAAGGATCATCATCAAAGGGGCTCATCCATCATCGAGAGACCATAGGATGGCCAGAGAACCCTTTCGACGGTGAAGGTAAATCTTAAACCCTTTTTGTATGCAGTATGCTTCAAAAATGAAAAAAAGAGAAATATATACCTCCGAAGAATCTTTTTTTGTATTGATATGAATCTGGTTTCCTTTCCAATTGATGCTTAGGGTTACAAATAGCTTGCTTTAGGTGTATTTAGGAAATTTTACATTTGAAAGAGAAAATAAAAATACATGTTAAAAACCTATTGGTTGGTCCCCGATTTATTTGTATTCATGCCGCAATTCTGCCATTGTCAGATTTTTCTTTTGCATGTCCCTTTGCCTCTAAAATTCTTGGTTTTTGTTGGTGTATACCATCTAACATTGTTTATCTCTTTCCATGCGTTGTGGCTTTTGTGAGGAGGGGACCATAGGAGTTGCACGGCTTAGAAGTTGAGGAGCCGGCACGGCCTGAAAGCTGAGGAGTCACATGTGCGGCGCGTGAGGGAAACGGAGAGCCACATGTGCGACACGTGTTGGAGCTGAAGGGTTGGCTCTCATTTGCATTTGGACCGTCGATTGCTTCCTAATCTGATGGCTCAAGTTTGGCTCCACAAGAAAGCAAGGGAGGATTAGGGTTTTCATATTAGGGCTAAGCTAGTTGGGCACTATTGGGCCAGATAATGTATTTAATGAATTTTTTTTTATTTTTGGGCTTATGTAAATATGTAAATGGACTGCTTATAAATAAATTTGGGCTTTTATTCTAAATTGATTAGTCTATATATATATGTGTGTGTTTTGGATTTTTTGGTTTAATTATAATAATATAATGTAAGATAATATAATAACTGTAATGATAAATATGATAATAATAAGATAGCATAAAGGAAATAATATAATATACTAATAATATTTAGGGGTTTTTCAATTGGATAATTAGCATAACAAATTATAACAATAATATGATAGCAACACATAGATATATATCACTTAGTAATTTTTTTGGGTTTTAATAAAAATCACATACATATAGTATAAACTAGTTAAAGTTAAACAAAGCTCATAACACACATTTTTAGATAGTAGTAACATATATATAAAGCCTATTACTATAAAAATAATAAAAAAACGGGTCCACCCCGAATAAAACTAGTGATTACAGTTGCCCCTCTTTGCTTATCCTTGTGGAACAAGAATAAAAAAAAGACCACAAGCACTAATTTTGTTTGACTTCCCTGTTGGGCGATTTGCTCCTCCGAAGAGACAACGAACAAATCCAAATAACTTGCTTTCCCAAAACGGCAAAAACAAACTGAGTAACACTGGCATGTCCTTCCGAAACGACAATGGACGAACCAGATAGAAAATGACTCATTCCTCCGAAGTGGCAGTGAACAAACCCAAATAACTTGTTTTCCCGAAATGGTAAAAACAAACTGGGTAACGATGACATGTCCTTCCGAAACGGCAATGGACAAACCAGATAGCAAATGATTCATTCTTCTGAAGCGGCAGCAAATAGATCCAAATAACTTGTTTTCCCGAAGTGGAGAAAGCAAATTGGGCAACACTAGCATGTCCTCCCTAAGCGGCCAAGGACGAACCAGATAGCAAACGACTCATTCCTCCAAAGCAGTAGCGAATGAATCCAAATAAATTGTTTTCTCGAAGCGGCAAAAACAAACTAGGTAACACTGGCATGTTCTTCCTGAGCGGTCAGGATGAACCAAATATCAATTCTTCAAATGAAGGTTCCATTCTTCTTGAGCTCGAATGGATGGGCTTTCTGACTTTCTTGTCTAAAAATTCTTGAGTTATGTGCATTTGCTTCTTTTGCTCTGAAATCTTGATGTGGCGAGTTTGAAACCCTTCGCCTGAAATCCTTGAGCTATGAGTATCTACCTTCTTTGCTCTAAACTCTTTTTTAGATTTTCACTTTTTCATTTACTCATTTCCCTCGGAGGTGTCCATTCTATGCTCCAAATATACTTTCTCCCTATCTTTTTTTTGATCCCTTAATCTCAATCTTCTCTTTCTTTCCTCTTCTTTTCGTTGTAATGGTGGTTCTTCGCATCACATTTGGGTTCAACTCTTTATGCCCCCTTTTTCTTGGGCTCATGAACCTTTTCGTTTCGAAGTGCCTTTATAGGTTTCCACTTTGAAGATTTTTTCTTTTTCTTTTCTTTCTTCTTTTTTTCCCTTTTTTTCTCTTTTTTCTTTTTTTTCTTTTTTCTTTTTCTTTTGGGTGCCCTTAGGGGTTCCCACCTCTAGTCGCTTGGGTTTCGACATGAGAGGCATTCGTTGTTCTTTCTCAGCAGATTCTATCAATTTCGCATTCGATGTTCTCCCATCTTAGTTTTGGTGGATTCTTTTCATATCTTGAAACAAGGATAGAGCAAAGATCGTAAGCACTAACTGTATCTCGATTCCTTAACTATGGCATTAAGATCACAAGTTCTTTCATAACTTTCCACTTTTCCTTGGCTGATTCTTCAAAATACAAATTCCTCTATGCCCTGATTTCTGTTGTGTTTGTAGCTTAGCATCTTGCTCGAATGGCTCACTGAAAGCTCAAAAGTCTTGACGGGAGACGAACTGGTTGCTAAAGCTTAAAGTTGTTCTCCTCACTACGAAATTCTTTGATCTTTTACCAAAATTTGGAGTCTGGAGTTGATCTTCTCATTATGAAATTCTTCATCCTTTACTAAATTCGTTGAAGCTTGAAGTTGTTCTTCTCATTTCGCATTTCCTCAATCTTCGTAACTGTTGACGAATTCTTCCCATTATAGATTATTTTCAAATATGAACAAGTTCATCTCATTATGAACTTCATGTATTACCCATAAAGATTTCACACCTTCTTCAAGTTCTTCTTATTGTGAACTTCTCATCTACCAAGGTTGATGCATGAACAGTTCTTCTCATTATAAACTATTCATTCTTCCAGACGAGCTTTTCTTATTATGAACCATTCCTTCCTTGCTAAGTGAGTTCTTTGTTGGGAGAGTTCTTCTCATTAGGGACTTTTTATCTCTACTGAGATCTACCTCTCCAAACGAGAAGTCACATATCGAAATTGTTTTCTACTTTTCATATCTGTCAAAACAACCAAGATGATTTGATGATATGAGTTAGCATGCTCCTAACCTAGGGATGTCTAACTATGTATGATGTATTAATTATGACATTTTTAAAGATGTTGGAGAAAACCCTTGCTTTCAGGTCGATCACCCGTAACTTCCACGGGCTTACTGCCTTTGCTAAGTCTTTATTTTTATCTTATCTTGCAAGGATACTGCTGGCCTATATTGGGATGACTAAGATCTGTCACCTCCTGAAGTCTATCTTCGAGACACTGCCCCACTCAATTTGGGCTCAGTTGTTGTCTTTTCAATGACTTTTCATGACGAGCCCTATTCACTCTCAACAGTAGGGTGAACCCATGCCCCCCACATTTCTAAATTTCCTTATTCTCAAGTCTCCATGTTCTGAACCATTCAAAACATGAAGGCAAAAATTAATTTAAATCTCTGAACGGTCTAGCGTACGTAATCTTGCCATTGTTCTATTTATAATCACTGATAAATCATGCTAGGTCAACCAAGTAGACCCTTGATCTGAAGCTATGTAGAAAAGCCTTCATCTTCAAATGCTCGAACAAGACCAAGATAGTGACATCATTGTTACCCAAGACTCTTAAGGAAGATGATCAAGCCATAAATTCCCAAAGTGATCCATCTTCATGACCACAACTGGGCGCGTAAGTATGCTCTTATGAAAAGGCGATGCTACCTCTATGGTTCTGAATCAATCTTTTGACTCAATATTCACTCATCCCGGCTAAAATTCTAGGCTGTAAAGGATAATCACAGGACTTCGATGGCTTTGTGTAAATCCAGTCCTTATGAACATTCTCCTAATTCAGCAAAACTTTATATTCCTAAACCGTAGGCCCTTTCCCATTAAAATTGAAGCAACATAAAACAGGATTCCAAAGCTAAAAGATGGCTCAAAATGAAGGCATATTAACTTGGACATACATCAAGCTTGCAATGTCACTATAACTTGCACAAAACCGAATTTGCAACTATCAATCATATCCTTCCAAAATCGGTTTCAACTCCCGCAAATCTTTATGCTGAAGCTGTCGTGAGTATACCCCGCTCGCTTGATACATTATCCCCTTGTACGCTTTGGCTAACTTCTGACCAATGTGGGGCGGCTGAATCAATGCCTTCCTCCTTAAGATACCCTTTTTTTCTTTCCTGGTATTTAGCAACACCTCTTCTCTTTCTCAGGTTCAACGGTTATTTACCCATGACCCATTGGTATGATCATATTTCCATATCAATGCTAGGCCGAAGATATGCCCTATGCGTCTCTAAATTTTTAATAGGATTCAATCTTTATTTTTCTGAGCCAACCAAGGTCTTATGGTAGATACTCATTTCGAGTCCTTCAACCGTGTAGCATACGAAGGCTTGCTATTATTCCTTTCAGGATCACTGACAGGTTTGTATTAGGCTGATCATGTACATATCTTACGACCTTATTCTTTCTATTTCTCTCTTTTTCTTCTATTTTATTTTCTTCATTTTTCTCTCTTTTTTCTTTTCCTTTTCTTTTCGTCTATACATTGGTTTGCTAATCAATATTTCAACAGAGGATGCTTTCTGGGTTAATATACAAAATTAAAATTAATAGAAAAAGAATAGAATGCCCCAGATATCAAATGCAAGAGCATCTTAGATTCAATCCCTCTGGTGATAAAAAAATTGCCTTTGAATGTTGTGGCGATATTTAAAGTGGTGAAATTCCTTTCAGATTGCTCGATCCATCCTCATGATTACGGTACTTGCTTGATCAGCTCAAAAACCACTCCTTCTAGTTCTCATCATCTTTCTCCATCTATAAATATGTTCAAGCTTTCCCAACTTTGTTTAGCCCATGGAGTGCGAGAAATGTCCCTCTAAGAACTCTATGTGTGGGTGTGTGCCTCTGATTGTAATCAACATTGTGTAAGTGTCCTCAAGGATTCATCTCTGATGCTAGGGTATTGAACAGGTAGAGCATAGCTCCTTATTAGATTTGCTCTGCACCTATAGCTCCATTAGGATGCTCTGGGATTTATTCAATTCGTTCATTCATTTCCTTTTTTCCTAGGGGAATTCAACTCATCATAGTCCTTTGTCTCGAGAATAATGATGGATCATACAACAATACCCTGAGTTATTCGGCATAGTCACGATTTGAAAACTTACTCATATAGCCAAAGCTTTTGACTCAATTAGAGTAGGTAGAGCAAAGCATCTTTATTTAGCCTTTTTGCTATTGCGGAGTACTTTTTTTGATTTTTTATTTCATTTTATTTTTTTATTATTATTATTATTATTAAGAGATAGATCTGATATCTCCTCCATCGGCCTAGGGGCAAGATATTTCCCTTGAATTAAATGAGGAAGCAAAAACGCAATTGACGTCTTGAGAACCTTGAGAGGTGCCCTTGTTGGACGTTCCCCTTTAGTTAGTTTCTCCTTGTTTATTTCCTTCTTGGTCGCAGCCATCTTCTTGCTCTCCTCTCCACCCTGCAAGGAACTCTGACCTTGATAAACTGTTGACAGTGGTGGGTTGTGACACTGATTTTGATCTTTTGTCAACATTCTGACATGCCCCAATCCTCGGTGGAACCTGGGCTTTCCATCTTCAAAGCAAAGTAAGCCCCTTTCGATAAGGCTATCAACCCTACATTTCAAAAATGTGCAATCTTCTGTTGTGTGACCACAATCACAATAGTGGAAACCATAGACAATCTTGGTACAATATACATTAGGGTTAAAATAAGAGTAGCACTTCGACGGGGGTAACTTCAAGAGCTTGTTCTGAATTAACAGGGGTAACAATTCAGAATATGTTATTAGGATTGCCAACTTTGTCTTCTTGTCACACCTCTTGGTGTCCTCACTATGCGTTTCTCCGTTCTACGCTTTTCTTTTCTTTGACTAGAGTTGACTTTCCTTGGAAACCTCTTTGTTTTCGATCATTGTTACCTTCATGGAATCTTGTCGCACGACCCTTTTATCCTAACGCACCTTCCCTTTGTCCTCTTTTTCTTGATCCTTATCTAATTTCGTAGCTGGATGGATGATCTTCAGACCTGGAACTGTCGGTTCAAACTCTAGTACCCCGATATCTAGGAGGTGCTGAACGTTACACTTAAAGTTTATACACTTCTCGATGGAATGGCCTTGAATTCCAGTGTGGAATTCACAATGTTCCTCATCTTTGAATCAACTCGGTTAAGAAGGTGACTGAGGATTGACAAAGAATGGTGCAATCAATTAGGCGTTTAGCAGTTTGGAAAATAGTTCTTGGTAGGTGAAAGGACTAGGAGTGAATTGAAATTCGTTTGACTTTTCCTTTTTCTCTTGGGACCTGAAGGCTTCAATAACTGGTAATTGCTGAGGAAAAGTTGACGTAAAAGATTGACTTTATGTTAAACGGGGTGACTCTTCAAACGTCGATACAGTCGACACCTTCATCCTCTTGTTGCACATTGTACTTTTCTAATCTTGTGACTCTGACTTATTCGGCTCTTTGTTTGCTAGCGAGGACAAGATTTTCGAAATAGAGTCTTTGGTCTTACCCAATACCAATTCGGTAGGGCATTCAGAGGCAATGCAGGCTACCTCGTATTGGTTGATGATGGCTTGGTTTTCATCAGAAAAAGTCCTTTCTGCTATGAAGTCGCGATCCCAACTCACACTCTCCTCTTGCACAAAAGTGTCTTCTTTCATACCCTCTTCTTTGGTTATGATGGCTATCATACCCATCAGTTCATCGATTTGCCCCTTGTTTCCTCTTGGAACTTTTTCACATATGATATTATCTCTCTTTGATTCCAAATCAAATGTTCCTAAAGCTATTCGAGCTTATCCACCCTAGCTGCTAGGTCATTCATATTTCTAGAGTTGAACAGGTTAAAAGTTGTTCCCTTCTCACTTCTAGTTTCTGAGGCGAAAGATTTCCCCGATTAGTGATGCATATGATGTAGAGAATGCATAAAAAATGCATTATTAAACAAAACTAAGATTTTGCCATGAAGTAAGACTATTATGAAAGCATAAATGAATGCAAAGAGGAACACTGAGTTCAACAAATATTATTGTTAAACAACTTGCATTAATGGGGACATTGTTTCGTTGCAATAATCAAAGGAAACCCTCTACGCATGTGGTCCTTAAGATAGAATCTAGATCGACGATCTCTCTTAAGATCCAAACGATCCTTTCTTCCTGCTTGGATTCATCATCCACGTAAACATGAAGCTCGACAACATCTTCCGTTAGAAAATGTAGCTTTCAGACGACCTCTTGCATATGAGTCATCAAATGTGGCAATTCTTGCTCTTGCTTCCACATAGTGTGAACGGCGAATTGTAGTCGTTCCAATGTCAACATTTGGTACAGTTGACTTGTTCCCCTGAAAGAGTACCGCTGAACTTGACCCTTGGGGTGTACTGAAGCTAAGGCCCAAAATCCCTTCCCAATTGAGATACTATTTCTTGTTCCAAGTTGTAACTCAATTTTCGACCCAAGATGGTGTCTAAAAAACTTCGGAGCTTGCCCCGAAAAGCTTCATTCTCGTTCGGCTTAGAGTAGACACGATTCTCGTTGATCTTCTTACAATTTATAAGGTCTTGATATTCTTCGACTGTAAGGGTCAAATCAAAGTTATCGATTGTAAAACGAATGTAGGCGGAACTCCAAAACCCTACCAAGGCTTAAGACAATGATTGGTCGATCAAAACATCTAACAAATATACGATGATGCCATATTCATTTTTGAAGGCAACCCTTGTTTCAAAATCCCAATTGTTCCATACCGGCTTCAATTCAGACACATTATTAAACTCCGTATTCATGAATGTATGGGCTGCCATTGCTGACCTAAACCCGACAGAAATGCTATCCCCATCACGGAGTTGCTCTCCTTCTAACCATATTTGTGTATCAGAATTCTTTTCGTCATTGCTACGAACCAAATCTCCCATTGATCTAGTCTTTAATTTCAGACTATTTCCAACTCAGTGTGCTCTTCATGATATGACAAAATATGTCAAACAAAAAGGTAAAATGGAAAACAATGAGAAAAAAAGAAACGCGAATAGGCATGCCCTTTAAAACCTTCAACACATCCAACCAATATCTTATAAAGCGGAGTTCATTTAGACGCCAGCTAGAAAATACTATTGATTTTCACATACAAATGATTGAACATTCTATAGAAAAGAGCAATCAGTTGATTGATGAAATAAGGAAACTCATAAGCATGATAGTCTCAATTCAAGATTCAATGTATCAAAACATGAGCAAGAAGGGGCATGCGTGTCTTTGTTCTAGTAAAGGAAATGAATGAATAAGTGTTGATAAAATTGGAATGGCTGAAATTCACTCAAGTTTTACTTGATTAATGATTGACAGTTGGACCACATGAGGTTTGTCTATATTTCTAGGACTGTTATAGAATAATACCCTAAACCATCCCTATCTCTTTTGCTTGCGAGCATTGAAGGTCGTTTGTAAGGGAGGCTATTTCAGTTTATTTGTATTCGATGTTTGTTTCTTACATATTTTTTTCTCAAATGGCAAACATGTATTCCTAAAATATTCATTCTCTTCAAATATAATTGCATATTCCCAATTTCTTTGTATGGCCCCTATTACTAATTGTATGAATGAATTAGACTTTAATCCTGAAATAGAGTAGCCCATATGATTGACGGTGGTAAATGGATGCGAAGATGAAGAGGAAATTAATGTCCCTGAGGAATTATCAAGACTAATTGAAAATGAGGAAAATAGATTTTCCTGACAAGTAAGAAATTGAGATTCTAAATTTGGGGATTGGAGATGAAAAGCGAGAAGTAAAGATCCGTTCAATTTTCTCAGCTAAAACCAAGCATGATCTGATTGTTGCAAGAATTCAAAGACATTTTTGCATGGTCATACCAAGATATGAGGTCTGAATACAAGATTATTCAGCAAAAGCTTAGAAGAATTAGACCAAAAATATTGCAAAGGCAATTTGATGATGAATTATTCAAGATGGCCAAGACCTTAATAAAGTGAGCCCAAAAGATTATCTTCTTTTGATTCGAAAGAGGCAGAGAAAACAACATTTACAATCATGTGAGACTCATTTCACTACAATCTAATTTCATTTGGATTAAAAGTATTGGGTAACATATCAAAGGGCAATGGTAACCGAAAGAAAGATTGATGCAAAATTCAAGAACGATTCCCCAAGGATTTATGAAGTATCAGTTGAAGCACAATCTGCCAAAATATACTTGTGGAGACACTTTTGGGAAACTCATGGGTCAGCAAAAGTGGAACTCAAATTAACCCTAACAAAGTGGAATCTATTCAGAATCTTCTCCTTTTGGGCAAAAAAATAAACAATAAACAAAAAAAGGCAAGCAAGCAAAGCAAAAAAGAGAAAAAGAGAAAGCAAAGAAAAATAAGCGAAAGAAAAGAAAATGAGGAAGAAGCCCTAGGAGATTGAATTATACATTGTGACTGACTAACAAATACGATCCAGTATTCAAGTTGCTCATGAAGACTGATCCAAGAGTATGGGATGGAGAATGTTAAGAAACACTAGAAAGATCAAGAAACATTTATTAAATGCTCAATTCTGATAGCACTGATTCTAGATAGGTCGTTTATTTAATGGTCTATAAAAACTCAATGGGATATGTACCAACCCAACATGATAAAATAAGAGAAGATGAGCCATTCATTTTTGGAGCAATGATTCACCAATTACGAATGTGGTACTTGCCACTTCAAAAGTTTTGTTGTGTCTTGGTTTGGGTAATTGGAAGGCTCATATAGTATATGTTGATCTCAAGATTAGATCCTTTGAGATTTTTGATGAAAGATTTAGTGTTGACTGGAGAATGGATCGTTGGAAAATGTTATTATCAAATTTTGATATTGAAGCAAAGGAGGGGCAATAATGGGTTTTTTGCGAGTCGTACTTAAGATGATTATGAGCCCCTAATTTTGATTTCCTAGATGAGGATTCGATGTGCATAACAGCAAGTAAAAGGAAACAAACCCATGGAAGTTTATGTTTGAGAGAGCATACAATGCCTTTTGTTGTAGAAGGAGATTTATCCAATAGTCACCATGTTATCCTGGTTGTGATTGATTACCTTACCAAATTAGTAGAAACTGATTCCTACACTGGTATTACAAGAGGAACAATTTGCAAGCTCTTGAAGAGATAGATTATCTATCAATATGGTTTTCCAGAGAGTCATTATTGACAATGCTTCTAAGTTGAACAACAAGATGATATCAGAAGTTTGGCGAGCAATTTAAGATAAAGCATCATAATTCTGTGATTTATTGCTTAAAGATGAATGGGGTAGTGGAGTCAACAAACATAAACTTCTAAAAGATTATCTCAATGATTTGCAAAGACAGCATGAGAAATTATCGTTGGCCTTGTATGCATATTGATCCATAGTGTGCACTTCAACAGGGGCAACATTATATTCATTGGTCTATGGGATGAAAGCAGTATTACCAATTGAGAATCAAATTCTGTCACTGGTATTGATAGATGTAAATTAGACGATACAAAATGAGTATAACCTCAATAAGGTCAGTTGAATCTCATTGAGGAGAGGAGACTGAAAGTAATTTGCCATGGTTAGATGTACCAAGAGAGAACGATGGGAGCTCACAACAATGAAAGTTCATCCAAAAGAATTCCAAGAAGGGAACTAGTGCTTAAAAGATCTAGCCAGTTTATAAAGATTTTCGTGAGAAATGGATGCCTAATTGGGAAGGGGTATACACTATCAAGGAGGCCTCTTTTCGAAGGAGTGTTGATTTTAACGATAGTGATCATAGATGAGTTAAGCAATTTAATTGAATTAGACTCGGACAAGAAGTTTTACGCTATCGAAGAATTATAAAAGAGATAGAAAAAGGAAAATTAAGAAGAAAAAAAACAGAGTGAAAACCCAAAAAGGGTTCTTCACAACATTAAAATATCTATGGTGAAAACCCAAAAGAGCGCCTTAGATATCAAAATAAGGAAAGAAAAAGGAAAAAATAAAGAAATCAAAAGAAAAAAGGGTTCAAGATGAAAATCCACAAAAGGGTGTTTTGAAACCAAATGAGGATTTGAGTTGAAAACCTGAAAGGGCAGCTCAAATACATTTTGAGATTAGACATCCACAAAAAACCTTCACGGAATTTACGGTTTTAAGGAATTTTAGGGTTGGAAGCTCTATTTCGGTTGACAGGCTCTCGCTTCCTTCATACAGTGGAAACCTTGGGCATTGCATTAAATTTATCATGTTTCCCATGACTTATCAAATTATTTCAATTTCTCAAATTTTGTAAAATAATATTTTGAGCCTTTCACTTATCATTTCAACAAGCATCTTGCAGATAAATTGATTAGATACAAGAAAAACAAAGGATTTCGTTTGTATTATTATGATGTACTAATCCTTTAAGTGCATGTAGAATATGAGGTGGCCTCGGTACTTGTTTAATGATGAAAAGTACGTCGAGGAAAAGACACAACTCCGAGTGTCAGAAATATTTAAACAAAGCTGCAATAAAGTGGAGAAAGACAACCCTGGGGCAAATAGAGAACATGAACCATCTTTTAGGGCAAAAGCTGCATCAAGGTCAATCCATTAAAGGTTCATATTATTCAAAAGCAGAGATTGCTAATTCTGAGGCATTGCAAGACAAGAAAGCTTTGTGAATGTTAGAGTGAACATAGATGATAGTTGAATTCAAGAGTGGAGCAATGCTACAAAGAACATTACAGAAGAATATGTTTTACTCCAATGAAAAAAGTCTACAAGATGGAACAACAAAAGTGATTATCTCGTTTGGAACCATGAGAAAGAATGTTGTCAAAGAAGTTGAATGAAGACATAACAATAGAGGCTTTCTAAGAAAAAGGTTATCACCAATACTCGAGCTTTAAGAAATGCATGGTGAGATATGACAAGATAAATTTTTATGTGTTGAATCTATGAAAAGGTTAGTACGAGTTCCATCAGAATTGAAATTAGCCTTATTTGGAACAAAGGAAAAACTTCATTGCAAATAATGAAGAAAAGAAAGAAACGAGGTCAAAACCCGCAAAGGCACTTCAAAAAAAAAAGAAAAAAATAAGAGAAAAGGAAAAAAGAAAAAAGGAAAAGGAAAATCGAGGTGAAAACCTGAAATGGAACCTTGAGAAAAAGAAAAAAAAAGAAAAACCAAAATCAAAACCCGAAATGGCGCTTTGAGAAAAGTAATCTAAAATGAAAACATGAAAAGGCACTTTAGAGAAAAAGATGTAGAGATCCTGAAGATTGAACCTGAGTGTGAGATGAATTACTTTGCCAGCAAAAGGAGTTTTGATAAAAAATGACGCACAAAAATTTTGAGCTTCCCTAAAGATTAGAGCTCACCCAAGTGGTCCTCAACTGACATTATTCATGCATCATACATAGTTAGGCATCCATAAGATAGGAGCATGCTAACTCCTACATTTAGAGCATTTTTGCATATTTTGGCAGAAATTTACAAAATTAGCTAGAAACAAGAAAAGATTTCAATCTACAACTTCGAGATTGGAGAAGTAGATCTAGGAAAGACAAGCAAAGAATTCAATCACATTTTTGTGGAGAAAAGACATCAACACGTGACTTCTTTTTTGAAGAAGTGGATCTCAGCAAATATTTTCTAATTGTTTGCACAAGACAGAAAGTGCATTACAATCCTAAAACCTTCGGGGCATCATCACATATACATTCCAAGCATAGAAGAAAATCAAACAGAGAAAGAGAAACAAAAAATCTAATGTGAGCTTCAAACTGAAAGATCGAAACACCTCAAGAAGAAAAAGTAGTGACTCTAAAGATCTATGCGTTTCGAGAGGGGAATTGAAGATGTTTCATATTATTTTAGGAGATTTTTATTAACTGATGATATTTCTTTTTGCAGGTTCACTTTTTCCCTAGAGGAGAAGGTGAATCAACATTCCTAGCAAAGGATGGTGAGCTCCTAATGTGAAGAGTTCGCACAAAAAAGAATATAGAGCTCCTAATGAAAAGAGTTCGCATAGCAGAGAGTACAGAGCTCCTAATGAGAAGAGTTCGCCTAGCAGAGAGTACAAAGCTCCTAATGAGAAGAGTTCACCTAACAAAGAATATATAGCTCCTAATGAGAATAGTTCTTCCAACAAAGAATACAGAGCTCCTAATGAGAATAGTTAGTCCAACAAATAATACAAAGCTCCTAATGAGAAGAGTTCTCCCAGCAAAGAATACATAGCTCATAATGAGAAGAGTTCACTCAACAAAGTATATAGAGCTCCTAATGAGAAGAGTTCGCCCAGCAAAGAAAATAGAGCTCCTAACAAGAAGAGTTCGTTCAAAAAAGAATACAGAGCTTCTAATTAAAAGAGTTCGCCCACCAAGAATACAAAGCTCCTAATGAGAATAGGTCGCCTGGCAAAGAATAAAGATCTCTTAATGAGAAGAGTTCGCCTTTTGAAGAATGAGAAGTTCCTAACGAGAAGAGCTTGCTTATTCAATGCCTTTACAAAGAGGTAAATCAGTGAAGAAGAACGAGGAGTTCCTAATAAGAAGAGCCAACTTGTTCGACACCTCTGCATAGAGGTGGATCAGTATTGCCAAGAGAAATAAATGGGTTCCTTACGAGAAGAACTAGTTTAGACTTTAGGGTTAGCCTTGACAAAAATATTGAGAAGTTCATAATAAGAAAAACTTGTTCAAGCTTTCTAAAGGAGAAGAGGAAGTGGAAGTTCATAATGAGAAGAACTTGCAGCTCAAAATGACAGTTGGCTAGCTTGGACAAAATTCGTTTCTCTTCAGTCTTTACCCAATTCCCATTCCACAACGAAGAGAAAAGATGGGCAACTACAATGCCTAAATTTCGTACAGGTACATGTATATCCATGTATACTATAATTCCCTATAAATAAAACCAAAAATAAATAAATACAATATAGAACCCAATAAACAAATAAATTTAATTCAAACCCTTTAATAGTTACAAAACCTGAAGCACAATACAATGCCCAAATTCCAATATGATACAGCTATTTCTCGCTCAAATTTGATATGTTACAGCCCAACAAACACATATTTCATCAAAAACTTAAAATTCCTACTCAAATCCACCACGTGTCAACCTTAGATTCATCCAGACAAATATCACATAGATCTGTGCTTTCTCTCACTTAGTTGGTTATAGTCGGACGCTAACGTCATTTGTGTGACATCAGCGATGATGTCACAACCCATCATCCTATTAATAAGAGGAGAGAGTGTGTAAAGCTAAATAAATAATAATTGTTATATTGAGTAATAAATTTAAGAGAGAGAAATACTACTAGCCTTGGAAATTGAGTCGTCACTGTAAAGTTGAATCATCGTCAGGAATTAGAGAGCCACCGAAAAAGACTATGAGTTGTCAGAAAAGAAGATCAGTGCCACTGTTTCGACACATAATCTTTATTACACTGTTAGAGGGTATTTCTTTTCCATTTTTTGCAAAATAGAAGATAGAGTCAGTGATGCATATAAAAAACTGAAATGAAATGAAGAAGGAAGGGGGTTGAAAAACTTATCTTAGTGGTTGTTGGAACGTTTAGAGGCTGTCGGAATTGAAAAGAGAATTGGGATCGGGTAGATTTAGGCCTAGATTTGAGGAATAATGGGCAGTTCTGATGAGCATGGCTTAGATCTAGGTTTAGGGTTTAAAAGGGGGGAAGTTTTGGTTTGAATGATGCGGAGTAGGATGGTCGAAAATTGCTTCACGCTGCTGGAGTGAAGATAAGGATGGTTGAAGGTAAAACAATATTGGTCGGCGTCACCTACAGCGTCCGACAAATGGACTGGAGGTGGTCGAAGTTGGTGGTTAAGATTTGACGGCAGTTCTAAGGGCAAAGTTTGGTCAGGATGTGAAAACTTCATCGAGTTCTTGATTAACTCGGATGAACATTCATCCAAAACCATGTGTTTGATCCATTTAGGGGTGAATTTCTGGGTATGAAGTGTTTAGGTTCAGAGGATTTTAGTGAGAGAGTGGGTGACCGGTTGAAGAGATGGAGGGGAGAAATGAGGAAATGAGAAATTTTGGGCTAAAAGGGATCTTATATACCCAGGACAAAATGCATCAATTTTGTTTCAGGTTGGAAAGGTCCGCACGTTTGTTCACAGGTCAGGCATTTGACCCGCGCCCCACTATATGAGTCCTTTCAATTTTGTCCACTACTTTGTAATTTTTTCAATTCAATCCCACTTTTCAATAAAATCTAATTTTAGTTTTTTATTCTTTTCGATTTAGCCATGCTTTAATTTTTTTAGTTTAATTGTTTTGAAATATATGATTGATGTATGTTTTAAATTGAGCATGTAGTATTAATTGATAGGCAATTCAATTCACTTCGATTTAATTAATTGTTTAGATCCTTAGTCTTAGGTTCTCTATTAGGATTTGACAATTCAATTAAGGAAGTCATTGTAGTAAATTGATGAATATTAAGTGGGAAGCTTTGAAGTTCCAAATTTAGGTGATGTCCTATTGCAATGGGGTGTTGTCCTACATGGGCTTTTAAGTAGAGTACTTAGTATTCATTTAAACCTTATAAATTGGAAAATAGTTTAGTTAATTAAGTAAAGCCTTAATTAGGATTAGAACTTAAATAATTAGTTTAATAAAATGAGTAAGGAATATTATCTATAATTTTGGGATTTGAACATGGATGGTGCTCAAGCAATTTGGTGTTATCGCATATAAGCCTTTAAATTAAATAATATTCATAAATTAAATATTCATGAATTTAATTAGTGCCTTATATGTTAGTACTTAAAATAAACAAGATCATAATAAATCATGCATTAAAAATATTTTATGTTAGAAATATATTTTTTGAATATGAATAGATGTGTCCTGAGCGTATATGGTTGTTTCTAATCTCATATTTGGATCAAAAATACATTTCATTATAAGAGGAATATTTCCATTCAGAACATAAATACAATTATTAATTAAATTTAAATTCAAATTGTTATTCAATATACCACATAAAATTAAAGGTACCAATATCGGGCATTCGTAGGGGGTGCTAATCTTTCCCCACACATAACCTACTCCTAAATCCAAATTTTAAAACAATGACTCTTTAGTTGTTTTTATGGTGTCTGATCTTGTAACCCCTTAGACCCTGCTATGCAACACATCTAATTCTAGAAGATCATATTAGGGTCACAAGAGTGACCCATAGTAAAACCCAAATAAAGTTCTTTTCTTTAAATACATTAAAACTGTAAAACAAACTTCTGTATAAAATATCATTTTAGAAAATCATGTAAACATATAACAGTAGTTCGAAAAGTATATCACAGTCACTAGTATAAAACATTACACGTCATACACGCCCACTTACTATATAAGTACCATACTCCAAAAGCAACGCCGAGATAACTCCAAACACTAATGTTGGTCACATTACCATGATGGATTTCATATAACCTGCGATGGTAAAAACAACATGAGCTTGGGAAAGCTCAGTAATACAGAACTACCAAATGAAGCCGGAGAATCAAAAGAGAGATAGATTAAGGAAGTTGAACCAGAGAGTTTATTGTGTATTCCAACAGTGCAAAGTTAACACATACAATGTAACGGTGCAGGGAACATTTTATTTCATGGAAACTTAATAGTAGCGGTAAAGTTCATCTTAAATTTCTTATCTACCCTCCAACCAAACTCAAGTATGCAGTTCCCTAGAACTGCATCTATAGGGGGCGTCAACCCAGGCCCATTGGGTGTAGGTGCTAGCCTAAGGGGATACCTTAGGTATGGTAGGAATCACCCTAGCCAAAGCATAAGAACCTAAAAAGTAGCAATTACCAGTGGATCATGATTGAACCTGCGGTAACTTCACACTCTATCCCAAGTACCCCAATAACGGTCTTGGCAGTAATAATAGTAATTGGTAGTTATCGATAGTAATCGGTAATAACAGTAATCAGTAGTAATCGGTAATAAAAGTATATATAAAGCAAACTTTAGTTTTTAGTGATACAGTAACCAGAGAGAATGATTTTTTAGTTCAGATAAAGAGGAATATTTCAGACAAATAAAAGTCATGTTTCAGATTAAGAGACAATCTTGGGTTTAGAACGGGTAGAATATGCATGTGCACTTGGAACACACTAGATAGAACAATTTATTTTTCAGAGATACTTGGTATTTATAGAGGAAAGAGGAAACACAGAACTTTGACAATTTTGAACTGGTTTTCAAAAAAGTCCCTATTAAAATGATCTTGATAACCAATGTCTCCAACTAGACATTCGGGAATTGATCCGATACGATCATCCATGATATCAGATGTATCAAGAATTTTCTAATCATTCTGGCCAACAAGGGCATTTTAGTCATTTGACTTCCAATGCCTTGGGATAATTTAACCCCAAAGGGTATAATGATCATTAGCGGTATCCACTACTCCTATTTATTAATCCATCCTCCAAAGTCCAATTGAATTAATCAAATCTCAATATCATGGTACCTACCAAGAACCCCAAATAGATACAACTTATGCGTGTTCAAGATACTGTACCGTCTATATAGTATAGTTGAACAGATCATCGTACTACTCAACATGAATGAGTCATGAACGGTCAAACACATATTTATCCAATATTCTTTTGTTATTGCAACAATATCAGGAATGACTAACGTTCACGTGTAAAGCTTCAGACATATATGGGCATTACAGTTATTGGATCTTTACCGGTATTTTAAAAGCTTTCAGTTACCTAAAGTCACAAGGGTATTTTATTCATTTAAGTGCTCGATAGAGATTAAGCCATTCTGATCCTTTTAGTCCTTCCAAACAATTCATTCATTTCAAAACTTGAAGGTATAACCGTCAATTTAGTTAATTGGAAAATTTTGATGCTTGAGGGTACTTCAATCTTTGGTCATTACGATCAATTCAGCCTTATCAGTATTTCCAATCATTTTAGTCATTTCAATCAATTCAGTCATTTCTGTCATTTCATTAATTCAGACATACGATAAACTTCTCAGAATTTATCCTCGGAGACTTGTTCAGGATTTAAGAAAATCCAAGTATTTACATTTTCGAAGGGGTTGAATCTTGTTACCGTAACTTATCAAGTCACCAAAGTATTACAGATATTCCAGTTCCCATGAGTGTTCAGTCACTTCGGTACTTAACGGTATTTTTAGACACTTTGGAACCTATGAACATTTTAGTCATTTCAACCGATTCATTCGTAAAGTATACTTTCAGTAATTTGTTATTCAGATATTTATTTAGAGAGTTTCTAGAAAAATAGTTTTTTAAATGTTTATTCAAAAATTAGGGAACTTAGGCATTTCCCGTTCTTCACCTCCAAGGGTATTCAGGTCCCTTTTGCACCTCAAGGGTATTTCATCATTTTATAACCGACCATCTCAAAAATCAATTATTTTAACAAGGATAAACCGAACTGAAAGTTTCAAGTTTGTTTGCTTTAGCAATTTTTTTCACTGAGTTTGGAATAACCAACCGTTCATTAAACTTCTTTTTCAAGTCATTCAGATCTCTCCAGTTCATTATCTTTCTACCGTAATCAGCATGAGTTTGAGATATTTAAGAGTTAATCATAATCATTCATGCATTAACCAATACCGACAAGTTCCGTAAAGCATGCTAGAGGTAGTAAAGTATCACCTTGAATTCTTGCTATACCGGTCGACCCTTGAAACGACACACAAACACTCTCGAACTCGAATTCGACGTCCTTAACCTCTTAAATACCAAGAAATGTGATTACCTTCAATTAAACATACTATAATCAGTCATTAGCTTGATCACATAACTCTTAAATTGAAAAACTAAACACATGCATTCTCAGGTTCAAGGTCAGACTTGGAGGCTTTCAAGTCAGAATTTCGCAAAATAGACTTCACAAATGAACTCAAGACATCGGCAAACATAAAATAAGGTTTTTAAAAAAAAAGTTGACTTTTTGTTCAAAGTCAACGATCAAAGTTAACGGTCAACAGTCAAAGTCAGCATATCAAAGTCAACTGAGTTGACTCGGATGAGTTGACTTGTTTGACTCAATCGTTTTGATTTGGTTGACTCGGCCAACGAGTTAATTCAGTTCATATGGATTCGGTCAATGGGTGAGACGGGTCAGGTCAGTTCAGTCAGACTCGTGTCGGGTCGGTTCGATTTAGCTGAGTTTGGAACTTAGGCCTTAAGCAGGCCAGCCCACACGAAATAACATACCCTATCTGTTATTGGACCGATTGGGGGAATTAGATCGGTTTGTTGACTTGGTTCAAGGCCAGACCGGGACCAAAGCTGGTCCGACCAGCTCGGTTCACATGCCATAGTCCAAGGTGGCTGAAATATCTTGGCTGCTAGACCTTATGCCTTTATAGCATTAAAAACCTAATTTTAATTAAATTTGAATTCATTAAATATACAATATATTTAACCTTATATAATTAAATATGTAGAATCTGATTCTACTTTAATTCGGATTCATTAAATATACAATATATCTAACCGAATATAATTAAATATGTAGAATCTGATTCTACTTTAATTAGGTTTCTTTAGATATATATATATTAATAGTATTTGATAATTTCAAAAATTATCTAGTATTAAAAAATATATATATATATATATATATATATATATACACACACGAGATTATCTATAATTACAATAATAATTTCATTTTAATAATTATTACATGTACAACAAGTTTGTACACATGCTATCTAGTCGATATTTGTTCGTTTCAATCATAGGGTGTGACCCTTGTAGGTTCATGTAATGTTAGTAGTAATATCTAGAATAATTCTAATATTACAAGCAATGAGTGGCATCTAGCAATACATCATTGCTACCTAAGTTACATGAAGTCGTGGTTCGACTTTAGCTTTTTTCGTGATTAACTTCTTTTATGCATTACATCCTTTTGTCCTCGTATCTAGATCGGACACAAGTCATGGATTAGTCACACTTGTATAGTCCATCTAATATTTCTTGATATCTTGAGTACACTATTATAAATGAATAACTATGATATCTCATATCAATTTATTCGAGCATGGCCATGCATTTTTCTAATCTCACTCAATCAAGTGGCCTATGATATTACTCATATTATGTAGGAGAAACAAATCCTATCTTGATCAACCATATTTCGCTACATAGATTGTGACATATCCAATGTCAGTCTTTATAGTGTAGTCAGTTACGACCCACATTTGACCGTATCAAAATATGTCACTCACAATGTTGAAATAATGATGATCTCAAGTCTAAAGATCATACATGTAGTTATCACCATGAGCAATGCCGTGACCTTCACATAATAATTCAAGAAACATGCTCATAGTGGGTCAGTCCAGTATGTCGTTCTCTAACACATACTTATGTATTGATTTTTGATATCTCTATGTCAATGATAACACTTTGTCATCAATCAACTACATATTAGTCTTAATATATTATTGTTGTCCACGCCCATAATAATCCTCGACTAAGGACATTCAAGAATAACTATACTATTCTAAGGATTTTATTAAAATTCAGTTTATTTATAAGTGCACAGAATAAGACTGAAATAATAATAATAGCTTTATTAATAAACAAGATAAATAAGTATGTCTTTTACAACCATCTCATGTTTGGTCTTTGGGCATACTCCAACACAAAATGTCTAACTTTGGAATGATTTGAGATTTTAAAAAGTAATTAAACCATAAAAATTAAAGGAGATAGAATTTATTTTTACTAATTTTAAATTTAAAAAGGTCTTAAACGCAATTAAACTATACAAGTTTGGGGTCAATGCTTAATTTAATTAATTTTAAAACTGATAAGATCTTAAAAATAAATTATACTGTATAATTCTGGGAGGGGCAAGGACTTAATTAAAATAGTTTTAAGACTATTAATGGCTTAAAATGTAATTAGATCATCAGAGTTGAGGTGCTCACTCTCAACATAGTGCCGTCCTTGAGAACAAAGTTAAATATCTAAAATTAACGATAAAAATCTAAAAACTCAAAATTAAAAGAGAAGACAATGTTTTTCGGGGACGAAACGTAGATTTCTACTTGAATTTAGAAAACCGCTTCAATCAGACACTCAAACACAAAGCTATAGTCTTACAAAGAATTGCAATACGATTATATTTGAAAAATCCAAATTAAAAACATTGGTTGCCTCCTTTGGCCCATTATTTTTCTTTATTTTATTTTGGTCCTTACCAGTATAATATCTGAAAATTTTAACCAACTTCCTACGACGTAAGTAAATATACGCCCATGTCTTCTAATAGGTACGACTGATATAATGTCTTTGTTTTGCGTGTTAGAAAATGATGGTACTTTTATAAATATTATTTTGATAAATAATTTAAAAAGTACTATTATTTGGGTAAGAAAAGCCATAGTCAACTAAGGAATCAACCAAAGTGTTAAAATACTACTACTAATGTCTAAAAGCCGATGACGATTTAATAGGGGAGAACAAAACTCGAATCGACTCGAAAAAATCAAATAACTCAACTCGAGGCGAGAATACTCGAATCGTCTTAACTTGACTCGAAATTTTATAAACTCGACTCGAAAAAATTTCAAATAAATTTTGAGTTGTAAAATGAAAATTCGAATAACTCGAAATTTTTAATAATTTGTGGATTTATTTTAAGTTTAAGACGAGTCCCTCAATTTTTTATGATATATATATATATATATCGATATATAAAAATATGAAGAAATATTGTCACTTATGAAAAAATATGAAGAAATATATATATGCATATCTTATATGATTAGAGAAAGTCGTTTAAATTTGAATCAAACCGTATTATAACATGATAAATAATTACAATAAATTTTTTATAGGAACTCGAAAACTCGACTCGACTCAAATTTTTTAAACTCGACTCGAATCCGAAAAAATTTTAAATAAAGTTTGAGTTGTAAAATATGACGTGTCAACTCGAATAACTCGAAATTTTTTTACTCGACTTGACTTGACTCGATTCGATCGAACGCTCACCCCTACGATTCAATGCAAAAGTAATGTTTAACTTCTAAGGGGCAACTACGCAAAATTAGGTAGTTGAGAACAAACTATATAGAAAGAGAAAACAGCCATTCATTTAATTTTATTGGTAACCAAGAGAAACAAGTAAATAAGGAGAGCGATGTGCCGACGAGGTTGGCCCAAAAGGTAAGAAGTTTGGTATCGGTTAAGCATGTATTTAGTTCAAGATCTTATAAATATATAAAATTTTCGTTAGGAAACTCATCTATCAAAATCAGGTGTGCAGCGTGAATCGATTCAAATTAATTAAAACAAAGCCTTGGAGAATCGAAAGGAGAACAAAAAAAAGAGAGTGATGTACATAAGAAGCTTCCACCATTAATGAAGTTTATACGGCAACGAATATTGTTAGATTTAGTGTAATTAGTCTCCCTCAAGTAAACTTAGATTGATATGATTAGAATTTGTTGTCAATGGTAAATGATGATATTGTTCCTCTTAGGTGATATGAGTTCGAGCAGTGTAGTATGTACGATGTATTTCAAAAAATTAAAGATAAAAAATAAATATTGTCATGCAATAAAACCAAAATACTAAAAAAAGAGTTCGTTTAAACCCAACAAGTGTCTCAGTAAAAAAGCAATTGATATTCATTCAAGGAAACATGAGTTCAATCGCTCTGCGTATATCTTACTATAAAATTCTATTATGATTTCAATAATAAAATGAGTAAATGGGTTAAGTTGGACCAAATTTGAGCGGAAGCATGAAACTTATTTTTAATTAATAATAAAAACTCCTGTAATAATTATTAAGAAAAATACTACATGCATTTGTTAGAAATACGTATAGTTAATTATATTAAATATTTAACTTAGGAATAACATTATTTTTTTTCGAAAATGATTATATGGTATTTTTTTAAATATTCTAAAGGTGATTAGAATGTAGTATTTGTTCAACTATATTCTTAATCATTTAATAAAGCGCATACACTTTGTAAACAAAGCGATTTGAACCCAAGACGGACATCATCTACTTTTCTATTAGGATACTTGTTGGGTTGGTTTATGTGGTATTATTTGAATGTAATATATATCTTAATATTGGACAAAGGGAGTAAAGTCCGGGAGGGGGCCATGCCTCCTGACCCTCAAATTTTTTTTATGTTTGTTACATAGAAAATTTTCATTTTCTCTCCTGCCCATTCGGTTAAACATTTAAATAGTTCCAAAAATTTATAATAAAAGCAGTAAATATTTCATAATAGTATATATTTGGAATAAAAGGCCAAAATGAATACCTTTCGTGATGTAACAACATGCAAATTTGTCCTTAGAATTTGTGTTTATAAATTTATTTTCTTTATTCTTTCCTTATTGAAAACTCACAATACGAAATTGAAAAGGAGATTGTAGAATTTGGAAGTCGAACCCAAAGTTATTAAATAGAGGGATGATATATCTTAGCTATTAAATTGATTTGGATTTGTCTTTGATTTCGAAATTTTGTATTCAATTTGAATGAAATAAATAAATTTTTTGAACAATTCTTACGATGAAGAAATAAAATAAATAGATCTTTAAGTCTTTTAAATTGAATCAATGGAATGTATTGGATTAGACAGATAATCTGATCTTCAAACAAATAAACTATTTATACTAATTTTTTATTTGTTTTACTTTGAGTTGTTGGACTGAGATATTTCCATGCCTCAAGCGTATTGCTGTGTTTGGTTGGGTGAAAAAAATGGAAGGAAGAAGAGAAAAAATAAATTTTGAGTATGTTTTGGTATAAAAGAAAATTGATGGGAAAGAAATGAGAGGAAAGATTATTTTTCATTCTCATGTGTAAAACTAAATCACTCCAATTCGGAAGAAAAAGCTGAAAGAAAATAAAGATAGACGTGTATTAGACTATTAGTTCAAAATATATTTTCTCAAAGCTTAATTTTATTTTTTTTAATTTTTCAATTCTACCGAGCAATACATGAAAAAAAAATTACACTTTCTTTTTATTCCTTTAATTTTTCATAATTTCAATTTTTTTCACTCTACCAATGAGAAATTATATTATGGACCTTCCTCACCACGTCATTCATGGTTATAACCAATAAAAATCATTCATTTTATTAATTTTTTTCGTGTCATCTTTTTACCAAGTCACGAGCAAGCCTAGGCCGTATCGATACGCCTCTTGTTGACCATCATTGACCTGACCAAATATGCAGGCCGTATCGATACACTACCAACTGTATTGATACGCCCTGCCCAGAAATGACAGATTCTTGCTGGTTTTTATTCGATTAAACCTATCATATTTACCGTAAATCAAATTAAAAACAATTTCTACCAAGTGAAGATTCACATGGAAAAAAGATGACATGAAAAAAATAATAAAATAAATAAATTTTTATTGGTTGAAACCATAAATAACGTAATAATGATAACCTATGATATAATTTTTTCGACCAAACAATTGGTAAGGAAATCTTGTTCGGCATAAACCAATAAGGGAATTATTGATTTTGTATTATTTTTTAAGGGTTAACTACTGGAATGGTCACTTATGTTTCCCTTTAGTACAGAGTTGGTCATCGATTATGGAAAACGACTAGTAAGGTCACTTACGTTTTCGGGGCATAAACTTTTGGTCACTCAGACGTTTGTTGCCGTTAAACGTTGACGGCTTGCTGACCAGACAACGAAAAAAATAAGGATAAACTACTGCAATGGCCACTTACGTTTACCCCATGTACATTTCTGGTCCCCGATTTTAAAAAATAAAAATTATGGTCACTACTAAAAAGGTTTGTTTCTAATTTCACCCTTAAATTTTTAAAAATTCATTTTTCAACCCTAAAGCTTTGCAATCAATTAGTACCATAATATTATAAATATTTACAATCAAATTTGAACAGAAATTCAAACAATTTCACCGACTCCAAAATTTTTATAAATAAAAATTAAATTAAAAATAAAACTCGTTAAATTTATAAACTTAATTTTTTACTCGACTCAATCGAATGTTGCTAAAAATATGATATGGATAAGGCAATAGCCTTGAAATATCGTTTATTCACCATTCCTCGCGCCTCCACCCAACTTGCCCCCAACCCTTCGTCCGTCACCAAAACAACACCTGTCATCGTAGTCGGGGTCAGCCTCGCCACCGCCACCCGTCTCAACTCTGATAACATCCTTTTCCACCTCTTGGATGCCTTCGATGGGGTCGGTGGTCGCGTTCGAACCGATGTCGTCGACGACTTTCTCTTAGACCGTGGCTTCCAAATCTTCATCACTGCCTACCCAGAAACTCAATACCTATTAAATTACGGTGATTTGAATCTCCAGAAGTTTTATTCCGGCGCAAAAGTTCACTACGATGGTGATTTCCACACAATCACCGATCCTTTGCGCCATTTTTCGGACTCCCTTTTGTCCTTTGGAAACCCCATTGGATTCATTTTTGATAAGCTGCTTATTGCTTTGACGACGGCTCGCGTTTTGAGTAAATCCGACGAGGAAATTTTGAAAGCCGTCGAAATTTCGACGATTCAATTGTTGAAGAGTATTGGGTTTTTCGATTCAATGACTGGAAGGTTTTTTAGACCCCTTTTTGGTGGGATCTTTTTCGACCCCAAGCTCGAAACTACTTGGAGACTCTTCGATTTCGTCTTCAAAGTTCTCTCTCGGCGACAATACCCTTCCGGCAAAGGGAATCGGTGAGATGCCAAACCGATTGGCTGCAAAAATGAATTTTTTAAAATTCAAGGGTGAAATTAGAAATAAACCTTTTCAGTAGTAACCATAATGTTTAATTTTTAAAACCGGGGACCAAAAATGTACCAAGGATAAACGTAAGTGGCCATTGCAATAGTTTACCCTTATTTTTTTGTTATCAGATCACCAAGCTGTCAACGTTTAATGACAACAAATGGCTGAGTGACCAAAAAGTTTACGCCCCGAAAACGTAAGTGACCTTACTTGTCGTTTTTCATAATCGGTGACCAACTCTATACAAAGGGAAAACATAACTGATTATTCCGGTAGTTAATTTTTTTAAACAGAAATCAAGCATGCTCTATAAATGTCACAAGAATTGAAAAGAGAGTCAACTAATACCTTACGGAATAATTTCGTATACTTGCTAAAAAGGTGAAAGGGCAATTCTATTTTCAGTAATAAATCATGAACCAAGAATTGTCATCTATGGTCCTACTTTTTAATGAAAGTGGGATCCTTTTATACTTATGAGATCACAGGACCAAAATATTTCTCAATCTAACTAACTATTTGGAATAAATTTATTCATTAAAGAATCACATGAGTAAATATATTTGCTCAGTTGGTCAAATTATTTATTTTTGTTCTGATATATTATCTTAGGCCATGTGTTTTAGATTCACTAGGAGTAGTCATTTCTTTTTTTAAAATCCCCCTTCTCCTCCCCTATAAGTAGGAGTGAAATTAGAATTAAGATTTTTAAAAAAAAAAAAAAATCACACAATACTCTAATTTTTTCCATCTCTTTATCGAACAAGTTGTTTATTATAAAATTATTTTTATTAAAAAGCTATATTTTATAATTAAATTTAAATAGATTATTATTAAAACATAATTCAGTATGGTTCATTGATTCAAATTTATAAAAAAATTGTTGTAAAAATATCTAATGTGTAGATACGAAATTATTTTATTTTGTTGCTGAGGCTATTTTTTTAATCCAATTCCACCTTCCTTGGCTTGAATATAATATTGATTTATTACTGAAAATAGAATTGTTCTTTCAATTTTTTATCCAAAGCTGGACTCCAACCTTAAAAAGTCTAATATTATGGAAGTTTTGTGTGCACTCCTACCAAAATTAGGAAAAGTTATCCGATTATATATTTTGACAAACCGTTAATTTTGGTGTAGTTTTAGAAACTTCGATGACTCGTTATAAATTTTTGTGCATCTTACAAATCGTGGTATTCGATTGCAATTTTTTATATTTAATTACATGTTTTGGTAAAGCAAACCATCTAACACGTCATCTTAAATTTTTATGCTTAATTTGAAATTTTGGCATTAATTAAAAACGTTGATCAACTGTTAACTAATATTGATCGGAGTTGACTCGTCGTGGAAAAAATTTTAATTTAAATTTCTCTAACTTTTTGGTATTCAGTTACATATTTTAGTAAAAGTTAAAAATTATTATATTTGATTTATATATATATATATATATAATGAGATCCAGTTACATGATGTAAAACTCATTTAGTTTTACATTAACTCATGGTCATTGGATGAGTAAAATAGATGGATGAGATTAATAGTAAAAAAATTGAAGATTATCACTTGAAAAAAAATAAGGAAACAATCTTAGCCATTAATTACCATCATCCAACGGTCTAAAAAAAGTATAAAAGTAATTGAGTTTTACACCATGTAAGTGGATCCTGACCCTATAGTGTAAAACTCAATTACTTTTACACTTTTTTTTACCGTTGGATGAAAGTAATTAATGGCTAAGATTGTTTCCTTATCTTTTTTTTTTCAAGTGATAATCTTTACATTTTTTTATTGTTAATCTCATCCATCCATTTTACTCATCCAATGGCTATGGATTAGTGTAAAACTAAATGAGTTTTACACCATGTAACTGAATCTCATCTCATCTCATATATATATATATATATATATATATATATATATATATATATGAGAGATGATCAAGTTATATGATTTAAAATATATTTATTTTAATATTAATTTATAGTCATTGGATGAATGTAATGGATGGATAAGATTAAACACTCCTATTTTTTTTCTCCTTAAAAATCTCCTTGTTTTCAACTTTTAATCTCATTCATTCATTCGTTATATTTATCCAATGGCCATGGATTAGTGTAAAACTAAATGAGTTTTAGATCATGTAACTTGATCCTAATCTTATATAAAGAGAGAGATAAAGATCCAGTTACACATTGTAAAATTCTTTTAAGTTTTACACGTTTTTTGGATCGTTGGATGACTGCAACGAAGGACTCAAATTAACTCCTTATTTTCTCCCAAGTGATAATCTTCACATAACCGACTGTTAATCTAAGCCATCTGTTTCAGTCATCTAACGATCCAAAAAACGTGTAAAACATAAAGAGTTTTACAATGTGTAATTGGATTCTATCCCATATATATATTGGTTTGAGTCAAGATATCCATCGTCGATAGTAGTGACTATTCCTCTCGCCGCGGGTACTCTCACTAAGAGGTAAACGGTTGGCCATGAAATGTACTCAATTCCCATTGGTAGGGCTGGGCGTTTGATCGAGTTGAGCCAAATTTTTTTGAGTTATTCGAGTTTGCAAGTCTTATTTTACGATTCAAATTTTATTTGAAATTTTTCTGAATCGAGTCGAGTTTATAAAATTCACTAAAAAATATACCCTATTATCAATTCACTAAACCTTAAATTTAATTTTGGAAGCATAAATAAGGACAAAAAAAAAAAAAGAAACGATGATTTCTATTCATATTTTGGTAGAATCTTTGATCAGCGAGCATTGTTTGTTGGCTGAACATGGACCATTGTTGACTGATAAATTTTTATTTAAATATCTCTAACTTTTGGTATTCGGTTATGTGTTTTTCATAAAATGTAAAAATTAAAGAAACTTTGTGAATTGTTAGACCCTACAAATTGTGATTTTTAATTACATATTTTTCTATATAATCTTAAATTTTTTTAGGCTTAAGGGGTAAGAAGCCTTTGAACTTTTGAAAAAAAATCAATGAAGCCGTTGAACTTTTTTGCACCCAATTAAACCTTTGAACAAAGAAATTTAATCAATTAAGTCCTTTGACTAATTTTGACCATTAAATCTGACAATTTTTTCGATCCACTGTTGCAGTGCGCCGTGTCACAGTATTTTCACTTGACAATTTTAAAAATGTTTATTTTATTTAAAAAATTCTTTAAATATTCTAAAAATTATAAAAAAAAACTTATAAAATTTATAAAAAAATACTTTTCATTTTTTTGTAAATGCAACATGATAGAACTGTACCGTATCATGTACCGGTAATATCAGAAGAAAAAAATTATCAAGATTTAATGGTCAAAGGGTTTAATTGATTTAATTTCTTAGTTCAAGGGCTTAATTGATTAAATTTTTTGGTTCAAGGGCTTAATTAGGTGCAAAAAAAAAACTTCAAGATCTTAACTGGTTTTTTTTTTCAAAAATTCAAAGAATTCTTACACCCTTAAGTCATTTTTTTATAATAGCATTAGTCAGTATTCGTTATATGAAAGTTTTTAATAGTTACTGAAATTTCAAACTAATTTTTAAACTTGTCGAAATAATAGGTTAAAATTCTTATTTATACAAAAATGTTTAGCCTTTAGGAGTCGTATATTAAAAGATTTCTATTCGAGATCCACTAATTGACCTAATGACTAATGATGCTTATATTGTTCCATCTTATATAAATTTTAATCCCAGTATAAGAATGTAATACTTTTCTATTTCATAAAAAAAATTCTATTCAATTTTGACACCTACACAAAGCTTCCTCTACCATTATAAAATGAGCGCAATCTCACTGCAAATCCATTGAAAGACAGTGGTTGACAATGTCTCTTGCAGGCTTGTTTACATTGGTCTTCTCAGTGGTGGCGTTTGCCGCCACCACTCCCTCACTCAGTTCTTACGACTGTGGGAAACAACCTACTCCTGTCTATAAACCATCCCAAAACCAGAACGCCACCACTCCCTCACTCAGTTCTTACGACTATGGGAAACAACCTACTCCTGTTTTTGAGCCTGTCTACCCACCAGTACCACCAAAGAATGATGAACCCAAACACCAATCACCTTCTTATCCGCCACATAAGAAGGAGAAGTCCGAAGACAAACCACCAAAGAAAAAGGATAAACCCGAATACAAATCAACTTCTTATCCACCACACAAGAAGAAGTCTGAACACACACCAACTTCCTATCCACCACACAAGAAGGAGAAGTATGAGGACAAACCATCAAAGAAGAAGGATAAACCCGAATACAAACCACCTTCCTATCCACCATACAAGAAGGAGAAGCCCGAAGACGAACCACCAAAGAAGGATAAACCCAAATACAAACTATATTCCTATCCCCCACACAAGAAGGAGAAGCCCAAAGACAAACCATCTTCCAACTCACCACCAAAAAATTGTAAACCGAAAGACAAACCATCAAAGAAGAAGGATAAACCCAAATACAAACCACCTTCTTATCCTCCACACAAGAAGGAGAAGCCCAAAGACAAACCACCGTCCAACTCACCACCAAAAAATTGTAAACCGAAAGACAAACCACCAAAGACGAATAAACCCGAGCACAAACCACCTTTCTTTACACCACCAAAGAAGGAAATCCCACCTTACCATGAACCACCAAATGGTGAGTATGCAGGAAACCCAGCATTGAAGATGCCCCTCATTACTTAGCCATCCAAAAGCTAGACTGTTATGGCTATATATATGATGCAATACCTAAAAATAAGAATTGTTGTCAATCTCATCTTTTGTGTATTCTAATGTGTTAGTATACTATTTTATTGTATGTTATGTTTGATGAGAGACAAATAGCGTCGAGAGTGCTCATCTCAGTACTCTTTGAAGTGTGTATTTCTATGCCTGATTCACCATATAGTATAAAATTACAAGTGTAGGTGTTTGTTTCCCTTGTATTTTCATGCATGTCACGCCCTTTTTGGCAATCAAAACAGATCTAGAACTCAACTTTCTTATGCTTCAATGTAGGATGTAAAAAGTTGACCCGAACTGAAATCTCGATTGAAACCTGCTCGATTCAGAACTTGTTTTGAACGCGAGAAAGTGATGACTCGAAACTGATCTGTAACCGATTGTTGTTGACCCGGATCTGAGTTGGACATGATACTGCAGTAACCGAAACCGACCTTTACCCCAATGATACAAACCTGAACCCTAGACTAACTTGACAAATAATTGATATAACCCGACTGAAAAGACCCGAGATCCGATTTTACCCGACATGTTTTGAACTAGACCTGTTAATTGACCCTACCTGTTTTGAGCCTGACCTGTTGTTGACCTGAACTGATATTGAGCTGGCTTGATATTTACCTGACCTATAATTGAGGGAGTCTATGATTTTATGATTTTCAAGAGAAAAATAAAGTATTTGAGAAATTATAAATTTATTATATTATAATTGGAGAAACTAATTGATCCATATGATGATATTTTTGTTCATTCTAGTCCCTAAAAATTTATTTTTAGCTGAAATTGACCCATATATATTTCTATTTTTGGCAATTTAGTCGAATAATATTTATGTTTATTCTAATCCCTACAATTTAATTTTTAGACAAAATTGCCTCATATTTATTTATATTTTTGGTAATTTAGTCCAATAATATTTTTGTTTATTCTTGTACCTAAAATTTAATTTTTAGTCGAAATTGACCCTTATTCAATTTTTTGCAATTTAGTCCAATATTTTTAATGTGATGATATTTTTGTTCATGTTAGTCCCTAAAATTTTATTTTTAACCAAATTAACCCCTATTTATTTTATATTTTTGTAATTTAGTCCAATATTTTTAATATGCTGATATTTTTCTTCATTCTAGTCCCTAATATTTTATTTTTAGCCGAAATTGACCCTTATTTATTTCTAATTTTTATAATTTAGTCCAACATTTTAAATATGATGATATTTTTTATTCATTCTAGTTCCTAATATTTATTTTTAATGTGTTTCATGTTCGTAAAAGGCGTTAAATAATTCACTCGAAATGACCCAACCCAAAGTCTATTGACTATTTGTACCGAACACAAACTTAATACGAATTTGAAACCCGAATTAACCCGACTTGAAATGAAACCAACTTGAAATTACCCGACATGAAATGAACCCGACTTGAAATTAAACTAACATGAAATGAACCCGATCTGAAGTCCACCCGAGTCCGAATTAATCCGTCAATTAACTGTTTCGGACTGGAACCGTTTTGACCCGACCTGAAATGAGCCCGACCTGAAATTGACCCGCACCCAACTCGAGTCGAAACATCAAATCAATCTGAAATGACCTGTATTTGATTTGACCCGACCTGAGATGACCCAACTTAAAACCCATCCAATTACCTATTTTTACATCCCTACTTCAACACATGCATGGAGAAATCGATGCCTGTATGTATAGGCGTAAAATAGGCCATGCCTACAGTATATAAGGCGAAAATAATGAATTACATACGATAAATAATTAAAAGGATTATTATCTCATACACAGGCAGTGAAATTTTTTTGTTTCCACAAGTGCCTTAATTTTAGGGTTTAGGGCTTTAGTTTAGAGTTTAGGGGTTTTAGTATATGGGTTTAGAATTTAGGATTTAGGGTTAGGGTATAGGTTTTAGAGTAATGTGGTTAGGGATTTAGATTTTAACCTATAAATCCTAAATTTTAACTATATACCCAAAAAATCTATCAATGACCCCTAAATTCAAAACTACTACTCTTAACCCCTTAAACCTTGAACCCTAAAATTAAGGCGCTTGTGTAAACAAAATTTCCACAAGTGCTTGTGCATGAAATAATTATCCTAATTAAAATACAACTTATGTTAAAAATAATAAATGTATGATATAAATGCATAAGTTTTTTTTTTGAATAATCTGAAAGTGATTACAAGGTAGTATCTGTTCATAGTTTTTTAACCCTTTGATGTGCCATACACCTTGCAGACAAGACAGATTAAACCCGAGTCGCTTAGGATGAATATTATCGTCTTTTTCACTGGGACTACTTGTTGGGTTCCATAAATATTTTAAGTATGATTTAGTACCAGAATATTGTTGGGAGAAGTACGTATAAAAAATAAAATACAATCATAATATACAACACGAATATTAACGTATCATTTGATGTCTGATTCCTCTCTAAAAAAATTACTTTGGTTTCAAGTCATGACAGCGGCTATCTTTTCTTCAAGGTATTTACTTCAAAATTTTGAAATAATTAATCATGTTCTTGTTTTATTCTAATGTATAAATCTGGCCTGTGATTTCACTAAAAGTCGATTGCATTTTCCTTCATAGTGCATAAATTCATCTTTTTTCATAATATGATTTGTTTTAATTCGTACAATACTACAGGCAATTCTTTTTATTGCAAGATGTCCAGTATGATTTAGAATCTTTTGAAAACGTTTTGTGAGGTCTCACGCTACCAATTTTTGTTCATCATTGATGGTTTCTACTCAAATTGCAAGATACCGATTTGCTTTTAGTTAGATTTTTATAGTTTTTTTGTTAAACTCAAATTTACATATTAATTTATTTTAATTTTGACTTGTAGTAGTAGGTATTTGGAACTTTACTGTTTTATTCCTATTATTTTCTCAACTTTGGTCATTATTTTTTCAACTTTGGTTCATGTACATGATTCAATTGAAGATTCAAAGTTGCCATCGTATATATGTTTTAATATCTTGGGTATACAAGGACTAGTGTTTGACTCATACATTTGACGTCCTTTATTGAATCAAAAGATTTGATATCATACAACTTATCTAGCCTCTAGCTTTTAGAGAATTTTATAAATGGAAAATTTATATACAGGTGTAGTGTAACGAACCGTAATTGAGTTGAGTTTTGGATCTAAAATCCGGGTTTGGTATTTTAAAGTTAAGGATTTAATTTTAAGAGAAGTAATGATCATTTAGTGAAAAGATGGGAGGTCGTGGGGCTTAAGAAGCGATTTTAACGTGATGTTTTTAAAGAGGATATTTGAGTTAAAGTGGTGAGAAAGGGAGGAAAGAAAATCAGATTTTATATCCCTTTCCCTCTCCCCTATTTCATCATTCTTTTCTTTCATTTTCTCGTTTCCACTTCAAACTTCAATCTTCTATCTACGGAGATTCGGCTGTCCGTTGTTGAAACCTCCATCGCCATTGTGTTCATCTCGTCGAGACTAGTTCACATCAGAGTCATGTTAGATGGGGTGAGAGAGAGAAGAAGTTTTAGGTTGTTGAGTTGAGGGGGTTAGAGTGCTCAAAACGAAGAATGAAGGCCACCATCATTCTCAACGGCGTCGAAACAGTCGAATTGAGCGTTCACCACCGTCGTCTGGCCACCAGAAGTCACCGCACGTGCCACACGAGCCGTCGCCTGTGCATGGACGACGTTCGGCCGAACTGGGCTGTTATAACCAGCTGGCAAGACCAAGCCGAGCCGGCCTACGAAGCCGACCCAAGTCGCAAGCCAAGTCGGTCCATCAAGCCGGCCCTTCGAGCCAGCCACTGCACCACCGTTGACCGATGTTGACTTTTTTTGGGGGATCCTACCTAGGAGTTTCTCGATGTTCTGAGTTCGTTGGGGCAGTCAGTTTCACCAAATTTGAACTGGGTAAGGTATTTTTACGCATTTGACCTTGTGGATTTGTTAGTGAATAAGGTTAAGTAATAATTATGGTATTCATATATTTATGAGGATTCTTCGGGCTTGAATACCGAATCAAGATGAGCGTTTGAGGAGCTCGGGTAAGGATTTATCGATATTGCTTAAGGTTAGTACACCTCGATCTCCTATTGCTTCACTAGCATCATGAATGTGATTTCTTTGCGTGTTAGTATCTATAAATTAGGTAGACGATGAATATGTGTTACCTCTCCAAAATTATTGTTTTTAATGCCAATCTCACAATGCTTTTGCTTGTTTTTAGGTACATTTAGTTGCATTAGGCTGTAGAATCATGCATTTGCATAATGAGTTTAGCATTCTGTCAATGCCATTGTGAAGGGTTGTTTTGTGGCTATTTTGCAGGGTTGGCATCGGATTTGGCACAAGAATGTAGCGCAGTAAAGAATGCCATAGAGAATGCAGAGTGTTGTTGGCATAGAAGGACCAGACAGTGCCAAGCATTGGTTGGCAGAGAGGTGAACTTGATGCCATGCCAAGAGGCTGTTGAACCTTGAAAAGAAAAATAAGATCAGGCTCTTAAAAGATCGCAATTGGATCAACCTCTGAGAAAATAGCGGATAAGGTGGTGCTAAGATATGTTGGCTATGTCATGTCAAGCTTGATTGCCAAGACAATGTTGGCAATATGACATCATCCCTAGCATGATAAGCTATCATACAGATCAGATAAGACCTCATCTCTTATCCCTTCAGCATTTAAAATTCAAATGAGAAGCTTACCCTAGTCTTCCTTATATGCCTATTTAAATAATCAATAGAGGAGAGAAAAATAGACGAATCATAGAGAGCTAGAGTGATCAGATTGAGGAGTTGGAGTGCTCGACTGGTGACAATCGGTTGCACCAAGGAAGGTGGTTCATTCACTTGGCCGAGAGCCTGGATCTCGAGGGCTGCATTAAGAGACCCCACTCGCCTATTCTCTTATTTTAAGTGTTTTTGATTTTATTTTAATGATGATGTGTTTGAAAACGATTATGGTTTTGTTGGTTAAATCCCTCACCATGAACTAATTTCATAGTTGGTGGGGGATGTTTGGTTTAAACTCTATTTTTATGCTCTAGTTTCTTTAATAATAACTATGTTTTGGCAATACTTTGTTAATTCGACATACTTTGATTTTTCCTAAATACTTTGCCAAGCGAGAGCTGGCACTGTTGGCCTATTGCTCCTCAATATCTTAACAGACTTGGGGTGGCAATGATTGAGTTGTTGAATACTAAGGAGAGAAGCTTCGAGAGAAGTCGTTTAAATAGATGAACTTACTTTGTGAGTGATATCTACCCCTTAGGAGTATAGATTGGTTCTTAATCAATTCGTTTTATTTAAAAACATGCACTATAGAGATATAGGGGTTTTTATATGATCAACTTAGGGCAATGACCATCGAGAGAGGCTTTGCTAATTTTCAATCTACTCGACAAAACAATGCCAAGACAGATTGACATTAAAGGCTGCACGACATTAAAAGCGTAGAAACCATGCATTCCCTGCCAACTCTCATCACTCATTAAAAGTCCTTTCTTGCCAACGTTTTTACTTCACTTTTATTTCTTTTCTTTTTAAGTATTCCCAAAACAAACTTTCAATACAAACATCTTTTCTTCCAAGGCAAGTAACAATCAAACAATCGAATTCCAAGACAATCTCTGTGGGATCGATACTTAGCTTAACTGTTGTATTACTTGCACGCCGTGTATACTTGCACGCAAAAGACTTTTGGCACTGATTTACTAATACATAAATTTTGCCCTTTTTGTCAGCATTCATAACACACTTATTCTAGAGAGTCTACAAGTTTCTGGCGTTGTTGCCGGGGATTGCATCGGAGTTGATTGTTTTTAAATTTTTACTTGTATTTATTTTTATTTTACTTTTGTTTGCATGGGGTGTATGACCAGAAGCCACCCTGTGGTGGACGAGTGGCTATATGATCCAAAAATTGAGAGAACCTTGAGGAGGTTAAAGAAAAGATTCTGAGAGATGAATAATCAACGTATTCAAGGGAATGGTGTGGCAAACAATGAAGGCAATCCACATAACAATGAGATGCCACCACCACCTATTGTCCCAATTGTTGATGAAGAGAGACCTGTTAGAGAACATTCAGCACCTAACATTGACAACTTGATGCCAGGATTTGTTGGCATAGAGGTAAATGCTGTCAATTTTAAACTTAAGCCCGTAATGATTCAAACTCTTTTGAATATATGTCAATTTGATGGAGCACTTGCTGGAGATCCTAGGAAACATTTGAAGCAGTTCATGGAGATTTGCCAATTATTCCAACAAACTGGAGTATCTGAAGATACCATGAAACTAAGGCTATTCATTGCTAGAGAAGAAGTACTCAGAGGCTATTGATATTCTTGAAAGAATTTCAGTTAATGATTTTGAATATCTTGTTTCCAGACTTGGGACCGGAACCAAAGCCAGTGGGAGATTGAAGGTTGATGAACTAACATCCATTCATGCTGAGATTTCCAACCTCACAACCATGGTGAGATCGTTGCAAAAGAACAATGAGACCCAAGAAGTTAAAGCATTAGACCTTTTCTGTACAATCTGTGGAGAGAATCATCATGTGGAAGAATGTCCTGCCAATCCTGAATCCGTAAATTTTGTTGGGAATGCTAATCGTTACTATAATCCTAACTCTAATACTTATAATGCAGGTTGGAGACAGCACCCTAACTTAGCTTGGGGAAATCAAGGAGGTAACTAATACAATGCACAAGGCCAGAATGCCCAGAGGAATAATGCCATGCCAACATTATATCAGAATACCATGTCACAAAAAGCTCAAAACAATTTTCAGTAAGGGCAAATATTCAACCAAGGATGAACTTTTACTGATTACATGGAGAGGAATGATGCCACAGTCCAGAGTTTGGCAGCATCAATGAGAAACTTGGAAGTTCAAATTGGGCAGATTTCTAATGCACTTAGCATTGACCCCAAGGAGTATTGCCAAGTGACACGGAGGATGCTCGACACAAAGACAATGAGCAATGCAAAGCTATAATTCTTAGGAGTGGTAAGCAGCGTGAGGTAGAGATGGCTACCAAGCAGCCAATTAATTGCCAAATTGAAAAGCCAGTGCTGATAGACAGTCCCGAGGAAGAAGAAAAGGAGGAAATTAAAACAGATGATGTCAGCAGTAATACAATACCAATGCTAGAACCGAAACAAATACTGATACCAGCACCAATGCCGAAATAGATGCCAACGTCAATTCCAAACAGACTGAGGCTAAACAACATATTCATGCCAAATATACTGATGCCAGCACTACCTTGGCAAAGCCAGCAATGCCAACATATGTGTATCTACCACCACCATTTCCAACAAGACTTCAAAACACAAGCAGGACCAGCAATTCAAGAACTTCTCGGAAGTTATTAAGCAGTTGCAAATCAACATTCTATTAGTAGAAGCCCTTGAGCAAATACCCAACTACGTGAAATTCATGAAGGGTATTTTTTCCAAAAAGTGGAAGTTGGGAGATTTTGAATCTATCGTTCAAACTGAGTAATAGAGTGCCATGATTCAGAACTGATTGTCACCAAAGCTAAAAGATCCAAGGAGTTTTAATATTCTCTACACCATTGGCAACAAATTCATTGGCAAGGCGTTGTGTGACCTAGGAGCTAGTATCAACTTTATGCCAATGTCAGTTTTCAAAAAGCTTGGCATAAAAACAAGACCTACCACGGTGACATTTCAGCTGGCAGACAGATCCTATGCACATCTCAAAGGTAAGGTTGAGGATGTGTTGGTAAAGGTAGATAAATGTATTTTTCTAGCATATTTTATCATTTTGGATTATGAGGCCGATGTCACTGTACCGATTATTTTAGGCAGGACATTCCTTGCCACGATTAGGGCTCTTATTGATGTTCATAAAAGGAAATTAAAAATGCATGTGAATGACCAAAAAGTTACATTTAATGTGTTTGGATCTTTGAAATGTTCAGATGAACCCGATGAATGTCAAGCTGAGGAGATTTCAAAAACACGGTGGGACTGGTGAGGTAATTTCGCCATTTAAAAACTGATTCAATTTAATCCAAGGGTTGGATTGTAAGATTTTAGAATATAAGGGGGATCGGGGTTGTAAATATCCCATGCGGCAAGACAGAAATGCAAATATCGAAAACGCGGGGGGATTTATTTTAGAATTTTACCATTTCACAAAATAAAATGCCTATAAAATCCCCTTTTTTAGTCCGATCTCAAATTTTCCCTCATTTTTTCTTCTTTACCCGTTTTTTATAATACCCTATCTCTCATTTTCTCTCAACTCAACCCCCCAAACCTTTGATGAACCCAGAAATCGGTGACCATTCGCCGTCTTCTCCGCCACCGACCGCCGCTAGCCGACGCCGACGAACCAAAAGAAACACCCAAAACCAACCTCTTTTCAAACTGAACCCAAATCTGAACTTAGATTTACACTAAGACTCACCCTTTTGTCTAGATCTAAGCAAATACAAAATGAAAAATTTTTTTGTTTATGTTTAACCGAAATGAAACCAAAAGGGACCTCCCTCTCCCTTTAGTTCACCATGTTCAACTTTGGAAAGCTGAAGAGGCTTGTCACTGGTGAGGGGAGATCCGTTGACGACGAAGGTAACAAATCTACATCCCTCCCCTTTTTGTTATCACTTCGTATTTTTTGTACATGCATGCAAAGAAGTAAGAAAAAGAAAGGGGAGTTACCACTGAAACTTTGTGCTTCTTTCTTATTTTTCTGTAACTGATTACAACTTGACTGCCTTACAAATTACTTGTTTCATACATATATCCCTCTTTTTTTTGGTTTGGTAGCAAGTACTGTAAAATACATTTTTTAGATATGAAATGATACTGACATCGCCTCTTTCTTGTGATTTTTGATATATCTGAACGCGGTGGTTGGAGGCCGGCATGGTGGAAGCATGGTAGTGGTGTGGGGGAGATGTCTTCGACCAGAGGCATTCTCGAATGTTGGATCAGATTCGATCTAATGGTCGAGATAGCTTGAAGAATGCACGGTCCAGATAAAACCTCGATCGGTGGAACGGCTCCAGATCATGACATGTGGGGCTCAACAGTCGAGGAGTTATAGCACGTGGGATATCGAAGGGTCATTGCGCGTGGCATCCGAACGGTCCGGGCGTGTAATACACGCGGCCAGCTGGATAACTTTCCCTCTTTGATCGTGGCCGTTGGATCAACATTTTGATCCAACGGCTCCTGGTTGGCTGCGCAAAGACAAAATAATTAGGGTTAGATATCTGATAGGTATTAGGGTTCTGTTAGGGTTTTGGGTTTGGGCCGATCGGGCCTTGTATTTTATGGGTTTTGTAATAATCTGGACACTTATTTTAATTGGGTTTTTTATTTTCAGATTTGTCCATATATATTAATAATAATATATTAATATAATAGTAAATGCATACACATACATACTTACGTACACATACATACGATTGTAATGAAATACATTCACACATAAATACATACAATTCATGCAACACTCATTCGTATACATTCAATAATAACAAGGACATTAATAATATATACATGCAAACATATATAAACATACTCATAAATGCACATATACCAACATATATTATATGATACCCCTAACATAAATATAACCACATCACACACGTTTTAATAGGTACGTAATACACAACATAAATATATGCACCATGCATACATTCACACATTACACATATATCATATATGTAATATTAATAACATATACACGCACACACATATATGTAATCATGCACTAATATATTAATATGATACTTAGAGACTAGATAAAAATGAGTGATTACAGTTGCCCCTCTTTGCTTGTTCTTGTGGAATGGGAACAAAGCAAAGATTTATAAGCACTCGTTTTTATCCGACTTCCCTATTTGTAGCTTTGGAAACACGTGCTCTTCTGGAACTCTCCGATTTTCCTCGGCTGAATCTTCTGGCTCGTAAGTCCTTTCTATATAACTTCTTCCCCCTCCGATCTTGGAGCTACAAGCTCTTCCTATATGGAACCCTTTGCTGTGAAGCCTCAAGTTATGAGTTCCTCCTATATAGAATGTTTCATCTTGAGACGGTAAGGCTCGGAGTCCTTCCTATATAGAACTCTTTGCCTTCAACGCGGTTGGTTTTTTCTATATAAAACCCTTTGCGCCGCTGATGGATTCTTCCGACTGGGAGTTCCTCCTGTATAGAACTGCTAGTCTTCAAACCATGGAGCCGTCGGTCCTTCCTATATAGAACTTTTAGCTTCTAAAATCTCAGAGCTATGGGTTCTTCCTATATAGAACCTCTCACTCTAAGACAGTAAAGCTCAGAGCCCTTCCTATATGGGACTCTTCGCTTTCAACACAATAGGTTTTCCCTATATAAAATCTTGTGTATCATGGGTAAATTCCTTCGGGTGGGAGTTCTTCCTATATAGAACTGCTAGTCTTCACCCTGGAGCCGTCAGTCCTTCCTATATAGAACTTTTAGCTTCTGAAATCTCAGAGCTACGGGTTCTTCCTATATAGAATCTCTCACTCTAAGACAGTAAAGCTCGGAGCCCTTCCTATATAGGACTCTTCGATTTAAACACGATAGGTTTTCCCTATATAAAACCTTGTGTATCATGGGTGAATTTCTTCGGCTGGGAGTTATTCCTATATAAAACTGCTAGTCTTCACCCTGGAGCTGCGAGCCCTTCGTATACAAAACTCTCAGCTCCTGGAACCCTGGAGCGGCGGATTCTTCCTATATAGAACCTCTCTCTGCAGGCGCTTGGAAACATAGGCCTTTCGTATATAGAACCTTCATCTTCACATTTGGGATTCACACCACGATGGCTACCGATGTCTCTTTGAATCTATAGATACCTGTCTAAGATAAGACAAAATGCTATGACAAATGAATTGACATGCTCCTAATCCTAGTGATGTCTAACTATTCATGATGCATGAGTGTCAATATCTTGGTGGGCCTGCTTTAGTCCTCAGCCAACCTCGACTTTACGTTATTCATTTTCTCCCTTTTTGGCGGCGATACCCCATTTCACTGTCGGGTTCAACCATTCCAACCTTTTTTTTTTCTAAATTTCCGATTTAGGGTTCTAAAGTGCCCTTTTAGGTTTTCGCTTTAGAGGTTTTTTTTTTCATTTTTTCTTTTTTCAAGGGGTGCCCTTCTGGGTTTTCACCTGGGAGATCTCTCTTGTTATCTCGCATGCTTTCTCTTGAACAAGCAGGGCGTGTGCCATTGGTCATCCTATCCTGGTGCTTGAAGCCTTCCGCCTTCCCTGTCAACAAGCATTATCTAGGGAGCTAGAGGGCAAAGTTAACATCGTTTTCTAATCACCTGCATCTTTAAGATTAGATCACAGTAATGCTCAGAAATCTCTTGTTTATCATAAGCCTATGTTAGCTTATTTGCATGATATTAACAAGAAGGCAAGGAATGTATGCTCAAAAACATGATTTTATTATGATTAAGGGTTTGGGATACTTTGAGAGAGTTATGACACACATGAGGAAGAGGAAAAGCTAAATATGAAATACAAGATCCCTCATTATCTTCGGTATGAATGATACATGATCCTATCAACCGGCGTAGAATCTTTTGGCTGAAGCTCCCTCTGCACAGGGTTTATGGGGATGACCATTCTCTTCGGATATCTAACCTTTCAATTTATCCAAGCCGCCCTTTTACGGGTTTTCAACTCGGGTCCTCCCTTTGCTTCAAGACGCCCTATTTCGGGTTTTCGCCCTGAGCTCTCCATTTTTGTTCTTTTTTCTTTTTTTTCAAACGTAGTATTTCTTAACAGCATCAGAATTTACAGGGCTTTTCAGCTCGTCTCTATCCATTTCAGTTAAGATTAGGGCTCCTCCTGAGGAGGCCTTTTTTACCACGTATGGCCCTTCCCAGTTGGGCATCCACTTCCCTCGAGAATCTTTCTGAATCGGGAGGATTTTCTTGAGCACCAGATCCCCTTCTCTAAACTCTCTTGGGATCACATTTTTGTTGTATGCCCGCATCATCCGGTTTTGGTACATTTGACCATGGCAAATGGCTTTTAGTCTCTTTTCTTCAATGAGATTTAACTGGTCAAGTCTGGCTTGCACCCATTCGGATTCTTCCAATTTTACTTAATTTAAGACCCGGAGCGACGGAATCTCTACCTCAATGGGAAGTACTGCTTCGGTACCATACACCAAGGAATAGGGTGTTACCCCCGTTGATGTGCGAATGGACGTCCTATAGGCGAAAAGGGAAAATGGCAACTTCTCGTGCCAATCCCTGTAGGTATCCGTCGTCTTCGCTATGATCTTCTTTATGTTCTTGTTTGCTGCTTCCACTGCCCCATTCATTTTAGGACGATAGACTGTGGAATTATGGTGTGTTATCTTGAATTGATTGCACACGTCCGTCATCATTTTGTTATTCAGATTGAAAGCGTTGTCGGTGATGACCCTTTCTGGCAAATCGTATCGACAAATAATCTCCTTCTTTAGGAATTTACATACTGTAGTCCTTGTGATGTTGGTGTAAGATGCTGCCTTTACCCATTTAGTGAAATAGTCTATAGCGACCAAAATGAAACGGTGTCCATTGGAAGCCTTCGGGTGAATTTGCCCGATGACGTCCATGCCCCACACCGCAAAAAGCCACGGAGAATTCATGGTGTGTAAAGGCGATGGGGGAGCGTGAATCTTGTCAGCATAAATTTGGCATTTGTGGCATTTCCTGGCGTAATCGATACAATCTCCCTTCATGGTCAACCAGAAATAGCCATATCTCATAATTTTCCGGGCTATAGACAGCCCGTTGGCGTGCGTCCCACATAGACCGTCATGTACCTCGGCTAAAATCTCCTTCGCCTCCCGGGCATCCGCACATCTCAGCAATGTTTGATCATGACTTCTCTTATATAGGATCTCCCCATCTAGGACATATCCTGTTGCCATTTTTCTGAGTGTTTTTCTATCATTGTTGTTGCGCGTAATAAGTGCTACGCAAATGTGCAAGTATACACGTCGCAAGTTATAGTATAAAAGATATCGTCTCCACAGGGATTGGTGCCACTTCAAGAATCTAGTCTCTTGCACTGTAAAAGTAAAAACACAAATAAAGGATTATGAGAGTTTAACTAATAACTAATCTAGAAAGCAATAAAGTAAATGAATAGATGAGATCAATTGAGAGAGAGATAGGCCAGGTTATCGTGAGTTGAGGTGTGATAGCCGATTGGATCGTTTTGGTAAAAGAGTGCACGGGCAACTCAGTTGCCGTGGCAACTTGCACAACGGGGTTGCCTTGGCAACTAATCGATGGTTTCCTGGGCAACTACTTGGGCGTCTGGGCAACAACCTTCAAGGTTCAGCAGAGCGTTCTTCAATGATTTCTTCTTATCCCTAAGTTGAAACTCTAGCTACTTGTGCATGCCTTGATAATACATCCCTGCGTGAATCAAGGGTGAACAACAACCAATCTTGCGCTCCTCTTAGCCGTTGAAATCCTTAACTTATTCCTAAGCCGGATTAATCTTCACCATCAATAGATTGAATAAAGATCATATTCATTCGTTTCTTGAATCTAACTCTCCCGATATTAGATAAATAGATGAAATCACGAGATCCTCTCCCAATTCACTCACAAACAAGAATAAGAACCAAGAATGAATAAACCTTGAAATAGAAAAGTGCAAACTCTTATTGCCTAAACAAAAACTAATAGTTTCTCACAACCACAAAACACAATAACCATAGCCAAGTAGATTTAGTTCATGGCTAGGTTCCAAAGAAACACAAGATAAATAATCCCTAGCATGAACCAAATCGAACAAGAAAGAAAAGGATGAAGAAGGAGGCTTGTCGAAATCCTCCTTGCCCTAAATGCTTGTCAAAAATTCTCTCCTCTTGCCCTCCTTGGACTTGTCGAAATTCCCCTCTCTTACTCTCTATCGACTTGTCAAAATCTCCTTCCTATTTATAGGGCTAGGCCAAAGTCCTTATTTGAGAAGGAGTTTAAGTTGGAATTAAATTATCTTTAAAGAATATAATTCTTTATTATAATTTTATTCCTACTAGAACTTCTCCTATCTTCTTGGAATTTAATTCTTCTTTAATCTCTACATGGAAATCAAATTCCTTTGGGTTTGGGCTTTGCTCCACGTCATCTTGGGCTTGTTTAGTCATCAATTTCGACTACCATATCACCTTTGCTCTTGTCGACCATTGCCATGGCAACTGGCTCGGCGTCTTCTTTATGCATTGCCCTGACAACTAGCTCTGGCCTTGCTTTGGCAAGTGATCCTGCACATACACACAAAACACACCAAAGTAGCATCTTTTCCCACAAAAACTACCAAGTTATGTAATCAAGCTCAACGTTGGAAGAAAACATGGATTAATGCATGAATGGCTAATTATGCAACTAATATGAGCCTAAGTCTAACAATAATATGAGTAAAAAGGGTAAGAAAAATAGTATTTTTGAACACTTATCACACCCCCAAACTCAAACTATTGCTTGTCCTCAAGCAATGCAAACTCATAATTACCTGCCAAGACTTCAATTTTCACAAACTTAGCTTTGAACTTGATTTCAATTCTCTGAACCGGAGCACAAAGTATGATTGGCTTTTTATTTTTCGTAAAACTTAGGAATTACTCGAAATCAAACTATAATGCATGTGAGTGTGTGCGGAGTTGTGTGCAAGTTGATTTTTCGGATTCTATGAAATCAATAGGTTTTCAAATTACTTCATTGGGTTCTTTTTATCATGTTTTAACTAGAGCCAGTTTTGGGCACCTCTAGTGTTTTGTTTTTAGTTTTCTTAAGTTAATTTATTCGACTGGAGCTAGTTTCGGGCACCTCTAGCTAAATTTTTTTTAACACCTACTAGAGCCAATTTCGGGTACCTCTAGAGATCAATTTTTTTTAGCACATGCTAGAGCCAATTTGGGGCACCTCTAGCATTCATCCAATTTTTATTCTAATCCCCAATTTGTTAATTATCAACCTAAGTTCACTTGAATTCCTTAAATCAATCAAACCACAACAGTGTTTCATCAAATTTAGCATTATAGTAAAATTCTAAGTTTTTCCATGGTTATCCTAGAATAAAAATTCTATCAATTAAGTGCATTGGCAAAATCATCATCGGATATTCATCAAATCTAAGCAATTCTTGTTCCAATTAAAGGCATGGCAAGCAATTTATGTATCCTAAATGTAATACTTAAGATGAATATAACTAAACATGGTAACTACTAATAACAATCCCCCCCAAACTCGAGTGAGGCATTGTCCTCAATGCATGCATAAAAATAACGAAAAAATAAAATGCATACGAGGACTTACTCCGAGAGTTCGTCATCGTAGATGAGTAGTTTCCTTTTTGGTCGGTGTCTTGATTCTCTTGCTTGAACGCGATGGTTGTTTTCTTGTTACCGGGATGTCTTTAGCTTTGGTTGCCGTGGCATCTTCAGGGTTGGTTGCCGTGGCATCAGCTTGTGCAGGCACGATGTAGGTTGCCGCGACATCTTCTTCATTGGTTGCCGGGGCAAGGATCTCGGCAGTAAATTTCCTTAGCATAGTAGTTGTGAGTCTTGTTGTGAAAAAGAAAATAAAGAAAACCTGAAAACTAAAGATAATGAAGAAAAATAAAATATCTCCTAAAAATAAAAATAAAAATAAAAAGAAAAAGAAAATATTGAAAGGAGAGCATGCTCATGCATCTCCTAAGTTGACCACTTCCTTGTTACGTTCCACATGGGCACCATTGTAGTGCTTCAATCTTTGTCCATTAACTTTGAATTCATGGTTGTCAGAGATGGACTTGATTATCACAGCACCATGGGATAATGGTTTGACGACTTCAAATGGTCCTGACCATCTTGATTTCAGCTTTCCCAGGAAAAGTTTTAGCCGAGAATTGAATAGGAGAACTAGTTGCCCTGGCGTGAATTGCCACGGCAATAGTTTCTTGTCATGCCATCGCTTTGTTTTCTCCTTGTAGATTCGTGCATTGTTATAGGCAAGTGCACGAAATTCTTCTATCTCATTGAGGTCCAACAAACGCTTTTTTCCGGCACTTTCCCAATCCATATTCACGGTCTTGATTGCCCAGTATGCCTTATGTTCGATTTCCACCGGTAGATGGCATGTTTTGCCATAGACAAGTCGGAAGGGGGACATACATAAGGGTTTTTTGAATGCAGTGCGATATGCCCGAAGTGCGTCATCTAGTCTTAATGACCAATCCTTCCTTGAGGGATTTACGACTTTCTCGAGTATTCCCTTCGACTCCCAGTTGGAAATTTCTGCTTGCCCGTTGGTTTGTGGGTGATATGCCGTGGCGATCTTATGTGATATGTCGAAGCTTTGCAACATCTTGGCAATTAGTCTGTTGTCAAAATGCTTGCCTTCATCACTAATAATTGCTCTTGGCATCCCAAACCGTGTAAATATATTTTTCTGCAAGAATCGTTGCACGGTCTTGGAATCGTTGTTGGGAACTGCAGCTGCCTCAACCCATTTAGACACGTAGTCAACGGCAAGTAAGATGTAGAGGTTACCGAATGAAGATGGGAAAGGTCCCATAAAATCAACCCCCCACACATCGAACAATTCCACCTCGATGATGTTCTAGAGCGGCATCTCATGTCGTCTAGAGATATTACCCGTCCTTTGGCAACGATCACATTGTTTGTAAAAGACTTGGGCATCTTTGTACAATGTTGGACAATACAAATCGGATTGCAAAACTTTGGCCGCGGTACGAGTTCCTCCAAAATGTCCTCCATAGGGTGAAGAATGGCATTGCCGGAGTACATTCTGTTGCTCTTCTTCAGGGACACATCGGCGTATAACCTGATCTGCACATTGTTTAAACAAAAGAGGCTCATCCCAAAAGTAATGCTTAGCATCATGGCGAAACCGCTTCTTCCCTTGGTGAGTAATGCCATAAGGTAAAATACCACAAACAAGGAAATTAACTAAATCCGCGTACCAGGGTATTGTCGAGGCATGTGCTGCCGTGGCGACTGCTCCCAAAATTGCCGAGGTGTGCGCGTCAAAGGCTGCTGCGGCGTCGAGGGTTACCGAGGCATGCGCATCCATGGTTGCCGAGGAAACTAAAAGTTGTTCATCCAGGAATGCATCGTATATCTCTAGATCCGTGTCCTCCTCCCTATTGCGTTCCAAACGTGATAAGTGATCGGCCACTTGATTTTTTGTTCCTTTCCTGTCCTTAATTTCAATATCAAATTCTTGTAAAAGTAATATCCAACGAATCAATCAAGGTTTGACATCCTTTTTAGCAAATAGATATTTGATTGCCGAATGGTCCGTATGAACAATTACCTTTGTACCAATCAAATAGGATCGGAACTTGTCAAATGCAAAAACTACAGCTAGTAATTCTTTCTCCGTTGTTGTGTAATTCACTTGAGCACTATTAAGAGTTTTACCAGCGTAGTATATCACATGGAAGGTCTTACCTGTGCGTTGGCCTAGGACTGCTCCTACCGCGAAATCACTTGCATCACACATGAGCTCAAAAGGTAGCGTCCAATCTGGTGGAACAACAATGGGTGCCGATGCAAGCTTTTTCCTTTAGGGTTTCGAATGCTTGGGGTGCAAGAATCATCAAAATTGAAGGCTTTATCTTGTTCAAGCAGATTACACAAGGGTTTAGTGATTTTAGAAAAATTATGAATAAACCTCCTGTAAAAACCTGCATGTCTGAGAAAACTTCGAATTCCTTTAACCGAACTTGGTGGGGGTAATCTCTCGATCACGTCCACCTTGGCTTTGTGTACTTCAATTCCATTGGATGAAATCTTGTGGCTGAGCACTATTCCTTCGTCTACCATAAAATGGCATTTCTCCCAATTGAGGACTAAATCTGTTTCTTCACATCTTGCCAACACCCTCTCTAAATTGCCGAGACAGCTGTCGAAGTCATTACCAAAAATAGAAAAATCATCCATGAGGATCTCAAGGAAGTCTTCGACCATGTCTGAAAAGAGCGCCATCATGCATCTTTGGAAGGTTGCCGGGGCATTACACAATCCGAACGGCATCCTTTGGAAGGCATAAGTACCGTATGGGCATGTGAAGGTTGTCTTTTCTTGATCTTCTGGTGCTATGGCAATTTGATTGTAACCTGAATAACCATCAAGAAAACAATAAAAGGGTTTACCTGCAAGACGGTCAAGCATTTGATCAATAAAGGGTAATGGGAAGTGATCTTTCCTAGTGGCTTTGTTTAGCTTTCGATAATCCATACAAACCCTCCAACCGGTCACAGTCCTAGTTGGAATGAGTTCATTGTTTTCATTACTTACCACCTTTATACCTCCCTTTTTCGGTACGCATTGTATTGGACTTACCCATGTACTATCAGAGATAGGGTATATAATGCCGGCGTCAAGCCACTTGATGATTTCTTTCATTACAACCCCTTTCATGGCATGATTCAGTCTCCCCTTGGCCTCAATTGAAGGTTTGTGATCATCTTCCAACAAAATCTTGTGCATGCACACTGCCGGGCTAATTGCCTTCAAGTTGGCAATTGTCCACCCTATTGCCTTTTTGTGTAGCTTTAATATCTTGATCAGCTTCTTTTCTTGCTCAGGCTGTAACTTAGAAGAAATAATTACAGGCAATGTATTATCGGTTCCTAAGTATGCATATTTTAGTTGCTCTGGCAATTGTTTCAACTCAAGAATCGGTGGTTGTTCAATAGAGGGTTTTTCGAGCTTACCTTCCTTACCTGCGTAATCCAGTGGTTCAAAGTATGTACCTGGTCGATTGACTAGCCAATTTGCCTCTTCTTGTTGTTCCTCATTGACCGGTTCTTCATACTCTTCAGGTTCCTCTTGATCGGCAATGTAGTTGCCGAGGCAACTAAATTCCTCGTCGAAGTTAAACTCTGCCGTGGCATGAAGAAGTTGGCCTTCTTCTGGATCATCGGCATGCCTTAGTGTTTGGAACACATTTAGTTTAACTTGCTGGTCATTCACCCTCATTGTGAGTTCTCCCTTTTCAACATCGATCAAGGTTCTCCCTGTGGCTAGGAATGGTCTCCCGAGAATGATAGGTGCGTGCTCATCTGCTTCACAATCCAAAATAATAAAGTCAGCGGGAAAAATAAATTTATCAACTTTTACCAGTATGTCCTCGATTTTTCCCTCTGGATGCATATAGGATATGTCGGCTAGCTGCAACATAACTGTTGTAGGTCTTGCCTTCCTGATTCCTAGTTTCTGGAAAACCGATTTAGGCATCAAGTTTATGCTAGCCCCAAGGTCGCATAATGCTTTCCCGACATAGTGATTTCCAATGGAACAGGGTATTGTGAAACTTCCGGGATCCTTCAACTTGGGTGGCATACGATTGTGCAACATTGCCATGCATCCCTCTATTGTGGCAACTGTTTCAAACTCTCCTAGCCTTGTTCTCTTGGATACAATGTCTTTAAGAAACTTGGCATAGTTTGGCATTTGTTCAATTGCTTCCACCAATGGCAAGTTGATGTGGACTTGCTTTAGGATATCAAGAAACTTCTTGAATTGGTATTCTTGCTTTTGTCGCTTCAACCTTTGTGGGAATGGTGGTAGAAGTCGGATATCTTTGATCCTTTCATTGGTTTGAAACCTGATTGACGGCATTGCCGGGACAACTGGAGTTATTGAGGCATTATCAACTGGGGTTGCCGAGGCATGCTTTTCACAAGTTGTCGAGGCGTCTTTATCGTCGGTTGCCGAGGCATGCTTATTGCCGGTTGCCGCGACAATTCCTGGTTCAACATTTGAGGCTTTGCTGCTAGGTTCATCTTGATCTTTTTGTGGAGTTTTGTTTGATGAACGGGTTTGAACCTCTCTAAGTTGTTGGCCACTTCTAGTGGTGATCGCCTTACATTGCTCATGGCCAGTTCCTCTTGCGACTTCAGTATCGCTAGGTAAACCTCCTTGCGGTCTAGTATTCAGATTTTGAGCAAACTGTCCGACTTGATTTTCCAATGATTTGATTGCCGCCTCTTGGTTTTGCAATCTCATCTCGGTCCTGTTAATAAAAGCATCAGTTTTTTTTTATGAAATTACTATTCTTAGCCATATAAGATTCAGTTTTCATCATAAAAGCATTTAAAGAATTTTCCAAAGAACTAGATGTCGTCAGTTGTTGCTGTGGCAACTGTTGCCGTGGCATATTCTACTGGAATCCCGATGCTTGTGCATTATGATTGTTCTGGTTTAGAGCATTGTTGGGATTACTCCATGAAAAATTTGGGTGCTTCTTCCAAGCTGGATTGTATGTATTTGACATCATGTTGTTGCTCCGATTGTAATTCACCACATAGAAGCTGGATTCCGGATTCTGCATACATTCAGAAGAATTATGGTTATCACCACATAACTCACAAAAAGAATCCATTACCTTGACATCATGTGTGTTGTTTGGTTTTTGCATGTTCTGGACCATCTTGGTTAAAGTGGCCAATTGTGCCGAAATTGAATCTGATGATCCTAGTTCATGTATTGTGGCTTGGCGTCTAACTCCTCCTCTTCTAGTAGATGGGAATAGATAATCATTCTTGGCCAGCCTATTTAAAATTTGCATTACTTCCTTCGGCGACTTATCAAGGAGTATGCCATTTGCCGAGGCATCTAGCATCATCCTTGTTGGTGTATTCACGACGTTGTAAAACATTGTTACTTGAGTCCACACCGGGAATCCGTGTAGGGGGCATTTGTGTAGAAGTTCTCTATATCGCTCCCAAGCCTCGTACATGGATTCATCATCTGCCTGTCGAAAAGAAGTAATGTCGTTACGAAGCTTATCAGTCAAATTTGTAGGAATAAATCTAGCAAGGAAATCACGACAAAGATCAGTCCAAGATGCTATGGATCCAGCAGGAATGCTATTCAACCATGCTTTCGCCCTATCCCTCAGTGAATAGGGGAATAATCTTAATCGTAATACATTGGGGGTGACTCCGTGTATCTTGAACGAGTTGCAAATCTTGAGGAAAGATTTCAGATGTTATCGTGCATCTTCAGTTGCTGAGCCGCCAAATTGACCTATTGTGTTGATCATATTAAACATTACCGGTTTTAACTCAAAGTGGTCAGCTTCAATTTCAGGTGCGACAGCTCCTGGATTAAGTCCATCAAGATCTTCTTCAAGATAGTCTCGAATAGTTCTGTTTCGTGCATGCTTTGATAATACATCCCTGAGTGAATCAAGGGTGAACAACAACCAATCTTGCGCTCCTCTTAGCCGTTGAAATCCTTAACTTATTCCTAAGCCGGATTAATCTTCACCATCAATAGATTGAATAAAGATCATATTCATTCGTTTCTTGAATCTAACTCTCCCGATATTAGATAAATAGATGAAATCACGAGATCCTTTCCCAATTCACTCGCAAACAAGAATAAGAACCAAGAATGAATAAACCTTGAAATAGAAAAGTGCAAACTCTTATTACCTAAACAAAAACCAATAGTTTCTCACAACCACAAAACACAATAACCATAGCCAAGTAGATTTAGTTCATGGCTAGGTTCCAAAGAAACACAAGATAAATAATCCCTAGCATGAACCCAATCGAACAAGAAAGAAAAGGATGAAGAAGGAGGCTTGTCGAAATCCTCCTTGCCCTAGATGCTTGTCGAAAATTCTCTCCTCTTGCCCTCCTTGGACTTGTCGAAATTCCCCTCTCTTACTCTCTATCGACTTGTCAAAATCTCCTTCCTATTTATAGGGCTAGGCCAAAGTCCTTCTTTGAGGAGGAGTTTAAGTTGGAATTAAATTATCTTTAAAGAATATAATTCTTTATTATAATTGTATTCCTACTAGAACTTCTCCTATCTTCTTGGAATTTAATTCTTCTTTAATCTCTACATGGAAATCAAATTCCTTTGGGTTTGGGCTTTGCTCCACGTCATCTTGGGCTTGTTTAGTCATCAATTTCGACTACCATATCACCTTTTCTCTTGTCGACCATTGCCATGGCAACTGGCTCGACGTCTCCTTTATGCATTGCCCTGGCAACTAGCTCTAGCCTTGCTTTGGCAAGTGATCTTGCACATACACACAAAACACACCAAAGCAGCATAGTTTCCCACAAAAACTACCAAGTTATGTAATCAAGCTCAACGTTGGAAGGAAACATGGATTAATGCATGAATGGCTAATTATGCAACTAATATGAGCTTAAGTCTAACAATAATATGAGTAAAAAGGGTAAGAAAAATAGTACTTTTGAACACTTATCAATTGTCATTTACCAATTCGGGATACTTTCGAAGCTTGACATATTGCAGGATGTCATAGTACCATGGATTTCCATCAATCTCTTCCTGCACATTACAACAATGAGCAGGCCTTTCAAACGTCTGCATCTTAATGGGCTTCATTCTTGCCCCAGTGTTTGTTTTAAACATGGATGCTAGGGTCGCCAAGGCGTCTGCCATCTGATTTTCTTCTCGGGAAAGGTAATTGAAGCTGACCCTTTCGAACTCCTTGGTGAGCTCTTGAATCAATTCATAATATTTGACCAACTTCGAGTCCCTGGTTTCCCATTCCCCACGCAACTGGTAAATCACTAAGGATGAATCTCCAAATACTCAAAGTTCCTTAATCTTTCTTCCAATAGCTGAGTTTAGTCCCATAACGCAGGCTTCGTATTCAGCTATATTGTTGGTGCAGAAGAATTCTAGTTTGCTGGTGAAGGGATAATAGACATTCTCAGGGGAAATTAGCACGGCTCCTATCCCATATCCGAGGGCGTTAGATGCTCCATCAAAGTAAAGCTTCCATGATTTATCATCTGAAACCTCTTCCTCGGTTGTAATGCACATCAAGTCTTCATCCGGGAAATTAAAGTTCAACGCCTCATAGTCGTCCGAAGCGTGACTAGCTAGGAAATCTGCTACTGCACTCCCCTTTACGGCTTTTTGGCTCACGTATACAATATCGAATTCGGATAAGAGCATCTGCCAGCGGGCCATCCTTCCCGTTAGTGCTGGCGCTTCCATTAAGAACTTTAATGGGTATAGCTTGGATATCAACCAAGTAGTATAGTACAACATATACTGCCTAAGCCGCTTGGTAGCCCAAACTAGAGCACAACACAGCTTCTGAACTGGCGGGTACCGCATTTCGCAATCATTGAACTTTCTGCTTAGGTAATAGATGGCTTGCTCCCTTTTCCCTGACTCATCGTGTTGCCCCAATACACATCCCATTGAATTCTCAAAGACTGTCAAGTAGAGGATTAATGGTCGGTCTAGTACTGGCGCGACTAAAATTGGAGCATTTGTTAGGTACCTTTTGATCTTTTCTAGGGCTCCTTGACATTCCTCATCCCACACACCGGGATTCTTCTTTCTAAGAAGTCTGAAGACCGGGTCACACCGATCAGTTAATTAGGAAATAAAACGAGAGATATAATTCAACCTCCCCAGGAAACCGTGAACTTCCTTCTGAGTGTAGGGTGGTGAGAGATCCTGGATGGCTTTCACTTTATCTGGATCGATCTCAATCCCTCTTCTGCTTACCACGAACCCTAGGAGTTTTCCAGAAGTAACGGCGAAGTTACACTTGGCAGGATTAAGCCTCAGCTGGTATTTTCGTAGTCTTTGGAATAGTTTTCTCAAGTTCTGTAAGTGCTCCTCCTCTGTTCGGGACTTGGCGATCATGTCGTCCACGTATACTTCTATTTCTTTGTGCATCATGTCATGGAAAAGAGTCACCATTGCTCTTTGGTAAGTTGCCCCTGCATTCTTGAGCCCAAAAGGCATCACCCGATAATAAAAAGTGCCCACATGGTTATGAACGTAGTTTTCTCCATGTCGTTAGGGTCCATCTCTATTTGGTTGTACCCTGAAAAGCCGTCCATGAATGAAAACCATGAGTGTCCCGCAGTGTTGTCAACCAGCGTGTCAATATGTGGTAGGGGAAGTTGTCTTTAGGGCTGGCTTGGTTTAGATCCCTATAATCTACACACATACGAACTTTCCCGTCCTTCTTCTGTACTGGTACGATGTTTGCAACCCATTCAGGGTATTTGGCTACCTCCAAGAAACCAGCATCAAACTGTTTTTTTACCTCTTCTCTGATTTTGAATAACATGTCTGGTCTCATTCTCCGAAGTTTTTGCTGTATTGGCTTGCACTCCGACTTTGTGGGCAATTTGTGCACCACTATGTCAGTATTCAATCCTGGCATATCTTGATAGGTCCAGGCAAAAACATCCTTAAATTCCTGAAGTAGGGTTATCAGTTCGTGCTTGGTTTTCAAGGAAAACGTCGTCCCTATTTTCATTTCTTTTCTCTCTTCTTCAGTCCCCAAGTTTACAACTTCTATTTCTTCTTGGTGGGGCATGATCTACCTTTCTTCGTTGGCCACCATTCTCCTTAACTCTACCGGGACCTCACATTCTATCTCAACATCTTCTTCCTCAATTCCCTCTGAGATCTCAGGGTATTCAAAATTCACTCCGGGATTGGATCCGATATCATTCATATAGTCAATCATGAACGACCTGCATTAAATGAGAATGAATTGTATTGGGAAGAGGATGGCTTTATATGAAGTGAATGAACATGATAAATGCATGAATGAAATAAATGAAATGTTTGTCATTCAAGAAAACGGGGGGATATTTTCATTTCAACAAAAAAGTTAACATAGGTGCCCTATACAAAAGATCCCCGTTGTTTATGGGCAAAAACAAAAGGTTGATTCGGAGCATTAGTCTGATCTATTCCTAAAAACCACAGGTAGATCAATGCAGGTCCATTTATCAAGTGTTTCCCTAGGACGGCAGGGGCGGATGTTGGTCAACATTTTGCTGCTTTGGCCCTTTCCAACTATCATGTTGTTGTACATCCCTTCAAGTGATTCATTGAATATCTCCTCCTTGTTGAGTACGTCATTTTCCTTAATTGCCTCTTCAACTTCTTGACCTAGTTGGTAGAATTCTCCGGAGACAAAAGTGGTTTTCAAACTGGGAAAGGACATTGGTCTCCACGGAATGTCTTCTCCTTTAAATCTGGCTTTTCTTTGCTATTTTCTCTCTCTTATATTCCTCTTTTCTCTGTTGGACACTTGGTTTGTAACCCAGCCCAAAACGGTCCTTCTTGGTTATCATACTTTTGGCTCTTAGGCTCCCTTGTAAACTCTTCCCCAACCCTCTTCCTACTTTGGCTCCTCTGCCCAAAGTTTTTGCGACTGTCATCTTGGTACAATTAGATAACCTGGGATAGGGGATCCGACTTCCCTCCGCGACGAATGTGGCATTCACTAGCTCTAATGCTCGAAAAGAGCATTCTGCAACATCCTCGTCATTTTGAATATAGGGGGCATCTGATGTCACTGAAGCAACAATTTCCTGCTCAGCCTCTACTGTGACCAATTTGCCTTCGACTACGAATTTTAATTTCTGATGCAATGATGAGGGGACAACTCCTGCGGAGTGGATCCATGGCCTTCCCAATAAGCAGCTGTAAGATGGTTTTATGTCCATTACCACAAAATCAATCACATACTCAGTCGACCCAATCAATAGAGGCACCTCAATTTTTCCCATTGTTCCTCTTTGTGTACCGTCAAAGGCTCTTACGGAGTTATGGCAGGGCTTTAGGTGAGAACCATCTATTGGTAGTTTCTTCAAGGTCACCATAGGCAACACGTTCAATGCTGACCCGTTGTCAATCAGTACCCCAGGTACTACATACCCTTTGCAGTGGGTTGTGATGTTAAGGGCTTTGGTGGACCCCATTCCTCCCTCGGGGATCTCGTCATCACTGAATGTTATATGATTATGGGCAGTGATATGCCCCGCTATCCTGTCCAGTTTTGTCACAGAAATATCCTAGGGCACAAAAGTTTGATTTAGTACTTTTAATAGTGCCTCACGGTGTCTTTCTGAACTCAAGAGCAACTCCAGCACTGTGATCCTAGCCGGTTGCTTTCGTAGTTGTTCCACTACGCTGTACTCGCTATGTCTCAGAAACTTCAAAAATTCTTTGGCCTGAGCCTCAGTTACTGGCTCATTTATCTTTGGAAGAGGTTCTTCACCGAATATCTGTGTGGGGCTAACCGATGTATTCTTTCCTTTATCTTTGACCGCTTCAGCAGCCTTCAAAGCCTCAGAGGAATAACATCTGCCGCTCCTCGTGAAATGGCCCACCTCACCGACATTCACATCGCTCTAGCTTTGTTCGTCTTTTAGCGTAGGCACTTTTACCTGACCTTATTCTAGCTTTTCTAGCGTGGTCACTGATAAGTGTTCAAAAGTACTATTTTTCTTACCCTTTTTACTCATATTATTGTTAGACTTAGGCCCATATTAGTTGCATAATTAGCCATTCATGCATTAATCTATGTTTCCTTCCATCGTTGAGCTTGATTGCATAACTTGGTAGTTTTTTGTGGGAAAAGATGCTGCTTTGGTGTGTTTTGTGTGTATGTGTAGGATCACTTGCCAAAGCAAGGCTAGAGCTAGTTGCCAGGGCAAAGCATGAAGGAGACACCGAGCTAGTTCCCAGGGCAATGCATGAAGGAGAGGCCTAGCCAGTTGCCATTGCAATTGTCAACAAGAGCAAAGGTGATATGGTAGTCGAAATTAATGACTAAACAAGCCCAAGATGACGTGGAGCAAAACCCAAATCCAAAGGAATTTAATTTCCTTGCAGAGATTAAAAAAGAATTAAATTCAAAGAAGATAGGAGAAGTTCTAGTAGGAATATAATTATAATAAAGAATTATATTCTTTAAAGATAATTTAATTCCAACTTAACTTCCTCCTCAAAGAAGGACTTTGGCCTAGCCCTATAAATAAGATGGAGATTTCGACAATCCATAGAGAGAAAGAGAGGGGAATTTCGACAAGTCCAAGGAGGGCAAGAAGAGAGAATTTTCGACAAGCATCTAGGGCAAGGAGGATTTCAACAAGCCTCCTTCTTCATCCTTTTCTTTCTTGTTCGATTGGGTTCATGGTAGAGATTAATTATCTTGTGTTTCTTTGGAACCTAGCCATAAACTAAATCTACTTGGCTATGGTTATTGTGTTTTGTGGTTGTGAGAAACTATTGGTTTTTGTTTAGGTAATAAGAGTTTGCACTTTTCTATTTCAAGGTTTATTCATTCTTGGTTCTTATTCTTGTTTGCGAGTGAATTGAGAGAGGATCTCGTGATTTCATCTATTTATCTAATATCGGGAGAGTTAGATTCAAGAAACGAATGAATATGATCTTTATTCAATCTATTGATGGTGAAGATTAATCCGGCTTAGGAATAAGTTAAGGATTTCAACGGCTAAGAGGAGCACAAGATTGGTTGTTGTTCACCCTTGATTCACGCAGGGATGTATTATCAAGGCATGCACAAGTAGCTAGAGTTTCGACTTAGGGATAAGAAGAAACCATTGAAGAACGCTCTGCCGAACCTTGAAGGTTGCTGCCCAGATGCCTAAGTAGTTTCCCAAGTAGTTGCCCAGGCAACCATCGATTAGTTGCCAAGGCAACCCCGTTGTGCAAGTTGCCACGGCAACTGAGTTGCCCGTGCACTCTTTTACCAAAACAATCCAATCGGCTATCACACCTCAACTCACGATATTCTGGCCTATCTCTCTCTCATTCGATCTCATCTATTCATTTACTTTATTGCTTTCTAGATTAGTTATTAGTTAAACTCCTATAATCCTTTATTTGTGTTTTTACTTTTTACAGTGCAAGAGACTAGATTCTTGAAGTGGCACTAATCCCTGTGGAGACGGTATCTTTTATACTATAACTTGCGACGTGTATACTTGCACATTTGCGTAGCACTTATTACGCGCAACAAGTTTTGGCACCGTTGCCGGGGATTGGCAATAGCGACTTTGTTTTTATTTTCTTGCACTTTCTTTTTACTTTTCTTGTTTAAAATTCAAAGGGCTAACAAACTTTGGTTTTGCATTGGTATATGACCAGGGCGAGACCGACTTCACCAGAATATCCCTTTGATCCATAAATCGAACGAACCTTACAAAAACTTAGACGAAGGATAAAAGTAGCAATGGCCAATCAAGACGGCAATATGAATCAAGATGTTCCAGTAGGAGGAGGAGTGATTCTTGCACGAAATAGAACTATTCGAGACTATCTTGAAGATGATCTAGATGGACTTAATCCAGGAGTTGTCGCACCTGAAATTGAAGCCGACCACTTTGAGTTAAAATCGGTAATGTTTAATATGATCAACACAATTGGTCAATTTGGCGGCTCAGCAACTGAAGATGCACGACAACATCTGAAATCTTTCCTCGAGATTTGTAACTCGTTCAAAATACACGGAGTCACCCTCTATGTCTTACGATTAAGATTATTCCCCTATTCACTGAGGGATAGGGCGAAAGCATGGTTGAATAGCATTCCTGCCGGATCAATAGCATCTTGGACCGATCTTTGTCGTGATTCCCTTGCTCGATTTAATCCTACAAATTTGACTGATAAGCTTCGTAACGACATTACTTCTTTTCGGCAGGCAGATGATGAATCCATGTATGAGGTTTGGGAGCGATATAGAGAACTTCTACACAAATGCCCCTACACGGATTCCCGGTGTGGACTCAATTAACAATGTTTTACAACGCCGTGAATACACCAACAAGGATGACGCTAGATGCCTCGGCAAACGGTATACTCCTAGATAAGTCACCGGAGGAAGCAATGCAAATTTTAAACAGGCTGGCCAAGAATGATTATCAATTCCCCTCTACTAGAAGAGGAGGAGTTAGACGCCAAGCCGCAATACATGAACTAGGATCATCAGATTCAATTTCGGCACAATTGGCCACTTTAACCAAGATGGTCCAGAACATGCAAAAACCAAACAACACACATGAAGTCAAGATAATGGATTGTTTTTGTGAGTTAAGTGGTGATAACCATAATTCTTCTGAATGTATGCAGAATCCGGAATCCATCTTCTATGTGGGGAATTACAATCGGAACAACAACGTGATGTCCAATACATACAATTCAGATTGGAAGAAGCACCCAAATTTTTCATGGAGTAATCCCAACAATGCTCTAAACCAGAGCAATCAGAATGCACAAGCATCGGAATTCCAGCAGAATATGCCACGGCAACAGTTGCCGCAGCAACAACCGACAACATCTAGTTCTTTGGAAAATTCTCTAAATGCTTTTATGATGAAAACTGAATCTTATATGGCTGAGAATAGTAATTTCATAAAAAGAACCAATGCTTTTATTAATAGGACCGAGATGAGATTGCAAAACCAAGAGGCGACAATCAAATCATTGGAAAATCAAGTCAGACAGTTTGCTCAAAATCTGAATACTAGACCACAAGGAGGTTTACCTAGCGATACTGAAGTCGCAAGAGGAACTGGCCATGAGCAATGTAAGGCAATCACCACTAGAAGTGGCCAACAACTTAGAGAGGCTCAAACCCGCTCATCAAACAAAACTCCACAAAAAGACCAAGACGAACCTAGCGGCAAAGCCTCAGATGTTGAACCAGGAATTATCGCGGCAACCGGCAATAAGCATGCCTCGGCAACCGACGATAAAGACGCCTCGACAACTTGTGAAAAGCATGCCTCGACAACCCCAGTTGATAATGCCTCGGTAACTCTAGTTTTCCCTGCAATGCCGTCAATCAGGTTTCAAACCAATGAAAGGATCGAAGATATCCGACTTCCACCACCATTCCCACAAAGGTTGAAGCGACAAAAGAAAGAACACCAATTCAAGAAGTTTCTTGATATCCTAAAGCAAGTCCACATCAACTTGCCATTGGTGGAAGCAATTGAACAAATGCCAAACTATGCCAAGTTTCTTAAAGACATTGTGTCCAAGAGAACAAGGCTAGGAGAGTTTGAAACAGTTGCTGCAACAGAGGGATGCATGGCAATGTTGCACAATCATATGCCACATAAGTTGAAGGATCCCGGAAGTTTCACAATACCCTGTTCCATTGGAAATCACTATGTTGGGAAAGCATTATGCGACCTTGGGGCTAGCATAAACTTGATGCCTAAATCTGTTTTCCAGAAACTAGGAATCGGGAAGGAAAGACCTACAACAGTTATGCTACAGCTAGCCGACAGACCCTATGTACATCCAGAGGGAAAAATCGAGGACATACTGGTAAAAGTTGATAAATTTATTTTTCCCGCTGATTTTATTATTTTGGATTGTGAAGCAGATGAGCATGCACCCATCATTCTCGGGAGACCATTCCTAGCAACAAGGAGAACCTTGATCGATGTTGAAAAGGGAGAACTCACAATGAGGGTGAATGACCAGCAAGTTAAACTAAATGTGTTCCAAACACTAAGGCATGCCAATGATCCAGAAGAATGCCAACTTCTTCATGCCACGGTAGAGTTTAACTTCGACGAGGAATTTAGTTACCTCAACAACTACATTGCCGATCAAAAGGAACCTGATGAGTATGAAAAACCAGTCGATGAGGAACAACAAGAAGAGGCAAATTGGCTAGTCAACCGACCAGGTACATACTTTGAACCACTGGATTACTCAGGTAAGGAAGGTAAGCTCGAAAAACCCTCTATTGAACAACCACCGATTCTTGAGTTGAAATAATTGCCAGAGCATAATACATTGCCTGTAATTATTTCTTCTAAGTTACAGCCTGAGCAGGAAAAGAAGCTGATCAAGATGTTGAAGCTACACAAAAAGGCAATAGGGTGGACAATTGCCGACTTGAAGGAAATTAGCCCGGCAGTGTGCATGCACAAGATTTTGTTGGAAGATGGTCACAAACCTTCAATTGAGGCCCAGAGAAGACTGAATCATGCCATGAAAGGGGTTGTAATGAAAGAAATCATCAAGTGGCTTGACGCCGGCATTATATACCCTATCTCTGATAGTACATGGGTAAGTCCGGTACAATGCACTAGGAAAGATCACTTCCCATTACCCTTTATTGATCAAATGCTTGACCGTATTGCAGGTAAAACCTTTTATTGTTTTCTTGATGGTTATTCAGGTTACAATCAAATTGCCATAGCACCAGAAGATCAAGAAAAGACAACCTTCACATGCCCATACGGTACTTATGACTTCCGAAGGATGCCATTCGGATTGTGTAACGCCCCGGCAACCTTCCAAAGATGCATGATGGCGCTCTTTTCAGACATGGTCGAAGACTTCCATGAGATCTTTATGGATGGTTTTTCTGTCTTTGGTAATGACTTCGACAGCTGTCTCGGCAATTTAGAGAGGGTGTTGGCAAGATGTGAAGAAACTGATTAAGTCCTCAATTGGGAGAAATGCCATTTTATGGTAGATGAAGGAATAGTGCTCGGCCACAAGATTTCATCCAAGGGAATTGAAGTAGACAAAGCCAAGGTGGACGTGATCGAGAGATTACCTCCACCAAGTTCGGTTAAAGGAATTCGAAGCTTTCTTGGACATGCAGGTTTTTACAGGAGGTTCATTCATAATTTTTCTAAAATCAGTAAACCCTTGTGCAATTTGCTTGAACATGATAAAGTCTTCAATTTTGATGATTCTTGCACCCAAGCATTCGAAACCCTAAAAAAAAACTTACCTCGGCACCCATTGTCGTTCCACCAGATTGGATGCTACCTTTTAAGCTCATGTGTGAGGCAAGTGATTTCGCGGTAGGAGCAGTCCTAGGCCAACACACAGGTAAGACCTTCCATGTGATATACTACGCTAGTAAAACTCTTAATAGTGCTCAAGTGAATTACACAACAATGGAGAAAGAGTTACTAGCTGTACTTTTCGCATTTGACAAGTTCTGATCCTATTTGATTGGTACAAAGGTAATTGTTCATACGGACCATTCGGCAATCAAATATCTATTTGCTAAAAAGGATGCCAAACCTCGTTTGATTAGTTGGATATTACTTTTACAAGAATTTGATATTGAAATTAAGGACAGAAAAGGAACAGAAAATCAAGTGGCCGATCACTTATCACGTTTGGAACGCAATAGGGAGGAGGACGCGGATCTAGAGATATGCGATGCATTCTCGGATGAACAAATTTTAGTTGCCTCGGCAACCATGGATGCACACGCCTCGACAACTCTCGACGCCGCAGCAGTCTTTAACGCGCACACCTCGGCAATTCTAGGAGCAGTCGCCACGACAACACATGCCTCGGCAATACCCTGGTATGCAGATTTAGTTAATTTCCTTGTTTGTGGTATTTTACCTTATGGCATTACTCACCAAGGGAAGAAGCGGTTCCGCCATGATGTGAAGCATTACTTTTGGGATGAGCCTCTTTTGTTTAAACAATGTGTAGATCAGGTTATACGCTGATGTATCCCTGAAGAAGAGCAACAGAATATACTCTGGAAATGCCATTCTTCACCTTATGGAGGACATTTTGGAGGAACTCGTACCGCGGCTAAAAGTTTTGCAATCCGGTTTGTATTGGCCAACATTGTACAAAGATGCCCAAGACTTTTACAAGCAATGTGATCATTGCCAGAGGACGGGCAATATCTCTAGACGACATGAGATGCCGCTCTAGAACATTATCGAAGTGGAATTGTTCGATATATGGGGGATCAATTTTAAGGGACCTTTCCCATCTTCATTCGGCAACCTCTACATTCTACTTACCGTCGACTACGTGTCTAAATGGGTTGAGGCAGCTGCAGTTCCCAACAACGATTCCAAGACCGTGCAACGATTCTTGCAGAAAAACATATTTACACAGTTTGGGATGCCGAGAGCAATTATCAGTGACGAAGGCAAGCATTTTGACAACAGACTAATTGCCAAGATGTTGCAACGCTTCGGCATATCACACAAGATCACCACGGCATATCACCCACAAACCAACGGGCAAGCAAAAATTCCCAACTGGGAATTGAAGGGTATACTCGAGAAAGTTGTAAATCCCTCTAGGAAGGATTGGTCTTAAGATTAGATGATGCACTTTGGGCATATCGCACTGCATTCAAAACACCCTTAGGCATGTCCCCATTCCGACTTGTCTATGGCAAAACATGCCATCTACCGGTGGAAATCGAGCACAAGGCATACTGGGCAATCAAGACCGTGAATATGGATTGGGAAAGTGCCGGACAAAAGCGTTTGTTGGACTTCAATGAGATAGAAGAATTCTGTGCACTCCCCTATAACAATGCACAAATCTACAAGGAGAAAACAAAGCGATGGCATGACAAAAAACTATTGCCGCGACAATTCACGCCAGGGCAACTAGTTCTCCTATTCAATTATCGGCTAAAACTTTTTCTGGGAAAACTGAAATCAAGATGGTCGGGACCATTCGATGTCATCAAACAATTCTCCCATAGTGCTGTGATAATCAAGTCCATCTCTGACAACCATGAATTCAAAGTTAATGGACAAAGATTGAAGCACTACAATGGTGCCCATGTAGAACGTAACAAAGAAGTGGTCAACTTAGGAGATGCATGAGCATGCTCTCCTTTCAATATTTTCTTTTTCTTTTTCTTTTTATTTTATTTTAGGAGATATTTTATTTTTCTTCATTATCTTTAGTTTCCAGGTTTTCTTTGTTTTCTTTTCCACAACAAGACTCACAACCACTATGCTAAGGAAATTTCCTGCCGAGATCCTTACCCCGGTACCCAATGAAGTAGTCACCACAGAAACCGCAACAGATGATGCCGCTGCAACCTACATTGTACCTGCACAAGGTGATGCCATGGCAACCAACCCTGAAGATGCCACGACAACCAAAGCTAAATATATCCCGACAACCACTGCAAAAGCCAAAGGTAAAGCACCTATGCCCGAATCAACTCCTACGAAATCATTTTCTGATTTTTCAGATTCTGACGAGTCCTCCATTGCACCAACAAAGACCGCACCAATTGAATCCTCCAAGCGAAAAGCCAATGACACTGATGAAGATAACGATGAGGACAACCCCGTACGAGGATCGATTCCACCACCGGCAACAAGGAAACAACCATCGCGTTCAAGCAAGAAAATCAAGACACCGACCAAAAGGAAACTAATCATCTACGATGACGAACTCTCGGAGTAAGTCCTCGTATGCATTTTATTTTTCGTTAGTTTTATTTTTCTTTAAAGCATGCATTGAGGACAATGCCTCACTTGAGTTTGGGGGGGATTGTTATTAGTAGTTACCATGTTTAGTTACATTCATCTTAAGTATTACATTTAGGATACATAAATTGCTTGCCATGCCTTTAATTGGAACAAGAATTGCTTAGATTTGATGAATATTCGATGATGACTTTGCCAATGCACTTAATTGATAGAATTTTTATTCTAGGATAACCATGGAAAAACTTAGAATTTTACTATGATGCTAATTTTGATGAAACACTGTTGTGGTTGGATTGATTTAAGGAATTCTAGTGAACTTAGGTTGATAATTAACAAATTGGGGGATTAGAATAAAAATTGGATGAATGCTAGAGGTGCCCGAAATTGGCTCTAGCATGTGCTAAAAATTTATCACTAGAGGTGCCCGAAACTGGCTCTAGTATGTGTTCAAAATATTTATAACTAAAGGTGCTCGAAACCGGCTCTAGTCGAATAAATTAACTTAAGAAAACTAAAAACAAAACACTAGAGGTGCCCAAAACTGGCTCTAGTTAAAACATGTTAAAAAGAACCCAATAAAGTAATTTGAAAACCTATTGTTTGCATAGAATCCGAAAAATCAACTTGCACACAACTCCGCACACGCTCACAAGCATTATAATTTGATTCCGAGTAATTCCTAAGTTTTCCGAAAAAATAAAAAGCCAATCATACTTTGTGCTCTGGTTCAGAGAATTGAAATCAAGTTCAAAGCTAAGTTTGTGAAAATTGAAGTCTTGGCAGGTAATTATGAGTTTGCATTGCTTGAGGACAAGCAATAGTTCGAGTTTGGGGGTGTGATAAGTGTTCAAAAGTACTATTTTTCTTACCATTTTTACTCATATTATTGTTAGACTTAGGCCCATATTAGTTGCATAATTAGCCATTCATGCATTAATCTATGTTTCCTTCCATCGTTGAGCTTGATTACATAACTTGGTAGTTTTTTGTGGGAAAAGATGTTGCTTTGGTGTGTTTTGTGTGTATGTGCAGGATCACTTGCCAAAGAAAGGCTAGAGCTAGTTGCCAGGGCAAAGCATGAAGGAGACACCGAGCTAGTTGCCAGGGCAATGCATGAAGGAGTCGCCGAGCCAGTTGCCATGGCAATTGTCGACAAGAGCAAAAGTGATATGGTAGTCGAAATTAATGACTAAACAAGCCCAAGATGACGTGGAGCAAAGCTCAAACCCAAAGGAATTTGATTTCCATGCAGAGATTAAAGAAGAATTAAATTCCAAGAAGATATGAGAAGTTCTAGTAGGAATATAATTATAATAAAGAATTATATTCTTTAAAGATAATTTAATTCCAACTTAACTTCCTCCTCAAAGAAGGACTTTGACCTAGCCCTATATATAAGATGGAGATTTCGACAATCCATAGAGAGAAAGAGAGGGGAATTTTGACAAGTCCAAGGAGGGCAAGAATAGAGAATTTCGACAAGCATCTAGGGCAAGGAGGATTTCGACAAGCCTCATTCTTCATCCTTTTCTTTCTTGTTTGATTGGGTTCATGCTAGGGATTAATTATCTTGTGTTTCTTTGGAACCTAGCCATGAACTAAATCTACTTGGCTATGGTTATTGTGTTTTGTGGTTGTGAGAAACTATTAGTTTTTGTTTAGGTAATAAGAGTTTTCACTTTTCTATTTCAAGGTTTATTCATTCTTGGTTCTTATTCTTGTTTGCGAGTGAATTAGGAGAGGATCTCGTGATTTCATCTATTTATCTAATATCGGGAGAGTTAGATTCAAGAAACGAATGAATATGATCTTTATTCAATCTATTGATGGTGAAGATTAATCCGGCTTAGGAATAAGTTAAGGATTTCAACGGCCAAGAGGAGCGCAAGATTAGTTGTTGTTCACCCTTGATTCACGCAGGGATGTATTATCAAGGCATGCACAAGTAGCTAGAGTTTCGACTTAGGGAAAAGAAGAAACCATTGAAGAACGCTCTGCCGAACCTTGAAGGTTGCTGCCCAAACGCCCAAGTAGTTGCCCAGGCAACCATCGATTAGTTGCCAAGGCAACCCCGTTGTGCAAGTTGCCACGACAACTGAGTTGCCCGTGCACTCTTTTACCAAAACAATCCAATCGGATATCACACCTCAACTCACGATAACCTGGCCTATCTCTCTCTCATTTGATCTCATCTATTCATTTACTTTATTACTTTCTAGATTAGTTATTAGTTAAACTCCTATAATCATTTATTTGTGTTTTTACTTTTTGCAGTGCAAGAGACTAGATTCTTGAAGTGGCACCAATCCCTGTGGAAACGATATCTTTTATACTATAACTTGTGATGTGTATACTTGCACATTTGCGTAGCACTTATTACGTGCAACAGTCACATTTATAGCATAGTTTCAGGGAGTTTGCCGCATATCCTGCATTCCCTGGCCTCGAAGAATTCTATTTGCTTTTCATTCATCAATTGTTGTACCAATCTCTTGAACTCGTCGCACTTTTGGATGTCATGCCCTTCATCCTGATGGAATTCACAATACAGTTCATATCCCTTCTGCCTTATTACCATGCCTGTGTCGATCACATGGGCCATGCATAATTGTTGAAATACCCATAGCAAAGGAGATTTGATTTCTGACACATCATCCTTAATCTTCCTGGTAAAGCATTCTTCAATAACATTTACTCCTCTGTTCCCACGATTAGGTAACGGGTTAGTAGCTACACTTGGTTCTTCAAACTTCAGTATCCCAGAATCAATTAAGTTCTGCACAAGTTTTTTAAAGGCAAGACAGTTCTCGGTGGGATGTCCAGGGGCACCACCGTGATAGTCGCAATGCGCGTTTGGGTTATACCAAGACGGGAATGGCAGTTTGAAAGGAGTAACGTAATATGGACGGACCGGGTCTGCTTCATACAACTGGGAGTAAAGCTCCGAGTACGGAACGGGTAGGGGAGTAAAAGTTTTCCTTTCTTTCTCTTTTCTGGAGGTTCTCTCCTCTCTTTGATTCAAGTTTTGTGCTTTTCCCATAGGTGCTTGTGGCTGTGAGACTGTAAAATTCTTCGGGGTGGTGTAAGTGCTGGTGGCGTTTACTTCATTCTTCTTGTTGTATTTCTGAGATCCTTCCCCGCTATCAATTCTACCACTCTTAATTGCCAATTCAAGGGACTCCCCAGTCCTAATTAGATCAGCAAAACTCTGTGTTGTATTATTAATGAGGCGATTGAAAAGTGCCCCTTTCAAAGTATTAACGAATAATGGCGTAATTTCATGTTCTGGGAGGGGTGGCTGAATTTGGGCGGCCACTTCCCGCCACCTTTGAGCATATTATCGTAGACTTTCATTGGACTTCTACCCCATATTTTCCAACATAATTCTAATGGGGGTCATATCTATTACATGTTTATATTGCTTAATGAATGCTCTTGACAAATCTTTCCATGTTTTGACATTTACCTTGCTCAACTGGGTGTACCACCGTAATGCCGCTCCAGTTAGGCTATCTTGGAAACAGTGAATTAGTAGCTTCTCATCCTTAAGGTAGGCCGCCATCTTCCGGCAGTACATTGTTATGTGCGCGGAAGGACACGTGGTTCCATCGTATTTGTCGAACTCTGGCGTTTTAAATTTTGGCGGTAGGATAAGGTCGGATACAAGTCACTAGCGTCATTTCCTGATTCTTCCATAGCTTGTAAAGTTTTAAATTTTTCCTCCATGAGGCGAAACCTTTCCTCCCACTTTTTTTCTACCTCTGTCCTGATCCTTTCGACCAAATTCAGGTCTGGCACCTCCTCTTCATAGAGTGCTTCAGTGTTGAAGGGTTGAGTCTCAGGTGCCTCTACCTGAAGACTAGCTGACATTCCTACAGGGTCGATATACACTCTTCTAGTCAGATTTGGCGCAGCTGGTTGAACCTTATTGTGAACTGGGGTACCCTCTGGTTCTTGAACGGTTTCTCCTTCAACTATCTTTCCAAGACTTTTAGCCAACAATGAGGTTATGTCAGATACTATCGATGCTTGCGACTGAGCAATCTGGTCACTGAGGCTTCTTTGAGCCTCTTCAAACCTTGCCTCGAGCTCTCTTTGCCCCTTTTCTAGACTGATTATCCTGTCTTCCATGAGCTTGCTTTGTAATCGGGTAAGGTATGGATGATGAATGATTGCGGGTTAACTTCTATTTTCACACTGCCACAATATTCATAACATTAATATGGTTGCAAGAAAAATAAATGCATGTATAATGATGCGAATGTCATGATGCAATGCAATAATGTATGCAGATAAGGTACTGATTCCGCTGGTAATCACCCTTTTGAACTACTTCCACGGGAATTAAAGGGTCTAGATTACAACAGAGTTCATATTACAAAATGAAGATCCCTAATACAAAAGAGTACTAATTACAACACAGAGCCCTATAGATAAGCCCTAGCTCTATCTCCATCTCCTAATTTTCCAATCGCCCTGAGCAACTTGATGAACTTGGGAGCTTCTTCCATTTATGGGAATACGAAAGGTCGAAGTGTTTCAGCCTCGATGGCCAAATCATTCACATGCCTGACGACTCGCTGTATGTCCACCATCAGGTTTGAATAATATTGGTCCCTATCTTGTACCATCCGGGCAGCGTCACGCAGTCTCTTTTTCCAATAAGTGTTCCCTCCGGCTGTAGCCTCTTCGAATACACTAATTCTTTCCTCATAATCTTCAACAGTTGTTTCAAGGGACTTAATTCGGGTTCATAACATGCATACTTTGTGCACTCTTTCTTGTAGCTCAGTGAAGCCATTCCTCTGGCAGTACGTTCGAAAGAAGTGTTCTACTTCTGCAACCTTTTCTTTCAATTTGACATTCTGACTTCGGCTTTGATCCAGACTTTGAATAGTGTCGTCGTACAACTTTTGCATCTCTAACAGTCTATTCCGGCTATTCATGGACCTTCTTTTCCATGCGGCGACGTTTTCTCTCTCATGGTTGACAACTTATTTTCCTTTGCTAATTTCTTGCCTAGTTCTCTCCTTTTCTTGGTCAATGGCCTTCTTGAAGGACTGTCTTTCTTCCTCAATAGCCAACCGGCAGCTTTCTATCTCCTTCTCGATCGCTCTCTTGCTAATTTCTCGTTCTTCTTCCACCAAATGGATACCATTTATTCTTTCCTTTTCCACGGCTATGAACTGACTTCGGCCAGCCTTCTGTATTTTCGCTTGTAGTAGAAGGGTATCCTTTTGGTAAAGAGCGTTCTTGTCGCTCAAATATGCATTTAATTTCTTCAACTGTCTAATGATCCCATCCCGTTTGTCGACCTCTAAGCTTGCTTTATAGAGCTCACTCGCATGTTGAGTCTGATGGGTGTCCATTTTCCTCTTAATTTCTTCGAGTTCATTTCGTAAGATATCGGCTTCAAATGGTACCACCCTTGTAAGCTCCTCAAGCGACACCACGGGTCCTTGATCGGATTCAGGAATCACATCATTAACCCTCAAACGTCTCCAAAGATCATAGTCTAGGGTTGTCATGTGCTTGGTGTCTCTTTCCACCCTAATCCGATAACAGTGGTCCCAAGCCCTCATAATAGTCTGAACTTTCTCTTTGAACTCCCCTTTGAAAAGGAATTCAGTTCAGCTTAACCCGGCGGTATTGGGAATGAACTGTCGTGATCCGAATTGTCAGGACACCAAAAGTGAAACACAAGCAATCCCTCCATGCAGTCCCAACATCATCAGCCAGTTGAAATCACCGCAACTATATAAAAAGTAATTAACTCTACCGAGCCACGGGACCCTCCATACTATGTCTTCGTCTTGAATGTTCCTGAAGAAACTAGCCCATTTTCTTGTTTTCAAGTCCTCTCGCCACTCTTTTGCTAAGTATTCCCGTAAAGGCGAAAAACCTTGGAAGGATATCCCCAGTAGGACCCTCGTCGGCGTCTTCCACATGTGGCTCTGAATCCATACCTGTAACAGTTGCGCACATCCTCGAAAACGTCATTCTTTGTGCTTCCGACTGGCATTTAAAGAAATAAAGGTCTCGGCCAAAATAGCTGGTACTGGGTTTGCTTGTCATTTTACACGCTCAAATAGATCTAGAATGGCTACATCAATGTTTCCAAGAATTCTTGGAAAGATCACCAACCCATATATTCACAAGGCAAGCATGTCTATCCTTTTCTCCTCATCCGGATGTGCAGGTAGGATGTCTCGAATGTTCTCCCATGCGAATACTATACTATCTCCTCGAAGTCGGATCAAGCCATTAACCCAATCGTCATTCATTCCGGTAAAGGTTTTGAGCTTTGAAGTGTAATTCTGATTCCTCGAAGGTTTTGCGTAAATCCAATCTTCCTGAACATTTTTTTGATTAAGTAGAGCGGTATATCCTTCTACTGTGGGCATCATGTCTTGTCCATTGAAGGTGAAGCAGCAAAAGGCAGGATTCCAGAACTGAAAAATGGCTCGGAGTAAGGGTTGGTTGACCCGAATGTATATCAACTGTGCAATGTCGCCATAACTATCACAGAACCTATCTTGTAATCTCTGGTCCCATCCTTCCCAGATACTTTGAAGATCCCCTAAGTTGTTCTGATGAAGACTCACATAGGTGTACTTTGCTATCACGCGCTAACTTGGTAAACTGTCCCCTTGGGCCTTCTAGTTGACCTCTGACCAATGTCTAACTGACAAGTTAAGCTCCTTTTTTCTAAGACACCTTTTTTCCATGGTGAAAGTCTTTCTGATCGGGTAAACCACTTGATCCAGTACCTTTATGTAATGCAAATGTAATAATGCATGAAAAAAATAGCAAAAGGAGACAAGTCAGTACCGGATAGAATTAATAAATACATAAATAAAAAGACGAATTAAATAAGGTAAACAGACAAAACGACCATATTTACCCATCTAAAACACCTAAGGTTATCCGCATGGCTCTAATAGGGTGGGTTTCTATGTTCTCTATATGCAGTGTTGGTGCTAGAAGGTACCCGAATTGTCCTTGTTGTCCTCTACTAAGAGTAGCAAGGCCCCCGATCATCACCCATTATAGGCTCCTTTCAACCGGGTTCAATTCAGGGGGACCCATTCGCTTATGCCTGAACGAAGGAACGATATCCTTACGAAAACATAAGGTACTCGAGCCCCGAAGGTACTTGCTAGGCCTACACGGGAGAACGATATCTCCACGAAAGCATTAGCGTTTTCCCCCCACTTAAAAACGAGTTTATATGCCAAATTTTAAATGCGTTAAAATAAACTCGCAATTACAACCGAATATTAATTTAATAGTCACTTTAATCCGAAACTTCTAATATTATTAAAGCGGTAATTATTTGAAAAAGCTTGACTCTCTTTATTTTGTTAAAAACAAAAATAGTCCCCAGCAGAGTCGCCATCTGTAGCGATGTCCGTTTCGCTAGAAAAACGAGTTTTCGAAGTGTTTGTGGTTGTCTTTCGGATATAAAAATATTTATCCGTGGGGGTTTTGAAAAAATGCGTTATATTAGAAATTGGAGTCGCCACCGGCCACTTAGGTAGGCTGGACACCATAAAACCAGAGATTTAAAAACTGTTGGGTTCGGGAGTCGGTTACGGATGGGGAAGGATTAGCACCCCCACACCGCCCAAAATTGGTACTTCAATAATTACCGCTTTATTAATATTAGACTTTTCGGATTAAAGTGACGATTAAATTAAAATTTGATTATAATTGTGAATAAATTTTAAAGGCCCCGTTATCCGAGAGTAAACGCCCAACCACTATCATTACGCTGATACTGGCCCCGTTTACGCTCGGATAAAAGGGCACTGCATTTACATTATGTATTCCATTATGCAAACTTAGTGAGCAAAGTATAAAACATGGCAAATAATTTAAATATAATAAATATTAACATAATAGAATACTAATCTAACAAAAATAAAATACTACTGTAAAACATACATACATATATATTAATCCTACTCGTAAATAAGAACAAATTTAACATATCACAATAACAAGGCATGAATAAATACATGTGGGAACAAAAACACATATTACAAGAAGACATACATATTAAAAATAAAACACATTGTAATATATATAGAACATGGTATTATGCATGACAAAGAAAACATACTAACACGTAACCTAAAAGCAAAGAGAACATACAATACATGCTAAAATACAAAACATGTTGTATACGAGCTAGTTAAAATATCAATCGAATATGTGTGATACGAGTGACCGAACAAACGCATAAAAATACATAATCACCATAAACTTAACACGTATATACATATAAACATGAAAATACGAAGCATGTACGAGAGACATATGAGCAGGTAAAAAAGCTACATCAACATATACGATCATAATAAACGAACATGAATATTTAAATATGGAACAGGACTGAAATGAAAAGAAATAAACATAAGAAACATAAATTAAAAGGCAATAATGTGCGATTTAGGGACACAATTTCAGACTGAACCGAATCTAAAAGGACTAAAACTGTAATTGGACCAAGGGGCAGGCTTGAAGTGAAAATTTCAAAAACACGGTGGGACTGGTGAGGTAATTTCGCCATTTAAAAACTGATTCAATTTAATCCAGGGATTGGATTGCAAGATTTTAGAATATAAGGGGGACCAGGGTTGTAAATATCCCGTGTGGAAAGACAGAAATGCAATTATCGAAAATGCGGGGGGATTTATTTCAGAATTTTATCGTTTCACAAAATAAAATGCCTATAAAATCCCATTTTTTAGCCCGATCTCAAATTTTCCCTCATTTTTTCTTCTTTACCCGTTTTTTATAATACCCTATCTCTCATTTTCTCTCAACTCAACCCCCCAAACCTTTGATGAACCCAGAAACCGGTGACCATTCGCCGTCTTCTCCACCGCCGACTGCCGCTAGCAAGCGTCGGTGAACCAAAAGAAACACCCAAAACCAACCTCTTTTCAAATCGAACCCAAATCTGAACTTAGATTTACACTAAGACTCACCCTTTTGTCTAGATCTAAGCAAATACGAAATGAAAAAAAAATTGTTTATGTTTAACCGAAATGAAACCAAAAGGGACCTCCCTCTCCCTTCAGTTCACCATGTTCAACTTTGGAAAGCTGAAGAGGCTTGTCACTGGTGAGGGGAGATCCGTTGACGACGAAGGTAACAAATCTACATCCCTCCCTCTTTTGTTGTCACTTCGTATTTTTTGTACATGCATGCAAAGAAGTAAGGAAAAGAAAGGGGAGTTACCATTGAAACTTTGTGCTTCTTTCTTATTTTTCTGTAACTGATTACAACTCAACTGCCTTACAAATTACTTGTTTCATACATATATCCCTCTTTTTTTGGTTTGGTAGCAAGTACTGTAAAATACATTTTTTAGATATGAAATGATACTAACATCGCCTCTTTTTTGTGATTTTTGATATATCTGAACGCGGTGGTTGGAGGCCGGCATGGTGGAAGCATGGTGGCGCTGTGGGGGAAATGTCTTCGGCCAGAGGCATTCTAGACCGTTGGATCAGATTCGATCTAACGGTCGGGATAGCTTGAAGAATGCACGGTCCAGATGAAACCTCGATCGGTGGAACGACTCCAGATCATGACACGTGGGGCTCAGCAGTCGAGGAGTTATAGCGCGTGGGATTCACGCACACGTGGGATATCAAAGGGTCCGTGCATGGATCGAACGTGCGCGTAGCATCCGAACGGTCCTGGCGTGTAATACACGCGACCAGCTGGATAACTTTCCCTCTTTGATCGTGGTCGTTGGATCAACATTTTGATCCAACGGCTCCTGGTTGGCTGCGCAAAGGCAAAATAATTAGGGTTAGATATCTGATAGGTATTAGGGTTCTGTTAGGGTTTTGGGTTTGGGCCGATCGGGCCTTGTATTTTATGGGTTTTGTAATAATCTGGACACTTATTTTAATTGGATTTTTTATTTTTAGATTTGTCCATATATATTAATAATAATATATTAATATAATAGTAAATGCATACACATACATACTTACGTACACATACATACGATTGTAATGAAATACATTCACATATAAATACATACAATTCATGCAACACTCATTCGTATACATTCAATAATAACAAGGACATTAATAATATATACATGCAAACATATATAAACATACTCATAAATGCACATATACCAATATATATTATATGATACCCCTAACATAAATATAACCACATCACACACGTATTAATAGGTACGTAATACACAATATAAATATATGCACCATGCATACATTCACACATTACACATATATCATATATGTAATATTAATAACATATACACGCACACACATATATGTAATCATGCACTAATATATTAATATGATACTTAGAGACTAGATAAAAATGAGTGATTACACCCTCTCTTTGACGGCTTGGTCCTTTAAATAGGAGATGGCTAGGTCAAAATCCTTCTTGAGGAGGAAGTTAAGTTGAAATTAAATTATCTTTAAAGAATATAATTCTTTGGGATTTAATTTCTCTTTGACCTCTTCATGGAAATCAAACTCCTTTGGGATTTAGCTTTGCTCTACGTCATCTTGGGCTTATCTAGTCATTGATTTTGACTACCATATCATCTTATTCCTTGTCGAAAATTTCCCTGGCAACTAGCTCAGCATCTCCTTCATGCATTGCCCTAGCAACTAGCTCGACATCTCCTTCATGCATTGCCCTGACAAATGGTTCCAGCCTTGCTTTGGCAAGTGATTATGCACACACACAAAAGCACACCAAAGCAGCATCTTTTTCCACAAAAATCACCAAGTTATGTAATCAAGCTCAACGGTGGAAAGAAACATGAATTAATGCATGAATAACTAATTATGCAACTAATATGAGCCTAAGTCTAACAATAATATGAGTAAAAAGGGTAATAAAAATAGTACTTTTGCACACTTATCACACCCCCAAACTTGAACTATTGCTTGTCCTCAAGCAATGCAAACTAACAATTACCTACCAAGACTTTAATCATCAAAGACATGCTTCAAACTTGAATTCAAACTTCGGAACCGTGGCACAAAGTATGATCACCTTTTAATTTTTTGAATAGCACAAAAATTACCCAGAATCGAACTATAATGCTTGTGACAATGTGTGTGCGTAGTTGTGTACAAGTTAATTTTCAAGATTCTATGTGAACAATAGGCTTTTATCAATTTAATTATCGGGGCATTTATTTTTATTTTCACTAGAGCCAGTTTCGGGCACCTCTAGCAAAGTAAGCAAATTCTCATTTTATTTTAGTCGACTAGAGACAATTTTGGGCACCTCTAGTGATTCTTTAATGTGCATTAACTACTAGAGCCAGTTTCGGGCACCTCTAGCAAGAAAGTGCATTTACTTCTAGAGCCAATTTCGGGCACCTCTAGTGATCAATTTTTTAGCACATACTAGAGCCAATTTCGGGCACCTCTAGTATTCATCCAATTTTTATTCTAATCCCCCAATTTTTTAACTATCAACCTAAGTTTGCTAGAATTCCTTAAATCAATCAAGCCATAATAGTGTTTTATCAAGTTTAGCAACATAGTAGGATTCTAAGTGTTTCCATTTTATCTTATAATAAAAAGTTCTATCAATTAAGTACATTGGCAAAGTCATCATCGGATATTCATCAAATCTAGGCAATTCTTGTTCCAACTAAAGGCATGGCAAGCAATTTATGTATCCTAAATGTAATACTTAAGATGAATGCAACTAAACATGGTAACTAACTAATAACAACCCCCCCAAACTCGAGTAAGGCATTGTCCTCAATGCATGCAATAAAGAAAAGTAAAATGCAAACGAGGACTTACCCCGAGAGTTCGTTGTCGTGGATGACTAGTTTCCTTTTGGTTGGTGTCTTGATTCTTTTGCTTGAACGCGGTGGTTGCTTCCTTGTTGCTGATGGTGGAATCGATCCTCGTACGGGGTTGTCCTCATCGTCGTCTTCATCAATGTCATTGGCTTTTCGCTTGGGCTTGGAGGATTAGATTGGTGCGGTCTTTGTTGGTGCAATGGAGGACTCGTCCGAATCTGAAAAATTAGACAATGATTAAGTACAAGTTGATTCGGGCATAGGTGCTTTACCTTTGGCTTTTGCAGTGGTTGCCAGGGCGTCTTTAGCTTTGGTTGCCGCAACATTTTCAGTGTTAGTTGCTGTGGCAACTACTTGGGCAGGTGCGGTGTAGGTTGCCGCGGCATTATCTGTTGCGGTTGTCGTGACGACTGCTTTATTGGTTGCCGTGGCAAGGATTTCGGAAGGAAAGATTTGGAATGACACGCGGCTGTCTGGGTACTTTTCCAGGATGACTTGGGTGATGGCATTGTTGTGATCCTTCATATACCGCATGAACATTAGTTGCCAGTCTTCAATTTGCCTAAGGCGGTTCGCCAACAGTTGTAAGAGTGCTTCAAATTGTCCTGGGGTTGATGGCCATGTTGCCCGGGCATTAGGTGCTTCGGTATTAGGGGTTGCCAAGGCATCAGGAGTTACCGCGGCAATTGAAGGCGTTGGGGATTTTACTAGTGCCTCTCCCATTAGCGTTCAGATTTGTGCTCGATTCCAACCGGACTTTGGTATGGCCTTTTAATCAGTGGACTCACTTGGGACATGCATCTTCTTGCAAATATTTTAAATTAAGCATGGGAAGAAAAAAGAACCCCTATATTTTGTGCTACATACAAAAATCTCATCACAAATAATTTTTCCAATGTTAATGATTCGATTATGCAAGATAGAATGTATGAGCAAAAGACGAGGTGTATCAACGGTAGTATTGTGTGTGGTGGGCATTAAAGAAGTTTTAACAAACTTATTCCATAATTTTGCCTCGGGTTTTAGCCGAAGGCAATTTACCGTGCCCTTGTATTTACCGTCATTCCAATGAGTTCCCGGTAGAGTGAGTTCTTGAAGCACCTTGTCGAGTTGCTTGGGTGTGATTTGATCAACAAAGGCTTGATGCTCGTCCTTCTCAATGTAGAGCCCGTAAAAGGTGTAGCAAACTTTTGTATCTTTTGAGTATATCCCGGTTCTGATTGATGGCAAAAGATTTGCCACTTTTGATGTGCAATCCTTTCGAAGATGAATGGTTCAAGGCCGAAATCTTGATGAGAGTTGGAGTATTCAAGGCCTTGTTCTTCGCAAATCTTCCGGCTTTCAAACTTGGAGTGAAATCTTTCTTGAACCACCGGTGTAGCAAACTTCTTGTATCTTGGTACTTTGGAGGAACTTGGATGAACCAAAAATTCAATTTTGGATGCCATGGATGATCTTGGTTGTGAGTTTGGTAAAAACAAAGAAAAGAAAGCAAAAGAAACTAAAGAGTTGCAAGATTGAAAAGTAGGAATAGGTTTCTTGGAAGTTAAGGGTGATAGGTTATATAGAAAAGTTAGGGAGTATTAATTTTGGAATAAAGAAGAAAGGGGTTTCAATTTAGGGGAAGGGTAACGACTAGGGGGTTTATTTAGGGTAAGTTGGAGGCTTTATATAAGCCTTAGATTCAACCCATTAATTTCCTTGTTGAAGAAGTTTCCTTCTTGAATCAAAATTCCTCTTTTATCTTGAACTATTTTTCCTACAATTCAAAAACAAATAAAATAAGGATTAAAATTAAAGATAAACTAATAAAAGAAAATAAATAAAGATGTAGTTTTAATCTTGAAGAAAATAAATAAATCTATCCTAAAAAGAAAAAAATACTGAAATTAAATAAAAATATATATAGTTAAAAAAATAAAAAAGAAAAAAAGAAAAAATCGAAATGAGAGCATGCTCATGCATCTCCTAAGGTGACCCCTTCTTTGTTACGTTCCACATGGGCACCATTGTAGTGTTTCAATCTTTGTCCATTAACTTTGAATTCATGTTCGTCAGTGATGGACTTGATTATCACGACACCATGGGAGAATGGTTTGACAACTTCGAATGGTCCTGACCATCTTGATTTCAGTTTTCCCGGGAAAAGTTTTAGCCGATAATTGAATAAGAGAACTAGTTGCCCTGGCATGAATTGCCACGGCAATAGTTTATTGCCATGCCATTGCTTTGTTTTCTCCTTGTAGATTCGTGCATTGTTATAGGCGAGTGCACGTAATTCTTCTATCTCGTTGAGGTCCAACAAACACTTTTGTCCGGCACTTTCCCAATCCATATTCACGGTCTTGATTGCCCAATATGCCTTTTGTTAGATTTCCACCGGTAGATGGCATGCTTTGCCATAGACAAGTCGAAAGGGAGACATACCTAAGGGTGTTGTGAATGCAGTGCAATATGCCCAAAGTGCGTCATCTAGTCTTACTGACCAATCCTTCCTAGAGGGATTTACAACTTTCTCGAGTATACCCTTCAATTCCCGGTTGGAAATTTTTGCTTGCCCATTAGTTTGTGGGTGATTTGCCGTGGTAATCTTGTAAGATACACCAAAGCGTTGTAACATCTTGGCGATGAGTTTGTTGTCGAAGTGCTTGCTTTCATCACTGATAATTGCTCTCGGCATTCCAAACCGTGTAAATATATTTTTCTACAAGAATCTTTGCACAGTCTTAGAATCATTGGTGGGAACTGCAGCTGCCTCAACCCATTTAGACACGTAGTCAACGGTAAGTAGAATGTAGAGGTTGCCAAATGAAGATGGGAAATGTCCCATAAAATCAATCCCAAACATCGAACAATTCCACCTCGATGATGTTTTGGAGTGGCATCTCATGTCGTCTAGAGATATTGCCCGTCCTCTGGCATCGATCACATTGCTTGTAAAACTCTTGGGCATCTTTGTACAGTGTTGGCCAATACAAACCGGATTGCAAAACTTTGGCCGCGGTACGTGTTCCTCCAAAATGTCCTCCATAGGGTGAAGAATGGCATTGCCAGAGTACATTCTACTGCTCCTCTTCAGGGACACATCGACGTATAACCTAATCTGCACATTGTTTAAACAAAAGAGGCTCGTCCCAAAAGTAATGCTTAGTATCATGACGGAACCGCTTCTTCGCTTGGTGAGTAAGGCCATAAGGTAAAATACCACAAACAAGGAAATTAACTAAATCCGCGTACCAGGGTATTACCGAGGAATGTGCTACCGTGGAAACTACTTCCATGGTTGCCAAGGCGTGCGCGTCTAGAGTTGTCGCGACATGCCCGTCAAGGGTTGCTAAGGCGTGCGCATCAGTGGTTGCCGCAGCGTGCGTATCTAGAGTTGCCGAGGCATGCGCGTCCATGGTTGCCGAGGTGTTAGGGGTTGCCGAGGCGAGCGCATCCATGATTGCCGTGGCAACTAACAGTTGCTCATCCGGGAATGCATCACATATCTCTAAATCTGTGTCCTCCTCTATATTGCGTTCTAAGCATGATAAGTGATTGGCCACTTGATTTTTTGTTCCTTTCCTATCCTTAATTTCAATGTCAAACTCTTGTAAAAGCAATGTCCAACGAATCAAACGAGGTTTGGCATCCTTTTTAGCAAATAGATAGTTAATTGCCGAATGGTCTGTATGAACAATTACCTTTGTACCAATCAAATAGGATCAGAACTTGTCAAATGCGAAAACTATGGCTAGTAACTCTTTCTCCATTGTTGCGTAATTCACTTGAGCACTATTAAGAGTTTTACTAGCGTAGTATATCACATGAAAGGTCTTGCCTGTGCGTTGGCCTAGGACTGCTCCTACCGCGAAATCACTTGCATCACACATGAGCTCAAAAGGTAGCATCCAATCTGGTGGAACGACAATGGGTGTCGAGGCAAGCTTTTCCTTTAGGGTTTTGAATGCTTGGGTGCAAGAATCATCAAAATTGAAGACTTTATCATGTTCAAGCAAATTGCACAAGGGTTTAGTAATTTTGGAAAAATTATGAATGAACCTCCTGTAAAAACCTGCATGTCCAAGAAAGCTTCAGATTCCTTTAACCAAACTTGGTGGGGGTAATCTCTCGATCACGTCCACCTTGGCTTTGTCTACTTCAATTCCCTTGGATGAAATCTTGTGGTCGATCACTATACCTTCATCTACCATAAAATGGCACTTCTCCCAATTAAAGACTAAATTAGTTTCTTCACATCTTGCCAACAACTTCTCTAAATTGCCGAGGCAACTGTTGAAGTCATTACCAAAAACGAAAAAATCATCCATGAAGATCTCAAGGAAGTCTTCAACCATGTATGAAAAGAGTGCCATCATGCATCTTTGAAAGGTTACCGGGGTGTTACATAATCCGAACGCCATCCTTCGGAAAGCATAAGTATCGTATGGGCATGTGAAGGTTGTCTTTTCTTAATCTTCTGGTGCTATGGCAATTTGATTGTAACCTGAATAACCCTCAAGAAAACAATAAAAGGGTTTACCTGCAAGACGGTCAAGCATTTGATCAATAAAGGGTAATGGGAAGTGATATTTCCTAGTGGCTTTGTTTAGCTTTCGATAATCCATACAAACCCTCAAACCGGTCACAGTCTTGGTTGGAATGAGTTCATTGTTTTCATTACTTACCACCATTATACCTCCCTTTTTCGGTACACATTGTACCGGACTTACACATGTACTATCAGAGATAGGGTATATGATGCCGGCATCAAGCCACTTGATGATTTCTTTCATTACAACCCCTTTCATGGCATGATTCAATCTTCTCTGGGCCTCAATCGAAGGTTTGTGATCATCTTCTAACAAAATCTTGTGCATACACACTACCGGGCTAATTCCCTTCAAGACGGCAATTGTCCACCCTATTGCCTTCTTGTGTAGCATCAACATTTTGATTAGCTTCTTTTCCTGCTCAGGCTATAACTTAGAGGAAATAATTACAGGCAATGTTTTATCGGTTTCCAAGTAAGCATATTTTAGTTGCTCTGGCAACTATTTCAAGTCAAGGATTGGTGGTTTTTCAATAGAGGGATTTTCGAGCTTACCTTCCTTACCTGAGTAATCCAGTGGTTCAAAGTATGTACCTGGTCGATTGACTAACCAATTTGCCGCTTCTTGTTGTTCCTCATCGATTGGTTCTTCATACTCCTCAGGTTCTTCTTGATCGGTAATGTAGTTGCTGAGGCAACTAAATTCCTCGTGGAAGTTAAACTCTGTCGTGGCATGGAGAAGTTGCCATTCTTCTGGATCATCGGCATGCCTTAGTGTTTGGAACACATTTAATTTAACTTGCTGGTTATTCACCCTTATGTGAGTTCTCCCTTTTCAACATCGATCAAGGTTCTCCATGTTGTTAGGAAGGGTCTCCCGAGAATAATAGGTGCATGTTCATCTGCTTCACAATCCAAAACAATAAAGTCAGCGGGAAAAATAAATTTATCAACTTTTACCAGCATGTCTTCAATTTTTCCCTCTGGATGCACATAGGATCTGTCGGCTAACTATAGCATAACTGTTGTAGGTCTTGCCTTTCCGATTCCTAGTTTCTGGAAAATCGATTTAGGCATCAAGTTTATGCTTGCTTCAAGGTCGCATAATGCTTTCCCAACATAGTGGTTTCCAATGGAACAGTGTATTGTGAAACTTTCGGGATCCTTCAACTTGGGTGGCATGCGATTGTGCAACTCTCCTAGCCTTATTCTCTTAGACACAATGTGTTTAAGAAACTTGGCATAGTTCGGCATTTGTTCAATTGCTTCAACCAATGGCAAGTTGATGTGGACTTGCTTGAGGATATCAAGAAACTTCTTGAATTGATATTCTTGCTTTTGTCGCTTCAACCTATGTGGGAATGGTGGTGGAAGTCAGATATCTTTGATCCTTTCGTTGGTCTGGAACCTGATTGACGGCATTGCCAGGGCAACTGGAGTTGCCGAGGCATTGTCAACTGGGGTTGCCATGGCGTGCATATCGTTGGTTGCTGAGGCATCCATATCGCCGGTTGTCGAGGCATGCTTATCGCTGGTAGCCGTGGCAATTCCTGGTTCAGCATCTGAGGCTTTGCCGCTGAGTTCGTCTTGATCTTTTTGTGGAGTTTTGTTTGATGAGCGAGCTTGAGCCTCTTTAAGTTGTTGGCCACTTCTAGTGATGATCGCCTTACATTGCTCATGGCTAGTTTATCTTGCAACTTCAACATCGCTAGGTAAACCTCCTTGCGGTCTAGTATTCAAGTTTTGAGCAAATTGCCCGACTTGATTTTCCAATGATTTGATTGCCGCCTCTTGGTTTTGCAATCTCATCTCAGTCCTGTTAATAAAAGCATCAGTTCTTTTTATGAATTTACTATTCTCATCCATATAAGATTCAGTTTTTAACATAAAAGCATTGAGAGAGTTTTCCAAAGAGCTAGATGTTGTCAGTTGTTGTTGCGGCAACTGTTGTCGTGGCATATTCTGCTGGAATCCTGATGCTTGTGTATTCTGATTGTGTTGGTTTAGAGCATTGTTGGGATTACTCCATGAAAAATTTGGGTGCTTCTTCCAAGCTGGATTGTATGTATTGGACATCACATTATTGTTCCGGTTGTAATTCCCCACATAAAAGCTGAATTCTGGATTCTGCATACATTTAGAAGAATCATGGTTACCACCACATAACTCACAAAAGGAATCCATTACCTTGACTTCCTGTGTGTTGTTTAGTTTCTGCATGTTCTGGACCATCTTAGTTAGAGTGGCCAATTGTGCCGAAATTGAGTCTGATGATCCCAGTTCATGTATTGTGGCTTGGCGTCTAACTCCTCCTCTTCTAGCAGAGGGGAATTGATAATCATTCTTGGCAAGCCTATTTAGAATTTGCATTGCTTCCTCCGGAGACTTATCTAGGAGTATGCAGTTTGCCGAGGCATCTAGCATCATCCTTGTTGGTGTATTCACAGCGTTGTAAAACATTGTTACTTGTGTCCACACTGGGAATCCGTGTAGGGGGCATTTGTATAGAAGTTCTCTATATCGCTCCCAAGCCTAGTACATGGATTCATCATCTGCCTGCCGAAAAGAAGTAATTTTGTTACGAAGCTTATTAGTCAAATTTGTAGGATTAAATCGAGCAAGGAAATCACAACAAAGATCGGTCTAAGATCCTATTGATCCAGCATGACTACTATTCAACCATGCTTTCGCCCTATCCCTCGGTGAATAGGGGAATAATCTCAGTCGTAAAACATCTGGGTGACTCCTTGTATTTTGAATGAATTACAAATCTCGAGGAAATATTTAAGATGTTGTCGTGCATCTTCAGTTACTGAGCCGCCAAATTGACCAATTGTGTTGATCATATTAAACATCACCGGTTTCAACTCAAAGTGGTCAGCTTCAATTTCAGGTGTGACAACTCCTGGATTAAGTCCTTGAAGATCTTCTTCAAGATAGTCTCGAATAGTTCTGTTTCGTGCAAGAATCACTCCCCCTCCTGCTGGAACATCTTGATTCATATTGTCGTCTTGATTAGCCATTGCTACTCTTAACATTCGTCTTAGTCTTTGCAAGGTTCGTTCGATTTCTGGATCAAAGGGATATTCTGGTGTAATCGGTCTCGCCCTGGTCATATACCAATGCAAAACCAAAGTTTGTTAACCATTTGAATCTTAAACAAGAAAAATAAAAAAGTGCAAGAAAATAAAAACAAAGTTGTTATTGCCAATCCCCGGCAACGGTGCCAAAAACTTGGTAAATTGAACGTTTTGAAAGTTCGGTAACCAAAATAGATTTGGGAGTAAAGTTCACTGATGATTTATATACTTTACCTATAAATATTTAATAAGTTGAATTGATTTATAATGGTCCATTTTGTTTAAACACAAAAAGGTATCGGTATCATTAAAAGAAGAGACAATGTTTAAATCCCCTAAGATCAAGGACTCCACATTTTCCCTCTTCTTCTCTTTGTTTCAAAGTTTTAGTTTTAGATTTCTAAAACCCATTTCGAAGCTTGAATATCTAAGAAACGGGTCAAGTCGGGTTGAATAAAATAAGGGGACAATACAATTAATAAAACAGGGCTAGATGCCCAAAAGCAAATTATAATAATGTTGTAAAATCCAGATCAATTGAATCAAATAATTAGAAGTTAATTACCGCACACGTTTTTAAATCATGACATTATTTTAAATTCATGTTTAAATTTTTGAATGTTTTAATTCATTATCGAACTATGACCCATTCTATATATGCCCCTAAATTTATTTCTATTCTAATTCTATACTCAAACTGTGACCTTTATTCTAACTTTATTTCAAATATATTCTCAATTTATTTTTTATACCACATCATATTATTACATAATACACTTCATTGTTTACGTGCTAATAACTATTTTTATAATGGTTTTAATATCATAGGGCATGATTAATATATACTGATAATTTGAGGGTGAAACTACAATGTTAAAAAATGCAGGGATCAATTTAGATTGAGGATTTTTGGATTAAATTGAAACACTCAAAAGTTGATGACTAATTTAGAATGGGCATAAAGCGAAAATAATGCCCCTAACGTTTCACTAAATAGTCATCTTGGCCCCTATTTTTTAACCAATTTAACCTCCAACGTTTCATTTTGGGTCAAAATGACCCCTCTATGGATGAAAACTGTTAGTTAACTGATGATAAACAACTTGAAATGACTTTACATAATGATACGTCTGAAAAAAAAATTATATTTGATATAATTTTATAAAAATATTTTTTGACTGATGTGTCATTATGTAAAGTCACCATATTTGTCTCTATAACATTGCTATCGTGGCGTGCACTGCCATGTAGTTTTGTCACGTCATTTTAAGTTGTTTATTGTCAGTTGATTAACAGTTTCATCTGCAGAGGGGCCATTTTGACCCAAAATGAAACGTTAGAGGTTAAATAGTTCAAAAAAAAGAATAGGGGCCAAAATGACTATTCAATCAAACGTTAGGTGGCATTTTTTGACATTATGCCTTTGGAATAAGAGACATAATTTGAAGATGAAATTAAAACATTCAAGAGTTTAAGGATAAATTTAAAATGAGAGTTTGATCAGAAAAGTTTCATGGTTTATTTATTTATTTATTTCTTATTTATAAAAGTTTCATAGTTTCTTTAATTGTTATCTCCTAAAATTAATTTTTCAATAAAATTATATTCAATTAAACACCGGCCTAATTAAATAATTATAAACCAAAAATAATAATTTTTAATGAACTTGTCACGCATTCCTGTCAAGTTCTAAAAAAATTAGAACTCGCTATGCATGCTTGGAGAGTTCATTATGAGACTGCTACGCTGGGAAATAATTATAAATGAGTGTCAGATTGGTAAATAATTTTTAAGGGTGATATTTTAGTCAATACGCATATATTGCCTTTTGGGCAATATATGTTTGTATGGTCGCGTATGGGGCGAGACTTTTCGAGTACTCGAGGTTTAATATGGATTTAGATAGTGTTGAGAGTAAGTGTGATATTGATATGTGGTACAACATGTATGTTTACCATCTGGTATGATTTTATCTGTTGAATTGTTATGAAATTGAACTGTGTGATGTCTTTGATATGATCTATACATGATTTCCCTTCTATGTTCATGTGCCCTATGCCTACTTGTTTTTACTATATGTGCATTCTTGTTGTCTTATGAATGTCATGAATTATAGTAGAGTTGTCACAACTCGACCTTAGTCCCAAATTGAAACCCTAATTTTGCAATACCAAAATTTTAAAGTCCTAACTTTAGGAGATTTTTGAAATGATTTGTTAAAAAATTGAAAATTAGAATTCAGGATAAATTTGCATGATTGTAAACTATTAGGGACTAAAACAAATTTTTTTGAAACATCTACTTTTTAATTTTGAAATTTCTGAACTCATGGCTAAATTTGAATTTTAGAATCAAAATCGTAAATTTAAATGTTCAAGGACTATTTAATAATTTCCTAAAATGTAAAGTTCATTTTTTGTAACATTTAGAAGTTTAAGGGTTTAAATATAGTTTACTAAAACTTTGAATTTTATTTTATAATTTTTCTAAAGTCTCAGATTATTTTATAATTTTTAGAGTTTAAGGAGATTCTCTGAAATATTTAAAATTAAGGGGATTCTCTGAAATATTTAAAAGTTTAGAATCACTCACATAATTTACTCATATTTTTAGAATTTGGATTCTGTTGAACTCGAATATCTTCAACCGATATAGCCAAGAGGGGATGAATCGACCTTTGATGGAAGCAATAGAAATTAAAAGTTATGTACAAGAATTTATAATGGCTCGACTTCTAAACCAAGTCTACCCCCACTACCTTAGCTTCCCCACTAATGATTTTTCACAAATTTATTCAATTTGTCTTTCCTTTTAGGCTAAAGGAGATAACCATACAAACCCAAGACTTATACCCCAAAGTCTTGACAACCTCTCTCTCAAAGAGAAAATAAAAATGAACAAACAAATGAAAACCTCACTGGGCAATGTGTTTGCACTCTTTAAGCACTAACCCAAGATCCTAAACACTTGAGCATTGACAATGAAGCTCACTAGTGTTTTCTACAAAAAAAAAATATAACAAAATAAGCACAAATATGATTTCTCTATACAAAGAATGTTGACAATATGTTTCTTGTTGTCCCATGGATGCTTGAAGAGGTCTTTTTAAACCCTCTAATGAGTTTGTGACCATTTATGACCGTTGAGGTTGGTTTGGAGCCATTTGGGGTGTTTTTTCCAGCCATAAATGCACTTCTATCCAGTGGTTATCAGTACTCAAAAGTTAGGTATCGATACAAGCTTAAATGGGAAAGAGCCATTGTAAAAATATAGAGGGTATCGGTACCCGAAGTTGGGTATCGATACTCATGGTATCAGTACTTGAAATGGGTACCAGTACCTGCAATAAATTCAAACAAAAATTAGTTGTTGAAGGCTCTATTTATCGATACTCAAGGGTTGAGTATCGGTATGGGGCTTTAGGTACTGTTACTCGAAGGAGCGTACCAGTACCAAAACTCCATATTGAAATTTTAGAAAAACACAACGTATCGGTACTCAACAAAGTCGTATCGGTACATATGCTGGGTATCGATACCGATGTTAGAGTATCGGTACTCAAAGCATATTTTTGTAAAATTACGCGCAAGTCCAAAAACATTTTTCACAAATTGTTGTATCAAAATTAATATCTCAACAATCTCCCCTTTTTGATATAACAAAACACCTTGAAAATTGTTTTTGTGAAAACTCCCTTTAAAAAAATTATTTTAGAATAAGAGAATATTTGAAAAATATTTTAAACTCTCATTTTTATTTTTGAAATTGAATTTTTCAAACATACCCCAGTTCTCTCATGCTCGAGTATTATCGCACGACCATCTCACCACTTTTCACTTGGCTATATCCGTCGCATCCCGATCACCGTGGTTTTAAGCCCTATTTTCTGATGCTCTCTGTGTGTGCTTCCATTGAACCTCAACAATTGAAGTCCTTCCATCAATTACCTATAACGCCATTATATTTCCCAGACAAGCTTTCAAATGAGAATAATATTGTCGTCATCATCATTATTAATTTTTGTAACTTATTGACTCATATAATTATTTAATGTCATTCAATCCATTAGTTGTATCATTTGTTTTACTATTAAAACTTCTACTGTAATTGCTTCTAAAATTATTTCTACCTTTGCTTTTGAAATCATTATTCATTTTTTCAATCATTATTAGTTATTTTTTATTAATAGGATTAACATTCGTAATAACTAGTAATAATGTCAAATATTTTTATTTGGTCGTAGATCTTGATCATACTGGTCCGAGTACTTTAGTTGCCGATCATGAGAAGGTACTTGTCCTACGAAAAAATAGTATTCCATAATTAGGTGTCATTCTCCCTTGTCTTCGTTGTATTAAATATTTGTTATTGTTTCATTGACTTGTGTGTGTTTTCCCTTTGTCTTGTTTTCAAACTAAATTCCTTAAAAATCGTTTTTGTGTCTTAATGTGTGTGATCCTACTGTAATATATATATATGATTTTACTGTGTGATGTTGTTTTACAACTTTTGAGTATTTTACTTGTGATGTTTTGTTACATGAAGAATTTTTCATGCATTCATACTCGAGATTGAGATTTACTTTAAATAATGGATTTGTGAACTGTGGACCCAGATTACATTGCCGGATTTGTTGAGGTTTGAGAACTACGATTTTATTCTGTTGTGTGCATGGGTTGGGCTTGTATGGTGGTAGATTGCGGTTTCATCCTTAATTCGTTGAGCACTTAGCGACTGATAGATGTAGTGAGGGTTTTTGGGGAGATTTCCTCTTAGCGATTGATGAGTTGTTGATGGGTACATTGCATTGTGTTTATAAAATTAAAAAAAATGTATTGTGAAACATCATTTGAGAATTAGAAATTTTAGAGAATTTTTTTGTGTGCTTTTGATTGTTTTATATATATACACATACTAGGCTTCTAGCTCACCCCGCTTCTTCTTTTCCCTTTTAAATATTTTTAGATGCTAGAATTAGTTCGGCATTTTGAGGATTGTAGTCTTAGGTTTTTGCTTAAGGTAATTTAATGGTATTTTAAATTGTGATATGAGTTTTGGTTTCATTATTTTCAAAAAATTTATTACTATTTTTATAATGTATACGCTTTGAAATTTATTATTCGTTGAAATTTATTTTAAATGTTTTTAAGGGTCATTTAGGTGACTAATGTGACCTTTGATATTTGGTCATACAGTCTAAGCTTGGTTTAGGGGGTTACAAGAGTAGATATGTACTACTGGGCTTGTAAAGCTAGTGCTCGAAATATTGGTATACAAGTCAGAGGATTATCATCATAGAAGATCTCAACACCTATTCAGAGTACATCTGATCTTTAATTTTAGTGGGAACTAGTATTCATAGGACTACTATATTTTGGCATGTAAACTCTACATTGTTAGAGTTATGACCCGTTTATTTACTTATCTCGTCATTATTGTCCCGGTAGTATAACAAATTGATATCATAGCTTTTTCAGGTTACTCAGGATAATGACAATGATAAAGTATACAATTTCGTTTCTGGATCGCGACGTCAAGTTTTTTCTATGGCATGTAAAGGTTCGAGATGTTCTTGTTAAGATGGATTTAGACGATGCATTGAATGGGTTAAATAATATGCCAAAAGAATGGTCTGATATAGAGAAGTGTCGCAAGGATCGAAAAAGCTGATTCTCTGATCTGTTTGTACTTATCAAACAACATTTTGTAGGATGTTCAGAAAGAGAAGACAACTGTCAACTTTTGGGCAAAATTAGAACAAATGTGTATGAAGAAAACTCTAACCAGCAAGCTGCTCCTGAAGCAGCGCCTATACTCCCACAAGTTAGAAGAAGGTTCGTGTCTTGATGACCACCGAACTGATTGCAAGGAGGTTGTCTCAAATTTGGAAGCGATATAGGCAAAGAATAGTGAAGAAGATCTATGTTTGATTTTACTTTGCTCACTTCCCGCTTCATATTCGTTTGTTAGAAGCAGCCCCCTACACAATTGTGATGCCCTTGCTCTTGAAGAGGTATATGATAATCTGAATTCACATGACAAGATGAAACATCTTACCAGCTTCGATTTCTAAGCAGAGGGTTTCATGATGAATGGATCGACTAGTTCAGGTCACGGAAGAAAAGGTGATCGCAATTCTGGTGGTCAAAATAGGGAAGATCTAAGTCGACAATTCGAGGTAAAACATGTTGTTTTTGCAAAAAGAAATACCACATTAAATCTATGTGTTACAGATTATAGAATAAGACAAATAAGAAATATGAAAAATCAAAATTCCAGTTAAGATGAAGCTAATATTGTAGAGGAGTATGGTGATGGTGAACTTTTAGTAGCTTTTGGTGAAGACTCTATAGCAAGAGAGGAGTGGATTCTTGAATTTGGTAGTAGCGTTCATATGAGTCCAAATCAAGATTGCTTTGCGACGTACAAACTCGTGTCTACATGTGTTGTTTTTGGGAAATAATGTCTCCTGTAAAGTTACAGGTATTGGTACAATCAATAGTAAGGTCTTTGATGGGATTGTTCGGACACTTGATAATGTGAGGCATGTTCCAAATTTGATAAGAATCTAATTTCATTAGGTACTCTGGTTTCAAAAGGGTACATATATGGAGCTATGAAAATTTGCAAGGGCTATATTGTTGTGATGAAAGTGCAAAAAAGACAACCGATTTTATTTTCTGCAAGGTTCGACTATTTTAGGCGATGCATCCATTGTTTCCCCCTTCGTGTCAAATAATGATGTTACTGGTGAAAGCGTCTTGATTGAATTAAGGAAATTAGGATTTTGTGTTGAACATGACAACCATGGGCATAGCGATTTTGGTAGGCAAAAAAAGAGTTCAATTTCGTGGGCATAACGAATTTGAAAAGAAGAATAAAGTTGAATTTCGTGAGCATAATAGGTTTGAGAAGCTTAAGAGAGTTCAATTTGCTACCAGAATAAATAACGAGAAACATAATATTGCCATTGATGATCGGGGTCGTGTTATGCATAATATTGCTCGTGATGATATAGTTGTGAGCAAAGTTGGCACAAATGATGATCTTACTGATGTAAAGACTAAATTATCTTGTACATCCAAGCTTGGACAAGGCTTGGATTCAGTTGGTATTCATTGTTGAAGACTTCTCCTTTGAAGGGGACTTTTCGAAGAAAAAGAGCTCTTGCTGGACAATAATTCGTGTCAAGGTAGAGATTGTTAGAGTTATGATCCAAATTTTATTTTGGACTTTTATTTATATGGAACTGATCAATCCTAGTGGAACTCTACTTCTCTTTTTGGATATGAGTTGAAGAGTAGAAAACCCAGTTTGAGTAGAATTTCTTTCTATGTAGGTTTCTTTAGGAAACAAGTTTCTTATCCCTATTGTTGCGTGTGATAAGTGCTACGCAATTGTGCAAGTATACACGTCGCAAGTAATAAAGTGATATGAATATCGAGTATCGTCTCCACAGGGATTGGTTTGTGCCACTTTGCTTAAGTTACTGCATTGTGAAAAGTAAAAACACAATTAAAGGATTATAGGAGTTTAACTAATAACTAAACTAGAAAGCAATAAAGTAAAAGAAAAGATAAGATCGAATGAGAGAGAGATAGGCCAGGTTATCATGAGTTGAGGTGTGATAGCCGATTGGATCGTCCTGGTAAGAGAGTGCACGGGCAACTCAGTTGCCGTGGCAACTTGCACAACGGGGTTGCCTTGGCAACTAATAGATGGTTGCCTGGGCAACTAGTTGGGCAACTTCTTGGGTGTCTGGGCAGCAATCTTCAAGGTTTGGCAGAGCGTTCTTCAATGGTTTCTTCTTATCCCTAAGTCGAAACTCTAGCTACTTGTGCATGCCTTGATAATACATCACTGCGTGAATCAAGGGTGAACAACAACCAATCTTGCGCTCCTCTTAGCCGTTGAAATCCTTGACTTATTCCTAAGCCCGATTAATCTTCACCATCAATAGATTGAATAAAGATCATATTCATTCGTTTCTTGAATCTAACTCTCCCGATATTAGATAAATAGATGAAGTTACGAGATCCTCTCCCAATTCACTCGCAAACAAGAATAAAAACCAAGAATGAATAAACCTTGAATAGAAAGTGCAAACTCTTATTACCTAAACAAAATCCAATTGTTTTTCAAAACAACAAAACACAATAACCCCAACCAATCAAGTTAGTTCATGGTTGGGTTCAAAAGATATACAAAGAATAATCCCCAAACCATGAATTTAATGGAAGCAAAGAAGAAGAAGAAGAAATCGAACTCTCTCCCCCTTGCTCTCTTGTCGAAATTTCTCTCCTCTTGCTCTATGGAGTTGTCAAAATTTTCCCTCTCTTCCTCTCTATGGATTGTCGAAATCTCCATCTTATTTATAGGGCTAGGCCAAAGTCCTTCTTTGAGGAGGAAGTTAAGTTGGAATTAAATTATCTTTAAAGAATATAATTCTTTATTATAATTGTATTCCTACTAGAACTTCTCCTATCTTCTTGGAATTTAATTCTTCTTTAACCTCTGCATGGAAATCAAATTCCTTTGGGTTTGGGCTTTGCTTCGCGTCATCTTGGGATTGTCTAGTTATCAATTTCGACTACCATATCACCTTTGCTCTTGTCGACAATTGCCATGGCAACTGGCTCGGCGTCTCCTTCATGTATTGCCCTGGCAACTGGCTCGGCATATCCTTCATGCATTGCCCTGGCAACTAGCTCTAGCCTTGCTTTTGCAAGTGATCCTGCATATACACACAAAACACACCAAAGCAGCATCTTTTCCCACAAAAACTACCAAGTTATGTAATCAAGCTCAACGATGGAAGGAGACATGGATTAATGCATGAATGGCTAATTTTGCAACTAATATGAGCCTAAGTCTAACAATAATATGAGTAAAAAGGGTAAGAAAAATAGTACTTTTGAACACTTATCACACCCCCAAACTCAAACTATTGCTTGTCCTCAAGCAATGAAAACTCATAATTACCTGCCAAGACTTCAATTTTCACAAACTTAGCTTTGAACTTGATTTCTATTCTCTGAACCGGGGCACAAAGTATGATTGGCTTTTTAATTTTTAGAAAACTTAGGAGTTACTCGGAATCAAACTATAATACTTGTGAGTGTGTGCGGAGTTGTGTGCAAGTTGATTTTTCGGATTCTATGCAAACAATAGGTTTTCAAATTACTTCATTGGGTTCTTTATATCATGTTTTAACTAGAGCCAGTTTTTGGGCACCTCTAGTGTTTTGTTTTTAGTTAATTTATTCGACTAGAGTCGGTTTCGGGCACCTCTAGCTATCAATTTTTAGCACATACTAGAGCCAGTTTCGGGCACCTCTAGTGATCAATTTTTTTAGCACATGCTAGAGCCAATTTCGGGCACCTCTAGCATTCATCCAATTTTTATTCTAATCGTCCAATTTGTTAATTATCAACCTAAGTTCACTAGAATTCCTTAAATCAATCAAACCACAACAGTGTTTCATCAAAATTAGCATCATAGTAAAATTCTAAGTTTTTCCATGGTTATCCTAGAATAAAAATTCTATCAATTAAGTGCATTGGCAAAGTCATCATCGGATATTCATCAAATCTAAGCAATTCTTGTTCCAATTAATGGCATGGCAAGCAATTTATGTATCCTAAATGTAATACTTAAGATGAATGTAACTAAACATGGTAACTACTAATAACAATTCCCCCCAAACTCGAGTGAGGCATTGTCCTCAATGCATGCATAAAAATAACGAAAAATAAAAATAAAAATGCATACGAGGACTTACTCCGAGAGTTTATCATCGTAGATGATTAGTTTCCTTTTGGTCGGTGTCTTGATTCTCTTGCTTGAACGTGATGGTTGTTTTCTTGTTGCCGGGATGTCTTTAGCTTTGGTTGCCGTGGCATCTTCAGGGTTGGTTGTCGTGGCATCAGCTTGTGCAGGCACGATGTAGGTTGCCGCGGCATCTTCTTCATTGGTTGCCGGGGCAAGGATCTCGGCAGTAAATTTCCTTAGCATAGTAGTTGTGAGTCTTGATGTGAAAAAGAAAACAAAGAAAACCTGAAAACTAAAGATAATGAAAAAAAATAAAATATCTCCTAAAAATAAAAATGAAAATAAAAAGAAAAAGAAAATATTGAAAGGAGAGCATGCTCATGCATCTCCTAAGTTGACCACTTCTTTGTTACGTTCTACATGGGCACCATTATAGTGCTTCAATCTTTGTCCATTAACTTTGAATTCATGGTTGTCAGAGATGGACTTGATTATCACAGCACCATGGGAGAATGGTTTGACGACTTTGAATGGTCCCAACCATCTTGATTTTAGCTTTCCCGGGAAAAGTTTTAGCCGAGAATTGAATAGGATAACTAGTTGCCCTGGCGTGAATTACCGCGGCAATAGTTTCTTGTCGTGCCATCGCTTTGTTTTCTCCTTGTAGATTCGTGCATTATTATAGGCGAGTGCACGGAATTCTTCTATCTCATTGAGATCCATCAAACGCTTTTGTCCGGCACTTTCCCAATCTATATTTACGGTCTTGATTGCCCATTGGTTTGTAGGTGATATTGCCCGTCCTCTGGCAACGATCAGATTGCTTGTAAAACTCTTGGGCATCTTTGTATAGTGTTGGCCAATACAAACTGGATTGCAAAACTTTGGTCGCGGTACGAGTTCCTCCAAAATGTCCTCCATAGGGTGAAGAATGGCATTGTCGGAGTATATTCTGTTACTCCTCTTCAGGGACACATTGGCTTATAACCTGATCTGCACATTGTTTAAACAAAAGAGGCTCGTCCCAAAAGTAATGCTTAGCATCATGGCGGAACCGCTTATTCCCTTGGTGAGTAAGGCCATAAGGTAAAATACCACAAACAAGGAAATTAACTAAATCCGTGTACCAGGGTATTGCCGAGGCATGTGCTGCCGTGGCGACTACTCCCAAGGTTGCCGAGGCGTGTACGTCTAGAGTTGCCGAGGTATACACATCCATGGTTACCGAGGCGTGCGTATCGGTAGTTGTCGTGGCGTCGAGGGTTGTCGAGGCATGCACATCCATGGTTGCCGAGGTGTCAAGGGTTGCCGAGGCATGCGTGTCCATGGTTGCCGAGGTGTGCGTATAAGGAGCTGCTGCGGCGTCGAGGGTTGCCGAGGCATCAAGGGTTGCCGAGGCAACTAAAAGTTGTTCATCCAGGAATGCATCGCATATCTCTAAATCCGCATCCTCCTCCCTGTGAGTTGGCCTAGGACTGCTCCTACCGTGAAATCACTTGCATCACACATGAGCTCAAAATGTGGCGTCCAATCTGGTGGAACGACAATGGGTGCCGAGGCAACTGTCAAACTCATTACCAAAAATGGAAAAATCGTCCATGAGGATCTCAAGGAGGTCTTCGACCATGTCTGAAAAGAGTGCCATCATGCATCTTCTAATGTTACTGCATAACTGAGAAGACTTAAGGAGAGTCGTTTCTGATACTTCTTATAGTCCATCCGTACCCTCCATCGGGTGACAATATTGCCCAAAAAGAGTTGGGCCAATGTGCTCCCAGCTACTCCCTTTTGCATTACCATGGTGGAGGGGTCTTTCTTCTTTGTTTGCTTGTAGTCCATGTATACTCTCCACCTTGCTACTATTCCTGAAGGCACAAATATATTAATAGGAAAATTTATATCCATTCTCAACCATTCAATTACCTCATTCTTGTCGACTTCTATCATGGTTGGATGTAGCCTTTGTTGTCGTGGTAATTGCTGCTCAAGCCAATTGCCGTGGCAATCAGTTGTCAATTTTTGCTTTAAGTCAAGGGAAGAACCAATTTTCTGAAGAGCTTTATGAATCCAAACACCTTTTTCTTTTGGCCTCCCAAACATCTCCATCAGTAGATATTTTGATGGCTTCAAATCTACCAACCTCGGTTCCTCAAGACATACCTGCAATGGACGAGGTGAGTTTTTAAAGAATTCAAAAGGTTCAACTATTACCTGCTCATATTCCATTGGCAAAGTATTATCATCTCGTTGATCTTGCATGTGGTCGTGTAATTGCCCTGGCAATTGTAGATGAGAGCAATCTACAGATTCTTGCTTCAACATCAACGTTGTAACCTTCTGGGCATCAGGTTCCTCAGAATTTGCTATAGTATTGTTGTTCTCAACGTCACTGAGTGTTGTCGCGGCATTGCTCTGTTCAGGCTCCTCAATCATTGCCGAGGCAATTTGTTGTTCAGGCTCATCATGTGTTGGGCAGTCTCTCTCATTGGTATCCTCTTGACTTTGAGGTTCTAGTTGTTCCCCACACATCGGAGAGCTTTCTTTGCATTGCTCCTTATCATCTTCCCTTGGGACTTCAGTATCCCTAGGAATGAATTGTTGGTGCATGTTATCCATGACATATGTGGATCTCCCCAATTGATCTTCTGAATCCCCTAAGGTTGCATCCCACTGAGCTATCCTCGTATCCATAGATTTTGATAGCTCTCGAATCTCTTCAACTGATCCGTCAAGTCTAGCCAAGGAAGCTAGTAACGTTTCCTCCAAGGAATTGGAATGCTCTTGAAAAGGACTACATTGCCATGGCATATCTGTTGCTGCGGCAAAATTGTTATGGTAAAATTTTTTTTGAGCTTTTTGACCATACCATGAAGAATTTTGCTGCTGGTTCCCTCTATGGTCCTCCATGTAGTTATATGCACTGAAAATGTGAGGGCAATTTTCAAACACATGATGTTCTCCACACATAGCACAAGATTTTTCCACGGTATAAGTTCTTTGGGCTTTTCTCGGTTGGTATAGGTAATCATCAAAGGGTGCAAGAAACTCTTGATTGGATTGATTCATATCTTCCAACATCATCTCTCGAATAGATCGGCTTTTATTTCCCGACATGTTGATGTCCCATAACTTGTAGCGCACATATTTTTTTTTGATAAAACAAACAAAAAGAAAAGTTAGTAAAACTAAGAGAAAAAAAATGCAATAACAAAAACAACTAACACCAATTGCCCATCCCCGGCAACGGTGCCAAAAACTTGTTGCGTGTGATAAGTGCTACGCAATTGTGCAAGTATACACGTCGCAAGTAATAAAGTGATATGAGTATCGAGTATTGTCTCCACAGGGATTGGTTCGTGCCACTTTGCTTAAGTTACTGCACTGTGAAAAGTAAAAACACAATTAAAGGATTATAGGAGTTTAACTAATAACTAAACTAGAAAGCAATAAAGTAAAAGAAAAGATGAGATCGAATGAGAGAGAGATAGGCCAGGTTATCGTGAGTTGAGGTGTGATAGCCGATTGGATCGTCTTGGTAAAAGAGTGCACGGGCATCTCAGTTGCCGTGGCAACTTGCACAACGGGGTTGCCTTGGCAACTAATCGATGGTTGCCTGGGCAACTAGTTGGGCAACTACTTGGGTGTCTGGGCAGCAATCTTCAAGGTTTGGCAGAGCGTTCTTCAATGGTTTCTTCTTATCCCTAAGTCGAAACTCTAGCTACTTGTGCATGCCTTGATAATACATCCCTGCGTGAATCAAGGGTGAACAACAACCAATCTTGCCCTCCTCTTAGCCGTTGAAATCCTTGACTTATTCCTAAGCCGGATTAATCTTCACCCTCAATAGATTGAACAAAGACCATATTCATTCGTTTCTTGAATCTAACTCTCCTGATATTAGATAAATAGATGAAGTTAAGAGATCCTCTCCCAATTCACTCGCAAACAAGAATAAGAACCAAGAATGAATAAGCCTTGAATAGAAAGTGCAAACTCTTATTACCTAAACAAAATCCAATTGCTTTTCACAACAACAAAACACAATAACCCCAACCAATCAAGTTAGTTCATGGTTGGGTTCAAAAGATATACAAAGAATAATCCCCAAACCATGAATCTAATGGAAGCAAAGAAGAAGAAGAAGAAATCGAACTCTCTCCCCCTTGCTCTCTTGTCGAAATTTCTCTCCTCTTGCTCTATGGAGTTGTCGAAATTTTCCCTCTCTTCCTCTCTATGGATTGTCGAAATCTCCATCTTATTTATAGGGCTAGGCCAAAGTCCTTCTCTGAGGAGGAAGTTAAGTTGGAATTAAATTATCTTTAAAGAATATAATTCTTTATTATAATTGTATTCCTACTAGAACTTCTCCTATCTTCTTGGAATTTAATTCTTCTTTAATCTCTGCATGGAAATCAAATTCCTTTGGGTTTGGGCTTTGCTCCACGTCATCTTGGGCTTGTCTAGTCATCAATTTCGACTACCATATCACCTTTGCTCTTGTCGACAATTGCCATGGCAACTGGCTCGGCGTCTCCTTCATGTATTGCCCTGGCAACTGACTCAGCATATCTTTCATGCATTGCCCTGGCAACTAGCTCTAGCCTTGCTTTGGCAAGTGATCCTGCATATACACACAAAACACACCAAAGCAGCATCTTTTCCCACAAAAACTACCAAGTTATGTAATCAAGCTCAACGATGGAAGGAAACATGGATTAATGCATGAATGGCTAATTATGCAACTAATATGAGCCTAAGTCTAACAATAATATGAGTAAAAATGGTAAGAAAAATAGTACTTTTGAACACTTATCACCTATAATATATTCTCTTCTGCTTGTGGTTTTTTCCTTTTAGGTTTTCCATGTAAATCTTGGTGTTTATTTTTTTTCTACATTTGCGCTTATTTAAATATCTCATCGTCGTCCTGATAGCATGACAAATTAATCCCCCCTTTACACAAATTCTATTTGAGCATTGGTCTTCAAGACTTCAACAACTTCAATTTTACGTGAGCCAAATATTCGTTGAAGCACCATTGAATGGATTGAGAATTACTCCCCTGCAACTGAAAACTCGTTACAGTATTACTCCTCTTGCATGTCTCTAATGTCGCTCCACAAAATTTGTAGCAAAAAATTCTTTCAACTAACTCGAACAATAGCTCATGATACCATTTGTTAGGAATTTGGTATGCGGCAAATAAAAGGCGATAACAACATAAAAAATACATGCACAAGAGACGAGATTTAACGTGGTTCAACCTTGCCTACCTCCACAAATAAGAGAAACGAATAATCCACTATCAACATAGTGAACACGAAGAGTATGAATACATGATATCTCATGTAACCCTATTACCCGATATATATATCTCAAAACCCGGTGTAACCAAAATACTATTCCCAACGTCCCTACAATACCCATCTCTACAGCAAAGTCTTTATAGTTGTAGAGATCCTAAAAGCGGGTACACCTCTCTAGAGTAATTCTCTCCATCTCTCATAATTCAAAAGGTTAAACCTAGTCTATATTCATAGACCCAAATATATGGTCACCAAGAAACATTATTCAATAAGATCTTTTACCTAATATAGATATTTACTCATTAAAGTAAACCCTAATTACCAAGTAATCTTCAACCACTAAAATTAAAATAAAACTCAACTTAACTACCAATTAGAATTTGAGGCAAAATACAACATCTATTTAGAGTACGTCTCATCTTTAATTTTAGTGGACACTGGTATTCATAGTTTTGGAATGTAAACTCTATATTTTATCATATGTCATTTGTGTAACTGGTTTATAACTTGGAGCGCTAAACCTATGTTTTGTGTTTACTAAAAATATAAATCTAATATTTTGTTTGAAATTCATTAAATTGGAGCTCACTAAATAGTGGTCCAGTTTGACAATTAGCGGATAACAGATTGCATTAGCTGATAGCAGTAGTTGATTTGACTAGCGGATTACATTAGCTGATTGTATAAAAGTGTGGTAAAAATTCACTGATAGCTGATAGTTGTTTGATTATTTGAACAAGAAAAATGGCATATAAGGATATGATTATATTTAATACTTGTTTGAATAATTTATTAGTTATTAACTTTTTGTATATATTAATATTAATTAGATTATAAAAATAATTTTTTAATATCTTTATTGAGCATATATGAGGATGTACATATTAATTTTTTCTTTGTGAAATTATCTTTTTACATAATTTTAATAATTATTAAATTTAGATATATACATTAATTTCTTATCTATGAAATTATATTTTGAATATAATTTTATTAATTATAAAATTTATATGTATTTGTTAATTTATATATTAATTTCTTATTTATAAAATTTTTTTTATGTTGATTATTTAATCAAATTTATGTTATTTAGAGAAATTTTTGTAATTATCAAGGACAAAATAATCTTTACAAGTCTTTTATCCAAACCTCTAACTCAAAAAGCTACTAAAATGAGCTTTTTCAAAATGAGAGGTTTCACCTCAATCCACTATTACAATCTTCTATTTACCAAACATTCAAATTAGCGGATTTGATTGGTCAAACCTCTAATATTAGCTCAAAAAGTTATTTACCAAACATGGTCAATGTGAATTTGATATGCAAATGAAAGACAAATATTCTCTAACTAACATATCTTTATAAATGAAGAAATATCATCTATGTCTAAGAAATGTGCTACATGTAACACTCGATATGGATGTCACATTTGGGCCTCAAGCTCAACCCAAAACCATAAAATTTCTCAAACTGGATTTAGCCAAACAGTTATTTTCCAAAAAAAATTAGATCCAAATATCGTTACAAAGAAGCTCCACTTCAATTTAAAACATGTAACCATTCTAATTGATTAATACAATTTCAAAAGTAAGAATTAAAAACTCGTCTATGTAAGGTCTTATGAATACATAGCTCACTAAACCAAAATATCATATTCTAGAGATCACCACATGCTAGAATCTCGTACCAATAGTGCTCCTCGATCCCACGATCCGATGATCAACCTATGCACAGAAACAACTATTCTGAGCCTTGAGCTTACAAAGCTAAGGAGTACGCATCTGCTCTATTATACTTCATGCTAACCATAAACATAAGCATGCAGGCTAGAACAAGCAATAAGGAGAGATAAATAAACATGTGGCGCTACCACTAGTCGCCTAAACACATGCTCTCAACATAGAAAAACATCATACATGACCCACAAAGCCCAACCAAACTTGGGATCACACCAGATAATTGAGCTAAAGCACATAGCGTCATAACCACAAACTTGGAGTGAGGCACAGTGCCACACAGCTTCGGGAGCATACATTCTAAGTGATGCCCGGTGCCATACAACTCCCGGAACGTACACTCTTTGGGTGAGACCCAATGCCACACAGCTTCAGAAACGTACACTCATGCTCAGAATCTCTCGTAGAGCATTTTTCGAATAAGACCTAGTGCCACACAACTTTAGGAATGTACATTCGACATCTCTAACTATGGTGTGGCGACACTTTCTCATTGGATATTCGGATCCCATCAATCAAAGGTAACAAAACCAATCAATTGTCCAGACAGCACACAACATTGACACGATTACCGCACAACGCACAACACTTACATGATTACCAAACACTACAGTTTCTATCAATTATCAAGCCATCAATTAAGTTTACCAATTTGTTAATACATTATGAAAGTATATATTAATCATTCTTATTAATCATCTTCATTAGTCCATATTATCTAATTAATATTCCATTTCAATTTCCATATTTTATTAGCATTATAAATTATTCCATTCAATGGGTACCAGTAGTCAAACACGAGTATCTACACGTACCCCAGGTACCAGTACTCACAAGCGTACCGATACAAATATTGCATTATGGAAATCACATATTTCCATAAGTTCTGGTACGGGTTGACCCATACCGACATGACCCCTAAACGCATACCGGTACAACCAAAGCTCCTACTGATACCCTGAACACAAGTTCGTACCATTTCCTCGAATTACGATATTACCATACTTTATTCAATCCATAAAGCTTATGGAAGTCATAGGGGTTTGTTTACTAACGCATAAAATCAATTAATAATTAGTATTGGCTTAATAATCATTTAATCGAGTATTTATCCTTTAACCATAATTCTCAACGAATTACATTCATTCATTTCGAGCAAACATACAAGGAATCTTAAACGAATCTTCACGGTCTCTAAAGCCTTCATGAGTCTCATCATAATCACAACATCATCTTGCTTCACACAAATATCACCTATCATACTATATGTCTTCAAACATGAATATTCATCGTCTACCTACGTTGCAGACACTAACACTCAAAGCAATCATATTTTTGATGCTCATGAAGTAATAGGAGTTCGAGGTATACTAACATAAAGTGATTATCGATCAATCCTTACTCAAGCTCCTCCAACGCTCCTCTTGATTCGGAATTTGAGCCCGAGCAATCCTCATAAATATATGAATACCACAATTATTACTTAACCCCATTCACTAACTAATATACAAGGTTAAACATGTAAAAAAACCTTACCAAGTTTGAATTTGGCATAACAAACTGCGCTAATGGACTGAGAATGTCGAGAAACCCCCGGGTAGGGTCCCCTAGAAAATGTCAACTTCGGTCAACAGCGGCGGCAACGGCAGTCAATAGCGTCTGGCTCCATTGGAAGAGCTAGCTTGATGGATCGGCATGTCTGCGGCTTAGGTTATCTTGGTAGGCGGCTCGGCCTAGCCGGCTAGATCCAGCTGGTTATAACAGCCCAGCTTGGTCGGACGTCACCCACACGTAGGCAGCGACGAATGTGGCACGTGCGGCAACTTTTAGCGGCCGGACGACGACGACAAATGCCCAGATAAACTATTTCGACGCACATCAACACAATGGTGGCCTTCGTTCTTCATTTTGAGCACTCTAACCCCCTTAACTCAACAACTCAAAAATTCTTTTCTCTTACCTGCTCTGATGGTGACTCCGATGATGGTGCCGCTAGTACCCGTGAACTCGTCTCGACAAGAGGAACACAATGGTGGTAGAGGTGTCAACAACGGACGACCAGATCTCCATAGATCGAAGATTGAAGTTTGAAGAGAAAATGAGAAAATGAGAGAAAATAATGATGAAAAAAGGGGAGAGAGAAAGAGATATAAAATCTGATTTTCTTCCATCCCTTTCTCATCACTATAACTCAAATATCCTCTTCAAAAACATCACGGTAAAATTGCATCTTAAGCCCCCAACCTCCCTCTCATATTTTCACAAAATGATCATTACTCCTCTTTAAATTAAATCTTTAACATTAAAATCCAAACCCGAATTTTAGATCCAAAACCCAACTCAATTTAGGGTCGTTAAAACTCTCCCCTCCTCAAAAGGAATTTCATCCTTAAAATTGTACTTACTAAACCAATGAAAATGCCAAACTTAATGACTCTCTTAGGACCTCCAATATTTCCCGTCGCGCAACTTTGATCTCTCACAAACACCCAACCATATAATCCTTGTCTTCTAATGGTATAACGTTATCAACTAATTCTTTCTCTTAGAAGAAATCCATCTTCGTTCGGTACATTATAGACGACAAGCAAAACCCAAAGTTGCCCCAAAAAAACTGTCACACAAACACATCATCAAAGAAACTTAACTTATTTTGTTGCACAACGGTACCCCAACAGATTCTTGCACAACAAAATCTTTCAACAACTCCACACTATTTAAAAGAATAGGAGGTTACACAGCCGTTGTAACTAAAACGAAATGATCCCACTCATGGTGACTCTCTGAAGGAGACTCTAACTCTGATAACATCCTTTATCGAAAACATCCCCTGCCCAGTGCAAGACTTCTGAAAGTGAATTGTCTCAACTCACTTCAAGAACATACCTTAAACTCGGCATGATAACTCATATCAGAAACTAAAGCAGCCCGCATTAACACAATTCATGCAATAGTCTTACACTCTAAATTATAACGTGTCTAGAAAAACACGCTATTTGAACCTTCACTAGGATCTTCCATCGCATGGAATCCCACCAAAAGGTAAGGTTCCATCGTGAAACTCGAACCTCGTGTCAAAAGGTACCATGTACACATCGCAGTTTCATACAACCCAACCCACAACCAATCCAAGTAGACTTTTCATCTAGATCTCGCCTTTGTCAAAAATAACAAACGATACATATCAAGAATATATCATTACTCAATGAAATCACATCAAAATTGTGCACTCACAATCCTTTACAAGATTCATGTCATCTATTTAAATTTTCACTGAGGAACATCAAAACATCACAAAAATTTGGACAAACTCAATGTTTGACTCCCATCTGATGGTAAGTCAAACGCTTAACACAATCTTAAACACACGACACCACATTGTCTCTCAAATGCGAAAGCTTGGTACCAATTTTCGTTCTTAGAATTCACCAATTACTGACCATTTTACTACATAGGAAGAATCGCTTGCCTTGACATATCTTTCTATAAAACACCCACAATAAGATCTCAAAGTCTATCAGAAACCATTAGATTTAAGTTTTACATGTTTTGATTATTATGAAGATGATTAGGTTTTATGGATTCAAGTTTAATTTAGGGTTTGTGATGTTGAAATAATGATCTAGTAAGCTTGAATTGTTGTTTGGAAGCAAAACCCTAAGTTAAATTATGTAGGGACCATTTCGACAAATTGAAAAGTTGAAGGAACAAATCTGAATTTTTAGAATTTGGAGTTTATTTATATTATTAATGATGTTAGAGATAAGAAAATGAAGTTAGAATGCCAAATTGATGTTGAATTGAATTAGTAACCATTTTGACAATTTGTCAAAGTTAAGTGACCAAATCGAAATGGAAGTTTTGTATGGGAGCTAAATCTGATTTTTAGTTGTAATGATGGAATTAAGGTATTAATGTTGAATTGAGGACTAAATTTTAAAGTTAAGAATCATGAATCCTTATCTTTGCATTTTAGTACCTATTTCGGTAAATAAGGAAAATTAGGGAGAATTATTGTGAATAATTATTTGGTGAAGAATGTGATAAGTTGGTGGTTTAAAGCTAGTGATTGGACTAAATTGGAAAGTAGAGAAGTAAGGAGAAGTTAGTATAAAAGTTGAAGTTGTTTATGGAAGTTGTGTAGAAAAACTAGTTTATGGCAGTAACTTTGAAAATTCACCATAAATTCTACAAAATGGTTAGAAGATGAATTTTATACCTATGTAAATATTTGTTCGCCTAGTTTCGTGTCCAACAAACGGAAACTGATTTCGAGTTTCGAGTAAAAAGATATGATTTTTTAAGTGGTGAAAGGTCAGAAAACAGTATAGCAGGCTGTTTCGAAATTCAATAAGGAAATTGACTTTAAAAATTCGCCATAAATCGTACAAGTTGAATTTGGGCTATTAATTTATATGGTTGAAAATCTTATTGAATCTAGTTTCTTTCAGAACAAATGGAATCGAATTCCAAGTTGTAGATTATTTTATAGAAATATTTCTTGGGAGGTACTGCAAACAGCCAGAAAATGAGAATTGATGCACTTTGTATCTAAGGTTGATTAGTAAGCATGAAAAAGGTTAATGGACGTTCAAATTGGTCACTAAGTACCATAATGAGTTTTTGAACAATACAAGGAAGAAAATAAAATGTTTGGAGATTTTGTATTCGAATGATTATATTGGACAATATATAACATATTGTTAGATTGGGATCTAACAAATATTTTACTTATTTGAATTATGAAGTTAAGTTCGAATCGAGGGAGGTTCAAGGTACAATGAAGGAAAGGATCGAAGAGGACTTAGTGAGGCATACTAATACATGGCAAAGGTGAGTGCAATGCATACATAACGTTATACATAGATGTTTTATACATCACCGGTAAGACTTGCGATGAGTCTACTTGGTTTATATATTGTCATGATAATTATGTCATTGATCATACATTTGACATACTTTAAATGTGTCAAAGGTTGAAAATAAATGCATTGATCACTAGTTATTGATGATGATTTACTATTAATGTTATTCGGTTATGAACTGCTTCATGTTAATATAAATAGATATACATTGCCATGGATGAAATATTTGATGATATAAAGACCAAGTATGATATAGAGGTTCAAAGGTATAGTTGGCTAGCCATAGAGTCATAAACAGCTGTATAAAGATTCTAAGCACTTCAGGTAAGGTGCAAATTTTATAAATACTCATTGAGGAGTATACCTATGCATGGTTCGAGTATACAAACTTATTACGGGTGCTAAGCACTTCGGAGTAATTTCATAAAAACTCAAAGAGGGATATATTGTATACTCCGGTAAGTATACAAAAGCACTTCGGTTCTAAGCACTCCTGGTAGAGTGCAAATAATATACATACTCAAGAAAGGTTGGGTATGGGGGGTGACTCGTGTACATAGAATCTCTTAATTTGATACCTTGGGCTAAGTAAACTGAATTGAAATAAAAATAGAATGATAAGCTTGATACCTTGGGCTAAGTAAACTGAATTGAAATAAAAATAGAATGATAAGCTTGAAAGCTTGCAGACAGAGTTGGAAAAAAGTATTGGTAAGCATTGAAAGCTTACGGAAGGAAATGGCACCAATATTGGTAAGACCTGATCTTATCACTTTGATATACATATATGCTATTACATATTTAATTATGTTAATGAGCATGTAATGGTAAGGCGATCATATGCATTATTAATAATTAATATTGAGATTTATATTATGACAGTTGCACTTAAATTTGAATTATTGCCTCACTAAGTAAATACTTAGCGTGTAATTGTTTTACACGTAGGAAAGAAGAAATGGTTGGAGTAAGGAGCATATACGGACATCATCAATCAATAACAGGTACATCAGTATCAGTAAGATATCTTTTGATACTGTTTGATAAATACTAGTTGGCATGTATATTAAAAGGGTATGCCTGGTCTGATAGAATTTGTATTTTATTTGGTATCTGGATGAATTTTAAATCAGGCATATTTATTAATTATATCAAGACAAATTAAATTGATAAGTTGCTGCCTGAAAATAAATTCGATTTGAAGATGAAAATATTATTTTTAAACTTTACACGAATAACTAGATTTGTAAATAAAAACTAAATACATTGTAACATTTTTAAAGAAACAAAATTTTACCGAGTTACAAATGTAGAGGGTTTTACAAATGTTTTGTGATATCTCTGACTCGTATTCAGCTATGAATACGGGAAAGGGGTATTACATGCCTTATTTCATTCTTTTACAAAATCCTCTTCTTAATCATTATTATAGCCTTCCATGTTTATCAAAGAAATATAAACCAATATCATGTTATAAACATATTGTTATTATACAATATCCATATATTTAGCTGAATATCCTTTTAAGACTCACCGAAGTCCAAATTAATCCATTTCGATTTTTATCGATAATGAACTCATAAGATAGCTTGCACTCTAAGCTAATTCTTTTGTTTACTATGAAGCATATAGATTTATTTCGATAATAACCAATTTCATAGCTTGTTTCTTATCAGTCCTCCAACTACTTATAAGTATGTTCTACGTTAAACGGAGAGTGAGTTATCTTACTCTTGATATTAAAGTGACCATTCAAGTTTATTAGTCACACTGAAACATTTGAAACAGATATAATCACTTATTTATGGTCACCTCATTAAACTAGCAACTCACAGATATTTAAGCTTATCCACCAAACCACATATTTGCGTACAAGTATTTTAATCAAGGACAAATTATTCCCTTCTTTAGGATATTCAACGTTGAACTAGATGTATGCTTATGTATATATATATTACTTATTACAAAGGCTTTAACCATAAATTTTTTAATTCTTATCATCTAAAAACTTCCATTACTTCCATTCTAGTAATATTTCCCGAGTCATGCAATTTATATATTGTAAGTTATCAAACTTATCATCTTAAGACGTGTATTACATATCATACCAAACACTTTACCTTGTAAATCAACGTGCACGAATACACACCACACAATTATCAAAATAACATCTCAAGAATGTTTATAAGACTACATTATTTTCTTAGACATAGTCTTTTAAATTTTAATTCCAATCCGAAGCTTTGGTAAGGAATCGATAGTTCAAGAATCAATGCTGTTATTCTAAGTGTATACACAATTACATACTGAAGATCATATATCAAGATGAGGATAACAACTCAATTGAACAAAATCATTTATGCATACACTTGCTAACAAAGCTTATTGTTTAATGTAAGCAATTACACGAATTCATACATTCAACTATGCATCCAAAGAAAGCAAATTTAACTCTTCAAGTAATATGATAAATCTCCATCCAATACATATTATCAATCGATCAACTTCAAAAAAGGGTGTATGTATATATATGTGCAATTTAGATCTAAATACAATCATTCACCCTTTAACAACTTCAAGCTCCTTTAACTAAAACATACCTATTCAAGGAAAATTTATCAAATTTTCATTAGATATATATATTCAAAATAAGCAAGTCATTCCCATTTTCTTTCTTGTATTAATTTATACATTCTTGCTTTAATTAGCATAGCCTTGAGAATCGATTTACAGTCTAGGTACGCGAATCCCCAACCAACTTTTGCCCATAAACAAAATGGTACTCGCAGTACCGGTCAATCCCTCCTACTATCGCCAAGTGACCACACAACTTCCCTCCTACTGTCGCCAAATAGGGACCACTGTCTTGGACTGTAGTCCATCCCGACACTGAGCTCTATGGACTCTATGGCATGCCAACTATACCTAAGACTGACTCGAAACCAAGGCTTTCATCTTAATCTTATCATATCAGATGCATTATGAGCATAGCTCCTTATCATGTTCACATATCATTAAGTTTATTACCCTTATCATTTTGGGTATATTGTCACCTCCTGTGACTTCACATTATAACATTTCTGTTCAAATGACATCTTAGCCAAGTCAATATCACATGCGAACCATGCATGATCTTCCATTGCAATCATTTTAACAAGCTTATTTTAGCATATCACAAATGAGTAAATTGTTCTTTCACAAAAATTCAATAGTAATTTCACTAGTATTACACAATGCATCCTTTTCTTATTATTCGAATGATTCATACAAGAGTTCACATCAATCAAATCTCTAAATTCATATCTCATTTTTGAAAAGTGAGCATAACTCCCTTTACTTTTCATCAGACAAACAAGCTTATCAAACCATGCATCAAACACATTCAACAAATCTTATACATGAAGGTTCGAAATAATAGCAAGGTATAACAAAAGTTTCTATCAACTTGTATCATTCCATCTATCACACAAGTTACACTAACTCAATCATATCCAACCACATTTATACTTGCAATATAACACGTACCTTGTAATCCAAGCTTTAGAAGCACAAGTATATTGTAATTAAGTGGGCGGCAATATAAAAAAAATCAATGAAAACATGCTCAAAATAGTTTCAATCTATCTCAAGACTTTAACTACACTCACATCTTATCCCGAAGTTACGGGATACTTGAATCCTTAACCAAACTTGCTACTTAACCAAATCCTTCCTAGCTTCTTCTTGGTCTAAATATATCAAGAATGTAGATATATATTAGAATCAAACCAAAATTCAATCTTTCACCAATTTCCTCAAAATTACAACAATCTAGTTCACTTATAAGCACTCAAACATACATTCAAAACAGTACACTTAAAACATGTATTTATGCAAAACAGTCCCTTTTTCCTTGTGTACTCCTACATAAGCATCAAAACAGTTTACACAATTTCATGTAGTTACTATATTGTCCTGTTTTCATATAGGTACAATTTCATTTCTAAAACAGTCCCTCAAGGTCCATATACATGTAATTCTACCAACTAATCACATATACACAATTACACATTATAACAGCACATATGTTTTTATTTTTTATGCAATTTGTATCCTGTTTTCAATGTATATATTTAGTGGATTTAAACAACCTATTTTCGCTCTTACAAGTACAAAACAGAGCAGTTGCACAAACATATACATTTTTATTTTTATTCAAAACAATCCAGCACATACACACACATTTACAAACAGTCCAGACGCAATATATATATATCAGCTCCCAAAACAGTGTATATGTATATATATAAAACAACCCCTGAATTCAATAACCAAGTCCTCATTTTAAAATCATAATTCAACCACCCATTTATCCAATTCAGTCCCTAATCTCATCAAAACAACCCCTCCTTAAATTCCAATTTTACAAAACAGTTTCGTTGTTCACTTGTACACATGTTTTTGCATAAATCAATCTACATGTGTTCATAGGTGCTTAAAATAGTCTGACTTGATAAACACAACCACCTATATATATACCTCCACTCGATTTGTCTTCAAGATCATAATCAAGCATGTTTAGCCTTTTAATCATGTATATCATTCGAGCATAAGAACTCTTACAAGCATCGCATAATTGAAATTCAAGAGAATGTCACTCATAGATTTACATTTTACAAACATGATCCCTTTTTATGCATGAATTAATCAAGTGATTTAGTGGTGTTCTTCCTTAGAAAATCAACCATTCGAACAATCAAAATATGGCACATAGAAAATTTAGCAATCAAATCATAATTTGTTCATAATTTGGGGAAAGAAGAAGCTAACTTACCTCCCTTTCTAAGATCTCACGAACAAGGATCCCCAACTTGCACCCTTTAAAAAAAAATAAGCTTCCAATCACCATGGAAGACCTTTCAAGCTCTCTCTTTCATTCACTCTTAAGTGATTCGAATAATGCAAGGAAGAATACAATTCTTATTTGTTTCATTTCCCTTGACCGAAATTCAACCTCTACCTAGATCACTAGCCATTTGACATTGTAATCACTAATTTTATCTAGGTGATAACCGGTTTTTACGTTTTTTTACAAATAAGGGTTTTACTATTAACCTAAAAAAACGTTAAGAAGATTAGTATTGTTATTTGCTTTTACTATATACATCACTCTTATTATCATAAAAACCCCTAAATATCAAGTGTTATACATTATATAGTACTATTATTATCCATTTGAAAAAATTAAAAAAACAAGAGAAAGACCCTTAAACGTTATTATTACTAGATAGTATACTATTAAGATTTTATTGTTGTTGTTGTTATATTTGACTTTAACTATCATTCGTACTATTATTATTACCATTATGTTCATATGAATACTATTATCATATTACTATTACCGTTATATTATCTTTGTTATAATAATTAGTATTACTATTATTAAAACTACAAAACTAAATAAATAAGCCCAATAAATAAATAAATAACCCAAGTTCTTATATAACAATCCAATTGCAACCAAAACCAAAAAATACATATCCCACTTTTTGGCCCAATAGGGTCCTAAATATACAAAGCCCTAATAACAACTGAAACCCTAATTGCCCCTTTTTCCTTACGCAGCTAATCCTAGGTCGTTGGATCTAGAATTATAATCGGAAGGCTGAGATTCACGCGGAATGTTCCAGAGAACTCCACGCGCCACACGCGCGACCATTCAGATACCCCCACGTGTGCGTAGGGTTCACGCACGGCTCACTAACTTCTCACTCGCCGTCTACCGCTTCACTTCTCACACTCGGCGATTGATCATCCGATCCCATCTCCACGTTGGCAGATCTGACGGCCTCCAGAGATCCTTGCTCTTCAAGCAGCTTCTCACTCTGGTCCCTTCCTCTTCTCAAACCGCCACGATGCTCTAGGAGACAAGTACCACCCGCCATCTGACCACCCTCCTCCATAGCCAAATGTCACGGCTCATAGACAAAGAACAAGAACAAAAGCATTAGAGACAATAATCGGTAGAAAATCAAAAGGACATCATAAAAATATCACAGAGGCAGCCAATAGAAACTCTACTTTCTTTCTTATCTCATGTAACACTCAGGGTATAAAAGGAAACCCAACATACATGTAAACCCATTTGGGATCTCAGAAAGCAATAGAGAACAACCTTCTAAGGTATCATTACTCTTTTCAAAGCATGCATATAAAAATAGGGTTTAGATTTTTACCTTTTTGTTGAAGCCTATTCCCCTCCGATGACAAGCTTTGTGGTGTCCTCCGGCACCACGAGAGGTGAATCGGTTTAAGGGGAGAGGTGTTTTCTGTCTCATTTTTTTTAAAAAATGGTTTTTCGCTTTAGTTTTTTAAAAAATGAGGCATCTTTGTTTGGATTTTATTAAAATGGAGCTCAGATTGGGGTTTAAGGGACAAAAAGGTTTATTTTGATTTAGCTTTTTGGTTCAACGGCCGCCGTTCATCCCCGTTCTGGAAAAAAGAAGAAGAGTAGAGAGAGAGCTTAGTTTAGAGTTTATGCCAAAAGGGGAAAATTATAAAATGTTATAATATATACCCGGTCCCTATTTAATTTTGGTAAAAATACATTATGAGTCCCTCCGCCCATGTTGTTGCAGTTTATATTTATGTTTAAATTTGTTGTTCTGATATGTTTGATAAATGTCATATGGAATGGTTGCTTTTAGACTTTGATTTTATGTGATATTTGTGACATATGTTGATAATATATGCTTTTTGGTATAATATATTTATATAATGTATGGTTTTTAGATTACAAACAATGTTTTAAGATGCTTAATATATGTTCTCTATGATATAGATAGTGTTTTTTTATACATAATAGTATTTTCATATAATATATAGCTTTATAAAGGTAGGGTTTGCAAAACATTTATACGTTAAATTTTATAATATATATAGTTTATTTGAACATATAATATAGCTTTTAAAATATATATAGCTATGTTTTTTTCAAAAGGTTTATAGCATATACATAATTTTACAAGGTATATACATAATTTTCTTAAAAGTTTTTAGCATCTTTTTTTTCAAAAGATGTAATCTTGTTTTCTTAAGGTATATAATACATATAAATGATTTTGCAAAGTTTATATATAATTTGTATGTTTAAAGTAAGCTATGTAACTTTATAAAGTTTACAAAATATTTCTTTATAATATATAATATTTATGCACGTGTTCTTGTGTTTGGATCCCTTTTTATGAAGTTTGGGCTTTAGGCCTTGTTTTGTTAGTTTTGGGCTTTAGATTGTTGGGCCTAGCTAATAGTTTTTTGGGGCTTTTGACTAGAGTGAGTGAATTAGCTTAATTAATTTAGATCGCGTGCTCGTCTCATAGGGGTACGATTCTCAGATTAATTAAATTAATTCTAGTTTTCTTAGAGCCTTAGATTAAGGTTCGAGTTAATTTAGTGAATTTAAGTTTGCTCTAGGCTCATTAGGGTAAATGTTAAATTCATTGAATTAATCGAACGCTTCTTGACTACTTTTAGGTTAAAATTAATTCCAAAGTTTAGATGGACATAAAATCTCAAATTAATTATCATAATTTGTTAGGTTTTTTAGACTTTAGGGCTAATTAACCTAGAAGTAAATATTAGATTTCACTTAGATAATAATTAGATCACTGTCAGGGCTTTTCATAATTTGGGCCTTCATAGGTTACGTTTTGGGTTGGGTTTCCTTGTGAGTTTACCTTTGAAGCGTTTTGTTTATCATCCTTGAATGGTCATTCATATAACTTTTAATGTTTTAATGGCATGTTAATGAATCTAAATATGACAAAGAGGGTATTCATTAATCCCGATATTCGTGTCGTAACAGTCTTGCCTCAATAGATGTTAACTGAATATTTGGATTAATCCTTACCACTTTGGGGTAAATGATAATTAAAATGGACAAGACCATTTCATCATTTCTTAATTGATTGCATCATGCATAAAGGTGACGTACGAGATACGAACCCTAAACTAACACGGTAGTCGGTCTTATTCGATGTCGGTTTAGTCTATGGTCCGGTGTATCGTCATCCTTATTAATTAAATGCCTAATTAATTTAAACCCACCAATCCAATTAAGCCCGTATAATCAAAGTCAATTTTTAATTAAGAATGCCAAATTAAAGTTTATTCAAATTTCAACAAATTCAATCCATTTTAAGGGCAACAAATATTATGGTACCATTATTCGGGCGTGATGGGGGTGCTAATCCTTCCCCACACGTAACCAACTCCCGAACCCTTTCATAACGAATCTTTGGTTTTCTTTGGTGTCTGGCCTACCATAACAAAGTGGCCGGTGGTGACTCCAAGTTTTTATGGTTTTCAAAAATAAAAGAAGATTTTCAAGAAGAAATCCCCGGTTTTTAAAAAACAAAGATTTCAAAGAAAACAATTTCAGGGAGATAAATTCGTAGTTGATGATTTTTTCCAAAATAAAAATTGTTTTTTTGAACAAAAAAAGGGTCGCTACAGCTTGGCAATTCCGCTAGGGACTATTTTTTATTTTTTATAAAACAAGAGGATAGTTGGGCCTAGAAAATATTTGTTGCCTTTAAATGATAGAATATGTTAAATTTTTAATTAAATTTATCAAGGTAGATTCTTTATTCAAAATGTGACCGAAGTTGTATAGGCTTTGATAATTGGTGGTCTTTGAATTAATTTTTTATTTAATTTCTAAGGAATCACCGACATGTGTTGCACCATGCTCATCAAGCTCTATACCCGAGCTCTGTCCTTTAAGTGGGAGTGAAATGCCACATACCCACGTGAGTAGCCCTATACGGGTCAGTAATTCACTTCTAGAATACATGTCTTTTGACACATGAGCAGCCCTCTACGTCACTAGGTCATGCTTTACCTCGAACCGAAACCAACTTGCAAGCTTGTAATGGGCCATAATTGGGGTTCTTGTTGCCTTAGTAGGTAATAAGATAGGTTCGGGTACCCCTGTCTAGAACTGAACCCATGTGTGAGAACCTAAGAAGCCCACCCCGTTAGAGCCATGCGGATAACCTTAGTGAACTAGAAATCATGTGGTTAGGTTTATCTTCTTATTTGCATACTAGTGCTTATTTTGTTTGTGCTTACCTATTTCTCGATATTCAATTTATTTACCATCACATGACTAACGCTTCTTCCCTTTCCTTTTCTTTTTATCTCTTGTTTTGCATATTTAATCATGTCATGAATAACACAATGAGTTAGAAATAGTTTGAAGTTAAAGACTGGATCAATGAGAGATTTAGTCCGCAACAACGACGAAAAGAATTCCAATGTTCAGGTATGGTCGGAAAGGGAGCAGTTACATGAGGGAGATAGTATTACCGTTGGGTTCAGATCAGCCATGTCAGCCACGACATTCATGAACACAGCGTTTAATGATGTGACTAATCTGAAGTTAGCATGGAATAGTTGGGACTTTGAAATAAAGAGCATTTTCAGGGAAGAGTACGGTGACATCGCGTATTTTCTAGAGGTTCTAGTTGACCAAGCACTATTGCAAGCCTTAGTGGGTTTCTGGAATTCTGCCTACAGCTGCTTCAGAATCTGTAATTTTGATCTAACCCCAATAATCGAAGAATACCGGGACCTTATGAATTGCAAGAGGATTGACATGGATCGGGTGTATTCTAAGCTGAGTAGGAACAAGGTTTTTCGGGCTAAGCTAAAGAAGTTCTCAGACACGTTTCTAACATGGGTCAAGCAACAGGTCACTACTTGGAACAATAGGGAGTATCTTAAGTGGGAAGGGATTTTGACCCTAGCCTCTGTACACCCTGTGGGCCGATTCCAGCGCAACCTCTTTGCATTGTTGATTTACGGATTGGTACTCTTTCCTCAAGCATTGGGACTCATTGATCCGTCAGTTTTAGATCTTTTTGATCGTTTGAGTATTGGGACTAACTCGGTGCCCGTAATCTTGGCCGAAACTTTTCGATCTTTGAGGTTTTGTTGGGAGAATGGTGGAGGTCACTTTCGAGGATGCCCACAGCTTCTTACTGTTTGGTTCTACAACCACCTTTGGACCAATCCCAGTTTTTCCAGGCCCCTTTACGATGGCAAGTTCTCACCCCTAGATGAGTTCCTACGAAAGAACGACTGGCCAACCCGAAGGTCTGAGGAGGTATGGCAAGATGTCCTCTGAAATTTAAAAGAGGAAGATATGGTTTGGAGAGCACCGTGGTTGTTGGCAAAGAACATTCTCTATAAATGTGGAGAGCATCCATGGGTACCACTACCTGGCCTTTGAGGGCATACTGCATACGCACCTTTGCTAGTTCTGAGACAGTACGGTTCAAAATAGTTTGTGCCAGCCACCAAGGGTTTGAATGAATTCATCGTGGATTATGAAAATGAGAAGGGCTATAAGACGATGGTATACAACGCTTTCTCAACATGGAATAATTCAAGATGAGTTAGGATTGTAAATGCCCCGTACATGGTCACTCCGGAATACGAAGCATGGCAGTTTAATCGTGTTAACGACAACATCCCTCAATTGAATTCCGGTGGAGGAAGATCTATGAAAGAGAGATTGTCCACACTCCCTACTGAAGCCGAGTTAATGAGGAAGCAACTGGAGGAAGAGCAAGAGAAGTACCTCAAGCTTGAAGAGAAGGCCTACCAAGAAAAATTTGACTTCAAACTAGAGAAGATGCAGTTTGAAGGAATAGTTAAGGGTCTACAGAGGAAAAAGGATGAGTTGGAAGTCGAGCTGAAATTGGAGAAAAAGGAGATTCAAAAACTCAAAAGGCTAAATAGGGTTAAGAAAATCGCAAAAGGTGGACCAAGTGAGGGGCTAGAACTCTGACTTAAGGAAGAAAAGGCACGAGCTGAGAACTATAAGAGAATGTATTACGACTACAAGGATCAAGTGCTCGCTTTGACCCCAAGAAATTAAGAATCTGGAAACCTCCTAATCTAGGCAGATTGAGAAGGAACAACACCAAAACAAAGTCTTGAAAGATCAGGTGAAATGTTTGGAGAAGTCCATTTTCAAGCACAAGGGCTCAACTAGCAACTTAAAGGCTAGCAACTCGAAAAACCAAACTCTAATGGCACGTGTCGAAGAATTGGAAGTTGAGGTCCAACAACTTAAAGATCACGTGGCCAGCCTTAGGGGAGTAATTCAAGTACGCCCGACACCGAGTTTAGAGAAAGTGTAGTTTGCCACATACATAATCTGGAGACAGGAGCAAGAGTTGGCATGATTGACCGCTCAAATGCAAGAGGTTGCTCAAAAGATACAGTTTCTGACAGAAGAAGCCACCGAACTTCATGACTATGTAGACGATGAATCCGAAGAAGGAGAAAGGATTGTGTGGATCCTTAGGGAGATTATTAACCTTGAAACTACCTTGAAACCATATGTGTAGTAGGGTTTCTTTAAGTCATTGTAACCAGACTACACTTCCATTAATACGAGTAGTTTAACGATGATATTTGCTGAACTCAGTGTTGCTCTTTGCATTCATACATTGTTTTGTGTTTCGTCTACATTTTTGTTTGAATACTAATAATCTTTTAGTCAGTACATTTTTTGCACCTTGACTAATTACCATCGATTAATTAAAAGGATTTTTATTTCAGAACGATAGCATTTCGTTTCTTTACATTACGATCATTCCATGTCCCTATCATACTCGCTTACGAACAAGGCAAATAGAAGAGGGCTTTGCCAAGTTGGAGGCCGACCTCAAAGTCCAGTTGGAACAAGCTCAATGGGAACTAAGGGACACCATCATTAAGTCCCAACAAGACATGATGAAGGAGATTTCTCAGCTGATAAAGTCCAATTTAAGAGGAAAGAAGATCGTCAAGAACCCAACTCAAGACTCAGGGGATCGCTTAAATGCCCTAGTTTTCAAGAACCCTCTCTTTACTAACCCACCAAACCCTCCGCAAGGAGTGTCTTCATCTCAACTGGTCGGTGCCTCTACCCCAGCTCAGCCGGGCATAATGATCAGAAACGTCGAAAATGTTAGGGATAGCATCCTAGATTTTGATGAGTTGGAGAAATTTAACCAAGTAAAAGCAGAATTCTTAAAACAGTTAGAGGACACTAGGAAGAACCTCGAAGAGAAGTTTCGGGTGAAGGAAGACAAAGAAAGGCCCTACGGGCTAAACGCAAGAGAACTCAGCTTAGTCCCGGATGTGGAAATTCCTTACAAATTCAAGATTCAGGACTTTGAAAGTTTTGATGGAACAACTTGTCCCACTACCCATCTAACCATGTTTTGCCGGAAAATGGCAGGGTACATGGATAATGAAAAGCTTTTAATCCACTATTCTAAAGACGGTTTAGCATGATCCGCTTTGAGATGGTATAATCAGCTCACTCACGCTCAGATCAAGTCATGTAATGATTTGGCCAAGGCTTTTAATGACCAGTACAAGCATATAGCTGGTATGGTCCTTAATCATGTTTTGTTACAAGGAATGGGGCAAAGATGTAATGAAAGCCTTCGTGAATACGCCTAGTGATAGCGCAATATAGTATCTCAAGTTCAGCCACCATTTTCTGAAAACAAAATCACACCGATGTTTGTGACAAGCTGAAGGGGACATTTTATGATCGATTAATCAGCAACCCCATTAGCAATTTCACAAAAATGGTAATGATTGGTGAACGCATTGAGGCTGCTATTAAAAGCGGGAGAATTGAAAATGGGGAGTCAACATGAAAGAGCTACAAAAAAAGAGACAATGACGTAAACAACATCAACACTTATGAGGCCATCAAGAACCTCACTATCTCCCAACCCAAGGCAACAGGGGGGTGTGCTCGAGGTTTTAACAAGAGAGAAGATAAGGGCTTCAAGAAGGAGAATAAGAATAGGTATTTCACTCCTATACCGACGTCTTACAAAGAACTCTACTCACAGTTGTATAAGGCAGATCTAGTTTGGCCTTATCATGTCACACCTTACAACCCCCTTCCCCGGCGTGGTATGATCCCAAGGTACACTGTGAGTACCATGCTGACATCACAGGGCATTCAATTGAGAACTGCATGGCCTTCAAGAAGTTTGTCCAGAATTTAATTCGGACCAGAGTCTTACAGTTGAGGGAACCCAACACGGCTAATAACCCCTACCAAACCATGTGGCAAGGTATAAATGTCATTGAAGAAGAATATGCTCGAAAAGCCAAGGTAAGAGTGTCTGAGGTACAATCCCCGTTGAGATGGGTCTTTCAGTAGTTGTGTATGGCCCGTCTCATTGACCGAGTAATGGTGATCATGAAAAAGGGTTATGGCCTATACTGGGAATACCATCAGTCAAGGGATCATGTGATTCATAATTGTGAAGAGTTCCGCCAATTAGTTCAACACATGATGAACAATGAGAAGATCAAGTTTTTTGAGAAGGAAGAAGGGAAAAAGGAATAGGAAGTATGCGCATTGGAGGATCAAAATGCCAAGTACAGTACGAAGAGACCATTCGTCCTCAGTCTCCAACCTAGCGAGGCAAGCACGCCAAAGGTGAACCCCAAGATTATAATCACTACCCCAAAGTCTTTCCCTTTCAAGGATATGGAGATGGTCCAGTGGAATTACACTTCAAGCGTTACGATACCAGGTTCTTCTAGTTCGCAAAAAAGAGAGGAGATAGGAGTGGAAATGAAGCCTGTTCATAGGGGTCTTTTGGATCCAAACAACAAAGAAGTAAAGGATGTGGGGCTTCTCACATGGAGTGGTCGATGCTACGCTCTGGAGGACCAAAAGGCACTAGAAGAGCAAGATGGAAAAGGCAAAGAATTCAAGGTTGAACTTGAGAAGATGTTCGGAGAGGATCCGCCTTCAAGGATTAAGGAACCAATTATGAAAACCAAAGCCCAAGAATTCTTGAGATTTTTGAAACACAATGAATATAACGTTGTAGAACAACTACGGAAGCAGCTGGCTTGGATCTCGGTATTAGATCTTTTTCTAAACTTGGAGAAGCGCCGGGATACATTGTTGAAAGTCTTGAATTAGACTTTTTTCCCGAATGATATCTCGGTTGAGAAGTTAGATCGGATCGTTGGATATATTACCGCCGATAACTTCATCACTTTTAGCGATGACGAAATACCAGGAAAAGGTAGGGGGTCTACCAAGGCCCTGAACATTAGCACTAATTGTAAGGGCTACGTGTTACCGGGAGTGCTAATTGACAATGGCTCTGCCTTGAACGTCATGTCGTTGGCCACTTTACAGCGGTTACCAATCGACAGTTCACATATGAAGCCCTATCATAACATAGTGCGCATATGAGGACCCAACAAGATGTGGTCGAGAAGATAGAAGTACCCCTGCTCGTTGGACCTACCAAATATATGGTTGACTTTGTAGTTATAGACATTTGGCCATCCTACAATTGCGTGCTAGAAAGGCCGTGGAGTGCTGTCTCGTCTTCGCTACACTAGAAATTAAAATTTGTTATCGAGGGGTAGTTGGTAACAGTAAATGCCAAGCAAGACATCATCGCTTCGGTGACCTCAGATACACCATATATTTATACCAACGAAGAGGCGATAGAATGTGCATTCAGGGCATTGGAGTTTGTCAATGCTACCTTTTTCGCTGATGGGAGCCCACTTCCTTGTCCAAAGCTGTCAAGTTGTACCAAAATGGTAGTGTTTGAGACCTTAGGAAGATGGGCAAGAAAAGCGAAAGGTTTAGGACAAAATCTACAAGGACGCATTTGGCCCATCACGGTAATCCATAAGGTCGACCGATTCGAACTTGGTTATAGGCCAAATTTTCTACAAAAGAGACAAGAGTGGAGGAAGAGACAAGAGCAAAGGAAGGCTCGGCTTAGACAGAAGGATATCCCTTGGGCCCCTATAACCTATACCGATTTCAAAGGCATCTTTAAATCAGGCAAACTTAGGAATCCTGAACGGGACGCCCAAGAAGTGATTGGAGAATGGGAAAAACACCTCGGTGAAGAATTGGTCTGCGAAGCTTTGGAAGGAATGGACGTGAATATGATTTGCAAGGATGACAAGGTTATCCAGCCTTTGGCTAAGATTCACCCATGTTACTTGGGTGAAGAACTCACCAATTGGGCCTACAAGGACATGTTTGTGGCTGTTAGACCCGAATCAAAGAATGCCCAGAACTACCATGTTGCTTTTGGCCCAAAAGCAACATGCGTCTTTTGTAAAAGGGCTTCTATGTCGTTATTTATCTACTTTCAATCAAAAGAGCTCTTTTCTATATCACTTTCTCCAATTGCAAACATAGCATTCATTTCATTTATCATTTATTCATTTACTTACTTACCTACTTATTTATTATTTATTTATTCATAAGCCATTTTTTTCTATTCCTCAATGCACACATTTAAAATCGTGCATGCCTCTTAACGTAAACTGTATGAATGACTTGGAACCTAATCCTGAGGTGGATTTCGAGTGACCCACATGTCTAGCGGAGATTGACAAGGAAGATGATGAGGTTTCGGGGGAGTTGTTGAGGATGTTGGAAAGTGAAGAAAAGAAAATCCTTTCATGTTAGGAGAAGATAGAGATCCTAAATCTAGGAACTAACGAAGAAAAAAAAGAAGTACGAATTAGCAGCACGTTATCATCAGAAGTTAGGCAAGAGTTGGTGGAATCACTTCTAGAATTCAAAGATGTGTTCGTATGGACATATCAAGATATGCCAGGTTTGAACACAGATATTGTTGTGCACAAGCTCCCTATCAGGCTAGAATGCAAACCTGTCCAGCTAAAGCTTCAAAGAATGAGGACGAATATACTGCTAAAAGTTAGAGAAGAAGTGCAAAAATAGTTCGAGGTAGGATTCATAAAGGTTTCCAAATACCCGGAGTGGGTAGCCAATATAGTGTCTGTACCCAAAAAATACGAAAAGGTCTGTATGTGTGTGGATTACAGGTTCTTAATAAAGCAAGCTCCAAAGACAACTTCCTTTTGCCTCATATTGACACATTGGTTTATAACACCGTCGGAAACGCTTGGTTCTAATTCATGGATGCCTTTTTAGGATATAACTAGAACAAAATGTATCTCAAGGACATGGAGAAGACCACTTTTGTGACCATGTAGGGGACGTTTTGTTACAAGGTGATGCTTTTGGGTTGAAGAACACCGAGGCAACATATCAACGAGCCATGGTGACCTTGTTTCATGACATGATGTACAAGAAAATTGAGGTGTAGTAGATGACATGATAGCCAAATTAAGAACCGGAGGGGAGCATATCTAGAGTCTGCGAAAACTTTTTTGGAGACTAAGGAAATTCCAGTTGAAGCTTAACCCTACCAAGTGTACCTTTGCATTTATATCCAGGAAACTATTGGGTTTTGTGTAAGCTGGAAGGGATCGAGATCGACCCAGATAAGGTAAGAGCAATTTAAGATCTTCCACCACCTCAAACACAAAAGGAAGTCTAGGGATTTTTGGGAAGGTTGGATTACATATCTTGATTCATTTCCCAATTAACCGAGAAATGTGACCCCGTCTTCAGACTTCTTTGAAAGAATAACCAGGAATCTAGGACGAAGATTGCCAAGAAGCGTTAGAAAAAATTAAGAAGTATCTGACCAATGCTTTGGTTTTGGTAGCACCAGTACTAGATAGGCCGTTAATCCTGTATCTAACCGTGTTTGAAAAATTGATGGTTTACGTGTTAGGTCAACATGACGACTCTGGCAAGAAAGAAAGGGCAATTTATTATTTAAGCAAGAAGTTCGCAGAGTGTGAAGCACGGTACCCCTTGATCCAAAAGTTGTGTTGTGCCTTGGTGTGGGCTACAAAGCAATTCAGGCAATACTTGTTGTATCACACTACCTACTTAATCTCCCGATTGGACCCATTGAAGTTTCTAATAGAGGCACCAGCACTTACCAGGCAAATGGCTCGTTGTCAAATGTTATTGTCAAAATTTGATATTTTTTACGTGAACCAGAAGGTGGTAAAAGGAAGTGTAATGGTAGATCTATTGGCAAGTCGCGTTGCGGGTAACTACGAGCCATTAGACTTTGACTTCCCAGACAAAGATTTGATCAGTGTTGTCCTCAAGAATGAGCCCATCGTCGAAGAAAAAGCTTGAGGCTTTACTTTGATGGAGCGTCTAACGCCTTGGGACATGAAATAGGGGTAGTGTTGATTTCTCCTGATGAGGTCTACTACCCTTTACTAGTAGGTTGGAATTCTTCTGCACCAACAACATAGCTGAGTACGAGGCTTGCGCCATGGGGCTTCGTGCGGCCATTGAAAGAAAAGTTGAAATACTCCAGGTTTTCGGAGACTCATCCTTGGTGATCTACCAGCTTTGAAAGGAGTGGGAATCTAGAGATCCAAATTTGATCAAGTACTATGAACTGATTCAAGAGTTGGTCAAGAATTTTGAAGAAGTTAGCTTTGTTTACTTGCCAAGGAAGGAAAATCAGATGGCTGATGCCCTGGCAACTTTGGCCGTTATTTTCAATTTGAACTCGATGGCCAAAATGAAATCAGTTGAAATGTAGACTTTTGAGGTACCAGCTCATTGTTATAGTTTGGAGAAGGATGGCGATGGTAAACCATGGTACCATGATATCCTCTAATACATCAAGTTTCGGGCTTACCCGAAAGAGGCCGATGATAGTGATAAAAGAACTATCCGAAGGCTAGCATCAGGATATGTTCTTGATAGGGAGATTTTGTACAAAAGAAGCAAAGATCAGGTATTGTTAAGATGCGTCGATACTCAAGAAGCCGAAGCTATTTATCCAAAGTCCACAGGGGATTATGTGGAACCCACACCAGTGGATTCTCAATGGCAAGAAAGATAATGAGATATGGATACTTCTAGTCAACCATGGAGGGAGAATGTATCAACTATTCCAAGAAGCGCATGTTATTGGTCAAATACACTCGAAGGCTTCCAACATGCATCAGTTCATCTTGGTAGCCATAGATTACTTCACCAAGTGGGTAGAAGTTGCCCCTTATCCCAAGATGAATGGAGCGGTAGAAGCAGTAAATAAGAATATCAAAAAGATTATAGCTAAAACCACGAAGACTTTCAAGGATTGGTAAGAAAGGCTACCCTTTGCCCTGTTTGCCTATCGGACCTGTGTAAGAACTTCTACTGGGGTAACGCCATATTCTCTGTATACAACACAGAGGCGATGTTACCCAACGAGGTAGAGATCCCCTTGCTTCTAATTTTGAATGAGGTCAAGTTTGACGAAGCTAAATGGATGTAGGCTACGATTGATCAATTGAACCTTATTGAAGAAAGAAAGGTTGAAGGCCATATGTCACAGCCAAATGTATCAGAAAAGGATGATGCAGACTTATAACAAGAAGGTTCCTCCAAGGGAGCTTCGAGTGGGGGATCTAGTGCTTAAGAGGATCTTATTAAAACAAAGAGATTTTTAAGGAAAATGGATGCCAAACTAGGAAGGGCCTCATGTTGTGAAAAAGGTTTTCTCTGGTGAAGCGTTAATTTTAGTAGAAATAAATGGGAAAGAATTGAGTAACCCGATCAACTCAAACTCTATCAAGAAGTATTACGCATAAAAGGTGAGAAGAAAAAAAAGAAAAGAAGAAAAGAAGAAAAAGAGAAAAGAAAGAAAAAAAGAGAACAGAAGAAAAATGAGGGTTCAAGGTGAAAACCCAAATATGGGCACCTTAAAACCAAGGAAGGATCTGGATTGAAAACCTAAATAGGGCGGTTCAGATAGGTTAAGATTCTTGGCATCAGATTGACAAGCCTGGTTCCAGATGAAAGGCTATGCTTCGGTCCCCAAATCATTATAGGTTGATACCATCTATATCATCTCATGTTTTCCATACTTGTCAAAATTGTCCTAATATCTCTTCTAGTATTAATAAAGTGTTATTCTAATATCTATTGTCTATTTCACGAACATCAGGCGGATAGATTAACATAGATTGTGAAAAAGAAGAGGATTTCTTGGCCTTATTGTAACTTGATCCATCAAGTGCAGGTTGTTTCCCTATAAGAAGAAAGCTCGCCAAAGATAAATGAGAAGATCATTAAAGACGAAGTTGGCAAGATCCACCAAGCCAAGGCCCTGAATGTTGCTGGTGTTAAAATTCAAGGAGTGATAGGCGAAAACATATAATGGCGCTTGAAAGAAAAATGAAAATGAAAGAGAAATAAAAGAAAAAAAGGGGGAAGAAGAGAAAACAAGGGAAAACAAAAAAAAAACAAAAAATGGGAGAAAGAAAGATGCCTTCCTAAAGTGAAAACCCAAAAGGGCGCTTTAGAACAAACGGATCAGGGACTCGAGGAAAAAAGGGCATAATGGGCAAACCCGAGTAAGAGATTGGGCACCGCCCTCACCAAGAAAAATAAATAAGAATAAAGAAAGATTGAATTTGAAGAATCGGGAAAAGAAAGTAACCAAGAAAATTGACTTCACTCATGCATCATACCTAGTTAGACATCCCTAAGTTAGGAGCATGCTAACCCTTTCCTTCGTAATCATTTATCTTCTACAGGTTCAGAGGATAGGTCAAGTGCTAACTTTTTTTTCACTTACTTTTCATGATAACGCGTCTACACCACTATTCATCATCGCTTTGGAGGGACATACCATATTTGTCTAGTTTCGTTTCTGCCGCTTAGGGAAACAAATTCAAGGGACATGTCACCTTCGTCCACTTTCCTTTCTGCCATTTAGGGGAAACAAGTCATTTGGATTCATTCAACGCCATTTTAGAGGAATGAGTCATTTGGAGTTTAGTCGGCTCGTCTACTACCGTTTAAGAAGGACGTGCCAATGCCACCTAGTCTGTTTTCTACCATTTTAGGAAAACAAGTTATTTAGATTTTTTCGCTGCCACTTCGGAGGAATAAGTCGGTTATCTGGCCTGCTCGTTGCCGCTTCGAAAGGACACGCAAGCGTCACCTATTCATTTTCGCTGCTTCGTGAAAACAAGATAAATGGATTTGTTTGTTGCCATTTCAGAAGAGCAAATCGCCCTACAAGGAAGTCGGATAAAATTAGTGCTTGTGATCGTTGTTTTTTTCTTGTTTCACAAGGATAAGCAAAAAAGGGGCAGCTGTAATCACTAATTTTATCTAGGGTGATAACCCATTTTTACGATTTTTTTTGTAAATAAGGGCTTTACTATAAACCTAAAGAAACGTTAAGAAGATTAGTATTGTTATTAGCTTTTACTATATACATCACTCTTATTATCATAAAAACTCCTAAATATCAAGTGTTACATATTATATAATACTATTATTATCCATTTGAAAAAAATAAAAAGGAGAAAAACCCTTTAATGTTATTATTACTATATAGTATACTATTAAGATTTTATTGTTGTTGTTGTTGTTATATTTGACTCTAACTATCATTAGTACTATTATTATAACCATTATGTTCATATGGATACAATTATCATATTACTACTACCGTTATATTATCTTTGTTATAATAATTAGTATTACTATTATTAAAACTACAAAACTAAATAAATAATCCCAATAAATAAATAACCCAAGTTCTTATATAACAGTCCAATTACAACCAAAACCAAAAAATACATATCCCACTTTCTGGCCCAGTAGGGCCCTAAATATACAAAGCCCTAATAATAACCAAAACCCTAATTGCCCCTTTTCCTTACGCAGCTAATCCTAGGCCGTTGGATCTAGAATTATAATCGGACAGCTGAGATTCACATGGAACATTCTAGAGAACTCCACATGTCGCGCGCGCGAACACTCAGATACCCCCACGCACGCGTAGGGTTCACGCACGGCTCATTAACTTTTTACTCCCGCATCTGCCGCTTTGCTTCTCACGCGCAACAATTGATCATCCGATCCCATCTCCATGCTGGCAGATCCGACGGACTCTAGAGATCATTCTCTACAAGCAGCTTCTCACTCTGGTCCCCTCCTCTTCTCAAACCGCCATGACGCTCTAGGAGACAAGCGCCGCCTGCCATCTGACCGCCCTCCTCCATAGCCAAATGTCACGACTCATGGGCAAAGAACAAGAACAAAAGCATCAGAAACAATAATCGGTAGAAAATCAAAAGGACATCAGAAAAATATCATATCACAGAGGCAGCTAATAGAAAATATACTTTCTTTTTTATCACATTTAACACTCAGGGTATAAAAGGAAACCCAACAGACATGTAAACCTATTCGGGATCTCAGAAAGCAATAGAGAACAACCTTCTAAGGCATCTTCACTCTTTTCAAAGCATGCATATAGAAATAGGGTTTAGATTTTTACCTTTGTTGTTAGAGCCTATTCCCCTCCGATGATAAGCTTTGTGGTGTCCTCCGGCACCACGAGAGGTGAATCAGTTTAAAGGGATAGGTGTTTTCTGTCTTACTTTTTAAAAATGAGCATTTTTTCACTTCAGTTTTTAAAAAAAGGGAGGCATCTCCGTTTGTATTTTATCAAAACGGGGCTTAGATTGGGGTTTAGGGGATAAAAAGGTTTGTTTTGGTTTAGCTTTTAGGTTCACCGAACGCTGGAGAGCGGCGGCTGACGCAGTGGAACGTGGTCGGATTCTGGGTAGTACAGTGGATTCTGGGTCTAGGGATGAACACCACGGCGGTGTTCATCCCTGTTCTGGAAAGAAAAAAGAGGGGTAGAGAGAGAGCTCAGTTTAGAGTTTATACCAAAAGCGGAAAAATTATAAAATGTTATAATATATACCTGGTCCCTATTTAATTTTGGTAAAAATACATTATGAGTCCCTCCGCCCTATTTTAATTGTGCCTGAAGGGTCTCCGCGTGGGTAAATCACCCTATCGGTCCCTCTGTCTTGTTTAATTGCGTTATATAAGTCATTATGCCTTTTGAAATAACCACTTTTGCCCCTCTGCATTTTTAAAATTATCCCCGAGGCCATTTTGTGTTTTTTATTTACACCCCGGGTCCCTCGAAATATTCACCGATTTACGAATCCATCCTCGTTTTCCTTTTAAATTTTACCCCTCTGTTTTATTTCTTTTCAATTTGGTCATTTCCAGTGTATAAGCCCCTGATTTTCATGCATTTTCTTTTTAATAATTTTCCCATGTTGTTGTTGTTTATATTTATGTTTAAATTTGTCGTTCTGATATGTTTGATAAATGTCATATGGAATGGTTGCTTTTAGACTTTGATTTTATGTGATATTTGTGACATATGTTGATAATATATGTTTTGCGGTATATTATATTTATATAATGTATGGTTTTTAGATTACGAAAAATGTTTTAATATGCTTAATATATGTTCTCTATGATATATATAGTGTTTTTTTATACATAACATGTATTTTCATATAATATATAGCTTTATAAAGTTAGGGTTTTCAAAATATTTATACGTTAAAGTTTATAATATATATATATATATAGTTTCTTTGAACATGTAATATAGCTTTTAAAATATATATAGCTATGTTTTTCAAAAGGTTTTAGCATATACATAATTTTACAAGGTATATACATAGTTTTCATAAAAGTTTTTAGCATCTTTTTTTTCAAAAGATGTAATCTTGTTTTCTTAAGGTATATAATACATATAAATGATTTTGCAAAGTTTATATATAATTTGTATGTTTAAAGTAAGCTATGTAACTTTATAAAGTTTACAAAATATTTCTTTATAGTATATAATATTTAGCATGTCTTCTTGTGTTTGGATCCTTTTTTATGAAGTTTGGGCCTTAGGCCTTGTTTTGGTAGTTTTGGGCTTTAGATTGTTGGGCCTAGCTAATAGTTTTTTGGGGCTTTTGACTAGAGTAAGTGAATTAGCTTAATTAATTTAGATCGTGTGCTCGTCTCATAGGGGCATGATTCTCAAATTAATTATATTAATTGTAGTTTTTTTAGCCTTAGTTAGATTAGGGTTTGAGTTAATTTAGTGAATTTAAATTTGCTCTTGGTTCATTAGGGTAAATGTTGAATTCATTAACTTAATTGAACGCTTCTTAACTACTTTTAGGTTAAAATTAATTTCAAAGTTTAGATGGACATCAAATCTCAAATTAATTATCATAATTTGTTAGGTTTTTTAGACTTTAGGGCTAATTAACCTAGAAGTAAATATTAGATTTAACTTAGATAATAATTAGATCACTGTTAGGGCTTTTCATAATTTGGGCCTTCATAGGTTAGGTTTAGGGTTGGATTTCCTTGTGTGTTTACCTTTGAAGCCTTTGTTTATCATCATTGAATGGTCATTCATGTAACTTTTAATGTTTTAATGGCATGTTAATGAATCTAAATCTGACAAAAAGGGTATTCATTAATCCCGATATTTGTATTGTAACAGTCTTGCCTCAATGGATGTTGACCGAATATTTGGATTAATCCTTACCGCTATGGGGTAAATGATAATTAAAATGGACAAGACCATTCCATCATTTCTTAATTGGTTGCATCATGCATAAAGGTGACGTACGGGATCGGAACCTTAAACTAACACAACAGCCGGTCTTATTTGACGTTGGTTTAGTCTATGTTCTGGTGTATCGTCATCTTTATTAATTAAATGCCTAATTAATTTAAACCCACCAATCCAATTAAGCACGTATAATCAAAGTCAATTTTTAATTAAGAATGCCAAATTAAAGTTTATTCAAATTTCAACAAATTCCATCCATTTTAAGGGCAACAAATATTATGGTACCGGTATTCGGGCGTGATGGGGGTGCTAATCCTTCCCCATACGTAACCAACTCCCGAACCCTTCCATAACGAATTTCTGGTTTTCTTTGGTGTCCGGCCTACCTTATCCAAGTGGCCAGTGGCGACTCCAAGTTTTTATGGTTTTCAAAAATAAAAGAAGATTTTCAAGAAGAAATCCCTATTTTTTAAAATAAAAAAGAAGATTTCAAAGAAAACAATTTCAGGGGTATAAATTCGTAGTTGACGATTTTTTCCAAAATAAAAATTGTTTTATTTTAAAATGGAAAAGGGTTCGCTACAGACATGTGTTTAAACCCCTTAGGTAATCTCAATTTAACTTGCAATCACAACATTTAATGTATCACTCAATTTGGTCACTTGTAATATGAGCACATATTCTTTATTTTTTTCATTTCGATCCTACGTTTTCAATTTAACTACCCTATTACATTAAAGGATAATTTCTTAGAAATCAAAAGTGATAACACTCTTTCAGGCCTTATTTAGGGATATTACAATTCTCTCCCCCTTAAAAGAAATTTGTCCTCAAATTTCTTTAATGACGATAAATTTGTATCATCAAACTCAGAATATTTCCACATATTCTGAATTTCAACAGTGTAAGCAAATTGTATTGGTTGCAAGTCGCCAATACAGAATAGAAATTTGAACAGCTAGGTGGCACAATGACTTTATGATGAGTCCTGATTTATTGCGAGAATTGACTAAACAATGCTCTGATGAAAGCCTTGAGTATAAATGAAAGCTTGCTGCGCAGATTTTTTTGTATATGTATGTATATAAATTTAGGCTTCCATTTTAAGTGAAAATATGTTTAAAACTGGACAGATTTGAGTGGCTAAATGGGTACAAGTGTAGGCTGCTATGTTTGATGTATATGTGCACGAAATTGGACTGTTCTTTAATATGTAATTGGGTACACATGTTAGCTGGACAGTCATGCATAATAATGAAAGTATTGGGACTGTTTTGACATGTATTTATGTATATATGTTTGGCTGGGCAGAATTGCACAAATATACAGGTTGGTGGACTGTTTTGTGAGTTTATATATGGAAATATGCACGTTAAGGGCTGTTTGGAATACCTTGAAAGCATGCTGCCCTGTTTTTGAATGTATAAATGTATGTAGGTGTAAGCTGTCCAGAATTGTGTATATATGTATATGTATGGACTGTTTTTATCAAATAATTGCATTTAATGTGCTGTTTTGAATGTATATGTGTGTGCATACAAGTGAACGAGATTGTAGTTATTCTTTGGGAAATTGATGGACTAATTTTGTGTATATTTCTATGAAAATTTGAGTAGTGAACTACTTCGATGAAAAACTGAATTTGGATTGATTCTAACATGTAACTATATTGCTTATCATGGTTAGACCAAGAAAAAGATAGGAAAGGGTCGAATAAATAGCCAGATAGAGTTAAGGATTCTGGTATCCCGTAACTTCAGGATAAGAGGTGAGTGTAGTTTAAAGACTCAAGAAAGGCCAAAACCTTCCCGAGCATTGCATTCTAGATAAATTTCTTTAATTTGATTAATTTATGATACGATTGCGCAAGCTTGGAGATAAGGTGAGTACTTTCGTGAAAAGTACCTTTAAGCATGAAAAGTTGATTTGGAAGCATGTTTATGATCTAGAATAATTATTGTGCCATTGGTTATATACTTGATACGAAAGGTATATATGTATATATATACATGATTATGAATAGTGGATTTGTGAAATAATGAACATTTCTTGATCATGTTTGATCTATGTGAAATTTGATATCTTAAATGAAAGAGTGTCATGTGTATGAATTGACAAAAGAAATGATTTTTGGCTTAAGAGCCATTTGAATAAAAGAAGTGAAAATTTAGTTCACATGTAGTAGACATACTTGCATACCCCTAATGAGAAAGGGAAATAAAGCATTGATATGACATTATGATTTGGAGATATGCTCACTTTATGCTATAAAAGCTGATAAATGATAAAGCCTTGGTCTCGAGTCAGTCTTAGGTATAGTTGGCATGCCATAGAGTCCATAGAGCTCAAGTTTGGGCTGGACTACGGTCCGGGACAGTGGTCCTTTATAGTGACAGTAGGAGGGATGTTTTATGGTCACTTGGCGACAGTAGGAGGGATTGACCAGTACTGCGAGTACCATATGTTATTTTATGGGCAATAGTTGGATGGGGACTCGTGTTCCTAGACTGGGAATTCGATTCTCAAGGCTATGAAAGATTAATTAATGAAATCTATGAGCCAATTAATGGTTTAAGATTGATACTTATTTGTTAAAATATGATATGTTATGTGATAATAGCTTGTGTAATAAGTAAGCTACAATATGATATGCTATGTGATAATAGCTTGTGTAATAAGTAAGCTACAATATGATATGCTATGTGATAATAGCTTGTGTAATAAGCAAGTTACAGCTTAATATGCTATGTGATAATAGCTTGTGCAATAAGTAAGATACAGTATGTTATGACATGTGTTAATAACTTAAGAGATGAGCATGTTATAGTAAATTATGCTATGTTTGTTAGTTCATAAGGTAAGAAAGTCACGGGTATAACAGATTACGTGTGAAGTATCTTAGATAGTTTGGCACATAAACAAGTAATATTGGCCTATTTAAGAAGTGTGATATGTTTACAAATGAAATGCTGCCCTGAATTGCACAAATACGTTCGTATTGGACTGTTTCAAGTATGTTAATTGTACATACATGTGTTGCTGCCCTGAATTGCACAAATATATTCGTAGTGGACTGTTTTAGCATGTTTGAATGTATACATGATTAAATTGGACTGTTTTGGTATAAGTATAAGGTTTGTGGACTGTTTTAGCATGTTTGAATGATACATGATTAAATTGAACTGTTTTGGTATAAGTATAAAGTCAGTGGACTGTTTTAGCATGTTTGAATAAATACATGATTAAATTGGACTGTTTCGCTATAAGTATATAGTCGGTGGACTGTTTTAGCATGTTTGAATGTATACATGATTAAATTGGACTGTTTTGGTGTAAGTATAAAGTCAGTGGACTGTTTTAGCATGTTTGAATGTATACATGATTAAATTGGATTGTTTCGGTATAAGTATAAAGTCAGCGGACTGTTTTGGTATAAGTATAAGTTCAGTGGACTGTTTTAGCATGTTTGAATGTATACATGATTAAATTGGACTGTTTTGGTATAAGTATAAAGTCAGTGGACTGTTTTAGCATGTTTGAATATATACATGATTAAATTGGACTGTTTTGGTATAAGTATAAAGTTAGTGGACTGTTTTAGCATGTTTGAATGTATAAATGATCAAATTGGACTGTTTCGGTATAAGTATAAAGTCAGTGGACTGTTTTAGCATGTTTGAATGTATACATGATTAAATTGGACTGTTTTGTTATAAGTATAAAGTCAGTGGACTGTTTTAGCATGTTTGAATGTATACATGATTATATTGGACTGTTTTGGTATAAGTATAAAGTCAGTGGACTGTTATGGTTTAAAATGATCATACATGGATTGTTTTACAATGTTAAGTTGTTTATACATGTTTATGTACAAGTATGTGCACTGTTTGTATAATTTAACAAGTATGCTGGGTAGTTTGGAAGAATACATGTTTAAGTTCGAGCATGTAGGCTGTTTGAGGATTATTAATATGTCTAAATCGAATGCCTATGTATATATATAATTATACATGCTTTGCTAAATACGTCAAGATCTTTCATGCTAGGTGATCTTATTCATGGTTGATATATGAAGTTAGTAACTTGTGTAGCGAATAATAACCGTACATGATATTTTAAATGGATAACTTGTGTAATAAGTGAATCATGATTAGAGTATGTAATGCTCGATAACTTGTGAGATAAACTATACATGTATATGAAATATTACGTCGGAAATTTTATGACTATAGTACTTTACCTCATGCTCAAGTCATTATTTTCTTGAATCTTGTTTGATCTTAAGGGTGGATTGTAATAGAACATATAATGTCTAATACATGCTCTAGCTCATTTATGCTACATCTCTAAACAATCGCTTACCCCTTCCTCTCTATTATATTTCAGGATTACCTGCTAATAGTTATCTCTTGAGCTGAACGTGTTCACAAGAGTTTGAGAGTAGGTTTGAATGTTGTTCTTAGAACTCCTAGGCGGTGGCACATAATTGTTAAGAACGCATTGTGCACTAGAATGTTCTATTTGTCCTCGTCTGCTTATGTGCTTTTCAAGTATTCGTTGTTTTGTAATGGGCCTTTAATTATTTCTTAATTGCTTGCTATATAAGCGATCATAGTTAGTTGTATGTATGGTTGATTGGATATCAAGTATGTGCTTTAGGTTGTTAGCCACCTTGTAATCATGCGAGTGTATAGATCGATATATATGTATATATATAGTCTATCAAGTGATAAACTCTAATAAGATAGAGTAGTTGTATGATTAGTTCGGTTTTTAAAATACACAGATGGTAGAATGTCACTCAACTCTGTAATTGGTTTTAATAAACGAATTTGATTAATACCTTTGTAATCAGTGTATTAAGCTTCATGATAATTTAAAATAAGTTAACTATAATATTCAAATGATTACTTTCATGTTAAGCTACATTAGGCTTAAGATTCGAATGTATGTATATATAAGCATAGGCTTGATAGTAATATGAGTTACAAAATTGGTTTAGCATGGAAGTTTAAAGATGAAGTTAGACTTATCAATTAGCTAAAAAGTTTTAAATCACCTTGATTTCTGGTAACTTTTAGTTGGGAAGTGTTCAACAGTCGTATGTTGTTTGTATTTTTGTTCCTTAACACTACCTAATTCGGTTTACTCCTAAGTCGGGTTGGGGGTGTTACACACTCGGCCTTACCTTAACATCCCCTGACGTCCTTGACAGGGAGGAAGTCCTGACTACTTCTTCATGAAGCATAAACAAATAGTCTAATAGTTTGAAAGCTCTTGAGTGTTGAACTACACACGTTGGCATCTACCAAACGGTAAAACATGCCACACAACTCCATTGTGCCATACTCTGAACAACCACTACGATATTCCTGATAAAAGGGCAATGATTCAACATTCTCATTACCAAAGGTTGGGTTCCCTCGAGGTCTTGGAGCCTCGAGCCCAGTCTCGACATTACTGGTTAGTATCAACGAGACTCATTCTAAGCGAACAAAGGGTCCTTCAACCAACGTGCATTCACTAATTAATTTTGGAAGTGAGTTATTTGTACCCTCAACACAAACATTATTCACGTATAACGATGAGGATTCCTTGCCAAAAACTCTCATAACGTACTCTAAGGCTTCGAAACATCTACAACACGCAATGAAGACACAATTTAAGTGGTGGGAGGAGGACACATCCTTGACTCTACTATCATTCAACTAACTCGCATCTTAACAATGTAGAGCGACCTCACCTTTGGAATTGCTCCCATGAGTGGCTCAACACTTAACTCAACCACTCTCGGCCACAATCATAACCAACTTGACGTTGCAAATTTGGACGCACCATAAGGATTCCAGTCTTAAGGAGTACGAACTTAATTTAAGGGCTTGTATTCACAAGACTCGTTACTAAAACACCTATACCACCCGGTGTTTCCTAGAACTGGCTAAACCTAAGCTTTGATACTACTATCGTAACACACTCGACCCGGATGTCACATTTAAGCCTGAAGCCCAACCCAAAACCATAAAATTTCTCAAACTAGGTTTAGCCCAAACAAATATTTTCCAAAACATTTAGATCCAATAGTTGAGAACATACAAAAAATTATTTAAATCATTTCAAATGAGCTCCACTTCAATTTAAAACATGTAAACATTTGAATTGATTAATACAATTTTAAAATTAAGAATTATAGGCTCGACTACGTAAGGTCCTATGAATACATAGCCTATTAAACCCAAGTATCGTACATTGGAGATCACCACATGCTAGAATCTCGTACCGATAGTGCTCCTCGAACCCACAATCCGATGATCAACCTACACACAGAAACAACAATTTTGAGCACTGAGTTTACAAAGCTTAGTTGTACACATCTACTCTACTATACTTTATGCTAATCATAAGCATAAGCATGCAAGCTAGTACGAGCAATAAGGAGAGATAAATAAACACGTGGCGCTAGCACTAGTCGCCTAAACTCATGCTTTCAACATAGCAAAACATCATACAAGGCCCAACCATACTCGGGACCACACTAAATCATCTAAGCTAAAGCACATAAAGTCATAACCATAAACCTAGAGTAAGGCCCAATGCCACACAACTTCAGGAAAATACACCCCGAGTGTGGCCCGATGCCATATAGCTTTAGAAACATACATAATTTGGGAGAGACACGGTGCCATACAGCTTCAGGAACGTACATTCGGCATCTCTAAACATGGTGTTGCAACACTTTTTCATTGGGTATCTAGATCCCATCAATCAAAGGTAACACAACCAATCAAGTGTCCAAGCAACACACAACATGGACACGATTACCTCACAGCACACAACACTTACATGATTACCAAACACTATGGTTTCTATCAATTATCAAGCCATCACTTAAGTTTACCAACTTGTTAATACATTATGAAGTATATATTAATCATTCTCATTAATCATCTTCATTGGTCTATATTATTTCATTAATATTCCACCTCAATTTCCATCTTTTATTAGCATTATAAATTATTGTTCAAGTACCGAATACATATATTGCTGACTAGAAATTCTATATTTCCAAAAGTACTAGTACGGATCGATTGTACCGACACAACTCCTAAACGCATACCAGTACGGCCAAAGCTGGTATTGATACCCTGAACATATGTTCGTACCATTTCCTCAAATTATGATATTACCACTTCTTTTTTTATCCATAAAGCTTACAAAACTCATGAGGGTTTATTTACTAGCGCATAAAATCAATTAATAATTATTTCTGGCTTCATATTCATTTCATCGAGTATTTATCCCTTAAGCATAATTCTCATCGAATCATGTTAATTGATTTCGATCAAACATAAGAATCATCTTAAACGGCCCTTCACGGTCACAAAAGTCTCCAAGAGTCTCATCATAATCCCTACATCATCATGTTTCACATAGGTATCACATCTCATACTATAGGTCTCCAAACATACATATTGTAGACTCTCTAGAAGAAGTGTGTTATGAATCCTGGCAAAAGGGGCAAAATATATGTATTAGTAAATTAGTGCCAAGAGTCTTTTTGTAAGTATACATGGTCTACAAGTAATACAATAGTTAAGCTGAGTATCGATCCCACAAAGATTGTCTTATAATTCGATTGTTTGATTCTTACTTGCCTTGGAAGAAAAGATGTTTGCTTTGAACGTTTGTTTTGGGAATACTTAAAAAGAAAAGAAATAAAAGTGAAGTAAAAATGTTGGCAAGAAAGGTCTTTTAATGAGTGATGAGCGTTGGCAGGGAATGTCTTGTTTCTACGCTTTTCATGTCGTGCTAACCTTTAATGTCAACCTGTCTTGGCATTGTTTACCGAGCAGATTCAAAATTAGCAAAGCCTCTCTCGATGGTCATTACCCTAAGTCTATAAAAACCCCTATATCTCTATAGTGCATGTTTTTAAATAAACCAATTTGATTAAGAACCAATATAGACTCCAATGGGGTAGATATCACTCCCGAAGTAAGTTCATCTACTTTAACGACTAATCTCGAAGCTTATCTCCTTAGTATTCAACAACTCAATCATTGCAGCCCAAGTCTGTTAAGATATTGAGGAGCAATAGGCCAACAGTGCCAGCTCTCGCTTGGCAAAGTATTTAGGAAAAATCAAAGTATGTCGAATAGACAAAGTATTGCCAAAACATAGTTATTATTAAAGAAACTCGAGCATAAAAATATTGTTTAAACCAAACATCCCCCACCAACTATGAAATTAGTTCATGGTGAGGGATTTAACCAACAAAACCATAATATTTGTTAACACATCATCATTAAAATAAAATCGAAAACACTTAAAATAAGAGAATAGGCGAGAGAGGTCTCTCAATGCAGCCCTCAAGATCCAGGCTCTCGGCCAAGTGATTGAACCACCTTCCTCGGTGCAGCTGACGGTCACTCGTCGAGCACTCCAACTCCTCAATTTGATGACTCTAGCTCTCCACGATTCGTCTTCTTTTCTCTCCTTCATCGATTCTTTAAATAGGCATGTAAGGAAGGCTAAGGTAAGCTTCTCATTTGAATTTTAAATGCTAAAGGGATAAGAGATGAGGTATTATCCGATCTATATGATAACTTATCAGCTAGTGCTGATGTCATATTGCCAACATTGTCTTGGCAATCAAGCTTGGCATGACATAGCTAACATATCTTGGCGCCACCTTATACGCTATTTTCTCGGAGGTTGATCCAATTGCGATCTTTTAGGACCCTGATCTCATCCTATTTTTTGGGGTTCAACATTCTCTTGGCATGGCATCAAGTTCACCTCTCTGCCAACCGATGCTTAGCACTGTTTGGTCATTCTGTGCCAACAACACTTGGCATTCATTATTGCGTTGTATTCTTGTGCCAAATCCTATGCCAACATTGCAAAATAGCCACAAAACAACCCTTCACACTGGCATAGACAGAATGCTAAACTCCTTATGTAAATGCATGATTTTATAGCCTAATGCAACTTAATGTACCTAAAAACAAGCAAAAGCGTTGTGAGATTGACATTAAAAATAGTAATTTTGAAGAGGTAACACACCCCCAAACCTAACTCATTGTGAGATTGACATCGAAAACAAGCAAAAGTAGAATTTGGCTCTATTTCTGCCCTCGGTATCTCAGTGCAATAATGTCAAGCATGTAATAATTCAAGTGCAACAATATAACTCTAGTGTAAGTTCATGAAGAGTGCATGATGTGTAGGCAATATGCATCCAATATCCTTTCACTCTTTTAGCCAATTTTACTTCCTAAACTCAAATGTTTATTTTCATCATTTTTTCTTTCTTTTTCTTGCCAAGGGTTTTGTTGGCATTAATTTAAGCTTGCTTCGTGACATTGTTTGGCGTGAGTGATAAGAGGGAGCATACCATGAATCCTCACCTTAATCTAGACATCACTAGGCTCTATCTTCAACTCATACCCTAGGGTTTTGGACTTGAGAAATAAGAGGGAGCAAACAATGAAGCCCCGAGTAACTTATTATCCCTAGGTAGAGGAGATTTCTATTTTTTATTGCTTTGGTAGAACATTGCTGCCTTATTAATTTCTTTTTACCCTGGCATCATTTTTCAATTTTTTTTCAATCTGAGCTTAGTTTCAAATACTCTAAGTTTCCTAAGGAACTAGATACATATCACGTGTTAAGCGTAAATTCAATTTCCTAAACTAGAGATCAAATGCCAAGCAACCTAACATACTACTCTACTAGCATGGCATGACAACTAAAGATTAAAATTTCCTCATCAGAAAGACAACCGGGTTTTTTTAGTGTTTCGGCATGCATCTATTCTAAATGACCTAAAATGGCATAGAAACAGAAATTAAACATAAAATGCATGGCATAAATGTGAGGAAATGCACACCCCCAAACCTAAGATGTGCATTGTCCTCAATGCATGAAACAACACATATATACAAAATTAAAATAGAAAAATAAAATGCATGATCATGTAAATGCAATATAATGGAATGCAAATGAGTTTAAGAAGAAGATGACTCCCCCTCAGAGACTTCTTCTCGTGTGACTCTGGTCTTTCTTTTCAAAAATGTCCCGCGATCAGAGGCCATTCATTTCATTCCTTTCATGCTTGGTTTTGAAGCGGTAGTGGGGGTTCAAACATCCTCCTTTGGCTTGGAAAAAGGAACTCCACTTGTGCATGTCGACTATGGCCATAAACTCGGTAGGAAATCCAATGGTGGTATCGGTCTTCAAATCAAAATGCTTCTCATAACAAAAGGATCTTGAAGCAAAGCTTGCTTTAAATATCTTTCAGATTTCTTCATTAAAAACCCGGTTGAATGGGGTAGATAAGGAAGCCATTGACGAGAGCTTAAGTCGGTTTGAATGAAGGAAGAAGAAGAAAAGATAATTGTGTTCTAGAATCTTGCTCAAAAAAATAAGAGAGAGATATATGATTCTTGATATTCGGCTAGTATAAAGAAAGTGAAAAGTTTGAGTGTTTAAGAGGGTTTAATGATGATAGCCGAATAAATAGGGTTAATGATGGAAGTTTAATAAGTTTTGATTGGAAATGAGTTAAAGTGATAAGGGTAAAGTAATAAGTGCTCCGCAATTGTGCAAGTGTACACGTCGCAAGTTATAGTATAAAAGATATCGTCTCCACGGGGATTGGTGCCACTTTAAGAATCTATTCTCTTGCACTGTAAAAGTAAAAGAACACAAGTAGATGATTGCGGGAGTTTAAACTAACAACTAAACTATAAAGCAATAAAGTAAAAGAAGATGTAATCAAAAGAGAGAGAATAGGCTAGGTTATCGTGAGTTGATGTGTGATAGTCGATTGGATCGTCTTGGTAAAAGAGTGCAATGGCAACTCAATTGTCGTGGCAAATTGCGCAGTTGGGTTGCCTTGGCAACTAGTAGAATGGTTGCTTGGGCAACCGACTGGGCGACTGTGAAGCAAACTTCAAGGTTTGGCAGAGTGTTCTTCAATGGTTTATTCTTATCCCTAAGTCAAAACTCTAGCTAATTGTGCATGCCTTGACAATACATCCCTACATGAATCATGGGTGAACAACAACAGATCTTGTTCTTCTCTTAGCCGTTGAAATCCTAAACTTATTTTTAAGTCGGATTAGTCTTCAACAATAGATTGAATAAAAACCATACTCATTCATTTCTTGAATCTAACTCTCCCGGTATTAGATAAATAGATAGAACTACGGGAGTGAATTGTTCCACAACATAAAAAAAAACTGAAAACAAAGAAGAAAAAATGAAGATTTCGACAGCCCCTTCTTGAATTCTCTCTTGACCAAATTCTCTCCCTCCAAACTTGTTGAAATAGGCGGCTAGGGGTTCTTTATATAGGAGATGGTTAGGTCAAAGTCTTTCTTGAGAAGGAAGTTAAGTTGGAATTAAATACTTTAAAATAATATAATTCTTTATTATATTTAAATTCCTTCTAGATCTTCTCCTATCTTCTTTGGGATTTAATCTTTCTTTGACCTCTCCATGTTGGGCATATCCAGTCATCAATTTCGGCTGCCACATCACCTTATCCATCCTTGTCGACAATTGCCCTGGCAACTAGCTCGGCGTATTCTTCGTGCACTGCCTTGGCAACTACGTCGGCATCTCCTTCTTGTATTGCCCTAGCAACTGGTTCCAGCCTTGCTTTGGCAACTGATTCTGCACACAAAAAAACAACTATCGGCAGCACCCTTTTTTCCAAAAAGTTAAGCAAAATATGAAATCAATCTTGTCCACCACGGAAACAATGCAAACATGCATGAATGGCTAATAATGCAACCAATATGTATATAATAGTACTTTTAGACACTTAACAATAGGATTATGTAAGAATTTGAAGTGATAAGGTAATTAAGTTAAATTTAAATTTTTAACCTAGTGTTGGGCGGTTAGGGTTTAAGGTTCAAGAATATGTTCTCTCATCCTATCATGCTAGGGTTTCATCCTTTTTTCCAACATTCAACCCACTGCATGCCAAGCTATATTGGCATTATGCATGGCAATGTGTTTGGCATTTCACTAGGCATTGATCCTGGCAATAGTTTTGGTAGATTTCCTGGTAGAAATTTTGGCATTGTTCCTGCAGTAACTCTACACACACTTAAAGGAAACTAGTCAACGCAGCAAATGAATAAAATGAAAATTAACATAAAGAAAAACAATTAAAAATCCTAAATCCTAAAGCAAATAAAAACAACTATCCTAATATTTACAAAAAGTTCAAACCTGATGATGGTTTCACGTTACCTCTACCAAGAGGATCTCCTCATTGGCATTGTTTTGATCACCTTCCATGTAATGCTTTAAAGGTTGGCCATTCACCTTGAAAATTTCTCATGTCTTCAAGTTCTTAATGTCCACAGCTCCATGGACGTAGGGTTTTACAACTTCATAAGGACCCATCCATCTCGATTTGAGTTTACCTGGAAATAGTTTAAGGCATGAATTAAACAATAGAACACATTGACCTACCTTAAAATTTCTTAGCATTATCCTACTATCATGCTAGCATTTTGTGTTCCTTTTGTAAATCTTGGCATTCTCAAAGGCTTGTGTTCTGAATTCCTCTAACTCATTATGATCTAGTAACCTTTTTTTCTCCAGCAACTCTTCATGCCATGTCATGTGTTTTGATGGCCCATTAGGCTTTATGTTTATGATCTACTGGCATATGGCATGGTTTTCTAAAAATGAGTCTAAATAGTGAAGTACCCAAAGGAGTTTTAAACGCGGTTCTATAAGCCCACAAGGACTCTTCTAGTCTCAAGGACTAGTTTTTTCTTGATGGATTTACAGTGTTCTCTAAAATGTTCATAATCTTCTTGTTTGATATCTCGGCTTGCCCATTTATTTGTGGATGGTATGATGTGGCTATCCTTTGCTGAATATCATATCTGCACAAAGCTTTATAGATTAGATCACATCTAAAATGAGTACCCTCATCATGAATTATTTTTCTAGGGGCACCAAATCTGGTAAAAATGTGTTTGTGCAAAAACTTGGCAACGGCCTTGGCATCATTTGTTGGCAGGGCAATAGCCTCTCTCCATTTGGATACATAGTCAATAGCAACACGTATATATACATTACCGAATGATGGAGGAAAAGGACCCATAAAGTCTATCCCTCATACATCAAATAAGTCCACAAGCATTATGTTTTGCAGCGGTAGTTGGTGTCTGCTAGAGATATTTCATGTTCGTTGGCATCGATCACATGCCTTGGCATACTTGTAGGTGATAAGTGTGCAAAATTACTATTTTTATTACACTTCTTACTCATATTATTGTTAGACTTAGGCTCATATTAGTTTCATAATTAGTCATTCATGCATTAAGTTATGTTTCTTTCCACCGTTGAGCTTGATTACATAACTTGGTGACTTTTGTGGAAAAAGATGCTACTTTGGTGTGCTTTTTTGTGTGTGCAGAATCACTTGCCAAAGCAAGGCTGGAACCAGTTGTCAGAGCAATGCATCAAGGAGATACCGAGCTAGTTGTCAGTGCAATGCATCAAGGAGATGCCGAGCTAGTTGCCAGGGCAATTTTCGACAAGGAATAAGATGATATGGTAGTCGAAATCGATGACTAGATAAGCCCGAGATGACATGGAGCAAAGCTAAATCCCAAAGGAGTTTGATTTCCATGAAGAGGTCAAAGAGAAATTAAATCCCAAAAAGATAGGAGAAGTTCTAGAAGGAATTTAAATATAATAAAGAATTATATTCTTTAAAGATAATTTAATTCCAACTTAACTTCCTCCTCAATAAGGATTTTGACCTAGCCATCTCCTATTTAAAGGACCAATCCATCAAAGAGAGGGGGGCAAGAAGGGAGAGATTTCGACAAGGGAAAAAGCTTGGAGGGAGAGTTCGATTGAGAGATTTTCCAAAGAGGGCTGATCTATTTCTTCTTCTTCTTCTTTGCTTTCATTAGATTCATGGTTTAGGGATTATTCTTTTTATATCTTTTGAACCCAACCATGAACTAAATCTATTTGGCTAAGGTTATTGTGTTTTGTGGTTGTGAGAAACAATTGGATTTTGTTTAGGTAATAAGAGTTTGCACTTTCAATTCAAGGTTTACTCATTCTTGGTTCTTATTCTTGTTTGCGAGTGAATTGGGAGAGGATCTCGTAACTTCATCTATTTATCTAATATCGTGAGAGTTAGATTCAAGAAACAAATGAGTATGGTCTTTATTCAATCTATTGATCATGAAGATTAATCCGGCTTAAGAATAAGTTAAGGATTTCAACGGCTAAGAGGAGCGCAAGATTGGTTGTTGTCCACCCTTGATTCACGCATGGATGTATTATCAAGGCATGCACAAATAGCTAGAGTTTCGACTTAGGGATAAGAAGAAACCATTGAAGAACGCTCTGCCGAACCTTGAAGTTGCTGCCCAGCCGCCTAAGTAGTTGCCCAGGCAACCATCGATTAGTTGCCAAGGCAACCCCGCTGTGCAAGTTGCCACGGCAACTGAGTTGCCCTTGCACTCTTTTATCAAGATGATCCAATCGGCTATCACTCCTCAACTCACGATAACTTGGCCTATTCTCTCTCATTTGATTACATCTTCTTTTACTTTAATGCTTCCTAGTTTAGTTGTTAGTTAAACTCCTACAATCACCTACTTGTGTTTTTACTTTTTACAGTGCAAGAGATTAGACTCTTGAAGTGGCACCAATCCCTGTGGAGACGATATCTTTTATACTATAACTTGCAACATGTACACTTGCACAATTGCAGAGCACTTATTACGCGCAACAACTGAAGTTTAGAATTGAATGTTTTTTTGTCACTCCTCCATCAACCTTTTGACGACGTCCTTTTATTGGCAAACGAAGAAATTTCTCCAAGATCCGAACAGTGAAAAGCTTCATCAGCACAAGAAAAGAAACATAATGAAAAATGGATTCCATCCGACGGTAGAGGAGGGAGATTGAAGAGAGAGAACCAGAAGGTTTTTGGTCGATTCTTGAACCTCAGAGCACTTTCTGACAAAATAGAGGTCGAATTCAAACTTAGTAGGCCGAGACAAATTGAATAGTGAAACTTGGGACCGAATGACCACTATCTACCACCATTTAGGGTTTAAGAGTGACAAAAAACATTCAATGTCTAAACTTTAGTGACAAAAAATGTTTAATGTCTAAACTTCAGTGAGTAAATTGAACGTTTTGAAACTTTAGTGACCAAAATAGGTTGAAATTTGTGATTTTTTTTTACATATCCAATTTTGAGATATTAGTTACATCTAAAGTTCAATGATGATTTATGTAATATACCCTATATTTATTCCTTTGTTACTTATTTATATCCTCAATAGTTTATTTATTTCTTCTTTATAAAAGTTTCATGATTTTTGTAGAAAATATTTTTCTCCTAAAATTAATTTTTCAATAAAATTATATTCAATTAAATATTGACCTAATTAATGGTTACACTTTTTCAAAAAAAAAAGCTAAATGGAACCAGCGAGGTCAACCTGGTGAAATCAAAATATTATATTCGATTAAATATGTAGGACCCCTAATCCAGTTTAGGAGTAAACCGAACAATGATGTGTTACAGAAGAATAAGGGTTGGCTTAACACTAGTAAGCCCTCAATTCGAATCTGAAAAGAAATCTAAAGTTGGGGTTATACTAATATTTACTCAATTTTAGCTACAACTTATCACTTAACTCAAGTTGTCATATAAAGTTTCAAGTTCTTAACTTTAATGTTCAAGAATCGATTCAAGACCTTTCATTTGACAAGCATTCAAAAATCTTTACCTTCTAAATAATTCAAGTCTAAATCATAAATCTTTACTTGTTCATTTTTAGAACATATTTGAGTCAAGTGAAAGTGAAGAATTTGATTAGGGATAAGGCTACAAGATTCGGCTAACTACACATGCTAAGGGAGATAAGCTTTCCCAAGGTTTAAGTTGAATATAACAAGAATGATTTACCAAGTTCTACCTTAATTAAAATAAAAGGATTATAATATTCCCCAATACACAAACCAATCATATTCTATATCTAAGCATTCACATAGCACCACTAAACACATCTGTAGCACAGCCATTAAAATATCACATATTTACCAACCACTAAAAAGTCAACCACAAAATATTATAAAGCCCTTTTTACAAGACAACAACTACTTATAAGTCTTACATACACATAAGACATAATGGTGTTCTAAATGCACTATGCATATATGTATTTATGTGCCACCATCTAGGAGTTCAAAAGGAAGATTACAAAACATACTTCTTGTACTTATGATCTGACCGAAGCTCGAAAGGTAACCACAAGCAAAGCTTTACCCTAAAATGTAGTGAAAGGATAACATAAGTATACACTTAGTGAGACAGTTTAAAGTGACTAATAGCATGAAACAATAATCTATCCTTTCACCAAAATCTATTAATCATATATAATTCTAAGCTTGAACAAGAATTTAGCTATTTTAGAATAAGGCATTCGAACAAGAATATATATACATGGGTATTCGAACAAAGCATATGCATTTAAGCATTCAAACTATACATAGATATGTAGGCATTCTAACAAAGCATATATATTCACCCAAAAGGATATTCAATAATCAATAAATAGATATTACTTGTTATGCAAGTCATTACAATAATTCATTAATTTAACTTATAAACTTTCATGGTTTCTCTTTAACGTAGCTTTGATAATCAAGTAGCCTAGGTACACGAATCCTCAACCAATTGTCGCTAGACAAAATGATACTCGAAGTACCGGTCAATCCCTCCTACTGTTGCCAAGTGACCAAAATACATCCCTCCTACTGTCGCCTCATAAGGACCATAGTCCACCCCAAACATGAGCTCTATGGACTTTATGGCATGCTAACTATACCTAAGACTGACTCGAAACCAAGGATTTTCTTTTAAATCTTATCACATATGAATCATAGTTGAGCTTAGCTTCAAGTTCATATAATCACATAAGCAAAGCTTATAACTTATCATATCAAGCATATATGACTATACGTAGAGACTCCAAACATATATCATGCAATCACCAAATATTGCATATCATAGGGTATTTTTCATTTAAGTACTCACCTCGAATTCAAGCTTAAATGTACGAGCATAGCTTAACTTAATGAACAAGCAATGTAAAATAAAACGAATAAGATGCTCGGGATAGTTTCAATCTATCCCGAGACTTTAAACTACACTCACAGATTAATCCAAGCTAAGTACGCTCTTGAATCATGATTCCTTTTTGCTTTTCTACAATGTTACCAGATCCTTATGTCATCAGCTAGTTCATGGTCTAATACATCAATAAGTATAATACACATTAAAATTCATTCTATTATACTATAAACAAAATCATACTTTCCTATATACTAAAACAACCCCAAATACATATGTATACAATCATATAAACACAAAACAGTCCATGACATTTACAGGTGTCCAAAACAATCCCTAATTACATGTGTTCACATATATATACATATATACAAAACAGTCCACAATTGTTCACATATGCACAAAACAGTCCCATTTTCATATACACACATATACATGCTCAAAACAGTCCACTAGTGTTCATGTGTATGCAAAACAGTCCTATTTTCATATACACACATATACATGCTCAAAACAGTCCACTAGTGTTCATGTATATGCAAAACAGTCCTATTTTCACATACACACATATACATGCTCAAAACAGTCCACTAGTGTTCATGTATATGCAAAACAGTCCTATTTTTATACACACACATATACATGCTCAAAACAGTCCTCTAGTGCTCATGTATATGCAAAACAGTCCTATTTTCATATATATACATGTACATATGCACAAAACAGCCCCATAACTTTACTATGTATCCAAAACAGTCCAATAATCATGTGTATACATATGCTTATGCACAAAACAGCTCCAATTGAATTTTTAACAAGCAATGTCACCCAATTCAAGCTCAAGCATCAAATTCACAACCAATAAGGACCTATTTGAATGGTTCCTAACACACTATCCATGTTCCCTTTCAAGCATTGCAATTATATAACCACAAAATGCACCAAATTTGTATAGGTCTAATTTAATCTCTAATATTTGTTGAAAATTCTCATGATATATATATATATATATATATATATATCTACAATTAAGCATTATTTTTTACTTGAATATGGAGAAAAGGACCAAGTGATTACCTTTCTCTCAATTCTAGTACTTGAGCTGGGAAGAACCAAATGCAAGCCTTCTCTCAATTCTCTCACTACTCCAAGGTTTTGGTCATGAAGAGGAAGGAGGAAGAGGATGAACATTTTAGTTCATCTTTCATTATCCCCAAATTGCCGTGAATTCCCCCCCCCCCCCACCCTTACACTTGCCTTCATCATCAACTTACAAGTGTACAAGTCTTTGGGTTATTGTTTGTTTAACATGCAACTCTAAAGTTTCATAATTATTCGGTTTAGTCCTTTCTACAGTAATTCGCCATTTCTTCTTCATTCCAATTTGGTCCTAAAATTACTTAGTCTAATAGGTGACAATTATACTACAATTGGCTTGTCACCAAATTGTTACATACTTCTAAGCCACTATTTGGGGTATTACAAAATACCAACCTAAATAAATAATAATAACAAACTAAAAAACAATAGTTTTTTAATGAACTTACCACACATTCTTGACGAGTTCTAAAAAAATAATTAGAGTTGTGAACTTGCCACGTATGTTTGGTGAGTTCATCATACTATGCAGGGAAATAATTTTGGATGGGTGTCATATTGGTAAATAATTTTTAAGGGTCATATTTCAGTCAACACGCTGACCATCATCATATAATTTACATAATAACCAAGCATAATCATCACTGATAGCCCACACAAGTCTACACGAGCTTATTCTCAACCAAGGCTTTTATATCTTAGAACATTATGCATAAGAGAGTTTTAGTCATTTAGTGCCTTATAATCACCAATTAAGCATTATTGAGTCATTAAGAAGTGATCAGTCAATTTATGAAGTGTTTATAGCACTTCAACCAACTTCAAAGTGCTTGTCACTTTTGTACTCAATGGTATTTCATTCATTTTAACACACATGAACATTTTATGTTTTGGGTTTACAAGTGTTAATAATAATTATTAGTATTGTAATCATTTTCACAGTCTAAAGCTTCAAATTTCATTATTAAGTTTTAATTATATTTTGATCATTTAGCACCACCAAATATATTTCATTCTATTTTAATCTTAGGGATTTCATTAGAATCTCGATTATTCATTATGAAGTGATTAGATAGTATCCAAATGTAATGAAAGGTGTTTCTAAACTTCCAACAACCTTAAATATAAGGGTAAAATACACAAATGGTCATTAAACTACCTCAAAAAATATAAAATAGCCATCGAATTATTAAAAGTTACATAATAAGCATTAAACTTTAGTTTTTGTTACAAAATAGTTACGCAATCATTAATTGTTGTTAAATAGGTGATGTGGCATTTAACAATTTTTTACAATAGCATGTTTAACCCTTCATATTTACATATTCAGTTATTTTAGTGCTAATTTGAAACCTTGAAAACTTTTGGGGACAAACCTTTAATCAATATCAAACATTCATATAAATAAGAACAAGAAATAAAGATTACTTGGATTAAAGGAGAAATACTAGTTTAGTACAAGCCTCACAAAATTATAGAAGAATAGCTTCACCCTTGAATCAGAAATAGAATCTTAACCACACATGGTGGAATAAGAATACAAGATAAAAGAGTCGTCGAAAGATTGATTCTCTGATATTCTCTAAGAGACCTATTGAGTTCTTTATATAAAGAGCAAAAACCCTAAATCTAAAAGTAAATCTCCTTTAATTGAGTTCTAATCAAATAAGGAAAGATAAAATAAAGGAAAATCTAAATAAATAAACACCTAATTAATAAAAGAGATTGATTATTGGTCCAGTACTTCCAGAATAATGGAAATAACCATAAAATAGGGCTTCATCACGGATTTGTCTCGAAAAGCACAAATCTTCACGTCAGACACCAATTTCGTATCAGTCACAAGGTGTGGTCACGCCTTATTGAATATAAGCTTTTGCCCAGTTCAGCTTTCTTCCAAAAGACTTGATTTTCACTTGGGAAGCTAAAAACACGCTTTTGAGCTGATATTCACCATTGCATCCATATTTCACCTCCTATATCAAAACAAACATAATTTCCACAATTAAGCTCAAAAATATATTAGAATGTGAAAGAATTAATCACAACAAAGAGTATATAATTATAACCTATCAAATTCCCCCGCACCTAATTCATGCTTGTCCTCAAGCATACTTCAATTCAACATACTAACTATCTAATCTACCTACTTCCGTCTCGTTTAATATCCCACAATACCAAATATGTTAAGCACATCAAGGATTTGAATCATAATGACAATCAAGAGAATAGGCACTCATAGGATAAAATTTGCAACAAAAATAAAACATGTCATCAATCTACCAATATAAAATGCAACAAGACTTAACACCCTCACTTGGTTTCACTCAATACTCTCGAAGTGTTTAGGGTGCATTTAACTCTTAAGATCAAAATATAGCACGATATTACCATAAGATTGCAAATGAATCAAATCTCCACCACTACATATGAATTGATACAAAAATCAAAGGGTCTTTAGAAGGGTTGTAACGGGGCTTAGGTAAGGGTATTGTAAAAGGAAAAAAATAAAGGTTTCTGAGTCAAGATAGGAGTTAATGATATCAATTCCACATAACAACATCTAACATACTACCAACATTCTTGCAAATTTATTCCCGCATCTCATTTAAGCAATAAGAAATTTTAGAGAAGTGACATTTAATTGCATTTACAAATCTCCAAATATCTTCAATCAAGGAACAAACTTTATTTTTTCTTTTTTCTTTTTTCCTTTTCTTTTTTTTCACTTTTTTCTTTTCTTTTTTTTTTGTGTGAAACAACATTTTCCTCTTGTCATGACAAGGGTAGCAAAAAGAAGGGACAAAAAAGGTTTTGGGTTAAATTGTGGTAAAAACAAAGAAAATGGAAAATAGGCTCAAATTGGCTAACTAAGGGGAAAATATACGAGTAGGCATTTTTTTAAGAGTATAAGAAATGGGTTAATCCTAATTGCCCTTATCACCTTAAAGTATCAATCCAAAAATGTGATCTCAAAATGCATTCATAAGCAAGTTTTAGAATAAACACGCTAAGTTCGACACACTCAATAAGAAAAAAGAATGAGAAAGATATAATGAATTGCTATTAGGCTAAAAATCTCACCAAAGTGTGCAATTTGTATCAAGTCTTGTAAATTTTTCAACTAACAAACCAATGAGACGTCATTGAAATTTTAAGAAACACTAGTCATGCTCACCTCTTTCATGCATTAGAACTCAAACCAAAAATGTATCCAAAACTTGTAATACCCCAAAATTTACTAAGTTGATTAAGGGTCATTTCGCACTAAGATAATAGCTTAAAAGCTAACACGGTGACTAAAATGACAAAAATACGAAAGTTAGGATTTCATTACTTATGGGTTTTGGAAAGGAAATTTATATGGTTTAAAGGTCTCATGTGATATATAGTGAATTGAATAAGGTATTCTTAAAGTTTGGTTGAATACCAAGGAAATTTGGAATGGAAATTGAAGTTTAAAAGTTTAGTGAGCAAAAGTTTGGGGACTAAAGTTGTAATTTCCCAAAATTTAAGGGTTTCTATTTCATAAATAAATAGATCACCTGAGGGTGTGAATCGAATGCAAAATTTTTTGTTCGATCTGATACTTCGATTATTGGGAAAATTGCAGTTAAAGTTTTAGTGGAATTCGGATATCCGAATCGAACTAAATTTTTTTGAAGTTTTACCATATGATAGAGAAAGGTTATAAAAGTCATTTCCAAGTGTTGGAAATATTTTTAGTTCGATTCAAGAAGAATCCTACAGTTTATTTCTGAGTAAAGGATTATTTATCAGTATATTGGATCGAATGGAAATTTTGGAGACTGATCCAAAAGATATGGAAAAATTCATAAAATATTACTTTATGAATATTTTATTATATTTGGTTGGATTCCAACTAGATTTAGTTGAATTTTTACAAGAATGACAAACTTGTAAATAAAAACTAGTTGCAGGGCAAATTAGTCATTTGGGCCCAATGGAAATTTTAAAATATTTAAAAAGTTATAAGGGAAATTTTGAAAAGAGAAAATGGAATATTAAATCTTGGCCCTTGATTGATGATAAAATCAATCTCAACCATTGGATAAAAAGGGCAAAATTGTAATTTCACTATTAAATGAATTTAATATTCATTTAATATTCATTTAATATATATATGTGTAAAATAAAGGTAAAAAGATGGCCAAAAACGTGAGGGCTAGGGAAAGAAAGAGAAAAAAATTTCCAAGCTTGATTCAAGCCCCAAAAATCGATTTTCAGGTAATCACTTCAATGACAAAGTTGTTCTACTCTTCAAGCTCTATCTTTTGATATCAATATTTCAAGGAATCCATGCTTGATTGATGAGAATTTACATGAGAAAGAAATTAGGGTTTATGGATCAAATTGGGGCTTTTGAGATTTTATGATTCCATGATTGAATTCAAGTTGAAATCAAGCTAGTATGATGTTAAAAATCATGATATTGAGTTGGGATTTAAGTTTTACATGTTTTGATTATTATTAAGATGATTAGGGTTTATGGATTCAAGTTTAATTTAGGGTTTGTGATGTTGAAATAATGATCTAGTAAGCTTGAATTGTTGTTTCGAAGCAAAACCCTAAGTTAAATTGTGTAGGAACCATTTCGGCAAATTGAAAATTTGAAGGACCAAATCTGAATTTGTAGAATTTGGAGTGTATTTATGTTATTAATGATGTTGAATTGAATTAGTGACCATTTTGACCATTTGTCAAAGTTAAGTGACCAAATCGAAACGGAAGTTTTTATGGGGGCTAAATGTGATTTTTAGTTGTAATGATGGAATTAAGGTAGTAATGTTGAATTGAGGACTAAATTGCAAAGTTAAGAAGCATGAATCCTTATCTTTGCATTTTAGTACCTATTTCGGTAAATAAGGAAAATTAGGAAAATTATTGTGAATAATTATTTGGGGAAGAACGTGATAAGTTGGTGGTTTAAAGCTAGTGATTAGACTAAATTGAAAAGTATAAAAGTAAGGAGAAGTTAGTATAAAAGTTGAAGTTGTTTATGGAAGCTGCGTAGAAAAACTGGTTTATGGTAGTAACTTTGAAAATTCGCCATAATTCTACAAAAATGGTTAGATGGTGAATTTTATATCGATGTAAATATTTGTTCATCTAGTTTCGCTTCCAACAAACAGAATCTGATTTCGAGTACCGAGTCAAAAGATATGAATTTTTAAGTGACGAAAGGTCAGAAAACAGAACACCAGTCTGTTCCGAATTTCAGCACTGTAACTGGCTTTGAAAATTCGCCATAAATCGTACAAGTTGAATTTGGGCTATTAATTTATATGGTTGAAAATGTTATCGAATCTAGTTTCTTTCAGGATAAACGGATTCAAATTTTTAGTTATATATTATTTTATAGAAATATTTCTTCGAAGGTACTGCAAACTGCCAGAAAATGAGAATTGATACACTTTGTATCTAAGGTTGATTAGTAAGCTTGAAAGGGATTAATGGAATTTCAAAGTGGTTACTAAGGACCATAACGAATTTTTGAACAATACAAGGAAGAAAGGAAAATGTTTGGAGATTTTGTATTCGAATGATTATTTTGGACAATATGTCTAAGATATTGTTAGATTGAGATCTAACAAATATTTTACTTATTTGAATTATGAAGTTACGTTCGAATCAAGGGAGGTTCGAGGTACAATGAAGGAAATGTCAAAGAGGACTTAGTGAGGCATACTAATAAATGGCCCAGGTGAGTACAATGCATACATAACATTATACATAGATGTTTTATACATCACCAGTAAGACTTGCGATGAGTCTACCTGGTTTATATATTGTCATGATAATTATGTCATTGATCATACATTTAACATACTTTAAATATGTCAAAGGTTGAAAATAAATGCATTGATCACTAGTTATTGATGATGATTTATTATTAATGTTATTCAGTTATGAACTGCTTCATGTTAATATAAATTGATATACATTGCCATGGATGAAATATTTGATGATATAAAGCCCAAGTAGGATATAGATGTTCAAAGGTATAGTTGGCTATTCATAGAGTCAAACAGCTGTATAAAGATTCTAAGCACTTTAGGTAAAGTGCAAATTTTATAAATACTCATTGAGGGGTATACTCGTACATGGTTTGAGTATACAGACTTATTACGGGTGCTAAGCACTTCGGAGTAATTTCATAAATACTCAATGAGGGATATATTGTATACTCCGGTATGTATACATAAGCACTTCGGTGCTAAGCACTCCCTGTAGAGTGCAAATAATATACATACTCAAGAAAGGTTGGGTATGGGGGGATGACTCGTGTACATAGAATCTCTTAATTCGAAACCTTGGGTAAGTAAACTGAATTGAAATAAAAAAATAGAATGATAAGCTTAATAGCTTGCAGACAGAGTTGGAAAAAGGTATTGGTAAGCATTGAAAGCTTACAGATGGAAATGGCACCAATATTGGTAAGATCTAATCTTATCACTTTGATATACATATATGCTATTACATATTTAATTATGTTAATGAGCATGTAATGGTAAGGTGATCATATGCATTATTAATAATTAATATTGAGATTGATATTATGACAGTTCACTTAAATTTGAATTATTGCCTCACTAAGTAAATACTTAGCGTGTAACTATTTTACACGTAGGAAAGAAGAAATGGTTGGAGTAAGGAGCATAAACGAACATCATCAATCAATAACAGGTACATTAGTATCAGTAAAATATCTTTTGACACTGATTGATATTTACTAGTTGGCTTGTATATTAAAATGATATGACTGCTCTAGTAGAATTTGTATTTTATGTGGTATCTGGATGAATTTTAAATCAGCCTATTTTTAGGCAGTTTTATTAATTATATAAAGTTAAATTAAATTAATAAGTTGTGAATATACATTCTAAGGATAATTTCATTAAAATTTCAGCTCTGAATTCAATCTATGCATTTTTTGGTGAATTTTCAAAGTGACTGCCCAGAACAGAGCAATTATGGGCAGATTATACCTATTCACATTTTAATGCCTTTAATTCATTTTAACCAATTTCTTGGCCCTATAATTCATTTCATATGTCATCCTAAACATGTTAAGTCCATGTTAATCCATTAATCAAGGCTTCCAAAACAGAGCAAGTTGGTTACAAAGCCTAATCTTACATGTTTACTCAATTTCCATTCCACAAAACAGTTTCTATGTTGTGTGACTATGTTCATACTCTTATCCTTCATTTCCAGCATTGTTTGCTAACAATTCAATTTGTTTAACACCTTTTATACATTACCAATTCATGATCATCATCAATTCATTAATTCCACAGCTCAATTTTATGTTCTAATCATTCAATTCTCACTTTAACAACACAATACAATTTTCAGCAACCTATGTTTGTTACTCTATCACAAACACATGATTTCAGCTTTGTACCTAATGTTCATTCTTCAAATTTTTATAATTCAACAACCATTCAATCATCTAACAACACATTCAATATCTAATTCCATCTACAATCATCAAAATCAATCAAATTTCAACAATATAGTTGCCTATTCAATTAATCACAAAAAGAATCATACTTACTTTGCTTCTAGCTTAATTTCAATGAAAATTTCCTACACATGCAAGCTTGATTTCTTCTTCAATGGCTGAATTCTCTCAAAGTTTCTCTCTCAATCGGCCAAGTGAATAGAAAGGAAAGATGACAATGTGGTTATCCACATTAGTGGATTTAGGAAGTTACTAAACTATCCCTTAATTAGTTACTAATCATGTAATTAGTCAAGGGCAAATAAGAGATTAATGAATTTTATCATGCAAACCTTATCTTTCTCTTTTAATTCAATGTAGTCACTTTTAAATTGGTCACTTAATTAATTCATACATTCTTTCAATTAGACCCTTGACTATTCAATTTAGCTTAATTCTAAATTCAATTAAGCTATCAACTTATGCAATTTAATTCCAATACTTCTATGCTAGGATTTGAGGTGTTACACCCTTTCTCTCTCAAGCAATTCGGCTATGGTGATAATTTGGATGGAGGAAGATGATGAAATTTTGTTCATCTTTCCTCAAGGTTGTCGTGAGTCATCTACTCACATGGCACATGCTCTCATCAAATGAGAACATGTGTCTAGGGCTCCATTTTTAATTCCATTTGCATGCAATCTCTAGAGTTTTGCATGTTCACATTTTCATCCTTCCATTTATGCCTTCTAGTTTTAATTTCAATTCAATTTGGTTCTAATTTCACTTATTTGATCTTAAGGATAGCTAATGTTTTTTTCTTCTTTAATTTGATTAGCTCATAATTAAATTAGCCTATAGTTTAGATAGTGGTAAACTCCCTAGGATTCATAAAGGGTGTTACACTTTTCAAAGCTTATCGGAGTGCTTTTAGAGTTCATATCTTTTAACAATATTTGCCTTGGATTCACATTTAGACATAGGTAGCATTGGTATGTGTTACACGTAGCACAAAGCAATGGCTAGTGTCAATGCATATCAAACAAATCTTCTCTTCTCCAACAATCGCTAATTATATAGGGTCGTCACCCCTGAGCCATAGCCCATGGACTGTAGTCCCGAATATACCGTTGCAACATGCCAAAGTGTCCAAGGGCTTCCATTGGTTAAGCAACTTTGTAACATTTTAAACTTTTTTTGTTAAAAAAGGCATCTTATAACATTTTATGCATTAACAATAGGGGAAGCAATCTTATAACAATAGTGAGCTTCAAGCTCCAATTTAAGGTTCATTGTATTTTATGGCAAGTGAGCATTAAGCTCCAATTTATAATTTCATTGTTGCTTATTCAAGGTCTTTTATCAATCCTTATCAATCATAAATCATTATAGCATAGCATAGCACATATACATATGAAATGCAAATTCAGTCAAAAGATTTATCAATGATGTTATGCTATGAATGTAACCACCCAATGAGCTCTATATGAGCCATATGCAATGATATGATCAAATGCATCCACACTTAACATTGTATTACTTCATTTACAAAGAAATCAAAATGGAGATGACACCGTGTCATCCCGAATGCATAAACTACACTCACCAAATATACTAAACCACAATTCCTACTTGCTCTTAACTGATTTTCCAATCCAAGATCTTGCTTCACCAACGAGTTTCTTGATCCAATGTATCCCAATCAAACTGTAAACAATGCATTAGAATACATTCTAACATTTCCATATTCAAAAAGCAGATATACATAGTCATTCATTAACTCTGAGTATTAACTAGATGTTTCATTCATAATTATTTCCATTTCCTTAGGATCATGTATTACAACATCAGTCACATGCATTAACCTTCTTATATTCCTAAGAAAAATCTTGTTTCTCAACTAATACTATTAATTAACCAAGGGAACAAGTAAATCATATCATGACATCAAACAATTTAGCATGGAAGCACACAACAATATCAATTTGAAGTTTGTTTTCTATATTCTTCCTCCTTAGTCTCACAATATCTAGACAACCATTCAATCCCATCTTCCTATTATCAGTTCGATAATCAAGTTTACTAGCATCATTTTCCATTAGGCCATCAATCATGTTCTCTCTATTTCACTTCAATTAACACGTGGCTTTTAGCATTGATAAATTCACTAAAAGCATGAGCTAAACAGCTTTCATCTTTAAAGTCCACATTCAAAGAAATCTCAATTCTATCCCTTTTCTATTCAAAACAATCATTAAATTAAGGTTATTATCCTAAACACCTTTTTTCATCCTATGTATCATCTTCTCATAGACTCAATCACATGAACATTAACAGAGCAAACTGTTTTACCAAGCAATGCCACCAACATGGATCATTTTCCTAATTTGTTTTATAGCACAATACCATACAAACTGCACAGCATTAGCATACAAAACTGCATACTGCAGCTTATAAAACTGTAATTTTGTAGTTTTGAAAGCTGTATTTAAATGTTCATACAAAACTGCACTTTAATTCATTTCAAATCTGCACTTTAGTTCATAAAACAACATCACTTTAATCCTATAAAACAACATCAATTTAGCTTTCAAAATAGCTTCCATTTATCTTATTAGACATAATTAACTTAGCCTTTCAAAACTGCAAAAGTTCATTCATTTAAAGCATAAAAACATTCTAACATTTTCATCTTTTTAGTCCTTTAAACCAACATATAATGGAAGACATTAACCATTTCTTAACTTAATCAAATTTTAATTCTTATTTAGATTCCTATCTTAAAAACAATCACCTTTACAAACAGTTAAAATAGCCAGCATTGTCAAATTTTTCTATCATATTCATGCATGAAACAAAGGTTAATCAATATATATACGTATTAGATGTACTAACACTAATCCATAAGACAAAACCTCACATAACATATGAATTACCAAGATTGTTTTCTTAACCAGCCAACTTGTTTTGATTCTTTAAATCAAACTATTTCATGCTTAAATCAAACTGTCCAAATAAAAGAAAATCCATACATCCTTAAACCTACTTTCTCTATCATTAATCCATCTTAAAATTTATACATTTGTTCACCAAGAATCATATTTCCTTTGCTTCTCGAAATAGCTTATGATAAAAGATTCCATTTCTCATTTCTTATAAATCTTGTTACTACAACACCCATTTACCAACCATTACAACAACATTAGCTTACCAAGTTCACTATATGATAGAACAATAACATCAATCTTTCATCTAAACCATAGCAAGTCGAATATCAACAAATCAGTCCCAAATAATATTAACAACATGCATATTCACATAAGCAAGATTTATCTTATAATGCTCCGATTTTGGGCCTAGGAGTTTGCTAGGATGATTAGACGGCCTGCTAGATTGAGATTAGAGATTCGAATCGGATTCAGGTTAAAAGTCAAAATAATTATTTTTAAGTGAGATAAAAATATGGGAAAATATCCTAAAATCATTGAGGTGATGAAGGTGTTGTGGCGACACCATAGAGTTGAGGAAGCCACGTGAGAAAGTAAGACGAATATGTTGAAATAGTTTTTGCATCTATTTTCTTCAGGTAAATTTCGAGGACAAAATTTCTTAAGAGGGAGAGAGTTGTAACACAACAGTTTTGGGCCTAGGAGTTTGCTAGGTTGATTAGACGGCCTAGTAGACCCGAATTAGTGATTCGAATCAAATTCGAGTTAAAAATTGGAATAAATTTTTTAAGTGAGATAAAATATGGGAAATTTTTCTAAAATTATTATTTAATATATGGATATATTTGGTGAAATCAATTTTGGAAAATGGGTTTTGGAAATTTGACATTTTGGGTTAGTGACCAAAATGTAAAAAATGTAAATTATTTTTAGTGATTATTTTGAAAAAGGGTCAAATATTAGAATCTTTAAGGAGTCAATTTACCAAATGTTTTTATTAGATTTTCCTTCTCATTTAAGATTGATTTTAAAGAGTTTTAATTAAGGAATTAAAAGGGGATTTGATAAAAGAAGGTAGTTTTTTTTCCTTAAACCACTTTTGACGTAACTTTTGCTCTCAAAAATTTCTCACAAAATCTCTTCATCTAAACACTCTCTTTTTCATCAAAGATTTTATGTAATGATCTTGATTTCCCAATGGATTCTTCAATCTTCTTTTCCAAAATCTCATTGTTTTCCTTTTTTTTTCAAGAGTAAAACATCAAATTGAGAGGAAATTCACTCATTGGAGGTAAGATTCATTCTTCTCCTCTAATGAAAGGTTCTTTACTAAAATTCCCAAGTATTTGATCCATTATTAATGTTTTCTAATGAGTTTTTGATGATTTAATAATGAAAATTGGTTAAATCAGGGTTTATTTATTGAGGTCATGTGATTTTCATATTAGATATATTTCATTGAGTTCTTGATTATTTTTAATCATGATTTTGATGTTTGATAATGTTAATAAGTTGGTTTTAACATTGGAATCTCGAAACTAGGTGAATCTTCAATTTCTAAGTTGTTAGTTATGTATTTTTTAGGAGTTGTGGGAGGTTTATGGATGCTGGAGGTATAAGGATGTTATTAGGTTGTTTTTTGGATGTTAATTGATGGATTAAACCAGTATGATTTGGCTGGGTTAAGTTTGGAAGGTGCTTGATGATGTTTTCGATAATTTCGACTAGTTTTGGAAGGTGAATGTTGAGGATGCAGGGGATCTCTGTTGAGCAGCGCAACTCATTCTCTGTTTATGAATATGATCTTGTTTTAACGGCCCTAATATCTAGAAAGTGAACTGCAATCACTGCCAACATTTTGGGCGCTAACTCGTCAATTTCCTTTAATAAGACACCGCATTAATTAAGTTCAACTTTTTTATCAGGCAAGCAAGGAAAGAATTAGTGTGTTGGAGCTTTTTATTTACCCTAAGTTAGTGATTATTAACCTAAAGAATAATCTACATGAATTTTACCTATTAGAGTTAAAGTATGATTTAAATGAGTAGTGTTTTATTTTTATATTTACAAGGCTCTAACAAAGGTAATTTGGTACCTAAACCTAGGGCTTTATTTAACCTAATCATCTAATTAAAAGAAACCATTAATGCTTTGGTTATTTCAGGAAAGGATTTAATTAAATAAATACATGGGAATTAAATTTAAACAATTATATCTACAAAAAATAAATAAGTGCAAAATCTTCAAAGAAAATATGAATAAAAGAATTCCTTTTTTAAAAGAATTGTGTATCCTTCCCTAAAATGGGTCAACACAATATGCAAATTGAATTTTTCTTTAAATATGCATATGTGCAAATTAGAATTTAATTTAAAATTTTTTTAAAAATGGTTAAATTACATTAAAAAGCTAGGGTGAAAAACAATGGTTTAAAAAACTTGAAAATTAAAGGATCTATGGAGATGGTGAATTGGATGTAAATAACTCAATTAAAAAAACACTCTTTGCAAATTTCTTTTAAAAAGAATAGATCAAACATCTATTTTTATTTTTTTTAAAACATGAATGAAAAATCATACATTAGAACAAGAAGAACATAACAAAAAAGGATAATTAAATACCTCGAAAGATGCTTCAAACTTTTATTTCAACTGCGAATTCAAGTACAAAAGTTCAAGAATAAATTGTGTAGAATTCTCCCAAAAACTGTATGAACTCATATGTGTTTCTCTCAAGTAAATTGTGTGATTCTCCAGAATAAACTATGTGTGTGTGTAAAATTACAAAGGCTTGAACCTCTTTATATAGGTATTTTTTGACCTAAAAATTCCAAAATTCAGAATGAAAAAACCTATTTTTGGGTGATTTTTCCCTTTTCCCATTTAATGCAGATTCATATACGATTTGGAACATATTTGATTCAAATTTTGGGCAACTTTGGGTTGATTCTTTCCTGTTTTCATTCAATACGGATTCAAATACGATTTAAAGAATATTTGATTTTGAATTTTGATTCAAATATGATATGATTCTTTCCCTTCTTGCCATATCCGAACCAAAAAACCCTAACCATAACTTTCCCATTTTGTTTCTTAGAGTTTCGGCCAAGGGAGAGAGTGGCGACAGAACGACGTGGTGTTGCAAGTGGCCCGTTTGAGTTAGGCATGGTCGCTATTAGCGTCACAACGACGATGAGGAAGCAGCAGCAACACAGTGTCGCGCTTAGGGCTTTGCGCGGAGGCGTGGAAGCAGCGGCAGCCTGAATTGGGTGGTCATCGGCGTTCCTCTATGGCCCTAAGACGGACGAGTACTGCAGTTGCCAGTGCAGAGGAGTGGCACGAGGTGAGGCATTGCACCAAGCTCAAGCCGAGCAGGGAGCTTCCTACGACGATGACACGGCTAGGAGTGAGAGGGGTCAGTCACGGGGGCTCGATCGGCACGGCCTGGCAGTGTCCGACGACGACGCGGCGTCTGTTGTGGCAAAGGCTGAATGGCATGGTGTCTTGAGGAAGCTGGCGCGTGACGCGCACACGCATGAGGAAAAGGGCGAGTGGTTTCGCGAGTGGGAGAGATCTATACCCTAGATCCAACAGTCTCGGTTTAAGCTTGCACATGAGAGAATGTCATATTGATAAATGTATGTTAAAATAGAAAATTTGGACATTTCAGGTTAGGGCGTATCGATACACGTGAGACCATATTAATGCAGATTAGTGTTTTCAGGCATAGCGTATCGATACGCATGAGACTGTATCGATATAGGTTAGTTTTTTAAAGCAAAGCGTATTGATACTACAAAAAGTGTATCGGTACAGTTTTGAGCTACTTGAATATGGAATTTTGAAAATTCATAGGTGTACCAATACATTTTCTCGTGTATTGATACAAGTAGCTGTTAATACAGTTAAAATGTGCTTTTAAGGTTTTTGTTTTATTCATTTTGGTCCATGATTGTTGTGAGTGCAATTTTATGAGATTGGAATATTGTTTTAAGTTGAAATTTGGCATACAAGCATGTAATTTGACTAAAAAGGAAAGGTAACCTTAAAACCAATAAAGTCCCTCTAATTTTACAAATTTGCAATTTGGTCCCTAAATTGCAAGTACGCATAATTGGATGTCAAACTGACGCTCGATTCAATGGAGTTATCACCCGCTGCTAGCATGTTCACCTTAGGTTAGTAATATGTATCTAGACGAGATAAAAAGAAAAAAATGGAGGTAATTTGAGTTATCTCCTTACGGGTTTGTTTTGGCAAACCCAATGTAGCTCGTTCAGTTCGGTCTGGCGTCTAGGCTGGATCGAGGGGGTTACATTTGGTGATAGCAGAGCCAAGTTTGCAAAAATTGGGATAGGTTTGCGATTGTTTAATCTGTGATTTGGTGATTGTATACATGTTTATGTGAAATTATGATGTTGATTACTGTGTTAGGGTATAAATGGGAACATATTGCATATTACCGTAGTTTTAAAACATTTTGTGAAGATATATTGGATCCTTCGCCGAATGCTTGCATGACTTTATTCAGTTTTGTTGTGTGGATCGGCTTTTGTAAGTATGCGTATTCGACGTGAGATGCTTGCTAACACAAGTAATGTTCGGAATCATGAGGATAGTGTGATTCCTCCTAAGGGTTTACCTCATCCTCCTGTTGGTGCTAGAGTTGGGGTGTGTGGTGGCCCTCAGGTTCCTAAGGGCTAGTGTTTGGCGATATTACACTGTTGATTCAAGCAATGACGGGAGCTTTTCAGGAAACGATAATTGGGGTGCATGTGCAAGCACTAGTGCCTGTTACGACTGTTAATCATGGGTTGCCTCTAGAGTGTTTTTGGAGTTTAGGAGGTGTGGAATTCATGGGTTTGAACCCTGAGGAAACTAAGGAATGGCTGTAAAGTACTATACATATTCTGTTTTAGATAGAATGTGATGACGCGCGTAAGCTGGGTTGCACCATGTCCTTGCTACATGGTGATACTTATCATTGGTGGGTAACCACAGTTGCGGTAGTTATGGAAACTGACGTAGCTTGGGAGTTCTTTTAGAGAGCTTTCTAGAGGAAGTACCTCGGTCTGTAGTATTTGGATGCCAAGAAGGAAGAGCTTATGTCTTTGTTACAAAACGACATATCAGTGGCTGAGTATGAGGTGAAGTTTGTCCGCTTGAGTCAGTATGCTCTTGAGTTGGTGCCAGACGATCGTAAGAGATGTGATCAGTTTCGTTATAGTCTTGCCAAGAATACCAAGACATACTTTTTGGCTGTAAATTATACGAACTTTAATGTGTTGGTTAACCGGGCTAAGGATATTGAGTAACCCTTGGGCGAGCTAGTGCAATCCGCAAATATGAGCTTAGGAAAGTGAACGGTTGATTTGGTTTTTCTGGGAGGTAGAATAAGAGACCGCATGATAAGTGTTTCAAGACGGATTACAAGCGTGGTGGTGGTGATAATCATAATCAGAATGTGAAAGTTATTGTCGGATGTGAGCATTATGAGAGACGTCACATTGGTGAATGTTGGGGTACTATTGGAACTTGTTGGGAGTATGGATCACTTGATAACTTGAAGCGTGACTGTCCCTGTGCTGCAAGAGATGCACCAGCACAAGTTGTCTCACCTGCTAGAGGCTGAGGCCAATGAAGGGGTAATTTTTAGAGGCATGGGGATGGTTAGAGGATCGAGGCTCATACAGTGGCAGTGCGACCGGAGAATGGTGGACCGGTTCGAGTTTATGCTCATCATGAGGACCGCAATGAAACTAATGTGATTGTAGGTACCTTTACCTTTCAATCCTTTTCATTGTTTTCTTTAATTGATTCGGGGTCTACTTTTTTATACATTTTGAGTGAGCATGCGCATTTGTTGAATGTTCCTGTTGAGATTTTGAGTGTTGGTATGTTGGTAACTAGTCCTTTTGGTGAGTCGGTTACAATTAAAAGGTTTTATAGGAGATTCTCTTTAGTTGTTCAGGGTCACGAGTTTGCTGCAAATTTGATGGAGTTATTGTTCCATGGTTTTGATGTTATCTTGGGTACGAATTGGTTAAGCGAGCATAAGGCGGTTGTGGATTGTGAATCCAAAAGGGTTTCTTTGAAGCTTGCTGATAATTATGAAGTTGTGGTGGTTGGAGAGAATGTGAAATTCTTGTCTAATGTTGTTTCGGCTATGCAAGAAGAGAAGATGATGCAAGGAGCTTGCCATGCTTACCTTGCAGTTGTGGTAAATCATGAAGTCAATGGTGTTTGAGTGCATGACATTAAGACTGTTTGTGATTTTCTGGAGGTGTTTCCTAAAAATTTGCCAGGTTTACCACCAGATAAAGAGGTGGATTCAGAATTGAGACATACTCGGGTACGACTCTGGTGTCCATTACTCCTTATCGTATGGCACCAAAGGAATTAAAGGAATTGAAGATACAACTTTAGGAGTTGTTGGATCGTGGGTTTATTCAACCTAGTTTTTCACCTTGGGGTGCACTAGTTCTTTTTGTGAAAAGAAGGATGGTACAATGTGTATGTGCATTGATTACGACCAATTGAATAAGTTGACGGTTAAGAACAAGTATTTGTTTCCTCAAATTGACAACTTGTTTGATAAATTTTGTGGCGCGGCGGTTTTCTCTAAGATTGATTTGAGATCGAGGTATTATCGTTAAAGGTTAAAGATGCGAATGTGCCAAAGACTACTTTTCGCACGAGATATAGGCATTATGAGTTTTTGGTGATGTCAGCTACTTTCATGGATACGATGAATAGGGTGTTTTATGAGTACCTTTATCAGTTTGTGGTTGTGTTTATCAATGATATTCTTTTGTACTCTCGTACCGAGGAGGAACATGATCGGTATTTGCGGATTGCGTTGCAAGCACTAAAGAAGCATCAGTTGTATGCCAAGTTAAGTAAGTGTGAGTTTTGGCTTACGGAGGTGATGTTTCTTGGTCATATAGTTTTTACGAAGGGTATTCGTGTTGGTTCACAGAAAGTAGAGGATATTGTTAATTGGAAACAACCTAAGTCAGTATATGAGGTTCGTAGTTTCCTTGGGTTGGTTGGTTATTATCGTTATTTTGTGGATGGGTTTTCTATTATTGTAGCCTCGTTGACGAAGCTGCAACAAAAGAATGTTCCTTATGTGTGGATGGAGAGTCAACAACATAGTTTTGAGAAGTTCAATGAGGTTTTGATTTATTCCCTAGTTTTGATTCAGCCCGAGTCATGTTCGTGGTCTATAGTGATGCATCCTATGTTTGGTTTGGGTTGTGTGTTGATGCAAGAAAGAAAAGTTGTAGCTTATGCATCTAGACAGTTGAAGGTGCACGAGCGCAATTATCCTACGCATGACCTTTAGCTTGCCGCAATGGTTTTTTTGGCATATCTCTATGGTGAGATGTGTATTTTGTACACGGATCACAAGAGTTTAAAGTATTTGATAACGCAAAAGGATTTGAATCTTAGGCAACGAAGGTGGCTGGAGTTGCTTAAGGATTATGATTTGACAATTGAGTGTCATTCGATTAAGGCTAATGTTATAGCCGATGCTTTGAGTATGAAGGTTGCGGTGGAGTTGTGGGTGATGTTTGCACAGTTGAATATGGTACACGATTGGGGCTTGTCGGCTGAGTTGCAAGTTAAGCCGTCATTATCACAATTGATTAAGGCAAAAACCTTTTGATGATGAGTTGGTACCTCATGTTAAGGACATTATAGATGGAAATTCGATGGATTTTCACTTTAATAATGATGGTGTTTTGTGCTTCAAAGACCGGATAATGGTGCCTAATGGTGATGAATTGAGGTGTACCATTTTGATCGAAGCACTACTAGTCTTTTTGCTATGCATCCCGGTAGTACTAAGATGTATCAGGGTTTGAAAGATGAGTACTATTGGGTTGGGTTAAAGAAAGATGTGGCTGATTTTGTTGCTAGATGCATGGTATGTCAGCGTGTCAAAGCTGAGCATCAATTTTCTTCGGGGTTGTTGCAACCATTGAGAATACCAAAATGGAAATGGGAGAGAATCACCATGGATTTTGTGTCTAGGCAACCGTTGACACCAACTAAAAAGGATTCTATTTGGGTGATAGTTGATCAGTTTACGAAGTGTGCACATTTTGCGCCAGTGCATACGACTTACACCTTGGATAAGTTGGAAAATTTGTATATTGCTGAGATTGTGTATTTGCACGGGGTGCCCTAGTCCATAGTTTCAGATAGAGATCTACGGTTTACAGCGAGGTTTTGGGAGTGTTTGCATCAAACCTTGGGTACAGGGCTAAATTTCAGAACTTTGTATCATCCTCAGGCGGATGGCCAGTCAGAGCGTGTGATTCAGGTCTTGGAGGATATGTTGAGATGTTGCATCATTGAGTTCCAAGGAACTTGGGAGAAAAATTTGTCTTTGGTGGAGTTTGCTTATAATAATAGCTATCGAGCTAGTATACAAATGGCGCCGTATGAAGCCTTGTATGCTAGGAAGTGTTGCACGCCTTTGTATTGGGCTCAGGTTGGAGAAAAGCATATTTCTATGCCATATGTGTTGAATGGCATGAATGAGAAGGTAAAGCTTGTGTGTGATCGCTTAAAAGTGGCTTCATATCGTTAGAAATCCTACGCGAATTTGAAGCGTAGAGAGATTGAGTATGAGGTTGGTGATCGCGTGCCCTTGAAGGTTTCTCCTTGGAAGAAGGTGATGGGGTTTGAACATAAAGGAAAGCTTAGTCCGAGGTTCATTGTACCATATAATATTGTGCAGCGTATAGGTCATGTGGCTTATCGTTTGTGTCCTGATTTAGAGAAGATTCATGATGTGTTTCATGTATCGATGTTGCGAAGGTATCGGTCGGATCCATCGCATGTTATGCTGGTGGAAGACATTGAATTATGTCCAAATTTATCTTATGAGGAGGAACCTGTAAAGATCCTTGATTCTAGTAGCAAAGTTCTTCGTGGCAAAAAGATTGAGGTGGTGAAGGTGTTGTGGCGACACCATGGAGTTGAGGAAGCCACGTGAGAAAGTAAGGTGGATATGTTGAAATAGCTTCCACATCTGTTTTCTTCAGGTAAATTTTGAGGACAAAATTTCTTAAGAGGGAGAGAGTTATAACACCGCAATTTTGGGCCTAGGAGTTTGCTAGGTTGATTAGACGGTCTGGTAGACTAGATTAGTGATTCGAATCGAATTCGGGTTAAAAATCAGAATAAATATTTTTAAGTGAGATAAAAATATGAGAAAATATCCTAAAATCATTATTTAATATATGGATATAATTGGTGAAATCAATTTTGGAAAATGGGTTTTGGACATTTGACATTTTGGGTTAGTGATCAAAATGTAGAGAATGAAAACTATTTTTAGTGACTATTTTAAAAAGGGGTCAAATCTTAGAATCTTTAAGGAGGCAATTTACCAATTTTTTATTAGATTTTCCTTCTCAATTAGGATTGATTTTAAAGAGTTTTAATTAAGGAATTAAAAGGGGATTTAATAAAAGAAGGTAGTTTTTTCTTTAAACCACTTTTGACGTAACTTTTGCTCTCAAACTTTTCTCTCAAAATCCAAACACACTCTTTTCATTAAAGATTTCAGGTAATGAACTTGATTACTTAAACTTTTGATTTCCATGGATTCTACAATCTTGTTTTCCAAAATCTCATTGTTTTCCTTTGTTTTCAAGAGTAAAACATCTAATTGAGAGGAAATTCACTCATTGGAGGTAAGATTCATTCTTATCCTCTAACGAAAGGTTATTTAATGAAATTCCCAAGTATTTATCCTTATTTAATGTTTTCTAATGAGTTTTGATGTTTTAATAATGGAAATTGGTTAAATCAAGGTTTATTTGTTGAGATCATGTGATTTTTGTATTGGATCCGTTTTGTCGAGTTCTTGATTGCTTTTAATCATGATTTTGATGTTTGATGATGTTAATAAGTTGGTTTTAACATTGGAATCTTGAAACTAGGCGAATCTCTAATTTCTATGTTGTTAGTTATGTGTTTTTGAGAAGTTGTGGGAGGTTTATGGATGCTGGAGGTATAAGGATGTTATTAGGTTATTTTTGGATGTTAATTGATGGTAATTGATGGATCAAACCAGTAAGTTTTGGTTGGGTTAAGTTTGGAAGGTGTTTGATGATGTTTTCGATAGTTTCAACTAGTTTTGGGAGGTGAATGTTGAGGTTGCAGGGAATTTTTTTTAGCAGCTAGTTGAATGCATAATGATGCATTTTCCCTCTATTTTTATGTGGTTAAATATGGGAACGATCAAGGTGGGTTTGCCTAGTGGTGTACGTTGCTTATTGGAGGCTCAATTCGTGTTGGCAAGAGAGGCGAGGTGAATGGTGAGGGAAAACAAGTTTAAGCTCTTTAAAAGTTTTGATCGCTGGATCATGGGGGTTTACTTATAGCCTAAAAAGCTTAACTAAGCTTAAGCATAAGTCGTTCTTACTTCACTTGATTAGTAGTTTCGAGATGAGCTTGCGGATTTCATGTTGGTTTAAACATGGTTGATTTTCATGTTTTGGTTTTAAACATGGTTTGATTTACTTACTGTAAATGTATCGTTTTGGATAAATATGCAATGTTTATCAAATTATTTGAATGCATATGAGCATTGAGAATTGTTCCCAAGAGGAATGTGATGTTGCCGTTGGCAATGTGGTATTGCATATGAAATGGTTTTATGAAATGCATTGGAAAACGGTAAGTAAATGTATTTGGAAATGATATATTTGATTTGTGACGTAATGAGAAAGTTTTGGATATAGTTGGCTAGCCATAGGAAGAAAGTGCACTATAAATACAAAATCGATCGTGTGTAATTCTTCAGTTACACAGTAGGGGTAGTGCTATTGTGTAGTGATAGGGGTAGTTCTATTCCCAGAAAAAGTAAGTTATGGTGGGGGTAGTACAGCCATGAGACTTAATGGGGGTAGTGCCATCAAGGGAATCCATGTATCTGAACATGTATGGATAGGGGTATTTCTATCCAAGGATGGGGGTAGTGACATCCAGGTCACTTCAATTGCCAATATATGTGAATCACTGAGAAAAATGATGTTTATAAATGTTTTGATGCATATGGGTTAGTATTTTCAGGCATAGCGTCTTGATGCTCGAAATAGTGTATCGGTATGGGTTTGAGCTACTAGAATCCTTGATTTTGAAAATGCATAGGTGTACCGATAACTTGCTCTTATATCGATACGGATAGTTGTTAATACAGTTAAAATGTGCTTTCCAGGTTTCTATTTTAATCATTTTGGTCCCTAAGTGTTGTGAGTGCAATTGAATGAGATTGGAAGATCGTTTTAAGTTGAAATTTGGAATAAAATCATGTAATTTGACTAATTAAGGAAAGGTAACCTTAAAAACAAGAAAGTCCCTATAATTTTACAAATTTGCAATTTGGTCCCTAAATTGCAAGTACACATAATTGGATGTCGAACTGACACCTGATTCAATGGAGTATTCACCCGATGTTAGCATGCTCACCTTAGGTTAATAATATGCATCTAGACAAGATAAAAAGAAAAAATAGATGTAATTCAAATTATCTCCTCACGGGTTTGTTTCGGCAAACCCAATGTTGCTCGTTTGGTTCGGTCTGGCGTCTAGGCCAGGTCGACGGGGTTAGATATCTTCATAAATTTAACCAAATTAAGCTCCTAAATCCTACCGATCATTCGGTCATCACAGAAAATTTCTAAGGTAAAGTTTAAATCTCTTAACCTAAAATTTCCAACATGTAATTCATGTATAAACTCCCTAATTCGCAAAGTGAAATTTCAGTTTCATAAAAATAATATTTCACATACATACTACTCAAAAACTGACTTAATAGTTGGTGAATTCATCTTTAAAAATCAACAACAATTTAAGATAATTATAATCTAATCCCTTAACCACCCTATTCTCTTTCGATTACATGCTATCCTTCATGAAACAATGGAGATTCAAGTTAATCAAAAATAACAACTAAGATTGCTTTACCTTAGCACAAAAATTCCATGCAAGAATTGAACTTAAGCTTATTATAAAATCAGTCCTTCCAGCTGGCAAAATTGAATCCCCCTCCAAGATCACTGTTTCGCTGAGATGGGGAGAACAAACAAGCTTTTACAATGGCAATAGCTTTCTTTTTTCCCCTAGCCAAACTCACCGAAATTCCCCCTTCAAGTTCATTCTTTTCTTCCATAATTTAAATTATAAAACAATGATTAATCATCGGCCACTTCATTTCTTCTTTGACACACGGAAGAATTAATTCTTATTGGTCCAATTACACATGCAAGGTGAATCTTTTAGTTCCTTTTCAATTTAGTCCTTTCTATACTCTTCTTCCTTTATACGTTGACCCTTGAAAATTTATACGTTGACCCTTGAAAATTCTTTCTTAATCAAAAAGACTAATTACTCAAATAGGGGGTTTAATAATAATTCGTAACAACCATTTTTTTAAAAATACAAATGTTTGGTATTTACTAGCCCAGTTTTAAGGGTGTTACACACTCATTTGATGACAGTTAACAGTTCATGACCATTTTGTAACAATAATTAAAGTTTAATGCCTATTATGTAACTTTTGAAAGTTTGGCGACTATTTCATATTTTTAGACAATTTAATGATCATGTGTATACTTTACCTTTTTCTCTGAACCTAGAATGTTGGCATACCATTGGAATAGAGGAAAGAAGTACACAAGGAGGGGATCAAAACCTAGAAAAAAAACAAATAAAATTGGGTCAAAAATAAGAAATGCTAAGGTGGGGCACCTTTGGGTGAGGCTAAATTATGGCCCTACATAAATTCTTACTAATAGTAAGAATTTATGTAGGATTGGGTAATAATTTAGGTAGAACCAAAATTCTTACTAACTGGGTAAGAATTTGTGTAGATCGGCTTCATTTTAGTTGCAACTTAAGGGTGCCTCACCCTAGAACTACCCCGAAAAAATCCTAAAGAATAAACTCAAACATGTAGAAGGAAAAACAACATTGGTCAAAACTAGAAAACACAACAAAAATGTACACACATAAACCATAGGGAGACTCTTGGAGAACTTCATCACCAATTGAAATACAGAAATAGAGAAGCCAACAAAGCCCTTCTTGTATAACCAAACATGTACTAAATTAATGAGTACGTGTACCAAACTAGTAAAAATACTTTGGGTAGGAATACTAAAACAATATTTTATTTTTCCATGACTGAATTTCTATTACCAAAGCTCATAAATCTTAGTCCAAAACGGCTGTAAGACCGAAGAGAAAGAAGTGCCAACCATGAAGATAATGGTAGATGTAAAGCAAGTCGTGGATTACGCCGTTAAGACTTGGGTAAATCCCGATAAGGTAAAATCAAAGGAAACCCAATGTTGGAAATCTTCAATCAGATATACAGTCTCCACAAAAAATGATTTTTTGGCAAAGTGGGGTTGAAACCTAGAATGTGAAGATATCAATGAATCCTTTTTGCGAGAAAGCTTTAGAAGAAGGAATCTGGGTTGGCTAAGAAGGTTGTTGTTGTCTCCATAGGACCTTCAAACTGTACTGATACGCTTCAGATGGGTCTGGCTATAAGTGTTTGATGCATGGAATTGCATGCGCCTTGGTTGATGTTGAAGATGGCTACCTTTGATTGTTGGATCTAGGAAGCCAAAAAGTAATTCCTGCAAGTAAGATAGGCTCAAAAGAATGACTAAAGATTGGTAGATGTATAGGTGATAAGATGGGCTAAAAATGAATATGAAAGGTGTAGATAAAGTAAGGATTATGAGGCTGTTTTGATGTTGAATTTGGTGTGATGGTGATGGCGGAAGTGATAAAGGAAGATAGTATGAACAAGAACAAGGAAGAAACTATGCTATATTAAAGCATAACCCCACACCTTATAAGTTCAATGTTCGGGTGCTGAAAAGAACTTTGACCCTTTGGTTATAAAACAACCAAGAACCACAAGTATCAAGATGGAAAGTAGAGGGGTGATGCCACAAGTACAAAGACTTGATAAGTTGATATAGTTCAAGGAAGAACTTGAAGAGAGAAAATTCTCACAAAGAAATTTTAATTGATTGAAATGAGATGGCTGACAAATGCCAAGGCATTGGCTATTTATAGTTTTCAAAGGGCATGGTCGAATGGACATGTAATGATTCGTCTAAGATGGTGAACCTTGAAGATACATGTTGATTTTGAGTGCAAAAGACTCTTCATGGCCGAATAGTGATGGTGATGGTTCGGCAAGCCTTTTCCTTGAATGCTAATGTCTTCAGCTGAATAATCAAGGTGTTGGTTCGGCTAGATGGGCACTTCCCTTGGTGATGCACATGATGCTTGGCATGTGACTCCTTTTTTGGACAAAAAGGCTTGTGATGATTCGGCCAAGAGTGTGCCTTGCACATGACTTGTTGTTTGGCACCAAGGATGATGTCAAGGTAGCTAGCTTGTTGGCTTCTAACAAGGTAGGTCCTTAGCTAGGTGCATAGTGTCACTCCAGCTCCTTAGTTCACACCTCAACTCACTTGCAGCTAGCTTCACTCCACTGGTCAGCTACCTGGTCCTCAACTCCCTTGCAGCTAGTTTCAGCTCGCATGCTTAGCTTAGAGCTACCTAGTAGCTGGCTTAGCTACCTTACTTAAGCTTTGATCTATCCTTTAGCTAAATGAGATGTTGTCCTTTGTCAATGAGTTGCCTTAGCTTTCATACCTTAGCCTTGTACCTAAGAAAAGCATGAAAAAAATTAAATTAGCTTGAATGAAGTTAAGAACTTATTGAATACATGATGCACGCCCAATCAAGAATGCAAATGCAACTTAAACGTATGGAAAAAGATGTATAACATAAATATATGCATGAAATAACTTAACATAAGCATAACATAACTATGCAATATGCAAAGCATGATGATAAATGAATGGAAACATGTATCCTAACATAAGATGCATTGTATAAAGTATACTAATGCCATGAATATGTATGATATGAAAAACATGATGATCAAAACATAGTATGATATGAATGAAATATGCAACGTAAGTATGTAAATCATAGAAAAAATAAAAATGTGTAAGGATATTAAAAGCTCCCTCCACTTCCAGCCTTATGAACAAAGATGAAAGGGCAATGGTGAGTAGGTGCGTGAGTTCATCCTTATGAACAAATGAATCTGGGTTGACTAAGGAGGTCATTGTTGTCTCCATAGGACCTTTAAACTGCATTGATACGCTTCGGACGAGTCTGGCTATGAGTGTTGATAGTGTGATCCATGTGGAAGCTTTTCGTGATTTGCTTCCTCCCACTGTTGCAAAGCTTTTGAAGAAGCTTGTTGAGGTGGACAATCCTGGGTTGCTCATTCTTGGAAATCATGTTTGGTTTTCACTCTTTTTTAAGGATGTTTTTGCTTAATGATTCTTAAACGTTTGGTTTGGTGGGTAATTTAATGGTACGGGTTACTTGATATTATTTTACATTTGGGGTACAATTTTCCCCTTAGTTTTCATTGTATTTAAGTATCCTGAAATTTTTTGGTGTTGTGGGTAGTTCAAAGGTAGTGGTTACTTGGGATTGTTTTAAATGATGTTTTTTGCTTATAGATTCTGAAATGTTTGGTTTCACATGATTTAAAGACTATGTTTCTCGGATTCAAGTGTGAGTATGATTATGTTTAATTTTTTCATAAGTTTCTCCATGGAGCATCCTTGGAGAGTCATATCCTCGTACTAATGTGAAAAAATGTGTCGGACCCTAGTGCTAGGTAGGGAAAGAAAAATAGAGAGTTGGTGCAATGTAATATAAAGGTGTTGGTTACTCTAGATTGTTTTATACTTGGAGAAAGCTTTTCTCTCTAAGTTTTTGATTAAATGGTTTATATGACACTGTAGTTGGTCATTTTATTAGAATTGAACTACAAGAAAGTGATGATTTATTATGGAAACACATTTTTTTAATCTTTAAAGAAAGTAAGAGATTTTGGAATCCTATTGTACATTAGAGGATGTAGGGCTGGCTATATTAGTTGAGTGTGCATTTCAAATACTATTATATGTGCAATAGGGATTTGTTTTAAATTTTAAGGGTACGTTTTTTCACAAATGTAAGATTGCTTATGAGAATAAGATTCTCGAAAAGTAACATTACATGACACATTACTGGGAACATTACATTATCTTGTTTGGTTTATTTTGTAGGAATGTAAGATTATTGTGTTTGGTTGGAGGAATATAAGATTACCTGGAAGTAAAATTTACCAAATTTTCCTTATGTTATATTTTCTTTTTAACATGTTAAACTTCTAATATTAAATTAAAAATATTTACATTAGAGTTCATAAAACTATTCATGTTACACTATCTAAAATTTACAAAATTTATATGTTTATTATATTATGAATATAATTATTATATTAAATATTTTTTAAAAATATATATATGTTATATTTGCATAGACTCGTAACACTCTATTAAAATATTTTTATGAATTTTCAAATGCTAAATATTTAATATGTTCAATTTTTATTTTTTATAACTTATGACATTTTGTCAAATAAATTAAAAGCAAATAATAAAATAAATTTCAAAATTGTAAAGTAGTGATAAAAATTTAGATCATAAATTTAACCACCTTAAATGTTTTGTAAGATGATAAACGTCTTATAAATCAACGAATAAAATTAAAAATATTAACTCTTAACTTATTAATTCTCAAGTAATATGCAAACCCAACATATAACATATAAACATCCTAAATATAATATTTATAAAAATACAATAAATATTAAAAAAATATTTAAGTATGTGTAACAATATTTAAATATTAAATTAATATTAAATAAAAAATTTAATTAACTTACACCATAATTAATTTATTAATGCTTTAAATAAAAATTCAACAAAGGATCCCTATGAACAAATCTCATTAACTTAGGGATAATATGGTCCAAATGGGTGGGAATTAACAAATACTTAAGAAATTGGTGGGAATGACATTCTCACCATTTAGGGGTAATAATCTTTTCCGTGAACCAAACGCGCCCTAGAGGTTTTCATGTATTTGGACTCTCTTTGGTGGATCATATCCACCCATATCAAAAAATTGACCGAACACATACTTTTGGAGAATATAAAGAGTCGAAGTAACATAGGTTTAGGGTGTATGAACCATTTCTTGAGTTACAAGGGCTATGTTGCTTAAACTTTTTATTTTTCTTGAAGTACACAAATATGACACTCATGTTGAAAATATAAATATGGAAATATGGCCTCCAAGGATCGTCCAAATACATTGAAAGATTTAGAAAAAGTCTAACATATCCCTTCAAATGATTTCTGAGAACATGGAATAAACTGAATAAGAAGGATGTTTCTTGTTTTAAAGAATTGCTTTTTTGCCTCCTGATATTTTTGGTAATTAGCTCAATTTAGTTAAAGAATTCAAAATGGTCTTATCTGATCGGAGTTTTCTCCGAAAAATATTACAAATTACATCTTGTGATCATCACATTTAGCTATTTGACATTTTTCAAAGTATTATCGAAAAATGAATGTTTAGGCAAGAAAGTTTCACATTGAAGTTTCTCCCTTTGTTTGAGCTTTCAATGAATATGGTGTTGTTAAATTTACCTGATTTTCAGCATGTTTCCTTACATTGTATTTTTATCGTTCTCCAGTTTAATTGGCTTTATTCTTCTTATTTGCTCTTTAGAACTTATAAAATCAATGGTTCTTACTATCCCGATTCTGTGTAGGGAATTGATGATGATTGTAATTAGACTTGGCAAATAATAGTTGGGCTGCTCGAATGGCCTCAAGGAACATTTGCTTAATAGGTCAGTTCAGTTCAACAATCAACTTATTTAGGAACTTGATGTAGATCGTTCTTGTTGTTGTAGAAGACGACTAATTCAATTGTAAGATCTAGGAAGGTAGAAAGTAATCCTAAAAGTAAGAGGCTTGGAACAGAATGGTTAAAATGAACGAATGAAAAAAAGAAAGAATGGTGATAGAATGAAAGGTTAAAGGACTATTTATAGAGTGATTTAGGCATGGTGATGGAAAGAAAAGGATGATGGTGATGGTTCAGATATGGGTAATTTAGGGCTGGAAAATGATGATAATATTCAAAGAAATTCATGGAAGAAACTATGCTATAAAGAGCATAACCACGAACCTTAAATGAATTCAATTGATGGTGGTAGAAAAGACTTTGACCTGTTGGTTATAAAGAACCAAGAACTAGAAGTATCAAGGTGAATAGAAGGGTTAATGCCACAAGTACAAAGACTTGATAAGTCGATAAAGTTTAATGAAGGACTAAAAGAGAGAAAATTCTCACTAAGTATTTTGATTGATATGAATGAGATGTTTTTACAAATGAAATGACATTGCCTATTTATAGGAAATATAAAGGCATGGTCAAATAGGTGGTGTTGTTTTGACTAGGCTTGTGTCTTTTTGAAAGTACATGTATGAAGGAAAATGGGTCTTCAAGGGCCGAATATTGGTTGTGTCTCCCTCTAGTTATCATTCAGCTAAAGTAGTGTCTCCCTCCAAAATTATGTCGCTCAATATTTCCCTCCAAGGCTGGTTTTTCCACCCAAAGCTTTCCCTCCAATTTGGTGAGTCGTGTCTCTTAGGGAGGGACATGTCCCTTGGGTAGTAAGCTTCCTCAAACACCTTGATCTCCCATTTAGCTAGTTAAGCTGGTCGAGCTATCCTCTGTGCCGGTTGAGGTAGCCCTTTAGTTGGTCGAGCTGCCTTTAACTGTTTTGAGCCATCTCGAGCTAGGTGAGCTTTCCTTGAGCTGGTGTGAACTGCCATTGAGCTAGCTTGAGCTATGTGAGCCGCATGTGAGCTTTCTGAGTTATCCTCGAGCTGTGTGAGCTATTCCTTTCCATCCTTGTACTTATAAACAATGTGAAAACTATAAATGGGCTAAAATAATAAGCAACTATAATGCATGGCTACACTAAACATAAGATGCAATGCAAACAAACTCAAATAACTTATATAACTAAATATAAAGATGTGTATCTTATAATTAAAGATGTGGATCATTTGTTATACATAAAAACCATATAATATGCATATCATAGGACATAATAAATGATAAACACATGATAAGCGTATCCTAAAATGTAAATGCAAGCATACGATATTAAATAATGCATAAATAAGGTAATAGAGAATGAAGTAAGGTAAAACTCCCTGAGAATTAGTCTCAATGGTCTTCCATGGTGTGTTCAAGTTATGGAGAAAGTTGGTGCTGATTAGGATTGTATCATAACTACTCTTCTATCGCTTTAATGTTTTTTTATCTTTTCTTTTGGCTCATAACATTTGTTGTCAACAAAGCTCATAAAAGCTCTAGCATAACTAGTATGTTTGTTCTTGCCTCTTGGATGTAAAACTGTATTTTGTTTAATTAGAAGCTAAAACTCATGTCTGGTTCTTCTTTTATTCTTAAAGCACCTATATCTAATGCATATCTGGATATGGGATATGACCCTCCAAAGATCTTCAAAGTACATGGAAAAACTTGAAAAAATTGTATATAACCCGTGTCGGAAATATAATAATCACACTTGAATCCAAGTAACATAAGTTAGAGTTGGCCAAATGTCAAAGGAGGAAGTTCTGATTGTTAAAACATTATAAAGAACCTTATGAAGGAATGTAAAATGGAGAGAAGGATGGTGTTTTTTATTGAATTGTCGTTTACAAACCAAGAGTACATTGTTATTATATAGCAAAAGAGATAACCAACTATTTCTGGAATCCTCAAATTTTCCTCCAGAAATCCCGCTAGAAATTTATTTTTACCTTCTAACAACCTGTCGACAGCTTAGTAGTACAACTGTCAATGAATTTATATTCATTCTTCAACATTTCCCCCACTTGTTTTTCTTTCCTTAACTTCATTAATACTCAAGACATTCAATTGTTTGTGAAGATCTTTAAAGTGCTGAACTACAACTGGTTTAGTGAGGGCATCAGCAATTTGACATCGAGCTGGTATGTAATTAAACTAGAGTTGACCATCAGCCACCTTTTCGCAGACGAAGTGCAAATAAAGATCAAGATGCTTGGTTTTAGCATGTAGGATAGGATTTGTAGGAATGAAGACGGTGCTAGTGTTAGCACACCACACCTTAAGCACATCAGGCAAGTAGATCCCCATGTCCGAGAGAACAAATTTAACCCAAAAAATATTTGATGCAGCATTAGCATGGCTCTTGAATTCGGCCTCTAAAGTGGAATTAGATACTACGTGCTGCTTCTTGGAGTTTCAGGATATTAGGTGAGAACCCAATGTTACACAATAACTAGTGGTGGGGTGTTTATCATCCACGTCACTTCCCCAATCTGCATCCTAGTAAGTCATGAGGAGAAGTGAATCTAATGGTTGTGGAGTGAACCATAAACCATAATCAACAATACCTTTCAAATATTTGAGAATACAACATACAACCTCCCAGTGAACATCAAAAGGAGATTGCATGAACTGTGCAACTTTGTTGACTACAAATGATAGGCCAGGCAGGGTGTGGCATAGATATTGGAGACTCCTTACAATGCTACGATAGGTTTGAATATCTCCTAGAGGATCACCATCATGTTGAATTAAATTAGGGAAGGAAACCATTGGTGTAACGCCCCCGTTTCGGGCGCCTAGGTGTTACCCTAAAAGGTTAGACAGTTTGAGAGAACTAGAGTTAGAGATTCTAGTCGAATTCGGGAATAAATATTTTTGAGCGAGATAAAAATATTGAAAAAGGTTTAAAATAATTATTTAATATATGTATATGTGAGGAAAATTAAATTTTGGAAAATTAGATTCGAAAATGAGACATTTTGGCTGGTGACCAAAATGTAAAGTTTTAAAACTGTTTTGAGGATTGTTTTGTAAAAGGGGTCAAAACTTTGAATCCTTAAGGAGATATTTTCCCAAAGTATAATATCAAACTTTTATCCCTTAATTGACTATTTTAAAAGGGTTTTGGAAAATATAAATAGGTTGGGAGAATTATTTTTATAATTAATTACTTAAACAGAATTCACATAACTAACTTTCTCTAAAAGGATTTTTCTCTCAAATTCTCTCCACCCAAACATTCTTTTCTTCTTCAAAATCGTAGGGCAAATTCTTTTCTTCTTTAATATTTTGATTTCAAATGGATTCTTGATGGTTTTCTATTAAAGCCTGATTGTTTTAATCTTGTTTTCTCATGTAAATGAACTCAATTAAAGGGACAGCAATCTATTAGAAGTGAGATTTATTTTCTCCTATAATATAAGGTTATTTATTGAAATTCCCAAGTTTTTGACTATTTATAAATGATTTCTAATGAGTTTTAATGATTTAATTATGGAATAGGGTTAAATCAAGGTCTAATTGATGAGTTTATGTGATTTTTGAATTGCATCTGTTTTGCTGGGTTCTTGATTTGTTTTAATCAATATTTTGATGTTATACAATGTTAATAGATTGGTTTAAACATTGGAGTCCCAAAGCTATGTGAATCTCTAATTTCTTAGGCTGTTAGTTATGTGTTTTTGAGGAGTTGTGGATGTTTAATACATGTTAGAGATATAAGGATTGGTTTTGATTGTTTTTGAATGTCAATTGATGTTGATTGATGGTTGGAGGTGTTAGATTATGGTTGAGTTATGTTTAGGTTAAGTTTGGAGGTGTTTTCGGTTGTTTTCAAAAGGCGCTTGATAGATGCATGTGAGGCAAAGTTAAGGAGTGGTGTTGCTAGGATTATGAATGCATGATGATGTATTAAACCTCTGTTATTATGTGATTAAAATAGGAGAGAGTGATCCTAAGGTCGTCGGTGGAGCTTCGGAGGCTTGTTTTCTTATCAACAATTAAAGCTTTGCGTGTCGGTGAGTGAGAACGTTGATTTCAGATTTGAAATGGTTTAAAGGTGGTTTATGAGGGTTTAAACTTAGCTTGAAATGCTGGTTTAAACTCAGAAGTAAGTATAAAGGGATTTCTCTCTCGATCGTGCTTTAATGAAAAGGTTTTATACACTTGTTTGAATTACATGGTACTTACTGTTTAAGCATGGTTTAAAGTATGTTACATTATAGCTTTGATCATGAAATGATGATGGATGCACGTGGTAAGTGATCCGTGTAAATATGAGTTATATTTATCTAAAAGCATGGCTTGTTGCTTTGGAAATGATTTTGAATTGATGCATATAAAAACATTGAGGTACATGGTTAATAATGAATTACATTGGCAAGTGATGTGATTTAAAATGTTATTGGATATAGTTGGCCAGCCATAGGATTGATAGTGCACTATAAAGTCTCCTTTAATGTTGAGGGGTTATATGGTACCAAGAACTCTCGTTAGTGGATTATGCATCTAACTAATTATTGGGGTTGGTGTCCCGGGGTTGTGAATGTACCGTTGTATTCTGGTTGAAATGGCATGAAGTGTTGAGATGACACTTGTTGAATCCATGTATCCGATGTAATATTTTGGAAAGTGGAATTTGGTTCATGATCACTTCAAAGCCAATATAATTGTTAATGTATCATGTGATGGATGTTGATGTATAATATTGGTTTATACATGTTTACTCTTTAAGCTTTGCATATGGATTTTTACGCATAGGAAGGCTTAAATTGAGGGTTAGCAAGGATTTGTTGTTGATCCTTGATACATGTTGCATATGGTTTAATATGTTGGTTTTTGAAAATGTTAAGTGCATAGTTTTCAAGGCATCATGTTTTAAATGATGATTGAAATGGCGATTTCAATGTGGTTTCAGAAAATGGTTTAAAAATGCATTGATGGTATGTTGTTTGAGCACTCCTCACTAAGCCTTGTGTGCTTACACGCTTTTTTTCTATCAATGCAGAGACTTAAAGTTTGCAAGCCATAGTACAACAAGTGAATACTAAGGACTTTGGTATTTAAAAGTATGATTTCATTTTAGACTTGTAGTAATAAAGGCAATGGGGTTCATTGTTGGTTTGGGAGGCATTTTGATAAACTCCATATTCTAGCATGTTTGCTATGTTGTTCCGGGTTGTAAATGGGTTTTAATGCTTGGTATTGCTTTGAATTCACAATTCATGCTTCGAATGACTTGGTTTTATGATGCATGCCTGTAGTTACTCATTGAATCATAAAGCCATGTTATGATGATGATTCTATGATGCTTTGGTATAATTTAATCCTTAGGGATGTTGTGTTAATGTATGAAACATGTTGGAATGTTATCGTAGCCTTGAAAGCATGTAAAACCAGCAAAATTGGACATTACAAGTCTAATTCTATTGGTATGTGTGCCCCCATAACGATACGAGTAAGCTATTTCAGGGACAACATTTTGGTACACAGAGATCTGTTTTGGTACGAGCAAGAGTGTTGTGGCAATGTGTATCGATACGCATAAGTCGTATCGATACGGTTTTGAGCTACTAGAATCTAGGATTTTAAGAAATGGCAAAGTGTACCAATACCCTTGCTCGTGTACTAATACGGGTAGTTGTTATTTCAGTTAATATGATGTTTGGAAGTTTTTGTTTTCTTCCGTTTTGGTCCCTGAATGTTACGCCTGCAATTGAATGAGTATGAGTGATCATTATGGGACAATTTCGGATATGTGAGCATGAAACCTGATTAATTAAGGATTGGTTACTTAAAAATGGGTTAAGTCCCCATAATTTTTCAATATTGCAATTAGGTCCCTAAATTGTAATTGCGTGCAATTGGATGTCAATTCAACGCTCGATTGAGTTGAGTTTTTATCCGCTGCCAGTATGCACACCATAGGTTAATAAATTGCATCTAGATAAGATAAAAGAAAAATAGACATAATTCTGGTTAATCTTTACAGTTTGTTTTGGTAAACCCATTATAGCCCGCTCGGTTTAGTCTTGCGACTAGGCCAGGTCGAGGGGATTACATTTGGAGGTATCAGAGTCATGTTTGTGATAAGTGAGATGATTTTATGATTTTTGAAATGTTATATTTAGTTGATCTCCGTTGTTTGCTATGCACGGTGAATGTTATATGCACATTGGTTGCTATATGCCATGTTGGAGTATGTTTTGGGGACACATTGCCTTATTACTATAGTCTGTAATGTTTTGACTTGAAATGGAAGTCTTAGATCCATGCTTAAACCTAGCCTGATTGTTTTGTTTTGATTTATTCTCATACCTTAGATATTTTAGCACAATAGGACAGAGGAGAGAGTTGCGATCTGGTACAATTGTTGCTACCGTTGGGCAGGAAAATCATAAGGATGTTGTGCCTTCTAGAGGGTTGCCATCCCCTCTACCTATTCCACCTGAGAATGTGGAGCAAGCACCACCTATGCCAGCTGGGCCAGTGTTGGGTGATATGGTGCCTTTGATACAAGCGATGACTGGAGCTTTTAGGCTGTTGTTGCTAAAGCGCATGTGCCTGCACTAGTTGTTGTGCAAATGGGGTTGTCATTGAAACGTCTATGTAGTTTAGAAAGGGTTAAGTACCGTAGGTTTTCAAGGCATCATGTTTTAAATGATGATTGAAATGGTGATTTCAATGTGGTTTCGGAAAATGGTTTAAAATGCATTGATGGTGTGTTGTTTGAGCACTCCTCACTAAGCCTTGTGTGCTTACGCTCTTTTTGTCTATCAATGCAGAGACTTAAAGTTTGCAAGGCAGAGTACAGGCAAGTGAATACTAAGGAACGTGAGTTCATGGCTTTGGTCCAAGGTAGTATGACTGTGGTTGAGTATGAGGTTCAATTTGTTTGGCTGAGCCAGTATGCTCCATAGCTGCTACCGGATAAGAGGCATCGCTATGATTGATTCTATTATAGATTGGTACAGGATGTGAAGACTTATATGTTGGTTTCTGACTACACTAATTTTGACGTGTTGGTTACACAGACGAAGGGTATTGAGCAGAACTTAGGTTTATCATCTCGTGTGGGTGGTTCTAGCTTGGGCAAAAGAGTTGTGGACTCTAGTTTTGGTGATGGTCAATATAAGAAGCTTCGTGATAAAAGGTATCACTCTAATTTGAGACAAGGTAGAGGTACTGATGGGCATAGACCGCGTGCTTAGGATACCCAAGCTAGATTAGTTTTTGATAAGTGTTGGGTATGTGGATCACGTGATCACATGAGGCAAGATTGTCTGCATTTGGCTTGTGAGGGATAGGCTTATGTTGTTGTTGTTGCTAACTCTTGTTGGAGTTGTGGATCAAGTGATCATCTGAAGCGCGATTGCCTATTGTTGGTTGGTGGTGGATAGGCTAGGGCATCTATTGTTGCACCATAGCAAGGCCATGGTCGTGGCCAAGGGCAGTTCTAGCGTAGGGATAAGGTTCCGAGGATGGTGGCTCATACCGTTGCTATTCAACCTGAGGGTGGTGGTCCAGTGAGAGTGTACACGCATCACGAGGGGCGTAACGACACCGATGTGATTGTAGGTACATTTACTTTGTAATCTTTGTCGTTGTTTTTGGTAGATTCTATTTCTACGTATTCATATATCTTGCATGATTATGCACGTTTGCTTGATATACCTGCTGAGGTGTTAAATGTGAGAATGCAAGTAACTAGTTCTTTCGGTGAAACAGTTGTTACAAGAAGGTTGATTAGAAGATGTCTTTTAACTGTTCAAGGTCATGTGTTTGTAGTTGATTTGATGGTGTTGTCATTTTATGATTTTGATATAATCTTGGGTATGGATTGGTTGACCGAGCATAGAATTTTGGTTGATTTTAAAACTAAACGAGCTACCTTGAAACTTGCTGATGATTACGAGGTAGTAATCGTGGGTAAGAATTTTAAGTTCTTGTCCAATGTTGTTTTAGCTCTGGAAGCGAGTCGTTTGATGGATTCAAGTTGTGAGGCATTCTTAGCCTATGTTATGAATCCAAGATCAAAGGAAGTGCGTGTTTAGGATATCTGTACAGTGTGTGAGTTTCTGAATGAATTGCCTGGTTTGCCGCCGAATAGAGAGGTTGAGTTTGGCATTGAGTTGTATGCGAATACAACTCTAGTGTATATCGCTCCCCATTGTATGGCTCTAAAAGAGTTGAAGGAGTTGAAGACGCAACTTCAGGAGTTGCATGATCGAGGGTTTATTCGGCCTGGTGTTTTGCCGTAGGGTGCATCGGCGTTGTTTGCAAAAAAGAAGGATAGCACAATGTGGATGTGCATTGATTATCATCAACTGAATAAGTTGACAATTAAGAATAAGCATCCTTTTCCAAGGATTGATGATTTGTTTAATCAGTTTAAAGGTGCATCAGTGTTTTCCAGGATTAATTTGAGGTTTGGGTATTATCAGTTGATGGTAGAGGATGCGGATGTGCCTAAGACTGCTTTTTGTAAGAGGTACGAGCATTACAAGTTCTTGGTGATGTTGTTTGGTTTAACTAATGCCCCTACTACATTTATGGATATGATGAATAAGGTGTTCCATGAGTTTTTGGATCAATTTGTGGTCATGTTTATCGATGATATTCTTGTGTACTCTCGTACCGAGGAGGATCATGATAGACATTTGAGGATTCTACTTCAGGCTTTGTTGGATAATTAGTTGTATGCTAAGTTGAGCAAGTGTGGGTTTTTTTTCTTAGGGAGGTTGTTTTCCTTTGGGAATGTTGTGTCGACTGAAGGAATTCGGGTTGATCCTCATAAGATTGAGGTAGTGATGGGTTGGATGTCACCTAAGTCAGTACAGGAGGTTCGTAGTTTTTTTGGTTTAGCGGGTTATTACCGTAGGTTTGTGGATGGTTTTTTGAAGATTGCTACTCCTTTGATCAAGTTGTTGCAAAAGAATGTATGTTTTGAGTGGACGGAAGATAGCAGTGAGCTTTTGAAAAGTTGAAGGAAGCTTTGGCGTAAGCTCCTATCTTCATTCAACTTGAGTCGGGTAAAGAGTTTCTTGTTTGTAATGATGTATTGTACATTGGTTTGGGTTTTGTGTTGATGCAAGAAGGAAAAGTTATGACTTATGCATCTAGACAATTGAAGGTGCACGAGCGTAATTATCCTACCCATGATCTTGAGCTTGTCACAATTATGTTTGCTCTGAAAATCTAGAGGCATTATCACTATTGTGAGAAGTGCGTTGTGTATACGGATCACAAGAGTTTGAATTATTTGATGACTCAAAAGTATTTGAATCTTAGGCAACGTAAATGGTTGGAGTTACTCAAGGATTATGATTTGAAAATTGAGTATCATCTGGGAAAGGCTAATGTTGTAGTTGGTGCTTTAAGTATGAGAGTTGTGGTGGAGTTGAAGGTGATGTTTGCGTGGTTGAGTGTGACGAGGGATGGAGGCTTGTTGGCCGAATTGCAAGTAAAGCCATCTTTTTCATAGTTGATTAAAGAAAACAACCTTATGATGTTGCGTTGGTATCACATGTTAAGGATATCATGGATGGGAATCCGACAGATTTTCATTTTAATGATGATGGGGTGTTATGTTTTAAAGATCGGATAGTAGTGCCTAATGATGATAAGTTGAGGCGTACCTTTTTGACCAAGGCTCATGCTAGTCCTTTTGCCATGCATCCTGGTAGTACTAAGATGTATCAAGGCTTGAAGAGAGAGTACTATTGGGTTGGTTTAAAGAAAGATGTGGCCAATTTTGTTGCTAGATGCATGGTGTGTCAGCATGTTAAGGCTGAGCATCAGTTTCCTTCCAGGTTGTTGCAACCGTTGAGAATACAGAATGGAAGGGGGAAAGAATCACCATTGATTTTGTGCCTGGGTTGTCGTTGACACCTAGTAAAAAGGATTCCATTTGGGTGATTGTTGATAGGTTTACGAAGTGTGTGCATTTTGTGCTTGTGCATACGAAAATACTTTGGATAAGCTGTAGATTTGTACATTACCGTGATTGTGCATTTGCACGGTGTGCCTAAGTCCATAGTTTCGAATTGAAATATGTGGTTTACAAAGGGTTTTGGTAATGTTTTCATCAAGCTTTGGGTACACGATTGAGTTCCAGTACTTCATATCATCTTTAGACGGATGGTCAGTCTGAACGAGTATTCTAGGTCTTGGAAGATACGTTGAGGTTTTGTATCATTGAGTTCCAAGGAATCTGGGAGAGGCAGTTTCCTTTGGTGGAGTTTGCCTATAATAACAATTATCATGCTAGTATACAAATGGCACCGTATGAGGCCTTGTATGGTAGGATGTGTTGTACGCCTTTGTGTTGGGCTGAGGCGGGAGAAAAGTATGTTTCCTTGCCTAATGTGTTAAAGGATACGAATGATAAAGTGAAACTCATTTGTGATCGCTTGAAAGATGCTTCAGATCGCCAGAAAAATCCTACGCGGATTTGAAGCGTATAGAGATTGAATATGCAGTTGGTGATCGTGTGTTCTGGAAAGTATCGTCGTGGAAGAAGGTGATGAGGTTCAGACGTAAGGGTAAGGTTAGTCTGAGGTTTATTGGACCGTATGAGGTTGTGGAGGGTGTTGGTTCTGTGGCTTATCGTCTAAGGTTACCTCATGAGTTGAAGAAGATTCATGATGTGTTTCATGTGTCGATGTTGCGGAGGTATCGGTCGGATCCATCGTATGTTATGCCGGTGGAGGATATTGAGTTGCAACCAGATTTTTCCTATGATGGGGAACCGGTAGAGATCCTTGATTCCAGTAGTAAAGTTCTTCGTGGCAAGACGGTTCAAGAGAATTAGAGTTAGAGATTCGAGTTGGATTCGGGAATAAATATTTTTGAGTGAGATAAAAATATGGAAACAAGTTTAAAAATCCTTATCTAATATATGTATATGTGAGGTAAATTTAATTTTGGAAAATTGGAGTCGAAAATGAGACATTTTGGCTGGTGACCAAAATGTAAATTTTCAAACTATTTTTAGTAACTGTTTTGTAAAAGGGTCAAAACTTTGAATCCTTAAGGAGCTATTTGGCCAAAGTCTAATATCAGACTTTTATTCTTTAATTGGCTATTTTAAAAGGGTTTTGAAAATTATAAATAAGTTGGAAGAATTAATTTTATAATTAATTACTTAAACAAATTTCACGTAACTAACTTTCGCTAAAAGGATTTTTCTCTCAAATTTTATCCAGCCAAACACTCTTTTCTTCTTCAAAATTTTAAGGTAAATTATTGTTTTCTTTAATCTTTTGATTTCAAATGGATTCATGATGGTTTTCTATTAAAGCCTTATTGTTTTAATCTTGATTTCTCATGTAAATCAACTCAATCAAGGGGGAAAGCAATCTATTGGAGGTGAACTTCGTTTTCTCATCAAATATAAGGTTCTTTATTGAAATTCCCAAGTTCTTGACTCTTTATAAATGATTTCTAATGAGTTGTAATGATTTAATTATGGAATATGGTTAAACCAAGGTTTAATTGATGAGTTTATGTGATTTTCGAATTTGATCTGTTTTGCTGGGTTCATGATTGTTTTAATCAAGATTTTGATGTTATATAATGTTAATAGATTGGTTTTAACATTGGAGACCCGAAGCTATGTGAATCTCTAATTTCCTAGGTTGCTATTATGTGCTTTTGAGGAGTTGTGGAGGTTTAATTTATATTGGAGATATAAGGATTTGTTTGGATTGTTTTTTAATGTCAAATGATGTTGATTGATGGTTTGAGGTGTTACATTATGGCTGAGTTATGTTTAGGTTAAGTTGGGAGGTGTTTTTGGTTGTTTTCGGAAGTATTTTCATAGATGTTTATGAGGCAAAGTTGAGGAGTGGTGTTGCTGGGATTATGAATGCATTATGCATTAGTCCTCTATTATTATGTGATTAAAATAAAGGAGAGTGATCCTAAGGTGGTCGGTGAAGCTTCGGAGGCTTCGTCACTTGTTTTTGCATCAGCGATTAAAGCTTTGTGTGTCAGTGAGTGAGAACGTAGATTTTAGCTTTTAAATGGTTTAAAGGTGGTTTATGGGAGTTTAAACTTAGCTTGAAACGCTGGTTTAAAGTTGAAAGTAAGTATAAAGGGATTTCTAGCTCAGTCGTGCTTTAATGAAATGGTTTTATACACTTGTTTGAATTACATGGTACCTACTGTTTAAGCAAGTTTTAAAGTATGTTACGTACTGGTTTTGATTATGAAATGATCATGGATGCACGTGATAAGTGATCCATGTAAGTATGATTTATACTTGTCTAAAAGCATGGCTTGTTGCTTTGAAAATGATATTGAATTTGTTGAGATAATCAATCAATTGTGGACGTTCAAGAGAGGGTGAATTGGCAATTAAAAATTTGCAGAGAAGCAAATGGAAAATGAAAAATTGATGACACAAGAATCTATAGTGGTTCAAGCTTCTAACAAGATCTACATCCACTACCTTAGCTCCCCAGTAAGGATTTTAACACAATGCACTATGAATGCTTCCCATTTTCCAGGATTAGGAGGAAACCGTTACAAACGATCAAAGCTTGAGTAAGATTCATTCTCTTACAAGAAAGGATGGAAAATGAACAAATACCTCTCAAAGTTGAATAATTTTCACCAATTACAATCTCACTCAATCCAAACTTGAAATAAAATAAATACAATTTGATCACTCAAGTGGGTTACAATGGATTTGACTCTAATAAGCTCAAAGAGTTGGATTTTTGCTTGAATGCTTGAATGTTGTTCAATAGATGTTCAATGGTTGTTGAAGCAGCTTTGGAGGCTTGAATTTATACCCTCTCATTGATTTCTAACCGTTTGGGTGGTTGAGGTCATCAATAGAGCTGTTGGGGATCATTTTTCCCGCAATAAATGTTGTTTGGTGACCAACCGTATCAGTACACGAAGAGCTGTATTGGTACCTGTCAAAAGAAGAAAGAGCTGTTGTGCAATTGCGTATTGATATGCTTCAAGGTGTATCGAAATGGATAAAGAGAAAAAATAGGGGCGTATCGATACAGTATAGTTGTATCAGTACGGTTTTGGCTCACTAGAATCTGAGATGAAAGTTTGACAAAAAATACATCGGTACGCCTATAGGGCTTATCGATACGGGTTAACTGATTTTTAAAGTTCATTGATTCCAATAAATGAAATCGCAACAATCATTTAATAAATACAAAGATTTGAAAATCTTGAGACCTTGTATCGATACGATGGAGACCGTATCGGTACGCTTAAGCAAAAACTTAAACCTAGATGAATGTCGTGTCGAAACGGACATAGTCGTATCGATACGTATAACCTAAAAAACAAATCCAGATGAATCTCGTATCGAAACGGGAATAGCCCTATCGAAACCGTTTGCAAAGTTAAAATTCCAGTAGTAAAAAACCGTATCAAAACACCAAAGGTGTATTGATACGCCTGAGCGTATTTGTTGAATTTGGCTTTGAAATACTTAGAAATATTTTTGGGTTTAAGTCTTAGACTTAGAAAAACTTTTCCTTGTCATTTTGTGAGACTTTTGAATACTTAAAAATTTATTTTCTTTTACGATTTGGTCCTTAAACAATTTGTTATATCAAAATCGACTATAGGTTTTACAATCTCCCCTTTTTTGATATAACAAAACTAAGGTAAATTTTTAAGTAGTTTTGAAAAATATACTCCCCCTTACTTTAAGATAGTTTTGAAAAACTAAAAAAATGCTTCTTTTACTCTTTGTTTTACTTCTCCCTCTTTTTGTTAGATCAAAATCAATAGAATATAAATGAAGGAAGATATAAACAATAAAGGTACTCCAAGCATAAAAGGAAACAGCATAATTATCATCAAAAGATCAAAGCATAATTCAAAGCAACATGATCAAATCCAACTTAAATCCTAAAAACATAAACCAAAGGAAATAAAATCAAAGCATAGAAGTGCAAAAACATAAAGACATAGGTGCATAAAACTAATCTTAATATGATATGATATGGCATGAGATGCAAGATGCCTAAGAATCATCATCGTCGTCTTCTTCTTTATCCTCTTCATCTTCATCATTGGCATTGGTTCCATGAGATTGTCGCCATTCTTCATGAAAAGCGGTAAGGGATATGTCCATAGATGCTTGGAGATTCTCAATGGCAAGAACTCGTTCCTCCAAAAAAGTGAAACGAGTGTCGATAGGGCAAACCCAGAAGTCATTGTAGTATCCAAAGATGCAATATTAGTGCCCAAAGTACAAAATTTCTCGGTGAAGAAGGCCATGAGAGCATCATTGGAAGGTTGAGCAACCGAAGCTTGAGGAGCCATCAGAGCAGGTTGAGCACCTCGATGAAGATTGGCAATATGGACCCATTCTCCATTATGATATGTAAACTTTGGGCGGTTGAGAGAACACTCATCAATTGTCTTGGTGAGAGGTTCGGCAATATCATGAGTGCAATCGGTCTCCAAATTATGGAACAAGTAGCTCAAGACGGTGCCATATGTGAAGTGTAACACCCCCTTCCAGGCCTGATCGAGAACTGGGTCGGAGAGTGCTATTGGTGAACAGAACGGTGATCAGTGCGATAAGATTTCAATCAATGATTGTTACTTAGTTCAAGCCATACTTTTTAACCCTTATTAAACATAAATATTAGCCTAAATAAATCAATAAGAACAATAATTAATCATTTAGGATCGATTCTTAACTATGCAATATTGAAATTCGATACATTAACAGTAAGCTTGTAAATTTTTATGTCATTCAGATATCATTTGTCTGTTCAATTAGACTATACAATAATCACTGACCATTCTAAAAACTATTCAAAACTGTGTTTCATGTCTTTTAACAGAATTAACTACCATCGTACCAAAAAACCTTGGTGCCGTATCAGTACGGGTGTACATGAACTTGAGCTGCAAATGAAACTGTCCAAACACGTATCGATACGATTGAGGACCATATCGATAGCACATACAAGGGTGGGAACTCAATTTCCAGTAAATCACGAACTCGTATCGGTACAACTTGACCTGTATCGATACAGTTTGACTAATGTTGACTTTGACCACGACCTATTTCAGTACACCCCAAGGCCGTATCGATGCATTTAAATGCTCAAACCTTACTGCCAAAACCTGTATCGATACACTTTAGACATGTATTAGTACGCCACGGTTAACTCATGCTTTCTCAGGCCATATATGCAAGGTCGTATCGATACAGCTTGACCTATATCGATGCACCCTACACTGTAATGTCAATTTTCTTCTGGTTTTTAGTCCATTTGACCTAGCAAACAATGTCCAAATGCAATGAAACTTTACCAACAATATTTCAATGCTATAATCTATCTGCATGCCAAATGTTTGGGGTATTTAAGTCCTTTTATTAGGTTTTCACCTTTTAGTGCCAAATATGCATATTTAGTCTCTTTTGGAGAATTTCAAAAAGGTCATTTACAGCTATTATAACTTCTACAAGTCATGCATATTACACACATATCAAAAGGGTCATAAATGACTAGTTCAACTACTTTGCCACCATTCTAGGAGTTCGTAGAAGCAAAACACATTACTTGGGGCTTGTAGTGACTTGTCAACGACGTCAATTCTTCGATCTCCAACGGTGAAATCCTTAACCTGAAATGTATGAAATGAAATGAATTAGGCATACATTGCCTAGTGAGGTAGTCACAACTAAACACTTCATCAATGAAATGCATTCCAAATCATATTTTGAAAACAATAATGCAATGTTTCAACAGTAGCAATGTAATGATCATGTTCAATAGCAAGGAGTCCATAATTCAACAATAACCCTTGGATCGATTCAGGATAGTGGATACGCGAATTCTTACGCCTCGCCAAATCAATGAATGGTCTAGTCCCTACGCCTCGCCAATATGACCAATATCACAACACATCCCTCTACCTCACCAAATCAATATAGGTCGTAACCCTATGACTATAGTCAACCCATAGACTGAGCTCATGAATTCTATGGAATGCCAATTGTATCCAATGTCCTTTCAAATCCAAGGTCCGGTGGCAATATCAATAATCAATGTTCAATGACAATAGCCATGTTCAATGTTCTTATCAATAATCAATGTTCCGATGTCCATGTTCAATAGCATTATCAATAACAATGGAAATTTTTCACTAATTTCAATGACAATAACAATGGTCGATGCTTCATTTACATTGTTTTGATGACAGTAACTTTGTCGATATCAATATACAATGACAATAACAATGACAATGAAAATAGCAATGATTATGCTCTATGTCCAATGTTCAATGCTTCAATAATTCAATGACTATATCGATGGCGAATTCAATGACAATGAGTGATGGAAATGACTATAGCAATATCAATGGTCGATATTCGATGCAACCACTTACCTTAACTTAGCAATGGAATCCACTTAAGTGGTTCAAAGAAATAATCCTTGACAATAGCGTTAGTCATACTATAGTCAACGACAAAGAAACCAGGAAAGGCACATAGCCTAATCTCGAGACTTCGACTACACTCACCTCAATAATCTGAAGCTTCTACGACTCTCGGATAACAATCCCCTTGTTCCTAGCTTTCAGTGATGATGATGGGTGCTCTCTTTAAATTTCTTGAGCTAGGTAAACATTAGGATTGGGCTAGAGTCAATATTATGTTATAAAAATTAGTATAACGATATCAAAATCAATATCTAAACTCGATATATACAATATCTATGAATTATCCATGGATAGCAAAAACCTAGCTTGAGATTACTCTCAAATCCTCCATGGATTTGAATTATTGTTTGGAGGATTAAGCTTACCCGATCAATAGCAATGATTTGATATCGATAAACCAAAGAAATCTCAAGCTTTTCTAACCTCAACAATGGAGGTGCTTCCTTCTTTAGGAATCGGGTAAGCCTTTCTTTTCTATTCACTTTCTTTTATTGGTTTTACAATGACAAAGCTTTCCTTCCTTTGAAGGAATTAAGCCTGAGCACCCCACATATGAATAGTTATAATTGAGAAGGGGCTAATTGCAAGGTTAGTCCCTCAACTTTCGATACACTAAACTTTAACCCCAAACATTGAAATTCTATAATTTAGTCACTAAACAAATTTTCAATACTTTCAATAAAGTCCTTAAACAATAATTTGACTCAATTGGAGTCCAATATTAATGCAATTGACCTCGCAGTCAATGACAATACAATATTTGGATGATTCCAATGTAAGGTTTTTGGCCTAATTCTGACTAGGCCAAATTTTGGGGTGTTACAACTCTCCCCTTTAAGAAAAATTTGTCTTCTAATTTTACCTGGATCAAAGAGATAAGGACATTGCTTTCGCATTGTTTCCTTCAGTTACCATGTTGCTTCCTTAGCGGTGTGGCTCTTCCATAGCACTTTAACCAATGGAATAGTCTTGTTACGAAGTCTCTTGACTTCCCTTGTAAGAATCTGAACTGGTTCTTCCTCGTAGGACAAGTTTGGTTGAATTTGCACAAATTTAGGCTCAATAATGTACAAGGGATCAAAAAGATACTTCCAAAGCATGGATACGTGAAATACATCATGGATTTTACTTAATCCTGAGGGCAACAATAAACGATAAGCCACAGGGTCAAATTTTTCAATAACCTCGAAAGGTCCAATGAATCAGGGACTTAATTTCCCTTTCTTGCCAAAACTCAAAACTTTCTTCCACGGTGATACTTTAAGAAATGCAATCTCACCAACTTCATACTACATATCCCTTTGCTTGAGGTCAGTATAGGCCTTCTGTCGGTCAAAGGCAGCTTTTAATCGATCATGGATAATGGTAACCCATTCCTTGGTTTTCAAAAGCAAGTCAGGGCCCAACACTTTGCCTTTACTGAGTTCAGACCAACACAATGGAGTTCTGCATCGTTGTAACGCCCCGAAAACTAGTCTAGTCAAAATGGGTTCTGGTGATCAGAAACCCTACACCGAGAAGTTTAAATATTTCATCAATATTGACTATGTGTTAGTTTTGTTGTTAAGGGATCTTAATTGAGTCCATTCATAGTTAGGGGTTTCGTTGAAAATGTGAAAATGTTGATTTTTGGCTAGGGGTATTGATACAGTAAGACTTGTATCGATACGGTCCAATTGTTTCCTAACTAACTTACCGGACCTGAGTCAACCTTATCGATACGGCCAGAAGGGTATCGATACGGGTCCCTATCAAAAAAAATTTAAGGATTAAATTGAAAAGTTTAAAAGTTGGGGATGATTCACCTACTTAGTTGCCCATATCACGTGGAATCATCAGAAATGTTAGAAAGATAGAAATTGATTGCCATAGATTTGTAAAAAGATATGAAATGGTAGAAAATGAATAGTTTAAGCAAACCCTTCACCAAGGGAAACCTTGCTACTGGCTCCTTGGTGAGGTGGGCTATGATTATAACCATTCTAAGAGAATAAGAAAGAGTTCTCATCTTTGCTTTAGCCATAACCATAACCAAAGTTCACCCTTTTGTCTTGAAAACAAGCAAGCACCTTCATTGTTATCTTCAACCTCTAGCTCAAGCACACACATCTCCGATTAAACCACTTAAACTCAAGCTTTCTTTGCTTTGAAAGCTTTAATCTATAGCTATTGACTGGGTAAGTAGAAATCCTCAATTTATTATTGATTCCATGAGCTATTGGATGATTAATTTCATGTTATGATTCTCAAACTAAACCTTTGTTCTTTAAGTTTTAACCTATGGACTTATTTAATAGCTTATGGTTATTCCAAGCTTAGAAATGTGTATCGATGTTGTTATATTGATTGTGACACTTCCTTATTGATTTCTCCTTGCTCAAGAATTGGAGGAAGCTATTCCATCATCTTCAGAGCAAGCTAGGAATAAAAGAATTACGATCCAAGAGCCTTAGGAGCTTTAGAATTCAAGGTGAGTGTAGTCGGAGTCTCGAGAGTTGGCTAGGTGCCATCTTGAATCATTGATAATCGATTAATGCACTACTAATAATTATATTAAAGGTTTTACATAAAACACTATTGGAAGATATATAGGTAAGAACGGGTAAGTATTGCATTCAAATCATGTCCAAAACATTGTTATTGTTGTCATAGAAAGCATTGAAGCATTGTTATGTTAAGCTATTGAGTATTGAAAATCGATTATTGCATATTGTTATGGAAATATTGATATATGTTTATTGCTACTGAATCACCATATTGAATCATCGTTATCAAATCATTGCTATTGAACTATTGTTATTGAATCATTACTATTGATATTGGATTGTTGGTTATTGAAACTTGGGATTGAAAGTATTGGATACAATTGGCATGCCATAGAATTCATGAACTCATTGGTACGGGTATAGGCTACAGCCTTTATTGTGGTGCGGCGGAGGGATGTTGATGTGTATTGGTCAAATTGGTGCGGCGGAGGAAATATTACTAGACCATTATTGACATTTTTGCGGAGGTGGAATTCATGTATCCATATACCATGAAATTGATCCAAGGAAATCATTGAGTATTGCTATTGCTTATTGATATGAAAATCGTTGGTATGCTATTGATTAGTATTGTTATGATGATTATTGATGCCATGTTACATGTTGAGTATGATATCTGTGCCATGTTGAATCACATGCTTATTGTCCATATAGCTAGTCTTGTCATTGAAGCATGTTGATATGCATATCATGCTCATTCATCTTCCATGTTTCAGGTTAAGAAAGTATATCGGATTGAGATCGAAGCTAGCTGGAAGTTCGGCAAGTCACCACAAGTTTAGAGTAATGTGTTTTGTCCTTATGAACTCCTTGAATGGTGTTAAAGTAGTTAAACTATTTGAATCTGACCTTTCGAGTATGTGTATATTGGTTATGTTATGTATAAGTTTTAAAGGCTCTAAATGACACTTTGGTTTTGGCTAAAAGTAGTTAAAATGGCATGATTGGCTTAAAAAGGTAAGAACATGGTAAAAGGACTTATATTGACATGAGATTTTACATGCTATTAGAATTATAGATTAATAATTTTCTGGTAAAATTTCATGGTATATGGACAACGTTCAACAGGCTAAATTGATTAAGAACTAGCTAAAATCTGTCATTATAGGGCAGTCGTACCGATACGGGTCAAGATGTATCAATACGGCCATGCATATTTGGACCTAGTTAAATAGAGCGTATTGATACACATAAGGGAGTGTATCAATACAGACTTGGGCATTAAGGTCTAGGAAATAAATGGTATCGATACAGGGTTAGTTAATTTTATTAAAATACTTAAACTACAGTTTTAAATGTTGTATAGAATGGTCACTGAATTTAGTAAGGCCTAATCGGACGGGTTAATGTTATCGAAATGACATGAAAATTTACAAACTTATGGTTATTGAGTTGAATTTCATTACGGTATATTTAATTGAAGAAAACGACCCCTAAATTATCAAATTTGCAATTTAGCCCTTAAAATTTGTGAAAGTTAGAAATTGGTCCTAATTGGCTAGTCATTGTTTTAAATGTAATAAATTGATCTAATATTGACAATGGATGTTTGAAAGGGGTATAATATTGGTTAAGTGTATAACATTGATTAAAATTTATCACACCGAACACCATATCGTTCACCGGTAGCATTCTCTGACTCGGTTCTCGACTAGGCTAGAAAGGCGGTGTTACATTTGTGGTATCAGAGCTAGATTTTAGTCGATTCTAGGACTACACCAAATTGTTTTGTATTGTTATTGTGTTACTTTGCCACCTAGGAGTTATTTTATTGTATATTGTAACTTGCCGGCTAATCTGATCTCTTTATTTATATATACTAACTCTAATCAAGCTCGAATAGATGAGCATATCACTAACTCCTCCACACATGGTGAGGAAGTTAGAAGAAGGGATCCTCTAATTCTACAAAACCCTTCGGTACGAAATCCCGAGCCTGAGATGTGGGTTGCTCAAGAAGAATGCTATAGGAACATGGTTGACATGTTCAAAATGTTAATAACCTCGTTGAAGGCTGACAAACTCTCTCATTGCCTAATATTGCTATCCCGAGTACCCGAGCTCCTATTGATAAGTTATCCCAATACCAGGCTTACTCTTTTATCGGGCAAAATGATGATAACCCTGAAATTGTTGAGTATTTGTTAGACAATACTCCACAAATCTTGACTAAGCAACTATAGTGTTCTGATGAACACACGCTCGAATATGCCCTTTCATTGTTAGTAGATGAAGCATTGTATTGGTGGGAGACTATTTAGAGAAAAAGATGCAGAGATCCTGAAGATTGAACCTGATGTGAGATGGGTTACTTTGGCAGCAAAATGAGTGTTTAAAAAATGGAGCAAAGAAGTTTTGGGCTTCCCTAAAGATGAAAGCTCACCAAGTCGTCCTTAATTGACATCATCATACATAGTTAGGCATCTATAAGATAGGAGCATGCTAACTCATACATTCAGAGTTTTTGCATATTTTAGCAGGAATTGGCAGAATCGGCAAGAAACGAGAAAATATCACAACTTACAACTTCAGAATTAGAGGAATATACCCAATCATATTTTTTCGAAGCATAAAGAAAGGGACAAATATACATTTAATTCAGGAACTTAAAGTAAGCTTCCACCAAAGAGTTTTATTTGTTATTTGGAATTAAAGAATAAAGTTGATAAAAGTTCAAGGATTTGAAGAAAGTTTAGGGGCTTGAGGTATTTGTTCACCCTAGATGATGAAAGATGTGAAAATTCAACGTGTTGAAGCCAGAAACAAGGAGATTAGTGGGGCATTATTGTGCATAAGAGTGAGACCAGAATAGAAAAGAAAGAATGCAGAGCCTAAAAAGAATTTGATTACTAAAGAAGTCAATATTTGCTCAAGAAGAATAAGAGCTCAATAACAAGATTCTAGGGAAAAATTTGCCAGGGCATGAAGACAACAGAAGTTTTAGACCAAACTCAAGAATATCAAGAAAAGCAAGATTTGATAAGAAAATCCCAAGAGATGAGGAATTTACAGGAATCAACAAGGAATGAGCAAGATTTCAATCTACAGCTTTAAGATTATAGAAGTAAATCCAGCAAAGAATTGCAAAGACATCAACCCGTTTGAAGAAACGGATTTCAAAAAAGTTTTCAATCCGTTTGAAGAGGTGGATTTCAACAAATTTTTCAATCCATTTGAAGAAACGGATTTCAATGAAGTTTTTAATCCGTTTGAAGAAACGTATTTCAACAAAGTTTTCAATCCATTTGAAGAGGAAGATTTCAACAAAGATTTTCTGATTGTATGTACAAGACAGAGATAGTGCATTGCAATCCTAAATCCTTTGGGTCATCAGTAAGTCCTTTGGGCATGATGTTAAGTCCTTTGGGTTATCGCCTTCGGGAGTGATACGGTTTTATGTACAAGGTAGATAGTGCATCACGATCCTAAAACCTCTAGGTCATTAATAAATCCTTTTGGTATGATGTTAAGTCCTTCGAACCGACACCTTCGGAAATGATGAGAACTTTTTGAATGTTGTTTCGGTAAAATAGTGGGGGCATGATATAGGCAGACGACATTAACCTTATCAGCTCAAAAAAGGAAAAGAAAAGGAAAAGAACAAACAAAAAGAGAAGTTCATATTACCAGATTGGGAAGCAAGATAGATCAACTTCGGGCTTAAATGAGGAAGATTCACAGTTTAATTGATCAAAAGTTTCAGTGTTTCTTGTTAAAGTATTTGAAGTTTCTAATGATACACCCAAATGATACATTTACTTTATAATTGATGTTGAAAGATTAATGACAGATTTGACTGTTGTAGGTAACATGTATTTCAAGCACAGAAAGAGATTGATCAACAAAAGAAGAGAAACAATAGAGCTTATGCAAGCCTCAGACTAAAATATCAAGATACCTTAGGTAGAAAAGCAGTGACTCTAAAGATCTAGGTGCTCCAAGATGAAAATTAAGGAGATTTCATACATCGGGTTGAATTCTTATTAATTGATGATATTCCTTTTTGCAGGTTCGGTTTTTCCAAAGAGGATAAGATGAATCAAAATTCTTAACAAAGAATACAGAGTTCCTAATGAGAAGAATTCACCCAGAATTCCTAATGAGAAGAGTTCGCCCCAAAATTCCTAATGAGAAGAGTTCACCCCAGAGTTCCTAGTGAGAAGAACTCGCCAATCAAAAAATGAAGAGCTCCTAATAAGAAGAGTTTGCTCCATAGTTCCTAATGAGAAGAACTCGCCCATCAAAAAATGAAGAGCTCCTAGTGAGAAGAGTTCGCCCCAAAGTTCCTAATGAGAAGAATTCGCCTAGAACTCCTAATGAGAAGAGTTCGCCCCAGAGTTCCTAACTATAATAACTCACCCAATGAAGAAGGAAGAGCTCCTAATGAGAAGAGTTCACCCTTTTGAAGAACGAGGAAGTTCCTAATGAGAAGAGCTTGCTTATTCAACACCTTTATAGAAAGATGGATCAGCAAAAGAGTGAGGAATGAAGAATTTCATAATAAGAAGAATAACTTGAAATCTCAAAAAATAAAGAATTTCAAAGAGCAACGCTAGACCTTAGAAGATAAAGAATTTCATAATGAGAAGAACAACTTCAAATTCTACAGTTTCGCAGAGGAATGAAGAATTTCATAATAAGAAGAACAACTCCAAACCTGAAAAAATGAAGAATTTCAAAGAGCATTGCTAGACCTTAGAAGATGAAGAATTTTATAATGAGAAAAACAACTTCAGGTTCTACAGTTTGGCAGAGGAATAAAGAATTTCATAATAATAAGAACAACTTCAAACCTCAAAAAGTTAGAGAATTTCAAAGAGCCACGCTAAACCTTAGAAGATGGAGAATTTTATAGTGAGAAGAATAGCTTCAGATTCTATAGTTTGACAAAGGAATGAAGAATTTAAAAATAAGAAGAACAACTTCAAACCTCAAAAAATAAAGAATTTCAAAGAGCAATGCTAGACCTTAGAAGATGAAGAATTTTATAATGAGAAGAACATCTTCAGATTCTACAGTTTGGTAAAGGAATAAAGAATTTCATAATAAGAAGAACAGCTTCAAACCTGAATTTCAAAGAGTAATTCCAAACCTTAGAAGATGAAGAATTTCATAATGAGAAGAATAGCTTCAGATTCTACGGTTTGGCAGAAGATTGAAGAATTTCATACTAAGAAGAACAGCTTCGAACCTCAAAAAATGAAGAATTTCAAAGAGCAATGCTAGACCGTAGAAGATGAAGAATTTCATAATGAGAAGAACAACTTCAGATTCTACAGTTTGGCAAGAATGAAGAATTTCATAATAAGAAGAACAGCTTCAAACCTCAGAAAATGGAGAATTTCATAATGAGAAGAACAACATCATATTCTACAATTTGGCAGAAGATTGAAGAATTTCATAATTAGAAGAACAGCTTCAAGCTTCGGTGGTCAAATGGTTATAGTAAAATTAGACTTTTTACAGTCTTTTCCCTATTCTCGTTCCATAATAATGAGCAAAGAGGGGCAGTTGTAATACCCTAATTTTACCCGGGTATATGTATATAAATGATCTCTATAAATAAGACCAAAAATAAATAATAAAATAAACCCAAAAACAAAATAAGTCCCAAAATCGTTTACAATGCCCATGTTACAAACATTTAAAAAGGCCAAATCTCATACAAAGGCCCAAATTCTTTTTTAATCTAATTACATCTCTTTATGCTCATATTTGACCAAACAAACACAAAATACAAGCTGAAAATCCCCTTTGTCGCCCAAATTTGAGATCCAAGGGACATTGGCGGTGGTTGATTGGTCCATATGCCTTTCACTCAGATTATGGTTTTGTGTGACATCATCGATGATGTCACGATCCACTTACTATAAAAACAAGAGCGAGAGAGAGTCAGTCATTAATTACAAATGATTAAAATAATAATAGCCCTATTAAATAATAAAAAAGAAGAGGGGAGAGAATTAATTACCTTTGGGGATTCGAACCGTTATGGGGAGATGATCGGCCACCGAGAGAGGAGAGTTCAACAGAGGCTCAACTGTCGCTGAAGAAGCTGGTTTAACATCGAGAGAGGTCCCGAAAAGCTGATCGGACACCAGAACGTCGTCAAAACCGTAATTAACGCTGTTGAGAAGGTAATCGCTTCCCGTATTCTTTGATTTCTACAAAATGGCAACTCATAGTCAGTTCCCATATACATATAAAAGAATAAATGAATTAAAAAGAGAGATCAGGAAATCGGAGCTTGTGTTGGTGGTTGCTGGAATGTTTTAAGGCATGGTTGGAGTTGAATAGGACTCGGGTCAAGGGTAGATAGGCCTAGGTTTGGGTGAAGGTGGGAAGTTTTATCGAACCGGTGTTAGATCTAGGTTGAAAAAGGGGAAATTTGAAATTTTAGGGTTTTTTTGAGTTCGAACGGTGATAGAGCACGACGGTCAGAGGGTGCTGAGAATCGATCATGGTGGCCGGCGTTCATTTACGGTGATCAGCGAACAAGTTTGAAAGGCCAGAGGTTGGCCGAAGTGGATCGAGCAGTGGTTGTAAATGGCTGAGAGTGGCTGGGTTCTTTGAAACTCATCGTGTTCATCCTTATGGATGATGAACACCAACCCAAAATAGTGGATTTCAATCCATTTTACTTTGTTATTTTGGGCACGGGGTGTTTCTTGAGAGAGATGGAGAGAGAATTTCGGAGAGAATAAGGGTAGAGAGAGGGAAAATTCAAAAAATATGAAAAAAGAAAAAAAAGGGGTTTTGAGATTGCCCTTAAATAGGCGTGAGGCTCAGGCTTGTAAGCCCGCAAATCTCTGGCCAAGCTCGTGCCCTTCTTCCCCGCTTCTTGTGTTTAGGCTCTTGGTTTTTAATAAAATTCATTTTAGTCACCACTTATTTGTAAATAAGACCTCAAGTTGAATTTTCTTTATAATTTAGCCCCTATTTTTAATTGTTTAATTTATTTTAATTTGTTTAAATTATATGTATGCTTGCATATTTTAAATTGGGCATATAGATTTAGAATTTAGATAATTAATTCACTTAGCTTAAATTAATTAGAGCCTCAAATATTAAGACCTTTAATTAAATCCAATAATTGAAATATGGAGATAATTGTAGCAAATAAATGGATACCAAAAGTGAGATTTTAAAGTTCTAAGTTGTATAGTGTCTCATTGTAATGAGATGTTATCCAATGGGGCTTTTAAATTGAAATTTGGTATTCATTCGAATCTAGAACATGATAATTAACATAGCTAATTAAATTAAAGTTTATTTAAGATTAGGTTTAAATAATTAGAATCATTAAACAAATAAGAATATTGTTAAATTAGGGTTAAATATGGATAGTACCCAAGTAATTAAGTGTTATCTTATAAATACCCTAAGTCTAACAATATTCATAGTTTTTAATCAATGCAATTAATTAGAGCCCTTATTAAGTTAGAACTTAAAATTAACAAGAGAATAACTTGACATGCATTGAAAACCTTTTGTGTTGGGATACATTTTTAAATATGAATTGAAGTATCCAAAAGTAACTAGATGTTTCAAAACTCATATTCGTTTAAAAATGTATTTCTTAAAAAAGGATACCTCCATATGGAATGAAAATTCATTTAAAGATTAAGGATTGAATTAAGTTTAAATTATTCTTCGAAATGCCAAAATGCCATGTGAAATTAAAAAGGTACCGATAATGGGCATTTGTGGGGTGCTAATCATTCCCCACATGTAATCGATTCCCGAACCCTAATTTTAAAGAAATGAATATCTGGTTGTTTTTATGGTGTCCGGTCTACCAAAGTGACCGGTGGCGACTCCAAAATATTTTTCAATATTAAATAAAATGGGTAATTTTCATGATTAATTAATAAATTTGATTTAAATAAGAAAAACCTATATTTCAATATTAAATGAAAGTAAAATCAGTTTTATGGTTAATTACGTAAAAAACCCGATTTAACATAAAACTCCAATTTTCAAAGTTAAATGAATTAAAATGGACAAAAACATTAATTTTCAAATAGAAATCAATCGTCAAGCTACTTTCACACATTCGATTTTAAAAATGGTCGCGATAGTCACCAACATGTAAAGACGCATATTCGTCAATCCTATGTAAAATCGATGTTATAATTTGAAAATTACCACGTTCAAAAACATTTGGTGCCCTGAATTCTCATCAAAGTCGATGAAAAATCCCCATAAGGCAGCCATGTTTTAAAAAGTTCCTTGAGACCATGCATGTATAGGCATCCCTGCACAGACAGCCAGACCCTCTGGTCAATGAAGCCCACACTCTCCGACCACTCTTCCATAGCAACAAACCGACTTCAAAAAGTATCAGCCGAATCTCAGAGGACTTTTTTCTCTTTACAACTGACTCAAATATCAACAAGACCAATAATCCCGACACTCGCATCAATGTGAACCCAGTAAGGACAACAGAAGTCAAATGCTCCACCAATTCCCCAATATTGACATACTGATTGCATCGCCGAATAGCGCTCCTATGGAAGATTGAAAAATTCTCCTCCTTTACTACCCCCTGGACCTCACGACTTACTGGGATAATTCCTTCACAATGCCTAAAGGTTGTACTACAGTTTGTGTTGCCCCCTCTGGTTGCTCACCTTGAGACTTTTTCTTTCTCGAATACGTCGCTCGCCCTCTACGTTTAGGAAATGAAACTGAAATGTAAGAACCAAATAAACAAAAACCATCTAACCACCCAATCATACGCCAAGCATCATTTATCGATGTAACTCTCACAAAACGAAAACCATGTTTCGAACGCTTCTTTGGGATGAAAACATCTAGAACATCACCGTGGTTGCTGAAAGCCTTCCAAAGAAGTTGCATGTGTAATTGATCGGGTACATTGAACACGAAAAGGATCAAAACCTGGAGGTGGCAGTAGTGATTTCCCATTCCCCTTTTTAATCTTGATTTATAATTTTATCTCGTCTTTAAATAAAGTACTTAAAAATCATTGTTTAATGATGAACACAATATTAGTACAACCGTATACAAAACATTTATTACTCTACTTGTAATTTGTTAGAAAAATGGTGCAGTAATAATCCAAATATAATAGAATATCATAAGAAAAATAAATAAAAATAAATTAAAAACATAACCTGAAACTGGACATAGTTAAAAATTAGAAGAAATTTGTTGAGGCATGTATAAACAGTTTCCTTAAGACATATTCATCTTCTCCTAGATTCTTGAGTAACACTGAACGTCTATCTTCGAAGATACAACAACAAACGTTCGCAGCAATAGCACAACTACAGTGAACAATTGAACAAAACATTGCCTTCCTCTATCATCGAAAACCAAAACTATTTTTTCATGAATGTATTTTTGGATATTGTAAATACTGTTTGATTGTGTTAAATATGTTTTGGACATCTCCTTTATATAGAGGATGAAAAGATTAAACCTTTTGATGGAAAGATTTGTTGAAAAACAAAAGTTATGATTGAATAGATGCAACTTTAAATAAAAAGTTAATAAGTCTATTCTCAGTCTAATCTCAATTTAAACGTTTAGTTAGTGGATTGTTAATGATATTTTTTATTTTAAAAATCAATTGTTCATTTATAGATCGATTGTCTAAAGATATTGTGTCGATGACGCAAATGCATTGACTTACTATTACGTTTTGTGCTCTACCAAATGTTGCTTAGTTATCACATATTTACCTAGACATTAGCCTCTTTTTGAAAATCTTGACAATTTTCATCAATAGTCTTTATAGTTTGTTTCATTGAACTTGACCAACTTCCCTAATCTTACAAAATAATGTGACAATTTTAGATTCCAATATTATATTCTTGTGAGCTTCAAGATTTTTTTATTCATGCACAAGAAACTTGTATGCATTGCTATGACAAACATAACCAATTATCACAAAAAAGAATCATGTTATGAGGATAATCTATGGTTTTGTTTTCCACCATTATTACCTTACCATTATTTTCATGGCAAAAATAGCTAATGAAAATACAATCCACCGTTTTTATGACCAATTTTCATTTGCTTCAATAATTGAATCATTACTTTGGGAAAACACCCTCACACTTTCAAGTAGTTGTGGATAGGTTTTCTACCATTCCATAATTTATATTGTGTCTTGTCCTTTTTCTTGCAAAGTACCTTATTTAAAAAATAATTACTGATAACACAGCTCTCCCCATATGTTTAGTGATAACCCAAAACTTCTCCTCGTTCTCATAATATTGTACACTTCATAACGTGCATCATATAAGGCTTTGAGAATGTAGTTATTGCATAGGAAATCAGAGTGTTTTAATGCCTTGACAGCGTTTAAGGCGGTAGCAACATGAGTACTTCCATGTCTCGGCAACGTTAAAGACGGTAACAACATCTACATCATCATCTCTAACAATAGGAAGATTATCTTTCAAATACAACATGGTCAAATAACACAACATTTTCCTACTACCATGTTCTCGCAAACTTTTTATTGTGGCTTAAAGTTATTGGCAACATTGGACTTTGGTTCAAAATCAGAGTAAGAGTAGTGACTATAGCACCAAACTGAGAACCGGAAGAGTTCTTGGATTATGACATGACAAAGTCACAAGCTAAATGCAACGTCATAATTATGAATTGTTGATTGTCAAGAATTTTGTCAGGAACTAAAAAACAAAAACAATAACAAAATTAATCAACTTCTATTGAACGACATAAATTTAGTACAAATAAAAACCCGAAACAGAAGTACAAAGCAACACAATTCTGCTCAATTCTAAACACAGACAAAGGTTAGACTTAGAAATAATTTACTAATAGTAATAAAATTTCTTTATCTTAGTTTCCAAAATATCATGAGTATCGAACCAGAATTTGAGAGCTATTTGATTTGGAGAATTTCTCATTCTACTATCACAAATTTCTTCTCCAAAATTGTAACTGTCATGTTGTCTGTTGTTCTCAAAGAAATTGTTAATAATTTAACTAGAACAATAACGGTATCATTTTGGAATTTTCTTAAGCATAAGATCAAAAATGATACAGAACGTTTCAACAACTGCACTTGGTTTACTTCTAAATTGTTAAAAATTAAATGTGTTCTGTTATAACTAATGCCTTAGTTAGCATTATCATATACATACTCATTACATATTGTAGATAGTTATATCCATACATTAATGATGACTTGTCATTTACGCTTAAAAAAGCCATGATTCACAGTTTTGAAAGCATAAAAAAATTACATGCATAATTTTTTATATGAAATACGCAAGATAGGCAAGGATAACAGAACCTTGACTCGATATTGTTAAGTTATTTTTCATCGTGTCTTTATTCCATAGTTGACATACTTATAATACACAAACAAAAATGCAGTAATGAAAATGCACTCACCTTATGACATAACGAGTTGCCAATGTGCTTTATTCATTTTGAATGCCCACAACAAAATTTGTTCACTTTAGATTAAAATTTAGTATTTGTCTTAAAATTATTAAAAAATGGTGCAGTAATAATTCAAATATAATATTGTGACTAGAAATGAGAGCAAGGGAACAACGGGTGTGGATGGTGTTCGTCTTGAATCTGCCTGGTCAATTGTATTGACAAGGGGTATGCCAAGTGTTCGATAGACATAAGGTTGTGGTTGATTCAAAATATCGTTTAATTCAAAATACCGTTACGAAATAACCAAAAAGTAATGGCTGAGACTTACAAAAAAACAGTTTCTTTAAGACGGATTCGATCGGTCTTTGGTGCTAGAGATCTTCAGTCGTCGGTCTCCCGGGATACAACAGCAGATGATTATCTTCAGCAGCACAACTGAATAATCACGAACGAACTCGAGCCTTCGACTATCACAAAAATAATGCAGGTTTTTCGAGAGAGAAAGCTGCTGAAAAATTGTGTATTTTTTGTGTGTTTTAAAACTGAAGAGGGACCATGTATTTATAGGGGAAAATTAGGTTAAACATGACTAAAAAATATTTCGATTTTGTCCTCTATCGAATATTTGCGTGAACTGCAAGCATAAATTCAAATCCGAAAATATCCCTTTAATTTCAGGATAATATGCTTGTCACAAAAGAAAAAAATTAATTTGAAATGGTAAAAAATCTTAACAAGGCCCAACCAATCTAGACATTCATATCGCCCACATAATACAAGTGTACCACAAACTCAAACAAGATTAGATTTACATTTCTCCTACACACGAGGCACAAGTTCAACTCAAATCATTCAAATATTGTAAAGTGAGTAAGTGTATATAAACACTTCTCATTTCATTTATTCCATCAATGTGGGATTGGGGTTTTCATTTCCTTTTCTCAATTCACATCTCCTTACTTTGAGCATCAATTTCTCATTCATTACTAATCTGTTTTGAGCATATGAAAAGGTCTCATAAACTATAATAAGATCCAATCGAATCCTTATTCGAATCTCTACCTTTACCCATTCGAAATATGGCTCAAAGTTACCATTTTATCACGTTTTCCCAACAATTTGGGTTTGTGAGAATGGGATCGAAGGCAGACGCATATTGAGTGATAAAAAGATTTCATGGTTTTTGGTTATATGGTTGAAAGGTTAAGGTTATGAAGGCGTAGCGTGATACGCGTTACTCCTTCTGGAGGCGGAAACGATCTAGAAACTGTATTCGACAGGATACCCAGCGTACAAGCCATAGGCAGACTATGAGCTAGGTAAAGCCAAAAAGTATAAACCCTAATCAAAAAAGTCAGGCGTATAGAGCAGCAGAGATCGATCGGAGAATATAAAAATGCAAGTAAAGCGCTGCTGCAATCGGAAGTGCAACATAAAAAGGGTAAAGGGTGTGATTGATGTTGACAAGTGGAAGATATTGCAAAATTGTGCTCTTGGTTTCAGCCGAAGGCTATGTCGAATAGCAGATCTCGCGAAGGAATTTCAGAAAGCAAACCTTAAAGATTTCCCGGTGAATTGGGTTGCGGGATCGTTGATTTTACTCATTTTAAGGATAAAGAAATTAGAAGGACAACTCTGGAGGCGGGATGCCTGGATAATTGGTTAGAAAATTTAATGGATTGGTCACCTGAGATGAAGATGCCGAACCGTAGAGTATGGGTGTCCGCAAGCAGGATCCCTATACATGAGTGGTCAGAGGAAACGTTCCAACATATTGCAGCAATTTGTGGTGAGCTTGTGCGGATAGATATTGAAACGTTGGTTCTATCAACATTTGAGAGAAGTCGATTCCAGATTGAAATAGATTCGATTACACACATTGATGAGTTAATTGAGTTACATATGGGAGAACATGTGTTTCCTGTTCACGTAACGAAAATAGAAGAGGCCATTGGACCTAAGTGTGATTGTAGTTATGAAATGGATGTTAGCACGAAAGATGCCATTAGCGTACGGGATCCAGATCAACATGAGGAGTTCAAGAGTCTGAGCCAAGACGTAAGGACAGTGGGTTCGACGAATGAAATAGTAGTGCCTAATTCGATAGCGTCTTTGGTAGTGCATTCAGAATTCCTTGATCGAATTTGGGATGGAAACAAAAGGGAGGACTGGCGTGTGATGGAAACATCGTCGCATGGGATGAGTTGGATGGCGGATAAAGATGTGGGTCTTGTTCATCGATCTGGGGAGATGTAAACAAGCATGGATGTGTTGATGGGTAAAATTAATGTTGTATTGAGTGTTGGCGAAGATGGCCTAAATAGGATTGGAACCAGTTTTGGATGAATCGAGCCTGATTTTTCAAATGATTGTTGGGTTGAGGTCAGGGATGGACCTAGAGGGGTTAGAGGGGCGGTCGTCCTCCCTAAAATTTTATAAGTTCCTCTCTTAGAATTCTATAAGTTCGCCCCCTAATATAAAATTTTACGTCCGTCCCTAGTTGAGGTTGGAGATATCTAGGGATGACAAGGCGACAACTATTGAGTATAATGGGGAAAACAAATGTGTACAGCAAGTGTATGAGATTCTATTAAGCTTTTTAACTCCTGGTGAACGCTTTGAGGCTGAAAAAACTGAATAAGAAAGGCAGGGACGACCAAAAAAAATTTCTCCAACATCACCGCCTGTTGCAAAATGCTCACTATCAGAATCGGACTTCCTGAACCGTAAACGCATGATCTTGAATGAAGCAAGGGAAATTTGGGGTTGGGAAAATTAATCTGGGCTGAAATAATTGGTAACAAAGAGGAGATCGTGAAGGATATCGTGCGACTACTTAAAGTGCATGAGAGAAAATAATAATACCGAAGGATTCGACTGTTGTCATGGAATGTGATGGGTATTGGATCAGCGTCGAAGCATAAAGCGGTTCGATGCCCATTGCGACAACAGAGATGTGAGATGGTTCTCCTACATGAACCTAAATTAGGAGTGTTCAATGATGGGCTTGTCAATCAGATATGGTATACGAATAGGTTTGAGTATGCGTTATCGCCATCAATTGGTAGGTCGAGAGATGTGTTAGTGATTTGGGATTCAGACAGATTTCAAGCTTCAATGAAATATTCAAGAATGAATTTGATGGTTTTTGAAGGGAGATGGATTTTGGAAGACTGAAGTTGTGGCTTTTTGGGGGTATATGCCCCTTGTGGGGCGGCAGATCAATTACGGTTTTAGCATGAATAGCGTGGAGTGGTGGAATTTCGTCGGATTGCGTGGTGTTTGGGTGGTGATTTCAACATGGTGGTAAAGGCAGAGGAACGCCATGGTTGTACTAGTGTAATTCGAGGTATGGGTGAATTTTGTGATTTTATTGAATGTGCATCACTACTTGATGTTCCGTTGCAGGGTAAGCGCTTTACTTGGTTTGGTCCGGGAAATAGATGTAGTTGTATGACAGATTTCTTGTATCCAAGACGTGGATAGAGTGTTTTGCAAAGTTGGCTGTGACTACTTTACCAAGGGGTTTGTCCAACCATACTCCAATTCTATCAGTAAGTGATGAGGCGAATGGAGGGCCGAGACCGTTTTGATTTTTGAATGCTTGGGTTGCACAGTCACGCAATGTGAAGCTTATGGAACATGAATTGCTATGCGTAAGTGTGATGGAGGATTGCTACATAAGCTACGTGGTTTGAAAAGATTTTTGAAAGAGTGGAATAAAACTACATTTGGGAATAGTGACGAGTTATTATTGGATGTGACGAAGAAGACTGATAAACTGGACAGTCGAATGAATGATGGATCGTTATCAACTGATGAAATACAAGAGAAAAAACAGGCTACAGGCAGAATTATGGAAGTTATCTCAGCTTCAGGAATCCATATGGAGACAGAAATCACTTGCTACTTGGCTCGCCGAATGTGATCATAACACCAATTTTTTTCCATCGTGCGACGAAGTTCTGGTTTGCAGATTAATGGTGGTGGGAGTCGAAGCCAAAGCGTTTGAAATTTCACTTTTATCGTGAGTTCAAGAAGCATTTTGCATGACATCCGATAACGGGTACTTTGGAGGCAGTGGTTGAATTTTAAGAGTTGTCTGCTAGTCAATCTGAGGGGTAGGAGGTTGCATTCACAGAGGAAGAGATGGAAGAGGTGATTTGGGTGTGTGATGGTTCGAAAGCACGGGGCCGGATGGTTACACATTTGAGTTTTACAAGAAGGGGGTGAGAGTTTCTCAAAGTTGATGTGATGCAATTTCTTAATTAATTCTATGTGAAATGTCTAGTACCAGAGGGAGTGAATGCAACATTTGTGGTGCTAATTTTGAAGAATGACAGTCCGCGAGTGATAGGTGATTTTCGTCCCTTTTGTATCTTAAATTCCTTGTACAAATTTTTGGCGAAATGCTTGGCAAAACGATTACAAATGGTGATATCGAATTTGATCAGTGATGTTTAGTCGGCATTTGTATGTGGTCGGCAAACAATTGATAGAATTATGCTGGCGAATGAAATCATCCATTCTATGAAAAAGAGACATTTTAGTGAAGGGGTATAATTTTGAAGTTGGATTTCTCGAAGGCTTACGACTGTATCAAGTGCAACTGTCTTGATCAAATTATGGCTAATATGAGTTTTGGAGAGCAGTAGCGAAAGTGGATTGATGAGTGTATTACTGCAAAAGCTGTCTGTGTTGGTAAATAGTAGCTCAACTAGGGAATTTGCTATATTGCAGGGTATTCGACAAGGCGATCCACTGTCACCTCTTTTATTTGTCATTGTTGTGGAAATGCTTCACCAATTTTTGGTGAATTTTGTGGCACTGGGATTTATTAAAGGAGTACGAGTGGCATCGGTGTTTTGTATTTCTCACCTACAGTTTGCAGATGACACGATATTATTCCTGCACGGTGATGTGGGATACACACATAATTTGAAGCGTGTCTTGACTTGTTTCAAATACGCTTTTGGTTTACAAATGAATTATGATAAATCCTACTTATATGGTGTTGGGATTGATGGCTCGGTGGTGGAGGAGATCACGGACATTTTGGGGTGCAATTATGGTCAAAAGTATTTGGGACTGCCGATAGGTGTTAATCCGCAAGGATTGGAAATCTGGGATCCTCTACTACAGCATTTGAGATAGCGATTGGTGGGGTGGAAACGAGGCTCTTTCTTTTTTGCGGGCTGTTTGGTTCTTGTTAATTCGGTACTTTCTTTGCTTCTGTTATATTATATAAGTGTTTTTCTTATTCCAAAGAGTATCATCTTCAAACTTGATCGTATTCGGAGGAATTTTTTATGGGGTGGTACGGAGGTGAAACTTAATTGAGTAAAGTTAATTGGAGGATTGTGCGTAGACCAAAGAAGTTTGGTGGTTTAGGAGTGGTGGATTTACATGCTCGGAATTTGGCATTGTTTGCCAAGTGGTGTTGGCCTTATGCTAGAGCTACTGGTTCGTTGCAGAAATCGCTAATCGTGGCGAAATATGGTGCCCAAGTCTTGAATTGGCGTGTTAATCTGGTTGGGCGATGGCATATGTCTGTAATGTGGAAGCAAATATTGAGGTACAAAATGATGAATATGTACAAATATTTATGAATGTATCTCAATTTGCTTGGCTATTGGGTAATGGTGAGAGTATGTTGTTTTGGAGAGATATTTGGTGCTTAGATGAGCCATTGAGCAGATAAACTGATTTGGAAGAATGAATCGAATGACGAGTTTTCAGTTGGCTTGTTTTATAAGTTGATGTTGTCTTTTGGCCTCGAGGATAATTTAAATGTGAGTGTTGCTTGGCGTTTGCATATTCTGCTGAAATTCTTTTGAAGCGTCTGCCAACGTTATTTTTTTTAAGGGATAGAGCGGTTCCGATCAATGATCCATGGTGAGATGCAGGTGGTGTGGTGAAGGAGAGGATGTCATGGATCACATTTTGCTTCATTGTTTATATGTGTGGCACATATGGTCATTATTGTTTCAATGGTGAGAGGTTGATGTGGTGTGCCCAGCAACGATTTGCGACTTTCTGCAGCATTGGTTTCATGGTTTTTTGGTGGGATGATGCGGGATTGGTGGCTTGCGGGGTGTGTGGTGGTTCTTTGGTCGATGTGGACTGCGCAAAATGATTTGATTTTCAATGACAAACCGATGTGGTGAGTGAAATCTTTTTCTTGATTAAGCTTCGTTCTCTATATTGGGTTCTTGCGTTGGCATCTTTGAGTGATATTTTAGAATCAGCTTGGTGGGAGTGTCCGTGGAAATACACGATTAGTGATCTAAGAGATGTGGCTCTACTGGGTGTTGTTTGGGCACCCGCATGGGCGGGTGTCTTGAAATTCATTGTTGATGGGGTAGCACGCAGGAAGCCTAGCATGGTGGGACGTGGGGAGTGTTGCGAAATGATGATGGTCGTATATTAGCTATGTTTTTTGGGCCCTTGGGGTTATTGATTCAAATGAGGCTGAGCTACAGGCAATTTTTCATGCTTTAGTTTAGTTACGTGAATCTAAATGGAAGGATGTACCTTCTGTAGTGGTTGAATCAGATTCGATAGTTGTCGTGGTGTGGATATTGCATTCGAATCGTAGACAGTGAAAGTATTGGAAGTGGTTCCAACAAATAGATGAACTGTGCGCCACCATAACACGTGTGTGTTTTAATAATATATATCGAGAGGCAAATATCTTGGTTGATACTCTTGCTAAGGGGGTGTCGATCGATCCTCGTAGATTCATATGATGGCATGATGTGGTGATGAGTTTTAGTCATTGGTTGGCATGGGTGTTTTATTTCTTCTGTCGTTTATGTTTCTTGGTGTTATATCTTTTGTTGGATTGTAGTGAAGGCTCTCGTTGAGTGATGTTTCTTATTCTTCGAACACTATCGTAAGTACTATTTTTCTCAATTTAGACTTAAGAAGGTTTTTAATGAGGATTATGAAAGTGGTGGCATTGTATGATTCCTTCATTAAAATCATATGTTTCTTGCCAAGCAAAAAAATATAATATTGTAAGAAAAATAAATAATAATAATAAATTAAAAGTAGAACCTGAAATTGATATAATTAAAAGGCATAAGAAATTTGTTGAGACTTATATAAACAGTTTCCTTAAGACAAATTATTCATCTCCTTAGTGTCTGAGTAACGTTGGACATCTATCTCTCAGGATACAATAACAAACGTTCACAATTGTAGCACAATTGTAGTGAACAATCAAACACAACCTCACCTTCCTCTATCACCAGAAACCAAAAACATTTTTCCATGCATGTATTTTTTATCGGCAAAATGTATGATTTTAATAAGTCCATACAAGCCAAAACACGACCACAAACTTCATTAAAAACCTCTCTAATTCGAGATAAAAGAAAAGAGTACTCGTGGTAATGTATACAAGAAGCAAACGTCATTAATCCATAACTCGAAACCAGGATGTTCGCTCCACACCACCCTTTGCCAAAGCATCCGCCAAACTATTTGCTTCGCGAAAAACATTAGAAAAACAAACGCCTGGTAAAACCATGCAGTCCTCATGAATTCGGCAAAAACACTCCCATAATTTCCACGTACAACGCTCCAAATTCAAAATCCACGAAACAGCTACAATGGAATCAGACTCAATGATCACGGATGACGCGTCGCTCTACTTCGATCCGCGAAACAACCTCAAAGCATGATAGATAGCATGCAATTCAGCCTCATTCGAATCCAACATGCCTAGGGGACCGGAGAACAAAGCCAAATTATGTCCCTTGTTGTTCTGCAACACCCCCACAGCCTGCCAAGCTCGGCTTCCCTCACGCAAAGCCATCAACATTAAATTTCAGCATCCCAATAGGCAGTGGACACTAACACACACCCACTCTCGGCCTACACGGACTCACTAGACTCTCACATAACCATGTACATTCCCACCAACTAGCTTCCGTAATCAAAGCCTATGATGACGACGCCCGAATCCAATATAGTGAACGCAGCTTGATGAGAAAAATAGTTCGCCCACTTGCATACGTTTAGCACTAAATATCAGGTCATTTCTAGCAAACCACATCGACCATAAAACAGTTGTGCATCCAGCCAACCACCATCTTCTCATCGTACCCGAGAAAAAAATGTTCATATAAGACACCAAAAATTCACACAAAAATGCAAGCCAAACTATTTCCACTCGCCACTATTTCAGGAACAAAATCCAAACCTCCCTCATATAGCAGCGATTAAAGAGAATATGATCCACCACTTCTTCAATAACATTACACCATCGACAACACAGCTCGTCGACCTCCAACGGCACCCCCACTCATTCAAATATCCCAAAGTCGGTAATCGGTTCAACAACACAAACCAGATGAAACATTGAACCTTCAGCAGCACATCTAAATCTCAAATCGCAGTCATTTTCGTATCCTCTTCAAGACCAAAAGAATACATTAATTTCGATAAAGAGGAGACCGAAAAAATACCATTCTTGGAAGGCTTCCAAATCAGCTTATTTTTGAATTTAGAAATCAATAGAACCCCCCCCCCCCCAATTGCCTTTAACTCCCACAATTGACGCTCTTCAAAAGAGCGAAGTTGTCGCGTAAACAAATCAAGCCACTTCCCATGTGCAAACTGCCCACCACGCGCATAATTGGCCACAACAGCCAATTTGCTTTGTGCCAATTCAAACAACTGAGGAAAAATATGAAGCAAAGGCTCATCCATACACCAACGGTCACGCCAAAACAAAACATTACTCCCATTACCAATCAGCCATACAAAATTTGATACCTCCATAAAACGTTGCACACAAGCATCGTCTTGAACCTCCACAATTTGTCTCCAAACTACCGACATAGACCGTTTTGCCTTAGAATTAAAACGCCACTTAATTGAATCCATGCATGTATTTTTTGATATTGTAAATAATGTTTGAGTGTGTTAAATATATTTTGCACATCTCCTTTTTTATAGAGGATGGAAAAATTAAGCTGATTGATGAAAAGACTAAACCTTTTGATGGAAATATTTGTTGAAAAATTAATAGATATGATCGAATGAATGTAACTTTAAACCAAAAATTAATAAATCTATTCATTAAATTATATGATTTTTTAGCACCAATATCATTCAACTAATTCATTATTTTTTCCAACATAATCATTCATTGAATAAATTTTTATATAAAATATTTTTTCACATCACGAGTATAAAAAAATCTAATATTTATTAGTTTTAATCTCATGTGCAGCACGTTGCATACTAATCAAATATAATTTCGTACAAGAGTGTAGTTAAAAATATTTAGATTACGGTGTCAGAATTTAAATTTTAAAAATTAAATTTTAAAGAGATTTCTTCCGTATGGAGTTGCAACTGGCAGATAGAATGGTCAAAGTTTTTCATGTTTTGTTTCAATCTACTTCAACATGGTGGACTATTTTTTCCCTTTTACATTCTTTGTTGACTTAATCTTATTTTTATTGCTAAAAAAATGAATAGGTGCTTTTGAATTAGGAGACTAGATAAGGCTGGAGTCTTAAAATTAAATTAGTCTAATCGAATAATGCACTAAAGATAATTTAGTGATATCAACTTATTTAAATTTGAGGATTATCGTGATTGCTCATATAAAAAAAGTTAAACTATACATGTGACCATCGAATTATGAGGTTATTTTTATTTTGACCACTTAATTAAAAAACTCGTCAATCAAATCATTAAATTTTTAAAGTGCTCTTATTTTGACAATCAACCGTTAAAATCTAACGGATGAAATAACGTGACAATTAACAAAAATTTATATAATTATACATTTAATCCCTATTAATTACATATTATATTAATTTGTTCTTAATTTTAATTTAACTAAAAATACAACACAAATTTTGTGTTTTCAATCAAATGACAATAGTGAAAAAGGAGCTGGTCAATTTGAAATCAACCCCCATAATTGTACTGTGAATCTGAAGAGAGAACTCAACCACATCAAGCAATTAATTGAAAATCTGAGATTGAATTTAACAAAAGGGGGAATTTGGGGAAAGGAAAAACAATGATATACATATTTTACGAGGGCATCAGTGATACTAAAATATCAAAAGAACATAAGAAAGAAATCGGAGTTTTAAGATAGAATTTAAGAAATCTGAAACTCCTTTTTCGATTTAAGAAAATATGGTGAATGGGTGGGTGTGAGCAGTTTGGTTGGTTTCTTCAGAAATATAATATGGCTTTAAGTTTGAGTTTTTTTTTTCGTGGGTTTTAAGATATGTTCTGAGAAATATGAATTGAAGAGCTGAAAAAGAAGGAAATGGAAGAATCGTTTCGATTTTCGGCAGCCATGGTAACCGGAGAAAGCCATCGACGACTAAGGTTGGATAGCTTTGCGCCAACAGTTGTTGAAGCTCTGGGTCGCACAGCGGTTCTTGACGACGAAACAGTCGGTCACTGAAGCTTTGCGTCAACATTAGGATGTAAAAACAAATAATCGAATGGGTTTCAAGTCGGGTCATGTCAAGTCGGGTCAAATTGAATATAGGTTATTTCAAGTCGATTTGATGTTTTTATTCGATTTGGGTCAGGTGCGGGTCAGTTTCAGGTTGGGTCCATTTCAGGTCGGGTCTATTTCGGGTCAAGTTCATTTCAGGTCGGGTTCATTTCAAGTCGGGTCAAAACGGTTTGGGTCTGAATCAGTTAATTGACGGGTTAATTCGGACTCATGTAGACTTCAGGTCAGGTTCATTTTAGGTCGGGTAATTTCAAATCGGTTTCATTTCAGGTCGGGTTAATTTGAGTTTCGAATTCATATTAAGTTTGAGTTTGGTACGAATAGTCGATAGACTTTAGGTTGGTCATTTATTTTGAGTTAATTATTTAACGCCTTTCACGAACACGAATCACATTAAAAATAAATATTATGCACTAAAATGAACAAAAATATCATCAATTGATTCGTATCTAAAATATTAGAGTAAATTACAAAAATTAGAAACTAAAAAGGGTAAATTTTGGTGAAAAATAAAATACATGAATAAAATATCATCATATCAAAAACATTGGACAAAATTACAAAAAATAAATAGGGGTCAATTTGAAATAAGAATAAAGTTTTAGGGACTATAATGAACAAAAATATTAAAATAAAATTATAAACATCGGACTAAATAACAAAAAAATGAATGGGGTTCAATTTGGACAAAAAATAAAGTTTTAGGGACTAGAATGAACAAAAAGATCATCAAATGATTCATATCTAAAATATTGGAGTAAATTACAAAAATAAGAAATTGATAAGGGTAAATTTTGGTGAAAAATAAAATTTTAGGGACTAACATGAATAAAAATATCATCATATTAAAAGCACTGGACTAAATTACAAAAAAAATGAATAGGGGTCAATTTAGAATAAAAATAAAGTTTTAGGGACTATAATGAACAAAAATATTAAATTAAAATTATAAACATTATACTAAAGTACAAAAAATGAATAGGGGTCAAGTTGGACTAAAATAAAGGTTTAGGGACTAGAATGAACAAAAATATCATCAAATTATTCATATCTAAAATATTGGAGTAAATTACAAAAGTTAGAAATTAATAAGGTTAAATTTTGGTGAAAAATAAATTTTTAGGGACTAAAAATAAATTTTTAGGGACTAAAATTAATAAAAACATCATCATGTTAAAAACACTGGACTAAATTACAAAAAATGGTCAATTTAGACTAAAAATAGTGTGTGTGGACTAACATTAATAAAAATATCATCATATTAAAAACACTATACTAAATTACAAAAAATGGTCAATTTGGACTAAAAATAGTGTGTGCGCGCGGGCGCTCTCAAACCTTAATCCCTAAACTATACCCGTAAACCTCAAACCTTAACCTTTAAACCCTTAATCCCTAAAAAAATCCCATAAACCCCAAATAATAAACCCCAAACCTAAAATGTATGTACCCCTAAACTATACCCAATTACCTATAAACCTCAAATCTTAACCCCTAAACTATACACATAAACCTCAAACCTTAACCCTTAAAACCCTAATCCCCAAAACTCCCATAAACCCCAAACAATAACCCTAAACAGTAAACCCCAAACCTAAAGTATGTGTATGTATGTACCCCTAAATTATACCCAATTACCCATAAACCTCAAATATTAACCCCTAAACTATACACATAAACCTCAAACATTAACCCTTAAGCCCCTAATCCCTAAAAATCCCATAAACCCCAAATAATAAACCTCAAACCTGAATTTAAATTAAATAAGGACCAAATAAAAAATAAAACAAAATTTTAAGCTCAATTTCACAATGACTATGACCAAATTGAAACAAATTAGAATAAGCGTGCTAGCGAAGCAAGATCTTAATTGTTAGGCGCGACCCATATAACAATGTGCGAATCTTTTTACCCAACCCGACGTGCTATATAAACCCCAAAAATTTAGATTCATCTTATTTTTTTTATTTTCAATTTCTCTTTCCAAAACTCTGCCCAGATTTCCTCTCTCCTTCTCTCTCTAAATTCTCTGTCTTCTCTGTAGGATAAACCTCTTGTTCTCGAAAAATCTCTCCATTTTCGATTGAAACCCTTGAACTTTAACCCAATTCATCCTTGTCCTTCGATCAAACCCTTCCAGATCTTGTACAAACATCAAAACCTATCCCAAAATTGTTTCTGCTTGATCAAAACCTAAAATTTCTTAAGAACAACCTCTTGTTCTTTCACTTTCCCATTTTCAATTCTTTCAAACCCTAATCCCCAAATAATTTATGTTTTACCCTAAAAATTTCTAGAAACTCAAATTTCTTAAAATCTTTTCATCTTCTTTCTCTAATCCCTTCAACTTCTTCAAATCCGTCCATATTCTCCTCGAACCTCTTCAGATTCTCTAACCCTTCAATTTCCAGATACTTTAAACTTCTCATCTCTCCCTTTTCATCTACGACTTTTCCCTTCCCTGCAACTCCACCATCTCTTTCAAAAACTCATTTTCCAAAAACTAAAATCCCTAAACTAAAGCTCCCAGACTCTAAAGCTTCCCCTCTCTCTGTCATTTCTGAGTTCTAGTCTAAATCTCTCAATCTCTCGATTGGTTTGGGTAAGTTGAGTAACATTCTCAGTGCCTTTTTGAATTTCTACATTTTTTGGTTGTTTATGTTAACTTATGATTTTTGCTAACTGTGTTCACTCTCATTTCTCAGGTATATCTCTATTCTCTCTCAGACTCTCAATCTTCCACGTGTGGGTTTGTTTCATTGTTTCTATATATATGTTATGGGTTTTGTATATATGTTGTATATCATGTTTGTATATATGTTGTCTATTCTAGTTTCTGGGTTCTGGGTTTTTAGATGTTCTCTGTTCTGTTTCAATGGTTTAATCCGAGTATATATGTTGTCCATTCTGGTTTTTGGGTTCTGGGTTTTTAGATGTTCTCTGTTCTGTTTCAATGATTTAATTCAAGTATATAGGCTGGTCATCCCGTTCTACGACGCTACTAGTGTCTAGAAAGGTTTTTAAAGGACCTTGGGAACTGGTTTAACCATGCCACGTACAAGGATTAATATCATTGAGTTTCTCTATTCTATTTGTTGCTTTGTTGTAACGACCCTTTTTTCTCTATGTTTCTTTTTAACACAAGTCGTGTGAAAACCTTTTTTAGAGAAGAAGTTGGCTACTAATTATCCCCTAAAATCATTTTTGAAATCTTAGTTTTAAAAAACGGGGATTTATTTTTGAAAATCTCTTTTTCTCTTGGAAATAGATAAAAACTTGGAGTCGCCACTGGCCACTTGAGTAAGGTAGGCCCGACACCAAAAAATACCATAGATTTGTTGTGAAAGGGTTCAGGAGTTGGTTACGCGTTGGGGGATTAGCACCCCATCACGCCTGGATATCGGTGCCACAATATTTGTTGCTTTTAAATTTAGGAAATTGCTTGAAATTTGAATGAACTTTAATTTGGCGTTCTTAATTAGAAATTGGCCTTAACTACATGAGCATTATCGAATTGGTGGGTTGAAATTAATTAGATATTTAATTAATAAGGATGACGATACACCGGACCATAGACTAAACCCACATCATATAAGATTGACTACCGTGTTAGTTTATGTTTCGGATCCCGTACGTCACCTTTATGCATGGTGCATGCAGTTATAATGTGATGGAATGATCTTGTCCATTTTATCATTTACCCTGGAGTGGTAAGGATTAATCCAAATATGCGGTCAATATCCATTGAGACAATACTGTTACGACACGAATATCGGGATTAATGAATACCCCTTTGTTATGATTTAGGTTAAATAACATGCAATTAAAAAATCACATGAATGACAATTAAAGGATGTCAAACAATAGCATAAAAGATAAGCACACAAGGCCCACCCCAAGACCTAACCTATGAAGGCCCAAATTATGGAAGTTCCAAATAATGATCTAATTAGTAGCTAAGTGAATCTAATATTAGCCCTAAATTGATTAATTAGCCCTAAAAGACTAAAACCCTAACAAATTATGAGAATTAATTTAGAATTTGATGTCAATCTAAAATTTGAAATTAATTTTAACTTACAAGTAATTAAGAAATGTTCAATTAATTTAATAAATTTAACATTTACTCGAATGAGTCAAAAGCGAATTTAAATTCACTAAATTAATTCAAACTCTAATCTAACTAAGGCTCTAAAGAATCTAACCTAGATTAATTTAATTAATTTAAAGGACCGTGCCCCTATGAGACGAGCACACGATCTAAACTAATTAAATTAATTTACCTAAATCTAATCTATAGCCTAGCCTAATAAGCCCTAAGGCCCAAAAGGCCCAAACTACTAAGCTAAACAACAAACCCAAAAATTAGGAGGCCCAAACTAAACTAATCAAGCAAACTAAGCCTAAAACACCAAAAGGTCAAAAACTCAAAAGAGCCCAAAAAAAACAAACAATGGAAAAGGGTTATGAAAACAATATTATATGTACGTAAACATATGTATATACGTATATAAAAACCTTTTGCATTAGCCTTCACGTTATATAATATATAAAATATGTAATATAATATATGTGTAAGGCATATAATATATGTAGGGCATTAGACGTATATTTATATAATAATAATATATATACATGCGCATAGCACATAAAAAAACTTTACCAGCCACATATGTATGTAATATTTAGGCCGTACATTATATATATCTAAAGCATATAATATATATACATATAAGAAATGTTACGTATAAGATATAAAACATATTAAAAACAGTATTCCCAAATATATATACATATGCTTTAGTATGGAAACAGTTTTAAACATGGAATCATATATATAATATAATAATATATGTTTAAACTATATTATAAAAAACATCTAAAACCGTATATACATCAACCAACAAAATGTAAACAAAAATGCTTGGAATAAGTAAAGAAACCAACTGCATAAAATAAAAAAACCAAGCAATTGAAAGTACCATTGACCCTTAACCAAAAAAAAAAAACACGGGCCACACATTAAATATACGTGTAATAAAGAGGAATCGACATAAACAAGGTAAACAGATCTGCTACCAATTTGCATTAAATAAAAAGGAAATAATGGAAATAGAAACGGCAACAAAAACGAAAAGGAAAACGAAGTGCAGAGAAAAGGGAAGTTCATTTCATCAGTTTCAAAACCAAATACAAAAGGGAAAAAGAGACTCTCGCTCACTCTTCAGAAATAACAGCCACCATGTGCCACCATGATCGGCGCCAATGACCGCCGTCTACAGTTACCGGAAGGCTTCCAAAAACACCCTAACAGCCTCGGTCTAAACCTTAAAACCTCGATTTACAACCAATTTCCTCAAAAACACACCCTAAACCCGTGGATTTACAAAGAAAGGCCCCCAAATTGCTGAGCTTTTCCTGCTTTTCTATCTTCTCTCGAATATTTGTGGGTATTTCTTTTTTTCTTTTGTAGTTTGCCCTAATTCTTTTGTGGCTGCCGAAGAAATCCCCCTGAAATCCCAATATTCTCTTCAATTTCTTTCGCTCCTCCTCCCCTTTGTGTTGTTGTTGCCCTTGCTTTATATCGAATCCTTAAGTTTTTGATTGGTGTAAGAGTACAAAACTAAAGAAGAAGAATTTTTAAAAGGGAGAGATCAGACAGAGCAGAGGGAGACGCTTGAAGTAGAAGTTTTGAGAGAAAGACAAAATTCATTTCAATTCATTCACTAATTTGTTCACATTCGTTTCAGAGTTTTTAATCCCATACAATAAAACGACTGCGTTTAAGTATTATAAAACAACTAAATACAATAAAACGACATTGTTTTAGTGGCTAACTAAAACGGTGCGTTACAAAACTTTCCCCTCGAAAGAATCCTTGTCCTCAAGGATTAATTAAGAAATTACGGTGACCACCCTTGAAGACAAAACTAGGACTCGGGATTTCTTCAAGTGATTCGACCAAACATTTCTCATTGCTCTTTTCCTCACAGCCACAACGAATAAACCAGTAGTAATGCTTCCATTTAAATCCACCAGATCAATTGAACTTTCACGATGTAATGAAAACTTAAGAATTAATTGTGCATCAGCTTCAATCTCATGAACAATGGTTGTCACTTTCAAATGATAAGTCTTTTCTCCTTCATCAGCTTTTTCCCAAAACTACCATATTTGTTTTAAGTTCTTGCATCCTTGCTTCCCTGGCTAATAATTTTGCAACATTTTCAGGAAGTATCTCAACAAATTGACCCAATCTTTCTTCAGTTTCCCTTACCTCGTTTTCTCTTACCAAAACAACAACTTGAAACAGTATTAGCATCTCACAGTCGGGAAACATTTCCAGCAAAACAGAGACAAGTTTTTGAGCCTGATCCTTCTTATTTGCATAAAAAAGTATATCACAATTTGCATATATTGTTTCCTGTTTCGGTGAAAGCTTCAAGACAAAAGCTAATTGAATAACAATAGGAGAAAATTCATTCTCGATGTCATCATCAATGAGGCTTTCTTCTATCAGTGTTTCCTGGCCAATTCTTCGGCCGGTGAGCAAGAGTTGTTCTGTATCCTTAATCTTATCTGCCTTTATTAACTCTAAAACTTTGCATCGAATGACATCTTCATCTTCCAGTGCAACCAACAGAACATCTTTGTGATCATATTCCCATCGTGCAGTAAAAAAGAGAGGCACAAGTTCTTTTTTCCATGAATTCCTTAGTAGGTAAATCACCATTAGTCACCCCTTACGCCAACACTCAGCAACACCTGTAAAAACACTATGTGAACAGAAACTTTCAGCAATGATACTGGTAGAACCTATCCTTCCATTTGACCATTCTTTTACTAACAACTGGGTTACATTTTTCATTGAGCTTACATACTTCTTTGTCAATTTCTCTGTATAGATACTTGATTTTACATCTTCTTTATCTAGAAGCCTCAGTTGTACTACCACCTTGCTAGAAGATGCATCTCTTACTTTGCTGCATTTCATCATTAGCTGTATTCTAAACTTATTGCAGCTCAGCCATTTGCAATATTGCTCTACACTAAAAGGGAAAACCTGAGCAGTACACTTCTCATGTTCATCAATGTACCAAGTAAGGTATGGCACCCCGTTACCACACATCTCAATCTCCTTACCTTCAGAAGAAATAATTCTTTCGGCATACTCAGTGTTATTTCTTCCCTTTATTACAAATATCAGTCCATTAACTACAACATTGTTTTTCCCCATCACTAATAGTCGAAATCTATAGGGGTCATCTAGTTTAACAAACACATTAGTATTAATAATCCTTGTCGGACAAGCTCGCTCAAGCTCCTTAAGTTACTCATCCCCGATTTCATAGCACAACTTTTTCAATTGGTCCCGCAAGACAAAATAACCACAAAGTTTACTAATAATAGTACTAGTCACATTCAAAGTTCTCCTAATCATACTACTACCCACATTTAATGTTCCCATACTCGAGTCAAACTTAAGAGCTTCACTAGTAGGATAAACAACAAAATCCAGCTCTGAAATATCCATATTCATGTCAACATCCATAGCTGTCCTATTCGGGTAAACATAAAAAATACTTGATTCAAGTCACCATTTTCCACATCATTCTGAGTTGTAGCCCTCGACAGCCCAAATAAATCTTGAACAGGTTTATCAAAATACTTTGTCATCATTGCTTCCACCATAATCGGTGAAGACAACAACGTCGTGGGATGCGCCACTTCCAACAGAGCTACTGAAAGAGGAGGGAGTGCCTAAGACACTGCATCAGCCCCATGCGAACCTTCAACAATATCCATTGATTCATCCTCCATCATCACTTCAACCTTCTATGGATTAGCCTCAAATTCTAGATTCGAACTATCCGAATTGATATCAATATTTCCACCAGCTTTAACTTCGTCCTTTTGTACAAGCACTTCATCAAACACATTACTATCTTTAACTTCAGCACTTTGCACAAACATGTTGCCTATGTTACTGACACTTTACTGTGATTCCTGTTTCAACTCGGCATAATCTGAAATTGATGCATCTCTGTAAAATTGAAAGTCCAACTGACAACACCCATCGTATATATAACGTTGATGGAGAGAATTTCTGGCGAAGATAGCCTCATGATGTTCTTGATAATGGATCAATGCTTGAAAGTGAACCGAATGCTGAAGCGGAACAATCTTTTCCACTAACCCATGTGGTGAGAACACCTGATATAGAATGTCTATAGTGATCGGATACAACAGACGACTAACAATTACCAAGAGAATTCGACTCCTCAATTTTTCTACCAAAAGTTTAAATTCCTCATAGAGTTCAGACCAAGACGATTGGAGATCGTCAACCATGGCTGGAACCGATGTCCTCTGGGCTTGATTCGTCATGGATGTTGTTGCTGCTTGATTCTGAAATTTCCACAAAAATCCGAGGATAAGTCTGGCTCTGATACCTTTGTAAGAGTACAAAACTAAAGAAGAAGAACTTTTAAAAGGGAGAGATCAGACAGAGCAGAGCGAGACGCAGAAGCAGAAGTTTTAGGAGAAAGACAGAATTTATTCCAATTCATTCACTAATTCATTCACATTCGTTTCAGGGTTTTTAACCCCATACAATAAAACGACAGTATTTGAGTAATATAAAATAACTAAATACAGTAAAACGACACTATTTTAGTGGCTAACTAAAACGGTGCGTTACAATTGGTTTGTCCTTTTATCTTATTTACATGTGATTGCTGTGGTGGAGCGAGGGGACCATCTCTCTTTTGTTTTTTGACTGGATCCACATTAATTCTTGGCAAAGACAGACTGTAGGTGAGTGCAAAGATGGTGGGGAGATGTACATGCAAGAGGGGACCGTCGTTGGCGCTTAGTGAGGATGCGTTGTTTGGAGGCTCGGTTAGAGTTGTTGGCACAGAGAGGGGGACCAGTGCCTTGCGCAGCTTGTGTTGGTGAGCTGAAGGGTCTCCCCAATCTTGAATCTTGACCGTTCGATTGTTCTTGATCTAATGGCTGGTCTTTGGCTGCACAAAGATAGGAGGATATCAGATTAGGGTTAATTTGGTTACCAGATTAGGGCTTAATTTGTTGGGCCAAATGTAATATGTAATTGTTTTGGGTTTTTTCAAATGTAATATGGACTGTTATAAAGTTTGAAGTTGGACTTTTATTTATAAAATATATAATTTATAGTTTTTAAACTCTTTTTCGATTTTTAAATAACAACATAATAACAATAATAATGATAAATAATAATAGTAACAAAACATAATAAGAATAATAGATAATAGCAAGTAATAATAATGGTAACATACAATATAAATTATAGTAATATAATAATAATAATAATAATAATAATAAGATAACTGTAATATTTTTTTCAAATGGATAACAATAGTATATAATGATAGCAAATATAATTGCTTAATTAAAATAGTACTAGTAATTAACTAATTTTTTGGGTTTTTAAGTTTTAATAAAAAGGGTGAAGTAAACAAAGCCCCTAACATTATTTAGAAAGTAGTATCATATATATAAGCCCAATAATTGTAAAAACAAAAATGAAAATAAAAACGGGTCCACCCTAGACAAAATTAGTGATTACATTTGTAGATTTGTTATTTTTTCTATTTTTCTTTGTACATACAATGATTAGATCATTGTCGTTTTCAGTCTCTAACAACAAATCACAGTGTTTTCTTTTTAGTATTTAGCACAACTATGGATGTTGTTTCTTATGAGTTGGACTATCCTAGTGAAAGAGGTATATTCCTCTCTTTTTTTAATTTCAGAATTATATTTGTATTATTTTTGTCAATCACTAATACATGTTTTTTTTTGTTTGTTTAAAGGGGATGTAAATGATCAACTGTCTGAAACAGTTCGTAGCTCTAAGAGGAGGGATACAACTGCAAATTCAGGGGACTTTGGGAGAAGAACTTCTCCTATTTAGGATCATTATACCTTCATTAAGGTTTCTGAAGGTGTTTTTGCGCAATGTAAGTATTGCAAAACCAAAAGCTATAAAGCAAATTCTTATGTTGGTGCATCTAACCCTAAAAGGCATACTGAAAAATGCCAAGTGATAAGTGTTCAAAAGTACTATTTTTATTACCCTTTTTACTCATATTATTGTTAGACTTAAGCTCATATTAGTTGCATAATTAGTTATTCATGCATTAATTCATGTTTCTTTCCACCGTTGAGCTTGATTACATAACTTAGTGATTTTTGTGGAAAAAGATGCTGCTTTGGTGTGTTTTTGTGTGTGTGCAGGATCACTTGCCAAAGCAAGTCTAGTGCTAGTTTCCAGGGCAATGCATGAAGGAGACGCCGAGCTAGTTGCCAGGGCAATGCATGAAGGAGACACCGAGCTAGTTGCCAGGGCAATGCATGAAGGAGACGCCGAGCCAGTTGCCATGGCAATTGTCGACAAGAGCAAAGGTGATATGGTAGTCGAAATTGATGACTAGACAAGCCCAAGATGACGTGGAGCAAAGCCCAAACCCAAAGGAATTTGATTTCCATGCAGAGATTAAAGAAGAATTAAATTCCAAGAAGATAGGAGAAGTTCTAGTAGGAATACAATTATAATAAAGAATTATATTCTTTAAAGATAATTTAATTCCAACTTAAACTCATCCTCAAAGAAGGACTTTGGCCTAGCCCTATAAATAAGAAGGAGATTTCGACAATTCGATGGAGAGCAAGAGGAGAGGATTTTCGACAACTCCAAAGGGCAAGAAGGAAGAGATTTCGACAAGATAACAAGGAGGGAGAGAGTTCGATTTCTTCTTCTTCTTTGCTTCCATTAGATTCATGGTTTGGGGATTATTCTTTGTATATCTTTTGAATCCAACCATGAACTAACTTGATTGGCTGGGGTTATTGTGTTTTGTTGTTGTGAAAAACAATTGGATTTTGTTTAGGTAATAAGAGTTTGCACTTTCAATTCAAGGTTTACTCATTCTTGGTTCTTATTCTTGTTTGCGAGTGAATTGGGAGAGGATCTCGTAACTTCATCTATTTATCTAATATCGGGAGAGTTAGATTCAAGAAACGAATGAGTATGGTCTTTATTCAATATATTGATGGTGAAGATTAATCCGGCTTAGGAATAAGTTAAGGATTTCAACGGCTAACAGGAGCGCAAGATTGGTTGTTGTTCACCCTTGATTCACGCAAGGATGTATTATCAAGGCATGCACAAGTAGCTAGAGTTTTGACTTAGGGATAAGAAGAAACCATTGAAGAACGCTCTGCCGAACCTTGAAGTTGCTGCCCAGACGCCCAAGTAGTTGCCCAACTAGTTGCACAGGGAACCATCGATTAGTTGCCAAGGCAACCCCGCTGTGCAAGTTGCCACGACAACTGAGTTGCCCTTGCACTCTTTTACCAAGACGGTCCAATCGGCTATCACACCTCAACTCACGATAACCTGGCCTATTTACTCTATTTTAACTTCATCTATTCTTTTAGTTTATCGCTTTTACTTTTCTCGTTAATTAAAACCTCTATTATCAATTGTGTTTTTATTTTCACGGCGATAACTTAAGCAAAGTGGCCCAAACCAATCCCTGTGGAGACGATACTCGATACTCGTATCACTTTATTACTTGCGACGTGTATACTTGCACATTTGCGTAGCACTTATTACACGCAACACCAAGCTTACAAATATTTTCTTGCTACTAATCCCAATAGTAGTACAGAAAGTTCTTTTGATAAAAAAAGATACTGTGATTTATTTGCTGAGGCTATTATGTGTCATAGTTATGCTTTAAGTGTGGTTGAGCATGAAAAACTTAGGGTTTTGCATCAGTATCTAAATCCTAATGTGAAGGATATTTCCAGGTATACTATTACTAAGCATTGCATGTTAAAGCATGAGAACATAAAAAATTGCTAGTTGATTCAATGCAGTCTGTTTCAAGTCGTATATGTTTTACATGTGATGGATGGTTTGGTTGCACTTCACATTCATATTTTGCTCTGACTACACAATATGTTGATAACAACTGGAAACTTCAGTCTAAAATACTGAATTTTCTTTGTTTTCCCCCACCCCATGATGGTGAGTCTATTTATAAGTTTGTAAAAAATGTTATGTGAGCGAGGTCTTGAGAAAAAAACTTTTACCATAACTCTTGATAATGCTTCTGCAAATGAGAGAATGGTTAAGCGACTCAAAGATGATTTGCATGTCATTTCTCCCCTTCCATGCAATGGTAAATATTTCCATATAAGGTGTGCTCTTCATATTTTGAACTTGATAGTTCAAAAAGGTTTAAAGGTAATTGACTCTTCTGTTATTAAATTGCGTGAAATAGTTAAGTTTATTGATTCTTCTTATGCTAGACTTTGTAGCTTTGAATTGGATGTTCAAGATTGTGGTTTTGCTTTTTTTGGTAAGTTGATATTAGATGTTCCTACTCAATGGAACTCTACTTACTCAATGCTTCGTAGGGCAATTGATGCTAAATTAGCAATCAACTTGTTTGTTAATAGGGAAAATGACTTGGATATAATTAGTGAGGTTGAGTGGGAAACTACTCAATTAATCTGTGATTTCCTTGAGCCATTTTTTGAAATTACTACTATGTTCTCGGGATCTAAGCATCCCACTTCTAACTTGTACTTGGCTAATGTTGTTGCCATTGAGAAGCTGTTATGTGATGCTCACAATGATCCTTGTGAGGGCATTTCTACAATGGCATGACCTATGCTTGAATTATATGAGAAATATTGGTCTGATCACTCAACGATTCTTTTCTTTTCTTTTCTATTTTACTTGATCATCGATATAAATTACAACTTCTGAAGGAGTTGTACAGTGTCCTCTATGTTGAGGATGAGGTTGAAAGGAGGGTAAGCGTTGTTTACAATGAGCTTGCTAATTTGTATATATATTATTCAAAATATGTACTTCGTTCTTCTTCTAATTATTCTGTCCAAAGTAACTCCTCTCAAAGTACAAGTGTGTCAAGTTTTGGTCGGCCTCAAACATTTAAAAAATCCAATCTATTTCAGGTCAGTCTTTATTTTCTTAAAGTTCACTTAGGCTTTTGTTTTTACATTTAATTAATTTTTTTGTTTCAATTATAGTTTATTGGTTAACTCTTTATCTTTTTTTAATGTTAGAACTTTGATGCCAATTTAGCTGCTTCTAGGAGTGAAAAATCTGATGTTGACTCCTACATTACTTTTCCCCTTCTCCCTCGTACTGAAGATGCTGAGTTTGATATTTTAGAGTATTAGAAAGCACAATATGTTTCTTTTCCTGTACTTTCACCCATGGCTAGAGATGTTTTAGCCATTCCAATCACTTCAGTTGCTTCTGAATCTTTATTTAGCATGAGGGTCAGATTTTGAACAAGTTGAGGGCTAAACTCTTGCCTAAAAATGTTGAGATATTTGTAGCAACCCGTAATTGGTTGTATGGTTTTGAACCAGAGGAAAGGGATGAAGATTATCTTACTGTTGTGAAAGATTCTTCAATCTCTAATCTTGGTGAAGATTCACTTCCTGTTTAAGGTAAAGACTATTAATGCTTTCTTTTGTGGTTCTGTTTTGTTTTTCAAAATGGTTTCTGATTTTGTTTTCTTTTGTAGGGTTCCTTCACACCAAGAAAGCACATTAATGCTTAGGGGGTCAACTAAGTTGTGAATTGTGATGTAAAAATAGGTATTATTCTTTTCTATTTTCTAAATGCTTGGTGTTTGTTTTGTTTATCTTTGTACATGTTTAAATGTCTGATTCTATTAATGTTTCTAATAATGTTCACTGTTTTATTCATAATTTAACCATAATTGGTAGCTGTTGTTGTTGTTATTAATCACTTGATGTTGCTGCTGTTAATGACTTAATGTTGCTGATGTTGCTGTTAATTGCTGTTTGTTGCTGGTTGTTGGTTTACTTGGTAGTTTTTTTTCTTATCTAAGTAGTTGCCCTTGTTTTAATTATGCTGGCTTCTTAGCTATGCAAGTTACCCATAATTGACCTTGATGGTAGCATGTAGTTCTTTTGACAGCTCAGTGAGGAAATTTCTAGTGGCAAAGTCGAGCTTCTAGCCTCGTAAAACTTTGCTATAAGATCTGAGAGCTTAAATTTTCACCCAACAAACTTGTGTTACATTTCATAATTTTCAGTTTGTACGTTTGTAAGTTTAAAGCTTACTAAGTCATATTTTTTTTGTTGTAATAAACTTTCGTTTTATTCATTTATAATTTTACTTACATTTGGTGGCTTATACATTTGTAAGTTTAAAGTTTACTTATATTTCGTTTTTATCAACTCAAATAATCAACAAAGACTCAAACAGTTTCTAATCTTCTCCAAAAAAAATTGATCAAGTTAAGTTAATAAGAAAAAAAGACATTCATTCAAGTTATGGTGTAATTTACCTAAAAGATAATTAAAAATAAATGTCTTTTATGTATAAGAATATAAGCATAATATAATATATCATTATGTTAATATTTATTAATTTGACAAATTTTTTGTATTGAATGAGTTAGTACTATTACTATTTAGTATTTACTAAGCATATATTGAATTTTTACTAAACATTAACTTAATTGATTATATATATATATATCCAATCTTAATTTTTACTAAGCATCTATTATTTAGTGTCAAAAGAATATCTAAATCTAATCTTTCATATATATATATATAATTGATTATATATGTATATATAAAAAATAGTATTTAACATTTTAAATTGATTTAAAAAGGTAATAGTTTACATATATCAACAGTTAATACTTTACATTTATCAAAACTTTAAATTTATCAAATCATAGACTTCCTCAAATGTCAGGTAAATATCATTATCAACTGTCAAGTCAGGTCAATATCAGTTCAAGTCAACAACAGGTCGGATTCAAAACAAGTTAGGTCAATTAATAGGTCGGGTAAAATCGAATCTCGGGTCGATTCAGTCGAGTAATATCGGTTATCTATCAGGTCAGTCTCGGGTTTGGGTTCATTTCAGTTAGGTTTTGGGTCCACAGTAACAGGTTCAATTCGGGTTTGGGTCATTCTCGGTCGGATACAGGTTGAGTTCGGTTACTACAGTAACAGGTCCAACTCAAGTTCGGGTCATCGAATCCTCGGGTCAAACCAGGTTTTGACTCGAGCAAGTTTCAGTCAGGTTTTCAAGTCGGGTTAGCTTTTTACATCCCTATCCAACAATTATGGGTGGCCTAATTTGGTATATTTAATTAAATTAGGATCAAATTAGTTTTTTAATAAAATTAAGGGTAAACTAATGCAATGGTCACTTATGTTTAGGGTTTGTACAGTTTTGGTCACCCATTTTCAAATTCAATCGTTATAGTTACTTACATTTTCGATCTGTAAACTTATGGTCATTGGGACGTTTGTTGTCGTTAAACTATTAATGGGGGCTGATCTGGCACAGTAAAAAGAAGGATAAATTACCTAGATACTCCCTAATTTATTACGTCCCAGTGACCATAAGTTTACATATTGAAAATGTAAGTTACCATAACGGTCGATTTTAAAAATTGGTGACCAAAATTGTACAAACCCTAAACATAACTCACCATAGTAGTAGCTTACCCTAAAATTAAAATTCTGAACAAATTTATATAATATATAACTAACAAGGACCAAATGTGTAATTATACAAAATTTTGTTAACTGCCACATCATCTCTTTCGTTAAATTTTAACTGTTGGTGGTCAAAATAAGAGCACGTTAAAATTTTGATGGTCTAATTGACGAGTTTCTTACTTGAGGTGTCAAAATAGAAACGATATCATAGCTTAGTGATCACCTATGTATTTTACCCTAAAAAAGGCGTTTGAAGATTGCTTTAGGCCTACATATTTCGTAATACTCTTACCCGAATTCAGAGTACTACATTCAAGTCACCCAAAATCTGACCTAAAAATTTCCTATTTAAAAACCATAGATTTAACCGTCGTTTAAATCCTTAAACCATTGTGAAATAAATAAGCAATATAAATTTGTTTACAAAATAGGAACTCTGAGTTTAAAAACCGTAATCAAATTAATAGTTCAAATAAAGTTTACAGACTCAACATTTGTAGCATCCTATGAATACGATAGCCCAAGACTAAACATCAAGTACAGTGCTCTAAAGTAAAACGGTGTTGGGAAATCCTTCAACGATGCGCTCCTCGATCACGATCAATCTACTAACCTACGAACAAAAACAACGATTCCAAATGCTGAGCTTACAAAGCTCAATGATACATTTCTACTCTACCATAATTCTTGATTATCATAAAATAAGCATGTTAGATAAATATAGTTTAAAGAGCATAGATATGGCTTCAATACCTATGAATCATCAACTAGCCTACACAAGTTAGAGCTCTTAGATCACCTATACCAAGGCATCCTTAAATCCATAAGAAGTCTTACATGCTCTACAAGGCTTCAAATACTCGAGGTCACTTAGTCCCTCGAGGATAATACATCCATAAGCTATCATACATGGCACACAAGCCTCAACCATACCCGAGATCTCATCAGATCATCAAGTCAAAAGCACACAAAGTCAAAACCACAAATCTAGAGTAAGGCCAGGTCATTCAGCATCGAAACATACACTTTGGATGAGACCGGGTCATGCAACATCGGAACATACACCATGGGTGAGACTGGCTCACAAAGTATCAAAACATACACCCATACTTAGAGTCCCCCTCAAGTATCTTCGAATGAGGCCTGGGTCACACAACATCGGTAACCTTCAATCGGTATCTCTAACCATTGTGTTGCAAAAATCTCTCAGTAGGTATCCAGATCCCATCAATCATTAATACATTATGGAGGGGGTACATTAATCGTTCTTATTAATTATCTCCATTTAATTCACGTTATACTATCAATCAAGACGACTCCACAACATAAGTGCTCACACGGCACGCATCAACATCATATCAATTGTCGTGAGCTAATAAGCTACTATCATTATCAAGTTACCCATCAATTTTTCAAGTTTTTACACATTATGTCCATATAAGAGAGTGGAATCTCATTTTCTCAGTTTTACAACTTATTTTATATCATTAGGGTCTACTAGATCGAATCTCATAATTTTTCAGCCCTTAAGGCTCAAATCAATATGTTTAAGCAGAATACCCTATGGGTACCGGTACTGGCCCTCGCATACCAGTGTGGTACCCTTAGGTACCGGTACTCACAATGTAGCGATACCAAATTGGCTTACTAAAATTTTCCTAAGCCTTAACTTATCGGTATAGGTCGACCTGTACCGATATTGCTTTACATGGTGTACTGGTACAAGTTGTTCACTGTACCGGTACCCCTCTTCAACGCAGAGCACTAGGGTACCTGTACGATCTCCCCAAGTACCGGTACTAAAGCCTAGAAAAGGCTTCCTATGCTTACGAATTCACCCTCCAAGCCCCCAAAACGCAACCATCAACCCCTTAACTTGATCCTACATCTTATAGAAGTTATTTAGGGTAGTTTACTACCAATTTTACACATTATCAACATCAATTCTGAGTTATACCATTTTAAAGTCTTATCCACCCAAAATGCACCCCAAACAAACATACACAACAAATCTAACAACCCTAAACCACAAAAATCAAGCAAGATAATTAATTTATGATCCTCAAGAAACATAGGAATTAGAGATGTACTAACCTTTAGAAACAAATCCGAATTTGAGCTCCCACATAAAGCTCATTCAACCTTCACTTTGCCTTAAGATTGAAAAATTCTTCAAACCATTTATCTTTGCCACAAATCATGAGAAACGAATTAAAGCTTGAATACCCATTTAGGGGGAGTAATCCACTATGAATTTACAACTCAAAAATTAAAGGAGAAACCCTTAAAGCTTTGAACTTCTAAAAACCCATTGATAAAAATCTCACATTTTTGCTACAAGAGTATACTTTTCATGAAGCCCTTGAAGAGGAGATTAACATACTTGAATCTTGAATCTTGGGTGGAAGAATTGATGTATAAAGTTCGGATTTTTAAGCCTTGGTGGCTATGGGGTTTGGAGAGGAAAAATGAGAGAAGACGGTGAAGAAAAATGAGTGTTATCGCAACCCACCCCTTTTTCCCTCTGTTAGTCACTTGGAGGCAAGGGAAAAGGAGGGTGATCAACCATTCCTTGTAAAAATTGATGTATTTACAACATCAATCCCTCACGGTTCCCTCATTTTAGAAAATGGTCACCTCCCAAACTTGCAAGGTCCCAGACCCTACCATTTAAGCTCAAATTTGACCCAATGGGTCAATTACTCAATCCAACACTAGATCTATGATCCAGGTCAATGCTCATCCGTTGACTCAAAAATTTGGGTCGTTACATTTTTATGATTTTTAGTACGTACAAATTCTCTACAAAAATTTTTAATTTTATATTTATGTTGAGAGAACTATTTTTGTTGACTGCTTGTTATCTATAGATACGATTTCAGGGTTGTGGGTGCAAAAGATTGAACAAGTCTTGTGGCTACACTTATCCTTAACCGAGACGGTAAATTGGGTTGGTTAACAAATTTTTTGTACGTAGAATATTATTTTCACTTTCTTTTTATAATACACACCTTATAGATAAAGTTATTCGAACTTAGGTCTCCTAGAATGATCATCATCTTCTTTTCTACTAGACCACTCGTTGGGTTTTTAGTTGATTCACTTTCTGAGAAAGGCTTTGTAGATTTAGATCATTTAATTAGGGCTTGAAATAAAAATCAGTGCCCAAAATTTTTAATTTTAGGTGATAAACATTTTTTTGGTAAAATATGTGCCTAACAATTCATTTCGTTAATTTTAGGTGTCTAACTGTTAGCGACTGTTTAAAAATTTTCGTTATCCAATCAAAACATGACACATGACTTTGATTTTATTTTATTTTGGATTTTTTATTTCTTTTAACTTAATTTTAAAAAATCCCTAAATTTCCCAAAATTCACAAAACAACCCCAAATAATTATTCACAATAATTTCTTTTAACTTAAAAAATAATATCTTTTTACTCGGAACTCGAAATCAGTTTCCGTTTGTTGGAAACGAAACTAGACGAACAAATATTTACATCGGTATAAAATTCACCTTCTAACCATTTTCGTAGAATTTATGGTGAATTTTCAAAGTTACTGCCATAAACCAGTTTTTCTACACAACTTCCATAAACAACTTCAACTTTTATACTAACTTCTCTTTACTTCTCTACTTTTCAATTTAGTCCAATCACTAGCTTTAAACCGCCAACTCATCACATTCTTCACCAAATAATTATTCACAATAATTCTCCCTAATTTTCCTTATTTACCGAAATAGGTACTAAAATGCAAAGATAAGGATTCATGCTTCTTAACTTTGCAATTTAGTTCTCAATTCAACATTACTACCTTAATTCCATCATTACAACTAAAAATCAGATTTAGCCCCCATACAAAACTTCCATTTCGATTTGGTCACTTAACTTTGACAAATTGTCAAAATGGTCACTAATTCAATTCAACATCCATTTGGCATTCTAACTTCATTTTCTTATCTCTAACATCAATAATAACATAAATACACTCCAAATTCTAAAAATTAAGATTTGGTCCTTCAACTTTTTAATTTGCCGAAATGGTCCCTACACTATTTAACTTAGAGTTTTGCTTCCAAACAACAATTCAAGCTTACTAAATCATTATTTCAACACCACAAACCCTAAATTAAACTTGAATCCATAAACCCTAACCATATTCATAATAATCAAAACATGTAAAACTTAAACCCCAACTCAATATCATGATTTTTAACATCATACTAGCTTGATTTCAACTTGAATTCAATCATGGAATCATAAAATCTCAAAAGCCCCAATTTGATCCATAAACCCTAATATCTTTCTCATGTAAATTCTCATCAATCAAGCATGGATTACATGAATTATTGATATCAAAAGATAGAGCTTGAAGAGTAGAGCAACTTTGTTGTTGAAGAGATTACCTGAAAACCGAGTTTCGAGGCTTGAATCGAGCTTGGAAAAAATTCTCTTTCTTTCCCTAGCCCTCACGTTTTTGGCTGGAAAAGATGAAAATTTGGTTCATCTTTTTACTATTATTTTACACATATATCTATTAAATGAATATTAAATTTATTTAATAGTGAAATTACAATTTTGCCCTTTTTATCCAATGGTTGAGATTGATTTTATCATCAATCAAGGGCCAAGATTTAATATTCCATTTTCTCTTTCCAAAATTGCCCTTATAAATTTTAAAATATTTCAAAATTGCCATTGGGACCAAATGACCAATTTGCCCTCAAACTAGTTTTTATTTACTAGTTTGCCATTCTTGTAAAAATTCAACTAAATCTAGTTGGAATCCAACCAACTATAATAAAATATTCATAAAGTAATATTTTATAAATTTTTCCATAACTTTTGGATCAATCTCCAAAATTTCCATTCGATCCAATATAGTGATAAATAATCCTTAACTCAGAAATAAACTGTAGGACTCATCTTGAATCGAACTAAAAATATTTCCAATACTTGGAAATGACTTTTATAACCTTTCTCTATCATATGGTAAAACTTCAAAAAAAATTCAGTTCGATTCGGGTATCTGAATTTCACTTAAACTTTAATTGCGATTTTCCCAATAATCGAAGTATCAGATCGAACAAAAAATTTCGCATTCGATTCACACCCTTAGGTGATCTATTTATTTATGAAATAAAAACCCTTAACTTTTGGGAAATTACAACTTTATTCCCCAAACTTTTCCTAAGTTTATACTTTAGCCATAAAATTTTCAAAATTTATATTTTGGTCACTAAACTTTTAAACTTCAATTTCCATTCCAATTTTCCTTGGTATTCAACCAAAATTTCAGAATACCTTATTCAATTCACTATATATCACATGATACCTTTAAACCTTAGAAATTTCCTTTCCAAAACCCATAATTAAAGAAATCCCCACTTTCGCATTTTTGTTATTTTAGTCACTAAGTTAGCTTTTAAGGTACTATCTTAGTACTAAATGACCCTTAATCAACTTAGTAAATTTTGGGGTATTACAATTCCCTCCCCTTTAAGAAAAATTTGTCCTCGAATTTTTCAATACTTACTTGGTTCCAAAAGGTGAGGAAACTATTTTCTTATATTTTCTTCTTATTTCTCAAATCTTTTCTTTAACCTTGTGATTTTTTTTTCAAATAACTTTAACAAACAGGATTGTCTTGTTTTCTTAGTTCTTTGAGTCCATGTGCTATGATCTTTACGAGTTCTTTTTCATAGCTTAAATTCGGCTGAATCTCTATTTTCTCTGGAGTAACAACATGTGAGGGGTCTAATCAATATTTCCAGAGCATCGATACATTATGAATCTTGTTCATTTCCAAATATAATGCTAACTATTAAGCTTAACTATCAGACTAACTCATTTCACAATTTCTTATAGCCCAATAAATTTTGAACTTAACTTTCTCTTTGTCTAAACCATAACACATTCTTCCAAGGTAAAACTTTTAAGGAATACTTTATCCTTAAATTCATATTAAATATCTTTTCTTTTAGGGTCAACATATAGTTTCCATCATTGAGATAGAAATTCTTCCTTGATAAAACAGATATCTATCAAACCTAACTTCCAAGTTTTCAGTTTCACTCTTTTCCACTTGTTTGCACCTTGACAACATTTTCATCCTTTCTTTAAAGATATCTTATTTAATCCAATATGGTAAATTTTATTCTTAACTTGACAATCAAAACACCATCTTCTTTTAATGCCAATATTGCATTCATAGCTCTTAAGGCAACAATTGTCTTTTGACTGAGAGCGTCAACTATCACATTAGCTTTGTCTGGATGATAGTCAATGACCATATCATAATTCTTAAAAAGCTAAATCCAACTTCTTTACGTCAAGTTTAACTCTTCTTTAGTAAGCATATACTTTAAACTTTTATAACCTATATAAATATAGCATCGTTCACTGTATATATAATGATGCTATATCTTTTAAAGCAAATACAACCATTGCTAGCTCCAATTTCTAAGTAAGATCATTCCTGTCATATATCTTAAGTTGTCTCAAGCATAGACCATTACTGTTCCTTCTTGCATAAGTACGCATCCCAAACTGTTATAAGAAGCATCGCTATACACCACATAATCTTTACCCGGTTTTGGTTGTACTGGTACCATGGCTTCTATTAAGATCTCCTTTAATGTCTCAAAGATTTCTTAGCATTGATCTGTTCAACTGAACGACATTTCTTTCCTCAATAGCTTGGTCAATGAAGAGACAATCATCAAGAAATTCTGAACCTCTAAAACATTTTTCAGAGGTTTCCATTCAACTATAATTTGTACTTTCTTGAGGTCTATTCTTACTCCCATTGCCCAATCCACATAACTAATAAAACAGCTTTAGACAACCAATCTCATACTTTAACAATTTAGCATATAGCTTATTTTCTCGAAAGGTCTAAAGAACAATGCAAAATGGGCATCTTATTCTTCCTTTTTCCTTTGAATAGACCAAAATATACTCAATGAATTCTACCAAAAATTGGTCCAAGAAAAAAAAGAATACTTGGTTCATTAGGCTTATAAATGTTGTAGGTATCATCACGAACTCATAGTATTCATACCGAGTCCGAAAAACTATCTTTAGAATTTCTTCTTCCTTGATTTTTTAACTAATCAAAAGATCATCTGTCTTCGGAAGAAGATATTTATTCTTTACTATTACCTTCTCGAGCTGATAGAAATCAGTCTTTCTCTTTCACAATTAACACTGGTGTTCCCTCAAGATGACACACTTGACTTTATAAAACATCGACCTAACATTCCTTGCAATTTGTACCTTTAAATCTCGAAGTTCGGTCGAAGCCATTTTATACGGGGCCATTAATTTAGGCGCAATGCCTGGTAACATCTTTATTTTGAATTTCACCTCTCAATCTAGAGGTAATTCTGAGTAATTCATTTGGGAATACATCCGAATATTTTTGGATAGTCGAGTTATTTTTCAATTTAACTTCAACAGCCCGAGCATCTACTACATTTGCTAAGAAAACTTAGCAATCTTATAACAACAATTTCCTTAATAAAAAACTGAAATTACATTAGAAAAGGATTTACCCTTTTATCAGCTACTACTATTTTTGTGCCTTCCATGTTTTTCAATATTAATCACTTTATGTGACAATTCATCATGACCTGATAGGAAGGTAAACAATTCATGCCCACAATCATCTTATACTCCTCAAAAGATAATTCCATTAAGTTTATCGGGAACACTATTTCTTATGTTTTTATCGAGCAATTCCACATGTTCAGCTCGCCCTTACATTACAACCCAACAAATTTGTGACCACTATATTACTTGAAATGGGTTCTATAAGGATATCTCATTCACCATTCAACTCCGTGCTTATATACGAATGTGTAAAGCTAGGACCCATCAACATTAATACAGGTTTATCCAAAAAGATGAGATGTACCTTCTATGATTTTCAAATCATCCCAATCTTTATCAGTCCTGATGTTATAAACTCGAACTGATATGTGCAATCCTGGCTATGAAGCAAATTCAGATGGTTTTCTAATCTAGCTTAAATCTTAGAGCAACAAAATAGCTCCATCCAATTTCTCGGTATCCGACCAGTGTAATCCTTAGATTATTCAGTTATAAATCAACAATTACTGGACCTTAATCTGCTTTTCCTTTCAATTTAGGAGTTTATAAACTTTTCAGTTCCTTAATCCGGCACATGCACTTCTTGTTGTACCAGTGCCCCTTTCTTGTTTAGATTCATCCGAAAGGTTATTATTAACCTTATTGTTACTATTCTTGATTCCTTTCAAAGCTTCCAATTTACCAATTCATCACGCTTTCTTGACTCAAATATTTCTTATAATTCCTCCCAATTTACATTAGTAAGGAGCGACATCAATCAAATCGTAAAAACATCATATCAGTAATATTGATATCCTAGTGGCATGTATACTCTTTTTAACGTAAAACCACTTCCATTTAGGCCAAAATCGGCTAAACCTCCAGCTCTGATACCAATAAATGTAATACCCCTTTCCCGTATTCATAGCCAAATACGAGTCAGAGATATCACAAAACACTTGTAACTCGGTAAAATTTTGTTTCTTTAAAAATGTTACAATGTATTTAGTTTTTATTTACAAATCTAGTTATTCGCGTAAAGTTTAAAAATAATATTTTCATCTTCAAATCGAATTTATTTTTAGGCAGCAACTTATCAATTTAATTTGTCTTGATATAATTAATAAAACTGCCTGATTTAAAATTCATCCGGATACCAAATAAAATACAAATTCTATCAGAGCATCCATACCCTTTTAATATACATGACAACTAGTAAATATCAAACAATATCAAAAGATATCTTACTGATACTGATGTACCTATTATTGATTGATAATGTCCGTATATGCTCTTTACTCCAACCATTTCTTCTTTCCTACGTGTAAAACAGTTACACGCTAAGTATTTACTTAGTGAGGCAATAATTCAAATTTAAGTGCAATTGTCATAATATCAATCTCAATAGTAATTATTGATTATTAATAATGCATATGATCACCTTACCGTTACATGCTCATTAACATAATTAAATATGTAATGGCATATATGTATATCAAAGTGATAAGATTAGATCTTACCAATATTGGTGCCATTTCCATCCATAAGCTTTCAATGCTTACCAATACCTTTTTCCAGCTCTGCCTGCAAGCTTTCAAGCGTATTATTCTATTTTTTTATTTCAATTCAGTTTACAAAGCCCTAAGTATCGAATTAAGGGATTCTATGTACACGAGTCATCCCCCCATACCCAACCTTTCTTGAGTATGTATACTATTTGCACTCTACCGGGAGTGCTTAGCACCGAAGTGCTTCTGTATACTTAACGGAGTATACAATATATCCCTCATTGAGTTTTTATGAAATTACTCCAAAGTGCTTAGCACACGTAATAAGTCCGTATACTCAAACCATGCATGAGTATACTGCTCAATGAGTATTTATAAAATTTGCACTTTACCTGAAAGTGCTTAGAATCTTTATACAGCTGTTTATGACTCCATGGCTAGCCACCTATACCTTTGAACCTCTATATCATACTTGGGCTTTATATCATCAAATATTTCATCCATGGCAATGTATATCAATTTATATTAACATGAAGTAGTTCATAAACCGAATAACGTTTATAGTAAATCATCATCAATAACTAGTGATCAATGCATTTATTTTCAACCTTTGACATATTTAAAGTATGTCAAATGTATGATCAATGACATAATTATCATGGCAATATATAAACCAGATAGACTCATCGCAAGTCTTACCGGTGATGTATAAAACATCTATGTATAATTTTATGTATGCATTGCACTCACCTGGGCCATGTATTAGTATGCCTCACTAAGTCCTCTTCGATCCTTTCCTTCATTGTACCTTGAACCTCCCTTGATTCGAACTTAACTTCATAATTCAAATAAGTAAAATATTTGTTAGATCCCAATCTTACAATATGTTACATATTGTCCAATATAATCATTCGAATACAAAATCTCCAAACATTTTCTTTTCTTTCTTGTATTGTTCAAAAATTCAATATGGTCCTTAGTGACCAATTTGAACTTCCATTAACCCTTTTTAAGCTTACTAATCAACCTTAGATATAAAGTGTATCAATTCTCATTTTCTGGCTGTTTGCAGTACCTCCCAAGAAATATTTCTATAAAATAATCTACAACTCTGAATTCGATTCCGTTTGTTCTGAAAGAAACTGGATTCAATAAGCTTTTCAACCATATAATTTAATATTCCAAATTCAACTTGTACGATTTATGGAGAATTTTCAAAGTCAATTTCCAGTATTGAATTTCGGACCAGCCTGCTATACTGTTTTTCTGACCTTTCACCACTTAAAAATTCATATCTTTCTACCCGGAACTCGAACTCAGTTTCCGTTTGTTGGACACGAAATTAGACGAACAAATCTTTACATTGGTATAAAATTCACCTTCTAACCATTTTTTTAGAATTTATGGTGAATTTTCAAAGTTAATGCCATAAACCAGTTTTTCTGCACAACTTCCATAAACAACTTCAACTTTTATACTAACTTCTCCTCACTTCTCTATTTTTCAATTTAGTCCAATCACTAGCTTTAAACCACCAACTCATTACATTCTTCACCAATTAATTATTCACAGTAATTCTCCCTAATTTTTCTTATTTACCGAAATAGGTACTAAAATGCAAAGTTAAGGATTCATGCTTCTTAACTTTGCAATTTAGTCCTGAATTCAACATTACTACCTTAATTCCATCATTAAAACTAAAAATCAGATTTATCCCCCTTACAAAACTTCCATTTCGATTTGGTCACTTAACTTTGACAAATTGTCAAAATGGTCACTAATTCAATTCAACATCAATTTGGCATTCTAACTTCATTTTCTTATCTCTAACATCATTAATAACATAAATACACTCCAAATTCTAAAATTTCAGATTTGGTCCTTCAACTTTTCAATTTTCCGACATGGTCCCTACACAATTTAACTTAGGGTTTTGCTTCCAAGCAACAATTCAAGCTTATTAGATCATTATTTCAACATCACAGACCCTAAATTAAACTTGAATCCATAAACCCTAATCATCTTCATAATAATCAAAACATGTAAAACTTAAATCCCAACTCAATATCATGATTTTTAACATCATACTAGCTTGATTTCAACTTGAATTCAATCATGGAATCATAAAATCTCAAAAGCCCCAATTTGATCCATAAACCCTAATTTCTTTCTCATATAAATTCTCATCAATCAATCATGGATTCTATGAATTATTGATATCAAAAGATAGAGCTTGAAGAGTATAACAACTTTGTAGTTGAAGAGATTTCCTGAAAATCGAGTTTCAGGGCTTAATTGAGCTTGGAAAAAAATCTCTTTCTTTCCCTAGCCCTCACGTTTTTGGCTGGAAAAGATGAACATTTGGTTCATCTTCTTACCATTATTTTACACATATATCTATTAAATGAATATTAAATTCATTTAATAGTGAAATTACAATTTTACCCTTTTTATCCAATGGTTGAGATTGATTTTATCATCAATCAAGGGCCAAGTTTTAATATTCCATTATCTATTTCCAAAATTTCCCTTTTAAATTTTTAAATATTTCAAAATTACCATTGGGGCCAAATGACCAATTTGCCCTCCAACTAGTTTTTATTTACTAGTTTGCCATTCTTGTAAAAATTCAACTAAATCTACTTGGAATCCAACCAACTATAATAAAATATTCATAAAGTAATATTTTATGAATTTTTCCATATCTTTTGGATCAGTCGCCAAAATTTCCATTCGATCCAATATACTGATAAATAATCCTTTACTCAGAAATAAACTGTAGGATTCATCTTGAATTGAACTAAAAATATTTCCAACACTTGGAAATGACTTTTATAACCTTTCTCTATCATATGGTAAAACTTCAAAATTTTTTAGATCGATGCATGTATCTGAATTCCACTTAAACTTTAACTGCGATTTTCCCAATAATCAAAGTATCATATCGAACAAAAAATTTCGCATTCGATTCACACCCTTAGGTGATCTATTTATTTATGAAATAAAAACCCTTAAATTTTGGGAAATTACAACTTTAGTCCCCAAAAGTTTCCAAAGTTTATACTTTAGCCATAAAATTTTGAAGATTTACATTTTGGTCACTAAACTTTTAAACTTCAATTTCCATTCCAATTTTCCTTGGTATTCAACCAAACTTTAAGAATACCTTATTCAATTCACTATCTATCACATGATACCTTTAAACCTTAGAAATTTCCTTCCCAAAACCCATAATTAAAGAAATCCCAACTTTCGCATTTTTGTCATTTTAGTCACTAAGTTAGCTTTTAAGCTATTATCTTAGTACTAAATGACCCTTAATCAACTTAGTAAATTTTTGGGTATTACAATTTAGGGATTTGTGGAATGTTTTAGAATTTTTGAAAATTTGCCCTCCAACTAGTTTTTATTTACTAGTTTGCCATTCTTGTAAAAATTCAACTAAATCTACTTGGAATCCAACTAACTATAATAAAATATTCATAAAGTAATATTTTATGAATTTTTCCATATCTTTTGGATCAGTCGCCAAAATTTCCATTCGATCCAATATACTGATAAATAATCCTTTACTCAAAAATAAACTGTAGGATTCATCTTGAATTGAACTAAAAATATTTCCAACACTTGGAAATGACTTTTATAACCTTTCTCTATCATATGGTAAAACTTCAAAATTTTTCAGATCGATCCATGTATCCTAATTCCACTTAAACTTTAACTACAATTTTCCCAATAATCAAAGTATCAGATCGAACCAAAAATTTCGCATTCGATTCACACCCTTAGGTGATCTATTTAGGGAAATTACAACTTTAGTCCCCAAAATTTTCCAAAGTTTATACTTTAGCCATAAAATTTTGAAGTAAACTTCAATTTCCATTCCAATTTTCCTTGGTATTCAACCAAACTTTAAGAATACCTTATTCAATTCACTATCTATCACATGATACCTTTAAACCTTAGAAATTTCTTTTCCAAAACCCATAATTAAAGAAATCCCAACTTTCGCATTTTTGTCATTTTAGTCACTAAGTTAGCTTTTAAGCTATTATCTTAGTACTAAATGACCCTTAATCAACTTAGTAAATTTTTGGGTATTACAATTTAGGGATTTGTGGAATGTTTTGAGAATTTTTTAAAATTTCATGATTTTTTTAATTCTGAATTTTTTAAAAAAAATAAATAAAATAAGACACATCGCATGCCAAATTTTGATTAGTTAAAAAAATTAAATAACCGTTAGCGACTAAACATCTAACATTAACGAAATGAAACGTTAAGTATTTATTTTTTACGAAAAAAAACTCTAAAATTTAAAAGATATACAATTCAAAAAAAGATTAAAAGTGATATAGTTAAAAAATTTATTTGTATATTAAACCTGTAATTAAACAGTATAACAAATTTTCGGTGCCCTAATTTGTTTACGCTATATTATTTGCTCAAATTTTCTTCGCAGTTGCAACTACTAGATGTGTCTCCATGTGTTACGTCATTCATCAATCAATCATTCACAACAGTTCCATCTACTACTTTTTTCCCCTCAGCAATGAAGTTTTTATTTATTAAGTTTATAGTTTAAATTAAGTGTCTCATTATTTTTTTTTTAATTTATATATATCATATTACAGCTATGTTGCTGTTGAATCAAGTGGTGCTGATTTAGACAGAATGGCCGAGCCATTACCAAAGACTGGGAGCTCCGAGTTAGACCAGGGTGTGAATCAAATTTTGTTTACAGGGGAAGCTACACACAGAACCCATTACTCTACAACTCATGGAGCTTATTTTAGTGGTCTTAGGGAAGCCAATAGGCTTCTACAACACTATCATTGCCTTGGGCTCTAGACTTGGCAATTTTAATTTTCTCTCTCTTTCATAGAGTCCTTGTCTGCTTCAAAAACAAATCTTCCCCCACCAAACAAAAGTATTTGTTTATATCAATGATTCTTTTATATTTTAGAATTAATATTTATAAAAAATCAGCTATAAAAATAGAAAACTTTTCATCACTTTTTTTTATTACTTTTTCTTTAGCCTCACCGCTCGAATAATTTTTTTATGGAATGGGTCTGCTTTTATGTTATTTCGTACTATACACTTCCTTTGTTTGTGAGATCATTTTATTTTCTCACCGGGGGTAATGAAAAGAGTTATAGAATGGATTGCTACCTATGTCTATAAATGGAAATTTTATTGATAAGACCTTTTCAATTGTAGCCAATATCTTATTACGAATAATTCCGACAACTTCAGGAGAATAAGAGGCATTTACTTATTACATAGATGGTGCGATTTGATTATTATATATATTAATATATATTACTTTATTTACCTTTTTATTTACTTTACCGCTCTCAGTCTTAGGAAAAAGTAATATTATTCAGAATAGAAAAAAGACCATTGAAAACAAAAAAGAAATCTACGCTTGTTGAAGGTGAAGTTTATAAACAAAGCAATTCTTTCTGCCGTGTATTCCCGATTAATGCAACTTTAGATGCTTCAATTGTTGATTCGAGTATTGAGCGAAAGGTTACACCTATGGTATGGGTCTGTATTGTAGGTCAACCCTACTACACTAGTACCAATAGGCGGCATAGAGGAAGAAACACTACACCTAGGAATCAACAACACGAAAATTTTGTTATTAATGATTCCCTTTCTTTATCGGGATCGGAACTAAGAGAAATGGTTGGGACAACAAACATCCATCTTGTTCGTACTTTGGATACCCATATAACCATCGAAGATTGTTGAAGTGACTAATTCCTGGAAATTAAGGAGCGTTGAGAACAAAGAAATTGTTGAAGTTTATTTTTTTTATCTAATACGAACACTTTTAGGGTAAATTACTCTATATATCATAGGATTTTAGATGTTGTGTTGTTTATACTACCAAATTTTTAATTATTTTAATTAAAGTACTAAATTTTTGGTTTTCACTTTGAATTATTAATTCACTAATAACACGATGACGTAACAAACGGTTGATGATATAGATAACTAACCAAAATAACATCATTTTAACGTAACTATTTTGATGTTCAAAACACTTAAAATAATGTTTTTATAGGTAAAAATTGATGAAAAAATTTTGCTAAGCAATTTTAGCACAAAACCTTTAGATAGAAAGACATAGGTACAATTTATGATTTCATTATATTTCTAACACATAATATATATATATATATATTAAACTCTAGTTGAGATTAATTTTATAAATAATTATTTACAAATTATATTACAAATCTAAAATATTATTTATTAAATAGTATAATATACAATATAAAAATTTATTTACAAAATAAAATATTTATAAAACGATATATTATAATATACTTATGAAATAATATATTATAACATAATATCTATAACAATACAAACTAATATATTTACAATAATATATTTATGAAATGATATTTTATAAATATAATATTTATAAATTTCGTAAAATATATGAATTTAATCTCGACCGTAGTTTAACATATATTATATGTATTAGAAATGTAATGAAATCACAAGTTAGCCTAATGGCTAAACTTTAGTCTTTCTTTTCAATTGTCCTAGATTCAAGCCCCACAAAACGATTATGTTTTAGGCTGGTTTGGATATCAAAATATTATCATTTTGGTTCGTCATTCATGTAAGCAATTGTCAGTTACACAATTGCATTGTTAATGACTCAATGACCCAATAGTCTAACTGAAACCAAAATCAAAGTCTAATTCTGATATCATTTTTATGTTACAAAAACAAAAATGAAAGGGGGAAAAACAATGGTGTCAAATTTTTATGATACAAATTTTTAATTTATAGCTTACACATGAAGGAAGAGGATATGGAACTAAGCTTGCAACTTGAAGTGTGCAAGTGCAGATATCTCATCAAGGCCTTTGGAATCATAGTAGCTAATAAAGTCTTCAACTGTGGTCTCACGGTACAAAGCAGGGTTTTGGTTCGATAATAATTCCTTAATTGGTCCATAGATCCTTGTTGTAGGGTATAAATGAGGAGTGGAAAAGCAAGCCATTGAAACTCTGGGGCCTTTATGATTTGCCAAAACTTGATGTTCCACACTTTTAAGCTTGTCATTTGACATCAGCTGCATGCAACATCCTTGTTGTCACTTGTACTCGGTTATGTATCCAAAACGAGTATATTAAACCTTTCCTTTTGTTTTTTCATGCATTGGGAAACTCGTATAACTATACTTATATCCAAAAATAAAGAACCAGTAGAGCAATAACGTACCTGCAATAGATCTCCAATGTTCACAACCAAAGCCCCCCCCGCACAAAAGGAACATCAAACCATTGATTTTGATGAAAAACTTGAAGTCCAACAATATGATCTTGAAGTAAGATGGTGAGGAAATCTGGATCGGAGTGCTTCGTAGTTCCCATAGTCCGCTCGGGTTCGGGACATGCCGGGTAATAGTGACTTAAAAGACAATGCCCTTTCGAACAATCCAACCCTAAGAGTTGGCGGGGATTTAGCCCGATAGCCTTGGATATTAACTCAAATAAAGTTGTCCCTAATTGACAAATCTGTTTTGAGTACTCCAATGTTATATCTCTGCAAAATATGTAACGCCAAGAATATTTGATGGGATTATTAAAAAAAGATTTGACTATAATAATAACACAAATAATTGGCGTTTTATTATATATAATGGCATATTGGAATACAAATTAAAGAAAAAAGATTTTTTGAGTGCAACAAAATAACAAGGGTTTGCATAAGAGAAGTTACAAAGTTTAGGGTATCTTTTAGCAATTTAACAATGTGTATTGTTGGGGAAACCGAATTATTTTTCACACGAATGTAGCTTCAAATCTGAGTTGAAATGTCAAGATCAAAACTACCAAATTTGCATAGCGAGCAAACCGTTAAACCATTGAATATTGTAATCCAATGAATAGTCCAATATTAAACAACCAAAATAAATAATGGAGATTACACACATGATTTACGAGGTTCGACGAAATGACGTATACTCCTCGGGCACCTCCACCGGATGATAACTTCATTATTATCAAAATGGTAAAAACAAATGGAATTCCTTCAAAATTCCATATACAACAAATGGGAGAAGAGAACCAAATGGGAGAGTTGGTTTGGGATTTGGGATGATTTAAAATGGAAAAGTTGAGGCCTATTTATAGTTGAGCTCCAATGACTAAACTTATAAATATCCTACTAATTCAGGGACCAAATGCAAACCCTTGCTATTTTGTTCAATGACTAAACTTATAAATATCCTACTAATTTAGTGCCTCCAAATGCAGTCACGAGCGCCATGCACCCAAAGGTACTCAAACTCGTAGTATGTTAATCAAGTTCAAACAATGATTGAACTTAATTGATGTTACCACCTTGGTCAACATATCTGCAAGATTTTGTGTCGTCAAAATCTTCTAAAGTAGAATCTTTCATTCTTCAAAGTCTGCCGCATAAAGTGATATCTCACGTCGATGTGATTGGTTCTTTAATGGTAGACTTGGTTTTTCGCTAAGCGAATAGCGCTCTGACTGTCACAATAGAGACTAATGTGACCTTGAACAACTCCAAAGTCTTCCAACAATCTGTTAAGCTAAATAGCCTCTTTAACAGCTTTTGAAATTGTACTCTGTCTCTGTAGTTAACAAAGCCACCGTAGACTGTAAGGTAGACCTCCAACTTATTGGGGCTTTTTCTAGAGTAAAATGATACCCAGTAGTTGATCGACACTTAACCAAATCACCAACATAGTCAGAATCAACGTATCCAACCACAAACTGACCAAGTTCTTCATCCTGCTCAAAAACTAAACCAATATCTACGGTTTGTTGGAGATATCGTAGTATCCATTTCACAACTTACTAATGTCCTTTTCAAGGATCATGCATGTACCTACTCACAATTCCAACTACTTGTGAAATGTCAAGCCACATACAAACCATATCATACATAAAGATCCCCACTACATTAGCATATTGAACTTTTTCCATATACTTATTGCTCTTCATTAGTTTTAGGAGATAACCGAGAGAGCTAAGTTTCAAATGAGAAGCAAGTGGGGTACTTACATGTTTTGTGTTTTCATTTATACCAAAACATTGTAATACCTTTTTCATATATTGCTTCTGAGTCAACAAAGTTTGCCCCTCCATCTGTCTCTACTTACCTCCATACGGAGAATCTTCTTGCTCTCACCTAGATAACCTATATCCTTTATCTTGTACTCTTTTTTAGATGAATTTGTGCTTTGTATTCCAAACAAAAAATAGATTAGATAATATGCCCTATACCTATGAATATGATATGTACATTCAGCCTAAACAGAACAAAGAAAGCCTATACACCTAAATCCCAATCTGTACAAATAGTGTTATACTATTTTAATTGCCTCGATCAATTCTACCTTGAAGCTTCAACCTCACAGACTCATGAATTCACTTCAAAACTATCTATGTAACACCCCCTTCCCGGCCTGGTAAGAAATTGGGTCGGCGAATGTTACTTGAGACGGATTCAAAGTTCGGAGACTTTGATCAGAGATCAGAATCTTATTCAGCATGTCTTTTTAATCTTCTTTTTTGACTTGTCGAACTAATCCATAATTAGCTTACTCAATTTGGGGTCAATTTTAAACTTTTATGAACTTAGGGACTAAAATGTAAATTTACCAATTGAGGGACTTAATCGGAATTTCCTTTTACCAATCTTCAATTAAACTTACCAGTTATTACCCTGTGAAGTTTTTTACTAACGAAGAGTGTTTACCTATCCAATTAGGCTAAACAAGTTTTAGTGACCATTTTATAAACTTCTCAACACTGTGTTTTAAGCCTTTTAACAAAATTAACTAACTCCGTACCGAAACACTTAAGTTCGTATGTAACATACTCTAACCACCCTAGTAGGATTAGGTAAGTTACTTCAATTACAATGAACAATTCAATCAATTGTAGTTAGTGAATACATTTCAATTAAGGTCTTTCTTGCACTTCAAGTTACCATTCGAATAAGTGATGTTACTTAAAATATTGTATGAAACATTTACTAGATATATATTAGGACCCATTAAACAATTAGAGATCATGTTCAGCACCAATTAGGACTTACTTGCCCTCTAAGTAAACATTCGGCTAGATGATTAGCATGAAAGAAAATTTCCAAGTATCTTATGTAGCGAATAAGCATACCGATAAGTGTTTTGCAAGATGTACCTATATGGCTTAACTCAAACCTATAAGCTTACAACATCATCTATATAAATCGGCTAGTACAAAAAGTGACCAAAGAGGTTCAAGTCTAGACTTATAGTTTATTCATTTACTTAAGTTACCATAATCAATCATTCATGCTTCTAATATTATCTAGTCAATATGACTAGTTCCTTAGGTGATCAATGTAGTTCATGTCTAAACATGTGGTTTACTACACTTACCTAATGTCAACTAACCAATTTCAAAGAATCCATTCAATCATTTCATGCAAAATTCATCCATGTAAATCAAACATTAGACTATCAAGCATACAAATTCATTATAATGCATACTTACTCATTTATACATACCAAACTTCTTAAAGATCAAAGATAGGATTAACTTATACAAACCATAGTTAAGTGACCTTATATATATACATGCCTAAGGTGCCACCATCCTAGGAGAACTAAACAAAATGGAAACATACACTTTTGAGCAACAAGTGACTTGTATGAGCTTAGACTTCAAGAGTATCCAAAATCAATCTGTATCGTAGAAATGAGACTAGAATAAGCAAAGCTTAGTGAGTGAGTTAAAGATTACAAGGCAACAATACAATAAGTCTCAACTACGAACCATCAAATCGATGGTATAGTTCCCCCATCAATAGAGAACCATTCGATCAAGACACACTACTAGATGTATTGTTAAATTTTCAATCCAATAACAATACAAGGTTCAATCAATGTTTCAATAACAATACATCATAACATTTGAATTTTCTTTACAATCAAGCAAGCTCATAATGTTCAATCAAGGTTTCAATATCCATAGTTCATGGCATTCAATTTTATCTTTACATTCAATCAATACAATTCAAAGTAGCAGTAGGTTCAATGTACATGAGTTATTAATTCATTTTAAGTATAGCCTTGAGAATCAATTACTCAGTCTAGATACTCGAGTCTCCAACCAAACTGTCGCTAATACAATAATCAATATGGTACCAAGTACCTGGTCAATCCCTCCTACTATCGCCAATAACTAATAACAATATTTCCCTCCTACTGTCGCCAATTAAGGACCAATGTCCCGGACCGTAGTCCACCTCGAAAACGAGCTTTATAGACTCTATGACATGTCAACTATATCTAAGACCGACTCGAGACCAAGGTTTTCAATAGTATCCCTTTCAATCAATTAGAAGCATGTGTTCAATTCAATATGCACAATTTGTGCCAATATTCCCTTTTAATCAAATAGAGCTCAATCCAATCCAATATCAATGTTTCCATGGTTAATGTAGGAGTATCAATCACTATGTCATTCAACAATGAATTATGTACTTCTATCTATAACATCTTGCTTCAATTCAATCTAGTTCAATTAGGCAATGAGCATAACAATTCAATCAATGACAATTCAAGCATACTTCACAATCAAGTAACCACTCAAAGGAGTACTTACCTTGCTATTGCTTCATAGCCAGCTCATTAAGAAATTTACACTTAAGGTTCAATAAAATTTACAAATCAAAACAGACTTGGAGAGGTTACCACCCTCTCCAAACTTTAAACAACACTCACAAGAATTTTCCGAGCTATTGTCGATCCCGGATGGTAATCCCTTTTCCTCTACTAGCTTGTTGATCTAAGTGAGCCCCTTTATCATCAATTTCCACTTGATCTAACATTCATACAATACATAAGGTATTAGATACAATCCAGCAATCAATTGAGTCATTATGTGACTCCATACATAAGCATACAATTCAATATAAACATCTAAACTGTTACTGCCTGGCAGCACGTGCACTGCCTACTTAAGTATTCATATCTTTTAATCCGTACGTCGGAATTTCAATTGGTTTACACCGTTGGAAAGCTAACAAAATTTTATTTATAACCATATAAGGCTTGTATTTTATTTCTTAGCCAATTAATACAGTTTTTAACTTAAAGACAGGACATTTTGCTATACTGGACAGTTTGTACTGTCCCTAGTGTTTCTTCTCTTCATTTCAATATACAACCTAGAATTCAGTTCCGTTTTCTCCTAATAAATTTAGACATATCAAGATTTTTTCCATAAAATGTTCAGCCTTAAATTCATTTTATACAATTTATAGTGATTTTTCAAAGTTACTTCCCAGAACAGAACATTCTGGGCAGATTACTCTAGGTTGAATTTCTAGCCTCCTAATTCACCTAAGCAAGGTTATAACATGAAAATTCCATTCATGTTCATATTCTTACATGTCTAGGTCATTTTACTTCACCTACCAATGAGCTTAAAAATAGGGCATTATCATGTTGAACCCAATTTGATCTATTTGATCACATTGCACAATCAATTTACCATTTGAGCAGTCCATTGCCTAATTTAACTAATCCAATTAGGTGCTTTTACATTTCCAGCAAGTTATCTATTCAATTTAGTCCTCAATTCATCTACCAACATGATCAAAACAAGGTTTTTGAGCAACATTTTCAATTCAATTCATTAGGACATCAATCCACTAGAATTTCCGGCATCTACCATTACAATTTACATTTCAATCATCCATTCCAATCATCATCCAAAATTTCCAGCATCTAACATAGCATTTCGCCATCAATTTAGCTATTGAAAACCTCAATTCCTCCTATTCATTCTATTGGCATGTCAATTTGATGGATTAATCAATCAATTGAACTTCCTAACTAGTTCATAGCATCAATTCACTATCTATTCATCAATTTCATATAATTCAAGCAAGAACCCTAAATCTTCATGCATCATTTATATCTATAACACATTAAGGAAGAGATTTTACCTTCCTATCAAGATTATATGAGTGCTAGCAACTTCAATTTCACCAAATTCAAGCTTGAATCTAAGATTAGAGAGCTTTCTCACTCAATTCCCCTTTCTCTCTTATTTTCTCTCCTACTCGGCACAATGAAGAAGATGATGATAATTCATCATTTAATTCCTCCTTTAAAATGACTAATTCATCCTCGATTATCCCCTAATTAATTACATGTGTAGGGGTATTTTAGGAATGTAAAAATTTTGCATGCATTCCTTCAATTTATCAATTGCTTCGGTTTGGTCACTTATACATTAGGTTACCACTTTTTCAATTATAGCATTCTAGTCCTTATAACTAGATTTAACACTCTTCTTTCAATCAATTAGGGATTAAATGAAGGCATTGTAGTAACTTCTTATATACTAAATTTGAGGATATTACACCATATCGGTACACTAAGCCAAATTTTCATTTTTCAGATTCAAGGATAACAAGTCGGTATCGATACCCCTAAACCCGTATTGATACGCGTTGACCTTGGTTGACCGTTTCGATACACCCTAAAGACCATATCGATTCAATTATTTTCAGAACTTACTATCCAACTTCGTATTGATACACCCCTTATGTGTATTGGTACGCCTTGTTTTACCAAGTCCAATTATGCAAGGCCGTACCGGTACAGCTCGACTCATATCGATACGTCTGCCTTGTAATGACAGATTTCATCTGATTTTTATTCGAAATAACCTATTGAACAATGTCCGAATTTAACCAAATTTTACCAGCAAGTCCAATATCCATATTTTTAATAGCATACAAAATTTTAGAGCATTTCGAATCATTTACCTAGTTTTCACCTTTTAGTGATTTTAAGCTCATTTTAGCTAGTTAAACCATTCCAAAACATGTCAATTTCCACATACAACACTTAGGAACTATTAGGCTATTATACGCATATCAAAAGGCACAAACATGACATGTATAGACCATATTCCACCTTACTAGGAGTTTAAAGCAAAAGTTAAGCATACTTGAGGTCGATGAGAGTGACTTGCAACTGCAACACACGATCAATGCTCGGATTCTTTCAAGGTCCTAAAAATGTATGAGACCCTAAGATGTTAGGCTTACTTAACCTAGTGAGGTAGTCATAACAAGTACACAATAAATCTATCAATTAAATGAATGTCATAAAAGCATGCTCGGTTAACAATTTACATAACATCAACCATAGCAAAACATATTCATAGTCATTAGTCATGATTTCATATAATGAACATAGATCATATAAGCATATCATTTCCTTGGACATGGTAACCAATAGATACGCAGATTCCCTTGTACTCCACACATATTGAAAATAGGTTGTAGCTTTGAGTCGTAGCTCCAAATACTCTCTTACACAATCCATCCTTATTTCACCACACATATAGGCCGTAGCCTCGGACTGTAGTCCAATCCCTTATTTGTTGAGCTCGAATAACCCTATGGCGTGCCAATTGTATCCAATGTCCACGAATGTCCAAGTAACATATTTCATCATAGCTCTTACCTTTCGGATCACATCATATCGGATAGCAAATCAAGCCTTAGCTCCATATTTCATATTATAACACATCCATATCAAAATATACATGAAGCATAGTCCACAAATCATATTTCACATATCACATAGGAACTTATAACATATCTAATAACATTGGAAACTTACCATGCTTGTCATTAGCATCCACACAAGTTTGCTCTATGTGAGACCTTAAACAAAATGCAATTGAAACATAGACGAATGCAACGGGATGGATCATCGCCTATCCCTTGACACGACTACACTCACCTAGTATTCGGAGACTTCAAGGTTGTCAGATTTCGATTCCTTTGCTCCTAGACTTGTTTGGAGATGATGGTTTGTTTCCTTCCAATTTTTGAGCTAGGAAGAAACACAAGGAATCATTATAATCACAAGAACGATATAGTGCTCATTTCAAAGATGAGTCTCAATAATTCGACTTGAAATTAAACTTCGACCATCCATGGATTTCAAAAATTGATTGAGGGCTTTTACTTACCGAGATACAAGCTTTCAAACACAATATCAAACTCAAACAGAGGTTGAGGATTGGATTGAGGTTCTTGCTTAAGCTTGAGGTTGAAGACAACAATGGTGGTGCTTGCTTGTTGGATGACGAATGGTGGGATTTAGTTTACGGGAGGTTCTAACCATTTTTCATCTTTAATCATTCCCTCACCAACATATGGACCAATAGGGAGCTTTCTTATCCTTGAGGGTTTGCTAAACCCAATTCAATCATTTTTCCTTCCTTGCATTCAATTGTCAATTTGGATGACAATTAGTCACCTTTTCTGAGGTATTTCACGTGAGAGGGGCAAGCTAGATGGAAGACCTGTATCGATACGGCCAAGCTAAAATGGGTAAGTTCGTTATGGCAGTTAGGCCGACCGATACAGGTCTTGCTGTATCGATACGTCTAGCCAAAATCGTACCGATACCAGTCTCACCGTACCAATACTCCTAGCTTAAAACAACATTACCATCTTTGAATTTCTTACAAAAAGGTCATCACAACTTAAATCAAGTTCAAACAACTTTCATTACTTCAAATTGAATACAAGGATTAGAAGATTACAATTTTGAGCATATCCGATACAAAACTTTTGGTCACCAAAACCAAATTCTGGCTAGGCCAGTTTTAGGATGTGACAATCTCCTCATGGGAGTTTGCTCCATGAAAAAACCTCATATTTATTTCCCTCCATAGCATATAAATGCAACCATTCCATGCAAGCTTCAAGACCATGTTAGGAAGGGATTTATTCTTCAGTCTCATACACACCCAAGCTAATTCTTTGTCCCAAGACATGAATGGCCTTCAAACCCGGTAGGCAGACAAAGCAGCCCCCACTGAATTAAGAACACTGCAAAAAAAGATAATCCCTTATTTCTTGACCACTCTTACAAAACAAGCAAAAACCATCCATATTCAAGCCAAAAGAAAGGAGTCTACTCTTTATTGGTAGCTTATCTAGAGTAGCCATCTAAGTTACCAAAAAGTGTCAAGGGATATGCCACAGATGCCAAACAATCATCTCTTATACAGCTTTATCCCCTTGCTCGTGTATTGTTGACTCTCAGGGAGATGTGTTAAATGGATGATGGCAAAAAGTATAAATGGTATGTATTTGGGCAAGATAAATTGTGCCAAGAGTCTTTTGTGTGCAAGTATACACGGTCGACAAGCAATACAACTTGGTAAGCTGAGTATCGATCCCACAGAGATTGACTTGGAATTTGATTGTTTAGTTTGTTACTTGCTTTGGAAGAAAAGATTGTAATTTAAAAAAGTTGATCTTAAAACTAAGAAAAATAAAATAAAATGAAACAGAAACCGAAGTAAAGCGTTGGCAAGGAAGGTGTTTTTAAATAAATGATGACTGTTGGCAGGGAATGCCTGATTTCAACATGGTTCATGCTAGCCTTTATTGGCAAAACTGTCTTAGCATTGTTTGCCGAGCAGACTCAAAAGTAGCAAAGCCTCTCTCGATGGTCATTGCCCTAAACTGGCCAAGTAAAAACCCCTATATCTCTATAGTGTATGTTTACCTTAAGCCAATTTGATTTAAAAACCAATCTATACTCAGTGGGGGTAGATTTTACTTCCAAAGTAAGTTCATCTACTTGAACGACTTCTCTCGAAGCTTCTCTCCCAAGTGTTCAGCAACATGATCGTTGCCAACACAAGTCTGTTAAGATATTGGAAGGCAATAAGCTAACTGTACCAGCTCTCGCTTTGATACAATACTTAGGAAAAATTAAAGTATGCAAAACAGAAAAACTTTGCCAAAAGCAGAATTATTATAAAAGAACTAAGGGATAAAAGCCAACGTTTAAAACCAAAACATCCCCCACCAACTATTAAATTAGTTCATGGTGTGGGGGTTAACCATCAAAACCATCAACGTTTTTAACATCACCATTGTAAAAAAAAACTAAAGATAACAACTTGCGCCAAGGGAATAGGCATAAGGGTCTCTCGGTGCAGCCTTCCACGCCAGGCTCTCAGCCAAGAGGTTGAACCACCCTTCCTCGGTTGCACCGACTGTCACTCACCGCTCCAACACCTTGCTCTGATCACCTCGACCTTCACCGGTCTCTCATCCTCTCAATGTTAATCTCCTTTGCTTGATCGGGTAGTGTATATATAGGGGTGCAAGGGGAGGGATTAGGATAACTCTCTCTTCATTTGAAGTTTGAATGCTTCATAGATAAGAGATAAGCCTCATCTGATGGTGTGATAGCTTATCAAGCTAGGGCTGGCGTTATCATGCCATGGCTATCTTGGCATACTAACTTGGCACGATCTTGCCAACACATCTTATTCGCTATTTTTTCAGAGGCAGTCCAAACGCGATTTTAAGGAGCCTAAGTGCATCCTATTTTTTCAGAGGTTCTTCCTCTCTTGGCATGGCTGCTGGCACTCCTCATGCCAATAGATGCTTGGCACACCTCTGATCATTCCGTGCCCACAGCATCTGGCATTCCTAACTGCGTCCATGCGTCCTGCGTTCATTTCTCCTACCAACTTGCAAAAAGGCCACAAAAACAACCTTTTACACAAGCATAGATAGCCAACTAACTCCTTGATGAAAATGCATATTCTAAGAAGCTAATGCAACTAAATGTACTCGAAAACAAGCAAAAACATATCAAAATAGGCATGAAAAACAATACTTTTGAGGAGGTTACATGCATCCCCCCATAGATTTTAAAAACAGAGTTCATGGATACATGCAGCAGATCAACATATCATCAACATACAAGAGGAGATAAATGAATGATCCATCTCGTAGCTTTCACAAATGAATGATCCATCTTGTAGCTATCAAATCGCTTGTGCCACTGCCTTAGAGATTGCTTCAATACATAAAGCGACTTGTTCAGCTTACAAACCCATTTTTTTCAACACAAGAATTCTTGTATCGTTATAGCTGAGTCATATAGATCTTACCTTCCAAATCACCGTGCAAGAAAGTAGTTTTTACATCAAGTTGAGCTAGCTCCAAATTCAACCGCGCTACCAAGGCCAACAATATTCTAATGGAGGAATGCTTCACAAAAGGGGACAATACTTCATTATAGTCGATTTCTTCCTTCTGAGCGTAGCCTCTAGCTACCAATCTTGCCTTGTATCAAACATCTTTCTTGCTAGAAGATCCGTCTTTCCTTGCAAATACTCACTTGCATCCAATTGTCCTTTTATCTTTCGGTAAATACGCTAAATCCCATGTGTTTTTCTTCTAGAGAGACTATATTTCTTCATCTATGACATTTTTCCACTTTTCACTTTTAAGCTTTGCAGTGCTTCTTGATAAGTGACATGAATATCATCATCGACAGCTAGAAGAGCATAGGCCACCATTTCTGTAAATCGAGTAGGTCTACAAATTTCTCTCATTGGCCTTCTAACTGCAAGTGGTTCTTGTGTTTGAACCTCTTCTTCTTTTAATTCCTCCATTGGAGTTGGAGAATTAGTAACATCAATTACTGGGCTAATCACCGTCTATTGAAGCTCCACTTGTTTTGGAGTACACTCCACTTGCTGTGGAGTACTACTTGTCTAAACATATTCGTTTGTTTCCTTCTTCAACATGGAAGATTCATCAAAGGTAACATCTCTGCTATAAATTATATTCTTTGTGTCTAAGCACAAAAGATGAAATCCCTTTACTCCATCAGTGATCCCCATAACAAGAGCATTTTTTTCTCTTGTATCAAGCTTTGACTCTTTCATATGATAGTACATAATGGATCCAAATACATGTAAGGAATCGTAATTATTAGCGGGTTTTCTAAACTATGCCTCCAACTGTGTTTTTCCTCAAATTGTCGATGACGGTAGATGGTTAATGATATGGACAACATATGTCATAGCCTCAGCCCAAAATGGTTTGCCCAACCATTGGACAACGTACACCGAACTTTCTCAAGTAGTGTTCAATTCATATGCTCTACCACCCTATTCTGTTGTGGTGTATGTCTAATAGTGAAGTGATAACAACCCAATTCTTGAGTTAATAAATTGGGTCTTATGCCCGGGTTATAGGGCTTTATCTTGGAAGGATAAATTAAGGGATTTTATGTTGGACCCATTATTTTGGAGAAGAGAGTTTGGATTTTAAATAGGGTTGTTGGTGGAAAAATAGGAAGGAAGATATTATGAGGAAAGAGAAGAAACAAAAAAGGGGAAAAGTGGATAGTGGGAGAGAGAGAAGAAGGAATAAGAGAAAGCAAGGGGAGAGAGTTTTAATCTCTAATCTTCAGAGATTAGGTCGTCCATTGTCGACATCTCCACCACTATCGTATTCATGTAATCGAGACGAGTTCACGGATACTAGTGTTGTCGTCACTAGAGTTGCCGTCAGAGGGGTAAAAGAAGAGAAGTTTTTGGGTTGTTGAGTTGAGGGGGTTAGAGGGCTCAAAATGAAGAACGGAGGCCACCATCAAAATCACCAGCTCGAGGATAGTTCATCGGTGAAGTTTGGTCGTCGTCCCCTGCCGCACGCCCCGCTGGTCGCACGTGGGTGTTGTCCTAGGCAGTTGAGCCATCTAAGCCGCCCAAGCCAAGCCGTGAGCTGCACTGACCAGCTAGTCGAGCCGCGCGGACCAGCCATGTCGTGATCTGCATTGACCAGCTGCTAAAGCCGCATTGACTGCGTCGCCAGCTGTCATTAACCGCGTCATCGTTGATAATTGACCGGCGTTGACTTTTTCTAGGAGACCCTACTAGGGTTTCTCAATGCTATGATTCTGTTGGCACATTCTGTTTTGCCAAATTTGAACCTGATAAGCTATTTTTACGTGTTTTATCCTTTAAAGTAGTTTGATGGTGTGAAATGACTTATGTAGTCTTATTTGTTTTATCCGAGGTTTTGGTGGAATCAGATATTGGAACTAAAGAGGTGTTTAGAGTAGCTTAGAGGGGGATTTATTGTGTTGGCTTAGGGTTAGTACACCTTGAACTTCTATTGCTTCATGCGCATCATAAATGTGATTGCCTTGCTTGTTAGCATTCGTAAAATAAGTAGATGATGAATAAGCATGTGTTGAGACCGGTATTAACTTGGTAAATATTGAGATCCCGGATGAGCTTGAGAATATTCAAGACTATTATGAGATTTGAAGATTGTTTAGGGTCGATTGAATATTCCTATGGTTATCTGATTGATTGATTTACATATTGTATTGCTTGAGTGTTTAAAATATGAATAGGCATGTTCGATGGAAATTATACTAATTAGATTGATAATTAGCAATATTCGAATGAATGATCATGAAGCTGGTAATTAGTATTAATTGATTAAATACATTAGTAAACAAACCATAATGACTCTCATAAGCTTTAGGGATCAAATAAGCGTTGTAATTGTAGCGACCTTTTTAGACTTTTAAAAATTTGAAGCTACGAGGGGTATCCCCATATTTTTTGAAATTTTGTTTAAAAGGTTTTTTTAAAATTCTTATTTTTTTAAAAAAATGATGAAGACTTGGAGTCGCCACCAGCCACTTGGATAAGATGGGCCAGGCACCATAAAACCAAAGATTCATTTTGAGAGGGTTCGAGAGCTGGTTACGTGTGGGGAAGGATTAGTAGCCCCATCACGCGCGGTAATCGATACCAAAATATTTGTTGCTTTTAATAGAAGGAAATTGTCAAAATTTGAATTGAATTTAATTAGGTTTACTTATTTAAAAATTGACCTCAATTGAACGTGCTTTAGCAAATTGATGGGTTCAAATTAATTGGACATTTAATTAACAAGGTTGACGATACATCGTACCATAGATTAAACCGACATTAAATAAGTCTGACTGCATGTTAATTTATGGTTCGAATCCCATACGTTACCTTTATGCATGATGCAAACAGTTAAAATATGATGTGATGATTTTATCAACTTTTAATTTTACCTTAGGACGGTAAGGATTAATTCAAATATTTGGTCGACATCCTTTAAGCTTGGACTGTATGACACAAATATCGAAATTAATAAATATCTCATTTTCTGTGATTTAGATTAATTAATTTTAAATGAACGGGTTGTATGAATGACAATTAACATATATGGTAAAGACAAGCTCGTAAATGAACCCACAAAAAGCCCATCAAAGCCCTAACTTAAAAGGCTCAAACTATGAAAAATCCATTAGTGATCTAATTATTAACTAAATGAGTTTAATATTAACCCTAAAAATTAGGAAACCCTAACAATTTATAGATTATTTTGTAATATGATAATTAATTCGGTTAGTTTTAAACTAGTATTCTAATGAGCGAAGGATACTATTTAAAACAAATCAAATAAATTTATCATGGTTTTAATTTAATGTCAATCTAATATCAATGTCAATTTTTCTCAAAGGCAATTAAGAAATGTCCAACTAGTTTAATGAATCTAGCATTTATCCCAATAAGCCAAGGGTAAATTTAAATTCACTAAACTAATTCGAACCTTAGGTCTAACTACGACTCTAATAACTAATCCTAAATTAATTTAAAGATCACGCCCCTATGAGACGAGCACGCAATTTAAATTAATTATATTTAATCTTGCCTTAATCTAAGATCTTAACCTAACAAGCCCAAAGCCCACCTAAACTAAACAAGCCCTAAGCCCAAGAACATAACATGGCCTAAACCACCTAAACTAAGCATGTAAATAAAAATATATTTACTATATACATAAAAACATATGTACAACTATATTATATGTGTTATAAAAGCTATGTATTATATATATGAAAACCTATATTATATATATTATAAAAACTTTATATTATATAAGTATTATAAAAACTTATTATATATTTAAAAATACCATACATTATATTTATCATAAAAACTATATTGTATATAAAAATTTTATAGTATATATTATAAAAGAAAAACTATATATTATAAGATGTATATTACACATTTGAAACTATACACCATATTTTATTATAAAATTATACTATAGGCTATATATTATATATATTATGTAAAACATATATTACATGAAAAATCATATACTATATAACATACACATTAAACCACATCAAACATATATATCAAGAGGAAATTAAAAGTTTAATCACAAAGAAACAGGACTGAAATGTACAGAAAATAAATTAAGTGCTGAAATTAAAACATGCATAAATAAAAAGGCGATATGGCAAGGATTTCGAAAACCTAAGGACTACGGACACGATTTAGAAAGGTGGAAGCCCTTAAATGCCATTATCAAAGGGCGAAAGGATTTAAAAGTGAAATATCCCATTTTCACAAGAGGGATCGGGAGCGTAATTTGAAAACGCGGAAACCTTCTCGTGTGTAATAAAAGAGGCGCGGAGTGATTTAAACTGTAATAAAACTATTTTTAAAGGGGGACTGGATATATATCATATCCGTGCTGGCGGGTGTTCATCCGTGCCGCCGGGTGTTCAACCCAGATCCAGAAATCACCACCATTCCATGTTTTTGGCCACCTTCTCGCCGTGTCAGCCGCCGTTCGTCGACGGCCGGCGAACCCAAAACAAACAAAAAAAACTCCCCTTTTCACTCTGAACCTGGATCTAACCCCATTTAGATTTTAGGAAGAAACACGATTGAAGCCCGTTTTTTAGAAACAAAACCAAAAAGAAAACTCTTTGTTTATTTGAGGAAACGAACAACAAACAACGAGATTCCTAGCTGATTCACCACACACGGCCTCCGAATAGAACCGAAGGGATTTATCACTGGCAGAATCCGAAGAGACAAGGGAGACCAACGGTCTCCAAGGTAACAAACAAAACCCTAGTTTTTATTTCTTTATGCATGCACTGAGATTTTTGGGAAAATGGTACCTCTAAAACGTTTTCCTTTTTGTATTGCTCCCCTTTTGAAATTCCCCTAGAGTTTGAACTTCCGTTACAACTGTTTAGGTTTCGGGCTTTATTGCTGAAAATTACAATGATTTAAGAAAATAAAAAACAAAGGAAAATTCGTATTGGTTGTTTTCACTTGTATTTTGGTCGAATTCATGTGTGGTTCTGGCAATGTTGGGATGTCCGCTGGTGTACTGGAATTCTCTGGTTTGTATGCATGCCCACTACTGCCATTTCTAATATTCAATTTTTTATTCTCACATATGATGTTGCTGCCGGAGAAGGAGGAGGGACCAGAGGAGAAATAACTACGGCTGGTGTGGCGATCTGAGTGGTCTGGGGAGCTGGAGAGTCGAGCGTGTGGGTTGCACGCGCGCGTGTGTAATACCAAAGGTCGAGGGTAGGCACGTGGAGGAATATGACGAGTTATCTAGCCAAGGTTGTGCACTTTACGCGAGACTCCAATGGTCCAGATTAGAACCGTTAGATCATTCCAGAACTGACGGTGGGAAGGTGGCTGCACAAGGAATCAAAAAAAGGGTGTATTAGAGTTTAGAGTTGGGCTGAATATGTAATATTTGTAATGTTTTGTATTTCCTGATTATGTAAATGGACTTAATTAATATGCCTTAGGCTTTTATTCCTATGGACCGACTTTTATATTTAAATAGATGGGCTTTTTATAAATATATAAATTATAACTAGTATAGTGCAGTAAAAGATAACTAAGATAAATCGATTAAACAAAGAAATATGCGAATATGTATAACACAACGAGAATGAAAGATTGTCCTGGAAATAATTAGTGATTTCAGTTGCCCCTCTTTGCTTATCCTTGTGGAACGAGAAATAAGCAAAGACCATAACCACTAATTTTGTCCAACTTCTCCATTTGAAGATTCTGAGCTGCGAGTTCCTCTTATATAGAACTGTTCACCCTTCCTTAAACTTGGAGCTATGAGTTTCTCCCTCATTTCCCCCGAAGTCCTTGAGCTACATGTATCTTCCCATTTCGCTCCGAAAACCCTGAGCTATGAGTATCTGCCTCCTTTGCTCTGAAATCCTGATACGACGAGTTTGAAATCCTTCGCCTAAAATCCTTAAGCTATAAGTATCTGCCTCATTCGCTCTGAAATCTTTGATGTGGCGAGTCTGAAATCCTTGAGTTATGAGTACTGCCTCCTTTGCTCTGAAATTCTTGATGTGGCGAGTCTGAGATCCTTCACCTGAAATCCTTGAGCTTCGAGTATCTACCTCATTCGCTCTGAAATCCCTTCTAGGCTTCTTATTTTATCGTTTACTCCTTTTCTTAGGAGGTACCCGACCTATCTTTCAAATATATGTGAAAAGAGATGAAATGCTATGATGGTATAAGTTAGCATGCTCCTAACCTAGGGATGTCTAACTAGATAGATGTATGAATGACGATAATTTTTAAACTTTCTCGGATATTTTCTCTTCTTGGTCCTTTAACTTTGGCCCTATCTTGCTTTTCGCTTCTTTTCTTTGCAATGGTGATACCTCCTTCCTCAGTCGGGTTCACCTTTTATGCCCTTTTTTCTCTTAAGCTCCTGAACCTTTTGTTCTAAAGTGCCTTTTTAGGGTTTCATTTTAGAGATATCTCCTTTTCTTTTTCTTTTTCTTTTCTTTTTCTTTTTCTTTTTTCTTTTTCTTTTTCTTTTTCTTTTGGGCGCCCTTACGAGTTTTCACCTCTAGTCCCTTAAATTTCGACATAAGAGGCATTCGTTGTCCTTTCTTGGCAGATTTTGTCAATTTCGCACCCGATGTCCTCCCGTCTCACCTTAAGAACTAATTTTATCTCGCTTCCTTGACTATGGCCTTAAGATTGCGAGTTATTCCCAAACCTTTCGCCTTTCCTCGACTGATTCTTCAATCTTCCTACAAAGTTCGGATTCCAAAGTTGTTCTTCTCAATTACGAAATCCTTGGATCTTTTACCAAAATTCAGATTTTGGTGTTGTTCTTTTCATTATGAAATTATTCATCCTCCGAGGTCTAAAATTGCCGAAAGTTGAAACTATTCTTCTCTATATGAACTATTCATTTTTCCAGATGAGCTTTTCTTATTATGAACCATTCCCTCTTGGCTAAGCGAGTTCTTCTCCTCAAGAACTCTTCGAATCTTTGTTGGGCGAATTCTTCTCTTTTAGGGACTCGTCATCTTTACTGAGATCTACCTCTCCAAACGCGAAGTTACAGGTCAAAATCTTTTCTAATCTTTGAATCTTGCTTTCCGGTCGATCACCCTTAACTTCCACAAGCTTTCTGTCTTTGCTAAGTCTCCACTTTTATCTTATCTTGAAAGGATAGGGTTGGCCTATATCGGCCGGACTAAAGTCTGTCACCTCCTGAGGTCCACCTTTGAAACAATGCCCCGCTCAACTTGGGCTTAGTTGTTGTCTCTTCATTGACTCTTCATGATGAGTCCTCTTTACTCTTAGCATTGGGGTGAACACATGCCCCTAAATCTTCTGAACCTTTCCTACTTCCATAAGGTCTGATCTTCATCTTTATTTACTAACTCTTCCTTCTTCGTTTCTTCTTGAAAAAAGACGCTGACTTACACGGGTCAGAATAACATTACCCTCACTTCTCGGGCTTAACTATTGATTTTTCATGGACTCTTCATGATGAGCTTTCTCCAATCTCCTCATTCGGGTGAACTCGTGCCCCTAGATTTTCAAATTTTCCTCATTCTCAAATCTCTAAATGGTCTAGCATAGGAGATCTTGCGATTATTCTCTTTGTAGTCATTGACAAATTATGCCAAGTCAACCATGTAGACCTTTGATCTGAAGCTGTGCAAAAAAGCCTTCATCATCAAATGTTCGAACAAATCCAAGGTAGCGACATCAATATCACCCAAGACTCTAGAAAAAAAGATCAAGCCATAAATCCCAAAGCAAACAGATCCATTTTCATGACCTTATCCGGGTGTATAGGTACACTCTCATGAAAAGGCAGTTCTGTCTGCACGATTCTAAATCAAACCTTTGCCCTAAACTTCACTTATTTCGGCTAAGGTTTTAAGCTTCAAGGGATAATCATGGGACTTTGATGGTTTTGTGTAAACCTGGTCCTTATGAACACTTTTTTGATTGAGCAAAGCGGTATACTCCTCAACCATAGACATTAAGTCATTCCCGTTAAAAGCGCAGCAACAAAAAGCGAGATTCCAAAGATGAAAGATGGCTCGAAACGAAGGCCGATTAACTTAGACATACGTCAAGCGTGCAATGTCATTATGACTTTCACAGAACTGACTTTGCAACCGTCGATCTCATCATTCCCAGATCTATTTCAACTCTCGCAACTCATTTTGCTGTAAGCTGACGTAAGTATGACCCGCTCATTTCATAAATTGTCGCCTTGTGCCCTTTAGTTGTCTTCTGACCAAGGTCGGATGGCTGAGTCGATGCCTTACTTCTTAAGATACCCATTCTTTCCTGATCTTAGTAGTACCTCATCTCTTTCTCGGGTTCAATGGTTACTTACCCTTGACCCAATGGTATGATCCTTCTTCCATCTTAATGCTATGCTGAAGACATGCCCCATGAGTCTCTAAATTTTCGATAGAATTCAATCTTCATTTCTCCGAGCCAACCAAGGCCTTATGGTAAATACTCATTTCGAGTCCTTGAACCGCGTAGCATACAAAGGCTTGCTATTATTCCCTTTAGGATCACTGACAGGTTTGCATTAGGTCGATCATGTACATACTCGACCTTGCATTCCAAACTTTATCTTTGAAGCAATGCAGAGAAATATTTTTGTTTATAATTGTTAGTTGCTTATCAACATTTCAATGGGGATGCTTTTGGATTAATGTACAAGTTCTAGTAAACCAAAACTATAAAAGAAAGAAAACAGAATAGGGTGCCCTGGATATCAAATGCACGAGTATCTTAGATTCAACCCGTCGACGATCATTTCAAGCTCAACTTGTGTCTAGAAAGACACTAAATGTTGTGGCGATATTCGAAGTTGTGAAATTTGTACCCAAACCGCTCGGTTGATCATTATGAATAGCGTATTGCTCGATCCACTTGAAAGCTACTCCTTTTAGTTCTCATTATTTTTCTCCATTCACAAATGTGTTCAAGCTTTCCGGACTTGTTTAACCGGTGGAGGGAAAAATATCATTCTGAGAATAAAATTCTACAAGTGAATGTGTGTGCTTCTAGTTATAACTAGTCTGTATTATATTATTATTATTATACTCATGTCTTCAAAGATCACCTTTGACACTAGGGTATTGGACGGGTGGAGCATAGCTCCTTATTAGATTTCTCATCCCCCACAGCTCCGTCAGAGTGATCCGAGACTTATTCAATTGGTCATTCATTAATGACTTCATTCATTCATCATTTTTCATTCATCATTTTTCATTCATTACTTCACTACTAACAAAATGGTAGAAACAATTGGAATTCCTTCAGAATTCCCAAATACAACAAATAGGAGAAGAGAACCAAATGGGAGAGATGGTTTGGGATTTGGGATAATTTCAAATGGAAAAGTTGAGGAGTATTTATAGTTGAGCTCCAAAGACTAATCTTATAAATATCCTAATAATTCAGGGACCAAATAATAATTTGTTCATGCACTATTTAATATCAATTTAAAGGGCTTCATTTAATTCAAGTTAAATGACATTGAAATATCTACGTTTCAAGCCATTTTTAACATGTATAATATCGGGCAATGTGTTTTTTTAACTCCACAAGATAAATTAAAAAAAACTACGGTATTTTATTTAGGCATAATGCTAAAAAAGACACCTTCAACATTTGAGTGGATAGTCATTTTACTTTATATAGTTTTTCAAAGCACTTTAATATGTAATTTTTAGGTCAAAATGACCCCTCCATAGATGAAAACTATTAGTAAACAAACGATGAATATCTTGAAATGACTTAACAGAATAACATGTCAGTAAAAATATAATTTTATAATATTATTTTTGACTAATGTGTCTTTCTGTCAAGTCAACACCTTTTTTTATATGACGTTGTTATATTAGCGTGCACAACAATATAGGTTTACCACGTCATTTCAAGTCATTTACCGTTAGTTGACTAACAGTTTTCATTCACGGATTCACTTATTATATAAAGCTTCATTCAATAATCACTTATTGAAAAATTTTCTACAATATTGCAGTAGTATAGATGTCATGCTTAAGGGATTTATAAGGTATATTAAGCAATAAGGGTAGGTTTAGAAATTAAAGTAAATAAATTTTCTCGAGGGCCATTAAATAATGTAGTTCTACAATTTTTGCTCCCGATGTCCATTAAAGAGTGTAGAACTCCATTAAATAGGGTAGTTATACAATAAGTAAGTCATCACATGAAAAGAAATTAAATAAAATGTTGTCGAATTACATATATCTGTCATATTTTAACTTTTTACTTAATGTATTTTTCTTTTAAATTTATATTATTTTAAGTTCCTTACCATAAAACTTCATCATCAAGTGATCCTAATTAAAAAAGAAATACTACCGTTATCTTAAAGTGATCCGGATTCGAGTAGTTTGTTTGCATATTATGTTTATATTGTTAAAAGGCTAAGATTAATGAACATATATTATTTTATAATCACACAAGACAATTAAAAAATAATTTAGGGTGAAGTATAGAAATAATCACTGATCTAAACAAAAATAATCTTTTATCATTAAAATTTTAGAAATTACAAAATAGTCATTGAAGTTATCAAATTATTACAAAATAATGGTTAAACTTATTAAAATTTACTACTATTCTATAACATATAATGATCATTTTGTAACAGTTTAATGATTATTTTTTAACTTCTAAAACTTCAGTTGTTAAAAGATTATTTTTGTTAATTTAATGACCATTTGTGTATTTTACTCAATAATTTATTGTACTGTTATCTAATATTAAAATCAATCATTTTATTTAATAGAATAAAATAATAGATTTTTGTGTGAATAAAAATATCAAATCTTTTATAGGAAGTTTATAATTCAAATTCTAACATTATAGATAAAAGTAAACTAAGTTAAGAGTTCTCCTCGTAATAGGTCCCATGACGCAAAACAAAGTGTCCCTCCAATTCGCAAATTTCGACTCATACAAATTAAAGTTACTTCTATAAGTCACCTTTTTCGTCCTCTCCCTTGTGTAATAACCTTTCTTCACCTCACTTGGGAGCTCGTGAAACTCACGCGCCAGCCCCAACATCTCATCCAGGACTCTTTGCGGCACCCCGTGGTTACCCACCTGGAAGAACCCGACCTCCTCAGCAGCCTTCCTGACTGCTTCGACCACCTCATTGGAACGGTTTTCGATGTTTTCAAGGTCAACGACCGGAATCTCGAATTGGGTTTGACGGAAGCATGGTCGTCGTCCCCTTTGGCCGACGGATGATACGGGGAACTTTGGTTATTCCGGCGTCGACGAGACCTGTGACGCCTGACTTAGAGTCATCAAAGGCTTTGAGTTCTTGAATCCTGTCATAAGTATTTGGATTTTCGGAGCCGGAATCTAGTTCAAGTCTACCAGCCATTTTTTTCTCTGTTTCGAGTTGCTTTCCAGAGAGTTTATATTTTTATCACGAGTTTATTACGTGTATAATTAAAATAGAGTAAATTATTTTGGAAACTATTAAATTATTAACTTTATTCCATTTCAACAATTGAATTGTGCTATTAAAAACAACAATTGAATTGTGAATTTTGTTTAAATCATTAAACTATTGCAATGATTTCAATCAAATTTAACAAAAATATTAATGTGATAATTACGTAAATAATATAATTACATATTTATCCTTCATTGTTTATATTTTTTAAATTATTTTATTTTATTTTTTCTTTAAATAGCAAGGTAGTATATGTTCATAGATATATTTTTAACATTTTGACAATGCACACATTTTGTAGACATTGTGATTGAACTCGAGTCTCCTAGAATAAAAATTTTCCGTTTAATTCTAATTTCAACTTATTTCGATTGGTAATGTATTATAATTTTGGTTTAAGAGTAAAATAAGTTCTTGAACTTTTAAAAAATCAATTAAACCTATGATTTTTTACACTAAGTTAAGTTTTTATATTCCGAATTTTATCAATTTATCCGTTTGACCAATGTTGATAGTTAAATCTAATAGTCTTTAAGATCATTTAATGCAACGTATCGTGTTACATTGTTGTCACTTGACATTTTTAAAAAATATATTTAAAAAATACTTTAAATGTTCTGAAAAAAACTTATAAAAGTTATAAAAACTGTTCTAAAAAATCTATAAATATCACATGACATAGTTGTAGTGTATCACATGCTAATAATATCTCAAAACAAAATCTGTCAAATATTCTAATTGATTCAATTTATTAATTCTGATATTTAATTGAGTACAAAAAATTTCAAGGAGTTAATTAATTTTTTCCTCAAATCCTTTAAACATATAATCTATAATCCATTTCGATAATATTTGGGCAGCAAAAAGAGTTTGTTTATTCATACCCAAAACCCGACGCATCAGTTTTAGGTTGAGAAACATAGACATTGGCTCGGTTTTTCGAAAAATTATAGTAAAAGATTCGTTAAAATATTTATAAAAATTAAATTTTTATTTTCACTTTTTTCTTGTCAAACTCACTGTGTGGCTTTTATAGATATTTTAATAAAATTTTTACTTGCAAAAGCATGCAGAGGGAGACGACATGATAACTATAACTTGTCGTGCTTTACAGTTTTTTATGTATAGGCACATACAAGAAAAATAATAGTTGATCGAAAAATTTAACTTAACTTTAGACGTCTCAACTGACTACGATGATACCAAATCAGAATTCGATTAACCTTTCACTGCTCAAATCATCGTAAAATAATGTTTTATGATTAATTTTTCGTTGAATGTTCTAAGTATGTGCAACCTTATAGTTTACCCTCCTTTATTTATGTTAATCGTTGTTTGGTACAAATCATCCTATAATTATCTTTTTCAGCTTGTTAATGTAGGGAGATAAAATTTGTCACATTATTCTAACAACATTGACTACCATTAATGTTCATGTTAACAATACTCTAAACTCAAATCGAATAAAACTCCAAACGGACCCTCGTTATGTTAAATAACCCTTAGATTTCCCAATTATAGAGTTTGGTTGAGACGTTGAACGACCGTTAACCATTAAAAACTTGCCATACTCATATGGCGAGTTTGATTTAATATTTAGTTAATCATCATATTAAGATTAAAATAGAATTATAATTTTTGAAAAAAAAAATTAAAACTCGTATTTAAATAAAAAAATTTAAAACTCATTACAATAGTACGACTAGTTTACTATAAAGGACTTATACAATACATTTTACGATTCTAGGTGGCATATCGGTCATAATAGGATTCAAAGATCCTATAATATGACCTTACCCTTTTTTTTAGGAGAGCTCGTCTCAAACTGAGAAAAACCTTTCTTTTCTCTTTTGTTTTTAACTCTTAAGGTCTCGCTTTTCGACGATCCTGACTTTGTCAATTGTCGACAGGATCAGCATTCTCTTTCTCTCCTTCCCTTCACAACCCCTCTCTTCTTTCTCCTTCCGTTTTCGTCGTTTTTTGTTTTTGATGTCGGTTCATCGATGTCCCCTGGTCCGTTGGCTGAATCTTTTCCCTGCGCCCATGGCTTTCTCTTGCTCCCCGTCTTGAGATGAACTTGAGGGTTGTCCGCTTTGGGTTGGAGGTTGAGGAGGCAAAGATGGTCTTTCCCTATCTTTTCTTCTACTGTTGTTCTCTGGATTTCTCTCTTTTGACTGCTGGTTTGGTGGCCTTCCGATGATAATCATTGGCTTGGTTCCATGGCGGCCTCTTCTTGGTCCATCATGCATCGGAAAAATCATTATATGGCGCGATGCTCGTTTGATGGCCGTTTTAGTTGCATTGCTCCACTTGTTTCATCCTCGGTGACCCCCGATCGACATGTAATTGAAGATACTTTTGTTGGCTTTGCACAGCTCCAATGATTCCAGTTTGTTCTTGGGCTCTCGTTTGGTTCTGTTGTTCTGTGCGTGTTTGATGTTTTTTCATGTTGTGTTTTCCTCTATATTGGTTTTGTTGTTATATTTCATGTTTGTTTCTTGTTTGTTTGTTTTGGGTTGTTGTATTTGGTTGTTTGTCACTTGTTTTACTTTTAGGTTATCTCCTTCTCCCCTCCCCTCCCCTGTACTGTTCTTGTTTGTTTAATAATATGACTGACTTATAAAAAATAAACGAACTTTAGTTAAAATAAAACACCAAAAGAGTATTTCAATGAAAGAAAGGATAAAAATTGATAATTTCGAGAGCCGTGTTCATTTGAGTCTAATTCCTTTACACTTTATATGTTAACAACCCAAATTGTGCTGATATCAAAATTCAATGATGGTGATATCGACTTCGGTGAAGTTTCGAGATTTGGGACACAAAAATGTTATTTTAATAAGTTGGAATTACCGTAAAGTTTTTTCTTGAACCAGAATTACCGTAAAGTTGAATGGGTTTATTTGGTGTTCTAGATGCGAGATTTCATGATCATTTAAGAGATTTTAAAAGAAACGCAAGAATGGAGAAGAAAAAGGACCAGCGAGTTAATTAAACCGAATTTATTTTAGTGGGAAATGATGACTCACCCTAACCCACCTTCTATACAAGACACCTGGTCAATTCCCTATTAATAACAATAACAAACGGAGAATTATGAACATGATCTTCTAGCTCTTACAACTGAAAGGAAGTAAAAATATTCCCTTCCAAATTCTTTCTTTTTCATAATATAGTACAGTAATGTATTCAATGATGTTGATTGTCGAAATGACCAGGCCGAAGACGATGGTTTGATGGTGGTCGAGATGGAGACGAGGGAGTTCTTAGGAACTTTAAGAGCTTGAGTTTTGATCACGAGAGTTTTTTTGTGTGTTATGGGGGGCTCTCTTATTTTAGAGGTGAATAGTCTCTTATAAGGGATTGGATAAGACGTGGACATATGTCAATCTAGGAGGGTAGGTGTCTTAGTGAGTCTAGTTACAGTGACTCAGGTGTTGGTGTAGATCACATGCCTCGTCACGTGATCTAAGGCCATGTTCGCATGTCGTGTTTGCAAAGAACTGTGATTTGGTTGTTCGCACGGTCGTGGTCTGTGATAGGGTATCGCACAGTTCACGAGCGATCCTACGCTTTGTGGTCTGCGTGCGTTACTACTTTCATTGCCGGATACTCTTTGTGTTACACTATTCGCAGTCTTATTCATTCATGTCTGAACACGTGACAGTAGGTATTTTAGGTACTAACAATTGCCTTTAGGTGATGGAAGGTTATAAAGTGACTTTGGCGAACTTGAGGAATCTAAAGAGGGCTCGTTGGGCGGGAGTTTTTATATTGATAGCTGGGAAATTTTGAGGGCAGGTTCATGTATAAAAGTTGTGAACATGTGTGCTTGTTCTTTGGCGCGAACATTTGCCATTTTTGCACAAATTGTTCGTATTTTAAAAAATTATTGTTCTCTTTATTTGGATATGTCAAACCATTAGCCTTATATGCGTATTTGTCATATTACAAACATCGTATTATGAACGTTGCGTACTTTTTTTGTGTGAGTACTTTGAGTTGGGAGGAATTATGCCCCCAAGTAAGATGATCTTGATTGCCATATACATATTCGCATTTTTGCGCTTCTTGTGTGTAAGTATTTTGGGTCTTCATTGTTGTGAGCAACGTAAATCGATGTTCGTTTTCTTTGAGATGTCATCATTTTCCGTGAAATGGTATTACTAACTTGGTGCCCCCGTGTTAGTTTGTTGAAAAATATAGAAGCAAAAATACATATATTTATGATACGTGCATGCTTAGCCCCATGTTGCTGACAAGTTTTTGTATATTTCAAAATTTTGATTCGTGAATTAACTCATAACAACATCGCTAACTCATTTGCTAACTTATAGTAGGATTGCTAACTCTTTTTCCAATATTAGAGTGACATCGCTAACTCTTGCCCCCAGGTAAGGGATGGTTATAAAGTGATCTTTGCAAGCTTGGAAGTGCGAACGAGCTTTTTAGGATAGGTTTAAAAGGCACATGAAGAATGTGCAAATTCTGAAGTTCTATTATAGACTAATGTTTTGGTTCTTAAAACTTGAATATTGAATTGGATTTTTACCCTAGCACATTTTTTAAAAGTGACGGAGGTGTGCTCGCTAACTTGTAGCAGTATTGCTAATTTATTTGCTAACTCGTTCCCTATTGTCTTGTGTGTTCGCATATTTATTTTGGACGGAGATATTCTTGTCCCTCGAGTAAGATGATTTTGATCGCTATAGGATTGTTCGCAATTTTATCGCGCACTTGGAAGTGGCTTTGTGAACCTATTCTTTTCCAGTCGCCATACTTTGCACACCTATCGTGGAAGTGTCTAGCAAACCTATTGTTCAGGTAGGTTTCATTATGGTCTTCTTTGGATGAAGTAGAGGTTGCTTGTAGGTTTTATCCTTTTAATAATCACACTATACTCTTTATTTTAATATAAATGACGAGTTGTAAGTATAAATTGTTATCGCTTTGGAACTTTATAAGACAAACTAGTTGTGAACTACATTATATGTATTCGCATAGTATCCATGGTGAAGTTTTGCCCACCGCGTTAGTTTAATAAATTTTCTTAATGAAGATTGTGACCAATACATTATACTTGTGACATTCGAGATTTTGCAAGATAAATAAGTAGCGAACGCTTGTCGCCATTTGTAAATAGTATATACCTTCTTTTTGAAACTATTGTTTGTTCGCTGGTGTGAACACTTGAGCGGACTATATATATACTTGTCCCTATATTCCCGAAAATTCTTTTTATTGCTAATTTAGAGCGAGATTTCTATTCTCTAGATTTGTACAAGTGTTGGAAGTAATATTGTTCTTTATTTGTAATGGTGTATGTTATCTTTCCAGGGCAAATGCCTAGTTTAGATACTCTACGGATTCGCTTAGGGGGGCGAACATATAGATGACTCTTCTTCTTTGCGCTCACTTACTTGAAGAGTGATGAGGGTGCTTGTGGATTTTCACTAATTGAGTGTGATGTCATCTTATGTCGCTACTAGGAGCGATATAACTTTAAGCTTTAGACTTGCATGTAAAGGCATCATTTAAACGAATTTATCCATAGGCACTAATTCATTCGTATATACATTAATTTTCAATGGATGAACTTTTGTTCTTCGCGTGTGATGATTCTTAATTACGATGTTCCTATTCGCGTATTTGTATTTGCGAACATGATTATTTTCTTAGAGAAGATTATACAAATGCTTCTTCCCATGAATCGCGTATCGCTTAACGGCAATCACACTTTCTCACTTGATTTGGTGACAACGTATATATGTAACACCATTAGAAGTAGTTTGGAGACGTTTCAGATGATGGAGAAAAAGGAATTTATAATTGGAAACTAAGATGAAAATGTGGGCCACAAAAAATTTTGTATACTCACAACTTTGTATCATAATGACATGTTGTCTTTCCTTTAGGGTGAATTCTTGCCCCCTAATGATGAGAAACTTATGGAGAATAAATTATGAAGTTGGAATTATGCTTGTATTCTAGTGTTCGCATTGCAATTCTCTTTCTTTAAAATGGATGGCGATATGTAAATATAGAACTTTGATGTTTGAAACTTCGCAAGATAAATAGGTGGCGAACTCTTGCCCCCTTTTGTAATTAGTTCGCTAGAGAGTTCGCTTTACGTCATTTCTCATGGAACGATATCATTTTCTCAGAGCGAATTATATATTTGCATTGTTGCCTAGAGTTGGGAGGATTCTTGCCTCCCGGGTGAGATAATCTTGATTGCTATATGCTGATTCGCACGTTCATTAATTTATCATTTGATTATGCGCCTACTTGAAGGCGATAGATACTTAACCCTTTCTTTGAACTTATGGTGAGTGTAACTTTAAAGGCAGGCGATAAATGCTATGCGCTAACTAGCGGTAGCATTTTACCCTTCTTGGTGTAAATAGTTTGACTCTTCTTGGGGCTAGCGATCGTCGAGTGGTGTCCATTTACACACTTCTTTAAAGTTGCGGACGTTTAGACGATCTATTCTTTCATTCAGCTCACTCACTTTGGGAGTGGTGACTGTTATGCTGATTCCTTTATGCACACTTCTTAAAAGTGACGGACGCTTAGACGATCTATTCTTTATCACTTTGGGAGTGACGATTGTTAAGCTGATTCCTTTATGCACACTTCTTAAAAGTGATTGACGCTTAAATGATCTATTCTTTACTTTTGCTCACTCACTTCGGGAGTGGCAACCGTTAAGCTGTTTCCTTTATGCACACTTTTTAAAAGTGGCGGACACTTAGACGATCTATTCTTTACTTTTGCTCACTCACTTTGGGAGTGGCGACCGTTAAGTTGATTCCTTTATGCACACTTCCTAAAAGTGGCGGACGTTTAGACGATCTATTATTTACTTTTGCTCACTCACTTTGGGAGTGGCGATTGTTAAGATGATTCCTTTATTCACATTTCTTAAAAGTGGCAGACGCTTAAACGATCTATTCTTTACTTTTGCTCACTCACTTTGGGAATGACAACAATTAAGCTGATTTCTTTATGCACACTTCTTAAAAATGTCAGACGCTTAGACAATCTATTCTTTACTTTTGCTTACTCACTTTGGGAATGGCGACCCTTAAGTGATTCCTTTATGTACATTTCTTAAAAGTGGCAGACCCTTAGAGGATTTATTCTTTACTTTTGCATTTTTCATCGCTACACTACTTAGAGTCGTAGGAGAGTTTTTCATTTTCCATCGCTACACTACTTAGGAGCCGTATGAGAGTTTTTCATTTTACATAACTACGCTAATTAGGAGCCATGGGAGAGTTTTTCATTTTTCATCGCTACGCTACTTAGAGTCATATGAGAGTTTTCATTTTTAGCGGTGAATTATAGGTTTGTCGTGCGTAATCTGTTGACATGTATTGCTCAATCAGGATTGTGAGTAATGCTAGCACATTAATGTAAATCATCATTTGCAGTTTAATTGAAACACAAATTAGGAATGTCGACTAAAACAAGGAAGAAGTTTGAGTTACCATGTGTCTCTATGTATGTGTTTGAGATGAAAGAGATGTCTCATATGGGGATATAAGTGTCCCTCGTGCCTGCGATCAAGTTGGCGTTTCCTTGGAAACCATATTAGTCTTCTCTTTACGGATGGGATGGCTAAGCATCACTAGATTGTTGTTGTTCACAATAGCTCGAACCATTAGTTCTTTGGCTTCCTCCTGTTTCTCTTTCAGCGTGTTGTGACAAATTTATTGAATACAATTCTCATAACTTCAATATGAAAATTCGATAACAATATCAAACAATTCCATCTATCATGCATTGTAATAACAATAATTTGATAACAATAATTGCTCATATGACCGAGATGCTAAACATATAAGTTTGTTTGAATGCAGTTTCTAATTTATGGTAGAGACTTCACCTAAGAATCTTTCTTAATGCTTTTCTAATTTACAGCGTAAACCGCATTTCTTTTAAATCATAGTATGCCACTCTTCTATGATTTCTCAAAGATGCAAACAAGGAACAATGAATTTTAGGGAGTATTGCCATATTCAATGACCGCAAGAGTGAAACTTAGTCCAATTTCTATGTCCTTGCAAACAATCAAAGCATTTAAAAGACAGCGTACCAGCATTTTGTGTGTACCACATTTGTATGTCTTTGGAAACCAAGTGGTGTTACTAAATACTGGTCTGTCATAGTTATTGCTACTTGGAATTACCTTGTCCACCTGTTTGCTTCGAAGTTCAAACTATTGAGGAGGAAATGTCTTGTATCTTTTGAGGTGGAAATTCATGAAATGCAATTATCATAACTTTAATATAAAATTCGATAAAGATTCATTGAAATATGACCAATTACTGCATCTAAAATTTCTATGAAACTTTTGTATTCGGTTTACGAAGATTGATAAGAGTAATTTATTCGAGAGAAAAGTACTGAATCTTTTAGCTCTCTTCAGCAGGTGAATTAAGTTTTACTAAGCATTTTTCTACTTCCTATGATAATCAAACATAAATATTGCTATAGAAGTGGGCTTACCGAATGGAAAAAGGAAATATGAACTTGAAGACCATATGACAAAGAAACTTGGCAATTTTAGTGGGATAATCCACTTTAGAACTTTTATTTGGTTATTAGGGTGTTTCGAATTTTATTTGGCAAAATAGGCCAAAATCCATAGCACCACGCCATGTGCTCCTGGTGTTCTCAGGCCACGTTGGACCTCGCCACCTCCACATAGCGAGGTGCTGTGATTATGGAAGCTCTGACTTGCAGCGATGCCAGCGGCTCAGCAATGGCAGTGGTGCAGGGTAGACCGCACCACCTCCACATGGCAAGGTATGTTGGACCACACCACCTCCACATGGCGAGGTGCTGTGGACGACAAAGCTGCATGCATGCAACCCGACCATCTTTCACGTGGAAGCTGGCAGCCCATTTATTTATTTATTTGTTAACTCTTTGTATATATATAGGGTTTGAGTGTATAGGGGTTGAGAAGAGAAAAATATTGATAGAGTTTGAGTTAGAATTTTGAGAGAGTTTGAGTTGAAAATTTCGGTGATATCTATTTTTTGAAGATATATCCGAAGGCAGTGAAGATTGTGGAAGTATATATTTTTGTAGATATTCTCGGTTTCTCAAAAGTAAGTATGTATGTAATTGGTTTTATTTAATTAGTCCGTTATTTTTTTTAATTATAGAGGGTTTGTAGAATTTTTTGTGTGTGATTGAAGATATATTCGAATGATAATAACTTTTTTATTGTTGAAGTCTTTATAGTACATTTACACACAGTTTCTCGCTGAATCCGGTAAGTTTTTGTTTTTTTTAATTTATATTCGTATAGATCTTAATTTTTGAAGTTAATACATTCCTATTTTTTGGTTGTATATATATTCGAATATTTAATGATAATTGTTTTGCATATCTGAAAATAGAAAATGGCATTTGGAGGAGTTTTGTTGTACCGTGACTATCAACACATTTCGTCTCATATTCATGAAGATCAAGTAAGTAATTTAAAATTAATTATGTCATGTGTAATACAAAATAATTTATTATGATAAATTAATTATAGGGTGTGAAGCATAGCATCCGCCATCGAGGAATGAAGATCAAGGAACCTTATGATCGCATAGTTTATTACCTACAACGTGTTGGTTTTTATAATGCTTCATTTCTCCATGGATTTAATATAGTCCCCGAGTTGATTACCGCATTGATTGAACGGTGGAGATCAGAGACTCACACATTTCATTTTCCATTTGGCGAATGCACAATAACTCTAGAGGATGTAGCAGTGCAACTTGGTGTCCCAACAAATGGGAAGCCGTTGGTTGGAGAAAACAAGTATAATACATTTGAGCTTTGCAAGTGGTACCTAGGAAAAGTTCCTCCTGAGTCATGTGTGGACGGTCTACGTCTTAGAATTTCATGGTTACAACGAGAATTTATTGTAACAGATGAATATACTCGCGAAGAACTTGTGTCTGCGGCTCGAGCATATATACTGCAACTGATTGGTGGGGTATTGATGCCAAATACATCTGGTAATATGGTTCACACACAATATATACCGTTCTTGGCTGATTTTGACAGAGTTGCTACATATAGTTAGGGTTATGCAATATTGGCATTCTTGTACCATGAAATGTGCAAGGTTACAATTATGGATGGTGAGAAGAAGAATTCAGATATGGGTGGATGTCAAATCTTATTGCAATCGTGGGCGTGGTATAGACTGCCTTATCTAACGCCCATTGTGGAAGTACCCGTACCGATGGAGTTTCCGCTTCCTGGAAGGTAATATTGTGATTACAGTCGTATATGGCTATTTTATAGATATAATATTTATCTAAAATGACTTAGAAATATAAGTTCAATATCTTTTCAGATGGAGACATAAGTTGAAGAATGCGGGGGTGGTGCACAACACTGTTAGAGATAGAAGACTAAAAATCCAAACAATAGAAAAAGATCAGGTATCGTAATATTAGTTTTAAATTTAATTTTTGACTTTGTATTTTTTTAAGGTAATATGTTTCTGTTTTGTTTGTGTATGCATATTATTAATTTTTGTGTTTTACAGTGTTTTTGGCAGCCGTACGCAAATGAAACAATCAAGGCTTGCATACTAGACAATGTGCTTCAATGTTCATCATTATGGGGTGCAATTGTGCCGCTGATCTATTTTTCTATTGTTGAGTATCATTGTGCTGACAGAGTGTTGCGGCAGTTCAACTTCCATCAACCTATTCCTAGAGCTCCACCTGAACATATTCATACTGTTCGCAGAGGTAGATTCAATGAGAATTGGACTGTGAAGCAAGCCAATTTCATTGAACAGTGGAAGGAAAGATGGACGCGGTAGGAGGATAATTTGAGTCCAATTCAAGCCAGTGATTTTGAATTTAATACAGAATACTATTCGTGGTTTTCAGAAAATGGAAAATCATTCATAGTATCTGTCAAAGATGCAAATAAATGGCTTGAAGATCCACGGTGTTCAAGACACGTACAGTTCTCACCAGAGTATGGTCAGAGCTCTCAAGAACCAACAGACGAACCAAACTTGGATTGTTCTACGGGTTGGCATTCTTCGTGGTCTCCGGTGCTATCCCAATCCCCCTATACATGTAAGCAATAATCCTTGGGAAGAACCAATACAATATGGGTATCCACCATTTGGTAATGTTTCGGAACAACCACCATTTGGAGAAAGCTCATCATTTCATCAAACATTTGGATTTGGTAATGTTCCGGAACAATCACCAATCAATTTTCAAATTGACGGCAGCTCATCTTCTCAGCTGGCTTACAATAATGATGAAGGATACACACAATTTCAGTATCCTTAAACATCCGTATATAGGGAAGGTATGAGTATTGGTAGTATGACATCTTTGTTGTCAACTATGACCATTAGCAGCTCATCATTTCATCCGGAAGATATGTATGGTACACCACCTTCTATGCAGATGATGGATGATCAATTTGTCAATGATGACCAGACTCCGGATCAACCATGTAGAATGGTTTGACCCCTAGGCGATACGATCAAACATCATCCTTCCACTGGCAGAAATTACAGAAGAGGAGGCAAATGAGGGATTTGCCATAAATTTTATTTATTTGTAATATATTTTTAATTCGAAAACATTGTTTGTTTGTTTGTTTTAGTTTTTGGATTATTATTTAGTATTTTGATTTAATTAATCATATTTTATTTCCATTTAATTTTGATTTAATATATTGGAATTTTAAAAATAAAAAAATGCCGCATCGTAACTAAAAGTAAATGGTTAATTTTGGTTCGAATATTAACTGAAAAAGAAATAAATGGTTAGTTTTGGTTGGAATATTAACTGTATATTTTTCAGACACTTGTTTTCTTCTTTGATATTTTGGTTCGATATTTAAGTTCGGTATTCAAAATCAAATTCCAACTCAACATTTTGATATTTAATTTCAATTTAACATATTAGGATTTTAGAAATAAAAATACCTCTTCATAACTAAAAATAAAAAAAATAATGAATGAAATTAAAATAAAAAAAATGAATTTGTTGAATTGAATTTTGAAAAATTCAATTCTTCCTCATATTGAATGAATGAGCAGACTGACGCATTGAATGAATGGGAGGGGAGGGTTGGTGGTGGTTGGCTAGGGTAGGGTAGGGGCTAGGGGTGAGTGGATGGGTGGTATTAGTTTTGGTTTGAATATTAGCTGTAAAAGAAATAAATAGTTGATTTTGGTTCGAATATTAACTATAAAAAAATAAATGGTTAGTTTTGGTTGGAATATTAACTGTATATATTTTTCGGACACTTGTTTTCTTTGATACTTTGGTTCGATATTTAAGTTCGTTCTTTAATTTCGGTTTTCAAATTCAAATTCCAACTCAACATTTACATTAACGAAAAAAATATATTTACATTAACATAAAATTTACATTAATACAAAATTTAGGTTGATGGTCTGGCACGATAGTTGGAAAGATTGGATTTGTTTGGACACTTGTTTTTTGTGTGACCTGGTCCCATGCAAATAGTACAATGTTTAACTTGAATTCCCAACCTCTCTCATCCGGATCATCCATATTCGTATGAATGTGAGTGGACTCCGGTCGACCCTTCAGCTTTCTATGAAGCTCTAGATTTGGTAATCATTCTTCGTATATTGGTTCTTACGGCCAATAATCTTTGTTCGGGATCGTGTTGAACCGAATTCTGTATATATTTGCCATATTCTCCAGTTTATAACACTCATCCGCAAAGCTGTAAGGGTCAAAATGATAATGCAAACATGCGGTGTGTACATGAGAGCAGTGACATCTAAATGCTTGGAATGTACCACAATCACACCATCTCTGAAAAAGGTCTACAGTGAACATTCTTTGCTCACCTCGGATCTTAGCTTCGACAGAAAATTGAAAACCATATGGGTCGAATGTTCTGACTCGCATAGAGGTGGCATCCGCGTGAAGTTTGATCATTGTATCCTATAGAGTTTGAGACCAATTTTGTCTGTTGTTTATCTAGGCGTTAACTTCTTGCCCTTTGCCGGACCACACTTTACCCAATTTGAAGTAAGTCTCCCACACAATACTTGCAACTGGGAGATGGCCTGTTCATTTAAGCATCGAGTTTATAGCCTCTGCAAGGTTAGTTGTCATATGGCCATAACGCCGACCTTCATCATAAGCTTGTTACCATTTTTCCCTGGGTATGTCATTTGCAAAATTAAATACAAAAACATCATGCTGCTTCAACCTATTTATCCTTGCCTCGAATTTGGGTCGAACTAGTTCATACCCTATTTAAAAAAATAAGATAAATAAATCAACATGATCATCTCAAAAAAAATTACTAATTTTAAACAACGGATAACAACTTACCCGTGCCTATAATCTCTTTCCGGATCTGATTATTTCTGAAACGAGTCTTCATATTTGCCGCAATATGCCGTGCACAAAAGGCTGGATATGCATGTGGAGGCTTCCATAAACTCTCCTCTCTGTCAATTATTGATAAGAGCGTAGTCCTTCTATCAGAAATCATGCAAATATCATATTCTTTTACTACATAGTTGCGTAGATGCTTCAAAAACAATTCCTATCCATCCGCGTCTTCCTTTTCAACTATGATAAAGGCAATTGGGAATATATTACTATCTCCACCTTGTGCAACAGCTACGAGTAATATATAACTGTACTTCCCATATAGCCAGGTACCATCCACTTGAATCATGCGTTTGCATAATGGAAATACTTCAATGCACGCATTGAACGCCCACAATAACTTACTAAATATCCCTTTACCATGAATTAATTCGCCTTGTAAGTTGAGCACCGGTTTTGTTTCATATTCTACTATGGTTCCCGGGATGAATATTTCATTGCTCGTAAAAGAGCTGGTAGCTCATTATACGATTTATCCCAATCACCATACACCTGCGCCATCGCCTTATGCTTTGCCATCCATGCCGTGTAGTAAGATGGAATATATCCAAGCTGATTTCGGATGGATGCTACTAACACTGCAATCGAAATTCTTGGTTCTTTTTCAACCAATAACCTGGTGTAAACACATATTAGATCAAAGTATAAATTAATGTGGTCTTGTGATAAAGCCATATTTGAACAGGTGTGCTGCTCCATGAACTGTGACACCTCCCACATCCGACTCCTTTTCTTGTATGAAATTCGTACCCACCAAGGAAATTTGCTCTTCCAATTAATACACCTTATACAATAGGTTTGTTTATTAGACTCAACAACAGAAAATAACGTATGACATTTGATGCAGTACTCCTTAACTGCCAGCTGTCCAGCTTCTTTTGTTTCGAACTCAGCCTTCAGTACTAATTCCCCAAAGTTCAAAGACGATGAAGAACCAAATACGTGGGCTTGATGTTCCAGATCTGGCATTGCAGTATAGTCCACCTCATACATGCAAGCAGGAGGTTCATAAGCTGGATAAATGGGTTCTGGTTGCTCGAGCTCTGGTTCAACATAACTCCAAACTGGCTACTTATTTCCCTGCCCAAGCCTAGCAACAGTCGTGGCCCAAACATCATCTTCAACATTTAGACCATTACCCTGAGACGCATCTGTCATAACAACGTCAACATCATCAGTATCGAGTAAGTGCATGCCATTATCTTCCGTAATAGGTACAAGATTTTCTTCAGCCTCACTAAAATCATCAAGCGATTCGCCTCAACGACCAACTATGGGTTCAGTGTCACAATGTGTTGATGAACTCAATCTCTCTAAATATTCAAAAAAAAAAGAAAATTATCATTAAATATTCAAATATATATACACCAAACAATGAGAATTTATTAACTTCAAAAAATTTGATTTATAAGAATATAAATTTAAAAAAATACAAAAACTTACCGGATTCGACGAGAAACCGTGTAAATGTACTATAAAGATTTCAACAATAAAAAAGGTATTATCATTTGAATATATCTTCAATCACACACAAAAAATTCTACAAACCCTTTATAATTAAAAAACAACGGATTAATTAAAAAAACCAATTACATACTTACTTTTGAGAAACCGGGAAGATCTACAAAAATATATACTTCCACAATATTCACTGCCTTTGAATATATCTTCAAAAAATAGATATCACCAAAATTTTCAACTCAAACTCTCTCAAAATTCTAACTCAAACTCTATCAATATTTTTCTCTTCTCAACCCCTATACACTTAAACCCCATATACATATATATATACAAAGAGTTAACAAAAAAAATAAATGGGCTGCCAGCTTTCACTTGAAAGTTGGCCGGACTGCATTCATGCCAAACAACACCTCGCCACCTGCACATGGTGAGGTCTCCCCTGTACAACTCACCTGCAAGTTGCTAAGCCAAAGCTGCCATAATCCACAGCACCTCGCCACCTCCACATGGCAAGGTCCAACGTGGCCTGATAATGCCAAGAGCACATGGCGTGGCATTATAGATTTTGGCCTATTTTGCCAAATAAAGTTTGAAACACCCTAATAACTAAATAAAAGTTCTAAAATGGATTATCCCACTAAATTGGCCAAAAAACTTGGTCAAGGTCACCTGTATTTTAACCAACAAAGTAAAATATTTCTTCACTTTTCATCCGTCTGCTGTATTTTAACCAACACTTGTGTATTTGGCTCGAAGAGTTACAATTCGAATTCCCCTTGTCCTTAAAAAATTATTTTATAATGGTCTTGGCAAAGATGAAAAAACAGTGTTAGCCGTCGAAGTGTGCACTAAAAATACTAAAATAATTCAAAAGAAATATCAAGAAATTGCAAACTAGAATTGTTCCCAAAACTTGGTGGAATTACACCACTAAATCCAATTCTTGATAATTTCAGGTATCTCAAATTCTTGAATGATCCCAGGAACTCAGGAATTGTTGATACCATTGAATATGCTCAAACAAATTTCTTTAGTGCCAGGACAAATGTAGCATAAGGTACCATGATAAATGCATAAAATAAATAGGAAATTTCATCGCCAAATAATGCAAGACAAGTGCTCAACAGATTGATCATTGTTTCTAAAATACCAAACATGATTTTTATGTACATATTTTAGAGCTACATATTCATGTAATCAATGAGACAATATGCCGAATATCATAGGAGACCTTTCATATCATTTAGCCAAAATGCACAATGCATCATAGAAATCAAGTGATAAGCATTACCATATGTCACGTGGCTAGAGTCTGACTAGCTAATCCATGCGGTCTTAGTCACCAATCTTAGTCGAAGACTAAGTCAACCTTCCAAATTACTAAGCAATAATGCTTAGAATAGCGGAAGCTTTAAGAACAAAATGCTAAGGTAAGGAAAATGAAGAACAAGATGAATGTTGAGAGAAAAATAACTCTTTACTCAAGAAACTCATAAATGATGGAATGATTTACAATGGTGAGAGTGAGCCTCTATTTATAGGTTCACCTCCTCGAATCTAAAGGTCTAGGATGGATCGATCCAAGGGCTAAGGATCAATCCATGATTCTTGTTCACTATCTATGGTAACAATATCACTCAAATACAAATGTTGCCTAAAGTAAAAAGGCTATAATCACTCATGACATCATACTTAGGTTGGTAAAGGATACTTTCCCCAAGTGTAGCTCAAAGGATGATCTCTTGCCATTTGTGTTGGTCAAAAGATGCTCTCTTTCCTTGTGTGTCGGTCCAAGGATGATATCTTTCCAAGGTTTTGGTCTCTTGGGTGGATTGGGCATTGATAGTCCCGGTTCTCTTGGCCAAAACCTCTGTTGCAGCATGCTTGGTGTTGTTTTGGGCCCTAGGGTCATGAGCAACTCAGATGGGGTTTGTCTAAGCCCCCAGGTGTGCACAAAGGGTGATGAATCAGGCTCTATGGACTAGATAGCTTAGAGAGTGCTCGGTTGGGGCCCCTTGGGTGCAATGGGAGTGCTTGTCTCGGCCTTATGGTGCACGTGCAAGGTGTGGAGATAGGTTCAGGTGCGGTACTTGGTGTGCTAGCAAAGGCCCTTTGGTGTGTTGCATTCTAGGTCATGGGCTAGCGGCCCATGACATTCTCCTCCACTGGATGTAGTGACACCCTCGTCGCTAGATGTTGATGTGTCTCGATAATCTCGTGCTCGAACTATCGCATCTCCTTGGCAAGTTCCCGATTACTCACAGCTTCAGAAGTTCCTCCCAAAGTGAAAGGTTTTGGTGCCTTGGACTTGGGTCTGGTGCTTGGTCCGTCAGGATGATTGGTGCCCTGTTTTCGTAAACCTTCACTCTATTTGGTGCTCAGCCATCAGTACCCTCCTGGCCATCAGTACCCTCCTGGCCATCAGTATCCTCGCCCAATGGCTTGGTATGGTCCATCGTCTACTTGCTATGGTCCATTGTCCATCAGTACCCTCCTGGCCATCAGTATCCTCGTCCAATGGCTTGGTATGGTCCATCGTCCAATGGGTAGCATGATCTACTTACAGCTTCGACGGCCACTCCAATTTATATACCTCATCGTCTACTTGCTCCATAGCTTGGTATGGTCCATCGTTCAGTCTTGGTAATGACCTGTGGATAAAACAACCATGAATTAGACTCAATTTTTCGAAAGCTGATTTGCTTACCTCGGACCCAATGTCCATGTTGGTTCTTAAGACAGGTTTTGTTGGCAAGAGGGTTGTGGGATAGACCCCATTGGTGCTCTCAAGCACTTCTCCCTCGGGTCAGGTGATGGCTTTAGTTGGAGACTGTCAGCTTGCTCCATTTTCCATTGATACGCTCCATCTCTCCAAATGGATTTGTTGAATGAAGCTTTGATTTTCCCAATAGTGAATGCAAGCAAGCCTTGATCCTTCAATGTCTTCTTGTTAAAAATGAAAAGAAATGACGATGGACAGAATAGGGTGCGGAAGTATGATAGCGTGGTGTTTAAGAAAGAGATGAAAATGATGGAAATGGCTAAGTGTTTAGGGTGGATGGGATATGGTGGTGAAATGGAAACAAGGAAATGAAATGGAAAGGATGGATTGGAAGATGGATATTATTCAAAGGTTTCAAGAAAGAAACTACATTGAAAGTATAATACCGTTTCTTATAGAAATGACTTTGAGGGTGGTAGGGTGACTTAGATCGATTGGTTAGAATAACCAACAATCTGAAGTATCAAAATGGGGGTAGGAGATGCCACAAACCTTAGAAAGGCTTGATAAGTCCAGAAGTTCTAAAAAGAATAAGTTTGAGAGAAAATCTCACAAAGATAGAAATTTTATAAAATGAAAGTTGCGTGTTCACAAAATGAAATTGAAAGCCTATTTATAGTTTTTCTAGGGGGTGGCCGAATGGGCATGGTACAATGGGTATGGCGCTATTCGGACATGTTCATGTCTCCCTCCAAAATGGTTGAGTCTCCCTCCGAAGCCTTGTGTATCTATTCGAAAAGTTGCAACTTCTTGTATGAAATTCCAGCCTGCACCCCATTCGGTAATGTGGTCATATCTCGAGCTATTGATATCGGATTGACACGATTCAACATGAGCTGGAAAGCTAAGAAATAGGAGAACAAGTTTCATGAAGACTTCACAACCCAATTATGCTTGGATCCTGATAGAAAACAACAAACAATATGACTGACATGATGAATCTGCCTAATGAAGAGTGATATCGCTTGAGTTGGTTGGAACTCTTCATTTTGGTGCCAAACTCAGATTTCCCTCCAAGATGACTGGTCATGATGATTGGGAAGGAACATGCCCTTCGGTAGTTGAGCTAGGTTGGTAGCTAGAGCTGAGATGAACTGCTTGAGCTAGGTGTGAGCTGGATTGAGTTGAGCTAGCTATGTAACACCCCATTCCCGGGTTAGCCGTAATCCGGTTCATGAGCATTACCAAAGCGAGAACAAAGCAAAAGATAGGTTACTTGTCAAACAAGTAACCTCAATATAGATAACTTACGATGCAAGTAACCTAAACACAACCATACAAGACATACAAGTAATCCACATTAATCAAAACAAAGACACTTAGCATGCTAATTTAGGTACTAATTTGTTTCATTTTATACTTATATCTTAAGTTACCACTTTTCATGCTTAATTAACAAACTTATTTACATCTCACATATACATTCCATTAGCAAGAACTAAGCATAGCATTATTCTCTCAATTAGCTTACTTACATCTCAAGATACTACTTATTTAACCAATCAACATGATCATTACAAGGCATCCTCTAACATTCGAATAGCCATAGCATATACAAGAATAGTTCATTCCATTTCATTTCAATATACATACACCATTCAAACAATAACGATAAGTATGGCATACTTCACAATAGGTTTCTATTAGACATGACCCAACTTACATTCTCATTTCATGTTCATATACCCTATTCGAATAACTAGGTGGTCACTTAACACATTTCATTTTTCTTTTTCAAATAAGCCATACTATTTCATGTAATTACATATGCATGTTCAAAACATACCTTACTTCCAATCCAATAAGCATTACCGAATCATACCAATGGCAACAAGAACAATTATGCATGGACATACATTTTGATCTAACATTCGAGTGATACAAGGTTCAACATTCATTGGATTACTTTCACAATATGCGCAACATCTTACTCATTTATATACATATCGACATAGTTATATACATAGTTTAAGTCATCAAAGTTGGTTACATGATAGGCCCAACAAAACATTACATATACTAGTCATATATATACACCCAAAATGCATGTTTAAAGCTAACTATTACAAGTTCTAGTGCCACCAAACTAGGAGCATACAAAGAGTATGAAATCATACTTTCAAGCTTGCTTCAAAACGTTGCTTCGAGTTCAAGATATCCTCGTGAAAGTGTCTTAAATCTGTTATGGGAAGAATGAAGAGTAGAGTGGTAAGTACAAGTTATGTACTTAGTGAGGTAACACTAAGCTAACCAATTTCAAGTATACATATCCAAGATTACAAGTATTTCAAAGAATCTCAAGGTCATCACTATATGTCACATACTATTCGAATCATTGCTTAAGATACAAGCAATCAAAAACACCAAGTACCAAGTAGGCATTCCTGCACAATAACATCATCTATGCATTTCTTTCATATGAAGTATTCATTCAAGAATCTTACAAAACAAGTAATGTTCACATCACACAACCAAAGCAAACAATGTTCATTTCAAGTTATTAATTCATCTTATAACTCCCTTGGTATTTAGTTCAACAGATAATCAAATCTTCGACAATATGCACTGAAGTGCCAATATGCACCGTAGTGCCAGTATGCACCGTAGTGCCAAAATGCACCGTCGTTCCAATATGCACCGTCGTGCCAATATGCACCGTAGTGCCAATATGAGCTCAAGATTCTAAGGCATGCCCTCATATCTATCAAAACTAGTTACCAAGGTTGTTTGATTATCAATTTCATTCAAGCTTTATACAATTCATTAATCAAGACATAATTATGCCATTCAAAGGCCATGCCCTTAGGCTTATGGAGTCTTAACTCCCAAGACAAGTTTATCCATGCCATTCGAATGGCATGAATACAAGGTGGTACCATTGTTCATTTCATTTCAAACAAGTCATGCATATCAATCACAAACACATTCACATGTATGCAATGTGTGTACCTTATTCTCCAAGCAAGCATGCCATTTCTTACCTTTGGCATAAGCAATGCAACATGTCAAGCATTTTATTTCATTTGCTTAACACTCAAGTAAACAAGTAGAACATGTCATCAAACAAGTTGTCATTCATATCATTCTTCCTTTAATTACCCAAATATGTATTAGGTCATGTTACATGGCAATTTCATTGAATTAACATAATGGCGAGATTGGTTAGGACCTAAGTCCCAACCCTAAGGATGGTTACACTAACAATACTCCTAGCTAATCACTTGTCTTGTATCCAAATCCTTTTGCCTCTTGCTTTGAGATGATCATTCTTTTCTTCCTCTTCCACAACTTGCTGCCCTTGGTCTAGCAAGCATAACACATACAATTCATAAAAACATGCACATAATGTCACACATATATAGTAGCAATGTTACCACATTTGTACCTAACATTTAGCTAATGTTTTATTATGCTTTCTTTTAAGAATTTCTTACTTGTTACTTTAAATTGTTATTACCTCATTTTAGGACATAACTGGACAGATTACAATGTCCCAAAACTGTTTTGGAAACAGTTTGCTTCTAGGTGCAAAAACAGTCCCAAACTGCCAAGGACACTACTGCCTGGCAGTTTGCACACTGTCCCTTTAAATGGTCATATCTTTTAATCCGTAAGTCTGAATTTTGATTAATTTACACCGTTAGAAAGCTAACAAAATTGTATTTATTAAAATATAAGGCTTACATTTTAGTTCTTGTCCAATTAATATAGTTTATTTTTCAAAGACAGGGTATTTACACTGTCTGGACAGTTTGCACTGTCCAACTATTTCTAATTACAGTTTCCAGCATAGGACCCAGATTTTAGTTCTGTTTTCACCTAATGAAAGTAGACATACTAAGGATCATATCAATAAAATTTCATCGCTGAAATTGATCTATACAAATTTTGGTGAATTTTCAAAGTTACTGCCCAGAACAGAGCAATTCTGGGCAGATTGCACCTATTCACATTTTAATTCCTTAAATTCATTTTAACCAATGTTTTGGCCCTATAATTCATTTCATATGAAATCCTAAACATGTTTAGTCAATTTTAATTCATTTTTCAAGGTGACCAAAATAGAGTAAGTTGGTTAAGTTACTTAATTTTGCATGTTTACACATCAATTCATCCACTAGGCAGTTCATTACCTAATTTAACTAGTTCAATTAGGTGTAGTCACATTTTCTAGAAAGTTACCTATTCAATTCAATCTTGTTTTTACCTAGCAACATGTTCAAAATAGAGTTCTAAGTTCATTTAGCATGCTTACACAATTTCTCAATCAAAACAGTCCCTAACACGACTGTTTTCTAACATGTTCATGTTTCCCAGATTTTCTAGCATTGGTTACTAACAATTTAGCTTGTTCAACACCTTAATTACATTATCTAATCATGATTATATTCAATTCACTAGTTCCATAGCACAATTACATGTTCTAACAATTCAAGTCTTATAACATCTCATTTCAAATTTCCAGCAACCTAATTTTGTTACATCATCACTTACGCATAAATTTCACTCTAATTCAAGTTATCCATGGTATATAAAAGTTCAATTTCATCATTCTCTTCATTTCTAACAACCTAACAACTCAACTAAGCATTATACATCATCTGTATCAGAATTTCAAGCATGAATCAGTTTGGACAGTTTGAATTTACCTTAGTAATGCTGCCACCAAGTTGAATTTAGCTCAATTTCAACTTTAACACCATAAATCCAAGCTTTCTCTCACAAGAATCCTCTCTCCTTAATTTCTTCTTCAATTTCGGCAACTAGGAGAATGAAGAAGATGATGACTATGTTTAATCGAAGTTAATGGATTTATGAAATGTCCAAAATGTCCTTTAATTAATCCTTTTCTTAACTTAATCAAGGGCATTAGGGGAATCAAAGAATTTAGCATGCAATCATCATCTTTCTCAATTAATTCAATTTAGTCACTTTAAATTGGTCACTTATTTCATTCATTCTTCTATTTAAGTCATTTAATTTGGCATTCATATTTGTTAATTATTCAATTCATCCCTTAATTGACTTTACTTAATTCAAGATTATTTAACTATTTAGGAATTCTAAATAGTGGTAACATTCTAAGCCCTATTTAGGGGTGTTACAAGCTAGCTGAAGTTCTTAGCTCAGTTGAAGTTGTTTTGAGCTATTTTGAGCTACCCTTAGCTAGGTGAGCTAGTCCATAAGCTTTGTGAGCACCCATTGCATGCTTCTCTAGGTCCTTGAGCTGCTTTTTGACTCCGTAAGCTAATCCAAGCTGAATTGAACGTTCTTGAGCTAAATCGAGCTGAATTTGGATTGCACGAGCTAAACCGAGCTACCATTAATTGCGTCCTTTACTCATGCCCCTGTATAATTCAAATAAATAATGGAATTAGATGCATGAATTAAACATAATATGCAATATGATTAGACATGCTAAAATGAACTTAGAAATAGATATAAAGATGTGGACTAAGATGACGCATCACATATCAATATGCAAAAGCATGCGTATAATATATAATGCATAAATGAGGTAATAGAAGATAAAGTAAGGTAGAACTCCCTTAGAATCAGTCTCAAAGCCCTTCAACGGTGTGAACAAATCATGGAGAAGGTTGGTGCCAATTAGGATCATATCATCTCCCATTCTTTTTGGTAATTTGTCCTTAAATCGTTGTTGTTTCTCAATGGATACTTCTTTGCTGAAGGGATGGACGAATCCTCACTTCTCTTCCTAAATGGAATGATTATTCTTCTCGGTTCATCTTGCAAAATAAAAGAATTAAATTCGTTGGAAGCTTGATTAGTGTAAGGAACATTGGTCATAGGTTGTGTCAAAAGGCGCTTCCTAATCATCTCTCCTTCCGAATAGGTATGTGCCTCTTAAGTGACTCCTTTGCATCTTTTGTACTCATCATGTCCTTTGGTGAAAATACTTGTCTTTTGAACTCCCTTTTTGCTTGAATCAACACAACCGTTGGTAAGGGCACTTGTCCTTTTGACCTCCCTTTTGGAATCATCATGTTCCTTGGCAAAGTTACTAATCCCTTGAACGTCTCCTTGGTGTTGAGTTGTAATATCATGTCCCTTGGTGTAGGAACATGTCTTTTGGGTCTCACCTTTGGAATCATCATGATTATTGGTAAAGGTAACGTCAACTCCCTTAATCTTTGTACCTTTCCAAATGATTGCCTTAGAGCGAATGGAGAGTCCTTGTTCTTTTTCCTTCCAACAATGCTTTAAGAACAAAACAATGTCATCAAAATTCAATGCTTCAATAAATGGAACATCTTCTCGCATCTTTCGGTGCAGTTCCTCTTCAAATTTATGTCTCCTTTCATTTTCCACAATCACAACCAGATTAGTAAAAAAGAAATCTAGATTCAAAAGAGTAGAGAAAACAAACCCATTAATGTGTATGGATGGTTGATGCTTGATGTACTTTATAGGAAACCTTATTGATTCATTAAAACATGAATGATGATGGATCATCTTCATCACTGGAAATGCACTTGGAACGTCAATGAACACATATCTTGGAGCTTCAAGTGACATTTCTTTTGGAACATCAAGAATCGTGTCTAGTGGATCACCACAAGTCACACTCATTGGTTCTTCGAAGGACATATTTTTTGAATCATCAATTTAAAAAGATACGTCTTTTGGAATATCATGCAAAACAAAACAGGGAATAGAAAAATTAGGGTTAGATAAATCTGTGTTTCTTCCTCATCTTCTTTTTCGATCACATTCTTTTCATTTCCAACTCCAACAGTTTGTTTTTCTTCAAAATGATCTTCTACATTCGAACTCTCTTCAATTTTCTCCTTTATGGCTTCAATGCTTTCCTTAAGGTCGTTTTGATCTTGAAGCACCTGGTTTGGCAATAAAGGTGCCAATGTAATCTTCTTGCCTTCATATGGGAAAGAGTACCGGTTGGTGAATCCATCATGGACTGCTTTTCTATCGTATTGCCATGGCCTTCCCAATAATAGGTGGCTGGTATGCATGGGTGCCACATCACAAATTGCTTCATCTTTGTATCTTCCAATGGAAAATAGAATGATAACTTGCTCGATTTCAATCTCGTCATCATCATTAAGCCACTGAATCTTGTATGGAAGATAAAATCCAAGACGTTCCAGATGATCTACAACGTTCAAACATGTTTTAGACACGTTTCCATGTTCAAGGCAAAGTGTGCTTCATTGTCATGTATGGACTTGAATGCTTCGTTGTTGTCAAACCGAGTTTCTTGACCATCAAAGTACTGGCAATATTGGTACAACTCCCACCATCTATGGCAATGAAGCACACTTTGCCTTGAACATGGCAATGTGTCTGAAAAACATTTGAACGTTGTAGATCATCTGGCACGTCTTGGATTTTATTTTCTCCTCCTCTTGAGGTTGATGGATTGTTGAAAGAATCCTGTGACATGGTTAGTCAACATAAAAGAAAAAAAACCTCACAGCGCACTCACAAAAACCTCACAAGTTCACTCCAAGGAAGAAAGATGCCACTCAGATCACTCGTGTTTCACTCCGGGAATTTGGCTTTTACTTCCCCTTTTGTGCTCACAACTCTCTGCCTTTTACAGCTCTATCTCTCGACACAAGTTCTTGAAAGAACTGACTCAAACTTGTCAAACTTTTCTTTGATTTTATGGCGTTTGGGCTACAAAATAAAGGTTAGGCTAGGAATGGAAAGAAAATAAGGTTAAAGAAAGGAAATAGGCTTAAGGATAAGAAATTAAAGGAAGAAAAGGAAATGATTAAAGGAAAGAAATGAATTAAAAAAAAGACAACTCGTTACCATAAAACTTTACTTACAAACCGATCGTGAACAATCAAACTTGAGGAACTTCTCGAGTCGGTTGCTTGTTTGTCTTGTGCTTTTCTTCACCACCTTGTGCTTCTTTTCTAATTTTTTTGTTTTTCTTTTTTTATACAATTCGAATTCTTTGAGAAGAAGAAGAAGAAGGAATTCCAAATTTATTTTTTAATTGAAAACACAAAGAGTAGGCTTACTTGATTCTTCCTTTGCTCTGATTACCACGTGATGCGCTCTAACTCTCCAAATGGCTTTTTTGAGAGAAGCTTTGATTGTGAATGCAAGCAAGACTTGATCCTCCGAATGTCTTCTTGTTAAAAATGAAAATAAATGATGATGGACAGAGTAGGATGCGGAAGTATGATAGCGTGGTGTTTAAGAAAGGGATGAAAATGATGGAAATGGCAAAGTGTTTAAGGTAGGTCGGATATGGTGGTGAAATGGAAACAAGGAAATGAAATGGAAATGATAGAATGGAAGATGGGTAGTATTCAAAGGTTTCAAGAAAGAAACTACACTGAAAGTATAATCTTGTTTCTTATAGAAATGACTTTGAGGGTGGTAGGATGACTTAGATTGATTGGTTAGAATAACCAACAATCTTAAGTATCAAAATGGGGGTAGGAGACACCACAAACCTTAGAAAGGCTTGATAAGTCAAGAAGTCCTGAAAAGAACAAGTTTGAGAGAAAATCTCACAAAGATACAAATTTTATAAAATAAAAGTTGTGTGTTTACAAAATGAAATTGAAAGCCTATTTATAGTTTTTCTATGGGGTGGTTGAATGAGCATGATACAAGGGGTATGTGGCTATTCGGCCGTGTTCATGTCTCCCTCCAAAATGGTTGAGTCCCCCTCAAAAGTCTTGTGCATCTATTCGAAAAGTTGCAACTTCTTGTATGAAATTCTAGCCTGCACTCCCTTCAGTAACCTGGACATATCTCAAGCTCTTGATATTAGATTGACGTTATTCAACATGCGTTGGAAAGCTAAGAGATAGGAGAACAAGTTTCATGAAGACTTCACAACCCAATTATGCTTGGATCCTGATCAAAAACATCAAACAATCTGACTGACGTGATGTATCTGCCTAATAAAGAGTGATGTCCCTTGAGTTGGTTGGAACTCTTCATTTTGGTGCCAAACTCAGATTTCCCTCCAAGGACGACCGGCCATGATGATTGGGTGAGCTGGCGTTGGTAGTTGGAGCTAAGATGAGCTGATTGAGCTAGGTGTGAGCTGGATTGAGCTGAGCTAGCTAGTTGAAGTTCTTAGCTCAAAGTTGAAGTTGTTTTGAGCTATTTTGAGCTGCCCTTAACTAGGTGAGCTAGTCCTTAAGCTTTGTGAGCTCCCTTTGCATGCTTCTCTAGGTCCTTGAGTTGCCTTTGGACTTTGTGAGCTAATCAAAGATGAATTAAACGTTCTTGAGCTAAACCGAGCTAAATTTGGATTGCACGAGCTAAACTGAGCTACCATTGATTGTGTCCTTTACTCATGCCCCTGTATAATTCAAATAAACAATGGAATTAGATGCATGAATTAAACATAAGATACAATATGATTAGACATGCTGAAATAAACTTAGAAATAGATATAAAGATGTGGACTAAGATGATGCATCATATATCAATATGCAAAAGCATGTGTATAATATATAATGCATAAATGGGGTAATATAAGATAAAGTAAGGTAGAACTCCCTTAGAATTAGTCTCAAAGCCCTTCAACGGTGTGAACAAATCAAGGAGAAGGTTGGTGCTGATTAGCATCACATCAGCCATCTTGCTCGCCCTACTTGGCTTGGGCTCCATGGATTTATCAAACTCATCCATGGGCTCTTGCCATCTAGCCATTAGCATCAACAAATCTCTGATGACAAGTGTTGGCCCCTCGGTGTTGGCCTCAAACTGTTTAGTGCGATCTGGGAGCATCAACTCTGGCTCACTCGCCTTGGCTTGCTTCAATTCATCAAGCCTTGGTGGTGCTATATGATGTTGGGATGGTGGAACAACACTCAGATAGGACTCGACCTTGTGCTCCTCCTCACTCTTTGGTGGAAATGCCTTCGGCAATTCGAAAGGCTTCACATCCTCAACCTCTTTAAGGACATGTCCCACTACCTCGGGGACTTCCGTGGTCATTTTGGCCTCTTCGTCGTTGGCTATCTTTTCCTTGCGCACTCTATTGGAAAATTGGATTGTTGATAACACCTTGGTTTCCTTGCCTATATCACGGTTTACTGGTACAACACTTTGTTGCGTGAGTCAAGGATACACAAAACATCGGCTTTTGGCAAAGCAAGTGCGTTAATTTGTTCTAGAAAAGATAAACCAAGTACAAAGTCATAATCATCAAGGGGTATTACCTTGATGGATGTTTTATCATGCCAATCTCTAATTCGAAGATCCACTCCATTTACAACTCCCGTAATTGGTTCTTCTTTGGAATTGACGGTTTTGATCCACCCACTTACTCTCTGAACTCTAAGGTTTAAATGCTTGGCTGCTTGCTCGGACACGAACAACTCGGATGCACCGGTGTCCACAAGTGCGCTCAATTTCTTGCTAGTAATTATCGCGTCCATGAACATAAACCCCTTATTCTTACAACCACTCTTGGCTTGAAACGAGCTTACAACCAAATCAAGTTACAAGAACTCTTCTTCTACTCCAAAGTCTCATTGGATGGCATAAAGTCTTCTCTTTTTTTCAGAAAATCTCTTATGCAGTGAGGCCCATCACAATGGAAGCATCATACTGGACCAAAATCTTTTTCTTTCCCATGGCCTTGTGAACTTGGTAGATTTGTCATTCGATGGCTTACCACTTCTATTCGAAGAATCTTCATTTCTACCTTCGTTCACGCTCTCTCGGTTCCTCCAACCATTGCATTTGAATGTGGCTTTGGCTTAGGTGACTCGGGCTTTTTCTAGAACTTGACAATTGCTTCAACCTCATCCAAAGCCTTGGAGAGTTCTTGGAATATCCTCCTCTCCAACTCTAAGTTTGCCCACTGTTGCAGTCCATCCGTGAAGATGGAGAAACCCTCGGCTTCCCCCAAATTTGAAATTTGGAGCTTGATCTCGATGAATTGCCTCACGTACTCTTGGATTAAGTCGTCATGCTTGAGTTCTCAAAGCTTTGCGCGTAATTCATTTTGGGCATTTTGGGGTAGAACTTCTATTTGAGTTCGGCTTGAAACTCGCCCCATGTCCCGATAGGAACACCTTTACTCTTCTTCTTGGTGCACCTGTGTCGCTACCATAAAAGAGCTATGTTAGTTAAATAAGCGAATACATTGTTTACCTTTGTGGATTCATCCATGATGCCCATGTTTCGAAAGTATTGCTCCATGCTCCAAAGGAAATTTCCCATGTCTTGAGTATATCTCGTCCCTCTAAACGGCTTCAGTTTTGGGACATCGGCTAGCACCCTCGGTGTGCTAGTCATCATGCCGCTCCTCACGAAGGTCTTATAGATGAGTAGCTCAGATTTGAACTCTTCTATCATCTTCTTGAGTAGGTTCACCTCGCCTTTGAGGGAACCATCTTGCAGATCGACCTGCTCTCTCGTTGAATCAAGAGCCCCTTGGAACTCCTTCTCGAGTTTGCCGCCACTCGTGTCCAACTTCTCTAAGTTGGCATCAACCGCGTCGAGTCTCTCCCTTGAATCAATCACGACACTCTCAAGTTGGGCAACCTTGTCCTCAAGTGATGTGAGTCGGTCCTTTGAACTAGCTCTCTTTTCCTTCTCAGCTTGTCAAGTCACACAACGAACCTCGTATTCAATGTTGGGTCCGTTGCCTACCATCTCTACTCAGTTGTGTACGAAAATTGGCCCAAACACAGGCTCAAATACCACTTGTCACGGGGCCATTATCCTCTTATCAAAAGACATGTCTGATAGGATGTGCAGCGCCACCGTTTATATATCCCAAAACCTCCATTTTCCTTTGCGATGTGGGATTAATGTCCCCGCCTCTTCTCAAGCGTTACATTCTCCCCCATTCAACCTCGTGACGCCCTCGTCGCAAGTCAACCACGCTCATGATAGGCCATTTTTCAAGGTTATCCACCCTACCTACCCTAATCATGGTAAATACTAAGTCAAATACTAATCACGGTTGTCCCCGCCTCTTCTCAAGCGTGACATTCTCAAGTGTGGCTAGCTGATCCATGCGGCCTTAGTCGACTATCTTAGTCAAATACTAAGTTAGCCTTCCAAATCACTAAGCAATAGTGTTTAGAATAGCGGAAGCTGTAAGAACAAAATGCTAAGGCAAGGAAAATGAAGAACAAGATGAATGTTGAGAGAAAAATAACTCTTTACTCAAGAAACAAATAAATGATAGAATGATTTACAATGGTGAGAGTGAGCCTCTATTTATAGGCTCACCTTCTCGAATCTAACGGTCTATGATGGATTGATCCAAGGGGTAAGGATCAATCCGTGATTCTTGTTCACTTCTATGGTAACAATATCACTCAAATACAAATGTTGCCTAAAGTAAAAAGGCTATAGTCACTCATGACATCATACTTGAGTTGGCAAAAGATACTTTCCCCAAGTGTAGCTCAAAGGATGATCTCTTGCCATTTGCGTTGGTCAAAAGATACTCTATTTCATTGTGTGTTGGTCCAAGGATGATATCTTTCTAAGGTCTTGGTCTCTTGGGCGGATAGGACATTAATAGGCCCGATCCTCTTAGCCAAAACCTCCGTGGCAGCATGCTTGGTGTTGTTTTGGGCCCTAGGTTCGTGGGCAACTCAGACGGGGCTTGTCTAGGCCCCCAAGTGTGGTGCTAACTTGGGATCCATGGTCTAGATTGCATGGAGGGTGCTCGGTTGGGCCCCCTTGGATGCGATGGGAGTGCTCCCTCGGGTTCTTCTCTTATGCGCAACAAATGGGGTGTCTGTCTCGGCTCCATGGTGCACTTGCAAGGTGCGGATGTAAGTCCCTCGTCGGGCGCAGTACTTGGTGTGCTAGCAAAGGCCCTTTGGTGTGTGGCCTTCTCGATCATGGGCTGGTGACCCGTGACACATACTTTTATGTACGTACTCCAACGTGCATGTATATCATTTAACCAAAATGACAGGTAAACAAAAATAGTCATGCATCAAAAATCTTGCAGCATAGTAACATTACAGTTTTGAATTCCTATAGTGCCCTAGTGTATAAATTTTATATTACCAAACAGCCAAGTATGTGTTAATGGCGATAATTTTGCTACCATTGTCCATTGTCGAAACCTAGCTGCTCTGTGTTCTGAAGTCAACTGGTCCAATTGTTGATGGATAATATTCGAGCATGGTTTCAAGAAAAGCATATGCCTCTATTTGGGTTCGTAGTTTTCCTTCTTCACAATGGAGCATGGATTCAAAGAGCATGGATTAAGTCGCGCAAGTAGATTAAGATGAGCACATGATTACAGTTCGGATTTTAAAACTTGAGTCTTCAACCATAAAAGCTTGAGTTTATTCTAAAGGACTTCCATTTGATAATATGAGAGTCATATGCATCAGAATCCCCTTGTTGTTTGAAGAACATTAACAATTAGTTTCCTAACAAATATATCTATCTATTGATCCTAGTGAAACTTCTAGAACCTATCAGGGATAAATCGACATACGCTAGGTGCAAAACTATATATAACTTCAAAATATATACTAGATTTGACATCAGTATAGAGTATATGCAGAATGCATGTTCTTGTCTAAGAATGCCAAGGAAATGGCTCCAACAAGATGGCATAGCTGTATTTATCAACCATTGGCAGCAAAAATATTAGCTAGTAATATGTAATGGGAGGCTGTACCTGAGACAAGCTCAAAGATTTTCTCCCCAGCGCTTTCAGCAAGTTTGTATGCGGTGTTGTTCTTAGCCAATTGGTAGCAGCCAATAGCCTGAAGAAAACCCCAGCCTACCGAGTTGCAAACTTCAAGTGGATCACAACCATATATCCACATTATTCTTATATTTGTTACAAGCGTAGGCAGCAATTTAAGCTCCTTGAAACTTGACAATTTAAGAGAACACAGTTTGGAAAGTCGAGCAAGATGGTGCTGTTGCGGAAAGCATCTGTGAGTGGCCCCTGAAGCTTGTTTATTGATAAGTTAACCTGACTGATCTGTCCGCAAATAACCTTGACAATTTATAATGATTTATTTAAACTTGATCATTAGACCAATTTGCAAACAATTTAACTGTGCACAACTTTAAGATATTAAAACATATTAAACTAGATAGCTTTGCTAGCTTATTAATGTATAATGTAGATATCCTTTTATCATAAAATGATAACATTACCATATACTTAAGACTTAATAATCATGCTGCCATTTTTAAATGCTCAAATTCATTCGATTTCCAATCTATTATACGCGTATTAAGGCAATGAAAATTCTGGGCAACTTGTTGCTGCCATTTTGGTCCAAAATTACAGCCCTTGCCCGATTAAATCTTAATAGAGCAGTCCTTAAACAGGACAGAGCTTACCAAACATGTTGAACCATATTGCTAACCATTCTAGTAATTTTTTTGATATGCTTACCAAAATGGTCATCGGAATATACAAGATTCTTGACAATATAGCGTATATAGCCATATTTTTTGAACACTTAGGAATTCAGCGTCTAACACCACATTTTCATATTACGAAACAACTCTAAACATGATCGAGACAAGTCAGTTTATAAACTTTATTTCCGGCGTATATGTTCGATAATTTGTTTAAGACATAATACAACAACTGTGCAGTACATATTTGTATTTTAAACATGATATTTAATTCCTAAATTGGCTCTCATGCACAACAACTAACCGTATTCTGAATATGCTTAACAATTTCAAGCTTAACTTATATTTAGCGCTATTCAAACAACAATATCATACCATTTAGAAGATATATCACATCTGGGAAGCACGGGTACGGCACTAAGGTGCCGTTTCAAGTACCCAATACGTCCCCGGTACAGGTACAGGTACAAGACGGGTACGGCTGGGGTACGAACCGGGAACGTCCCACGAAGAAAGGGTACGGCTAAAATTTGTCGAGAATGTATGATGAACGTATGGGGATGTTTCGGAGACGGCATGTGACTTGCACATGCGTTCCCATGGTCATTTTTGACCTTTAGCATAATTCTTTGGCAAAACGACAAAAGATGTCCCCAACGTTTGCATGTTTTGTCATTTGACCCCCTATTCTTTTTTTGGAGCAAACAACCCTCAACGTTTCAATTTGGTCCAAATATGCCCCAGTTGGATGGAAACCGTTAGTCAACTAACGGTCAGCGGCTGATGTTGACTGGACTTGCCACGTGTTAAGTTCTATTGACGTGTCAGCATCATATTCGCCATGTGTCACCATTAGGTTCGGCCATGTGTCAACGGTTGATTCTGACTTCAGCAGCTCTTAACATGTGGCAAGTCCAGTCAACATCAGCCGCTGGTCGTTAGTTGACTAACGGTGTCCATCCAACTGTGGCATATTAGGACCAAATTGAAACGTTGGGTTGTTTGTTCCAAAAACGAATAGGGGCCAAATGACAAAACATGCAAACGTTGGAGGTTGTCGGCTCCAAAAAAAAAGAATAGGGGGCCAAATAACAAAACATGCAAACGTTGGAGGCATTTTTGTCAATTTGCCTAATTCTTTTTATATAACCTTATGACACCTATGCAGCCCGACTCTCTGCAGACTTACATTCTCACTTTCCTTCCGGCTTTTTTTTCTTTCTATTTTCCCCTTTCGTTTTGAATTTTTCTGTTATTTGTCAAAAATTTTATTTTTTATTTTGGATAAATAGTGAGAATGTGAGAGTTGTTTTTCGTTTTGAATTTGTATTTTCCCCTTTCGGTTTGGAGTGCTTTCAATTTACCACTTGGAACGGTGTTGTTTGTCATATAAGCCATGGTAGCTGCAGGATGAAGTAAAGCACCATTTGAATGCCCGTCCTTTCTTGTTTTCTCCCAACTTGTATTGTTTATGTTCTTTTGTTTAGGATATAATATTGTTTATGAATTTACTACAGTTCAACTTCTAGAATTTATCATACATTACAACTGAAAATATAGAAGAAAGAACGGATTGTTGGTGCATTTAGTATGATGACAAGTTTAATTTTAAACAATTTTAATTAGTTGAGATATGATTCTAATATTTCAAATGTTAAAATTTCAATTACTTTTCCCGGATTGCTTTGTATTTTCCCGAGGCTTTTTAGGTAGAATGTTGTGAGTTTGAGGCATCAATTGATCTGCTCTCTTTTTTTAATGTAAGCAGATCAATTACTGAAATATCTATGATATTTTTATATCTATTTAGAATGAAGTATAGACTATAATGAATATTTATGATTTTTTATATTTATTTAAAATTTTAAAATATATTTTATATGTCGTACTCTTGTCGTACCCGTGTCCTGTAATTTTAGAAATTACCCTTTCTCGACCCCGTATCCGTGCAACATAGTATCACATTTCGGACATGCCCAAACATATCAGGTACACAATGGATAACATTTCCCAATTGAAATACATACCTCCCATATTTACTTAGTTTATTTGACGGATCCGTGAAATGGTTGTGTTAGGATATTTGTTTTGATATAATAATTGAAAAATAGTTTTGGACTATTGAAAAGATTTCAAAAATAATTTTAAGTCCAAACAACTTAAAAATATGTTTGATGAATTTTATAAGGTTTTGGAATGATCTAAATGTCTTTAAAGTAGCCAAACCTGAGTTTTTCAAGTAACCGTACCGATACGGTATTTCCCGTATCGATACGCCTTAGGGTTTCAGCTACAGTCTTTTTGAAACTGTCAAAACCCGTACCGATACAGGGCTTACCCGTATCGCTACGGCATGGGGATGTTTTGATACGCCTACGTGGCAAAAACTCCAATGGCCAAAACCCCCCAATGACTATTTTCCCAATGGTCTTTTAAATTGCAGTCCGCACCGATACACTCCTAAGTGTATCGATACACATAAGCTGGAAAGAGCTCATCGGCTAGTTTATGAAGAACACGTACCGATACTGTTACCCGCATATCGATACGGACATATCCATAACTGCATTTATTGCGGGAAATAAAGGCTCCAACGGCTCCAATTCAATTCTAACGGTCTCCAACGACTAGAAAACAAAATTGAGAGTATAAAAGACCTCAAGAATCATCTGAAACAACTAATGATCCACAAGTCAACAACATTATGATCAAGATTTATCTTAGTGCTTAATATCCCATTCTTTGTATAGACTACACTTGTTAAGCTAAAATGTCAATGTATAATAAAGTGTATTAGGATTTGGGTGAGAGCTTAAGAGTGCAAACAATCACCTTTTAGATGGATTTCTAGTTTGCTAAGTTTTCTCTTGTTAGAGAGTGTTCCCAAAGCTCGTTTTGTGAGCTTTGGATGCTAAGACTTGGTGAGTGAGTCTAGGTTGTAAATGGTTGCCTCAGCCTAGAAAAGGGGAAGAATTCTTAGTGAATTGGTTGAAATCCTTGGTGGGGAGTTACGGTAGCGGATGTAGGCTTTGGTTAGAAAGTCGAACCACTCTAAATTCCTTGTCTTTTATTCTTTTCTTTTTACTTCCACCACCATCACCCAAATTACATCTTCTCCACTACTTGGCTAGCAATTCGGTTGAAGATATTGAGCCTACAATTGGTATCAGAGTGAGGCTCAATTCGAGAGGACTTGCATCCTATTTAGACATCCTGGCAAGCTCGACTGACAAACAATCAACCGAAGCCATGGTGCAATCCATTGACCGACCACCATTCTTTGACGAGACCAACTACTCCTATTGGAAGAATAGGATGATGTATTTTATGAGAGCCAAGGATTATCATATTTGGGACATTGTTGAAGACGGTCCGTTCGTGCCACAACGAAGCAAGGCGGAATGAAGTACGGATTATCGTAAGAAGATAGAGCTAAATTGCAAGGCTTTGCATATTCTCTTTTGTGCTTTTAGCCTGGACATCTACGCGAAAATATCTTCTTGTGAGAGTACCAAGGAAATATGGGACAAGCTTGAAGTCACATACGAGGGAACCAACGATGTAAAGGAGACCAAGATCGGCCTTCTTAACCTTGAGTATAAGAACTTTAAGATGAACCCAGATGAAGACATTAAGAGGATGTTCGACTATTTTTCCACAATCGTAAATTAACTCAAAGGTCTTGGAGAGGATATTTCGAAAGAAAAAATCATTCAGAAGTTGATCTACTCATTTCCCGAATTATAGGAGTCCAAAAAGACGATCATTGTAGAAGCAAAGAACTTGAAGGAGCTCAAGCTTGCCGAGTTCGCAGGATCTTTTCTCACTTATGAGATGAGTCTCAACCTTAGAAGAGGGAGAAGGAGAAGAAGATCAAAGAGAAAGGCATTGATGTGAATGTCATTGCTCTTCAACCTCCATATGCCAACATGTAGATTCAAGTGAGGAGGAAAGTGAAGATGAAGTGGTGGCCAAGCTCTTCAACAAATTCATCCAATTCATGAAGAAAGAAAATGAAGAACTAAAACAAGAATCAAGAATGAAGAAGAAGGGGCCAAGCTCTTCAAGCCATAAGAAGAAGGCTTATGTGGCTACTTGGAGTGATGACAACTGCACCGAAGATGAACAAGCCAACCTTTATCTTATGACCATTGTTAAGTGTTCAAAAGTACTATTTTTATTACCCTTTTTATTCTTATTAGTGCTAGACTTAGGTTTATATTAGTTGCATTACTAGTCATTCATGCATATTTGCATTGTTTCCTTGGTGGACAAGCTTGATTTCATATTTTGCTTAATTTTGTGGAAAAAGATACTGCTTTGGTGTGTTTTGTGTGCAGAATCACTTGCCAAAGCAAGGCTGGAACCAGTTGCCAGGGCAATGCATGAAGGAGATGCTGAGCTAGTTGCCAGGGCAATGCATGAAGGAGATGCCGAGCTAGTTGCCAGGGAAATTTTCGATAAGGGATAAGATGATATGGTAGTCGAAATTGATGACTAGATAAGCCCAAGATGACGTGGAGCAAAGTTAAATCCCAAAGGAGTTTGATTTCCATGAAGAGGTTAAAGAGAAATTAAATCCCAAGAAAATAGGAGAAGTTCTAGAAAGAATTTAAATATAATAAAGAATTATATTCTTTAAAGATATTTAATTCCAACTTAACTTCCTCCTCAAAAAAGACTTTGACCTAGCCCTATAAATTGAGGACCAAGCCGTCAACTCTAAGGGGGGGGAGAAGAGAGAAATGTCGACAAAGAGCAAGGGAGATTTCGGCAAGAGCTTTGGAGAGATTTCGACAAGGCGTCAACCATTCTTCATATTTTTCTTTCTTGTTCAATTAGGTTTATGCTAGGAATTCTTTGTCTTGTGTTTCTTTGGAACCTAGCCATGAACTAAATCTATTTGGCTAAGGTTATTGTGTTTTGTGGTTGTGAGAAACAATTGGATTTTGTTTAGGTAATAAGAGTTTGCACTTTCAATTCAAGGTTTACTCATTCTTGGTTTTTCTTCTTGTTTGCGAGTGAATTGGGAGAGGATCTCGTAACTTTATCTATTTATCTAATATCGGGAGAGTTAGATTCAATAAACGAATGAGTATGGTCTTTATTCAATCTATTGATGGTGACGATTAATCTGGCTTAGGAATAAGTTAAGGATTTCAATGACTAAGAGGAGCGCAAGATTAGTTGTTGTTCACCCTTGATTCACGCAGGGATATATTATCAAGGTATGCACAATTAGCTAGAGTTTTGACTTAGGGATAAGAAGAAATCATTGAAGAACACTCCGCCGAACCTTTAAGTTGCTACCCAGCCGCCCAAACAGTTGCCCAGACAACCTTCGATTAGTTGCCAAGGCAACCCCGCTGCGCAAGTTGCCACGGCAACTGAGTTTCCCTTGCACTCTTTTACCAAGATGATCAAATCAGCTATCACACCTCAACTCACGATAACATGGCTTATTCTCTCTCATTTGATTACATCTTCTTTTACTTATTTGCTTTCTACTTTATTTGTTAGTTAAAACTCTTACAGTCACCTACTTGTGTTTTTACTTTTTACAGTGCAAGAGATTAGATTCTTGAAGTGGCACCAATCCCTGTGGAGACGATATATTTTATACTATAACTTACGACGTGTACACTTGCACAATTGCGGAGCACTTATTATGCGCAACAAGTTTTTAGTACCGTTGTCGGGGATTGGCAATAGCAACTTTGTTTTTATTTTCTTGCACTTTTTATTTGTCTTGTTTAAGATTCAAAGGGTTAACAAACTTTGGTTTTGCATTGGTATATGACCAGGGCGAGACCGATTACACCAGAATATCCCTTTGATCCAGAAATCGAACGAACCTTGCAAAGACTCAGACAAAGGTTAAGAGTAGCAATGGCTAATCAAGACGGCAATATGAATCAAGATGTTCCAAAAGGAGGATGAGTGATTCTTGCACGAAATAGAACTATTCGAGACTATCTTGAAGAAGATCTTGATGGACTTAATCCAGGAGTTGTCACACCTGAAATTGAAGTCGACCACTTTGAGTTGAAACTAGTGATGTTTAATATGATCAACACAATTGGTCAATTTGGCGGCTCAGCAATTGAAGATGCACGACAACATCTTAAATCTTTCCTCGAGATTTGCAATTCATTCAAAATACAAGGAGTCACCCCCGATGTTTTATGACTAAGATTATTCCCCTATTCACTAAGGGATAGGGCAAAAGCATGGTTGAATAGTATTCATGCCGGATCAATAGGATCTTGGACCGATCTTTGTCATGATTTCCTTGCTCGATTTAATCATACAAATTTGACTGATAAGCTTCGTAACGACATTACTTCTTTTCGACAGGCAGATGATGAATCCATGTACGAGGCTTGGGAGCGATATAGAGAACTTCTACACAAATGCCCCCTACACGGATTCCCAGTGTGGACACGAGTAACAATGTTTTACAACGCTGTGAATACACCAACAAGGATGATGCTAGATGCTTCGGCAAACGACATACTCCTAGATAAGTCACCGGAGGAAGCAATGCAAATTCTAAATAGGCTTGCCAAGAATGATTATTAATTTCCATCTGCTAGAAGAGGAGGAGTTAGACGCCAAGCCACAATACATGAACTGGGATCATCAGACTCAATTTTGGCACAATTGGCCACTCTAACCAAGATGGTCTAGAACATGCAGAAACCAAACAACACACAGGAGGTCATGGTAATCTATTCCTTTTGTGAGTTAGGTGGTGGTAACCATGATTCTTCTGAATGTATGCAGAATCTGGAATCCATCTTTTATGTGGGGAATTACAACCGGAACAACAATGTGATGTCCAATACATATAATCCAGCTTGGAAGAAGCACCCACATTTTTTATGGAGTAATCCCAACAATGCTCTAAACCAAAACAATCAAAATGCACAAGCATCGGGATTCCAGTAGAATATGCCACGGCAACAGTTACCGCAACAACAACCGACAACATCTAGTTCTTTGGAAAATTTTCTCAATGCTTTTATGTTGAAAACTGAATCTTATATGGCTGAGAGTAGTAACTTCATAAAAAGAACTGATGCTTTTATTAACAGGACCGAGATGAGATTGCAAAACCAAGAGGCAGCAATCAAATCATAGGAAAATCAACTCGGATAATTTGCTCAAAACCTGAATACTAGACCGCAATGAGGTTTACCTAGCGATACTGAAGTCGCAAGAGGAACTGGCCATGAGCAATGTAAGGTGATCACCACTAGAAGTGGCCAACAACTTAAAGAGGCTCAAGCTCGCTCATCAAACAAAACTCCACACAAAGAACAAGATGAACTCAGCGGCAAAACCTCAGATGCTGAACCAGGAATTGCCGCGGCAACCAGCGATAAGCATGCCTCGGCAACCAGCAATAAGCATGCCTCAGCAACCAGCGATAGGCACGCCACAACAACCCCAATTGACGATGCCTCGATAACTCTAGTTGCCCTGGCAATGCCATCAATCAGGTTCCAGACCAATGATAGGATCGAAGATATCCGACTTCCACCACCATTCCCACAAAGGTTGAACCGACAAAAGCAAGAATATCAATTCAAGAAGTTTCTTGATATCCTAAAGCAACTCCACATCAACTTGCCATTGGTTGAGGCGATTGAACAAGTGCCAAACTATGCCAAGTTTCTTAAAGACATTGTGTCCAAGAGAACAAGGATAGGAGAGTTTGAAACAGTTGTCGCAACAGAGGGATGCATGGCCATGTTGCACAATCGCATGCCACCCAAGTTGAAGGATCCCAGAAGTTTCACAATACCTTGTTCCATCAAAAACCACTATGTCAGGAAAGCATTATGTGACCTTGGAGCAAGCATAAACTTGATGCCTAAATCAGTTTTCTAGAAACTAGGAATCGGGAAGGCAAGACCTACAACAGTTATGCTACAGCTAGCCGACAAATCTTATGTGCATCCAGAGAGAAAAATTGAAGACATACTGGTAAAAGTTGATAAATTTATTTTTCCCACTGACTTTATTGTTTTGGATTATGAAGCAGGTGAACATGCACCTATCATTCTCGGGAGACCCTTCCTAGCAACAGGGAGAACCTTGATCGATGTTGAAAAGGGAGAACTCACAATGAGATTGAATGATCGGTAAGTTAAACTAAATGTGTTCCAAACACTAAGGCATGCCGATGATCCAGAAGAATGCCAACTTCTTCATGCCATGGCAGAGTTTGACTTTGACGAGGAATTTAGTTGCCTCGGCAACTACATTGCCGATCAAGAGGAACCTGAGAAGTATGAAGAATCGATCGATGTGGAACAACAAGAAAAGGAAAATTGATTAGTCAATCGACCAGGTACATACATTGAACCACTGGATTACTCAGGTAAGGAAGGTAAACTCGAAAAGCCCTCCATTGAACAACCATCGATTCTTGAGTTAAAACAATTGTCAGGACAACTAAAATATGCTTACTTGGGAACCGATAATACATTGCCTGTAATTATTTCCTCTAAGTTACAGCCTGAGCAGGAAAAGAAGCTGATCAAAATGTTGATGCTACACAAGAAGGCAATAGGGTGGACAATTGCCGACTTGAAGGGAATTAGCCCAGTAGTGTGCATGCACAAGATTTTATTGGAAGATGATCACAAACCTTCGATTGAGGCCTAGAGGAGACTGAATCATGCCATGAAAGGGGTTGTAATGAAAGAAATCATCAAGTGGCTTGACGCCGACATCATATACCCTATCTCGGATAGTACATGGGTAAGTCTGGTACAATGTGTACCGAAAAAGGGAGGTATAACGGTGGTAAGTAATGAAAACAATGAACTTATTCCAACCAGGACTGTGACCGGTTGGAGGGTTTGTATGGATTATAGAAAGCTAAACAAAGCCACGAGAAAGATCACTTCCCATTACCCTTTATTCATCAAATGCTTGACAGTCTTGCAGGTAAACCCTTTTATTGTTTTCTTGATGGTTATTCAGGTTACAATCAAATTGCCATAGCACCAGAAGATCAAGAAAAGACAACCTTCACATGCCCATACGGTACTTATGCTTTTCGAAGGATGCCATTCGGATTGTGTAATGCCCTGGCAACCTTCCAAAGATGCATGATGGCACTCTTTTCAGACATGGTCGAAGACTTTCTTGAGATCTTCATGGATGTTTTTTCCATTTTTGGTAATGACTTCGACAGTTGCCTTAGCAATTTAGAGAAGGTGTTGGCAAGATGTGAAGAAACCGATTTAGTCCTTAATTAAGAGAAGTGCCATTTTATGGTAGATGAAGAAATAGTGCTCGACCACAAGATTTCATCCAAGGGAATTGAAGTAGACAAAGCCAAGGTGGACGTGATCGAGAGATTACCCCCACCAAGTTCGGTTAAAAGAATCCAAAGCTTTCTTGGACATGTAGGTTTTTACAGGACGTTCATTCATAATTTTTCTAAAATTACTAAACCCTTGTGCAATTTGCTTGAACAGGATAAAGTGTTCACTTTTGATGATTCTTGTGCCCAAGCATTCGAAACCCTAAAGAAAAAGCTTGCCTCGGCACCCATTGTTGTTCCACCCGATTGGATGCTACCTTTTGAGCTCATGTGTGATGCAAGTGATTTCGCGGTAGGAGCAGTCCTAGGCCAACGCACAGGTAAGACCTTTCATGTGATATACTATGCTAGTAAAACTCTTAATAGTGCTCAAGTGAATTACACAACAACGGAGAAAGAGTTACTAGCCGTAGTTTTTGCATTTGACAAGTTTCGATCCTATTTGATTGGTACAAAGGTAATTGTTCATACAGACCATTCGACAATTAAGTATCTATTTGCTAAAAAGGATGCCAAACCTCGTTTGATTCATTGGATATTGCTTTTACAAGAGTTTGATATAGAAATTAAGGACAAGAAAGGAACAAAAAATCAAGTGGCTGATCACTTATCACGCTTAGAACGCAATAGGGAGGAGGACACGGATTTAGAGATATGTGATGCATTCCCGAATGAGCAACTGTTAGTTGCCTCTGCAACGATAGATGCACACGCCTCGGCAACCCTTGATGCCTCGGCAACCATGGATTCGCATACCTCGACAACCCTCGACGTCTCAGCAACTTCAGACGCGTACGCCTCGGCAACCACTGATACGTATGCCGCGGCAACCACTGATACGCACGCCTCGACAGCCATGGCCGTGTATGCCTCGGCAACTCTAGACGCACACGCCTCAGCAATCTTGGAAGCAGTTGCCACGACAGCACATGCCTTGTCTATACCTTAGTACGCGGATTTAGTTAATTTCCTTGTTTGTGGTATTTTACCTTATGGTCTTACTCACCAAGGGAAGAAGCAGTTCTGCCATGATGCTAAGCATTACTTTTGGGACGAGCCTCTTTTGTTTAAATAATGTACAGATCAAGTTATACGCCGATGCGTCCCTGAAGAGGAGCAGCAGAATGTACTTCGGCAATGCCATTCTTCACCCTATGGAGGACATTTTGGAGGAACACGTACCGCGGCCAAAGTTTTACAATCCGGTTTGTATTGGCCAACATTGTACAAAGATGCCCAAGAGTTTTACAAGCAATGTGATCATTGCCAGAGGACGGGCAATATCTCTAGACGATATGAGATGCCGCTCCAAAACATCATCGAGGTGGAACTGTTCGATGTATGAGGATCGATTTTATGGGACCTTTCCAATCTTCATTCGACAACCTCTATATTCTACTTTCCGCTGACTACGTGTCTAAATGGGTTGAGGCAGTTATAGTTCCCAACAATGATTCTAAGACCGTGCAACGATTCTTGTAGAAAAACATATTTACACGGTTTGGGATGCCGAGAGCAATTATCAGTGATGAAGGCAAGCACTTTGACAACAGACTTATTGCCAAGATGTTGCAACGCTTTGGCGTATCACTCAAGATTGCCACGACATATCACCCACAAACCAATGGGCAAGCAAAAATTTCCAACCGGAAATTGAAGGGTATACTCGAGAAAGTTGTAAATCCCTCTAGGAAGGATTGGTCAGTAAGACTAGATGATGCACTTTGGGCATATCGTACTGTATTCAAAACACCCTTAGGTATGTCTCCCTTCCGACTTGTCTATGGAAAAACATGCCATCTACCGGTGGAAACTGAATACAAGGCATATTGGGCAATCAAGACCGTGAATATGGATTGGGAAAGTGCCGGACAAAAGCGTTTGTTGGACCTCAAAGAGATAGAAGAATTCCGTGCACCCGCCTATAACAATGCACGAATCTACAAGGAGAAAACGAAGCAATGGCATGACAAAAAACTATTGCTGCAACAATTCATGCCAGGGCAACTGGTTCTCTTATTCAATTCTCGGGTGAAACTTTTCCCGGGAAAACTAAAATCAAGATGGTCAGTACCATTTGAAGTTGTCAAACCATTCTCCCATGGTGCCATGATAATCAAGTCCATCACTGACGACCATGAATTCAAAGTTAACGGAAAAAGATTGAAGCACTACAACGGTGCCCATGTGGAATGTAACAAAGAAATTGTCACCTTAGGAGATGCATGAGCATGCTCTCCTTTTGATATTTTATTTTTATTTTTATTTTTTTCTTTCTTCAAACTATTTAATTTTTTTATTTATTAATTTCAGTTATTTTTTCTTTTTAGGATAGATTTATTTATTTTCTTTAAGATTAAGATTACATCTTTCTTTCATATTTATCTAATTTTTAAATTTTAAGTTTAAGAATTTCTTTGCACATCTTTATTTATTTTCTTTTATTAGTTTATCTTTAATTTTAATCCTTATTTTATTTGTTTTTGAATTGTAGGAAAAGGGTTCAAGACAAAGAGGAATTTGATTCAAGAAGGAAACTTCTTCAATAAGGAAATTAATGGGCTAAATCTAAGGCTTATATTAAGCCTCCAATTTACCCTAAATAAACCCTACATAGCCGGCCAAACCCTTCTCCAAACCCAAATCCCCTACCCGTCACCTTCCCCCAATCAAAACCCTTGTTTTCTTTCTTTCCAATTAACCCCACCCACCATATTTATTACCTATCATTCCTATTTAACCCATCACCCTTAACTTCCAAGAAACCTATTCCTACTTTTCATCTTGCAACTCTTTAGTTTCTTTTGCTTTCTTTTCTTTGTTTCTACCAAACTCACAACCAAGATCACCCATGGCATCCAAAATCAAATTTTTGGTTCATCCAAGTTCCTCCAAAGAATCAAGATACAAGAAGTTTGCTTCACCGGTGGTTCAAGAAAGATTTCACTCCAAGTTTGAAAGCCAGAAGATTTGTGAAGAATAAGGCTTTGAATACTCCAACTCTCATCAAGATTTTGGCCTTGAACCATTCATCTTTGAAAGGATTGCACATCAAAAGAGCAAATCTTTTGCCATCAATCGAAACTGGGTAACATCTCATGGGTATGAGAATTCTATGCTCACTCACCTAACCTGAATAACCCTTATGTTTTTGTTTGTGACAAGGCTAAACTCATAAGCCCCGAAAACATCAACACCTTTTACGGGCTCTACATTGAGAAGGACGAGCATCAAGCCTTTGTTGATCAACTCACGCCCAAGCAACTCGACAAGGTGCTTCAAGAACTCACTCTACCGGGAACTCATTGGAACGACGGTAAATACAAGGGCACGGTAAATCGCCTTCAGCTTAAACCTGAGGCAAAATTATGGAATAAGTTTGTTAAAACTTCTTTAATGCCCACAACACACAATACCACCGTTGATACACCTCGTCTTTTGCTCATACATTCTATCTTGCATAATCACATCATTAACATTGGAAAAATTATTTGTGATGAGATTTTTGTATGTAGCACAAAAGACAAGGGTTTTCTTTTCTTCCCTTGCTTAATTTCCAATCTTTGCAAGGAGATGCATGTCCCAAGTGAGTCCACTGATGAAAAGGCCCTACCAAAGTCCGATTGGAATTGAGCACAAATTCGAAAGCTAATGGGAGAGGCACCGATAAATCCCCAACGCCATCAATTGCCGCGACAACTCTTGCCCTCGGCAACTCCTAATGCCCAAGCAACCGATATCCGGGCAACTCATCCATCAACCCCGGGATAACTTGAAGCACTCTTACAACCGTTGGTGAACCACCTTAGCAAATTGAAGACCGGCAACTAATGTTCATGTGTTACATGAAGGATCACAATAAAGCCATCACCCAAGTCATCCTGGAAAAGTACCCGGACAACCGCGTGCCGTTCCCCATCTTTCTTGCCGAAATCCTTGCCACGGCAACCAATGAAGCTGTTGCAATGGCAACCACAACAGATGATGCCGCAGCAACCTACACTACGCCTGCCCAAGAAGTTGCCACGACAACCAACACTAAATATGTCATAGCAACCAAAGCTAAAGATGCCCCGACAACCACTGCAAAAGCCAAAGGTAAAGCACCTATGCCCGAATCAACTCGTACTGAATCATTGTCTGATTTTTCAGATTCAGACGAGTCCTCCATTGCACCAACAAAGATCGCATCAATCAAATCCTCCAAGCCCAAGAGAAAAGCCAATGACATTGATGAAGAGGACGATGAGGACAACCCCGTACGAGGATCGATTCCACCATCGGCAACAAGGAAGCAACCACCGCGTTCAAGCAAAAGAATCAAGGCACTGCCAAAAGGAAACTAATCATCCACAACGACGAACTCTTAGAGTAAGTCCTCGTTTGTATTTTACTTTTCTTTATTTTTATTTTTCTTTCTTGCATGCATTGAGGAAAATGCCTCACTCGAGTTTAGGGGGATTGTTATTAGTTAGTTACCATGTTTAGTTGCATTCATCTTAAGTATTGCATTTAGGATACATTTATTTCTTGTCATGCCTTTAGTTGGAACAAGAATTGCCTAGATTTGATGAATATCCGATGATGACTTTGCCAATGTACTTAATTGATAGAACTTTTTATTCTAGGATAAACATGGAAACACTTAGAATCGTACTATGATGCTAAAATTGATGAAGCACTGTGTGGCTTGATTGATTTAAGGAATTCTAGCGAACTTAGGTTGATAGTAAAAAAATAGGGGATTAGAATAAAAATTGGATGAATGCTTGAGGTGCCCGAAATCGGCTCTAGTATGTGCTAAAAATTGATCACTAGAGGTGCCCGAAATTGGCTCTAGTATGTGCTAAAAATTGATCGCTAGAGGTGCCCAAAACCGGCTCTAGTTGAATAAATTAATTAACTTAATAAAACTAAAAACAAAACACTAGAGGTGCCCAAAACTGGCTCTAGTTAAAACATGTTAACAGAACCCAATGAAGTAATTTGAAAACCTTTTGTTTGCATAGAATCTGAAAAATCAACTTGCACACAACTCCGCACACACTCACAAGCATTATAGTTTGATTCCGAGTAACTCCTAAGTTTTCCGAAAAATGGAAAGCCAATCATACTTTATGCCACGGTTCTCAGAATTGAAATCAAGTTCAAAGCTAAGTTTGTGAAAATTGAAGTCTTGGTGGATAATTATTAGTTTGCATTGCTTGAGCACAAGCAATAGTTCGAGTTTGGGGGTGTGTTAAGTGTTCAAAAGTACTATTTTTATTACCCTTTTTATTCTTATTATTGCTAGACTTAGGCTCATATTAGTTGCATTACTAGCCATTCATGCATATATGCATTGTTTCCTTGGTGGACAAGCTTGATTTCATATTTTGCTTAATTTTGTGGAAAAAGATATTGCTTTTGTGTGTTTTGTGTGTGTGTGCATAATCACTTGCCAAAGCAAGGCTGGAACCAGTTGCCAGGGCAATGCATGAAGGAGATGCCGAGCTAGTTGTCAGGGTAATGCATGAAGGAGATGCCGAGCTAGTTGCCAGGGCAATTTTTGATAAGGGATAAGATGATATGGTAGTCAAAATTGATGACTAGATAAGCCCAAGATGACGTGGAGCAAAGTTAAATCCCAAAGGAGTTTGATTTCCATGAAGAGGTTAAAGAGAAAAAAATCCTAAGAAGATAGGAGAAGTTCTAGAAGGAATTTAAATATAATAAAGAATTATATTCCTTAAAGATATTTAATTCCAACTTAACTTCCTCCTCAAAAAAGACTTTGACCTAGCCCTATAAATTGAGGACCAAGACGTCAACTCCAAAGGGGGAGAGAGGAGAGAAATTTTGACAGAGAGCACGGGAGATTTCGACAAGAGATTTGGAGAGATTTTGACAGGGCTTCAACCATTCTTCATCTTTTTTTTTCTTGTTCAAGTAGGTTTATGCTAGGAATTCTTTGTCTTGTGTTTCTTTGGATCCTAGCCATGAACTAAATCTATTTGGCTAAGGTTATTGTGTTTTGTGGTTGTGAGAAACAATTGGATTTTGTTTAGGTAATAAGAGTTTGCACTTTCAATTCAAGGTTTACTCATTCTTGGTTTTTCTTCTTGTTAGCGAGTGAATTGGGAGAGAATATCGTAACTTCATCTATTTATCTAATATCGGGAGAGTTAGATTCCAGAAACGAATGAGTATGGTCTTTATTTAATCTATTGATGGTGAAGATTAATCTGGCTTAGAAATAAGTTAAGGATTTCAACGGCTAAGAGGAGTGCAAGATTGGTTGTTATTCACCCTTGATTCACGCAGAGATGTATTATCAAGGCATGCACAATTAACTAGAGCTTCGACTTAGGGATAAGAAGAAACCATTGAAGAATGCTCCGCCGAACCTTGAAGTTGCTGCCCAACCGCCCAAACAGTTGCCCAGCCAATTGCCCAGGCAACATTCGATTAGTTGCCAAGGCAACCCCGCTGCGCAAGTTGCCACTGCAACTGAGTTGCCCTTGCACTCTTTTAGCAAGACGATCCAATCGGCTATCACACCTCAACTCACGATGACCTGGCTTATTCTCTCTCATTTGATTACATCTTCTTTTACTTATTTGCTTTCTAGTTTAGTTGTTAGTTAAAACTCCTACAATCACCTACTTGTGTGTGTACTTTTTACAGTGCAAGAGATTAGATTCTTGAAGTGGCATCAATCCCTGTGGAGACGATATCTTTTATACTATAACTTGCGAAGTGTACACTTGCACAATTGCGGAGCACTTATTACACGCAACAACCATCGAAAAAGATTCAAAGGTAACTTCTAATTCATCTACTTCTAGTTCATATTCTTCTGATGAATTACAAGATGCCTATGATGATTTGGTTTTAGAATTTAAAAACCACATTTTGAAAAAAAAAGAAAGTGATTTCAAATTTGAAAATTCAAAATGATTTGATTTCTAAAATCAAAATTGAACTTGAAGGAAAACTCAATGAGTTTGAGCAAAAATGTATAGATTTACAAAATTTACTTCATAAAGTTCAAGAAGAAAAAAGATTTGATTCCCAAAGAACTTGAAAAGAAAAACAATTTTGGAAAATCAAACTTTTATCAAAGACAATCTATTGCCCCTAGATTTTTGAATAGAAAATGTTTTAGAAGTATCTGGGTCCTAAAAGGACTAATTACTTCAACTAAAATGGATTCCTAAGGGGACTAAACTTTGTGCTACTAACGTTTATGGATCCAAAGCAATTTGGATACCAAAAATTACTCAATTGTCTTATTTTAGGTGTGATAGAGAATGATCAACAAAGTACAAAAATTAAGGGGGAGCTCCATACACACATGGAATGACACTTGAAGAAGGAAGGCTTCATATCCTCCATTTGGTTCAAGTGTGGTAAAATTTAGTTTAATTTTGTCTATTTTAATTTAATTTTTTTAATTCAACTAGATTATCATAATTGTTTCACTAACATTTGATGATGCTTTGAGAAAGGGGAGCCATTTTTAAACCAAAATCTTGTTTGTGTCAAATTTTTTCTTAACCTCCATTGTTTTTTTGAACTTAAAGTTACAAATTCTTTTTGATATAACAAAAAAAGGGGAGAAATGGTTTGAAAAATTGATTTTTCAAGTGAATAAGGTGAGCTTTAACCACATTTAAATTTTAAAATCTCTTATTCAAATTTTTAAGTACTACGGGGGAAAATCACAAACAATTTTTCATGTTGGTTTTATTATATCAAAAAGGATGAGATTGTTAGGATATTTATTTTGATATAATAATTGAAAAATAGTTTTAGACTAAATTGAAAAGATTTCAAAAATGATTTTAAGTCCAAACAACTTAGGTTTTGGTATTCCCCGTTTCGATACGCCTTACGGTTTCAGCTACAATCTTTTTGAAACTGTCAAAACTCGTACCGATACAGGGCTTGCCCATTTTGATACGCCTCTTAGCGTTTCGATACGCCTACGTGGCAAACCACCCAACGGCTATTTTCCCAACGGTCTTTTAAATTGTAGGCCGTACTGTTACACTCCTAAGTGTATCGATACGCATCAACTGGAAAGAGCTCAACGGCTAGTTTATGAAGAACACGTACAACGGCTACCCACATATCGATACAGAGACCTCTATAATTGCATTTATTGCGGAAAATAAAGGCCCCAACGGCTCCAATTCAATCCCAACGGTCTCCAACGACTAGAAACTCAATTGGGAGTACAAAAGACCTCAAGAAACATCTGAAGCAACTAATGATCCACAAGTTAACAACATTATGATCGAGATTTGTCTTAGTGCTTAATTTCTCATTCTTTGTATAGGCTACACTTGTTAAGCTAAAATGTCAATCTATGGTCAAGTGTATTAGGATTTGGGTGAGAGCTTAAGAGTGCAAACAATCACCTTTTAGAGGGGTTTCTAGTTTGCTATGTTTTCTCTTGTTAGAGAGTGTTACCAAAGCTCGGTTTGTGAGCTTTGGATGCTAGACTTGGTGAGTGAGTCTAGGTTGTAAATGGTTGTCTCCTTATCCTAGAAATGGGGAATAATTCTTAGTGAATTGGTTGAAATCCTTGGTGGGGAGCTAAGGTAGTGGATGTAGGCTTTGGTTAGAAAGCCGAGCTATTCTAAATTCCTTGTTTTTTATTATTTTCTTTTTGCTTCCATCACCATCACCCAAATTACATCTTCTCCACCACTTGACAAGCGATTTAGTTGAAGATATCGAGCCCAGTAGGTTGCCTCTCGGGTTATATTGCTAAATTCAAAAAAAGAACATAGCATTTCTCTACCGAAATGTATATGCAACATGCAAAATTTCCAAAAACTAATTAAAATCATGGTTTAATAATATATGTTAAACAAATCCGACTACTATCTAATTAATGCATATGAAGATTTATACCAATCAAAATAGAAGGAAATAAATGTGTCGAACAATCATAGGACAAATGTTTCAAATTCCAGGAGTAGAACTTTTTAACGAAGAGTTGTAGCGACATTTTTGGAAACAACTACTAAATGTATCCCCACCTTTTGGAAAGGGTTTGTTTAAAGGGGAATTTCTTTTTAAAAAAAAACCATAATCCTTTGAAAAACGATTGAAAATGTGGTTCTCATTTAAAATAAGATTTGGAGTAGCCACCAACCACTTGGATAAGGTAGGCCGAACACCACAAAACCAAAGATTCATTTTGAAAGGGCTCAGGAGTTGGTTACGTGTGGGGAAGGATTAGCACCCCCATCACGCCCGGCAATCGGTACCAAAATATTTGTTGCTTTTAATCGAAGGAAATTGTTGGAATTTGAAAAGAATTTAATTCGGTGACCCTAATTGAAAATTAACCTTAATTGAACCGGTCTGATCAAATTGGTGGATTTAAATTAATTGGACATTTAATTAATAAGGTTGACGATACATCAGACCATAGATTAAACCGGCATCGAATAAGCCCGACTGCCGTGTTAATTTATGGTTCGAATCTTGTATGTCACCTTTATGCATGGTGCAAGCAATTAAAGAATGATGTAATGAGTTTGTCAAGTTCTAATTCTTTCTTAAGTTGGTAAGGATTAATTCAAATATTTGGTCAACATCCTTTAAGCTCGGACTGTCACGACACAAATATCGGAACTAATGAATACCTCCCCTTTTTATAATTTAAATTAATTAATGAAAAATTAATGGGCCGTATGAATGACAATTAAGGAATGGCAAACAAAGGCATAAAAGATAAACACGCAACGCCCACCCTAAGACCTAACCTAAAAGACCCAAATTATTAAAGTTCAATTAGTGATCTAACTATTAATTAGGTGATTATAGTATTTAATCCTAAATTAATTAGCCCTAAACGATTAAAATCCTAACACATTATGATAATTATTATGAGATTTGACGTCAATCTAAGTTTGAAATAAATTTTATTGTAAGAACCATTAAGAAACGTTCAATTAATTTAATGAATTTTACATTTACCCTAACGATCCAAGAGCAAATTAAAATCCATTGAATTAATTCGAACCTAATCTAACTAAGGCTCTAAGGAATCTAAACCTAGAATTAACTTAATTAATTTAAGGATCACGCCCCTATGAGACGAGCGATCTAAACTAATTGAATTAATCTATTTAATCTAATCTAAAGCCCCCCAAAAAGCTAGGCCCAAAATCGAAAGGCCCAAACTTAAACTATTTCGACTAAGGCCTAAGCTAAAAGCCCAAGCCCGCACATCACAAAAAAATGCACTTTTAAATATATATATATTATACTATCTTTTTAAAAAAATAAATTACATAATGTGTCGAAAACACATAATACTCTTTTTATATCTTTTGAAACTAGATTTTATACGCATATAAAAATACGGTGTATTTATTGTTTTACAAACCCAAATAAATTATACAATGTAAGGACAAATACATATTATACATTATAATATAAAGAATATATATTTTACAAAATACATATTGTATATAGAGAAAAAGGATATATATATTATAAATTTCTTTAAATCATATATTTATATAAAAATATTTTGTTAGTATATATATTTTTATAAAACTATAACTTTCTACAAGAATTATATATTACATATATCTTAAATAAACCTTATATTACTATTTTTAAATAGAAAACTATATGTTCTATATTATAAACCGCATATCACAAACAACACATAACACTATGCTCTAAAAATGAACATTCCACATGAACATTTCAACCGATAAAAAGACATATTCAAACATGAATAAAAAGCAGCAACATGAACAAAATAAACTATAAATGAAATGCATGAAAAAGAGGGGCCTAATATACTGGAAAATGACCAAAATAAAAAAATAAAATTTAGAGGCCAAATTTTGAAAACAGAATTAACCAAATCAGGGGCGAGATTGTAAACATTTTAAAAACGTCAAGGACTCGGGGGGTGATTTTAAAAGGCGAAATGGCTAAATGGGTAATTAAAAAAAGCGGAGGGACGTGTAGAGAGATTATCAAACGCGGAACGGCCAAACACGCGATTATAACGGGGCGGAAGTCCTTATTATGCTATTTCCCCTTTTTTAAAACATGAAAACATTATAAAACATTATTTTCTCAGTTTATTTCCTCTTTTGGCAAAAAGAGAGGCTCCCCCATTATAACAATGTTCATCAGTTCATTTTGGTTCTTGATGAACCCAGATTCCAGCGGTGCGCCACCGCAAAACCCAAAATTCAGCCACCGAGCCGGCCGTCGTACGATGGTGGCCAGTGAAGCCAAAACACCAAAAAAGCCTCTTTTTTAGATCCCGACTCTAAACCGAGGATACCCCATTTAAAATGATGCCTACCCTTTAAATTAAGGAAAAACAGAAAGCCTAAACAACTCTCCCTTCAACCCTCTTTTCCCTCATCTCATCGTTTCAAACCCAGAAGGATCAGAGGGCTTATCGATGAAGAAAAGAAAGTTAGTTCGCGAGACACCAGTGCCAAAGGTAAGCAAAAACAAAACCCTAGTTTCTATATGAAAATGTTTAGAACAGAGTAGAAGAGATATACCTCTAAAGTTGAGAGGTTTGCTGCCTTTTTTGCTATTCCTTTTGATATTCCAGTATGCCTACAATTGATTTAGGGCATTGTCTTTATATACCCCGAATTACATGGAATTTTTAGAATCAAAATTACATGAGAAAAAATCCCTATTGGTTGATCGTTATTATGTCTTGATTCATATATATTTCTGATTTCATTGCTGGTTAATTCTCTAAAAAACCCTGAATTTGTTGTGCGCTCCTCTCATTTCTGACATTTCTATTGGATTGTCTGTATGTGCCACGGTTACTGAGAGGGACCAAAGGGAGGGACTAGTGGAGAGCCGGCTTAGGGAGAAATCATCTAATATGGCCGCCAGCATGGAGGTTGTTACTGAGGTGGTCGTTGGTGTGGCACCGTCGTGGCACTAGTGTTGTCGTAGTTTGAAGGATCGTGATAAATAAAAGGGCAGGTGTGAAATCCACGCGCGCGTCGAGAAGATGAAGCGGTGCGCGTGAGGCTCGTGGGGAGCTGAGGAGCCGTTCTCCTTTCCATTTGGGTCGTTCATCCTCAGCTTGATCCAGCAGCCGAGATTTGGCTACGCAACTAATAGAGCTGATTAGGGTTTTGTTGTTTAGGGCTAGATTGGGCCAGATACTTATGGATTGTATAATATAAAGGCTTTGGGCCATTTTATGTGATTAATGGATTGTAAATGGACTTTTTTAAAATAAACAGTCTCTCTTTATTTATTTATTATAGCATTTATCCATATTGTATTTTTGGTAGTTATGTAAAATGGAAACATGGACTTCTTATTTGTAGTAATCTTTTTTGTTTTTTTAGTTTTTTTTCTAGTTCAGCTTAATGATGAAACTGAAAACAAATACATAACTATAATAGTACTTATAATGAAACATAGTAATATGAATAGGAATAATATAATAGCGATGATAGGAAATGGTAATAATGATATCTCAAAGAAAATAATATACTATGGTATTTAAGGGTTTTATTTGAATTGAATAATATGACAATAAATAACAAAACAAAGATGTATACTTAATTAAGATAGTACCTACAAATAACTAATTTTTTGGTTTTTTTAAACAAAGCCCATAACATTGTTTAGAAAGTAATAACATATATAAGTCTATTACTAAAGGAACGGAAAGAAAAGGTTATCCCGGAAAAAATTAGTGTCTACAGCTGCCCCTCTTTGCTTATACTTGTGGAGAAAGAATAGAGCAAAGACCATAAACACTAATTTTGTCATACTTCCCTGTCGAACGATTATGAGCTATGAGTTCTTCCTATATAGAATTGTTCGCTCTTTCTCTCCCTACAATGCGGAGCTATAAGTATCTGCCTCTTTTTCCCCAAAGTCCCCGAGCTACGGGTATCTGCCCCTTTTGCTCTAAAATCCCTGAGCTATGAGTATCTGCCTCTTTCGCTCTGAAAACTCCAAGCTATGAGTATCTACCTCCTCCACTCGATAGTTCTAGTATGGCGAGTTTGAAATCCTTCGCCTAAAATCCTTGAGCTTTGAGTATCTATCTCCTTTGCTCTGAAAACTATGAATTGTGAGTATCTGCCTCCTCCGCCCGGTAGTTCTAGTATGGCGAGCTTGAAATCCTCAAACTTTATTGTTTAAATATCTGTAAAAAGATGCAACACTATGATATTGTAGATTAGCATGCTCCTATCTTAGAGATGTCTAGTCTACACATGATGCATGACTGACGGGATTTAATCACTTTCCACAAAAGCCTTCTTTTCCTCGATCAACCCTTTTTTGATTTCTTCTTTACTTTCTTATTCTTCTTCTTCTTCTTGCGCTTTGCAATGAATGGTGCTTTGTCTCATGCTTAAGTTCTACCATTTATGCCCTTCTTTTCATTCCAACCTTCTAACATCTCCTCGTCTTGAAATGTCTTTTCAGTTTTCACCTTAGATTCATTTTTCCCAAAGTACCCTTTCAGGTTTTCACTTCAGTTTTCTTTTTCTTCTCATTTTTCTTTTTTCCTTTTCTACTTTTCTTTTTTTCTTCTTTTCTTTTTCTCCTTTTTTTCTCTCTTTTTCTTTTCTCTTTCGGTCCTATTTCAGGTTTTTTGTCCAGGGACGACTTTATACTCAAAATCTTGTTACTTCCCTGTGGCACTCTTGAAGCATGATATGGTCGAGACTTATTTTTCCATTCCTTGCCTAATGAATGAAGTCCTCTTGGTTCGGCCTTAATATACTTCTTTGCAACGTCTGCATTTAAAAGGTTAGAACATACTATTACCGAGAAACCTTTTGTTTTTCATAAACCTATGTCAACCTACTTGCATGATGCTTATAAAAAACAGGAAAAGGTGTGAAACAATACTTTATTAATACTTTAGAATTTTAGAATTATTTGAAAGTCATAGCAAACATAGAAGCAAAGGAAAACAAAGCACGATGTTGCATCCCAATCATTGACTGTATGAATGATGCGAGAGTCCATCGACTGAAATAGATCTCTTGCTAGAAATTCTCTGCTAAAACTTCTTGATTCTCGAGAGGGTTCCCTTTTTTGGATGTCTAATCTGCGGTGATCATCTAAGCTAGCTTATTCGAGTTTTTAGCTCAAATCATCATTTGGTTTCAAGATGCCATTTTGTGGTTTTCATCTTGAACCCCCCCTTTTTGTTTTTTGTTTTTTTATACCTAAAGCGCTCTTTTGGGTTTTCACTCTAGGTATTTTCATTTTACGAAGCGCCCTTCCGAATTTTCACTCTGCTTTTTCTTTTTTTATTTTCTTTTTTTGTGTATAGTACTTTTTGACCGAATCTGAATTCACCGGACTATCAACACCTTTCCATCCATTTATGTTAGGATCAATGCTCCTCTGGAAAAAGTCCTTTTAACGACATAAGGTCCCTCCCAGTTAGGCATCCATTTCCCGCGGGAATCCCTTTGAGTCGGCACTAGATCCCCTTCTCAAAATTCTCTTGGGCAAACTTTCTTGTCGTAAGCTCGCATCATCCTTTTTTAATACATCTGGCCATGGCAAAGGGCTTTCAACCTCTTCTCCTCAATGAGATTCAATTGGTCAAACCGAGCCCGCACCTATTCAGCTTCTTCTATCTTTACCTTATTTAAAATTTGAAGTGATGGAATCTCCACTTTGATAGGTAGTACCGCCCCCGTTCTATAGACCAATGAGTATGGCGTTGCCCCCGTAAAAGTAGGTACTGATGTGCGGTAGGAGAATAAAGCAAATGGCAACTTTTTGTGCCAAATTCTAAAGGTGTTTGTAGTATTTGCTATGATCTTCTTAATGTTTTTGTTTGCTGCTTCTATTGCTCCGTTCATCTTGGGGCAATAGGTGGTGGAATTATGGTGTGTTATTTTGAATTGCTCAAACACCTCGTCCATCATTTTATTGTTTAAGTTTGAAGCATTATCGGTAATAATCTTTTCCAGCAAGCCGTAACGACAAATGATCTCTTTCTTCAAAAACTTGCAAACTGTTGCTCTTGTAATACTGGCATAGGATGCTGCTTCTATCCACTTATTAAAGTAATCGATGACAACCATAATGAAGCGATGTCCATTGGATGCCTTGGGATGAATCTGGCCAATGACATCCATTCCCCATATAGCAAATGGCCATGGTGAGTTCATGGTGTGCACAGGTAATGATGGAGAATGGATCTTGTCAACATATATCTGACACTTATGGAATTTATTTGCATAACTAATACAATCTCCTTCCATGGTTGACCAAAAATATCCATACCTCATGATTTTTTGAGCCATCAAGAAACCGTTGGCATATGTCCTACATAGCCCATCATGCACCTCGGTCAATATGTTTTTTGCTTCTTGGGTATTGACAACCTTAACAATATTTGGTCTTTACCCTTCTTGTATAAAATCTCCCTGTCTAAAACATATCCTGTCGCCATTCTTCTGATGGTTCTCTTGTCATTTTCATTAGGCCCTTTGGGGTAGGTTTGGAACTTGATATACTGAAGGATGTCATAGTACCATGGGTTACCATCTGCTTTCTCTTCCAAACTACAGCAATGAGCCGGAATCTCAAAAATTCTCATCTCGATTGGATTCATTTCAGCCTCAGTACTTGCTTTAAACATTGCAGCTAACGTTGCCAAGGCATCTGCCATTTGATTGTCTTCTCTTGGAAGGTAGGTGAAGTTGATTCTTTCAAAGCTTTTGATTAACTCTTGGATTAGGTCGTAATACTTGACCAACTTCGAATCTCTTGTTTCCCATTCTTTTCGTAACTGATAGATTACCAAGGAGGAATCCCCAAAAACTTGAAGCACCTTGATTTTCCTTTCAATGGTTGCATTTAAACCCATAACGCAGGCCTCATACTTGGCTATGTTATTCATGCAAAAGAATTCCAATCTACTGGTGAAGGGATTGTAGACATTTTCTGAAGAAATTATCACTGCTCCAATTCCATGGCCTAAAGCGTTGGATACCCCATTGAAGTAGAGCTTCCACAACTCATCCTCTAGAGTAATCTCCTCCTCGACTGTTATGTACATTAGGTCTTCATCAGGGAAATTAAAGTCCAAAGATTCATAGTAGTCTGAAGCGCGGCTTGCCAAGAAGTCTGTTATAGCGCTCCCTTTTACTACCTTCTGACTCACATACAATATGTCGAGTTCAGACAATAGCATTTGCCAATGGGCCAACCTTCCATTTAGCGCTGGTGCTTCCATCAGGAACTTCAAATGATCCAACTTGGATATCAACCACCTGGTGTGATACAATATGTATTGTCTGAGCCTTTTGGTAGCCCATACCAGAGCACAACATAATTTCTGAATCAGCGGGTACCGCGTTTCACAATTGGTGAATTTCTTGCTCAGATAGTAGATCACATTTTCTTTCTTCCCAGATATATCATGTTGTCCCAAGACACAACCCATTGAATTTTCAAAGATGGTCAGATACAAGATCAATGACCTTCCTGTTACCGGTGCTACTAGAATTGGAGCATTAGTCAAATATCCCTTGATCTTATCCAGAGCCTCTTGACACTCTTCGTCCCACACTCCCGGATTATTCTTTTGGAGCAATTTGAAGAATTAATCGCATTTGTCGATTAACTGAGAAATGAACCGAGATATATAATTTAATCTTCCCAAGAAACCTCGAACTTCTTTTTGGGTATGAGGTGGCGGGAGATTTTGAATAGCTTTCACCTTATCCGGGTCAATCTCAATTCCCTTTTGGCTAACCACGAAGCCTAAAAGCTTACTAAGATATATTTTATATGCATATACTTAGGGTTGGACGGTGCACATATTGATTCTAATTTTAACTATTTTATATATGCATATACAATATACATATATATTTTTTATATTTTTACATGTGATATGCATAATATATCATGCAGAATTGAATGACTCGACTCGAATATGAAGATTGATCAACTAATTACTAAAAATTTTGAGTTATTCGAATTTCCATTTCATAACTCAAATTTATTTGAATTTTTTCGAGCCGAGTCGAGTCAAAACGATTCAGTTTCTTTCACCTCGAGTCGAATAGAATAATTCAGTTTTTCAAACCGATTCGAGTTTTGCCAACCCCTAATAGGAGCTCCGGAGGCTATGCAGCGGGGGCTTACGAATTTCGGAGGCTTTACAAATTTCAAAGGTGAGCCTTCGGGAAGATGCCAGATTATAGTGCGAAGGTGATGGTATCTATCTTAGAGGTGATGTATTTTGGAGGCACTCGGCGGAGGTACAACAAGATCTATTGGATAAGTTTTGCCTAAATAATATATGATTATTGCATGCAAGATCTACTTCTTTTTATTCTGTCTTTGATTTTGTGTTCTTGTTGTGGTAGTAGATTACATATCGAACAGACTACTACAGTTCAATGCTTCATGGTTGGGCAGTTTAGTGACCAAAAACTTAATTAAGAGAAGTAACTTATTTTGTGTACATGCATACCACTTATTACGTTATTGGTGAATGCTTTTATCACTGCAAACTCGAAAGTACTCCAAATCATCTTAAGCACCCAGGCATTTGATAAATGAAAACTCGCTATCTGACTAGCTTAAACGATAAGTTAATCAAATCATTTAGCCTAAACGATCGGTTAACTGTTATCGTGGCTATTGAATGGTAACCTAACCGTTAACGGTTTGATTACAAGTTAACCTATAATCTATTATAATTTTTTCACATGTTCACCATTTATTTTGAGAATAATGAAATTAACTCATCGATAAATATTTTATTATAAGAGGGTCTCAAGATTGGCGTAGCCAATATTGTGATCAAAATATATCTATAAATAACTTAATAACGATTAAATTATAGGTTAACCATAACCATCATTTTTAGTAGTTCATTTAAACGTAATTGTTTAACCTTAATGGTTCAATTAATTAACTTGTAAAATGTAACAGTTATACCGATTAATTGTTACCGTTTAATATGCACACCCTAGTCCTCACAATATCTCTTTGAATGTGCGTGGCGAAAATTTTATTAATTTTGTATGTGCAATGAACCTTTTGTAAATCTATGCATTTACTTAAACTTGTTTGGATGCTATTTACTCAAAGGTTTAAAGTTAGGGTTTAGGAAATTAGGGTAGCGTGCATTCTTTAGGGTGTATGGTTTAGGATGTGGAATTTAGGGTTAGGGTTTAGAATTTAATTTTTTAGTGTTTTTTAATGTGGCATAGAAAAAAGGCATACTTAGGGGCAGATGATTTTTGTTCTCTCTAAAGGATGCAAACATTCTATCCCTAATTCTACCCATTTTGGTGCCTCACTTTAAAAAAATGGGTTTAGGGTTTAAAGTTAAGGTTTATGGTTAGGGTTTAGGGAATTAGGGGTAGGGTATATTCTTTAGGGTGTAGGGTTTAGGATGTAGAATTTAATGCTAGGGTTTAGAATTTAATTTTTTAGTGCAGGGCATAGAAAGAGGCATACTTAGGGGCAGATAATTTTTGTTCTCTCTAAAGGATGGAAATATTTTGCCCCCTAATTATACCCCTTTTGGTGCCCCCACGTTAAAAAATAAGTTCAAGGTTTAAAGTTAGGGTTTAGGAAATTAAAGGTAGGGTATATTCTTTAGGTTGTAGGGCGTAGCATTTGGAATTTATGGTTAGGGTTTAGAATTTAATTTTTGAGTATTTTTTAGTGTGGAGGCATGGAAAGAGGCATACTTAGGGGCAGAGGAATTTTGTTCTCTCTAAAGGATGAAAATATTATGCCCCTAATTATGCCTTTTTTGGTGTCCCATTTTAAAAGTGACTTTAGGGTTTAGGGTTTAGAGAATTAGAGGTAGGGTGTAGGGTTTAGGATGTGGAATTTAGGGCAGGGTTTAAAATTAATTTTTTTAGTATTTTTTTGTCTGGGGCATAGAAAGAGGCATACTTAAGCGGCATATGATTTTTGTTGCTCTTCGTACATTATTTTATGGATTTATATCCAATACACTGGTGTTAGAAACTTTTAATTTCCACCAAGCACCTTAGTTTTAGGGTTTAGGGGCTCAATTTAGGGCGTATGACTTAGGAATTTTGGTTTAGGGTTTAAAATTTAGGGGTAATGGTTAGAATTTAGGGATTAATGTTGGGAGGGTATATAGGCTAGGGTTTAGGTTTTAGGTTTTAGGGTAATATGTTGAGAATTTAGGTTTTAACCTATAAACCCTAAAATTTATTCACATTATCTAAATTCTAAACTACTAAACCTAAACCTCTAAACCATACACCCTAAACTAGATCTCTAAACCCTAAAACTAAGGTACTTGTAGAAACTAAAAGTTTTTACCGCCAGTGTATCAAATAATTATCCTTATTTTATTAGTAAAATTGAAGATTTGGATAATAAAATATGGATTTATATTCTATATAATATGTTCAAAATGTTTAGTGATGAATGATAAATTGATGCTCAAATTGAACAATTGAATCTCTTGATGCACAAATGTATCTTTTGAACAATTATATCTCTTTTGATAAAAAAGAACAATTATATTTTTTTTACTTTTGGTTTAATATTGCATATTTTCCTTCTTTGTGTCTATTCACTTATATCCATTAAATTTTCAACAAACTCTTTATAAACCGGTCTAATTTCTTCATTCATTTTCTCTATTATATATAAATCCAAGTTGGGAGGCTTCTAAAAACACATCATTAAAAAACATCAATATAATTTTTTTTCTAAATTCATTTCTTCTAGAGATAGAGAAAGGTAAGATTGTGTTCAATTGATCACTACTTTTTTGCTATTTCTATAATCGTTTGTTGTTGTATCCTAGAAGATAGTCATTCAATATTACTCAAAGCACCAAGGAGAGGACGAATTTGTCTTAAGGAAACTGTTCATACATGCTTCAAAAAAATATTTCTTCTAATTTTCAATTCTATTCAGCAAGATAGTATTATGTTTATATTATTGAAGAAAATATTAGATTACTTAGTATATTTCAAATAATCTCACATCTCTTTTATACTATTTGTTTTGGGTTTATATATAAGAATTGATATTGATCTTGTAAGAGAAAAATATGATAGTGATAGTGCACACACGAGGTTTGGCCAAAAAGTCCAATTTAGTTGAAATTGGTTGATTTCCCCTATGCATATGAACTAGAGGCCCAGTCCATTTTTATTATTTTAAAACTGAATTTTAACCATTCATTTTAAAATGAAAGTATATTTTTAACCATTCACTTTAAAATGAAAGTATCTTCATTTGTAACCATTCACTTTAAAATGAAAGTATCTTCATTTGCAACCATTCATTTTAAATGAAAGTATTTTTATTCTTAATCATTCATTTTATTTTTGAAAGATTTTCCATGCACTTGACTAATGTGAATTTTAAATACCCTTTTTGAGCATGCTTGATAATATAAGTATCATGCACATATGTCTTAAAAAATCATCCAAAGTAGAATCTACTTACTTTTTCCTCTCTCTCTCATTTTAAATACGTTTTGAAGCTTGATATTCATTGGTTCTTTGCTTTTTATGTTGCTTGCTTCGGCAGAAGTGCTTGTTCTACAAGGTATGCTTCATCGGGAAATATACTTAATGACATGTCTAGTGCACACCTCATTTTCAACCTTTTTTCTAGTTTAACCAAATATTTTTCCTGCAATCATAAGGATAGTTATTTGATGATTCTTTAAATAAAAAAAATCTACAACCACCTAACAAAAATTTTCATTGGTGTTATTGTTGCTGTTGCGCTACACGCCTCAACACTTTGATGCGTCCTCTTACTATCGTGTTGCTGACTGTACATCCATAGTTCAAACTCAGTGATACTGAAATATGTATGTATTATCTATTAATCTTTGTGTGTGCCTTTAAATAATAATTTTAATTTACTATTTTGTGATATTGAATTATTAAAAAATGTTTATACTGTATATGGTTGCGTAGTGGGCCTTAGATTATTGTTTTAAACTTAGGCTCTTGAGGCAATATTCATAATATGAATATAGATTAAGATTTGATTAATTTTTAATCTAAGAGCTAAGTTGAATCAAATCTTATGCCTAAATTTTTGGGCTTGTAAATTTTTGTAAGTTTAACTTTAATCACAATCCATAATATTTAAATTCATTCATTTGTTTATAATTAGATTGGTTACAAACCTAAAATAATATTTTGAAGAAGAACAAAGGAAATTATTTTATATGTGGCAGACTCCATAATTGGTTGTTGGGATAATGTGAAAGTGCATGTCTAGGATTGGTCCTATCAAAGGCTTGGTATTTAAGAGTGTCTTGTATATCACCTCTCTTCCTTAGGAACCTAGTGGTGCATTATTCAATGATCATACTCACGTTTTTATCTCCAATTATGATGACACAATGGGCCATCGTATAACTTAGTGCAAAAATTTCAATGAGAAATAATTATCCTGTTAAGCCAAATATTAATTTGGGTGAAACATATGTCGTTAATCCTATTAAGCCATATTTTAATTTAGTTGAAACATGTATCGTTAATCCTATTAAGTTAAATATTAATTTGATTGAATTAGGTGAAATAATGAAAAAAAGATAATCCTATTAAGCCAAATTTTAATTTGGTAGAGGCAGATGATATAATTTTTGTAGTCATTTTTTAAAGTCAATATTTAGACTAATATAAAAGAGTGGATGATAGAAAATGATGCAACTAGGAAAAGAAAATGTTTATATGTCCAACTCCTTTGCAGAGGAAGGAAAAGAAACTGTCTATCCTAGAGATCGTCTTAAACAATAAAATATTTAAAAGATAATATTTTATTCAAAGCTAAATCCAAGAAAGAAAATCTTAGCCTAAGTTTCCTTCAAATGTGACAAAATGAAAATATTGTGAAAAAGGGGGTTTGTAACATGTTGTTTACTCAAAATTATTATACATGCTAGTTATATTTTTGTTTGATTAAAATGCCATGATGATCTATGTGAAATTCTAGTGTGAGAATTATTGTGGTTATGATTAATATGACATGCTAATAATAATATAACTTGTAAGATATGTATGTTCATTTTTCTATGTGAAAATGATTAGGGACACCTTAAATTTTTAAAATATATATGTTCTTTAAATATTTTAAAGTGGAGGGTGTTAGAATCAAATTATATTCGAAACGAATAATAATGCTATCAATACATGACAAATCACTAAGATCAAAGGCTGGATTTGTAGAATCGTACCTGAATCCATTGATGGAGATTTTTTCGGAGGGTTTGATCTTCCAAAAAGATAGGTTATCTCTTGCCACACAACTCTCTAACAGGGAAAGAAATATATGCAAGTTAACCTATATTTTGGGGACCACTACCCTTTGTATAAACTAAATTAAAACAATTTATTAATATTTATAACTTTGTCCCTCATTGAGTTATAAACATAACATATGGTATATACACTTTTGATTCCATGAGAATTTAATACTTATAACACGTGTAACATAATTGATCACTTAATTTCATCTCATACTTACAATATCGTCATACAATATGCATATGTGCCAACAATTACGAATTTTAATCCAACAATCTCCCACTTGGGCAACATATGTTTCTTGACAAATGTTTAACCTTATGAGCTCATTAATTTTCTATCATATAATAGGTATTCTATAATAATCTCGTCCATTAACTATATCCATATAGGATCAAAGCAGTCTTCGCCATATCAATCATGACTGGACTCATCAATGGTTACATATACAAACACAATCAAATGACATAGATCAATCATGGATGTGTAGCATCAAAATTACATGTAATGTGAACTGAACATGCCTATTTACAACTGGTGCTCTTTAAACCCAAGTGAGGTCCCAATCAAAATAAGAAAAGACCAAGAAACTAAATACTTTATTTCTGATTAAAAAATAACCAAATACATAAATTTCTGAAAACAAACATACATCAAACAAATTACAAGCTCCCATTCAATCAATGATATCCCCAAATGATATAACACTCATATGAGCAGTGTGCTCATGAAAGACCATGGGTGGTAAACCTTTTGTGCGCGGATCTATAACACCCCTTCCCGGCCTTATTGGGAACTGAGTCAAAGTATGTTACCGATGAATAATACGATGATCTATATAATAATTCCCCAGAAATAATCAAGGTTATTAAACTTAACAAAAATATTAAACGATATTACAATTCCAACTAGTCTTCTATGAGTCTATGATTACTCGATTAGGACCAATTTTTTTACTTCTTACAGGTTCTGAGGACTAAACTATAAATTTCATATTTTAAAGGTCCTTACCAAAAATTAACTTACCATAATGAAATTCGACAAACAATGACCACGTAAATTTTCATCTTATTCGGAGTTCGTTTACTCATCCAATTTAACTATGTAAGATTTAGTGACCATTCTATAAATAATGCAAAACTGTGTTCTATAGCCTTTAATAGAATTAACTATCACCGTACTGATAAACTTAGGGTCGTATCGGTACACTAAGCCTAATTTCCAAATTCCAGATTCAAGAGTAACAAGCTCGTATCGATACAGTTGAGATCCATACCGATATTGGTTGACCACATTGACTTCGTATCGATACGCCTTGAACCTGTATGGATACCATTTTTGCAACCAAATTCTAGTAGCCAAAATCCGTACTGATATGCCTAAGTAGAATCGATAGGCCTCTTTTTGACCAATGTTGACCCGACCAAATATACAAGGCTGTATCGATACACTATCACATGTATCGATACGCCCTGCACTATGATGACAGATTTTTGCTGGTTTTTATTCAACTTGACATATCAAACTATGTCCAAATGCAATAAAACTTTACTAGCAAGCTTTAAACACTATAAACTACGAGTATGCCATGTTTCAAATTCATTCAAATCAGTTTACTAGGTTTTCCTCTTTTACAGTCGAATATGCCATTTTAGTCACTTTTAGCATCACATAAAAGTCATTTTAGGACCATTTAACCTTATACAAAGAATAGGCAATATACGCACATAAGAAGACAATAAATGACTAGTTCAACTACTTTGCCACCATTCTAGGAGTTTATAAGGTCGATATTCATTACTTTAACTTGCTAGTGACTTTTTGAACCTCTAACTTCTCCGATCTCGATCCAACAACTCGATCAACCTGAAAAGTATGAGATGAAATGCATTAGGCATACTTTACCTAGTGAAGTAGTCATAAACAACAACAATATCAAAGTTATGGATTTTCATCCTTACAAAATCAATAACTATACAATGGATCAATAATCACAATGCAATGATCATGTTCAATAGCAATAATATCATATTTTAGCAATAACCCTTGGATTTATTCGGAATCGTGGATACAAGAATTCTTACGCCTCGCCAAAACAATGAATGGTCTAGTCCCTTCGCCTCGCCAATATGACAAATATCACAAACATCCCTTCGCCTCACCAAATCAATATAGGCCGTAGCCTGAGGATCGTTGTCCACCCGTACACTGAGCTCATGAATTCTATGGCATGCCAATTGTATCCAATGTCCACTCGAATCCAAGGTTTGGTGATTGAAACCAGTATTCAATATATTCCATGATTCATTAGCAATGGTGTAAGTCCAATGATCAATATCCAATGAAATGATGACAATGATCAATATTCTATAGTTCAATGGCTATAGTCAATGCTTCATGATTCGATGGGAATGTTCAATAATCCCAATTACAATACCAATGACTAATGATACATTTCAATGTTTTGATGACAATAACAATGGCAATATCAATGTTTGAATAATCATGATTATAACAATTGCAATAACAATACTCTATGAACAATATTCTCTATTTCCATGATTTAATGACAATGCTAATGACAATATCGATATACGATATCCAATGCTATACTTACCGATTCTTACCAATGTACTCCCTAAATGGTTCGATATAATATCCCTTAACAATTAAGGTTAGCAATGTTAAATTTGATAACAATGAAATCGGGAAAGGCACCTAGCCTAGTCTCGTCACCCCGACTACACTTACCTTGATAATCTGAAACTTTCAAGGCTCTCGGATAGTAATCCTCTTGTTCTTAGCTTTCGGTGGTGATGATGGATGATTTCTCTCCATTTCTTGATATTGGAAATACCTAAGTTACCATAGATGGCCAAACCCTAACTTGATATTAAGCTCAATATATCTATGGCTTTAATAATAGATTAGGGATTACAACTTACCCGATCTATATCTATGTAAAGGATTCGATAAATCAAAGAAAACTAAGCTTTAATTCAAGGTCCAATGGAGGTGCTTGTTTGTTCAAGTAGGAGGTTGAAGATGATAAAGATGAGAGGTGGTTGCTTGGTTTCCCAATTGGGTAAAGTGTAGCTTTCCCAACTATTTTCCCATTTTACTAATTGACCGAAGGCTTTCCTTCACTTGAAGGAAAGTTTTATGATCACTCTACGTATGCGTGATTTTAATAAAGGAGGGGCTAATCATGAGATTAGTCCCTCAACTCTTGACTCTTCATGATTCTGCCCCTAAAGCTTTCGATTTCTATATTTTAGTCACTAAAAGGTTCTCAATGTATTCAATAAGGTCCTTAAACAATAATTGGACTCAATTGGGGCTCAATGTTGATGCAATTAACCTCATAGTCAAATTCAATACAATATTTGGACCCTTTCGGTGTAGGGCTTCTGATCGCTAGAACCCAATTCTGACTAGACCCGTTTTTGGGATGTTATAGGATCTGCTATCATGGAGTTTGTTCCAATGTGTTCTATTGATATTTGTCTACTTTGGACTCTTTGTTTCACAACTAGGAACTTTTTGTCTATGTGATTTGACTTAGAAGAGGTCATATTGTTGTTGGAATACAATATTGCTAATTTATTGTCAAAAAATAATTTAAGTGGTCTTTCTACATTCTCCAAAATATGCATCCCAGTGACAAAGTTCCGCAACCATATTCCATGATTTGATGCCTCATAGCATGTTACAAATGTTCATTGCATAATGGAAGAAGCTACAGGTGTTTGTTTGGCACTTTTCCAAGATATAGCTCCTCTAGCTAACAGATAAATATAGCATGATGTAGATTTCCTGCTATCTTGTCACCCACTGAAATTAGAATCCGTATAACCTACGACCTCCAAATGATACGAATACCCACTTGGCTGCTATTCAATGGTCTATACCAGGGTTGCTTGAATATCTGCCTAACATTCCAACAATGTATGCGATATCCAGACGCTTACATACCTGAACATACATTAGACTCCCAATAACTGATGTATAGGGAATCTTTTTCATTTCTTGAATTTCAAGGTTACTTTTAAGGCATTGGACAAGACAAAATTTGTCTCCTTTAGCAATTGGGTGTCCATAGGTTTACTATTTTCCATGCCAAACCTTTTAAGTATTTTATCAATATAGTTCTCTTTTTTTGACAATATAAGAATACCCCGAGATCTATATTGATGTATCTTAATTCCTAAAACAAAAGAAGCGTCCCCAAGATCTTTTATATTAAAATGCTTATATAGAAATCTCTTGGTTTCGTGCAATAAGCATATATCATTTGTGGCAAGCAAAATGTCATCGACATATAAAACCAAAAATATATGTGATGACTGTGTAGAAAACCAATATCTTAGGCCCTTTAACTTAGCATATTGCATGTGTTTGAGTCCATATAGTTGCATTTAGGATTAGTTTGCATGTAGTTGTGGAGTTTAATGTTTGAGCATAATTTTTATATATTAATGCTATTAGTGGGAATTGTAGGTATTTTAGTAGTGCTTGTGAAGGAAGCAATGGAGTGGAAGGAAGTCATGGAGCACAAGGAGAATTGGAGCCACATTCTATCATGATGGACCCGACGCCACAACATCATCACAGAACTGGAGATGATTCTTTAACCCTTTGAAGCCAAGTAATGCATGGAACCCTCTCCTTTATGGACTCATTGAATGATGCAAAAAGCTAGATCCTCATTAATGGATCACGCGTGCTTGAGGGTTTCTCAACCCTAGATTTGTCTCCCCTATATAAAGACAGCTGGAGCAACAATTTACACAAACTTGATTTGATGAAACAACCATTTGTGTTTAGCATAGCAGAACCACCATCGTTGAAGAAGAGTCTCCAACAACGAAGAGCTATCGAGAAAGGCTTGAGGAGTTGGAGTGTTGCAGCATTGATTTGAGGGCTTGAATAAGAATTCCTAGAACGCTCAGATTTTCTTTCTCTTGCTATATAAATTGCCATGACATACACTTTTACTATTATGAAAGTTATATGCTTAGACATGAGCTAAATACTTTTTGTTGGGCTTATTGTTTTAAGATACTATGTTTTAATTATTGTTTAATGTTTTAACATTCATTTCTTATCTATTTTATTCATTGAACTTAATGCATAATCTTGCTAGAGCTATCGAGGGAGGCCTTTGATTATTGATTCGTGGCTTAATATATAGATAGTTAAGTTAGACCGTGTAAATAGTGGAACTTAACCTTGTAAGTCGAGTTCTAATCCGACTTAGACATAAGTTTAGTATTTCAACGACTAAAAAGGGGAACTTAAATAGATAATAAGTTGTTAGGGCTTACACTGGAATGTATTGCCATAGCATCCTATTATCAACTTCTAGCTATACATAGTTTAGGAGTTTATATGAAAACCCTATCGAGTAGATAAGAGTCAACTCATCGCTATAGCATTAGAATAGTAATTAGCATTATTCTTAGGTAATAAACCTAGAATCCATCCTCATTAGAATCTTTGCTACAACATCTATTTGTTCTTTAATCATTGTTGCAACTTACTTTTTCTTGTTATCGCATCTATTTCATACTCTTTATAACCACACTATTATTATTTTACTAACTCTAACGTGCATTCACTTTGAGTTTATCACCCTAATTCCTGTGGGTTTGACACTCTACTTATCACTTTATTACTTGAGCGGCAAGTATACTTGCTATGAATTACGCATACATATCAAACGCATCAAGTTTTTGGTGTCATTGGTGGGGATTGGCAATTGGTGATTATAGCTTAGTAGTTGCACTTAATTTTTAGTTCAATTCTAATTTTTTTGTTTTACTTTTCTCCGAGAGACCCATTCAAGATAACTTCGCACCCATTCTCGATGACCTAACTCTAGGGATCGTTGTACCAGAAATATACGTAGATCAATTTGAGGTAAAGCTTTTCATGTTCGACATGCTAAACTCTATCGGCTAGTTTAGTGGATCACCAACGAATGATGATAGAGAGCATATCCAAGACTTTTTGGAAGTATGCAAATGCTTCAAACAACAGGGTTACTAGATGATGTGCTGAAACACAAAATTTTCCCTTATTCTTTGAGAGATAGAGCAAGAGCATGGTTGATTGGAGTAGAACCATGATCTATTATGTATTGGGATGATCTTTGCAAACGTTTTCTGCTTGGATACAATCCATTGAAAGTGAAAAACTAGTTGTGGAGTGACGTCATAGGATTCCAATAGAGGGTGATGAATCCATGTATGAGTGCCGAGATAGATACAAAGAGATACTACGTAATTGCTTGATTCATGGTTTCCAGGATTGGCTTCAAGTGGTAACATTCTATAATGGTGTTAATGCTCCCACAAGAATGATGATTGATTCATCGGTTAATGGCATCTTGTAAGATAAAGATCCTGATGAAGCATTTAAATTCTTGATCAAATAGTGTATAATGACTATCAATTTCCTACAGTGAGATTGAGTCCCGATCCTAAATTTTTTGGGAACCCTCCATTTGGACGAGTCCTAAAGCGTGGTGGCTCAACTCTTCGCCATTGTTACCTCTCCAAAAGTACTATTTTTAATGCCAATTTGACATTACTCTTGCTTGTTTTTAGGTACATTTAGTTGCATTAGGTTGTTAGAATCATGCATTTGCATAAGGAGTTTAGCTTTTTGTCTGTGCCAGTGTGAAGGGTTGTTTTTGTGGCTATTTTGCAAGTTCTGCATAGGATTAGGCGCATGAAAGCAACACGGTTAGGATTGCCAAGAATAATGCCAAGTGTTGTTGGCACTAAAGGACCAAATAGTGCCAAGCACTTGTTGGCAGAGAAGTAAACTTGATGCCATGCCAAAAAGTTGTTGAACCCCAAAAAAATAGGATATGATCAGGCTCATAAAAGATCACAAATAGACCAACCTTTGAGGAAATAACGGATAAGGTGATGCCAAGCTATGTTGGCAAAGACATGCCAAGCTTGTGTGCCAGGGCAACATCGGCATGATGACATCAGCCCTAGCTTGATAAGCAATCACACCGATCGGATAAGACTCTAACTGTTATCCTTGGAGCATTTGAAATTCAAATGAAGAAGCTATCCTATTCCCTTCCCTTGCGGGCCTATATAAACACCAACCGATCAAGCATTTTAGGGCATGTCGTGGGAGGAGATCGTGAAGAGTGAGGAGTGATTGGTGTAAGGTGTTAGAGTGCTCAACGAGTGACGATCAGTTGTACCGAGGAAGGGTAGTCCAACCACTTGGCCGAAATCTTGGATTTGAGGGCTGCATCGAGAGACCCCTCTTGCCTATTCTCTTGTTTTAAGTTGTTTTAATTTCTTTTTCAATGATGATGAAGTTGGAAAATGGTTTGTGTTTTGTTGGTTAAATCCCTCACCATGAACTAATTTCATAGTTAGCGGGGGATGTTTTTTTAAACATTGATTTCATGCCTTATCTTCTTTAATGACAATTCTGTTTTGGCAAAAGTTTTCTATTCGGCATACTTAAATTTTCCTAAGTACTCTGCCAAGTGAGAGCTGGCACAATTAGCCTATTGTTCCTCAATATCTTAACAGATTTGGGGTGGCAACGATTAAGTTATTGAATACTAGGGATAGAAGCTTCAAGAGAAGTCGTTCAAGTAGATGAACTTACTTCAAAAGTGATATCTACCCCCTAGGAGTATAGATTGGTTCTTAATCAACTCGGTTCATTTAAAAACATTCACTATAGATATATAAGGGTTTTTACATAATCGACTTAGGGAAATGACCATCGAGAGAGGCATCGCTAGTGTTGAATCTGCTTGAAAAACAATGCCAAGATAGTTTGCCAACAAAGGCTGGCATAAACAGCATTAAACCCAAGCATTCCCTGCCAATACTCATCATCTACTAAGAACATCTTCCTTGCCAATGTTTTACTTCATATTTCTTTTCTTTTTTTATTAGTTCAAAAACAATCTTCAAAACAAACATCTTTTCTTCTAAGGCAAGTAACAATCAAACAATCGAATTCTAAGTCAATCTCTGTGGGATCGATACTCAACTTAACTGTTGTATTACTTGCAAACCGTGTATACTTGTACGCAAAAGAATATTGGCACTATTTTACTAATACATACACTTTACCCCTTTTGCACACATTCATAACACACTTCTTCTACAGAGTCTACAACCATCAAAAAAAGGCTCAAGAACCTACAACCATCATCTGCTTTCTGAGATAAGACCCTATATGATGCTTGGGAGGGATTTAAGGATCCATTGAGAAGGTGTCCTATGCATGGATTCCCAAATTGGACCCACATAAAAACCTTCTACAATGGATTGAATGCACAAACAAGGACTGTTGTTGATGCTTCAGCAGCCGGTTCATTACTTGACAAAAACTACACAAAGGCTGTTGGCATTCTTGAGAGGATTTCAATTAATGACTTTGAATATCCTATTGCCAGACTTGGGACCGGAACCAAAGCCAGTGAGAAATTGAAGGTTGATGAGCTAACATCTATCCATGTCGAGATTTCCAACCTCACCAGCATGGTGAGAACTTTGCAAAAGAACAAAGAGTCCCAAGAAGTTAAAGCATTGAAACCATTCTATACCATCTGCGGAGAGAACCACCATGTGGATAAATGCCCTACCAACCCTGAGTCGGTAAATTTCATTGGCAATTCTAGTCGTTATTATAATACTAACTCCAATACTTACAATACAGGTTGGAGACAACACCTTAACTTAGGTTGGGGAAATCAAGGGGCAACCAATATAACACCTAGCCCTAGAATACCCAGAGGCAGGATAACAATGCCATGCCAGCAATCAATCAGAATGCCATGCCACAGAACGCCTAGAACAATTTCCATCAAGGGAAAAGACTTAATGAAGGAGGCACTCTAGCAAAATACATGGAGAGGAATGATGCCACAGTTTAGAGTTTGGCAGCATCAATGAGGAACTTGGAAGTCCAAATTGGGCAGATTGCTAATGCACTCAGCAATCGACCCCAATGAGCTTTGCCAAGTGACACTAAAGATGCTCGACACAAAGACAATGAGCAATGCAAGGCCATAACCCTTCGAAGTGGTAAGCATTACGAGGCAAAGATGGCTGCCAAGCAGCCAATTAACTACCAAAGTGAAAAGCCAGTGCCAGCATACAAGCCCAGAGAAGTAGAGAAAGAGGAAATTAAAATAGATGATGCCAGTGGTAATGCAGTACTAGTGCCACACACGATACCAACAATGATGCCAAAATTGATAGCAAATAGAATGAGGCCAAACAACATACTAATGCCAAAACATATGCCAACACTGCCTTAGCAAAGCCGGCAGCGCCAGCATATGTTTATCCACCGCCACCATTTCCAGTAAGACTTCAAAAGCACAAGCAGGACCAGCAATTTAAGCGGTTCTTGGAAGTTCTTAAGCAATTGCAAATTGACATTCCATTGGTAGAAGCCCTTGAGAAAATGCCCAACTATATAAAATTCATGAAGGACATTCTGTCCAGAAAGAGAAAGTTGGGAGATTTTGAAACTGTCACTCTCACTAAGGGATGTAGTTCCATGACCCTAAACCTTTTGCCACCAAAGCTGAAAATCTTGGAAGTTTCACTATTCCCTGCACAATTAACAACAAATTTATGGGTAAGGCATTGTGTAACTTAGGAGCCAACATCAACTTAATGCCAATGTCAGTTTTTAGGAAGCTTGGCATATAAGCAAGACCTACTACCGCGACACTCCAGCTGGCAGACCAATCCTATACGCATCCCAAGGGTAAGATTGAGGATGTGTTGGTAAAGGTAGATAAATTTATCATTCGAGCTGATTTTATCATTTTGGATTATGAGGCTGATGTCAATGTTTCAATTATTTTAGGTAGGCCATTCCTTGCCACGGGTAGGGCTCTTATTGATGTTCATAAAGGGGAATTAACAATGTGTATGAATGACCAACATGTTACTTTTAATGTGTTTCAAGTTTGAAATGTACATATGAACCTGATGAATGTCAAGCCGAGGAGATGATGGAGTCCATTTATACTGTGGACATGGCACAATTATACCAAGATACAAAATTCGATGCCAACATGCTTGATGGCTTAGCTGAACTGTTTGAGGAACTTGAAGAGTCAGCCTTGAAGGCTATAGATGTGAGTTATTTTGAGCCACTACAATTGGTCGATAGAGAGATAAAAGAACCTAAACCATCAATTGAGGAACCACCATAGTTGGAGCTTAAGCCATTGGCAAATGACTTAAAGTATGCTTACTTAGGTAAACATTCAACTCTGCCAGTGATCATTGCCACTGATCTCACCAATGATTAGGAGGAGAGATTGTTGGCAATATTAAGAAAGTATAAGCAAGCATTGGGTTGGACCTTGGCAGACACCCGAGGTATTAGCCCAACCATTTGCATCCACAAAATCATTTTAGAGTAGTACCATGGCAGGACCATTGAAGGTCAAAGAAGGCTAAAACCGAGCATGAAAGAGGTAGTGAAAAAGAAGATCATAAAATGGCTTGATGCCAGGATCATTTATCCCATTTTCGATAGCTCATGGGTTAACCTGGTGCTATGCGTGACAAAGAAAGGTGGCATGATCGGGGTACAAAATAGTAAAGCTGAATTGATTCCCTCCAGGACCATCATCGGATGGAGAGTGTGCATGGATTATAGAAGGTTGAATAAGGCTACAAGGAAGGACCACTTCCCATTGCCTTTCATTGACCAGACGTTAGACAGATTAGCAGGTAAAGCTTTCTATTATTTCTTAGATGGTTATTCGGGTTATAATCATATTGCCATTGCCCCTGATGATTAAGAGAAGATCACATTCACGTGCCCTTATGGGACGTTTACTTTTAGAAGGATGCCATTCGGACTATGTAATACACCACAACATTTCAACGTTGCATGATGTCCATTTTTCGATATGATCGAGCACAAAATAGAAGTATTCATGGATGATTTCTCTATGTTTGGTAAACATTTGAGGAATGCATTCATAGTTTGGAGCAAGTCTTAAAGAGATGCATCGAGAGAAACCTAGTGTTGAACTGGGAGAAATGCCACTTCATGGTGAATGAGGACATTGTTCTCAGTCACAAGGTAACTAAGAGAGGACTAGAAGTTGATCAAGCCAAAGTGGAGGTAATTAAGCAATTTCCACCTCCGATGACTATTAAAGGTATAAGGAGTTTTTTAGGTCATGCCGATTTTTATCGGCGATTTATTAAAGATTTTTCAAAAATTGCTAAACCTTTATGCTTGTTGTTGGAACATAATGCAACTTTTGTATTTGACGATTCTTGTTTGAAAGCATTTTAGGAACTTAAAGAGAAACTGACTAATGCCCCTATAGTCATAGCACCGAATTAGAATGAGCCCTTTGAGCTCATGTGTGATTCCAGTAACTATGCCGTCAGAGCAGTTTTGGGACAGCGACGTAGCAAGGTTTTCCATGCCATCTACTATGCCAGTAGAACCTTGAATGAAGCACAACTTAATTACTGTACAACCGAGAAATAATTTCTTGTTGTTGTATTTGCTCTTGATAAATTTAGATCTTATTTAATTGGTAACAAGGTTGTGGTTTATACAGATCATTTAGTACGAAGTATCTCTTGGCAAAGAAGGATGCCAAGTCTAGATTAATCCGATGGACGCTATTACTTCAAGAATTTGACCTAGAGATCAGAGACATGAAAGGCAGTAAAAACTTAGTAGCTGACCACCTTTCATGATTAGAGCATCACATTGAAGATGGTAAGACTAAAGTTATTTGAGATGAATTTCCTAACGAATACTTGCTCGCAGTTAATGCTATGCCATGCTACACTGACATTGTCAACTACCTGGTAAGCAACATTCTTCCACCAAACATGGCATACAATGCCAAGAAAAGATTCCTGTGAGAAGTTAGGCAATACTATTAGGATGAGCCAATATTGTTCAAACAATGTGTCGACCAAGTGATCTGCCGATGTGTGCCCAAGGATGAACAATATAGCATATTGCATTTGTGCCATATTGCACCATATAGAGGACACTTTGAGAGAATAAAGACTGTTTCCAAGGTGTTGTAATCTAGATTCTTTTGACCGACTTTATATAAGGATGCCCATGAATATGCCAAGGCATGTGACTGATGGCAACGAACAGGAAACATCTCCGATCGACACCAGCCACCACTTCAAAATATTATGCCTGTGGATTTATTTGATGTATGGGGGATAGACTTTATGGGTCATTTTTCTCCATCATTTGGTAATGTATATATTCTTGTGGCTGTTGACTATGTATCTAAGTGGGTAGAGGTTGTTTCCCTACCAACAAATGATGCCAAGGCCGTTGCCAAGTTTTTGCGCAAACATATTTTTGCCTGATTTGGTGCCCCTAGGGTAATATTCATGATGAGGGTACTCATTTTAAATATAATCTAATCTCTAAAGCTTTGTGCAGATACGGTATACAACAAAAAATTGTCAAAGCATACCATCCACAGACAAACAGGAAAGCTAAGATTTCAATCAAGGAGATCAAGAACATTCTAGAAAATACTTTAAATCCAACAAGGAAAGATTGGTCCTTGAGACTGGATGAATCCTTGTGGGCTTATAGAACTACCCTCAAAACTCCATTGGGTTCTTCACTGTTTACACTTGTTTTTGGTAAACCATGCCATCTGCCAGTTGAACTTGAACATAAAGCCTACTGGGCCATCCGAAAACTTAACATGACAGAAAGAGTTATAGGAGAAAAGAGGTTACTTAGCCTCAATGAGTTAGAGGAATTTAGGACACAAGACTATGAGAATGCTAGGATCTATAAGGAGAAGGTAAAACATTGGCATGACAGTAGGTTAATGCCAAGGCAATCTAAAATAGGCTAGTATGTTCTATTGTTCAATTCCTGACTTAAATTGTTTCCAAGAAAACTCAAACCAAGATGGACGAGTCCTTATGAAGTTATTAAACCATACGCCCATGGGGCTATAGACATTAAGAACTTAAGGACGGGAGAAAATTTCAAGGTGAATGGCCAACGTCTAAAGCATTACATGGAAGGTAATGGAAACAATGCCAAGGAGGTGATCCTCTTGGCAGAGTTAACATGAAACATCATCAGGTCTGAATTCTTTGTAAATATTAGGATAGTTGTTTTTTTGTTTAAGGATTCAAGTTTTGTTTTACTTTTTTGTTATTTTTCAGTTTTATTCTCTTGCTGAGTTGAAAAGTTTCTTTTGAGTGTATGCAGAATTGATGTCAGGAACATTGCCACAAACGCTGCCAGGAGCACTGCCAACCAGTATGCTTGCCATAGGCGATGCCATGCACAATGCCAATGCATCTTGGCATGCGTCAGTTTACGTGATGAAGAAGGACTAGAAAACCCTATTTTGATTGGATGAGAAAATAATTTTCTTGAAGCTTTAAGCCCTAGCCGTCCAAGTTAGGTTAGAATTAAATCCACCATAATTATCCTATCAACTCAAATTCTTACCCAATCCTTATCACTTTAACCTTATCACTTTAAAATTCTTTCCAATAAAAACTCTTGAATTCCAATCATTATCGACCCATTTAATCGGTTATCATCATTAAAATCCCTTAAACACTCCATCTTTCATCTTCTTTACCCTAGCCAATTTCTCAAGAAACATTTTTCTCATTCTCTTTCCTTTCTCAAGCAAGATTCAAATCATCTTTTCTTCCCCCTTCAATCCGATTCAAATCTATTCTTCATCTCTATGCCATCTTCATCTACCCCCTTCAAACGATTCTTCAATGAAGAAATCCGCAAGAAGTTTGAAACAAGTTTTACCTTAAGATCGTTCTTGTACTAGAAGCACTTCGACTTCTAAACTGACACCACCGTTTGATTCCCAACAGAGTTCATGGCCATTGTCGACATGCACAAGTGGAGTTCATTCTGCTAACAAAAAGGGGAGATCTACGCCACCATTATGCAAGAATTTTATGCATATTTTGTGACAAAAGATTCACCATTCTTGATGATTCGAGGTAAATGCGTACGTTTTGATGAAGGGTATGTTAACTCACTATTTTCTTTGAATAACATAGGAGATGAGCACTTTGACTATGCTGAATCTGTGACCGCTGCCAAATGCAAGAAATTGTTGGAAGACTTATGTGAGCCTGGCATAGTTTGGACAGTTTCATCGACGGGCCATCAGATGGTGAAATGGTTGGCATTGAAGCCAATGATGCGCGGCTCGAATCACTTCATCAAGGCAAATTCGTTGCCTACGTCTCACAACGAAACTGTTTCGGAAGAGAGGTTATGCCAGCCAGTCCAGCCAATTCTAAATCCAATGCCACAATTCTTGTGTCCCCGGTGCATGTTGATTCTACCAATACAGATTCCTCATATGAACCAGAGGAAACAACAGTCAAAACACCAGCTAAACCTACCAAGCCAAAGGAGGATGTTGGAACCTCCACTGCGGCTTCAAAACCAAGCATGAAAGGAAGGAAACGAATGGCTCCTAATCCTGGGACATTTGTGAAAAGAAAGACCCGAGTCACACGATAAGAAGTCTCTGAAGGGGAGTCATCTTCTTCTTAAACTCCTTTACATTACATTACATTGCATTCACATGATCATGCATTTTATTTTTCTGTTTTAATTTTGTATATAGGTGTTGTTTCATGCATTAAGGACAATGCACATCTTGGGTTGGGGGTGTGCGTTTCCTCACATTTATGCCATGCATTTCATGTTTAATTTATGTTGCTGTAGTACCCTAATTTTGTCCGAGTCTTATATATATTGATATAATTCTCTATAAATAAAGCTAAATAATAAGTACAAATAAATAAATAATAGTACATTTGATAAATAAATATTACCCAAATAGTCAAAATTAAATACATAGGAGTCCATTTATATATTAATCTCTCTTTTATAATCTGGAAGGACCCATTTAAAAATCCTAAACTCAATACATATATTTGTTTCTTCATTCATACATAGAACCGGTCAAGGAAATAAAAGAGCCCACTTGTGCTTCTTTTTCCCGCCTAGCAGTGCCACGTGTCAAGCCAAGAGTGGCCAGTAAGCCATTCACTAGGATTAATCCCCTAGCTGACGTCACCTTTTGACATGCTATAAATAGCAGAGAGAGAAAATGATTAGATAATAATGGTGCAATAATTGTTTAGCATTAAAGGAAGAGAGATGAGAAAATAGAAAGTTACCTGGAATTCAAACCGACGCCGATTGGAGACCGGAGAAGACCATCGGAAGCTCGCCGAAGTTTAAAGAAGGCAACAAAGGTATATTACTACCTCTATTTCATTTTCCTACAACAAAACAAGCAATAAGTTCCAGATCCAACTACAAATGCATAAAAATACTGTCTAAAACCCTAGAAAGCTAAAAACAATAATATAAAACCTAAAATTTAGATCTAAACTTAGATTCGAAATAGGAAAGAAAATCTAAAGTTACAGGAGAGTTTCGAATGCTTATCTTGAGTGTTGTGCCCTTCGAACGTCGTCGGAGTTGAGATTGAATGTGGAGGAATTTAGGATTTCACGGCGGAGTAGGAAATGATAGAAAAGGTTTTTCAGTTTCGGGTAGGTAATTTAGGATAGGGAAGATTGGCTATTCTGTTGAATTAGGCACTAGATTAGGGTTTATGGTGATAAACAGAGAATTTTGGGAAATTTTAGGGTTTTTGAGGTGGTCGAAAATCGCTCCAGTGGCGGAGCACAGTGGCCGGAGCTAAACCAGATGGTGGCAGAATGGGACAGGGATGGTCAGAATTTAGGGGTGACTGGGGAAGATGACTGGAGACGATGACCAGTGGTGGCAGGCGTCACCTCCGGCGGCCGACAAGCAGGCCAAGGGTGTTCAGTAATAATGGTTGAGGATCTGGGCAGTGGAGCGAAAGGCCAGAGTTATGGTGTTCATCCCATTCGTGATGAACTAGGATGAACACCAAACGGATTTTGGGTGTTTGATCGAGAGAAAAAAAGGGAATGAAATATTTTGGTGTTATTTCAGATTGAAATTGGGATGAACTGATGAAGAACATGGGTTGAATGAATCTTATGTGTGAGTAGTTGTTCGGTTGTTTAGGTCATGAAATTTTCAAGTGTTAAGTAATGAATTCTTAAATGTGTGATTCTTGTATCATATATGAGTTGCTTGCTGCTTGAAAAAGAAACTCTAAATGGTAGAGATTGGAGTATTCAAATTGTCTAATAAATCACCATGTAAATTCGAACATAAGGCTGTTTTAAAACCATGGACTGTTGTGATTTGTAAGAAAGTGTAATTATAAGTGTTATGAGACTGTTTTGATGAAAATGAAAGATCATAGGACTGTTTTATTCCAATATAATCACATTCTAGACTGTTTTGTGTATGAGTTTGTATATTAATGTATTTGGGACTGTTTTATATTAAAATGATCATAATGTGGATTGTTTTGAATAGTTCAAACAAGGGAAATGCTCAAAGAATTAATTAGGGACTGATTTTAAGATTAAAGCAGGAATTTTTCTTTGAAATAAACCGCTTCTGGACTGTTTTGTAAACAAAATTAGAGGGTTGATTTGCAAAAATAATTAGAGACTGTTTTGCCCTGTTTAGGGACTAATTTGACATGAAGAAATATGTTAGAGGACTGTTTGATACATGAGAATACATGTTGAACCGATTTGAATATATATGTGCAAATATGTGAACTTTAGACTGTTCTGAATAAGAAAGTGCGAACATATAAAGAATTGAAGCTGATTCGATTGTGTGTAAATGTATATAGACAATTGAGAGAATTGTTAAATGTTTGAATTGATTGTTATGAACCTTGTTTCTCTTTGATGTATGTGTGTAAATTCTGTTTAATTAGAAGAGTTTCCTTGCTAGAAATTAATCAATAAGATACTAAGGAATTACTAATTGTGAATGTTGCCAATTGATAAATCTATAAGATTTTTGGGGACTAATAAGAGGGGTTAGTAATGCATTGGGTTGGTTAAGAATTGAAATCTGAAATCTGTTGTACGAGACTACACAACTGATCTAGAAATCTGCATTAGAGGTAACTTTGAAAAATTACTATAAATTGTACTCATGGAATTAGGTCCTATAATTTATGTGGATGGAAATCTTGTCATGTCTAGTTTCATTTAAAACAAGCGAAACTGAATTTCGAGTTTTATAACAGCTTGTAGAGACTATTGTTCAAAGATAGTATAATCTACCTGGTGGCAGAATTAGGGGTATCTTTAGATTAAAAACTGTATTAATTCATAAGGTGTAAAAATGAAAGTTCTATATGGTTAGAAATATAGTTGAGTCATCTTTCCAACGGTGTAAATGGTTTGAAATTTTGATGTACATAATAGAAGTTATGAACTTTTAATTGAATAGTACACAGTCTGCCTGGCAGCAGCTCAATAGGTGACTTAAAATATCATTGAAAGCTAAAGGAGTGTATAATAAATCAATGGACTATTTGAGTATGAATAAATAAGGATATATGTGATTTGGGATATGTTTTGCAAAGAAATGAAGATCGTTTTAAAGCCTTAATGGACTGTTTAAGTTGGGCATGTGTATAAATATGAAATTTGTCTTGTTGTGTATATAAGCATGTGTAATGGATTATTTTGGAGAATATATGAGTGATTATATGTATTTGGGGCTATTCTGTTTGAGAATAAATGAATTAAGGACTGTTATAATTTATTAAGTATGTATATAAAAATAATGGATTGTTTTGAGTATCTACATGAATGCATGTGAAACCAGGGTTGTTCGATTGTATTGAAACACATGTATGGACTGTTTTAACATGAAATTATGTATGTATGCTTAAGCTGTCCAGATTCGAATGAAATTGTTAATGTATGGGCTGTTTTGATGCTAAATTGTGTACATAGGCTTGAGTTAGACTATTGAATATATGAAATTTGGTTTTAATACCTTGTTAAATTGTTTGAGGTACCCTGGTAATTAAGGAAGCTAGGAAGTGAACTTGAGCAAAAGAAAGACAATAGTTGTGGGAAGCTAAGAGAATTTGTGGAATTTGGGCATTCTATAACTTTGGAATAACCAGGTGAGTGTAGTTATGTTTGACTCAGGTAACACGGGTTATCCCGATGTTTAATTCGTTTTTGTTAAGATTATGTAGTGATTGGTTGTAAATGAATTGCATTACATGTACATGGTGTAAAAAGGCTCAAATAGAGCTAATTGAGTATGAGCATACATTCATAGCATGGCATTCATGTTTTGGCTTTATGACATTGCAATTATTATGTTTTAAATGCTTTGTTGTGTTTGAATGATTGGCTATAGAATATCCTTGATATTGGAAGGAATTGTGTACTTGATATAAATGCCTGGAATAACTTACTAATCAATGACAATAAGACTTTCAATGAAAGATTATTTAACTAACTCTAAGGAGTTAAGAAGTAAGGAAGCTTGAATGATATTATAAGCTACTGAAATAAAGAAATAAGCAAGGTTACTTGTAACCTAAGAAATCCCTGTTAACTTTAAAAGTAAAGTTACTTGTACAATAAGCAACTTCCCGAATGACAAAATTAAGATAAAACATATAAGTTGCCTCTGAAAATGAAGACCTTGGATCTATTGGATGATACCTAAAATGTTTAGACTACGGTCTCTTGTTATTAAGATCAAATGATCTTTTAGTACCTCTGGTACTCTTGTTTAAGCAATTGCTTAGGGGATGCCCTCTTGATAAGTTTCGATATTAGCCCCTGCTGTGTGCTCTGAGATAAATATCGACTGAACTAATGTTATTCATCACCAATAGTGATCTAAGGCAAACATGTAAAAGATATGAATTGATATATATATTTATAAAGCAAAGAATTTCGAAAGAGATAAGAGCAAATATTCTATGTGATAGCTCAAGGTGAGTCCGGTAATTGATAGCTTATGGTAAGCCTTGTAAAGTATAAACTCTTAATGAGCTCTGAATTGAAAGCTCAGAGTGATTCCTAAATTAAAGACCATTGGTAAGCATTATGGTGGATAACTCCTGGTGAGCATGTTTTACAAGTTATACAAGAAATGAGTAAGTTTCCCAATTGATTAAGGCAATAAATATTCACTCGAACTATGTTCAAATGAATTGATAAGATATCAAAGAATCTGAAGATTTTTGTGTGTCCTTCAAGTCTCGAGGAGACTTAAATGTTATAAGTTGGTCTTACTAAGATCAAGGTATTTATACAAGAAGGTCTAAGAAGCATTCGAGCTTTATAAAGCTTATAAAAGAAAATTAGAACACTATTAATAGATGCTAACTATGATTGTAACTTGGTTGTGTGATTCATTGAAAAACCTATGTTTATGTGCTTTGCTCTACGTAACGGTCAATACCTCACTTATGCTATATAAGCCTAATGCATTCCACTTCATACATTGCAGGATACATAAAGTTCATGCAGCCCATTTCTTTGCAAAGGTCGAATTGCTGCTTGGGACTCCTTTAGAAATTAGAAGTTCATATAAAAACTCCTAGGATGGTGGCACCCCGTATTTCTGTTTTTTAGCTAGTTTGAATTTAAGTTGGCATGTAAATAGTAATGTAGAATTATTTGGCGTGATTTTATGTAATCTATGAGTACCTAAATAACTAATTGTTGAATAATTAGACATTTATACGTAGTTAATTTGGAGAATTGAACACATGTATGATATATGTGATGGTGATTGTTTCGAATGGAAATTTGGAGAAGGAAACATGTATGTAAAGTTTGGGATCTATGAATCTCTAGCTATCAAATTATAACTGTATAAATTGCCTCGATTCATTAATAATAAGGGATGAATTTATAGTTAAATGATGGACTAAGGCGTGATTGGTTATAAATAAGTCTGAGCAGATGAATTGGAATTTTTAATTATATATACTGGTAACCAATGGTTTTATGCATAGTGTTAATTAAAGAATGGTCCTATGACATTTGTTTATGTTAGGCTTATTCATGTATTGGCTTGGCAAATCATCAGTTTGATAATCAAATTTGTTTAAGGTTTAATTATAAGAAACAAGAGACCATACTATTTGTTATGGTTGTGTAAAGAAATTTTGAAATTTTCTGGTTCTCGATTTCGGTTTTCTCTACAATAACGCTCTTAACTCCAGTTTTCTTCTAAGCCGGGTTGAGGACATTACAAATTGGTATTAGAGCATGGTTTAGTTGATTATCGGACTAAACGTGGACTCACTACGTCTCCATAAGTCTGTCGTGCCACCTAGGAGTTTAATTTTGACAAACACTTGTGAACTATGGTTTATATAAGCCTGTTCGATGCATATTGTGATCGTCAGTGAAAAGTCATTCTGATATGAAATTGTTAAAAGTTCTTTCACATGTTAATAGTGATAGACAGTTTTATAATAGAGATTGTTTCAGCAAAGAACACCAAACTGTTTGATTCTTTGAATGAAATGGTGAAGTATATGTGACTAATGGGTTGTTGAGTGAATACATGATTGAAATAGGATTAAAATTCAGATAACCAAATGCGTAATTGAAAGGAATTGTTGTTACATTTGATGAAATCACTGTACTGCAGCCTTAAAGACTGCAGTGTTATAAGAAGTATGAAAACAGTTTGATATGTGTGTAGTCTGCTGATTTAATGTAGATTTTATGAGCATGATAAGTATGGTTTTGATTAGTTGTGAGTGTTGCTTAAGTATGAAATTGTATGCTATGTTGAGCTTTTGGAAATAAATTAAGGGTTAATTATGAGTTTAAAACAAGAAAGGGACATATTTGGTAATAATTGGGGGAATGAATAGATTTTAAAAGAGAATTGTTTTGAATGTGAAAATTTAGTAATTAGGGACTGCCTTGCTGGAATGAATAAATTGGAGGCTGTTTTGTTTATAAAAATGTGTTTTGGAGACTTTTTTTACAAGGCTAATAAACTGTTTAGTTTAATTAAGGGTTATGCAAATATATGGTTCTTTGTTGAGTAGTATAGATGGAAATATTCATGAATAGAAATGAGTTGCAATGCGGTTGTTTGATTGAATATTTGATTCGGTTGTTATGTTTGTGACCATGTAGCATGATCAAGATGATATGTTTGCTTAAATGTGGCATCTTTAAATACATGAATTTGTTTCATGTTATTGAGTTTCGATTAATTCAACATGAACAAATATAGGGGCTGTTCGAGTTAAGTACATGTTGATACCTTGAAATTAACCCTGTTTTGAAGTGGTAAAAAAAGGGGAGATCAAAAGATTATGTCCAAAATTGTGAATTTGAATTAATATGAAAACTAGCTTACAATGGAGTTCAATCGTGGATTATTCAAATACATGTTGAAAATTTTCTGTCTTTGTAAAGGAAATTCAAAATTATTATTGTGATGAACACGAGAAGATAAAATGTTAATTTGATTGATGATAGACCCTTGATTGATTGCTTGATTGTGTTGAGACTGAAATTTGATGATTAAGCCTAAATGGGAATGTTTTGAGTATACCTTGGTTATTGGACTGTTTAGATTATAAATAATCCTATTAGAAATTATGAGAATCAAACCAAGGACTGTTTTGTTTAAATAAAAGAACAAGCACGTAGCTTGGAATGTGTATGATAATATATTGTAGTTAAAGAGTCTGTTCTTTTTAGAACTTGGACTGTTTTGCACAATTTAGTATAATGTTATTGTGCATTAGTAAATACTTATATTTGGATTGTCTTGAAGCCTGTATGCATTGTTTTGGACATGAATTAAAGAGTTATTTGAACCTAAGAGTTCAAGTCTATGTTCTGTATTGGCATCTTGCAACCAATATAATTGGATTTTTTTGTTGTTTGAAATTCAAAATATGTGGAAATATTCTGAATATGATATTACACATTGTTAGTCATTAAGGAAATTTTAGGACGAAATTTTTTAATGGGGAGGAATTGTAATACCCTAGAAGTATGTTACAACTTTAATTATGTTCCAATTAGACTAAGAATACCTTTTAGCATCAATGATTGAATAAGTTAAGGATCACCTTTGAAACAAAGAAGAATCGAGTGACCAAAATAAAAGGACTAAATTGAAAATCATGATTGATTGTAATGTTCCAAACTCTAGCTTAGGAGTATGCTTCAGGGGATCATTAATTAAATTACTTTAGAATTTAATATCATTATAGAACAATCAAGTGATTTGGGACTAAATCGAAAGTTTGAAGGAATAGATAACCATCTTTATAAAGGACTAAACCGAATTATTGTGACACTTCTAGAGTTTCATGCTAAACAAATCTAAGTACAAGGGTTTGTACATGTGGCAATCTAAGACTAAGACAAGGATGGAGGGGGGTTCGGCTATCATGGGAGATAATTCAAGTTGTCCTTTTTCATCCTCCATCAACCGAACCTAAGATTTAGAGAGAGAGAGGTTGTCGTATAGTTAGGTTTCTATTGGCCTACCTTGTTCAAATATGCTCAAGCATTCTTCAAAGCTTGCGATAGATGCCAACGAATGGGGAACATATCTAGGAGGAATGAGTTACCCATGCAAGTTATCCTAGAAGTCAAACTATTCGATGTCTGGGCACCAATTTAATGGGACTGTTTCCCTCATATTAGTGACATATTGTTGGTAGTCGATTATGAGTCGAAATGGTTTGAAGCCATTGCTATGACAAAGAATGATGCCAAGGCAGTCCTAAAGATTTTGCAAAAACATATTTTTATTCAGTTTGGAGTGCCTAAAGCCATCATTAGTAAAAAGGGCACCCACTTCGACAACAAACTAATTGCTAAGGCATTGCGGAGATATAGAGTTCACCATAAGATTGCTATAGCATACCATTTGCAAACCAATGGGAAAAGCTGAAGTGTCCAACTGCAAGATCAAGAAAATCTTGGAAAAAGTGGTCAAGACAAACCATAAAGATCGATCATTGAAACTCGTTGAGGCCTTATGGGCATATCAGACCGCGTTCAAAACACCCTTGGGCATGTCACCTTATCGGCTTGTCTTTGGTAAGACATGCCACCTATCGGTCGAGCTTAAGCACAAAGCCTTTTGGGCGATTAAAAAGATCAATATGGACCACCAATTAGCTGGAGAGAGACGATTGCTAGAGTTTAATAAATTGGAAGAGCATCGATTGGCACGATGCAAAACTAATGTCTCAATATTTTTTTGAAGGCTAACAAGTCCTCCTGTACAACTCATGTCTTAAAATTTTTCCAAGCAAGTTGAAGTCTTGTTGGTCTAGACCATTTGAGGTGGTCAAAGTATATCCACAGGGTGCTATCGATATCAAGAACGACCTGATCTTCAAAGTCAATGGACAAAGACTCAAGGCCTACCATGGTGCACCAATCCATTGTGACAAATCCGTTGTCATGCTTCAGGATGCTTAAGCATTCAGTTCACCACCTCTTTTACTTTTTAGCATTTTTTATTTTATTTTGAATTTTAATTTAGTTTTCAGTATTTTTAATTTAGTTTTTTTGCATTTGTTTCTATAACATTGAGTTCAACTTTATTTTATTCTGTTTTCTTTTGTTTATTTTGGCAGATATAAAGCAAGAACGTGGAATGGATTTTTTTCCTGGGATCTTAGAAAAGTTGCTTTTTGGCAGATTTAGTTCCTATTTAATTCAAGAAATTTTGGTGGACACAAGACAAAAAGGGAAAGAAAGATTTGAGTAAATTATTACCAAATATTTTAATTCCTTAATGATTAAAACCCTAGTTCTCTCTCTCACCTTTTAGGATCCCAAAACCGTCACACGTCCCTTTCCTCTTACACACGCCATAATTACCCCACTTTCCCCCTATCCTATAAACCCATAATAAATGCCAACTTTCCCTCCAAAACCCTTTTCACCTTAACTTTTAATTAAACCCAAAATATTTCCATCTTGTTCTTTCCCCCTCAACTCGTCTAATAACCTAAAGCCTTAAGAGATTTTTTAAGAACCAACTCGTGTCATCTTTATCTTCTTCTCAAACCCTAGCCCCAAGTCACTTGTGGTGTCGACTCTTCTTCTTCAACAAACCAACAATGGTGCGCATCAAGAATGTAACTCGCGCCACCATCAGCGTCGTCCAACTGAGGTCATTCCCCATCGCTGGGAGTTAAACCAGTCTGATGCCGACGTTGTCTCCACCAACATCTCCTTCACCTATGATGTCCTATGCATCTTCTCCAACCCACTCTCCTCCACAATCGCTGGAGTTATCCGACCCTTTCAGAACCTTCTTTGATAGTAAAGCCAAGGAGTTTATGCAATTTTCTGTGACATGTAACTCATGTCTGAGGAAGGGTTGGAATTCAATGCTGAGACTCGAATTCAGTTTGATGCCGACACCCTTGCAATAATCACCATACATGAATGAGAGGAATTTGTCCAGCAACTGGGCCAAGTCAATGTCTCATGGGTGAAGGAGTTTTCACCCATGTTGTGCACCCTCAAGCCTAAACAACATTCATACGAGGGAGGGTGGTTCACTTTTCTACCTAGGCGATCAATGCCCACTTTAGGTTGGTGCCCAACGAAGACGAGCATGCCCATTTTACTATTGCAACAATCGCTGTAATGTATGACGAGGTGCTTCGTGAGTTGTGCATTATTGGATCGCAATGGAAAAAGAAAATAGCTAAAAACTCGGGTGGTTAAGAGTTTGCACTTGAAGCCAGATCCTAAGTTTTGGATCCACTTCATGAACATGAGAATAATGTCGACGAGCCAACACTCCACAATTTTAGGGTAGCAGATGCTGCTAGTGCATTCTGTGATGAATGGCTGCCACATCGATGTTGGAAAACTAGGCACAAAGCAATCATTGTGAGGGCAACCTCTAAGGGTAAGCACAACCTATTAATTTTTCCTAGTCTAGTTATTCTCTTATGTCGACATGTTCATATTTGTGAAAACCCCGAGGAAGTGATGATTGAGGCCCAGATAGGGACGTTGCCAGCCCAAGTGCTAGGGCTCAAGGGACTTGAACTTGATGCACCAGCACCTAGTATGTAGAATGCAACCACGACGAGTACCATTGTTGGGTACCTTAGGCCCTACTTTGCATATGTCCAAGGAAGGGACATAGCCATAAGAACCCTATTCAATGAGTTGTTGGAAGGATCTGTTGTTGAGTTCCATCCGTTCTGAAAACTACCTCACCAAACCTTCTGAAGAGATCCCACTGTCCTAGCCATAAGAAGAAGAAGATTACCCGATTGTTCCACCTATTGTTGTTGCTCGGAGAAGGAAGAGCAAGAAGAGATAAGCACTTGTTGATGCTCCCGCATCCAGTCCCTCAGCCAAGAGAGTCGGATCCAAGAGTGAGGCCCCTAAGCACCGAAAACACTACATACTAGCATGCCATATACACATGGCTAGCGATGATACAATCGATGCCCTAACTTTGGCTCAACATGCAACACCAACTCCTCCTCGAGCAACTCCTTCCCCATCCTCCAATACACTAAGAACCCGAACCAGGGTCACTACTAGTCGGGTCTAGTCTCAACTCCCTACTCACATCGAGGACGCACTAGATGAGATATCCACCACCTTGGAATCCTCAAACTAACCTGCCTATACTTTTGCTTCTTAAGATATCCTAACATCCACTACACCACAGGCTGATGAAGAACCTGCACCATCTGCACCTTGCATAGGACCATGTATCAAGAACAAGAGGCGCAAATCAGTACCTTCCCGCACTCATTAAACTCCTATTTATTTTTTTGCATTGAATTTTCATTTATTTGCATTGAGGATAATGCTTTTCTCAAGTTTGGGGAGGTTTGTTCATAGTAATTTATTTTTACTTTCTTAGGTTTGTTAATAAAATTTTTTGGTTTGTTCTTTGATTTTTATTTTTGCATTTTTCTGCTATGGATTTTATGTGATGAAACAGCTACTGCATTATTAATGTTATCCTATGATGAATTTAAGCTTAATTGTTAGCAATGTGTTAAAAGCTCTTCTAATTTGAACTTATGAGTGAAACTGTTGTAGCATCTATTTGAACATGTTGCATGCTTTCTTCTCTTAAAAAGCCTTAGAGAAATTTTAGGTTAGTCTCTTTGGAATGTCGTATCATAGTTTGATGAAAATAATGAACTAAATGCTCAATGTTAGCATAAAGGTTAAACAATTAAACTACCATAAAAAAGTGAGAAAAGAGATTGAATAAGATGAAAAAATAATTAAACTCGGTACGAAAGGCATAACTGTTGAGGGACTCCCCGATTTACGTTTGCTAGCTTAGTACACAAGGTGAGTTATGTTTTCACCATTTACCTTTCCCTACTTGGAATGTTAGCTATAGCATATAAGTGAATGAAAGTATTCACGTGATGACTCTACTTATAAGGCTTGGTGATGGGGCGTTTGGTCCACTTTATTTTTAGGCCTAATGTAACTCCCAAAAAATAGGCTTAGAAGTTTTGATAGGTTAGTCGGGTTATGTTCGGTTCGATTGAACCGGGTTAAACAGTTAAGTATGTTTTGGGTAAATAATTTTTTTGAAATGGAATTTTAAAAAGATAAATTTGGTTTAAGCTTTTAAAAATATTTAATTATTTTATTAAGTAATTTTGTATTTAAAACACAAGCTAATTAAATTGATTTAAATGACATTTTGGATTTAATTACCAAAATGTAATAAATGCCAAACTGTGTTTAAGCGACTAATTTTTAAAAGGGCTAATACTAAGAATCCTTAGAGAGCTAATTTTTCATAAATAGTTTAATTGGATATACCACCTTAATTGATAAAAGGTTTTGATGGTTAATTATTTTTTCAAGAGCATTTTCTTTTTTCCTAATTACTCAACATTTTCTCTCATTTTCTTATCACTTTCATTCTCATGATTTTTCTGAATTCTTTGTAACACCCCAAAAATAGGACTAGATGTTTAGAGGTTTGGTCAGGTTGGGTTCGACTCGTCAAACCAGATTAACTGGTTAGATAAGTTTTGTGAAAATTAATATTTTAAAAATATGAATTGAGGAGATAAAAATTGGTTTGACTTACCAAAAATGTTTAATTATATTATCAAGAGTCTTGGTAATTATTTTGGGAGTTAATTTAAGTGGTTATTCTGACATTTTGATTTAGTGACTAAATTGTAAAGATCGCAAAACTGTTTTAAATGCCTATTTTGTAAATCGGTAAATACTAAGAATCCTTAGAGAGATATTATTTCTAAATATTTTTAATCATAAAATGACCACCTTAATTGAGTAAGGAGTTGATGGTTAATTGGTTTCTAAATCATTTTCCTATTCTTTCTAATTTTCTCTTACTTTCTCTCCTTATTTTCCCTCACATTCTATTTCAATTTCCAAATATGATTCTCCAAAATTGGTTGTTGATTTCAATGGAAGTCCATCATTTGATTTTACCTTTGATTTCTAACAAAACCTCATAATAATTTCTCAAAGATTTCATTAATTTCACATGTTTGATTTCAAGGAAAATCTTACGTCAATTTTAGTGGGAGCTTCTTCAATGGTGAATTTCATTTTCCTCTCTTAAAATAAGGTTATTTATTGAAATTCCCTAGTAGTTGGATGATACTAGATTGATTTTAACTTAGTTTTGCAATGGATTTCAAGAATTGAGTTATAAATGTAATGACCCGAAATCCAGAATAGTGAATCTGGTCTTGGGCCCAACATTGAGACCTTTACCTTGAAGGATAGGTTAAGGGATTTTAAAAGGGCCCATTAATTTTGGAGAATAGGGTTTTGAATTTTAAATAAGAGTATTGGTGGAAAAAGAGGGGGAGTTATGATGGAAGAGAGAGAGAGAAATAAGAAAAATGTGAAAAGTAAATGAGAAAGAGAGAGGAGAGAAAATGGGAGAAAAGTTGAGGGAGAAGATTTCAATCTTCGATCTATAGAGATCTAGCCATTCGATGTCGACACCTCCACCGCCATTGTGTTCAAAGGCTGGAGAACAGTCGATCTAGGCATCGACAGTCGTCGTGCGGCCACCAGAAGTCGCTGTACGGGCCGCCCCTGCGCTTGGGCAACGTCCAGACGTGTGGGTAGCTGTATCGGTTCAAGTCGAGCTGCTGAGCTTGAGCCGTTAGATGAGTCGGCCTGCCTACTAAGACCACCTAAGCCGGCCTGCCAACCGAGTTGAGCCGCCAAGCCGCCACTGTTGACCAGCGTTGACTTTTTCTAGGGGACCCTAGCCTAAGGTTTCTCGACGTTCTAGATCCAATGGCGTAGTCCTTTTCACCAAATTAGAACTTGACAAGTTGTTTTTATGCATTTGACCCTTTAGATTCTTTAGAGAATATGTTTAAGTAATAGTTATGATATTAATTGGTATACGAGGATTATTCGAGAGCGGATATCAGGTCAAGTGGAATATTCAGGAAGCTTGGATGAGGATTTTAGCTGTATTAGCCTAAGGTTAGTACACCTCGGACTCCTATCGCTTTGTAAGCATCATAAATGTAATTGCCTTGCGTGAGTAGGGACCAGTATATTGGGACTTGACATATTATGAGATGTCTGTTGATGTTATAAATATGATGGGACTATTTGAGGCTTTAGAGACCATGTAGGGTCGTCTGCCATGATTGTGTGATATTTGATGATTTGTTGATTAGTTGAGGGTTGCGATGTCTTGTATCCTTGTTCGAATGGATTGATGTGATGTTATGAAAATTGTGTAATAGATGAATGATTGTTATATTCTAATAAATAAGTATAAAGTCGGTAAGCAAAGTTAATTGAGTAAAAGTGCTAGTAAGCCAACTTTAATGACTTCCATAAGCTTTAGGGATCGAGTAAGCAGTTTTAGTAATGATACGTGTATGAGTGCCGATACTCAAGGGTACTGTATCGATACTCGTGTTCAAGTACCGGTACCGAATATGCTAAATAATCTATAAATGTAAGTTAAGGACGCAAATCGATATGGATATAAATAATGGAACTACACCGTGAATAAATGTGATAACATGGATTAATGGAACTAATGAATGAGATTAATTAAGTATAAACCTAATAAGTAATAAATCGGTAAATGTTCAGTGATTTGTTTGTAATAGTAAACCATAGGGGTCCTCGGTAGATCGTGTGTGGATCCGTGCCAAGTTTGGGCACTTTTGTGGTTGAGTCATCATTGGTTGTTGGCATCTAGATACCCAGTGGTAGAGTGTGGCAACAAATGAAGACCACTCTATGTGAGATTCTGAGTGATGATGCTCGAAGCTAGATTCTGAGCCATTCCACTCGATGTGAGATACCGAGTGATGATACACGAGGTGAGATTTTGAGTATTGATACTCGATGTGAGATTTTGAGTATTGATGCTCGATGTGAGATTTTGAGTATTGATGCTCGATGTGAGATTTTGAGCATGAATGTACGTTCCTGAGGTTGTGTAACATCGGGCCTCACTCCAGGTATGTAATGATGATGTTGTGTGTTATGCTCGGGGGATCTAGTGGGATCTCAAGTATGGTTGGGCCTTATGGGCCATGTATGATGATTGCTATGTTGAAAGTATGTGTTTAGACAACTAGCGCCACCTATTTAATTATCTCTCTTTATTGCGCGTGCTACCTTGCATACTTATGTTTATTATTAGCATGAAGTATAGTAGAGTAGATGTGTACCACTGAGCTTTGTAAGCTTAGCGCTCGGAATCGTTGTCTCCGTGTGTTGTTTGATCATTGGATCATGGGTTCGAAGAGCACTATAAGTTTAAGATTCCAGTATGTGAAGGCCTTAAGAGTACGATACTAGTCTTTAGTGGGCTATGTATTTATAAGACCATACGTGATTGAGTCTATACTTCTTATTTGGAAATTGTATTAATTAAATCAAATGTTTAAATGTTTTAAATTATAGTGAAGCTCCTTTGTAACTATTGAAACGATTTAGCTAATTTTCAACTTTTGACTTTAAATTCTTTTGAGAAATAACTTATTTGGCCCAAACGTCGCTTGAGATTTTTAATGGCTTTGATTTTGGCTTGAGGCCTAATTTGTGACATCTGGGTCAGAGGTGTTACAAGATTGGTATCAGAGCTTAGGTTTAGCTGATTCTAGGAAACTCTAGGGTAGTATAGGTGTTTTAGTAAGGTTTCTAGTGAATATAAGCCCTTAAATTATGTTCGTATTCCTTAAATAATGGAATCTTAATGGTGCATCTAATGTTTTGACAATCAAATAGTTACAATCGTGGCCAAGAGGGCTGAGTTAAGTGTTGAGCCGCTCATGGTAGCGATTTCAGTTGCGAGTTTGCCCCGGATTGTCGAGATACGAGTTAGTTGAACTATACTGGAGTCGAGGATGTGTCCTTATCCCGTCACCTAAATGGTGTCTTCGTTGCGTGTTGTGGTCGTTTCGAAGCCTTTAGATACAGGTTTTCATCATTATGCATGATTAACTGTTGAGTAGAGGATTTGGACAAATCACTTTCGGAATTGATTAGTGAGTGCATGTTGGTTGGAGGACCCTTTGTTCACTTTAAGGTGAGTCTTGTTGATAATGTGATAGTATCACCACCCTTCTTAGAGGTGTTTCTCGGAGATTGTGGATTTGAGATCCACTAGTTTGTTAGAGTGTGTCAGAGGTTGGACGTTTTACCTGTTTGATGAAGCTACCTTCTTGGAAGTTGTTGTACTTTAGAATTGCTTTAGTTAATCGAGCATGATTCTAGTTAGCAATATCAGAGTTGTTCTCGAGGTTTAGGGACCCCAAGAGGACTCAACCTTTGGTAATGAGGATGCTTGGATCATTGCTCTTTTACCGCGATATTTGTGGTAGTCGTTTTGAGAACAAAACAATGGGGTTGTGAGACATGTTTAAATGGTGGGCATATGCCGATGAGTACGGTTTGATACTTATGAGCTTTCAGGCTGTCAGAGAGTTTGTTTATGCTTTTTGAAGGAGTCATCAAGACTTCCTCCCTATCAAGAACATCACTGGAGGTTGAGGTAATTTTGAATTAGACATCGGTTCCTATCGCCATTATCAAAGGACACCGACCCAGTTGAGAAAGTTAGAAGTTCAGTTGCGAAAGCGTAACCTGAAAAAGGTATATTTTGTCTAAGTGTTTTACCCAATGAAGAACTGAGCTTGTTTGCTAGTAAGAGACTGGTTCGTTGAGGTGGTGCTTAAACCGTTGATAGCTTGTTAAGTAACAGTGGGTGACCGTTACGTGTCTCCAAAGGTGAATGACTCATTTAATTGTTTGTGAAGTACCGTGTGTCTCCTTGGATTGGTTCGAGATTAAGATGGTTATGGTTGAAGTGTTGAAGGCTTGTAATTTCGAAATAGATTTTGGAACGATGATTTATCTCTTTAAAGTGGATTGTGATAACGGTTGATGTATGCAATGATGTGTGAGATGTTTCAGCGATGATAGAGTGGGGGCCACCATATCATCTCTCAAATATAAGTTTGATGCATCACATGACACGCGTGAATGTATAAGGTATATGGAAAGATGAACATTGACAAGATAATTACCTTAATGACCTTGTGTTCGAGAAATGTTAGTTACCGTGTAATTAGTTAAAGAATCAAGGGTTTGGGACTTCATAAATGTTGTTGATTGTATCACATTTCCTTGAGGCAAGCCAAGGAACATTGGTGGGGATGTTTTGTTGTATTATCAATGCGGTAATTTTTGTACTTGAAAAGGAAAGGTTGTGTTCACCCCAACCGTGTGAGTTTTGGGTACTCGATCCTTAAGGAATGTGAGATTGGGACAACAACATGAGTTCAAGTAATTAAGACCTGATGATCAATTATCACCTAAGTAAAGTGAGCTTGATAAGTGATGGATTGTACGAAGTTAGTTTGGGATTGAGTACTATGATGCCCATGTGGGACGATCAAGGATTTTTAGTGATGACTGTGTAAGGGAGTACCAATATTAGCTCTATGTGGTATCGGTGCTTGTTTCTCAGATGGTTGTGTGAGCTTCGAGTTGTAATCAAGATGATACAATGTTGTGATAGATTTTGGGTTCGATGGTTTTTTTCAATGGGCTTGAGATCTTGTGCGGGTGTTAGGGAAAGACATACTAAGGCAAGAGATTCTCTTTGTATAGTGCGATGGTCAGAATACAACAATTTTGGGAGCAACAATTGCGCGTAACTTTTGTAGTGTGCTTGAGAGACAATGTGAAGTCATGTGTTGAGATAGTGATAAATGGTAGACTTGTAGTCAGTTGGGAGTCTAGCATTGAATTTGTCAAAATTCTTGTGATGCTTCGATGATCATCAGTGGGAATTAAATGGATGGCTGCGGGTTTTGTAAAAGATTGTGAGCCCATAGTTTCAGTGAATTTCTTTGAGTAATGATATAGTCATTGGTAGGCATATTTTGATATTTTTGGGAAGTGAGATCCAAATAGGAAGTCTGCTTGGTTTGTTTGCAGGTTGGTCATACGACATTGTGGTGTATATATGCTACCTTTGACACAAGATTCGAGGTCTGTGATGGAACCTTATCTCTTCGTAGGATTTTCATGCAATGACAGATCTGAGTGTTGTTACTAATGGAGTGCTCGCCAGACAGGAGATAGTTTAGAGTTGACTCTTGTGTGAGCTGAGTTTTTGGGAGCTGTTTTAGTTACTAACATTAGTTATCATGCAAAGTTTAAGGTAAGCGTTGAGGTGAGTGGGGACGTCGTTCATTTTTAGGAGTCTTCCACCAGGCAAGCAATAGTTTTGGTAAGGGATGCCATCTGAGTTAGGGTCTCCTTTAGAGAGTCGTTACGTGTTGAACTGCTTTGTTTTGGTTACAACGGTTGTGTAACCTCATGTTCTTTCAGATCGTGTAGAGTTGTGGAAAGATTTTGTGGTGCATCAATCTTTTGGGTTCTATAATGCAAGTTTAGTTTCTTTGATGACATATCTATGTGATAATTGGTCAAGGTACCGTTAGATTTGCTCCATGGCTTTGGTTATGCACATAATAGTGATGGATCTCTTTCAAGGAAGTGGCCAGTTGTTTTGGTTTTGTACAGAGTGATGATGGATTTCTTCAAAGAGAAAGAATCAATTGAAATTATGTTTGTATCGTTGAAGTCAATGATTATTTTTGACAAGTGCTGTAAGAGATCAGAGTAGCGCAATGGGTTATGTTGAGAACACTGGGAAGTTATAAAAGTTTTGGCATCTTCCTTGGTCTACCAGTTTAAATTTCAAGGATGAAATTTCTTTTAAGGAGGGGAGAGTTGTAACGACCCGAAATCTAGATTAGTGAATCGGGTCTCAAGCCCGACTCACTAATCCTTTACTTTGAAGGATAAGTTAAGGTCTTTTAAGAGGGACCATTAATTTTGGAGAATAGGGTTTTGAGTTTTAAATAAGAGTGTTGGTGGAAAAAGAAGGGGAGTTGATAAGTGTTCAAAAATACTATTTTTTTACCCTTTTTACTCATATTATTGTTAGACTTAGACTCATATTAGTTGCATAATTAGTCATTCATGCATTAATTCATGTTTCTTGCCACCGTTGAGCTTGATTACATAACTTGGTGATTTTTGTGGAAAAAGATGCTGCTTTGGTGTGCTTTTGTGTATGTGCAGAATCACTTGCCTAAACAAGGCTATAGAACCAGTTGCCAGGGCAGTGCATGAAGGAGATGCCGACGCAGTTGCCAGGGCAATGCATGAAGGAGATGGCAAGCTATTGCCAAGGCAATTTTTGATAAGGGATAAGATGATATGGTAGTCGAAATTGATGACTAGATAAGCCCAAGATGACGTGGAGCAAAGTTAAATCCCAAAGGAGTTTGATTTCCACCTAAGCCTAACAATAATATGAGTAAAAAGGGTAATAAAAATAGTACTTTTGAACACTTATCACACCCCCAAACTCGAACTATTTCTTGTCGTCAAGCAATGCAAACTAACAATTACATACCAAGACTTTAATCATCAAAGGCATGCTTCAAACTTGAATTCAAACCTCGGAACCGTGACACAAAGTATGATCACCTTTTACTTTTTCGGATACCACAAAAATTACCTGGAACCAAACTATAATGCTCACGACAAGTGTGTGCGTAGTTGTGTACTAGTTGATTTTCAAGATTCTATGTGAACAATAGGCTTTTATTAATTTAATTACCGGGGCATTTATTTTATTTTCACTAGAGCCAATTTTGGGCACCTCTAGCAAAGTAAGCAATTTCTCATTTTATTTTAGCCGACTAGAGCCAATTTCGGGCACCTCTAGCGATTCTTTAATGTGCATTAACTACTAGAGCCAGTTTCGGGCACCTCTAACAAGAAATTAACTTTTAATTTTCAATTTTAAATTTACCCAAATTTTAAGCAACCTAAGTTCACTAAGTTTCTTTCAATCAACAAGCCACAACCATGTAAAAAAATACAGCATCATAGTAAATTTCTAAGTTCTTTTTTTGCAATCCTAAAATTAAAGGTTCTTTCAATTAAGTGCAGTGACAAAAATTCATCATTGGATATTCAACAAGTCTTTAAGCAATTAAATCCAATTAAAGGCATGGCAAGTAACATATGCAAACTATATGTGATTGCTAAAGATAAATGCAACTAAACATGAAACTAACTAGAAACCAACACCCCCCAAACTGGAGAGAAGCATTGTCCTCAATGCACGTAAAAGTGAAACAAAATTTAAAAGAAACTAAATGAAATGAGTTAGTCAGAGAGGTCATCTCTCGAGTGACAAGTTTTATTCGTGTCGTTTGCTTGATTCATATTCCAGTCGGTGGTTGAATGCTTGTGGCTGGTACCGCGTGAATAGCATTGCTTTGATTTGATCCATGTTTGGGCATCAATAGTTGTTGAAGCCATTGTTGTTGCATGGGCATCGCTAGTTTCTATTGCCGGGGCATTCTCTGTTGCGGTTGTCGTGGCAAGTAGTCGGCAGTGAATTTCCTTAGCATGGTGGTTGTGAGTCTTGTTGTGGAAAAGAAAAGAAAACAAAGAAAACCTGGAAACTAAAGATAATGAAGAAAAATAAAATAAAATATCTCCTAAAAATTCCAAAAATAAATAAAGAAAAAATATCCGAAAATAAAATAAAGATCCAAAAAATAAAAAACAAAAATTAAGGATTCTTAGAAAGAGCATTTTTCATGCATCTTCTAATGATACTTCTTATAGTCCATCTGCACCCTCCATCGAGTGATAATATTGCCAAAAAAGAGTTGGGCCAATGTGCTCGTAGCTACTCCCCTTTGCGTTACCATGGTGGATGTGTCTTTCTTCTGTGTTCCCTTGTAGTCCATGCATACTCTCCACCTTGCTACTATTCCTGTAGGCATGAATATATTATTAGAAAAAATTATATCAACATCTAACCATTTAATTACCTCATTCTCATTGGGCTCCATCATGGTTGGATGTAGCCTTCATTGTTGTGGCAATTGCTGCTCTAGCCAATTGCCGTGGTAATCAGTTGCAAAAATTTGCTGTAAGTCAAGGGAAAACCAATTTTTTGAAAAGCTTTACGAATCCAAACACCTTTTTCTTTTGTCCTCTCAAACATCTCCATTAGTAGAGATTTCGATGGCCTCAAATCTACCAACATCGGTTCCTCAAGACATACCTGCAATGGACGAGGTGAGTTTTTAAAGAATTCAAAAGGTTCAACCATTACCTGCTCATATTCCATTGGCAAAGTATTATCATCTCATTGATCTTGCATGTGGTCGTGCAATTGCCATGGCAACTGTAGATGAGAGAAATCTACAGATTCCTGCTTCAACATCAACATTGTAACCTTCTGGGCATTAGGTTCCTCAGAATTTGCTGTAGTATTGTTGTTCTCAGCTTCACTGGGTGTGGTCGCAGCATTGCTTTGATAAGGCTCCTCAATCATTGCCAAGGCAATTTGTTGCTCAGGCTCATCATGTGTTGGACAGTCTTTCTCATCAACATACTCTCGACTTTGAGGTTTTAGTTGTTCCTCACACATCGGAGAGCTTTCCTTGCATTGTTCCTTGTCCTCTTGCCTTGGGACTTCAGTATCCCTAGGAATAAATTATTGGTGCATGCTATCCATGACATATGTGGATCTCCTCAATTGATCTTCTGAATCCCCCAAGGTTGCATCCCACTGAGCTATCCTCATATCCATAGACTTTGATAGCTCTCGAATCTCTTCATTTGATCCGTCAAGTCTAGCCAAGGAAGCTAGCAACGTTTCCTCCAAGGAATTGGAATGCTCTTGAAAAGGACTACATTGCCATGACATATCTATTACTGAGGCAAAATTGTTATGGTAAAATAAATTTGAGCTTTTTGACCATACCATGAAAAATTTTGCTGCTGGTTCCCTCTATGGTCCTCCATGTAGTCATATGCACTGAAAATGTGAGGGCAATTTTCAAACACATGATGTTCTCCACACATAGCACAAGAATTTTCCATGGGCTTTTCTCGGTTGGTATAGATAATCATCAAAGGGTGCAAGAAACTCTTGATTGGATTGATTCATATCTTCCAACATCAACTATCGAATAGATCAACTTTTATTTCCCAACATGTTGATGTCCCTTAACTTGTAGCGCACCTATTTTTTTATATAAAACAAACAAAAAGAAAAGTTAGTAAAACTAAGAAAAAATGCAATAACAAAAACAACTAACACCAATTGTCAATCCCCGGAAACGGCGCCAAAAACTTGTTGCGTTTAATAAGTGCTACGCAATTGTGCAAGTATACACGTCGCAAGTAATAAAGTGATACGAGTATCGAGTATCATCTCCACAGGGATTGGTTTGGGCCACTTTGCTTAAGTTACTGCGTTGGAAAAGAAAAACACAAGTAGGTGATTGTAGGAATTATAACTAATGAGTAAACTAAGAGCAATAAACTAAAAGAATATATGAAGTCAAAATAGAGTGAATAGGCCAGCTTATCGGGAGTTGAGGTGTGATAGCCGATTGGATCGTTTTGGTAAAAGAGTGCAAGGGCAACTCAGTTGCCTTGGCAACTTGCGCAGCGGGGTTGCCTTGGCAACTAATTGACAATTGCCTAGGTAACTAGCTAGGCAACTATTTGGGCGGCTGGGCAGCAGCTTCAAGGTCCGGCAGAGCGTTCTTCAATGGTTTCTTCTTATCCTTAAGTCGAAACTCTAGCTATTTGTGCATGCCTTGATAATACATCCCTGCATGAATCAAGGGTGAACAACAACCAATCTTGCGCTCCTCGTAGCCGTTGAAATCCTTAACTTATTCCTAAGCCGGATTAATCTTCACCATCAATAGATTGAATAAAGACCATACTCATTCGTTTCTTGAATCTAACTCTCCCGATATTAGATAAATAGATGAAGTTACGAGATCCTCTCACTCGCAAACAAGAATAAAAACCAAGAATGAGTAAACCTTGAATTGAAAGTGAAAACTCTTATTACCTAAACAAAATCCAATTGTTTCTCACAACCACAAAAGACAATAACCCCAACCAATCAAGTTAGTTCATAGTTGGTTTCAAAAGACATACAAAAAATAATCCCCAAACCATGAATCTAATGGAAGCAAAGAAAAATGAAGAAGAAATCGATCAGCCTTCTTTGGAAAATCTCTCAATCGAACTCTCCCTCCAAGCTCGAATTCTCTCCCTTCTTGCTCTCATCTCTTTGACGGCTTGGTCCTTTAAATAGGAGATGGCTAGGTCAAAATCCTTATTGAAAAGGAAGTAAAGTTGGAATTAAATGCTTTAAAAGAATATAATTCTTTATTATATTTAAATTTCTTCTAGAACTTCTCCTATCTTCTTGGGATTTAATTTCTCTTTAACCTCTTCATGGAAATCAAACTCCTTTGGGATTTAACTTTGCTCCACATCATCTTGGGCTTATCTAGTCATCAATTTTGACTACCATATCATCTTATCCCTTATCAAAAATTGCCTTGGCAACTAGCTCGGCATCTCCTTCATGCATTGCCCTGGCAACTGTGTCGGCATCTCCTTCATGCACTACCCTGGCAACTGGTTCTAGCCTTGTTTAGGCAAGTGATTCTGCACACACACAAAAGCACACCAAAACAGCATATTTTTCCACAAAAATCACCAAGTTATGTAATCAAGCTCAACGATGGTAAGAAACATGAATTAATGCATGAATGACTAATTATGCAACTAATATGAGCCTAAGCCTAACAATAATATGAGTAAAAAGAGTAATAAAAATAGTACTTTTGAACACTTATCAATTATCCTAAAAGTGTTTTTCGACGAAATTAGAGAAAAGGTGTATGAAAAGTCAATACTTTGTTTTAAATATCCATTTACAATCAATTTGTTTTGCACCTTAAAGTAATGAGACAAGTTCCAAAACTTTATTGTCTTGCATGGATTTATACTTTTCTTGCATGACATCAATCCACTTTTGAGAGTTATTACTTTGCTTGGGCGGATGAAATTTGATTGGATCTTCTTCAATCATTCCATTATAATCCTCGTTTTCTTGGAGAAATACAATAAAATCATTCAAAATAACATTTCTCCTTTCTCTCGTGGATCTCCTTAATGGCACTTGTTCTTGAGTTTTTTTAGTTCATTCCTATGGAACAATTACCTCATCCTGAATCGGAGGAAGTTTCTCAACATTATCTTGTCGAGGTTCTGAATTCACTTTTGATTAATGTTAGGTATGTGAACCTATAAATTATCAAAAGTGATAGTAGAAATTGAGTTAGAACCCAATTTTTCCTCAAAAGCAATGTCTCTAACCTTATTTGTCACTCCAAACTCAACATCCTCAAAAAAATGTTGCAGTTCCTACCTCAAAAATATTTCTAATCATGTGATCATAAAATTTACAGCCCCTAGATCGCTCAAAATAACTAACAAATTAGCTGATCACTTTTTGGAGTCCAATTTCGTTTCGTGTGGCCTATAAGGACTTGCCTCAACTGGACATCTCCAAATGTGAAACTGCTTTAGAGTAGGTTTTTTACTTGTCCAAAGCTCATAAGGTGTCTTTTTAGCTCTTTTAGTCGGTACTCTATTTAGAATGTATAATGTTGTCTTTAATGTTTCTCCATAAAGGGACTCAAGTAAGGTAGAATGAGCAATCATACTCTTTTTCATATCCTTAAGAGTCATATTACGTCTCTCAACTACACTATTCATACTATGTGATCCCTTCATGGTGTACTATGGGACAATACGACATTCCTCTAGGAATTTTGCAAATGGTCCGGGACATTGTTCACCTAAGCCATCATATCTACTGCAGTAATCACCACCAAGATCATATATGACTTTCTTAATTCTTTTGTTGAGTTGATTCTCAAATTTAGCTTTATAATATTTGAACACGTCCAAAGACTAATATTTCTCATGAATGAGATACATGTACCCATAACTTGAGTAGTCATCCATGAATGTTATGAAATATTGTTGACCATTACTAGATGTTGTAGGGAATGACCCAGAAATTTCAGTATGAATTAATTCTAAGACGCTCGATCCTACCTTTTGAGATATGACCTTGTTGAATTTTCCTTATTTAGTTTATGTTTAGTACCACATGATTCTGCATGCAAGGTTTCATTATAGGATGCCATTTCATACAATAAATAAAGGTTGTCATACACATTTAAGTAACTAGTTCTAATAATACCTAAACTTAAAGACAAAGTAAATTGATTTTTTCAAAATGAACGACAATATCCAAATTTATCCAACAAAGAAATAGAAACTAAATTCTGCATAAAGGATGGAACAACAAAAGTGTCTTTTCAAACCTAATAAAAACGAGTTCCTACTAACAACCTAAAGTGCCCAATTGCTTATACTTTCACATATTTTCTATCGCCCACAAAGATGTTTCTTTCACCATCACTTGGCTTTTGGTAGTTCAAGCAACTCTATATAGAAACACATATGTGAGTAGTAGTGTAACCCCTCGACCTAGTCTGGTCGCAATACCGAACCAAGCGAGTCACACGAGGAATATTGAAGAAAAACCTGAAAGTTTCTCTTCAATAAATGATAATTTTTTACTTTTTATCATCTTTAGATGCAACATTATTATCCTAAGTGTACGAGATCATAGCAGGTGAATTTACAACTCAATCGGGCATCGATTCGACATCCAATTGTTTCGGTTGTCAATTAGGGACCATTTTAGAAAACTTATAAATTTTAGAGACTTAATGCAGAATTAAAGTTACCAATATACAACTAGTCAGGTTCCATTCTCACACGTCAGTTTTCAGCTTAACACGACCATCCAAACTCATTCAAATGCATTCACGAAATTCATGGTCCAAAACGTAAGAAAACAGAAACTCAAAAGATGCCATTTAACTACCATAACCGTTGGCCGTGTCGATAACCTTAGGCACGTATCAGTATGGTGCTTGTAATTGAAAAACCTCTCTTTCCAATAGCATTTAATCGTCCCGATATGCCTTTGTGTATCGAAACCCCTTCCATTTTTGCCTTTAGCCCGTACTGATACGGTACTTAGTGTACCGATACGGTATGCCTGAAATGGCTTGCCCGTATCGATACAGTAACCCGCGTACCGATATGCCTGGGCCTATAATGTCCAATTTTGCTGTTTAATGACAGAATTAAGCCACCCAAACCACTCTAACATGCTTCAAAGTCACACATAACATATTCAAGGATCGATCTTCAGCCAAAAGCACCAGAAACAACACCAAAACATGATCACATACTCAAAAGGGAAATCTATAGGCATGCACCCTATTGCCAAGCCAAGTCAAATATCAAAAACCATACCAATGCTCAAACCAAACAACAAAGGCCATTTAAAAGTCTTAAAATGTAATGCCCCAAAATTTCCTAAGTTGATTAAGGGTCATTTAGTACTAAGATAATAGCTTAAAAGCTAACTTAGTGACTAAAATGACAAAAATGCGAAAGTTGGGATTTCTTTAATTATGGGTTTTGGAAAGGAAATTTCTAGGTTTAAAGGTCTCATGTGATAGATAGTGAATTGAATAAGGTATTCTTAAAGTTTGGTTGAATACCAAGGAAAATTGGAATGGAAATTGAAGTTTAAAAGTTTAGTGACCAAAATGTAAATTTTGAAAATTTTATGGCTAAAGTATAAACTTTGGAAAAGTTTAGGGACTAAAGTTTTAATTTCCCTAAATTGAAGGGTTTTTATTTCATAAATATATAGATCACCTAAGGGCGTGAATAGAATGCAGAATTTTTGGTTCGATCTGATACTTCGATTATTGGGAAAATCGCAGTTAAAGTTTAAGTGGAATTCGGATACCCGAATCGAACTAAAATTTTGTGAAGTTTTACCATATGATAGAGAAAGGTTATAAAAGTCATTTCCAAGTGTTGGAAATATTTTTAGTTCGATTCAAGATGAATCCTACAGTTTATTTTTGAGTAAAGGGTTATTTATCAGTATATTGGATCAAATGGAAATTTTGGAGACTGATCCAAAAGATATGGAAAAATTCATAATATATTAATTTATGAATATTTTATTATAGTTGGTTGGATTCCAACTAGATTTAGTTGATTTTTTTACAAGAATTGCAAACTAGTAAATAAAAACTAGTTGGAGGGCAAATTGGTCATTTGGCCCCAATGGAAATTTTGAAATATTTAAAAAGTTATAAGGGCAATTTTGGAAAGAGAAAATGGAATATTAAACCTTGGCTCTTCATTGATGATAAAATCAATCTCGACCATTGGATAAAAAGGGCAAAATTATAATTTCACTCTTAAATGAATTTAATATTCATTTAATAGATATATGTGTAAAATAATCATAAAAAGATGAACCAAATGTTCATCTTTTCCAGCCAAAAACGTGAGGGCTAGGGAAAGAAAGAGAAAAAAAATTTCAAGCTCGATTCAAGCCCCGAAACTCGATTTTCAGGTAATCTCTTCAACTACAAAGTTGTTCTACTCTTCAAGCTCTATCTTTTGATATCAATAATTCATGGAATACATGCTTGATTGATGAGAATTTACATGAGAAAGAAATTAGGGTTTATGGATCAAATTTGGGCTTTTGAGATTTTATGATTCCATGATTGAATTCAAGTTAAAATCAAGCTAATATGATGTTAAAATCATGATATTGAGTTGGGATTTAAGTTTTACGCGTTTTGATTATTATGAAGATATTAGGGTTTATGGATTCAAGTTTAATTTAGGGTTTGTGATGTTGAAATAATGATCTAGCAAGCTTGAATTGTTGTTTGAAAGCAAAACCCTAAGTTAAATTGTGTAGGGACCATTTCGGCAAATTGAAAAGTTGAAGGAACGAATCTGAATTTTTAGAATTTTTAGTGTATTTATGTTATTAATGATGTTAGAGATAAGAAAATGAAGTTAGAATGCCAAATTTATGTTGAATTGAATTAGTAACCATTTTGATAATTTTTCAAAGTTAAGTGACCAAATCGAAATGGAAGTTTTGTATGGAGGATAAATCTGAATTTTAGTTGTAATGATGAAATTAAGGTAGTAATGTTGAATTGAGGACTAAATTGCAAAGTTAAGAAGCATGAATCCTTATCCTTGCATTTTAGTACCTATTTCGGTAAATAAGGAAAATTAGGAAGAATTATTGCAAATAATTATTTGGTGAAGAATGTGATGAGTTGGTGGTTTAAAGCTAGTGATTGGACTAAATTGAAAAGTACAAAAGTGAGGAGAAGTTAGTATAAAAGCTGAAGTTATTTATGGATGTTGTGTAGAAAAACTGGGTTATGGCAGTAAATTTGGAAATTCACAACAAATTCTACAAAAATGGTTAGAAGGTGAATTTTATACCGATGCAAATATTTGTTCGTCTAGTTTCATGTCCAACAAACAGAAACTGATTTCAAGTTCCAAGTAAAAAGATATAAATTTTTAAGTGGTGAAAGGTCATAAAACAGTATAGCCGGCTGTTCCGAAATTCAATACTGGAAATTGACTATGAAAATTCGCCATAAATCGTACAAGTTGAATTTGGGCAATTAATTTATATGGTTGAAAATCTAATTGAATCTAGTTTCTTTCGGAGCAAACGGAATCGAATTCCGAGTTGCATATTATTTTATAGAAATATTTCTTGGGAGGTACTACAAAGTACCAGAAAATGAGAATTGATACACTTTGTATCTAAGGTTGATTAGTAAGCTTGAAAAGGGTTAATGGAAGTTCAAATTGGTCATTAAGGACCATAATGAGTTTTTGAACAATACAAGGAAGAAAGGAAAATGTTTGGAAATTTTTATATTTGAATGATTATATTGGACAATATGTCTGAGATATTGTTAGATTGGGATCTAACAAATATTTTACTTATTTGATTTATGAAGTTAAGTTCGAATCAGGGGAGGTTCAAGGTACAATGAAGGAAAGGATCGAAGAGGACTTAGTAAGGTATACTAATACATGGCCCAGGTGAGTGCATTGCATACATAACATTATACATAGATGGTTTATACATCACCGGTAAGACTAGCGATGAGTCTACCTGGTTTATATATTGTCATGATAATTATGTCATTGATCATACATTTGACATACTTTAAATATGTCAAAGGTTGAAAATAAATGCATTGATCACTAGTTGTTGATGATGATTTACTATTAATGTTATTCGGTTATGAACTGTTTCATGTTAATATAAATTGATATACATTACCATGGATGAAATATTTGATGATATAAATCCCAGTATGATATAGAGGTTCAAAGGTATAATTGGCTAGCCATAGAGTCCTAAACATCTGTATAAAGATTCTAAGCACTTCAGGTAAAGTGCAAATTTTATAAATACTCATTGAGGAGTATACTTATGCATGATTTGAGTATACAGACTTATTACGGGTGCTAAGCACTTCGGAGTAATTTCATAAAAACTCAATGAGAGATATATTGTATACTCTTGTAAGTATACAGAAGCACTTCGGTGCTAAGCACTCCCGGTAGAGTGCAAATAATATACATACTCAAGAAAGGTTGGGTATGGGGGGATGACTCGTGTACATATAATCTCTTTATTCGATACCTTGGGCTAAGTAAACTGAATTGAAATAAAAAAATATAATGATAAGCTTGAAAGCTTGCAGACAAAGTTGGAAAAGGTATTGGTAAGCATTGAAAGCTTATAGATGGAAATGGCACCAATATTGGTAAGACCTAATCTTATCACTTTGATATACATATATGCTATTACATATTTAATTACGCTAATGAGCATGTAATGGTAAGTTGATCATATGCATTATTAATAATTAATATTGAGATTGATATTATGACAATTGCACTTAAATTTGAATTATTGCCTCACTAAGTAAATACTTAGCATGTAACTGTTCTACACGTAGGAAAGGAGAAATGGTTGGAGTAAGGAGCATATACAGACATCATCAATTAATAACAGGTACATCAGTATCAGTAAGATATCTTTTGATACTGTTTGATATTTACTAGTTGGCATGTATATTAAAAGGATATGCCTGCTCTGATAGAATTTGTATTTTATTTGGTATATAGATGAATTTTAAATCAAGCAGTTTTTAGGCAGTTTTATTAATTATATTAAGAAAAATTAAATTGATAAGTTGCTGCCTAAAAATAAACTCAATTTGAAGATGAAAATATTGTTTTTGAATTTTACGCGAATAACTAGATTTGTAAATAAAAACTAAATACATTGTAATATTTTTAAAGAAACAAAATTTTACCGAATTACAAATGTAGAGGGTTTTACGAATGTTTTGTGATACCTCTGACTCGTATTCAGTGTTAGATACGGGAAAAGGGGTGTTACATTTATTAGTATCAGAGCTACAGGTTTAGCCGATTCTCGGCCTAAATGGAAATGGTTTTATGTTAAAAAGTGTATACTTGCCACTAGGATATCAATATTACTGATCTGATGTTTTTATGATCCGATTGATGTCGCTCCTTACTAATGTAAATTGAGACGAATTCTAAGAAATATTTGAGTCAAGAAAGCGTGATGAACTGGTAAATTGGAAGCTTTGGAAGGAATCAAGAGTAGTAACAATAAGGTTAATAATAACCCTTCGGATAAACCTGAACAAGAAATGGGCACTAGTACAACAAGAAATGTATGTGCCGGATTAAGGAACTGAAAAGTTTAGAAACACCTAAATTGAAATGAAAATCAGATTAGGGTCTAGTGATTGTTGATTTATAACTGAATAATCTAAGGATTACATTGGACGGATACCAAGAAATTGGATGGAGCTATTTTGTTGCTCTGAGATTTAAGCTAGATTAGAACACCATCTGAATTTGCTTCATAGCTAAGATTGCACATATCAGTTCGAGTTTATAACATTAAGACTGATAAAGATTGGGATGATTCGAAAATCATAGAAGGTGTATCTCATGTTTTTGGATAAACCTGTATTGATGTTGATGGGTCCTAGCTTTACACATTCGTATATAAGTACGAAGTTGAATGGTGAATGAGATATCCTTATAAAACCCATTTCAAGTAATATAACGGTCATGAATTTGTTGGGTTGTAATGTAAGGGTGAGCTGAACATGTGGAATTGCTCGATAAAAACATAAGAAATAGAGTTCCCGATAAACTTAATGGAATTATCTTTTGAGGAGTCTAAGATGATTATGGGCATGAATTGGTTACCTTCCTATCAGGTCATGATGAATTGTCGCATAAAGTGATTAATATTGAAAAACATGGAAGGCACAAAAATAGTAGTAGTTGATAAAAGGGTAAACCCCTTTTCTAATGTAATTGCAGTTTTTTATTAAGGAAATTGATGTTATAAGGTTGCTAAGTTTTCTTAGCAAATGTAGTAGATACTCGGGCTGTTGAAGTTAAATTGAAAAATAACTCAACTATCCAAAAATATCTGGAAGTATTCCTAGATGAATTACTCAGAATTACCTCTAGATTGAGAGGTGAAATTCAAAATAAAGATGTTACCAGGCATTACGCCTAAATTAATGGCCTCGTATAAAATGGCTTTGACCGAACTTCGAGATTTAAAGGTACAAATTGCAAGGAATGTTAGGTCGATGTTTGATAAAGTCAAGTGTGTCATCTTGAGGGCACACCAGTGTTAATTGTGAAAGAGAAAGACTGATTTCTATAAGCTCGAGAAGGTAATAGTAAAGAATAAATATCTTCTTCCGAAGACTGGTGATCTTTTGATTAGTTAAAAACAATCAAGGAAGAATAAATTCTAAAGATAGCTTTTCGGACTCGGTATGAATACTATGAGTTCATGATGATACCTACAACATTTATAAGCCTAATGAACCATGTATTCTAATTTTGCTTGGACTAATTTTTGGTAGAATTCACTGAGTATATTTTGGTCTATTCAAAGCAAAAAGGAAGAATAAGATGCCCATTTTGCATTGTTCTTCAGACCTTTCGAGAAAAGAAGCTATATGCTAAATTGTTAAAGTATGAGATTTGTTGTCTAAAGTTGTTTTATTAGTTATGTGGATTGGGCAATGGGAATAAGAATAGACCTCAAGAAAGTAAAAATTATAGTTGAATGGAAACCTCTGAAAATGTTTTAGAGGTTCATAATTTCTTGATGATTGTCTCTTCATTGACCAAGCTATTGAGGAAAGAAATTCCGTTCAGTTGAACAGATCAATGCTAAGAAATCTTTGAGACATTAAAGGAGATCTTAATAGAAGCCACGGTACCAATACAACCAGAATAAGGTAAAGATTATGTGGTGTATAGTGATGCTTCTTATAACAGTTTGGAATGCGTACTTATGCAAGAAGGAAAAGTAATGGTCTATGCTTGAGACAGCTTAAGATATATGAGAGGAATTATCTTACTTAGAATTTGGAGCTAGCAATGGTTGTATTTGCTTTAAAGGATATAGCATCATTATTTATACAGTGAACGATGCTATATTTATATATGTTATAAAAGTTTAAAGTATATGCTTTCTAAAAAAGAGTTAAACTTGACGTAAAGAAGTTTGATTGAGGTTTTTAAGAATTATGATATGGTTATTGACTATCATCCAGAAAAAAAACCTAATGTGATAGTTATCGCTCTCAATCGAAAGACAATTGTTGCCTTAAGAGCTATGAATGCAAGATTGACATTAAAAGAAGATGGTGTTTTGATTGTCAAGTTAAGAATACAATTTACCATATTGAATTAAATAAGATATCTTTAAAGAAAGGATGAGAAATGTTGTCAAGGTGCAAACAAGTGGAAAAGAGTGAAATTGAAAACTTGGAAGTTAGGTTTGATAGATATTTGTATTATCAAGGAAGAATTTCTATCTTAATGATGGAAACTATACGGTGACCCTGAAAGAAAAGATATTTAATATGAAGTTAAGGATAAAGAATTCCTTAAAAGTTTCACCTTGAAAGAAGGTGTTATGGTTTAGACAAAGAGAAAAGATTTGAGAGAAATAAGAAGAAAATATAAGAAAATAGTTTCCTCACCTTTTGGAACCAAGTAAGTATTGAAAAATTCGAGGACGAATTTTCTTAAGGGGGAGAGAATTGTAATACCCCAAAATTTACTAAGTTGATTAAGGGTCATTTACTACTAAGATAATAGCTTAAAAGCTAACTTGGTGACTAAAATGACAAAAATGTGAAAGTTGGGATTTCTTTAATTATGGGTTTTGGAAAGGAAATTTATAGGTTTAAAGGTCTCATGTGATAGATAGTGAATTGCATAAGGTATTCTTAGAGTTTGGTTGAATACCAAGGAAAATTGGAATAGAAATTGAAGTTTAAAAGTTTAGTGACCAAAATGTAAATTTTGAACATTTTATAACTAAAGTATAAACTTTGGAAAAGTTTGGGGACTAAAGTTGTAATTTCCCAAATGTTAAGGGTTTTTATTTCATAAATAAATAGATCACCTAAGGGTGTGAATCGAATGCGGAATTCTTGGTTCGATCTGATACTTCGATTATTGGGAAAATCGCAGTTAAAGTTTAAGTGGAATTTAGATACCCGGATCAAACTGAAAATTTTTTAAGTTTTACCATATGATAGAGAAAGGTTATAAAAGTCATTTACAAGTGTTGGAAATATTTTTAGTTCGATTGAAGATGAATCCTACAGTTTATTTCTAAGTAAAGGATTATTTATCAGTATATTGGATCGAATGGAAATTTTGGAGACTGATCCAAAAGATATGGAAAAATTCATAAAATATTACTTTATGAATATTTTATTATAGTTGGTTGGATTCCAACTAGATTTAGTTGATTTTTTACAAGAATGGCAAATTAGTAAATAAAAACTAGTTGGAAGGCAAATTGGCCATTTGGCCCCAATGGCAATTTTGAAATATTTAAAAAGTTATAAGGGCAATTTTGGAAAGAGAAAATGGAATATTAAATCCTGGCCCTTGATTGATGATAAAATCAATCTCAATCATTGGATAAAAAGGGCAAATTATAATTTCACTTCATTTAATAGATATATGTGTAAAATAATGGTAAAAAGATGAACCAAAATTTTCATCTTTTCCAGCCAAAAACGTGAGGGCTAGGGAAAGAAAGAGAAAATTTTTCCAAGCTCGATTCATGCCTCGAAACTCGGTTTTCAGGTAATCTCTTCAACTACAAAGTTGTTATACTCTTCAAGCTCTATCTTTTGATATCAATAATTCACAGAATCCATGCTTGATTGATGAGAATTTACATGAGAAAGAAATTAGGGTGTATGGATAAAATTGGGGCTTTTGATATTTTATGATTCCATGATTGAATTCAAGTTGAAATCAAGCTAGTATGATGTTAAAATCGTGATATTGAGTTGGGATTTAAGTTTTACATGTTTTGCTTATTATGAAGATGATTATGATTTGTGGATTCAAGTTTAATTTAAGGTTTGTATTGTTGAAATAATGATCTAGTGAGTTTGAATTGTTGTTTAGAAGCAAAACCCTAAGTTAAATTGTGTAGGAACCATTTCGGCAAATTGAAAAGTTGAAGGACCAAATCTGAATTTTTAGAATTTGGAGTGTATTTATGTTATTAATGATGTTAGAGATAAGAAAATGAAGTTACAATGCCAAATTGATGTTGAATTGAAATAGAGACCATTTTGACAATTTGTCAAAGTTAAGTGACCAAATCAAAATGGAAGTTTTGTATGGGTGCTAAATCTGATTTTTAGTTGTAATGATGGAATTAAGGTAGTAATGTTGAATTGAGGACTAACTTGCAAATTTAAGAAGCATGAATCCTTATCTTTGCATTTTAGTACCTATTTCGGTAAATAAGGAAAATTAGGAAGAATTATTGTGAATAATTATTTGGTGAAGAATGTGATGAGTTGGTGGTTTTAAAGCTAGTGATTGGACTAAATTGAAAAGAGAAGTTAGTATAAAAGTTGAAGTTTTTATGGAAGTTGTGTAAAAAAACTGGTTTATGACAGTAACTTTGAAAATTCACTATAAATTCTACAAAATGGTTAGAAAGTGAATTTTATACCGATGTAAAGATTTGTTTGTCTAGTTTCGTGTCCAACAAACGGAAACTTATTTCGAGTTCCGAGTAAAAAGATATGAATTTTTAAGTGGTGAAAGGTCAGAAAACAGTATAGCAGGCTATTTCGAAATTCAATACTGGAAATTGACTTTGAAAATTCCCCATAAATCGTACAAGTTGAATTTGGGCTATTAATTTATATGGTTGAAAAGATTAATCGAATTTCGAGTTGTAGATTATTTTATAGAAATATTTCTTGGGAGGTACTGCAAACTACCAGAAAATGAGAATTGATACACTTTGTATCTAAGGTTGATTCGTAAGCTTGAAAAGGGTTAATGGAAGTTCAAATTGGTCACTAAGGACCATAATAAGTTTTTGAATAATACAAGGAAGAAAGGAACATGTTTGGAAATTTTTATATTCGAATGATTATATTGGACAATATGTCTGAGATATTGTTAGATTGGGATCTAACAAATATTTTACTTATTTGAATTATGAAGTTAAGTTCGAATCAAGGGAGGTTCAAGGTACAATGAAGGAAAGGATCGAAGAGGACTTAGTGAGGCATACTAATACATGGCCCAGGTGAGTGCAATGCATACATAACATTATACATAGATGTTTTATACTTCACCGGTAAGACTTGCGATGAGTCTACCTGGTTTATATATTGTCATGATAATTATGTCATTGATCATACATTTGACAAACTTTAAATATGTCAAAGGATGAAAATAAACGCATTGATCACTAGTTATTAATGATGATTTACTATTAATGTTATTCGGTTATGAACTGCTTCATGTTAATATAAATTGATATACACTGTCATGGATGAAATATTTGATGATATAAAGCCCAAGTATGATATAGAGTTTAAAAGGTATACTTGGCTAGCCATAGAGTCATAAACAGCTGTATAAAGATTCTAAGCACTTCAAGTAAAATGCAAATTTTATAAATACTCATTGAGGAGTATAATCATGCATGGTTTGAGTATACTGACTTATTACGGGTGCTAAGCATTTTAGAGTAATTTCATAAAAACTCAATGAGGGATATATTGTATACTCCGGTAAGTATACAGAAGCACTTCAGTGCTAAGCACTCCTGGTAGAGTGCAAATAGTATACATACTCAAGAAAGGTTGGGTATGAGGGGATGACTCGTGTACATAGAATCTCTTAATTCGATACATTGGGCTAAGTAATCTGGATTAAAATAAAAAAATAGAATGTAAGCTTGAAAGCTTGTAGACAGAGTTGGAAAAAGGTATTGGTAAGCATTGAAAGCTTACGGATGGAAATGGCACCAATATTGGTAATACCTAATCTTATCACTTTGATATACATATATGCTATTACATATTTAATTATGTTAATGAGCATGTAACGGTAAGGTGATCATGTGCATTATTAATAATTAATAATTAATATTGAGATTGATATTATGACAATTGCACTTAAATTTGAATTATTGCCTAACTAAGTAAATACTTAGCGTGTAATTGTTTTACACGTAGGAAAGAAGAAATGGTTGGAGTAAGGAGCATATATGGACATCATCAATTAATAACAGGTACATCAGTATCAGTAAGATATTTTTTGATATTGTTTGATATTTACTAGTTGTGGCATGTATATTAAAAGGGTATGCCTGCTCTGATAGAATTTGTATTTTATTTGGTATCTGGTTGAATTTTAAACCAGCCAGCTTTTAGACAGTTTTATTAATTATATCAAGACAAATTAAATTGATCTGTTGCTGCCTAAAAATAAACTCAATTTGAAGATGAAAATATTATTTTTAAACTTTACGCGAATAACTATATTTGTAAATAAAAACTAAATACATTGTAATATTTTTAAAGAAACAAAATTTTACCGAATTACAAATGTAGAGGGTTTTACGAATGTTTTGTCATACCTCTAACTCGTATCCAGTGTTGGATACAGGAAAAGGGGTGTTACATTAAAGGCAACACAAACATGTACCAAGCCAGGGAGTTCATCAAACATACTCCCAAAACATATGATACCCCTCCCATTGTCAAATTATTTCTGCCATTCAGTCCAAAACCATACTTGAGCTTAAAGAACTTCTTGGACTTCTACTCTTGCATCCTTGCTGCCCAACAAGCTATCTATCTGCACTATTGAGAAAAAAGAGCGCAAGCAACCACCTTAGTGAGGGACGCCCATTTGAAAACCACAACAATGCCTTTTTGAAAACCTTTTCTAATCAAATCGTTTCTCATCATGCTCAAGTACTTTCACATGCTTTAAAACCCATCAAAGAAAAATCATTTACCTTTCTACTCATGTATCATTTATCTCGTGCATTAAACTCAATGCAAATCTCAATGTGAGATTCACATGCTTGAACATTACAAACCATAATTCAAAATAGAATATCATGTATAAATCCCATTATACAACACCTTTTAAAACAATGATACATGTAATCTTATATATTGACTTTCAAGTCACCCGGATGGCTACGACCCCATCCTTGGTTAGCACTACCCTTATCCATTAAAGTTCAGATATGTGGACACCTTGATGGCTCTGACCCCATCAAGTCTCATGGTGATACTACCCACCATAATGCACACTTCAGCCAGGTTGGCACTACCCCCATTGCCCATGGTGCTGGCATTACCCCCATCATTCGCAACACAATAGAACTACCCCTATTGTGTAACCGAAGAATTTGGCTCACATATGAATTTTGTAATATTATAGTGCACTCTCATCCTATTGGTCGACCAATTATATCTGATTATAATAAGTACCATCACTTGCCAATATACACTTTAAAACCATTATACCTTACTATTTTTCAATGCATCAACATAAACCATTTTCTTCATCCCATTTCAAAGCAATAACAATGCATAGAATTTTCTAATCAAGATATAATCTCTTTAAAATCATAAATCAATCTCATGGGATCCTTTGAATCATCTCTTAATTCATAAAAAACATGCATAACAGTAGGTATCAAATCTGTCTTCAAAACATGAGCATGATTTAACAAAATAATGGGAAAACCGAAAACCGAGAGTGAAACCTTTCATACTTACTTTCGAGCTTAGATTAGGGTTTTAAGCTCAATGTAAACCCTCAAACCTTGCTTTCAAACCCTTAAAAATCTTTTAAAATCATTTCCACTCACCGACAACGCCTTGCTTACTTTTCCGAAGCGATCTTAAGCCTCCAGATCAGCTAAAACCTCTTCCAACGCTAACAGATCATTCTCCCCTGCTTCTAACCAAAGCAAAACAGAGGATTAATGCACAACTTTGCACTAAAATCCCCAGCAACTCAACTCCACACTTTCTCTACTCAAAAACCAACATTCTGTTACCCAAACACAACTGAAAACATTAGTGAAACCAATCTAACCAATCTCCACCCATTATCCAACGAGATCAGCAACAAAACATCATTAAGATACATCTAAAAACATCTCATCAATAACAAAACAACACCAGTCATCAATTAACCACTTAAACAAGCCACAAACTCAAAGAACTCAACCTAATAATTAAGCAATTCACATAGTTTCGGGATTACCACGTAAAAATCAATTAATCCTCATTGTCAAACAGCAAAATCATGTTAAATCTCATCCTAAAACCCAGAATGGTCAAATCAAAATGAACCTTAATTAATTTCACCCATTAAACATCAATTAAACCAATTTCCACAACTATATCATCAAAACCCATTAGAAAACATTCATAAAAGATCAAGAACTTGGGAATTTTAGCAAAGAACATTTCATAAGAGGAGACCTTACCTCTAATGATTACTTTTCCCCCAATTGTATAGATTTACATGAGAAAACAAAGATAAAACCATAATGTTTTGATAGGAAATCATTAGGAAATCATTTAGTGCTAAAATGATAAATTAAATCAAGTGTTTACCTCAAATCTTTGAAGAAGAAACTGATGTTTGGCTGGAGAGAATTTGAGAGAAAATGGTTGAGAGAAAAGTTAGTTACGTGAAATATGTTTTAAGAGATTAATGCCTAATTAATTCTCCCCAACTTATTTTATTTATTAAAACCACTTTAAAATTATCCAATTAATAGGAAAAAGTCTGAATTATACTTTGGGTCAAATGATATTTAAAGATTCAAAGTTTTGATCTTTTACAAAATAGTCACCAAAAATAGTTTTACAATTTTAAATTTTGGTCACTTGTCTCAAAATGTCAAACCTCCAAAATCCATTTTCCAAAATTGATATCACCAAAATCATTTATAAATTAAATAATGATTTTAAAACATTTTTCTATATTTTATTTCTTCCAAAAACTCTCCAAATCAATTTATTCCCAAACTAGATTAAATTACTGAAACGGGTTCAACCAAACCGCGTAGCCTAAACCCGACTAGCTTTTAAGCCCAAAATCAGGGCGTTACAAGTAGCATCAAAATCTGAATACCAAGTTATTCTAGGTATTGAATGTAACATCCCGAAATTCGGGTTAGGAGAATCAGCTAGGTGAATCAGTTTGGCTAGCTAGATGTAACACCCCCTTTCTAGCCTCGTTAAAAACCAGACGGAGAGTGCTATCGGTGAACGATGCGTTGATCGGTGCGATAATTATAAACAATGGTCAATATTTTAATGTTTTCATACATAGAAACAATACAAACAACACTGTGATACAATTAAACTAATACGAAACTGTGATTATCCATTCCAGACCAGTTTTAAACTTTTACGAACTTTAGGGGCTAAATTGTAATTTCAGTGTTCTAGAGGCCCCTTTTCAAAATTAACTTTACTATCATGAAATTAAATCTAAAAATAATGATTGTATAAATTTACATGTTAAACAGAGTTTAATTCCGCCTCAAGTTAAGGTCTATAAAATTCTATGACCAAAATGCAATATTTTAGAACTATTTCGTAACATTTATAACTGAATTACCTCTCACCGTACCGATACTCAGAAGGTCGTATTGGTACGCATTACCTAATTTCAAATTCCTAGATTCAATAGGCACAAACTCGTATCGATACAGCTGGGGACCGTATCGCTACAAGTTGAACATATTGACTCGTACCGATACACCCTAGGACCGTACTGATACCTTTAAGTTTTCCAGATTCTACTGACCAAAATCTGTACCAATATGCACTGTGCAGTATTGATACGCCTTGTTTACTAAGTCCAAAATTCGTAGCTTAAACAATGCGATTAACAACGAAATGCATAACAACTCATGCTCAATAACATCAATGTTATATTTCATGTTCAATATCATTTAGTTCATAGTTCAATATTAATCCTTGGAATCGATTCAACACAGTTGATACGTAAATTCCCTACGCCTCAACAAATCAATGAATGGTCTAGTCCACATCATACCTCCGCCTCAGCACAAAAGCTGTCATAGCCAAGGACTGTAGTCCACCCGTACCAATGTGCTCATAAATTCTTTGGCATGCTAATTGTATCCAATGTCTTTTGAATCCAAGGTCCAGTGACAATATCAATAATCAAAGTTCAATAACAATGACAATATCCAATGTTCTTATTAATAAGCAATGTTTTGGTGCCAATGTTTAATAGCAGTATCAATAACAATGGAAGTGTTCAATGAACTCAATGGAAATGGCAATGATCGATGCTTCATTTTCAATGTTATGATGATAATAACAATATCGATATTAATGTTTAATGACAATGAAGATAACAATAGCAATGTCTATACTCTATGTCCTATGTTCAATGCTTCAAAATTTCATTAACTATATCGATGGTAAAATCAATGACAATGAGCGATGTTAATGACTATAACAATATCAATGTCCAATATTCAATACGATGACTTACCTCTACTTGCCAACGTTATCCACCAAGTGGTTCGATGAAATATTCCTTAACAATGATGTTAGCAATACTATATACAATGACAATGCAATCAGGAAAGACACCTAGCCTGATCCTGAGACTCTAACTACACTCACCTCGATAACTTGAAGCTCCTATGGCTCTCAAATCATAATTCCTTTGTTCCTAGCTTTCGACAGAGATAGTGGATGCCCTCTATCCAATTCTTGAGCTAGGTAAATAATAGGAAATTTTTAGGGTCGATGATACGATATCGAATTCAATATAACGATATCAAAATCAATAACTAAGCTCGATATAAAGAATAACTATAGATTATCCATGGATAGCCAAAACCTAGCTTGAGATTACTCTCCCAATCTCCATGGATTTCAACAATAGTTTGGGGGATTAAGCTTACCCCTTCAATAACAAGGATTTGATAATAATAAACCGAAGAAAACCTATTCTTTGACAAAGACCAATGGAGGTGTGTGCTTGGAGGTAGGAGACAATGATGAGGTGAGCTGCTTGCTTGCTTTGTATCTGCTAAGTTTCTATCTTTTGGCTATTCACTCTCTCTTTTAATGATAATGGCTTTCCTTCTATTGAAGGAATTGCACTTGATCATTCCACGTAGGGATGATTATAACTGGGGAGGGGCTAATTCTAAGGTTAGTCCCTCAACTCTCAATGCTCAAAGCTTTAGCCCTCAAACTTCCAATTTTTATAATTTAGCCATTAAAAAATTCCAATACAATTAATAAGGTCCTTAAACAATGAATTGACTCAATTAGAGTCCAACATCAATGCAATTGACCTTACAGTCAAAGTCAACACAATAATTGGGACCTTTCGATGCATCATTTCTGATCCCCAGAACCCAATTCCGACTAGACCAAATTTTAGGGTGTTACAACTCTCCCCTTTAAGAAAAATTCATCCTCAAATTTTACTTGAATCGAAGAGATGAGGATATTGCTTCTTCATTGTTTCCTCAGGTTCCCAGGTAGCTTCCTCAACGGTGTGGCTCCTCGAGAGCACTTTGACTAACGGTATAGTTTTATTGCAAAGTCTTTTAACTTCTTTTGCAAGTATTTGAACCGGTTCCTATTCAAAGGATAGATTAGGTTGGATTTTAATGGATTATGGCTCAATGATATGCGAAGTGTCATAATGATACTTCCAAAGCATTGATACGTGAAACACATTGTGAATCTTGTCTAGTTCTGAGGGAATTAATAGTCAATATGCTACAAGGCCAACTTTTTCAATAACTTCAAAGGGTCCAATGAATACGGGACTCAATTTCCCTATCTTTCCAAACCTCAGAACCTTATTCCACGGTGAGACTTTAAGAAAAGCTCTTTCTCTAGTCACATGCTGGATATCCCTTCATTTAAGATCTATATAGGCCTTTTGTCGATCGAAGGCAGCTTTCAAGCGATCATGGATGATGGTAACACGTTCTTCGATTTCCTAAAATAAGTCAGGGCCTAACATCTTGCCTTCATCGAGTTCAGACCAGCACAATGGAGTTCTGCAATGTTTACCATATAATGTTTCATACGGTGCCATCTTGATGAAAGTTTGGTAGCTACTGTTATAGGCAAACTCAATGAGAGGTAGGGACTTCTCCCATGATCCACCAAAGACAATGATACACGCTTGTAGCATGTCCTCCAAGATCTGTGGAGAAGGATTCAATAACGGTATGTTTCATCGATGATTAAAAAGAAGGGGTTTTCGATGGTTAGCTATATTACCCTTTCTGATTGGCCATCAGACTGAGGGTGAAAGGTGGTGTTAATATTGACTCTAGTGCCTAGAGCTCATTACAATGTTCTCCAAAATCGAGAAGCAAACCATGGATCCCGATCGGAGATGATAGATTGCAACACTCTATGGAGTCGAATAACTTCCTTGATGTACAAGTCAGCTAAATTTGGAAGACCGCAGTCCATCCTAACTGGTAGGAAATGTGTTGACTTGTTGAAAAGATCTACAATGACCCAAATGGCGTCATGTTTAGCAAGAGTCGAGGGTAGACCACTAACAGAGTCCATTGTGATCTTCTCCCACTTCTATTACAGTAGATCGATAGGTTGCAATAATCTGGTAGGGGCACGATGCTCAGCTTTAACACATTGACACATGAGACATTTAGACACAAAGTCGCTTATGGCCTGCTTTAGACCCGACCACCAATATTTACCACGAAGATCATCTTTACAAAACCCAGATGAACAAAGAATAAGCTCAAATGAGCTTTCTTAAGGATATTGCTATAGAGAGATTCATCATTGGGAACACATACCCGATCTCGGAAGCATAGGAGTCTTTTAGAATTGATTCTATAGTCAGGATTATCTTTATGCTTAGAGAGAATGGAATGAAGTTATGAGTCTTGACTTTGCAATGCCTTAATTCTTGAAACAATGGTAGACTAAACTTGAAGTTCAGCAACAAGACCATAATGTTTCTGAAGTTAGAAATAAGCATTAATAGCTCTAGGGGTTACAATAAATGATTTCATAGTGAGTCAATATGCCACATAATGCATAAGAAGTAATGACAATACTTACCATGCGATGGTTTACGGCTGAGTGCATCAGTCACAATGTTGGCCTTGCCCGGATAGTAGTCAATGACGAGATCATAGTCCTTGAGGAGTTCCATCCATCTCCGTTGCCAAAGATTTAGCTTATTTTGAGTCAAGAGGTATTTAAGGCTTTTATGATCGGTGAAAAGATAACAATTTTCTCTGTAGAGATAGTGTCTCCAGATTTTTAATACAAATACAACCTCAACCAACTCCAGATCATGCGTGGGATAATTCATCTCATGTGGCTTAAGTTGTCTCAAAGAATATGCAATAACCTTGTCTTTTTGCATCAATACACATCCTAACCTGAGATGTGACACATCACTATAAACTGTATAGTCCTTTCCAGACCCGGGTTGGGTTAGGATTAGTGCAAGAGTCAACATTTGTTTCAATCGGTCAAAGCTTCACTGTTGTTCCATAGTCCAGAAAAACAGAGCTTCTTTTCGAAGTAGATTAGTCAGTGTGGTCACTAACATAGAAAATCCTTTGATGAATATTCTATAATAGCCAACAAGACCAAGGAAACTTCTCACCTCACCGACGTTCTTCAGTGGATGCCAATCAAGAATGGCTTGAATCTTTTTTAGGTCAACTTGAATGCTCGCATATGATACAATATACCCAAAGAAGGCATCTTCAATAAGCCAAAACTCACATTTGGGGAATTTGGCAAACAATTGCTTCTCATAAAGAGTTTGAAGCATAATACGGAGATGTTCACGGTGTTCCGCAACATTCTTGGAATATATTAGAATGTCATTGATGGATGCCACTACAAATTTATCAAGATAGGGTCTAAAAACCTGATTCATTAGGTCCATAAAAGTCGTTGGTGCATTGGTTAGCCCAAATGGCATCATCAAGAATTCGTAGGGACCATATATATTACAGAAAGCAGTTTGGATACATCACAATCTTTAACTGTCATCTGATAATACCCATACCTTAAATCTATCTTGGAAAACATAGAGGCATCCTTGAGTTAATCGAATAGGTCATCTATCCTTAGCAATGGATAATTTTTCTTGATGGTAACTTTATTTAGTTGTCAATAGTCAATACATAGCCTCATAGAACTTTCATTCTTCTTTACAAAAAGGATTGGGGGCCCCCAAGGTGAAGAGCTGAATCATATGAAACCTTTCAACAGGTCTTGAATTTGGGCCTTTAGTTATTTCAATTCAATAGCTGCCATTCGGTAAGGTGCAATGGAAACCGGGGCAGTCTCAGGTTGCACTTCAATACCAAATTCAACTTCACGGGTCAGGGGTAAACCCATAAGTTCATCAGGGAAGACATCGTGAAAGTCACATACAGTGTTAATATTTGACAAGTGAGGTTCATCCTTGGATTCCAACGTTAAATCACACAACGAAGGGTTTCTAGAATCCATTAGAGTTATGCTCTCCTTGCCAAGGCCTCAAAGGTACAATTATATCTTCCTACAGTCTACCCAATCCTGATGTTTACTAAGCTAATCCAAACCCAGTATAATGTCGAACTCGTAGATTGGTAAGGCTAATAAATTAGCCAGAAATGGAATCCCTTGTATTATCAATGGGCGATTCTTAGACACAAGACTCATAGTGACACAGTTACCCAAAGGATTAGTTATAAAGATCTTCGATGCTAAAGGTTAAGAGGACATACTATGCTTTTTGATCAACACAATACTTATAAAAGAGTGAGTGGAACCAGGGTCAATCAATGCATATAAGGAGTGGGAATATAGTTCAATAGTACCTACAATGACGATCCACTAGGTTTCCCTATAGCCCCTGATAATCCTTTCTTCTATCCCTTGCCTCAGAAATAGTGAGGAAGGGAGACAACATTTACCGGTGTAGCAGTCGACTAAGTGGCACCAAGGGGACAATCACGAAAAAATGACCTTGCTCACCATAGTAGAAACAAAATCCAGTCTGCTTATGACACTGACCCGCATGATGTCGTTTCTAGAAATAGTTACATGTTGGATTCTGTGAACTTCGGTTGAAGCCCCTAGTGCTTTCAACTATAGCAGTCTTGACAAAATATTGTGTCACGGTCTGAGGTCTCTTAATATTCCTAAAACAAGAAGGCTGTGAGTACGTATTTTGCTTGGGGCCTTGGTACTTGCCCTTCTTGTTACACTTAGGAGGTCGAGGATCATCTCTGAACCTCTTCCCAGGCCTATATGGTCCACCAGCCCTTTCAGCTCTCTATGCTGCTTCGGTGGCTTTGACACGATTCACTAGATGTTTGAATTCAGGGATACCTAAGGTAGTGAACATAGGGCATAATTCATCACTAAGCCTGGTAACTAACATCCTACATTTCTCTTCCTCTTTCCTGATATATTCTACACCATACTGGCAGTACTTACAGAATTTATGGATATATTGCTCGATAGGTCGGCCACCTTGCTTTAGATGAAGAAAGATGCTACGCCTTTCTGCATGATAATACTCGCTGATATACTTTTTCCAAAATTCTTGAATGATGAATTCCCAAGCGATAGTTTCCTTAGGAACAGTAAGAATACCGGTCTCCTACCATTGAAAGGCTTCATTAGCTAGCAATGCAAGGGCACAGTCTAGCTTGTGCTTTTTTGAACATTGTAATTGTTTATTTAGAACTCTAAATGTATTGTCCAACCAGTACTCAGGGACTTCAGGATTATCATCATCCTGTCCAGTGAAGGTGTAAGCTAGGAGCGATGACAGCTTATCAATAGGGGCCCGAACGTATTGGACAATAGGTGCAGCTAGTTGCACAGGTTGTTCAATTCTCATGGAAGTCATAAATTGTTTGAACATGTCAGCCATATTTCGGTAACCCTCAGCCTGTGCTGTAGGCAATTTCTCCCCAACATTTTGAGGTGTGGGATTAGGTGGATTTGGAAGGTCTCCCCTTATTTCCTTGCCATGAGTCAAGGAGCTGGTCGCAGGCTCATTTACGTGAGCTTCATTAGTTTCTAACATAACTACAATATAAAGAGATCAGATTAGTCGGCAAGTCACCATACACAATAAAACAACTGCTAGGTGGCAAAGTAACACAATAAAAATGCAATAAGCTTTAGTTTAATCCTAGAATTGACCAATATGAAACTGTGATTATCCATTCTAGACCAATGAAGGTGTGTGCATAGAGGTAGGAGACGATGATGAGGTGAAGTGCTTGGTTGCTTTGTATCTGGTAAGTTTCTATCTTTTGGCTATTCACTTTCTCTTTTAACGATCATCCCACATAGGGATGATTATAATTGGGGAGGGGCTAATCGCAAGGTTAGTCCCTCAACTCTCAATGCTCTAAGCTTTAGCCCCTATACTTCCAATTTATATAATTTAGCCACTAAAAGATTTCAATACATTCAATAAGGTCCTTAATGAATGAATTGACTCAATTAGAGTCCAATATCGATGCAGTTGACCTTGTGGTCAAAGTCAACACAGTAATTGGGACCTTTCAGTGTAGGGTTTCTGATCGCCGAAACCCAATTCTGACTATACCAGATTTTAGGGTGTTACACTAGACTAGTGAATTTGTTGATTAAATTGATTCCGAGAATTTTTAAAATATGATTTAATTTGGAATTTTATTGGGATTTATTTAATTCTTATATTAAATAAATTGATTTTAAACTTGGTGACTTTAATGAGTCAAAATAATTTGTACATGTGTTTTAAGTGGCTAAACTGATAGGAATGCTTGCTAAGAATCTTTAAGGACCAATTATGCCAAGTGATCTTTTAAGGATATTTTAATTGAGTTTCAAAAAATAAATATGATAAAAGTATAGTTCATATTAATTTGGTTAGTTAAAACATTTTTAACAAAAAAGTGATGACGGTTAATTGGTTTTCTTTGGAAGACAGCTTTCATTTCCATGAACTTAATTGTCATGGCAACTAAGATTGGCTAGATTTTTGTGGCAACCAGGTCACAAAATATGCCACAACAACTGGGATTGGAAGAATGATGTGGCAAATGGGTTTTCTCCTTCAATGCTCAGCGAAGCGTTCTTCAATGTCTTCGTGTTATCCCAAACCAAAGAGTTGGTAGATTGTGCATGCTTTGGTGATACATCCCTGCGTCAACCTTGGGTGAGCATCCGCTGATCGTACACTTCTATTAGCCACTAAAATTCGTTCCTTATTCCTAAGGAGGATTAGTTCCCACCAACGATCGTTCAAATGAGAACCATGTTCACTCGTTTCTTGAATCCAGCTCTCCCAAGCCGAGATAAATGGATAACACTCGATATCCTCTCCCAATTCTCTCAAGATGAAGATTAAAAATCCAAGAGTGAACAAACTTCAAATTTTATTAAAATCAGAAACCTAAATTATAAATCGTTTATTACACCACAAATCGAATAACCCAAGGCAATTTAATTTAGTTCATGGATGGGGAAAAAGAAAATACAATCAAATAATCCTAGACATGGATCGCATAAACAAAAATGAAGAAGAAGATGTGTTGGAATTGTGCGATCATCCCTTTTCTCTCTCTAGAATCTGATCTCCCTAAAATTTACGATTTGATCTCTATTTATACAGATTATGCGATCAACTTTGTGTTGATAGAAAACATTTGAACGCATTTGAATTCTATAGAGATTTGATCCTTATCTGATCAGTCATTTGAAATTTGCATTTGGGATAATTATCCCTTGCATTTCGATAATTCTGCGGATAATGGGCTCTTTATCCAAATATGTGATCTCTTTTTGGAGATAAAGAGGAAGAGTTTGAATGAAATTGAAAACCATGGGGAAATTATCTTTATCCAGGTCTACATTTAAATTCAAGTATGAGGAATTATCCCTTGCTTTTCGTATTTATCCTGAAAATATGAGGGATTATCCAATTTATTCAAATATGAAGCGACAATCAGGTTCAACAACTCCTTTAGTATTCTCTTTAGTTGCCATGACAATCCGTCCTGCACAAAAGAAGGCAAACCAGCAGCAAATTCTCCACAAAAACTAACAAAATGAAACACCAAGCTTGATAATCAAGGAAAGTAGGAAACTATGCATGAATGCCTATCAAGATAACTAAAATGAGCCTAAATTTAACAATAATATATGTAAAAATGGTAAAAGAAATAGTACTTTTACACACTTATTAGTAGGTCGGGTCGATTAACTCCAGATCAAGTGCACGGTTGAATGGGGTAGGTAGGGTGGGATGGACTTCACGCCAAGCGCTCCCATGTGGGGAGTAGGTAGGGTGGTCCTATCCTACGCCAAGTGCTTACATTCATAGAGTAGAAGAATGGTGTCATGTTAGGCCAAGCACTTCTATTCATAGAATAGGCAGGATGGTGTCATGTCAAGCAAGCGTTTCCATTCATAGAGTAGGCAGGGTTGTGTCATGTTACACCAAGCACGTCCATCCATATGTGAATTTGCTATGTTTAGTTTCATGGGGCACGGTGGTGCTTGCTACATTAATAAGAAAGATGCTTGATTATTTTTTGGTTGGGACACGTTGGTGTCTGGTATTTTACTAAGAACACTTACAATTAATCACATCTTGAAAAATTGGTGTTTTTCTGTATTCTCAAGATACAACGGGGCTTGTATAATCTCTAGAATGGCTAGAAGTCAGCACAATGGGTCAGTGGATCCTGCTAGGTTCGAGGAGCTTGAAGCTGTACTTGTTTCCACGAGGGCTCATATGGTCCCAGGGAACCGCATTCGAACAGTTGAGGAAGCTTAACAGGAGCTGGCTGATGGCTTAAAAGAGCTTAGTAATGATGCAAAGAAAGCTATAGATGATCTAAGAATGGGTTGCAAGAGCTTAGATGTCTGGTGAAACTGGTCAAGGTAGCTGTCAGATATTCATCTAAAAGTGGCAAAAGCTAGAGAGCAAAAGTCCTAGAGCCTCAATGATTTGAATTAAATATGGATGCTAAAGAGCTCGAGAATTTCCTGTTTGATATGGAACAATACTTTTGGGAAATGGGTACCTCATCTGAAAAGGACAAAGTCTCCATTGCATCAATGTATCTGGCAGGTGATGCAAAGTTATGGTGGCGCTCCAAGTTCACTGGTGGGGTGTGCTCTATCCATATGTGGGACGAGCTAAAGAAGGAATTGATGGATTCGTTCTTCCGCGAGAATGTAGAATATGTTGCGTGGAAGAAGTTGAGAGATATGTGTCATACAACATCTATGCGTGACTATGAAAGCGATTTTGCTGCTCTGACGTTGGACATTAGGGATATGTCTGAGAAAGACAAGATATTTTACTTTTGAAGGGCTCCAGTAGTGGGTGGGAATTGAGATCCAGAGATAGAGACCAAGAACTATGGCTGAGGCAATGGTTGGGGCTGAACATTTTAGTGATTATATTGATAATTCTATTAATCGTAAGGCTTCATTCGTAAACAATAGCGGTGCCTATTGTGGTAATGGGAATGGTAACAATTATAACATACTCTAACCACCCTAGTAAGATTAGTAAGTTACCACATTTACAATCAATAATCCATTCAATTAAAGCTAGTGAGTTCAATTCATTTTGAGCCTTTCTTGCACATCAAGAAACATTTCGAATAAGTGAGGACCCATAATGCAATTTGTTATCAAAATCAATACCATTTAAGACTTACTTGTTCTTCAAGTAACCATTCAAACTAGATGGATAACAATAGAAGGTTTCAACATTCAATGTAGCTAATATGCATACCAATAGGTGATTTACATCATTTACTTAAGTTACCCTAATCAAACATACATGCTTCCAATATTATGTACACCATTCGGCTAGTCCCTTAAGTGACCAAAGTGGTTCATGTCTAAACATGTAGATTACTACATTTACTTATTGTTAATTAGCCAACTTCAATAGATCTATTCAACCATTACATGCATAATTCAACCATGGGAAATCTAACATTAGGCTAACAAGCATTCAAGTTCAACAAAGTGCATACATGCTCATATATACATACCATACTCTTTATAGATCATAGATGAAGTTAATTTATACAAACCATAACTAAGTGATCATGAATATACATGCCTTAGAGCCCACCATCCTAGGAGAACTATAACAAGATGGAAACATACTCTTTCAAGCAAAATGTGACTTGTACGATCTTAGAATTCGGGATAGTATCCAATATCAACCTGTATCGTAGTAAAGAGACTTGATTAAGCAAAGCTTAGTGAGTGAGTTTAAGTTACAAGACAATCAATACATAAAGTCTCAACTACGAACCATCTAATAGATGGTATGGTTCCCCCATCAATAAAGAACCATTTGAAACACTATAAACAATACTATATGCATGTGCTGAATTTACAATCCAATATCAATACAAGGCTTGAAATTTAGACATGCTCAATCATCCAATTCGAATATCATTAGGCATAACATGTAATTTGAACACAATCAATGTCTCAAACTCAAGCAATCTCATATAAGCAATGTTCAAGCAATGTCTCAATATCAATCGTTCATGGGATTCAATTTCCTTTTTAATATCAATCAATGCAATGCAATGTAGCAATGGATTCAATGTACATAAGGTGTAAGTTCATTTTAAGTATAGCCTTGAGAATCGATTACTCAGTCTAGATACTCGAGTCCCCAACCAAACTATCGCCAATATCAATAGTCAATATGGTACAAAGTACTGGTCAAATCTCTCCTACTGTCGCCAACGACTAATAACAATACTTCCATTCTACTGTCGCCAATTAGGGACCAATGTCCCAGAACATAGTCCATCCCGATAATGAGCTCTATAGACTCTATGACATGCCAACTATATCTAAGACCAACTCGAGACCAAGGCTTACAATAGTTATCACTTTCATTCAATTTAAAGCATGATTTAATTCAATGTGCACATTTTGTGCCAATAACCCCTTTCAATCGAACAGGGTTCAAAGCCAATACCAATATCAATATTCCAATAGTCAATGAAGGTATGTCAATCAACATGTAATTAAACAATGAACTGAGTTACTTCTAACTATATCAACATGCTTCATTTCAATATAGTTCAATTAGGCAAGAAGCATATCATGGCAATCAATAGTAATTCAAACATGCTTCTCAATCAAGTAACCACTCAAAAGATCACTTACCTTGCTAATGCTCCATAGCAAGCTCATTACACAATTTATACTAAGAATCAATAAGAAATTCAAATCAGAATTAAACTTGGAGAGGTTACCATCCTCTCCAAACTTTAAACTACACTCACAGGAATTGTCCGAGCTATTGTCGATCTCGAATTGAAATCTATTTTCCTCTACTAGCTTGCTGATCTATGTGAGCCCTTTTTTCCACAATTTCCACTTGATCTTCCTAACAAATTAATACGAATGCTAGCAACTCCAATTCTTCCAATTTTTCAATCTTGAATCAATGAACATGGAGTTTTCTCACTCAATTCCCTTTTTCTCTACTTTGTTCATCCACAGGTAATAGGGAGAAGAAGATAATAATGGATCATCAATTATCTCCTCCCAAAATGACTATTTTGCCCTTGATTAACCACTAATTAATGACATGTGTAGGGGCATTTAGGAATATAGCAATTTAGCATGCATTCCCTTATTTTGTTGTTTGTTTCGGTTTGGTCACTTATACATTAGGTTACCACTTTTTCAATTATAACATTCTAGTCCTTATTAACTAGACCTAGTATCTTGTTTTCAATCAATTAGGGATCAAATGAAGGCATTGTAGTAATTTTTTTATACTAGTTTTGAGGATATTACAATAATAATGGCAATGTGAATGGTCGTTGCATTGGCAATGGCAACGGATATGGAAATGGAAAAGATACAGGTAATGGTGAGGGTATTCAAAAGAGAGTGGCCATGGCGAGCAAGTCTTCATATTGGGGAAACAATGGAAGGTCTGAAGATAATGACACCTTATGAGAGAGGGAAAACCTCATGATGGTACTAGGCAATGATGCATCTAGGCAGACCTTACGTTGCTTCTATTACACCCTTAACCGGCTTAGGGGATAAACTGAGCTAATAAGCATTACTAGAAAACAAAGCATAGAAACCAACATTCAAAGGATGAGTACATAAGTAAGACAAGGAAGATTATAATACTATTAATTACAATTATAACAAGGCAAGCTTTCTTCTCAATTCTAATACTAATCTTAACTTAGTATTTAAAATACATCAAGAACAATGTCATGTTAAGCCAAACATTAAAGACACAATTCTCATGAATTTAGGACACTTAGCTACCCATGCCTTGGACACTATAATATTTTGTTATTACCCAATTATAATTTACAATACTAGATCTTTTAATCTAGAGTTGACACACAACTATCCTTAATCAAGTCGATGTAAAATGATTACATAACAATCAATTACTTAAGGGGGAGTATGGTGCAAACATGACTTTAATTAGTCAAGACATTAATTAAGTATGGTCATACATGGACATTGGTTGTAACACCCCTTACAGGGTTTAGGAGCAAACCGGGCTAAAAAGTGTTACAAGTTAAACAAAGGTTAGCTTGCATACTTGCAAGCCCAAAGATAGAGTACTAGGGTAACTAAGTTAACAATGACTCTCAAATTCTCAAACATATAACCCAATATCAATACATGAAGAGTTCTAACTCGAATAAGAAGCTAGCCATTTGGGAATAAGCATTCGAGCCAAGCATAAATCTTCACCCAAAGGAATATACAAGAATCCTTCAGAAGAATCTTACTTGTCATGCAAGTTATTAAGATGATTCATTGATTTAATTATAATTTTCATTATTTTTCTTTATCATAGCCTTGGAAATCAAGTAGCCTAGGTACACAAATCCCCAACAAACTGTCGCCATAAAAAGAACTCAAAGTACCGGTCAATCCCTCATACTGTCGAGAAGTGACCAAAACATATCCCTCCTAGTGTTGCCTCATAAATATCGTTGTACAGGACCATAGTCCACCCTGAACATGTGCTCTATGGACTCTATGGCATGCCAACTATACCTACGACTGACTCAAAACAAAGGCTTTAATTTAAATCTTATCACATCAGAATCGGAAATGAGCATAGCTCCTTGATCAGAGTATCATATAAACATGGTTTATTGTTTCTCACATCAAGCACTTACGCAGTTAATATATGATTTCTCAATTCATACACATTCTTTAATTGATTGATAGCATAGGAATGGTTACTTACCAAGCATGTATAAGAATATATACAGGTCTCACTATGAGCATGACATTAAATCAAGTATTACATATCATATAATACCTGACATTTAGGTACTTACCTCAATTACAAGCTCGTTTATGCACAACTTAATTCAAAGATAAAACAACATAATTAAAATAGCAAAGGATTCTTGGGAAGGTTACAAGCCTATCCCGAGACTTTAAACTACACTCACAATATTTCCAAGCTTATGTTTGATCCTGAATTACTATCCGGGATTGTTTTTCTATAGCTTGAACCACCTTCGACCTTCCTTCTTTAATTCTTTCATGGTCTAAGCATATCAAGAATGCAACTACACATCAAAATCATTTTCATTAAGGAATAAAACTGTATTAAACAAACTTTGACACACCTCAAGAATACAACTACATGAAACAAAATTTGACACACCTCAAGCATGCATAATAATCTAGCCCTAAAATAATCTTTGATCTAATACTAGACATCTTTCCATTAAGGAATAAAACTGTCCACCAACCATCTTTATAAAACAGCCCCTTCTTTGAAAAATAGTCCCTATTTCATATTTTTATAAGAAAATCTTTTATGGATATAAAAACAGCCCAAATTCATTGCAAAACAGTCCCAAATTTTAGGTTTACAAAGTAATCCATTGTAATTGCAAAAACAATCCCATTTGATAATAAAGCAGCCCCAAAACAATTCTTATTTGATTTACAAACAACCCCCTTTTAGTAAGTTTATAAAACAGTCCAATTTTAATAGCAAAAATAGTCCTTATTCCATTTAAAATAGTCTCCTATTTTCAGATTTACAAATCAGTCTCGAGCAGTCCTTGTTAATTCAAAATCAGCCCCTAATTGTTACAAAATAACCCTCGTAAGATTCTGATTTTAATAAAATAATCCATCAGTATCATAGATAGTCTTTGTTTGATCCAAGGCCCTTAGATTCGTTTAGCTAGAAAACAATGTGACCTTAACTTAATTTCATGTTTACTAAGTAATCCATTGTAATTGCAAAAACAATCCCATTTGATAATAATGCAGTCCCAAAACAATTCTTATTTGATTTACCAACAGCCCCTTTTTAGTAAGTTTATAAAACAGTCCAAATTTAATAGCAAAAACAGTCCTTGTTCCATTTAAAACAGTCCCCTATTTTCAGACTTACAAATATGTCTTGAGCAGTCCTTGTTAATTCAAAATCAGCCCCTAATTGTTACAAAATAGCCCTCCTAAGATTTTGATTTTAATAAAACAATCCATCATTGTCATTGATAGTCTTTATTTGATCCAATGCCTTTAGATTCGTTTAGCTAGCAAACAATGTGACCCTAACTTAATTCATTACTTCCACTGTCACATATGATCAACCTTGAGGCTATCCAAGCTATTCGAAACATGGTATACATGCATACATAAAACTTTTTGAATGCTTCCATTAGAATTGTACTAGATATCAGGTCTCTAATTCAGTTGCAAGTATAATATGTGCAAACAACAACAATCATTCGAATGCCCAAGTAAAGTTCTTAATATAGTGTTGCTTCTCTAACACTTACATAGCGTACATGGAGAATTTATACATGATTCTTAAACCAAAACCTAGATTAAAAGAAAATAAAGAGAAATCTTACCCTCTCCCTTAAGCTATACGAACAAGGGTTCAAGAAATTTGTTGACAAAGCTTAATTCTTTGAATTTTCATGGAAAAGCTTCTCTCTCTCTAATGAAGGTTCGTCCTATGAGGAAGGAAGAAGATGAATGTTTGATTCATCTTTCTCTCTTCAATTGCCGAGATCCATTCCCTCCCCTCAACACTTACCTTAGTCTTTGCATGAAAAGTGTACAAGCCCTTGAGCTTGTTCTCAATTTGCATGCAAACTCTCATTTTGTCTTGGAAATCATTTTAGTCCATGCTACAATGGCTACTGATTTTTCCTTTGTTTCAATTCGGTCCTAACTTTCTCAATTAATCACTTAAGTGACATGATGGAACTCTTAATTTAGCAATCAAAGTAATAATACTTCTAGGCCAAATTTTGGATATTACAATTCTTGCACCTTAAAAGAAATTCGTCCTAGAATTTACCTCAGTTGAACAAATGAGGATATTGGTTTTTCATAGCAGTCTCAGGTTTCCAAGTTGCCTCTTTGGTCTTATGATATCTTCATAGTACCTTTACAAGGGGAACAAATTTAATACGAAGTCTTCTAACTTCATGATCAAGAATTTGAACTGAATCTTCTTCATAAGATAGATCTGGATTGAGTTATACTTCTTCAAGTTCAATCACATGAGAAGGATTGGATCGATATTTACGAAGCATAGAAACGTTGAATACATTGTGGATCTTGTTGAAATCATAAGGGAGAGCTAGATAATAAGCTACAGGGCCAATTCTTTCGATAATCTTAAAAGTTCCAATAAAGCGAGGACTAAGTTTTCCTTTTTTTCTGAATCTAAAAGCTTTCTTCCACGGAGAGACCTTTAAGAATACCATATTTCCCATGGCATACCAGATATCTCTTATTGTCAAATCAACATAAGTTTTTTGTCTATTGAATGCTTTATTTAGTCTATTGTATGTAACATGTACTTGTTCCTCAGTTTCTCTGAGCAGTTCAGGCTCAAAAGCCCTGTTTTCACCCATTTATGACCAGCACAAGGGAGTTTTGTATTTTCTTCCATATAAATCTTCAAACGAGTCATTTGAATATATTCTTGATAGCTATTATTGTATGCAAATTCTGCCAATGGTAAAGATTTCTCCTAGTTTTTTTTCAAAATCAACTATATAAGCCCAAAGCATATCTTTTTAAACTTGAATTACTCTTTCAAATTGGCCATCCGACTGAGGATAGAAAGTTGTGTTGAGATTTATTTTGGTCTCTAGGGCCTTTTGCAAGGAATTCCAGAATCTAGAAGTGAACCAAGGATCTCGATCTGATATTATAGAAGTAGGAACACCATTCAATCATATCACTTCTCAGATATAAAGCGTATCTAAATGATCCAAACTCAAGCTCATTCGAATGGGTAAGAAATTAGATGACTTAGAAAATCTGTCGATTATCACTCGGACTGCATCTTTTTTTCTTTGGAGATAAAGGTAAACCGCTCACAAAATACATGGCTATACGATCCCATTTTCACATGGGCAGTTCGATGGGTTGTAAAAAGTCCCATGGGGACTCAGTGTTTAGCTTTCACCTTCTGACAAGTTAAACACTTAGATATAAACTTCAAGGAGAAGTCTGAATTAGATACACAAACTCTATTTCAAAAATAGAGAACCATTAGATTTCAAGGAGAGTGTGAATTAGATTTAGCTCTAAACTTACGCAAGATGTTCTAAAGCTCATGATCTGATTGCTGAAGAGTCTTGATCCTCAAGATCAAGTTGGATTGAACTTGAAGTTCGGCTACAAGCTTCTGACCCTTTTGTAATATGAAATGATCATTGATCGTAGTAGGAGCTATAGAATAATGAAACATGCTTAGGTAACAGGGTTTAGTATTTGATTAAGACTATAATATAATTGCTTAAAGTCTTTGTTAAGTGTGTAAAAGTACTATATTTCTACCCGTTTTATTCTTAATTATTGTTAGACTTAGGCTCATTCTAGTTACATTTTTAGCCATTCATGCATAATTGCATTGTTTCCTTCACTGTGATACTTGATTTCATAATTTGGTTGATTTTGTGGAAAATGTGTTGCTGGTATGTGTTTTGTTGTGCAGGATCTATTTGCCTAAGCAAGTACGAAATTGCCGAGGTAGTTGAGGACAAGAAGAAGGGAGCTATCGATTTTGATGGATAAATCCAATTAATTCGAGTTAATTACGAGAAACAAGGATAAATTCTAGAAGAGTTGGAGTTCCACGAAGTGATCAAAAAGAGATTAAATTCCAAGAGTTTATGAGGAGTTTTTGGAGAATAAATAAATAAAAGAGATTTATCTCTTTTATATTATTTGATTCCAACTTAAACTCATCCTTATCAAACAAGGAGCTTGACCTAGCTATCTCCTATAAATAAGAGACAAGCTGCCACCTACAAGAGAGAGTTCAACTTGGGAGAGAAAATTAGGGCTGCTTGACATCTTCTTGTTCTTTCTTCGTTATTCCATTCGATTCACGTTGGGTATATTTTATCTTGTATATCTTTTGCTCCCAGCCATGAACTAAACTTTACTTGGCTTGGGTTATTGTGTTCTTGTGGTTGTGAAAATGTTTAGATTTGTTTAGGTTTTTGAGTTGTAATTCAATTTTAAAGTTTGTTCATTCTTGGTTCTTGATTTTTGATTGCGAGTGAATTGGGAGAGGATATCATGAATTAATTCATTTATCTAATATTGGGAGAATTAGATTCATGAAACGAATGAACACGGTTTTCATACAAACGAATGTTGGTGAAGAGTAATTCGAGTTAGGGATAAGTTGCGAATTTCAACTGCTAAGAGGAGCGCAAGATTGGTTATTGTTCACCCATGGTTAATGCATGGATGTATCACCAAAGCATGCACAATTAACAGTGATTCGAGTTAGGGATAATGAGAAGCCTTTGATGAACACTTCGCTAAACTTTAGAGAAAGTCGCCCAGTTTCCCAGGCAATGGCACCGTGTCCAGTTGCCCCGGCAATCGCACCGTGTCCAGTTGCCCCGGCAATCACAATTGCCCGGGCAATTCGACTGATGCCAATTGCCCAAGCCGATTGAGTTACTCTTGCAATCAATTACCATGACAGTCCATTCAATCATCAGACCACGACTCGCAATAACCCGACCTACTCTCTCTTATTCATTACAATCTTCTTTTATTTACTTGCTCTTTTATTTTACTTGTTAATTCAATTCCTATTATCACCACCAAATTGTGTTTTCTTTTCAGCGCAAGAAGTTAGAATCCAGAAGTTGCACCAATCCCTGTGGAGACGATATCTATTCTATACTATAACTTGCGACGTGTACACTTGCACCAATTGCGAAGCACTCTAAACACGCAACAAGTTTTTGGCGCTGTTACCGGGGATTGGCAATAATGACTTTGATTTTTATTTCTTGTACCTTTATTTCTTTTTATCTTTGTTTTATTTTTGTTAATCGGTCTCAAGGGCTAACATTATTTGGTTTTGCATATGTGAATGACCAGAGCGAGACTAACAACACAAGACTACCGACTTGAACCTGAGATAGAGCGAGTTATTCATAGAAGAAGACGAGAACAACGAGCAGCGATGGTAGATTACCCTGACAATCCAGTCGACAATTTGATTGCAAATGGCAACAAGAATGTTTTAGCAAGAAGCAGAGGAGCTCAAGTCGTACAACCTGCTCAAGCATAGAACAACCCATCCGAGACTACATAGAGGAAGATCTCAATGGTCTCAATCCAAGAGTTGTCACACTTGAAATAGAAGCCCCCCACTTTGAATTAAAACATGTGGTGTTCAACATGATCAACACAATTGATCAGTTTGGCGGATCAGCCACTGAAAATGCTAGACAGCATCTCAAATTATTCCTGGAGATTTGCAATTCATTCAAACTACAAGGAGTGAATTAGGATATCCTAAGGCTAAAATTATTTCCTTATTCACTGAGGGATATGGAAAAAACGTGGTTGAATAGTATTCCATCCGGATTTAGAGGATCTTGGACGGATTTATGTCGTGATTTCATTGCTAGATTTGGTTTTACAAACATGATTGATAAGTTGCGTAATGATATTACTTTTTTCAGTAGGCAGATGATGAATCCATGTACGAGGCTTGGGAGCGATACAGAGAACTTTTACACAAATGTCCCATGCACGGATTCCCAGTGTGGACACAAGTGATGATGTTCTACAACTCAGTGAACACGCCGACAAGGATGATGCTAGATGCCTCAGCAAATGGCATACTCCTTGACAAGTCACCTGAGGAAGCGATAGAGATTCTAAACACCACGATAAATGAGCTTGATTCATCTGGATATATTTTCTCACAATTGGTCGCGTTAACCAATTTGGTTAAAAATATGCACCAACAACACACAGGAGATCAAGGTATTAAATTCAATTTGTGATTTATGTAACGATAACCATGATTCTTCTAAGTGTTCGCAGAACCCAGAGTCTAGCTTTTACATTGGAAACTACAATCGGAACAAAAATATGATGTCCAACACATACAATCCAGCTTAGAGGAAGCACCCTAATTTTTTATGGAGCAACCCGAACAACATCATTAATCAAAACAATCAGAATACACAAGCATCGGGGTTCAAACAAAACATGCCATGGCAACAGATACTGCAGCAACAGTCTACACCATCTAGTTCTTTGGAAAACTCTCTTAATGCTTTTATGTTAAAAATTGAATCTTATATGGTTGAGAATAGTATTTTCATGAAAGGATTGGCGCTTTCATTAAAAAGAATGAGATGAGATTGCAAAATCAAGAGGCATCTTTAAAATCCTTGGAGACACAAGTCGGGCAATTTGCTCAGAACTTGAAAAGAAGACCACTAGGTAGTTTACCTAGCGATACTGAGGTCGCAAAGGGAGTAGGCCACGAGCAGTGTAAGGTAATCACCATTCGGAGTGGTCGACAACTTAAGGAAGCCAAAACTCATCCAATGGAGAACACTCAACCAGCAGAACAATCTCCAATACAAAAAGACACCAAAATTGATGAATCAATAATTGCCCAAGCAATGCCTGATGCCCAGGCAATTCACGATAAAAATCCCAAATCAAAAATGGAGGAAGAGAATATCTAAATTCGACCACCATTCCCATAAAGGTTAAAGAGGCAGAAACAAGAATATTGGTTCAAGAAATTTCTTGACATCTTCAAGCAAGTTCACATCAATTTGCCATTGGTTGAGGCGATAGAGCAAATGCCGAACTATGTTAAATTCCTTAAGGACATTGTCTCTAAGGAACAAGGCTAGGTGAGTTTGAAATAGTGGCTATGACAGAAGGATGCATGACCATGTTGCACAACCATATGCCACCTAAACTTAAGGATCCTGATAGTTTCACCATACCATGTGCTATTGAAAATCACTATGTCGGGAAGGTATTATGCGATCGTGAAGCAAGCATAAACCTCATGCCGAAATCTATTTTCCAGAGATTGGGAATAGGAAATGCAAGGCCTACAATAGTGATGCTACAACTTGCAGACAGATCCTATGTGCATATAGAGGGAAAATCGAGGATATCCTGGTAATAGTTGATAAATTTATTTTTCCCGTTGATTTGATTGTTTTAGATTGTAAAGCAGATGAGTTCTCACCCATTATTCTTGGGAGACCATTTTTTAGCAACGGGAAAGACCTTGATCAATGTCAAGAAAGGAGAGCTCATCGTGAGGGTAAATGACCAGCAAGTCAAGCTTAATGTCTTCCAAACCCTTAAGCATGCTGACGATCTAGAAGAATGCCAAGTAATTCTAGCAACCACCGAATTCAATTTTGACATAGAGGATTATTGCCACGGTAATTGCATTGCTAAATTTGAGGATCTTGAGAAATCGATCGATGAAGAGCAAGATGAAGTAAACTAGATAGTGAGTCAACCACGTAAGTATTTCAAACCATTGGATTACTCAGGTAAGGAAGGTAAACTCAGAAAACCTTCTATTGAGCAACCTCTTGTTTTAGAATTGAAACCATTGCTAGGGCAATTAAAATATGCTTATTTGGGAAATGATAACACTTTGCCTGTGATAATTTTTTCTAAGTTGTAGCCTGAACAGGAACACAGGCTGATTGACAAGTTGGAACTGCATAAAAAGGCAATAGGGTGGACAATCGCCGAGTTGAAGAGAATTAGTCCAGCAGTATGTATGCACAAAATCCTATTAGAGGATAATCATAAATCGTCAATTAAGGAACAAATGAGACTTAACCCCGCCATGAAGGAGGTTGTGATGAAAGAAATCATCAAATGGCTTGACGCTAGTATCACATATTCTATCTCCGATAGTACATGGGTAAGTCTAGTACAATGTGTACCGAAAAAAGAAGGTATAATTGTGGCAAGTAGTGAAAGAAATAACTCATTCCAACCAGGACTGTGATCGGTTGGAGAGTTTGTATGGATTATCGTAAGTTAAATAAAGCTACTAGGAAAGATCACTTTCCTTTACCCTAGATTAACCAAATGCTTGACCGTCTAGCAGGTAAATCCTTTTATTATTTTCTTGATGGTTACTTAGGTTAGAACCAGATAGCCATAGCACCAGATGATCAGGAAAAAACCACTTTTACATGCTCATATGGTATATATGCATTTCGAAGGATGTCGTTCGAATTATGCAATACCCTGGCAAACTTTCAACGTTGCATGATGACAATGTTTTCTCTGACATGGTTGAAGACTTCCTTGAAATCTTCATGGACAATTTCTCGATTTTTGGAGATAGCTTCGAAAATTGCCTTAGCAACTTGGAGAAGGTTTTAGCATGATGCGAGGAATCTGACCTAGTGCTAAATTAGTAGAAGTGACATTTTATGGTGGATGAAGGCATTGTGCTCGGACATGAAATCTCCTCCAAATGAATCGAAGTGTATAGAGCCAAGGTGGATGTGATTGAGAGATTACCACCACCAACTTTAGTCAAAGGAATCTGAAGCTTTCTCGGGCATACAGGTTTTTCCAGAAAGTTTATTCACAATTTCTCCAAAATTTCTAAACCTCTGTGTAATTTGCGTGAACAAGACAAAGCTTTTATTTTTGATGATTCATGTGTCCAAGCATTCGAAGCCTTGAAGAAGCAACTTGCCTCGACACCTATTGTCATCCCGCCCGATTGGACCTTACATTTTGAACTCATGTGCGATGAAAGTGATTTCGCGGTAGAGCCGTTTTAGGGCAGCGTACAGGTAAGATTTTCCATGTGATATACTACGCTAGTAAAACTCTAAATTGTGCACAATTAAATTACACCACGACGGGGAAAGAATTACTAGCAGTAGTTTTCACATTTGATAAGTTCCGTTCCTACTTGATTGGTACTAAGGTAATTGTTCATACTGATCATTCAACAATTAAGTACCTATTTGCTAAGAAAGATGCCAAACCTCGTTTGATTAGTTGGATTTTACTTTTACAAGAGTTCGACATTGAAATTAAGGATAGGAAAAGAACAGAGAACCAAGTTGCTGATCACTTATCAAGGTTGGAAAAAGGTGATGAAGATTCAGACTCCTTGGAGATCCATGACACATTCCCGGATGAGCAGTTGTTAGATGCCAAGGCAACTCCCTGGTATGTCGATTTGGTTAATTTCTTGGTTAGTGTTATTTTACCTTATGACCTTACCCACCTAGGAAAGAAGTGATTCCGACATGATGCTAAGCATTATTATTGGGACGAGCCTCTTTTATTTAAACAATGTACAGATCAGGTGATAAGATGATGTGTTCCCGAGGAGGAGCAGGACAATATGCTTCAACAATGCCATTCTTCCCCCTATAAAGGCCATTTTGGAGGAACTCGCACCACGACCAAATTCCTACAATCTGGCTTGTATTGGACCACTCTTTACAAAGATTCTCAAGAATTCTACAAGAGGTGTAATTGTTGCCAGTGAACGGGGAATATTTCACGACGACATGAGATGCCACTGCAGAATATCCTTGAGGTCGAGTTGTTTGACATGTGGTGGATCAATTTCATGGGACCCTTCCCATCCTCATTCGGCAATTTGTACATCCCACTTACCGTGGACTATGTGTCTAATTGGGTCGAGGCAGCTATCGTTCCCAAAAACGATTCCAAGATCGTGCAGAAATTTTTGCAGAAAAACATATTTACCCGATTCGAGACACTAAGGGAAATTATTAGTGATGGGGGCACACACTTCGACAATAAGCTAATTGCCAAAATCTTGGAGCGATTTGGAGTGACACATAAAATTGCCACGGCACATCATCCACAAACAAATGGGAAGCTGAAATTTCCAATCGTGAATTGAAGGCTATCCTTGAAAAAGTTGTCAATCCTTCTCAAAAGGATTGGTTTGCAAGAATTGATGAAGCACTATGGGTATACGAACAACATTCAAGATATTTTTAGGCATGTCTCCTTACAGACTTGTATACGGCAAGACTTGCCACCTTCAGGTGGAGATCAAGCATAAGGGTTATTGGGCAATCAAAACTTTCAACATGGATTGGGAAAGTGTAGGGCAAAGGCGACTATTGGACCTCATTGAGATCGAAGAAATCCATTCTATAGCCTACGACAACGCGAGAATATACAAGGAGAGCACGAAGTGTTGGCACGACAAGAAGCTATTGTCGCGGCAATTTTTGCCATGGCAATTAGTTATTCTCTTCAATTATCAGTTAAAACTCTTCCTGAAAAAACTGAAATTGAGATGGTCCAGGCCATTTGAGGTCGTCAAACTGTTCTCCCCTGGTGCCGCTACAATTAAGTCCACTATTAACGGATATGAATTCAAAGTTAGCGGACAAAGATTAAAGCACTATGCCGGCACCCATGTTGAGCGCGACAAAGAAGTGGTTACTTTAGGAGATGCATGATCATGCTCTCCTTTAGTATTTCTTATGTTTTTAGTTTTGCTTTTAAATTACAGACTTATTTTTAATTTTGGTTTTATTTTTATTTTAAGTTTTAAATTTTATTTTTACCACATTCTTTTTAGGTCAATTATCTTTTATAGTTTTTAGTTTATCTTGAATGATGGTTATAAGCTACTAAAATAAAGAAATAAGCAAGGTTACTTGTAACCTAAGAAATCCATGTTAACTTTAAAAGTAAAGTTACTTGCACAATAAGAAACTTCATGAATGTCAAAATTAAGATAAAACATATAAGTTGTCTCTAAAAATAAAAGACATTGGATCTATTGGATGATGCCTGAAATGTTTAGACTACGGTCTCTTGTTATTAAGATCAAATGATCTTTTAGTACCTCTAGTACTCTTGTTTAAGCAATTGTTCAGGGGATGCCCTCTTGTTATGTTTCGATATTAGCCATTGCTATGTGCTCTGAGCTAAGTATCGCCTGGATTCTTGTTATCCATCACCAATAGTGATCCAAGGCAAACATGTAAAAGACCCGAACCTAGTGAGAAAACAAATAAGAATACAGAAAAGATATTGATAGCATTTTCGAAAGCCTTGAAGGCCTTGATAGCTCTGTAAATTTTGAAAAAGGCCCGAAAGCACTGATAATCCCTGAAAAATATGAAAGCTCTGACAATGTTAACAAAGAATACAAATTTATTGATAATTACAAAGTCTCAAGAAGACTTCAATGTGCGGAGAGCATTGTGTTCAATAGCTCTTAGTGAGCATTAAAATTGAGATAAGCTATGATAATTTGTATAAAGCTAAAGAACTAAAGTTATTATAGAACTTTAATAATCAAGTTAGGTGTACACTAACTTGACTTGCAAGAAAGTTATGGTGTGATTATGGTCTTGAATGGTTTGGCTACTTGATTAGTATTGTTTATCATTGTACATTATATGTTATGACTGCCTCACTTAGGCTATAAAAGCCTAATGCATTCATCATCCATACATTGCAGGTTCATTTAGAAGTTATAACTGGCCGGGTCCATGATTGATGCTTCAAGACATGCTTGATAATTCGAAACTTAATATACTCCTAGGATGGTGGCACATTACTAGTCTATTGTATGAATCGTGTCTCATGTCTTGTATAATCTCCTTAATGCTTGAATTGAAAAGTATGATTTATGATGATCTTTGGTGTAAACAATCGAATAGGTAAAGAATTCAATGAGAGTATGCTTATATTGGATGTGGTTATACTTGTATATAAATTGTGTAGATCATCTGCAATGATGCGATTAAAAGGATGACAAATGAGAAATACTCACTAGGTTGGAAACAACGTATGGACACTTGGAAAATAAGTCTTGTATGTTTGATAATTGATTTGTAAGTCTTAACTAAACATGGTAATATCTTCTCATGGGTCCTTAGATAACTGGACAAGTTAGAAAGTTCATTGTATGTTTTTTTGGAGAATATTGTTACATGACCGAATGATTATGTATTGAATAGGAAATGTGGAAATGATGCTATATACATGGCTTAACCTATTAACACGAGTCAGATAATAAATAAACTTATGTTTGAGTGCTAAAACAAAGTCTTGAATGAGTAGAAATATGAAACAAAGATCTTACGGCAGAAGGATATTTCCATGAAGAAATTCATACAATCATGCAATTGTATCTTTCTAAAAGTTTACTTGGCTTTAAGCAAAATGGAGTGTTTCGATTATAAAATGAGGTAATATGTTACTTATAATAGTTGTCTTAATCACCTGTTAAAAGATTGTTTAAATTGGGTTTGGGAAAATGAATTAAAGGTTATACGCTAATCGGTTAAACAACGTTAGCTATTATAAATGAACCTAATGGCTTAACCTTGACTTAGAACAATTGTGTAAGAAATATAAAGTACTTATAAAATCTGTTCCTTTTGGAAATAATCAGTTATACTTGGAATGAATTAATTCAAGAAAGTTTATAAGTATTAAGAAAACACTCCTGTTGATTCATGATAATCCATGAGGAAATGTGATTAACAAATTCTGCTGATTAAATGATTTGTTTTCTAGAAAGTTTAAAATTCTCTAGCTCGTGTTTTTAGTTTCCCTTGCAGTAACATCTTAAACTCTGGTTTTCGTCTAGGCTGGGTTATGACGTTACATGGATTTTGAAAATGCACAGGTGTACCGATACACTTTCTCGTGTATCGATACGGGTAACTGTTAATACAGTTAAAATGTTCGTTTAAGTTTTTTATTTTATTCATTTTGGTCCGTAATTGTTGTGAAGGCAATTGTATAAGATTGGATGATCGTAACCTTCGGATCCCGCGGATTATCTCATCCAAAATCATCACTGGAATCCCATTGTTGATAACTTGAAAGAAACCCTATTTCTGGCAAGCCTCCCTAACTGATTCCACTATTTGGAGGCGTAAAGCTGGGTCTTGGTGGATGCGGGTCAAGTCTATGATCGGGATTCCGCCATGGTGTTGGATGTTGTTGTTTCTCTCGAGCTTCAACTGTTTGTTGATGAAAATGTTTGGGACCTTTGAAAAACCTGAATCTACGAGCCCTTTCACTCCTGATTTTGTTTCATCGAAAGCTTTCAACTGGTTTTGCCTATTGTAATTGCCTCCTTCTAAGATTATTTCCTCCATCTTCGAGAGCTTTGAGGGCCAGCGACACCGCTCCCTTATCTAAATTTACGAGAAAAAACAAGGTAAAGTAGCTTTACGTCTCTTCCTTACGTTCTATACTATTACTCATTATGAAATGTTAAGATGCGAAGACGCAAATGTGATTAAGATTTCTTTTTATTCTTATTTTGGCTTTTATATAAAGATTGTACACTCAAAATCAAATGATTCTCTCATCAAATAAAGAGGTACAACATTCTAATTTAAGGCTAAAAAATGATAAATTTTAAAATTTATTCAGATAACTTAAATATTATACTTTGCGATAATAAAATGATTGTCGAAGTTTTTTTATTATTTTAGTTACTCTCGTAGTTCTTTAGAGTTTTGCTTTATTAATTAGGATTAACTCGTATCACGCATTTGTTTTTAGTAGATGAATCTTTTGCAATAAATTTTTGTATACAAAAACTTTAAATTCGAGACTCACTAAAACGATATTAAATTTCTTACCGCTTGAATTAATTTCATTTAACTTTATTTTATGTATTTAGTACAAAACGAAGTCTGTTTCCTTTTTATCCCCCCTGTAAAGCTTCCCCCTCTCATTTCCATATGGTGTTTTGATGGTTTGAGCCCAAAAATAAAGGAAATATTTTTTCCTGAAATCAAAGGACAAAAAAAACTCATTAGAAGAACAAGGAGGGAAACAAATAAAAATGCTATAAACATAAACTCATTAAATATTTGATTATTTAAATTTAAATGACCATATTGATAGGACGTCTAAATAAAAGAACTAAATTTAATTTTTATCAAATTAAGACTAATTAATTAAATGAATAAATTTAAAGCGCTAAACATATTATTATATCATTTATGTTAACAGTCACATCATTAGTTATTTATTTTTTAACAAATAAATAATAACATAATATTAAAATTTTAAACAAAAATAAACCGATATTAAATAACTGTAAAAATAAATTAATAAACACAAATAAAATTTTATTCATTCAAATTCAGTCCTTACCGAAAACAGCCCAGATCCCACAACATCAAAAGCAAAGAACCACGAGCATCAGCATCAAATACTGGGATAAATCTCCACAGCCATTCAAGATACCACCAAAGCCAGCTGGATTAGATTTACTCCACTGTAGTTTAAAGGCTAACATGCAAGTGGCCTTTTATAATATCTCCTACTATAACTGACCCAGCATGAGGCTAAAAGATTTTAAAAAAGACTATAAATTAAAAATTGGCATGGTAAACAATAAAACAGAATGGTAATTATTGATGCACGCTGTCAGTTAAACTTTTAAACCTTTTAGCATTATTAAATAATTGGAATTGATAAGTAGTGATAGTTGTTAGGTGTTAATTATTTTTGTTGACGCCACACCTAACTCATGCTAGAGAGTCGGTCATGAGTGGGGAGAGGGCATTGAACTTGACCCAAAGTGTGAGAAAACTGAAGATATCTTTGCATAAAGCTCATTTGACTATATTTGAATTATGATTCGATTTATAAAGAAAATTCAAATGCTTCCGAAAGATTATCAGATCAGTTATAAAATAAAATTGAGGTATGCATGTTGTACCAACACGGTTGATTTCTATAATAATTGATAAAATGGTTAGTGTAACTGTTTGTTATGTTTAAATATGATAATGTGATTAATCAAGACTAAATTTCGAGAAATTAAGCTCTGGCCAATTTACATTATGTTAGCTATATATATATATATATATACTTGACATGTCATATGATTAGAGTACTTATAAACAAGTTGATATAAGAGTACAGACAGAGACAGACGCATAATCTTATGTTAGGGGTATAAACAGTTAGAGAATAATATTAAAATAGTGAATGCAAAATTACAAAACTCTAAAGGTAGAAATATAAATCTTCAATAAAAATATATAAATTATATTATAATTTGAAAATTTTCGGGATGTGTCTCTGAGTACAAATAACAATATGATGTTTCTATTGCATTTCGGTGTTTAATAGCAACCGGCATACTGAATCGTTCTTTGGAGAGTTGGTTGCAACACATGGTGTGAATAACGGAAAGTTAGGTTGGGGCTTTACGTCATTAGAGAGATTAACTTGACACTTTGATAGCGATTGATGAAGTCGTCAAAAATAAAACACGTTCAAAGTAACTTGTAGTAGCGGTAAGAAGACTCGAATCCACAAAGAATGATACAAGATTAATTTTATAAACAAAAAAGTAAACTCACGAGAGTTTGATTATGAGTAAAATTGAAGAAAGAAATTAAAAGTAAAGAGATCCTATACTAAAAGGAAATCTAATTGAGGTAGATATCGATGTATTAATCCAAGTTTTTAGATCATCGAACTTCACAAAAGAAAAACTTGCAATCAACAATTAAACTCAACCCCTCTTACTTAATAGATAATCACTTAATAATCTATAAATGACTAACTCTTATTATCAAGAGTAAAATTCTTAAATAATCTAACTATTATTAAACCCTATCAAATAGCTTTATCGAATTAAGAGACCCAAAGCATATATACTATCAAAATCCTAATCCATTAACATATCAAGAATATGAATTCATACATTCTAACCCGTTGCTTGGTTACTTACTACTTGTATCAAGGATGCCTCGATTACATGTTATGTATATAATCCAATATATACGTATTGAGTAAGTGAGAAATATAAATTACTTGAAAATAGATGAAGAAGATGAAGTACAACAAATCTCACTAAAACTTGTATTAATATCCTCAAATCTAAACCTTAACTAGAAAAAGAGTTTAAAAACTCATGGAGATGAGAAATCGACAAAGAGAATAATGAGAATTATGAGATGAATTATTTCGCTTCTCCTCATGATCCTATATATAATAGTGGTCATTTACATCAACTAGGAGAATGAATTACAAAAAGATTTAATTTAAAACTCTATCATACTCCAAATATAATATAAAAGTGAAAGTTCAATTTGAAGTATAATACATCTTCTTGTGTCAAGTGCTCCTTAAAATACAAATCCAACTAAAAAATTTCTTCCGAGCATATATTGTTCTTTAGCAGTCAAAATCCCTAAAAAATGAAATACTTGTTAAAACATGGATTTGTAGTTGAACTAGAAGACTAATATATATACATATATATATATACACATGTGTAGGTGTGGATGTGTGTGTGTCGACTTTGCTAACGCTTGGCAAAAGATTGAGAATTCAGTGTAAATTTGAAAGAAATAATGCCAAGGGTGAGTCTATAGCGTGCATGTATACACAGTCAGCAAGTAATAAAACAGTGAGATGAGTATCGTATCCACATGGATTGACCAAGAATTTAAGTGTTCAATGGTTTACTTGTTAAAGGGATCAAGATTGTTGAAATTGATTTGGATTTTTGATTTAGACAATGGCTAAGACAATGCAGTGAAAGTAAAAATAGTTCGACAAATAAAAGTATTCAAATCGATGATGAGCATTGGCAAGGGATGCTTGAATTTTACGCTAGTTACGCCAGTTATTAACAATGTCCTGCCTTGGATTTATTGCCGAGCATATTTCAAGAATAGTATTACCTTTGTCGATGTCAATACCCTAAGTTAACCACGATAAAAACCCCTATATGTCTATAATGCATCTTTTCATATATTAACTTGATTAAGTTTCAATCTATACTCTTAAGGGGTAGATTCACTTCTGAAGTAAGCTCATCTACTTGAACACCTTCTATCGAATTTTCTTTGCTTAGTACCTGACAACTGATGATTACCCCTTAAGACTGTTAAGATATTAAGACATAGTAAGCATACAATGTCAACTATCATATGGCAAAGAATTTAAGGAAATGAAGTGCTAGCAAGCTAACAAAAAATCTAAGGCATCCAAATTATTAAAAATAAAATAAAATGAGCATTAATCGCAAACATTTCGAACCAACTGTAAAAACTTAGTTCATGGTTGGGGGATCCATCCACAAAATATTGTATCTCAACATCACCATTCAAATAAAAATTAAACTAAGAGAATAGGCAAAAAAGGAGCTCTGTGGATGTAGCCCTTCAAATGCTCTAGAGCTCTCGATCTAAGATGGTCGAACCACGTTGCCTCTAGCTTCTTCTTTCACAATGATCGGTCTTCTTTAAATAGGCACTCGTGAAAACCCTAAGATGGGTTTGAAATTTGATTACACACCAAGATAGACGTGTTATCAACTTATCCTCTTTTGAATTCTAGGGCTGACATGTACTGGGGTTCAACAACTACTTTGACCCGGCATCAGAATTCAATTCGTTGCCAACCGAGCTTGACAATTTCTGGTCCAACTTTGCCAACTGCAACTCCACAGTTCTCTTCTTCTTCTCATGCTTTCTGTTCCTGCGCTGCTTTGTCATACCTTCCTGCTCAAGACCTGCATGAACACTAGCAAAACAACCCTTCACACTGGCAACAAAACAACTCCTTAACTCCTTATGCAAATGCATGATTTTAACCACTAAATGCAAACATGCATACCTAAAGACAAGCAAAAGCAGTGTGAAATATGCATAAAAATCCATACTTTTTAGGAGTTTAACACTCCCCAAATCCTAGGTCATTGCTTGTCCTCAAGTAATGCAACTAAAATCTACAAAAATTGAAAAAGGAGAAAGAGTACATCAGGAAAATTATTTTAATTTGCAACATCTACGAATCAGAAAATGTGACCCTAGGTCTGTCCTCATATATCCAGTGTATTAATGCCAAACAGATTAATAATTTCAAGTGCAACAATATAGCTCTTGTTACACCCTAAAAATTGGTATAGTCGGAATTGGGTTTCGACGATCGAAAACCCTACATCGGAAGGGTCCAAATATTGCATTGACTTAGACCGTATGGTCAATTATATTGACATTGGACTCTAATTGAATCAATTCATTGACTAAGGACCTTATTGAAGTTATTGAAACATTGTATAGTGACTAAATTGTATAAATCAAAAGTTTAGAGGTAAGTGTATAAAGCACTGAAAGTCGAGGGACTAACCTTGCGATTAGCCCCTTTTCAATCTTAATCACCACATACATGGGAATTGGAAATTGAATTTCTTCATATGAAGGAAAGCCCCTTGGCTAATGGAAATTGAAAAAGGTGTTTTAGTCTCAAATAAGCTAACACATTAGCTTTCATCTTCTTCCTCAAATTCCTAAGCATACACCTCCATTGGAGAATAATCAAAGCCTTGTTTTCCTAAAGATCTTGATTCCAAACTATAGCTATTTATCGGCTCAAGAGCAACAAGAAGAGGAGTTAGCAAATCCATCATAACCAATCAATCGAAAGAATAAGGGAATTGACATCCGAAAGCCTTAAAGGTCCTAGAAAATCTCAGTGAGCATAGTCGGAGTCTTGGGTTATGCTAGGTGCCTTTCTCGGTTCATTGACATTGAATTTTTGCATAGCTAGCTCTTTGTTAAAGGATATTGCATCGAACCTCTTTGGAGGCATCATTGGTAAGCATCGGTAAGCTATTGTATTGAGCATTGAACATAGCATTGTTATCATTGATATTGATGTCATCTATCCATGGAAATGTAGAACATTGGTCATTGTACATTGATATTGTCATTGTTATAGTCATCATCATAGGTATTGCCATTAAACATTGAAATTAGTATTGTTATTGTCATCGAAGCATTGATTATTGACATTTGTATTGGAACATAGATCATTGATATTGATATTGAAAATATTGATCATCGATATTTCTATTAAAACATTGACATTGGTATTGTGATTGCACCTTGGAATTGAAAGGACATTGGATACAATTGGCATGCCATAGAATTCATGAGCTCATTGGTACGGGTGGACTACGGTCCTTGGCTACAGCCTTATTCTGGTGCGGCAAAGGGATGATTGTGATATTGGTCAATTGGTGAGGTGGAGGGACTAGACCATTCATTCATTTGGCGAGGCGTAGGAATTCAAGTATCCACTATCTCGATTCGATCCAAGGGATAATATTGAAATATGATTATTATTGTCATTGTGCATTGTTATACTATTGTCATTGATATTACATGATTTGGAACGTATTTCGTTGTGTTTGCTATTGGTTAAGACTACCCCACTAGGCAAAATATGCCTAATGCATTTCCTCTCATGCATTTCAGGTTAAAGGATTCATCGTTGTGAGATCAGAGAAGTTGAAGGTTTTTGGCAAGTCACTGCAAGGCTAAAGTAATATATATTATCCTTACAAACTCCTGGTATGGTGGAAAAGTATTTAAACTAGTTACTTTTAGCCTCTTTGTTGGGAATTTGTTGCCTATGTTTTGTATATTCCTTAAAGGCCCTAAAAGTGAATTTGATAATGGCTAAAAGTAGTGAAACTTGCATATTTGGCTCATAAAGGTGAAAACCTAGTAAATGGATTCATATGAATATGAAATTTGGCATGCTATTAGATTTTGATGTTTAAAACTTGTTGGAAAAAATTCATAAGGTTTGGATACTGATTGGTAGGTCAAATTGGATAAAAACCAGATAAAATCTGTCATTACAGTATAGGGCGTATCGATATAGGTGATGGTGTATTGATACAATATTGCATATTTGGACCACGCCAATGTTGGTTAATAGGGCGTATTGATATTAACTTTAGCGTATTGGTACAAAAAGTCAACACTAGAATTTGGTTGTAAAAATTGCATCGATGCAGCTTAGTGGTGTATCGAAATAGATAGACTCGTACAGATATGGCCAAAACTGTATCAATACAGTTTTTGGCCACTTGAATTTGATAATTTATGAACTGTGCTTAGCATACTGATATGACCCTTTGTGTATCAGTACGATGATAGGTATTTTAGTTAACAACTTCGGTAATAGTTCTAAAAAGTTACACTTTGGTCATTGATTGTTAACTAGTCTAATTGTATGAGTAAATGGACTTTGATTGACATGAAATTTTGTATGATCATTGTTTATAAATTAATTCCTTTGTGGTATGGTTTATTTCAATAAAGGACCCTAATTTATAGATTAGTCCTAAAAACTTATAAAAGTTTAAAATTGGTCCTGAATTGATAACTAGAGCTACGCATTGAATTACTGACTTCTCCTTACTGATAGTATCATAATGTATCATCGATTAATGATTAAAAGGTTCATCGATCACTGCACTACCCATCGGTCACATACTTTGACTCAGTTCTCTCCCAGGCTGGGAATGGGGTGTTACAGCTCTAGTCTAAAGTCATGAAGTGTGCATGAAGTGTAGGCAATATGCATCAAGTATCCTTTACCTCCCTTAATCAAATTTACTACCCAGGATTAGATTTTTTTTTATTTACCAAGGGTTTATGCTGGCAATATTTTATTATTTGCTTCGTACTACTGTTTGGCGTGAGAAATAAGAGGGAGCAGACCACATATCCCCATGTTAGTCCAGACATTACTAGGCTTACTCTTCAACTCACACCCTAAAGTTTTTGACTTGAGAACTAAGAGGGAGCAAACCACGAAGACCTAAGTTACTTATTATCCCTAAGGCAGAGGAGAGTTCTATATTTTTCTTGCCTTTGCAAAAAATTGTTGCTTATTCTTTCTTTTTACCCTGACATCTTTTTTTCTTTTTCTAATATGAGTTTATGTTGAGATTGTAACATCCTAACCTAGGCCTAAAAGAAAACTAAGGCTAACAAGTTAACAATGAGCATAAACTGACTTAGAAATGGTTATGAAGCATTCAAACAAGGCAGTTGGTCATGATTTCCTAAAGCTCAAGAAAACATTCGAATCAAGAATTCATTTAGACCATAGATAAACTTGATTTCAACTTTTACTTATCTAGATGTTTTTGACTTAACCTATGTGATACATGATCTAGACAAGCATATGGAGCTTGAAATAAGACTTTCTTCCATTACAAGTTATTTACAATAAATGTTATCAAACAAACATATCATAAGAACCAGTAGTTCACCATACCAAGTTTAGAAACAACTAATAAAGTGGAAAGCTTTGTCAATTCGAATTGGACCTAAATACTATGAGTTAGGTTCTTTAATAGATTAAAAGCTCATTTCTCTTTATAATCAACATGTAACGATCAGTCTATGCATATATTTATATCACCTAAAGATAACATAAAAAATACCTATCAAAGTCACCCATCACATATACCATCGAGCATCCACAGGATTTATCTTCTATTCGAATGACCTTAATTAAGTTATACAAACCAAAATATCAAACACAAACATAAATACAACCAAAATGCCACCATCCTAAGAGTTATTACGATAACAACAAAGCCTACTTGTTATGGCTAGTGTGACTTGATCAAGCTCCGAGCAAGAAGAGTCTTCAGTACTATCCTGTCATGTAGTGAAGAGACAAGAAGTAAGCATATGCTTAGTGAGCAAGTTTAAAGCCTAACATTAACATACATTACAACTCCTATGGTCTCATTCACTACTAGCACAAATTTAGATTGGGTGCAAGCAAGGAGTATCAAGAATCATGCTTTTCTATTTGTCTCATAGCTTAATCCTTTCATATTTTGTAAACTCTTTAAGATGTATTCAAACATTCATCTACATGCTACATTGTTCTGCATTAAATCATGAATAGTTTCTTTTACAATCTCATATTCGATTTCCATAGCAATTTATATCATCTCAATTTATATGGATAAACATTCATTCGGATTCATCAGTATCTTATTAATGGATTTCAATCATTCTTAATGACAAGCCTAACAAGATAATTCTTCCAATCACTTAATATCTTTTGTACAATATTCTTAGATTATAATTGGAGTTTATAATCATATAATAAGTCATTTCTTAGTCGACAAAAATTCTTAGTTCATAAGATTCATCAACTTTCTTTCACATTATCAATGTCATAGCCTTGTAACTCGAGTGTCTAGTCTAGATACACGAGTCCCCAACCAACTGTCGCCCGTATAACACTTGGTACTCACATTACCAGTCAATCCCTCCTATAGTCACCAAGTGATCATATACACATCCCTCCTACTGTCGCCTATTAGGGACCAATGTCCCAGACCGTATTCCAACCCCAACTCTGAGATCTATGGACTCTATGGCATGCCAACTATATCTACGACTAACTCGAGACCAAGGTTTCATTTACTATTATTCTATTCAATGTTTAACATGATTTCAAATCAATTCAATTCGCACAACAATGTGCCTTTACCCCTATACCATTCATTACGGTCTTAATAATCACATTTAGAGACCAAGTCCCACCTTCACAATCATATGCTCAAGGCCGAATACATTCAAGCTCATCAGCTTACTTTCTTGCATTGAATTTTAATATAACCTTTGATTATAACCAATAAGAAGGATCATTCATATTTAACTCATTCCATTAAGCTTTATCTTGCAAGATTTTACATATAGATTATTTCATCAATTCGACTTATTCAAAGTCTAACATGGTAATACAATCAATTTTAGTAAGCTTCAGAATTCATGGTATAAACAAGTATTTCCAAAGAAACAAGTATTTCCAAAGAAATACTTATCTCAACTACAAGTTTTCAATAGCTTAGCATAAACCAACGAATCATTCTAAACTTTTATGTATAACATTTAAAAACAATGCTCGGAGGGGTTGTGATTTCCTTATGAGACTTTAAACTTTACTCACAATTTTTTCCGTGCTACTGACAATCTCGTATTAAAAATTCCCTTTTGCCTATGGACTTGTTGGTTTATGTTGGTCCTTCTATCCTCAGTTTCTTCATGATCTAACATAACACATATTGTGTCATTAGACACCATTATCATTAATCAATTTCCACATTCTACTTACAAATCATATTCATTGCTCAATTGTTTCTATTCATTATTCACTAACGTTCTTACTTCAATATCAATCACACATTCAAAATCGCATAATAATGTCCTAACAATTCCTAAGCAATGTGACTGAAATTCATCTTGTAATCTATAACATTTCAATTCAAATTATAAGGTAGTAGTTAGCCCCAAAACAAGGCAGGTTCGTAAATTTTGCTTTCCCGGACTAGATCACTCCTTTAATTCACACATATGCTCAAGAATACAGTTTAGTATACTGCCAACATGGTTGCAACATTCAAGCATTCCTTCTTTGAAACATAACAATTCATAGTTCAATTTTAACAGCCCTATAGTCCATTGAATCGAAGCAAAACAATCTCATAACATCAACCCAAAACATAAATTCAAAACAAGACTTCCATGCATTCTTCCACTCGAATCAAATAATAAAAACACCACCAAACCAAGATCAAATAAGCAAGTTAAATGAGAAAGCAAGTTTTACCTTTCTTAATGTGCTAACTATTTAGTTTAATTCCCTAATCGAAGTTCAATTCCAAGGTTTCTCAAGCTTTCTCACTCTTAACTCTCTTACCATAAGGGGTTTCGGTCTCAACAAATGAAGAAGATGATCTCCTTAATTTGGCCGAGTAATCAAGCTTGGTTGGACATGTGTATTGTCCTCATAGTTATTGTATTTTACCATGCAACTCCTAGATTCTAAGGATTACACTTTTAGTCCTTTAATTAAGGTCTCCCAACTCTCAGTTCTTACTAAATAGCCCTTTCGAACTTTTATGTAACTTAATTATAGATTAATTTTCCAATTCAATTGAATCACTTTACTCTTCTTAAATCAAACAATGGGGGTATTACAAAGATGATCAAACAATGGTGGAATGGCCAAGAGGGGGTAAATTGGCTTTTTAATTTTTAAGGGAGTGAAATAGATAATGAAAAAATTGAGACATGACAATTTATAGTGGTTCAAGCTTAGAACAAACTCTACATCCACTACCTTAGCTCCCACTAAGTATTTTCAACCAATTCAATATTGAATTCTTCCCCTTTTCTCGGATTAGGAGGAAACAAACGATTAAGCTTTCTACCCCAAAGCTTAATCAAGGACCACTCAATTACAAGGAATGTTTTGGCAAGTAATAAGAATTTCTCACAAGATAGAAATTGCCCAATTACAAGTGCTCTCAATCCCCAATCTGATTACAGGATGATACAATGAAGAAAAACAAACTGGGTTACAAAAATTTGACTCTTTTTGGCTCAATGAGGTTGGATTTTTACTTGATTGCTTTTCACTTGATCATTAGTTGGTGTTGTAGCTCCAGAGGCATGCTTTTATACCTTCTCATTGATTTCTAGCCGTTTAGGTGGTTAACAACATAAATAGAGCCATTGGGCTACCTTCTTCCCACCATAAATGCACTTCTGCAACTTATTGTATCGGTACACGTAAGCACGTTTCGATACATGTCTAAAAAAAAGAGCCATTGCAGAGTAATGAGGGCGGTATCGATACACGGGAAGGCATGTCGGTAAGCTATAAAGGGGCATATCGAAATGGAAAGGGCCGTATCAATAAAATTTTGCTCACTTGGGACATTGTCGATATCCGTATTGAAACACCCAAGGGGCGCATTGGTATGGGTTCAAGGACTTTTTAAATTTGCCGATTCCCAATAACTGACAAGTAACAAATATAAAATTAAATGTTGGATTTGAAAATTTTAAACCTTGTATCGATACAGTTGAAACCGTATCGAAACACCTATAAGAAAATCTCAAGACCATATAAATGCCATATCGAAATGGAGAGAACCGTATCGGAACGCATGTATCGAAATGGAAGAGACCGCATCAAAATGGAATCTCCAGTGGCTAAATAATTTCAATCTGTATCAAAACACCAAGGGGTCTATCAATACGCCTGGGTGATTTTGTTAAGTTTGGCTTTAAAACACTTAGAAAATTTGATGGGGTTTAAGTTTTAACTTTAAAACAATTTGAGACTAAAAATATACTTGTCTATTGTGAGACTTTTGAGTATTTAAAGATTTATTTACTTTGCAATTTAGTTCTTAAAACAATTTGTTATATCAAAATCAAACTTAGGTTTTACAATCTCCTCCTTTTTGGTATAACATAACCAAAGTAAAATTTTAAGTGATTTTAAAAAGTACTCCCCCTTAGTTTAAGCTATGTTTAAAAAAATTAGCTTATACTCTTCTCCCCCTTTTTGTTAGATCGAAATCAATGATACATGCAAGATAGAATAAGCAAGATTTAAGCAAAGAACATAATTTCATTAGGTACTTAAAGCATAAAAGTCAAAGCAACAAAGCATCCAATCTCAAAACCTAAAAACATAATTCAAAAAACATATAATCAAAGCATAGGTTCAAAAGGAAATAACATAGATAGGTGCATAAATAAAAGTCCTAAGATGATATGCCATGATATGCAAGACTCAAGGTTAGTCTTCATCTTCATCACTGCCAAAGTTTCCTCTAGATTGCATTGCCTCTACTCGTCATGAAAAGCGGAAACAGAGATATCCAAAGAGGTTTGTTGTGTTTCAATTTGGTTAACTCAATTCTCAATGACACCAACTATCTCCTCCAAGGATGTGAAGCGAGTGTCGATCGCGGCAAATCCGACATTCATGGTAGTTTCCAATGAACCAATTTCGGTGCGTAAGGTAGTGAATTGCTCGCTGAGAAAGGCCACGAGGGCATCGTTGTTTAGTTGAGCAATAGGCTCTTGAGGAGCCGCATCCGGTTTGACTATGACATTGGGGGGAAGATCAGGAAGAAGAATCCATTCACCATTGATGTAGTGAAATTGAGCATGGTTGAGAGAACATTTGTCAAGAGGGTACTTGAGAGGCTCGAGGAAGTCATGAGAGCAATCGACTTCCAACATGGTAAACAAATGGCTCAAAACGCATCCATAGGAGAAAGATGAGACAAGAGATGTATTGCGATGTTGAACTTGAGTAACCATCTCGGCAAACATGATTTGAGCTAGATTGAGGCGTTTATCTTCACGAAATAAACGAATCCAAAAGTTGTCTAGTTGTCGGATTGTTGAGAATTTCCCATTTGATGGACGGAACCACCATGTGAGCATGAGGTGAAGGAAACGGTCATGGACATCGAGCGCGGTCACGGTGCCACTTAAAACATGTCCCATATAGTCTTCATCGGTTATTCCCTCATCTTTAAGAGCAAGATGAGTGATCAATGTATTGACACCAATCTAAATCTTCTATCTCATGAGGTAGCATTCGAGGGCGACAACGGTCATTTGGTCTTGCCCAAAAATACACCAGGCATTGACATAGAAAATAAGAACGAGATTACAATATAAAAACCCAGGAATAGCCAAAAAGGTCATAAAATTCCATCGCCTTAAAAGATAAAGATATTTAAACTTAAAGCGTTCAGAATCCAAAAAAGGGATAGAAGTGACACGCTCACGCTTAATTTGATAGTTTTGCAATTGACGAAAGTTGACGTGTTCGGAAAAAGTGCGAAAACATCTCGGATAAATAACCTTGAGATTAGGACGAGTGACACCATCATTGGCAGGATTGGAGCCCTCTCCAACTTCACTGGTTCTTTGTCTCTTTCTAGGTTCCATAGACAAAATTTGAAAAACGAATAAAGGCACAAAAACAACGTATGTATAAATCACCATATTCGATCCAATAATTAATCCAATATTCAAGGCATATGTTAAAAACCTATACAATATAGTCTAAAAACATATACAAATAGAAGAAGAAATTTTGGTAAAAAGAATTTTGAAAAATAGTTTGGTAAAATATACAGTATATTTTTATATTCGAATAAAAAATTTAGTTTAAAACAAATTCCAAAAAAAACTAAAAAACTATACAATATACATCCTAAAAACATAAATTTGAAGTAATAATAGTAAGTAAATCAAATTGAAATTAAAAAGAAAAAGAAAAGGGTTTTATACCTTGAGTTATGGAATTTGGATGAATGGGAGGATGATGATGCACCAAATTGATGAGAAAGCAAATATTTGTTTTGAAGAGCAAAAATCCTCAAAGAATTTGAAGAATTGTGTGAGAAATCAAAAGGATTTGAGGGGTTTTTATAGATGGGAAATTAGGGTTTTTGAGAGAAAAAGAGATTTAGAATTTAATGTAAAGTTAAAAACTCATTTAAAATCTACGTCTGCGCATACCGATACGCCTCTTGGAGTATCAAAACCGGTGTATCGGTACGATTTTAAGCTGTACCGAAACACGAGTCCGTATTGATACAGGTTTGTCTATTTCGAAACCTGTTCTTGACCCTGTATTGAAATGTGTTTAGCCATTCTGATACCCATGTGCCAAAAATTGCAATATGGGCAAACATTATAGGCCAATATCAAAACACCCTTACCTATTTCGATACCCCTAAGCCAGAAAAAGCATTTTGGGCATCAAGGAGCTCAAGGATTTGATTCCAATCGAATCGAAATGCTTGTGAAAGATGTATGATCAACATGAATGATCTAAAACTAAAGCATACCCCCCCATAAACAAGCATAGATGCATATAGAAGTAAAATTTCAAAAGCATGGCAAACAAACAAATTCAAGCAAGTTTTTGACTAAAAACTAGAATCTAAAAGATCAAGACAGGCTAGTTAGACCTAACTCTTTCCTACGAGTCTAAAAATGCTCTTTGTGTAATGGTTTGGTAAAAATGTCCGGTAATTGGTTCAAGGTGTCTCCATACTCTAGAACAACATCATTTTCAAGACAAGATCCCTAATGAAATGATGTCTTATCTCTATGTTCTTTGTTCTAGAATGTTGAATGGGATTCTTAGTGAGACAAATGGAACTAATATTGTCACACTTAAGAGGTATGGTACCTACACCAACTCCATAGTCTATAAGTTGTTGTTTCATCCAAAGAACTTGAGCACAACAACTTCCAGCCGAAATATACTCTACTTCGGTGGTAGATAAGGCTACACTATTTTGTTTCTTAAAGAACCAAGATATGAGCATAATACCTAGGAATTGGCATGTTCTAGAGGTACTCTTCCTATCTATCTTACATCCCCCATAATCCGTATCAGAATCAACATGCAGTTCAAAGGAAAAGTCTCTAGGATACCAAAGACCTATGCAAAGTGTGTCTCTAAGATATCTAAAGATTCTCTAAACAACTATAAGGTGTGATTCTCTAGGACTTGCTTGAAACGTAGCACACAAGCAAACACTAAACACAATATCCTGTCTATTTGCGGTAAGGTAAAGAAAAGAACCAATCATGGAGCTATAAAGCTTTAAATCAACACACTTACCTCTTTTATCTTTGTCAAGCTACATAGAAGAGTTCATTGGTGTGGCTTGAGGTTTCACATTCTCCAAGCCAAACTTCTTGAGCATGTCCTTGATGTACTTAGCTTGATTAATAAAGGTGCCATCCTTCCTTTGTTTGATTTGGAGCCCCAAGAGGAATGAGAGCTCCCACATCATGCTCATCTCGAACTCACCTTGCATTAGCTTAGCAAACTCTTGGCAAAACAACTCATTAGTAGAACCAAAAATGAAATCATCAACATAAATTTGAACTACTAAGATGTCTTTGCCATTTTTTTTAACAAAAATTGTAGTGTCCACCTTTCCTTTTTCAAAACCTTTTCCAATCAAAAAGCTCGAAAGCCTTTCATACCAAGCTCCAGGAGCCTGTTTCAAACCATATAAAGCTTTAGTAAGTTTAAAAACAAGGTTTAGAAATTTAGAATCTTCAAAACCCAGTGGTTGTTCCACATGCACTTCTTCATTTATAAAACCATTTAAGATGTACTTTTGACATCCATTTGAAAAGGCTTGAACTCATGATAACATACAAATGCAAGAAGCATCCTAATAGCTTCCATCCTAGCTACGGGTGCATAAGTTTCATCAAAATCAATTCCCTCTTGTTGAGTGTAACCATGGGCAACAAGTCTAGCCTTGTTCGTCACTATGTTACCACTCTCATTTAGTTTGTTTAAAAAAACCCATTTAGTTCCTATAGTAGACTTATGACTTGGCCTATGCACTAATGTCCAAACTTGACTCATCTCAAATTGATTCAATTCTTCTTGCATGGCCAATATCCAATATTCATCTTTTAATGCTTCTTTGATATTTTTAGGCTCAATGCATGAAATAAATGCAACATTGTTAACTAATTTAAGAGAGGATCTAGTGGTTACCCCTTTGGATGGATCACCCAAAATCTCACCACTTTTGACATAGTTGAAATCCCTTGGGCAGCTCACTTCCTTCTCCTCTAGAGTCATGTCCTTCAAGGCTTCTAGAGGTAGATCTTGTGCTTCTTCTTCCTTGGATGGAACCTAATCCACCTTTGATGATCGTCCACCGTCATTGGATTCAATGATTCCTACATCATCATCATCACAAGAATCCTTCCTCGAAAGTTGGTTATTATTGAAACCACACGAATAGACTCTTCAACAACTAAAGTTCTTTTATTAAATACACGATAGGCTTTAGAATTTAAAGAATAACCTAGAAAAATAGCTTCATCACTTTTTGCATCATATTTACCTAAATTGTTTTTTCTATTATTTAAAACAAAACACTTGCAACCAAAAGGATGAAAATAACTAATGTTAGGTTTCTTTGATTTTAAAATCTCATAAGGAGTTTTCTTTAAAATGGGCCTAATCATTACTCAATTTATAATGTAGCAAGGGGTATTTGTGGCTTCCACCCAAAAATACTTAGGTAAATTATTTTCACAAATCATGGTTCTAGCCATTTCCTCTAAAGTTTAGTTTTTCCTCTCAACTACCCCATTTTGTTGAGGAGTGCAAGGTGCGGAAAAAATGTGGCTAATACCATTAGAATTACAAAATCCTCAAAACCTATATTTTGAAATTCGGTTCCATGGTCACTTTTAATATGAGAAATTTGTTGACCAAGATCATTTTTGAGAAATTTTCGAAAATGTGATGAATTTTTCTAAAGCCTCATCCTTGGTACTTAAAAATAGAACCCAAGTGTATCTAGAGTAATCATCAACTAAAACATATGCATATGATTTTCCACCCAAGCTAGTAGTTCTAATAGGACCAAAGAGATCCATATGGATCAATTGTAAAACTATACTAGTTGAAACATCATTAATATGTTTAAAATAAACTCTTTTGTGTTTGCCTTTTGCACATGCATCATAAATTTTGTCAAGTGAAAACATAATCTTAGGCAAACCTCTTACAAGATTTTTGGAAACCAATTTTTCTAAAACACTTATGCTTACATGTCCTAATTTTCTATGCCATAACCATGCATCATTTTCATCTTTGGCTACAAAACATGCATTTGAAATATGAATGTAATCTAGATGCACCATGTAAATGTTACCTATGCGATGACCAATGAGCATTATCTTATTTGTTTTAATGTTCACAATTTTGCAACCTTAACATCAAAAAGAATATTAAAACCCTTATCACATAATTGACTAATGCTCAACAAGTTATGTTTTAAAACATTGACATATAAAACATGTAACACCCCTTACCCGAGTTAGTAGCAAACCGGCTCGGGAGTGTTACTAATGCAAGGGCAAGGCAATACAAGCAAGAACAAGGCAAGAAAGCAAGGATAGATTAACTCATCCCTATTAGATGAGTTACTTAACTATCAAACAACCAAGCATACTTAACTTATCAAGCAAGCAAACTCAGATTTTGATTTCAAGACATCTTAGGGCATTCGAATAAGCCATTAAGTTGTTTCCTTTCATGCTTACATTATAGGTTACTACTTTAACCATTCAAATAACTTCATGTTATGCCACAAATAGTTGAATGACCCTAGTATGCAACATGCTTCCATTTCATTTTAATGTACCTTAGTTTGATACATATAACATTTCATACCTAGATTACTAAACATGATCATATTAACATACAATTGCATCTAACAAGCCTTCAAACAACTAGACCATTCGGCCTTACCATCCAAACACACAACAACACTTATAACAAGGTATATGCACAGACAAGCAACCATATATTTTCCAAGACATTCGAATGGCTCAATATAACTAGATCATTCACTTGACCATTCCAATATAAATTCAATTATGCGCAGCATCTACTTGAACATTTCATGTAATTTGAGTTCAATACAAGCTTGTTTCATATTGACAACCAAGTTCATAACATAGTAGGCCCATACAAGAACACACATATATATACAAGTTTCAAGAATTCCAAAATACATGATCAAGATAAACTCTATACAATCTAGTGCCACCAATCTTGTAATACCCTAAATCCTAGCCTAGTAGTATTGAGACTAATTGCTTAAATTGATAGCTAAATTGAACTTGTAATTAAGCTAATTAGGATAGTTAAGGACTTAATTGGAAGATTGAATGATAGGAGTGACTAAATTAAGATGACTAACTTGAAAACTCTAGCAAATTGAAAGATTGCATGCTAAGTTTCCTAACATCTCTAAAATGCCCTTGATTAATCTTTAATTAATGGATAAATTGAGGACAAAATTGTAACACCCCAAATCCTAGCTTAGAAGTATTGGAACCAAATTGTATAAATTTATAGCTTAATTGAATCTAGAATTAAGCTAAATGGAATAGTCAAGGGTCTAATTGAAAGAATGAATGAATTAAGTGACCAATATATAAGTGACTACATTGAATTAAAGGAGAAAGACGGGGAATGCATGCTGAATTTTTCATTTCCCCTAATGCCCTTGATTAAGTTAATATTAAGGATTAAGTAAGGGGCTATTTAGACAATACACAATTCCAATAACATGGATTTGTTGTTGTCATCTTCTCCATTATCCTCCATCTAGCCAAAAATAGAAGAGAAAATTTTAGAGAGAAACCTTAAGAGAATTCAGACATTGAAGAAGGGAATTTAGCTTGCATGTGTAGGAATTTTTCATTGAAATTAAGCTAGAAGCAAAGTGAGTATAATTCTTCTTGTGTTCAATTGAATAGGCAACTATGATTGTTGTATTGGATTGTTTTGATGATTATAGATAAGATTTGCTATTGAATATGTTGTTAGATGATTGATTGGTTATAGAATTATACAAATTTGAAGAATGAACACTATGTTCAATGCTGGAAATTATGTGTTTATGCTAGCGTAAGAAGCTAGGTTGCTGGAAAATTGAATTGTGTTGTTGAAGTAAGAATTGAACGATTAGAACATAAAATTGAGCTAAGGAAATAATGAAATGATGATGATCATGATTAGATATTGTAAAGAAGGTGTTAAACCAATTGAATTGTTAGCAAACAATGCTGGAAATGAAGGATAAAAGCATGAACATAGTTATGTAACATAGAAACTGTTTTGTGGATTTAAAATTTAGTAAACATGCAAGATTAGGCATTATAACCAACCTACTCTGTTTTGGCAGCCTTGAATAATGAATGAACAATGACTTAACATTTTTAGGATATCATATGAAATGAATTATAGGGCCAAGACATTGGTTAAAATGAATTAAAGGCATTGAAATGTGATTAGATGCAATCTGCCCAGAATTGCTCTGTTCTGGGCAGTCAATTTGAAAATTCACCAAAAATTGTATAGATTGGATTCAGGGATGAAATTTTAATGAAATGATCCTTAGAATGTCTATTTTCATTAGGTGAAAACAGAACTGAAAACTGGGTCCTATGCTGGAAACTGTAAATAGGAATTGCTGGACAGTGTAAACTGTCCAGGCAGTGTAAATGCCCTGTCTTTGAACAATAAACTGTATTAATTCGCTAAGAAATAAAATGTAGGATTTACATTTTATTATATTAAATTTTTTTATCTTCTCAATGGTGTATATCAATTGAAATTCCGACGTACGGATTAAAAGATATGGCCATTTAAAGGGACAGTGTGCAAACTGCCAGGCAGCAGTGTCCTGGGCAGTTTGGGACTGTTGTTGCACCTAGTAACAAACTGTTTCCAAAACAGTTTTGGGACATTGTAACCTGTCCAATTATGCTTTAAAATGAAGTAATAACAATGTGGAGATGAATTGGTAAGAAATGCTTAAAAGAAAGCATAAAACAGTAGCTAAATATTAGGTACAAATGTGATAACATTGCTACTATGATTGTATGATATATTGTGCTTGTTTTTGATGAAATGTGTATGTGTTATGCTTGCTAGACCAGGGACAACAAGTTGGGGAAGAAGAGGACAGGAGTGGACATCCCAAAGCTAGAGGCAAAGGGATTTGGATTCAAGATAATTGAATTGCTAGGAGTATTGTAAGTGTAACTATTCTTAGGGTTGGGACTTAGGTCCTAACCAACCTTGTTATTGCCTTAATGAAATGTCAATGCCATGTAACATGACTTAAAGTATATTTGGTTAATTAAGGGAAGAATGAAATGTATGACAACTTGATTGATGCCATGATCTTTGTGTTTATTTGGGTGTTAAGCAAATGTTATCAAATGCTTGTCATGTTGCATTGCTTATGCCTAAGGTATGAAATGACATGCTTGCTTGGAGAATAAGGTACGTACAATGCATACATATGCTTGTGTTTGTGAATGTTATGCATGGCTGATTGTAATGAATTGAACAAAGATACTACGTTGTATTCATGCTATTCGAATGGCATGGATAGTTCTGTATTGGGAGTTAAGACTCCATAAGCCTAAGGGCTTGGCCTTGAATGGCATATTGTTGAATTGAATAAAGAAATGTATAAAGCTTAAATGAAATGGATAATCAACAACCTTGGTAGCTAGTTTGATAGATAGGAGGGCATGCCTTAGAATCTTGAGCTCATATTGCCACTACGGTGCATATTGGCACTACAGTGCATATTGGTACGACAGTACGTAGTGGCATGACGGCGTATATTGGCACTTCGGTGCATATTGTTAAGATTTGATTATCTAGTAAGATACTTACCAAGGATGTTGTAAGAGGACTTAATAATTCAAATGAACATTGCTTGTATTGTAAGAAACTTGTATGAACTTTTTTGCTTTGTAAGATGACTTAATAATTCAAATGAACATTGCTTGTATTGTAAGAAACTTGTATGAACTTTCTTGCTTTGTAAGATGACTTAATAATTCAAATGAACATTGTTTGTATTATAAGAAACTTGTATGAACTTTTTAGCTTTGAAAGATGACACATGAATGGTTGTAAAACTTGTTACTTGTCATGAAAGAAATGTATGGATGATGGCTTTATGTATAAAAGCCTACTTGATAATTTGAGTGGTTGGTTGCTTGTCCTCTAAGCATGATGTTTGAATGACCTATGAGAAACATGGTGGATGTTGCTATGTTGATTGTATGATATGTAAAGATTGCCTAAGTTACCCTATGCAATTCGAATAAGTATGTGCTTTGTATTGATGGTCTTGATTCCTTGGATTACATGTAAACTTGGACTTATATGCTTTGAAATTGGTTAGATTTAGTGTTACCTCACTAAGTACATAACTTGTACTTACCACTCTACTCTTTATTCTCCCCGATTAAAGATACTTCAAGAGGATATCTTGGGTTTGAAGCAACACTTGAGGCAAGCTTGAAAGTATGAATTCATACTCTTTGTATACTCCTAGTTTGGTGGCACTAGAACTTGTAATAGGTAGTTTTGATCATGCATTTTGTGGTGTTGTTAAGACTAGCTTGTGTAATGTTTTAATGGGCCAACACGTAACCAATTTGCAATGCTTGTTGAACCTTGTATGACTCGAATGTTAGACCAAAGTTGTATGATCATGCATTTATCCCTATGGCCATTGACATGATTCAGCTAAGTTGATATTGGAACTAAGGTATGTTAAACATGCATTAACAATGTAGAAACCAAATATGTTATGAAATGAGATATGTTGATTTTAAACAAACAATTGAAATGTGGTTAGGGATTATATGTTTTTCGAATATGATGCTTGAACATGTAAAGAATGTAAGTTGGATGCTTGTAATGATCATGTTAATTGGTTGATTAAGTAGTTTCTTGAGATGCAAGTAAGCTAGTTAAAGTAAGTTTAGTGGTCACCTAGTGTATTCGAATAAGATGCATGAAATTGTAATAAAGATGAAAGTCGAAACATGTTTGATAGTAACTTAAAGTGAAGTGTGCCACACTTGTGTTTGTTGTTTGAATGATGTATGTGTTTTGAATGGAATGGTAACATGATAATAATAACATAGGTTATAAGTATGAAATGGAACAAAATGGTACCTAAAATAGTATGCTATGTATGTTGGTTTTTGTTTAATGTGGCTTGCTGGTATGTATTTTTTGTATTGAAAGGTTTAGGGTTTGTTACTTGCGCATCAAGGTAAGTAATTCCGAGGTTACTTGTTTGACAAGTAACCTATCTATTGCTTTGCTTTCATTCTGGTAACGCTCCCGAACTGGGTTATGGCTAACCCAAGATGGGGTGTTACACTTATTGTTAATCAGAGCTTTTTGGTTGATTATGTAAGCTCATTTGCATCATATAGGATATTGTGCCACCTAGAAGTTTTGATATAAGCTTGTGTTTGTTGCATAAATGTGTAAATGTGATAACTAAGACTCTTATTGTTCTGATTGAACTAGAATGTCAAAAACAAGATTGGGTTAGGATAATGAAAGTCTCGTAGGCTCCTCAAACGAAGGAGACAGTGTGAGGATGGAACAGAATCCTCCTCAACAGTAAGCTCGACATCGAGCTCAAGCTGCTGCTCAAAAGGAAGCTTCTGCTATCAATCCTGTACAGGAAGAATGTCTTACAAGTATGAAAGAGATGTTCAATCATCTCGTAACTGCCCTAAAACAAGATCACCCCCATTGACAAGCTAGTTCAGCATCGGGCATACACCTTCACTGGCACCGATGAAGCTAATCCTGAAGTAGCCGAGAACTGGTTAGAGGCCACTACTCGTATTCTGACAAAACAATTGGCATGTCCTAACGAGCATAAACTTCAATGTGCCATTGCTCTATTGGCAGACAAAGCACTAAGATGCTGGGAAACAACTTCTTTGACTACTCCCGCAGAGTCTGTTACTTGGAAGTTCTTTGTTGATGAGTTCAGGAAGTAGTATATCATTGAACAATATCTGGCCGAGCACCAAAAATAATTCATGCATCTCAAACAAGCTGGCCGACCTATCGAGCAATATGTTAGTGACTTTTGCAAGTATTGCAAGTATGGGTCTGAATATATCAAAACCGAGGATGACAAGTGTCGAACGTTCATCGACGGGTTAAATGATGAATTAATCCCGATATTCACTACTCTAGGTATTACCGACTTCTAGAATTTGGTAAACTGGGCCATTGCTACAGAGGCAAAGATGAAAGCCTTAGAAAGACGCAAGATCAGGCACTCCTAGAAAGACAAACGACCCAGGAACGATGATAAGCCACACTGGTAATCAAAGAAATCCAAACATTCCAAGGGACACTCTTTGAACTATACCCCTAATAAAAAGAGTGGTTACATTCTGAAACCTTAAATGGTTATAAAGACTTCAGCCCCTGTAGTTTCTGTTGATAGCACGGGGAATCAGGCTAAAGCTATTCAGTACCCTCTTTGCAAGTTCTATCAGAAACATCATACTGGCCAGTGTAGAGTTCAACAGAATCTATGCTTTTCATGTGGAGCATCTGGTCATTATATTCGGGATTGTCCTCAGAAACCCAACAAGGCTTTGAATTGAGCTTCTGCAATTGCTAGCTCAACTCCTCCTAACCGAAACAAAGCACCCATACAAGCTTAGTTCGGGAATCAGGGGAAACAGAGGGGCCCCTATTCTAATGCTCCAGCTCATCAAAAGTCTTGAGCCCCTGCTTGTATGTATCACATTCATGGTAAAGATGATGAAGAAACTCTCGATGTTATCGCAAGAACCACTGAATTAAATTCCAGTCCTGCTTATGCTTTAATTGATTCGGGGTCTACCCATTCCTTTGTTTGTTCTTCCTTGATCAACAAGTTAAAGTTGAAACCCGAAATTATTGAATCAATTCTTATAGTTTCGAATCCATTAGGGGAAAAACACCTATTAACTTGCGCCACAAGCAAGCTCCCTTGACCATTCGAAATATCCCGTTTCCTATTGATCTTTATGTCTTACCATATTATAAATTTGACTTGATATTGGGGTTAGATTGGTTAAGTAACCACGAGGCCTGGGTAGATTGCCAAAATAGGAGATTGTATCTCTGGGTTTAGGGAAAGAATCCATTCTCTTAATAGACAAGAAACCAACTTCAATCTTCGCAAAGATGATTCCTCAATATGAAATTGACTTTGGTTTGCTTAGCGTGCATGTTGTTTATGAATTCATTGATGTTTTTCTTGAAGAACTCCCTGGTGTCCCTCCAATATGAAAGACGGGACTATACGGCTTTGTATTGATTACCGTTAGTTAAACAAGCTTACTATCAAGAAACGGTATCCCCTGCCCAAAATTAAAGATCTTTTCGATCAACTTATGGATGTTGTTGTATTCTCTAAGATCAACCTTCGATCGGGATACTACCAAATGGAAGTAAAAGAACAAGATGTACCTAAGACAACCTTTTGTATTCGATATGGCCACTTCGAATTCCTCATAATGCCATTCGAGTTAACGAATGCTCTGGCTACTTTCATGGATCTCATGAATCGGGTATTCAAGCCCTATCTTGACAAGTTCATGGTCGTATTCATCGACGACATTCTGGTGTACTCTCAGAATAAGGAGGAACATGCTGAACACCTCCGAATTGTCTTACAAACACTCCGAGAACATCATTTGTATGCCAAGTTCTCCAAATGTGAATTTTGGTTACCAGAAGTTTCTTTCACCGGCCATGTTATATTGGCTGAAGGGATTAAATTTGATCTGAGCAAGATTCAATCTATTCTGAATTGGAGACCTTCGAAGAATGTAAGTGAGGTATGAAGTTTTCTCGGTTTAGCCAGGTATTACAGAAGATTTGTTAAGGGTTTTTCCTCTATTGCCGTAAGTCTTACTAAGATTACTCGCAAAGATACGCCTTTCGTTTGGTCGAAGAGCAAACAAGAAAGCTTCGATCAACTTAAGAAAGCTCTAACTCATGCCCCGATACTCATCCAACTAGAATCGGGCAAAGAATTCACTGCTTGTAGTATGCTTTTCATCTGGGACTCGGTTGTGTCCTGATGCAAGACGGGAAAGTAATTACTTACGCTTCAACGCAACTGAAGCCACACGAGTCTAATTATCCAACACATGATCTGGAACTAGCAGCTATCGTGTTTGCTCTCAAGATATGAAGACACTATATATATGGAGAGAAATGCAATCTATTTACCGATCACAAAAGTCTCAAATACCTCATAACTCAGAAGGACTTGAATATGAGACAAAGAAGATGGCTCGAATTTCTTAAGGATTACGATCTGGTTATCGACAACCATCCAGGGAAAGCAAACGTAGTTGTTGACGCCCTTAGTCGTAGACCACACTCGGGTAACTCCTAAATCTAGAATTCTAATTAAATTCATTTGAATTATGCCTTTTCTTGTTTTGCAAACAATGAATTTAGAGTTTCCTTATGCTACAAGTTACTATTCGAAAATTCCTTGAAATGCAAGTAACCCATTCGAATAAGAATCGTGCTTAAAATACTTGTAACCATTGAAATTGAATATTTCTTAGCTTATAAGAAAGAATTTGAACAATGCCTTGTTATGCAAGTAACAATTCAAACAATGCCTTGCATTGCAAGAAATCTTTTGAAAATCATTCTAATGACTTTGTTAATGTTTTCGTAGCTAATACGGCTATCAATGTTCATTTTTCGACTATCCAAGAGCTAAAATTTTCTGTCTGAGCTTCAAGTTTAATCCGATTTCATCTCGAGAATTAAAGAACTCCAACAAGTTGATCCAGATCTTTAGAAGATCATATCTAAGCTTGCTTATGATTCTAACTCTGACTTCTTCCTAAAGTCAAATGGACTCCTCTATTTCAAGGATAGAGTTTGTGTTCTTAACAATGAGGAAATAAGACAAGAAATGTTAAAAAAACCTCATCAAAGTTCTTTCTTGATCCACCCTGGATCGATTAAGATGTATAAGGACCTAAAGCCACTATACTGGTGGCCAGGCATGAAATCTACAATCACAGACTTCGTATCGAAGTGCCTGACATGTCAAAGAGTCAAAACCGAGCATCAAGTCCATACTGGATTGCTTCAACCCATTGAACTTCCCTAGTGGAAGTGGGATCGAATTACTATGGACTTTGTCACCGGTCTTCCTTCTACTCAAAGAAAGAATGATGTTGTATGGGTGATTGTTGATAGATTCACTAAATCTACTCACTTCATCCCTATTCATATGAACATGAGCTTGGAAACCCTTGCCGAGCTATACATTCGTGAAGTGATTAGATTACACGGTGTACCTACAGCAATTATCTCCGATCGTGACCCTCGATTTTGGAATTCTCTGTAGAAAGCTCTAGGAGCTAAAGTACATCTTAGTACGGCCTTTCATCCTTAATTGGATGGCCTATCTTAGAGAATCATTCAAGTATTAGAAGATATGCTACAAGCTTGTGTTATTGACTTCGGGAAGAATTGGGAGAAATCCCTACCTCTTGTAGAGCTTGCCTACAACAATAGCTATCAATCTTCTATTCAAATGGCACCATTTGATGCTCTATATGTAGAAGATGTAGGACTCTCTTATACTGGTCTGAATTGGGAGAAAACAAAGTATTGGGACCTCAATTGCTTCGGGAAACCAAAGAACAAATCAAGATCATTCACGATCGATTGAAGGCAGCTTTCGATAGACAGAAAGCGTATGCTAATTTGAAAAGAAGAGATATTCAGTATGCTATTGGGGACAAAGTCTTCCTAAAGGTCTCACCTTGGAAGAAAAGGGAAACTCAGTCCCCGATACATCGGACCATTTGAAGTTATTAAAATAATTGACCCAGTAGCCTATCGATTAGTTATTCTTAGAGAATTAGATAGAATACATAATGTATTCCATGTTTCAATGTGCAGAAGGTATCGATCTGATCCTTCACACATTCTTGAGCCCAAAGAAGTTGAATTGAAACCTGATTTGTCCTACGAAGAAGAACCTATTCAGATTCTTGACCGAGATGTAAGAAAGCTTCTGAACAAGATTGTTCCCCTTGTTAAGATCTTATGGAGAAATCATATGGTGGAAGAAGCTACCTGGGAATCTGAAGAAGTCATGAGGACGCAGTATCCTCACCTATTCAGTTTAGGTAAATTCGATGACGAATTTAATTTAAGGGGCGGAGAATTGTAACACCCAAAATCCTAACTTAGAAGTATTGGAACCAAATTGTATAAATTGATAGCTTAATTGAATATAGAATTAAGCTAAATGGAATAGTCAAGGGTCTAATTGAAATAATGAATGAATTAAGTGACCAATATAAAAGTGACTACATTGAATTAACGGAGAAAGATGGGGAATGCATGCTGAATTTATCATTTCCCCTAATGCCCTTGATTAATTTAATATTACGGATTAAGTAAGGGGCTATTTAGACAATACACAATTCCAATAACATGGATTTGTTGTTGTCATTGTTGCGCGTAATAAGTGCTCCGCAATTATGAAAGTGTACACGTCGCAAGTTATAGTATAAAATATATCATCTCCACAGGGATTGGTGCCACTTCAAGAATCTAATCTCCTGTACTGTAAAAAGTAAAATAACACAAGTAGAAAATTGTAGGAGTTTTAACTAACAACTAAAATAGAAAGCAATAAAGTAAAAGAAGATGTAATCAAATGAGAGAGAATAAGCCAGGTTATTGTGAGTTGAGGAGTGATAGCCAATTGGATCGTCTTGGTAAAAGAGTGCAAGGGCAACTCAGTTGCCGTGGCAACTTGCGCAGCGGGGTTGCCTTGGCAACTAATCGACGGTTGTCTGGGCAACTAGCTGGGCAACTGTATGGGCGGCTGGGCAACAACTTCAAGGTTCGGTGGAGCATTCTTCAATGGTTTCTTCTTATCCCTAAGTCAAAACTCTGGCTATTTCTGCATGCCTTGATAATACATCCCTGCGTGAATAAAGGGTGAACAACAACCAATCTTGCGCTCCTCTTAGCCGTTGAAATCCTTAACTTATTCCTAAGCCGGATTAATCTTCACCATCAATAGATTGAATAAAGACCATACTCATTCACTTCTTGTATCTAACTCTCTTGATATTAGATAAATAGATGAAGTTACGAGATCCTCTCCCAATTCACTCGCAAACAAGAATAAGAACCAAGAATGAGTAAACCTTGAATTGAAAGTGCAAACTCTTATTACCTAAACAAAATCCAATTGTTTATCACAACCACATAAGACAATAACCTTAGCCAAATAGATTTAGTTCATGGCTAGGTTCCAAAGAAACACAAAACAAAGAATTCCTAACATGAACCTAATTGAACAAAGAAGAAAAAGATGAAGAATGGTTGAATCCTTGGTCGAATTCTCTCCCCTTTGCTCTTGTCGAAATCTCTACTTGCTCCCCCTATGGAGTTGACGGCTTGGTCCTTAATTTATAGGGCTAGGTCAAGTCTTTTTTTGAGGAGGAAGTTAAGTTGGAATTAAATACTTCTAAACAATATAATTCTTTATTATATTTAAATGTCTTCTAGATCTTCTCCTATCTTCTTGGGATTTAATTTCTCTTCAACCTCTTCATGGAAATCAAACTCCTTTGGGATTTAACCTTGTTCCACGTCATCTTGGGTTTATCTAGTCATCGATTTTGACTGCTATATCACCTTATCCCTCATAAGCAATTGGCCTGGCAACTAGCTCGGCATCTCCTTCATGTATTGCCCTAGAAACTAGCTCGGCATCTCTTTCATGCATTTCCCTGGCAACTGGTTCCAGCCTTGCTTTGGCAAGTGATTCTACACACACACAAAAACATACCTAAGCAATATCTTTTTCCACAAAATTAAGCAAAATATGAAATCAAGCTTGTCCACCAAGGAAACAATACAAACATGCATGAATGGCTAATAATGCAACTAATATGAGCCTAAGGATAGCAATAATATGAATAAAAAGGGTGAATAAAATAGTACTTTTAGACACTTAACACACCCCCAAACTCGAACTATTGCTTGTCCTCAAGCAATGCAAACTAATAATCACCCGCCAAGACTTCAATTTTCACAAACTTAGCTTTGAACTTGATTTCAATTATCAGAACTATGGCACAAAGTATGATTGGCTTTTCATTTTTTGGAAAACTTAGGAGTTACATGGAATCAAACTATAATGCTTGTGAGTCTGTGCGGAGTTGTGTGCAAGTTGATTTTTCGGATTCTATGCAAAAAAGAGGTTTTCAAATTACTTCATTGGGTTCTTTTAACATGTTTTAACTAGAGCCAGTTTCGGGCACCTCTAGTGTTTTGTTTTTAGTTTTCTTAAGTTAATTAATTTATTCGACTAGAGCCAGTTTTGGGCACCTCTAGCAATCAATTTTTAGCACATACTAGAGCCAATTTTGGGCACCTCTAGCGATCAATTTTTAGCACATACTAGATCCAATTTCAGGCATCCTCTAGTATTTATCCAATTTTTATTCTAATCCCCAACTTTTTAACTATCAACCTAATTTGCTAGAATTCCTTAAATCAATCAATGCCACAACAGTGTTTCATCAAGTTTAGCATCATAGTACGATTCAAAGTGTTTCCACGTTTATCCTAGAAAAAAAGTTCTATCAATTAAGTACATTGGCAAAGTCATCATTGGATATTCATCAAATCTAGGCAATTCTTGTTCCAATTAAAGGCATGGCAAGCAATTTATGTATCCTAAATGCAATACTTAAGATGAATGCAACTAAACATGGTAACTAACTAATAACAATCCCCCCCAAACTCGAGTGAGGCATTGTCCTCAATGCATGCAAAAAAAGAACAAAAAAAATAAAATAAAGAAAAGTAAAATGCAAACGAGGACTTACTCTGAGAGTTCATCATCGTGGATGATTAGTTTCCTTTTGGTCGGTGTCTTGATTCTTTTGCTTGAATGCGGTGGTTGCTTCCTTGTTGGCGATGGTGGAACTGATTCTCGTACGGGGTCGTCCTCATCGTCCTCTTCATCAATGTGATTGGCTTTTTGCCTGGGCTTGGAGGATTCGATTGGTACGGTCTTTGTTGTTGCAATGGAGGACTCGTCTCAATCTAAAAATTCAGACAATGATTTAGTACGAGTTGATTCGGGCATAGGTGCTTTACCTTTGGCTTTTGTAGTGGTTGTCGGGGCGTCTTCAGCTTTGGTTGCCGCGACATCTTCAGTGTTGGTTACCGTGGCAACTGCTTGGGCAGGCGCAGTGTAGGTTGCCGCGGCATCATCTGTTGCAGTTGCTATGGACTTTATTTTGGTGTCTGAATCTATCCTAAAAAGAAAAAATAATCGAAACTAATAAAAAATTAAATAGTTCGAAAAAAATAAAAAGAAAAAGAAAATATCGAAAGGAGAGCATGCTCATGCATCTCCTAAGGTGGCCACTTCTTTGTTACGTTCCACATGGGCACCGTTGTAGTGCTTCAATCTTTGTCCCGTTGACTTTGAATTCATGTTCGTCAGTGATGAACTTGATTATCACGACACCATGGAAGAACGGTTTGACAACTTCGAATGGTTCCGACCATCTTGATTTCAATTTTCTCAGGAATAGTTTTAGCCGAGAATTGAATAAGAGAACTAGTTGCCCTAGAATGATTTGCCACAGCAATAGTTTATTGTCATGCCATTGCTTTGTTTTATCCTTGTAGATTTGTGCATTGTTATAGGCGAGTGCACGAAATTCTTCTATCTCACTGAGGTCCAACAAACACTTTTTCCCGACACTTTCCCAATCCATATTCACGGTCTTGATTGCCCAATATACCTTGTGTTCAATTTCCACCGATAGATGCCATGTTTTGCCATAGACAAGTCGGAAGAGAGACATACCTAAGGGTGTTTTGAATGCGGTGCGATATGCCCAAAGTGCGTCATCTAGTCTTACTGACCAATCCTTCCTATAGGGATTTACAACTTTCTCGAGTATACCCTTCAATTCCCGGTTGGAAATTTCTGCTTGCCCATTGCTTTGTGGGTGATATGTTGTGGCAATTTTGTGTGACACGCCACAGTGTTGCAACATCTTGGTGATGAGTTTGTTGTCGAAGTGCTTGCCTTCATCACTGGTAATTGATCTTAGTATCCCAAATAGTGTAAATATATTTTTTTTGCAAGAATCGTTGCACGGTCTTGGAATCGTTTGTGGGAATTCCAGCTGCCTCAACCCATTTAGACACGTAGTCAACGACAAGTAGAATGTAGAGGTTGCCGAATGAAGATGGGAAAGGTCCCATAAAATCAATCCCCCATACATCAAACAATTCCACCTCGATGATGTTTTGGAGCAGCATCTCGTGTCTTCTAGATATATTGCCCGTCCTCTGGCAATGATCACATTGCTTGTAAAACTCTTGCGCATCTTTGTAAAATGTTGGCCAATACAAACCGGATTGCAAAACTTTGGCCGCGGTACGAGTTCCTCCAAAATGTCTTCCATAGGGTGAAGAATGGCATTGCCGGAGTACATTTTGATGTTTTTCTTCAGGGACACATCGGTGTATAACCTGGTCTACACATTGTTTAAACAAAAGAGGCTCATCCTAAAAGTAATGCTTACCATCATGGCGGAACCGCTCTTTCCCTTGGTGAGTAAGGCCATAAGGTAAAATGCCACAAACAAGGAAATTAACTAAATATACGTACCAGGGTATTGTTGAGGCTTGTGTTGCTGTTGCAACTGGAGTTGCCGAGGTGTACGCGTCAAGGGTTGCTAATCTGCGTCTTCCTCCCTATTACGTTCTAAGCGTGATAATAATAGGCCACTTGATTTTCTGTTCATTTCTTGTCCTTAATTTCACTGTCAAACTTTTGTAAAAGCAATATCCAACGAATCAAACGAGGTTTGGCATCCTTTTTAGCAAATAGATACTTAATTGCCGAATGGTCTGTATGGACAATTACCATTGTATCAATCAAATAGGATCGGGACTTGTCAAATGCGAAAACTACGACTAGTAACTCTTTCTCCGTTGTTGTGTAATTCACTTAAGAACTATTAAGAGTTTTACTAGCGTAGTATATCACATGAAATGTCTTACCTGTGCGTTGGCCTATGACTGCTCCTACTGTGAAATCACTTGCATCATACATGAGCTTACAAAGTAACGTCCAATCTGGTGGAACGACAATGGGTGCCGAGGCAAGCTTTTTCTTTAGGGTTTCGAATGCTTGGGCGAAAGAATAATCAAAATTGAAGACTTTATCCTGTTCAAGCAAATTGTACAAGGGTTTAGTAATTTTAGAAAAATTATGAATGAACCTCCTATAAAAACCTACATGTCCAAGAAAGCTTCAGATTCCTTTAACCGAACTTGGTGGGGTTAATCTCTCGATCACGTCCACCTTGGCTTTGTCTACTTCAATTCCCTTGGATGAAATCTTGTGGCCGAGCACTATTCCTTCATCTACCATAAAATGGTATTTCTCCCAATTAAGGACTAAATTGGTTTCTTCACATCTTGCGAACACCTTCTCTAAATTGCCGAGGCAACTGTCGAAGTCATTACCAAAAACGAAAAACTCAGCCATGAAGATCTCAAGGAAGTCTTCGACCATGTCTAAAAATAGTGCCATCATGCATCTTGAAAGGTTGCTGGGGCATTACACAATCTGAACGGCATCCTTCGGGAAGCATAAGTCTCGTATGGGCATGTGAAGGTTGTCTTTTCTTGATCTTCTGGTGCTATGGCAATTTGATTGTAACCTGAATTACCATCAAGAAAACAATAAAAGGGTTTACCTGCAAGATGGTCAAGCATTTGATCAATAAAGAGTAATGGGAAGTGATCTTTCCTAGTGGCTTTGATTAGCTTTCGATAATCCATACAAACCCTCCAACTGGCCACAGTCCTGGTTGGAATGAGTTCATTGTTTTCATTACTTACCACCGTTATACCTCCCTTTTTTTCGTACACATTGTACCGGACTTACCCATGTACTATCACAGATAGGGTATATGATGCCGACATCAAGCCACATGATGATTTCTTTTATTACAACCCCTTTCATGGCATGATTCAGTCTCCTCTGGGCCTCAATCAAAGGTTTGTGATCATCTTTCAACAAAATCTTGTGCATGCACATTGCTGGGCTAATTCCCTTCAAGTCGGCAATTATCCACCCTATTGCCTTCTTGTGTAGCATCAACATATTGATCAGCTCCTCTTCATGCTCAGGCTATAACTTAGAGGAAATAATTACAGGCAATGTATTACCTGTTCCCAAGTAAGCATATTTTAGTTTCCCTGGCAATTGTTTCAACTCAAGAATCGGTGGTTGTTCAATGGAGGGCTTTTCGATTTTACATTCCTCGCTTGAGTAATCTAGTGGTTCAAAGTATGTACCTGGTCGATTAACTAACCAATTTGCCTCTTCTTGTTGTTCCTCATCAATCGGTTCGTCATACTCCTCAGGTTCTGCTTGATCGGAAATGTAGTTGCCGAGGCAACTAAATTCCTCGTTGAAGTCAAACTCTGCCATGGCATGAAGAAGTTGGCATTCTTCTGGATCACCGGCATGCCTTAGTGTTTGGAACACATTTAGTTTAACTTGCTGGTCATTCACCTTCATTGTAAGTTCTCCTTTTTCAACATCGATCAAGGTTCTCCCTGTTGCTTGGAAGGGTCTCCCGAGAATGATAGGTGCATGCTCATCTGCTTCATAATCCAAAACAATAAAGTCAGCGGGAAAATTAAATTTATCAACTTTTACTAGTATGTCTTCGATTTTCGATGCACATAGGATCTGTCGGCTAGTTGTAGCATAACTGTTGTAGGTTTTGCCTTCCCAATTCCTAGTTTCTGGAAAACCGATTTAGGTATCAAGTTTATTCTTGCTCCAAGGTCACATAATGCTTTCCCGACATAGTGGTTTCCGATGGAACAAGGTATTGTAAAACTTTCGGGATCCTTCAACTTGGGTGGCATGCGATTGTGCAACATGGCCATGCATCCATCTATTGCGGCAACTGTTTCAAACTCTCCTAGCCTTGTTCTCTTAGACACAATGTCTTTCAGAAACTTGGCATAGTTCAGCATTTGTTAAATCGCCTCAACCAACGACAAGTTTATGTTGACTTGTTTTAGGATATCAAGAAACTTCTTGAATTGATATTCTTGCTTTTGTGGCTTCAACCTTTGTGTGAATGGCGGTGGAATTTGGATATCTTCCATCCTTTCATTGGTCTGGAACCTGATTGACGGTATTACCGAGGCAACTGGAGTTGTCGAGGCATTCTCAACTAGGGTTGCCGTGGCGTGCCTATCGTTGGTTTCCGCGACATCCTTATCGCTGGTTTCTGCGGAAATTCCTGGTTCAGCATATGAGGCTTTGCCACTGAGTTCGTCTTGTTCTTTTTGTGGAGTTTTGTTTGATGAGCGAGCTTGAGCCTCTTTAAGTTGTTGACCACTTCTAGTGGTGATCGCCTTACATTGCTCATGGCCAGTTCCTCTTGGACTTCAGTATCGCTAGGTAAACCTCCTTGCGGTCTAGTATTCAGGTTTTGAGCAAATTGTCTGACTTGATTTTCCAATGATTTGATTGCTGCCTCTTTGTTTTGCAATCTCATCTCGGTCCTGTTGATATATGCATCAGTTCTTTTTATGAAGTTACTATTCTCAGCCATATAAGATTCAGTTTTCAACATAAAAAGCATTGAGAGAATTTTCCAAAGAACTAGATGTTGTCGGTTGTTGTTGTGACAACTGTTGCCGTGGAATATTCTCCTGGAATCCCGATGCTTGTGCATCCTGATTGTTCTGGTTTAGAGCATTGCTGGGATTACTCCATGAAAAATTTGTGTGTTTCCTCCAAGCTGGATTGTATGTATTGAACATTACATTGTTGTTCTGGTTGTAATTCCCCACATAAAAGCTGGATTACAGATTCAGCATACATTCAGAAGAATCATGGTTAGCACCACATAACTCACAAAAGGAATCCATTACATTGACCTCCTATGTGTTGTTTGGTTTCTGCATGTTCTGGACCATCTTGGTTAGAGCGGCCAATTGTGCTGAAATTGAGTCTGATAATCCCAGTTCATGTATTGTGGCTTGGCGTCTAACTCCTCCTCTTCTAGCAGAGGGGAATTGATAATCATTATTGGCAAGCCTATTTAGAATTTGCATTGCTTCCTCCGGCGACTTATCTAAGAGTATGCCGTTTGCCGAGGAATCTAGCATCATCCTTGTTGGCGTATTCACAGCGTTGTAAAACATTGTTACTTGTGTCCACACTAGGAATCCGTGTAGAGGGCATTTGTGTAGAAGTTCTCTATATCGCTCCCAAGCCTTGTACATGGATTCATCATCTGCCTTCTGAAAAGAAGTAATTTCATTACGAAGCTTATCAGTCATATTTGTAGGACTAAATTGAGCAAGGAAATCATGACAAAGATCGATCCAAGATCCTATTGATCCAACAGGAATACTATTCAAGCATGCTTTCGCCCTATCCCTTAGTGAATAGGGAATAATATTAGTCGTAAAACATTGAGGGTGACTCCTTGTATTTTGAATTAATTGCATATCTCGAGGAAAGATTTAAGATGTTGTCGTGCATCTTCAGTTGTTGAGCCGCCAAATTGACCAATTGTGTTGAACATATTGAACATCACCGGTTTCAACTCAAAGTGGTCAGCTTCAATTTTAGGTGTGACAACTCCTGGATTAAGTCTTTCAAGATCTTCTTCAAGATAGTCTCGAATAGTTATGTTTCGTGCAAGAATCAGTCCTCCTCCTACTGGAACATCTTGATGCATATTGTCGTCTTGATTAGCCATTGCTACTTGTTAAGTGTTCAAAAGTACTATTTTTATTACCCTTTTTATTCTTATTATTGCTAGACTTAGGTTCATATTAGTTGCATTATTAGCCATTCATGCATATTTGCATTGTTTCCTTGGTGGACAAGCTTGATTTCATATTTTGCTTAATTTTGTGGAAAAAGATACTGCTTTGGTGTGTTTTGTGTGTGTGTGCAGAATCACTTGCCAAAGCAAGGTTGGAACCAGTTTCTAGGGCAATACATGAAGGAGATGCCGAGCTAGTTGCCAAGGCAATTTTAGATAAGTGATAAGATGATATGGTAGTCAAAATTGATGACTATATAAGCCCAATATGACGTGGAGCAAAGTTATATCCCAAAGGAGTTTGATTTCCATGAAGAGGTTAAAGAGAAATTAAATCCCAAGAAGATAGGAGAAGTTCTAGAAGGAATTTAAATATAATAAAGAATTATATTCTTTAAAGATATTTAATCCAATTTAACTTCCTCCTCAAAAAAGACTTTGACCTAGCCCTATAAACTAAGGACCAAGCCGTCAACTCCAAGGGGCGAGAGAGGAGAGAAATTTTGACAAAGAGCAAGGGAGATTTCGACAAGGCTTTGGAGAGATTTCGACAAGGCTTCAACAATTCTTCATCTTTTTCTTTCTTGTTCAATTAGGTTTATGCTAGGAATTCTTTGTCTTGTGTTTCTTTGGAACCTAGCCATGAAATAAATCTATTTGGCTAAGGTCATTGTGTTTTGTGGTTGTGAGAAACAATTGGATTTTGTTTAGGTAATAAGAGTTTGCACTTTCAATTCAAGGTTTACTCATTCTTGGTTATTATTCTTGTTTGCGAGTGAATTGGGAAAGGATCTCGTAACTTCATCTATTTTTCTAATATCGGGAGAGTTAGATTCAAGAAATGAATGAGTATGGTCTTTATTCAATCTAATGATGGTGAAGATTAACCCGGCTTAGGAATAAGTTAAGAATTCCAACGGCTAAGAGGAATGCAAGATTAGTTGTTGTTCACCCTTGATTCACACAGGGATGTATTATCAATGCATGCACAAATAGCTAGAGTTTTGACTTAGGGATAAGAAGAAACCATTGTAGAACGCTTCGCCGAACCTTGAAGTTGCTGCCTAGCTGACCAAGTAGTTGCTCAGGCAACCGTCAATTAGTTTCCAAGGCAACCCCGTTGCCCAAGTTGCCACGGCAACTGAGTTACCCTTGCACTCTTTTACCAAGACGATCCAATCGGCTATCACACCTCAACTCACGATAACCTGGCATGTTCTCTCTCATTTGATTACATATTCTTTTACTTTATTGCTTTCTAGTTTAGTTGTTAGTTAAACTCCTACAATCTTCCAACTTTTGTTCTTTCACTTTTTACAGTGCAACAGATTAGATTCTTGAAGTGACACCAATCCCTATAGAGACGATATCTTTTACACTATAACTTGCGACGTGTACACTTGCACAATTGCGGAGCACTTATTACGCGCAACAAGTTTTTGGCACCGTTGCCAGAGATTGGAAATAGCAACTATGTTTTTTATTTTCTTGCACTTTTTATTTTTCTTGTTTAAGATTCAAAGGGCTAACAAACTTTAGTTTTGCATTGGTATATGACCAGGGCGAGACCGATTACACCAGAATATCCCTTTAATCCAGAAATCGAACAAACCTTGCAAAGACTTAGACGGAGGTTAATAGTAGCAATGGCTAATCAAGACGGCAATATGAATCAAGATGTTCTAGCATGAGGAGGATTGATTCTTGCACGAAACGGAACTATTCAAGACTATCTTGAAGAAGATCTTGAAGGACTTAATCCAGGAGTTGTCACACCTAAAATTGAAGCCGACCACTTTGAGTTGAAGCCGGTGATGTTTATATGATCAACACAATTGGTCAATTTGGCGGCTCAACAACTGAAGATGCACGACAACATCTTAAATCTTTCCTCGAGATTTGCAATTCGCTCAAAATACAAGGAGTCACCCTCGATGTTTTACGACTAAGATTATTTCCCTATTCACTAAGGGATAGGGCGAAAACATGGTTGAATAGTATTCATGTCGGATCAATAGGATCTTGGACCGATCTTTGTCGTGATTTCCTTGCTCGATTTAATCCTACAAATTTGACTGATAAGCTTCGTAATGAAATTACTTCTTTTCGGTAGGTAGATGATGAATCCATGTACGAGGCTTAGGAGCGATATAGAGAACTTCTACAGAAATGCCCCTACACGGATTCCCAGTTTGGACACAAGTAACAATGTTTTACAACATTGTGAATACACCAACAAGGATGATGCTAGATGCCTCGGCAAACGGCATACTCCTAGACAAGTCGCCGGAAGAAGCAATGCAAATTCTAAACAGGCTCGCCAAGAATGATTATCAGTTCCCAATTGTGAGAAGAGGAAGAACTAGACTCCAAGCCACAATACATGAATTGGGATAATCAGACTCAATTTCGGCACAATTGGCCACTCTAACCAAGATGGTCCAGAACATGCAGAAACCAAACAACACATAGGAGGTCAAGGTAATGGATTCCTTTTGTGAGTTATGTGGTGCTAACAATGATTCTTCTGAATGTATGCAGAATCCGGAATCAAGCTTTTATGTGGGGAATTACAACCAGAACAACAATGTGATGTCCAACGCATACAATCCAGCTTGGAAGAAGCACCCGAATTTTTCATGGAGTAATCCCAGCAATGCTCTAAACCAGAAAAATCAGAATGCACAAGCATCGGGATTCCAGCAGAATATGCCACGACAACAGTTGCCGCAGCAACAACCGACAACATCAAGTTCTTTGGAAAATTCTCTCAATGCTTTTATGTTGAAAACTGAAACTTATATGGCTGAGAATAGTAATTTCATAAAAAGAACTGATGCTTTTATTAACAAGACCGAGATGAGACTGCAAAAACAAGAGGCGTCAATCAAATCATTGGAAAATCAAGTCGGACAAATTGCTCAAAACCTGAATACTAGACTGCAATGAGGTTTACCTAGTGATACTGAAGTCGCAAGAGGAACTGGCCATGAGCAATGTAAGGCGATCACCACTAGAAGTGGCCAACAACTTAAAGAGGCTCAAGCTCGCTCATCAAACAAAACTCCACAAAAAGAACAAGATGAACTCAGCGGCAAAGCCTCAGATGCTGAACAGGAATTGCCGCGGCAACCAACGATAAGCATGCCTCGGCAACCAACGATAGGCAGGCCACGACAACCCCAGTTGATAATGCCTCGGCAACTCCAGTTGCCTCAGCAATGCCGTCAATCAGGTTCCAGACCAATGAAAGGATCGAAGATATCTGACTTCCACCACCATTCCCACAGAGGTTGAAGCGACAAAAGCAAGAATATCAATTCAAGAAGTTTCTTGATATCCTAAAACAAGTCTACATCAACTTGTCGTTGGTTGAGGAGATTGAACAAATGTCGAACTATGCCAAGTTTCTTAAAGACATTGTGTCAAAGAGAACAAGGCTATGAGAGTTTGAAACAGTTGCCGCAATAGAGGGATGCATGGCCATGTTGCACAATCGCATGCCACCCAAGTTGAAGGATCCTGGAAGTTTCACAATACCTTGTTCCATTGGAAACCACTATGTCGGGAAAGCATTATGTGACCTTGGAGAAAGCATAAACTTGATGCCTAAATTCGTTTTCCAGAAACTAGGAATCGGGAAGGTAAGAACTACAACAGTTATGCCACAGCTAGCGGACATATCCTATGTGCATCCAGAGGGAAAATTCGAAGACATACTGGTAAAAGTTGATAATTTTATTTTTCCCACTAACTTTATTGTTTTGGATTGTGAAGCAGATGAACATATACCATCATTCTCGGGAGACCCTTCCTAGCAATAGGGAGAACCTTGATTGATGTTGAAAAGGGAGAACTCACAATGAGGGTGAATGACGAGCAAGTTAAACTAAATGTATTCCAAACACTAAGGCATGCCAATAATCCGAAAGAATGCCAACTTCTTCATGCCATGGTAGAGTTTGACTTCGATGAGGAATTTAGTTGCCTCGGCAACTACATTGCCGATCAAGAGGAACCTGAGGAGTATGAAGAACCGATCGATGAGGAACAACAAGAATAGGCAAATTGGTTAGTCAATCGACCAGGTACATACTTTGAACAACTAGATTACTCAGGTAAGGAAGGTAAACTCGAAAAGCCCTCCATTGAACAACCACCGATTCTTGAGTTGAAATAGTTGCCAGGGCAACTAAAATATGCTTACTTAGGAGCTAACAATACATTGCCTGTAATTATTTCCTCTAAGTTACAGCCTGAGCAAGAAAAGAAGCTGATCAAAATGTTGATGCTACACAAGAAGGCAATAGGGTGGACAATTGCCGACTTGAAGGGAATTAGCCCGACAATGTGCATACACAAGATTTTGTTGGAAGATGATCACAAACCTTCGATTGAGGATGCCATTAAAGGGGTTGTAATGAAAGAAATCATAAGGTGGCTTGACGCCAACATCATATACCCTATCTCGAATAGTATAAATCCATACTTTAACTATGCTGGTGTCTTGCTTCTAGCTCAAGAAATCAGGCTTCAAGATCAAGCAACACTCGAATCCTTTATCTTGTAGGTTGGGAAGAATGAAACAAGAGTGATAAGTACAAGAATGTACTTAGTGAGGTAGTAACTAGTTCTAACCATTTGTTATATCCAATTAAGTGTCAATTAAACAATAATGATCCCAGCTAAGGATTTCAAGCATTAGAATGATCCTAACTAAGGATTTCAAGCATTAGAATGATCCTAGCTAAGGATTTCAAACATCTGGCTAGTATAGGATACAAGAGACATGGAATCATACTTCATGCTTTCATAACAAGAATCAAGCAAATCATGCTTACATAACAAGTAATCAAGTAAGTCATGCTTACATGACAAGTAACATACAATTCATAGCTTTTATGTCAAGTAAAATTCAATTCGTGGCTTTCATGTCAAGTAACATTCAATATATATAACTTTCAAGACAAGTAACATGTGATATAGGATTTTCATTTCATTTGTTATCAATTAAACAACCCCTTGGTAATTAGTTGTATAGGTAATCGAGTCTCCAACCAACTATCGCCACAAGATGCACTGTAGTGTTGGTCAACCCTCCTACTGTCGCCAAATACCACATACATACCCTCCTTTTGTCACCAAATAGGGGCCTTAGCCCTGGACCGTAGTGCACCCTGACACAATGAGCTATAGACTCTAAGTCATGCCCTTCTACCTAGTCCAACTAGCTACCAAGGTTGTTCGATTATATCCATTTATACATACATTTCATGTTCAAGATCATGTCAAGCAAGTTCATTTCATACGAGGCCCTTAGGCCAATTGCGCCATAGCTCAAACATCTTGTAATTCTCATGATTTCATTTCATCAAGTTGGGATAACATTTCAAGCAAGTTCATTAAGCATTCGATCACATGCCACATGACACATACAAGCACCAATGTTACCACTTAAACATGCTTAAACATTCGAATTAGACATGTATTAAAGGATGTTATCATGTTTTATGCATTACTTTAATCATTCTTCCCTTATAGATCAAGATCATATTAAATCAATTGACAATTCAAGTATTTAGACATGCTAGCTATAGTTAGGACCTTGTCCTAACTCTCAAGTAAACTACACTCAAAATACTCCAAGCTTAGCTAGTCTTGGATCCACACTCCTTTGTTCTTAGCTTTAGGATGTTCCACCCTTTCCTCATCCACCAAGTTCACTCCTGGTTCTAAAACATTACACAAGTATATACAAGTCAAAACAAGTTCACATAATTATTAAATTAAGGCAATGTTGCAAGAACACAACATATACAAATCTGGCAGCATGTTCGTATACATTCTTTACTACACCTAACTACACTTATCTATACTCTAATTCATGTAAAACAAGGTAGAAATCAATGTCCCAAAACTGTTTACAAAACAGTTTACAAACTGCCACAAAACAGTGTACAATTACCTAATTTGTTGTTACTAGGCAACATGTGCTTTGTTCTCTTAAACGTGCATAACTTGCATTCTGTACGTTGGAATTTCAATTGGTTTACACTGTTGGAAAGATAACTTAACTGTCTTTCTAACCATATAGGCCTTGCATTTTAGTTCTTTGCCAATGAATACAGTTTTTAACTTAAAGACAGGGCAATTTGCTACATTAGACATTTTGCACTATCCATAGTGTTTCTTCTCTACAATTCATTCTACAATCCAGATTTCAGTTCTGTTTTCTCTTAATTAGTTTAGACATGTCAAGGCATTGTCCATGAAATTTCTAGCCTTAAATTCCTTTTGTACAATTTATGGTGATTTTTCAAAGTTACTGCCCATAATAGAGTATTCTGGGCAGACTACACTAGGTTGAGTTTCTAGTTTCATAACTCATTTTAACAAGGTTCTATCATTGTAATTCAACTCATTTTCATGTTCTTACATGTCTAGGTCAGTTTATTTCACCTAGCAATGTGCTTAAAATAGGGCATTAGCATGTTAAATTCAATTTGTTCTATTTGATCAACATTATACTTCTAATTCACCATTTGAGCAGTCCATTACCTAGTTTTAACTAATCCAATTAGGTGCATTCATTTTCCAGCAACTTATTTACTCTATCCAATCCTCAATTCATCTACCAACATGATCAAAACAGGGCTTTACATTCAATTAGCATGCTTGAACATTTTCACTAGTAAAACAGTCCTTATTCAAAATTGTTTTCAACCATATACACTCTCATTAGCAAATTACCTACTAGCATTCACAATCTCAAGTACTACTAGAAGCTAACATGATCCTAACATGCATAACAATCATCCTAATCAATATAGGCAACAAGAACATCAAAATCTCAAGATTTAAACATTCTATAAAATGTAGGAGTCAAGCATTATACCTTCTCCAAGCTAATTTGATCAAAGTTAAATCAAGAAAACATGGATTGAAGATGATCTACGAAGCTTTTTCTCTCCCCTCTCTTTCTCAAGTAATTCGGCTATGGAGGATGACTTTGGGCGGAAGATGATGAAATTTTTTTTCATTATTCCCCTCCTAGCCGTGAGTCATCAACTCAATAGGCACATGGTGAGAACATGTGTCAAGGCATAAGTTTTAATTCCATTTGCATGCAAACTATAAAGTTTTGCATGATCACAATTTCATCCTTCCATTTATGCCTTCTAGCTTTAATTCCAATTCAATTTGGTTCTAATTTCACTTGTTTGATCTTAATGATGGCTAATGTTCTTTCTTTTTTAATTTGATTAGCTCATATATTCAATTAGCCTATAGTTTAGATTGTGGTAACTTTCATAGGCCAAGTTTAGGGTGTTACAATTTTCCTCCCCTTAAAATAAATTCATCCTCGAATTTACCTGAATCAAACAGGTGAGGATATTTCTTCTTCATGACTTCTTCAGATTCCCAAGTTGATTCTTCTATCTTGTAATTTCTCCACAAGACTTTGACTAGAGGTACATTCTTGTTTCGAAGTCTTCTGATTTCCTTGTCAAGTATCTGAATAGGTTCTTCTTCATAAGATAAGTCGAGATTCAATTCCACTTCTTCGGGTTCAAAGACTTGGGATTAATCAGATCTATATCTTCTGAGCATAGAGACATGGAAAGCATTGTGGATCTTATTGAATTCACTAGGGAGTGCCAATCGATAAGCCAATAGACCAATCCTTTCAAAGATTTCAAATGGTCCAATAAACCGAGGGCTGAGCTTTCCTTTTCTTCCAAACTGAAATACTTTCTTACAAGGAGATACTTTGAGGAAGACCTTGTCTCCAACATTATGCTGGATGTCTCTCATTTTCAACTGACCATAAGCTTTTTGTCTATCGGAAGCTGCTTTTAATCGATCATGAATAATCTTCACTCATTCTTCGGTTTCTCTAATCAATTGAGGTCCCAAAGCTTTGTTTTCTCACAATTCAGACCAGCACAAGGGAGTTCTACATTTCCTTTCGTATAGAGCTTCAAAGGATCCATCTGGGTAGATGTTTGGTAGCTATTGTTGTAAGCAAACACTACTAGGGGTAGAGATTTCTCCTAGTTCTTTCTAAAGTCTATAACACAAGCACGTAGCATATCTTCGAGCACTTGAATGATTCTTTTAGATTGTCCATCTGATTGAGCATGAAAGGCTGTACTAAGGTGCACTTTAGCTCCTAGAGCCTTCTGCAAAGAATTCCAGAATTAAGAAACAAATCTGGGGTCACGATCAGAGATTATAGATGTAGGTACACCATGTAATCAAATCACTTCACGGATGTATAGCTCGGCTAAGGTTTCCAAGCTCATGTTCATTCGAACAGGGATGAAGTGAGTAGACTTTGTGAATCTATCAACAATCACCCATACAACATCATTCTTTCTTGGAGTGGAAGGAATACCACTAACGGAATCCATTCTTATCCAATCCCATTTCCACTAAGGGAATTTGATTGGTTGGAGCAATCCAGTAGGGACTTGATGCTCGGCTTTGACTCTCTAACAAGTTAAGCACTTTGAAACAAAGTCTGTGATAGTTGATTTCATGCCTGGCCACCAATATAGTGGCTTTATATCCTTGTACATCTTAATTGATCCCGGGTGAATCGAGAAAGAGCTTTGCTAAGCTTCTTCTAACATGTCTTGTTTTAGTTCCTCATTGTTAGGAACACATACTCTATCTTTGAAATAGAAGAGTCCATTTGACTTGAGGGAGAAGTCAGAATTAGACTCAGAGTCTAGCTTGGATATGATATTTTGAAGATCTGGATCAGTTTGCTGGAGTTCTTTGATTCTCGAGATCAAGCTAGATTGAACTTGAAGTTCAGACAAGAATTTTCGCCCTTTGGATAAACGAAAATGAGCATTGATAGCCAAGGAAGCTACAAAGAAAAAGCAAGAACTCGAAGAATGGTTTTTGAGCAGTTGCTTGGAAGACAATAAAGGTTCAATTCAAATGGATTACTTGTAATCCAAGTAAGATTATATTTGAATGAATTCTAGGATTTATATTTCGGGGTTTACCCGAGTATGGTTTGTGACTAAGGGCATCAACAACTACATTTGCATTCCCTGGATGGTAGTCAATAACCAAATCCTAGTCTTTAAGTAACTTTAGCAATCTCCTTCATCTCAAATTCAAATCTTTCTGAGTTATGAGGTATTTGAGACTCTTGTGGTCTGTGAACAGGTTACATTTCTCCCCGTACAAGTAATGTTTCCATATTTTGAGAGCAAACATGATAGCTGCCAATTCTAGATCGTGTGTAGGGTAGTTTGACTCATGTGGTTTTAGTTGCCTTAAAGCGTAAGCTACCACTTTTCCATCTTGCATTAAGACACATCCCAGTTCCGAATGAGATGCATCACTAAGGACATTGAATTCTTTGCTTGATTATGGTTGGATGAGAACCGGTGCATGAGTCAGAGCTTGTTTAAGTTGATCGAAGATTCGTTGTTGGTTCTCCGACCAAACAAAATGTGTATCTTTGCGAGTTAGCTTAGTCAAGCTTGCGACAATGGATAAAAATCCCTTGACAAAACGCCGATAATACCCTGCTAAACTAAGAAAGCTTCTGACCTCGCCAACATTCCTCGGAGGTCTCCAATTTAGGATGGACTGAATTTTGCTCTAGTCTACTTTAATCCCCTCTGCCGAGATAACATGGCCAAGGAACAAGACCTCCGATAGCCAGAATCCACACTTAGAGAACTTTGCAAACAATTGACGTTCTCGGAGAGTTTGCAATACAATTTGAAGGTGTTCAAAATGTTCTTCCTTATTCCGAGAATACACCAGGATGTCATCGATGAAGACGACCACAAACTTGTCAAGATAGGCCTTACCATCCAAACACACAACAACACTTATAACAATGTATATTCACACACAAGCAACCATATATTTTCCAAGACATTCGAATGGCTCAATATAACTAGATCATTCCAATATAAATTCAATTATGCTCAGCATCTACTTGAACATTTCATGTAATTTCAGTTCAATACAAGCTTGCTTCATATTGACAACCAAGTTCATGACATAGTAGGCCCATACAAAAATACACATATATATACAAGTTTCAAGAATTCTGAAATGCATGATCAAGATAAACTCTATACAATCTAGTGCCACCAATCTTGGAGATATACAAAACAAGTATGAAACAGTACTTTAACTATGCTTGTGTCTTTCTTCTAGCTCAAGAAATCAGGCTTCAAGGTCAAGCAACACTCGAATCCTTTATCCTATAGGTTGGGAAGAATGAAACAAGAGTGATAAGTACAAGAATGTACTTAGTGATGTAGTAACTAGTTCTAACCATTTGTTATATCCAATTAAGTGTCAATTAAACAAGAATGATCCTAGCTAAGGATTTCAAGTATTATAATGATCATAGCTAAGGATTTCAAGCAGTAGAATGATCCTAGTTAAGGATTTCAAGCATTCAGCTAGTATAGGATACAAGAGACATGGAATCATACTTCATGCTTTCATATCAAGAATCAAGCAAATCATGCTTACATAACAAGTAACAAGTAAGTCATGCTTACATGACAAGTAACATACAATTCATGGCTTTCATGTCAAGTAACATTCAATATATATAACTTTAAAGACAAGTAACATGTGATATAGGATTGTTATTTCATTTGTTATCAATTAAACAACCCCCTTGGTACTTAGTTTGTATAGGTAATCGAGTCTCCAACCAACTATCGCCACAAGATGCACCGTAGTGCTGGTCAACCCTCCTACAGTCACCAAAGACCACATACGTACCCTCCATCTATCGCCAAATAGGGGCCTTAGCCCGGGACCATAGTCCACCCTGACACAATGAGATCTAGACTCTAAGGCATGCCCTTCTACCTAGTCCAACTAGCTACCAAGGTTGTTCGATTATATCCATTTATACAAGCATTTTAAGTTCAAGATCATGTCAAGCAAGTTCATTTCATACTAGGCCCTTAGGCCAGTTGAGCCATAGCTCACATATCATGCAATTCTCATGAGATCGTTTCATCAAGTTGGGATAACATTTCAAGCAAGTTCATTAAGCATTCGATCACATGCCACATGACACATACAAGCACCAATGTCACCACTTAAACATTCTTAAATATTCAAATTAAACATGTATTCAAGGATGGTGATCAAGTTTTATGCATAATTTAATCATTGTTCCCTTATAGATCAAGATCATACAGAGAAAACTGTATTGAAATGCCTGTATCAAAATGGAAGAGACCGTATCGAAACATAATCTTCCATTGGCTAAATAATTTCAATCCGCATCGAAACACCAAGGGGTGTATCGTTACACCCGAGCGATTTTGTTAAGTTTGGCTCTGAAACACTTAGAAATTTTGATGGGGTTTAAGTTTTGACTTTAAAACCATTTGAGACTAAAAATATACTTGTAAATTGTGAGACTTTTTGAGTATTTAAAAATTTATTTACTTTGCAATTTAGTTCTTAAAACAATTTGTGATATCAAAATCAAATTTAGGTTTTAAAGTTTAGCTTCAAGAATCCTAAGTTTGTTTTGGGAACTAGATGCATATTACATATTAAGTGAGACTATAGTTTCCTAAATTAGAGATCAATTGCCAAGCAACTTGGCATCACTAACCTGTTGGCGTATGCTATCAAAGATCTAATCTCTTCATCGGACAAATTATTCTAGAACATATTATACTAAACTAGAAAAGTGTTGGCAAAATTCGAAATTTAAATGAGGTAAATTTTTTTAGTGGTTTGGTATGCATGTTTTAACCTACATGGCAAACTAATGCAAGCAAAATGCAAACTAAAATATAAACATGCATGGATGTCATGGCAATTAGTGTGAGGCAATATACATACCCCCAAACCAAAGGTGTGCATTGTCCTCAATGCATGAAAACATATATATACAGATGCAATAAAATGAAATGTATGAACAAATAAAAAAAGAATGTAAGGAGTTTAAGGGGAAGAGGACCCCCTTCAGAGAGGACCCCCCTTCAGAGTTTTCTAAGCGTGATACGTAGGTCCTTCTCTTAAGGGTTGCATGCTTCTTGCACTTGAGTCTGGCTTTGATGCAGCTGTAGAGGCTCCGATGTCATAGATAACTTCCTTGACAATCCTTGTTGGCTTAGAGGCGGGGTGGGCGTTAGTAGTAGCAGATGAGGCAGGTGCAACAAGTGTTATGGCAACTTTTTCTTGGATTCCTTCTTCTCCTAATTTAGGCGACGTGTATGTTCTTTCAGACTTGACTTGGATAGGGGACACTAGTACAGTGGTATCTAATTGTGTCGGAGTATGGATAAAATGAGGACTGGCTGGCATATCATGTAATGCCCTAAATCCAAGCCTAGTAGTATTGAAACTAATTGCCTAAATTGATAGCTAAATTGAACTTGTAATTATGCTAATTAGGATAGTTAAGGACTTAATTGAAAGAATAAAAGAAATTAGGCACCAATTCATAAGTGACCAATTTGAATAGATTAAGGAAAAAGGAGATTGCATGCTAAAATTTCCAATTCTAGCATTTGCCCTTGGTTAATTACATGATTAAAGATTAAACAAAGGATAAACTAGACATTTCATAAATCCATTGTCTTAAGCTATCATCCTCATCATCTTCCTCCCCATTATCATCTAGCTTGGTCGAACCATAGAGAGAGAAAAGGGAGAGAATTTTGCATGCAAACCTTCAAATTCAAGCTTCATAAATCATCCGTTGATCAAATTAAGCTTGGAGAAGGTATAATGCTTGAACCTAACATGTTATAGATTGATTCAATGGTTGTTTGAATGATATTCTTGTTGTCTTGATGAATTGGATGGATGTTATACATGTTGGGAGCCTGCTAGACTCAAATTGAACTTGGAATTGTAATTCCTAGTGACCAAATTTAGATAAGATACATGTATAGTTGCTGAAAATCTGGGAATTATGAACATGATAGAAAATAGTCTTGTTAGGGACTATTTTGGTTATCAAATTTGTGCAAACATGTTAGATGGACTTAGAACCTTGTTTTGATCATGTTACTAGGTAAAGATAAGATTGAATTGAATACATGTGTTGCTGGAAATGTGACTACACCTAATTGAACTAGTTAAATTATGTAATGGACTGCCTAGTGGATGAATTGATGTACAAATGTGATCAAATAGATCAAACTAGATTAAACATGATTATGCCATGTTTTAAGAACATTTCTAGGTAAATTGTGATGGCCAAGACATGTATGAACATGATCATGAATGAAATTGCCATGATAGGACCTTGATAAAATGAGTTAAGAAGCTAGAAATCAAACCTAGTGCAACCTGCCCAGAATGCTCTGTTCTGGGAAATGACTTTAAAAAATCACTAAAAATTTCATATAGTGAATTTAAGGCTGAAATTTTTATGGAAAACACATTGGAATGTCTAAATTAACTAGGAAAAAAAGAGCTAAACTCTGGGTTGTGTACTGAAATGTAGAGTAGAAATACTAGCGACAGTGCAAATTGCCCAGTAAAGCAGGATGCCCTGTCTTTGAGTAAAAAACTATATTAATTGGATAAGAAATAAAATGAAAGCCTTATATGGTCATAAATACAATTTTTTTAGCTTTCCAACGGTGTAAACCAATTGAAATTTCGACATACAGAATGAAAGATATGCTTGATTAGGTGACTAGAGTGCATGCTGCCTGGCAGCAGTTGCATAGGCAAACGCACACTATTTTGTGGCATTTTGCAAACTGTCTTGAAAACTATTTTAGGCTTTGAAATATGCCTTATTTTACATGAACTAGAATGTAGAAAAGTGTAGTTGAGTAAAAAGGAAAATGTACAAGAGCATGCTGCCCAATATGTGTATGTTATATGCTTGTAATCTTGTCTCGAATTGAATGAACTGGCTTGATGAATTGTGTGCTAACATGTTCTTTATATGTTTGTGTATGGCTTATTAGAACAAGGAGTAGAAGATCTTGTGGAAAAAGAGAGGGTTGGCCAAGCTAATAGGAAGGATAAGGGAATCTATATCAAGGAGCAACACCAGCTTGCCTTTGCTTGGAGTTTTGTGAGTGACAAGTGTTCAAAAGTACTATTTTTCTTACCCTTTTTACTCGTATTATTGTTAGACTTAAACTCATATTAGTTGCATAATTAGCCATTCATGCATTAATCCATGTTTCCTTCCATCGTTGAGCTTGATTACATAACTTGGTAGTTTTTATGGGAAAAGATGTTGCTTTGGTGTGTTTTGTGTGTATGTACAGGATCACTTGCCAAAGCAAGGCTAGAGCTAGTTGCCAGGGCAATACATGAAGGAGATGCCGAGCTAGTTTCCAGGGCAATGCATGAAGGAGACGCCGAGCCAGTTGCCAGGGCAATTGTCGACAAATAACAAGGTGATATGATAGTCGAAATTGATGACTAGCAAGCCCAAGATGACGTGGAGCAAAGCCAAATCCCAAAGGAATTTGATTTCCATGAAGATATTAAAGAAGAATTAAATTCCAAGAAGATAGGAGAAGTTCTAGTAGGAATATAATTATAATAAAGAATTATATTCTTTAAAGATAATTTAATTCCAACTTAACTTCCTCCTCAAAGAAGGACTTTGACCTAGACCTATAAATTAGAGGGGAATTTCGACAACTCAAGGGGAGAGGAAGAGGAGAGAATTTTCGACAAGCATCATTCTTCATCTTTTTCTTTCTTGTTCAATTAGGTTCATGCTAGGGATTATTTATCTTGTGTTTCTTTGGAACCTAGCCGTGAACTAAATCTATTTGGCTATGGTTATTGTGTTTTGTGGTTGTGAGAAACTATTGGATTTTGTTTAGGTAATAAGAGTTTGCACTTTTCTATTCAAGGTTTATTCATTCTTTGTTCTTATTCTTGTTTGCGAGTGAATTGGGAGAGGATCTCGTAACTTCATCTATTTATCTAATATCAGGAGAGTTAGATTCAAGAAACGAATGAATATGATCTTTATTCAATCTATTGATGGTGAAGATTAATCCGGCTTAGGAATAAGTCAAGGATTTCAAAGGCTAAGAGGAGCGCAAGATTGGTTGTTGTTCACCCTTGATTCACGCAAGGATGTATTATCAAGGCATGCACAAGTAGCTAGAGTTTTGACTTAGGGATAAGAAGAAACCATTGAAGAACACTCTGCCGAACCTTGAAGATTGCTGCCCAGACGCCCAAGTAGTTGCCCAACTAGTCGCCAGGCAACCATCGATTAGTTGCCAAGGCAACCCCGTTGTGCAAGTTGCCAGGGCAACTGAGTTGCCCGTGCACTCTTTTACCAAGATGATCCAATCGACTATCACACCTCAACTCACGATAACCTGGCCTATCTCTCTCATCTAATTACATCGCCTTTTACTTATTTGCTTTCTAGTTTAGTTATTAGTTAAACTCCTATAATCCTTTATTTGTGTTTTTACTTTTTACAGTGCAAGAGACTAGATTCTTGAAGTGGCACCAATCCCTGTGGAGACGATATCTTTTATACTATAACTTGCAACGTGTATACTTGCACAATTGCGTAGCACTTATTACACGCAACAAGTTTTTGGCGCCGTTGTCGGGGATTGGCAATAGCGACTTTGTTTTTATTTTCTTGCACTTTCTTTTTACTTTTCTTGTTTAAGATTTAAAGGGCTAACAAACTTTGGTTTTGCATTGATATATGACCAGGGCGAGACCGACTACACCAGAATATCCATTTGATCCAGAAATCGAACGAGCCTTACAAAGACTTAGACGAAGGATAAGAGTAGCAATGGCTAATCAAGACGGCAATATAAATCAAAATGTTCTAGCAGGAGGAGGAGTGATTCTTGCACGAAATAGAACTATTCGAGACTATCTTGAAGAAGATCTTGATGGACTTAATCTAGGAGTTGTCACACCTAAAATTGAAGCCGACCACTTTGAATTAAAATTGGTAATGTTTAATATGATCAACACAATTGGTCAATTTGGCGGCTCAGCAACTGAAGATGCACGGCAACTTCTGAAATCTTTCCTCGAGATTTGCAACTCGTTCAAAATACACAGAGTCACCCCGATGTCTTACGATTAAGATTATTCCCTTATTCACTAAGGGATAGGGCGAAAGCATGGTTGAATAGCATTCCTGCCGGATCAATAGCATCTTGGACCGATCTTTGTCGTGATTTCCTTGCTCGGTTTAATCCTACAAATTTGACTGATAAGCTTCGTAATGACATTACTTCTTTTCGGTAGGCAGATATGAATCCATGTACGAGGCTTGGGAGCGATATAGAGAACTTCTACACATATGCCCCCTACACAGATTCCCGGTGTGGACTCAAGTAACAATGTTTTACAACGCCGTGAATACACCAACAAGGATGATGCTAGATGCCTCGGCAAACGGGATACTTCTAGAAAGTCACCGGAGGAAGCAATGCAAATTCTAAACTGGCTGGCCAAGAATGATTATCAATTCCCCTCTACTAGAAGAGGAGCAGTTAGACGCGAAGCCACAATACATGAACTAGGATCATCAGATTCAATTTCGGCACAATTGGCCACATTAACCAAGATGGTCCAGAACATGCAAAAACCAAACAACACACATGAGGCTAAGGTAATGGATTCTTTTTTGTGAGTTATGTGGTGATAACCATGATTCTTCTAAATGTATGCAGAATCCGGAATCCAGCTTCAATGTGGGGAATTACAATCAGAACAATAGTGTGATGTCCAACACATACAATCCAGCTTGGAAGAAGCACCCGAATTTTTAATGGAGTAATCCCAACAATGCTCTAAACAAGAACAATCAGAATGCACAAGCATCGGGATTCCAGCAGAATAGCCACGGCAATAGTTACCGCAACAACAACCGACAACATCTAGTTCTTCGGAAAATTCTCTAAATACTTTTATGATGAAAACTGAATCTTATATGGCTGAGAATAGTAACTTCATATAAAGAACTGATGCTTTTATTAACAGGACCGAGATGAGATTGCAAAACCAAGAGGCGGCAATCAAATCATTGGAAAATCATGTCGGACAGTTTGCTCAAAATCTGAATACTAGACCGCAAGGAGGTTTACCTAGCGATACTGAAGTCGCAAGAGGAACTGACCATGAGCAATGTAAGGCAATCACCACTAGAAGTGGCCAACAACTTAGAGAGGCTCAAACCCGCTCATCAAACAAAACTCCACAAAAAGATCAAGACGAACCTAGCAGCAAAGCCTCAGATGCTGAACCAGGAATTGCCACGACAACCGGCAATAAGCATGCCTCAGCAACCGACGATAAGGACGCTTCGGCAACTTGTGATAAGCATGCCTCGGCAACTCCAGTTGTCCCGATAATGCCGTCAATAAGGTTCCAAACCAATGAAAGGATAGAAGATATTCGACTTCCACCACCATTCCCACAAAGGTTGAAGCGACAAAAGCAAGAATATCAATTCAAGAAGTTTCTTGATATCCTAAAGCAAGTCCACATCAACTTGCCATTGGTGGAAGCAATTGAACAAATGCCAAACTATGCCATGTTTCTTAAAGACATTGTGTCCAAGAGAACAAGGCTAGGAGAGTTTGAAACAGTTGTCGCAATAGAGGGATGCATGGCAATGTTGCACAATCGTATGCCACCCAAGTTGAAGGATCCCGAAAGTTTCACAATACCATGTTCCATTGGAAACCACTATGTCAAGAAAGCATTATGCGGCCTTGGGGCTAGCATAAACTTGATGCCTAAATCGGTTTTCCAGAAACTAGGAATCGGGAAGGCAAGACCTACAACAGTTATGCTATAGCTAGCCGACAAATCCTACGTGCATCCATAGGGAAAAATCGAGGACATACTGGTAAAAGTTGATAAATTTATTTTTTCAGCTGACTTTATTGTTTTGGATTGTGAAGTAGATGAGTGTGCACCTATCATTCTCGGGAGACCATTCCTAGCAACAGGGAGAACCTTGATCGATGTTGAAAAGGGAGAACTCACAATGAGGGTGAATGACCAGCAAGTTAAACTAAATGTGTTCCAAACACTAAGGCATGCCGATGATCCAGAAGAATGCCAACTTCTTCATGCCACGGCAGAATTTAACTTCGACAAGGAATTTAGTTGCCTCAACAACTACATTGCCGATCAAGAGAAACCTGAGGAGTATGAAGAACTGGTCGATGAGGAACAACAAGAAGAGGCAAATTGGCTAGTCAATCGACCAGGTACATACTTTGAACCACTGGATTACTCAGGTAAGGAAGATAAACTCGAAAAACCCTCTATTGAACAACCAACGATTCTTGAGTTGAAACAATTGCCAGATCAACTAAAATATGCATACTTAGGAATCGATAATAGATTGCCTGTAATTATTTCTTCTAAGTTATAGCCTGAGCAGGAAAAGAAGTTGATCAAGATGTTGAAGCTACACAAAAAGGCAATAGGGTGGACATTTGCCGACTTGAAGGGAATTAGCCCGGCAGTGTGCATGCACAAGATTTTGTTGGAATATGATCACAAACCTTCAATTGAGGCCCAAAAGAGACTGAATCATGCCATGAAAGGGGTTGTAATGAAAGAAATCATCAAGTGGCTTGATGCCGACATTATATACCCTATCTATGATAGTATATTGGTAAGTCTGGTACAATGCGTATCAAAAAAGGGAGGTATAACAGTGGTAAGTAATGAAAACAATAAACTCATTCCAACCAGGACTGTGACCGGTTGGAGGGTTTGTATGGATTATCGAAAGCTAAACAAAGCCACCAGGAAAGATCACTTCCCATTACCCTTTATTGATCAAATGCTTGACCGTCTTGCAGGTAAACACTTTTATTATTTTCTTGATGGTTATTCAGGTTACAATCAAATTGCCATAGCACCAGAAGATCAAGAAAAGACAACCTTCACATGCCCATACGGTACTTATGCTTTCCAAAGGATGCCGTTCGGATTGTGTAACGCCCCGGCAACCTTCCAAAGATGCATGATGGCACTCTTTTCAAACATGGTCGAAGACTTCCTTGAGATCTTCATGGATGATTTTTCTATTTTTGGTAATAACTTGGACAGCAGTCTCGACAATTTAGAGAGGGAGTTGGCAAGATGTGAAGAAACTGATTTAGTCCTCAATTGGGAGAAATGCCATTTTATGGTAGATGAAGAAATAGTGCTCGGCCACAAGATTTCATCCAAGGGAATTGAAGTAGACAAAGCCAAGGTGGACGTGATCGAGAGATTACCCCCACCAAGTTCGGTTAAAGGAATTCGAAATTTTCTTAGACATGCAGGTTTTTATAGGAGGTTCATTCATAATTTTTCTAAAATCACTAAACCCTTGTGCAATTTGCTTGAACAGGATAAAGTCTTTGATTTTGATGATTCTTGCACCCAAGCATTCGTAACCCTAAAGAAAAAGCTTGCCTCGGCACCCATTGTCGTTCCACCAGATTGGACGCTACCTTTTGAGCTCATGTGTGATGCAAGTGATTTCGCGGTAGGAGCAGTCCTAGGCCAACGCACATGTAAGACCTTCCATGTGATATACTACGCTAGTAAAACTCTTAATAGTGCTCAAGTGAATTACACAACAACGGAGAAAGAGTTAGTAGCTGTAGTTTTTGCATTTGACAAGTTCCGATCCTATTTGATTGGTACAAAGGTAATTGTTCATACGGGCCATTCGGCAATCAAATATCTATTTGCTAAAAAGGATGCCAAACCTCGTTTGATTCGTTGGAGATTACTTGTACAAGAATTTGATATTGAAATTAAGGACAGGAAAGGAACAGAAAATCAAGTGGCCGATCCCTTATCACGTTTAGAACGCAATAGAGAGGAGGACGTGGATCTAGAGATATGCGATGCATTCCCGGATGAACAACTTTTAGTTGCCTCGGCAACCATGGACGCGCACGCCTCAGCAACCCTTGACGCGTAGGCCTCAGAAACCAAGGATGTGCATGCCTCGGCAACTATCGACACCGCAGCAGCCCTTGACGCGTACGCCTCGGCTATTTTGGGAGCAATCGCCACGGCAACACATGCCTTGGCAATACCCTGGTACGCAGATTTTGTTAATTTCCTTATTTGTGGTATTTTACCTTATGGTCTTACTCACCAAGGGAATAAGCGGTTCCACCATGATGCTAAGCATTACTTTTGGGACGAGCCTCTTTTGTTTAAACAATGTGCAGATCATGTTATACGCCGATGTGTCCCTGAAGAAGAGCAACAAAATGTACTCTGGCAATGCCATTCTTCACCCTATTGAGGACATTTTGGAGGAACTCGTACCGCGGCCAAAGTTTTGCAATCCGGTTTGTATTAGCCAACATTGTACAAAGATGCCCAAGACTTTTACAAGCAATATGATCGTTACCAGAGGACGGGCAATATCTCTAGACGACATGAGATGCCATTCCAGAACATCATCGAGGTGGAATTGTTCGATGTATGGGGGATCGATTTTATGGGACCTTTCCCATCTTCATTCGGCAACCTCTACATTCTACTTGCCGTCGACTACGTGTCGAAATGGGTTGAGGCAGTTGCAGTTCCCAACAACGATTCCAAGACCAAGCAACGATTCTTGCAAAAAAACATATTTACACGGTTTGGGATGCCGAGAGTAATTATCAGTGATGAAGGCAAGCATTTTGACAACAGACTAATTGCCAAGATGTTGCAACGCTTTGGCATATCACACAAGATCGCCACGGCATATCACCCACAAACCAACAGGCAAGCAGAAATTTCCAACCGGGAATTGAAGGGTATACTCGAGAAAGTTGTAAATACCTCTAGGAAGGATTGGTCATTAAGACTAGATGACGCACTTTGGGAATATCACACTCCATTCAAAACACCCTTAGGTATGTCCCCCTTCCGACTTGTCTATGGAAAAACATGCCATCTACCGTCGGAAATCAAACACAAGGCATACTGGGCAATCAAGACCGTGAATATGGATTGGGAAAGTGTCGGACAAAAGCGTTTGTTGGACCTCAACGAGATAGAAGAATTCCGTGCACTCGCCTATAGCAATGCACGAATCTACAAGGAGAAAACAAAGCAATGGCATGACAAAAAGCTATTGCCACGGTAATTCACACCACGGCAACTAGTTCTCCTATTCAATTCTTGGCTAAAACTTTTCTTGGGAAAGCTAAAATCAAGATGGTCGGGACCATTCGAAGTTGTCAAACCATTCTCCCATGGTGTCGTGATAATCAAGTCCATCACTTACAAACATGAATTCAAAGTTAATGGACAAAGATTGAAACACTACAATGGTGCCCATGTGGAACGTAACAAAGAAGTGGTCAACTTAGGAGATGCATGAGCATGCTCTCCCTTTGATATTTTATTTTTATTTTTTTTATTTTTATTATTTTCGATTAATTTTTTATTTTATTTTTCGAACTATTTTTTTTATTATTTCCGATTATTATTATTTTTTAGGATAGATTTTCTTTCTTTTTAAGTTTAAGAATCCCTTTACACATCTTTATTTATTTTCTTTTATTAGTCTATCTTTAATTTTAATCCTTATTTGATTTCTCTTTGAATTGTAGGAAAAGAGTTCAAGATAAAGAGGAATTTTAATCCAAGATGGAAAACATCTTCAACAAGGAAACTAATGGGCTGAATCTAAGGCTTATATAAAGCCTCCAATTTACCCTAATCAAACCCCCCTTGCCGTCACCCTTCCCCTAACCCAAAACCCTCTTTTTCGTCTTCCTCTAATCCCACCCACCATATTTACCACCTATCATTTCTATAAAACCCATCACCCTTAACCTATTCCTACTTTTTATCTTGCACCTTTTTAGTTTCTTTTATTTTCTTTTATTTGTTTTTACAAAACTCACAACCGAGATCATCTATGGCATCCAAAATTAAATTTTTAGTTCATCCAAGTTCCTTCAAAGAACCAAGATACAAGAAGTTTGCTACACCGGTGGTTCAAGAAAGATTTCACTCCAAGTTTGAAAGCCGAAAGATTCATGAAGAACAAGGCTTTCAATACTCCAACTCCCATCAAGATTTCGGCCTTCAACCATTCATCTTCGAGAGGATTGCACATCAAAAGTGGCAAATCTTTTACCATCAACCGGAACCGGGCAACATCTCATGGGTAAGAGAATTCTGTGCTCACTCACCTAACCCGGATAATCCTTATGTTTTTGTTCGTGACAAGGCCATACTCATAAGCCCCAAAAACGTCAACACCTTTTACGGGCTTTACATTGAGAAGGACGAGCATCAAGCCTTCGTTGATCAAATCAAACCCAAGCAACTCGACAAGGTACTTCAAGAACTCACTCAACCGGGAACTCATTGGAACGACGGTAAATACAAGGGCACGGTCAAAACTATGGAATAAGTTTGTTAAAACTTCTTTAATGCCCACCACACACAATACTACCGTTGATATACCACGTCTTTTGCTCATACATTCTATTTTGCATAATCGCATCATTAACATTGGAAAAATTATTTGTGATGAGATTTTTGTATGTAGCTCAAAAGATAAGGGTTCTCTTTTCTTCCCTTGCTTAATTTCTAATCTTTGCAAGGAGATGCATGTCCCAAGTGAGTCCACCGATGAAAAGGACCTACCAAAGTCCGGTTGGAATCAAGCACAAATCCAAAAGCTAATGGGAGAGACACCGGGAAAATCTTCAAGGCCTCCAATTACTGCGACAACTCCTACCGCCCCGGCAATCCCTAATGCTCAAGCACCTAACGCCCGGGCAACTTGGCCATCAACCCCGGGACACTTTGAAGCACTCTTGCAACCATTGGCAAGCCACCTAAGGCAAATCGAAGACTGACAACTAATGTTCATGCGGTACATGAAGGAGCACAACAATGCCATCACCCAAGTCATCCTAGAAAAGTACCCGGACAGTCGCGTGCCGTTCCCAATCTTTCCTACCGAGATCCTTGCCTCGGCACCTAATGAAGTAGTCGCCACAGCAACCGCAACAGATGATGCCGCGACAACCTACATCGTGCTTGCACAAGCTGATGCCACGGCAACCAACCCTGAAGATGCCACGGCAACCAAAGCTAAAGACATCCCGGCAACCACTGCAAAAGCCAAAGATAAAGCACCTATGCCTGAATCAACTCCTACGGAATCATTTTCTGATTTTTCAGATTCGGACGAGTCCTCCATTGCACCAACAAAGACTGCACCAATTGAATCCTCCAAGCGAAAAGCCAATGACATTGATAAAGAGGATGATGAGGACAACCCCATACGAGGACCGATTCCACCACCGGAAATAAGAAAACAACCATCGCGTTTAAGCAAGAGAATCAAGACACCGACCAAAAGGAAACTAATCATCCACGATGACGAACTCTCAGAGTAAGTCCTCGTTTGCATTTTATTTTTCGTTATTTTTCTTTAATGCATGCATTGAGGATAATGCCTCACTCAAGTTTGGGGGGGATTGTTATTAGTAGTTAGCATGCTTAGTTACATTCATCTTAAGTATTACATTTAGGATACATAAATTGCTTGCCATACCTTTAGTTGGAACAAGAATTGCTTAGATTTGATGAATATCCGATGATGACTTTGCCAATGCACTTAATTGATAGAATTTTTATTCTAGGATAACCATGAAAAAACTTAGAATTTTACTATGATGCTAAATTTGATGAAAGACTGTTGTGGTTTGATTGATTTAAGGAATTCTAGTGAACTTAGGTTGATAATTAACAAATTGGGGGATTAGAATAAAAATTGGATGAATGCTAGAGGTGCCTAAAATTGGCTCTAGCATGTGCTAAAAAATTGATCACTAGAGGTGCCCGAAACTGGCTCTAGTATGTGCTAAAAAAAATTTGCTAGAGGTGCCCAAAACCGGCTCTAGTCGAATAAAACTAAAAACAAAACATTAGAGGTGCCCAAAACTGGCTCTAGTTAAAACATGTTAAAAAGAACCCAATGAAGTAATTTGAAAACCTCTTGTTTGCATAGAATCCGAAAAATCAACTTGCACACAACTCTGCACACACTCACAAGCATTATAGTTTGATTCCGAGTAACTTCTAAGTTTTTCGGAAAATGAAAAGCCAATCATTCTTTGTGCCCCGGTTCTGAGAATTGAAATCAAGTTCAAAGCTAAGTTTGTGAAAATTGAAGTCTTGGCAGGTAATTATTAGTTTGCATTGCTTGAGGACAAGCAATAGTTCGAGTTTGGGGGTGTGATAAGTGTTCAAAAGTACTATTTTTCTTACCTTTTTTACTCATATTATTGTTAGACTTAAGCATATATTAGTTGCATAATTAGCTATTCATGCATTAATCCATGTTTCCTTCCATCGTTGAGCTTGATTACATAACTTGGTAGTTTTTGTGGGAAAAGATGCTGCTTTGGTGTGTTTTGTGTGTATGTACAGGATCACTTGCCAAAGCAAGGCTAGAGCTAGTTGCCAGGGCAATACATGAAGGAGATGCCGAGCTAGTTGCCAGGGCAATGCATGAAGGAGACGCCGAGCCAGTTGCCAGGGCAATTGTCGACAAAGAACAAGGTGATATGATAGTCGAAATTGATGACTAGACAAGCCCAAGATGATATGGAGCAAAGCCAAATCCCAAAGGAATTTGATTTCCAAGAAGAGATTAAAGAAGAATTAAATTCCAAGAAGATAAGAGGAGTTCTAGTAGGAATATAATTATAATAAAGAATTACATTCTTTAAAAATAATTTAATTCCAGCTTAAGTTCCTCCTCAAAGAAGGACTTTGACCTAGCCCTATAAATTAGAGGGGAATTTCGACAACTCAAGGGGAGAGGAAGAGGAGAGAATTTTCGACAAGCATCTAGGGCAAGGGAGATTTCGACAAGCTTCATTCTTCATCTTTTTCTTTATTGTTCAATTAGGTTCATGGTAGGGATTATTTATCTTGTGTTTCTTTGGAACCTAGCCATGAACTAAATCTATTTGGCTATGGTTATTGTGTTTTGTGGTTGTGAGAAACTATTGGATTTTGTTTAGGTAATAAGAGTTTGCACTTTTCTATTCAAGGTTTATTCATTCTTGGTTCTTATTCTTGTTTGCAAGTGAATTGGGAGAGGATCTCGTAACTTCATCTATTTATCTAATATCGGGAGAGTTAGATTCAAGAAATGAATGAATATGATCTTTATTCAATCTATTGATGGTGAAGATCAATCCGGCTTAGGAATAAGCCAAGGATTTCAACGGCTAAGAGGAGCGCAAGATTGGTTGTTGTTCACCCTTGATTCACGCAGGGATGTATTATCAAGGCATGCACAAGTAGCTAGAGTTTCGACTAAGGGATAAGAAGAAACCATTGAAGAACGCTCTGCCGAACTTTGAAGATTGCTACCCAGACGCCCAAGTAGTTGCCCAACTAGTCGCCCGTGCACTCTTTTACCAAGACGATCCAATCGGCTATCACACCTCAACTCACGATAGCCTGGCCTATCTCTCTCATCTAATTACATCGCCTTTTACTTATTTGCTTTCTAGTTTAGTTATTAGTTAAACTCCAATAATCCTTTATTTGTGTCTTTACTTTTTACAATGCAAGAGACTAGATTCTTGAAGTGGCACCAATCCCTGTGGAGATGATATCTTTTATACTATAACTTGCAACGTGTATACTTGCACAATTGCGTAGCACTTATTACGCGCAACAGTGAGTGTAGTTACATTTAGGGTTGAGACTTAGGTCCAAATCAAATCAGCATGACTAAATACTTGTTTGTACCTTATGCTTGAAATGAATCTAAATTCTATTGGTAATTGATCAATAAAGGGAAGAAAGGATATAATCAAGACTTGATAAGCTAATAACTTGGTAATGAAGCTAGATAATGACAATGAGTGAATTGTGCTTACTAGTAATGCTTGATGTGTTCGAATGCAATGTCGGATTGAATGATCTTGTGTGATGTTTAAGAATGCTTGATCACCTATGAATTGAACTAAGAATTATATGGGTTAACGATCTAAAATGAAATTGATCTTGTTATGCATGTTGCTTAATCAATTGATGTGCAATTGCTTGCTAATAAAAAACTCAACAAGTCCTTGGTTGCTAGTTGGTCATAGGTAGAACGACATGCCTTAGAGTCTAGAGCTCTACTTAATACGATAACATGTTGGTACTTTGTGTACCTTAACACGTTGTGTAACAGAAACATTTTATTCAGGTACTTTGTGTACTCTAACACGTGGTGTAGCAAACACCTTCTTGCTTAGTTACCTTGTGTACTAAGTTAATACGATAACATGCTAGGTACTTTGTGTACCAACTTGAGACTTGATTACCTAGTCCTACTATCTACCAAGGCAAAACAAGAATAAATAAACTTGAAACAAAGACTTGTAATTATGAATGAAGAGTGATCAAACTTGATGTTTACTAATGATCTTGAAATGAAATGAAATTACACAAATGATTGAAGTACTTGTTATCTTAAAATGCTCATGACTTGAAAGGTAAATTATATAGTAAAAATGGACCCTATTCGAATGAGCCTTGATGATCTCATCGCTTGAAAAACTTGATGCTTGCTTAACATTTCTTGATTGATTAATAGAAATTGTGATTGATCATTTGTTTGACTTGATTTATTGTGAGCTTGAAATGGATTCTTGACTTCTTGAATTATTGCATTCGAATGGTGCATGTTGGACTAGTTAGGTCTTGACTCTACTTAATTGATGCCTAGTTAGGATAATCCTGACTAAAATGAACAAGGACTTTAAGTTAATAATCTGAATAAATTGATAGATCTAGGAACTACCTCACTAAGTACTTTAAGTACTTATCACTCTCGTTTTCCTCCTTCCCAAAAATTTTAGGTTTAGATTGATCGATAGCCATCTTTCCTTGAGCTCAAAGCAGAACACAAGCAAAGCACAATGTATAAATTGGTACTTTTTGTAAGACTCCTAGATGGTGGCATTAGATTGGTGTCTAGTCTTGTTATCTCATGCATTTTCTTTTGTACATAATTGCATGAAAACTTGTCACTATGGTTGTATTGCTTTAAGGAACATTTGATATGTAAATGTACTTAAGTTTGTATGGAATGAACCTGGATAACATGTAATGGTTGATGTATTGCTATGCATTTGTTGATGAAATGGAATGTCCATATGTTAATCTAGATAGTTATTAAACAATTCGAAACCTTTGTCTTGTTCTTGTTTTTTGCTTGAAATGGAAGTAGTATAAGATGAATCATGTTGAATGCTTCCTAATTCGAATGACATGGACCTAAAAGGTTGCTTGAATGTGAATACACTTTGATGTATGTATTATGTATGCTTGAATAGTGGCTGGCCGAATGAATAAGGATTGATTAAGACTTGAATGAACTAGATATATGCATTGTTGTATGTGATTGGTGTAAATGGCCGAATGACTTAGATGATTAGGACGATAGTTTCATGCTATTTAATGGTTAGATAATCATGCTTAGGAAATAAAGAATGGAAGTTTTAAAATGAACTATGAAAGTAGTAACTTAAGAAAATGGTTCAAATTTGCCCAAATTATGTGTCTCCTTACATGTTACATGCATCGACACTCCTCGCTCCTAACCTGGGCAAGGGGTGTTACATATCATCATTGGCAAGGAGGTCAGCAGGGAACTTAGGGAAGGTAGGTAAAATATGCGCAGACATTCCTTCAAGAATTTTCTTGACGGCACAGTCCTAGGAATGAGTATATTGCCAGAGTATGGTGTTCTTCTCCTCTACTTTCTACAGCTTTTGAAGAATGAACTCCCTGCGTTGGTAGATTTGAGAAAGCATTACAACTAAACCAGCTGGCATAAGAGTCTTAAGTTCTGCCTTGGGCACCTTAGCCTTCGACACCGACTCTGTTTCCTTTATCCTTCTCCTTTGACTCTGTGGCAATTAGTTGCCTCCATAGGGCAGGGGGTGATAGTTGTTCCTTTTCTTTCTTGGAAATTGTCCGAATCAAGCTGTGGCACACTATGTTCCATGAAAATAGTAGAGATTAATGAGGGGGAAAACAAACTACCACTGCCTTTACCAACGTATTTATATGTTTGGTCCACAATGAGATGATCGACATTGATCTTGCGTCCTACGATGATCGAATGCAATAAGGTCATCCTCTCCTATGAGACAACCCAGTTATGGGTGCTTTCAACCACTTGGCTGTGACTTCAGTGCCAACCGTTTCACTGTCTGGTGACCTTTTGATGACATGTTCCATTTGGTGCCAGGCTCACAAATCTTTCAACATCATTTTCCTCTTGAAAGCGTCCAATGATTTAAAAAACTCAAACTGCTCTTCCCCTTCACCACCCAATTTAAACATATTATTAATATACCTTCATCAAATCTAACAAACTTACCTCGCACAAACAAGAAAGACGAGTCTTTGGTCGTGAGGTGAGCATAAAACTCTAGGACAATTTTTCCCTAGTTTGCTGGAAAAATATCTCCCACTTGTACTTATTGACCACTGTGATGAACTCCGATGAATAACCCATGTTGCGTTAATTTTTGAACTCGAAGACTTTTTCATAGCAAAAGGCCCTTACAGCAAAGATTTGTTCATACTTCTTTTGGATTTCTTCATTGTAGAAGATCTTGAATAGTGTCAAATAAGATGCCATGGAAAATCTTTTGAGGGTTTGGAAAAACTTGGGGAAAAAGAAGAGTTTGATTCTTGCTTCCTTGTTCGCGAGAGAAGATAAAGAGAGAGTGAAGAATTTTAGCTAAAGCAAGGTTGGTGTTTAAGTAGAGGGAAATGAAACGGTCGAGTGTTTTAATGGGGATATTTAAATTGGACGATATAAATGGGGATAATGATGAAGAAGTGGTAGTTAGGCATGTTTAGTAAAAGAGATAATAATGGGTTAAAGGGTAAGGAGATAAGACGGCGAAAGAAAGGTTTTTTGGTTAAAAAGATTGGGTTGAAATTTCAATTTCAATTTTTGCCATAGGCGGCTAGGTTTAAATCCCGCAAGTAGCCAAAATTTTCACTCTTCTTGGGCCTAACTCGCTCAAGTCCAATTGATGCGCAATGTTTTAACTCTCAATGCCAACCCTTGCCTTGGCATTCTGCATAGTAACAAATCCTCCACTTACTTAAATAAATCCTTTTAAAATAGAAAAAAGAAGATAAAAATAAAATAACATAAAGAAAATAATAATTGAATCCAATACTGAAAAATCAAAGAAAGACAAAATATCTAACCTACTATGTACATACATCAAATGATGGTGGTGGGTTCACTGAAATTCTGTCAGGAGAACAATCTCATTGGCAGTCTTTTGATTACCTTATAGATAATGTTTAAACCTTTGGCCATTTACCTTAAAAGTTGTTCTAGTCTTCAAATCCTCGATGTCAACTGCTCCATGATCATATGGATTGATAACTTCGAAGGGGCCCGACCATCTGAACTTAAGCTTTCCTGAAAATAACTTTAACTTAGAGTTAAATAACATAACTCTTTGGCTGACTTCAAACTTCAAACTTCAAACTTCAAACTCGTACAGCGGCCAAAGTCTTGCAATCCGGTTTGTATTGGCCAACATTGTACAAAGATGCCCAAGACTTTTACAAGCAATGTGATCGGTGCCAGAGGACGGGCAATATCTCTAGACGACATGAGATGCCACTCTAGAACATCATCGAGGTGGAACTGTTTGATGTATGGGGGATCGACTTTATGGGACCTTTCCCATCTTCATTCGGCAACCTCTACATCTTACTTGCCGTCGACTATGTGTCTAAATGGGTAGAGGCAGCTGCAGTTCCCAACAACGATTCCAAGACCGTACAACGATTCCTGCAGAAAAACATATTTACACGGTTTGGGATGCCGAGAGCAATTATCAGTGACGAAGGCAAGCATTTTGACAACAGAATAATTTCTAGATGTTGCAACGCTTCGGCATATCACACAAGATCGCCACGGCATATCACCCACAAACCAACGGGCAAGCAGAAATTTCCAACCGGGAGTTGAAGGGAATACTCGAGCAAGTTGTAAATCCCTCAAGGAAGGATTGGTCATTAAGACTAGATGACGCACTTTGGGCATATCGCACTGCATTCAAAACACCCTTAGGTATGTCCCCCTTCCGACTTGTCTATGGCAAAACATGCCATCTACCGGTGGAAATCGAGCACAAGGCGTACTGGGCAATCAAGACCGTGAATATGGATTGGGAAAGTGCCGGAAAAAAGCGTTTGATGGATCTCAATGAGATAGAAGAATTCCGTGCACTCACCTATAACAATGCACGAATCTACAAGGAGAAAACAAAGCGATGGCACGACAAGAAACTATTGCCACGGCAATTCACGCCAGGGCAACTAGTTCTCCTATTCAATTCTCGGCTAAAACTTTTCCCGGGAAAGCTGAAATCAAGATGGTCGAGACCATTTGAAGTCGTCAAATCATTCTCCCATGGCGCCGTGATAATCAAGTCCATCTCTGACAACCATGAATTCAAAGTTAATGGACAAAGATTGAAGCACTACAATGGTGCCCATGTGGAACGTAACAAGGAAGTGGTCAACTTAGGAGATGCATGAGCATGCTCTCCCTTTTGATATTTTTTATTTTTATTTTTGTTTTTCGATTATTTAATTATTTTATTTTTTCCGATTTTTTTATTTATTATTATTTTATTATTTTTCTGATTATTAGTAGTTTTAGGATAGATTTTTTTTTCAAGTTTAAGAATCCTATTACACATCTCTATTTATTTTCTTTATTAGTTTATCTTTAATTTTAATCCTTATTTGATTTGTCTTTGAATTGTAGGAAAAGAAGTTCAAGATAAAGAAGGAATTCTAAACCAAGTAGGAAAACATCTTCAACAATGAAACAAAGGGGCTGAATCTAAGGCTTATATAAAGCCTCCAATTCATCCTAACCAAAACCCCTTTGTCGAAAACTTCCTCCAAACCCTAAACCCTTTTTCGTTTTCCCCTAATCCCACCCACCTATCTTTTCTATAAAACCCATCACCCTTAACCTATTCCTACTTCCTATCTTGCAACTTTTTAGTTTCTTTTCTTTTCTTTGTTTTCTTTTTCACAACAAGACTCACAACTACTATGCTAAGGAAATTTACTGCCAAGATCCTTGCCCCGGCAACCAATGAAGAAGATGTTGCAGAAACCTACATCGTGCCTGCACAAGCTGATGCCACGGCAACCAACTCTGAAAATGCCACGACAACCAAAGCTAAAGACATCCCGGCAACAAGAAAACAACCATCGCGTTCAAGCAAGAGAATCAAGACACCGACCAAAAGGAAACTAATCATCTACGATGACGAACTCTCAGATTAAGTCCTCATATGCATTTTTATTTTTATTTTACTCGTTATTTTATGCATGCATTGAGGACAATGCCTCACTCGAGTTTGGGGGGGTTGTTATTAGTAGTTACCATGTTTAGTTATATTCATCTTAAGGATACATAAATTGCTTACCATGCCTTTAATTGAAACAAGAATTGCTTAGATTTGATGAATATTCGGTGATGACTTTGCCAATGCACTTAATTGATAGAATTTTTATTCTAGGATAACCATGGGAAAACTTAGAATTTTACTATGATGCTAAATTTGATAAAACACTGTTGTGGTTTGATTGATATAAGGAATTATAGTGAACTTAGGTTGATAATTAACAAATTTGGGGATTAGAATAAAAATTGGATGAATGCTAGAGGTGCCCGAAATTGGCTCTAGCATGTGCTAAAAAAATTTCACTAGAGGTGCCCGAAACTGGGTCTAGGATGTATTAAAAAAAATTTAACTAGAGGTGCCCGAAACCGGCTCTAGCCGATTAAATTAACTTAAGAAAACTAAAAACAAAACACTAGAGGTGCCCAACACTGGCTCTAGTTAAAACATGTTAAAAAGAACCCAATGAAGTAATTTGAAAACCTCTTGCTTGCATAGAATCCGAAAATCAACTTGCACACAACTCCGCACACACTCACAAGCATTATAGTTTGATTCCGAGTAACTCCTCAGTTTTCCGAAAAATAAAAAGCCAATCATACTTTGTGCCCCGGTTCAGGGAATTGAAATCAAGTTCAAAGCTGAGTTTGTGAAAATTGAAGTCTTGGCAGGTAATTATGAGTTCGCATTGCTTGAGGACAAGCAATAGTTCGAGTTTGGGGGTGTGATAAGTGTTCAAAAGTACTATTTTTCTTACCCTTTTTACTCATATTATTGTTAGACTTAGGCTCATATTAGTTGCATAGTTATCCATTCATGCATTAATCCATGTTTCCTTCCATCATTGAGCTTGATTACATAACTTGGTAGTTTTTGTGGAAAAGATGCTGCTTTGGTGTGCTTTGTGTGTGTATGTGCAAGATCACTTGCAAAAGCAATGCCGAGCTAGTTGCCAGGGCAATGCATGAAGGATATGCCGAGCTAGTTGCCAGGGCAATGCATGAAGGAGACGCCGAGCCAGTTGCCATGGCAATTGTCGACAAAGAGAAAATGCAATAGGGATGTCGAAATTAATGACTTTACAAGCCCAAGATGACATGGAGCAAGGCCCAAGCCCAAAGGAATTTGATTGCCATGCATAGATTAAAGAATAATTAAATTCCAAGAAGATAGGAGAAGTTCTAATAGGAATAAAATTATAATAAAGAATTATATTCTTTAAAGATAATTTAATTCCAACTCAAACTCCTCCTCAAAGAAGGACTTTGGCCTAACCCTATAAATAGCAAGGAGATTTCGACAACTTGAAGGGGGAGCATTAGGGAAATTTCGACAAATCCAAGGGAGAAGGCAAGGGGAATTTTCGACAAGCATCTAGGGCAAGGGATTTTCGACAAGCTTCATCTTTTCTTCCTTGTTCGATTGGGTTCATGCTAGGGATTAATTATCTTGTGTTTCTTTGGAACCTAGCCATGAACTAAATCTACTTGGCTATGGTTATTGTGTTTTGTGGTTGTGAGAAACTATTGGTTTTTGTTTAGGTAATAAGACTTTGCACTTTTCTATTTCAAGGTATATTCATTCTTGGTTCTTATTCTTGTTTGCGAGTGAATTGGGAGAGGATCTCGTGATTTCATCTATTTATCTAATATCGGGAGAGTTAGATTCAAGAAACGAATGAATATGATCTTCATTCAATCTATTGATGGTGAAGATTAATCCGGCTTAGGAATAAGTTAAGGATTTCAACGGCTAAGAGGAGCGCAAGATTGGTTGTTGTTCACCCTTGATTCACGCAGGGATGTATTATCAAGGCATGCACAAGTAGCTAGAGTTTCAACTTAGGGATAAGAAGAAACCATTGAAGAATGCTCTGCCGAACCTTGAAGATTGTTGCCCAGACGCCCAAGTAGTTGCCCAGGCAACCATCGATTAGCTGCCAAGGCAACCCCGTTGTGCAAGTTGCCACGACAACTGAGTTTCCCGTGCACTCTTTTACCAAGACGATCCAATCGGCTATCACACCTCAACTCCCGATAACCTGGCCTATCTCTCTCTCATTCGATCTCATCTTTTCATTTACTTTATTGCTTTCTAGATTAGTCATTAGTTAAACTCCTATAATCCTTTACTTGTGTTTTTACTTTTTACAGTGCAAGAGACTAGATTCTTGAAGTAGCACCAATCCCTGTGGAGACGATATCTTTTATACTATAACTTGCGACGTGTATACTTGCTCATTTGCGTAGCACTTATTACGCGCAACAACATTAAATTGATGTTGGCTCCCATGTCACAAAGTGCCTTACCCATGAATCTATTGCTAATGGTACAAGGAATAGTGAAACTTTATGGATCTTTCATCTTTGGTGGCAATCGATTAAGTATCATTGCACTGCATCCCTCAGTGAGAGGGACTGTCTCGAAATCGCCCAATTTCTCTTTTTGGACAAGATGTCCTTCATGAATTTGACATAGTTGGGCATTTGCTCGAGAGCTTCCACTAATGGTATATTTATTTTCAATTGTTTAAGAACTTCCAAGAAGTGCTAAAACTGGTGGTCTTGCTTGTGCTTCTAGAGCCTTTATGGAAAAGGTAGAGGTGGATAGGCGTATGTTGGCTCTGGTAGCTTTGGCAAGGTTATGGTGGCCTTCGACTGAGATTTGGCATTGCTCACACTTTCTTCTTCCTTCTCTGCTTCTTTTTTCTCCTCTACTGGTACCTTCTCTTCATATTGGAAATTATTTGGCTTCTCGACAGGTCTCAGCCTCACATTTCTTGCCACTCCAATTGTTTTGTACTGTTCATTGCCCTTATGTTGAGAATCTTCCGTATAGCTTGGAAAAGTTCCCTGTGGTCTATGCTGAGTTCATTCCCAATCTGTCTGATTTTAACTTCCAAGTTCTGCATATATGCTGCCAAACTCTGTACAGTTGCATCATTTCGCTCCATGTACTCCATCAAAATTCCTTGGGTAGTTTTTTGTCCTGTATAAATATTGTTTAGTGCTTTATGCGGCATTGCATTCTGGTTGAAACCTTGTTGTTCATTGTTATTTTAATGTTGGACATTAAATTGATTGCCTTCGTGGTTTGCCCAAGATAGGTTCAGGTGCTGCTTCCAACCTGCATTTTAAGTATTGGAATTTGGATTATAATTACGATTAAAATTGCCAACAAAATTTACCAACTCAGGATTTGCTAGCCAATCTTCCATATGATGATCCACTCCACATATCGAGCAAAATGGGGGAAATACCTTGACTTCTTGAGATTCATTACTCTTTTGCAATGTTTTCACAATGCTAGTGAGATTGGAAAGTTGAACGTTGATAGATGTTAGTGCACCAAGCTCCAATTTCCCAACAGTTTTTGTCCCTGTTCCTAGTCTGCCAATAGGATATTGAAAATCATTGGCGGTAATCATTTCAAGGATGTCATATGCTTTCGTATAATTCTTATCTAATGGCAAACCATTTGCTGAAGCATCAACAATAGTCCTGGTATGAGCATTGAGTATGTTGTAAAAGGTCTCTATTTGGGTCCAGCTATGGAATCCATGCATAGGGCACCTCTTCAGCAGGTCCTTGAATCTCTCCCATGCATCATATAAGGTCTTGTCAGCAGCCTGCCTAAACGTAATGATTTCACTTCTTAGCTTGGCATTAAGTTTAGGTGGCTGAAATGACAAAATAAATTTTTGGCATAGTTATGCCCATGTAGTAAAAGAACAAGGTGGCAAAAAACCTAGCCATAATTTTTCTTTATCTCTTTGGGAAAATGTGAACAATTTTAGCTTCACTATATCTTCAGATACTCCAGGTTGTTGAAATTGTTGGCAAACTTCCATGAGTTACTTCAAGTGTTGCCTTGGGTCTCCAATAGATGATCCATCAAATTATACTACATTCAAAAGCATTCATATCATTACCGGTTTAAGTTCAAAATTAGTTGTACTTTCCTCAAGACTAATCAGGCATGGCATCAAATTGTCCATATTTGGTGCCAAGTGTTCTCTAATAGGTCTTTCTTCCTCCACATCAATAGCAAGGGCAATAGGGGTAGTCGGTATCCCATTGCGTGTTGGAGGATTCTTTTGGTGGTTTGGGACACCATCTACTCCTCTATTACCTTGTTGAGGAATTTTCCTAACTTTTCTTTTTAGCTGCGTAGGGTTCTTTTGATCTATGGGTCATAAAGCCAATCTTCTATCGTAGTGCGGATTTTGGTCATACACCAAACAAAACAAATAAATAAAGTAAAAAAACAAGTAAAATCAAAACAATAAATTCTTTTGCAATCCCCGGCAACGACGCCAAAAGCTTGCTGACTTTGCTAACGCTTGGCAAAAGATTGAGAATTCAGTGTATACACGACCAACAAGTAATACATCAGTGAGCTGAGTATCGTATCCACAAGGATTGACCAAGAATATAAGTGTTCAATTGTAACATACTCTAACCACCCTAGTAGGATTAGGTAATTTACTACAATTACAATCAATGATTCATTTAATTTAAGGTAGAGAATTCAATTCGTTTTAAGTCTTTCTTGCATATCAAGATACAATTCGAATAGGTGAGCATCAATAATGCAATTGTTGTCATAATCAATACCATTTAAGACTTACTTTTTCTTCAAGTAACTCTTCGAACTAGACGAGAAGCCTATTAGATAATTTCAACATTCAATGTAACTATCAAGCATTCCAATAAGTGATTTGCATGATCTACTTATGTGACCTTAATCAAACATATGTGCTTACAATGTTTATACACCATTCGGCTAGTTCTATATGTGACCAAAGCGGTTCAAGTCAAAACATGTGGATTACTACATTTAAATGATGTTAACTAGCCATTTTCAAAAGATCTATTCAACCATTTCATGCATAATCCAACCATGGAAACCTAACATTCGGCTAACAAGCAAACAAGTTCAATAAAATGCATACATGCTCATATATATAGATACCATACTCTTATAGATCATAGTTGGCTTAATTTATACAAACCTTAATAATTGATCATGAATATACATGCTTTAGGTGCCACCATCCTAGGAGAACTATAACAAGATGGAAACATACTCTTTCAAGCAAAATGTGACTTATACGAGCATAGACTTCAGGATAGAATCCAATATCAACCTGAATTGTAGAAATGAGACTTGAATAAGCAAAGCTTAGTGAGTGAGTTAAAGTTACAAGGCAGCCAATACAACAAGACTCAACTACGAACCATCTAATAGATGGTATGGTTCCCCCACCAATAAGGAACCATTCGATGCAATGTAAACAACACTAGATACTTTTGCTAAATTTTCAATCCAATATCAATACAAGGCCTAAAGTTTAGACATGCTCAATCTTCCAATTCGATTAACAATAGGTATGTCATGTCATTTAAACATAATCAACGTTCAAGTAATGTTTCAATGTGAAGTAATCTCATATAAACAATGTTCAAGCAATGTTTCAATGTCAATATTTCATGGCATTCGATATTCCTTTGCCATCAAGTAATCTCATATAAACAATGTTCTAGCAATGTTTCAATGTCAATATTTCATGGCATTCGATATTCATTTACTATCAAGTAATCTCAAATAAACAATGTTCTAGCAATGTTTCAATGTCAACATTTCATGGCATTCAATATTCCTTTACTATCAAGTAATCTCGTATAAACAATGTTCTAGCAATGCTTCAATGTCAATATTTCATGGCATTTGATATTCCTTTACTATCAAGTAATCTTATATAAACAATGTTCGAGCAATATTTCAATGTCAATATTTCATGGCATTCGATATTCCCTTACCATCAAGTAATCTCATATAAACAATGTTCCAACAATGTTTCAATGTTACAATCAATTAATGCAATTCAATATGACAATAGATTCAATGTGTATGATGTATAAGTTCATTTTAGGTATAGCCTTGTGAATCGATTACTCAGTCTATATACTCGAGTCCCCAACCAAACTATCACCAATAACAATAGTCAATATGGTACCAAGTACATGGTCAAATTCCTCCTATTGTCGCCAATGACCAATAACAATACTTCCCTCTTACTGTCACCAATTAGGGACCAATTTCCCAGACCGTATTCCACCCCGACAATGAGCTCTATAGACTCTATGTCATGCCAACTATATCTAAGACTGACTCGAGACCAAGGCTTACAATAGTTATCACTTTCAATCAATTAGAAGTATGATTCAATTTAATATGCACATTTTGTGCCAATATCCTCTTTCAATCGAATAGGGTTCAAAACCGATACCAAATTCAATGTTTAAATAATCAATGAAGGTGTGTCAATCAATATGTCATTAAACAATGAATTGAGTTTCTTCTATCTATAACATCATGCTTAAATTCAATATATTTCAATTAGGCAATAAGCATATCATGACAATAAATAGCAATTCAAGCATGCTTCACAATCAATTAACCACTCAAAAGAGTACTTACCTTGCTAATGCTCCATAGCAAGCTCATTATACAATTTATACTTAATAATCAATAAGAAATACAAATCAGAATTAGACTTGGAGAGGTTACCACCCTCTCCAAACTTTAAACTACACTCATAGGAATTCTTCGAGCTATTGTCGATCTCGGATTGTAATCCCTTTCCCTCTACTAGCTTGCTGATCTAAGTGAACCCCTTTTTCATCGATTTCCACTTGATCTGACATTCATACAATACATAGTGTATCAGATACAATTCAGCAACCAATTGAGTCATTATGTGACTCCATACTCAAGCATACAATTCAATATAAACATCTAGACTGTTGCTGCTTGACAGCATGTGCACTGCTTACTTAAATGTTCATATCTTTTATTTTGTACGTTGTAATTTTGAACCGTTTACACTGATAGAAAGATAACTTATTTTTCCTTCTAAACATGTAAGCCTTACATTTTAATCCTTTGCCAATTAATACAGTTTTTAGCTTAAAGACAGAGCAATTTACAACATTGGACAGTTTGCACTGTCCCTAGTGTTTATTCTCTACAATCCAGAATTCAGTTCTGTTTTCTCCTAATGAATTTATACATGTTAAGGAATTATCCATAAAAATTTCAGCCACAAATTCCATTTATACAATTTATGGAGATTTTTCAAAGTTACTGCCCAAAATAGAGTTTTCTGGGAAGATTACACTAGGTTAAGCTTCTAGCTTCATACTTCATCTAAACAAGATTCTAACATGTTTGTTCAACATATATACTCATTCATACATGTCTAGGTGAGACCAATTATTTGTCCAACCTACAAAAACAGGCAATTGAGCAACATCTTCAATTTGATTCATTAGGACATTAATTCACTAGAATTTCCAGCATCTACAATTTCAGTTCACATATCAATCATCCATTCTAATCATCATCCAAATTTTCCATCATCTAGCATAGCATTTCACCATCAATTTGTCTATTTCCAACATCAATTTCTCCTACTCATTCGAATGGCATATAAATTTCATGAATCAATCAATCAATTGAACTTCTTAACTATTTCATAGCATCAATTCACTAACCATTCATCAAATTCATGTAACTCGAGCAAGAACACTAAATCTACATACATAATTTGAATATATAACACATTAAGGAAGAGATTTTACCTTCCTATCAAGATTATATGAATGTTAGCAACTCCAATTTCACCAAATTTCAAGCTTGAATCAATGAATCATGGAGTTTTCTCACTCAACCCATTTTCTCTCTTCTTTCTGCTTTTATTCGCCCATAATGAGAAAGATGATGATAATTCATCAATTAATTCCTCCTTTAAATGACTAATTCATCCTTAATTATCCACTAATTAATGGCATATGTAGGGGAATTTTAGGAATGTGAGAATTTTGCATGCATTCCTTCAATTTGTCACATGATTTGGTTTGGTCACTTACATATTAGGTTACCACTTTTTCAATTATAGCATTCTAGTCCTTAATAACTAGACTTAGCACCTTACTTTCAATCAATTATGGATTAAATGAAGGCATTGTAGTAACTTCTTTTATACTAGTTTTGAGGATATTACAATTCCCCCTTAAAGAAATTCATCCTCGAATTTACCTGAGGGAAAATAGATGAGGGTACTGCTTTCTCATTGTTGCTTCGGGTTCCCAAGTGGCTTCTTTTACATTGTGATTCTTCCATAGAACTTTCACCAATGGTACAATCTTATTGCGAAGCCTTTTGACTTCTTTATCAAGTATTTGAATTGGCTCTTCGTCATACGATAGATCAGGATTAAGTTCCACTTCATCAGGCACTAGAACATGTGATGGATCTAATCAATATTTCCTTAACATCGATACATGGAAGATATTGTGAATTCTATTGAATTCAGCAGGAAGTGCTAGCTTGTAAGCAACTGGACCGTTCTTTTCCAAGACTTTAAAGGGTCCGATGAATCGAGGGCTTAGTTTACCCTTCTTCCCGAATCTGAGGATTTTCTTCCAAGGAGATACCTTCAATAATACGTAATCTCCCACTTGATATTCAATGTTTCTTCACTTGAGATCGGCATAAGCATTTTGCCTATTAAAGGCCCCTTTCAATCTACTATGAATCACATGAACTTGAATTTCGGTTTCACAAAGTAATTCAGGTCCTAAGGCCTTGTTTTCACCCAATTCAGACCAGCATAGGGGAGTTCTACATCTCCTACCATACAATGTTTCAAATGGCACCATTTTGATAGAAGCTTGATGGCTGTTGTTGTAGGTAAACTCAGCTAATGGTAGATGTTTATCCCAGTCTTTACCGAAGTCAATAATGTAAGCCCGAAGCATGTCTTCAAGCACTTGGATTACTCTTCAAATTGTCCATCAGTTAGTGGATGGAAGGCAGTGCTAAGATTCAGCTTTGTTACCATAGCCTCTTGAAGTACCCTCTAGAATTGAGAATTAAAACTAGAGTCCCGATCAGATATGATGGATCTAGGAACACTATGAAGTATGATTACTTCTTTCAAGTATAATTCAGCTAGTTGTTTCAGGCTCATGTTCATTCGAACAGGCAGGAAGTAAGATGATTTGGTGAACCTATCAACGATCACCGAAATAATATTATTTTCCTCGGTGATAGAAGCAATCTTGATACGAAGTCCATTGTTATACAATCTGACTTCAATTGTGGCAATTTGATGGGTTGAAGGAGTCCAATAGGTAGTTGGTGCTCGACCTTCGCCTTCTGGCAAGTGAGGCACTTCGACACGAAGTCAACAATATTGGCCTTCAATCCCGGCCACCAATAGACTTCCTTTAAGTCCTTATACATCATGATCACTCTGGGATGTTGTAACACCCCCTACCCAATTTAGTAGTAAACCGGTTGAGGAGCGTTACGGGGAACACTAGAAACACGAACCATTTAAAACTTTTCGAACTCATCTCTATTAGACGAGTTACTTGACTATTAAGTAACTTAAGCAAGCATATCTATCAAACAAGCAAACACACAGTTTTTTTCATTAAAGATTACTACCTTAGTTTACCATTTGCATTTTCATTAATGTTTATCAAATAAAATTCGATTGACATAACAAACATGCATGTTTATTTCATTCCAAGTTACCTATATATGTAGCTAACATTTCATCATACAATCATGGATATATATTTCATATTCATTATAGGCCTTCATTAGAGTGGTTACCTTCAAGATTCATTCAATGATTAGTTACTACTTGATTAAATGATCATACATGAGAGGTATTCGAATAAACACTTAAACTACAAGTATTGATATCATCCTTGTTTATCCTAGATTAGTAGAGAACTAGCATGTCACATAAACAATACATTCAATTACACGAGCATGGACAAGTTCTTGTTCATTATAAGTTACCACTTTAATTATTCACTTTTGAATTTAAGTTCATGTGATCATATCATTCGAATAGCTGACCTAGACTATCATGTGTTCATTTTAAATCCATTTCATCACGTTTCATTCAAGACATGTAACCAATTCATGAAGGTTTTACTAAGAATTATCATGTGTACATATATTCGAACATCTCTATTCATGCATGTAAAGATTCATTCATTACCATTCATCAATTACAATTCTCAAGCATACCATGAATCACTTGTATCATTCAATCTCAATTATGTGTAGCTCATATAACTTATAACAATAGTTAACAAGGTTTCAATGGTATACTCATTTCACATTAATTAGACATGGTCATGTAGGTTATTATATTCAAGACTTGCAACATTCCATGTAGATTCAACTAAACAAGTTCATTTAGTGTAAACATTCGAATCGTAGTCTTACACAACATTAGAGGTCGAATCATATTTATATAAAAGCTTCCAAACATACAAAATGCATGAACTAGCTTTAGCTATAAACAAGACTAGGTGCACCAACAACTAGGAGATATACAAAACATGTAAGGATTCATACTCAAGCTCTACTTGTGTCTTGCTTCAGGCTCAAGAAATCTAACTTCAGGATCAAGAAAGTGTTTAGAACACCTAAATGTTGGTTGGGAAGAATGGAAACAATAGTGATAAGTACAATTTGTACTTTGTGAGGTAGCCCTAGCTCTAACAAGTTTTCAAGTCATGTGTTTGTTAGTCAGGTATTATCTTAACTAAAGATTCCAAGTATTTTGAATTGAGCAAGTAGTCAGGTAACTCAATATCAACATGTGTAGCATTCAAATAATAAGACAAGCAAGGTCATGGATTGCCATTCATTCAAGTAGCATGGCAAACAATTCATGTTACATTTAAACAAGGCATTCGAATGAAATTCAAGCAAAACAAACACCTCAAGTAAATATTAAGTAGTATGATTATCAATTTATTCGAATAGTAAACAAGCATATCAAGCAACAATCATTTCATGGCTTACATATCAAGTAACAAACATTCGATGGCTTATATATCAAGATTCAAGTAATTCAAGTATCAAACAATTTCGAGTAGCAGTTAATTCAAGTGACATGTGATCCTAACCATGGATCTCAAGGCATTCACATAAGGGTATGGAGTCAAGCAATATACATAATTCGAATTCAAGCAGACAAATCAATTGATCATTAATTCAAGTAAAATCATGAGACATTCCAAGTAGTAAATCATACCACACAAGGTTCAAGTATAGGCAATTACCATTTCATGAGTTTCATGTCAAAAAAAAAATCAAGCATTACATGCCAATCAATTCAAGTGTTCAAGTTTACTTATCAAGCAATTCATGCATTCAAGATTATTTATCAAGCAATTCAAACATTACATGTCAAGCCTTTCAAATTATCAAGTTTACATATCAAGTATTATGTCTCATTTAATCCTTATTTACATGCTTTAGTTTCGGGCCTTGGTTCATAGTGATCTATTATACATGTTTGCATACCAATACAAGTAAAACAATACATGGTGACCTTTAGATTATTTAAATCTGTCCATGTATGCTTATAACGAGTTCAAAACTGTCCATATATGTTTATAACTTGTTCACTTAATCATGAAGACAATAAGCCTAGCAAAATAGTCCACTTCTAGACTTAATATAACTTAACATGGAAACACACTTACTCATACATTTACACACATAAAACAGTCTAGTTTTAGGCTTAATATCACTTAACATGGCAGCACAATTACTCATACATTTACACATATAAAATAGTTTGGTTTTAGACTTAATATCACTTAACATGGCAGCACACGTACTCACACATTTACACACATAAAACAATCCCGTTTTAGACTTAATATCACTTAACATGGCAGCACACGTACCCATACATTTACACACATAAAATAGTCCGGTTTTAGACTTAATATCACTTAACATGGCAGCACACTTACCCATACATTTACACACATAAAACTGTTCGGTTTTAGACTTAATATCACTTAACATGGCAGCACACTTACCCATACATTTACACATGTAAAACAGTTCATATTTCCAATCAATCCAAGTCACGTAACAAGTAGCCCAAGAAATCAAGTCAAGTAGCAAATGGCTCAAGTAATCAAATGAAGTAACAAGTAGTTCAAGTAATCAAGTTTGCATTTCAAGTAATTCAAGTGTTTAAGTAAGCTTACATATCAAGTAAGTCAAGTAGCAAGATTTCATGTCAAGTAATTCAAGTAATGCTCACCAAGATCTGTCTTTAGACATTATGCTCATCAAGAGCTTTCTTTAGACATTATGCTCACCAAGAGCTTTCTTTAAACATTATGTAACACATTCAAGCTTATCTTTTGAATTTCTTATTTAATTTCTCAATAAGGTTCATGTCTTTTAACATGTTTGCCTTGGATCACAATTGGTTATGAATGCATTGGATCACAACTCCTCTGTTACCTCCTACAGCCGCCAATAACATATTACATGTAATAGGGCGTCCCCCCGAGCCGTGGCTCATGGACCGTAGTCCCAAGAATACCAAGCATTGTACCAATGTATCCAAGGACTTCCATTTAAGGAAACTTAGGTCTTTTAAATCTTTAACTTTCATTAGAGAATATCTTGTGGCACAAGAATTATTATTTTACATTAAAGCTTGTTGTTTTTTCTTATTTTTATGCTTTCATTTTTCAAGTCAAGATAATTGTGTTCAAGAATCACATTCAAGAAAGTTATAGCAATATCATGCTTAGCCCTTAGGCTAGTTGAGCCTTAGTTCTTCAATTCACTTTTTATATCGTCATTCAAGTAAGACATTCAAATATTGACATGTAACAAGTCAAGTATACCAACCATGAACAAGTATTTCATGCTTGCATATTGTCAAGTCAAGTACACGTGCTAATTCATGCAAGCCATTCGAATACATGCCATCTTTGGCATCAAGCAAGTCAATTAGATCACAATCAAGGTACAATGATCAAGCAATGCCTTATAATTCATGAATCACATCTTGTTAGCAAATGTTACGCCATGGAGAACATACAAGCAAGCATTCACATAACCATCTTATTCATCAAGTAAGCATTTAGCATACACTACCTTAGGCATCAAGCAGGCATTCGAATGAATAGCATTCAAGACACAAAGTTCACACATCGTATATCATGGAAGTACATATATGCTACTAATCGTATAGCCACTTTCAAGAACACAGTTCACACTTTTGTTTTCACTTTTCTTTTGGATTGTCTAGTCAACTTTCATGCTTTTATTTACTTACAATTTTAGCTTAGCCAATCTTCCCTTTATATGCATGATCAAGCCTATATTAAGTCCATTTAAACAATACAATGATGACAAGTAACTTAAGCATGCATATTTGGTTAGGAGCTAAGTCCTAACAGTATAAAACTACACTCACAATACTCCCAAGCTTAGCTAATCTTGGATCCAAACTCCTTTGTTCTTAGCTTTAGGATGCTCCACCCTAACATATTACATGTCAAAATAGGTTCACATAAACATTCAACCATGGCAACATTAGTAGTACACAACATATACTAATATGTCAGCATGTTCATATATATTCATTACTACACATAACTACAATTGTCTATATTCTAATCCATGTAAAACAGGGCAGTAATTACTGTCCCAAAATTGTGTACAAAACAGTTTGCCAAACTGTAAACAAAACAGTCTCAAAGTACCTAGGTTGTTGCTGCCAGGCAGCTTGTACACTACTTACTTAAACATGCATAACTTTTATTTCTTACGTTGGAATTTCAATTAGTTTATAAAGTTATAAAGCTTATTTAACCCTCTATACAGCAGTTTAGACCTTACATTTGAATGTCTTGCCAATTAATACAGTTTTTTGTTCAAAGACAGGGCAATTGCATTTCTAGACAGTTTGCACTGTCCAGAGGTTTTCATTTCCAGAATTCACTCTACTACCCATAATTCAATTCTGTTTGTTCATAGTGAAAACAGACATGATAAGGTACCATCCATATAAATTTCAGCCTTAAATTCCACAACTAAAATTTATAGTGATTTTTCAAAGTTGCTGCCCAGAATAGAGTTTTCTGGGCAGACTACACTATATCAAGTTCTAGCTTCCTTAATTCAATTAGATCATATTTTAGCATGTTAATTCAATTTATATACATTCTTATACTTGTGTAGGTCAGTCCATTTTATATATTAAACATGTGAAAATAGGGCATTTGAGCTACATGCTCAAATGGATTTGTTTAAGTAACATCCTAACTAAATTTGCAGCATTGTGTTAACATTTCTTGCTTGAATTATATGGAATTCATTTTCCAGCAGATAATTAGTCGATTATCATAGCAAGCATGGACTCATGTTACTCACAAGACCACTCGAACCAACCACATGTTTATACTTAATCACATACAACAATCTCATCCTAATTTTGAACAATAGATTCATATCTTCATAATGCCACGACAATACCTCATCCTATTAATCAATCTATTTCAATAATGTATAGGTCCTAATCACAAGCAACACGACCTTTCTTTTATATACATAGCAATTTACCAAGCATAAGAAATACATCATTCATGGTACTCGAAACTAGGAGGGTTCATAGCACAAGAATTCATTTTTCCAACAATCTAGACATATATGGCTTGTTAGAATACAATATATATATATATATATATATAAATTTTCAGATTTGATTATGCAATCTAAAGGAGTGGGAGGAGGGTTCTTACCCTCTACAATAGGCTTCCGAAGGAAAATCAGTAGCCTGATTAAGATTTAAGCTCAATTGAATCTTTACCATCCTCCTTCTAATTCCTCCTTTTCCTCCCAACCATTGCCTCGGATTCTTGGAGGAAAAAGATGATGGTGGCATGCATTAATGAAGTTTTTTACCAATCCCTCCTCCCCCATATGTATAAAACTTCACATGACATGTGTAAGAACAATTAAGTAGAATTTTTTAACATCCAAGTCCTAAGTTCCACAACTTTTATGTTTTAGTACATTAGACATTAGCTATTATTATCTTCCTTTCTTTCAAATTGGCCCTAGACTTTTTATTCCATTCTAGGTGTAAATAATACAAACCATTCCATTAACATATGGATTAGTAATAACTTCTAAATCAAACGTTCTTACTTTAGAGTATCACAAATTTGGGATGTTACAATTCTCCCTCCCTTAAAAGAAATTCGCCCTCGAATTTCTATCGAACTAAGAAACCAAGTCTATCATTTAGATAGAACAGAAGAAGTTTAGTTAAGCAAGAACACAAGCTTGTATAGTACAATAATCTCCTAGGTGTCACACTAGAGTTATGACAATGCAACGAGTTCTAGTTTAGTCCGAGAATCGACTAAACCTTAACTCTGATACCAATAAATGTAACACCCCTACCTTGTTTAGTAGTAAACCGGTTGAGGAGCGTTACGAGGAACACTAGAAACATGAACCATTTAAAACTTTATGAACTCATCTCTATTAGATGAGTTACTTGAATACTAAGTAACTTAAGCAAGCATATTTGTCAAACAAGCAAGCACACGTTTGTTTCATTAAAGATTACCACCTTAGTTTACCATTAGCATTTTCATTAATGCTTATCAAATAACATTTGAATGACATAACAAACAAGCATGTTTATTTCATTCCAAGTTTCCTATATATGTAGCTAACATTTCATTATACAATCATGGATATGTATTTCATATTCATTATAGGCCTTAATTCGAGTGGTTACCTTCAAAATTCATTCAAGGATTAGTTACTACTTGATTAAATGATCATACATGAGAGGTATTTGAATAAACACTTAAACTACAAGCATTGATATCATCCTTGTTTATCCTAGATTAGTAGAGAACTAGCATGGCACATAAACATTACATTCAATTACCCAAGCATGGACAAGTTTTTATTCATTATAAGTTACCACTTTAATTATTCTCTTTTGAATTTAAGTTCATGTGATCATATCATTCGAATAGCTTACCTAGACTAGTATGTGTTCATTTTAACTCCATTTCATCACATTTCATTCAAGACATGTAACCAATTCATGAAGGTTTGACTAAGAATAATCACGTGTACATATATTCGAACATCTCTATTCAAGCATGTAAAGATTCATTCATTACCATTCATCAATTATAGTTCTTAAGCATACCATGAATCACTTGTATCATTCAATCTCAATTATGTCAACTCATATATCTTATAACAATAGTTAATAAGGTTTCAATGGTATACTCATTTCATATTAATTAGACATGGTCATGTAAGTTATTATATTTAAGACTTGCAACATTCCATGTAGATTCAACTAAACAAGTTCATTTAGTGTAAACATTCGAATTATAGTCTTACACAACATTACAGGTTGAATCATATTTATATACAAGCTTCCAAACATACAAAATGCATGAACTAGCCTTAGCTATAAATAAGACTAGGTGCCCTAACAACTAAGAGATATACAAAACAAGTAAGGATTCATACTCAAACTCCACTTGTGTCTTGCTTCAGGCTCAACAAATCTAACTTCAGGATCAAGAAGGTGTTTAGAACACCTAACCTGTTGGTTGGGAAGAAAGGAAACAAGAGTGATAAGTACAATTTTTACTTAGTGAGGTAGCCCTAGCTCTAACAAATTTTCAAGTCATGTGTCTTTTAGTCAGGTATTATGCTAACTAAAGATTCCAAGTATTTTGAATTGAGCAAGTAGTCATGTAACTCAATATCAACATGTGTAGCAGTCAAATAATAAGACAAGCAAGGTCATGGATTACCATTCATTCAAGTAGCATGGCAAACAATTCATGGTACATTTAAACAAGGCATTCGAATGGCATTCTAGCATAACAAACACCTCAAGTAATCATTAAGTAGTATGATTATCAATTTATTCGAATAGAAAACAAGAATATCAAGCAACAATCATTTCATGGCTTACATATCAAGTAACAAGAATTCCATGGCTTACATATCAAGATTCAAGTAATTCATGTATCAAACAATTTCGAGTAGTAGTTAATTCAAGTGACATGTGATCCTAACGAGGGATCTCAAGGCATTCGCATAAGGGTATGGAGTCAAGCAATATACATAATTCGAATTCAAGCAATCAAATCAATTGATCCTTAATTCAAGTAAAATCATGAGACATTCCAAGTAGTAAATCACACCACAAAAGGTTCAAGTATAAGCATTTACCATTTCATGAGTTTCATGTCAAAAAAAATCAAGCATTACATGCCAATCAATTCAAGTGTTCAAGCTTACTTATCAAGAAATTCATGTATTCAAGACTATTTATCAAGCAATTCAAACATTACTTGTCAAGCCTTTCAAATTATCAAGTTTACATATCAAGTATTATGTATCATTTAATCCTTATTTACTTGCTTTAGTTTCGGGCCTTGGTTTATTGTGGTCTATTATACATGTTTGCACACCAATACAAGTAAAAAAATCTATGGTGACTTTTACTTTATTTAAATATGTCCATGTGTGCTTATAACGAGTTCAAAACTGTCCATATATGATTATAACATGTTCACTTAATCATGGAGACAATAAGCCCATCAAAACAGTCCACTTCTAGACTTAATATTACTTAACATGGCAACACACTTACTCATACATTTACACATAAAATAGTCCGGTTTTAGACTTAATATCAGTTAACATGGAAGCACACTTACTCATACATTTACACACATAAAACAGTCCAGTTTTAGACTTAATATCACTTAACATGGCAGCAAACTTACACATTTACACACATAAAAAATAGTCTCATTTTGGACTTAATATAACTTAACATGGCAGCACACTTACCCATACATTTACACACATAAAACAGTCTGGTTTTAGACTTAATATCACTTAACAAGGCAGGACACTTACCCATACATTTACACACATAAAACAGTCCGGTTTTAGACTTAATATCACTTAACATGGCAGCACACTTACCCATACATTTACACATGTAAAACAGTTCATATTTCCAATCAATCCAAGTCACGTAACAAGTAGCCCAAGAAATCAAGCCAAGTAGCAAATGGCTCGAGTAATCAAATCAAGTAACAAGTAGTTCAAGTAATCAAGTTTGCATTTCAAGTATTCAAGTGTTTAAGTAAGCTTACATATCAAGTAACTCAAGTAGCAAGATTTCATGTCAAGTAATTCAAGTAATGCTCACCAAGATCTTTCTTTAAACATTATGCAACACATTCAAGATTATCTTTTAATTTCTTATTTAATTTCTCAATAAGGTTCATGTCTTTTAACATGTTTGCCTTGGATCACAATTTGTTATGAATGACATTGGCCCGTGTTTGACCATAAAGGTCCAAGAATCCTATACTTCTCACTATCCAACCAATTGTCACCAATCTCTGTACAACTCCCTCGTTACCTCCTTTTGTCGCCAATAATATATTACATGTAATGGGGTGTCCCCCCGAGCTGTGGCTCATGGACCGTAGTCCCAAGAATACCAAGCATCATACCAATGTATCCAAGGTAGAGAATAGTGTATTCATGCAATAGACCCTAAATGATCAATGACAACAGCCTATTCATGCAATAGACCCTAGAATCATGCAACCATAAGCTCTGATTACCATTCTGTAACATACTCTAACCACCCTAGTAGGATTAGGTAAGTTACTACAATTACAATCAATGATTCATTAAATTTAAGGTAGAGAATTCAATACGTTTTAAGACTTTCTTGCATATCAAGATACAATTCGAATATGTGAGGACCCATAATGCAATTATTGTAATAATCAATACCATTTAAGACTTACTTGTTCTTTCAGTAACTATTCGAACTAGATGAGAAGCCTATTAGATAATTTCAACATTTAATGTAACTATCAAGCATTCCAATAAGTGATTTACATGATCTACTTATGTGACCTTAATCAAACATATGTGTTTCAAATGTTTATACACCATTCGGCTAGTTCTATATGTGACCAAAGCGGTTCAAGTCAAAACATGTGGATTATTACATTTAAATGATGTTAACTAGCCATTTGAAAAATATCTATTCAACCATTTCATGCATAACTCAACCATGGAAACCTAACATTCGACTAACAAGTAAACAAGTTCAAGAAAATGCATACATGCTCATATATATACATACCATACTCTTATAGATCATAGATGGCTTAATTTATACAAACCATAACTAATTGATCATGAATATACATGCTTTAGGTGCCACCATCCTAGGAGAACTATAACAAGATGGAACATACTCTTTCAAGCAAAATGTGACTTGTACGAGCTTAGACTTCAGGGTAGAATCCAATATCAGCCTGAATCGTATAAATGAGACCTGAATAAGCAAAGCTTAGTGAGTGAGTTAAAGTTACAAGGCAATCAATACAACAAGTCTCAACTACAAACCATCTAATAGATTGTATGGCTCCCCCATCAATAAGGAACCATTCGAAGCAATGTAAACAATACTAGATACTTTTGCTAAAATTTCAATACAATATCAATACAAGGCTTAAAGTTTAGACATGCTCAATCTTCCAATTTGATTAACAATAGGTATGTCATATCATTTAAACATAATCAATGTTCAAGCAATGTTTTAATGTCAATATTTATTGGCATTTGATATTCCTTTACCATCAAGTAATCTCATATAATCAATGTTCAAGCAATGTTTCAGTGTCAATATTTCATGGCATTCGATATTCCATTGCCATCATATAATCTCATATAAACAATGTTCTAGCAATGTTTCATTGTCAATATTTCATGGCATTTGATATTCCATTACTATCAAGTAATCTCATATAAACAATGTTCTAGCAATGTTTAATTGTCAATATTTCATTGCATTCGATATTCCTTTACTATCAAGTAATCTCATATATACAATGTTCGAGCAATGTTTCAATGTCAATATTTCATGGCATTCGATATTCCTTTACCATCAAGTAATCTCATACAAACAATGTTCCAGCAATGTTTCAATGTTACAATCAATTAATGCAATTCAATATGACAATAGATTCAACGTATATGATGTATAAGTTCATTTTAAGTATAGCCTTGAGAATCGATTACTCAGTCTAGATACTCAAGTCTCCAACCAAAATGTCGTCGATAACAATTGTCAATATGGTACCAAGTACCTGGTCAAATTCCTCCTACTGTTGCTAATGACCAATAACAATACTTCCCTCCTACTGTCGCCAATTAGGGACCAATGTCCCGGACCGTAGTCCACCCCGACAGTGAGCTCTAAAGAATATATGGCATGCCAACTATATCTAGACCGTCTTGAGACCAAGGCTTACAATAGTTATCACTTTCAATCAATTAGAATCATGATTCAATTCAATATGCACATTTTGTGCCAATATCCCATTTCAATCGAATAGAGGTCAAGGCCAATACAAATTTCAATGTTTCAATAGTCAATGAAGGTGTGTCAATTAATATGTCATTAAACAATGAATTGAGTTGCTTGTATCTATAACAGCATGCTCCAATTCAACATAGTTCAATTAGGCAATAAGCATATCATGACAATCAATAGCAATTCAGGCATGCTTCACAATCAAGTAACCGCTCAAAAGAGTACTTACCTTGCTAATGCTCCATAGCAAGCTCATTATACAATTTATACTTAAGAATCAATAAGAAATACAAATCAGAATTAGACTTCGAGATGTTACCACTCTTTCCAAACTTTAAACTACACTCACAGGAATTTTTCGAGCTATTGTCGATCCCGGATTGTAATCCCTTTCCCTCTACTAGCCTGCTGATCTTAGTGAGCCCATTTTTTCCTCAATTTCCACTTGATCTAACATTCATACAATACATAGTGTATCACATACAATCCAGCAACCAATTGAGTCATTATGTGACTCCATACTCAAGCATACAATTCAATATAAACATCTAGACTGATGTTGTCAGGCAGCATGTGCACTGCTTACTTAAATGTTCATATCTTTTATTTCGTTCGTTGGAATTTTGAACCGTTTATACCATTAGAAAGCTAACTTAATTTTCCTTCTAACCATATAAGCCTTACATTTTAATCTTTTTCCAATTAATTCAATTTTTAGCTTAAAGACAGAGCAATTTACAACACTGGACAGTTTGCACTGTCCCTAGTGTTTCTTCTCTACAATTCATTCTACAGTCCAGAATTTAGTTATGTTTTCTCCTAATGAATTTATACATGTCAGGTAATTGTCCATAAAATTTCAGCTTCAAATTCCATTTATACAATTTATAGTGATTTTTCAAATTTACTCCCCATAACAGTGTTTTATGGGGCAGATTACACTAGGTTAACCTTCTAGCTTCATAATTCATCTAAACAAGATTCTAACATGTTTGTTCAACATATATACTAATTCATACATGTATAGGTCTATCCAATTATGTGTCCAACCTTTAAAAACAGGGCAATTGATCAACATTTTCAATTTGATTCTTTAGGACATCAATTCACTAGAATTTCCAGCATCTACAATTTCAATTAACATATCAATCATCCATTCTAATCATCATCCAAATTTTCTAGCATCTAGCATAGCATTTCACCATCAATTTGGCTATTGACACATCAATTTCTCCTACTCATTCGAATGGCATATCAATTTCATGAACCAATCAATCAATTGAACTTCTTAACTAGTTCATAGCATCAATTCACTAACCATTCATCATATTTGTGTAATTCAAGCAAGAACCCTAAATCTACATGCATCATTTGAATCTATAACACATTAAGGAAGAGATTTTACCTTCCTATCAAGATTATATGAATGTTAGCAACTCCAATTCCACCAAATTTCAAGCTTGAATCAATGAATCATGGAGTTTTATCACTCAACCCCTTTTCTCTTTTAAATGACTAATTCATCCTTAATTGTCCACTAATTAATGACATGTGTATGGGTATTTTAGGAATGTGAGAATTTTGCATGCATTCCTTTTAAGAATTTCATACTAGTTCCTTTCCATATTGTTATTACTTCATTTTAAGACATAATTGGACAGGTTACAATGTCCCAAAACTGTTTTGGAAACAGTTTGCATTTAGGTGCAAAAACAGTCCCAAACTGCACAGGACACTGTTGCCTGGCAGTTTGCACACTCTCCCTTTAAATGGTCCTATCTTTTAATCCGTAATTTTGATTGATATACACCGTTAGAAAGATAACAAAATTTCCTATAAGAACATATAAGATTTGCATTTTATTTTTTATCCAATTAATACAGTTTGTTGTTCAAAGACAGGGCATTTACACTGCCTGGACAGTTTGCACTGTCCAGCAATTCCTACTTACAATTTCCAGCATAGGACCCAGTTTTCAGTTATGTTTTCACCTAATGAAAATAGACATTATAAGGATCATGTCATTAAAATTTCAGCCCTGAATTCAATCTATACAATATTTGGTGAATTTTCAAAGTGACTGCCCAGAACAGAGCAATTATGGGCAGATTGCATCTAATTACATTTTAATGCCTTTAATTCATTTTAACCAATTTTTTGACCCTATAATTCATTTCATATGATATCATAATCATGTTGAGTCAATGTTAATCCATTAATCAAGGCTTCCAAAACAGGGCAAGTTGGTTACAATGCCTAGTATTGCATGTTTACTCAATTTCAATTCCACAAAACAGTTTCTAGATTACATGTCTATGTTCATGCTTTAATCCTTCATTTCTAGCATTGTTTGCTAACAATTAAATTTTTTTAACACCTTCTTTACAATACCTAATCATGCTCATCATTAATTCATTAATTCCATAGCTCAATTTTAAGTTCTATTCATTCAATTCTCACTTCAACATCACAATTAAATTTACCAGCAACCTAGCTTATTACACTAGCATAAACACATAATTTACAGCATTGTACCTAGTGTTCATTCTTCAAATTTGTAAAATTCTACAACCATTCAATCATCTAACAACATATTCAATATCTAATTCCATCTATAATCATCAAAACAGTCCAATTCAACAATCGTAGTTGCCTATTCAATTGAACACAAGAAGAATTATACTTACTTTGCTTCTAGCTTAATTTCAATGAAAAATTCCTACACATGCAAGCTTGATTTCTTCTTCAATGGCTGAATTCTCTCAAGCTCTCTTTCTCTCAGTTTTCCTCTCTCTATTTGGCTGGTAATGGAATGAAGGGAGGATGACAATGTGGTTATCCACGTTAGTGGATTTATGAAGTTACTAAACTATCCCTTAATTAGTTACTAATCATGTAATTAGTCAAGGGAAAATAAGAGAACCATAAAGTTTATCATGCAAGCCTCATCTTTCTCCTTTAATTCAAATTGATCCTTTATAATTTAATCACTTATTTCATACATTCTTTCAATTAGACCCTTGACTAATCAATTCGGCTTAATTCTAGATGCAATTAAGCTATCAACTTATGCAATTTGATTCCAATACTTCTAGGCTAGGATTTGGGGTGTTACCATTCTCCCCCCCCCCCGCTTAAATTAAATCCGTCCTTGAATTTACCTGAATCGAATAGGTGGGATATTGCTTTCTCATGACTTCTTCAGATTTCCAGGTAGTTTCTTCCACCTTATGATTTCTCCATAAGATCTTAACATGGGGAACAATCTTGTTCCGAAGCTTTCTTACTTCCCGGTCAAGAATCTGAATAGGTTCTTCTTCGTAGGACAAACCAGGATTCAATTCTACCTCTTCGGGCTCAAGAATGTGCAGAGGATTAGATCAATACCTTCTGAGCATTGAAACGTGGAAGACATTGTGTATTCTATTGAATTCTCTAGGAATAGCTAATAGATAGGCCACTGGACCAATTCTTTCAATAACTTCAAATGGTCCGATGTATCGGGGACTGAGCTTCCTTTTTCTTCCAAATCTGAGCACTTTCTTCCAAAGTGAGACCTTTAGGAAGACTTTGTCTCCAATAGCATAATGAATATCTCTTCTTTTCAAATTAGCATACGCTTTCTGTCTATCGAAAGCTGCCTTCAATCGATCGTGAATGATCTTGATCTGTTCTTCGATTTCCCGAAGCAATGGAGGTCCCAATACTTTTTTTCTCCCAATTCACACCAGCATAAGGGAGTTCTACATCTTCTACCATATAGAGCTTCAAATGGTGCCATTTGAATAGAAGATTGATAGCTATTGTTGTAGGCAAACTCTACAAGAGGTAGGGATTTCTCCCAATTCTTCCCGAAGTCAATAACATAAGCTCGTAGCATATATTCTAACACTTGAATGATTCTCTTAGATTGGCCATCCGATTGAGGATGAAAGGCCGTACTAATATGTACTTTAGCTCCTAGAGCTTTCTACATAAAATTCCAGAATCGAGAAGCGAATCGAGGGTCACGATTGGAGATAATTGTTATAGGTACACCGTGTAACCAAATCACTTCACGAATGTACAGCTCGACAAGGGTTTCCAAGTTCATGTTCATACGAACAGGGATTGAGTGAGTAGATTTAGTGAATCTATCAACAATCACACATACAACATCATTCTTTCTTGGAGTAGAAGGAAGACCGGTGACAAAGTCCATAGTAATTCGATCCCACTTCCATTGGGGAAGTTCTATAGGTTGAAGCAATCCAGTAGGGACTTGATGCTCAGCTTTGACTCTTTGACATGTTAAGCACTTGGATACAAAGTCTGTGATTGCAGATTTCATGTCTGGCCACCAATATAGTGACTTTAGGTCCTTATACATCTCAATCGATCCAGTGTAGATCGAGAAAAAACTTTGATGAGCTTCTTTCAACGTTTCTTGTCTTAGTTCCTCATTGTTAGGAGCATGAACTCTATCTTTGAAATAGAGGAGTCTATTTGACTTTAGGGAGAAGTCAGATCTAGACTCAGAAGCAAGCTTAGATATGATCTTCTGAAGATCTGGATCAACTTGTTGAAGTTCTTTAATTCTCGAGATGAAATCGGATTGAACTTGAAGTTCAGACAAAAAATTTTCTCTCTTGGATAGTCGAAAATGAGCATTGATAGCCGTATTAGCTACGAAGAATTAACAAAGTCATTAGAATATTTTTCAATAGATTTCTTGCAATACAAGGCACTGTTCAAATTGTTCCTTGAAGAATAAGGCATTGTTTGAATGCTTTCTTACAAGCTAAGAAAGATTTGATTTTCAATGGTTACAAGTATTTTAGGCTCAATTCTTATTCGAATGGGTTACTTGTATTTCAAGGAATTTTTTAATAGTAACTTATAACTTAAGAAAGCTCTAAATTCATTGTTTGCAAAACAAGAGAAGGCATGATTCAAATGAATTTAATCAGAATTCTAGATTTAGGAGTTACCCGAGTATGGTCTACGACTAAGGGCGTCAGCATCTACATTTGCTTTTCCTGATTGGTAGTCGATAGCCAAGTCGTAATCCTTAAGTAATTCGAGCCATCTCCTTTGCCTCAAATCCAAGTCCTTCTGAGTTAGAAGGTACTTGAGACTTGTGATCAGTATAAAGACTGCATTTCTCTCTGTATAGATAGTGTCTCCATATCTTGAGAGCAACCACTATAGCTGTTGTTCCAGATCATGTGTTGGATAATTACACTCATGTAGCTTCAATTGCCTTGAAGCGTAAGCAATTACTTTCTCATCTTGCATGTAACACCCCTTACCCGGGTTGGCAGGAAACCGGTTCGGAAGCGTTACCAATGAACAATACAAGTATGAACAAGCAAGAATAGGTTAACTCATCCCTATTAGATGAGTTACTTAAATAGCAAGTAACCAAAACAATTATTACTTATCATATAAGCAATCTTATTTACATACATTATAGGTTACCAAAATTTCACTTTGCATTGTCATTCAAGCATCACATTTCGAGACCTATAAGCAAACAAGTTTCCATTTTCATTTCATTGTTCATTAACTTGATTCATGTAACATTACTTACATAGCTTACTAAACATGATCATTTGAACATACCTTGATTCCAAGCAAGCTTATGCCATTCTTACCATTCGGCATTTAACATTCAACTTATAAAAATACATATTCAACATGTTTTGCTTATTCAAGTGACTATATCATCTCATAAGGCATTCGAATAGTACAAAGCTAGATGATCACTTTAAACATTCATTATAGACATAACCATATGCGCAACAAATACTTACAATACATGAAATTATAGTTCATTACTTAATTCATATTAGTAACCAAGTTCACAAAATAGTAGGCCCATTCAAGACATATATACATATACAAGATCAAGTGTTCAAAATGCATGCACTAGACATTATATACCACTAAGTGCCACCAACTAGGGGAGTACAAAACAAGTATGTCCATACTTTATCTATGCTTATGTCTTGCTTCCAGCTCAAGAATTCAGACTTCAGGATCAAGCTACGATCGAATCCTTTAACTTGTGGTTGGGAAGAATGAAAATAAGAGTGATAAGTACAAGATTGTACTTAGTGAGGTAGCAACTAGATCTAACCAATTTACAAGACAATTATCACTTAGCCAAGTTTAGGCCTAGTCTAAGTTGGAAGCAATTCAATTTTAAGCTTTATACATGCTAATCATTTCAAATAATACACTAGGCACAATCGATGCAAGTAGGATTATAAATCATCAAATGCATGTAATTCAAGAATCCAAGTAGTTCAAGTATCATGTAATTCAAGGATCCAAGTAGTTCAAGTATCGTGTAATTCAAGAATCCAAGTAGTTCAAGAATCATGTAATTAAAGAATTCAAGTAGCTCAAGTATCATGTAATTCAAGAATCCAAGTAGTTCAAGTATCATGTAATTCAAGTATCATGTAATTCAAGTATCATGTAAGCTTTATTCTTTAATTATTTCTCATATACTTTCTTTAGTTTATGACCTTGGTATTTAGTTGTCCAGGTAATCGAGTCTCCAACCAGCTGTCGCCACAAGATGCGCCATAGCACTGGTCAACCCTCCTACTGTCGCCAAAGACCACACATGCGTACCCTCCGTCTGTCGCCAATTTGGGGCCTTAGCCCCAGACCGTAGTCCACCCTGACACAATGAGCTCTAGACTCTAAGGCATGCCCTTCTAACTATGACCACTAACAACCAAGGCTTCATTCAATTATGAATCACTTATTCAAGTATTACATATTTATGTCAAGCAATAGCTTATTCAAGGATCAATTCAAGTGATACATTGCAAGATCATGTTCATATACACAGCCCTTAGGCCAATTGAGCCTTAGCTCTACACTTTGCAATTTAATCTTGTCATTCAAGCAAGCAATTAACATATGCCATCTCGTAGGCATCAAGCAAGATCTTTAATTCATGATTTAAATCACGTTAACAAGTAATTAGATCATACAAGTACATATAGGCACTCATTCGAAATGATCACAATCAAGGCATCAAGGTTCAAGCATTTGTATCAAGGAGCAATATCAAGAAAACATTATAACAAGTCATATCCAAGGAATGAAAACATACATTTGTTTTCACTTTTTTTTCTAATTAATTTCTCAATTTTGCATGCTATTACTTATTCAGAATTTTAGCTTAGTTCATTCTTCCCTTTTATTCATATTCAAGTTAAAATTGAGATCATTAACATGGCATATCAATGGCAAGAAGATAATCATGCACATTTGGTTAGGACCTAAGTCCTAACCCTATTGTAAACTACACTCACAATACTCCAAGCTTAGCTAGTCTTGGATCCAAACTCCTTTGTTTCTAGCTTTCAAATGCTCCTCCATAGACCCTTCTCCAATGTTCCCTTCTCATTCTACCATTTCATACAAGTAAACCATGGTCAAGACAAGCACATTCATTTATTCAAAACAAGACAACATTACACATAATTTATTCAACATACATTTCAAAACATCAAGGCTGTTGCCTGGCAGCTTGTGCACTATTTACTAAAACATGCATAACTTCCATTCCGTACGTCGGAATTTCAATTGGTTTACACTGTTTTAAAGATACCTTAATTTTATTTCTAACCATATAGGCCTTGCATTTTAATTCTTTGGCAATTAATACAGTTTTTTGTTTAAAGACAGGGCAATTTATAATACTGGACAGCTTGCACTGTCCTTAGTGTTTCATTTCTACAATTCATTCTACAATCCCAAATTTAATTCCGTTTTCTACTAATGAATTTAGACATATTAACGTACTATCCATTAAATTTTCAGCCTTAAATTATATTTGTACAATTTATAGAGATTTTTCAAAGTTACTGCCCAGAACAAGGTATTCTGGACAGATTACTCTAGCTTAAGTTTCTAGCCTCTTTAATCACTTAGATAACACTTATAACATGTCAATTCAACTTGTATACATATTCTTACATGTCTAGATCAATTTAATTCACTTATCTATGTGATTAAGACAGAACATTATATGAAGCCAAGCATGTTTACACAATTTCACTAGCAATGTGATCAAAACAATTTCATTCCATGTTACATTCAACCATACCCATTTCAATACCTAAATTTCCAGTTCCAAGCACAACATGTATTCAATTGCATAATTCAAGATTACACCAAGGAAACATGCATTACAATTTTAACAATTCATATCACTCCTAAAATTCAAAATCAGCAACTTATATTCTCCAAAAACACATGCAATTTCCAGCTACCATATACATTCTACAATCAGGATACATATATACATGAAATCAAATCTGGACAGATTTCTCATTTATACAGGAATTCACTCAATTCAGTCCAAATACAAACATATTTACACATATTCGAACATAGCATTTTTTGAACAATATTTGTTTAGTTTCCAGAAATCTCATAACATTCATGTTTGTGAGCAATTTCTTCTATAATCTTAAGCATACATCACTATAATCAAGAAGAGAAAACAAAAAGAGTTACCTTCGAACGAGTTAAATTGAGCTAAGAAGAAATCCATTTCAACATTCTCTCTAATCTCTCACATACTCGGTTTTCTTTGAGGGAAAATATGGGAGGATGGCGATGAACTAGATTAATTGTTCATCCAAATCCCCTCAACTTGCCGTGAATCCCCCACCCCTTCAACAGCTAGCTTGGCCATAAATGGACAAGTGTCCATGCCCTCCCATAATTAAATCTTTAGCAAGAAACCATTAAATTATTCTATAGGATCAGCTTAGTCACTTAATAATTAGCTATTTATGTTTTCATTCTTATATTTTGGTCCTATTTTTGATTAATCAATATAATACTTAATGATTCTATACAAATGCTCTAGCAATATTCATAACATAATCCTAATCCAAGGTTCGGGGTGTTACAATTCTCCCCCGCTTAAAATAAATTTGCCCTTGAATTTATCTGAATCGAATAGGTGAGGATATTGCTTCCTCATGATTCCTTCAGATTCCCAAGTTGCCTCTTCTATCTTGTGATTTCTCCACAAGACATTGACAAGAGGAACGGTTTTGTTCCTGAGCTTTCTAACTTCACGATCAAGAATTTGAACTAGTTCTTCTTCGCATGACAAGTCAGGATTCAACTCTACTTCTTCAGGCTCAAGGATAAGGGATGGGTCAAATCGATATCTTCGGGGCATGGAAACATGGAAAACATTGTGGATCTTATCAAATTCACTGGGGAGAGCTAAACGATAGGTCACTGGCCCTATCCTTTCAATGATTTCAAATGGACCAATGAATCGGGGGCTGAGTTTCCCATTTTTTCCAAACCGAAGGACTTTCTTCCAAGGGGACACTTTAAGGAAGACCTTGTCTCAAACATTGTATTGGATGTCTCTCCTTTTCAAGTCTGCATATGCTTTCTGTCTATCAAAGGCTTTCTTCAATCGATCATGAATGATCTTCACTTGTTCTTCAGTTTCTCTAAGCAATTCAGGTCTCAATACTTTGTTTTCTCCCAGTTCAAACTAGCACAAGGGAGTTCTACATTTCCTTCTGTATAGAGCTTTGAAGGGAGCCATCTGGATAGATGTTTGGTAGCTATTGTTGTAAGCAAACTCTACTAGGGGTAGAGATTTCTCCAAGTTCTTTTCGAAGTCTATAACACAAGCACATAGCATGTCTTCAAGTACTTGGATGATTCTTTCTGATTGGCCATCACTTTGTGGATGAAAAGCTGTGCTCAAATGTACTTTGGTCCCAAGGGCTTTTTGCAAGGAATTCTAGAATCGGGAAGCAAATCTAGGGTCTCAATCGGAGATTATAGCTGTAGGTACACCGTGTTTTCGAATCACTTCATGGATGTATAGCTCGGCTAAGGTTTCCAAGCTCATGTTCATTCGAACAGGGATGAAATGAGTAGACTTTGTGAATCTATCAACAATCATCCATACAGCATCATTCTTTCTTGGAGTGGAAGGAAGACCAGTAACGAAGTCCATTGTAATCCGATCCCATTTCCACTGAGCGAATTTGATTGGTTGGAGCAATCCAGTAGGGACTTAATCCTCAGCTTTGACCCTCTGACAAGTTAAGCACTTTGAAACAAAGTCTGTAATAGCCGATTTCAGAGCCAAGTGGTCCGAGGGACAAGACAAGGACAAGAGTAAAGAGCCTGTGAAACTTGGTTCAGAGTTGTCTAGTTCTGCCAAGGTAAGCGGAGACCATAAGCAGAATGGGTTGAAGATGTCCGGGAAGGCTGGGAAGAGCTTGCCGAGAATGTTCGAGTGAAGAACATTGCTTTTGAGACCAGTAGAGTGTCGAAGGGGGCTGAGCCGACGAGGGACAAAGTAACCGTTAAGATGCCACCTATGGGCAAGGTGGGAAAGAAGCGAAGGACTTCGAGGAAGAAGTGCCGACGCAAGATTAAGCAACTAGAGTGCTACCAGTGTAAGGGGCCTCACAAATTGCGAGAGTGCCTGGATCGAGTCAAGCCATCCAAGGAGTTGGGTGAGCCCGAAGAAAGCGAGGCTGCATCGCTTGATCCGATAATGTCGAGTTCTGCCAAGGCCAAGGGGGACTGAAAGCAGAAAGGGGTGACCATGTCTGGGAAGGCTATCGAGAAGCTTGCCGAGGATGTTCGGGGTAAGAGCATTGCTTTTGAGAGTATTGTAGAGTCAAAGGGGGCCAAGCCGTTAAGGGACATAGTAACCGTGGAGACACCACCAATGGGCAAGGTGGGAAACGAGCGACGAACTTTAGGTAGGAAGTGTCGACGCAAGAGAAAGCACCGAACTTCAAGGAAGAAGGATCGATGCAAGAGAGCACCAAACTTCAAGTCAGAAGGGCAGATGCAACCAGAAGCAACGGACTTCAGGGAAGAAGAGCCGATGCAGAGTAACGCAACGGACTTTGTGGCGAAAGTGCCGATGCATGCAAAGAACTTCGATGAAGAAGGTTCAATACAGAGGGGGCCAGACTTCAAGGAGAAAAAAGGGCTGGCCTGTTTTAGAGTAAATGTGATCGAGGAGAAGGTACATCTCAAACACATTCCTAGTGTTTTTGGTTTTGATTTGCCATTGTTGATGAGCGTAGGTCAAGTAAGACCTAGTCTTCAGTGCGGGGGAAATAAAGATTGGAAGAGACCTTTCAGAGTTCAAAGGAGCAAGCCAGAGTTGTCGACGAATCTGAGAGTACAGTCTATGTTCAATGTTGTGACGACTTCCAAGTCTTTGTCGCAGGACCAAGTGGGTCTGAGTCGAGGTAAATCGGAGTTTGTGGGAGAGTGCTCCTACAAGAGAGATGTATCAAGAGGCGTGTTAGCACGCGATGTTCAACAACAGTTTGAGGCGAGGCGAGCAGTTCATATGGGGGAATTGCATGAAGCCGAGGCATCGACGAGTAATCAAGTTGACCCTGCCCAGGATCGTTCGAGTGCAGCGACGAGGGCGTCGCTAAATCAAGTAGGGGAGAATGTCACAGACCAAACTTTTCGGATCGAGACATTGGCTCGAGCATCAAATAGGGAGGTTGTGCGCAATGCAACGGGCTTGCCAAATGTGGCCCAGCACTCAGAGAATGGCGAGGACCATACATTTGGGACCAAGACGTTAGCGCAAGAACCAGGTAAAGAAAATTTGCGCGGTGTAACGAGCTTGCCAAGACCATTAGACTTGGCCTAGCACTTGGAGAAAGGCATGGACCAAACCTTTGGGACCGAGGCGTTAGCGCAAGAACCAGCCAAAGAGGGTTTGCGCGGTGGAACGGGCTTGCCAAGACCATCACACTTGGCCCGGCACTTGGAGAATACTAGAAAGCCCGAAAGCCCACAGGACTTAGCCAAATCCATGGAGGATTCAGGAGGGTAATTTGGTCAAAGCATTATCCATTTATTTGAATATAATGTGTAGATGATGTTTGTGATAATTAGAGATTTGAATTGAGATTAGATAAGATAAGATCAATCTCGACCGTCGATGTAATTTAAACTGAGTCGTTGGATGTAGGGGAGTTCAACTATAAATAGAGGTTCCCTCCTCACTTGTAAATCACTACTTCACTACTTCTTCACTTCATTTACTTTGAGTAATACAAGAAGCATTTACTCTAAAACTCTTTGAGTGTTCTTCATTATTCTTGAGTGTTCTTCGTTGTTCTAGCTGCCAATCTTTTTCTGTTGTTCTTTGATTAGCTTTCGCTTAGAACGATCTTTCATTCGAGGGCTTCGAGGAGTGTTTGATCTTCTGGAGCGAGAATCCTGGCTGAGTTAGGTGTTTGTCGAGAGAGCTTCACCTAAGACCGTGACAAGTTACTTCAGGGTGACTTAGCCGACGTTTCAACCGAGAAAGCGACTAAGGTTCACACGATTCGTCTGGGAAAGGTTTAGCCCCGCGACACAAGTGGTGTCTGTGACAAGATCCATCGAAACCTGGAGAGCTTGTCGAAGCCGTTGTCGAGCAGGAGTGCTCACAAGGCTGGTTGAAGCCTGACTTAGGCGTAGGAATCGACTGATTTGCGTCGAAGGCGTCTAAGGCCGCACGGATACGCTAGAGTCAAAATCTAGCCCCGTGACAGTTGATTTGTTAAAAAGTGAAAATTTAATTAATGTGGTGTTTTATCAAACGAGAATGACGAGTTAGCGCTGAGAGTGTTGGCGGTGATTAAAGTTCATTTCCAGGGTGATAAGGCGGATAAAATAGATTTACATTCACTTTGCGGACAAATAAATCGAAATTTTGTGAACTTGCAAATTCCAGTTTTCAAAATGCTTTTTTGAAATCAATTAAGGTACCAATTTTTGGGCGTTGTGGGGGTTTTAATCCTTCCCCACACGTAATCGACCCCCGAACCTGTTTTCGTGGACCAAAATGTAATTTTTGATAAATAAAACGTTTTATCAAAATACCCTCGTCTCAAAAAGTGATCCAATCACACTTTTTTTCAAAAAAAATTGGTGACGACTCCGTGATTTTATAAAGTTTTTCAAAACGTCAAAACCTTCCTAAAAAAGGGTTGCGACATATCTCATCCGGAAAAGGTTTGCACATTAGCTGATTTTCCAGACTCGCAAATGGACCTCTTTGAAATATTGAAATTATGTGATTTTTCCCTCCTAAGCATGCATCATTCTCAAAGATTTATTCCGAATCTTAAAAATTGTTAATCATAGCCTTCAAGTTTCTTAAGATGTCTTCGAAAAATGTAAAAATTAAAGCTAAGACTTATATAGAGAATTATATATTTTTTAAATTACTATAGAATAACTACAAAAGATTATTGTCTAAAAAATCTAATTCGAGACTCTGAGTACCAACTGATGCGAAATACAAGAGCTGAGAAATCCTCAAAATATAAGAACCCTCAATTAATCTAGCAACTTCCATAATATGTTCTGAGAAAACCTCAAAACTCCAAGTTCAGCATATTAGCAGGAAATCATGATTTTAATGTAGAAAAGAAGATAGTTGACCTATAGAACCATCCTAACCGCAATTATGTAGGCAACTTAGAGTGAGAAGACGACATTCTTCATGGAAATTAACTAGGTGAATTCGTCAACCTTAAAAATAAAATGGCCCATAGCCAAAGGTTCTTTTGTAAGTCAAAAATTCATGATGTATTTTATTAATGCAACCAAAATGTGGGATTGGTAATGGTATATTTGAGAATCCAAAAGAATTGATAAAAGCATGGGCGATATAGAGTTGAAAGGCGAGAGAGGTGAGCGAGAGGCGTGGTCAGGAAAGAAGAGCAGGTCCACAAGCGATGCAACCACGATTTTAGTCACGGATATATCCCCAAATCTTCATTGGCAGGGACTTTGGGCCGCATTATATATCCCCAAATCTTCATTGGCAGGGACTTTGGGCCGCATTCTCTCACCACGAGGAGGTGGTCAACACCTTTATACCATTGAAAATAAGTAGAGATGCTCAAAGAGTGATTGAAAGGTTGAATGGTTCTGTGCTTTTGGGAGTCGAATCTCAGTGTCAGTAGCCAGGTTCAATGTGCGAACTCAATTCTGGAAGAAAGCCACAACCAAGACTTAGAAACTCGAGCTGGAGGATTCCTATATTCCTGATTCATGTAATCCGACTAGCCTTGCGAAACAAGAGAAGCTGGTAGTGAAAGGTATCATTGACAGAGGAGTCATCGAAAAACTGAAATCCAGTATCGTTAGGACTACGATAACAATTTAGAATATAGAAAAACTCATGAAGCATTTGGAAGATAAAGGTCTGAGTGAGTTTCAGATTTGAAAAAAAGCTGCTAACCAGTTTGTTATCGACTTTGATCACGAAGAGTTTATTAACCAGTGTCTGAACTGGGAGTGGGAATTGCTATCTGATATTTTCTCTGATATTTCATGCTGGTTCAAAGGTTATTCTCCAAGAAACCAGATCACCTGGGTGGCAATCCATGGTGTCCCTCTGTTTGCCTGGAATAACTATACATTCAACCTTCTGAATAGGTGGGGCGTAATTTTGTTTTTGGAAGATGAGCATCTTAAGGGGAATGTTTTTTCTATTAAAAGGGAAAATATTCTTACTAACTAGATGAACTTTATTAAGGAAAACATTTATTTATCGTGTGATGGCGTTTGTTACCCAATTGAGTTGAGGGAATTTAATTTTGCCTTTTGGTCACATGGTTCAGAGGAGGAGCTGAATTCCAACAAAGATATTCTTGAGGTTGAAGTTGTAGAATCTCTCCTGTGAAAAGGAGGTTACTCCGAATAAGCAAAAGCCGCCTGTAGAAGGGGAAGAGTTTCTAGGGGCAATGGATCCAACTAACGGTATGGGATATGATATTAATAAGGTTTCTATTGCTAGTGTCATTCCCGAAATAGAGTTAATGCCTAGTGATGTCTGTTTTAATGATGCAGTAATGGACATGCTGGATTATTTAAACACTTGTGTTGATTCCCCAAATATTTGGGCAGATGGGACCATAGGTGCTAAGAACTTATTTGTTGGGGATGGCGTTGCCAGCTATTAGTTTGGAAAGAACTTTTTGCTTCAGGTACAGTATATTGCTAAAGACCACTGCCTTGAGGGGATTGTTTCGGCTCATAATATATTGGGTAATGCTCCTTCTAACGCTATGAATGGGGAGGCTGCGTCGGGGGGGCTCTTCTTTATAGCAAATGAGGAGCCTGAGAGTTGATGCTGATGGGGAATTAGATGTTGTCACATATCATGCTATGAAAGATGTTTTGATGATGGGGCTGGGTAGCGAGATAAATGATGATGCATGTGAAATGATTCCTTGCTCTAATAATGGTGTCTCATTGGCGAGGAGTGTTGATAAGGCAAATGGTAATACTGATGCTAGCAAATGTTAGCGATGACAAGCCTGAGCAATTGATTCAGTTCCCTGAATTGCAGGACCTTCAACTTAGGAAGAAATATGTTTCTATTGCAGAGTTGCAGGACAAGGCACACTCGGCTAAGGAAAAAAAAAAAGATTCTGTAATTAAAAATTTAAGAAGAACGAAAAAGAAAAATCTTCTACGAGAGTTAGTAAATTTTTCGCATTCGAACATTGTGAGAAAGCAAATTCCAACAAAGTCTGCTAGGAAAGCTCTTGAGCTTGGTAAAAATCTAAGGGTGGAGATCATTGGAGATGCAGAGGAGGTGATGGCAGAACTAGTGAGATTGGAGAAACTTAATCAAAATTAATCTCTTTTTGGTTGGATTTGGAAGGGTTGTCTGGTCTACTTCTCATCTTTAGTAGCAGTGTTAGTGGTTAGGTTTTACTGGTGATTTTAGTTTGTTCCTTAATTGTGTGGTGTGTTGTTGGAGGTCTATTTTTATTATGGATCCTCCTTGAGATGTAATAGATTGACTCCGTTTAGTGCTAATTAGCAGTCTGTTAAGAGTTTGTTTGCTTTTTCGATAAGTTGTAGAAATATGTGGTGTAAGAGGATAGATTTTGGGTTGTTGTAAGGGACGAGAAGGTTGTTTTGAGGTTGATCGAGTGTTTGGTTGGCTAGGGAATATAGAACATTCTTCAATGGATAATTAGATGGTATTTTTAGATTCTTTGACTCTCGGTGGTATTCTGAAAAGTCTATGAAGGTTCGCTGGTTTCAGATCTTCGTTGGGCTTTTGTTGCCTCGTGGTCATAGTTATTGATGTGATGTGTTGCTGGTCCTTTTAAGCTTGATCCATCTTGGCGTAGTTTTGGTATGTATGATTGTTAGTGGCGGTGAATTTATGAGGGTAGGTTCAGGATGATGGTATCTCGTGTTCTCCTTTCGCAATGTGTTGAAGATCCATCTAGCGTAGTAATGTTATTTGGTGAATTCGATTTTGGGTTGTGTCCTAAGTATGTTGTTCTCGAGGCATAAGAAAGAAATGTGGTGTTCAAGTCTTTGGAATCGTGGTTCCTCATTGTGCAGTGTAGCAGCCATATTGGTGTATTGCTGTGTCCTCGTTGGAGAGGATGGTGAATGGTTTCAAGCTATCCTTGTGGCTTTAGTAGAGTTATCTTCGCCAATTTGCTGAATTGATTGTTTCTTAGATAGTTTTGTTAGCGATAGTGAGTTTTTTTTTTTTGTCTGAATGTTGCGTTTTGTTGGTTTACGAGTGGATGGTCTTTTTGGACCTTGTTTACCACTTTTGTGGTATTTTAATTAATTAATAAAATTATTTTTATCTAGCAAAAAAATTAATGTCTTTAAATAAAATACAAATAAAGAGTTTAATTTGAACTAGGAAAAGTAAATATAATAATAAAATAAATACATATTTATCTAGCCTAAAAATCTAATAAATAAATAGGTTAATGGCACAAATGGCCCCTATACTTTTAAAATTTTCTTCAATTGGGGTTTGTACTTTGTAAACATTCAATCAGTCCCCTAAATTTTCCTTTCGTCATACAAAGTATCCCGCCCATAACGTCGTTATGTGGTGATGTGGCATGACACATGGCTGCATTACACTGCGACACGTGGCTTTTCGGATAGAAAAAAGGGAAAATTACATGTGAAGGGTACCGCTGCAAATTTACTATTTATTTTTTTAACCTTTTAAAATAAAGGAAAAAACAAATAGGCCTTGATGAATTCACCTTCTTCATTTTTACTCTTACTCTGCACTACTATTTCTAAACCAAAAAAAAAATATCTCTTCAAATTTCTCATATGTTGTTACAAAAAGGTTTGAAAAATGGATGAAAGAAGATATATGTATGGAACCTCGAGCAAGAAATCAAGTTTTTCAAGCTCTCATTCAAACTCGAAAATTGAATTCGAAAGAAATGGAATGCTTATGCGGCATTAAAGCTCCTGTTTGTATTTCAAAAATGGACAAGAATCCATACAAATTTTCTATAGGTGCGGAAAATTTGAAGAGGTGAGAGGATCGATTCTTTAGGGTAATAGTTTTTTTGCAGAATAATTTCGGAAAGATGTTTAATAGGTTATAGGTTATGGTAATGTGTTTTGTAGGGAAAAATATTCTTTTTTTGAATGGATTGTACCGCCTGGATGTTCTAAATTTTAGTCTGAAAATGGCTTTGAAGAAATAATGAGGGAGAACCAAAATTTAGTAGCTGAATTAAGAGAATTAAGGACTGAAATCACATGGTTGAAAGAAAATAGAAGTATTGAAGCGATGAACAACTTGTTGAATGAGGTTAACAAATTGAAAGCTCAAAAAAATTGTACAAGAAAGTTTTGAACCAAAAAAGGTAGATTATTATATTATACCAATATGGTTTAGGTTCGATTTTCATTGTGTTGGATGCTGTATAGTTTATGCCTTACGATGAAAGTGGAATTTGTGTTGTTTATTGAAAATTGTAACAACTTTGAACAATGAATGTGGTTTCTAATATATTTTTCTTGTTTAACTTGTACTATAATTTCTAATGTATTTTTCATGTTTACCCTACAGTATATAATTTCTAACATGGTTTCTAATATAGTAATCTAAAAAACTGTCAATGTGACTAAAAAGACTGAAGTTCAACAATAAGTACTCCATTACCATAAGTTTACTAAAGATTGAAGTTCACAAAAGATGAAAGTATTCCATTACCATAAGTTTACAAAAGATGGAAGTATTCTATTATCATAAGTTTACCATTACTTCAAAATAAGTACTCTATTACCCTAGAGACTCAAGTTCACAAAATATTCAAATTTCCAAACTAAAAATTAAAGGTCAGGTAAGGAAACACAATGCAGCATTAACATAAGTTCACAAAAAAAGTTGATTTCTCAATTTGGCAAGTCTATCTCTTTTTCTTAGGGTTGGTCATAGGTTGTTTCCCTTTCCTTTGCTTATTTGCGCCAGTGTTGCTCTCTTGTGTGTTGAGGACATCATCAACAATATTTGTAGATCTTTTTCATTCCTAAATACATCAACTATGACCTTAATTCCTGCAAGCAATTAAATCCATCAAGAATGGCCTTAATTCCTTTCAGTTCGATGAACTGAACAAATGAACATGAATCTATAACTTACATCACATCAAAGAGGTGATGCTGGGACAGTTTTTGCTTGTTTGCTTGTTGCTCTTGTCTTTGTGCTTGGTCCTTAACTTTGTAGTTCTTCTGCTGTTATTTTTGCTGTAATTGGGGCAACTGTTTCTTGATGACAACTTGGTGCATTCTGACTCCTTTTTTTCGGATAAGATAAAATTTTCTGACTCTTCAATCTAGGCTATAATGTAAATGAAAAGTTAATCTTTGGACAATAAGCCAAAGTTTAAAAATAAGTAAAAATCTAATTACACTTACATTTAATGTTTCAAGATCATTATTCAGATTGACATATACACTCATGCCTTCCATAATTTTTATTCCTCTACTTTTGGGTGCAATGAATTAACCCAAGACCTTTCTTTTTCCTTCTTTTTTGATGGCTGAATTTGTTGGATTGGAACATGAGGTGTTGGAGGAAGAGGTGTTTGTGGTGGAACAACAAATGTTGGGGCATTGGTTCTGCTTGAAGGGCCAACTTGAAAGCTTAAGGAGCAAGTGAGTGGCACATCAAACACATTATCCTGAACATTATTCAAGGTTTCAAACATTTAGAATTGTATGTTCAAAAAATTATTAAAATTGTAATTGAACTATAAATTTAACAACTTGGGGTATTGAACCACTATCATTCCCCACATTTCTATGATGAAACAAACAAACATGATACATTTTGAGTGAAAAAAAGAGAGAAAAAGAAAAATAGCATGTAGTTCAACTTACAGTATTTTATTTTTTAGTTGGACATGTTCTTGAATTGTGTCCCAACTTGAAACAAAATTGGAATCTCATTTCCCTCTTATGAATAAGCTTGTTCCACTACATTTACACTCTTCTCGAACTCTATTCTTTTTTGTCCTTCCTGGCAACCTCCTTTGCAGTGGAGGCTCAATATCACCCATGTTGGTAGCAGGCTAGAATTTTCCCCAGTAAGAGGAGGTATAACAAAATTGCAACACTTCTCATACATATCCTTCTTGTAAAGATCATTTATATATGCATCAACTCTTCCTTTCTAAACAATGTTACACATGTGGCATGCTTACATGGTATATCAGTCAAATCCCAATATCTACATGTGCATTTTTTCTTTAATGTCAACAATAAATGTATCCATATTGCTTGCAACTTCATACCCATCAACACCATTCCATAAAGCATGACAATATGCACCAAGTTCTCTATGTTCCTCAACTTTAGCACAAATTTTAGGACATGTTGTATTTGTCCAGTTCATGCATGAATTCTTGTTTTTAACGGTTCCATCACACAATGTCTTATTTCCTCAAACATGGAAATTATAGACATATGTCTAGCTCCTATTAATCTAGCATTAAAAGCTTAATCTATATTATTACCAACAGAATCACAAAAGCTTATAGTTGAGAAAAAGCTTTACTTCGGTGTGTTGAGTCTTTCTTCAACATATCCAATAATGCTCTACCTTTAACCTCACTTATTGCAGCTGCCTACTTTTTAAAATCAGCTTCTGATGTTGCCTTGCTACAACTCCAGAACAACTTATGCAGCTCTTGATTTTTGTAAAGCTTTTTCCAAATGGCAAACCAATGTCTAGCATAGAATTTCTGTTCACTTTCTGGAATAACAAAACCAACATCATCAACTAAGCCCTACAAGAAAAAAGAGCAAAGATTAGTCACTACAATAATCACATTACAAATAAATATATATGCCATATGATATCTTTCACTTGCCTTTTGCATATCGATCATAATGGTAAACCTTTCACCATTTATCATATGTAGATCTTTTCTTAGATTCTTTGAAAATCAGTTCCAAGATTCTTTTGTCTCACTCTCCATCAATGCTCATGCAATAGGATACACGTAGTTGTGAGCATCCCTTCTCACAACCACTAGTAATGCTCCATCCAACATTCCCTTAAGAAAACATCCATCCAAACTCACAAAAGGCCTACAACTCTCCCTAAATCCTTTTTGCAAAGCACTAAAACAAACATAAAATCTTCTAAACCTGGACTTATGATTACGAGTATTCCTTTCTACCATTAAATCAAAAGTTTCTTCACAGTCTGCCCTCCTTAAAGCATCAGCATAGTTAAATAATCTCTTAAATTCATACCTATAATTCCCATTAATTTCTTCTTTAGCCAAGTCCTTAGCTCTTCTACAAACACCCATGGTCAAATCAACATTTAGTTCCTTTTTTCCAAGTTTAATCATCTCATGCAACTTCAAATCAGGTATATAATCCTCAATTTAGGCAAAAAATGGCATGTAATAACCTTATAACTTGCCCTAGCATTCTTGAATGTGATAGTGCATGTATGTTGATCTCTAAAAGTTTTTACCTTATAATGTTCATCCTTTGAATCTATGGAAGCATAAATTGTCCATGGATAACCCTCACCTTTGCAAACAACCCTTGTTTTGTCTCGGTCATTATTAGAAAACCTAAAATCAAATATCTTTTACCAATTAAATACTTGGTCAAGGCAGCTTTGAATTGTTTACAGCTCCAAAAAATCATCCTCAATTGAAAACTTGGCACTTTATCAGTAGGGTCAAATAACACTTGTTTGAATGCTTACAAAACACCTCTCTATCATTATCAGTCCCATAACTTCATAGATTTGATGAGTCTAGGTAACCTATTTCACTCCAAGCCTCACTAGACTCGCATTTTTCTTTATTCTTCACTAAATCTCTTCTTCTTTTTGTTTGTTGCAGCAGATCTTCTAAGTCCTCTCTAGTAGCTGGAATTTGTTCTTCAGTCCTTCCGCTTTCTTCTTGACTAGCCCAAAAACTCTCATAAAGATTATGAATATCTTGTAACTCATCATCATCATTGTCACTGACCCACTAAACATTTTGTAATGGTTTCTCTTCAACTCCCTAGTTTTTCTCTGATTCCTTCTCCCTCTCAATAGTTGGAGATAAGCCACATCCACCTTATTTGTATCAGCTTCTACAAATTCACTATTAGCTTTACTAGGCCCGCCACCAAAGTTTATATTATCAATCCCTCACCAACCACCTCACTTCCATTGATAGTTTTGTCCTTATCAACTGTGTTATCGCCATTATATCCCTCAGTAGGTTCTAAAGCTGTTGGTAGTGACAATGGGGGCTCACTAATATGAAGGACATCTACAACATGTTCTACATATATATGAATCTCCCCTTCAACTAACCAAAACACAATTAGGTGATTAAAGGATTTACAATCCCAGCAAAACACTAAACCATCACCTAAAATAGCACCCGATGTTAAATAATACAGAGCTTTAACACAACTAAATCCTACTTCTTTAAATAGATTACACAAATCACCATGTGACACTACATCATGGTCAGTTCCCCAATTTATTACAATACCACCGACATAGTCTAGAGTAGGATTTTTAACAAGAGTACCCCCTACATGCATACACAAAGGAAGTTTTGTGAAGGCCATTCCCAACTGGATTCAACTGAATAAAACAAGGACATAATTGCAAATAAGCAGAGCTTGAACATCTGATTTTTTTAAACAAAAGTATGTCACATTTTATCAAACAATTTTACAACAAACAAACAATTCATAGCAAAAATTCTTTATCATACTACAGAGGTAATAAACAATTGGGGATAAACAACTCATAGCAAAGCAATTATAACAAAGAGTTGGTGGGTATTTTCAAACATGTATGTCTTCTTTATCAACACTAGCACGAAGAAGATAACCTGTAAAATTGAAAGAAAAAAAAAAAACCAAAACCAAGTTAACTTCTCATCAACCAAATAACGTTTACCACATCACTATTACATTGTCTTGATGAAACCAAAGGTTCATGGTTCAGCAAAATTACAAATGGCTAAATTGACAAGAAACCTTGTGATTAGCCCCTCCTCAAAATAATTTAGGTACCTTATTGGATGTACGGGAAACCTAATAGTGGCTAAATTATAAAAAAATTGAAGTTAGGGGTAAAAGTATAAGGAATAGACAGTTGAGGGAGTAACCTTGTGATTAGCCCCTCCTCAAAATAAAATCACTCACCGTGGAGTGATCTGATGAAGTTGCTTCATCATAGGGAAAGCTCCTAAGCTTTTATTAAAATAGAAAAAGAAAAAGGGGATAGAAAACTTACCAAGACTTGAGAAACAAACACCTCCTTTTTATCATCTTCTTCACCTAAGCAAGCACCTCCATTGGAGCTTGATTTTAAGCTTGACTTTTCTTCAATTTATTGTTATCAAATCGTTGCAAGTGATCGGATAACCTATAATCTCCAAACAACCCTTGAATTCTATGGATAAATCAAGTTTAATCCTAAGTTAGGGTTTGGACATCCATGGAGTTTAATAGCTAATAGCTATTTAAAGCTTCGATATTGATTTTGATATCATTATATTGATTTTGGTATCATAATATCGAATCTAACCGAATCCTATTATTTTTTCCTAGCTCAAGAAGTTGGTAGAGATCCTCCACCGTCACCAACAAAAGCTTGGAACAAGGGGATTGCTATCTAAGAGCTTTGAAAGCTTCGAAATATCGAGGTGAGTGTAGTCCATGTCTCGGGATTAGGGTAGGTGTCTTTCCCGACTTCATCGTTAATAGAATTGTCATTTTTAACTTCGTTGTTAAGGATTATTGCATCGAATCACCTATCGGACACTATGGTAAGTATAGGTAAGTCATCGCAACGAGTATTGAGCATTGTCAATGCCATCGTCATTGTTATTGAACATCGAACATAACTATTGTTGTTGTTATTGAGTATTGTTATTAGCATTATCATCGCCATTGTCATTGAACCATGAAAGTATAAGATATTGACATAGCATCGATATAGAATTGATGTAGCCATTGTCATTGATCATTGATGTAAACATCGTTATTTTTATCGAAACATTGTAAATGAAGCATCAACCATTATTGATGTCATTGAAACCATTGGATATTGCCATTGTTATTGATATTGTCATTGAACATAGACACCAGAATATTATTTATTAGTAAGAACATTGAATATGGCTATTGATGTTGAACATAAATTATTGATATTGTCACTAGACCTTAGATTCGAATGACAGTGGATACAATTGGCATGCCATAGAATTCATGAGCTCAGTGTACAGGTGGACTATGGTCCTAGGGCTACGACCTATAATGATTTGGCGAGGCGGAGGGATGTGCTGTGTTATTGGTCATATTGGCGAGGCAGATGGACTAGACCATTCATTGATTTGGCGAAGCGTAGGAATTTGCGTATCCATTATCCGGAATCGACCCAAGGGTTATTAATGAAATATGGATTTATTGTCATTGAACATGATCATTGCATTGTTTTCATGGATCTATTGCATTGTTATTGAAAATATATGAATTGTAATGCATTTTCAGGAAATAATGTTTATTTGTGACTACCTCACTAGGCAAAGTATGCCTAATGCATTGCATTTCATCCATTTCAGGTTAAGAGATTCAAAGTCGGAGATCGAAGAAGTTGTTGCATTGCACAAGTCACAAGCAAGTTTAAAGTAATGTATATCGTACCTATGAACTCCTAATAGGGTGGAAAAGTATTTAGAAGAGTCATATAAGGTCCTTTTTTATATGTGTATTTTGTGTTTGTGGTATAATAGTGCTTAATGCCCTAATGGCCCTTTTGGAATGGCATAAAATTGACTAAAAATGCATATTCGGCTATAAAAGGTGAAAACATAGTAAATGGATTTGGATCAACACGAAATTTGGTATGCCAATAGCTTTTATGGTTTAAAACTTACTGGTAAAATTTTATTGCATTTGAACCCTGATTGATGGGTTAAAAAATAAAAACTAGCAAAAATCTGTCATTACAGGGCATGACATATCGATACGGTTGATGGTGTATCGATACGGCCTTGCATATTTGGTCAGGTCAACGTTGGTCAACAAGGGGCGTATCGATACAGCCTAGGCGTATCGGTACTGATTTTGGCTATTGGAATTTGGGTGTAAAAATGGTATCGATACGGGGTCAAGGTGTATCGATACGAAATCAACATGGTCAACCAGTATCGGTACGGCCCTCAACCTTATCGATACGGGTCTATTATAATTGATTCTGAAATTTGGTAATTAGGTTAAGGCATATCGATACGGCCATAAGGGTATCGATATGGTGACAGTTAAATCTGTTAAAAGATAAAGAACACAGTTTTGTATTGTTTACAGTTTGGTCACTGATTAATGCTTGGCTTAATTGAATTGGAAACTGAACTTCGAATAATATGGAAATTTGTACGCTCACTGCTTGATTGATGAATTTCATTTTAGTAAGGTTAATTTAATAAAAGGACCACTAAAACTCTAAAATTACGATTAAGTCCCTAAAACTTGTATATGTCATATTTTAGTCCTAATTGGATAATCATGGACTCGCAATGGATTAATTGAAATTTAGTATTAGCCATTCTCTGATGTGGGGCTTAATATTGTCGCCTATTGTATGAAATTATCGTATCAATCATCGTTTAGCTTATCGGTAGTATACTCTAACTCGGTTCCCGACTAAGCCAGGAAGGGGTGTTATATTTGTGGTATCAGAGCTAGAGTTTAGTCGATTCTAGGACTAAACCAAAGTTTATTGCATTGTTATTATGTTACTTTACCACCCAGGAGTTGTACATTGCGTATATTGTGACTTGTCGACTAATCCGATCTCTTTATGTTATAGATATGTCTGAGATAAACAAGGCTCGTTCACGAGCATGCCACCGGCTCCTCAACTCATGGCGAGGAAGTAAGGGGAAGGGATCTATCGATCCTACCTAATCCCCCACCTTAGCATACCGAGCCAATAGTGTCTGATGCATAAGCAGAATGTTATCGGAACATGGATGACATGTTCAAGCAATTCATGGCATCTATGAGGGCTGAGACGGTGGTGCAACCAACCCCGCTAGTTGTCCAATATGCTTGAGCTCCTATTGATAAGTTGGCATCACTTCACGGCTACACTTTTACTGGACAGGATGATGACAATCCTGAGGTTGCAGAATATTGGCTGGACAACACGATAAGGATCCTGAACAAACAACTACATTGCTCAGATGAGCACAAGCTGGAGTGCACCTTTGCACTGCTAGCTGGTGAAGCATTGCAGTGGTGGGAGACCATAATTCTTACCGTCTTTGAAGAATCAGTCACTTGGGAGTTTTTCCTTTAGGAATTTCGAAAGAAGTGCATTAGTGAGTATTACCTCGTAGAAAGACGTAGCATCTTTCTCCACCTGAAGCAAAGTGAACGGCCTATTGAGTAGTACATTCATGATTTCTGCAAGTACTACCATTAAGGAGCATAGTACAATCTTGTTCCTAAGCTTTCTTACTTTCCGATCAAGAATCTGAACAGTCTCTTCTTTATAGGACAAGTGAGGATTCAATTCAACTTCTTCTGGCTCAAGAATATGGGATGGGTCTTATCTGTATCTTCTGAGCAAAGATACATGGAATACATTGTGGATTTTATCGAATTCTTCAGGGAGAGCTAATTGATAGGCCACCGGTCTAATTCTTTTAGTGATTTCGAATGGACCAATGAATCAGTGACTGTGTTTCCCTTTTCTTCCAAATCGAAGGACTTTCTTCCAAGGTGAGACCTTTAGGAAGACTTTGTCTCCAACAACATACTGGATATCTCTTTTTTCAATTCAGCATATGCTTTTTATCTATCAAAAGCTGCCTTCAATCGACCATGGATGATCTTTACTTGTTCTTCGGTTTCCCGAAGCAATTGAGGCCCTAACACTTTGTTTTCCCCCAATTCAGACCAACATAAGGGAGTTCTACACTTCCTCCCGTATAAAGCTTCGAATGGTGTCATCTGAATAGATTCTTGATAGCTATTGTTGTAGGCAAACTCTACAAGGGGTAGAGATTTCTCCCAGTTCTTCCCAAACTCAATAACACAAGCACGAAGCATGTCTTCTAGTACTTGAATAATCCTTTCAGATTGTCCATCAGACTGAGGATGGAAGGTTGTACTTAGATTTACTTTAGTACCAAGAGCCTTCTGTAGAGACTTCCAAAATCGAGAAGCAAATCCAGGATCACGATAAGAGATTATTGTTGTAGGTACACCGTGTAATCGAATCACTTTACAGATGTATAACTCAGTTAAGGTTTCCAAGCTCATGTTCATTCGAACAGGGATGAAGTGAGTAGATTTTGTGAATCTATCAACAATCACCCATACAACATCGTTCTTTCTTGGAGTTGAAGGTAGTCCAGTAAAAAAATCCATTATAATACGATCCTATTTCCACTGAGGGAATTCGATTGGTTGAAGTAATCCAGTAGGGACTCGATGTTCGGCTTTAACTCTTTGACAAGTCAGACACTTCGATACGAAGTCTGTGATAGCTAGTTTTATACTCGGCCACCAGTATAATCGCCTTAGATCCTTGTACATCTTAACAGATCCCGGGTGAATCGAGAATGAGCTTTGGTGAGCTTCTTGTAACATTTCTTGTCTTAGTTCCTCATTGTTAGGAACACACACTCTATCCTTGAAATAGAGGAGTCCATTTGACTTAAGGAAGAAGTCAGAATTTGACTCAGAGTCTAACTTGGATATGATCTTCTAAAGACCTGAATCAGTTTGTTGGAGTTCTTTAATTCTTGAGATTAAGCTGGATTGAACTTGAAGTTCAGACAAGAATTTCTGTCCTTTGGATAATCATAAATGTGCATTGATAGCCAGAGTAGCTACAAGAATACATAGGATCATTAAGGAAAATTTCAAGTGGTTACTTGCAAAATAAGTAAGTGTTCGAATAGATTTCTTGTAATCCAAGAAAGTTCGAATTTGATTGAAATATACTAGATTTTAGATTTAGGAGTTTACCCGAGTATGGTTTGCGACTAAGGGCATTAGCAACCACATTTTCTTTCCCCGGATGGTAGTCGATAACCAAATTGTAGTCTTTAAGCAATTCAAGCCATCTTCTTTGTCTCAGATTCAAATATTTCTGAGTCAGGAGATATTTGAGACTCTTGTTATCTGTGAACAGGTTACATTTCTCCCCGTATAAGTCATGTCTCTATATTTTGAGAGCAAACACGATAGCTGCCAATTCTAGATCGTGTGTTGGATAGTTTGACTCGTATGGTTTCAGTTGCCTTAAAGCATAAGCCACCACCTTTCTATCTTGCATTAGGACACAACCGAGTCCTAAATGAGATGCATCACTATAGACAATGAATTCTTTACCCGATTCTGGTTGGATAAGGACTGGTGCGTGAGTCAAGGTTTGTTTAAGTTGATCGAAGCTTCGTTGTTGGTTTTCCAACCAAACAAAAGTTGTATCCTTTCAGGTTAATTTTGTCAAACTTGCGGCAATGGAGGAAAAGCCTTTGACATATCACCGATAATACCTAGCTAAACTGAGAAAGCTTTTGATTTCACTAACATTCCTCGGCGGTCTCCAATCCAAGATGGATTGATTTTTCTTCAGGTCTACTTTAATCCCTTCTACGGAGATGACATGGCCAAGGAACGAGACATTCGATAGCCAAAATTCACACTTAGAGAACTTTGCAAACAATTGACGTTCTCAAAGAGTTTGCAATACAATTCTGAGATGTTCAAAGTGTTCTTCCTTGTTTCGGGAGTAAACTAGGATGTCATCAATGAAGACGGCGACGAACTTGTCGAGATAAGGCTTGAACACTTGATTCATAAGATCCATGAAAGTAGCCGGAGCATTCGTTAGCCCGAATGGCATTATGAGAAATTCATAATGGCCATATCGAGTACGAAAGGCTGTCTTGGGCACATCTTCTTTTACCCTCATTTGATAGTATCCCGATTGAAGATCGATCTTTGAGAATACCGAAGCATCCTTGAGTTGATCGAAGAGATCTTCTATTCTAGGAGGAGGATATCGATTCTCAATACAGAGTCTCATAGTCTCGTCATTCTTCTTCACGAAGAACACTGGAGCACCCCAAGGTGAAGAACTAGGCCGTATGAAGCCTTTATCTTGCAACTCCTGAAGTTGCTTCTTTAATTCTTTCAACTCAACAGGTGCCATTTGATAAGGTGTGATGGACACCGGAGTTGTTTCGGGTTGAACTTCAATCCCGAACAATACTTCTCTGATCGAAGGGACACCAGGGAGTTCCTCAGGAAAAATATCAGCGAATTTAGAAAAAACATGCATCTAGGCAAACCAAATTCAATTTCATCTTGGAGAATCATCTTAGCAAAGATTGAATTTGGTTTCTTGTCAATTAAGAGAATGGATTTTTTCCCTAAACCCCGGAGAGATAGTCTCTGATTTTGGCAAGCTACCCAAGCCTCGTGTTTACTTAACCAATCTAACCCCAAATCAATTAAAGCATATGGAAGACTAGAATTTAACTCAACGGTACCTGCAATAACATCAGAAGCTTCTTCATCATCTTTACCACGAATGTGGTACATACGAGCAGGGGCTCGGGATTCTTGGTGAGTTGGAGCATTCAAATGGTTCTCGCTACCTCTCTCCTGATTACCAGAATGGGCTTGGTTAGGACCCTTATTTCGATTAGAGAGAGCTGAGCTTGCATTTCCAGGAGTTCAACTTGGAACCTTATTGGGATTTTGGGACAACCCCGAATATAGTGATCTGAGGCTCCACATAAGAAGCACAAGTTTTCTTGAGTTCTGCATTGCTCGGTGTGGTTCTTCTAACAGAACTTGCAAGTAGAATACTGAATAGCTTTATCAGAATTCCCCGTACTATCAACTGAGATCATCAGGGCTGAGGATTTGATTACCGATTGAGGTTTCGGTATATAATTACTCTTCTGGACATGAGTATAATTTGAAGAGTGATCTTTAGAATGCTTAGCTTTCTTTGACTGCCAGTGTGGCTTGTCATCATTTTTGGATCGTTTATCTTTCTAGGAGTTTCCACTCTTACTCTTCTCTGAGGCCTTCATTTTCGCCTCTATAGTAATGACTCGGTTTTATCAAGTTTTAGAAGTCATTAATATCGAGAGCAGTGAATATAGGGCTTAATTCATCATTTAACACATCAATAAACATTCGACACTTGTCAACCTCGGTTTTGATATATTCTGACCCATATTTGCAATACTTGCAGAAGTCGCTTACATACTGTTCAATAGGTCGGCCCCATTGCTTGAGATACAAGAAATGTTTTTGGTATTCAGCCAGATTCTGTTCACTGATATATTTCTTCCTGAATTCATCAAGGAAGAATTTCCACGTCACGACTTCTACAGGGGCAATCAACGTAGTAGTTTCCCACCAGCTTAAGGTTTCATCAGCTAACAAAGCTATAGCACATTCGATTTTTTGCTCATCGGGACAAGGTAGTTGCTTGGTAAGGATTCAAGTAGTGGCTTCAAGCCAATATTCAGCTACTTCTGGGTTTGCTTCATCGGTGCCAGTGAAAGTATAAGCCCGATGTTGAGCCAGTTTGTCAATCGGGGCTCGTTTTGGCACATCAACTATAGGAGCAATTGGATGATCTTGCTTTAAGGCAGACACTAGATGATCAAATATCTCCTTCATACTTAGAAGGCATTCTTGCTGCACATGATTGATACCAGGAGCTTCCTGTTGAGAAATAGCTTGAGCTATATGTTGAGCTTGATGTTGAGGAGGAATTTGTTCCATCCTCACACCGTCTCATTCGTTCGAGGAGCCTTCAGGACTTTCATTATCCCGACCGAGTCTTGTTTTAGATATTCTACGTTCAAATAGAACAGTTAAGGGTTTAGTTTAATAAGCAAGACACAAGCTATTCAATTCAAGTCTCCTAGGTGGCACAAGTATCCTATATGATGCATGATAGCCCAATTTAGTCCAAGAATCGACTAAACCTAAAGCTATGATACCAATTTATATTTAACACCGTACCCGAGTTAGTAGTAACTCGGTTCAAGAGAGTTACTTATCAAGCAAGTAAAGACATGACAAGGCAAGGACAATACAAGCATTACACATTCAAACTTGATTCAAAAATCAAGCATACATTCGGTAATCAATCAACCAAGAAGAACAAACATTCATACTTGTTTACTTAACTAACAAGAAAGCTCATACTTGACTCCTACACATCCATATCATTCGAGCTAGACCAAAGCAACCAAATCATGCATTTCTTTTCATGCAAACAACTCATACTTAGGCATCAAATAATCAACTAGATTCAAACTACAATAACAAACAAGCATTCCTAGTTATTTTCCACCTAAACTATTCGGCTATTAACACAATGCTTCTAGATTCATTTCTTTCTTGCTTACACTTCAAGTCACTGCATACATGGTTCTTATAACAACATTCAACCTTTGAAATCCAATCCTATTCAACTATCTTGATGTTCAAATATGCTTTCTACATTTCATTGTTCATTGATGTATACACGTGTCATCTCTTACCTAAATTACTATCATAATTGATTGATCATTCAAATTTACATGTTCTAGCTTGCATTCAAACAACATTCTAATCCTAACCATTCGGCCATTTACCTATATGTACAACATGGCATATAACTAGTTTCATTCATGCTTAATTCAATTCCATACAATCGGCAATCACATCTACAAGCATGCATATCACACACAACAAGCATTGTTACATTCAAGTGACCCTATATGCCATGGCCATTCGAATAGGGTACACGTAAGCATCTTTACTCATCATCCTACTTTGTATTTAAGCAAACCATATACAAGATCATAGCATTCAAAAGTCATCAAGGTAGCTAGATTAACATTAAGTCATTCCATCAACATATGCGCAACATCATTCAACCATATAAGTTAATTAAGTTCATTACAAACCTTAATCTACATACAAATCATAGATAGGCTATCAAGCATTATATACAATCCTTCAAAATGCATGTTCAAGCTAATTAGATACATCTAGTGCCACCATTCTAGGAGAATACAAAACAAGTAAGGAATCATACTTTAACAAAGCTTGTGTAGGATGCTCCTTGCTCAAGAAATCAAGCTTCAAGATCAAGCAATGTTGAATCCTTTAACCTGTAGTTTGGGAAGAGTGAAAGAAGAGTGATAAGTACCAAAATGTACTTAGTGAGGTAGTAACTAGTCTATCCATTTTGTTATTTCATGTTTCACGTCTTTTAGATCAAGTGTAGACCTAGGTAAGGCTTCCAAGTATTAGAGTAGACTTAGCTAGTCTTTCAAGTAACAAGAGTGACCTTATCTAGTCTTTCAATCATTAGGACTATCCTATTTAGGATAGCATGCATTTGGCCATAAATATTAGGCATCAGGAAATCATAAATCATGAATCAAGTAACATGCTTGCAAAACAAGAAACCAAGGAGTCATGCTTTTGAATCAAGCAACATACATTTCATGTCATACAAGACAAGTATCATGTATAATTGAATCTTATTTCATTAGTTTACTTCATTAAACAACCCCTTGGTACTTAGTTGTATAGGTAATCGAGTCTCCAACCAACTATCGCCACAATATGCACCGTAGTGCTGGTTAACCCACCTACTGTCGCCAAAGACCACATACGTACCCTCCGTCTGTCGCCAAATAGGGGTCTTAGCCCTGGACCGTAGTCCACCCATACACAATGAGCTATAGACTCTAAGGCATGTCTTTCTACCTAATCCAACTAGCTACCAAGGTTGTTCGAATTACCAATCTCTCAAGTTATCAAGTTCAAGATCATGTTCACGTCAAACAACATCAATTCATGTTAAGCCCTCAGGCTATTGAGCCTTAGCTCACAAGTCAAGTGGTTTCAAGATCCATTTCATCAAATTGAGATAACAATCATATCCCAACCAAGTCATTTGCATTCAATCATGTTGCATCATAGCTCATACAAGCAACCAAGCTATCACTAATCATGCATAAGCATTTTGAATGGGCATGTACATAAGACTAGGATCATGTTTCATGTGTATCTTTACTCATCCTTCCCTTATTAAGACATGTTCATGCTTAGTTTCATTATCATGACAAGAATGTAATAAGAATGCAATGGTTAAGACCTAGTCCTAACCCTAAAGATAACTACACTCACAATACAATCCAAGCAAGCTAGCAATTATCTTGTATGGCTATCCCCTTGTTCTTATCCCTTGAATGATTTCTTTTTTCTTCCTCAATTTGCTGCCCTTGACTAGCAAGCATAACACATGCACATTTCATCAAAACAAGCACAATATATCATACAATCATAGTAGCAATGTTATCACAATGTACCTAACATTTAGCTACTGTTTTTATACTTCCTTTTAAGCACATCTTACCAATTTATCCCCACATTGTTATTACTTCATTTTAAAGCATAATTGGAAGACTACAATGTCCCAAAACTGTTTTGGAAACAGTTTACATTTAGGTGTAAAAACAGTCCCAAACTTCCCAGGACACTGCTGCTTGGCAGTTTGCACACTGCCCCTTTAAATGGCCATATCTTTTAATCTGTATGTCAGAATTTCGATTTCTATACACCGTTGGACAGCTAACAAAATTTCCTATAAGACCATGTAAGAATTTCATTTTATTTATTAGCTAATTAATACAGTTTATTGTACAAAGACATGGCATTTACACTGCCTTGGCAATTTGCACTGTCCAACAATTCCTATTTACTGTTTCCAGCATAGGACCCAGTTTTCAGTTTAGTTTTCACCTAATAAAAATAGACATTCTAAGGATCATGTCATTAAAATTTCAGCCCTAAATTCAATCTACACAATGTTTGGTGAATTTTCACAGTGACAGCCCATAATAGAGCAATTCTGGGCAGATTGTACCTAATCACATTTTAATGCCTTTAATTCATTTTAACCAATGTCTTGGTCCTATAATTCATTTTGTATGACATCCTAAACATGTTAATTCAATGTTAATTCATTATTAAAGGCTGCCAAAATAGGGTAAGTTGGTTACAATGCCTAATCTTGCATGTTTACTCAATTTCAATTCCACAAATTAGTTTCTAGCTTACACAACTATGTTCATACTTTTATCCTTACATTTCCAGCATTGTTTGCTATCAATTCAATTTGTTTAACATCTTCTATACATTACCTATATAATCACTCATTTTTATCTGATTTGTAAATATTGTGCTAATATATAATTAATATTATTGTTGCATGAGTGTTAGTAAGATAAAAATGTATAGGTGCGATATTTGTGAGCGCATATATATGTACGTATTACTAATCATTTATATGTATGCTTGTATGTTACTGTTTGAATATTTGATTAATTTGCATGTATGATGTATGTATATATAAAGTATATATATGCATGAGTTGGTGTGTGAGTATATATATATTGGTATATGTATGTGTCTGTATGTATACGTATGCATGCTTGTATGTCATTAAATGTTAGTGTTTTGCATGTACACGTATTGTATGTACGTGTGTGTGTGTGTTTGTATTATTATTAATATTATCATGGACTAACTTAAAATGAAATCCATAAATTATAAACCCCAAAAAATAAATAATAATAATTAAGGTCCAGTCTTTATAAAAATATAAGACCCAAGTACAAAATTAAGTTACAGGCCCAACCGACCAAATCCATATCCTATATCTAACCCTAGTGTTTTCCCCTTGTGCAGCCAACCAGGAGCCGTTGGATCAAAATGTTGATCCAACGGCCACGATCAAAGGGGGAAGTTATCCAGCTGGCCGCGTATATTACACGCCCGGACCGTTCAGCTGCCACGCGCACGTTCGATCCACGCGCGGACCCTTCGATCTCCCATGCGTGCGTGAATCCCACGCGCCATAACTCCTTGACTGCTGAGCTCCACCTGTCACGATCTGGAGCCGTTCCATCGTTCGAGGTTTCATCTGGACCGTGCATTCTTCAAGCTATCTCAACCGTTGGATCGAATCTGATCCAACGGTCAAGAACGCCTCTGGCCGAAGACATCTTCCCCACACCGCCACCATGCTTCCACCATGCCGGCCTCCAACCACCGCGTTCAGGGTTACCAGATATATCAAAAATCACCAAAAAAGAGGGGATGTCAGTATCATTTCAGATCTAAAAAAAATGTATTTTACAGTACTTGCTACCAAACTGAAAAAGAGGGATATATGTATGAAACAAGTAATTTGTAAGGCAGTCCAGTTGTAATCAGTTACAGAAAAATAAAAAAGAAGCACAAAGTTTCAGTGGTAACTCCTTTTTCTTTTCCTTACTCCATAGCATGCATGTAAAAAAATAAGAAGCGAAAAAGAAAGGAAGAAGGGCATATAAGATCTTTACCTTAGTTGTCTGTGGGTCTCCCCTCGCCAATAATAAGTCGCATCAGTTTCTCAAAAACTGAACAAGGTGTACTAAAAAGGGGGAGGGATCCTTTTCGGTCTCGTTTTTTTTTAAAAAATGGTTTTCATCCTCGTATTTTCTTAGATCTAGAAAAAATGGAGTCTTTTCTGGGAATCTAAGTTGTGTTTTGAGTTCGGGTTGAAGCGAAGGTTGGTTTTGTGGTTTTTTAGGTTCGTCGGCCGCTATTTGAGAGAAAAATGAGAAAATGGGGAATGTTATCTTAGGGCTAAAAAAAATGAGAAAAGGGGAGAGGGGAGGCCGGTTAGGGAGATTTATAATTAAATCTCCAATTAAAATTGGTCTAATTACATCATAAGTCATCCCGCGTTTTGAGTATTTTCGAAACGGTCTCGCCCCTTGGGAAAATTACGAACCTAGTCCCCTTTATATTTCCAAGTCTTTCAATTCCGTCCTGAAATCTATCCGATATCCGTTTTCAAATGGAAAAATTACGCCCCATTGGTCTCCGCGTTTTTGAACTTTGCATTTCGAGCTTGCCCCTTTGGTCCAACTACAGATTTAGTCCTTTTAGGTTCTGTTAAATTTGCAATTGCGTCCCTAAATCGCACTTTATTACCTTTTAATTTCTGTTTCTTATGTTTGTTTCTTTTCATTTCAGTCCTGTTCCATATTTAAATATTCATGTTTGTTTATTATGACCGTATATGTTGATGTAGTCTTTTTGCCTTCTCACAGGTCTCTCGTACATGCTTCGTATTCTCATGTTTATATGTATGTATGTGTTCAGTTTATGGTGGTTTTGTATTTTTATGCCTTTGTTCAGTCATTCGTATCATGCATATTCGATTGATATTTTAGTTATCTCGTACACAACATGTTTTGTAGTTTAGCATGTATTGTACGTTCTCTTTGCTTTTAGGTTACGTATTAGTATTTCTTCTTTGTCATGTATAATACCATGTTCTACATATGTTACAATATGTTTTATTTCTAATACGTATGTCTTCTTGAAATATGTGTTTTTGTTCCCACATGTATTTATTCCTACCTTGTGATTGTGGTATGTTATATTCGTTTTTATTTACGTGTTAGATTAATATTTATGTGTGTTAAATTAAATATTTATTAATGTTAGCATTTTATTTATATTAAATTTGTTATTTATTTATGAGTAAGATTAATATTTATGTATGTATGTTTTAGGTTAGTATTTTATTTATGTTAGATCAGTATTCTATTATGTTAATATTTATTTGTATTGCATTTAAATTATTTGCCATGTTTTATATTTTGCTCACTAAGTTTGCATAATGGATTATATAATGTCAATGCGGTGCCCTTTTATCCGAGCGTAAACGAGGCCAGTATCAGGCGTAGTGATAGTGGTTGGGCGTTTATTCTCGGATAAAGGGGCCTTTAAAATTTACTCGCACATATAACCAAATTTTAATTTAATCGTCACTTTAATCCGGAAAATCTAATATTAATAAAGCGGTAATTATTAAAGTACCAGTTTTGGGCGGTGTGGGGGTGCTAATCCTTCCCCATCCGTAACCGACTCCCGAAATCAAAGTTTTTGAATCTCTGGTTTTATGGTGTTCGGCCTACCTCAGTGGCCGGTGGCGACTCCCTTTCTTTAAATAAAATATGGTATTTTTAAAACCCCACGGAATAAATATTTTAATACCCGGAAAACCACAAACACTTCGAAAACACGTTTTTTAGCAAAAGGGGGACATCGCTACAGATGGCGACTCCGCTGGGGACAATTTTTTTTGTTTTTTGAAAGCAAGTAGAGAGTCAAGCTTTTTAAAATGATTACCGCTTTATTAATATTAGAAATTTCGGGTTAAAGTGACTATTAAATTAACATTCGATTATAATTGCGCGTTTATTTTAACTCATTTAAAATATGGCATATAAACCCGTTTTTTTAGTGGGGGGAAACGCTAATGCTTTCGTGGAGATATCGTTCTCCCGTATGGGCCTAGCAAGTACCTTCGGGGCTCGAGTACCTTGTGCTTTCGTAAGGATATCGTTCCTTCGTACGGGCATAAACGAATGGGTCCCCCTAAATTGAACCGGTTGAAAGGAGCCTATAATGGGTGATGATCGGGGGCCTTGCTACTCTTAGTAGAGGACAACAAGGACAATTCGGGTACCTCCTAGAACCAAGACTGCATGTAGAGAATACATAGAAACCTACCCCTTTAGAGCTATGCAGATAACCTTAGGTTTTAGATGGGATAAATAGGGTTGTTTTTTGTGTTTATTCTGTTTAATTTGTCCTTTTATTTATACATTTATTAATTTTATCTGGTACTGACTTGTTTTCTTTTTCGCTTTTGTTTTTTTTCATACATCATACATTTACATCACATAAAGGTACTGGATCAAGTGGTTTGCCCGATCAGAAAGTCTTTCACCATTGAAAAAAGGTGTCTTAGGAAAGAAGAGCTTAATTTGTCAGTCAGACATTGGTCAGAGGTCAACCAGAAAGCCCAAGGGGACAGTTCACCGAACGAACGCGTAATAGCAGGGTACACCTATGTGAGTCTCCAACAGAACAACTTATGGGATCTTCAGAGCATTTGGGAAAGATGGGACCGAAGAGTACATGACTTGTTCTGCGATAGTTATGGCGACATTGCACAACTGTTATATGTTCGGGTTAACCAGCCCCTGCTCCGAGCTATTTTTCAGTTCTAGAATCCTGCCTTTTGTTGCTTCACCTTCAATGGGCAGGACATGATGCCTACAGTAGAAGAATACACTGCTTTACTTAACCAGAAGAACATTCAGGAAGATTGGATCTACGCGAAGCCTCCGAGGAATCAGAATTACACTTCGAAGCTCAAAACCTTTGGAGGAATGAATGACGATTGAGTTAATGGCCTGATTCAGCTTCGAGGAGACAATACAGTTTTTGCATGGGAAAGTATTCGGGACATCATACCTACACATCCAGACGAGGCAAAGAAGATGGACCTATTCGCCTTAGGAATATATGGCTTGGTGATCTTTCCGAGAGTACTTGGTAACATTGACATAGCCATCCTGGACTTGTTTGAGCGTATGAAATGGAGAGCGAATCCAGTACCATCAATCTTGGCCGAGACCTTCATTTCTTTAAATGCTAGTTGAAAGCATGAAGAAGGACGTTTTCGAGGATGTGCATAGCTGTTACAGGTGTGGATTCAGAGTCACATGTGGAAGACGTCGACGAGGGTCCTGCTGGGGATATCCTTCCAAGGTTTTTTGCCTTTACGAGAATACTTAGCAAAAGAGTGGCGAGAAGACTTGAAAACAAAAAAATGGACTAGTTTCTTTAGGAACATTCAAGACGAAGACATAGCATGGAGGGTCTCATGGCTCGGTAAAGTTAATTACTTTTTATACAGTTGCGGTGATTTCAACTGGCTGATGATGTTGGGATTGCACGGAGGGATTGCTTGTGCACTGCTTTTGGTGTCCCGACAGTTCGGATCACGACAGTCCATTCCCAATACCACCGGGTTAAGTCGAACTGAATTTCTTTTCAAAGGGGAGTTCAAAGGAAAGTTCAGACTATCATGAGGGCTTGGGACCATTGTTACCGGATCAGGGTGGAAGGAGACACTGAGCACATGGCCACCCAGACTACGATCTTTGGAGACGTTTGAGGGTTAATAATGTTATTCTTGAATCTCATCAAGGACCAACGGTGTCGCTTGAGGAGCTTACAAGGGTGGTACCGTTTGAAAATGATATCTTACGGAATGAACTCGAAGAAATTAAAAGGAAAATGGACACCCAACAGACTCAACATGCGAGTGAGCTCTATAAAGCAAGCTTATAGGTCGACGAACGAGATGGGATCATTAGACAGTTGAAGAAATTAAATGCGGATTTGAGCGTTAAGAACGCTCTTTACCAAAAGGATACCCTTCTACTGTAAGCAAAAATACAGAAGGCCGGCCGAAGTCAGTTCATAGCCGTGGAAAAAGAAAGAATGAATGGTATCCATTTGATGGAAGAAGAACGAGAAATCAACAAGAGAACGATCGAGAAGGAGATAGAAAGCTGTCGGTTGGCTATTGAGGAAGAAAGACAGTCCTCCAAGAAGGCCATTGACCAAGAAAAGGAAAGAATTAGGCAAGAAATTAGCAAAGGAAAACAAGCAGTCAATCACGAGAGAGAAAACGTCACCGCATGGAAAAAACGGTCCATGAGTAGCCGGAATAGACTGTTAGAGATGCAAAAGTTGTACGACGACACTATCCAAAGTCTGGATCAAAGTCAGAATGTTGAGTTGAGAGAAAAGGTGACAGAAGTAGAACACTCCTTTCGAACGTACTGTCAGAGGAATGGCTTCACTGAGCTACAAGAAAGAGAGCGCGAAGTAGGCATGTTACGAACCCGAATTAAGTCCCTTGAAGCAACTGTTGAAGATTATAAGGAAAGAATTAGTGTATTCGAAGAGGCTATAGCCGAAGGGAACACTTATTGGCAAAGGAGACTGCGTGACGCTGCCCGGATGGTACAGGATAGGGACCAATATTACGCAAACCTGATGGTGGACATACAGCGAGTCGCCAAGCATGTGAATGATTTGGCCATCGAGGCTGAAACACTCCGACCTTTCATAGTCCCAGAAATGGAAGAAGCTCCCAGGTTCATCAAGTTGCTCAGGGCAATTGGAAAATTAAGAGATAGAGCTAGGGCTTATCTATAGGGCTCTGTGTTGTAATTAGTACTCTTTTGTAATACGGACCTTCATTTTGTAATATGAACTCTGTTGTAATCTAGACCCTTTAATTCCCGTGGAAGTAGTTCAAAAGGGTAATTACCAGCGGAATCAGTACCTTATCTGCATACATTCTTGCATTGCATCATGACATTCGCATCATTATACATGCATTTATTTTTCTTGCAACTATATGAATGTTATGAATATTGTGGCAGTGTGAAAATAGAAGTTAACCCGCAATCATTCATCATCCATACCTTACCCGATTACAAAGCAAGCTCATGGAAGACAGGATAATCAGTCTAGAAAAGGGGCAAAGAGATCTCGAGGCAAGGTTTGAAGAGGCTCAAAGAAGCCTCAATGACCAGATTGCTTAGTCGCAAGCATCGATAGTATCCAACATAACCGCATTGTTGGCTAAAAGTCTTGCAAAGAGAGTTGAAGGAGAAACTGTTCAAGAACCAGAGGGTACCCCAGTTCACAATAAGGTTCAACCAGCTGCGCCAAATCTGACTAGAAGGGTGTATATCGACCCTGAAGGAATGTCAGCTAATCTTCAGGTAGGGGCATATGAGACTCAACCCTTCGACACTGAAGCACTCTATGAAGAGGAGGTGCCAGACCTGAATTTGGTCGAAAGGATCAGGACAGAGGTAGAAAAAAGTGGGAGGAAAGGTTTCACCTCATGGAGGAAAATTTTAAAACTTTACAAGCTATGGAAGAATCAGGAAATGACGCTAATGACTTGAGTCTGGTATCCGACCTTGTCCTACCGCCAAAATTTAAAACGCCAGAGTTCGACAAATACGGTGGAACCACGTCTCCTTCCGTGCACATAACAATGTACTGCCGGAAGATGTCGGCCTACCTTAAGGATGAAAAGCTACTGATTCACTGTTTCCAAGACAGCCTAACTAGAGCGGCATTACGGTGGTACACCCAGTTGAGCAAGGTAAATGTCAAGACATGGAAAGATCTGTCCAGAGCATTCATTGAGCAATATAAACATGTAACAAATATGACCCCCAATAGAATTATGTTGGAAAATATGGGGCAGAAGTCCAACGAAAGTCTACGGCAATATGCTCAAAGGTGGCGGGAAGTGGCCGCCCAAATTCAGCCACCCCTCCCGAAACATGAAATTACGCCATTATTCGTTAATACTTTGAAAGGGTACTTTTCGATCGCATCATTAATAACAGAACACAGAGTTTTGCTGATCTGATTAGGACTGGGGAATCCCTTGAATTGGCAATTAAGAGTGGTAGAATTGATAGCGGGGAAGGATCTCAGAAATACAGCAAGAAGAATGAAGTAAACGCCACCAGCACTTACACCACCCCGAAGAATTTTACAGTCTCACAGCCACAAGCACCTGTGGGAAAAGAACAAAACTCGAATCAAAGAGAGGAGAGAACCTCAAGAAAAGAGAAAGAGAGGAAAACTTTTACTCCCCTACCCGTTCCGTACTCGAAGCTTTACTCCCAGTTGTATGAAGTAGACCTGGTCCGTCCATATTACGTTACTCCTTTCAAACCGCCATTCCCGTCCTGGTATAACCCGAATGCGCATTGCGACTATCACGGTGGTGCCCCTGGACATCCCACCGAGAACTGCGTTGCCTTCAAAAAACTTGTGCAGAACTTAATTGATTCTAGGATACTGAAGTTTGAAGAACCAAGTGTAACTACTAACCTATTACACAATCATGGGAACAGAGGAGTAAATGTTATTGAAGAATGCTTTACCAGGAAGATTAAGGATGATGTGTCAGAAATCAAATCTCCTTTGCTGTGGGTATTTCAACAATTGTGCATGGCCCATGTGATCGACAAAGGCATGGTAATAAGGCAGAAGGGATGTGAAGTGTATTGCGAATTCCATCAGGATGAAGGGCACGATATCCAAAAGTGCAACGAGTTCAAGAGATTGGTACAACAATTGATGAATGAGAAGCAAATAGAATTCTTCGAAGAGCCCACGGGAAAGAAAGGGTCGGACGTACATATGATGGATAGCCCCAACGCTAAATACGGGAGGGATAGACCTCTTATCATCTCCTCCAGGCCAGGGATTGCAGGTGCCTCCCAAGGAGAAACCACTAAGATAAATCCCAAGATCATCATCTCAGCACCATCCCCGTTCCCATTCAAGGATATGCGGCAAACTCTCTGGAACTATGCTATAAATGTGACCACGCCAGAAAAGCCAGAATATGGTCAGGTAAAAGAGCCTACGCTAAAAGATGAACAAAGCAAGAGCGATGTGAGTGTCGATGAGGTAGGCCATTTCACGAGGAGCGGCAAATGTTATTCCTCTGAGGCTTTGAAGGCTGCTGAAGCGGTCAAAGATAAAGGAAAGAATACATCGGTTACCCCCACGCAGATATTCGGTGAAGAACCTCTTCCAAAGATAAATGAGCCGGTAACCGAGGCTCAGGCCAAAGAATTTCTGAAGTTCCTGAGACATAGCGAGTACAATATAGTGGAACAACTACGAAAGCAACCAGCTAGGATCACAGTGCTGGAGTTGCTCTTGAGTTCAGAAAGACACCGAGAGGCACTATTAAGAGTACTAAATCAAACTTTTGTGCCCCAGGACATTTCTGTGACAAAACTGGACAGGATAGTGGGGCATATCACTGCCTATAACCATATAAAATTCAGTGATGACGAGATCCCCGAGGGCGGAATGGGGTCCACCAAAGCCCTTAACATCACAACCCACTGCAAAGGGTATGTAGTACTTGGAGTACTGATTGACAACGGGTCAGCACTGAACGTGTTGCCTATGGTGACCTTGCAGAAACTACCAATAGATGGTTCTCACCTAAAGCCCTGCCATAACTCCGTAAGAGCCTTTGACGGTACACAAAGAGGAACAATGGGAAAAATTGAGGTGCCTCTATTGATCGGGCTGACTGAGTATGTGATTAATTTTGTGGTAATAGACATAAAACCATCTTACAACTGCTTATTGGGAAGGCCATGGATCCACTCCGCAGGAGTTGTCCCCTTATCATTACATCAGAAATTAAAATTCGTAGTCGAAGGCAAATTGGTCACAGTAGAGGCCGAGCAGGAAATTGTTGCTTCCGTGACATCAGATGCCCCCTATATTCAAAATGACGAGGATGCTGCAGAATGCTCTTTCCGAGCATTAGAGCTAGTGAATGCCACATTCTTCGCGGAGGGAAGTCGGATCCCCTATCCCAGGTTATCTAATTGTACCAAGATGACCATCGCAGAAACTTTGGGTCGAGGACCCAAAGTAGGAAGAGGGTTGGGGAAAAGATTACAAGGGAGCCTAAGAGCCAAAAGTATGATAACCAAGAAGGACCTTTTTGGGTTGGGTTACAAACCATGTGTCCAATAGAGAAAAGAAGAATACAGGAGAAAAGAAGAACAAAGAAAAGCCAGATTTAAAGGAGAAGACATTCCGTGGAGACCAATGTCCTTCCCTAGTTTGAAAACTAGTTTTGTCTCCGGAGGATACTACCAACCAGGTCAAGAAGTTGAAGAGGCAATTAAGGAAAATGACGTACTCAACAAGGAGGAGATATTCAATGAATCACTTGAAAGGATGTACATCAACATGATAGCTGGAAAGGGCCAAGTCAGCAAAATGTTGACCAACATCCGTCCCTGCCGTCCTGGGGAAACACTTGATAACTGGAGCTGCATTGATCTACCTGTGGTTTTTAGGAATAGATCAGAGTAATGCTCCGAATCAACCTTTTGGTTTTGCCTATAAACAATGGGGATCTCTTGTATAGGATACCTATGTTAACCTTTTGTTGGAATGAAAATATCCTCCCTGTTTTCTTAAATGACAAACATTTCATTTATTTTATTCATGCATTCTTCAGGTTCATTCACTTCATATAAAGCCATCCTCTTTCCAATACAATTCATTCTCATCTAATGCAGGTCGCTCATGATTGACTGTATGAATGATACCGGATCCAATTCCGGAGTGAATTTTGAATGCCCCGAGATCTCAGAGGGAATTAAGGAAGAAGATGATGGGATAGAATGTGAGGTCCCAGTAGAGCTAAGGAGAATGGTAGCCAACGAAGAAAGGCAAATCATGCCACACCAAGAAGAAATAGAAGTTGTAAACTTGGGGACTGAAGAAGAGAGAAAATAAGTGAAAATAGGGACGATGTTTTCCTTGAAAACCAGGCACGAACTGATAACCCTACTCCAGGAATTTAAGGATGTTTTCGCCTGAACCTATCAAGATATGCCAAGATTGAATGCTGACATAGTGGTGCACAAATTGCCAACAAAGCCGGAGTGCAAGCCAATACAACAAAAACTTTGGAGAATGAGACCAGACATGTTGTTAAATATCAGAGAAGAGGTAAAAAAACACTTTGATGCTGGTTTCTTGGAGGTAGCCAAATACCCCGAATGGGTTGCAAACATCGTACCAGTACCGAAGAAGGACAGGAAAGTTCGTATGTGTGTAGATTATAGGGATCTAAACCGAGCCAGCCCTAAAGACAACTTCCCCTACCACATATTGACACGCTGGTTGACAACACTGTGGGACATTCATGGTTTTCATTCATGGACGGCTTTTCAGGGTACAACCAGATAAAGATGGACTCTAAAGACATGGAGAAAACTATATTCATAACCATGTGGGGTACTTTTTGCTACCGGGTGATGCCTTTCGGACTCAAGAACGCAGGGGCAACTTACCAAAGAGCATTGGTGACTCTTTTCCATGACATGATGCACAAAGAAATAGAAGTATACATGGACGACATGATAGCCAAGTCCCGAACAGAAGAGGAGCACCTACAGAACTTAAGAAAACTATTCCAAAGACTACGAAAATACCAGCTGAGGCTTCACCCTGCCAAGTGTACCTTCACCTTTACTTCTGGAAAACTCCTAGGGTTCGTGGTAAGAGGAAGAGAGATTCAGATCGATCCAGATAAAGTGAAAGCCATCCAGGATCTCTCACTACCCCACACTCAGAAAGAAGTTTGTGGTTTCTTGGGGAGGTTGAATTATATCTCTCGTTTCATTTCCCAATTAACCGATCGGTGTGACCCGGTCTTCAGACTTTTTAGAAAGGATAATCCCAGTGTGTGGGATGAGGAATGTCAAGGAGCCCTAGAAAAGATCAAAAGGTACCTGGCAAATGCTTCGATTTTAGTCGCGTCAGTACAAGTCCGACCATTAATCCTCTACCTGACAGTCTTTGAGAATTCAATGGGGTGTGTATTGGGGCAACACGATGAGTCAGGGAAAAGGGAGCAAGCCATCTATTACCTAAGCAAAAAGTTTAATGATTGCGAAACGCGGTACCCGCCAGTTCAGAAGCTGTGTTGTGCTCTAGTTTGGGCTACCAAGCGGCTTAGGCAGTATATGCTGTACCATACTACTTGGTTGATATCCAAGCTAGACCCATTAAAGTTCTTAATGGAAGCGCCAACACTAACGGGAAGGATGGCCTGCTGGCAGATGCTCTTATCCGAATTTGATATTGTATACGTGAGCTAGAAAGCCGTAAAGGGGAGTGTCGTAGCAGATTTCCTAGCTAGTCGCGCTTCGGACGACTATGAGGCGTTGAACTTTAATTTCCCGGATAAAGACTTGATGTGCATTACAACCGAGGAAGAGGTTTCAGATGATAAATCATGGAAGCTTTACTTTGATGGAGCCTCTAACGCCCTCAGACATGGGATATGAGCCGTGCTAATTTCCCCACAGAATGTCTATTATCCCTTCACCAGCAGACTAGAATTCTTCTGCACCAACAATATAGCTGAATACGAAGCCTGCGTTATGGGACTAAACTCAGCTATTGAAAGAAAGATTAAGGAACTTCGAGTATTCGGAGATTCATCCTTAGTTGGTCAAATATTATGAACTGATTCAAGAGCTCACCAAGGAGTTTGAAAAGGTCAGCTCAAATTACCTTCCCCGAGAAGAAAATCAGATGGCAGACGCCTTGGCAACCTTGGTTGCAATGTTTAAAACAAACACTGGGACAGAAATGAAGCCCATTAATATACAGACGTTTGAAAGGCCTGCTCATTGTTATAATGTGCAGGAAGAGATTGATGGAAACCCATGGTACTATGACATCTTGCAATATGTCAAGCTTCAAAAGTATCCCGAATGGGCAAATGACAATGATAGAAAAACACTAAAAAAATGGCAACAGGATATGTCCTAGATGGGGAGATCCTATATAAAAGAGGTCATGATCAGACATTGTTGAGATGTGTGGATGCCCGGGAGGCGAAGGAGATTTTAGCCGAGGTACACGACGGTCTATGTGGGATGTACGCCAACGGGCTGTCTATAGCCCGAAGAATTATGAGATATGGCTATTTCTGGTTGACCATGGAGGGAGATTGTATCGATTACGCCAGAAAATGCCACAAGTGCCAAATTTATGCTGACAAGATTCACGCTCCCCCATCACCTTTACACACCATGAATTCTCCGTGGCCTTTTGCAGCGTGGGGCATGGACGTCATCGGGCAGATTCACCCGAAGGCTTCCAACGGACACCATTTCATTTTGGTCGCTATAGACTATTTCACTAAATGGGTGGAGGCATCGTCTTACGCCAACATCACAAGGACTACAGTATGTAGATTCCTAAAGAAGGAGATTATTTGTTGATACGGTTTTCCAAAAAGGGTCATCACCGACAACGTTTCTAATTTGAATAACAAAATGATGACGAACGTGTGCAACCAATTTAAGATAACACACCATAATTCCACATTCTATCGTCCTAAAATGAATGGGGCAGTGGAAGCAGCAAACAAGAACATAAAGAAGATCATAGCGAAGACGACGGATACCTACATGGATTGGCACGAGAAGCTGCCATTTGCCCTTTTCGCCTATAGGACGTCCGTTCGCACATCAACAGGGGCAACACCCTACTCCTTGGTGTATGGTACCGAAGCAGTACTCCCCATTGAGGTAGAGATTTCGTCACTCCGGGTCTTAAATGAAGTAAAATTGGGAGAATCTGAATGGGTGCAAGCCAGACTCGACCAGCTAAATCTCATTGAAGAAAAGAGACTAAAGGCCATTTGCCATGGTCAAATGTACCAAAAACGGATGATGCGGGCATACAACAAAAAGGTGCACCCAAGAGAGTTCAGAAAGGGGGATCTGGTGCTCAAGAAAATCCTCTCGATTCAGAAAGATTCTCGAGGAAAGTGGATGCCCAACTGGGAAGGGCCATATGTAGTAAAAAGGGCCTTCTCAGGAGGAGCCCTAATCTTAACTGAAATGGATGGAGACGAGCTAAAAAGCCCTGTAAATTCTGATGCTGTTAAGAAATACTACTTTTGAAAAAAAAAGAAGAAAAAAGAAGAAAAAATGAAGAAAAAGAAAAAAGAAGAACGAAAATGGAGAGCTCAGGGCGAAAACCCAAAACAGGGCATCTTGAAGCAAATGGAGGACCCGAGTCGAAAACCCGTAAAGGGTGGCTCGGATAAATTGAAAGGTTGGATATCCGAAGAGAAGGGTTATCCCCATGAACCCTGTGAAGAGGGAGCTTCAGGCAAAAGATCCTACGCCTGTTGACAGGATCATGTATCATTCATACTGAAGATAATGAGGGATCTTGTATTTCATATTTAGCTTTTCCTCTTCCTCATGTGTGTCATAACTCTCTCAAAGTATCCCAAACCCTTAATCGTAATAAAATCATGTTTGAGCATCCATTCCTTGCCTTCTTGTTAATATCATGCAAATAAGCTAACATAGGCTTATGATAAACAAGGGATTTTTGAGCATTACTGTGATCTAATCTTAAAGATGCAGATGATTAGAAAACGATGTTAACTTTGTCCTCTAGCTCCATACATAACGACTGTTGACAGGGAAGGCAGAAGGCTTCAAGCACCAAGATAGGATGACCAATGGCGCATGCCCTGCTTGTTCAAGAGAAAACATGCGAGATAACAAGAGAGATCTCCTAGGTGAAAACCCGGAAGGGCACCCCTTGAAAAAAAAGGAAAAGAAAAAAAACCCTCTAAAGCGAAGACTTGAAAGGGCACTTTAGAAGCCCAAATCGGAAATTCATAAAAAGAAAGGTTGGAATGGTTGAACCCGACAGAGAAATGGGGTATCGCCGCCAAAAAAGGGGAGAAAGTGAACAACGTAAAGTCAAGGTTGACTGAGGACTAAAGCAGGCCCACCAAGATATTGTCACTCATGCATCATGAATAGTTAGACATCCCTAGGATTAGAAGCATGTCAATTCATTTGTCATAGCATTTTGTCTTATCTTAGACAAGTATCTATAGATTCAAAGAGACATCGGTAGCCATCTTGGTGTGAATCCCTAATGTGAAGATGAAGGCTCTATATACGAAAGGCCTATGTTTCCAAGCGCATGCAGAGAGAGGTTCTATATAGGAAGAATCCGTCGCTCCTGGGTTCCAGGAGCCGAGAATTTTGTATAGGAAGGGCTCGCAGCTCTGGGGTGAAGACTAGCAGTTCTATATAGGAAGAGCTCCCAACTGAAAGAATTCACCCATGACACACAAGGTTTTATGTAGGGAGAACCTGTTGCGTTAAAAGCGAGGAGTCCTTTATAGGAAGGGCTCCGAGCTTTACTGTCTTAGAGTGAGAGGTTTTATATAGGAAGAACTCATAGCTCCGAGATTTAGAAAGCTAAAAGTTCTATATAGGAAGGATTGGCGGCTCCCAGGTTTGAAGACTATCAGTTCTATACAGGAAGAACTCACAGTCAGAAGAACCCATCCGTGGTACAGAAGGTTTTATGTAGAAAAAAACCAGCCGCGTTGAAAGTAAAGAGTTCTATATAGGAAAGACTCCAAGCCTTACCGTCTCAAGATGAAAAATTCTATATAGGAGGGACTCATAACTTGAGGCTTCACAACGAAGGGTTCCATATAGGAAGAGCCTGTAGCTTCAAGATCAGAGGTGGAAGAAGTTATATAGGAAGGACTTACGAGCCCGAAGATTCAGCTGAGGAAAAACGGAGAGTTCTAGAAGAGCACGTGTTTCCAAAGCTACAAATAGGGAAGTCGGATAAAAATGAGTGCTTATGAATCTTTGCTTTGTTCCCATTCCACGAGAACAAGCAAAGAGGGGCAACTGTAATCACTCATTTTTATCTGATTTGTAAATATTGTGCTAATATATAATTAATATTATTGTTGCATGAGTGTTAGTAAGATAAAAATGTATAGGTGCGATATCTGTGAGCGCATATATATGTACGTATTAATAATCATTTATATGTATGCTCATATGTTACTGTTTGAATATTTGATTAATTTGCATGTATGATGTATGTATATATAAAGTATATATATGCATGAGTTGGTGTGTGAGTATATATATATTGGTATATGTATGTGTATGTATGTATACGTATGCATGCTTGTATGTCATTAAATGTTAGTGTTTTGCATGTACACGTATTGTATGTACGTGTGTGTGTGTTTGTATTATTATTAATATTATCATGGACTAACTTAAAATGAAATCCATAAATTATAAACCCAAAAAAATAAATAATAGTAATTAAGGTCCAGTCTTTATAAAAATATAAGACCCAAGTACAAAATTAAGTTACAGGCCCAACCAGCCAAATCCATATCCTATATCTAACCCTAGTGTTTTCCCCTTGTGCAGCCAACCAGGAGCCTTTGGATCAAAATGTTGATCCAATGGCCACGATCAAAGGGGGAAGTTATCCAGCTGGCCGCGTGTATTACACGCCCGGACCGTTCGGCTGCCACTCGCGCGTTCGATCCACGTGCGGACCCTTCGATCTCCCACACGTGCGTGAATCCCACGCGCCATAACTCATTGACTGCTGAGCTCCACTTGTCACGATCTGGAGCCGTTCCATCGTTCGAGGTTTCATCTAGACTGTGCATTCTTCAAGCTATGTCAACCGTTGGATCGAATCTGATCCAACGATCAAGAACACCTCTGGCCGAAGACATCTCCCCCACACCGCCACCATGCTTCCACCATGCAGGCCTCCAACCACCGCGTTCAGGATTACCAGATATATCAAAAATCACCAAAAAAGAGGGGATGTCAGTATCATTTCAGATCTAAAAAAAATGTATTTTACAGTACTTGCTTCCAAACCGAAAAAGAGGGATATATGTATGAAACAAGTAATTTGTAAGGCAGTCCAGTTGTAATCAGTTACAGTAAAATAAAAAAGAAGCACAAAGTTTCAGTGGTAACTCCTTTTTCCTTTCCTTACTCCATAGCATGCATGTAAAAAAAATAAGAAGCGAAAAAGAAAGGAAGAATGGTGGATAAGATATTTACCTTAGTTGTCTGTGGGTCTCCCCTCGCCAGTAATAAGCCGCATCAGTTTCTGAAAAACTGAACAAGGTGAACTAAAAAGGGGGAGAGATCCTTTTCGGTCTCGTTTTAAAAAAAATGGTTTTCATCCTCGTATTTTCGTTGATCTAGAAAAAAGGGAGTCCTTTATGGGAATCTAAGTTGTGTTTTGAGTTCGGGTTGAAGCGAAGGTTGTCGGCGGTCAGCGGCGGAGAGTCGCCGGTTTATGGGTTCATCAAGGGTTTGAGTTTGGTTATTTGAGAGAAAAATGAGAGAAAATGGGGAATGTTATCTCAGGGCTAAAAAAATGAGAAAAGGGGAGAGGGGAGGACGGTTAGGGAGATTTATAATTAAATCTCCAATTAAAATTGGTCTAATTACATCATAAGTCATCCCGCGTTTTGAGTATTTTCGAAACGGTCTCGCCCCTTGGGAAAATTACGAACCTAGTCCCCTTTATATTTCCAAGTCTTTCAATTCCGTCCTGAAATCTATCCGATATCCGTTTTCAAATGGAAAAATTACGCCCTAAGGATCTCCGTGTTTTTGAACTTTGCATTTCGAGCTTGCCCCTTTGGTCCAACTACAGATTTAGTCCTTTTAGGTTCTGTTAAATTTGCAATTGCGTCCCTAAATCGCACTTTATTACCTTTTAATTTCTGTTTCTTATGTTTGTTTCTTTTCATTTCAGTCATGTTCTATATTTAAATATTCATGTTTGTTTATTATGACCGTATATGTTGATGTAGTCTTTTTGCCTTCTCACATGTCTCTTGTACATGCTTTGTATTCTCATGTTTATATGTATGTATGTGTTCAGTTTATGGTGGTTTTGTATTTTTATGCCTTTGTTTGGTCATTCGTATCATGCATATTCGATTGATATTTTAGTTGGCTCGTACACAACATGTTTTGTAGTTTAGCATGTATTGTACGTTCTCTTTGCTTTTAGGTTACGTATTAGTATATCTTCTTTGTCATGTATAATACCATGTTCTACATATGTTACAATATGTTTTATTTCTAATACGTATGTCTTCTTGAAATATGTGTTTTTGTTCCCACATGTATTTATTCCTACCATGTGATTGTGGTATGTTATATTCGTTTTTATTTACGTGTTAGATTAATATTTATGCGTTTTAAATTAAATATTTATGAATGTTAGCATTTTATTTATATTAAATTTGTAATTTATTTATGAGTAAGATTAATATTTATGTATGTATGTTTTAGATTAGTATTTTATTTATGTTAGATTAGTATTCTATTATGTTAATATTTATTTGTATTGTATTTAAATTATTTGCCATGTTTTATATTTTGCTCACTAAGTTTGCATAATGGATTATATAATGTCAATGCGGTGCCCTTTTATCCGAGCGTAAACGGGGCCAGTATCAGGCATAGTGATAGTGGTTGGGCGTTTATTCTCGGGTAAAGGGGCCTTTAAAATTTACTCGCACATATAACCAAATTTTAATTTAATCGCCACTTTAATCCGGAAAATCTAATATTAATAAAGCGGTAATTATTAAAGTACCAGTTTTGGGCGGTGTGGGGGTGCTAATCGTTCCCCATCCTTAACCGACTCCCGAACTCAAAGTTTTTGAATCTCTGGTTTTATGGTGTCCGGCCTACCTCAGTGGCCGGTGGTGACTCCCTTTCTTTAAATAAAATACGGCATTTTTAAAACCCCACGGAATAAATATTTTAATACCCGAAAAACCACAAACATTTCGAAAACATGTTTTTTAGCGAAAGGGGGACATCGCTACAACCTATTCATGATCATCATTAATTCATTAATTCCATAGCTCAATTTTAGGTTCTAATCATTCAATTTGCACTTCAACAACACAATTCAATTTTCCAGTAGCCTAGGTTTGTTACACTATCACAAACACATGATTTCCAGCTTGTACCTAATGTTCATTCTTCAATTTTGCATAATTCTACAATCATTCAATCATCTAACAAGATATTCAATGCCTAATTCCATCTATAATCATCAAAAACAGTCCAATTCAACAATATAGTTGCCTATTCAATAAAACACAAGTAGAATCATACTTTGCTTCTAGCTCAATTTCAATGAAAAATTTCTACACATGCAAGCTTGATTTCTTCTTCAATGGCTGAATTCTCTCAAGGTTTCTCTCTCTCAATTTTCCTCTCTCAATCGGCCAAGTGAATTGAAAGGAAAGATGACAATGTGGTTATCCATATTAGTGGATTTATGGAATTACTAAACTATTCCTTAATTAGTTACTAATTAGGTAATTAGTCAAGGGCAAATAAGATATTCATGAAATTTATCATGCAAGCCTTATCTTTCTCCTTTAATTCAAATTGATCCTTTATAATTTGATCACTTATTTTATACATTCTTTCAATTAGACCCTTGACTATTCAATTTAGCTTAATTCTAGATTCAATTAAGCTATCAACTTATTCAATTTGGTTCTAATACTTCTAGGCTAGGATTTAGGGTGTTACAAAGTCAATGTTTATGTGGCGACATTCCTTCTTCCAAAAACCCAGTTACATAGACTTGAGAATTGTGTTAAAATGCAGGGCATAAGTATAAAGTCTCAGTTGATTATAGAAGGTAGCATGTCGATAAATTGTACACATTGCACTCTATATTAATCCTTGCAAGTTGACCTTCATGGATGCTCTATTCCGGCTATACAAGAGCCACGCGATGCATAGAGGAGCCGAAACCATTGTGCAACAAAAGGCCACAGACTGCCTGTTACATCAAGACAACTCAACAAGTCAATCCACCAAACAATTCTTAGAGTTGCAGGATGGTAGTTGTATCAAGAAAAAAGCCTTTGTTGACACAACTGATATATTTATATTGCTAGCATTTTCTCTTATTCGTCTATATAAAAAGAATAACCCTTTGCAAGAAAAGAGGTCTATTTTTTAGAGGTTTAGAGAGATTATTTTTTGAGATTTCTTCTTCATCCCTAGAAATGCCATGGAAGCTTAAGGAGCTTAGAGGTCTTGGTGTAGAAGGGAGCAACAGGTAGGCCGAAAGGCTGCCTGGACTGATAAGTTACAACAGAGCTCATCATAGGGCTCGTTGTGTTTTTGTAAAAATAAATAATCAATTTTACTCTGAATATAACCAGTAGAAATTAAGGCTTCTGTTAATCAAACATTTCACTGCTTGGATGCTTGTTTTAGCTTTTAAATTGACTTGTGCAGCCTAAAGATATGGTTGTCCCTTGGCTACAAAAGCCCTCAAGCAAAGACATATCGACTTCTTCATTAAGATTTCCTTAGAGGAAGGTATTATAAACATTCCTCTGAAAGAGAGGGTAGTCATGCAAAGAAGCAAGAGCCAAGATTGTCCTAACAATTACAAGTATGGCAACTAGGGAAAAGGTATTAGTGTAGTTCACCCTGTAACATCCCGAAATTTGGCCTAGTCAAAATTGGGTTCCGACGATCGAAAACCCTATATTAGAATTGTCCAAATATTATATTGACTTTGACCGTGAGGTTAAATGTATCAATATGGGACTCCAATTGAGCCAAATTATTGTCTATGGGCCTTATCAAAAGTATTGAAAACCTATTTGGTGGCTAAATTATAGAAATTGTAAGTTTGGGGGTACAAGTATAAAGAATTAAGAGTTAAGGGACTAACCTTGCGATTAACCCCTCCTCAATCATAATCCCCACACACGTAGGACTATTTGAAGGCATTCCTTCACTTGAAGGAAAACTATTAATTAATAATAGGAGTAAAGAAATGAAAAAGGATAGGAAACTTACTCGACTTCTAAAACAAGCAAACACCTCTCCTTTCATCTTCATCTTCCTCCAAGCAAGCACCTCCATTATTGAGGTTAGAAAGCTTGAGATTTCTTCAGTGTATCGATATTGAATGATTGCTATTGATCAAGTAAGCTTAATCCCCCAAACAATCATTGAAATCCAAGGAGGATTTGAGACTAATCCCAAGCTAGGTTTTGCTACCCATAGATAATTCAAAGATATTGTCTATATTGAGTTTAGATATTGATTCTAATATCATTATATTGATTCTAACACAATCCAATTGTTTACCTAGCTCAAGAATTTGATAGAGAGCACCCATCCTCTCCATCGAAAGCTAGAAATAAGGGGATTGCTATCCGAGAGCCGTAGAACCTTCAGATTATCAAGGTGAGTGTAGTCGTAGTCTAGGATTATGCTAGGTGCCTTTCCTGATTTCGTTGTTAATGAAATTGTCATTTTCTAACCTCATCGCTAAGGATTATTGTATCGAACTGCTTAGCGGATTTTGTGGTAAGCATCGATAAGTTATTGCATTGAGTATGTTATTGTCATTGTTAATGAACATCAAACATAGATATCGTCATTGTTATAGAGTATTGTTAATTTCATTAACATTGTCATCCTTATTGAATTATGAAAATATAGGATAGTGATTATAGAGCATTGACATTGCTAGTGTTATTGCCATTGTCATGGATTGTTGAGGTCGACATTGTTATTGTCTTCGAAACATTGCAAATGAATCACCGCCTATTGACATCATCATTGAGATCATTGAAATATTGTCAATGTATTTGATACTGCTATAGGACATTGACATTGAAACATTGCTCATTGATAAAGTCATTGAATATATATTGAGTATTGTCATTGCTATTGAATACTGACAATTGATATTGTCACTAGACCTTGGATTAGAAAGGACTTTGGATACAATTGGCATGCCATAGAATTCATGAGCTCAGTGTACGGGTGGACTACGGTCCTTGGGCTACGGCCTATATTGATTTGGCGAGGGCGGAGGGACTAGACCATTCATTGATTTGGCGAGGCGTAGGAATTCACGTATCCACTATTCTGAATCGATCCAAGGGTTATTGTTGAAATATGGAATTAATTTCATTAAACATGATCATTGCATTGCTACTAATGATTCGTTGCATTGTTATTGTTAAGATATGATTTGGAATGCATTTCATTGTTAAAGTGTTTTAGTTGTGACTACCTCACTAGGCAAAGTATGCCTAATGCATTTTAGGTTAAAGATTTCACCGTTGGAGATCGGAGAATCGACGTTGTTGACAAGTCACTACAAGCCCAAGTAATGTGTTTTTGCTTCTATGAACTCCTAGAATGGTGGAAAAGTAGTTGAACTAGTCATTTATAACCCTTTTGATATATGTTTAATATGCATGACTTGTAGAAGTCACAATAGCTCTAAATTACCCCTTTCAAATTGCTTAAAAGAAGCTAAATATGCATATTGGCACTAAAAAGGTCAAAACCTAGATAATGGATTCGAATAACCCTAAAAATTTTCATGCAAGTAGACTATAGCATTGAAATATTGTTGGTAAAGTTTCATTGCATTAGGACATTGTTAGCTAGGTCAAATAGACTAAAAACCAGATAAAATTTGACATTACAGTACAGGGCGTATTGATACAGGTCTTGCTGTATCAATATGGCCTTGCATATTTGGCCTGAGAAAGCATGAGTTAACCATAGCATATCGATACAGATCTAAAGTGTATCGATACAGGTTTTGACAGTAAGGTTTGGGCATTTAATTGCATCGATACAGTCTCTGGGTGTTTCGAAACGGGTTAACCCTAGTCAACCCATACCGATACGGCCCCAACTGTATCGAAACATGCATTGGTCAATGAAAATTGGAAGTGCATCTGAGCATTTTTCGTATTGATATGGCATGATGGTGTATCGATATGACATGACCGGTATTACAGTTATAAGACCATAATTAGCAAGTCAAAGATGGTTAACCCGTATCGATACAGTCCCAGTTGTATCAGAACGGGACTTGACATACTCATTGGGTTCTAAATCATGTAGACTCGTATCGGTACGGCCTCAAGGTGTATCGATACAGTGGTAGTTAATTCTGTTAAAAGACACTGAATATAGTTTTAAAATGTTTACAAAATGGTCACTGAATGTTGTAAGGCCTAATTGCATAGGTAAATGATATTGAAATAATAAGAAAATTTACAAGGACACTGATATGATATTTAATTTCATTGTTGTACAGTTATTTGTGCTAAAGGACCCCTTAATTTCTTAAATTTACAATTTAGCCCTAAAACTTGTAAAAATTTAAAAATTGGTCGTAGATGTTAAATTATTGTTCCGCATTGGGTAAAATGGATTAACACACACACTTGGTAATGATTAAAAATATAACAGCGACTGAGTAGTAAGCCTTTATTGAAATTTTATTGCACCGATCATCGTTTTGTTCACCGGTAGCATTCTTCGACTCGGCTCCCGACCAGGCCGGGAGGGGGATGTTACACACCCTTTTCTTTCTGGTTATACTCTTTAACAACTAGTTGTTCCTTATAACTCTCTACCTCTCTAAAAGTCTTGTATTTAATTTTTTTAAACCCATTTAGAACAAATAGGTACCTCTCCTTAGGGCAAAGAGAAAATAGACCAAGCGTTATTAGATTTCAATGCATGAATTTCTTCTTTCATGGCTTGAACTCACAATGGATTTCAAAAATCCCGGGAGTAAGATATAGGTTATGCAAGAGAAGATGTATAAGAAATAAAAGGCTATGTATAAAAAGGTAAATGAGAGTAAGAGAATAAAAAATGGGATACTGCTCTAAAGAAGAATAAGTGACATAATCATTTGACCATATAAGAGGTTACTGGAATTGTCTGAGGAAATTGACTGATCATGAATATCTGATGAAGCTAAAAAATCTAGATTAAAGAAGTAGATGGTGAAGACTGACCAACAAAAATATGAGCAATCTGGAGTAAAATATGAAGACTGAGTAGGATAATCAAATAAAGAAGATTGATCAAAATTAATCAAAGGAGAGAACAAAAAATTTTGAGTCATGAATGGTTGGTTGTGAAGGGAAAAATTTGAAGTAGATGTGACCATGGAATGAAAAGGGAAAATGTGTTCATGAAACTATACACCCCTGTTGACCAAAAAAGATTTGGTGGTCAAATTGAATAAAAGATAGCCTTTTTGTGTAGGAGAATATCCCATGAAACAATAGGAATAGCTTTTGGAGAGAACTTGTCGTTGAAATTTGGTTGAGTGGCATAACATAACCAGCCAGAAACTCTAAGGTGGGAAAAAGAAGGTTGTTTATGACTGAGTAGCTTAATTTGAGTTTTCCAAGTAAGCACAAAGTAACTTGTTACTGATGTAAAAAGCTATTAAAAGAAACTCTCCCCAAAATTTAATAAGAACTTGAGACTAGAATCGAAGAGCACGAGCAACCATGAGTAAGTGTCTATGCTTGCATTCAGCAAACCCATTTTGTTGTGGGGTGTGAATAGAGGTACTCTAATGGATAATACCTAATGATGAGAAAAGGGAGGAATACTCTGAATTAAATAATTTAGATCCATTATCACTACGAATGATTTTGATAGTAAAATTGTACTGATTTTGTACAAAAATCAAAAATAAATTAAGAGAAAGAGATGCATCAGATTTTAGCTTCAACATAAAAACCCAAGTCATTCTAGTATGATCATCTTCAACAATAAAAAAAATATTTGACAATTTTGTGTGGACACTTTATATGGACCCCATAAATCTATGTGTAGTGTACGGAAAGGTTGATCAACTCTTGAATGACTCAAAGGTAAAACGTAAATGAAATTGTTTAGCTTAAAGATATATATTAAATGTATGGATAAGCTCACTATCGATCTTTGCAGTAGAAAATAAAGGAAGCATATGCATAGCTGAAACATAGGCATGACCCAAATGTGCATCTCGTAAACCAATATTAAAGTATATGAGAAGAATACATACATTGAGAAACTATAACACAAGACAACTAAGAAAGATAAGTAGAAAAATTTAAACTAGAATGTGAAAAAGGACTCAAACACATACATATCTCCTGATTTTCTACCAATCCCCTTCATAGTGTCAGTGGAAAGATCTTAAAAGATGCAAAAATCAACATAAAAAATAGAACAATGAAGCTTAATGGTTAGTTTTGAAACAAAAAGCAAGACGTGAGTGAAATAAGGTACATGAAAAACATTATGATGAGTATGATTTGAATAAAAAAGAAATGAACCGGTATGAGAAATAGAAGTTGTTTTACCATTAGGTAGATGGACAAAACGTAAAGAAGCGCAAGAAACAAGATTAATCAAGAATTGAAGATCAAATGACATGATTTGTTTCATGGTTGCACCGATGTCCAAAATCTAGGTGATGGGAGCAGGAGCTGTAACATACCCAAGCCCCCATAGTAGGACTAGGCATGTTACTGCACAATACATATAGGTACCAACAGGAACAATTCGACTAGGACAAGCAAGTTCAATGAGATTCAAGTTTACTTATTTATCAAGTAATAAGATTCAAATTTATTTGCTAAGCAAGTAAGTCAATCGAATGGGAAAGAAGGATGGCACATTCGAATTTAACATGCTCATATTAAGTTATCAGCTTACACTTAAGTGGTTATCAATCCATGTTTGGAAGGACATGATCAATTATGCATATTTAGGAGAATTGCCATTATACCTATCGAAGTTGTAAACCCCTTACCCCTGGCCTAAAATGAATTATCAAGTTAAGAGAAGACATTCTAGCTTGTCTAACAAGTTAGAGTTCGAATTGAAACGAGATTAAGATAAAGTAGATAAAGAGCATTCAAAGAGTGTGGAGATATCTACTGAACAAACAAAACCAAAGGCCATCCATATAAGCAGCACATAACTCAACACAACATAATTTATGAAAATCAAAGACCGTTTGGACAATTTCATGATCAACAGGTTATGCACTTATCAACAATGTTTAATAAAACAAACAAAAAAACATGCTAGCCTACAAATGGAGTTAGTTAGTTTGTTTTAATGCTTGTCAATTAAAGAGTTATTTGTCTTGTACATAGAGGGACATTCTCATCTATAGTCAAATGAATTTGATTTATCCTCAGAATATACAAACATGATCCTTCCAAGGCATTCTACCTATTTGGGTATTAACATACTGAACAATTTGATCACATGGGAAACTAAGTTAATCAACCATACATCAATAAGCCTATATGAAAACTATCTTTATCAAACATGGTCAAGCACACAAATAATACATTCAAATCCTTCAAAACATAACATAATTCAGTACTTCGGATACAAATTGATTAAACACATCCCAAAAGATTATAACAACCCCTTAAACTAGTGCCACCATCTAGGAGCTATTTAACAAACAAAAACCAAACATACTTATGTGCTTCTGGTGACCTTGCTTCAACCACTCGAATTTACTCTAAAAATCTACTAACCTGTAGATGAACAGGGTGAGTAGTTAAATAGATAACATAAAACAAGATGCAATGTGAATACAAATATATATATATATATAGACAAGTAATACTTGAGACTATGTAGATCAAATGGCAATGTCTATTCAAGACATAGCTCAACAGTCAATCAGAATCATTCGAGTAAACGACTTCAAAGATTAAGGTTATATGTCAAGCAATTCTTCTTGATTTGATTAATTACTCAATTTATCTATGATACAATAGAATTAACACAGACAACCTTAGTCGAATCATACATTCTTGGGAAATCCTACATAAGTTTCGGATCCCATTATCATAACAGCAGACAATGGCCATTTTTCTACCATTGACAATTCATTCTTAATACATTATCCAGGGGTACTCTTGTACCTATAAGGGGACCTTAGTCCAAATTCCAGGCTGAGATCATATTACTTTATTGGCATGCCAATTCGACTAGACCAAAACCAGACACAGTTTCTTAGTGAAGCTTATTGATTCAAGCTACCATACTCTCCACTCATCATATATATATAGTATCTATCAACTAGGATACCTTTAGTACATTAAATTCATTCATTTATAACATGGGTGAATTTACCCTTAACATACATCTTACCTTGGCGCTTACCTTCCAAGGGTACAAGCACGTATACAAGCAAGATAGGCAATAAAACCTTCTTTATATTCGAATGAACTAGAATTTATACAACAATTTAAATTAATTAAACTCAGGCTGCACTCACAAATATTTCGAGCTAATCTTGATCGTGTAACACTAGTCCTTTCTGCCTTTCTTCCCCTTGATCCAAATCCTTTTTGTCTACTATAATAAGAATTTATTAATACATTAGAATCATTCCATATACACATAGGCTTTATAACTATCTATCAATTCATTGCCCAACAAGCATTTCTAGGTTAAGACCTTCCAATCATAACATTCAATGTCCCAATTTAACAATTTCAAATCATGTCATTTATAATAACTAACAAAACAGTCCCTCAGAACAAGGACCATTCGAAACTGCCCTTTGCACACATATACATTTCTAACAATAACAACCTTCCATCATACATGTATGCATCCAATTGATTATTAGATCATCTATTACAAGATAACTCAAAATTTTAGATTTCAATTAACCTTAAACCGTGTTTAAACAATTCAATTTTCTTCCCTAAATTGTCCCTAAAACATGTTGCCCGAAATAGGGCAGATTCGAATCTGTGCCCCTAATACACCCTCTAAGCTCATTCTTTGATTTCTTAACATACATTAGTGATTTACCATTAAACAACTATGCTTTTGTATACCAATTTCAATAGCTTAAGCAGTTTTACAACACCAAAACCAAAACAGTAGAAGACTCGATCCAAGCAGTTTCCCAAACCGAGCAGGGATCATATAATTCATCAATTGAGCTAAAAGTATAAAATTCAGCATGTATACATTCATGTTAAAGACTTATGATCTCATCACCAATAGTCGGTTCTATCATTTCAAGCTTCAAATGCATTTACTTCTTATTCTAAGTCTAAATTCCATCATTTAAATTCTCTAATCCAAGTATCATATCAACATACAAAGACCAATCTACAAATCTTCCATACAACATTTATGCTCCAAATTCAAGGAATTTACAAGAAGGAACTTACATGCTTAGACAATTAAACAATGTTAACAAGGATTTACTTACTCCAAATGAAGAGCACTAAACAATTCTAGCATCTAGTATAACCATGACCTCAAGAGTTCATCAATGGTGGCTCTACTCCTCACACTCTCTTCAATTCCTTGTTTTGGCCGAGAGAAAATAAAGGAAAACAAAACTATTTGTTTGTCTTCTTTTTTGAATAGAATTCCATATGTCCACCGTCCCTTGAGCCACATCATCAAGCTCTAAATGAGTTTTAAGATTATCACGCAATTAACAAATTCTGTAATTCCAACATTTTAGTCCTTTCGATTCCACTCTCCTATTCCTCAAGGAGTTCAAATTGGTCCAATAGAAGCCTTTACTATGTATTCAATGTAACTCTACTTAAGACATAACATATTAGGGATTTAATTTACGATCCGGGATGTTACAAATCCCTCCCCCTTAAGAAAAATTCGTCCCCGAATTTACCTAAAAGAAAAAGATGAGGATATTATTTTCTTATAGAAGATTCTGACTCGCAAGTTGCTTCTCTACTCTCATGATTCCTCCATAGAACTTTGACAAGAGATATAGTTTTGTTTCGAAGTCGTCTATCTTCACGGTCAAGGATTTGAATTGGTTCTTCATCATATGACAAGTCTTGATTCAATTCCACTTCATTTGTTTCCAGAACATGAGAAGGATCATATCGATATCTACGAAGCATTGATACATGAATACATTATGCATTTTGTTGAATTCTTCTGGAAGGGCTAACCGGTAAGAAGCAGGGCCAATCCTTTCAATTATTTCGAAAGGTCCTATGAGCCGATGGCTAAGTTTCCCTTTCTTTCCAAATCTAATTACCTTCTTCCATGGAGATACTTTGAGAAATACTTTATCTCCCACACTGTGTTGAATATCCTTTCTTTTACGATCAACATAAGCTTTTTGTTGGTCGAAAGCCTCTTTCAATCAACTGCAGATTATTTGTACTTGCTTTTCTGTTTCTCGAAGTAATTGAGGTCCTAAGGCCTCGTTCTCCCCCAATTCTTACCAACACAGAGAGGTTTTACATTTTCTTCCATAAAGGGCTTCAAAGGGAGCCATTTTGATTGAAGATTGGTAACTGTTATTGTATGAAAATTCAGCCAGGGGTAAGGCCTTCTCCCAATTTTCCCGATATCAATTACACATGCCTGCAGCATGTCCTCCAGGACTTGTATAGTTCTTTCTGATTGCACATCCGATTGAGGATGAAATGCTGTACTGAAATTGGTTCTAGTTCCAAGGGCTTTTTGTAAGGATTTCCAGAATCTAGAAGTAAATCAGAGTCTCGGTCAGAGATTATTGAAGTAGGAACGCCATGAAGTCTAATTATTTCTTGGATACACAGTTCGGCTAACTGATCCAGACTCTAAGTATTCAGACGGGGATGAAGTGGGCAAACTTAGAAAATCTATCTACGATCACCCAGATTGCATCATTCTTCTTTGGAGACAATGGTAGACTGCTAACAAAGTCCATCGTTATCTGTTCCCATTTCCATTGTGGAATTTCAATGGGTTGAAAAAGCCCCGAGGGGACCTGATGCTCGGCTTTCACTTTTTAACATACAAGACATTTAGACACAAAGTCAGTTATAGCAGACTTCATTTCGGGCCACCAATAAAGACTCATTAGGTTCTTATACATCTTCATTGAACTAGGATGAATTGAAAAAGAACTGTTGTGTGCTTCATTCAAGATTTCTCTTCTTAATTCTAGATCATTAGGAACACACACCCTATTCCTGAAATAAGGCAATCCATGTTCTTTTTGAGCAAATTCTGATTCAAAATTTTCATCCAATTTGAGTTTAATTCTGCGTAGCTCAGGATCCACTTGTTGTAACATTCGGATTCTTGATAGAATCTCATACTGGATTCAGATGGAGCTAGGGTCCCTTTCTTTAAATCCACTCAAAAGTGGGCATTGATAGATGATGAAGCTACATTAGATTACAAGGAAATATTTTAGGAGACATATATATATGCCATATTTCGAATAAGACTAGGGAAAGGTTGATTAAATCGAATTATTACCTCAAGAATGTTGTCAATTGAGTGCATCAGCCACAACATTGGCTTTCCCCGGATGATAATCTATGATTAAATCATAGTCTTTAATGAGTTCAATCTATCTCATTTGCCTGAGGTTAAGTTCCTTTTGAGTCAAGAAATATTTCATGCTCTTGTGATCAGTAAAGAAATAGCATCTTTCTCCGAACAGGTAATGCCGCCAGATTTTTAAAGCAAAAACTACCGCAGCAAGCTCCAAATCATGAGTTGGATAGTTTAGTTCATGGGGCTTTAATTGTCGGGAAGCATAGGCCACTACCTTGTTCCCTTGCATTAGAACACACCTCAAACCTAAATGGGATGCATCACTAAATACGATATATTCTTTTCCCAATTCTGGTTGAGTCAAAACTGGAGCTCGGGTGAGAACTTCTTTCAACTGACCGAAACTCCTTTGTTGATTTTTAGACCAAACAAACGGTATATCCTTACCAAAAAGTTTAGTCGAAGGTGCATCTATAATAGAAAAGCCCTTAACAAATCTTCGGTAATAATCAGCCAAGCCAAGGAAGCTTCGAGCTTCTCCAACATTCTTCGGGGGTCTCCATTGAAGCATGGATTGTATCTTTTTAGGGTCCACTTTGATCCCTTCAGCTAAAATTACGTGCCCGAGAAAGGAGACTTCAGGCAACCAAAATTCACACTTGTTGAATTTAGCATAGAGTCGATTTTCTCTAAGGGTTTGAAGAACAATTCTGAGATGTCTTGAATGCTTCCCTTCATCTTTCGAATAAACCAGAATATCATCAATGAAGACCACTACAAATCTATCCAAATAGTGTTTAAAGACTCGGTTCATAAGATCCATAAACCCAACAGGGGCATTTGTCAGACCAAATGGCATTACTAGGAACTCGTAATGGCCATATCAAGTCCTAAAGCCAGTTTTGGGAACATCAGACTCCTTTACTTTCATTTGATAGTACCCCGATCTAAGATCAATTTTAGAAAATACTGAAGCACCCTTCAGTTGATCAAACAAAACTTCAATTCTCAGAAGCGGGTACTTATTCTTAATCGTAACTTGATTAAGTTGTCGATAGTCTATGCATAACCTCATTGATTCGTCTTTCTTCTTAACAAAGAGTATCGGGGCTCCCCAAGGTGAAGAGCTTGATCGGATGAACCCCTTGTCTTGTAGTTCTTGCAACTGCTTCTAAAGCTCTTTTAATTCAACCAGAGCCATTCTGTAAGGAGTAATAGATATGGGATTGAATCCCGGTTGAATCTCGATCTTGAATTTCACTTCTCAATTTGGTGGCAATCTTGGAAGTTCCTCAGGAAAAACATCAAGGAATTTAGACACAGTTGAAATTGAATTAATATCAGGCTCGGTTTTAACAGTTCTGAGTATATTAACAATTAAAGCATTTGACCTTTTTCTCTTTTAACTAATAAGGGATTTCGACTCTTTTCCTAAGCCCCGTAAGTATAATTTTCTCTTATTATAGTCTACCCAAGCCCGGTGTCTTCTTAACCAGTCTAAACCCAAGATTAAATCAAATTCACAGAAGGGCAGCACATAAAGATTAATAGGGAAAGGAATGTTCTAGATATATAAAGGACAATCCCTACAAAGAACATTTAAGGCTAGACATTTCGCCACAGGGTTCGAAATTAGGAGTTCTTGATCAACAGTTTCAGAATTCAGGTTCAACATTTCAATCAAAGGAAAGTGAATAAACGAATGAGTAGATGTCGAATCAATTAAAGCATATACAAAACTATTATTTAGTTCAACAATACCTGCTATAACATCAGGTGCCTCTTCATCATCACGGCTTCAAATGTGATACATCCGAGCAGGGGCCCGAGACTCTTGGTGAGTAACAGTAACAACCTAGCACCGAGTTCTTCCTGAATTTCCTGATTGAGCTTGTCTCGGCCCTTTTCCCTTAGGAGGTGGAGCTTGATTCGAATTGGAGGCTACCTTAACTGGGGCTTGTCGAAGGGTTGAGGACAATCTCGGACATAGTGATCCATACTTCCACACCGGAAACAGACATTTGATTGTCTCCTACACTGACCAAAATGTTAATTCTAACATAAATTGTAGTGTTGAGATTGAGATTCCCTAGCCAAATTTCTCGAGCTATTAAAAGAGACAGTAGGAGCAGAAGATTTGATTATAGTTTGAGGCTTCGGAATGTGGTTATCCCTAGGTGAAACAACTTGGTTTGAATAATTCCCTTATTGGCCCTTCGGTCTCTTAGAAGGCCACATTGATTTGCTATCACCCTAGGGTCTTTTATCCTTCTTGGAAAAGTTCTCCCTTCTTTTATCAGCAGCTTTCATCTGAGATTCTGTGGCAATCACACGATTTACCAGATCTTGAAAGTCAGTTATTCTGAGAGCTATAAACATCAGGCTCAACTCATCATTCAGTCCTTTGATGATCATTCTACATTTGTCCTCTTCTTTCTTGATATATTTAGCTCCATACTTACAATATTTACAGAAGTCATTGATGTACTGTTCTACAGGTCTTCCACCTTGCTTAAGATGCAAGAAACGTCTCTTTTCGGCTAGATATTGTTCACTCACAAATTTTTTCCGAAATTCCTTTAGGAAAAAATCACAAGTGATAGAATTTTCTAGAATAGTCAGGATTGTAGTTTCCCACCAATTTAAAGCTTCATCAGCAAATAAGGCCATAGCACACTCTAGCCTGTGTGGATCGAAACATTGAAGTTGTTTGGTTATGATTCAGATGGTGGTCTTCAACCAGTACTCAACTGCTTCCGGGTTCTCCTCATCTAATCCTGCAAAAGTATAGGCTCGATGTTGAGCCAATTTATCAATAAGAGCTTTCGAATAGCTCACTGCAGTTGTAGAAGGATAGTTTTGCTTCATTGAAGTGATGAACTGATTAAACATCTCAGTCATGCTGAGAAAACACTCATTTTGCATTTAATTTATATGAGGAGACTCAAGTTGTGGTTCTGCAGCCTTTTGAAGATCTACTTGATCCTGATTCAGTCTAACACTCCCTCCTTCATTGGAGGAGCCGACCGGGCTATTACCATCCTAGGCCAGATGTGTCTCCAACATCTAAAATTAACATATAAGAAAAATTCCATCAAACAAGGTCACAAGCACAATTCAAATCAACTCCTAGGTGGCACTTAAACAACATATGACACTACTTAAATTGGTTTAGTCCTAGGATCGACTAAACCTTAGCTCTGATACTAAATTGTAAACCCCATACCCCCAGCCTAAAAGGAATTATCAAGATAAGAGAGGACAATCTAGCTTGTCTAACAAGTTAGAGTTCAAATTAAAACGAGATTAAGATAAAGTAGAGATATCTACTCAACAAACGAAACCAAAGGCCATCTATATAAGTAGCAAGGAACTCAACACAACTTAACTTATGAAAATTAAAGACCGTTTGAACAATTTCATGATCAACAGGTTATGCACTTATCAACAATGTTTGATAAAACAAGAAAACATGCTAGCCTGCAAATGGACTTAGTTTGTTTGTTTTAATGATTGTTAATTAAAGAGTTATTTGTGTTGTACATCGAGGGACATTCTCATCTATAGTCAAATGAATTCGATTTAGCCTCAGAAGATACAAACATGATCCTTCTAAGGCATTCTACCTATTCGGGTATTAACATACTAAACAATTTGATCACATGGGAAACTAAGTTAATCAACTATACATCAATAAGCCTATATGAAAACTATCTTTATTAAACATGGTCAAGCACACACATAATACATTCAAATCCTTCAAAACATAACATAATTCAATACTTTGGATACAAATTGATTAAACATATCCCAAAAGATTATAACAACCCCTTAAACTAGTGCCACCATCTAGGAATTATTTGACAAACAAAAATAAAACATACTTTTGTGCTTCTGGTGACCTTGCTTCAACCTTTCGAATTTAATTTAAAAATCTACTAACTTGTAGATGAACAGGGTGAGTAGTTAGATAGACAACATAAAACAAGATGCAATCTGAATACAAATATATATATATAGACAAGTAATAGTTGAGACCATGTAGATCAAATGGCAATGTCTATTCAAGACATAGCTCAACAGTCAATCAGAATCATTCGAGTAAACGACTTCAAAGATTAAGGTTATATGTCAGGCAATCCTTCTTGAGTTGATTAATTACTCAATTTATCTATGATACAATAGAATTAACACAGACAACCTTAGTTTAATCATACATTCTTGGGAAATCCTACATAAGTTTCGGATCCCATTATCATAGCAGCAGACAATGGCCACTTTCCTACCATTGACAATTCATTATACATACATTATCTAGGGGTTCTCTTGTACCTATTTGGGGACCTTAGTCCAAATTCCAGGCTGAGCTCAGATTACTTTATTGGCATGCCAATTCGACTAAACCAAAACCATACACAGTTTCCTAGTGAACCTTATTGATTCAAGCTACCTTACTCTCCACTCATTATATATATAGTATCTATCAACTAGGATACCATTAGTACATTAAAGTCATTCATCTATAACATGGGTGAATCTACCCTTAACATACATCTTACCTTGGCACTTACCTTCCAAGGGTACAAGCACGCATACAAGCAAGATAAGCAATAGAACCTTCTTGATATTCTAATGAACTAGAATTTATACAACAATTTAAATTAATTAAACTTAGGCTACACTCACAGATACTCCGAGCTAATCTTGATCATGTAACACTAGTCCTTTCCGCCTTTCTTCCCCTTGATCCAAATCCTTTTTGTCTACTATAATAAGAATTTATTAATACATTAGAATCATTCCATATATACATAGGCTTTATAACTATCTGGCAATTCATTGCCCAACAAGCATTTCCAGGTTAAGACCTTCCAATCATAACATTTAATGTCCCAATTTAACAATTTCAAATCATGTCATTTATAATAACTAACAAAACAGTCCCTCAGAATAAGGACCATTCGAAACTGCCCCTTGCACACATATATATTTCTAACAATAACAACCTTCCATCATACATGTATACATCTAATTGATTATTAGATCATCTATTACAAGATAACTCACAATTTCATATTTCAATTAACCTTAAACTGTGTTCAAACAATTCAATTTTCTTTCCTAAACTGTCCCTAAAACATGTTGCTCGAAACAGGGTAGATTCGAATATGTGCCCCTAATACACCCTCTAAGCTTATTCTTTGATTTCTTAACATACATTAGTGATTTACCATTAAACAAATATGCTTTTGTATACCAATTTCAACAGCTTATACAGTTTTACAACACCAAAACCAAAACAGTAGAAGACTCGATCCAAGTAGTTTCCCAAACCGAGCAGGGATCATATAATTCATCAATTGAGCTCAAAGTATAAAATTTAGCATGTATACATTATTGTCAAAGTCTTAGGATCTCATCACCAATACCCGGTTCTATCAATTCAAGCTTCAAATGCATTTACTTCTTATTCTAAGTCTAAATTCTATCATTTAATTTCTCTAATCCAAGTATCATATCAAAATACAAAGACCAATCTATAAATCTTCCATACAACATTCATGCTTCGAATTCAAGGAATTTACAAGTATCTTTTATTTCGTACATCGGAATTTCGATCCGTTTACACCGTTAGAAAGATAACTTAATTATGTTTCTAACCATATAGGCCTTGCATTTTTATTCATTGTGAATTAATACAGTTTTTAGTCCTAAGGCGCACCAAATTATGCCACTAGACAATTTGCACTGTCCTTAGAGATTAATCTCTACAAACTATTTTATAACTCGAAATTCTATTTCGTTTGTAGCATACAAAACTAGATATACTCATGATTCTGTACATATAAGATTTATTCCCTAATTTGATCTATGTGATTTTCTACAAATTTTTAAACTTACTGCCCGAAACAGAGTTTTCTGGACAGATTTCCTTAAGCTAGGTTCTAGCTTCATTAGTCACTTAGACAAGAATTCTAACATGATTGTTCAACATATATACTCACCATACATGTCTAAGTTAGTCCAATTATGTGTCAAACATATGAAAATAGGCCAATTAGCAATATTTTCGAATCGGTTCATTAAAACATCATCTCAATAGAATTTCAAGCAGCAAGAATCTCAATTTACATATCAATCATCAATTATAGTTATCATCTAAGTTTTTTCCAGCAACTAACATAACATTTCGCCATCAATTCGGTTAATGACAACATCAATTTCAAAGGCCATTCGATTCTAATATGTTTTCACTAGACATATGTACCAATCGGTTCAATATAAGAACACATACAAGACTCTTAATCAATTCTTCTAACATTTCTCAAGCAAAACAAGTTGTTAGAATCACAAAATCAAAGAGGAAATTCATGAACACTAAACTTTACCTTAAGGTCGAACACAATATCAAAGCTCTACCACAATCCCCACAATGATTAAGCTTGCATTTTCTCTTCTTTCTCTCTCAATGGTGTTTTCGGTTTAGTGATCAAATGGAGAAGATGGGATAGTGGGCGGTTATGCTTGGTTTGGAGGACATGTGTTTTGTCCACTAATTTAATTTGTTTCACCATGCAATTGTGTACTTCATTTTATATTCATTTTGGTCCTTTTTAATTTGATCAATCAGTTTAGAGAATAACTCAATTTAGTCACTATAGTTGGAGTGTCTTCTTTTTAATTGCCACTATTAGCTCCCTGCTTCAATTTGATTAGGGCATAGTTTGACAATCTAATAAGTTTAATTAATGGTAACAATTTATAGGCTCAGTTTAGGGATATTACAATTCCCTCCCCCTTAAAAAAATTCGTCCTCGAATTTACTTGAGGAGAAGAGATGAGGGTACTGCTTCCTCATTGCTAATTCGAGTTCCCAAGTGGATTCCTTACTCTTATGATTCTTCCAAAGAACTTTCACAAGAGTAATTGACTTGTTGCGTAATCTTCTTACTTCTCTATCAAGAATTTGTACCGATTCTTCTTCATATGATAAATTAGGATTGAGCTCCACCTTATCTGGCTCTAGGATGTGTGAGAGATCTTATCGTTATCTTCTCAACATCGATACATGAAAGAAATTATGGATTCTATTGAATTCTTTAGGAAGTGCTAGCTTGTAAGCAACCAGACCATTCTTCTTTAAGATTTTGAAGGGTCCGATGAAACGAGGGCTTAGTTTACCCTTCTTCCCGAATTGGAGTATTTTTCTCCAATGAGATACCTTCAAGAACACATGACCTCCAACTTCATATTCTATATTCTTTCTCTTGAGGTCAACATAAGCCTTTTGTCTGTCAAAGGCCTCTTTCAATCTACTATGGATCAACCGAACTTGTTTCTCAATTTCTCGTAGCAATTTAGGTCCTAAGACCTTGCTTTCTCCTAGCTCGGACCAGCATAGGGGAGTTCTACATCTTCTGCCATACAAGGCCTCAAAAGGAGCCAGTTTGATAGAAGTTTGATGGCTATTGTTGTAAGCAAATTCGGCCAGTGGTAGGGATTTCTTCAAGTTCTTACCGAAGTCGACAATGCAAGCTCGAGGTTTAATTTAGTTCCCATAGCCTTTTGAAGTGCTCTCCAAAATCGAGAAGTGAACCGAGAGTCCCAATCTGATATGATTGATCTAGGAACACCATGAAGTTTGATTACTTCTTTTAGGCACAACTCGGCTAGTTGTTTGAGGCTCATGTTCATTCTAACGGGTGGGAAGTGAGCCGATTTGGAGAACCGATCAACAATCACCCATATAGCATCATTTTTCCTTGGTGATAGAGGTAATCCCGATACGAAGTCCATTGTTACGCTTTCCTATTTCCATTGAGGCAATTCAATTGGCTGTAGGGGTCCCGTAGGCAATTTGTGTTCAGCCTTTACCTTCTGGAAAGTAAGGCACTTCGATATGAAGTCAACAATGTCATCTTTCAGTCTGGGCCACCAACAAACTTCCTTCAAGTCCTTATACATCTTGATCACTCTCGGATGTATTGAAAAAGGACTACTATATGCTTCTTGAAGCATTTCTCTCTTCAGAGCTGGATCATTAGGTACACAATGTAATACCCTAAATCCTTTCTTAGTAGTATTGAGACTAATTGCTTAAATTGATAGCTAAATTGAACTTGTAATTAAGCTAATTAGGATAGTTAAGGACTTAATTGGAAGATTGAATGATAGGAGTGACCAAATTAAGATGGCTAACTTGAAACTCTAGCAAATTGAAAGATTTCATGCTAAATTTCCTAACATCTCTAAAATGCCCTTGATTAATATTTAGTTAGTGGATAAATTGAGGACAAAATGGTCCATTCATTAGGGGAAATTAGATGAATCATCAGCCAACCTCTTCTCCTTCATTCTACACGGATACAATAGAGAAAAGAGAGAAAAGAGGTCTTGAGGGACGAAGCTTGAAATTCATGGCAATGCAACCTTGATTTAGCTCCTAATTAAGTCTAGATAGCATAGTGAGTAAGGTAACCACTTGTTTCTCTTGTAATTTCATGTTTGAATGGTTGTTTGAATGATATTCTTGTTGTCTTGATGAATTGGATAGATGTTATACATGTTGGGAGCATGCTAGACTCAAATTGAATTTGAAATTGTAATTCCTAGTAACCAAATTGGTATGAGATACATGTATAGTTGCTGGAAAATCTGAATTATGAACATGATTCAAAACAGTGTTGTTAGCGACTGTTTTGGTTATAGAAATTGTGCAAATATGTTAGATGAACTTAGAACTCTGTTTTGATCATGTTACTAGGTAAAGAGAAGATGGAATTGAATACATGTGTTGCTGGAAAAATGACTACACCTAATTGAACTAGTTAAATTAGGTAATGGACTGCCTAGTGGATGAATTGATGTACAAATGTGATCAAATAGATCAAACTAGATTAAATATGATTATGCCCTGTTTTAAGAACATTTCTAGGTAAATTATGATGACCAAGACATGTATGAACATGATCATGAATGAAATTGCAATAATAGGACCTTTCTAGAATGAAATAAGAAACTAGAAATGCAACCTAGTGTAATCTGCCCAGAATGCTATGTTATGGGAAGTGACTTTGAAAAATTACTAAAAATTTTATATAATGAATTTAAGGCTGCAATTTTTATGGACAACACCTTGGAATGTCTAAATTCACTAGGAGAAAACAAAGCTAAACTCTGGGTTGTGTACTGAAATGTAGAGTAGAAATACTAGAGACAGTGCAAACTGCCCAGTAAAGCAGGATGCCCTGTCTTTGAGTAAAAAACTGTATTAATTGGCTAAGAAAAAAAATGAAAGCCTTATACTGTCATAAATACAAATTTTTGGCTTTCCAACGGTGTAAACCAATTGAAATTCTGACGTACGGAATGAAAGATATGCTTGATTTAGTAACTATAGTGCAAGCTGCCTGGCAGTAGCTGCATAGGCAAATGCACACTGTTTTGTGGCATTTTACGAATATACAATTCGACTAGTGTGTCCAAGCTATAATTCATTCTAATAGGGATGAAGTGAGCCGATTTAGTGAATCGATCTACGATCACCTACAGAACATCTCACTTTCTTGGAGTACAAGGAAGACCGGTTACGAAATCTATAGTAATTCGATCCCACTTCCACTAAGGGAATTCAATAGGCTAGAGTAATCCGATGGGAGCTCGATGTTCGGCTTTGATTCTTTGACAACTCAAACACTTAGATACATAATCAGTGATAGTTGACTTCATGCTAGGCCACCAGTACAAGAATTTAAGATCTTTATACATGTTGACAGATCCTGGATCTATCGAGAATGGGCTTTGATGAGCTTCATGCAAAATTTCATTCTTTAGGTCATCATTGTTTGTAATACACACCCTATTCTTGAAATAGAGCATGCCATTCGAATGAATAGAGAAATCTTGGTTGGCTTTTGAGTTAAACTTCGAGATGATAGCTTGAAGTTCAGAATCGATTTGCTGCAGTTCTTTGATTTTCGAGATTAGGTTGGATTGAACTTGTAGTTCAGACAAAAATCCTCGCTTTTGATACATTCGAAGGTGAGCATTAATAGCATTCGAAGCTACAAGATAGTTTAGGTGGAAATCGAACGGTTACTTACAGATCAAGGTAAGTGTTCGAATGGTTACTTGCATAGCAAGAAAGACTGATTTCAATTCAAAATTTTCAAGGATTTAGATTGACTTACCCAAGGTCGGTTTACGACTAAGAGCATCCACAACCACGTTGTCTTTTCTGGGATGATAGTCGATGATCAAATCATAATCTTTCAAGAGTTCCATCCATCTTCTTTGTCTCAAATTGAGATATTTTTGGGTTAGGAGATATTTGAGGCTTTTATGATCAGTGAACAGGTGGCATTTTCACTGTACAAGTAGTGTCTCCAAATTTTGAGAGCAAAGACAATGGCAGTATGTTTGAGATCGTGAGTTGGATAGTTTAGCTCATGAGGTTTCAATTGCCTCGATGCATACGCTACTACATTATCTCCTTGCATAAAAACACAACCTAGCCCCGAATGTGAAGCATCACTATAAATAGTGAATTCTTTGCCCGATTCTGGTTGGATCTAAACTGAGGCATGAGTCAAGCTTGCTTGAGTTGATCAAAGCTTCACTGCTGATTCTCGGACCACTCGAATGGTTGATCCTTTTGAAGGAGCTTAGTTAGGGGCAAGGCAATAGTAGAAAAGCCTTTTACAAATCTTCGATAGTACCTGACTAAACCGAGAAAACTTCAGACCTCACTAACATTCCTCGGAGGTCGCCAATCAAGAATAGCTTGAATTTTCTTTGGATTCACCTTGATCCCTTCGGCTGAGATTACATGGCTAAGAAATGAAACTTTCGATAGCCAGAACTCGAACTTGGAGAATTTGGCGAACAATTGACGTTCTCGGAGTGTTTGCAAGATAATTCAGAGGTGTTCAACATGTTCCTCCTTGTTACGAGAGTAGACCAAGATGTCATCAATAAAGACGACCACAAATTTGTCAAGAAAAGGCTTGAATACTCGATTCATAAGATACATGAATGTGGCTGGGGCATTAGTTAGCCCGAAAGGCATCACAATGAATTCAAAGTGGCCGTAATGAGTTTGGAAGGTTGTTTTAGGCACGTCTTCTTCTTTCACCTTCATTTGGTAGTAACCCGATCGAAGATCGATCTTTGAAAACACCAAAGCATCTCTAAGTTGATCTAAGAGATCTTCTATCCTTGGCAAAGGATACTTGTTCTTGATGGTAAGCTAATTCAATTGATGATAGTCGATACAAAGCCGCATCGTACCATCCTTTTTCTTTACGTACAAGACAGGTGCACCCCAGGGAGATGTGCTAGGCCGAATGAAGCCTTTGTCTTATAGTTCTTGAAGTTGTTTCTTAAGTTCCTTCAACTCTACTTGTTCCATTCGATATGGTGTAAACACCGGGTTGGTCCTAGGTTGAACGTCAATCCCGAATTCCACTTCTCAGGTCAGAGGAAGACCAGGGAGTTCCTCGGAAAAAAACATCAACAAATTCAGATACAACAGGTATAGATGGCAAGCCAAAGTCATATTCATCTTTTAGGACCATGGAAGCAAAGATTGAAGTCGGTTTCTTATCTATAAGCAAGATGGATTCATTCCCTAATCCCCGGAGATACAATCTCCTATTTTGGCAATCAATCCAGGCTTGGTGTTTACTCAACCAATCTAGTCCTAACACTATATCAAACTCACAATTTGGCAAAACATAGAGGTCAATAGGAAAGGGTACATTTTGAATAGATATATGACAAGATTTACAAAGTAAGTTAATTGGCAAGTTTCCTCCTACAGGATTCGAAACTACAAGGCTAGATTTAACAAGTTCGGGTTTCAAGTTTAGCTTAACAATCAAAGAAGAGCATATAAACGAGTGGGTAGACCTCAAATCAATTAGAGCATAAGTAGTACTAGAGTTTAGTTCAACGATACCTGCGATCACATCGGGAGACTCTTCATCCTCCCTACCACGAATGTGATAGATACGAGCAGGAGCTCAAGATTCCTGATGTGTAGTAGCCGAATAGTGCCCTTTCTCTTTGCCTTGGTTCCTGGACTGTGCTTGTCTCGAGCCTTTGTTTCGGTTAGATGATGCAGAACTCGGATTTGTAGGAGATTGAGTTGGAGCTTTGTTAGGATTTTGGGGGCAATCCTTAATGAAATGATCGGCTCCACCACAAGCATAGCATAAATTCAATTGAGATTGGCATTGGCCAAAATGAAGCTTTTGGCAAAATTTGCAAGTAGGGACTTTTCCAGAATTTCCCGTGCTATTTATAGAGATAACCGGGGCTGAAGGCTTATTCACCGTTTGAGGTCTCGGCATATAATTTCTTTTTGGAGCAGGAGTATAAGTCGAGGAGTTTTGTTTTTGATATCTAGCTTTCTTGGATTGCCAATGGGATTTGTCACCACGTTTTTGCTTTTTATCACTTCTGTTACCACCCTTTCTTCTTTCTGAAGCTTTTATCTTTGCCTCTGTTGCAATGGCTTGATTGATAAAAGTTTGGAAGTCTATAATCCCCAGAGCTATGAACATCAGACTTAGCTCATCATTTAAGCCATCGATAAACATCCGGCACTTATCTTTTTTAGTCTTGATATATTTCAAGCCGTACTTGCAGTATTTGCAAAAAATAGCAACATATTGTTCAATGGGCCTATTAGCTTGCTTGAGGTACAAGAAACGTCTCCTACGCTCAGCTAGATATTGTTTGCTGATGTACTTATTCTTGAATTCTTCAACGAAGAATTCCCAAGTGACCGAGTCAGCGAGAGCAGCCAGGGTTGTGGTTTCCCACCAACTTAAGGCTTCATCAGCTAGTAGTGCTATGACACATTCCAGTTTGTGCTCATCCGAGCATTGCAATTGTTTAGTCAAGATTTGAGTTGTACGTTCTAGCCAATATTTTGCATCTTCGGGTTTCTCTTCATTAACGCCGATGAAAGTATAAGCTCGATGTTGGGCAAGTTTATCGATAGGAGCTCTGCTTGGTGCACCAGCAGGAGCAGCAGGATGATTTTGTTTGAGGTTGGATACGAGTTGATTGAACATCTACTTCATGCTAAGTAGACATTCTCTTTGGACAGCTTGGATAGCAAGAGCTTCCTACTGGGGTTGAGCCTATTCTCGGGGTTCAGTTTGTCTTGGAGGATTCGGTTCCATCCTCATGCTACCTCATTCATTAGAGGAGCCTCGGGTACTTTCATCGTCCCGAGCAAGTCTTGTCTCGGACATACTATGATTGGGTAAACAATAAGGAGTTAGATAAGCAAGAACACACACACATTGATATATAACTCCTAGGTGGCACAATTCAATCCTATATGATGCATGAAGACTCGATTTAGTCCGAGGATCTAAACCTTTAGCTCTGATACCACTTTATGTAACACCCCTCACCCGGGTTAGGAGCGAGGAGTGTCGAATGCATATAACATGTAAGGAGACACCAAAATTTCGGGCAAATTTGAACCATTTCTTAAGTTTCTTGCTTATCAAGCAAGCAAGGACATAATGAACAATACAAGACAATCAAACATTCATGCTTACTTAACATACAAGTAAGACACATTTAATATACAATCATCCATACCATTCGAACTAGGCAAAGAGATCAATCATACATTTCTTTTCATGCAAGCTACCTTACAATTTGATTCTTACTTATTCCAAACTATCCATTTGAATATGTCTCTATGCTTAATTCATTTCATGCATATAGTACAAGTTATTACTTGCATGTTTCATTATACAACATTTATTCTTTGTTACCTATCCTATTCAAACTACCTTAGTGTTATATGCTTCCAATTCAATCCACTTTCTACTCCTACACATTCAGCATTCATCCAAATTTTACATTAAACCATTCGGCCATTACTCAAACATACTACAAAGCATGAAACTAGATCATTCAAGGCTTATTCTGGTCTTAAGCATTCGACAATCACTTAAACATGAACACAACATTCAAATGTCATCAAGGTAACTATATTAACCTTAGTTCATTCCATTTAAATCATCTTATGCGCAACAACATCATCCATTACATGTAATTCAAGTTCATTACATACTTCATAATGTCATACAAAATCAAGACATAGTAGGCCCATCAAGATCAATATATACAAGTCTCAAGATGCGTGTTCAACTAACTATATACAATCTAGTGCCACCATTCTAGGAGATATACAAAACAAGTATGGAATCGTACTTTAACTAAACTTGTGTGAGTTGCTTCTTGCTCAAGGAGAAGAGGTTGGCTGATGATTCATCTAATTTCCCTTAATGAATGGACCATTTTGTCCTCAATTTATCAACTAATTAAAGATCAATCAAGGGCATTTTAGAGATGTTAGGAAATTTAGCATGCAGTCTTTCAATTTGCTAGAGTTTTCAAGTTAGTCATCTTAATTTAGTCACTCCTATCATTCAATCTTCCAATTAAGTCCTTAAATATCATAATTAGCTTAATTACAAGTTCAATTTAGCTATCAATTTAAGCAATTAGTCTCAATACTACTAGGCTAGGATTTAGGGTATTACAATTCTCCCCTCCTTAAAAAGGAAAATTTGCCCTCGAATTTTTACCTGATTTGAATAAATGAGGATATTTCTTTCTCATTGTATCCTCAAGCTCCCAAGTTGCTTCTTCCATCTTATGCTTTCTCCACAAGACTTTCACTAGGGAGATATTCTTGTTTCGAAGTCTCTTGACTTTCTTATCAAATATTTGGATTGGTTCTTTTTCGTAGGAAAGATTAGGATTCAATTCTACTTCTTCGAGTTCTAGAATGTGAGATGGATTCGATCGATACTTTCAGGGCATTGAGACATGGAAGACATTGTGTATTTTATCAAATTCACTAGGAAGTGCTAATCGATAAGCCACTGGACCAATTCATTCAACAACTTCGAAAGGTCTGATGAAATGGGGACTGAGCTTTCCCTTTCTTCTGAATTTGAAGACTTTCTTCCAGGGTGACACTTTCAAAAAAACCTTGTCTCCAACTTGATGTTGAATATCTCTACATTCCAAATCTGCGTATGCTTTTTGTCTATCAAAAGCCTGCTTCAATCTATCATGTATGATCCGAACTTGTTCTTCAATTTCTCGAAACATTTGCGGTCCTAACACCTTGTTCTCACCAAGTTTAGACCAACACAGGGGAGTTTGACATCTTCTATCATACAAGGCTTCGAATGGTGCCGTTTGAATCGAAGATTGACAGTTGTTGTTGTAGGCAAATTCTACAAGAGGTATAGATTTCTCCCAATTTTTCCCGAAGTCAATAACACTAGCTCTAAGCATGTCTTTGAGCACTTGTATTACTCTTTCGGATTGGCCATCACTTTGAGGATGGAAGGCCGTGCTTAGATTCAATTTGATGCCAAGGGCTCGTTGCAAGGAGCTCAAAAATCAAGCTGTGAATTGAGGATCTCGCAAAATCACTAAAAATTGTGTATAATGAATTTAAGGATGAAATTTTTATGGACAACACCTTGGAATTCTAAAGTCAATAGGCTTGTGTACTGAAATGTAGAGTAGAAATACTAGAGACAATGCAAATTGCCTAGTAAAGCAGGATGCCCTGTCTTTGAGTAAAACACTGTATTAATTGGTTAAGAACTAAAATTCAAGCTTTATATGGTCATAAATACAATTTTGTTAGCTTTCCAAATGTGTAAACCAATTGAAATTTTGACATACGAAATGAAAGATATGCTTGATTTAGTAACTAGAGTGAAAGCTGTCTGGCAGCAGCTGCATAGGCAAATGCACACTATTTTGTGGCATTTTACAAACTGTCTTGAAAACAGTTTTAGGCTTTGAAATATGTCTTATTTTACATGAACTAGAATGTAGAAAAGTGTGGTTGAGTAAAAAGGAAAATGTACAAGAGTATGTTACCCAATATGTGTATGTTATATGCTTGTAATCTTGTCTTGAATTGAATGAATTGGCTTGATGAATTGTGTGCTAATATGCTCTTTATATGTTTGTATGATTGGCTGGTTAAAACAAGGAGTAGAGGACTTGGTTGAAGAAGATAGGATTGATCAAGTCAAGGGAAGAGCAAAGGGGATTGTCATCAAAGATCGATAGCTTAAGCTTGGAGTTTTGTGAGTGTAGTCTTTCTTAGGGTTGGAACTAGTGTTCTAACCAAAGTTGCATGTCTAAATACTTACTTGAAGATTGATAACATGAAATGAACTTAAATTATATTTGGTAATATTACATTAAGGAAAGAATAGACTAATTAAAGACTTGACAATTCAATATGCTTGCAATATGGTTTGATTGTGGAAATGAAACAATTGTTTGTTCTCTATGATTATATGCCCTATTCGAATGCTGCCATGGGTTGTGCTTGATAATTTGTGTTCAATTGAATGAATATGCTCTTGAAATTGTTGGTTGCTTGATATTGCTTGAATTTGTACATAATGGAAATACATGAAAGCTTGTAAAATGATCTTGACCATGCTATGCTTGTTGCTTAATCACTTGATGTTTGATTACTTAAAAATAAAAGACTTAACAAGTCCTTGGTTGCTAGTTGGTTTTAGGTAGGACGACATGCCTTAGAGTCTAGAGCTCATCTTGTTAGGTACTTATTGTACCATCTTGTTAGGTGTTTTGGGCACATTCTTCTTAGATACCTTGAGTATCATCTTGTTAGGTACTTTGTGTACCCTCTTGTGTGGTGTTTTGGGCACCTTCTTTTTAGATACTTTGTGTATCATCTTGTTAGGTACTTTGTGTACCGTCTTGTGACTCGATTACCTAGTCCTACTATCTACGAAGGCAAAACAAGAATAAATGAACTTGAAATAAAGACTTGTGAACATGAATGAAGAATGAGCAAATTGAACACTTGCTAATGAACTTGTATTGTAATGAATGTTACATGAATAAGATGATGTATATGCTATCTTGAATTGCTCATTACTTGAAAGATAAGGCATAAGAAAGAATGCCATATTCAAATTGGATTAATTGATCTCTACACTTGAAATGCTTGATTCTTGCTAAACATTGCTTGATTGATTAGTAGAACTTGTACTTGGTTACTTGCTCGTACATGTTGGTCGAATGCTTGCTTTCCTAAATAGGATAATCTTGATGCTTAAAAGACTAGATAGGGTTACTCTTGATGCTTGAAAGACTAGATAAGGTTACTCTTGATGCTTGAAAGACTAGCTAAGATCATTTTTGATGCTTGAAAGCCTTAGCTAGGTCTACACTTGATTAAAAGACATAAAACTTGAAATAACAAATGATTAGACTAGTTACTACCTCACTAAGTACATACTTGTACTTACCACTCTCATTTTCATTCTTCCCAACCTACATGATAAAGGATACGAGGTTGCTTGATCTTGAAGCATGTTACCTTAAGCAACTCACACAAGTTTAGTTAAAATAAGATTCCATACTTGTTTTGTATATCTCCTAGAATGGTGGCACTAGATTGTATATAGTTAGTTGAACATGCATCTTGAGACTTATATATATTGATCTTGATGGGCCTACTATGTCTTGATTTTTATGACATTATGAAGTATGTAATGAACTTGAATTACATGTAATGGATGATGTTGTTGCGCATAAGATGATTTAAATGGAATGAAGTAAGGTTAATCTAGTTACTTGATGACATTTGAAAGTTGTGTTCATGTTTAAGTGATTGTTGAATGCTTAAGACTGGAATAAGCCTTAATGATCTAGTTTCATGCTTTGTAGTATGTTTGAGTAATAGTTGAATGGTTTAATGTAAAATTTGGATGAATGCCGAATGTATAGTAGTAGAATATGGATTAAATTGGAAGCATGTAATACTAAGGTAGTTTGAATAGGATAGATAACAAAGAATGAATGTTGTATAATGAAACATGTAAGTAATAACTTGTAATATATGCATGAAATGAATTAAGCATAGAGACCTATTCGAATAGATAGTTTGGAATAAGTAAGAATCAAATTGTAAGGTAGCTTGCATAAAAATAAATGTATGATTGATCTCTTTGCCTAGTTCGAATGGTATGGATGATTGAATATCAAATGTGTATTACTTGTATGTTAAGTAAGCATGAATGTTTGATTGTCTTGTATTGTTCATTATGTCCTTGCTTTCTTGATAAGTAAGAAACTTAAGAAATGGTTCAAATTTGCCCAAAATTTTGGTGTCTCCTTACATGTTATATCCATTCGACACTCCTCGCTCCTAACTCGGGTGAGGGGTGTTACACACAAACTCCCTTCTTAAAATAGAGTACACCATTCGATTGAAGAGAGAATTTGGTGCTCAGTTTGTAATCAATCTCCTTCAATACTTTCTGAAGTTTGGGATCGTTTTGTTGTAGTACTTTGATCCTCGAATTCAATTCTGATTGAACTTGAAGTTCTACTACATATCTCTGGTTCTTTAGGAGTCTAAAATGAGCATTGAAGGTAGTTGTAGCTACAATTATAAGATTTAGGTTAGTGAATTTTCTCCACCCTTCAATTCAAATAGGGGCAAGGTATTGATAATACGTATATAGTCTTACCCATCGAATACCTGCGACTGAGAGCATCAGCCTCAACATTTGCTTTGCCCAGGTGATAATCAATGATTAGATCGTAATCCTTGTAACACCCCCTACCCAGGGTTAGTAGCAACCCGGCTCAGAAGCGTTACTAATACAAGGACAAGGAAATACAATACAAGAACAAGGCAAGGATTGATAAACTCATCCCTATTAGATGAGTTACTTAACTAACAAGCAACCAAGCATACTTACTTAACAAACAAGCAAACTCACATTTTGATTTCAAGTTATTATAGAGCAATCAAATAGACCATTAAAAATTTTGCTTTCATGCTTACATTATATGTTACTACTTTCATGATTCACTTTGCAAATTCATTCCATGATAACATGCCACATTCGAATGACCTAAGGGTACAAATATGCTTCCTTTCATTTCATTACTCCTAGATGCATACATGTAACATCTCATACCTAAATTACAAAACATGATCATGGTAACATACAATTGCATGTAACTAGTTTTCAAACATCTAGACCATTCGGAAATCATTATACAACTCACAAAACACTTACATCATGGTATGTACACACACACAAGTGAACATATAGTTTCCAAGGCAATCAAATGTTTCAATGTAAACTAGATCAAACACTTGATCATACCATTTGTATATTCATATGCGCAGCAAAACATCATTCCATTACATGTAATTAAGTTCAATACAAACTTGCCAATAAGTTCATAACATAAGAACACACACATATATACAAGTTTCAAGAATTCCAAAATTCATGATCAAGATAAACTCTATACAATCTAGTTCCACCAATCTAGGAGATATACAAAACAATTATGAAATCATACTTTAACTTTGCTTGTGTGTTGCTTCGAGCTCAAGGAAACAGGCTTCAAAATCAAGCAACGATCGAATCCTTTATCCTGTTGGTTGGGAGGAATGAAAACAAGAGTGATAAGTACAAGAATGTACTTAGTGAGGTAGTAACTAGTTCTAACCATCTGTTATATCAAGTTATGTGTCAATTAAACAAGAATGATCCTAGCTAAGGATTTCAAGCAATTGGCTAGCTTAAGGAACAAGAGACTATGAATCATAATTTATGCTTTCATATCAAGAATCAAGCAAATCATGCTTACATGACAAGTAACATACAATTCATGGCTTTCATGTCAAGTAACATACAATTCAAGGCTTTCATGTCAAGTAACATTCATTTATAACTTTCAAGACAAGTAACATATGTTATAGGATTGTTATCTCATTTGTTATCAATTAAACAACCCCCTTGGTACTTAGTTTGTATAGGTAATCGAGTCTCCAACCAACTGTTGAAACAAGATACACTATAGTGCTGGTCAACCCTCCTACTGTCGCCAAAGACCATATACGTACCCTCTGTCTGTCGCCAAATAGGGGCCTTAGCGCTGGACCCTAGTCCACCCTAACACAATGGGATCTAGACTCTAAGGCATGCCCTTCTACCTAGTCCAACTAGCTACCAAGGTTGTTCAATTTAAGACATGTATACAAGTATTTCAAGTTCAAGATCATGTCAAGCAAGTTCATTTCATACTAGGCCCTTAGGCCAATTGAGTCATAGCTCACATATCATTTAATTCTCATGTGTTCATTTCATCAAGTTGGGATAACATTTCAAGCAAGTTCTTTAAACATTTGATCACATGCCACATGACACATACAAGCACCAATGTTACTACTTACACATGCTTAGCAATCGAATCAAACATGAATTCAATGATGTAATCGAGTTTCATGCATTACTTTAATCATTCTTCCCTTATAAATAAATATCATATTAAGTCAATTAACAATTCAAGAATTTAGACATGCTTGTTTTAGTTAGGACCTAGTCCTAACTCTCAAGTAAACTACACTCACAATACTCCAAGCTTAGCTAGTCTTGGTTCCACACTTCTTTGTTCTTAGCTTTAAGATGTTCCACCCTTTCCTCATCCACCAAGTTCACTCCTAGTTCTAAGACATTACACAAGTATATATATGTCAAAACAAGCTCACATAATCATTTAATCAAGGCAATGTTAAAAGTACACAACATATACAAATCTGGCAGCATGTTCATATACGTTCTTTACTACACCTAGCTACACTTATCTATACTCTAATTCATGTAAAACAGGGCAGTAATCAATGTCCCAAAACAGTTTACAAACTGCCACAAAACAGTGTACAATTACCTAAACTGTTGTTACTAGGAAGCATGTACTATGTTCACTTAAACATGCATAACTTTCATTCCGTATGTCAGAATTTCAATTGGTTTACACTGTTGGAAAGCTAACTTAATTGTCTTTCTAACCATATAGGCCTTGCATTTTAGTTCTTTGCCAATAATATAGTTTTTAACTTAAAGACAGGGCAATTTTCAACACTGGACAGTTTGCACTATCCCTAGTGTTTCTTCCCTACAATTAATTCTACAATCCAGAATTCAGTTTTGTTTTCTCCTAATGAATTTAGACATTTTAAGGTACTATCCATAAAATTTTCAGCCTTAAATTCTTTTTATACAATTTATGATGATTTTTCAAATTTACTGCCCAGAACAGAGTATTCTGGGCAGATTACACTAGGTTGAGTTTATAGCTTCATAACTCATCTAAACAAGGTTCTAACATGGCAATTCAACTTATTTTCATGTTCTTACATGTCTAGTTCAGTCTAATTGACCTAGCAATGTGCTTAAAATAGGGCATTATCATGTTAAACCCAATTTGATCTATTTGATTAACATTATACTTCTAATTCACCATTTGAGCAGTCCATTACCTAGTTTTAACTAATCCAATTAGGTGCATTCATTTTCCAGCAACTTATTTACTCTATTCAATCCTCAATTCATCTAGCAATGTGACCAAATCAGAGCATTACATTCAATTAGCATGCTTAAACATTTTCACCTATCAAAACAGTCTCAATTCAAAACTATTTTCAACCATATAAACTCTCATTAGCAATTTAGCTACTAGCATTCACAATCTCAAGTACTACTAGAAGCTAACATGATCATAACATACATGACAATCATCATAATCAATTTAGGCAACAAGAACATCAAAATCTCAAGATTCAAGCATTCTATAACATGTAGGAATCAAGCATTATACCTTCTCCAAGCTAAGTTGATCAAGCTAAATCAAGAAAATTGAATTGAAGGTGATGTATGAAGCTTTCTCTCCATCCCATTCTCTCTCAACATTTGGCCATGTAGGATTTTGATAGCGGAAGATGATGAAATTTTTGTTCATTATTCCCTTCATGCATGCCGTGAATCACCCTTCCAATAGGCACATGTTCTCATCAATTGAGAACATGTGTCAAGGCCTTTAATTTAATTCAATTTTACATGCAAACTCTAGAGGTTTGCATGATCACAATTTCATACTTCCATTTAAGCCTTCTAGTTTTAATTTCAATTCAATTTGGTTCTAATTTCACTTATTTGATCTTAAGGATGGCTAATGTTCTTTCTTCTTTAATTTGATTAGCTCATATATTCAATTAGCCTATAGTTTAGATTGCGGTAACTTTCCTAGGCCAAGTTTAGGGTGTTACAATTCTCCTCCCCTTAAAATAATTTCGTCCTTGAATTTACTTGAATTAAACAAGTGAGGATATTGATTCCTCATCGTAGCCTCGGGTTCCCAAGTTGCTTCTTCCATCTTGTGGTTCCTCCAAAGGACTTTCACTAGAGGTACATTCTTGTTTTGAAGTCTTCTGACTTCCTTGTCAAGTATCTGAATAGGTTCTTCTTCATAAGATAAGTTAGGATTCAATTCCACTTCTTCAGGCTCAAGGACATGGGATGGATCAGATCTATACCTTCTGAGCATAGAAACATGGAAGACATTGTGGATTTTATCGAATTCACTAGGGAGTGCCAATCGATAAGCCACTGGACCAATCCTTTCAAGGATTTCGAATAGTCCAATAAACCGAGGACTGAGCTTTCCTTTTCTTCCAAACGAAAGACTTTCTTCCAAGGAGATACTTTGTGGAAGACCTTATCCCCAACATTATGCTGGATGTCTCTCCTTTTCAAGTCAGTATAAGCTTTTTGCCCATCAAAGGCTGCTTTTAATCGATTATGAATAATCTTCACTTATTTTTCAGTTTCTCTGAGCAATTGAGGTCCCAAAGCTTTGTTTTCTCCCAATTCAGATCAGCACAAGGGAGTTCTACATTTCCTTTCATATAGAGCTTCGAAGGGAGCCATCTAGATAGATGTTTGGTAGCTATTGTTGTAAGCAAACTCTACTAGGGGTAGAGATTTCTTCCAGTTCTTTCTGAAATCTATAACACAAGCACATAGGATATCTTTAAGCACTTGGATGATTCTTTCAGATTGTCCACCTAATTGAGGATGAAAGGTTGTACTAAGGTGCACTTTAGCTCCTAGCGCCTTCTATAAGGAATTCCAAAATCGAGAAGCAAATATGGGGTCATGATCAGAGATTATAGCTATAGGTACACCGTATAATCGAATCACTTCACGGGTGTATAGCTCGGCTAAGGTTTCCAAGCTCATGTTCATTCGAACAGGGATGAAGTGAGTAGACTTAGTGAATCTATTAACAATCACCCATACAATATCATTATTTCATGGAGTGGAAGGAAGACCAGTAACGAAGTCCATTATAATCCGATTCTATTTTCATTGAGGGAATTTGATAGGTTGGAGCAATCCAATAGGGACTTGATGCTCGGATTTAACTCTCTGACGAGTTAAGAACTTTGAAACAAAGTCTGTGATAGCCGATTTCTTACCTGGCCACTAGTATAGTGGCTTTAGGTCTTTGTACATCTTAACCGATCACGGGTGAATTGAAAAAGAGCTTTGGTAAGCTTCTTGTAACATCTCGTGTTTTAGTTCCTCATTGTTAAGAACACATACTCTATCCTTGGAATAGAGGGGTCCATTTGACTTGAGGGAGAAGTCAGAGTTAGACTTAAAGTCTAGCTTGGATTTGACCTTCTGAAGACCTGGATCAATTTGTTGGAGTTCTTTGATTCTTGAGATCAAGCTAGATTGAACTTGAAGTTCAGAAAATAATTTACGTCCTTTGGATAAACAGAAATGAGCATTGATATCCAAGGAAGCTATGAAAGAATAAACAAGATCATTAAGAATGGTTTTTGAACAGTTGTTTGCAAGGCTAGAAATGCTTAATTCAAATGGATTACTTGTAATCCAAGTAAGATTAAATTCGAATGAATTATTCTAGGATTTAGATTTAAGGGCTTACTCGAGTATGGTCTACAACTAAGGGCATCAGCAACCACATTTGCTTTCCCGTATGATAGTCAATAACTAAATCGTAGTCTTTAAGCAATTCTAGCCATCTCATTTGCCTCAGATTCAAGTCTTTCTGAGTTATGAGGTATTTGAGACTCTTGTGGTCTGTGAATAGGTTACATTTTTCCCCGTACAAGTAATGTCTCCATATTTTGGGAGCAAACACGATAGCTGCCAATTCTAGATCATGTGTAGGGTAGTTTGACTCTTGTGGTTTTAGTTGCCTTGAATCGTAAGCTACCACTTTTCCATCTTGCATTAGGACACATCCTAGACCTGAATGAGATACATCACTATAGACAGTGAATTCTTTGCCCGATTCTGGTTGGATGAGAACTGGTGCATGAGTTAGAGCTTGTTTAAGTTGATCGAAGCTTCGTTGTTAGTTCTCCGACCAAACAAAGGGTGTATCTTTGCGAGTTAGCTTAGTCAAGCTTGCGGCAATGGATGAGAATCCCTTGACATAACGTCGATAATACCCGGCTAAACTAAGAAAGCTTCTGATCTCACCAACATTCCTCAGAGATCTCCAATTCAGGATGGATTGAATTTTGCTCGGGTCTACTTTAATCGCTTCTTCTGAGATGACATGGCCAAGGAACGAGACTTTCAATAGCCAGAATTCACACTTAGAGAACTTTACGAACAATTGATGTTCTTAGAGAGTTTGCAATACAATTCAAAGGTGTTCGGAATGTTCTTCCTTATTTCGAGAATATAATTCAAAGCTGAAATTTTTATGGACAACACCTTGATATGTCTAAATTCATTAGGAGAAAGCAGAACTGAATTTTGGGTTGTAGAATGAAATGTAGAGAAGAAACAATAGGGACAATGCAAAATGTCTGGTGTAACAAATTACCTTATCTTTAAGCTAAAAACTGTATTAATTGGCAAAAAAATAAAATGAAAGTCTTATATGGTTATAAATACAATTACGTTAGCTTTCCAACAGTGTAAACCAATTGAAATTCTGACATACAGAATGAAAGTTATGCATGATTAAGTGACTAGAGTGCAAGCTGCCTGGCAGCAGCAGTATAGGTAATTTGTACACTGTTTTGTGGGAAATTGTAAACTGTTTTGTAAACAATTTTAGGACATTGATTCTGCCTTGTTTTACACGAACTAGAGTATAGATAAGTGTAGTTAAGTGTAATGGAGAAGGTATATGAACATGCTGTCAAATTTGTGTATGTTTTATACTTGTAACCTTGCCTTCATTGAATGATCATATGAACTTGTCTTGACATGTTTGTACTTGTAATGTGATAGAACCAGGAGTAAACTTGGTGGAAGAGGATAGAGTGGATCATCCTAAAGCCAAGAACAAAGGAGTGTGGATCCAAGACTAGCTAAGCTTAGAGTATTGTGAGTGTAGTTATCTCTAGGGTTAGGACTAGGTCCTAACCAATGCATAATTGTTTACACTCTTGAAAATGTTAAATGAACCTAATATGGACTTGACCTATAAGGGAAGAATGACTAGTAATGCATGAAACTTGATCACATCTTTGAATTCATGTTTAATTCCAATGTTTAAGCACGATTAAGTGGTAACCTTGGTGCTTATATGTGTGATATGGCATGTGATCAAGTGCTTAAAGAACTTGCTTGTAATGATATCCTACTTGATGAAATGAAACATGAAAATTACATGATATGTGAGCTATGGCTCAAATGGCCTAAGGGTCTAATATGAAATGAACTTGCTTGACATGATCTTGATCTTAAAACACTTGAATAAACGGTAATCGAACAACCTTGGTAACTAGTTGGACTAGGTAGAAGGGCATGCCTTAGAGTCTAGAGCTCATTGTGTTAGGGTGGACTACGGTCCAGGGCTAAGGCTGCTACTTCGCTATAGACGGAGGGTACGTATGTGGTCTTTGGCGACAGTATGAGGGTCGACCAACACTATGGTGCATCTTGTGGTGACAGTTTGTTGGAGACTCGATTACCTATACAAACCAAGTACCAAGGGGGTTGTTTAATTGATAAAAAATGTAATAACAATCTTAAAACACATGTAACTTGTCTTGAAAGCTATGAATAGTATGTTACTTGTCATGTAAGCATGACTTTCTTGATTACTTGTTTTGTATGCATGATGTGCTTGATTCTTGATATGAATACATGAAGTATGATTCCATGTTCTTGTTCCTTGATAGCTGAATGCTTGAATCCTTAGTTTGGATTACTCTAAAGCTTGAAAGCCTTAGCTAGGACTATCTTAATGCTTGAAATCCTTAGCTAGGACTATACTTGATTAAATGAGATAAAACTTGATATAACAAATGGTTAGAACTAGTTACTACCTCACTAAGTACATTCTTGTACTTATCACTCTCGTTTTTCCTTCTTCCCAACTACAAGATAAAGGATACGAGTGTTGCTTGAGCTTGAAGCCTAATTACTTGAGCTCGAAGCAAGTTACAAGCATAGTTAAAGTATGGTTTCATAATTGTTTTGTGTATCTCCTAGATTGGTGGCACTAGATTGTATAGACTTCAGCTCAATCATGCATTTTGGTACTTGTATATATTGTTCTTGTATGGGCCTACTGTGTCACAAGCTTGGTTGTCAATGTGAACAATGATGTAATGAACTTAAATTTCATATATTGGAATGATGATTACTGCGCATAAACGAGTTTGTATTGAAATGAATAAGTGTTTGATCTAGTTACCTTGGAACATTCAAATGTTTTGTTTATGTACATGTCTTGCTTAAATTGAATATAGGATGATCGAACCATGCTTGCTTGTATTCCTATCGAATGCCTTAGAACTATATGGTCCCTTGTGTGTGTGTATATACCTTGATGTATGTGTTTTAGTATTAGCATGATGATGGCCAAATGGTTAGCTATAGAGAATGACTTGAATGGAAGCTAGTTTCATGAAATTTGAATGTTCAAGAATCATGTTAGTAATTTAGGGATAAGATGCACATGTATAAGTCTAAGGAACAAAGAGATGAAATGGAATTAGGTTGTTATCTTAGTTCATTCGAATGATAGGGATAAAAATGAAGTAAAGTGTATTGATAATGTAGTAACATATAATGTAAGTATGAAAGGAAACAATTATATGCCTTATTTGTATGCCTATGATGTCTTGAAATCAAATGAATGCTTGGTTACTTGTTATTTAAGTAAGTATACTTAGTTGCTTGTTAGTTAGGAAACTCATCTAATAAGGATGAGTTATCAAATCATGCCTTGTTTGCTTGTATTGTATTGCTTGTCCTTGTCCTTGCTTGCCTAAGTAACGCTCCTGAGCTGGTTTGCTACTAGCCTAGGGTAAGGGGGTGTTACATAATATGATCTTGATCTATAAGGGAAGAATGATTAAAGTAATGCATGAACTTAATCACATCCTTGAATTCATGTTTGATTCGATTGCTAAGTATGTTTAAGTGGTAACATTGGTACTTGTATGTGTCATGTGGCATGTGATCAAATGCTTAAAGAAATTCCTTGTAATGTTATCCCACTTGATGAAATGAACACATGAGAATTACATGATATGTGAACTATGGCTCAATTGGCCTAAGGGCCTAGTATGAAATGAACTTGCTTAACATGATCTTGAACTTGAAATACTTGTATAAATGGCTTAAATCGAACAACATTGGTAGCTAGTTGGACTAGGTAGAAGGGCATGCCTTAGAGTCTAGAGCTCATTGTGTTAGGGTGGACTACGGTACAGGGTTGAAGCCCCTATTTGGCGACAGACGGAGGGTACGTATATGGTCTTTGGCGACAATAAAAGGGTTGACCAGTACTACGGTGCATCTTGTGGCGATAGATGGTTGGAGACTCGATTACCTATACAAACTAAGTACCAAGAGGGTTGTTTAAATGATAACAAATGAAATAACAATCCTATAACATATGTTACGTGTCTTGGAAATTATATAAAATGAATGTTACTTGACATGAAAGCCTTGAATTGTATGTTACTTGACATGAAAGCCTTGAATTGTATGTTGCTTGACATGAAAGCCATGAATTGTATGTTACTTGTCATGTAAGCATGATTTGCTTGATTCTTGATATGAAAGCTTGAATTATGATTCATTGTTTCTTGTATCCTATACTAGCCGAATGCTTGAAATCTTTAGCTAGGATCATTCTAATGCTTAAAATCCTTAGCTAGGACCATTCTTGTTTAATTGACACTTAACTTGATATAATAAATGGTTAGAACTAGTTACTACCTCACTAAGTACATTCTTGTCTGAAGCCTGTTATCATGAGCTCGAAGCAAGACACAAGCATTGCATAAGTATGGTTTCATACTTGTTTTGTATATCTCCTAGATTGGTGGCACTAGTTTGTATATAGTTTATCTTGATCATGCATTTTGGAATTCTTGAAACTTGTATATATATGTGTGTTCTTGAATGGGCCTACTATGTTATGAACTTGGTTGTCAATATGAAACAAGCTTGTATTGAACTCAAATTACATGAAATGTTCAAGTAGATGTTGCGCATAAATGAATTTATATTGGAATGATCAAGTGAATGATCTAGTTATATTGAGCCATTCGAATGTATTGGAAAATATATGGTTGCTTGTGTGTGAATATACCTTGTTTTAAATGTTATTGTGTATTTGTATGGTAAGGGCCGAATGGTCTAAATGTTTTGGAGACTAGTTACATGCAACTTGTATGTTAACATGATCATGTTTAGTAATCTAGGTATGCAATGTTATATGTATCAAACTAAGGAACATTGAAATGAAATGGAAGCATGTTGCACACTTAGTTCATTCAAATGATAGGGATAAAATGAAGTTAATTGTATTGTTAATGTAGTAACCTATAATGACATGAAATCGAAATATAGGATTGTTTGTTTGTTAAGTAAGTATGATTGGTTGCTTGCTAGTTAAGTAACTCATCTAATAGGGATGAGTTTATCTATTATTTCCTTGTTCTTGTATTGTATTGCCTTTCCCTTGCATTAGTAACGCTCCCGACACAGTTTGCTACCAACCCGGGGTAAGGGTGTTACATTTATTTGGTATCAGAGCTTTTTAGTCAGTTCTAGGACTAAACCGAGCTCTCTTGCATCATATAAGATACTTGTGCCACCTAAGAGACTTATATTGTATAGCTTGTGTCTTTGCTTAACTAAACCGAATTCCTAATTGTTCTATTTGAACGTAGAATGTCTTGAACAAGGCTCTCTCGGGATGATGAAAGTCTCGTAGGCTCCTCAAATGAAGGAGATAGTCTTTCGAGATTAAACCTAAAATAGTAAAACAAAGTCATGTAGTTTCGAACTCAATAGGGGGAATCACGTCCATTAACTTCTTTTGCAAGGAATGTTCTATAATTATTCGAAGCATACCCTTTCCTATTTATCTATATGCATTGCCAAATTGTGAGTTCGATCTAGTACTAGGACTAGATAGGTTAAGCAAGTATGAAGCCTGGGTAGGTTTCTAGATCTTCAGAAGATCATATCCAAGCTAGACTCTGAGTCTAATTCTGACTTCTCCCTTAAATCGAATGGACTCCTCTATTTAAAAGATAGAGTATGTGTTCCTAACAATGAGGAACTAAGACAAGAGATGTTACAAGAAGCTCACCAAAGCTCTATTTTGATTTACATGGGATCGATTAAGATGTACAAAGTCCTAAACCCACTATACTGGTGGCCAGACATGAAATCGACTATCACAGACTTTGTTTCAAAGTGCCTAACTTGTTAGAGAGTCAAAGCTGAGCATCAAGTCCCTACTGGCTTACTCCAATCAATCAAATTCTCTCAGTGGAAATGGGATCGGATTATAATGGACTTCGTTACTGGTCTTCCTTCCACTCCAAGAAAGAATGATGTTGTATGGGTGATTGTTGATAGATTCACAAAGTCTACTCACTTCATCCCTATTTGAATGAACATGAGCTTGGAAACCTTAGCCAAGCTATACATCCGTAAAGTGATTCGATTACACGATGTACCTACAGCTATAATCTCTGATCGTGGCCCTAGATTTGCTTCTCGAATCTGGAATTCTTAACAAAAGGCTCTAGGAGCTAAAGTGCACCTTAGTATGGCCTTTCATCCTCAATCTAAAAGAATTTCCAAGTTCTTGAAGACATGTTGCGTACTTGTGTAATAGACTTCAGAAAGAATTGGGAGAAATCTCTACCCCTAGTAGAGGTTGCTTACAACAATAGCTACCGGACATCTATCCAGATGGCTCCCTTCGGAGCTCTATACGGAAAGAAATGTAGAACTCCCTTATGCTGGTCTGAATTAGGAGAAAACAAAGTATTGGGACCTCAATTTCTCAGAGAAACCGAAGAACAAGTTAAGATCATTCATGATCGATTAAAATCATCCTTTGATAGGCACAAAGCATATGCAGACTTGAAAATGAGAGACATCCAGCATAATGTTGGAGACAAGGTCTTCTTTAAGGTGTCACCCTAGAAGAAAGTCATTCAGCTTGGAAGAAAAGGAAAGCTCAGCCCTCGGTTTATTGGACCATTCGAAATCCTTGAAAGGATTGGTCCAGTGGCTTATCGATTGGCACGCCCTAGTGAATTTGACAAGATCCACAATGTCTTCCATGTTTCTATGCTCAGAAGATATAGATCTGATTCATCTCATGTCCTTGAACCCGAAGAAGTGGAATTGAATCTCGACTTATCTTACGAAGAACCTATTCAGGTACTTGACAAGGAAGTCAGAAGACTTTGAAACAAGAATGTGTCTCTAGTGAAAGTCCTTTGGAGGAATCACAAGATAGAAGAAGCAACTTGGGCATCTGAAGAAGTCATGAGGAAGCAATATCCTCACCTAGTTGATTTAGGTAAATTCAAGGACGAATTTATTTTAAGGGGGAGAATTGTAACACCCTAAACTTGGCCTAGAAAGTTACCACAATCTAAACTAGAGGCTAATTGAATATATGTGGTAATCAAATTAAAGAAAATAAAGAACATTAGCTATCCTTAAGATCAAATAAGTGAAATTATAACCAAAATTGAATTGAAATTAAAACTAGAAGGCATAAATGGAAGGATGAAATTGTGATCATGCAAAACTCTAGAGTTTGCATGCAAATGGAATTAAAACTTAAGGCCTTGACACTTGTTCTCATTTGATGAAAACATGTGCCTATTGGAAAGGATGACTCATGGCTTGGAGGGGAATAATGAACAAAAATTTTGTCATCTTCCTCCCAAAACATCCTATAGCCGAATTGCTTGAGAGAGAAAAGGGGGGAGAGAAAGCTTCATACATCACCTTCAATTCAAGCTTCTTGATTTAGCTTTGATCAAATTAGCTTGGAGAAGGTATAATGCTTGACTCCTACATGTTATAGAATATTTGAATATTGATATTTTGATGTTCTTGTTGCCTAAATTTATTAGGATGATTGTTATGTATGTTAGGATCATGTTAGCTTCTAGTAGTACTTGAGATTTTGAATGCTAGTAGCTAAATTGCTAATGAGAGTGTATATGGTTGAAAACAGTTTTGATTAGGGACTGTTTTACTAGTGAAAATGTTTAAATATGCTAAGTGTATATAATTCCCTGTTTTGATCATGTTGGTAGGTGAATTGAGGATTGAATAGAGTAAATAAGTTGCTGGAAAATGAATCCACCTAATTGGATTAGATAAAACTGGGTAATGGACTGCTCAAATGGTGAATTAGAAGTATAATGTTGATCAAATAGATAAAATTCAATTTAACATGATAATGCCCTGTTTTAAGCACATTTCTAGGTGAATTAGACTGACCTAGACATGTAAGAACATGAAAATAAGTTGAATTTCCATGCTAGAACCTTGTTTAGATGAGTTATGAAGCTAGAAACTCAACCTAGTGTAGTCTGCCCAGAATACTCTGTTCTGGATAGTAACTTTGAAAAATCACCATAAATTGTATAAATGGAATTTAAGGCTGAAAATTTTATGGACAATGCCTTGACATGTCTAAATTCATTTTCAGAAAACAGAACTATATTCTGGATTGTATAATGAATTGTAGAGAAGAAACTTTAGGGACAGTGCAAACTGTCCAGTGTTGTAAATTACCCTATCATTAAATTAAAAACTGTATTAATTGACATTGAAATAAAATTCAAGGCCTATATGGTTATAAATAAAATCACGTTAGCTTTCCAACAGTGTAAACCAATTGAAATTCTGACGTACGTAATAAAAGTTATCCAAGTTTAAGTGAACAGAGTACATGTTGCCTAGTAACAACAGTTTAGGTAATTGTACTCTGTTTTGTAGCAGTTTGTAAATTGTTTTGTAAACAGTTTTGGGACACTGATTTCTATCCTGTTTTACATGAAGTAAAGTATAGATAAGTGTAGTTAGGTGTAGTAAAGAATGTATACGAACATGCAGCCAGATTTGTATATGTTGTGTACTTGTAACATTGCCTTGATTGAATGATTATGTGAACTTGTATTAACATGTATATACTTGTGTAATGTGTTAGAACCAGGAGTGAACTTGGTGGATGAGGAAAGGGTGGAACATCCTAAACCTAAGAACAAAGGAGTGTGGATCCAAGACTAGCTAAGCTTGGAGTATTGTGAGTGTAGTTTACTTGAGAGTTAGGACTAGGTCCTAACTATAGCTACCATGTCTAAATTCTTGAATTGTCAATTGACTTAATATGATCCTGATCTATAAGGGAAGAATGACTAAAGTAATGCATGAAACTTGATCACATCCTTGAATTCATGTTTGATTCGATTGCTAAGTATGTTTAAGTGGTAACATTGGTGCTTGTATCTGTTATGTGGCATGTGATCAAATGCTTAAAGAAATTGCTTGTAATGGTATTCCACTTGATGAAATGAACACATGAGAATTACATGATACGTGAGCTATGGCTTAATTGGCCTAAGGGCCTAGTATGAAATGAACTTGCTTGACATGATCTTGAACTTGAAATACTTGTTTAAATGGATTAAATCGAACAACCTTGGTAGCTAATTGACTTGGTAGAAGGGCATACCTTAGAGTCTAGAGCTCATTGTGTCAGGGTGGACTACGGTCCAGGGCTAAGGCCCCTATTTGGCGACAGACAGAGGGTACGTATATGGTCGTTGGCAACAGTATGAGGGTAGACCAGTACTACGATACATCTTGTGGTGACAGTTGGTTGGAGACTCGATTACCTAGGCAAACTATGAACCAAGGATTGTGTTAAAAGAATATAAATGAGCTAATAAGTATGAATTGCTTGATTACTAGTCATGTAAGCATGATTTGCTTGATTACTTGTCATGTAATCATGATTTGCTTGATTACTTGTCATGTAAGCATGATTTGCTTGATTACTTGTCATGTAAGTATGAGTTGCTTGATTTCTTGTTATGTAAGCATTAATTATTGTCTTTTGCTTCTTATGTTAATCGAATGCTTTGCAATCCTTAGCTAGGATCATTCTTGTCTAATTGACACTTAACTTGATATAACAATTGGTTAGAACTAGTTACTATCTCACTAAGTACATTCTTGTACTTATCACTCTTGTTTTCATTCTTCCCAACTACAGGATAAAAGATTCGATTGTTACTTGATCTTGAAGCCTGATTTCTTGAGCTCGAAGAAAGACACAAGCATAGCTAAATTATGGTTCATACTTGTTTTGTATTTCTCCTAGTTGGTGGCACCTAGACATATATATGTAGCTAGAACAAGACCATGCATCTTGTTTGTTTTGGGAGGATTGTATATATGCATGAACATGGCTACTTGATGTTTTGAATACTTGTATACATGTGTTCTTGAATGGGCCTACTATGTTATGAACTTGGTTGACAATGTGAAACAAGTTTGTATTGAACTCAAATTATATATAATGTATATATATATGCAATGTTCAATTGATTGATCTAGCTTATTTTTCCATTCGAATGCCTTGTGGAATGATATAGTCTTGTGTGAATATACCATGATGTAGGTGTTGTTATGTGTTTGTATGGTGAGTGTCGAATGGTATAGTTGTTTGGGAACAAGTTACATGCAATTGTATGTTCAAATAATCATGTTTAGTAAATTTAGGTATGAGATGTTATATGTATCAATCTAAGGAACAATGAAATGAAATGGAAGTATGTTTGCACACTTAGGCTATTCGAATTATGGTTGTATGATGATGTTAATTGAATTGTTTGGTAACCTATGATGTCTTGAAATCAAAATGTGAGATTGCTTGCATGTTAAGTTATGAAAGCTTGGTTGCTTGCTAGTTAAGTAACTCGTCTAATAGGGATGAGTTAATCTATTATTGCCTTGTTCTTGCTTGTAATGTAATGTTATTGCTTGGTAACGCTCCCGAGCCGATTTGCTACTAACCCGTGGTAGGGGGTGTTACACAATGACCTTGTTGTCTTGCATCATTACACACCCTAAACCGAGGTGGGAAGCATCACTAAAGACTGTAAATTCTTTCCCCGATTCAGGTTGGATTAGAATAGGAGCTTGAGTTAGGACTTGCTTCAATTGACCGAAGCTCCTCTACTGGTCCTCAGACCATTTAAATGGAGTATTCATTTGAATGAGCCGAGTCAATGGAGTAGCAAGAATCGAGAATCCTTTCATGAATATTCGATAATACCCGGCTAGACCGAGAAAGCTTCTAACCTCACCAACATTCCTCGGAGGTCTCCATTCAATAATCGTCTAGATCTTTCTTGGATCCACCTTTATTCCTTCAACCGAGACAACATGGCCAAGGAATGATACTTCCGACAACCAAAACTCACATTTGCTAAGTTTTGACAAAAAGTCGATTCTTCCTCAATGTCTGCAGCACAATTCGGAGGTGCTTAGCATGTTCTTCTTTATCCTCCAAGTATACAAGGATGTCATCGATAAAGACAACTACAAATTTGTCCAAATAAGGTTTGAATACTCGGTTCATTAGGTCCATGAAAGCTACTGGAGCGTTAGTTAATTCGAAAGGCATCACTAGGAACTCGTAATGACCATAACGAGTCATAAAAGCCGCTTTGGGTACATCAGACTCTTGTATTCTCATCTAATAATATCCCAACCGTAAATCAATCTTGGAGAAGACCTTGGCATCTTTAAACTGGTCGAACAAGTCCTCTATTCGCGGTAATGGGTGTTTGTTCTTGATAGTGAGCATGTTTGATTGGCGATTGTCAGCCTCATCGACCCATCCTTTTTCTTGACAAATAACACGGGTGCTCCCTAGGGTGAAGAGCTGGGTCGAATGAAGCCCTTGTCTTGAAGCTCTTGTAGTTGTTGTTTGAGCTCCTTAAGTTCAACAGGGGCCATTCGAGATGGAGCGATAGACACTAGATCAACTCTGGGTTGAACTTCAATCTTGAACTCAACTTCCCGAATAGAAGGTAACCCCGGTAGTTCCTCAGGAAAAACATCAGGAAACTCAGAAACAATGGGAAATAAGTTCATACCGAATTCAATTTCATCTTGCTTAATCATAGTAGCAAAGATGCTAATAGGTTTCTTATCGATCAAGGTAATGGATTTTTCTCCTAATCCACAGAGAAAAAGTTTCCTCTTTTGGCAATCTACCCAGGCTTGATGCCTTTCTAACCAATCTAATCCCATAATGAGATCAAATTCAACAAAAGGCTTAACAATAGGTTGGCTAGGAAAGGGATGCCCTGAATGAACAAAGGGCAATCCTTACATATTTGGTTTATTGTGACATTGTCTCCTAAAAGATTGGTAGCAATTAAGCTACAACTAATATATTCAGGCTTCAATTTAAGCTTTTCAATTAAAGGAGAGCATATAAATGAATGTGTGGATCCTGTATCAAACAAAGCATAGACATGTTGACTATCAAGGTAGATTGTACCTACTATTACATCTGCAGACTCTTCGTCCTCTCGCCCCTAGATGTTGTAGACTCGAGTAGGTGCCCGGGACTCTTGATACATAGTATTGGACCCTTGGCCTTTTCTCTTTCTGTAGTTGCCTGAGTTAGCTTGCTTTGAACCCTTTCCCCTGGGTGAAGGAGCTTGATTTGACTTGTGAGAAACATGAGAAGGCAACTTGTTTAGATTTTGGGGGCAATCTTTGACATAGTGAGTCGTTTCACCGTATAAGTAGCATGCATTAGTTAGCTTTCTGCATACTCCGATATGATTCTTTTGCCAAGTCTTGCAAGTAGGGATTTGGGTCTCCCTCCCGATATTCCCGATGCTATCCAAGGACACCATAGGTGTTGAGGCCTTGGACATAGCTTGTGGTTTGGGTATATAGCTACCTTTAGAGAAATTTCCCTGATTAGAAGAATTTCCTCCTTGGTGCTTTTGTTTCTTAATGCGCCAATGAGACTTATGATCATCCATCGATCTTTTTTTATCTCAAGATTGATTCTCCAATCGTTTTTCCTAATTCTTCACCTTGGCTTCGATAGCTATGGCTCGGTTGACCATTTCTTGGAAGTTAGTAAGACAAAGCAGTAAACATGGGGCCTAACTCATCATTAAGTCTGTCTATAAAAATTTTGCATTTGTCCTTCTCATTCTTTATAAATTTTGACTTGTATTTGTAGTATTTGTAAAACTTGCTAACATATTGCTCAATCGGTTTCCCTTCTTGCTTCAGGTACAAGAATTTCTTTCTGCGTTCAGCAAGATACTGATCACTAATATACTTCTTTTTGAATTCTTTGAGGAAGAATTCCCAGGTGACAACTTCTTCAGGTGCTGCCAAGGTAGTAGTCTCCCACCAATTCAATGCCTCCTCGGCCAACAAAGCTACTGCACACTCCAATTTGTTTTCATCTGAGCACTGCAGTTGCTTAGAAAAGATTCTTGTCGTATTCTCCAGCCAGTACTCTGCTTCTTTTGTCTTGTCTTCACTTGTTCCAGTGAAGGTGTAAGCTCGGTGTTGAGCTAACTTGTCAATTGGAGCTCTTGCCAGTTTTGCTACCAGAGGGTGAGGAAGAGTTGGAGGATTTTGTCTCATAGCGACAATTATATGATCAAACATCTCCTTGAGACTGGAGAAGCATTGTCGTTGTATGGGATGAATTGCAGGAGCTTCCTGCCGAACTTGTTGAGGTTCAACCGGTTCTTGAGGATTTTGCTTCATCCTCACACTCCCTCCCTCAATAGAGGAGTCGGTCGGGCTTTCATTATCATTGCCCAACCTCGTTTCACACATTCTATGTATAAGAAGTAAAAGATAGTAAAGCTCAAGCCACAATCCAATCAATGTTCACGTAACTCCTAGATGGCACCTAAGTCATCAATAACAATACCTTATTCATGCAATAGACCCTAGAATCATGTAACATTAAAGCTCTGATTACCATTCTGTAACATACCCAAACCCTCTTAGTAGGATTAGGCATGTTACTACACAATACATATAGGTACCAAGAGGAACAATTCGATTAGGACAAGCAAGTTCAATGAGATTCAAGTTTACTTATTTATCAAATAATAAGATTCAAGTTTATTTTCTAAGCAAGTAAGTCAATCGAATGTGAAATAAGGATGACACATTCGAATTTAACATGCTCATATTAAATCATTAGCTTACACTTAAGTGGTTATCAATCCATGTTTGGAAGGACATGATCAATTCTGCATACTTTCAATGTTATATGAACATTTCAAACTAGAACCTAAGGTGACCAATAAACTTTATGCATATTTAGGAGAATTGCCATTATACCTATCGAAGTTTAGTCATCTTACACTATGTTGGATGGAAGCATAACAAGCACATGAGATAGTCAAGGTTCAATTGCTAATCACCAAGCCTAATAGTCAAATTATGCGCATACATGCCCAAAATGCAAACTTACACCTTAAGGGCCCTAATTTTAAGTTAAGTTATACAAACCATACTAGATAATCATATATTTACAAGACTTAGGTGCCACCATCCTAGGAGTGCTATTACAAATTGAATACATACTTTTCAAGCAAAATGTGACTTGAGTGAGCCTTGACTTTGAGATAGGATCCGATATTAACCTGTATCGTAGCAAGGAGAGTTGATAAGCAAAGCTTAGTGAGTAAGTTTAAAGAATGCAAGCAACCATACAATCAAGTCTCAACTACAAACCATCTAATAGATGGTATGGTTCCCCCATCAATAAGGAACCATTCGAACAATCAATAAGACAATAACCATATGTGCAATTTTAATAATAACCAATGTGAGGTTTATACTATAAGCATGTATCAATCATCAATTGTATAATAAAGAGTACAATATGACATTCGAATAACATCAATAGATCTATCATATAGCATCTACCAATACAATTCCTTTTTTTCTTTTTGGATTCAATAGATATGGTGTATGTCTTTCAATCTAAGTATAGCCTTGAGAATCGATTACTCAGTCTAGATACTCGAGTCCCCACCAAACTGTCGCCAAATACAATAATCAATATGGTACAGGTACCGATCAATAATCCCTCCTATTGTCGCCAATGACCAATAACAATTCTTCCCTCCTACTGTCGCCAAATAAGGATGAATGTCCCTGACCGTAGTCCACCCCGACACTGAGCTCTATGGACTCTATGGCATGCCCACTATATCTATGAACGATTCGAGACCAAGGCTTACAATAATATCATTTTAACCATTTCAATATATAGTTTGAATCAATATGCACATCTAGTGCCAATAGCCCTTTTTCGAATAGGGTTCAATGCCAATTCCAATATCAATAGTCAAGTAATCAATATTCCAGTAGTCAATGAGGAAATGTCAATTAATATGTCATTAAACAATGAATTGAGTTACTTCTAATTTAGAACAAGCATGCTTCATTTCAATAAAGTTCAATTAAGCAAGAAGCATATCATGGCAATCAATTATAATTCAAGCATGTTTCTCAATCAAGTAACCACTCAAAACTTCTCAAAAGAGCACTTACCTTGCTAATGCTCAATAGAAAACACATTACACAATTTACACTAAGAATCAATAAGTAATTCAAATCAGAAATGGGCTTGGAGAGGTTACTGCCCTTTCCAAACTTTAAACTACACTCATAGGAATTTTTTGAGCTATTGACGATCCCGGATCACAATCCCTTTCCCTCTAATAGCTTGATGATCTATCTGAACCCATTTTTCCTTAATTTCCACTTGATCTATATTACATATATTGCATAGTGAATTAGGTAGAATTCAGCAACCATTTAAGTCATTATATGACTCCAAACATTTAAGCATTCATTTTAACATCTAGACTGCTGCTGCCTGGCAGCATGTGCAATACTTGCTTAAATGTTCATATCTTTTATTCTGTACGTCAATATTTCAAACCGTTTACACCATTAGAAAGCTAACTTAATTATGTTTCTAACCATATAGGCCTTGCATTTTTATTCATTGTGAATTAATATAGTTTTTAGTCCTATGCCACTGGAGAGTTTGCACTGTCCTTAGAGATTAATCTCCACAAACTGTTCTATAACTCAGAATTCGATTCCGTTTGTTGCATACAAAACTAGACATACTCATGATTCTGTACATATAAGATTTATTCCCTAATTTGATCTATGTGATTTTCTACAAATTTTTAAACTTACTGCCCGAAATAGAGTTTTCTGGACAGATTTCCTTAAGCTAGATTCTAGCTTCATTAGTCACTTAGACAAGAATTCTAACATGATTGTTCAACATATATACTCACTCATACATGTCTAAGTTAGTCCAATTATGTGTCAAACATATGAAAACAGGGCAATTAAGCAATATTTTCGAATCGGTTCATTAAAACATCATCTCAATAGAATTTCCAGCAACAGGAATCTTAATTTACATATCAATCGTCAATTCTAATTATCATCTAAGTTTTTCCAGCAACTAACATAACATTTCACCATTAATTTGGTTAATGACAACATCAATTTCAAAGGCCATTCGATTGTAATATGTTTTCACTAGACATATGTACCAATCGGTTCAATATAAGAACACATACAAGACTCTTAATCAATTCCTAATTTCCAGCAATCAATCTAACATTTCTCAAGCAAAACAAGTTGTTAGAATCACAAAATCAAAGAGGAAATTCATGGGCACTAAACATTACCTTAAGGTTGAACACAATTTCAAAGCTCTACCACAATCCCCACATTCATTAAGCTTGCATTTTCTCTCCTTTATCTCTCAATGGTGTTTTCGGTTTAGTGATCAAATGAAGAAGATGGGATAGTGGTCGGTTATGCTTGGTTTGGAGGACATGTGTATTGTCTACTAATTTAATTTGTTTCTCCATGCAATCGTGTACTTCATTTTATATTCATTTTGGTCCTTTTTAATTTGATCAATCGGTTTAGAGAATAAGTCAATTTAGTCACTATAATTGGAGTTCTTCTTTTTAATTGCCACTATTAGCTCCCTACTTCAATTAGATTAGGGCATAGTTTGACTAGCTAATAAGTTTAATTAATGGTAACAATTTATAGGCTCAGTTTAGGGATATTACAGAAACATATATCAAACCTACTGGAGTAGTGGAAATCTCAGAAGATGAGTCTGTAATATATCAAAATTTTAGCTAGTGACCAAAATGAATAAAAAAAAGTTTGGTGGCTAAAGTATAAAGTTAGAAAAAGTTCAGGGACTAAATTGTAATGTTCAAAAGTTATGTATTTTAGTCCCATAAATGAATAGGCTACCCCCAAGAATGATGTTTTCGTGTTACCCAAATTTTTCGTATAGAATTTGTGTTAAAAGCTATAAAATGTTAAGTTTTAGAAAAATTCGGATAATCGGATCGAATCAAATATTTGAGATATTTGGTTAGATGATAAGGCAAGGTTAATAATATCTTTTTCATGCATTAATTTGGAAGTATTTAACATAGACCATTGGATTAAAGTATATTTTCCATGTTAAATATGAGTCGTTGGATGAAAAGTGGCAAGATTGTAATTTTGTAAAATTACAAGAGTAAAGTTGGTAATCACTAACTTGTTGGTTTATTTTTGACCGTTTGATGAATAAATTGGCATGTGTCAAGATGAGAGGCATTGGATCATAAGGGCAAAAGGTCATTTTGTCATGAAAGAGATTTTTATTTGAATTTTCTATAAATAAATGACAAATGGCCTAAACTAAAACAAATGGAAATCTCAAGATTTTTCTTCAAATTCCTCCATCTTGCCGAGACCACTTTCTAAGGTATGAAACATTTTCTTTTTGATTTTTTAAGCCAATTTAATTGGAATTTGGATGAAAGCATGAAACATGAAATTCTCTATCATTTGGTATTAATTGTTCATGTTTTCCATGTTTGAATCTTGAGTTCTTGAATTTAGTGGATGAAGAGGATGCTGGATTTTGATATGGGAATGATTGATAATGCTTAGAAATGATATTTTAAAGTTGAATTCATGCTTGAATCAATTTAAAGATCAAGCCTAAAGTGACCTATCATATTCGGCCATGGTGATATAATGGAAAATTTTGGAAAATTTTTATTAAGGTTAGACATGATGAATGAATGATTTTACATGCTCTATAATGTTGTTTGGATCAATTTGGAAGTTTGTAAAGGTTAAGGGACCCAATCATATATTGTAGAAATAAAGGGGTTAAAGTGGAAATTGAATAAATTGAGGTATCATGTTTGAATAATTGTTGGAATAAATTATAAATTATTCTTCCATTTGTACATTAATGGAATTTTGAAGTGTTAAGATTGATATGAATCGTATGAAATAGATTTAGTATTGAATAAACATTGAAAGAATTTATAGGAATTTCTTTTCCTATTATGTTCCTATGTTAGTATGATACTGACATGCATTTTTAAAATATACATGTGTTGTAAATGATGCACGTATAGATCGTGATCAAAATCGGTATCAAGCTAACCATCGAGGGAAGGAAAAGGATCAAAATTAAAGCTTAGTGAGGATTTAAACTTTATCCTATATAAAGTGTCAAGGTGAGTGCAATGCATACATAACATGATACATGGATGTTTTATACATTATTAGGAAGACTAGCGATGAGTCTACCTTGTTTATATTGGCATGATATTTATGTCATTAATCATATATTTGACATGTTCTTAATATGTTAAAAGTTGAATATAAATGCATGGGTCACTAGTTATATATATGCTATTATATTATGAATGTTATTTCAGGAATGAACTGTCTAATGTTAAATTATGTTGATATACATTACCATGGATGAAATAAATATAGAATATATGCCCAAGTATGTCATTGAGGGACAGGGTATAGTTGGTATGTCATAGAGTCCAGCAGCATGCTACATACTCGGTTTAAGATTATAGTGCATATAAAGGACACTTAGTGCATATGGTGGGCACGACCTTATGTGTATTGTGGTGGGCACGACCTTATGTGTATTATGGTGGGCACCACCTTATGTGTATTAGCACTTTGGTACATATTTGACTCGTGTACTCAGGGTCCTCATAGGCTTATATTTGGGCTATGGTTTATTGGTTAATAAAAGATAAACAGGTGAATAAGCTTTTCAGCTTTTGGAATAAATGGCAAGTATATTGGTAAGAAATTTTATATCCAATTTATATTATGTTAATATACGATTAACATGATGATAATATATATCTAGTGATCATGATGCATGAATATTGTTACATCTTTATATCTATAAGCATGTGGTATTGCACTGGATTTTATTATTGCCTCACTAATTGAATTCTTAGCGTGTGATGATTTTCACGTGTAGGTAAAAGGCAGAATTCTGAGTAAGGAGCAATTGGCATCCTACTAGCAAGAAGTATAATTACGGTATCAGTAATAAAATCTTTTGATGTATTTTGATATTACTAGATGGCATGTATATGTTAATATTAGTTGTTTTTAAACTAGACTAAATACGGTTTGTAATAACTTATAACCTAGTTTATGTTAATAATGAAGGATGAGTAGTTATATTAAAATTGAAAATGGTTAGATGAATTATTAGTATAAAAATCGGGTAATTATTAGAAAAAGAATTAATAGATTAATCAATTAATTTTTAATATAGGCAGTTTTTAGGTAGTTATATTGCTTTTAGCTCATAAATATGAATTGCTAAGTTGCTGTCTAAAATTAGAATTATCTTGGTCGATTAAAAATTTGAAAACTGATCTTACACGTTAAATGACAAATGGATTAATGGTGGTTTTTAAATAAATTAATGACTATTATGGATTGTTAGCAATTCATTATGTGACACTCTAACTAGTATTGGATATTAAATACTGGTAAGGGTGTTACAGATTTCTTGTTTAGAAGTCCCCAAAAGTTGGTTATATTGCTCAATTGTGAGCATAAGAGTAAGAACCAAGGAATGTTGCGAAGGGTGAGCAGTAGCAGAATTTGTAACACCTCTAACCTAGCTTAGGAGTAAACCGAATTAGAAAGTGTTTCAAAACCAACAAGGAATGACTTAACACATGTAAGTCCTGATTTTAAAACACCAAGAGTAATACAAAGACGAGATTAAACTTCAAATTACTCAAATTTGGTAACAATTTTAAATCTTAACTCAAGATACGTTATAAAGGTACAAGAACATAACTTACTCATCAAGCATTGGATTAAGATCTTTCATTTTGCAAGCATTCGACATCTTTTACCTCTTAAAGACATTCATCCACTTATTAACAAAGGTGGGTTTAACTTCAATTTAAAACATCTAAAGTTCATATTAAAATAGGCCAACTGGATTAAACCAATTCATTCATTAGTGAGACATCTTATAACCCTTAGCTTATTAAAGCATCTTTGTTAATCCATACAATTTTGATCGAACTATATATGTGTGTGTGTGTCCTACCATTCATTCATGATCTTACTTCATTCAAACATTACAATTATCATAACTTAATCAACAAGCAGGCATTCGAATATAACTCTAGCTTACTTAGCTATCAAACAACTATTCAATTACCGTATTAAACTAAACTAAGCCAACAAGCAACCAAAAAGCATAATACGCCATCACAAATATTGATAACCACTTAAGAGACTTATACACATATGAGATCAAATAATTAACTAAATGTATTATTCATAACCAATGATCATGTGCCACCATCTAGGAGTTCTTTAAGAAACTACAAGACGAACAATCTCGACTTCCTTGATCTTGTCCAAGCTCAAAAGCTAATAGAAAGCGAACTTAACATGAAAGACAGTGAAAGGATGAATAAGTATGATTACTTAGTGAGGTAGTTTAAAGCAACTAAATCGTGGAACAATAATCCATCCTTTCACTTAGATCTATTAATCATGTACATATAATTCTAAGCTTGGACAAGAAATTAACCATTCCGGACAAGACCTCCAATCAAATATTAAACTTATACATAGATGATTCGAACTAGGCATGTTCATATATACATATAGGTATTCGAATAGAGCATAACTATTTACCCAATTAGATATTCAGTTAAGATGTTACTTTCTATGCAAGTCATTATCAGGGTTCATTATTTAACTTATAAACTTTCTTGGTTTCTTTTATCATAGCCTTGTGATTCAAGGAACCTATTTCACTTGTATAACTTTCGTTTAAAACATACATAGTACCATTAATCCATAAGCATACATTTATATTTATATATATATAAAAACGGTCCAAAATGTACTTGTTTATATAAGTAAACGTATCTAGAGGAGTCCTTAAATCATGTATATAATAATATAGGTTCAAAACAGTCCAATAAATACTTGTATTCATTCAGAACAATCCTTAAATCACGAGTATACATATATATGTTCAAAACAATCCAAGACATAGTTGGATTCATTCAAAGTAGTCCGTAAATCTTAAATATACATATATATATGTTCAAAACAGTCCAAGACATAGTTGGATTTAGTCAAAGTAGTCCTTAAATCATGAGTATACATATATATATGTTCAAAACAGTCCCATACATAGTTGGATTCATTCAAAACAGTCCTTAAATCTTGCGTATACATATATATGTTCAAAACAGTCCAAGATATAGTTAGATTTAGTCAAAATAGTCCTTAAATCTTAAGTATACATATACATGTTCAAAACAGTCCAAGACATAGTTGGATTTAGTCAAAACAGTCCTTAAATCATGAGTATAGATATATATATATATATATATATATATATATATATATATATATATATGTTCAAAACAATCCAAGACATAGTTGGATTCATTCAAAACAGTCCTTAAATCTTGAGTATACATATATATGTTCCAAAAACAGTCCAAGACATAGTTGGATTCATTCAAATCAGTCCTTAAATCTTGAGTATACATATATATGTTCAAAACAGTCCAAGACATAGTTGGATTCATTCAAAACCGTCCTTAAATCTTGAGTATACATATATATGTTAAAAAACAGTCCAAAATTCATGCATGACTATTCACAATAAAATCAAACGGAATCCACCTGATTTTTAATTCACATTTAAGCAACGAGTGATCATTCATGTTATTCTAGCTTATCCCTTATCTATATGAAAATAATACAAGTTTCGAATAAGCAAGTGTTGTTTGTTAATCAAGTAAGGTATGGTTTATTAATTAAACATATTAATCTCCTTATTGTAAGTTATAGGTATATACTTGGTACGGTAGCTTAAAGTAATCAATATGCACAAATGAATCAACCAAACCTTTCATCCAAGAATACATCATAACCATGCAAGGCTCTAATTTGACAAGAAACTAGTTATTTGACTAATGACATTTGAACAAGACATGTCCTTCATTACTCTAAATTATAAAAGGATGGTCATTATCTATCAAGCAAGATATTATACATAGCATGTTATAAATACATTTTACTTTGGCCATTTCTTATTAATAAAGTTATCAACATAGCATATTATGAACATGTTACTAATCATGTAAGCTAATAAACATAACATATCAAAAGCATATATTTATTGTCTTATATGTTATCAAGATAATTAATCGATTGGGTTTGCAACTTTCATTGTTTTGTTTTTAACGTAGCCTTGAGAATCAAGTAACAACCTAGGTATATGAATCATCATCCAATTGTCGCCAAACAAAAGGTACTCATACTACCGGTCAATCCTTGCTACTATCGCCAAGTGACCACAACACTTCCCTCCTACTGTCGCCAATTAAGGACCGTAGTCCACCCCAAACACAAGCTCTATGAACTCTATGGCATGCTAACTATACCTAAGACTGACTCGAAACCAAGGCTTTCACATTTATCTTATCTTATTAGAGAAAGAATGAGCCCAGTTCCTTATCAAAATATCACATCAACAAAGCTTATTACCCTTTCATATTAGGCATGTATTTATTTCATGTGAATTTCTCCATACATTTTTCTCATCTTATTTGAATAGCTTGTCTTATTCATATCTAAATTAGAATTATAATTGAGCATAGCTTCAAATTCATGTAGTTACAACAAGGCTTAGATCTTATCATGTCAAGCTTATACATTCATGTGCATAGAATTCAACCATATTACATGCTTTCAACCAAATTTCATATCATAGAGTACTTTTCAATAAACTACTTACCTTGTATCCAAGCTTAGCCATGCTAGCAAAATTTAACTTTAAGAGCAAGCAAAACCAATTAAAGTAAAATAAAGATGCTCTGAATAGTTTCACTCTATCCCGAGACTTTAAACTACACTCACAGTTCAATCCAAGCTATATTTGTTCCCAGATTACAAATCCTTTTTGCTTCTCTACTACTTGATATACTTTGTGCCTTACTTCATCTATCCCTTCTTGGTCTAAGATTAACAAAGGACATAACTATATATATTAGAACCGATTCAATCTTTCAATCATTCACCAAACAACTCAACACTCAATGTTCATAGAATTTCACACAAAAACAGTCCATCAATGGTCACAAGTATTCAAAATATTCCCAATTCTTAGTTACTCAATTACTTGTACAAAACAGCCCACATGCTTTTCTATGCATCCAAGTTAGATCAATATTCATGTGCATGCATATAATTTTATATAGAGCAGTCCTCTACATGTTTTTTTACACTCAAAACAGTCCATACGCTTTGCATACACACGTGTAGGCATCAAAATAGTCCTTATTCCATACATACACAATGCACATGCTCAAACTAGTCCATTACTTAGATACATAACTACAAAACAGTCCTTTAACTTCTGCATCAATGCTAGACAGCCCTTAACCTACATATGGTCACATATATGCACACAAAACAGTCCATTAATTTTTACATCAATACTAGACAGTCCTTAACATACGTATTGTATGCAAACAAAACAGTCCATACATTGGCATTCATGCTTAAGTACTTCAGAACAGTCCTTAGACTTATAAAACAGTTTCTATACACTTTCTTAAAGTAAACCCCCTGTTTCTAACTACTCAAAACAGCCCACACATTTCATTATAATTCTAAAACAGTCCACGTGCAATTCAAACCCACCAGTCTAATACAGTCAATTGTTCTTACTTGGTTGTAAAAATATGATAACATTTCCTTGGGAAAATGCAACTTGATTAACATCTATTGCCTTTAGCTTCAAAATTGTTATTTAGACATCTTTGAACCAAAAAAGAGTTACTTGGACAAAAAATTATTAGAAGCATGATAAGAATTATTATTCCATGTTTATGTACCATATCAAGCTCAGTTTTTATGGTAAGCAAACATGTACAACTACAACTGCTGCTTAAAATGTCATCTTAATTCAAAAAATACATAAAACAGCGAATATTCACAATGTTAAGCTACGTCGTTGAGATAGTAAAATTCGGAATTAAAGACTATGAAAACAGGATTCAATTCGGATGCTTGCTAATAACAAGAGTTGTGCTGAACAGTAGTTTCAATGCTCAGTAGTTTGCAGACCAATCTGCAGCACTTCCAACTTTCTTCATGCCAGTAGATTCCTTCTTTGCCTCTACATCGACACTGAAAGCTGCACCACAGACATGACCGGAACTGTCCACCCTCGGCACTGGCTTCAACTCGTTGAGAGGATGCTCATAGCTCCTTAACCCTCCAGAGGAGGTGAAGAAGCACCCTGAAAAGGAAATGGGGGAATCGCAAAACATCAGCAGTGAAGTTCTCATGCTCCTATATTTTGATGATAATCATTATTAATTATATTAGTCAGACTGAATGTTGGATACAGATATGTAATGGAAGGCCATGTTTTACCTTTTGGAATGGAGCAAAAGACTTCCCGCAGCCTTTCTTGACGGTCTCTATATTATCCGCAAGAACAAGATGGCCTTCAGCATCAGTTCCCCATAAGAAAGGCACGCTTCCATCGGCATCCTGAAGAAGATAAAGGTGAAAAATTGCACCATATCAAAGAAGAAACCTAACAATAAAATCGAATATAGAGACATCCATTGCATTGGCTGACAAAACCAGATTCACTTACTGAAGCTATAAATGTGGCTTTTGAAGAGCTATCGTAGATAACAAAAGCAAACTTCCCTTGGATATCTCTTACAACCTGATCAGGAGGGTATGGACCTCTGTCTCGGAGTGTTCGGTAAGCTTCAATAACAATGGTTCCCTCGTTTGCAGTCTTGTTCAAGCCATATTGTTGCTTAAGAACAACAACATTCTCAATGTGGCCTTGGAACAAGCAGAAAACGTCATCCACAACTGCAAAGATCCTGGGAACATAAAAAAAACAATCGAAAAGTAAGTTTCCGAATCTCCCACATAACAAATACAATAAACCTAAACAAGTGAACTTACGTTTCTTGCTATAACAAATCTTGACATAGGAAATGTTTAACATGAGTTATAAAGTCAATCAGTATGGACTATCCTCTTGAGGAAAGTGAGCTAAATAAACTAAATAAATTATGAACGATCCAGAAACGTTTCAGGCTCAGAAAGACGAAACAACATCCATAAAAGGATCACGTTTAAACAAATTTCAACACAGATTTGAATATGTATGGATGGGGAGATGACCCTCTAAGAGCCCTCAAAATGTATGGGGAAACAGATTTGCATCTGATACTCACTCTCACCCCAAGCCTAGTCAATCTATCTTAAACTTCATAAAAGAATCCATATTATTTGTCAAATTTCAAAAGTACACGTCAGCATTCATACCCTTTTCATTAACAGTATAATCAATTTTACTTGTTTCTACTAACATCAAGTATTTAGGGATAAAATTGCTTAGTTCCTTAGTCAAGGATTAAACTACAATTTTAAAAGGGACTATCTAGATACTGTAACCCTCAAAATCTAATAAGCAAACAAGCAAAAATCTCAACTAATGTGAAGAAAGATTTAAGAATTAAATCAAACAAACAAGAACTTTGATGTTCTACAAATCAATAAAAACATAAAATCTTTGTATCAAATTCGAACAATTTGAGCCATACAAAAGCATCATCATCACAGACAATAAGGCAAAAGAAAATAAGAGAGCAATGGTTAAAATGAGAATCTTTCCACAAATTTTCACCACCCACTGAAACACAATAAGCAAAGAAAGAAAAGAAAAGAAAAGAAAAACCCATAAATCTTCGGGATTAAATCAGTCAAAAATTTAAAGAAAAAAGATCCAGTAATGAAATATTGAACATGATAAAAAAGGGGGGGATATTTTTTTTGAACAAAAATGGGGGGAATATTTACCTGGGGAGAAGTGGGCTTTGCTTTTCAAGAGAGTAAGCCATGAAACCCGAAGAACCCAGATTGACAGTGACTGAGCCAGGATGGATAGAGGCGAAATGGGTAGCCAAGAAGCCATTGTTGAGTGCCAAAGCAGCTTCAGAGTCGCCAGGAACATTAAGAGCATCAGGGCTCTTGGCAATCGATTTTTCAAAAACTGCTTAACAGTTTTTCTTTGCAAAGTTTCAAATCTTTCAAAGAAAACCAAACAAAAGAAAAAGGTGGCTTTTGAGATTTCTCTGATTGATATGTGTTCAATGATATACGTTGATGTGGCCAACATGAAAGATTCGGAAGCTTCTTTTTTTTTTGGGGGGGGGGGGGGGGTTAGACTCGTAAACTTCAAGCAGTTAATTTAAAGTAACATCCTTTTGTCTAATTTTAATTAGGGTAAAATACTTAAATCATCACTCAATTTTGTTCTATAATTTATTTTGGTCACTGAACTTTTAAAACACTCAATTTACTCATTAAGCTTTATTTTTTGACCTATTTTAGTCATTGAACTTTTAAAACGCTCAATTTACTCATTAAGCTTTACTTTTTGACCTATTTTGATCACTCTAAATTATATTTTATTTATTATTAGATACATAAATTACAAAAAATAAAACCTAAATATCCCAAACCCTAAACACCTCAAACCTCTCCCACCCTCACTGGTGTCACCACCCTCATCGGCGTCACCACCCTTGCCGGAGTCATCATTCATTCACTCTCGCAGAAAAATCAGAAAATTAACACTCCTGGCTTTCTACCATTCACTCATTACCCCTACTGTAACCCATAAACAACAACACCATTAACTCTTACTTCATTATCCAACACCATTACTTAAACCCACCACTGAAACCTCTTTTACCTTCACTGCCATAACCAAAGCCCAAATCAAAACAACATAAAGCATTAAACCCAGAAACACAGAAATCAACACTAAAAAGGGATAACTTTTACTTTCGATGGGTGATTTTTTGAAGATAGCATAACTCATTTGTCGGCAGAGTTAGTTCGCGACAACTGGTGCCTCCTTCGTTCAATCCCAACGGTGGACAGCAACGAAATAAAACTAGGAACAACATATTTTGGTTTCGGTTCAATCCAACGATGGTGCAGAGAGATCGAAGATAAAAAACTAAAAGATATCAATCGAGATTCACGAGCTTTGGAGCGTCATTTGGTGAAATGGTCGTCGGATTCAGACTCAGCATGTCGAGGCGAGTCTTCTAGTGAATTCGAGCTTTAATGGCCGCCTTCGACGGTAAACAGCGGTAGTCGGAAAAAAATGGTTGTAGAGAACAAATAACATTTTCTTTCTCACGTTGAAAGAAATATAAATTTCTTATTTTAAATTATATTTATAATTAAATTTTAATAAAAGTAATTTATTTATTTTAAATTGTTTTTTATAATTTAATAATAATAAAATATGCCACATCATACTAAAATATTAATAAAATAATCCAGAGTGATCAAAATAGGTCAGAAAGTAAAGTTCAGTTAATAAATTGAGCGTTTTGAAAGTTTAGTGACCAAAATAGGTCATAGAGTAAAGTTGAGTGATGATTTAGATATTTTACCTTTTTAATTATTATTATATTTTTTATAAGGTAACTATTTCATACAGAAGCTTGTTTGTGTAAACAAAATTTACAGGAGCATCTTAATTTCAAAGTTTAGGAATTTCGTTTAGGGTAACTATTTCATACATAAGCTTGTTTGTGTAAACAAAATTTACAGGAGCGTCTTAATTATTATTATATTTTATATAGGATAACTATTTCAGACTCGTAAACTTCACGTAGTTGTCAAGTAATTTCCAGTAACATCCTTTGTTTAATTTTAATTATTATTATATTTTATATAGGGTAACTATTTCATACAGAAGCTTGTTTATGTAAACAAAATTTATAGGAGCGTCTTAATTTCAAGGTTTAAGGATTTTGTTTAGGGTTTTAGGTTTAGTGGTTTTAGTGTAGTAGTTTTTGATTTAGGGGATATTGATAAAATTTTGGGTTTAGGATTAAAATATATAGTTTATAGCTAAAAACTTAAATCTCTAACCATATTACTTTAAAACTTAAATTATAACACCAAATCCAAAATTTTAACCATCAACCTTAAATTCTAAACTCATATTTTAAAATCCTTAAACCCTACATTAAAATTTTAAACCCTAAAATTAAAGCGCTTGTGGAAACAAAAAAATTCATTACATGAGATAATAATATTTCTATATAAATATTAGGAATATGGTGGCATAGGGTAATTTTGATTTTTAGGATTTTGAACGATATTCCAAGGAAGGGAAGAGAAAGGAATATGTATAGTATATAATATTTGTTGCGTTAAAAATGAAGAGACACCGAATAAGGGAAATGGAGATGGTGAATCGAGGTAGTTGTGACGGATACAAGTAGTTCATTCTCTGTAGATTTGGGGTGAAGAGTCACGATCAACATAGCGATCTGAGCCGTGAAGTAAGAAGAGATGATGGAGAAGAGGTGTATTGCCCTAGGTATCTGGCTTTCCTTCTCTATTTGCTAGCCCGAGTATTTATAGTCCATCGGGCTGTTGAAGATTAAATGGTGCCAAGCCTAGTGATGGTATATGGATGGGTTGATAGAGAAAGGTCCAACTTTCAAGTACTTAGGCCTTGCATGTTGGGCATGCGGACACCGTGCAGAGTTGCTAGGCTGAGGCCTCAGGGATCATTATTCTCCGGATGGCCTTTTTTATAGAGGCAACCACCATGAATCATCTTCGGTGTTCATTATATATGTAGGACTTGGAGGGTATTTTAAAAATTGTGTAGAGGCAACAAATTTGGGTGTAACACTTGTCCCTACAATTTAAAGTACCATACAACGGTATTTGCTATGATACTTTTAGGGAGTTTTACCCATTAGCGAAATGTCCGTATTTTCTGAGTTGGTTTCCCCTTTTTTAGTCCCACGCTTGTTTGAGCATCATGACTTTTCTTTGATATTGTTCACCGTGCTAGGGTAATTTTAACACCTCTTGATTATAGAAAATAGGAACGAAATTACCTTCCAGAAATGATTATACCTGAGGATACAATTTTTATTGTTTGTTTAACAACATGCTGGCTTTTGTACAAATGGTGTAGCACCCTCGACCCGAATGTCACATTTAGGCCTCAAGCCCAACCCAAAACCATAAAATTTCTCAAATTCAGTTTAGCCCAGTAGAGTATACCTCGACAACATTTAAAGCCAACAGTTGAAAATATGGATAAATAATCAAAATGTTACAAAGGAGCACTAATTTAATTTAAAATATTTGTACATTCGATTAGATTAATACAATTTGCAAAATAAGAATTACAGACCACCACGTAAAGGTCCTATGAATACGTAACCCACTAAACACAAGTACCGTACTCTGAAAAATCGCCACATGCTGGAATATCATATTGATAGTGCTCCTCAAACCCACGATCTGACGATCAACCTACGCACGAAAACAACGATTCCAAGCACCAAGCTTACAAAGCTCAATGGTACACATCTACTCTACTATACTTCATGCTAATCATAAACATAAGCATGCAAGCTAGTACGAGCAATAAGAAGAGATAAATAAACACGTGATGCAACCACTAGTCGCCTAAACACATGCTCTCATCATAGCCATTATCATACATGGCACACAAGGCCCAACCATACTTAAAACATGGCAATATATCATATATATATGGTGAAACCTCTAGCTGGCAAATCATATAGCATAGCAAGACAACATAAGCTTCCATAGCATATAAACATTATACTACAATATAGGAGTGAGGCCCGGTCTCACTAAGCATCAAGATCATACACTCTGAGTGAGGCCGGGTTCCATTAAGCATCGGGTTCATACGCTCTTTGGGGTGAGGCCCGACACCACAAAGCTTCAGGATACATACACCCATGCTCAGGATCTTTCATCAAGCATCTTCGAATGAGTCATGGTCCCACTAAGCATTGGGTTAACACATTCAGAAATATTTAAACCATGGTGTTGCAACACACTCTATCTCTCATTGGGTATCTGACCTCCATCAATAAAGATGATTCAATCATCTAGGTGTCCATATCAGTACATAACAATGACATGTCTACCATATAGCACACAACATACAACATCATACGATCCACCAAGGATCCTACGGATGTTATTACAATCAAGTCACCCAATGTTTACCAAGTTATTAAATATCATGAAAGTGTACATTAATCACCCTCATTAATTATCTCTATTAATCCATATTATCTCATTATATTCAACGTCAATTTCCATATTTTATTAGTAGTATAAATTATTCCGTTCAATGGGTACTGATACTCGAATACAAGTATTGATATGGTACCCTAGGTACTAGTACTCACAAACGTAGCGATAATAAAATAATTTACAGGAAATCCTTAATTTCTACAAGTACTGGTACGGGTCGACCTGTACCGATACAACCCTAATCGCGTATCGGTACGGCCAAAGCTCGTTTCGATACCCTATTCAAAGATTCACACCATTTCCTCAAATTATGATTTTACAATACTTACTTGATCCCTAAAGTTTATGGATGTCATTAGGGTTTTTTACAAACGCATTCTATCAATTAATATTAATTACAAACTTCATAATCATTTAATCGAGTATTTATCCCTTAAACATAGTTCCCATCAATCACAAAAATTTATTCGAACAAGTATACAAGGCATCATGATTATCAATCAATCAAGTAATTACACAAGCATCTCAATCGACCCCAGACAATCTCTAAAGTCTCCATAAATCTTATCATATTTGCAACATCACCATGCATCTCATCATATCAAATCTCATACTATCGGAACACAAACATGCCTATCTATCAACAACATGTTTTGTAGACACTAGCACGCAAAGCAATCATATTTATGATGCTTATGAAGCAATATGAGTTTGAGGTGTACTAACCTTAAGCGATTAACGATAAATCCTTACTCAAGCTCCTCAAATGCTCCTCTTGATTTGGTATTTGAGCTCGAACAGTCTTTATAAAATACGAGTACCACAATTATTACTTAACCCCATTCACTAACTAATCCACAAGGTCAAACGTGTAAAAACATCATACCAGGTTTGAATTTGGTGAAACGGACTGGGCCAACGAACTTAGAACATTGAGAAACCCCTAGGTAGAGCCCTTAGAAAAAGTCATCGACGGTCAATAGTGGTAGCGATGCGGTCAACTCGGTTCGGCGTGATCAACGGCTCAGTCAAAGAAGCTCAGCTCAATGGTAGAAATCGACCAGCGAGCTCTAGTTTGGCATTTTGGCACCTCATGAGCTCGACGGTGGTAGTTTTCGATTTTGAGCACCCGAACTTCCTCAACACAAAACCATGAAACTTTCTCTCTCACCCTCCAACGGCGGCTCTAACGCTGACACCGAGACCATCGGTCGACTCATCTTGTTGAGGTGAATGCAACGACGCGTGAGGTGTCAAACACGAACACTATAACACCCCAAAAATAGGGGTAGACGTTTTGAGTTTAGATCGAGTGAGGTTCGACCCGGTCAAACCAGATTAATTAGTTAAATAAGTTTCAGGGAATTAATCTTTTGAAAATACAATTTGAGGAGATCAAATTTGGTTTGATTTACCAAAAATGTTTAAATATATCATCAAGTGTTTTGATAATTAAATTGGGATTTAATTGAATGGTTTTGAGAGACATTTTGATTTAATGACTAAATTGTAAAAAGTGCAAAACTGTTTTAATGACTATTTTGTAAATGGACCAATACTAAGAATCCTTAGAGATCTATATTTTCTAAATGTTTTAATCTGAAAATATCACCTTAATTGAGTAAGGAATTGAAGGTTAATTGTTTTCCAAATTATTTTTCCTATTTCTTTGATTTTCCCTCATTTTCTCCTTATTTTCCCTCACTTTCCATTTAAACTTCCAAACAACATTCTCCAAAATTCTTTGCTGATTTTTAATGGAGAATCCATCATTTAATTCTACATTTGTTTCTTAACAAAACCTTACAAGATTTTCTCTTGGATTTCATCTATTTCACAAGTTAAGTTTCATGAAAATCTTACGTCAATTTCTTTTCCTCTTTTTAAACTACGGTTCTTTATTGATATTCCCTAGTAGTTGGCTAATTATAGATTGATATTAACATAGTTTTGCAATAGATTTCAAGATTTGAGCTATTAATGGTGATTTTAATGATCTGCTTAAAGATTTGTTTAACTTGATGAAACTTGGAGATTTTAATTGGGTTATTTCATGTTTTGATAAGGTAATCATAAAAAAATGAGATTATAAGAATAAATCCTGAAACTATTTAATTGGCTAATTTTTAGGTGAGTTTTTAGTGGTTTTTGGGGCTGTTCTACGTGTTTTTGAGTTGCTGTAGATATAAGGATGTTTGGAAGGTGTTTGTGGGTATGTTTTGATGTGGTTTGAATGTTAGAATCGCTGGATTGAAGTTAGGAGTTGGTAGAGCAAAGATTAGTGTTGATTTCGGTAGTTTCGGCTAGTTTTTGGAAGGTTAATGTTAACGATGTAGGGGATCATTGTTTAGCAACGAGTTGAATGCATAATGATGCATTTTCCTCTCGTTTTATGTGGTTAAAATAGGGTAAGATCAAGGCGAGGTTGCCTAGTTGCGTATGTTGCTTACCAATGATTTGAGTTGGCGAGCAAGACGAGGTGTATCGGTGAGTGTATAAACATGTTAAAGCTCTTTAAAGGTGTGATCGATGGGTCATGGGGGTTTAGTTATAGCCTAACAAGCTTAACTAAGCTTAAGTGTAAGTGTCATTTATTTTGCTTGGTTATCGGCTTTGATATGAGCATGAGGATTTCATGTTTTGGGATTAAACATGGTTTGGTTTACTTGCTATAAATGCATCGCTTTGGATTAATATGCAATATTTAAAAAAGTATATGATGCCTATGAGCATTGGGATTTGTTCCTAAAAGGAATGTGATGTTGCCTTCAGCAATGTGGTTTTGCATATGAAACGGTTTGAGAAAATGCATTAAAAACATTAAGTAATGTGTTTGAAAATGATATATTAGCTATGTGATGTATTGAGAAAGTTTCGGATATAGTTGGCTAGCCATAGGATTAAAGTGCACTATAAAATGTAAAATCGATTGTGTGAAATTCTTCAGTTACTCAATAGGGGTAGTGCTATTGTGAATTGATAGGGGCAGTGCTATCACAACGGGATAGGGGTAGTTCTATTCCCAGCCGAAGTGAGTTATGGTGGAGGTAGTACCGCCATGAGAAAAGACTTGATGTGGGTAGAGCCATCAAGGGAATTTGTGTATCCGAACATAAATGGATAGGGGTAGTGCTATCCATGGATAGAGGTAAGTCTATCCGGGTCACTTTAAATGCCAATATATGAGAATATATGTGATAAAAGAGTTTTACAAATGATTATGATGCATATGGTTGCTATGCATGGTTTGTTTGGGAACAAATGAGAAAAATGCTTGGGGTAGTTAAACATGTTTTGAAAACAAGATGAAGTATTGTTTTCAAATGGATTTTCAATCAAATGTGAAATGCTTGGGTAGTTAACCATGAATTGATAATAATACAATTGTGTTAATGATTGGGAAGTAAGCATGTTCTGGAAACAAGGTGTTTTATGGCCTTTCAAACGGTTTTCAATTGCATCAGTGTTTTATATGAACATCCTCACTAAGCAATTGAACTTACACTCTCTTTTTCTCATTGATGCATAGCAATAAAGTTGAGGGCAACATTGGTTTGGCAAGGAAGTTCCAAGATCAAGACATTTACTTGAGTACGAGAACTTGGCTTTAAATTCGGTAAATAAGGCAATGTGTTACCATGTTTTGGGGGATTTGTAATCTAGATTTTTGGTTGTTTTTTGATGGTTTATTGCCGTGGTTTGATGGATTTTGTGGTTGGATTTGAGGCATAATTATTGATGACTTGCGAGCATGAGTTTATGCTTTGTGGTTTTCCTTAGTATGCATATTTGTCAGAAATGCTTATGATCATGCCCTTGTGATGCTAGCATATATTTTGGGATGCTAGCATATTTTAAATGTTGCTAAAAGGTTGTTGATGGGCAAATGATGAAATATGCTTCAAATTCTTTTTGAATGTTGAGTTGGATGATTCTTAGGAAGCATGCCTCTAGAATTGTGATTGAAGTACCTCTTAATGAATTGTTCATGTTACCTTGTGTTTATAGCATGGTTTTATCCTTAGTTTAGTTGCATGTATGATTATGTTGTGTTAAGGCATGTTTGAAAGAAAAAACCAGCAATTTGGGACATTATAGGTTTAGGCGTACCGATATGCAGGGCTCCGTATCAGTACGGGTAAGTATTTTTGTGGCCTCGTATCGGTACATGAGGATGTGTATCGGTATGCTCTTTAGCCAGTAGAATTTGATTTTGGTTTATGTAGCCCGCATATCAATACGCCTTGGGACCGTATCAGTACAACCCTGTAGAATTAAGCCTCATACTAGTATGATTCCCCGTGTACCAGTACGCCTGGGCGTTAATTCGGTTAAGTGTTGTTTGAGGTTTCTAATTTTTCCGTTTCGGTCCCTGATTCTTATGAAAACAATCAAATGAGTTTGGATGATCATTTTGAGCTGTATTTTGACTAGTAAGCATGTAACCTAACTAATTGAGTAATGGTAACGTCATAATTAATTAAGTCCTCGTAATTTTCCATATTTACAATTTGGTCCCTAAATTGCAAATACGCACAATTGGATGTGGATTCGATGCCCGATTTAGTTAAGATTTCACTCGCATATAGAATGCTCACCTTAGGTTATAATATTGCATCTAGACAAGATACAAATGGACATAATCTTAGTTTATCATAACAGGTTTTGTTTAGACAAAACCTAATGTAGCTTGCTCGGTTCGGTCTGGCGACTAGGCTAGGTCAAGGGGGTTACAAACACTCTGATGGTGGTAGATCAGACATGGAAGCTTGTGGAAGAAAAGGAAAAAGGAGAGAGAAAAGGTAAAGGAGAAAAGAGGAGAGAGAGGGGAAAGAAAATTTGAATTCCGCCCTTTTACCCACTTTAATTCAAAAGAACCCTCTTCCCGAAGCCACACTTTCTTTAATTTACACTTAGGCTAAAATATTCGACCTGAAACCAATATACGCAAGATTGACCAAGAAATTGGGTTGTTACAAATGGTATTATATGTTGTCCCTGCTTAAGAACCATCAGTGGAATCATCTCCAATTCGTTTGCGAATACGCCCGGAGTTGAATGACTTAAATGATATTTTTTCATGATATTTCTTGTGTTGTGATAAGTCGTATATTCGCATGTTTGTCATATATAAATTTCTATGTTTTAGCACACTAATCTATCTTAGAGCCCTTGTTTTGGTTTCTATTTGATTTTCCAAGTATTTGTTTGGCTAAAGAATTTATCATGCATGAAAAAAGAGTTTTAGCACAATTTGGAGGCTTTGAGAGATTTATTTGTGCAAGGAAGTAGCATTCGAAAAATATGGCGTGGGCACGGTTAGAATTCGTTGGAGAAGAAGAAATCCTACTCCAAGTGGACTTCTATTTTATTGCATTTATTATAGGATTATGGGTTTGTCCTTTAATGTAATTCCTTCCCCTTATTGATGTAAAAGACTTTCCTTATAAATAGGATCACAAGGGGAAGAGAAAATCAACCATCAAGAACCAAAAACCTTGCAAAAACCCTCATTGCCGCCACCAATTTCATGAGTGGCTAAACCCCTCATTTTCTAGTCAAGTTAGGATCAAAGATATTGTTCCAGTACTTTTAGTGAGATCTTTTTGTTATTCATAATTCTCTTTTATTTCAAGTATTTTTATATCTTCTAAATTTATTCAATACGCATATCTTGATTCTTAAGCTCAGATGCTTCATTGGTTTATTAATCTATATGCACAACCAATCATGGATATCCTGATAAAATAGTAAGAATTCGATGGTTGGTTTGAATATATGATTTCATATTCTTGATAAATGTTGGTGTTTTGATAGTATGTGTGCTTGGGTCTCGTTGTTCGATAATGCTATTTGATACGTATTTACTCTTACGTGCTGGCTTTTAGAGTTTAACCTTGATAATAAATGGTAATCATACTTGCTATCTTGGTGATTACCTATTAGAGAGAGATTATGTTATATAATATGCTTCACTTATTAAACTTCACTAAGCTATCTGGAATTGAAGTAGAATTATCCTTGTGAACATCAATGACCTAAATCTTGAATTAAGATTCCAATACCTATCTTGACTAAAATCCACATCATTATTGAACTTCCTTTATTTAATTTGTTTTCTTTATTTTTTCAAATATTCTCAATCTCAAAAAAACCCATTTTACTTTTATTATATTTATAAACTTAATCTCTTACCGCTCTCTATAGGATCGACCCTACTTACTGCTACTACAAAAATCATTAGATCAAGAAAGTATTTATTTTGGACGGATTTGAAACCTATAAAAAATTGGCTCAGTTGCCAGAGAGTGGTGTCAAGAAGGTTAAATTTAGTTTTTTATATTTTATTTTTCTACTTTTATGTTTTGTTATTCTGGTGGAGATAAGAATCTTTTGTTCTCCTGAAATCAAGAAAACTACAAGGAGATTAAGGAAAGGCGAGCAATCATCCACACAAGAAGATGCGGAAACACAAGAAAGCCAAGAACTCACCCACCAAGTTGACAACATCCTTGAAGTCGACGACATGGCCGAACAAACCTTGCCCCAACTAGCTACCCCCGAGATCACCACACAACCGCTATGCATCGAATACCAAGACCTCAAGGTACCATTCAAATTAAAATCTGGACTAATACATCTACTTCCTACTTTCCAGGGACTTGAGAACGAGAATCTATAATCACTAATTTTATCCGGGATGAACCCATTTTTATTTTCGCTTTTGTTTTTGGCAATAATGGGCTTATGGGCTGTTGTTTATTTATTAACCATATATGTATGTGGCTGTTGTTAAAATCCAAAAGGAATATATATATTGTTATTAATATGTGTGATTATTACATGTTTAGTATATGTATGTGTCACTATGTCTTTAGGCATAAAAGTGTTTATATGTATATGGCACGCATGTGTGTATATTCATTATATGCAATGCATGATTATATGTATATTGTATGTATAGTTTGCTTGTATGTGTGTATTTATTAATGTCATTTATGTTATGAATGTGAGTATGTATTACACATATCATTGTACTATTATGTATAGTACGTGCTATATTTTTGAGTGTTTGTTTACATATATGTGTGTATGCATATTATATGTTATACTATGTATTACTTGTATTTACTAAGATGAGCTTGCAGATTTCATGTTGCTTTAAACATGGTTGATTTTCATGTTTTGGTTTTAAACATGGTTTGATTTGCTTACTGTAAATGCATCATTTTGGATAAATATGCAATGTTTATCATGGTATTTGAATGTATATGAGCATTGAGAATTGTTCCTAAGAGTAATGTGATGTTGCCTTTGGCAATATGGTATTGCATATGAAACGATTATATGAAATACATTGGAAAACAATAAGTAAATGTATATGGTATTGATTTTTTTAATCAAATGTGAAGTGCTTGGAAAGTAAGCATGTTTTGGTTTAAAAGGCATGACAATATTTTGAAAGCGGTTTAAAATGATGAACTCTTTTTGAGTTGAAAACCAGTTTTAATTGCATTGATGGTGTTGTATTTTGAGCACTCATTGCTAAGCCTTGTGTGTTTACACTCTCTTTTTCCATCAATACCAGGAATTAAAGGTTGGAGGCAGCGAGCAAGCGAGGGAAGTTCTAAGGACTTGTTAACGCAAAAGTATGACTCTTCGAACTAGACTTGTAGTAATAAAGGCAATAAGGTTCATTATTGATTTGAGAGGGTTTTTGCTAAATTCTTTGTTTGGGCATTTTTGTATTGCTATTTTGGGGTTGTAATTGGCCTTATACATTTGATTGTTGCTTTGGATTTATGTTTCGTATAGTGGTTGGTTGTTTTTAAGGAAGCATGCATTTAGATTTCCGCTTGAAGTATGATGCCATGATTTGATCATTACTCTATGGTAATTTAACATGGTTTGATCTTTAAAATTGTTGTGTATATGTTTTGGGTTTGATAAAGCATGTTTGGACCCTTGATTATATGAAAAACCAACAAAATTAGGCATTTCAAGGCCAACTATATCGGGATTGGTAAGTATATTTTTGGCCTACGTATCGGTACGGGTAAAAGTGTATCGATACGATTTTGAGCTACTAGAATTCTGGGAAAATGATTTGTAACTCGCTTATCGATAAACCTATGGACTGTATCGATATGCCCCCATGTATCTGTACACCTGGTTATTATGTTAGTTGTACTTGATATTAAAGGTTTTAGATTCTTCCATTTTGGTCCCTAATTATTATGCATGCAATTAAATGAGTTTGGATAGTCGTTTTAAGCTGAAATTTGACATGTGAGCATGAAACATGACTAATTAAGGATCGATAACTTCAAAATGGATAAAGTCCCTTTAGTTTTCCAAAATTGCAATTTGATCCCTAAATTGCAAGTGCGTGTAATTGGATGTCGATTCAATGCCCGATTGAGTTGAGTTTTCACCCGCTGCCAGTATGCACACCATAGGTTATAATTTTGCATCTAGAAAAGATAAAAAAATGGATGTTGTTTGAGTTAAATCTTTACTTGTTTATTTTGGCAAACCCAATGTAGCTCGCTCGGTTTGGTCTAGCGACTAGGTAGGCCAATGGGGTTATATTTGGTGGTATCAGAGTTAGGTTTGCGATAAGTAGGATGAGGTTATGATTGTTGGAATGTTATTATTTGTTGATTACTGTTGTTTGCTATGCATGGTGATTGTTTATAAGCATATTGATTGTTTATATGTCTATCGGATGACATATGTTATGTTGGGGGATATTTGTGGGACACATTACCTTATTACTACAGTCTGAAATATTTTATTTGGAAAGGAAGTCTTGGATCCTCGCTTGGAGCTGGCCTGATTGTTTTTGTTTTGGTGTAATAATCATGCCTTAGAAAATGTGTTATGTTTCAACCGAGAAGAGGATTGAGAACTAGCACGAGTGCTGTTGCTGGTGGGCAAGGAGTTGAGGAGAATGTTATATCTCCTAGGGGTTTTCCACCCCAAAGTAAGTGCCAGCTGCGTTAGTTGGGCCAAGCGATGTTCGGAGCTTTTCAAGCTGCCGTTGTTGGAGAGCATTTGATTGCACCAGCTGTTGGACAACCAGGGTTACTGTTAGAGTACCTCCGTAGTTTGGGAAGAGTTGAGTTTCAAGGCTTGGCACTCGAGGCATGTGTGGAGTGGATGGCCTGTACTGATAAGATTTTGGAACAAATATGTAGTGATGCCCATAAGTTGGGATGTGTTGTATCCTTGTTGCAAGGTGATGCTTATGGCTGGTGGACTACCGTGATTGCAACTATGGAACTCGATGATGTGACTTGGGAGTTCTTTCAAACTATTTTTAAGAAGAAGTAGCTGGGGGTTAGATACTTGGATAAGAGAAAACGTAGGTTCATGGCTTTGGTTTGGGGCAGTATGTCTGTGGCTGAGTATGAGGTACAATTTGTTTGGTTAAGCTAATATGCTCTTGAATTGGTACCAGATGAGAGGCATTGCTGTGATCGATTCCATTATGAATTGGTACAGGATGTTGAGACATACATGTTGGCTTCTAACTACATTATTTTTGAAGTGATGGTTATACGGGCGAAGGACATTGAGCAGAACCTGAGTTTATTAGTTCATGTGGAAGGTTCTGGCTCTGGTAAGAGAGTTGCGGATTCTGGTTCCGGTGGTGGTTAGTTTAGGAAGTATCGTGATAAGAGGTATCACCTTGAGTTGGGGTGAGGTGAAGGTAGTGCTGGGCAAGGGTCGCAGGGTCAGGGTACCCAAGCTAGATCAACACATAATATTTGTTTGGTTTGTGGATCGCGTGATCATATGAGGCGAGACTGTCCATGTTTGGTTCATGAGGGATAGGCTATTGCGTTGTTGTTGCTAATTCTTGTTAGAGTTGTGGATCGGGCGATGATTTGATACATGATTGTCTGTTGTTGGCAGGTGAGCAGGTCAGGGCACCTATAGTTGCACCACAAAAAGGTTGTGGTCGTGGCTGAATGTAGTTTCAATGTAGAGATATGGCTATGCAAGTGACTAGTTTTTTGTGAGAAGGTTGTTCAAGAGATATCCTTTGATTGTTCAATGTCATGTGTTTGCGATTGATTTGATGGAGTTGTCGTTTTACGATTTTAATGTAGTATGGATAGGTTGACCAAGCATGGAGCCGTGGTTGGTTTTGAAACCAAACGAGTTTTATTGAAACTTGCTGATGATTACAATGTAGTAATCATGGATGAGAATGCTAAGTTCTTGTCTAATGTTGTTTTGGCTTTGGAATCAGGTTGGTTGTTGGATTCTGGTTGTCAGGCATTTTTAGCCTATATTATGAATTCAGGATCAAATGAGTTTCACGTTCAGGGCATACGTACAATATGTGAGTTTCTAGGTGTTTTCTGGAGAAGTTGTCTGGTTTACTATCAAATAGAGAGGTTGAGTTTGGCATTGAGATGTATGCAAATACAACCATAGTATCTATTGCTGTCTATAGCAGGGCGCCGGCAGAGTTGAAGGAGTTAAAGATGCAACTTTAGGAGTTGCTTGATCGAGGGTTTATTAGGCTTAGTGTTTCACCGTGGGGTACGCCGGTGTTGTTTGTGAAAAAGAAGGATGGCATGATGAGAATGTGCCCGATTATTGGCGAACAAGTTGATGATTAAGAATAAGTATCCTTTTCCAAAGATTGATGATTTGTTTGATTAGTTTAGAGGTGTTTTGGTGTTTTCTAAAATTGATTTGAGGTCTAAGTATTATCAGCTGAAGGTAAAGGATGTGAATGAAACTAATATTTCATTTCGTACGAGGTACGAGCATTATGAGTTCTTGGGGATACCATTTGGATTGATTATTTTCCCTGTCGCGCTTCATGGATAGGATGAATCAAGTGTTTCATGAGTTTTTGGACCAAGTTGTTGTATTTATAGATGATATTCTCGTGTGGATGAGTGGATATTTGCTATTTATTTGGGTAAGTGCAAGTTTTGGCCGGTTGGAAGGAATTCTAGTGCTGAGAACATTATTAGTAAGTGTGAACAATTAAACATGCACAATGCAAAAGCACTTATATGTATATATATAAATTTGCCAATACATGCATACATTTGGGCATGACATTAGAGGTTTTGCATACATATACATAGACATCGATGATGGCATGTAAGTAATCATGCATACATATGTTCACACTTACGGATGACTGTTCGGAGGCCGATGAAGTGATGGTGTAATCAAGGTAGCTTATGTACGTAGCTTTGGTAATGTCGTTCTTTGTAGTTCTCAAAGTTTGAAGAGGGTGTTAAAGATTGCTTCTCAGAAGTTTGATTTGTGTTAGTTTTGAAGCAACCAAGGTTGGAGTTAGAAGTTCGTGGGTTTTCTAGATTCAGTTAATTAACATCGAGGTTTGTTAAAGAATCTTCTAAGATTGTTGCGTCACTAGCGAAGTTGTGGCCTATGCATTTTTTAAAATTGAAGGTGCACGAGCACATTGTCCTACAAATGTTGTTAAGCTTGCCGCAGGATTGTTTACTTAAAGGTTTTGGAGACCTTATCTCTATGGTGAGAAGTGTGTTATGAACTCGGATCATAAGAGTTCGAAAAAAATGTGACGACGCAAAAGGATTTGGATCTTAGACAACATAGATGGTTGGAGTTGCTGAGGGATTATGATTGGATGATTGAATATCATCTGAGAAAGGCTAATGTTGTAGCTGATGCTTTTAGTAGGAAAGATATGATGGAGTTGAGGGCGATGTTGCATGGTTTAGTGTAACACGGGATGGTGGCTTGTTGGCCAAATTACGAGTAAAGTCATCTTTGTCGCAGTTGATTAAGGAGAAGCAACCTTATGATGATGCGTTGGTACCGCATGTTAAGGATATCATAAGTGGAAATCCGACGGATTTTCACTTTAATAATGATGAGGTGTTGTTTTTTAAAGGTCAGATAGTAGTGCCTAGTGATGTTGAGTTGAGGTGTATCATTTTGACTGAGGCGCATACTAGTCCTTTTGCTATGCCTTCTGGTACTATTAAGATGTATCGAGGGTTGATTTTGTTGTTAAACGCATGTTGTGTGAGCGTGTTAAGGCTGAGCATCGGTTTCCTTTCGGGTTGTTGCAACCGTTGGGGATACCAGAATGGAAGCAGAAGGAAATCACTATGGATTTTGTGTTTGGGTTGCCGTTGTCACTCACTAAAAAGGGTTCTATTTGGGTGATTGTTGATCGGTTTACAAAGTGTGCATATTTGTGCCAGTGCATACAACGTACACCTTGGATAAGTTGGGGGAGTAGCATTTTGCTGAGATTGTACGTTTGCACGGAGTGCCAAGTTTATAGTTTCAGATAGAGATCTACGGTTTACAGTGAGGATTTGGGAGTGTTTGCATTGAACTTTAGGTACACATTTGAATTTTAGTACTTCGTATCATCCTCAAACTAATGGTCAGTCTGAACGTGTGATCCAAGTGTTGGAGGATATGTTGAGGTGTTGTATCATTGAGTTCCATGGAACCTGGGAGAGGCAGTTGCCTTTGGTGGATTTTGTCTATAATAATAGTTGTTAGGTTAATGTGCAAATGGCACCTTATGAGGCCTTGTATGGTAAGAAGTGCCATAAGCCTTTGTGTTGGGCTAAGGCTGGAGAAAAACATGTTTCTTTGCCGAATGTTTTGAAAGACAATAATGAGAAAGTGAGCTTGTTTATGATCGCTTGGAAGTGGTTTAGGATCGTCAGAAATCCTACGCGGATTTGAGGCATAGAGAAATTGAATATGTAGTTGGTGATCATGTGTTCTTGAAAGAGTCACCTTGGAAGAAGGTGATGCGGTTCAGACGTAAGTGTAATCACTCATTTTCGCTTGTAAATACATATTAGTATTGCATGTATATTTATTATATTATATGCATGAATGTTACTAATATATATATAAGGTGTGGTGTGCATGTATATTATAAGCTATGTATGTATACGTATTAAGGGTGTATGTATGCCGCGTACGTATCTATTTAGTACGAGTGTATTTGTTTAATGTATATAGATGTTATGTTAATTATGTGTAGGATTATATATACGTATGCTAGAATGTTATATTAATTAATGTTTGTATAATATAAGTATACGTTTGCGTATGTATGTGTATTGCTATACTAATTATATTATTATTAATGGGCTGCTAAAATGAAATCAAAAATATTAAATATATTAAACCCAAATAAAAATTACAGTCCAAGTCCAAATATCATTACAAGGCCCAAACCCAAATCCTATCTAATTACAACTGTGTGTGCAGGTGGCTGTGGGCCGTTGGATCGAGATCTGATCCAACGGCCACGATCCAACCAAGAAGTCAAAAATATCTGCCAGCCGCGTGTTCCACACGTATGGACCGTTCGAGTGCCACGCTCGGACGCTTTGATATCCCATGCGCGCGTAAGATCCACGCGTTCTGACTTCTCGACTGCGGAGCTCCACGTGGCAAGATCTAGAGCCGTCTCATCAAATCGAGGCTTCATCCAGGCCGTTCGTCCTTCAAGCCATCTCAACCGTTAGATCAGATCTGATCTAACGGCTGAGAACGCCTCTGGCCGCTGGCAGAACACCCATACCGCCACCATGCCGATATTCAACCACCGTGCTCAGAACATGCCAAATACAACAAGCAACAAGTTGTCAGTCCAGATCTGAAAAAGCAAGATGCAACTTGCACCAAAACAAAGACAAGGATATATATGAAACGGGGACTTTTGTAACAGGGGGAGAGTTGTAACAGAGGGGTGGTAAAAAAAACAGAGAGTGGTAACAGAGATCTTGTAACACAAAAACTGAAAGTTGTAACCATTCAAGTGATAATCGAAAGAAAAGTCCAGTGGTAAATACTCGTTTCTCTTTTTTATTTTTGTATGCATATACAAAAGAGGTAAACAAAAAAAAAAGAGGGAGAGTCGTCTTACCGTCGCCGTTTGTTGGTCTTCCCTCCTCAGTAACAAGCCTTTCGGCTTCCCCAAGCCAGATACGGTGAACTGAAGGGAAGGGGAGACCCCTTGTAGTTTCGTTTTGGGTTTAAAACATGGGTTTTTCCGTTTCGTATTTCCTAGATCTAGGGCAAATATAGGCGTATCCTCTGAATCCAACCTCAGATTCTTGTTGAGGAAGAGGCGGGGGTTATTTTGGTAGATTTTTTAGGCTCACCGGCGCCGGTTAGCGGCGGCCAGCGGCGGAGAACACGGCGGCTGGCCGCCGGATTCTGGGTTTCATGGGATAGTTGAGAGAGAATGAAGAACATATGGTTATTATGAAAACTGAAAATGAAACAAAGAAGGGGAAAATGGGTTTCGGTCTAAAAATAGGCTTTTTATAGTTATTATTATTTTTGAAATGGGTAAATCACACACTTAATCCCCCCGCGTTTTCAATATTTTCGTTTTTGTCTTGCCGCATGGTATATTTACAACTCTGGTCCCTCTTGTTTTTCAAAATCTTGTAATCCAGTCCCTAAGTTACACCGAATCAGTTTTTAAATGGTAAAATTACGCCTTTAGCCATCCCGCGTTTTTGAACTTTTCATTTTGAGTCTGCCCCTTGGTCTAATTACAGTTTTGATCCTTTTAGGTTCTGTTTGTTTTGCATTTTCGTCCCTAAATTACATATTATTGTTCTTTAATTTCTGCCACTGACTTTTATTTTTCTTTCATTTCAGTCCTGTTTCTTTGTAAAAACTCATGTTCATATTATAATCGTATATGTTGATGATTCTATTGTTTTATTTTATGTTTAAATGTATATGTGTATTAAGCTTACGATAATTATATATTTTTTCCGGTTATTCATATTAAGCATGTTATGTTTTAGTTGATTCGTACATGGCATATTTTGTATTTTTATATGTGTGTATGTTTTCTTGTTTTTTAGGGTTACATGTTAGTGTATTTACCCTTTTGTACGATATGTTGTCCCATATATGTTGAAATATGTTTTATTACTAGCATGTATGTCTTTTTGAAATATTTGTTCGTCTATATACGTAATTATTCCTGCCTTGTTATTCTGACTTGTTAAAGTTGTTTTTATCTATTATTTAGAATAATATGTATATATGCATGTTTTAGTCTAGTATATCATTTATGTTAGATTAGTATTCTGTTATGTCAATATTTATTGCATTTAAATATTTTACCATGTTTTATATTTTTGCCACTAAGATTGCATATGATATATAAATTGTTAATGCGGTGTCCTTTTCTCCGAGCGTAAACGGGGCCAGTATCAGGCGTAGTGATAGTGGTTGAGCGTTTATTCTCGGATAACGGGGCCCTTAAAATTTATTCGCAATTATGACCGAATTTTAAAATAATCGTCACTCTAATCCAGAAAATCCAATATTAATAAAGCGGTAATTATTAAAGTACCAATTTTTGGGCGGTGTGGGGGTGCTAATCATTCCCCATCCGTAACCGACTCCCGAACCCAATCTTTTTGAATCTCTGGTTTTATGGTGTCCGGCCTACCTAAGTGGCCGGTGGCGACTCCATTTTTTTTTAAAATGCGGTTTCTTTTAAAACCCCACGGAATAAAATATTTTATCCAAAAGAATCACGAACACCTTTCAAACACCTTCGAAAACCCCTCATTTTTTTAGCGATAAAAAAGGACATCGTTACAGATGGCGACTCCGCTGGGGATAATTTTTTGTTTTTCAAAAACAAATGAGAGTAAAGGTTTTAAAATAATTACCGCTTTACTAATATTGGAAGTTCCGGATTAAAGTGACTATTAAATTAACATTCGGTCATAATTGCGCGTTTATTTTAACGCATTTAAAATATGCATATAAACCCGTCTTTTTAAGTGGGGGGAAAACGCTAATGCTTTCGTGGAGATATCGTTCTCCCGTATGGGCCTAGCAAGTACCTTCGGGGCTCGAGTACCTTATGCTTTCGTAAGGATATCGTTCCTTCGTACGGGCATAAGCGAATGGGTCCCCCTGAATTGAACCCGGTTGAAAGGAGCCTATAATGGGTGATGATCGGGGGCCTTGCTACTCTTAGTAGAGGACAGCAAGGACAATTCGGGTACCTCCTAGCACCAACACTGCATGTAGAGAACATAGAAACCCACCCTGTTAGAGCCATGCGGATAACCTTAGGTGTTTTAGACGGGATAAATAGGGTTGTTTTGTGTGTTTATTCTGTTTAATTTTGTCCTTTTATTTACATATTTATTAATTTTATCCGGTACTGACTTGTTTTCTTTTTGCTTTTGTTTTTTTTTCATACATCATGCATTTGCATCACATAAAGGTACTGGATCAAGTGGTTTGCCTGATCAGAAAGTCTTTCACCATGGAAAAAAGGTGTCTTAGGAAAGAAGAGCTTAATTTGTCAGTCAGACATTGGTCAGAGGTCAACCAGAAAATCCAAGGGGACAGTTTGCCGAACGAACGCGTAATAGCTGGATACACCTATGTGAGTCTCCAACAGAATGACTTATGGGATCTTCAAAACATTTGGGAAAGATGGGACCGAAGACTACAAGACTTGTTCTGCAATAGTTATGGCAACATCGCACAGCTGTTATATGTTCGGATTAACCAGCCCCTACTCCGAGCTATAGTCCAGTTCTGGAATCCGGCTTTTTGCTGCTTCACCTTCAATGGGCAGGACATGATGCCTACGGTAGAAGAATACACTGCTTTACTTAACCAGAAAAATATTCAGGAAGATTGGATCTACGCGAAGCCTCCGAGAAATCAGAATTACACTGCGAAACTCAAAACCTTTGCGGGAATGAGTGACGATTGGGTTAGTGGCCTCCTTCAAATCCGAGGAGACAATACAGTCTTTGCATGGGAAAGTATTCGGGACATCATACCGACACATCCAGACGAGGCAAAGAAAATGGACTTGTTCGCTTTAGAAATATATGGCTTGGTGATCTTTCCAAGAGTACTCGGGAACATTGACATAGCCATTCTGGATTTGTTTGAGCGGGTGAAACGAAAAGCAAACCCAGTACCAGCAATCTTGGTCGAGACTTTCATTTCCTTAAATGCTAGCCGGAAACATGAAGAAGGACGTTTTCGAGGATGCGCACAGCTGTTACAAGTATGGATTCAGAGTCACATGTGGAAGACGCCGACGAGGGTCCTGCCGAGGATATCCTTCCAAGGTTTTTCGCCTTTACGAGAATACTTAGCAAATGAATGGCGAGAGGATTTGAAAACAAAAATGTGGACCAGTTTCTTCAGGAACATTCAAGATGAAGACATAGCATGGAGGGTCCCATGGCTCGGTAAAGTTAATTATGTTCTATACAGTTGTGGGGATTTCAACTGGCTGATGATGTTAGGATTGCATGGAGGGATCGCCTGTGCTCCGCTTTTAGTGTCTCGGCAGTTCGGATCACGACAGTTCATTCCCAATACCGCCGGATTAAGCCAAACTGAATTTCTTTTCAAAGGGGAGTTCAAAGGAAAAAATCAGACCATCATGAGGGCCTGGGATCATTGTTACCGGATCAGGGTGGAAGGAGATACCGAGCACATGACTACCCCAGATTACGATCTTTGGAGACGTTTGAGGGTTAATAATGTGATTCCCGAATCTGATCAAGGACCAGCAGTGTCACTCGAAGAGCTTACAAGGGTGGTACCGTCTGAAGCCGACATCTTAAGGAATGAACTCGAAGAAGTTAAAAGGAAAATGGACATCCAACAGACCCAACATGCGAGCGAACTCTATAAGGCAAGCTTAGAGGTTGACGAGCGGGACGGGATCATTAGGCAATTGAAGAAATTAAATGCAGATTTGAGCGACAAGAACACTCTTTATCAAAAAGATGCCCTTCTATTACAAGCAAAAATGTAAAGGCGGCGGAGTCGGTTCATAGCTGTGGAAAGAGAAAGAATGAACGACATCCGTTTGGTGGAAGAAGAACGAGAAATCAACAAGAGAGCGATCGAGAAAGAGATAGAAAGCTGCCGTTTGCCTATGGAGGAAGAAAAACGGTCCGCCAAGAAGGCCATTGATCAAGAGAAAGAAAGATTCAGGCAAGAAATCAGTAAGGGAAAACAAGCTGTCCATCATGAGAGAGAAAGCGTCGCCGTATGGAAAAGAAAATCCATGAGTAGTCGAAATAGACTGTTAGAAATGCAAAAACTGTACGATGACACTATTCAAAGGCTGGAGCAAAGCCAAAGTCAAAATGGCGAATTGAAAGAAAAAGTGGCGGAAGTTGAACACTCACTTGAATGTATCGCCATGAGAATAACTTCATTTGAGCTGCAAGAAAGAGAACGCGAAGTGGGTGTGTTACAAGCACGAATTGGGTCCCTCGAAGCAACTGTTGAGGATTACAAGGAAAGAATTAATATGTTCGAGGAGGCTGCAGCCGGAGGGGACACATATTGGCAGAAGAGACTACGCGACGCTGCTCGAATGGTACAGGACAGAGACCAGTATTACGCAAACCTAATGGTGGACATACAACGAGTCGCCAGGCATGTGAATGATTTAGCTGTCGAGGCTGAGACACTCCGACCTTTCATAGCCTCAAGAATGAAAGAAGCTCCTAGGTTCCTCAAGCTGCTCAGGGCAATTGGAAAATTAGGAGATAGAGCTAGAGCCTATCTATAGGACTCTGTGTTGTAATTAGATCTTTTGTACTAGGGATCTTTACTTTGTAACACGAACTTTGTTGTAATCAAGACCCTTTAATTCCCGTGGAAGTAGTTCAAAAGGGTGATTACCAGCGGAATCAGTACCTTATCTGCATACATTCTTGCATTTGCATCATAACATTCGCATCATTGTACATGCATTTATTTTTTGCAACCATATTAACAATATGAATATTGTGGCGTTGTGTGTAGTTAACCCGCAATCATTCATCACCCATACTTTACCCGGCTACAAAAAAAGCTCATGGAAGAAAGGATAATCAGTCTAGAAAGAGGGCAAAGAGAGCTCAAGACAAGGCTTGAAGAGGCCCAGAGAAACCTTAGTGATCAGATTGCGTAGTCGTAAACATTTATAGTATCTGACATAACCGCATTGCTGGCAAAGAGTCTTGGAAAAAGAGTAGAAGGAGAAAATGTTCAAGAACCAGAAGGTACCCCCGCTCACTACAAGGTTCAACCAACTGCACCAAACCAGGCTAGGAAGGTGTATATTGACCCTGCAGGAATGTCTTCTGGCTTTCAAGTAGGGGCACCTGAGACTCAACCCCTCGATACTGAAGCACTCTATGAAGAAGAAGTGACGGACCTGAACATGGTCGAAAGAATCAGGAATGAGGTAGAAAAAAAGTGGGAAGAAAGATTTCACCTCATGGAGGAAAAATTTAAAGCGTTACAATCAAATGAAGAATCAGGAAATGACGCTAGCGACTTAAGTCTGGTGTCTGATCTTGTCCTACCGCCAAAATTTAAAATGCCTGAGTTCGATAAATACGATGGAACCACATGTCCTTCTGCACACATGACAATGTACTGTAGAAAAATGGCGGCCTACCATAAGGACGAAAAGCTACTGATCCATTGTTTCCAGGATAGTCTAACTGGAGCGACGTTACGTTGGTACACTCAGTTGAGCAAGGCAAATGTTAAGACATGGAAAGATCTGTCTAAAGCATTTACTGAGCAATACAAACATGTAACAGAAATGACCCCTAGCAGAATTATGTTAGAAAATATGGGGCAGAAGTCCAACGAAAGCCTGCGGCAATACTCCCAAAGGTGGAGAGAAGTGGCCGCCCAAATCCAGCCACCCATTTCGGAGCATGAAATCACGCCATTATTTGTCAATACTCTGAAAGGGGCACTCTTTGATCGCCTCATTAATAACACAACGCAGTGCTTTGCCGACTTAATCAGGACTGGGGAATCCCTCGAACTGGCAATTAAGAGCGGTAGAATAGATGGCGGGGAAGGGTCTCGGAAGTACAGCAAGAGAAATGAAGTAAATACTACCAACACCTATACCGCCCCGAAGAACTTCACAGTCTCACAGCCACAAGCACCTGTAGGAAAAACACAAAACTCGAATCAAAGAGATGAGAGAGTCACCAGAAAAGAGAAAGAGAGGAGAACTTTCACTCCCCTACCTGTTTCGTACTCAAAACTTTATTACCAGTTGTATGAAGCAGACCTGGTCCGGCCATACATCGTTACTCCTGTCAATCCGCCCTTCCCGCCTTGGTATAATCCAAGCGCGCATTGCGACTATCACGGCGGTACCCCTGGACATCCCACTGAGAACTGCCTTGCCTTCAAAAAGCTTGTGCTGAACTTAATCGATTCCGGGATATTGAAGTTTGAAGAGCCGAGTGTAGCCAACAACCCGCTGCCTAATCATGGGAGCAGAGGGGTAAATGTTATTGAAGAATACTTTACCAGGAGGATAAAGGATGATGTGTCAGAAATCAAGTCTCCTTTACGGTGGGTATTTCAACAGTTATGCATGGCCCGTGTGATCGACAAAGGCATGATAACAAGGTAGAAGGAATATGGAAAGTATTGCGAATTCCACCAGACTGAAGGGCGTGATATCCAAGAATGTGACGAGTTCAAGAAATTGGTGCAGAAATTGATGAATGAAAAACAAATAGAATTCTTCGAAGAGCCCATGGGGAAGAAGGGGTCGGACGTACACATGACGGATAGCCCCAAAACTAAATACGGGAAGGATAGACCTTTTATCATCTCTCCCAGGCCAGGGAATGCAGGTGTCTCCCAAGGAGAAACCAGCAAAATAAGTCCCAAGATCATCATTTCAGCACCATCTCCTTTCCCATTCAAAGATTTGCGACAAACTCCCTGGAATTATGCTGTAAATGTGACCATGCTAGAAAAACCAGAACACGATTAGGTAAAAGAGCCTACGCTAAAAGACCAACAAAGCCAGAACGATGTGAACGTTGGTGAGGCAGGCCATTTCACAAGGAGCGGCCGATGTTATTCCTCCGAGGCTTTGAAAGCGGCTAAAAAAGATAAGGGGAAGAGTAAGCAGTTAGCCCTACGTAGATATTTGGAGAAGAACCTCCCCCAAAGATAAATGAGCCGGTAACTGAGGCCCATGCCAAAGAATTTCTAAAGTTCTTGAGACATAGCGAGTACAGCGTAGTGGAACAACTACGAAAATAACCGGCCAGGATCACAGTGTTGGAATTACTCTTAAGTTCAGAAAAGCACCGGGAGACACTATTGAAAGTGCTGAATCAAACTTTTGTACCTCATGACATTTCTGTAACAAACCTGGACATGATAGTGGGGCATATCACTGCCTATAATCATATAACGTTCAATGATGATGAGATCCCTGAGGGAGGAATGGGGTTCACCAAAGCCCTTAACATCACTACCCACTACAAAGGGTATGTAGTACCAGGCGTACTAATCGACAACGGGTCAGCATTGAATGTCTTGCCTATGGTAACCCTACAAAAATTACCAATAGATGGTTCGCACCTAAAGCCCTGCCACAACTCGGTAAGAGCCTTTGATGGTACGCAAAAAGGAACAATGGGGAAAATTGAGGTGCCCTTATTGATCGGACCAACTGAATATGTGATCGATTTTGTGGTGATGGACATAAAACCATCTTACAGCTGCTTGTTGGGAAGACCGTGGATCCACTCCGCAGGAGTTGTCCCATCATCATTGCATCAGAAATTAAAATTTGTAGTTGAAGGCAAATTGGTCACAGTAGAGGCAGAGCATGAATTTGTTGCTTCAGTGACATCAGACGCCCCCTACATTCAAAATGATGAAGATGCTGCGGAATGCTCGTTCCGAGCATTGGAACTAGTAAATGCCACATTCGTTTCAGAGGGAAGTCGGATCCCCTACCCAGGTTATCTAATTGTACCAAGATGACCGTCGCAGAAACTTTGGGCCGATGAGCCAAAGTGGGAAAAGGGCTGGGGAAGAAATTACAAGGAAACCTGAGACCCAAGAATATGCTAACCAAGAAGGATTGTTTTGGGCTGGGTTACCAACCAAGTGTCCAACAGAAGAAAGAGGAATATAAGAGGAAGAAGGAACAAAGAAAAGCCAGATCTAAAGGAGAAGACATTCCATGGAGACCGATGTCTTTTCCTAGTTTGAAAGCCACTTTTGTCTCCGGAGGGTTCTACCAGCCAGGTCAAGATATTGGAGAGACAATGAAGAAAAATGAGGAACTTAACCAGGAGGAAGTACTCAGTGAATCATTTGAAGGGATGTACATCAACATGATAGCTGAAAAGGACCGAGGCAGCAAAATGTTGACCAACATCCGCCCTTGCCGTCCCGGGGAAACACTCGATAACTGGAGCTGCATTGATCTACCTGTAGTTTTTAGGAATAGATCAGAGTAATGCTCCGAATCAACCTTTTGTTTTTGCCCATAAACAATGGGGATCTCTTGTACGGGGCACCTATGTTAACTTTTTGATTGAAATGAAAATATCCCCACCTTCCTAAAATGACCAAAGATTCATTTATTTCATTCATGCATTCTTCATGTCCATTCCCTTCATATAAAGTCGTCTCTTTCCCAATACAATTCATTCTCATTTAATGCAGGTCGTTCATGATTGACGATATGAATGATACCGGATCCAATCCTGGAGTGAATTTCGAATGCCCTGAGGTCTCAGAGGGAATTGAGGAAGGATATGATGAGATAGAAATTGAGGTCTCGGAAGAGTTAAAGAGAATGGTGGACAACGAAGAAAGGCAGATCATGCCCCACCAAGAAGAAACAGAAATTGTCAACTTAGGGACTGAAGAAGAGAGAAAAGAAATAAAAGTAGGAACGACGATTTCCTCAAAAACCAAGCATGAACTGATAGCCCTACTTCAGGAATTCAAGGATGTCTTCGCCTGGACTTATCAAGATATGCCAGGGTTGAATACCGACATAGTGGTGCACAAATTGCCAACAAAATCGGAGTGCAAACCAGTACAACAAAAACTTCGGAGAATGAGACCAGATATGTTGTTAAAGATCCGAGAAGAAGTGAAAAAACAATTTGATGCTGGATTCTTGGAGGTAGCCAAATACCCCGAATGGGTTGCAAACATTGTACCAGTACCAAAGAAAGACGGGAAAGTTCGTATGTGTGTAGATTATAGGGATCTGAACCGAGCCAGCCCTAAAGACAACTTCCCTTTACCATATATTGACACGCTGGTTGACAACACCGCAGGACGCTCATGGTTTTCCTTCATGGACGGCTTCTCAGGGTACAACCAGATAAAGATGGACCCTAACGACATGGAGAAGACCACATTCATAACCATGTGGGGCACTTTTTGTTATCGAGTGATGCCGTTTGGGCTAAAGAACGCAGGGGCAACATACCAAAGAGCAATGGTGACTCTTTTCCATGACATGATGCACAAAGAAATAAAAGTATATGTGGACGACATGATTGCCAAATCCCGAACAGAGGAAGAGCACCTACAGAACTTGAGAAAACTATTCCAATGGCTACGAAAGTACCAACTGAGGCTCAATCCTACCAAGTGTACCTTCGCCGTTACTTCTGGAAAACTCCTAGGGTTCGTAGTAAGCAGAAGAGGGATTGAGATTGATCCGGATAAAGTGAAAGCCATCCAAGACCTCTCAACACCCCGCACTCAGAAGGAAGTTCACGGTTTCCTGGAGAGGCTGAATTATATCTCTCGTTTCATTTCCCAATTAACCAACCAATGCGACCCGGTCTTCAGACTCCTTAGAAAGAATAATCCTGGCGTGTGGGACGAAGAATGTCATAGAGCCCTAGAAAAGATCAAAAAGTACCTGACAAATGCTCTAATTTTAGTCGCGCCTGTACCTGGTCGACCACTAATTCTCTACTTAACAGTTTTTGAGAATTCAATGGGATGTGTACTGGGGCAACATGATGAGTCAAGAAAAAAAGAGCAAGCCATCTATTACCTAAGCAGGAAATTCAATGATTGCGAAACGCGGTACCCTTGATCAGAATCGTGTTGTGCTCTAGTTTGGGCTACCAAGCGGCTTAGACAGTACATGCTGTACCATACTACCTGGTTGATATCCAAGCTAGACCCATTGAAGTTCTTAATGGAAGCGCCAGCACTAACGGGAAGAATGGCCCGATGGCAGATGCTCTTATCCGAATTCGACATCGTATACGTTAATCAGAAAGCCGTAAAGGGGAGTGCCGTAGCAGATTTCCTAGCTAGTCGTGCTTCGGATGACTATGAGGCATTGAACTTTAGTTTCCGCACGAAGACTTGATGTGCATTACAACCGAAGAAGAGGTTTCAGATGATAAGTCATGGAAACTTTACTTCGATGGAGCCTCCAACGCCCTCGGACATGGGATAGGGGCAGTGCTAATTTCCCCTGAGGACGTCTATTATCCTTTCACCAGCAAATTGGAATTCTTCTGCACAAACAATATAGTTGAATACGAAGCTTGCATCATGGGACTGAACTCAGCCATCGAGAGAAAGGTTAAGGAACTTCGAGTGTTCGGAGATTCGTCCTTAGTCATTTACCAATTGCGCGGGGAATAGGAAACCAGGGACCCAAAGTTGGTCAAATATCACGAATTGATCCAAGAGCTCACCAAAGAGTTCGAAAAGGTCAGCTTCAATTACCTGCCCCGAGAAGAAAATCAGATGGCAGATGCATTGGCAACCTTGGCATCCATGTTTAAAACAAACACCGGGGCAGAAATAAAGCCTATTGAGATGCAGACGCTTGAAAAGCCTGCTCATTGTTGTAATGTACAGGAAGAGATTGACGGAAACCCATGGTACTATGACATCTTGCAATATGTCAAGCTTCGAAAGTATCCAGAAGGGGCAAACGACAATGACAGAAAAACGCTCAGAAAAATGGCAACAAAATATGTCCTAGATGGAGAGATCCTATATAGGAGAAGTCATGATCAAACATTGCTGAGATGTGTGGATGCCCGGGAGGCGAAGGAAATCTTAGCCGAAGTACATGACGAGATCTGTGGAACGCACGCCAACGGGCTATTTATAGCCCGGAAAATTATGAGATATGGTTATTTCTGGCTGACCATGGAGGGAGATTGCATCAATTACGCTAGAAAATGCCACAAGTGCCAAATTTACGCTGACAAAATTCACGCACCCCCATCGCCTTTACACACCATGAATTCTCCATGGCCTTTCGCAGCGTGGGGCATGGACGTTATCGGGCAGATTCAACCGAAAGCTTCCAATGGACACCGTTTCATTTTGGTCGCCATAGATTACTTCACCAAATGGGTAGAGGCAGCGTCTTACGCCAATATCACAAGGACTACAGTTTGTAAGTTCTTAAAAAAGGAAATTATTTGTCGATACGGATTGCCAGAAAGGGTCATCACCGACAACGCTTCCAATCTAAATAACAAAATGATGACGGACAATGTGCACTCAATTCAAGATAACACACCATAATTCCACAGTCTATCATCCTAAAATGAATGGAGCAGTGGAAGTAGCAAACAAGAACATAAAGAAGATCATAGCGAAGAATACGGATACCTACAGGGATTGGCATGAGAAGTTGCCTTTTGCCCTTTTCGCCTATAGGACGTCCATTCGCACATCAACAGGGGCAACACCCTACTCCTTGGTGTATGGTACCGAAGCAGTACTCCCACTTGAGGTAGAGATCCCGTCTCTCCGGGTTTTAAACGAAGTAAAATTGGAAGAAGCTGAATGGGTGCAGGCCAGACTCGACCAGCTAAATCTCATTGATGAAAAGAGACTAAAGGCCATTTGTCATGGTCAGATGTACCAAAAGCGGATGGTGCAGGCATACAACAAAAAGGTGCGCCTAAGAGAATTCAAAGAAGGGGATCTGGTGCTCAAGAAAATCCTCCCTATCCAGAAAGATTCTCGAGGAAAATGGATGCCCAACTGGGAAGGACCGTACGTCGTAAAAAATGCCTTCTCAGGAGGAGCCCTGATCCTAACAGAAATGGATGGGGACGACCTGAAAAATCTAGTAAATTCTGATGCCGTCAAGAAGTACTATCTCAAAAAAAATGATGATGAAAAATAAAAAAATAGAACAAAAATGGAGAGCTCAGGGCGAAAACCCGAAACCGGGCGTCTTGAAGCAAAGGAAGGACTTGAGTTGAAAACCCGCAAAGGGCGGCTTGGGTAAATTGAAAAGTTGAATATCCAAAGAGAAGGGTATCCCCATGAACATCATGAAGAGGAGGCTTCAGGCAAAAAAATTCTACACCGGTTGACAGGATCATGTATCATTCATATCGAAGATAATGAGGGATCTTGTATTTTCATACTTAACTCATGTGTGTCATACCTTTCTTTTTAAGATATCCCAAGCCCTTAATCGTAATAAAACTATGTTTTTGAGCATCCATTCCTGGCCTTCTTGTCAATTTCAGTCAAATAAGTTAACATAGGCTTATAATGAAACAAGAGATTTCAGAGCATTACTGTGATTTAACCTTGAAAATGCAGGTGATCAAAGAAAACGATGTTAACTCCGTCCTCTAGTTCCCTACATAATGGCTAGGGAAGGCGGGAAGCTTCAAACAACCAGGTAGGATGACCAATGGCACACGTCCTATCTATTCAAGGAAGGCATACGAGATAACAAAAGAGATCTCTTGGGTGAAAACCCAGAAGGGCACCCCTAAAAAAACTCTCTCTAAAGTGAAAACCCGAAAGGGCACTTTAGAATTCCAAGTCGTAATTGGAGAAAAAGAAAGGTTGAGATGGTTGAACCTGACAGTGAAGCGGGGTATCGATGCCCGTAAGAAAGGAGAAAGCGAACATCAAGATCAAATAAGGACCAAAACAAGCCCACCAAGATATTGACACTCATGCATCATGAATAGTCAGACATCACTAGGATTAGGAGCATGTCAATTCATTTGTCATAGCATTTTGTTTTCATCTCAGACAGGTATCTGCAGATTCAAAGAGACATCGATGGCCATCGCGGTGTTAATCCCGAATGAGAAGACAATGTTTTTACATACAAAAGGCACATGTTTCAAGCTCCAGAGAGAGGTTCTATATAGGAAGAATCCTCCGCTCCGAGGCTTCAGAAGCTGAAAGTTCTATATAGGAAGGACTGACAGCTCCAGGGTGAAGACTAGCAGTTCTATATAGGAAGGACTCCCAGTCGAAGGAATTCACCCATGACACGCAAGATTATATAGGAAATCCTGCTGTGTCGAAAGCGAAGAGTTCTATATAGGAAGGGCTCCGAGCTTCAATGTCTTAGAGTGAAAGATTCTATATAGGAAGAATCCGTAACTCCAAGATTTTAAGACGCCGAAAAGTTCTATATAGGAAGGACCGACGGCTCCAAGGTGAAGACTCGCAGTTCTATATAGGAAGAACTCCAGTCAAAGGAATTCACCTATGACACAGGGTTATATAGGAAACCTGTTGTGTCGAAAGTGAAGAGTCTTATATAGGAAAGGCTCTGAGCTTCATTGTCTTAGAGTGAAAGGTTCTATATAGGAAGAACCTGTAGCTCTGAGATTTCAGACGCCAAAAGTTCTATATAGGAAGGACTGATGGCTCCAGGGTTTGAAGACTAGCAGTTCTATATAGGAGGAACTCCCAGTCGGAAGAATCCATCAGCGGCGCAAAAGGTTTTATATAGGAGAAACCAGCGTTGAAGGCGAAGAGTTCTATATAGGAAGGACTCCAAGCTTTACTGTCTCGAAGTGAAAAGTTCTATATAGGAGGGACTCATAACTCGAGGCTTCAGAGCGAAGGGTTCTATATAGGAATAGCCTGTAGCTCCAAGATCGGAAGGTGACGAAGCTCTATATAGGAAAAACTTACGAGCCTGAAGATTCAGCCAAGGAAGAGAGGAGATGTCCAAAAGAACACGTTTTTCCAAAGCTACAAACAGGGAAGTCTGATAAAAATGAGTGCTTATGAATCTTTGCTATGTTTCCCATTCCATGAGAACAAGCAAAGAGGGGCAACTGTAATCACTCATTTTCGCTTGTAAATACATATTAGTATTGCATGTATATTTATTATATTATATGCATGAATGTTACTAATATATATATATAAGGTGTGGTGTGCATGTATATTATAAGCTATGTATGTATACGTATTAAGGGTGTATGTATGTCACGTACGTATCTATTTAGTACGAGTGTATTTGTTTAATGTATATAGATGTTATGTTAATTATGTGTAGGATTATATATACGTATGCTAGAATGTTATATTAATTAATGTTTGTATAATATAAGTATACATTTGCGTATGTATGTGTATTGCTATACTAATTATATTATTATTAATGGGCTGATAAAATGAAATCAAAAAAATTAAATATATTAAACCCAAATAAAAATTACAGTCCAAGTCCAAATATCATTACAAGGCCCAAACCCAAATCCTATCTAATTAAACTGTGTGTGCAGGTGGCTGTGGGCCGTTGGATCGAGATCTGATCCAACGGCCACGATCTAACCAAGAAGTCAAAAATATCTGCCAGTCGCGTGTTCCACACGTATGGACCGTTCGAGTGCCACGCGCGCATGTGGTCCACGCGCGGATGCTTTGATATCCCACGCGCGCGTAAGATCCACGCGTTCTGACTCCTCGACTGCGGAGCTCCACGTGGCAAGATCTGGAGTCGTCTCATCAAATCGAGGCTTCATCCAGGCCGTTCGTCCTTTAAGCCATCTCAATCGTTAGATCAGATCTGATCTAACGGCCGAGAACGCGTCTGGCCGCTGGCAGAACACCCATACCGCCACCATGCCGATATTCAACCACCGTGCTCAGAACATGCCAAATACAACAAGCAACAAGTTGTCAGTCCAGATCTGAAAAAGCAAGATGCAACTTGCACCAAAACAAAGACAAGGATATATATGAAATAGGGACTTTTGTAACAGGGGGAGAGTTGTAACAGAGGGGTGGTAAAAAAAAACAGAGAGTGGTAACAGAGATCTTGTAACACAAAAACTGAAAGTTGTAACCATTCAAGTGATAATCGAAAGAAAAGTCCAGTGGTAAATACTCGTTTCTCTTTTTTATTTTTGCATGCATATACAAAAGAGGTAAACAAAAACAAAAAAAAAGAGGGAGAGTCGTCTTACCGTCGCCGTTTGTGGGTCTTCCCTCCTCAGTAACAAGCCTTTCGGCTTCCCCAAGCCAGATACGGTGAACTGAAGGGAAGGGGAGACCCCTTGTAGTTTCGTTTTGGGGTTTAAAACATGGGTTTTTTCGTTTCGTATTTCCTAGATCTAGGGCAAATATAGGCGTATCCTCTTAATCCAACCTCATATTCTTGTTGAGGATGAGGCGGGGGTTATTTTGGTACATTTTTAGGCTCGCCAGCGCCGGTTAGCGGCGGCCAGCGGCGGAGAACACGGCGGCTGGCCGCCGGATTCTGGGTTTCATGGGATAGTTGAGAGAGAATGAAGAACAAATGGTTATTATGAAAACTGAAAATGAAACAAAGAAGGGGAAAATGGGTTTCGGTCTAAAAATAGGCTTTTTATAGTTATTATTATTTTTGAAATGTGTAAATCACACACTTAATCCCCCCGCGTTTTCAATATTTTCGTTTTTGTCTTGCCGCATGGTATATTTACAACTGTGGTCCCTCTTGTTTTTCAAAATCTTGTAATCCAGTCCCTAAGTTACACCGAATCAGTTTTTAAATGGTAAAATTGCGCCTTTAGCCATCCCGCGTTTTTGAACTTTTCATTTTGAGTCTGCCCCTTGGTCTAATTACAGTTTTGATCCTTTTAGGTTCTGTTTGTTTTACATTTTCGTCCCTAAATTACATATTATTGTTCTTTAATTTCTGCCACTAACTTTTATTTTTCTTTCATTTCAGTCCTGTTTCTTTGTAAATACTCATGTTCGTATTATAATCGTATATGTTGATGTATTCTATTGTTTTATTTTATGTCCCTCGTATATGCCTCGTATTTTATGTTTAAATGTATATGTGTATTAAGCTTAAGTAATTATATATTTTTTATCCGGTTATTCATATTAAGCATGTTATGTTTTAGTTGATTCGTACATGGCATATTTTGTATTTTTATATGTGTGTATGTTTTCTTATTTTTTAGGGTTACATGTTAGTGTATTTACCCTTTTGTACGATATGTTGTCCCATATATGTTGAAATATGTTTTATTACTAGCATGTATGTCTTTTTGAAATATTTGTTCGTCTATATACGTAATTATTCCTGCCTTGTTATTCTGACTTGTTAAAGTTGTTTTTATCTATTATTTAGAATAATATGTATATATGCATGTTTTAGTCTAGTATATCATTTATGTTAGATTAGTATTCTGTTATGTCAATATTTATTGCATTTAAATATTTTGCCATGTTTTATATTTTTTCCACTAAGATTGCATATGATATATAAATTGTTAATGCGGTGTCCTTTTATCCGAGCGTAAACGGGGCCAGTATCAGGCGTAGTGATAGTGGTTGGGCATTTATTCTCGGATAACGGGGCCCTTAAAATTTATTCGCAATTATGACCGAATTTTAAAATAATCGTCACTCTAATCCGGAAAATCCAATATTAATAAAGCGGTAATTATTAAAGTACCAATTTTTGGGCGGTGTGGGGGTGCTAATCCTTCCCCATCCGTAACCGACTCCCGAACCCAATCTTTTTGAATCTCTGGTTTTATGGTGTCCGGCCTACCTAAGTGGCCGGTGGCGACTCCATTTTTTTTAAAATGCGGTTTCTTTTAAAACCCCACGGAATAAAATATTTTATCCAAAAGAATCACGAACACCTTTCAAACACCTTCGAAAACCCCTCGTTTTTTTAGCGATAAAAAAAGGACATCGCTACAGTAAGGGTAAGCTTAGTCCGAAGTTTATTGAGCCGTATGAGGTTATGGAGTGTGTGGGTCCTATGGCTTATCGTTTTAGGTTACCTCTTAAGTTGGAGAAGATTAATGATGTGTTTCATGTATTGATGTTGCGAAAGTATGGGTTGGATCCATCACATGTTATTTCGGTGGAAGACATTGAGTTGCAACCAAATTTATCTTATGATGAGAAACGTGTAGAGATCCTTGATTCTAGCAGCAAAGTTTTTCGTGGTAAGACAATTAAACTTGTAAAGATGTTGTGGCGGCATCGTGGAGTTTTCATGCTCTGTCTAAGAGTTTTCTTGCTCTGAGTGGTTCGAAGAGAGTTGCTTCAGATTAGTTACAAAGGGTCAGTCGAGGATCTAGATCGAGGGTTCATAGAGGTTCTTTGATGCCTGCTCCTGTGGGGAGCATTGATGGTTTAGCCCGAGAGTCGCTTCCACCAGCTTGTGAGTGTTGGGATCGACATCACCTTGGGGTGTGCTTCTTGCTCTGGAGGGTTTGCTATAGGTGTCGAGCACTAGATCATATGGCGAAGGACTACTCGGTTATGGATGATAGTACACATCTTTAGTCTTAGAGGTTGACTTTTTCCCAGCATGGTTAGGGTTTTGCGAGAGGCGGTGCTAGAGCGTCGCCTGGGTATCAGGGTGGAGGTCTTACGAGATCCACCGTTAGAGTCGGTGATTGAGCTGTTGCAAGATAGTCTACTATTCAGGCCAGAGATGACGGCTTTTCCATTGGTGATAATTCAGGTATCGATGTTTCGTTTTGGTTTTCAGTTGTTGCATTGATGAAAAAATTCTCTTGTTTAATGATGCTCATGGGAGTAATGCACGTGAGTGGTGGGAGATTGTTGAGTTGGGTCTATAGCCTGCACTCCTGACTTGGGATATCTTCTTGGATGAGTTCAGGAAGAAGTACAACAATGAGGTTCACATGGATGAGATGAGAGATCAGTTTCTGCATCTAGTTTAGTAGGACAGGTAGTGTTTGAGTATGAGCGAGATTTTCTAAAGTTGAGCCGTTATACCTTGGAGTTAGTTACCACCGAGGAGTTGAGGTGTAAGAGGTTTAGACATGGATTCAAGGTTGATCTTCATATGCACATGATAGTGGATCCACTTGGGACATTCTCTGAACTAGCCAACAGCGCGAAGGCACTTGAACGACTTTAGGCTTTGCATCGAGTCAAGTTGAGGACTTTAGAGGCTTTGTAGTGGGAACACAAGAGTTCAAGATAAAGAGGAATTTGAATTGTTTTTTAATTTTAATTTTAAGATTTTCTTTGTACATCTTTATTTATTTTCTTTTATAGTTTATATTAAATTTTAATCCTTATTTTATTTGTTTTTGAATTGTAGGAAAAGAGTTCAAGATAAAGAGGAATTTGATTCAAGAAGGAAACATCTTCAACAAGGAAATTAATGGGCTAAATCTAAGGCTTATATTAAGCCTCCAACTTACCCTAAATAAACCCTACATAACCGGACAACCCCTTCCCCTTCCCTAAACCCCCTAGCCGCCACCTTTCTCCAATCTAAACCCTTTTTTTCTTTCTTCCAAAATTACTCCCACCCACCATATTTACTACCTATCTTTTCTATTTAACCCATCACCCTTAACTTCCAAGAAACCTATTCCTACTTTTCAGCTTGCAACTCTTTAGTTTCTTTTGCTTTATTTTCTTTGTTTTTACCAAACTCACAACCAAGATCAGCAATGGCATCCAAAATCGAATTTTTGGTTCATCCAAGTTCCTCCAAAGAACCAAGATACAAGAAGTTTGCTACACCGGTGGTTCAAGAAAGATTTCACTCCAAGTTTGAGAGCCGAAAGATTTGCGAAGAACAAGGCTTTGAATACTCCAACTCTCATCAAGATTTCGGCCTTGAACCATTCATCTTCGAAAGGATTACACATCAAAAGTGGCAAATCTTTTGCCATCAATCGGAACCGGGTAACATGTCATGGGTTAGAGAATTCTATGCTCACTCACCTAACCTGGATAATCCTTATGTTTTTGTTCATGACAAGGCTATACTCATAAGCCCCGAAAATATCAACACCTTTTACGGGCTCTACATTGAGAAGGACGAGCTTCAAGCCTTTGTTGATCAACTCACGCCCAAGCAACTCGATAAGGTGCTTCAAGAACTCACTCTATCGGGAACTCATTGGAAAAATGGTAAATACAAGGGCACGGTAAATCGCATTCGGCTTAAACCCGAGGCAAAATTATGGAATAAGTTTGTTAAAACTTCTTTAATACCCACGACACACAATACCACCATTGATACACCTCGTCTTTTGCTCATACATTCTATCTTGCATAATCACATCATTAACATTGGAAAAATTATTTGTGATGAGATTTTTGTATGTAGCACAAAAGACAAGGGTTCTCTTTTCTTCCCTTGCTTAATTTCCAATCTTTGCAAGGAGATGCATGTCCCAAGTGAGTCCACTGATGAAAAGGCCCTACCAAAGTCCGGTTGGAATCGAGCACAAATTCGAAAGCTAATGGGAGAGGCACCGGTAAAATCCCCAACACCTTCAATTGCCGTGGAAACCCTTGCCGCCTCTGCAACTCCTAATGCCCAAGCAACCGATACCCGGGCAACTCAGACAGCAGCCCCGGGACAACTTGAAGCACTCTTACAACCGTTGACGAACCACCTTAGGCAAATTGAAGACCGACAACTAATATTCATGCGGTACATGAAGGATCACAATAATTCCATCACCCAAGTCATCCTGGAAAAGTATCCAGACAGCCACGTGCAGTTCTCCATCTTTCCTGCCGAAATCCTTGCCACGGCAACCAATGAAGCTGTTGCCACGGCAACCGCAACAGATGATGCCGCGGCAACCTACACTGCGCCTGCCCAAGTAGTTGCCACGGCAACCAACACTGAAGATGTCACGGAAACCAAAGCTAAAGACGCCCCGGTAACCAGTGCAAAAGCCAAAGGCAAAGCACCTATGCCCCGAATCAACTCGTACTGAACCATTGTCTGATTTTTCAGATTCAGACGAGTCCTCTAGTGCACCAACAAAGACCGCACCAATCGAATCCTCCAAGCCCAAGCGAAAAGCCAATGACATTGATGAAGAGGACGATAAGGACAACCCCATACGAGGGTCGATTCCACCATCGGCAACAAGGAAGCAACCACCACGTTCAAGCAAAAGAATCAAGAAACTGACCAAAAGGAAACTAATCATCCACGACGATGAACTCTCAGAGTAAGTCCTCATTTTCATTTTACTTTTCTTTATTTTTATTTTTCTTTGTGCATACATTGAGGACAATGCCTCACTCGAGTTTAGGGGGGATTGTTATTAATTAGTTACCATGTTTAGTTGCATTCATCTTAAGTATTGCATTTAGGATACATAAATTGCTTGTCATGCCTTTAGTTGGAACAAGAATTGCCTAGATTTGATGAATATCCGATTATGACTTTTCCAATGTACTTAATTGATAGAACTTTTTATTCTAGGATAAACGTGGAAACACTTAGAATCGTACTATGATGCTAAACTTGATGAAACACTGTGTGGCTTGATTGATTTAAGGAATTCTAGCGAACTTAGGTTGATAGTTAAAAAGTTGGGGGATTAGAATAAAAATTGGATGAATGCTAGAGGTGCCAAAATTGGCTCTAGTATGTGCTAAAAATTGATCGCTAGAGGTGCTCGAAATTGGGTCTAGTATGTGCTAAAAATTGATCGCTAGAGGTGTCCAAAACTGGCTGTAGTCGAATTAATTAACTTAAGAAAACTAAAAACAAAACACTAGAGGTGCCCGAAACCGGCTCTAGTTAAAACATGTTAAAAGAACCCAATAAAGTAATTTGAAAACCTCTTGTTTGCATAGAATCTGAAAAATCAACTTGCACACAACTCCGCACACACTCACAAGCATTATAGTTTGATTCCGAGTAACTCCTACGTTTTCCAAAAAATGAAAAGCCAATCGTACTTTGTGCCACGGTTCTAAGAATTGAAATCAAGTTCAAAGCTAAGTTTGTGAAACTTGAAGTCTTGGCGGGTGATTATTAGTTTGCATTACTTAAGGATAAGTAATAGTTCGAGTTTGGGGGTGTGTTAAGTGTTCAAAAGTACAATTTTTATTACCCTTTTATTCATATTATTGCTAGACTTAGGCTCATATTAGTTGCATTATTAGCCATTCGTGAATGTTTGCATTGTTTCCTTGGTGGACAAGCTTGATTTCATATTTTGCTTAATTTTGTTGAAAATATACTACTTTGGTGCGTTTTTGTGTGTGTGCAGAATCACTTGCCAAAGCAAGGCTAGAACCAGTTGCCAGGGCAATACATGAAGGAGATGCCGAGCTAGTTGCCAAGGCAATGCATAAAGGAGATGCCGAGCTAGTTGCCAGGGTAATTTTTGATAAGGGATAAGATGATATGGTAGTCGAAATTGATGACTAGATAAGCCCAGGATGACGTGGAGCAAAGTTAAATCCCAAAGGAGTTTGATTTCCATGAAGAGGTTAAAGAGAAATTAAATCCCAAGAAGATAGGAGAAGTTCTAGAAGGAATTTAAATATAATAAAGAATTATATTCTTTAAAGATATTTAATTCCAACTTAACTTCCTCCTCAAAAAAAGACTTTGACCTAGCCCTATAAATTAAGGACCAAGCCGTTAACTCCAAAGAGAGAGGAGAGAAATTTCAAAAAAGAGAGGAGGGAGATTTCGACAAGAGCAAGGAGAGATTTTGACAAGGCTTCAACTATTCTTCATCTTTTTTCTTTCTTGTTCAATTAGGTTTATGCTAGGAATTCTTTATCTTGTGTTTCTTTGGAACCTAGCCATGAACTAAATCTATTTGGCTAAGGTTATTGTGTTTTGTGGTTGTGAGAAGCAATTGGATTTTGTTTAGGTAATAAGAGTTTGCACTTTCAATTCAAGGTTTACTCATTCTTGGTTTTTCTTCTTGTTTGCGAGTGAATTGGGAGAGGGTCTCGCAACTTCATCTATTTATCTAGTAACGGGAGAGTTAGATTCAAGAAATGAATGAGTATGGTCTTTATTCAGTCTATTGATGGTGAAGATTAATCCGGCTTAGGAATAAGTTAAGGATTTGAACGGCTAAGAGGAGCGCAAGATTGGTTGTTGTTCACCCTTGATTCAAGGCATGCACAAATAGCTAGAGTTTTGACTTAGGGATAAGAAGAAACCATTGAAGAACGCTCTGTCGAACCTTGAAGTTGTTGCCCAGCCGCCCAAGTAGTTGCCCAGCTAGTTGCCCACGCAACCGTCGATTAGTTTCCAAGGAAACCCTGCTGCGCAAGTTGCCACAACAACTGAGTTGCCCTTACACTCTTTTACCAAGACGATTCAATCGGCTATCATTCCTCAACTCACGATAACCTGGCATATTCTCTCTCATTTGATTACATCTTCTTTTACTTATTTGCTTTCTAGTTTAGTTGTTAGTTAAAACTCCTACATTCACCTACTTGTGTTCTTTTACTTTTTACAGTGTAAGAGATTAGATTCTTGAAGTGGCACCAATCCCTGTGGAGACAATATCTTTTATACTATAACTTGCGACGTGTACACTTGCACAATTGCGGAGCACTTATTACGCGCAACAGTGGCTTTAGCTCCAACTTTGGTAGGTCCTCAATTGATGGTTTAGGTTCTTTTATCTCTCTACCAGCCAACTGTAAAGGCTCAAAATAACTTACATCTTTAGCCTTTAAGGCTGATTCCTTAGGTTCTTCAAAAAGTTCAGCTATGCCATCAATCATGCTGGCATCAAATTTTATATCCTGACATAGCTGTGCCATGTCTAAAGTATAAATGGACCCCATCATCTCCTCAGCTAGACATTCATCGGGTTCATCTGCACATCTCAAAGCTCGAAACACATTAAATATAACTTGTTGGTCATTCATACGCATTGTTAATTCCTATTTATGAACATCAATATGAGCCCTACCCGTGGCAAGGAATGGCCTGCCTAAAATAATTGGTACATTGACATTAGCCTCATAATCCAAAATCATAAAATCAGCTAGAAAAATGAATTTGTCTACCTTTACCAACACATCCTCGATCTTACCTTTGGGATGTGCGTAGGATCGGTCTACCAGCTAAAGTGTCACCATGGTAGGTCTTGCTTCTATGCCAAGCTTTCTGAAAACTGACATTGGCAACAAGTTGATACTGGCTCCTAGGTCACACAGCACTTTGCCAATGAATTTGTTGCCAATGGTGCAGAGAATAGTAAAACTCTTTGGATCTTTTAGCTTCGGTGGCAATCAATTCTGGATCATGGCATTGCATTCCTCAATTAGAGTGACAGTTAGAAAATCTATTAACTTCCTTCTTTTGGAAAAAATATCCTTCATGAATTACACGTAGTTGCCATTTGCTCAAGGGCTTCTACTAATGGAATGTTGATTTGCAAATACTTAAGAACTTCCAAGAAGCGCTTGAATTTTTTGTCCCGCTTGTGCTTTTGAAGTCTTGCTGGAAACGGTGGTGGCGGATATACATATGCTGGCGCTGCTGGCTTTGCCAAGGCAGTGCAGGCATTAGTTTGTTTGATATGTTGTTTGGCCTCGGTCTGCTTGGAATTGATGCTTACATCCGTTATGGCATCGGTACTGGCATTATTTGTTTTAATTTCCTCATTCTCTTCTTCCCCAATACTATCTACCGGTGCTGGCTTTTCAATTTGGTAATTAATTGGCTACTTGGTAGCCATCTCTGCCTCACACTACTTACCACTCCAAAGAGTTATAGCTTTACATTTCTCATTGTCTTTGTGCCGAGCATCCTCCGTGTCACTTGGCAATGCTCCTTGGGGTTGATTTCTAAGTGCATTGGCAATCTACCCAATTTGAACTTCCAAGTTTCTCATTGATGCTACAAAACTCTAGACTGTGGCATCATTCCTCTCCATGTAATCAGTAAGAGTGCATCCTTGGTTGAATCGTTGCCCTTGCTGGAAATTGTTTTGAGCTTTCTATGGCATGTTATTCTGATAAAATGCTAGCATGACATTATTCCTCTGGGCATTCAGGCCTTGTGCATTGTACTGGTTACCTCCTTGATTTCCCCAAGCTAAGTTAGGGTGCTATCTCCAACCTGCATTATAAGTATTGGAGTTGGGATTATAGTAACAATTAACATTGCCAACAAAATTTACCGATTCAGGATTGGCAGGGCATTCTTCCACATGATGATTCTCTCCACAAATTGTACAGAAGGGTCAATGGTTTAATTTCTTAGGACTCATTGTTCTTTTGCAACAATCTCACCATGGTGGTGGGTTGGAAATCTCGGAATGAATGGATGTTAGTTCATCAACCTTCAATTTCCCACTGGCTTTGGTTTTGGTCTTGAGTTTGGCAACGAGATATTCAAAATCATTAATTGAAATTATTTCAAGAATATCAATGGCTACTGAAGCATCAACAACAGTCATTGTTTGTGCATTCAATCCACTGTAGAAGGTTTGAATTTGGGTCCAATTTGGGGATCCATGCATAAGACACATTCTCAACAGATCATTAAATCTCTCATAGGCATCATATAATGTTTCATCATCAGCCTGCCTGAATGTAATGGTCTTACCCCTCAGCTTGGTAGTGAGTGTTGACGGCTAAATCGTGTCAAAAACTTCTGGAAAAGATCTGCCCATGAACTAATTGATCCTGATGAGAAAGGATTAAGCCAAGCCTTGGCTCTATCTCGCAAGGAAAATGTAAAAAGCCTTAGTTTCACAGTATCTTTAGATACTCCGGTTTGTTGGAATAATTGGCAAATCTCCATGAACTGCTTCAGATATTACCTTGGATCTCCAGTAAGTGCTCCATCAAATTGACCTATATTCAAAAGAGTTTGAATCATTACGGGCTTAAGTTCAAAATTGACAACATTTACCTCTGTGCCAACAAATTCTGGCATCAAGTTGTCAATGTTAGGTGCCGAATGTTCTCTAATAAGTCTCTCTTCCTTGACAATTGGGACAACAGGTAGTGGTGGCATCTCATTGTTATGTGGAAAGCCTTTATTGTTCGCCACACCATTCCCTCGATTACCTTGATTATTCATCTCTCGGAATCTTCTCTTTAACCTTCTCAAGGTTCTTTTGCGTGCAAATGTGTTATGAATGCTGGCAAAAGGGGCATAATACATGTATTAGTAAATTAGTGCCAAGAGTCTTTTGCGTGCAAGTATCCACGGTCTGCAAGTAATACAGCAGTTAAGCTGAGTATCGATCCCACAAAGATTGACTTGGAATTCGATTATTTGATTGTTACTTGCCTTGGAAGAAATGTTGTTTGTTTTGAAAGTTTGTTATTGGAATACTTAAAAAGAAAAGAAATAAAAGTGAAGTAAAAACGTTGGCTAGGAAGGTCTTTTAATGAGTGATGATCGTTGGCAGGGAATAACTAGTTTCTACGCTTTTCATATCGTGCCAGCCTTTAATGTCAACCTGTCTTGGCATTGTTTGCCGAGCATATTCAAAATTAGCAAGGCCTCTCTCGATGGTCATTTCCCTAAGTCAATCATATAAAAACCCTTATATCTCTATAGTGCATGTTTTTAAATAAACTAATTTGATTAACAACCAATCTATTCTCCTAAGGGGTGGATATCACTCTCGAAGTAAGTTCAACTACTTGAACAACTTCTCTCAAAGCTTTTATCCTTATATTCAACAACTCAATCGTTGCCACCCCAAGTCTGTTAAGATATTAAGGAGTAATAGGCCAAAAGTGCCAGCTCTCGCTTTGCAAAGTATTTAGGAAAAATCAAATTATGCCAAATAGACAAAGTATTGCCAAAACATAGTTATTATTAAAGAAACTAGAGCATAAAAATAACGTTTAAACCAAACATCCCCCATCAACTATGGAATTAGTTCATGGTGAGGGATTTAACCAACAAAACCATAATCGTTTTTGAACACATCATCATTAAAAAAATCAAAACACTTAAAACAAGAGAATAAGCGAGAGGGGCCTCTCGATGCAGCGCTCAAGATCTAGGCTGTTAGCCAAGTGATTGAACCACCTTCCTCGATGCAACTGACCATCACTTGTTGAGCACTCCAACTCCTTAATCCGATCACTCTAGCTCTCCACGATTCGTCCCCTTTTCTCTCTTTCATCGATTCTTTAAATAGGCGTGTAAGGAAGGCTAGGGTAAGCTTCTCATTTGAATTTTAAATGTTGAAGGGATAAGATATGAGATCTTATCTGATTTGTATGATAGCTTATCATGCTAGGGATGATGTCATATTTTCAACATTGTCTTGGCAATCAAGCTTGGCATGACATAGCCAACATACCTTGGCACCACCTTATCCACAATTTTCTCGGTGGTCGATCCAATTGTGATCTTTTAGTAGCCTGATCTCATCCTATTTTTTCGGTGTTCAACAGCCTCTTGGCATGGAATCAAGTTCACCTCTCTACCAACCGATGTTTGGCATCGCCTAGTCCTTCTATGCCAACAACACTCAGCATTCTCTCTGGCATTCTTTACTGCGCTGCATTCGTGTGCCAAATCCTATTCCAACCCTGCAAAATATCCATAAAACAACCCTTCACACAAGCATAGATAGAATGCTAAACTCCTTATGCAAATGCATGATTCTACAGCTTAATGCAACTAAATATACCTAAAAACAAGTAAAAGCATTGCGAGATTGGCATTAAAAAGAGTAATTTTGGAGAGGTAACACCTGGGATTTTTCCTTGAAATGATATAAAAAACCTACATGGCAGTGCTCCTCACGATAGTAGTGTCATATAGGCAAATATAATGACTTTACAGAATGACACATTGTAAAACTAATATTTGATTTTTGATATAATAAGGATTTCAAGGACATATTTGTAAAATTGGATAAATTTTTAAGTACTCAAAAAGACTCACAAATGACAAGGACTCAAACTTCAAATTGTTTCTAAGTCAAAAACTAAAACCCCAAATTTTTTCTAAGTGTTTTTGTACTCAAATTGCCAAATTTGGTCTAGGCGTATCGATACACCTTTGGTCGTATCAATACAGATTTTAGCTATTGGAAAACGATTTTACACTTAATGGCTATTGGTACTGATACACGTGTAGATGTATCGGTACACCATTCATACCTTTATGTGGTACGACTTTCTGGGTACTGATACAGGGTGTTAAGATTTTCAAGATATTTGGTAATAAATTTTTGACCATTGCCTTGTCAGTTTATTGGAACCATAAATTTGAAAAGTTGTTATACCGTACCGATACGCCCTTAGGTGTACCTAAACCTTTTTTCATTCTCAACTTTCTCAGATTCCAGTAAGCAAAACTGGTACCGATACGGCTTAGTCCCTACTCATACCCCTTTATAAAATATACTCTTTGTACCGGTACATTATCCCTCATATCGATACCCTTTTGTACAACGTCTCTTTCTTCTTATAGTAGTTACCGATATGAAAGTCTGTGTACCGATACCAAGGGTTGGCAGAAAACATTTATTGCGGGAAAACTATATGGATGATCTCAACTATCCAACGTTCAGAAATCAATGAGGGGGTATATAAACAAGTCTCCAAAGCTAAAACAACTATTGAACAAGTCTTAAGCATTCAAGTACAAATCCAACAATCTTGAGCCTATTAGAGTCAAATTATTGTAACCCACTTGAGAGTGCATATTTGTAATCTTTTGATTCAAGTTTTGGGTTAAGTGAGCTTTGTAATTGTGGCAAACATTTACCTTTGAGAGGTTTTCTTAGTTTTCTATTTCATTTCTTGTAAAAGAGTGATTTATCAAAGATTTTGGGTAGAAAGCTTTGATAGTGTAAGGTTTCGTCTTGAGCCTAGAAAAAGGGTAGAAATTCTTAGTGAATTTGGGGAAATCCTTAATGAGAAGCTAAGGTAGTGGATGTAAACCTTGTTAGAAGGTTGAACTACTATAAATCTCTTGTGTCCATATTTTCCATCTTTCAATTTGCTTCCCTTTATTCTTTTTAAGTTGCCAATTGACCTCCCTCTTGGCCACACACCATCGATTGATCATCTTAACAATTGGTATCAGATCCACACTCATTGGAAGGATTAACATCCTCTTGAGACAATTGAAAGGTGATTCAATCAACAAACAATCAAGCCATTGTCTCTACTTCTGGGAACAACCTCTACGAGTCTCAATCCATCTCCAAACTGCCTTATTTCAATAAGGATAACTATCCTTATTGGAAGAATCATATGAGGCTCTTCATCAAATTCAATGACTACCTCCTTTGGGATGTAGTAGAAGATGGACCGACCATTCTGATGAAGAGAGAAGGAGATCAACTCATTCCTAAGTCCAAGCAAGAGATGACTGAAGAAGATCGCAGGAAGTTGCAAGTAAATGAAAAAGCTATGCATATGCTCTTTTTGCGCTCTTGGATCGGATGAGTATTCGAAGATGTCTTTTTGCACCAGAGAAAAAAAGATATGAGAAAAGCTCTAAGTTACATACGAGGGCACCAAAAATGTTAAGGAGACCAAGATTAGACTCCTCAACTTGAGTTATAAGAACTTCAAAATGGAACCAGATAAGGACATCACCAAGATGTTCAATATATTTTCCGTCATCATCAATGGACTTAAAGGATTTGGAAAAGTCATTGCAGAAGACACGCTTGTTCAGAAGTTCATCTACTCTCTTCCCGAGTCATGGGATGGAAAGATGTCTGTTATCATAGAAGCCAAGGATCTCAAGACCTTGAAGCTCGATGCTCTTATGTGGTCTCTTCTCACTTAAGAGATAATGAAGAAAGGAAGAGAAGAAGGAAGAAGAAAAGAAGGTGGCGAAGAAAGAAGTAGAGAAAAAAAGATAGGAAATGCTCTCAAAGCTTCACAAGAGGAGAGCAATTCCAGTGAGGAGGAACATGAAGAATTGGCTATGCTAGCCAAAAGGTTCACTCGCTTCATGAAAACCAACCGAGGATGAAAGTTCCATCGAATATGAGATTTTAAGAAAAAGAACAAAGAGGAAAAGAAGGATCCAATAGTTTGCTATGAGTGCAAGAAACCGGGGAACATCAATTCTGAGTGTCCCTAACTAAAGAAGAGGAGCTTCAAGAAGAAGAAGAAGCTCAAGGCTCATGTTGCTACTTGGAGTGATGATGAATTATCCAATGAAGAGGAGCAATACGTGGCCAATCTTTGTCTCATGGCTCTAGAAGAGGATCCTAAGGTAACCTCTAACTCATCTACTTTTGATTTTACATTTGATGAGCATCAAGAAGCTTATGATGAGTTACAAGAGGTTTATGACGAATTAGTTTTGAAATATAAAGAATCTCTTTTGAAAAACAAGAAAACAACTTTTGGTTTGAAAAATCAAAATGATTCTTTATCCAAAAGTAATTTGGAACTTGAGAAGAAGGTTCTTGATTTACATGCAAAACAAAATGACTTTGAAGAAAAATCAAGATTTAAAAAACCTTAGTTCTAAAGTTCATGATGATCACCAAAGGAAAGTTGATGATCTCAAAGCTTCTTTAATTTAAGTTGAGAAATTTAGTTTTGAAAAAGGAACATCTTCAAAAACCAACTATGTGAAAAGGAACTTTGGTGGCTACAAGCAAAGAAGCTTCCAAAGGCCCTATTATGGTGAGAGGATTAAGAGTGTTTGGGTTCCTAAGGAACTAATCACTTCTAATGATATTAGTTCTAATACTCTTGGACCCAAAATGATTTGGGTACCAAAAATCAAGACGTAATTCTTTGTTTGTAGGGGGAGCACTACTATAAGGCCAAAGCTTCATGTGCAAATTCTTGGTACCTTGATAGTGGATGCCTGAGACACATGACCGGTGACAAGAGTCGGTTCTTAGAGCTAAAACCAAAGAGTGGATGAGTAGTGACATTTAGTGACAACTCCAAAGGCCACGGTGAAGGAATTGCTTCCATTGCTAATCACTCTTCTATCCTTATTGATAATGTCTTATATGTCTACGGTCTTAAGCATAATCTTTTAAGTATATGCCAACTTTGTGATAAAGGTTTCAATGTGCTTTTTGATTTAAATGGTTGCAAAATTATCAACATTGAAACTAACAAAATTGTGCTTATTGGTCATCACATAGGAAACATATACATGGTGCATCTAGATGACATTCATATTTCAAATGGATGTTTTTTTGCTAAAGATGAGCATGATTCATGGTTATGGCATAGAAAACTAGGGCGTGCAAGCGTGAGTGTTTTAGAAAAAATGATTTCAAATGTTCTTGTAAGAGGTTTGCCAAAAATAAAGTTTTCATATGAGAAAATTTGTGATGCTTGTGAAAAAGGCAAACATAAAAGAGTTTCTTTCAAACCTATTAATGATGTTTCTATAAGTAGAGTTTTACAATTGATTCACATGGATCTTTTTGGATCTATTCGAACAATGATTTTGGGTAGAAAATCATATGCATTGTTTTAGTCGATGACTACTCTAGATATACTTGGGTTCTATTTTTAAGTACCAAGGATGAGGCTTTAGAAAAATTCATCACATTTTAAAAAGTAACTCAAAATGATGTTGGTAGCTCCATTTCTCATATTAAGAGTGACCACGTAATCGAATTTCAAAATTTAGGTTTTGAGGAGTTTTGTAATTCAAATGGGATTAGCTATAATTTTTTGAATTCTCGTAGACCTCAACAAAATGAGGTTGTTGAGAGGAAAAACTAAACTTTAGAAGAAATGGCTAGAAACATGCTTTGTGAAAATAATTTGCCTAAGTATTTTTGGGCGGAAGCCATTAATACCTCTTGTTATATTATCAACCGTGTAATGATTAGGCATATTTTAACGAAAACACCTTATGAGCATCTTAAAATCAAAAAGCCTAAAATTAACTACTTTCATCCTTTTGGGTGTAAATGTTTTGTTTTAAACAATAGAAAAGATAATTTAGGCAAATTTGATGCTAAAAGTGGTGAAGCAATTTTTCTTGGTTATTCTTTAAACTCTAACACCTATCGAGAATTTAATAAGAGAACTTTAGTAGTATAAGAGTCTATACATGTGGTTTTCGATGATAACCTCGGAAGGATTCTTGTGATGATAATAATGTAAGATTTTTTTATGCCAATGATGGTGGAGAACAATCATCAAAGGTTGATGAAGTTCCAACTAAAGAATAAGCACAAGATCCAATCTAGAAGCCTTGAAGGACATGTCTCTAAAGGAAAAAGAGGTCACCTACCCAACGGAGTTCAACTATGTCAAAGGTGGTGAGGTTTTGGGTGATCCATCCAAAGGGGTAACCGCTAGACCTTCTCTTAGAAATACATGTAATTATGTTGCATTAAATGATGATTATTGGATATTGGCTATGCAAGAAGAGTTAAGTCAATTTGAGAGAAGTAAAGTATGGACATTAGTTGATAGGCCTAGTAATAAATCTACCATAAGAAATAAATGAGTTTTTAGAAACAAACTAGATGAGAGTGGTAACATAGTGAGGAACAAGGATAGACTTGTTGCTCAAGGTTACACTCAAGAAGAAGGAATCGATTTTGATGAAACCTATGCACCCGTAGCTGGAATAGAAGCTATTAGGATGCTTCTTGCATTGTATGTTATCATGAATTCAAGTTTTTTCAATTGGATGTGAAAAATGCTTTTCTAAATGGTTTTATAAATGAAGAAGTGTATGTAGAGCAACCACCTGGTTTGGAAGATCCAAAATACTCAAACCATGTTTTTAAATTTTCAAAACATTTATATGGTTTGAAACAAGCTCCTAGAGCTTGGTATGAAAGATTGTCAAATTTTTTTATTGAAAAAGGTTTTAACAAAGGAAAGGCGAATACTACACTTTTTATTAAATGAAAAGGCACAGACATCGTAGTAGTACAAATTTATGTTGATGATATTATATTTGGTTCTAGTAATGAATCTTTTAGCCAAGATTTGTCTAAGTTGATGCAAGGTGAGATTGAAATGAGCATGATGGGGAGCTCTCGTTGTTCTTAGTGCTCCAAATCAAACAAAGGTAGGATGACATCTTCATTAATCAAGCTAAGTACGTCAAAGACATGCTCAAGAAGTTTGGCTTGGAGAATGTGAAACCTCAAGATACACTAATGATCTCATCTACAAAGCTTGGCAAAGATGAAGGAGGTAAGTGTGTTGATTTAAAGCTTTATAGGTCAATGATAGGATCTTTGATTTATCTTACCGCAAGCAGACTGGATATCATGTTTAGTGTTTCCTTGTGTTCTAGATTTCAAGTTAGTCCTAGAGAATCACACCTACAAGCCGTTAAGAGAATCTTTAGATACCTTAGAGACACGCCTTGTTTAGGCCTTTGGTATCCTAGAGATTTCTCCATTAGTTTGCATGCTTATTCGAATGTGGATTATGGAGATTGTAAGATTGATATAAAGAGTACCTCCAATACTTGTCAAATCCTAGTTAGTATGCTCATATAATGGTTTTCTAAGAAGCAAAAATAGTGTAGCATTATCTAACATCGAGGCAGAATATATTTTAGTCAGAAGTTGTTGTGCTCAAGTCCTTTGGATGAAGCATGAACTCTTAGATTATGAAATTGATGTAGGTACCATTCCTATAAAGTGTGATAATACTATTGTCATTTTTCTCACTAAGAATCTCATACAACACTCTAGAACCAAGCACATAAAGATAAGACATTATTTAATTCGAGATTATGTCTTGAAAAATGTAGTAGTTCTAGAATATGTAGATGCCTTGAACCAAATAGCGGATACCTTTACCAAACCTTTAGACAAAGAGCATTTTTGGTCTTTTAGGAAAGAGTTAGGGCTTCCTAGCCTTTCTTGAACCTTAGAGACTTTTTGGTGTCTAAAACTTGTTTGAATTTGGTTGATTTTCATGCTCTTGTGTTTTTACTCCTATATGCATTTATTCTTGTTGCTAGAGGGAGTATGCATCTATTTTTACTCATTCTTGATGATCTCATATCATACACACGCATATTGATTCGATTAAGTTTGAATTTTTGAGCTCTTTTATGTCTAAAATGACATTTTTGGCTTAGGGGTATCAATACAGGGTATCACATATTGATACAGGTATCATGAGGTAGTGTTTCAGTAGTACTAGTACGTGATAGGTTTGGAATGGGTACCTTCTGTACCGGTACCCAGTTTTGGTACGCTACTGTAGCGTATCCATACGTGTAGCCCCTAAAACTTTAAATGAGTCTTTAAAAATGATTTTCCTATTTTAAATTAAAATCTAACTTTTCCTAAAAACCCTAGATCAAAAATCCTCTATAAAAACCCTTCAAATCCTTTGTTTTTCTCACAAATCATGAAAACCTTTTCAGGGCTTTTGTTTTCAACATCAAACTCTAGTTATCAACATCCAGCATTGTGCAAATCATCTATTCATTCGTCCATAATCCTCACTCAAGGTATAAACCTTATTTTCTTTAAATTTCAATTTCGTTCATATTTGTATATTGTTTATGCTTAAAATTTATACTTTTGAATGTATATAACATTATTTTCAAAGTTTTTACAAAAATTTCTTTCAAAACTGAATTTTTTGTTCGAATATAAAATTATACTCGTATATTTTTCTATACTTTTTTTGGTTTTTCTTTCATCAAAATTTCTTTTTATACGTGTATATGATTTTAAACTATACAATATAAGTTTTTATAATACCTTGATCATTGGATTGTTTTATTGGATTGAATGTGATATTTATGCATACATTGTTTTTGTGATTTGATTTCTTTCTTAGGTTTTTGCCATTGGTCCTAAAAAAAGAGTGAGAAAAGAGAACGTGCCTAGTTCTCAAATCCAAATCCCAATTCTGAAAAAAATGGTACAAAGCCAAACTTAAACCATATTTTTCAACATTGTTTTAATAAACATCAATCCCTCGCGCCATGGACCTTTTTAAACAATACCAAATTTCAAAATCCGTAGTGAGGGCATTGTTTCTCTCTCTTTCATAACTTTCCGATGAATTTGATTTTCGTTATCTTAATTTATTAACTCAATGGAAGTTCATGCCCTTTTTAAGCATACCCGACATACTTTATAAAAATCTTGTCCTTATTTTTTACTCTAATGCTGGGTGTATTTTTAACCAAGACAAAACTGAGGTTAATGCTATAGAGTCTTACCTTATGGGACAAAAATTTTGACTTGACTCTTCTTCTATAGCAAATCTTTTAGGTTTAGAGGAGTGAGAATAGATGATGAGGATTCTTTGGGACATACTCATAGTGGTTCTATAACTGTTCTTGATGCTCATGATCGCTTCCTCCACTTTCTTATCACTTGGTGGTTTTGATCATTCGATGGTAAATGTCCTAACCTATCTTAGATTATGTTTCCCGAGATAGTCCACCTTGCTCAAAATTGTCAAACTACTATTGTGACATCTTTCACCTACGGCACCGCCTTGAGCTACATGTCCCACAAGATCAGGATTAATTGCTTCTGTGACCTTGGAGACTCTCACTGATCCCACCAATGAGCGTTATCTTCGCCAAGCAAAGTTCACCATCTACAATGGAGAATGGATTCATATTGCAGATCTTCCCTGTGATGTTTAGCCCGAGCACGTGTAGGATGTTCCAATTGCTCCACCTCTACCTTCCCTTAATGATCTCATGGCTTATCTTGATGGGATGTTTGCTTCTTTGGATACGAGTATGACTTCTAGCTTCACATCTCTTGATACTCACTTCACATCCTTAGAGGCTAGGGTCACTTCTATCGAGACTCGTCAAGCTTCGATGGATATGACTCTCATCACGTTTCATGGAGAGTGGCATGGACATTCTCCTGGTAATGATGCTATAGAAGATGATGAAGAGGATGAAGACGATTCTTAGGCTTATTGCATATCATACATATCATATCATATTAGGATTTAAGTTTTATTCACCTATGTTCTTTATTTGAATTCCTATGACTTTTTGTTATTTGCTTTGGTTTATGTTTTAAGTTTAAGTTGGTTTATTATGTTGCTTTGAACAATGCTTTAAATTTATAATATTTATGTTGTTTATTTATGCTTGGAGTTATTTATTGTTTTATATCTTACTTTATTTACTCTATTGATTTTGATCTAACAAAAAAGGGGAGAAGAATATAGATTAAATTCTCAAAAACTTTTCAAAATAAACAATCTTTTAGCCTTAAAAAGGGGGAGTATTTTTCAAAAGACTTAAAAATTTACTTTGGTTTTGTTATATCAAAAACGTGGAGATTGTAAAACTAATATTTGATTTTCATATAACAAGGATTTCAATGACCAAATTGGATAAATTTTTAAGTACTCAAAAAGACTCACAAATGACAAGGATTCGAACTTCAAATTGTTTCTAAGTCAAAAACTAAAACCCCAATTATTTTCTAAGTGTTTTTGTACTAAAATACCCAAATTTGTTCCAGGCGTATCGATATACCTTTAGTCATATCATTATAGATTTTAGCTATTGGAAAATGATTTTATACTTAATGTCTATTGGGTATCGATACGCATGTAGCCGTATCAGTACACCATTCATACCTTTATGCAGTACGACTTTATGCGTATCGATACGGGGTGTTAAGATTTTCAAGATCTTTGATAATAATTTTTTGACCGTTGCCTTGTCAGTTTATTAGAACCATAAATTTGAAAAGTTGGTATACCCGATGTGCCCTTAGGCGTACCGAAGCTACTTTTCATTCTCAACTTTCTCAGATTCCAGTGAGTAAAACTGGTACCGATACAGCTTAGTCTGTACTGATAACCCTTTATAAAATACACTCTTCGTACTGATACATCCTCCCGCGTATTAATACCCCTTTGTACAACGACTCTTTTCTTCTTATAGTAAGTACCGATACGGAAGTTCGCATATTGATACCGAGGGTTGGCAGACAACATTTATTGTGGGAAAAATGTAGCCCAATGGCTATATTGATGATCTCAACTACCTAAATGGTTAGAAATCGATAAGGGGGTATATAAACAAGTCTCCAAAGCTAAAAAAACTATTGAACAAGTCTTAAGCATTCAAGCACAAATCCAACAATCTTGAGCCTATTAGAGTCAAATTCTTGTAACCCACTTGAGAGTACACATTTGTAATCTTTTGATTCAAGTTTTGGGTTGAGTGAGCTTTGTAATTGGGGAAAACATTTACCTTTGAGAGGTTTTCTCAGTTTTCTATTTATTTTATTGTAAAAAAAGTGATTTATCAAAGCTTTGGGGTAGAAAGCTTTGATAGTGTAAATGTTTCCTCTTGAGCCTAGAAAATGGGAAGAAATTCTTAGTGAATTTGGGAAAATCCTTAGTGGGAAGTTAAGGTAGTGAATGTAAACCTTGTTAAATGGTTGAACCATTATAAATCCCTTGTGTCTCAATTTTCCATCTTTCAATTTGTTTCCCTTCATTTTTTAAATTTCCAATTCACCCCCTCTTGGCCACACACCATCGATTGATCATCTTAACACACATCAATCAAAAATTAATTTTATAAAATTATATAAAATGTTTTTCTTCTAACATGTCATTCTGCCAAGTTGTTTATCGTTAGTTGACTAACAGTTTTGATTTGTAAAGGGGGCATTTTGACCCAAAATGAAACATTGAGGGCTAAATTTGTAACACCCCGGAATCCAGCCTAGTTAGAATTGGGATTCAGCGACCGACAACCCTATATTAGAAATTGTTCAAATATTGTACTAACATAGACCGCAAGGTCAATTGTATCGATCTTGGACTCTAATTGAGTCGAATTATTATCTAAAGACCTTATTGAAATTATTGAAAACCTGTTTAGCGGCTAAATTATAAAAATTGAAAGTTAAAGGGAAAAAGTATAGAAAATTGAGAGTTAAGGGACTAACCTTGTAATTAACCACTCCTCAATTTATAATTACCCATAGGTGGGTTAATCTGATGAGTTTCCTTCATATGAAGGAAAGCCATCGGTTAACTAATGGATATAGAAATAATCAAAAAGTAAAGAAACTTACCCGATTCATCAATTAAGCTAGCACCTCCATCCTATCTCCTTCTTCCTTGAAGCACACACCTCCATTGGTGCACATCAAAAAGCTTACGTTCCTTCGATTCATCGCTATTGAATCATTGCTATTGATAGGGTAAGCTTAATCCCCCAAACAATTGTTGAAACCTATGGAGGATTTGAGAGTAATCTCAAGCTAAGTTTTGGCTATCTATAGATACTTCATAGATATGGTTTACATTGAGTTTAGATAATGATTTTGATATTGTTATAGTGATTTCGATATCATAATATTGATTCTAACAAAATCCTATTATTTACCTAGCTCAAGAAATTGAAAAAGAGCACCCATCATCTTCGCCGAAAGCTAAGAACAAGGGGATTGCTATCTGAGATCCATAGAAGCTTTAGATTATCAAGGTGAGTGTAGTCGAAGTCTCGGGATTAGGCTAGGTGCATTTCCCGGCTTCATAATCATTGATTATAGTATGGCTAACACTATTGTCAATGATTATTGCATTGAACCACTTAAGTGGGTTCCATTGGTAAGTTAAGGTAAGTCATCGCATTAAAAATCGACCATTGATATTGCTATAGTCACTTTCAATGCTCATTTTCATTGAATTCGCTATCGATATGGTCATTGAATTATTGAAGCAATGCACATTGGACATAGAGCATAGTCACTGCTATTTTCATCGCCATTGTTATTGTCATTGTATATTGATATCGACAAAGTTATTGTCATCGAAACATTGTAAATGAAGCATCGACCATTGTTATTGTCATTGAGATCATTGAACATTGCCATTGTTATTGATATTGCTATTGAACATGGACATCGAAACATTGATTATTGATAAAAACATTATACAGAGCTAATGTTATTGAACATTGATCATTGATATTGTCACCGGACCTTGGATTCAAAAAAACTTTGGATACAATTGGCATGCCATAGAATTCATGAGCTCAGTATACGAGTGGAATACATTCCTAGGGCTACGGCCTATATTGATTTGGTGAGGCAGAGGGATGCATTGTGATATTGGTCATATTGGCGAGGCGAAGGGACTAGACCATTCATTGATTTGGCGAGTCATAGGAATTCGCGTATCCACTATTCCAAATCGATCCAAGGATTATTGTTAAACTATGAACTTATTGCTATTGAATATGAACATTGAATTGCTTCTATTGATTCATTGCATTGTTATTGCTAAGATATGATTTGGGATGCATTTCACTAAATAGAGTGTTTAGTTTTGACTACCTCACTAGGCAATGTATGCCTAATGCATTTTATTTCTACATTTCAGATTAAGGATTTCACCATTGGAGATCAGAGAATAGACGTTGTTGACAAGTCACTACAAGCCCCAAACTAATGTGTTTTGCTTCTACGAACTCCTAGGATTGAGGCAAAGTAGTTGAACTAGTCATTTATAACCCTTTTGATATGTGTGTAATATGCATAACTTGTGGAAGCCATAAAGGCTCTAAGTGACCTTTTGAAATTGTCTAAAAGAGGCTAAATATGCATATTTGGCACTAAAAGGTAATAACCTAGTAGATATGGTCTTGGAGTGTATCAAAATGGGTCATGGTCAAAGTCAATATTAGTCAACCCGTATCGATACAGGTCAAGCTATACTGATACGAGTTCTTGATTTGCTAGGAATTGGGTTCTCACCCTTGCTTGTGGTATCGATACGGTCCTCGATCATATTGATACATACTTTGATAGTTTTATTTGGAGCTCAATTCATGTACACCTTTACCAATACGGCACCAAGGTGTTTCGGTACGTAGGTAGTTAATTCTGTTAAAAGACATTAAACACAGTTTGAATAGTTCACGGAATGGTCACTAAAATATTGTATGCTATAATTGAATAGGTAAATGTTATCAGAATGACATGAAAATTTATGAGTATACTTTTATTACATTGAGTTTCAGTGTTATACGGTAAATTGAATTAAAGAAACCCTAAATTATCATATTTATAGTTTAGTCCCTAAAGCTTGTAAAAGTTAGGAATTGTCCTAATTGATTAGTCATTGTCTCAAATAAGATAAATTGAGCTAATATTGATATTGGGTAATGTTTGAGAGGTATAATATTGATTACATGTCGACCATTGATGAAAATTTTATCACACTGATCACTGCACTGATCACCAGTAGCATACTCCGACCCGGTTCTCGACCAGACAGGGAAAGAGGTGTTACATTTATGGTATTAGAGCTAGAGTTTAGTCGATTCTAGTAATAAACCGAAGTTTATTGCATTGTTATTGTGTTACTTTGCCACCTAGGAGTTGTATATTGTGTATATTGTGACTTGTCGACTAATCCGATCTCTTTACGTTATACATATGTCTGAGACTAATCAAGCTCACATCAATGAGCCTGCTACTAGTTCCTCGACTCATGGCGAGGAAGTAAGGGGAGACCCACCAAATCCATAAAATCCCCCACCTTAGATTGTCGAGCCGGAGCTGCCTAACACTCAGGCTGAGTGTTATCGGAACATGGCTAACATGTTCAAACAATTCATGACATCTATGAGGGCTGAGGTGGTAGTGCAGCCTACCCCACCAGTTGTCCAATATGCCCGAGCCCCTATTGACAAGCTAGCATCACTTCAGGCATATACATTCACTAGTCAAGATGATGATAATCCCGAGGTCACCGAGTACTGGTTGGACAACACATTGAGAATTCTAAACAAGAAATTACAGTGTTCTGAGCACAAGCTAGAGTGTGCCCTTGTATTGCTACCTGATGAAGCACTTCAGTGGTGGGAGACCACTATTCTTACCGTTACCAAGGAAAATGTCACTTGGGAGTTCTTTCTTCAACAATTCTGAAAGAAGTATGTTAGTGGGTACTACCATGCAGAAAGGCGTAGTATCTTCCTTCATCTAAAGTAAGGTGGTCAACCTATCGAGCAATATATCCATGATTTCTGCAAGTACTGCCAGTATGGTGCATAATACATCAAGAAGAAGGAAGATAAGTGAAATATGTTCATTGTTGGGCTTAGCGACGAGCTACGCCCTATGTTTGCTATTTTAGGTATCACCGACTTCTAGGACCGTGTAAACTGAGTTAAGGCCACCAAAGCTGAACAGAGGGCTCAGAGATCAGGTGGGTCTAGTAAGTCTGAGAAAAGGTTCAGAGATGATCCTTGACCTTCCAAGTGGACCAAGAAGAGTAAATATCAGGGCCCCAAGCAGAATACGTACTCACAGCCTTCTCGTTCTAGGAACATTGAGAGACCTTCGCCTGCAATGCAATATTTTGCTAAGACGGCTTTAGTTGAAAGCACTAGAGGCTCCAATTGAAGTCTACAGAATCTAGTTTGCAACTATTGTCAGAAACGACATCTAGCGGGTCAGTGTCGTAAGCAAACTGGAGCATGTTTCTATTGCGGAGAACTAGGTCATTTCATCCGTGATTGTCCTCTTGGTTCCACCAAGTTTACTATTGCATCGGCAAGTAATATAACCCCTACTCAGTCCTTCTGACGTAAGGAGTCAAGGCAAGGTTCATCAGAAGCTACAAGGAGACCTAGTGGCTCTGGTAAGGCACTGAGTAAGCAAGAATCCAAGGCTCCTGCTCATATGTATCATGTGAGGAGCAGGGAGGAGGAGGATGAGCCTGATGTCATCGTAGGTATCATTGAAATGTACTCTCATTCTTTATATGCATTGATTGATCTTCGTTCTACTCATTCCTTCATAAGTACTCTGCTAGTTAAGAAACACAAATTATCTTCTGAGCCCATAGCACCAAGGGTCACCGTAACCAACCCACTAGGTGATTGTGTCACTATAAGCCTTGTATGTAAGAATTGTCCCTTAGTGATTCAAGGGATTCCTTTCGTGGCTAACCTATTGGCTTTACCAATCTATGAGTTTGACGTTATATTGGGTTTAGACTAGCCTAGTAAACATCAAGCGCGGGTAGATTGTAGTAAGAGGAAACTGTATCACTGAGGCCTTGGCAAAGGGAGCATCGTGTTGATTAGTTCAAGAAACCCTTCATTGTATGCTTTGACATTGGAAGCCAAAGATGAACCTCGATTACAAGACATTGATACCGTGTGTGAATTTCCTGATGTCTTCCTTGATGAACTTTTGGGTTTACCTCTAACCCGTAAAGTTGAATTCAGTATCGAAGTGCAACCCAAAACTGCCCTAGTTTCTAGTATACCCCATCGAATGACAACCGTTGAGTTGAAGGAATTGAAAGCCCATATTCAAGACTTGTTTGATAAAGGTTTTATTCAACCGAGTTCCTCGCCTTGGGGAGCTCCGATTCTCTTTGAGAAGAAGAATGATGGTTCCATGAGGCTATGCATCGATTATTGGTAGTTACAAGGTGACCATTAAGAACAAATATCCATTACCAAGGATTGATGACCTATTCAATCAGCTTAAGGACGCCATTGTGTTTTCTAAAATCGATTTAAGGTCTGGATATTACCAAATAAGAGTTAAAGAGTATGATGTGCCTAAAACTGCCTTCCATACGAGATACAATCACTACAAATTCTTGGTGATGCCATTTGGGCTAACCAATGCAGCAGCAACTTTTATGGACCTAATGAATCAAGTTTTTCAATCTTACCTTGATAAATTTATGGTGGTGTTTATTGATGGTATTTCAATCTACTCCAAGAACCCTACTAAACATCGAGACCGCCTTCACATTATGCTTCAGACTCTTCGAGAGAAATAATTATATGCTAAGTTTTCTAAGTGTGAGTTCTGGCTCACCTAAATTGCCTTCCTTGTGCATATTGTATTGGCTTCAGGTATCCAAGTATACCCAAAGAAAATCCAAGCCATCATCAATTGGCACCCACCGAAGAACATTGCTGAGGTGAGGAGCTTTCTTGGTCTTGTTGGCCATTATAGAAGGTTCGTCAAGGGATTCTCTATGATAGCAGCTCCTCTGAATAAGTTGTTGAGAAAGGAAGCTCCGTTCGCTTGGTCTGTGGATCAACAAAGAAGTTTCGACCAATTGAAACAGGTGTTGACACATGCATCGGTCCTAACCCAACCTGAATCTGGAAAAGACTACACTATTTATATTGATGCTTTTCATCTCGGGTTAGGATGTGTATTGATGCAAGAAGGCTCATTGCTTATACTTCCAGACAACTAAAGCCACATAAAAGGAATTACCCCATTCATGATCTAAAGTTGGCTGCAGTTGTCTTTGCATTAAAAATTTGGAGGCATCATCTCTACAGAGAGAAATGTTACCTCTTTACGTATCATAAAAGCCTCAAGTATCTCTTATCACAAAGGGAGTTGAATTTTCAACAACGGAGATGGATGAAACTCCTCAAGGATTATGATCTTGTCATTGACTACCATCTGGGCAAGGCCAATGTTGTAGCTGATGCACTCAGCATCAAACCTCTGTCTGGTAAGTATTGTTATTGATCATTAAGTTTAATGTGTTGATTAGTGCATAGACTCAATGCAAAGTCCTTGTATTGTAGCTCCTCAAGTTGTCAATGCTCACTTCCGTCTTCGGGAGCATCGCTATCTCGTAGTTGAACTTCAAGTTCAGTCTACCATCATATCGAGAATTCAAGTATTGTAAACACAAGATCCTAAAATTCAAGCTATCATTTCCAAGTTGCAAGACAACCCCGACTTCAAAATGAATTTTGAAGGGCTCTTATGTTTTTGTGACCGGGTCTGTGTACCCAATGATGAATCTCTTCACACCGATATCCTCAGGGAAGCTCATTCGAGTTCTTTCTCTATTCACCCAGGGTCAGTGAAGATGTACAAGGAATTACAGAAACTTTATTGGTGGTCGGGCATGAAGCAAGCCATAGTTGAATTCGTATCCAAGTGCCCCACGTGTCAGTGTCTTACGGCTGAACATCGTGTTCCTACTGGCTTATTGCAACCCATCAATCTACCATAATGGAAGTAGGAGAAGATCACTATGGACTTTGTTAGTGGTCTACCGTTAACTCCTACTAAACATGATGCTATTTGGGTGATTGTAGACCGTTTCACCAAGTTAGCCCATTTCTTGCCAATTCAGATAGACTACAGTCTTCCTAAATTAGCTGACTTGTACATCAAGGAAGTTAATTAGCTCCACGGAGTGCCACAATCTATCATTTTCGATCGAGATCCACGATTTGCATCTCAGATCTAGAAGTCTTTGCAAGGGGCTATGGGTACCAAAGTTAATCTTAGTACTGCTTTTCACCCTCAATCTAATGGCCAGTCGAACAGGGTAATTCAAGTTTTAAAAGATATGCTTCGAGCATGCATTGCTGATTTTGGAAGCTCCTGGGAGAAATCCTTACCTCTTATTGAGTTTGCCTACAACAACAGTTATCAAGCTTCCATTAAGTGGCACCGTATGAAGCACTGTATGGTAGACGATGCAGAACTCTATTGTGTTGGTCTAAACTCAGTAAAGGCAAGGTGTTGGGCCCTGACTTACTTTGGTAAACTGAGGAACGAGTTACCATCATCTATGATCGATTAAAAGCTACCTTTGACAGGCAGAAGGCCTATGCTGACCTCAAGCGAAGGGATATATAGTATGAAGATGGTGAGAAAGCTTTTCTTAAAGTCTCACCATGGAAGAAAGTTCTAAGGTTTGGCAAGAAAGGGAAATTGAGTCCCTGATTCATTGGACCTTTCGAGGTTATTGAAAAGTTAGCCCTGTGGCTTATCGCTTATTGCTACCCTCAGAATTGACTAAAATCCATGATTTGTTTCATGAATCCATTCTTTGAAAATATCGCTCTGATCCTTCACACATCATAAAGCCTGAATCTGTAAAAATTCAACCAAACTTGTCCTACGAGGAAGAACCAGTCTAGATTCTTGCAAGGGAAATCAAGAGACTTCGTAACAAGACTATTCCCTCAGTTAAGGTGCTCTAGAAGAGCCATACCACCAAGGAAGCAACATGAGAACTAAAGGAAATGATACAAAAGTAATATCCTCATCTCTTTGATCTAGGTAAAATTCGAGGATGAATTTTTCTTAAGGGGGAGAGTTGTAACACCCCAAAATCTGGCCTAGTCAGAATTGGGATCCGGCAACTAGAAACCCTATATCAGAAATTGTTCAAATATTATACTAACATTGACCCCAAGGTCACTTGCATTGATCTTGGCCTCTAATTGAGTCAAATTATTATCTAAGGACCTTATTGAAAGTATTGAAAACCTATTTAGTGCTAAATTATAGAAATTGAAAGTTTGGGGGGAAAAGTATAGAGAATTGAGGGACTAACCTCGTGATTAACCCCTTCTCAATGTATAATTACCCATACATGGGTTAATCTAATGAGTTTCCTTCATATGAAGGAAAACCATTGGTTAACTAATGGATATAGAAATAACGAAAAAGTAAAGAAACTTACTTGATTCATCAATTAAGCTAGCACCTCCATCCTATCTCCTTCTTCCTTGAAGCACACACCTCCATTGGTGTATATCGAAAAGCTTACGTTCCTTCGATTCATCGCTATCGAATCATCGCTATTGATCGGGTAAGCTTAATCCCCCAAACAATTGTTGAAACCCATGGAGGATTTGAGAGTAATCTCAAGCTAGGTTTTTGCTATCCATGGATACTTCATAGATATGGTTTACATTGAGTTTAGATAATGATTTTGATATCGTTATAGTGATTTCGATATCGTAATATTGATTCTAACACAATCCTATTGTTTATCTAGCTCGAGAAATTGAAAGAGCAAATCCATCATCTTCACCGAAAGCTAGGAACAAGGGGATTGCTATCCGAGAGTAGTAGAAGCTTTAGATTATCAGGGTGAGTGTAGTCGAAGTCTCAGGATTAGGCTAGGTGCCTTTCCCAGCTTCATTATCATTCATTATAGTATGGCTAACACTATTTTCAAGGATTATTGCATTAAACCACTTAAGTAGATTCCATTGGTAAGTTAAGGTAAGTTATCGCATTGAATATTGACCATTGATATTGCTATAGTCACTATCATCGCTCATTGTCATTGAATTCGCCATCGATATGGTCATTGAATTACTGAAGCAATGGACATTGGGCATAGAGAATAGTCATTTCTATTGTCATTGCCATTGTTATTGTCATTGTATATTGATATCGACAAAGTTATTGTCATCGAAACATTGTAAATGAAGCATCAACCGTTGTTATTTTCTTTGAGATCATTGAACATTGCCATTATTATTGATTTTGCTATTGAACATGGACATCGAAACATTGATTATTGATAAGAACATTGAACATAGCTATTGTTATTGAACATTGATTATTGATATTGTCACCCGACTTTTGATTCAAAAAGACTTTGGATACAATTGGCATGCCGTAGAATTCATTAGCTCAGTGTATGGGTGGACTACGGTCCTAGGGCTATGACCTATATTGATTTGGCGAGCCGGAGGGATGTGTTGTGATATTGGTCATATTGGCGAGGCGGAGGGACTAGACCATTCATTGATTTGTCGAGGCGTAGGAATTCGCGTATGCACTATTCCGAATCGATCCAAGGGTTATTGTTAAACTATGGACTTATTGCTATTGAATATGAACATTGCATTGCTTCTATTGATTCATTGCATTGTTATTGCTAAGATATGATTTGGGATGCATTTCACTGAATAAAGCGTTTAGTTATGACTACCTCACTAGGCAATGTATGCCTAATGCATTTCATTTCATACATTTCAGGTTAAGGATTTCACTGTTGGAGATCGAAGAACAGACGTTGTTGACAAGTCACTACAAGCCCCCAAGTAATGTGTTTTGCTTCTATGAACTCCTAGGATGGTGGAAAAATAGTTGAACTAGTTATTTATAACCCTTTTGATATGCGTGTAATATGCATGACTTGTGGAAGCCATAAAGGCTCTAAGTGACCTTTTGAAATTGTCTAAAAGAGGCTAAATATGCATATTTTGCACTAAAAGGTAAAAACCTAGTAGATAGATTCGAATAACCCTAAAATTTGGCATGCAAATAGATTATAGCATTGAAATATTGTTGGTAAAGTTTCATTGCAGTTGGATATTGATTGCTAGGTCAAATGGACTAAAAACTAGATAAAAATTGACATTACAGTGCAGGGCATACCAATACAGGTCAAGCTGTATCGATACGGCCTTGCATATTTGGCCTGAGAAAGTACAAGTTAACCATAGTGTATCGATATAGGTCTAAAGTGAATCGATATGGGTTTTGGCAGTAAAGTTTGGGCATTTAAATGCATCGATGTGGTCTTGGAGTGTATCGAAACAGGTCATGGTCAAAGTCAAAGTTAGTCAACCCATATTGATACAAGTCAAGCAGTACCGATACGAGTTTTTGATTTGCTGGAAATTGGGTTCTCACCCTTGCATGCGGTACCAATAGGGTCCTCGACCGTATCGATACGTGTTTGGACAATTTCAATTGGAGCTCAATTCATGTACACCCATACCGATACGACACCAAGGTGTTTCGGTATGGATGTAGTTAATTCTGTTAAAAGACATTAAACACAGTTTGAGTAGTTTATAGAATCGTCACTAAAATATTGTATGGTATAATTGGATGGTAAATGTTACGGAATGACATGAAAATTCATGAGTATACTATTATTGCATTGAATTTCATCGTTATATGGTAAATTGCATTAAAGGACCCCTAAATTATTAGATTTATAGTTTAGTCCCTAAAGCTCATAAAAGTTAGAAATTGGTCCTAATTGATTAGTCATTGTCTCAAATAAGATAAATTGAGCTAATATTGATATTGGGTAATGTTTGAGAGGTATAATATTGATTATGTGTCAACCATTCATAAAAATTTTATCGCACCGATCACCGTAATCATCAGCGGTAGCATACTCCGACCCAGTTCTCGACCAGGCCAGGAAAGGGTGTTACAAAATTGCTTTAGAAAAAGAATATGGGCCAAAGTGACAATTCAGTCAAACATTAGGGGCATTTTTTAGCATTATGCCATTTAATGTTTCCTTATACATTTATTTCACCGAACTAACTTATTTATTTTGTTTTGTTGTTTTTGTTTTGTATCTCTACATTCATGCATTGCATTGTTTAATCATTGTACCCCAAATAACATTGCATTAGCTGAAAACCAATAGCGTGAGAAACATTAACTATAGGCTTATTAAGGTTGACCAATCTTAGAAGTTTATTGAGGATCGCTTGGATAACATTGAGCAAATGATTGATCAGTCACAGAACGAGCTTGCAACTCAAATTACCATATTGCTTGGAATTAGGGAAACTGGGAAAAAGAATGTTCCAGATGGACGTGCCAATATTGATGGTCAAGGTGGAAACTTATCTCACACAAGGTTTCAACCTAAAAGATCGGCTCCGAAGAAGGTTAAGACTAATACAACTATATTATTTGCAAGTGATTTATAAAGTTTGGAAACAAGCCTTGGAGATGATGTTCCTAACCTTAGTGCGCTAAAAGGATTTAAAAAAGCTAAAATGAAGATCACCAAGCAAATAAACACATAAGGACTGAGTAAAATTCAGAATATTGATGCTTGTTCTAAAACTATTGTTTAAGGGTTATGCGACTGTTAGAGGACAATATGGTTCCAATAGAGTGAAAGAACCGTATTTGTTTGCAGAATATTTTTATGAAATGATGAAAGCTAGGGATTCAGTTGAGGATAAAAATTTCACACAAGGGAATTGCCTTCACAAAGGAAAAGAGGAGTAGAGAGCACAGAAACACAAAATAGAGAGGTCAAATAGCTTAGTAAGAGACGGAAGGTAATTATTCCCATACCAATGACATATTCAAATTCATTGTCCTACCTCGTGCAAAGTCACTTTTTGATGACAGTGCCACCAAAGTTTTATAAGTCTTTTATGGCATTAAAAATGTTTGTGGTTATTATTGTGGTGATTTCATTTATTCTGTAAAAGATTGTATGGTTTTGAACACAGAGTCAATGATCTTATCAGGATAGGCATTTATGTTTTGAGAAAGAAGAACCTCGATTCTATAAAAGATCATTATTTTCTGGAGGAGTTGAGATAAAAGAGGAAGGGTACAATCCAAGGCAAGCATTTGTGAGAAATTCACTACAGTTTGGGGTCTACTAGAATTAGAGTAATGTTTTGACATCAATTCCTTCAAAGTCTCATTTAGTGTAGAATACCCCAAAGTCAGCAGCTCAAGATGATCTTGCTAGTGGAAAATCAAAGTCTAAATTGGATCTCATTCGCATCTCCTATCGTGAGTTGTACTTCAAATTGCTCGAAGCTTCACCGTGAAACCCTCAAAGTCTCATCATCCAAGTTGTTACAAAGATAGGAATCATTGTGAATATCACAATGGAGTTCATGATCATGACATTGAAAATTGTTACACTTTTAAATGGCAAGTTCAAAACTTTCTAAACCAGGGGATTTTGGAAGTCGTCATTGAAGGTTAATCCATTAAGATTTGTAACTCAAGAGGTAATCACCAGATTGAAAAGGAAATCAAGTGGCGAAAGGCACCAAGAAAAGGAAAGGAAAAAATAGCAAGGTGAAACTAATTGAGAATCAGTAGTCGTCTAAGAAGAAGCCTTGAATAGACATGCCCATTAAAACCTTCAACACATCTAGCCAACATCTTGCAAAGCAAAATTCATCTAGACGTCAACCATAAGAAGGGGCATGTCTTTTTGTTGGTAAAGGAAGTGAATGAAGAATTGTCGATAGAATTGGAGTCGCTAAAACTCATTCATGTTTTCCTCGATTAATGTTCAACAATTGGATCACTAGATATCTTTTTGTAGTTTAAGGATCATTATAGAGTAATACCCTAAACCATGTCGTCACTTTTGCTCGCGAGAATTGGGGTTCTTTTGTAAGGGAACCTATGCTAGTTTATTCGCTAAAATGATTTTTGTTTCTGACATAATTTTTCTCAAATGGCAAACATTTAGACATTCTTGCATTCATTGAATTAAATTATTCATTATTTTCAAATATATGTAAATATTCCCAATTTCTTTACAGGGCCCCTATTATTAATTGTATGAATGAATCGAACTCTAATCCTAAAACAGAGTAATCCATATGTTTGATGGAAGTATGTGAATGAGAAGATGAAGAGGAAATTGATGTCCCTAATGAATTATTAAGATTGGTCGAAAAGGAGGAAAAATAGATTCTGCTTTCCAAGGAAGATATTGGGATTCTGAAATTGGAGACTAAAGATGAAAAGCAAGAAGTAAAGATCAATACAATTTTCTCAGCTAAAACAAGGCACGATTTGATTGAATCGCTGCTAGAATTCAAAGACATTTTCGCATGGTCATACCAAGATAGATTGGGGTTAGATATAAACTTTGTTATGCACAAGCTACTTATAAGTTCATAATGCAAGCTTGTTCAGCAAAAGCTCAGAAGAATGAGGCCTGAGATGTTGTTAGAAAGTACAAAAGCTATTTGATGTTGGATTCCTTAGGATGGTCGGAATCTTAATAAAATGGGTTGAAAGACAATTTTCTTTTGATCTGGAAGATGCAAAGAAAACAACATTTACAATCATGTGGAACTCATTTTACCACAAGCTAATGCCATTTGGATTGAAAAGTGTTGGAGCAGCATATCATAGGGTCATGGTAACCGAGGAAAAGATAGATGCAAAATTCAAGAAAGGTTCTCCAAGGATTGAGAAAATATCAGTTGAAGCCTAATTTGTCAAAATATACTTTTGGAGCTACATTTGAGAAAATCTTAGGTTTTGTAGTCATCAAAAAGGGAATTGAAATTGACCCTGACAAAGTAAAAGCCATTCAAAATCTTTCTCTTCCAGTCTAAAAACACACAAAAAACAAACAAAAAACATCAAAAAAAGAAAAAGGAAAAAAGGAAGAAGAAGAAGAAGAAGAATAAGAAAAGCCTAGGGTTTTCTGGGAATATTGATTTATATATAGTGATTGACTGAAAAATGTGATCTAGTGTTTAATTTGATGAAAAAGAATGATTCAAGAGTATGAGGTGATGAATGCCAAGAAACCCTACAAAAGATCAAAGAATATTTATCAAATGCTCAATTCTTCTAGCATTCACTCCAGATAGGTTGTTGATCCTTTATTTCGCGGTCTATGAAAACTTAATGGGGTGTGTACAAGGCCAACATGATGAAACTAAGAAGAAAGAAATAGGCGTTTATTGTTTGAGCAAATATTCACCAATGCGGCACCCGCCAATTCAAAAGCTTTGTTTTGTTTTGGTTTGGGTAACTCAAAGGCTTAGACAATATTTGATCTCAAGATTGGATCCTTTGAAATTCTTGATAGAAGAACCAATGTTGACTAGAGAATGGCTCATTGGCAAATGTTATTGTTAGAGTTTGATATTGCAATGAAGAGAGGAAATAATGACTTTCTTGGCGAGTCGTGCTTTAGATGATTATGTGTTCTTGAACTCTAATTTTCCAAATAAGGATTGTTGTGCATAACAGAACGTAAAAGGAAACAAACTTCTAGAAGTTTATCTTTGAGGGAGCATACAATGCATTTTGTTGTAAGAGGAGAATTTATCTAAAAACCTCCAATAGAAACCATTTTATCCTAGTCGTGATTGATTACTTTACTAGGTGGGTAGAAGTTGCTTCCTATGTCGGTATTACAAGAGTAACAGTTTGCAAGCCCTTGAAGAGACAAATTATTTTTTGATATGGTTTGCCAGAGAGAATCGTCATTAATAATGCCTCTAATTTGAATAACAGAATGATATTCAAAGTTTTGTGAGCAGATCAAGTTAAAGCACCATAATTTTGTGACTTATCGCTTAGAAATGAATGGGGCAGTAGAGGCGGGAAATAGAAATATCAAAAGATTATCTCAAAGACTGACATGAAAAATTATCGTTGGCCTTGTATGCATATTGAACCATAGTGTTCACTTCAACATGGGTAACATTGTATTCTTTGGTCTGTGGGATGGAAGTAGTGTTACCAATTGAGGATGAGATTTCGTCCCTAGGTTTTGACCCATGTGAAATTGGATGACACAGAATGGGTACAAGCTTAGTATGATCAGTTGAATCTCATTGAAAAGAAGAGACTGAAAGCAATTTTTCATGGCTAGATGTACCAAAAGAGAACGATGCGAAGTCATAAAAAAGGTTTCGTCCAAGAGAATTTTGAGAAAGGGATCTAGCACTTGAAAGATCGTACCAATTTATAAAAATTTCTGTGGGAATGGATTATTAATTGGGAAGGGCTATACATTATCGATAAGGCCTTTTCTGGAGGAGCGTTGATTTTAACAATATATGGATGGAGATGAGTTAAGTAATTCAGTGGACTCGGACTCGATCAAGAAGTGTTATGTTCGAAGAATTAAAAATAAATTAAAAAAAAGAAAAAGAAAAGAAAAGCGGAGTGAAAACTCCAAAAAAAACACTTCGCGAAATGAAAATATCTATGGTGAAAACCAAAAGGGAGCCATAGATATCAAAATAGAAAAACAACAAAAAAAGAAATCAAAAGAAAATGTTGGTTCAAGATAAAAATCTGTAATGGGCGTCTTGAAATGAAAGGAGGATTTGAGCTGAAAACCTGAAAGGGCAGTTCAAAAGAATTTTTGAGATTAGGCATCTGGCAAGAAACCTTCTCGGATGTAACATCTCAGAAAATGAGCTAGAAGACTCGGGTGAATTATCGGAATCGGGTTGGAATTTTTTGTTAGGCTATAGCAAATTAATTTATTCCAGAAAATAATTTTAGTTGATTAAATTAGTTTTCGATAAATTTATCATGACAAATATTTGTGAAAAATATATTTAATGAATTTAATAAAGGATAAATTGAGTTTGGATAATTTTAGATGGGTTCATTTAATATTAATTAAATAGAGACTATTTTGCAAAAGGTTGTAAAATTTTATTAATGACAATTTTGTAAAAAGAGATTAAAGTGGTATTTTTATTAGAATTATTAAATCAAATAAAGAAATATCTTTTCCCTTTTGTTTTTAACAAAAAGAAGTTGAAGATTATAATTTTCTAAAAGATGAGAAAGATATTTTTATGTTTCTCTCATTTTCTTCCAAACAAAACTTAGGGATTTCTTGATTGCTTAATTATTTCTACTTCAATTTCTTCTCCATTTATTTCTAAACAATTGTTGATTAAATGTTTTAATTTGTACATTATCTTCACTATTTTTCTTGTTGGAAATCAAGAAGGGAAGTTCATCTTCAAGTTAGTTTTTCATCAAGCAAGGTGAGAAAATGTTCTTTAATAATTTTCTACATGATTTTGATTCATAATCTATGATTTATCGTGCTTTGGTATAATTAAAACAAATTTCTAATGAAATTATTGGATTTTAATGGATTTTCTCATAAATCTTAATTAGATAAGGTAATCTAATGACTTCTATGGAGTTCTAATATTTTGTGCGTGAGTAATAATAATTTAAAATTGATTTTGTAATTTAATTCCCGGAATTAATCTAATTGGTTAAATTTAAATTTAAGTTCTTAGATGAGTTAATTGGTAGGGTGTTGATTGAATTTTTGGATTAAATATTCGAGGTGCACCAATTATGCAGGAAGAAATGTTTATAAGGATTTTTGTAAAGCTGAAAAAATATAAGGAATCGAATGGCTAAGGTTGGGTAGTGGACTGCCCTGAATCCTGGCGCAGTGTTTTGGTTGTGGCGTTGCTCACTGCCACCACTATGTATTTAAATAAGTAAAAAGAAGAAGGAAAGGAAACAAAGGAGAATTAAAGGGGAATTTCAAAACAGAGCAGTAGCATAAATGGTCGCATTTCGTGAATTGTTAGGTGCGGCTAATGTTGTTATTTTAATTTGTTTCGAGTACGGTGTTGTATGATTTTAATGATAAGGGTGTTGAATGTCGTGTGATATTTTAATTAAAGTGATTACTTTGGTTTGGTCCAATTTATATTGATCCTTGTATTTTCTTGTAAAAGATGACGAGTGTTCGGACATTTTTCGGTTAGGCGTTGGCATCGAGTCGTTGGCATTGAGGCGACATCAAGTTAGTGAGTGCAAATATGAGTTGGTTATTCTAATAAAATTTGAAATAAGGTTTGGGGTTTGGTTATAGTCTAACAAGCCTAACTAAGCTCGGAAAATAGTGATATAAATGAATGTCTTTTGAATATAGGTTTGATGAGTATTGATTTATATGATTTGATTTCAAGCATGATTTGTTATCTACTATTTTATACATGTTTTTCCATGTGAAATGTACTGTAAATGGTGTTATAAATGAATGCCTATGAGGTTTGACAAATAATTTCCAAAAGGAGAATTCATGTTGTTTTCAAACATGGTTATTACATTGGTAAATGGTTAATATGTTGCATATGGAAAAAATAGTGAGGTGACATGGTTTGAAAGTATATATTGGCTAAGTGACAATGAAATAAATGTTATCAAATATAGTTGACATGCGATAGGGTTTAAAGCGGACTATAATAAGTCGCCTCATGGTCGTCAAGGGGTAGGATGCCACCTTATTCTCTGACCATTGAGAACCGCAACCGTCGAGGGGTTACTCCGATTTGTGGATATAAGAGGTGTGTTTAAAGGTACCACCACGGAAATCTGAGTATCCGATGTGTTCTCCTAAAAATGCTATGATATGGTTTTGGTCACTCTAATGCCAATATATGAGATAATGTATCATGATAAGGTTGAAAAGATTGCATATTGTGATATATATTTATGATGCTCTTTAAGCTTTGTAAATGAAATGGTCATGCATAAGGAAGCTTAAATTGAAGTTTTGAATTTGGGATTATGCTCGTAATCCATGATAAATGACTATGCATACGATGTAATATGTTTTGAGGGTTATGTGTAAATGATTTGAAAAGTTTTAGAAAATGATCATCTAGTTCCAAAGATTGGTTATATATATTCGTTTAAATGTTTTGAAAATTGTGAATTTGAAAGGCTTAAATATAAGTTTATAAAATTGGTTCTGGTTTTGAAAATGCATTGACGTTTTACTTTTTCTTGAGCGCACTCACTAGGCATTATATGCTTACGCTCTCTTTATCCTATCAATGCAGTGAATAAAGCAAGTGCGGAGATGTGTTCCAAGGCAAGGTGGGATCCCAAGACAAACGTATTAAAAAAAGTATGTTTACGGATTTGTCATTATATGTAATAAGGCAATGTGGGTAAAATATTGAGATGAATTGTTTTATTTAAGGAACGATAACTTGATTGTTTTTGTATTACGTTAGATGATGATTGTATTTAATGATTAAGATATTGGTATTATTTCAATGCCTTGTATATTTGATGTTTACGATCTAGTAATTTAAATGGTTTAAATAATGATTGAATTGATTGTTCGTGTTCTAAGAGTACATATGGTCATATGCTTTAATTCCTTAATTAATCTTTAAGCCAATATTGAGGTCTTGACCATTTGGTGCTTATTGGATAATGCTTTATATTGTTAGGAAGCATGCCTCTAGATTACTTATATAAATATGAATTGTGTTGAATAATTGGTATGTAATTATTTGAGTCTACTTGTTTAATGATGGTATAATATTAGAAGCATGTCAATGTTGTTTGTAAGTATTTTGGATATGCTCGGTTTGGGATTCGAATCCCTAATATGCATTTGGTGCAGCCTGTATCGATACTCTTGGAGCCAGTATCTGTACGTGGGGCCAATTCAGTATTCAAAATTGAATGTGAGTATCGGTACGCCTAACCCGGTTTCAGTATGCGTATCTGAGTATCGGTACTCCTTATAGTGTATCGATACTAATATTTTCTTCAATGTTTTTCTGTACCGGTACGGTATCTCGTGTACCGGTATGGCCAACAGTTAATTCAATTAATGGGTTTTATTAGGTTTAGATTCTTTACAATTTGGTCACCGTATGTTGTTGCATCAATTGAATAAGTAGATGATGTTCGTTTAACTTGATATTTTGCAAGCATGCTTTTAATGTATCTAATTGTTGTAGGAAGCTTGTATAACGTGTTAGTCCCTGTATTTTGGTAGTTTTACAAATTAGTCCTTATTTTTTTATTTTGCTAAATTGGATGCTTATTTGTTATCCGTTTAAACTAAAATTTGACACGTTAGCATGAAATATGATTAATTAGGTATTGGTAACTTGAAACTTATATAAGTCTCTATAATTACTTAGTTTTGTGTTTTGGTTCCTAGAATGCTTGTTCTTGCAATTGAGTGCCTTATCGATGTTCGTATCGTATGAAAATTGAACTGCAGCTGGTATGAATGCCATAGGTTTTAATAATGCATCTAGATAAGTTAAAATAAAAAAATGGACCATAACTCGAGCAAGACAGTTTGGGTTTGATTACCCAATGTGATCTTCTTGGTTCAGGTCTAACGTCTAGGACAGGTCAAGGGGGTTACTTCAAAAATTTACAATAAGGAATCTTGTGGTTGGAAGCTCTATTTCGATCAATAGGCTCTCGCTTCCTTCATACAATGGATATTTGGGGCATTGCATTGATTATATTTTATCATATTTTCCATGACTTATCAAATTGTTCTATTTTCTCAAAATTTAGTAAAATATTATTTTGAGTCTTTCTCTTACTGTTTCAACAATCATCTTGCAGATATATTAATTATGCACAAGAAAAGCAAAGGACTTCGTGTGTATTGCTATGATGTAGTAACCCTTTAAGTGCTGATAAAACAGGAGTTGGTCTCGGTACTTGTTTAATGATGAAAAGTATGTCGAGGAAATGATACAATTCTAGTGTGTGAAGAATTTAAACAAAAGCTTCATGAAAGTGACACAAGTAATCTTGGGTTAAAGAGAGAACATGGACCATCTTTTGGGGAAAAAGTTGTAGCAAGATCAATCCATTAAAGGTCCATACTATCTAGGAGAAGAGATCATTGCTTATGATGCATTTTAAGACAAGAAGGCTTAGTGTTTTAAAAAACGAGGTGAAAACCCGAAAAGGCACCTTGAGAAAGAAAAGAAAAGAAAAACTAAAGTGAAAACTCGAAAGGGCACTTTAGAGTAAAAAATGCAGAGATTATGAAGATTGAACCTGAGTGTGAGATGTGTTACTTTGGCCGCAAAAGGAGTCTCCATAAAGAAATGAAGCAAATAAATGTTGAGCTTTCCTGAAGATCAGAGCTCACCCAAGTGGCCCTCAATTAACATCATTCATGCATCATATACAGTTAGGCATCCATAAGTAGGAGCATTCTAACTCATACAATCAAAGCATTTTTGTATGTTTCGGCGTGAATTTACAAATCAGCAAGGAGCAAGAAAAGATTTCAATCTACAACTTCAAGATTTGAGAAGTAGATCCAGCAAATAATAGCAAAGATTTCAATTCACATTTTTGTGAAGCAAAGATATCAACTCGTGACATCATTTTTGAAAGAGCGGATCTCAACAACGATTTTCTATATAATACGAAAGTGTAGTATAATTCACATTTTGTGAAGCAAAGATATCAACTCGTGACTACCTTTTCGAAGAAGTGGATCTCAGCAAAGATTTTTTTATTGTCTATACAATACAAAAGTGCAGTATGTAGCGACATTTTGAAAATTTTCTTTTGTACCCCTCGCTTTTAAAAATATTTTATGGGGAATTAAAAAATCGTATTTTAAAATAAAAAAAGAGTCATCACTGATCACTTGGATATGGTAGACCGGACACCAAAAACAAAAACCAGATATTCAAATAGGTTCAGGAGTCGGTTACGTGTGGGGAAGGGTTAGCACCTTATCACTCCCAAAAATTCGTACCTAAGGGTTCATATCACATTTAGCTAAGAAAATTAAGGGTAAAGTACATAGATGGTCACCAAACTTTTAGCACACTTTCATTTTGGTCACCGAACTTTTAAAAGTTTCATTGGTGTCAGCCAACTTTTATTTCGCTTTCATTTTGGTCCCTCCTATTACTATCCGTTAGAAAACGATGACTTGTCCGTTAGTTTTTATTTTTCTGATTAAATTAATATATTTTTAATTCATTTGCATCTAATTAAAAATAAAATCATTTCCCCCAAAAGTTAACCATTTCCACCAAAGGTTAAAACCATTTCCCCAAAAGTTAAAACTATTTCAAGAATAAATTGTTGCTGCCACCATGGAAGCAAGAGATGCAGCTGAGAAATCATAGAGGCAGGTAGATGTGAGAGCAAATAGGCTGAGAGAAAGAGTAGAGGAGCTTAGCCATCAACAAAAAGAGTTTGAATCACAAGAAAACTCAAGATTTTGAAATTGATTTTTTAGGGTTTTTGTAAATCAGAAACACTACAAAAGAGCTCAAATGAAATGGAGCTTTTCAAACCACTTTCTGAACCACTTCTCTGATTATACTTTTACTATGTTCTGTATAAATCAATGGCTTATATATCATATTAGTACCTAAAGTATTTTTTTTGTTCAAAATAAGTATTTAAAGTATACTTTTTGGTTAAACTAGGTACCTAAAGTATAATTTTTGGTCAAAATAGGTACCTAAATTATTCTTTCGGTAAAGTATCTAAAGTATATTTTTTGGTCAAAATAGGTATCTAAATTATTTTTTAGGTCAAACCAGGTACTTAAAGTATACATATTTTTTATATGGGTTCCTAAAAATTGTAATGTGACATTAATTAAAAGGATTATTATCCTATACACTGGCGGTGGGAACTTTTTGTTTCACAAGCGCCTCAATTATAGGGTTTAGAGTTTTAAGGTTTTTAGTGTAGGGGTTTAGAATTTAGGATTAGGGTTAGAATTTAGGGTTTAAGGTTAAGGTTTACGTTTTAGGGTAATATGGGTAGGGGTTTAGGTTTTAACCTATAAACCCAAAATTTTAACCATAAACCCAAAATTCTATCCACAACCCCTAAATTCAAAACTACTACACTTAAACCCCTAAACTTTAAACCCTAAATAGAGTCTCTAACCCCTAAAACTAAGGCGCTTGTGTAAAAAATTCCACAAACGCTTGTGTATAGAATAATTACCCTAATTAAAAAATACATTATGTGCCTATTTTAACGAAAAATATACATTAGGTACTTATTTTGACCAAAAAAATATTTTAGGTACTAAAATAAAAAAGTTGGTATACTTTAAGTACTAATATGATATATAAGCCTAAATCAATTCATATTAGCATCATTCTTCAAAGCCCCTTTCATTTGCAATGATTTCGTCAGTTTTATAATTCTGACATGGTAATGAATCTTTCTCATCAAACTCATCTTATATATGTCATTGTCTTGGTTTCCTTTTTCAAATATGTTTTCTTCTTGATATCGTTGTTGGATTTCACCTTATTTTTTGTTTTTCTCTTCTATTCCTCTCTTCATTTTAGGGCTTTGATCATTGTTGAAAGAAAAATTGTTGCGGTTTATTTCTAACAATTTGAACAAGTGAGAAAGAGTAACCGATTAACTCACAGTTGTCATAGTTTTCCCGTGTGGGAAGTAGAAAGTGGAACAAATTTCTCTCTAGAATGAGAGACGCTGGTGAATTTTCAGAGAAACAAATAATTCAATGGAGTTTTTAAAATGGTTTTAGTTTTGGGGGAAATGGTTTTATTTTTAATTAGCTGTAAATGTATTAAAATATATTATTTTAATAAGAAAAATGAAATCTAACAGGTCACGTCATTATTTTCTGACGGAAGGTACCGGGAATGACCAAAATGAAAGCGAACTAAAAGTTGGGTGACCCCAATGAAATTTTTAAAAGTTCGGTGACCAAAATGAAAGCATCTTAAAAGTTCAGTGACCATTTGTTTACTTTGCCAAAAAATTAAAATTCAATCTAATTTAATTATTAACCCTAAAAATGTATGAATGCATGAATAGTGATTCGAACAAAATCTAACGATACCAAAGGAGATGACATCCGAAGACTCGGGACAATACTCCCACTGAAATATCGGGACCTCGAGTACTAAACTAGACTTTCGCAACAAATAAATATGACATGCATGAGCAAATCTACAAATGCTAACATAAACAAAGGAATGAATAAATTAAAAAATGAGCATAAACAAAAGGTAACACAAATAAAATAAATAAAGAACAAACACACTATATATATATATATATATAACGTAGGGACGGAGTAAAATATATAATATATGACGCGTTAAAAAACATAAAACATAGCAGTGTATATATAAAAACAGTATAAGTGTAATGAAATATATATATATATATATATTATGAACATATAAGCACATATTATATATATAAGATATATACAAACGTAATATAGCATATATTAAAAATATATAAAAGTAATGTATGTAAAAAAACAGTATCATGCGTAAGAAGCATACGTACATATACATTGACATACTATATATTATACTTATATGATATAATACAAATATATAATATACTATATACTAAAAAGACAAATAATAACAAGGATTAAAATAAATGTGAAAAGTGATTAAAGGGACTGGAAGAGGGACTTTACCACTAATCTATCGGACTAAATTAAGGGGAAAAAAAGACGAAATTGTAAAGAGTTTAAAATCTCCAGGGACCGCGGAGGGAAATAACTCGTTCCCACAAAAACACGTGAATCCTTCCCGCGTTACGGGTCACCGCACGAGTCAAACCGATCGCAAAAATGACATCGTTTGACCGGGCCTATAAAGACCTAAAATTCCAAAAAAAAATCATTTTTACATGTTTCATAAAAAATGAGAGTTAAACTCTCTGAAAGGGCTTGAGAGCACTGCCCTGGTGTTCTTGAGCTTCGCCTCTCTTCTCGGAATCCGGCGGCGGCCTCGGCCGTCACGGCATTTCGCTGGCCCCCGCTCGCTGCTGCCGGTGATTCTTAAATAGAGTAAAAAATACTCCTCTTTTCTTCTTAAAACAAACCCAACCTTAGATTTCCAAAACCAAGCCCTCAACTCTCTAAAATCTTTAAAAATTGATACCCAAAAAACGAACCCTAACCGTTTTAGTTCAAAAAACAAAGAAGAATATGAAGCGGCGGATGGTGTAGTTCATCGGCGCACCGTCCTCAGCCTTCTACAACGACGGTGGTCCGAGAGCAGAGAAAGGTAAAACTGTTTTCTTTTTTTCTTTTTATTCAAAAATATAAGAACTTATGAGATTATTTTTACCTCTGAAATTGCTTGAGGTTTTCTCCTTTTTTATTTGATTTTTAAATTTCCCTTTTACAAGATTTGGTTTCGGATATATATCCATTTACATGAATGAAAATAATAAAAAAGAAACCTAATCCACTGTTGGGATGTATTGACTGATGATAATCCATATTTTTTATTGTTTTTTGTTTGCACGGTGGTTGAAAAGGGTGGTAGTACGTGGAGGTTGTCAGAGGAAAGGTGGTCGTAGATCGCGCCATGTGGACGATAGAGATGGGAGCAGCTTGGGCGCATGGGCACACCAACAGACTTGGGCATGCACACGTGAGGGAGATGAAAGGGCTTCCCTGATTCGATCATGACTATTGGATCATATATGATCCAACAGCTCTGGTGTGGCTGCTACAAAGGGATAAAAGGGAAAGCAGATTAGGGTGTTTTCTTTTGGATTAAGGCTTTTAACATTTGGACCAAACGAGCCTTGTAAATTATATGAGTTTTGTAAATGGACTTGGATTTTAAATTTAAATAGGTTTTGTTATTATTTTTATATATATTTTTTATATTTCAGCTCAATAATAATAATAATAGAAAAAATTGGACAAAATTAGTGATTACATCTGCCCCTCTTTGCCCATTCTTGTAAAAGAAGAATAGAGCAAAGATTAAAAAAAATACTAATTTTGTCCTACTTCCCTATCTGGATCTTGAATCACCATGCACTAGAGGTGTTACTGATGCCCAGACGATATTGATTGCTCCAAACCACCATGTATTGGATGTCTTACTAATGGTCTGGAGATAAAAGTTCAAGCACTGGAGGCTTTACTGGAAACCCCAAATCACCAAGCACTAGAAGTCTTACTAAAAGTTTGGGAAAATCAAAGTCTTACATTGTAGGACTTACTGATGGTTCGAATCATCATGCACTGAGGGTCTTACTGATAGCTCGGACAATTTAATGTCATGCACTGAAGGTCTTACTGACAGCCCCAAATCACCAAGCACTGAAGGTCTTACAGATGGCTTGGAAAATTAAGTAATGCATTGTAGGTCTTATGAAAGCTCAAACATCTAACATTGGAGGTTAATTGCTCGAAAATGAAGCCATGCACTAAAGTCTTTGGCAAGGGTCTTGAAGTAACATATTGGAATCTTTGTTTTTCTCATTGGGAACTCTTGAATCTTACTGGATCTACTCCTTCGAATGCAAAGATGTAGACTAAAATCTTTGCTAGAATCTACTTCTTCAACCATGAAGTTGCATATTGAAATCTTTAATAATCTTTGAATACCTATCAAAATAGGCAAAATGATTTGACGTATGTGTTAGCATGCTCCTATCCTAGGGATTTCTAACTACAAGTGATGCATGAATGATGCAAACTGAGGATCACTTAGGTGACGTCATCTTTAGGGAAGCTCAAAATTTTTGCTACAATTCTTCTTTGAAACTACCAATGTTAAAGCAACCTATCTCACACTCAGGTTTAAACTTTAGAATCTTTGTATCGCTTTTCCTCTTAATCCTCGCTCAACTTCTTGAGTTCTGTCTTTGAGGTATCTTTGTCATTGATTGGTCATCTCTGTGCCCCAACACAATTTGCCCCAATTTTTTTTTTGTTTACTCGTGTTCTTTTTGAGTCAAAGTTTGGACTTGTTCAATAGTCAGATTGGTCATCTTTTGTCTGTTCTGATTTGAACTCTTATCTACAGATGATCTTGTCTATTCCGATTTGAACTCTTATCTATAGAGTAAATAGAGCATAGCTACCTTATTATACACTCAATCTTGTGGCAGAAGCATAGAGATGACTCACCACCTTACATCTCTTCCTTATAAAAATGACATCATATTTGCTCAAAATAGGGGACCCGTATCGATACGCTTTTGCCTGTATCAGTACGCTCCCACTAAAATCAGAAAGTTAGTTATTGACAGTTAGGTCGTATCGATACTCATATAGGCGTATCGATACGTCTAACTCAGATTTACATATTGAGCTTCAAATTTCATATAAGGAGTCCATTTACACACACGTAAGGCCAAAATGGAGTTCCATTACAACAAGAGGGTACAAAAGTCAATCTTTTACAAACATTATTATGTTAGTTTCTAAATTTCCGATCACTAGAGCCTAATTTCAACTAGGCCAGTTTTCGGGATGTGACAACTCTCCCCCTTAAGAAAATTCATCCTCGAATTTTTCTTTCAAGCAAAAAGATGAAGATGCTATTTCTACATAGTCTCCCCGGGTTCCCATGTTGCCTCTTTAATGGAATGACTTCACCACAAAACTTTCACTAAGGGCACAATCTTGTTACGAAGCCTCTTGGTCTCTAGTACGAGGATCCGAAGATGTTCTTCCTCGTATGTCAGATTAGATTGAATCTCCACAGATTTCGGTTCAATCAAATAGGAAGGATCTGACCGGTACTTGTGTAGCATAAACACATGGAAGACATTGTGAATCCGAAATAACTCCTCGTGGAGGGATAATCGGTAAGCAATAGGTCCAACCTTTTCAATCACCTCGAATGGGCCAATGAAGCGGGGACTTAGCTTTCCTTTCTTTCCGAAATGAAGGATCTTCTTCCACGGAGATACCTTGAGGAAGGCTTTTTCACCCACCTCGTACTGAATACTCTCATACCTAGATCAGCATAGGACTTGTATCGGTCGAAGGCAGCCTTAAGCCATTCACGAATAATGGTAGTCCTTTCTTCAGTTTCCCAAAGTAAGTCGGGACCTAGTATCTTGCCTTCACCGAGTTTAGTCCAACAAAGAGGGGTTCTACACCTCCTTCTATAGAGAACTTCATACGGAGCCATTTGAATTGAAGCCTGGTAACTATTGTTGTAAGCAAACTCGACCAAGGGTAGGGATTTCTCCCACGTATTCCCGAAGTTAATGACATAGGCTTGGAGCATATCTTCCAGAATTTATAAGGAAGACTCATGGTTGATACAAACACTTATTCACATAGCTTAGAGAAAGGTTTAGAGTTACCTGAATAATTCTTTCAAACTGGCCGTCAGTTTGAGGATGGAAAGTAGTGCTAAGATTCACTCGCGTTCCCAAGGCCTCGTGTAAGGTCCTCTAAAATTGAGACGTAAATTATGGGTCACGATCGGAGATGATAGATACGGGGATTTCGTGTAAACGAATAACTTCACGGATATACAACTTTACGAGCTTAGGCAAGCTGAAATCCATTCTTACTGGAAGGAAATGAGCAGACTTGGTGAATCGGTCCACTATGACCCAAATAGCATCATTTTTCTTCAGTTTCATTGGTAGACCACATTCGCTTTACCGGGATGGTAGTCAATGACTAAATCATAATCTTTCAATAGTTCCATCCATCAGTGTTGATGAAGGTTTAACTCTTTCTGAGTTAGGAGATATTTTAGGATTTTGTGATCAGTGTATAGGTAACACCTCTCACCATAGAGATAATGCCGCCAAATTTTCAAAGCAAATACATCTGCGGCAAGTTCTAGATCATGAACCAGATAGTTCAACTCGTGAGGCTTGAGTTGATGTGAGGCATAAGCTACAACTTTGCCATCTTGCATTATAACACAGCCTTATCCCAAGTGGGATGCATCACTGTACACGGTGAAGTCTTTGCCCGACTCGGGTTGCACTAACACAGGGGCACGATAAGGACTTGCTTGAGCTGGTCGAAACTCCTTTGCTAAACAACAGTCCACACAAAAGGAGAATCCTTGTGGAGAAGCTTTGTTAAGGGTGCTGCAAGCAATGAGAACCCCTTAACGAATCTACGGTAATAGCCTGCAAGGCCCAAAAAACTACGAACTTCCCCCACATTCTTCAGAGAGATCGAATCAAGGATTGTTCGAATTTTCTTTGGGTCTACCTAGATTCCCGTAGAAGAAATTACATGTCCAAGAAAGGGTACTTCAGACAGCCAAAAGTCACATTTACTGAACTTGGTGTAGAGTTGTTTCTCCCGAAGGGTCTAAAGCACAATCCGGAGATGTTCTTCATGAGAAGCAGAGTCTTTACAATAGATCAGAATGTCGCCTATAAAGACAACCACAAACTTATCGGGGTAGGGTCAGAATACATGATTCATCAGGTCCATGAAGTCTGCAGATGCATTCGTGCGCCCAAAAGGCATCACCAGAAATTCATAGTGACCATATCTAGTTCGAAAGGTAGTCTTTGGAACATCAGTCTCTTTCACCAACAATTGGTAGAATCCAGACCGAAGATCTATCTTGGAGAAGACAGAAGCACCCTTCAACTGATCAAAGAGGCCCTCTATCCTTGAAAGTGGGTACTTGTTCTTGATCGTCACTTTATTCAATTAACGATAGTCAATGCATAGACGCATCGATCCATCCTTATTTTTGACGAACAAAACCATTGCTCCCCAAGATGAGGAACTCGGTCGGATGAATCCCTTATCTTGAAGGTCTTGAATTTGAGCTTTTAACTACTTCAACTTTACTGGAGCCATTCTATATGGATTAGTGGAGACCGGAGTACTTTCAGGTTGTACTTCTATCCCGAACTCAACTTTACGGGTGGGAGAGAGTCTTGGAAGTTCATCAGGAAACACATCGGGAAATTCCTTCACAACTGACACATCTTCAAGCTTCAAATCTTTCTTGGACTCCATGGCATATATGAGACTCTTTTTAGGCTCAGGTTCAGACTTCATCAAGGTTATGTTTTCCTTACCAAGCCCACAGAGATATAATTTCTTCTTCGAGCAATCCACCCAAGCTTGGTGTTCAGCTATCCAATTGAGGCCTAGTATGAGATCGAACTTATGGAAAGGCAAGGCCATCAAGTTGGCCGAAAATGGGATCCCTTGGATCCTCAGAGGTTAAGCTTTACGAATTCACTATATAACCACACTATCTCCTAATGGGTTAGAGACAATAACCTTAGAAGTAATTGGTTCAGATTATAGAGCATACTTTTTTTAATCAACGGTTCACTAGTAAAGGGATACGTAGAGCCTGGATGTGTTTTTATTGCAACACGCCTATCGTTACGCGTAGACACTTTCAGATCTAATCATACAGAAAAAATCTAAATCGTGTAAGTAGCAAGTCACAGATAACATTAACAGATAAACTCCTAAGTGGAATATGAAAATGCAGACTCATAATGGATGAATGTTTAGTCCTAGAATCGACTAAACCTAGGCTCTGATACCATAATTGTAACACCCCCTTCCCAGTTTGGTAGAGAACTGGGTCAGAAAGTATTATCAGGAACAGAATCGGAGATCAGATTTGGAATTGGGGTTAAATTTAAAACTTTTTAAACTAAAGGGGCTAAAATGTGAACGTTACAAATTAGTGATCCTAATCCGAATTTTTTCTTACCGACTAGTAATCAGACTCTCTAGTTATTAACCTGTGAAGTTTCATTGTTATCAGATATCTCTTACCTATCCATTTAGGCCATATAATTATTAGTGCCAATTTGTAATTCTTTTAAAACTGTTTCTTAAGCCTTTTAACAGAATTAACTGACATTGTACCGATACACTATAGCCTGTATCGATACGCTATGTTGAATTTCACAATTTCTAGGTATTAAGTGTTCAAAAGTTCTATTTTTATTACCCTTTTTACTCATACTATTGTTAGACTTAGGCTCATGTTAGCTGCATAATTAGTCATTCATGCATTAATTCATGTTTCTTTCCACTGTTAAGCTTGATTACATAACTTGGTGATTTTTGTGGAAAAAGATACTGCTTTGGTGTGCTTTTGTGCGTAGGAACTAAATGCCCAAGCAAGGCCGGAACCAGTTGCCAGAGCAATGCAGGAAGGATATGCCGGACTAGTTTCCAGAGCAATGCAGGAAGGATATGCTGAACCAGTTGCCAGGGTAATTGTCGACAAGAAGGGATAAGGTGATGTGGCAGCCAATTGATAACTGGATAAATCCAATATGATGTGGAGCAAAGATAAATCCTAAATGAGATTAAATTCCACGAGTTTAATTAGGAGTTTTAGGAGGAATAAAATAATAAAATAAAAGAGATTTATTTCTTTTATTATATTTTATTTAATTCCAACCTAACTTCCTTCTCGAGAAAGACTTTGACCAAACCATCTCCTATAAATACAAGCCTAGCCGCCAACCTTGAGGACATGTCGATTGGAGAGAGACTTCGACTAGGGGCTGCACCAATTCTTCTTTATCTTCTTCTTCTTTATTCTATTTGATTCATGTTTTGGGATTATTCTTTGTATATCTTTTGAAACCCAGCCATGAATTGATGTGAATTAGCTTGGGTTATTTTGGGTTTGTGGTTTTGATAAATGATTAGATTTGTTTACGCTTTTGAGTTTGCAATTTTAATTCAAGGTTTGTTCATTCTTGGTTTTCAATCTTGTTTGCGAGTGAATTGGGAGAGGATCTTGTGAATTCATCTATTTATCTAATATCAGGAGAGTTAGATTCAAGAAACGAATGAGCATGGTCTTTATTCAATCAATTGATGGTGAAGACTAATCCGGCTTAGGAATAAGTTTAGGATTTCAACGGCTAAGAGGAGCGCAAGATTGGTTGTTGTTCACCCTTGATTCACGCAGGGATGTATTATCAAGGCATGCACAATTAGCTAAAGTTTCGACTTAAGGATAAGAAGAAACCATTGAAGAACGCTCTGTCGAACCTTGAAGTTTGCCGCCCAGTCAGTTGCCCAGGCAACCGTTCTACTAGTTGCCAAGGCAACCCAACTGTGCAAGTTGCCGCGACAACTGAGTTGTCGTTGCACTCATCTACCGAAATGATCCTTCCAACTATCACACCTCAACTCACGATAACCCAGCCTACTCTCTCTCTCATTTGATTACATCTTTATTTTATTTAATTGCTCTTTTATTTTATTCGTTAATTAGAACTCCTACAATTATCAATTGTGTTTTAACTTTTACAGTGCGATAACTAAAGCAAAGTGGCCCAAACCAATCCCTGTGGAGATGATACTCGAAACTTATCTTATCACTTTATCACTTGTGACGTGTATACCTACACCGTTTGCATAGCACTCAATAGGCGCAACAAGTTTTGTTTAAGGTCAACGACCTCGTACCGATACGTCTATGCCCGTATCGATACATGTTAACTTGGGTTGACTCGTTTCGATACACCTGAGGCCGTATCGATGCAATTAAATTTTCAGGCCTTACTATCCAAGTCTGTATCAGTACACTTCGTAGTGTATTAGTACTCCCTGCTTCACCAAAGACCAAATATGCAAGGCCGTATCAGTACAGGCTTCCCTGTATCGATATGCTTGGCTTGTAATGACAGATTTTATCTGGCTTTTATCTGATTTGACTCCACAAATGATGTCCAATACCAGCACGCCTAAAATCCATTAATCTACTGTCATACCAAATTTTATAGTATTTCAAATCCGTTTACCAAGTTTTCACCTTAGGCTTGTTTTAGGCTCTTTTTACCAAACTTGACATTCTCAAAACATACATTTCATGCATACAACACTAGGTCATTATAAGACTATTACACAAGTATCAGGATGCTCATACAAGACATGTTCGGACCATATGCCACTTCACTAAGAGTTTATAGCAAAGGATAGCAAACGTATAAAGTGAAGATGTGACTTGCAACCTCAACAACACGATCGTAGCTTGGAATCGTTTAAGGTCCTGAAAAAAAATGCATGGGACACACATGTTAGGCTTACATAGCCTAGTGAGGTAGTTATAACGAATACAATGATCAATTTATATTATGCATGACATGATGATTAAGTAATTTACATAGGCATAGTTCCATGTATACAATTTCCTACTCATTTCACATACTTTCATAATTTCATATCAAAGTTAAAAAAACACATAGAATTCCCATCAGGTACCATTGGATACACGGATTCCCCTTTACACCACATATCAGAAATAGGTCGTAGCTTCAGAAACATATCCCTTACATAATCCATTCTTATTTCCCCCATATATAGCCGTAGCCCCGGACCGTAGTCCATCCCTTACTTATACGAGCTCAAAATAATCCTATGGCATGCCAATTGTATCCAATGTCCATCATTTCACAAAGATCACATATTTCATATTTTCTTTCAATTCATATCATATCAAACATCAAAACGAGACTTAGCTCCATAACACATATCATATTCATATCAAATCCATGAATCACATGCTTGGCATATCATAACCATATTTTCACATATCCAAATAGTGCGAGGTACTTACTGGATTTGCCAATCGAATCCAGCATAGTAGCTCTACGTGAGCCGTAGATCAAATGCAACATAATCACAAATAATGCAAAAAGGATGGCACCATGCCTACCCCTTCACACAACTACACTCACCTTAAGGTACGAAGGCTTCTAGGATTCTCGAATCATGATTCCTTTATTCTTAGATTCGATTGGGGTCGATGGATCGTTTTCCTCCTTGTTTTGAGCTAGGAAAGACAATAGGAATCATCAGAACCAAATTGACAATATAACTTAGGCCTTGTTTAGGATTTTGAATCAAAATTAAACTTCCATCTTACACAGGATTCAATAATCGAAAGAGGGCTTTGCCTTACCAATGGATAGCTTCACAATGGTACCTCCAATTTGAAGGAGATATGAGCTTAGGGTGACTAAAGAGAGAGGTGTGAGCTTAGCTTATGGTAGAGCAACAATGGAGGTGTTAGCTTGTTGGGAGACAAAGCTTGAGTTTAGCTTTCGGAAAGACTAAAACAATTAAAGGAAACTCTTTTCTTGACTTATTAAAAGGGATTTAACATCTTAATGGCAGCCCACCTCCCTTGTGACCAATAAGAAGATTTCCTTCTATTGAGGGTTTGCTTAACCCAAAGCCCACTTGCTCCACAAGTAGGCTAATGACTCAATCGCTTGTGAATTCTGATGAATTCACGTGGGTTTAGGCAAGCATAGAGATGACTCACCATCTTACATCTCTTCCTCATCAAAACGACATCATATTTGCTAAAAACAAGGGACCCCGTATCGATACGCTTCTACCCGTATCGGTACACTCCCACTAAAATCAGAAAGTTAGTTATTAACAGTTAGACTATATCGATACTCATATGGGCGTATCGATACGTCTAACTCAGATTTACATATTGGGCTTTGAATTTCATACAACGAGTCCATTTACACACGCATAAGGCCAAAATGAAGTTCCATTACAACAAGAGGGTACAGAAGTCAATCTTTTGCAAACAATATTACGTCGGTTTCAAAATTTTTGATGACCAGAGCCCAATTTCAACTAGGCCAGTTTTCAGGATGTGACAGTTTTGCTCATTATAGGACTTGACCAAACATCTCACAACACGAGCTGACGACAACCATACAGCACATGTATGAAAGTAAGTACCATCCCGTTAATGACAGGTTTTGTTGTTCATATGTCAAGGACTGGTAAGGTTTTGTGTGTTGTATCGAATTAAACCACATGCTCCACCGCTTGTGTAGGCTCCTGTCAATTCCTTTAAGTTTCAGTCTTACGACTGTACTCCCTAGGTAGAGTGTTTCACGCGTCAGCTGGGCCCTTGATCTGCATAGACCAAGGGTGAACACTCATCGTTTACGGCATGGACTACCAAGGTATCAAATCATGTTCACTTTTGGTGTTCCTTCATAGATTTCGAGATTTCACCCTTCTCTTAAAAGATACAAAATTCCACTATTCTCTGTCTCACTCAAGTGAATTGGTTTCGAGAGCATTTCGCTAGTTTTTAGCGACTTTCACTTTCAACCTAATTTACTGCCTACGCGCCCTTTTACGTTCAGTCATTCAAAAGAACACTTGCCCCCTATCTTACCGCGACTGCTGGCACAGAGTTAGTTGGGGTTTCTTCCTCTAGTCCTGTCATGATCGCGCACTCGACGAAAGAGCTTTACGAGCGGGTATTACCCTTCTTCACTTACACAATATTGTTGGATCGAGCTTTCGCCCATTGTCCAAGATTCCCCACTGCTGCCCCTATGGGAGTTTGGGCCATGTCTCAGTCCCAGTGTGGCTGATCATCCGAAAAGACCAGCTAAGCATCATTGGCTTGGTCAGCCTTTACCTGACCAACTACCTAATACTACGTAGGCTCATCAAACAACACTTTTTAGCTTTCTTCAGGATTTGGCCCGAACTGTTCGGCAGATTCCCACGCATTACGCACCCATCCACCACTTTGTTCTTAACAATTCTCACCCCCTGGGCGAGACAAGCTACCTTTAGCTAGGAGCCTCTTTTCCTTCTATAATATAATATATACTAAAAAGACAGAAATAATAACAAGGATTAAAATAAATTCAAAAAGTGATTAAAGGAACCAGATGAGGAATTTTACCACTGATCTATTAGACCAAATTAAGGAAAAATGACAAAATTGTAAAGAGTTTAAAATCTTCAGGGATCGTGGATGGAAATAACTCGTTCCCACAAAAACGCATAGATCATTCTCAAGTTATGGTTCACCGCACGGGTCAAACCAGTCACCAAAACTGCGCCGTTTGACCAGCCCTATAAAGGGCTAAAATTCCAAAAAAAAATTATTTTTACTTGTTTTATAAAAAAATGAGAGTGAAACTCCCTAAAAGGGCTTGAGAACACTACCCTAGTGTTCTTGACCTCCGCCCCTCTTCCCAAAATCTAGATGCTTTGCCACCACTCACCGGCACAGACGATCCCTAAATCAAGAAAAAATCTATCTTTTCTTCTTAAAACAAACCTAGCCTTAGATTTTCAAAACTGAGCCCCTAACTCTCTGAAATCTTTAAAAATCGAGACTAAAAAAAATGAACATTAACCTTTTTGGTTCAAAAAACAAAGAGGAAGATGAAGAGACAGATGGTGGAGTTCATCGGCACATAGCCTTCAACCATCTACACTGACGGTGGTCTAAGACCAGAGAAAGGAAGAATGTTTCTTTTTTTTCTTTTTATTAAAAAATATAAGAATTGATGAGATTATTTTTACCTCTGAAATTGCTTGAGGTTTTCTCTTTTTCTTAATTTGATTTCTAAATCTCCCTTTTACAAGATTTGGTTCTAGATAAATAGCCATTTACATGTTTGAAAATAAAAAAAAGAAATCTAATCGATTATTGGATGGATTGACTGATGATAATCCTCTTTTTATTATTTTTCGTCTACACGATGGTTGGAGAGGGTGCTCGTGCGATGGTGGTAGAGCCGTTGGAGGCCGTCAGAGGAAAGATGGTCATAGATCACACCGCGTAGATGACAAAGATGGGAGCAGCTTGGGCGTGTGGGCACTTGGGCACACCAATCGACTTTTGCACGTGCGCGTAAGGGAGATGAAAGGGCTTCTTTGGTTTGATAATGGTCGTTGGATCAGAGTTGATCCAACGGCTCTGGTGTGGTTGTTGCAAAGGTATAGGAGGGAAGGAATATTAGGGTTTTTACTTTTGGATTAGGGTTTTTTATATTTGGGGCAAACGGGCCTTGTAAATTATGAGTTTTGTAAATGGACTTGGATTTTAAATTTAAATGGGTTTTGTTATTTTTTTATATTTGTTTTTTTTTATATTTTAGTCCAATAATAATAATAATAATAATAATAATAATAAAACTTAAAATAATAAATAATAATGATAATAATAATAGCAAAAACCAAATAAAATTAGTAATTACGCAGTACAATTCTAAAACTTTCGGGTCATCAGTAAGTCCTTCGGGCATAATGTTAAGTCCTTCGGGCCATCACTTGCGGAAGTGATGCGAATACTTTGATTATCTGTACAATACGAAAGTGCAGTACAGTTCTAAAACCTTCAGGTCATCAGTAAGTCCTTTGGGCCATTACCTTCAAGAGTGATGAGAACTTTTCGAATGTCTTCACAATAAGAAAGTGGGGGCATGGTATCTGCAAAGATTTTAACCTTCGTGTTATCGATTTCAAGGAAAAGAAGGAAGTTGAATGTATTGATCGGTTCTATAGATTGGAAGGTCATATATGTTTCAAGCATGAAAGGAGATCAATCAACAGAGGAAAAGAAACAAATGATCATATACTCCCAAGCGTGGATAAGTTGGAATTATACAAGAATTAGAGCTTCAAGACTAAAAGATGGAGACACTTTAGGCAGAAGGAACAATGACTCTAAAGATCTCAACGTTTCAAGTTCGAAATTAAGAATATTTCATATCACTTCAAGTTGAATTTTCATTAATTGATGATATTTCTTTTTGTAGGCTCAGTTCTTCCTCAAAAGGAGGAGGCGAATCAACATTCCTAGCAAAGAATATAGAGCTCCTAATGAGAAGAGTTCACCCAACAAATAATACAGAGCTCCTAATTAGAAGAATTCACCCCAAAAAGAATACAAAGTTCATAATGAGAAGAACTCGCCCAATGAAGAATACAAAGCTCCTAATGAGAAGAGTTCGCACAATAAAAAATATAGAGCTCCTAATAATAAGAGTTCACCCATCAAAGAATACAGAGATCCTAATAAAAAAATTTGTCCAACAAATAATACAAAGTTCATAATGAGAAGAACTCGCCCAGCAAAAGATGAAGAACTCATAATGAGAAGAGTTCACCCATCAAAGAATGAGGAGTTCCTAATGAGAAAAACCCGCTTGTTCAACACCTTTGTAGAGAGGTGGATCAACATTTCCAAGAAGAATGGTTGAGTTCATAATGAGAAAAACTATTTTAGACTTTTCGATTTAACTTTTGAAGAAAGAGGGAAAAGTTCATAATGAGAAGAACTTGTTCAATTTCTAAGGAGGAAGATGCAAAATGTCACAGGAAACATGAAAAAATTCATAACGAGAATTTGTTTGTGTTTTCTAGAAGAAGAAGAAGGAAAAGCAAAAAGTTCATAATGAGAAGAGTTCACTTGAGGAGAGAGGATCAACATTTCCAAGAAAAGTGATAGCTCATAATGAGAAGAACTAGCTCAGACTTTGGTTCAACCTTTGTAGAAAGGTTGAGAATTTCATAATGAGAAGAACTTATTCAAGCTTTAAGAAAAAAAAGGAAGAGAGGAAGTTCATAATGAGAAGAACTTGCAGCTTAGAACGATAGTTGGCTGGCTCGGACAAAATTCATGTCTTTTCAACCTTTGCCCAATTCTCGTTCCACAACAATGAGCAAAGCGGGGCAGCTGTAATACCTGAATTTTATCCAGGTATATATATATATAATATTTCTCTTAATAAATAAATAGGTATTAAAATCCAAGAAGATATAATCCACAAGTAATAAAGTGTCCATTTACATTTTTAATACCCAAATACCAAAGCCCAATTCGGATTTATCTCAAGCCCAAATTCCAGTCTGAATACAGCCAGCCCATTACACCTAAATAACAGTCCTTTACAGCTCATGGTGCCTCATGTCGCTTGCTCATTGGCCAAAGTAACAATACACGGATTGTGCTTCTTTAAGGCCATATTTCTCTTAATTTCAATCTGAATACGACCAATTTCTTTTTGGTGGTGGTCAAAGCAAAAGGAGTGGTGGTCGCATATTGATGTTCATCGTGAAAACAAAGAACACATGATGAACACCGAGAGAAAAGGGGTGTTTTGATCCGTTGTGGGTGTGGTTTCTAGTTTTTTGGTGTTTGTGGCTAGAGAGAAAATATAGTATATCCGAGTAAAGAGAGTGAAGGTCAAAAAAATAAGGGAAAAGCGAAAAGGGAGGCTGATAAGGCCTTTATATAGGCATGATCCTCGAGCCTGTAAGCCCGCGAACCCCCGTCAGGGCCCGTGCCCTTCTTTCTATTATTTTGTACTTTGGTTCTTTGATTTTAATAAAATGCAGTTTGGTTCATAACTTTTTTATTCTACTTTTTTTTATTTTAATTCAATCTTTTTTAGTTTAATTAATTAATTTAATTGCAATTTAAATTTATTATTATTATTATTATTATTATTATTATTATTATTATCTTGATTTAATTGAAGCATACACTACAAGAAATTTATAATATTGCAACAAAATTATCTACCACTAAAAGTACTAAATTTGTCACGATATATTTATTTTGACAAATTTTATTTGTTACCATGTTTATTAGAACAACCCTGTCATGTAAAGTATATTGTGACGAAATTGTTTTTGTGACTATTTTGTATTATTTATCCTAACAATGAAATTTAGTTGCTATAATTAATTTATCAGGACAAAATAATTGTCACAGTAAATCAACTATTTTATCACGAGAAGTACATTTTGTCACAACTAACTTGTATTTTAACATCAAATAAAAGTGTTTTGTGACAAAAATACAAATTGCAACAAAAATTAATTTCTCACTGTTTCTATTTCGTAATTAAATGCAACTTAATGAGACAAAATATTTGTTAGAATAAAATATTTATTTCGTCACAAAAAGTAAATTTTTGTTACAATTAATTTAAATTATAACATCAAACAAAAATATTTTCGTGACAAAAATACATATTACAATAAAATTTAATTTCTCACTACTTTTATTTTGTCACTAAATGTTAATTATAAGGTCAAAATATTTTTTAAAATAAAACATTTATCTTATCACAATAAAAGTATATTTGTCACAATTAGCTTGGATTTTAACATCGAAAAAATTATTTTTATGAAAAAAACAAAAATTACAAATATGCTTATTTTCTCACAACTGTTTTGTATTGAAAATTTTAATTTTATTTTTTGACAAATTAATTTTTTTCAAAATTGTGAATAAAGACAATTTTTTCTTATTCGCAATAGTTTAGTAAGAAAATAATATGTCATAAATTATTTTTGTGACTAATAAATATTTGTCATAAATTGTTCTTTTGACAAATTTGGTTTTTGTTACTAAGATAATATTGGTTATAAATTGTTTTTGTGACTAAATAAATATTTTTAATAATTTGTTTTTATGACTAAAATAATATTTGTCGTAAGTTATTTTTGTGACTAAATAAATATTTGTCATAAATAGTTTAGTGACAAATTTGTTTTTGCGACTAAAATAATATTTGTCATCAATTGTTTTTGTGATTATATAACTTTGTTACAATTTGTTATTGTGAATGAAAATTAATTTTCATAATTGTTTATATTGAGAAATTAATATTTGTTATAAATTTTTATTATGACTAAATAAATTTTTCATAATTTTTTTGTTTTGAAAAAATATTGTGACTAAATAAAGTTATGATTTTTCATAATTTTTTAACGTTACAAAATAATCTTTGTCATGTTTTATTTTTGTGACTAAATTAATTTTCATAATTTATTAATGTTACAAAATAGCATTTGTTAGAATTTGTTATGGTAACTAAAATAATTGGTTATAATAACTATATATATTTTTTAAAAACTTATAATGAAAAAAACAATATTAAATATCATTTAAATAAATATAAAATGTTTAGAAAAAAATTGCTAAAAACATTAAGTGACTCTCTAGAAATAAAAATAAATTGAAATTCACCATGACGATTCATAAATCCTGCACACTTACATTTAAAAATGAAATTATATTAATTTATTAATAAATATTTAAAATAGCAACCAACGTGGTTGGTCCAAGTGGTAAGCAGCTTGGTATCGCTTAAGCAGGTCTAGGGTTCGAGGTGTTGTGTATGCAGAAAATCCCCGCTGGGAGACTCACCCACTAAAGCCAGGTGTGCGATACGAGTCAGTCCGAATTAGTTAGGGCAAAGCCTAGGAAACTGGAGGGCAATCAAAAAAATAAATATTTAAAATAGCATATAAATATATTTTATTATTAAAAATTAAATTATAATATTACCTTGAATATTCAAGCAAAAGTGTTTCCTCCAAATCTTGCAAACAATTGTTGAATCTGACTTTCGAGAACATTTTGGTTTTTCTTCAACTCATTGATTGTTGTATTCTTGTTGAGAATTTTTTTCATTTTGAGTTTGTAGTTGAACTAGTAATTCTTGAGTTCGTTTTTCATTCCCAACTCTTTCAGCATCTAATTCAGATTTCAATTCTAATTCTTTGGAACTACATGACTTTACTCAGTAACCAAGTCCACTAGTGTAACCGTATTTTGAATTTAAAATCTCCTCTAAAATTTGACGCCCATTCACCGCAATGCCCTTTTCAATTTCTTCACTTAAGATTGTTCTCATTTTTCTGTAAATATAAGTGAAATAAATCAAAAAATTGAAACATTTAATAAACAAAGATTATATTTTAGACTAAAAAATCTTACATAGTTCGCTCCTACTTGTTGGTTTTACCCATGTCCCATATTTTTTATGATGTGCATCATAATACAGTTTCATTTCAGCAAGTTCAGCAAGCTCATCAGGCTCAACATTTGACTCTTCTAAATATTTTAAATTTTTTCTTGGATATTCTCTCAACTTTAAAAAATTCAAACAAATCAAACTCAAATGTAAAATTGAGGATAAAAAATTAACTTATTAATTGTAATTGGTCTTATTCTAAATAAAATAAATTAAAAACATGCCAATTCATAAATTTGTTGGACAAATGATTTTAAACCAGAAATATGAGGAATTGTAACATCCCAAAATATGATATAGAAGTTATAATAATAATTCGAGTATATTTCTATTTGAGTGAGAATGTTGCTTAGAATAAACAATTGAGAACTTTAGAACCGAAAAGAAAGAAAGAAATGAATAGGTGCTCACTATGCAAAGGACTAAACCGATTAATGCTTTAAAATAAAGGCTTGCATGCTAGATCCTAAGTAAACTAGGGACCTGGACGCATGTCCAAGAGAAAGATTGAACATGTGCTAAGGGAGGGAAGGAGTTTCGGTGAAAGTAGGAAGAACCTCCATACTTCTCCTTTCTCCCTAATGAAATTGCCGAAAAACACATAGAGAGAGAGAGAGAGAGCTTGAATTGGTCATCAGAGATGGAAGCTTTGGAGCTAGATGATCCAATTTCTTGAATCCTTGATTGTTTAAATTGAAGAAGGAGGTAATTGCACTCATTTTCTCTTCATAATCAAGTTTGATTAAAGTTGTTGATTGTGATCCTTTATATTTGTGTAGTTAGAATGGTTAACTAGGTTGAATCCATGCTTTGAATTTGTGTGAATGATAGCATGATTTAGAGTGAAAAGTCACTAAAGAATGAACTTTGATTGTTGGAAAGTTTGAGCATTTGAATGGCAATGCATATAGATAGGAAGTAGTAATTAAAAATCTGATTTGGATGCCATAATTGTAAGAATTGATTTTAGGATTATTTCTGGATAAAATGAATCATTTCAAGATGGATTTAACCAAGAAAGAAATGCATTAGAAACTGTTTTGAGATTGTTTAAATTGAAGGAGGGGCTGTCTCGCAAATTTAAGCTTGTTAATGGGACTGTTTCAAATTCGAATAGGATTGTTCTAGTGATTTTAATAGGTTGAACTATAAGCTGCAAAAAAATAGGGATTATAGAGTGCAAATAAAGATGCATTTTGGGCTGTTTTGCTATGCATTTTGGTGCAAACATATGACTTAGGGACTACCTTGAATATATACATGCTTAAGGAGACTGTTTTGAATTATATAAAAATGTATGTGTTTGGGCTGTTATGTATAGGTATATATGCTTTTGGGACTGTTTTGACATGTAAATATATATAAACAAGCATTCGGGACTGTTTTGTATACGATCAAGGGCTGTTTTTACAAAAAAATAAAAATGAACTGTTTTGTGATGTTATTCATGTTACAGGATTGATACGTGAATGTGGATGCAAATATAAGAATATTAAGGCTTGTTTTGATGTACCATAAATATGCATGATATAGTTAAAATCTGTTTGGAAGTGATTTTAATATGTGATTGTATTCCTTGTTATGCTTAGACCAAGGAAAAGCTAGGAAGAGATCTGGATAAGTAGCAAGATTTGAATAAGGATTCAGGTATCCCGTAACTTCGGGATAAGAGGTGAGTGTAGTTTTAAAGTCTCGGGATAGGTCGAAACTAGCCCAAGTATACTATTTGTTTTGTTTACGTTGTTTGACCCATATGTTAAATTAAGTATATGCTTCTAAGCTTGTATAACAAGTAAGTACCAAATTACAAGTACTATGTGATTAATTATATGTGAAATACATGTTATGTTCGAAATCTACATGAAATTGAAAATGTTTGAGGTGCTTTGATGTACATACTAAATGTGATAGTTGTACTTGTGATTGAATATGTTTGATGTGGTAAATAATGAACCTTGTTTGTATGATAACCAGAATGTGGAGCTATGCTCGTCTTGGTATAAATAAGACATGTTATTTGAATAAGACGAAAAAATGATGATCTGAGAATTTCACATGAGTTGAATATATGCCTAGTATGAAAGGGCAATAAGCTTGTTAATATTATACTCGGTTAAGGAGTAATGTTCTTTCGTTTCTTCTATGATAAGATTATAACATGTACATGATTACATGATTAAGGAGCTATGCTCAAGCTTGATATGATAAGATAAGAAGACGTGAAAAGCCTTGGTCTCAAGTCGGTCTTAAGTATAGTTGGCATGCCATAGAGTCCATAGAGCTCAGTTTTAGGGTGGACTACTATCCTGGACTACGGTCCTTATTTGGTGACAGTAGAAGGGAAGTGTTGTGGTCACTTGGGGGCAGTAGGAGGGATTGACCGGTACTACGAGTACCATTTTATTTGGCGACAGTTGGTTGGAGATTCGTGTACCTAAGCTGTTTATTGATTATTAAGGCTACATTAAAAACAAAACAATGAAAGTTACCAACTCAATCGATTAATTATCTTGATAATTTACAAGACAAGTAATACATGTTATTGATATATTATGTTTGATAGCTTACATGATTAGTAACGTACTCATGATATGCTATGTATGATATCTTGCTTGCTAGACAATAATCATTTATATGAATCTTATGAAAATTGGCATTTTAAGCAACATTACCCTAGGATCTTTGAACTTTCTTATGATTTAAGTTATGTAAATTGTGAAAGTGCTATGTGGATAAGTATAAGAATAGACTATCCTAATTAATTTTTCTTGGTCGATTGTTAGGAAAGTATGTGAATTCTTGCCTTGGTTAATGGCTTGATTGAAGTAGATATTACATGTTTGTCTTGCTATGACTTGTATGATAAGTAATTATATCTAGTTCATGATTAATCTCTACTTTAGAAGTATAGATGAACATGATATTATGCTTATCTATATAAGAATACATCCAATAGTTTGTACACAATTTAAGGACTGTTTTGGGCATATACAAGTGTATTTTGGACTGTCTTGAATCTATACAAGTTTGTATAAAACTTAAGGACTATTTTGGTTATATACAAGTGCATTTTGGACTGTTTTGAATCTATACAAGTTTGTATAAAATTGAAGGACTGCTTTGGTTATATACAAGTGTATTTTGGACTGTTTTGAATCTATACAAGTTTGTATAAAATTTAAGGACTGTTTTGGTTATATACAAGTGTATTTTGGACTCTTTTGAATACATGTAAATGTATACTTGCGAAATAAAGAAATTGTGGATGATTTAACAAATGGGGTACAAGTACAAATAGGTTGCTTAAATTACAAGATTATGATAATAGAAACCAAGTAAGTTTGTAAGTTAAATAAAGAATCATGATAATGACTTGTATAATAAATAAAGTGAATCTTAGCTTATTAATCTTCTTTGTGAGAAGAGCTAAGCTTGTTAAAGTGTCTTCAAACTTGGATTGCTCATTAAGTAACTGATATTTCCTGATATGTTATGTTAGGTAACTTGAGTGATAAGTAGTTATCACTTATATGAACTTGAAAGTCTATGTTGTGAAAGGTTATGTCTTGATTGAATATCATTAACAAATAACCAGTTTCTGAATTAAGTTCAAAACTTAAGATTATGACACGTTTCACCAAACGCCTTACGTATTAAGAAAATCTATGGTTTTGTTGTGTTTGACGCCTTATATGATACTATATGAGACAAGCAAACCATGTTTATGAGTTACAATGATAAGTTGTTTTGAAATGATATAACTTGAACCCTTGAGACTATGTTGTGTGAATATTCTATTTTTTTGGTATTTACTTGAAACTTAGTTAGTTCTAGTGAGAGAGAAGGATTAGACTATAAAATGTTTATCATATTACTTTCAGAGTTTAGTACTACCTCACTAAGCTTATGCTTACCCTATTCTTTCAATACATTTCAGGTATGGTACCTGTGGTTTCTCTCGAGCTTGGACGTGATCACAAGGAACTATGTATGAATTAAATTTATCACCCTTAGAACTCCTAGATGGTGGCACATAGCAATTAAGTTGCATAAAGCATTTAAATTACATTTCATTTTTTTAGCTTATATATGTATAAGCTTGTTAAGTATCCAATGTTCTGTAATAAGCCCTTAATTATTATTTGGTGGTTGCATGTCTTATATGATTCAATGGTTGATGAAATTATGTGATTTCTTAAATAGCTTTAAGAGCTTTAAGTTAATAGATCACCTTGGTATTTAGCAAGTTGGAAGCTGATATGAATGGATCCTGTCATGTGTTAAATCGTAAGTAAAAGTGGGTGGTTAAATGACTAGTTTAAGGTTAAAACAAACCTTTGAACGGATATTAATGAATCTTGTAATTGGACTTACTATGTGAAGATTTCATGTGTCTGGTTAAGTTGATTTTTGAGTATCAAACAATTGATCTTAGTAATTGTAGGTAACTATCTCCTTTTGTAAATAAATCTTTAAGCTCTATGATAGCTTAAATTAAGTTAAACATGATGTTTAATTGAGTGCTAATAGGTGAATCTATGTTGGACTTAAACCTTGAGCTCGTATGTAAGTATATATATGTATAGGTAGTTGGTTTGCCTTGTATATAAATTAACATGTATGAGTCTGTTGTGTGTAGAATTATATGTATTCGCATGAACATTGTTTTGTTTTGGATATTTAGGAAAGTATGTAGATTGATTTACACAAGTAATCGTATAACAAGATAAATAAGTATAGTTATACTAAGTTTGACATTTGTCTAGTGACCAATGAGTTAAGTGTTCAATGATTTACCTAGTCAAGGTTAATAATGTGTTTGAATCAAAAGAAATTTTATGTATTATTGGAGGTTTCTTAATAAGCTATTGGGGTTTTGAAGAGTACAGAAGGCTAAGTCATGCTTTGAGTTATCATTTGATGTGTTTTGTATTATGAGTGAGTTCACTTGCTTGATTATGAAAGATAATTAAAAAGGGGTTTTAATTTATCCTGAATTCTGGTTGCTGAGAAGTGCTAATGCAATATATGTTTGAGTGAATGTTTACACATGTTCTTCCAATCATCTATCTTCACATCACTAGGAGGATTAGTTTGTGCTTCTTCTAAAGAAGTAAATTTCTTGAAATGTTTATGACATTTGTGTTTAAAGGTCCATCATTTTATCTATTACCTTTTTTGCATGTGGATCATCTAAAGATATGCCAAATTCATCCTACAAAATATTTAATACAAATTTAATATTTTAAGAATATAAATATAATTACATTAATAGAATTTTAAAAAGTAATAGTTAGTGATATTTCTAACCTAATTTTTTTGGAACATAGGTAATTTATCTTTATCCTTCACATCCTTCCAATAAAATATATTAGCTGGCATAAAGTTTCGAGTGGTAATTCCTACCGCCATTTTAAGTAGATGTTCATCATCACCAACTAGTAAGTGCAATCCTTTTTCTATCTTTACACCTTTAATTTACTGTTTTGTTTTAATCTCTTTTTTACCTCAAAACCTCTAGCTACTCCACGACCTCTTTTTGCCGTAACTATAAATATGTAAACATATAAATGTAAATATATGATTATTATAAAATTAATATTTGGGATGAATGTAAAAAATTACATGAATTTGTTTAGTTGAAAATAACTTACTTTGATTATCTAATGATTCGATTGGTGTTGTCTCGCTTGGCATATTTTGCAAGTTGGATTGTATTGAATTTTGTGGAGGCAAAATGTCAATATTTTGATCGTTGGAAGTAACATTCTCCTAACCTATCAAAATTATAGTAAATAAGTGTTAGAAAAGATAATAAATAATAATAATAATGGTAACAAATGTGAACTATATAAGTATTTGAGAGGATATATCTACATTTTTTTTTGCAAAGTTATTATTAAATTATGGATGGTACAAAGTACCTATAATCCACAAAACTGGAAACAGCTATAGACACCAACAAAGTAAAGCATAAACTTTCAAACATAAGAAGAAGAAAAAACAGATTAGTCGCAATTTCACAATAGGGAATAATACATGAATACGTAAAAACAGATAAAATGTCCACAATTCAAATTATTTGAATTACCATCCTAACGTTAAACTTCTTTAGAAAGGATGCAAGATTTTTTTTTTTTTGAAAATTAGAGGAATAATTGAATAGTCTTACCATGCAATGAACGAATTCAAGAGTGCTGTTAATTAAGAAGCCTTTAAGCTCCTAAGTTTTTGCTTGATCCAAAAATAAAATATCATTAATTTGGTAGGGTTTCCTTTCGACAATCCTCTTGAATTGGGGAAAATAACAAAAGGAAAGGCAATATAAATTTACAGTATTCGAAGCTACAGGAGACTAAGAGAACTTATCACAATCAAAATCAAATTGGCTTCAAATAATAGGACTCCAAATAATGTAACACCTTACCAAATAGAAACTGACAATTCTAATCAAAATCAAACTTGTAAGCGAAACATGTAAAACAAAGAATAAACCAAGAAAATTATTTTCAATCAAACAATAGGAAAAAGAGGAAATCGCAACAAGCTACTATTGAATGAACTCGAAAAAGAACAAAATTTCATACGATATTCTTGGAACAAAATTATTGTCCTCAGACTATCTTACCTTGATTGTTCATTGACTCGACATTTGTATTGGATTTTGATTTCTTTTATCGATTAGAATCATCCAAAGACAATGAAATAGCTCACTCTCTTCTTTTATGCACGATTGCCTAGAAAAAGAAAAAAGATCATAATATAAACCATGAACTATAGATCATATTAGATTACATTAGATCAAATATAAAAGGAAAAAAAACTTACTATTTTTTTTCTTCAAGATGAAAGAAGAAAGACAAAGTTAGATTAATGACTTGAGATGACAAAACAAATGCATAATTAGGATTTGACAAAAAAAATATTTATAACATGAATACAAGTAAGTTTTCCCGCATAAATTTCCCTCCCAAACCTAAACTTTTAGTATTAATTTGATAGATGTAAATATTTATAAGTTCCCTCTAACAGAACTAGATAGATGTAAATATTTTGGCTCCCGAGAAAATCTTTCCAATTTATTTATTTATTTTAAGAAAATTATAATTTATTTATTTTTATCGGCAAGTAAGTATGATTGTATTAAGAAAAATCATACAAATCGAAAAACATAATTTGGAGCCTCATTAAAAACATCCCTAACCTAAAATAAAAAAAAGTACTCTAAGACCATAGAAACCAAGAGCAATAAAACTCGAGCGAAAACGAAATGCCAATACAAGGCAACAGCCCCGATCCCCCACCAAACCATGACCGAACGAAAATACCAACTCCCACACACTATACGCACAACCAAATAGCACCACAGCCCATGCCAAACCAAACAGAAGCCAAGAGAAATGCCTTGCACCAAACGCTCAAACAGGAACAACAATAACCCACAACCTGCTGCACGTAGTATCACCCCAACTCAAAAGCCGGCAACGAACAAAGCCAATCTATCAATTCCATCCTTGGCTAACACATCCGCAAGTCCATTAGCTTTTCGGTATATATGCGAAAAACAAACGCAACTCATATCCGCACACGCCGAATCAATCGACACAAAAATACTTCAAAACCGCCACGGACGCCGATCCTTTTGCAAAATCCACCCAATCACCACACTAGAATCTGATTCAACTATCAAATCCCCCACATTACGCCATTGAGATTGCAACACTAAAGACAAGGCACAATCCACAGCATGAAGCTCAGCTTCATTCGATTTCATAGGACCAACCGGACCTGAAAAACTCTCAAAATAGACTCCTCCGAATCACGCAGCACGCTGCCAATCCCAGCTGCCCCCAGCTTCCCCCTAGATGCCCCGTCAATGTTTAGCTTCAACGCAGAACCTGGCAGAGGCGACCAAACTACACCAAACGCAGTCGTGAAAATCCAGATGGCACATTGCATGACCGTGGGCAACTCTGCCACTGAGCTTCGTCCAACTCAATCACATCAGGCAACATCAATGTTCACACCCAATAAAATGATTGCAATTGCACCCAAAAAAAACTTTTGTAACCATACTCACATGCACTACCACAGCACATGCACAACTGGACAAGAGAACAAAATATGGTCAGCCTCATCATCGCCAATACCACACCAAGTGCACCGGCCTTGGTCCTCCCCAACAGAACTCCTCGTTGCCGCAAGAAATGTATCATCGGCAAACGCTCTAACCATACTCACCAAAGAAAAGACTAGACTTTTGGCGGAACACCTAACTTCCACACAAAACTTGCCCCAATGTCACCATCCCCAGCTCGCTCTGACATAAGACATTGTGTCAAAGCCTTGACCGAGAAACAACCCCTCGCACCTGGCTTCCATTTTAAAGTATCCAATGCCCAGGATGCAACACAATGGAGACTACCAAAGAGCATAAATCACCCAGCAGCGAAACCTCAAAAACCGTCAAATCCCTCCTAAAAAAGTCCACCAATGCTCATGAGCAAAAGACCCAACAACCGCATAATGTGACACCAATGCTACTTTATTCATCACAATAGAAAACAATCTTGAAAAGGCATCCTTCAAAGGCTCCTCAATACACTAAGAATCCCACCAAAATAGAACCTTAACGCCATTCCCCACTTGTCATACGAAATTCGACGACTCCGTGTAACCACCCACTTTTAGGTTAGATGAAGACAAAACAATCTGTTTCCATACGGTAGACATAGAATTCACTCCAGTGGCGTTAAAACGCCACCAAGGCACTGCCTCGCCATATTTTGCAATAATCAAAGAACGCCACAAAAAAGAAGTGTCATGCGTGTATCGCCACACCCATTTCGATACCATAGCTAAATTTTAAACCCTTAAATCTACCACCCCAATTCTCCTAAATGTTGCGGCTGGCACACAGTTGCCCAAGTCACATGACTCATTTTACGTTGCATTGCAACACCTCCCCATAAAAAAATGCGATGGATCTTAACCAACCTCGCGACAACCCCTTTGGCACCACAAACAACCCCATACAATAGATTGATAAAGAATATAGCACTGAGTTCACCAAACTAACATGAGTAGCAAAAGATAACGATGCTCGTTTCAACCCTACCAACTTTACACGAAATCTATTTATGACAGGTTCCCAAATTTTCTTTCGCCTCGAATTAACACCCAATGGCAAACCCAAATAAAGAAAAGGCAAATCGCATTTTTGACAACCCAAAATACTCGAAGCCTTCTCATAAACATCATTCGGCACCTTAATAGCATACAACGGTGACTTGTGAAAGTTTATTTGCAGCCCCGAACATGCCTAAAACCCATCCAATAAACTTTGTACCCGCTGAGCACAAGCAACCGAAGGCTCAAAGAATAAACTAGTGTCATCGGCGAATTGCAAATGGAAAATAAAAAGTCCATCCGCCGCCTCTGTACCACAAACCAAACCCGCCTCCCTAGCATTAACTAGCAACTGGTGCAACTCCTCGGCAACTATTACAAACAAGAGAGAAGAGAACGGATCACCCTGTCGAATTCCACGTCCCATCCCAAACTCTTTCGTTGCGCAACCATTCAACAAGACTGATAATCTAGCCGTGCTTACACACTCACGAATCCAACGACGCCAAACAATATTAAACCTCATACACAGCATAACATGATCTAAAAACTCCCAACTAACACAATCATAAGCTTTGAAAAAATTTAATTTCAAAATAAAACCACCAGCTCACCTTTTATTCAAAGAGTGAATTACCTCATTAGCTAACAAAATTTCGTCCACAATTTGTCGTCCCCTCACGAATGCAGTCTGAGTATCGCTGATAATCTGATCTAACACCTGTTGCAGTCGACGAGCTAATGTCTTCACCAATATCTTATAAACAGAATTAACCAGGCTAATAGGTCTAAAATCACTCAAGAAAACCTGAGTATCCTTCTTTGGCAACAACACCAAAAAAGTCAAATTTGCTGCATTTGGTAACCTGCCAGTCTCATAAAATTGATTCATAAAACCCATAGTATCAACTTTAACAACATCCCAACTCTTCTTATAGAATTCCAAACTATACCCATCCGGACCAGGAGCTTTTACTCCATCACAACTCCAAACGACACTCCTAATTTCCTCTTCTAAAAAAAGGTGCAGTCAGCGCATCACAATTGGACTCTGAAAGCTGTTTAAAATTCCCCTCCAACTCCTACGAACCCAACCTCACAGACTTTGCAAAATGCTGCTTGAATTCCTGAACCACTACCTTTCTCAACCTACAGGGATCTGTCTCCCACCTTCCATGTACGTGCAGGCCTGAAATATTATTACGTAATGCTCGTATGTTTGTTGTTCGGTGAAAATATGCAGTATTTCTATCACCTAATCGCTACCAAGTAACCCGAGATATTTGCCTCCAGAGCAACTCTTTACGTTTGATAGCTTTCCACAACGCCAAATACCACACACGAAGCTTTGCAAGAACCTCATCAGTCACATCCCCATTTGCAACAGCATCACCCAGCTCATCAATCATCTTTTGAATTGCTTCCACAGGTCTATCAACATCTCCAAACTCCACACGGTTCCGTTCACACAAAAGTTGCTTAAGGCTTCGAAGTTTCACAATAATATTATCATCCCCAACCCCTGCATTCGTCAGTCGCAACCATTCCCCAACAATTTGAATAATACCTTTACCACTATCAAGCCAACAATTCAAAAATCTAAAAGGTCTCAGTCCCCAGTCTCGTTCATCACTCAATAGCGATCAATTCTACTGCAACAATTCCCTGGACTGAACCATGTAAATTTCCTTCCCTATAGCGGAAAATCAACCAAGCCCGCCTCATCTATAAACGTAGAAAATTCATCCATGCCTATCGATGTCAAACTACAACCCAAGCGCTCGGAAACACTGCGGACTGCATTAGAGTCACCCCCTACGCAAACCAGTCCATGAAAATCACCCAGCTGTAATATAATTTCCTCCCACAAACGCACCTGCTCATGCACCTCACATGGCGCACACACAACCATAAGATAGCACTCAATATTATCTTGCACCCACATTCCCTTCAATAAGACAAAATGACGCGCCACTACTGTAACTTCCAGTTGAAATCGAGTAGTTTCCCATATTATCACAATCCCACCCGATGCCCCAATGGACGGAGAATAAGCAAAGCTAAAGCTATCCGATGACCACAACTGTGATACAATGAAATTCGACACAACCTCTAATTTACTTTCCTGCAAAAAAACCATGTCGTATCTTTGTTTCTTTAACAGATCCCAGACTCCTCTCTTCTTCGCCACAGTACCCAATCCCCTAATATTCCAAGAGAGGAGTCGCATCTTGCTAATTCGCCTTACGACGATCAACAATCACCCTTGATAAATCCTTAATTAGATCTTCCTCCATTCCTTTGGTAGAGATCTCCACTAACTTACACAAATTCAAAGTCGAAGCAGCGTCATTCACCAAATCTTGTTATCTCGGATTCCGCTGAACCTGCGCGCCAAAATCAGATTTACGCGGACGACCATGTCGCTTCTTCTGGTTGTTCACTGTTATAACGCAGTCCACAAGATTAGATTCTAACGGCAAATCCTGATTCACTTCTGCACCATCCCCATCTTGATCGAGAGAAATAAAGCCAATATCACATACCTCCTTAAAATTTTCCGAGACATATATTAACCAAAGACTTATGCAAACCTGATCCCTCTTCCCCCTGAACTGCGTCATTATCTTTATCAACAGCACACAGAGAAACTTTCACCATTATACTGCACATTATCCTTAGCCGACCCAATAAATTCCTCCACAAACATAGGTTGGGCTACACCCTCCTTCAAAATTGAGAGCTATTCAACCCTATCTAAACACTGCAACTCGTCTCCACTCCTCAGCCCTACACACTCCACCCGTATCCCTTCCCACATGGTATTCATCCTCCAACATGGTTGCACAACAATCGCCAAGGGCCTAGCTGCACCACTAACATCCCCACCAGCATGCTCCTCTCTCCCAAGTAGAATCCCCTTCTCTCTTAAATTCATATTGCGGTCCTCATTCTTCAAATCCCTCCCACATCCCCCACCATCCAACATGCTCAAAGGCGTTGAAGGCCTCTCCTCCTCATCCAAACTTGAGTCTGACTCTGAATCCACCTCACTTAGCTGCGTCTGATTAGACTTAAAGATCGTGACAGCCTCTGAAACCGAATCGGAAACGACTTATCCTGCACCCTGAGATCGACCACCGACTCAATTTTATCAATAGCAAATGTGGTAATCAACAGATTAATAGTATCAACAGCAATAATAATAAATTTCAAATATCTAATTAGAGGTAATAATAATAATAAATTTTAAATACTTAATAACAGTAATAATATTAATAATAGTATTTATTAAAATATTGTTTAATTGTTGAGAAATCTTTTGAATTTTTATTACAATTGGCCATTGAAATGAAACTTTTACACGGTGAAGACATAATATTGTTCATGTTGAAGGCAAATGAATTAATGGGGCAAAAGGTTGTGATACTTGTCATGGGGGTGGCAATACTATGTTGATGACGATTCTTGTGGCTATGGAGCTAACGAGGGGGTTATAAAGTTTTGAAAGGAGGCCTGTGATCTTATAGATAATATGAGAAAAATGTTAATGTTAAATTATTAGGTTTATGTGTATATATGAGATAGAAAAAAAAATAAGCTAATGTGGCACAAAATTATTGGTTGGGACTATATTCTACATGGTAAAAAGACTCTATCTAATAATTTTTACTTTTGTATATATAATTCGTATCACGTGTACTATTGCTACCATTATAACAATTTGGGTCAGCTCATAAATCATATCAATTTGGGTTCAGATTGCATATTATTAAGGCCGTACTAATATCAGATCAAGTTAAGTTCGGATCATTTTGTACATTATATCATATCAAATTTTGATCGAATCAGTTAAAATTATGTGTTTCTTATATGTGTCTTACACTTATTCACAATACTTGTTTCGTGTGGCACTTTATTTAAGTGTGTTCATTTGTATCTTACACACGTAAATTCGTGTATGATAGTGTAAGACACGAAGTACGAACTTGGTATTCGTGTTAACAAGCATAAACTCGAAACACTAATCTCTTAAACCCATATATGACAAATGTCTGTCGTGTTCGTGTCGTACGTGGTTGTTTGTATTTGTAGCCTCAGTTTTATGGCAAGACTTTTATTTAAAAATTATATTCTAAATTACAAATTTAAACTCTTAAATTCTAAACCCTAAACCTAACAAGCTTATGAAAACATAATCACATTTTTTAACAAAGTATATATGAATTCTATTATTAATAGGTACTCTAAAAGAGGATAAAAAAAGATAAAAAAGCACATTTCAATACTAACATAAAAACCAACAACACTAACATGAAGTTTTATTTATCGGGGAAAAAAGGATAAAAGAGCACATCGCAATACTATTAATCACCCAAATACTTTGATTTGATGACATTCAATACTCCTAACTATTAACCACCACGATTTAAGTTCCACCCACCAGACTTTCGAAGAAAAAGTCTTCACTGTCCACCTCCAAGTAAAGGATTCCAAACTTCCAAGAATTTGAGTTCAAGGGTTTGGTAACAGCTCAATCCAAAATCCAAAACACCATATCAGAAACCTCTCAAGGTAAGGTATTTTTACTGCCTCTCATTTAATTTCTTCACTTCTATTTTTTTGTATTTGTTCTTTCATTAATAGATTATGATAAGATGTGAGAATTTGGATCTTATCTTACAGAAAAATAAACTGTTGTTATTATCGTTCGTATTCAAAGACTACCAATTTTCAGTTTCCCTTAAACTCGTATCATAGGTGTATGACAAAATGCTTCTAGGGGTTTTATAGTAAAATTGACCTGAATTTCTGTGCATACTTTTGGTTTCTTTTATTCAAGATTATTATTCTGATAAACCGTATAGTTTTTGTCAGCTGTCAACATATTGATTTGTTCTATAACTTGTGAAGCCCTGAAATAAGTAATACATGTCTATTTGTGTTGGTTTTTCACTTCAGAAGAATCACACTGTAACTACATATTGGAAGAAATATTCGTTGTGCTTAATGTATAAATAAAATTACCACTTCGTTATCAAATGGACACTTTCTTTTTGGACCTGTTCAACAGTATTTTGTAGTGCTATCATTTTCTTAGAAAAGACCTTAAGTTTATTTTTTTCCTTAATAGTTTTTTTTTAGATTCTTCGTGCGAATAAATTTTTTGAATTTTTATTTTATATTTAATGCTTTAATCACATCTTTTTTAATAACATGCCATGTTTGTGGAGAGGAATAAAATGGTCACAGATTGGATTGGAGGAAAAGTGTATTTTGATTTTCAATGTCGTGGGATCAAATATAACCCATTGTAAAAAAATTATGTGGAACTTTGGCGAAGATTTCAAATGGTTCATCGACCCACAGTGGGGGTTGTCCTCTTGATTTAAAAATACAACATATTTTGATTTAGTTTTGTGCTCAAATTTTATGTCTTTTTGTAATCTTATCATTACATTTTTATGGTATGTTTTAATCACCCCTAATTTATTAATGCTAATGGTCTCGGTTTCGATTCTTTCTCTCTTAGCAGAAAAGCTTTGCATACTTAAATAATGATCAATTGCGTGATTTGAACGATAGTGGTCACATTAGTGATGAAGTTCAACAAGAACATGATGATATGTTTGAAATGTTAGATGGCATACAAAAATCAGCTTTCATTGAAACTAATATTGAAATGCCATCTACGAATACTAAAATAGTTGAGTAGGAAGGGGAAGTAGAAAAGTTTAGAAAATTGTTAAATGATGCTCAACGTGAATTATATCCTGGTTGTAAGTACTTGAAGTTATCATTTCTTATGAAGATGATCTACAATAAAACAATCACCAATTCGAGTATCAAATCTTTTGATCTGAACTTAAAATTGTTCAAAGATGCTCTCCCAAAGGGTGAAATGCTTCTTGAATCATATTATGAGGTAAAAAAGCTTTTGCGTGATCTTGGTCTCAGCTATATCAATATTGATGCATGTGTGAATGATTGCATAATATATTGGAAACAATATGAGCATTTTGATCAATGTCCTAATTGTCAAGCTTCAACGTGGAAATTTGGTTTCGGAAAACATAAAAAGATTGCTCGTAAAATTGTCAAATATTTTTCTTTTGAAACCTAGACTTCAAAGGTTATTTATGTCTAAAGATGTTGTTGAGTACATGCGGTGGCACAAGAAAAAACGTGTTAATGATGATGTAATAAGGCGTACGGTTGATGCAACAGCTTGTCAAGAGTTTGATAAGGAAAATGATTGGTTTTCTTTAGATCCACGTAATGTACGACTTGGGCTTGCTAGCGATGGTTTTAGTCCTTTTGGCAATAGGACCACTAGCTATAGCATGTGGCCTGTTATTATACTTTCTTATAATTTGCCACCTTGGAAATTTATGAAAGAGCCATTTTTGTTTCTGTCCATGCTAATCCCGGGTAAAAATTCTCCTAGTAATGACATTGTTGTTTATTTACAGCCTTTAATAGATGAATTGAAAGATTTATGGGAGAATGGTGTTGAAACATATGATGCGTACAATAATGAAAGGTTTCGACTACATGCTGCATTGTTATGGACTATAAATGATTTTCTTGCATATAGTATGTTATCTGGGTGGAATACAAAAGGAAAGTTGGCATGTCCTATTTGCAACAAGTGGACACATTCTGTTACTTTGAAGAATGGGTAGAAATAATGTTACATGGGTCATCGTAGATACTTGGATAAAACACATTCATAGAGAAAAAGTAAGAAATTTGATGGTAAGCCAGAGTATATGAAAAAGCCTCAAGAATTATCTAAAAATGACATAGTTGAACAAACAAAGTGTATTCCTATGAGTTTTGGGAAGCTGCATAATAATAGAAAGCGCAAACGTACAGATGAAGAGTTGAACTGGACTAAAAGAAGCATTTTCTTTGACCTTTCGTATAGGAAAACCTTAAAATTGTGACACAATTTGGATGTGATGCATATTGAAAAAATATTTGTGAAAACATTTTGGGAACATTGATGAATACTGATAAAAAAACAAAGGATAGTGTGAAGAGTCGTTTGGATTTGGAAGAAATGGGCATTAGAAAAGAGTTGCACTTAAAACGTAATGGCGATAGGTTAGTAATGCCTATAGCATGCTATTCATTGCCATTGTCAGTTTGGAAAAAGTTTTGTGAATGGCTTAGATCAATTAAGTTTCCTGACGACTATTGTTCAAACCTATCTTGATGTGTAAATGTTGATGATGGCAAGTTGTTTGGAATGAAAGGCCATGATTATCATGTTTTTATGCAACGGGTCCTTCCGGTAGTAGCATATGGTTATCTACGAAAAGATCTTTACACTTTGTTGTTTGAGTTGAGTTCTCTTTTTTCAGAGATTTATGTTCAAAGACTGTTTACAAAATTATCTAAGTTACAAAGTGACATAGCTCTAATTTTGTGTAATCTTGAGAGCATATATCCTCTATCATTTATTGTGGTTATGTTACACTCGTCTATCCACTTACCCCGTGAGGTTGAGCTCGGGGGTCTAGTTCACTATCGATGGATGTACTTTGTTGAAAGGTAATATCAAATTTATACTTTATCCTTTTTATATCTCTCAATTCATTGTTATATATTCACGTTTTATTTTTTTCATAAATAGGTTCTTAGGTACATTGAAAGACTCTGTGCGTATTAAAGCTCGCCCTGAAGGTTCCATTGCTGAAGCGTACGTGAAAAATGAGTGTCTTAATTTTTTTGATATTTACTTTCGTGGAGTTGAAACTAGATACAATAAATTTGAAAGAAACTTTGAGTATTCTATTTTTTCAAAAAAGCAAGAACTTTAGGAGCTGCAATATATGATACATTGTCCAATTCTGATTTCAAGAATGATTCAGTGGTATATACTTAAAAATTGTGAAGAGATAGAAAAGTTCTTAAAGTAAGTTAATTTTTTCATTAGAGTATATATAAACTTTAAATATTGTTATACAATAAGACTTACGAATTATAATCTTTTTTTAATATATAGTATGCATATGGAGGAAGTTAAATACGAGGGAATGTTAACCTGCAACAAAGACATCAAGCTAAATTTCCCTCTTGGTTAAAACTATATGTAAGTGTTTTTCAATTGATATAATCTATGTTAATAAAATATATATTTATTAATTAGACATTTAAACTTATTTTTACAGGTTATTAAGTTGAATTTGGATGGTTCACTTGAATCGAACAATCATCTGTATGTATTAGGTTTGGGTCCTGATACACATGGCACTCGATATACTAGTATAATTGTGAATGGTGTTAGGTTTCATAGTATCGAGCATGGAACTAATTGTCGCACTCAAAATAATGGTGTTTTAGTGAAAAGAGTTCATAATTCAGAAGAAATTGATTTTTATGGTTAGTTAACTAATATTATTGAGCTTGATTATTGTAACGGGAATAAAATTTTTGTATTTAAATATGACTGGTGGAATGTTGGTGACAAGAAAAATGGTCTAAGAACAAATGGAGACTTGGAAAATGTGAATGTTAGTCGAAAATGGTATACAGTTGATCCTTTTGTCTTGACTACTCAAGTGGTGCAGGTCTTTTATATAGATGATGTAAAAAATGGAGATAACTGGAAAATTATGCAAAAGACAATTCCCAGGCATGTATATAATGTTCCAGAATTTGAAGGAAATGAAAATGACTTAGCTCCTAATCATGAGACATATCAGCAATTTGACCTTGATTCCAATGATGTTCATCAAATTAATATTGAAAGCAATGAATCATTGAATAAAAAAAATTGAATTTGAAGAAGTAGACTAGAATCTTTTGTCTTCAGAGAGTGGATCAATGTCAAATGAAAGAACAATCCTGTAACACCCCTTCCCGGCCTGGTAAAGAATTGAGTCGAAATATGTTACTAATATACAAATCGGTGATTGGTTCAATGATTTGTAACCAATAATTGATAACTAACAATGCCATATGCTATAAACAATACCATGATGTTACAATGATTCAACAATTCTATATAAGGCTACATTTATCAAATCAGGACCAATTTTAAACCTTTACAAGTTTTTGGGACTAATCTATGAATTTAGTATTTTTAAGGCCTTTTACCGAATTTAACCTTACCATCATGAAATTTAGTCCCTAATTAACAAGCATGTAAATTTTCATAATAATCAGAGTTCATTTACCCCTTCAATTAATCCAATCAATATTCAGTTACCAATAAGCAATGCTGCAAACTTATTTCATTAACTTATAACTTATTTACTTGTAGTCGTATCGGTACTCGTTAGGTCGTACCGATACGCCTATGTCATGATCGTTAAAACGGTTAAGAGTCAGAGAACCCGTACCGATACAATGTTTATTTATATCAATACGCTATGCATAACATACAATTATCAGATTCAAATCTTAAAGCTCGTATTGGTACGGCTTGGAGATCGTATCAGTACAAGTTGACTAGGTTGACCCTTATCGATACGCCCTAAGGCTATATCGATTCATTTAATTTTCCAAATTCCAGTGTTGACAATTCGTAGGGCGTATCAATGCATTTAATTTTTCAAATTCTAGTGTTGACAATTTGTATCGATGCACCCCCTTGACGTATCGATACTCCCTGTTGACCGATGTTGACCATGTCCAATATGCATACTACGATGACGTTTTTTCTGAAAACATCATGGCGTACGAAGTATCCCCTATTTTTGAAAGTTTGGATTTTAGGGGTATTTCATTTTAAAAATCTTCTTTTGAAAATGATAAAGACTTGGAGTGGCCATCGGTCACTTGGATAAGGTAGGCCGGACACCACAAAACCAAAGATTCTATTTTGAAAGGATTCGAGAGTTGGTTACGTGTGGGGAAGGATTAGCACCCCCATCACGCTCAGAAATCAGTACCAAAATATTTGTTGCTTTTAATAAAAAAAAATCATTGGCCTTTGAATTGAATTTAGCTTAGCGTTCTTAATTTGCAAAATTGACCTTAATTGAACGGGCTTTATTAAATTGACGTGTTCAAATTAATTAGACATTTAATTAATAAGGATGACAATACATCAGACCATATATTAAACCGACATCGACTAAGACCAACTATCGGGTTAATTTATGGTTCGACTTTCGTATGTCACCTTTATGCATGGTGCAAGCGGTTAAATATGGTGTTATGATCTTATTGAGTTTTAATTCCGGTTTTCATTTACCTTCGGACGGTAATGATTAATTCGAATACTTGGTCAACATCCATTAAGATAGAATTGTTACGACACAAGTATCGAAATTAATAAATACCTCTTTTAGCAATTAAGATTAATTGATTGTTATATCGCATTGGAATAAAATTTCAACTTTTGATCAAAGTTTACCTTCGGGCGATGAGAATTAATTCGAATACTTGGTCAACATCCATTAAGATAGGACTGTTACGACACAAGTATCGGAATTAATAAACACCCTTTTTATAGTTTAGGTTAATTAGTTCAAAATAAAAGAGTTACATGAATGACAATTAAAATGCATGTCATAAAAATATGCTAATCAAGAAAAACATGGCAAAAACATGAATAAAAACGAATTAAAATAAATATAGAAATAAAGAGCAAGCAAAGGCTTAAATTAAACACATAAAAGGCCCACTAAAGCCCTAACCTAAAAGGCCCAAATTATAGAAAGTCAATTACTGATCTAATTACTAATTAAGTGATTCTAGTATTAATCCTAAATTAATTAACTTTAAAAAACTAGAAAACACTAACAATTTATGGATTATCTTGTACCATGATAATTAATTCGATCGATTCCAAACTAGCATCCCAATAAGCCAAGGACACTATTTAAAACAAACCAAATTAATCTAACGTGGTTTTAATTTAAATTCAATCTAATTTCCATGTTAATTTTACCTTAAAAGTAATTAAGAAGTGTCCAACTAGCTTAATAAATTTAACATTCACCCCAATAAGCCAAGGGTAAATTTAAATTCACTAAACTAATTCGAACCTTAAGTCTAACTACGGCTCTAAACCCTAGATCTAAATTTAATTTAATTAACTTAAACATACACCCCATTAAGCCAAGGGCATATTTTAAATTAATAAAATTAAATTCTAGGGTCTAACTATCTAACAAAGCAAATAAACATGAAAACACAAATGACATGGGCACATGGATATCGAACATACATATACACGTAAACATAGGACAACATATATATATATATATATATATAAAATTGTTTTTTAGTATTTAAAAAGGACATATACACATATATACTATATTTACTGCACTCGAAACATTTAGAATATATATATACAAGCTGATAATAAATTAAACAACATTCAACAAGTAAAATAACATACACATCACAAGTAAAAAAAATAAAACACATAAGAAAGAAACTAAAATAAATAACAAAGGTTACCAATAAAATCATCCACCTTTTCATTGAACTATGAAAATAGATTGTACATGAATAAAATAAGGAAAAAGAATACCAAAACCCAAATATTTGATCGATCCATCAATACACGTATCGTTGTAGATGGGGTTGAAAAGCTTGATTCAAGGGTTTAGTAATGGTTCGAATGGATGTTTGATTTTGGGTTTCGAATGGTGAGGGAGCCGGGTTAATGCTTGTGAAAATGATGGGGATTTTGGTGAAATTGGATGAATGGCCGTAGGGTAGAAATGATTAGGGTAGTGGTTTTTTTTGTGGTCATCCAATGGTGGGAGTTGGGGGCTATCGAATCAAAGAATGGCTAGGAAAAAATGGGTAGTCGGTTCAAATGGTGAGTGAAAGAAGGTTAGGGGTTGCCGAGTGATAGGAAAAAAATATTAGGGTAGTCGTTTTTTTAGGGTTCATGGGATTTATATTTATATAGTGATGAAGGGTATTTTTAATTTATCTCTTAAAAAAGGAACCAATAAAAATCAAGACCTTGGGCACCAGGCATCTTTCAACCAATGATAGTAAAGCCTTAATGAGGAAGGAGTTGGGATTTTGATTTTTTTGTATTTTTTTACTATCATATATAATGGGCCATGAAATTTTGATCTTGGGGTATAAGGTTTTTGGGTATTAAAAAGGGTGATATGGATTGATATTATTTCAAGCATTTTTATTTAAACCCGGACGAAATTTAGTGTCTACAGCTGCCCCTCTTTGCTCATTGCTGTAAAACGGGAATAGAGCAAAGACTAAAGACACAAATTTTGTCTGCTTCCTTGTTCGAATATTATGAGTTGCGAGTTCCTCCTATATGAAACTGTTCACCCTTGAAATCCTGATGCTGCAAGTTTGAATTCCTTCGTCTGAAATCCTTGAGCTATGAGTATTTGTCTCCTTTGCTCGGAAGTTTTAATACGGCAAGTTTGAAATCCTTCGCCTGAAATCCTTGAGCTTTGAGCATCTGCCTCCTTTGCTCTGAAAACCCCAAGCTATGAGCATCTGCCTCCTTTGCTCGGAAGTTTTAATACGACGAGTTTGAAATCCGTCGCCTGAAATCCTTGAGCTTTGAGTATCTGCCTCCTTTGCTCTGAAAACCCCAAGCTATGAGTATCTGCCTCCTTTGCTTGGAAGTTCTAATATGGCGAGTTTGAAATATGTCGCCTGAAATCCTTAAGCTTTGAGTATCTTCCTCTTTCGCTCTAAAAACCCCAAGCTATGAGTATCTACCTCATTTGCTCGGAAGTTCTAATACGGCGAGTTTGAAATCCGTCCCCTGAAATCCTTGATCTTTGAGTATCTGACTCCTTCGCTCTGAAAACCCAAGCTATGAGTATCTACCTCCTTTGCTCGGAAGTTCTAATACGGCGAGTTTGAAATCCGTCGCCTGAAATCCTTGAGCTAGAGTATCTGTCTCCTTCGCTCTGAAATCCTTTTTAGGTTTTCATTTTGTCGTTTACTCCTTTTTCTTAGGAGGTTTCCAATCTATCCTTCAAATATACTCTCTCATTTTGATCTCTTAATTTCGTTCTTCTCTTGCTTTTTCTTCTTCTTTTTCTTTGCAAGGGAATTGCCTCCTCTCTCACTCGGGTTCACCCTTTATGCCCCTCTTTTTCTTGAGCTCCTAAACTTCTTGCTCTAAAGTGCCTTCTCAAATTTTCACTTTAGAGATTTTTATGTTACTCTTTCTCTTTTCTTCTTTCTTTTTCTGTCTCTTTTTTTCTCTTTCTATTTTCTTTTTTTTTCTTTTTTCTTTTTCTATTCTTTTCTATTTCTCTTTCTTTTTTTGGGCGCCCCTACGGGTTTTTGCCTAGTACTCTCTAGTCGATCATTTTGGCCTTTTCATTTTGACTTTCTTCCACCTTCTTCAAGTTCTTCTCATTTTGTACTCATCTTTCTATCAAGGTTGATGCATGAACAGTTGTTCTCATTATAAACTACTCATTCTTCCGGACGAGCTTTACTCATTAGGAACTCTTGGTTCTTCACTGGGATCTGCTCCTTCAAAAACAGAGTCATAGCTCAAAATCTTTTCTAATCTCTGAATACCTGTCAAAACAATCAATATAATTTGATGGTATGAGTTAGCATGCTCCTATACTAGGGATGGCTAACTACAAATGATGCATAAATTATGACATCTCAAAATTGCTCATACGCTTTCACTTTCTGAATCGATTGATCATGGCTTTCTCTTTATTTCCTTTTTCTTCTTAATCTTTTCTGGCTTTATGCATTTGCTGAATCTTCATCTTTCGTCATCTTGAAAGAGGAATGATGACTTTCACTAGTCAGAACAGAACAAAATATAACACTTATCGTAGTGTTCATTCTTGTAACATTGCCCCACTCAATCTTAGGGTTCAAGTATTCTCTTTGTCTTGGCTCATCATGACGAGTCTTCTCCTATCTCAACATTAGGAAAACACATGCCCCCAAGTCCTTGAACTTTCTCAAAAGTTCAATAGGGTCCATTCTTTATTTTTCGAACCAATCCAAAGCTTTTCAGTAGAAGCTTGCATTAAGCCCCTAAACTGTCTAGCATATAGAATCTTGCTACTATCCTCACATGGCCACTGATGAGTTATTCCTTCATGTTAGGTCGATCATGCTCATCATTGACCTTGGATTCTAAATTTTATCCCTAAAGCAATGCAAAGAAATCTTTTTTGTTTTTACCATAAATCTTAGATTACATCTTCTGATTTCAATGTGAGATGCATACTTTAAAACTAGGTTTTCTTTTCAAATTATGAATATATCAAGCTAGATTAAATACCCCAAATATGAAGTGCACAAGCAACACTAAAATGGCTTACCAAGGATTGCCTCAAGCATCATGTGTCTAGGAGACCTCGAAAGCTGAGTTGATGACTGGAGATGTGAAATACCCTCTAAGTTATTTCAATTTTTAACCAATTTAGATTTATCTTCTATAGGCTTCACCTTTATCATTCTTGCTTTGTCTCGTTTCTTTCTTGTTTTGGGGAAGTCAACTCATCATATTCCTTTGGCTCGAAATAAAAAATGGAGCAAACAACAAAACCCCGAGCTACTCGGCATTGTCATGATTTGAAAATATTACCATCACTCATGAAGCTAAGGTTTTTTATTAGAATGGTGCATTTCTACCTTATTTGTCCTTTTGCTACAGCAGAGTGCCCCAAAAATTCCACACTTTTATCCGAAAATGTCTATTACTAGGTTTCGAACATTGGAGTGCTTTTTGATTAACTTTTGAAAGAAAATGCCTATTACCAGGAATTGAAGTGCTTTTTTTGAAAAATGCCTATTACCAGGCTTTGATCCTTAAATTGCACTCATTTATTATTATTTGACATGAAATGCGAGTCATACGTTCATAATCTCCTCAACTTAGGATTTCAATTAGACATAGGCTGTTCAAAATCAACCTTTGGGCCAAAATCAATGTCCCTCGCGCAACACATATATTCACAAAATGAAAAGATAATCGAGACACAAAATAATGCATCATTTAATTGAAAATTTATAAATATGCAGTCTTAGGCCCTTACAAAAAAGATCTTTGCTACTTTCGGGCAAAGGGTAGCAAAGTTGATTCCATGCATTGCTTTAAAAGAAAAATCAAAATTCCAGGAAACTTAAGCACCAACCCTTAACATAAACATGGAAAAACATGGGTAAGATGCACCGAAACTCTAGGAAACCTCGAAACTGATTTCTCATTCATTTTGCTTTTTCAATCCTTCGACCGGGGTTGCACTCTTCCCTATCTCTTTTGCTTTCCATTGCTTAATCATATCAAGTGTCAGTGTCCCATTACCGAGCAACTTCTCCATTTCTTCTTTCAAAATCCAACACCTCCTAGTAGGGCACCCTAATGCTCCCATGTGGAAATCACAAACACTTTCCGGATTGTATTTAAGAGATGGATCTGTTGTCTCCTCCGTTAGCCTAGGGGGCGAGATATTTCCCTTAAATTAAACGAGGGAGAAAGAACGCAATTGACGTATTGAGAACCTTGAGAGGTGTCCTTGCTGGACGTTGCCCCTTAGTTAATTTCTCATTGCTTATTTCCTTCTTAACCATAGCTGTCTTCTTGTTCTCCTCTCCAACCTGTAGAGAACTCTGATCTTGATAGGCTTGTAACATACTCTAACCACCCTAGTAGGATTAGGTAAGTTACTACATAAACAATCAACCATTCAAACAATATTAGGTAGTAAGTACCATTCGATTAAGGCCTTTCTTGCTCATCAAGTTATAATTTGATTAGAAGAGATCCAAATACAACATACATGATGCATTCACTTGTTAAACTAGGTCTCATATTACCATATGTTATCATATTCAATCCATCTATAGTTTACTTGAGTTCCAAGGTACCATTCGAACTAGAAGAGAAGTGTATAGATCATCTTGACATTCATTGTGACTATTAAACATTCCAACTAGTGTTTTATAAGAATTACATATGTGACTTTAATTAAATATATAGAACTACAAAATCATCTACACTATTTGGCTAGAGCTAAATGTGACCATATAGATTCAAGTCTAGACTTATAGTTTATTCATTTACTTAAGTTACCATATTCAGTCATTCATGCTTCCAACATTTTCTAGACAATATGACTAGTTCCTTAGGTGATCAGTGTAGTTCATGTCTAAACATGTGGATTACTACATTTAGCTAATGTCAACTAACCAATTTCGATGAATCCATTAAACTATTTCATGCATAATTCATCCATGTAAATCAAACATTAGACTATCTAGCATACAAGTTTATTATAGTGCATACATGCTTATATATACACACCAAACTTCTTAAAGATCAAAGATAGGATTAACTTATACAAACCATAGTTAAGTGACCTTATATATATACATGCCTAAGGTGCCACCATACTAGGAAAACTAAACAAAATGGAAACATACTCTTTTGAGCAACAAGTGACTTGTATGAGCTTAGACTTCAAAAGTATCCAAAATCAACGTGTATCGTACAAAGGAGACTAGAATAAGTAAAGCTTAGTGAGTGAGTTAAAAGTTTCAAGGCAACAATACAAGAAGTCTTAACTACGAATCATCAAATGGATGATATGGTTCCCCCATCAATAGGGAACCATTCGAACAAGGCTTCCCTACTAGATGCTTATCTAGTTTTCAATCCAATATCAATACAAAGCTTGAAGTTTAGGCTTACTCAAAACATCCAATTCATTTAACAACTCAATTAAAGCAATCTCATGTAACAAGGCTCAATCAATGTTTCAATGGCAATAATTCATAACATTTGAAGTTTCTTCATAATCAAGCAACTCATATAAACAATGTTCAATCAAGGTTTTAAATTCCATAGTTCATGATATTCAATTTTTACCTTTTCATTCAACCAATACAATTCAATGTGACATTAGGTCAATGAGCATGAGTTATTAATTCATTGTAAGTATAGCATTGAGAATCGATTACTCAGTCTAGATACTCGAGTCTCCAACCAAATTGTCACCAATCTAATAATCAATATGGTACCAAGTACCTGGTCAATCCCTCCTACTATCGCCAATGACCAATAATAACACTTCCCTCCTACTGTCACCAATTAGGGACCAATTTCCCGGACCGTAGTCCACCCCGACAATAAGCTCTATAGACTCTATGGCATGCCAACTATATCTAAGACCGACTCGAGACCAAGGCTTTCAATAGTTATCCCTTTCAATCAATTAGAAGCATGTGTTCAATTCAATATGCACAATTTGTGTCAATATTCCCTTTTAATCAAATAGGGCTCAATCCAATCCATTATCAATGTTTCCATGGTTAATGTAGGATTATCAATCAATATGTCATTCAACAATGAATTATGTGCTTCTATCTATATCATCGTGCTTCAATTCAATCTAGTTCAATTAGGCAATGAGAATAACAATTCAATCAATGACAATTCAAGCATACTTCACAATCAAGTAACCACTCAAAGGAGTACTTACCTTGCTATTGCTTTATAGCAAGCTCATTAAGAAAATTTACACTTAAGGTTCAATAAAATTTACAAATCAAAACAGACTTGGTGAGGTTACCGCCCTCTCCAAACTTTAAACTACTCTCACAAGAATTTTTCCGAGCTATTGTCAATCCCGGATTGTAATCCCTTTTCCTCTACTAGCTTATTGATCTAAGTGAGCCCCTTTATCATCAATTTCCACTTGATCTAACATTCAAACAGTACATAAGGTATTAGATACAATCCAACAATCAATTGAGTCATTATGTGACTCCATACATAAGCATACGATTCAATATAAACTTCTAAACTGTTACTGCCTGGCAACATGTACACTGCCTACTTAAATATTCATATCTTTCATTCCGTACGTCAGAATTTCAATTGGTTTACACAGTTCAAAAGCTAACAAAATTGTATTTATAACCATATAAGGCTTGCATTTTAGTTCTTAGCCAATTATTACCGTTTTTAACATAAAGACATGGCATTTTGCTACACTGGACAGTTTGCACTGTCCTTAGTGTTTCTTCTCTACAATTCAGCATATAACCCAAAGTTCAGTTCTGTTTTCTCCTAATGAATTTAGACATACCAAGGTGTTTTCCATAAAAACTTCAGCCTTAAATTCATTATACACAAGTTTTAGTGATTTTTCAAAGTTACTGCCCAGGACAGAGCATTCTGGGCAGATTACACTAGGTTGAATTCCTAGCTCCTTAACTCATTTTAGCAAGGTCCTAACATGGAAATTCCATTCATGTTCATGTTCATAAATGTCTAGGTCATCATAATTCACCTAGAAATGTTCTTAAAACAGGGCATAATCATGTTGAACCTAGTTTGATTTATTTGATCACATTTGCACATTCATTTCATCAACAAGGCAGTCCATTACCTAATTTAACTAGTTCAATTTGGTGTAGTCACATTTCCAGAAACATATGTATTCAATTCAATCTTCTTTTTACCTAGCAACATGATAAAACATGGTTCTATGTTCATTTAACATGTTTACACAATTTCTCAATCAAAACAGTCCCTAATCAAGACTATTTTCAATCATGTTCATATTTCTTCAATTTTCCAGCAACTACATATATCTCATTGCAATTTAGCTTTATCAAAATCAATTTATCCTATTCATTTGATTACAATGTCAATTTCAAATTTAATCAATCAATGTTCTTAACTAGTTCATAACATCAACCATCCAATTTTTCAAGTAACAACAAGAACATCAAATCTAAATAATCAAACAATCTATAACACATCAAGGAAAGATTTTACCTTCCTATAAAGATTATACAACTGTTAGCAACTCCAATTTCACCAATTTCAAGGTTGCATCAATGAATTATGGTGTTTTCTCTCTCAAATCCTTTTCTCTCTTCCTATTCATCTCCACGGCAAAGAGAGAAGAAGAAGATGATAATGGATCATCCATTATCTCTTCCAATTGACTAATTTGGCCTTAATTATCCTTTAATTAATGACATGTGTAGGGGCATTATAGGAATGTGAAAATTTTGCATGCATTCCTTTAATTTAACAATTGTTTCGATTTGGTCACTATTACATTAGGTTACCACTTTTTCAATTATAGCATTCTAGTCCTTATAACTAGATTTAACACCTTTCTTTCAATCAATTAGGGATTAAATGAAGGCATTGTAGTAACTTCTTATGTACTAAATTTGAGGATATTACAATTCCTTCCCCTTTAAAAAAAATTCATCCTCGAATTTACCTAAGGGGAATAGATGAGGGTACTGCTTTCTCATCGTTGCTTCGGGTTCCCATGTGGCTTCTTTTACATTGTGATTCTTCCATAGAACCTTCACTAATGGTACAACCTTATTGCAAAGCCTCTTGACTTCTTTATCAAGTATTTGAACTGGCTCTTCATCATACGATAGATCAGGATTAAGTTCCGCTTCATCAGGATCTAGAACATGTGATGGATCTGATCGATATTTCCTCAACATCGGTACATGGAAGATGTTGTGGATTTTATTGAATTCAGTAAGAAGTGCTAGCTTGTAAGCAATTGGACCAATCTTCTCTAAGACTTCAAAAGGTTCGATGAATCGAGGGCTTAGTTTACCCTTCTTCCCGAATCTGAGGATTTTCCTCCAAGGAGATACCTTCAAGAATACGTAATCTCCCACTTGATATTCAATGTCTCTTCTCTTGAGATTGGCATAAGCCTTTTTCCTATCAGAGGCCCCTTTCAATCTATTATGGATCACCCGAACTTGATTTTCGGTTTCACGAAGCAACTCAGGTCCTAAGACCTTGTTATCACCTAATTCTAACCAGCATAGGGGAGTTCTACATCTTCTACCATACAATGCTTCAAATGGAGCCATTTTGATGGAAGCTTGATGGCTATTGTTGTAGGCAAACTCAGCTAATGATAGAGATTTCTCCCAGTCTTTACCAAATTCAATAATGCAAGCTCGAAGCATGTATTCAAGCACTTGAATTACCCTTTTAGATTGTCCATCAATTTGTGGATGGAAAGCAGTGCTAAGGTTCAGCTTAGTTCCCATAGCCTCTTGAAGTGCCCTCTAGAATCGAGAGGTAAAACGAGAGTCCCGATCAGATATGATAGATCTAGGAACACCAGTGAAGTCTTATTACTTATTTCAAGTATAATTCAGCTAGTTGTTGAAGGCTCATGTTCATTCGAACAAGTAGAAAGTGAGCTGATTTGGTGAATCTATCAACAATCACCCAAATAGCATCATTTTTCCTTGGTGATAGAGGCAATCCCGATACGAAGTCCATTGTTATACACTCCCACTTCCATTGAGGCAATTCGATGGGTTGAAGGAGTCTAGTAGGTAGTTGGTGTTCAGCCTTCACCTTCTGGCAAGTGAGGCACTTCGATACAAAGTCAACAATATCGGCCTTCAATCCCGACCACCAATAGACTTCCTTTAAGTCCTTATACACCTTGATCACTCCCGGATTATTGAAAAGGACTGCTTATGTGCTTCTTGAAGCATTTCTCTCTTAAGGATTGGATAATTGGGTACACAAACCCAATTCTTGAAGTAGAGCACACCATTCGAGTGGATTGAGAATTTAGTGCTCAGTTTGGATTCAATCCCTTTCAATATTTTCAAAAGTTTGGGATCATTTTGTTGAAGTTCTTTGATCCTCGAATTCAAATCGGATTGAACTTGAAGTTCTGCCACATATCTCTGATTCTTTAAGAGCTTAAAATGGGCATTGAAAGTAGTTGAAGCTATAATTAAAGAATTTCAATTAGTGGATTTTATATCATCCAATCGAATATGAGGATAACAATGTTGGAAACATTGTATTCGATCTTACCAATTGAATGTTTGCGACTGAGTGCATCAGCCACAACATTTGCCTTGCCCGGGTGGTAATCAATGATCAAATCATAATATTTTAGTAGTTCCACCCATCTTCACTATCGAAGATTTAACTTCTTTTGAGTTAAAATGTATTTTAAGCTCTGATGATCCGTAAATAATCGACATTTCTCTCCGTATAGATAATGTCTCCAGATCTTTAAAGCAAACACGACCGCAGCTAGCTCCAAGTCATGTGTTGGATAGTTCAGTTCATCTGGCTTGAGTTGTCGAGAATCATAGGCAATAACCTTGACATCTTGCATCAATACACACCCTAAACCGAGATAGGAAGCATCACTGAAGGCCGTAAAGTCTTTTCCCGGTTTAGGTTGGATTGGAATAGAAGCTTGAGTTAGGACTTGTTTCAATTGATGAAAGCTCCTTTGCTGGTCCTCGAACCATTTAAATGGAGTATTCTTTCAAAAAAGTCGAGTCAGCGGAGTAGCAAGAATCGAGAATCCTTTCACGAATCTTCGATAATACCTGGCTAAACAGAGAAAACTCCTTATCTCACTAACATTCATTGGAGGTCTCCATTCAGTGATAGTTTGAATCTTCTTAGGATCAACCTTTATCCCTTTGACCGAGATAACATGGCCTAGGAAGGATACTTTTAAGAGCCAAAACTCGCATTTGCTCAATTTGGCATATAGTCGATTTCTTCCTCAATGTTTGGAGTACAATTTGAAGGTGATTAGCATGTTCTTCTTTGTCCTTTGAGTAGACAAGGATATCATCAATAAAGACAACCATGAATTTGTCCAAATAGGGTTTGAACACCAGTTCATTAAGTCCATGAAGGCTGCTGGAGCATTGGTTAGCCCGAAGGGCATAACTAGGAACTCGTAATAACCATATCGAGCCCTAAAAGTTGTTTTGGGTACATTTGAGTCTTGTATTCTCATCTGATAGTACCCCGATTGTAAATCGATCTTGGAGAAGACTTTGGCATCCTTGAATTGATCGAACAAGTCCTCAATCCTTGGCAATGGATACATGTTTTTGATAGTGAGCCAGTTTAGCTGATGATAGTCAATACATAGCCTCATCGACCCGTCTTTCTTCTTAACGAACAAAACGGGTGCTCCACAGGGTGAAGAGCTAGGTTGGATGATAAAGCCCTTATCTTGAAGCTCTTACAATTGTTGCTTAAGCTCTTTGAGTTCAATAGGGGCCATTCGATATGGAGCGATAGACACTAGATCACTCCCGGGTTGAACTTCAATCTTGAATTCGACTTCCCGAATAGGGGGTAATCCCGGCAATTCCTCAGGAAAAACATCATGGAAGTCAGAAACAATAGGGAATGAACTCACCCCGAATTTAATTTCATCACTTTTAATCACGGCAGCAAAGATGCTAATAAGTTTCTTGTCTATCAAGGTAGTGGATTTTTCTCCTAAACCTCGAAGAAACAATTTTCTCTTTTGGCAATCTACCCAATCTTGATGCCTTACTAACCAATCTAATCCCAGGATGAGATCAAATTCAACAAAAGGTAACAATAATAAGTCAGCTAGGAATGGAATGCCTTGAATAAACAAAGGGCAATCCTTACATATTTGGTTTACTATTACATTATCTCCTAAAGGATTGGTAGCAATTACGCTACAACTGACATATTCAGGCTTCAATTTAAGCTTTTCAATTAAAGGAGATATTATAAATGAATGGGTTGATCCCGTATCAAATAAAGCATAAACATGATATGTATCGAGGTAGATTGTACCTGCAATTACATCAGCCGATTCTTCATCCTCACACCCCTGGATGTGATAGACTCAAGCAGGTGCCTCGGGACTCTTGATATGTAGCATTAGACCCTTTGCCTTTGCTCTTCCCGTAGTTGCTCGAGTTAGCTTGTTTCAAACCCTTTCTCCCTGGGTAAAGGAGCTTGGTTTGATTTATGAAAAGCATGGGAAGGCAACTTGTTTAGATTTTGGGGGCAATCTTTGACATAATGTGTTGTGTCTCCGCACAAGTAGCAAGCATTGGTGAGCTTTCTACAAACTCTGGTATGATTCTTTTGACAAGTCTTGCAAGTAGGGATTTGGTTCTCCCACTCGGTATTCCCAACACTATCTAATAACACCATAGGTGTTGAGGATCTGGACATAGCTTGTGTCTTAGGTATATAGCTACCTTTTGAGAAATTTCCCTGATTGGAAGAATTTCCTCCGTGATGCTTTTGTTTCTTGTTGTGCCAATGTGGCTTGTGATCGTCCCTCAATCTTTTGTATTCTTGGGACTGATTCTCTGATCGCTTTACCGAAGTCTTCATCTTTACTTCGGTAGCTAAAACTCTATTGACCAGTTCTTGAAAGTCAGTAATCCCCAAGGTAGTGAACATGGGGCCTAACTCATCATTAAGTCCATCGATGAACATTCTACACTTGTCCTCTTCTTTCTTTATGAACTTCGAGCCGTATTTGCAATATTTACAGAATTCACTAACATACTATTTTATAGGCTTTCCTCCTTGCTTCAAATACAAGAACTTCTTTTTGCAATCAGCAAGATACTGATCACTTATATACTTCTTTTTGAATTCTTTAAGGAAGAATTCCCAAGTGACAGCTTCTTCAGGTGCTGCCAAAGTAGTAGTTTCCCACCAATTCAATGCCTCCTCGGCCAATAAAGATACTGCACACTCCAGCTTGTGTTCATCTGAGCACTGCAGTTGCTTAGACAATATTCTTGTTGTATTCTCCAACCAATATTCTGCTTCTTCTGGCATATCTTCACTTGTTCTAGTGAAAGTGTAAGCTCGGTGTTAAGCTAACTTATCAATAGGAGCTCTTGTCAGTTTTGCTACTGGAGATTCAGCAGTACTTTGTCTCATTGAGACAATCATTTGATCAAGTATCTCCTTCAGACTGGAGAAGCATTCTTGTTGAATAGGATGAATCACGGGAACTTCATGCTGAACTTGTTGAGGTTCAGCAGGCTTCGGGGGATCCTAGTTCATCCTTACGCTTCCTCCCTCATTGGAGGAGCCAGTCGGGCTTTCATTGTCCTTGCCCAATCTTGTTTCAGACATTCTATATATAAGGGATAAGAGAAGACAAGCTCAACTCACAATCCAATCAATGTTCAAGTAACTCCTAGGTGGCACCTAAGTGACCAATGACAATAACCTATTCATGCAATAGACCCTAGAATCATGCAACCATAAGCTCTGATTACCATTCTGTAACATACTCTAACCACCCTAGTAGTATTAGGTAGGTTACTACATATACAATCAACCACTCAAACAATGTTAGGTATTAAGTACCATTCAATTAAGGCCTTTCTTGCTCATCAAGTTATAATTTGATTAGAAGAGATCCAAATACAACATACATGATGCATTCACTTGCTAAACTAGGTCTCATATTACCATATGTTATTATATTCAATCTATCTATAGTTTACTTGAGTTCCAAGGTACCATTCGAACTAGAAGAAAAGTGTATGGATCATCTTGACATTTATTGTGACTATTAAGCATTCCAACTAGTGTTTTATAAGAATTACATATGTGACTTTAATTAAACATATAGACCTATAAAATCATCTACACCATTCGGCTAGAGCTAAATGTGACCATAGAGATTCAAGTCTAGACTTATAGTTTATTCATTTACTTAAGTTACCATATTCAATCATTCATGCTTCCAACATTTCCTAGACAATATGACTAGTTCCATAGGTGATCTGTGTAGTTCATGTCTAAACATGTGGATTACTACATTTAGCTAATGTCAACTAACCAATTTCGATGAATCCATTCAACTATTTCATGCATAATTCATCCATGTAAATCAAACATTAGACTATCTAACATACATGTTCATTATAGTGCATACATGCTTATATATACACACCAAACTTCTTAAAGATCAAAGATAGGATTAACTTATACAAACCATAGTTAAGTGACCTTATATATATACATGACTAAGGTGCCACCATCCTAGGAAAACTAAACAAAATGGAAACATACTCTTTTGAGCAACAAGTTGCTTGTATGAGCTTAGACTTCAAGAGTATCCAAAATCAACATGTATCATAGAAAGGAGACTAGAATAAGCAAAGCTTAGTGAGTGAGTTAAAGTTTTAAGGCAACAATACAAGAAGTCTCAACTACGAATCATCAAATGGATGATATGGTTCCCCATCAATAGGGAACCATTCAAAGAAGGCTTCCCTACTAGATGCTTATCTAGTTTTCAATCCAATATCAATACAAACCTTGAAGTTTAGGCTTACTCAAAACATCCAATTCATTTAACAACTCAACTAAAGTAATCTCATGTAACAAGGCTCAGTCAATGTTTCAATGGCAATAGTTCATAACATTTGAAGTTTCTTCACAATCAAGAAACTCATATAAACAATGTTCAATCAAGGTTTTAAATTCCATAGTTCATGATATTCAATTTTTACCTTTTCATTCAATCAATACAATGCAATGTGACATTAGGTCAATGCGCACGAGTTATTGATTCTTTAAGTATAGCCTTGAAAATCGATTACTCAGTCTAGATACTCGAGTCTCCAACCAAACTGTCGCCAAGACAATAATCAATATGGTACCAAGTACATGGTCAATCCCTCCTACTATCACTAATGACCAATAACAATACTTCCCTCCTACTGTCGGCAATTAGGGACCAATGTCCCGGACTGTAGTCCACCCCGACAATGAGCTCTATAGACTCTATGGCATGCCAACTATATCTAAGACTGACTCGAGACCAAGGCTTTCAATAGTTATCCCTTTCAATCAATTAGAAGCATGTGTTCAATTCAATATGCACAATTTTTGCCAATATTCCCTTTTAATCAAATAGGGCTCAATCCAATCCATTATCAATGTTTCCATGGTTAATGTAGGATTATCAATCAATATGTCATTCAACAATGAATTATGTACTTCTATCTATAACATCATGCTTCAATTCAATCTTTTTCAATTAGGCAATGAGCATAACAATTCAATCAATGACAATTCAAGCATACTTCACAATCAAGTAACCACTCAAAGGAGTACTTACCTTGCTATTGCTTTATAGCAAGCTCATTAAGCAAATTTACACTTAAGGTTAAATAAAATTTACAAATCAAAGCAGACTTGGAGAGGTTACCGCCCTCTCCAAACTTTAAACTACACTCACAGGAATTTTTCTGAGCTATTGTCGATCCCGGATTGTAATCCTTTTTCCTCTACTAGCTTGTTGATCTAAGTGAGCCCCTTTATCATCAATTCCCACTTGATCTAACATTCATACAATACATAAGGTATTAGATACAATCCAACAATCAATTGAGTCATTATGTGACTCCATACATAAGCATACGATTCAATATAAACTTCTAAATTGTTACTGCATGGCAGCATGTACACTGCCTACTTAAATATTCATATCTTTCATTTCGTGCGTCAGGATTTCAATTGGTTTACACCGTTGGAAAGCTAACAAAATTTTATTTATAACCATATAAGGCTTGTATTTTAGTTCTTAGCCAATTAATACAGTTTTTAACATAAAGACAGAGCATTTTGCTACACTGGACAGTTTGCATTGTCCTTAGTGTTTCTTCTCTACAATTAAGCATATAACCCAGAGTTCAGTTATATTTTCTCCTAATGAATTTAGACACACCAAGGTGTTGTCCATAAAAATTTCAGCCTTAAATTCATTATAAACAATTTTTAGTGATTTTTCAAATTTCCTGCCCAGAACAGAGCATTCTGGGCAGATTACACTAGGTTGAATTCCTAGCTCCTTAACTCCTTTTAGCAAGGTCCTAATGATAAGTGTTCAAAAGTACTAATTTTCTTACCCTTTTACTCATATTATTGTTAGACTTAGGCTCATATTAGTTGCATAATTAGCCAATCATGCATTAATCCTTGTTTCCTTCCATCGTTGAGCTTGATTACATAACTTGGTAGTTTTTGTGGGAAAATATGTTGCATTGGCGTGTTTTGTGTGTATGTGCAGGACACTTGACAAAGAAAGGCTAGAGCTAGTTGCCAGGGCAATGCATGAAGGAGATGCCTAGTTAGTTGCCAGGGCAATGCATGAAGGAGACGCCGAGCCAGTTGCCAGGGCAATTGTCGAAAAAGAATAAGGTGATATGGTAGTCGAAATTGATGACTAGACAAGCCCAAGATGATGTGGAGCAAAGCTAAATCCCAAAGGAGTTTGATTTCCATGAAGAGATTAAAGAAGAATTAAATTCCAAGAAGATAGGAGAAGTTCTAGAAGGAATATAATTATAATAAAGAATTATATTCTTTAAAGATAATTTAATTCCAACTTAACTTCCGCCTCAAAGAAGGACTTTGACCTAGCCCTATAAATTAAGGCCATGCCGTCAAATCCAAGAGGGGGAGAGAGGAGAGAATTTTCGACAAGCTTCATCCTTCATCTTTTTCTTTCTTGTTCAATTAGGTTCATGCTAGGGATTCTTTATCTTGTGTTTCTTTGGAACCTAGCCATGAACTAAATCTATTTGGCTAAGGTTATTGTGTCTTGTGGTTGTGAGAAACTATTGGATTTTGTTTACGTAATAAGAATTTGCACTTTTCTATTCAAGGTTTATTCATTCTTGGTTCTTATTCTTGTTTGCGAGTGAATTGGGAGAGGATCTCGTAACTTCATCTATTTATCTAATATCGGGAGAGTTAGATTCAAGAAACGAATGAATATGATCTTTATTCAATCTATTGATGGTGAAGATTAATCCGGCTTAGGAATAAGTTAAGGATTTCAACGGCTAAGAGGAGCGCAAGATTGGTTGTTGTTCACCCTTGATTCACGCATGGATGTATTATCAAGGCATGCACAAGTAACTAGAGTTTCGACTTAGGGATAAGAAGAAACCATTGAAGAACGCTCTGCCGAACCTTGAAGGTTACTACCCAGACGGCCAACTAGTTGCCCAGGCAACCATCGATTAGTTGCCAAGGCAACCCCGTTTTGCAAGTTGCCACGGCAACTGAGTTGCCCTTGCACTCTTTTATCAAGACAATCCAATCGTCTATCACACCTCAACTCACGATAACCTGGCCTATCTCTCTCATTTAATTACATCGCCTTTTACTTATTTGCTTTCTAGATTAGTTATTAGTTAAAACTCCTATAATCTTCTACTTGTGTTTTCTTTTACTTTTTACAGTGCAAGAGACTAGATTCTTGAAGTGGCACCAATCCATGTTGAGATGATATCTTTTATACTATTGCGTAGCACTTATTACGCGCAACAAGTTTTTGGCGCCGTTGCCGGGGATTGGCAATAGCGACTTTGTTTTTATTTTCTTGCACTTTCTTTTTACTTTTCTTGTTTAAGGTTCAAAGGGCTAACAAACTTTGGTTTTGCATTGGTATATGACCAGGGCGAGACCGATTACACCGGAATATCCCTTTGATCTAGAAATCGAATGAACCTTACAAAGACTTAGACGAAGGATAAGAGTAGCAATGGCTAATCAAGATGGCAATATGAATCAAGATGTTCCAGCAGGAGGAGGAGTGATTCTTGCATGAAACAGAGCTATTCGAGACTATCTTGAAGAAGATCTTGATGGACTTAATCCAGGAGTTGTCGCACCTGAAATTAAAGCCGACCACTTTGAGTTGAAACCGGTAATGTTTAATATGATCAAAACAATTGGTAAATTTGGTGGCTCAGCAACTGAAGATGCACGACAACATCTTAAATTTTTCCTCGAGATTTGCAACTCGTTCAAAATACACGGAGTCACCCCTGATGTTTTACGATTAAGATTATTCCCCTATTCACTGAGGGATAGGGCGGAAGCATGGTTGAATAGCATTCCTGCCGGATCAATAGGATCTTGGACCGATCTTTGTCGTGATTTCCTTGCTCGGTTTAATCCTACAAATTTGACTGATAAGCTTCGTAACGACATTACTTCTTTTCGGTAGGCAGATGATGAATCCATGTACGAGGCTTAGGAGCGATATAGAGAACTTCTACACAAATGCCCCCTACACGGATTCCCGGTGTGGACTCAAGTAACAATGTTTTACAACGCCGTGAATACACCAACAAGGATGATGCTAGATGCCTCGACAAACGGCATACTCCTAGATAAGTCGCCAGAGGAAGCAATGAAATTCTAAGCAGGCTGGCCAAGAATGATTATCAATTCCCCTCTACTAGAAGAGGAGGAGTTAAACGCCACGCCACAATACATGAACTAGGATCATCATATTCAATTTCGGCACAATTGGCCACTTTAACCAAGATGGTCCAGAACATGCAAAAACCAAACAACATACATGAGGTCAAGGTAATGGATTCTTTTTGTGAGTTATGTGGTGATAACCATGATTCTTCTAAATGTATGCAGAATCCGAAATCCAGCTTCTACGTGGGGAATTACAATCGGAACAATAATGTGATGTCCAATACATATAATCCAGCTTGGAAGAAGCACCCAAATTTTTCATGGAGTAATCCCAACAATGCACTAAACCAGAACAATCAGAATGCACAAGCATCAAGATTCTAGCAGAATATGCCACGGCAACAGTTGCCGCAGCAACAACCGACAACATCTAGTTCTTTGGAAAATTCTCTAAATGCTTTTATGATGAAAACTGAATCTTATATGACTGAGAATAGTAACTTCATAAAAAGAACTGATGTTTTTATTAACAGGACCGAGATGAGATTGCAAAACCAAGAGGCGGTAATCAAATCATTAGAAAATCAAGTCAGACAATTTGCTCAAAACCTGAATACTAGACCGCAAGGAGGTTTACCTAGCAATACTGAAGTCGCAAGAGGAACTGGCCATGAGCAATGTAAGGCGATCACCACTAGAAGTGGCCAACAACTTAAAGAGGCTCAAGCCCGCTCATCAAACAAAATTCCACAAAAAGATCAAGACGAACCTAGCGGCAAAGCCTCAGATGCTGAACCAGGAATTGCCGCGGCAACCATCAATAAGTATGCCTCGGCAACCGACGATAAGGATGCTTCGGCAACTTGTGATAAGCATGCCTCGGTAACCCTAGTTGATAATGCCTTGACAACTCCAGTTGTCCCGGCAATACTGTCAATCAGGTTCCAAACCAATGAAAGGATCGAAGATATCCGACTTCCACCACCATTCCCATAAAGGTTGAAGCGACAAAAACAAGAATATTAATTCAAGAAGTTTCTTGATATCCTAAAGCAAGTCCACATCAACTTGCCATTGGTGGAAGCAATTGAACAAATGCCGAACTATGCCAAGTTTCTTAAAGACATTGTGTCCAAGAGAACAAGGCTAGGAGAGTTTGAAACAGTTTCCGCAACAGAGGGATGCATGGCCATATTGCACAATCATATGCCACTTAAGTTGAAGGATCCCGAAAGTTTCACAATACCATGTTCCATTGGAAACCACTATGTCGGGAAAGCATTATGCGACCTTGGGGCTAGCATAAATTTGATGCCTAAATCGGTTTTCCAGAAACTAGGAATAGGGAAGGCAAGACCTACAACAGTTATGCTACAACTAGCCGACAGATCATATGTGCATCCAGAGGGAAAAATCGAAGACATACTGGTAAAAGTTGATAAATTTATTTTTCCCGCTGACTTTATTGTTTTGGATTGTGAAGCAGATGAGCATGCACCTATCATTCTCGGGAGACCATTCCTAGCAACAGGGAGAACCTTGATCGATGTTGAAAAGGGAAAACTCACAATGACGGTGAATGACCAGCAAGTTAAACTAAATGTGTTCCAAACACTAAGGCATGCCGATGATCCAGAAGAATGCCAACTTCTTCATGCCATGGTAGAGTTTAACTTCGACGAGGAATTTAGTTGCCTCGGCAACTACATTGCCGATCAAGAGGAAACTGAAGAGTATGAAGAACCGGTTGATGAAGAACAACAAGAAGAGGCAAATTGGCTAGTCAATCGACCAGGTACATACTTTGAACCACTGGATTACTCAGGTAAGGAAGGTAAGCTCGAAAAGCCCTCTATTGAACAACCACCGATTCTTAAGTTGAAATAATTGCCAGAGCAACTAAAATATGCATACTTAGGAACCGATAATACATTGCCTGTAATTATTTCTTCTAAGTTACAGCCTGAGTAGGAAAAGAAGCTGATCAAAATGTTGAAGCTACACAAAAAGGCAATAGGATGGACAATTGCCGACTTGAAGGGAATTAGCCCGGCAGTGTGATTTTGTTGGAAGATTATCACAAACCTTCAATTGAGGCCCAGAGGAGACTGAATCATGCCATGAAAGAGGTTGTAATGAAAGAAATCATCAAGTGGCTTGCCGGCATTATATACCCTATCTCTGATAGTATATGGGTAAGTCTGGTACAATGTGTACCGAAAAAGGGAGGTATAACGGTGGTAAGTAATGAAAACAATGAACTCATTCCAACCAGGACTGTGACCGGTTGGAGGGTTTGTATGGATTATCGAAAGCTAAACAAAGCCACTAGGAAAGATCACTTCCCATTACCCTTTATTGATCAAATGCTTGACCGTCTTGCAGGTAAACCCTTTTATTGTTTTCTTGATGGTTATTTAGGTTACAATCAAATTGTCGTAGCACCAGAAGATCAAGAAAAGACAACTTTCACATGCCCATATGGTACTTATACTTTCTGAAGGATGCCGTTCGGATTGTGTAACGCCCCGACAACCTTCCAAAGATGCATGATGGCACTCTTTTCAGACATGGTCGAAGACTTCCTTGAGATCTTCATGGATGATTTTTCTATTTTTGGTAATGACTTTGACAGCTGTCTCGACAATTTAGAGAAGGTGTTGGCAAGATGTGAAGAAACTGATTTAGTCCTCAATTGGGAGAAGTGCCATTTTATGGTAGATGAAGGAATAGTGCTCGGCCACAAGATTTCATCCAAGGGAATTGAAGTAGACAAAGCCAAGGTGGACGTGATCGAGAGATTACCCCCACCAAGTTCGGTTAAAGGAATTTGAAGCTTTCTTGGACATGCAAGTTTCGACAGGAGATTCATTCATAATTTTTCTAAAATCACTAAACCCTTGTGCGCTTTGCTTGAACAGGATAAAGTCTTCGATTTTGATGATTCTTGCACCCAAGCATTCAAAACCCTAAAGGAAAAGATTGCCTCGGCACCCATTATCGTTCCACCAGATTGGACGCTACCTTTTGAGCTCATGTGTGATGCAAGTGATTTCGCGGTAGGAGCAGTCCTAGGACAACGCACAGGTAAGACCTTCCATGTGATATACTACGCTAGTAAAACTCTTAATAGTGCTCAAGTGAATTACACAACAACGGAGAAAGAGTTACTAGCTGTAGTTTTCGCATTTGACAAGTTTTAATTCTATTTTATTGGTACAAAGGTAATTGTTCATACGGACCATTCGGCAAACAAATATCTATTTGCTAAAAAGGATGCCAAACCTCGTTTGATTCGTTGGATATTACTTTTACAAGAATTTGATATTGAAATTAAGGACAGGAAAGGAACAGAAAATCAAGTGGTCGATCACTTATCACGTTTAGAACGCAATAGGGAGGATGACGCAGATCTAGAGATATGCGATGCATTCCCGGATGAACAACTTTTAGTTGCCTCGGCAACTCTCGACACCGCAACAACCTTTGACGCACACGCCTCGACAATTTTGGGAGCAGTCGCCACAATAGTACATGCCTCGGCAATACCCTGGTACGCGGATTTAGTTAATTTCCTTGTTTGTGGTATTTTACCTTATTGCCTTACTCACCAAGGGAAGAAGCGGTTCCGCCATGATGCTAAGCATTACTTTTGGGACGAGCCTCTTTTGTTTAAACAATGTGCAGATCAGGTTATACGCCGATGTGTCCCTGAAGAAGAGCAACAGAATGTACTCCGGCAATGTCATTCTTCACCCTATGGAGGGCATTTTGGAGGAGCTCGTACCGCATCCAAAGTTTTGCAATCCGGGTCGTATTGGCCAACATTGTACAAAGATGCCCAAAACTTTTACAAGCAATGTGATCGTTGCCGGAGGATGGGCAATGTCTCTAGACGACATGAGATGCCACTCCAGAACATCATCGAGGTAGAATTGTTCGATGTATGGGGATCGATTTTATGGGAACTTTCACATCTTTACTCGGCAACCTCTACATTCTACTTGCCGTCGACTACGTGTCTAAATGGGTTGAGGCAGCTGCAGTTCCCAACAACGATTCCAAGACCGTGCAACGATTCTTGCAGAAAAATATATTTACACGGTTTGAGATGCCGAGAGCAATTATCAGTGACGAAGGCAAGCATTTTGACAACAAACTTATTACCAAGATGTTGCAACGCTTCGACATATCACCCAAGATCGCCACGGCATATCACCCACAAACCAACTGGCAAGCAAAAATTTCTAACCAGGAATTGAAGAGTATACTCGAGAAAGTTGTAAATCCCTCTAGGAAGGATTGGTCATTAAGACTAGATGACGCACTTTGGGCATATCGTACTGCATTCAAAACACCCTTAGGTATGTCCCCCTTCCGACTTGTCTATGGCAAAACATGCCATATACCGATGGAAATCGAATACAAGGCATATTGGGCAATCAAGACCGTGAATATGGATTGGGAAAGTGCCGGACAAAAGCGTTTGTTGAACCTCAATGAGATAGAAGAATTCCGTGCACTTGCCTATAACAATGCACGAATCTACAAGGAGAAAACAAAGCAATGGCATGACAAGAAACTATTGTCGCGACAATTCATGTTAGGGCAACTAGTTCTCTTATTCAATTCTCGACTAAAACTTTTCCCGGGAAAACTGAAATCAAGATGGTCGGGACCATTCGAAGTTGTCAAACCATTCTCCCATGGTGCCGTGATAATCAAGTCCATCACTGATAAACAAGAATTCAAAGTTAATGGACAAAGATTGAAGCACTACAATGGTGCCCATATGGAACGTAACAAAGAAGTGGTCACCTTAGGAGATGCATGAGCATGCTCTCCTTTCGATATTTTATTTTTATTTTATTTTTCTTGTTATTTTTCTTTTTAATTTTGTCGAACTATTTAATTTTTATTTTTTTATTACTTTCGATTATTTGCTTTTTTAGGATAGATTTATTTTCTTTTGTTTTATCTTTCTTTAAGTTTAAGAATCCCTTTACACATCTTTATTTATTTTCTTTTATTAGTTTATCTTTAATTTTAATACTTATTTGTTTTGTCTTTGAATTGTAGGAAAAGAGTTCAAGATAAAGAGGAATTTTGATCAAAGAAGGAAAACATCTTCAACAAGGAAATCAATGGTATAAGGCTTATATAAAGCCCCCAACTTACCCTAATTAAACCCCCTTACCGTCACCCTTCCCCTAAACCGAAACCTTCTTTTTTGTCTTTCCAAAAATTAATCCCACCCACCATATTTACTACCTATATTTTCTATAAAACCCATCACCCTTAACCTATTCCTACTTTTCATCTTGCAACTTTTTAGTTTCTTTTATTTTCTTTTATTTGTTTTTACAAAACTCACAACCAAGATCATCTATGGCATCCAAAATTAAATTTTTAGTTCATCCAAGTTCCTCCAAAGAACCAAGATACAAGAAGTTTGCTACACCGGTGGTTCAAGAAAGATTTCATTCCAAGTTCGAAAGCCGGAAGATTTACGAAGAACAAGGCTTTGAATACTCCAACTCTCATCAAGATTTCGGCCTTGAACCATTCATCTTCGAGAGGATTGCACATCAAAAGTGGCAAATCTTTTGCCATCAATCGGAACCGGGTAACATCTCATGGGTAAGAGAATTCTATGCTCACTCACCTAACCCGGATAATCCTTATGTTTTTGTTCGTGACAAGGCCATACTCATAAGCCCCGAAAACGTCAACACCTTTTACGGGCTCTACATTGAGAATGACGAGCATCAAGCCTTTGTTGATCAAATCACGCCCAAGCAACTCGACAAGGTGCTTCAAGAACTCACTCAACGGGAACTCATTGGAACGACGGTAAATACAAGGGCACGGTAAATCGCCTTCGGTTTAAACCCGAGGCAAAACTATGGAATAAATTTGTTAAAACTTCTTTAATGCCTACCACACACAATACTACCGTTGATATACCACGTCTTTTGCTCATACATTCTATTTTGAATAATCGCATCATTAACATTGGAAAAATTATTTGCGATGAGATTTTTGTATGTAGCTCAAAAGATAAGGGTTCTCTTTTCTTCCCTTGCTTAATTTCTAATCTTTGCAAGGAGATGCATGTTCCAAGTGAGTCAACCAATGAAAAGGCCCTACCAAAGTCTGGTTGGAATCAAGCACAAATCCGAAAGCTAATGGGAGAGGCATCGAAAAAATCCTCAAGGCCTCCAATTGCAGCAGCAACTCCTGTCGCCCCGGCAATCCCTAATGCCCAAGCACCTAACGCCCGGGCAACTCTGCCATCAACCCCGGGACACTTTGAAGCACTCTTGCAACCATTGGCAATACAGCTAAGGCAAATTGAAGACCGACAACTAATGGCCATGCGGTACATGAAGGAGCACAACAATGTCATCCCCCAAGTCATCTTAGAAAAGTACCCAGACAATCGCATGTCATTCCCAATCTTTCCTGCCGAGATCCTTACCCCAGCAACCAATGAAGCAGTCGCCACGACAACTGCAACAGATGATGCCGCGGCAACCTACATCGTGCCTGCACAAGCAGATGCCACGACAACCAACCCTGAAGATGCCACGACAACCAAAGCTAGAGACATCCCGTCAATCACTGCAAAAGCCAAAGGTAAAGCACCTATGCCCGAATTAACTCCTACGGAATCATTGTCTGATTTTTCAGATTCGGACGAGTCCTCCATTGCAGCAACAAAGACCGCACCAATTGAATCCTCCAAGCAAAAAGCCAATGACATTGATGAAGAGGACGATGAGGATAACCCCGTACGAGGATCGATTCCACCACCGGAAACAACCATCGCGTTCAAGCAAGAGAATCACGACACCGACCAAAAGAAAACTAATCATCCACGACGACGAACTCTCGGAGTAAGTCCTCGTTTGCATTTTATTTTTCGTTACTTTTATTTAATACATGCATTGAGGACAATGCCTCACTCGAGTTTGGGGGGATTGTTATTAGTAGTTACCATGTTTAGTTACATTCATCTTAAGTATTACATTTAGGATACATAAATTGCTTGCCATGCCTTTAGTTGGAACAATAAATGCCTAGATTTGATGAATATTCGATGATGACTTTGCCAATGCACTTAATTGATAGAATTTTTATTCTAGGATAACCATGGAAAAACATAGAATTTTACTATGATGCTAAATTTGATGAAACATTGTTGTGGTTTGATTGATTTAAGGAATTCTAGTGAACTTAGGTTGATAATTAAACAAATTGGGGGATTAGAATAAAAATTGGATGAATGCTAGAGGTGCCCGAAATTGGCTCTAGCATGTGCTAAAATATTGATCGCTAGAGGTGCCCAAAATTGGCTCTAGCATGTGCTAAAAAAATTGATCGCTAGAGGTGCCCGGAACCAGCTCTAGTATGTGCTAAAAAAAATTTTTTGATCGCTAGAGGTGCCCGAAACCGGCTCTAGTAAGTGCTAAAAATTTTTTTTTTGATCGCTAGAGGTGCCCGAAACCGGCTCTAGTCGAATAAATTAATTAACTTAAGAAAACTAAAAACAAAACACAAGAGGTGCCCAAAACTGGCTCTAGTTAAAACATGTTAAAAAGAACCCAATAAAGTAATTTGAAAACCTATTGTTTGCATAGAATCCAAAAAATCAACTTGCACACAACTCCGCACACACTCACAAGCATTATAGTTTGATTCCGAGTAACTCCTAAGTTTTCTGAAAAATGAAAAGCCAATCATACTTTGTGCCCCGGTTCTGAGAATTGAAATCAAGTTCAAAGCTAAGTTTATGAAAATTGAAGTTTTGGTAGGTAATTATTAGTTTGCATTGCTTGAGGACAAGCAATAGTTCGAGTTTGAGGTGTGATAAGTGTTCAAAAGTACTATTTTTCTTACCCTTTTTACTCATATTATTGTTAGACTTAGGCTCATATTAGTTGCATAATTAGTCATTCACGCATTAATCCATGTTTCCTTCCATCGTTGAGCTTGATTACATAACTTGGTATTTTTGTGGGAAAATATGCTGCTTTGGTGTGTTTTGTGTGTATGTGCAGGATCACTTGCCAAAGCAAGGCTAGAGCTAGTTTCCAGGGCAATGCATGGAGGAGATGCCGAGTTAGTTGCCAGGGCAATGCATGAAGGAGATGCCGAGCCAGTTGCCAGGGCAATTGTCGACAAAGAATAAGGTGATATGGTAGTTTGATGACTAGACAAGCCCAAGATGATGTGGAGCAAAGCTAAATCCCAAAGAAGTTTGATTTCCATGAAGAGATTAAAGAAGAATTAAATTCCAAAAAGATAGGAGAAGTTCTAGAAGGAATATAATTATAATAAAGAATTATATTCTTTAAAGATAATTTAATTCCAACTTAACTTCCTCCTCAAAGAAGGACTTTGACCTAGCCCTATAAATTAGAGGCCATGCCGTCAACTCCAAGAGGGGGAGAGAGGAGAGAATTTTCGACAAGCATCTAGGGCAAGGAGGATTTCGACAAGCTTCATCTTTTTCTTTCTTGTTCAATTAGGTTCATGGTAGGGATTCTTTATCTTGTGTTTCTTTGGAGCCTAGCCATGAACTAAATCTATTTGGCTAAGGTTATTGTGTCTTGTGGTTGTGAGAAACTATTGGATTTTGTTTAGGTAATAAGAGTTTGTACTTTTCTATTCAAGGTTTATTCATTCTTGGTTCTTATTCTTGTTTGCGAGTTAATTGGGAGAGGATCTCGTAACTTCATCTGTTTTTCTAATATCGGGAGAGTTAGATTCAAGAAACGAATGAATATGATCTTTATTCAATCTATTGATGGTGAAGATTAATCCGGCTTAGGAATAAGTTAAGGATTTCAACGGCTAAGAGGAGCACAAGATTGTTTGTTGTTTACCCTTGATTCACGCGGGGATGAATTATCAAGGCATGTACAAGTAACTAGAGTTTCGACTTAGGGATAAGAAGAAACCATTGAAGAACGCTCTGATGAACCTTGAAGGTTGCTGCCCAGACGCCCAAGTAGTTGCCCAACTAGTCGCCCAAGCAACCATCAATTAGTTGCCAAGGTAACCCCGTTGTGCAAGTTGCCACGGCAACAGATTTTCCCTTGCACTCTTTTACCAAGACGATCCAATCGGCTATCACACCTCAACTCACGATAACCTGTCCTATCTCTCTCATTTAATTACATCGTCTTTTACTTATTTGCTTTCTAGATTAGTTATTAGTTAAAACTCATATAATCTTCTACTTGTGTTTTCTTTTACTTTTTACAGTGCAAGAGACTAGATTCTTGAAGTGGCACCAATCCCTATGGAAATGATATCTTTTATACTATAACTTGCAACGTGTATACTTCCACAATTGCGTAACACTTATTACGCGCAACACCTAACATGGCAATTCCATTCATGTACATGTTCATACATGTCTAGGTCATCATAATTCACCTAGAAATGTTCTTAAAACAGGGCATAATCATGTTGAACCTAGTTTGATCACATTTGTACATTCATTTCATCAACTAGGTAGTCCATTACCTAATTTAACTAGTTCAATTAGGTGTAGTCGCCTTTCCAGCAACATACGTATTTAATTCAATCTTCTTTTTACCTAACAACATGATCAAAAAAGGGTTTTATGTTCATTTAACATGTTTACACAATTTCTCAATCAAAACAGTCCCTAATCAAGACTGTTTTCAATCATGTTCATATTTCTCAAATTTCCAGCAACTACACATATATCTCATTAGCAATTTAGCTATTGACAACATCAATTTCTCTTATTCATTTGATTGGCATGTCAATTTCATGGTTTAATCAATCAATTGAATTTCTTAACTAGTTCATAACATCAATTCACTGTCTTTTCATCAATTTCATGTAATTCAAGCAAGAACACTAAATCTAAATGCATCATTTGTATCTATAACACATCAAGGAAGAGATTTTACCTTTCTATAAAGATTATATGAATGTTAGCAACTCCAATTTCACCAATTTCAAGCTTGCATCAATGAATTATGGTGTTTTCTCTCTCAAATCCTTTTCTCTCTTCCTGTTCATCTCCACGGCAAAGAGAGAAGAAGAAGATGATAATGGATCATCCATTATCTCTTCCAATTGACTAATTTGCCCTTAATTATCCTTTAATTAATGACATGTGTAGGGGCATTATAGGAATGTGAAAATTTTGCATGCATTCCTTTAATTTAACAATTGTTCCGGTTTGGTCACTTATACATTAGGTTACCACTTTTTTAATTATAGCATTCTAGACCTTATAACTAGATTTAACACCTTTCTTTCAATCAATTAGGGATTAAATGAAGGCATTGTAGTAACTTCTTATGTACTAAATTTGAGGATATTACAAGGCTGTTGACAATGGCTGATTGTGACACTAATTTCGGTCCTTTGTCAACCTTCTGGCATGCCCCAATCCTTGGCAGAACTTGGGCTTTCCATCTTCAAAGCAGAGTAGACCCCTTTTGATAAGGCTATAAACCATGCCTTTTAAAAATGTGCAATCTTCAATTGTGTAACCACAATTACCATAATGGAAATCACACGTAATCTTGGTACCATACACCTTAGTGTTAAAATAAGAGTATCGTCTCGATGGGGTAACTCCAAAAGCTTGTTCTGAACCAACAAGGGTAACAATTCAGAATATGTCATTGGGATTTCCATCTTTGTCTTCTTGTCACTCCTCTTGGTGCCCTCAACATGCATTTCTTCATTCTCTGCTTCTCTTTTCTTTGATTAGAATTGACTTTCTCTGGGAACCTCCTCGTTCTCGATCACTATCGCTTCCAAGGAATCTTTTAGAGTCATCCCTGATTCCTCAAATAATTTCGCTTGTTGCATGACCCTCCTAAGCAAACACATCCTTCTTTTGTCCTATTTGTCTTGATCTTCATCTAATTTCATAGATGGATAAGTGATCTTCAGACCTGGAACTATCGATTCAAACTCTAATACACCGACATCTAGGAGGTGCTAAACTTTACACTTAAAGTTTAAGCATTTCTCGATGGAATGACCTTGGATTATGGCATGGAATTCACAGTGTTCCTCCTCTTTAAACCAACTCGGGTACGGAGGTAAATGAGGATTGATGAAGCACGGAGCAATCAATCGGGCATTTAGCAACTTGGGAAACAGTTCTTGATAAGTGAATGGACTAGAGCTAAATTAAAAGTCCTTTGACTTCCTTTTTTTCTCTTGGGTCCCGGAGGTTTCATCAACAAGTAATTGCTGAGGAAAAGCTGACACCATAGGTTGACCTTGGGGTGTCTCTTCAGACGCCAATGCAGTTGACACCTTCATCCTCTTGGTGCATATTGTACTTTTCCCATCTTGTGGCTCTGACTTATTTGTTTTTTTTTGTTGGCAATGACAAGATTTTTGAGAGACAGTCCTCGGTCTTATCTAATACCAATTCGGTAGGGTACTCTAAAGCGGTGCTCGCTACCTCATATTGGTTGATGATAGCTTGGTCTTCGTCTGACAAAACCCTTTCCGCTATGAAGTCGCAACTCTCACTTGTTTTTTCAATCTCTTCTTGCATGAAAAAGTTTTCCGCCAACCCTTCTCTTTTGGTTGCAGTAGCTATCATACCCATCAGTTCTTGGGTTTGTCCCCTTGTCTCATCCTGAAACTTCCTCATATGTGTTATTATTTCCCTTTGATTCCAGACCAACAACTCTTGGAGTTGTTCGAGTTTATCCACCCTAGCCACTAGGTCATTCATGCTTCTGAAGTTATACTGGCCAGAAGCCACTTTCTTTTCACTTCTACTTTCTCTGAAGCGAATGTTTTCCCCAATTAGTGATGCATATGATGCAATGAATGTAAAAAATGCATCATTGAACAAAACTAATAATATGTCATGAAATAATGCTACTAGGAAAGCATGAATGAATGCAAAGAGCGACACTGAGTTTGAGAAATATCATCGTTAAACGACTCGTATTAATGGGAACATTGTTTCGTTGCAATAATCAAGGAAAACCCACTATGCAATGTGGTTTGTCCTCTTGTCTCATCCTGAAACTTCCTACTCTTTCTGGAAAGCATTTCCCGTTTCAAGATCCCAACTGTTCTATACCAGTCTCAACTCGGACACATCATTAAACTCCGCGTTCATGAATGTCTCAGTTGACATGGCTGACCTACACCCGACAGAAATGCTATCTTCATCATGTAGCTGCTCTCCCTCTGACCATACTTGTACATCAAAATTCTTTTCATCATTGTTACGAGTCAAGTCTCCCATTGATCTAGTTTTTAACTTCAAACTTTTTCCAACTCAACGTGCTCTTCATGTTATGACACAATATGCAAAATAAAGGTATAAAGAAAAATGACATATAACAAGAAACGATTCAATCACGAGGTAAACAATAAACTCGAAACGAGGAATGATAAATACAAACAAATTAAGCAAAAAACAAGTATATAAAGAAAACCCTAACCACATGAATTCTAAATCGCTATGGTTATCTGCATGGCTCTAATGGGGTAGGCTTTCTAGATTCTCACACTTGGGTTCGGTTCTAATACAAGGGTATCCGAACCTTGTCTTATTACCTACTAAGGTAATCCCAATTCTAGCCCATTACAAGCTTGAGAATTGGTTCGATTTGAGGGAAAGCATGACCTAGAGACGTGGAGGGCTACTCACGTGTCAAAAGGCGTAGATTTCAGAAGTGAATTACCGATCTGTGGAGGGCTACTCACGTGGGTATGGGCGTTTCACGCCCATTTAAGGGACAGAGCTCAGGTATAGAGCTTGATGAACATGGTGCAACACATGTCGGTGATTCCTTAGAAATTAAATGAAAAATTAATTCCAAGACCACCAATTATCGAAACCCATTCAATTGTAGTCTCATTTTCAAAAAAAGTCTACCTCACTAAAGCCAATTAAAATTTCAATAATTTTCATCAATAAAAACAACAAATATTTTTTGGCCTAACTCTCTTTTTTTGTTTTGTAAAAACAAATTCGATCCCCAGCAGAGTCGCCATGCAATGATGACGTTTTTTATAAAAACATCATGGCGTATGAAGCATCCCCTATTTTTGAAAGTTTGGATTTTAGGGGTATTTCATTTTAAAAATCTTCTTTTGAAAATGATAAAGACTTGGAGTCGCCACCGGCCACTTAGATAAGGTAGGCCGGACACTACAAAACCAGAGATTCTATTTTGAAAGGGTTCGAGAGTTAGTTACGTGCGGGGAAGGATTAGCACCCCCAACACACTCAGAAATCGGTACCAAAATATTTGTTGCTTTTAATCGAAGAAAATCATTAGCCTTTGAATTGAATTTAGCTTAGTGTTCTTAATTTGCAAAATTGACCTTAATTGAACGGGCTTTATTAAATTGACATGTTCAAATAATTAGACATTTAATTAATAAGGATGACAATACATCGGACCATAGATTAAACCGACGTTGACTAAGACCAACTGCGGGGTTAATTTATGGTTCGACTTTCATACGTCACCTTTATGTATGGTGCAAGCAGTTAAATATGGTGTTATGATCTTATTGAGTTTTAATTCTGGTTGTCATTTACCTTCGGACGGTAAGGATTAATTCGAATACTTGATCAACGTCCATTAAGATAGGATTGTTACGACAAAAGTATCGGAATTAATAAATACCCCTTTTTAGCAATTAAGATTAATTGATTGTTATATCGCATTGGAATAAAATTTCAACTTTTGATCAAATTTTACCTTCGGGCGATGAGAATTAATTCGAATACTTGGTCAACATCCATTAAGATAGGATGGTTACGACACAAGTATCGGAATTAATAAACACCTTTTTTTATAGTTTAGGTTAATTAGTTCAAAATAAAAGGGTCACATGAATGACAATTAAAATGCATGTCATAAAAAATATGCTAATCAAGAAAAACATGGGAAAAACATGAATAAAAATGAATTAAAATAAATACAGAAATAAAGAGCAAGCAAAGGCTTAAATTAAACACTTAAAAGGCCCACTAAAGCCCTAACCTAAAAGGCCCAAATTATGGAAAGTCAATTACTGGTCTAATTACTAATTAGGTGATTCTAGTATTAACCTTAAATTAATTAACTCTAAAAAACTTGAAAACACTAACAATTTATGGATTATCTTGCACCATGATAATTAATTCGATCGATTCCAAACTAGCATCCCAATAAGCCAAGGACTCTATTTAAAACAAACCAAATTAATCTATCGTGGTTTTAATTTAAATGTCGATCTAATTTCCATGTTAATTTTACCTTAAAGTAATTAAGAAGTGTCCAACTAGCTTAATAAATTTAACATTCACCCCAATAAGCCAAGGATAAATTTAAATTCACTAAACTTATTCGACCCTTAAGTCTAACTACGGCTCTAAACCCTAGATCTAAATTTAATTTAATTTACTTAAACATACACCCCATTAAGCCAAGGGCATATTTTAAATTAATCAAATTAAATTCTAAGGTCTAACTATCTAACAAAGCAAATAAACATGAAAACACAAATGACATGGGCACATGGATATCGCACATACATATACACGTAAACATAGAACAACATATATATATATATATATGTGTATAAAATCGTTTTTTAGTATTTAAAAAGGACATGTACACATATATACTATATTTACCACACTCGAAACATTTAGAATATATATATATATATATACAAGCTGATAATAAATTAAACAACATTCAACAAGTAAAATAACATACATATCACAAGCAAAAATAAAATAAAACACATAAGAAAGAAACTAAAATAAATAACAAAGGTTACCAATAAAATCATCCACCTTTTCATTGAACTATGAAAATTGATTGTACATGAATAAAATAAGGAAAGAGAATACCAAAACCCAAATATTTGTTCGATCCATCAATCCACATATTGTTGTAGATGGGGCAAGGGTTTAGTAATGGTTCGAATGGATGATTGATTTTGGGTTTCGAATGGTGAGGGAGGCCGGGTTAATGCTTGTGAAATTGACGGGGATTTTGGTGAAATTGGATGAATGGCCGTAGGGTAGAAATGATTAGAGTAGTGGGTTTTTTGTGGTCATCCAATGGTGGGAGTTGGGGGCTACCAAATCAAAGAATGGCTAGGAAAAAATGGGTAGTCGGTTCAAATGGTGAGTGAAAGAAGGTTAGGGGCTGCCGAGTGATAGGAAAAAAATATTAGGGTAGTCGCTTTTTTAAGGTTCATGGGATTTATATTTATATAGTGATGAACGGCATTTTTAGTTTGTCTCATAAAAAATGAACCAATAAAAATCAAGACCTTGGGCACCAGGTATCTTTCAACCAATGGTAGTAAAGCCTTAATGAGGAAGTAGTTGGGATTTTTATTTTTTGTATTTTTTTACTATCATATATAATGGGCCATGAAATTTTGGGCTTAGGGTATAAGGTTTTTGAGTAATAAAGAGGGTGATATGGATTGATATTATTTCGAGCATTTTTATTTAAACCCGGACGAAATTTAGTGTCTACACATACCCATATCGATACGCCATCACCCATATCGATATGCCCCGTACTATAATAACAAATTTTGTCTGGCGTTTAATCGATTTAACCTATCAAACGATGTCCAAATTCAATGAAGTTTTACCAATAATATTAAAACACTATAATCTATTAGCATGTCAAATTTCATAGTCATTCGAATCTGTTTACTACGTTTTCACCCTTTTAGGCCGAATATGCAAACTATGTCACTTTTAACTATTTCTAAAACACCATAAGGAGCCTTAAGCCCTATTACATAACATAGACAATGCATACATACCAAAAAGGCTTCAAGTAACTATTTCAACTACTTTGCCACCATACTAGGAGTTCAAAAGGGCAGTATACTTTACTTGTAGACTTGTAGCGACTTGCCAAAAACCACCAACTTCTCTGATCTCTTCAATACGATCCCTTTAACTTTAACCTGAAATGCATGAGATGAAAGGCATTACGCATACTTTGCCTAGTGAGGTACTCACAAACAATGTAAATATCAATGGAATGTATAACAACTCATGCTTTAACAACATCAATGTTATATTTCATGTTCAATATCAAATATATCAAGTTTCAATATTAATCCTCGGATTGAATCAATATAGTGGATACATGAATTCCTACGCCTTGCCAAATCAATGAATGGTATAGTCCCTCCGCCTCGCCAAATGACCAAATCACAAACATCCCTCCGCCTCGCCACAATAATGGTCGTAGCTAAGGACCGTAGTCCACCCATACCAATGAGCTCATGAATTCTATCGTATGCCAATTGTATCTAATGTCCTTTCGAATCCAAGGTTTGGTAATCATATCAATGTTCAATATTCCAATAACAATATCAATGTTCAATGATTCAATGTCAATATCAAGGGCCGGTATCAATGAGCAATCTTTCTATGCATATGTCAATATCAATGATCCATAACAATGACAATAACAATATCTATTTCAATGACAATGCTAGTGTCCAATGATCAATGTTCAATATTCCAAGGGTTCAATGACAACCATAACAATAACTATATATCAATGAACAATGGTTCGATGCAATGACTTACCGATGCTTACCAATACAATCTCCTATGAGATTCGATGTGATTTTCCTTATACACAATGTTAGCTATACATAATTCAATATCAATGGAATTGAAAAAAGGCACCTAGCCTAATTCTGAGACTCCGACTACAGTCACCTCGATTCCAAAGCTCCTACGGCTCTCAGATTACGATTCCTTTGTTCCTAGCTTTTGTTGGAGATGATGGATTAACTTTCTCCAATTCTTGAACTAGGTAACAACAATAGGAGATCATTAGAATCGATACTATGAAATAGAAATCAATATAACAATAACAAGATCAATTTCTAAGCTCATAATAGCTATTAACTATTGGATATTGAATTTGACATAGGTATTCAATAGCTTTAACTTGAAATTAAGCATCCACAATCCATGGAAATTTACAATTGATAGAGAGTTTATTTTTACCCAACCAATAGCTATCCAATAGAATCAATGGACCAAAGAAAGCTTATATTTTGGATGCTTAATAAGAGAGGTGCTTGCTTGGAGTTCAAGGAAGAAGACAACAATGGAGGTGCTTGTTTCTATTTTGGAAAATATGAGAATAAAAGTAAAGCTAAGTCTCGATGTCTTACTATCTTCAATATAAGGATTTCTTAAAAGATTTTTAATCCCTATTTGACAAGGGAATGGTCGTCCAAGCTTTCCTCCCTAAGGAAGAAAGTTTATTTTATTGATTTATTCTTTTCCTTGCTTTTTTCATCTCAAGACAACAATGATAACCTCAACATCATCTTTCCCTCTTTTCAGATAATCCCACGTGAAATGAAGGAAGCTAGTAGGTGATTCACTTGGGTTTTGGGGAAATTATGAGGGTAGTCCCTCAACTTCCCAAATTTTACACTTTTGGCCTCAAACATTCAATTTTCACAATTTAATCACTAAAAGACTTTCCATAAATTTAATAAGGTCCTTAATCAATGAATTGACTCATTTAGAGTCCAAAATCAATGTAATTGATCATAAGGTCAAAGTTAATCCAATATTTGAGCCTTTACGATGTAGGGTTTCTGATCACTGGAACCCAATTCGTACTAGACTGGTTTTAGGGATGTTACAACTCTTCCCATTAAGAAAAATTCATCCTCAAATTTTACCTAAAACGAAGAGATTAGGGTATTGCTTCTTCATTGTCTCCTCCGGTTCCCAGGTTGCTTCCACAAAAGTGTGACTCTTCTAGAGTACTTTAACTAACGGAACGGATTTGTTGTGAAGCCTCTTAACTTATTTTGCAAGAATCTGAACTGGTTCATTTTCGTTGAAAAAATTTGGTTGAATTTCCACAGACTCGGGTTCAATAATATGCGAAGGGTCAGAATGATACTTCTGGAGCATTGATACATGGAATACATCATGGATCTTGCTTAGTTCTGAGGGTAACAACAATCGATAAGCCACAAGGACAACTTTCTCGATGACTTCAAAAGGTCCAATGAATCAGGGACTCAGTTTTCCCTTTTTGCCAAACCTCAAAACTTTCTTCCACGGTGAGACTTTGAGGAAGGCTTTCTGACCTACTTCGTATTGGATATCCCTTCGCTTAAGATCAGCATGGGCCTTTTGTCGGTAAAAGGTAGCTTTTAAACAATCATGGATGATGGTAACCCGTTCTTTGGTTTCCTAAAGTAGGCCAGGGCCCAACATCTTGCTTTCACCGAGTTCAGACCAGCACAATGGAGTTCTACAACTTCTGACATCCAGTGCTTCATATGGTGCCATCTTAATGGAAGCTTGATAGCTATTATTGTAGGCAAACTCAATGAAAGGTAGGGATTTCTCCCAAGATCTACCAAAATCAATGATACATGCACGTAACATGTCTTCCAAGATCTATACGGAAGGATTTAATAATGGTATACATTTTCAATGATTCAATGGAAGAAGCTTTCGATGATTACCTGAATCACCCTTTTTGATTGACTGTCAGATTGAGGGTGGAATGCGGTACTAAGGTTAACTCTATTGGCCAGAGCTCCTTGCAACGATCTCCAAAATTAAGAAGCAAAATGAGGGTCTCGATCGGAGATGATAGATTATAGTACTCTATGGAGTCGAATGACTTCTTTGATGTACAAGTCAGCTAATTTAGGAAGACCGTAATCCATTCTAACTGGTAAGAAATGTGCTGACTTGGTGAAACGGTCCACAATGACCCAAATAACATCATGCTTTGTAGGAGTTAGGGGAAGACCACTAAAAAAGTCGATAGTGATCTTTTCCCACTTCCACTGCGGTAGTTCAATGGGTTGTAACAATCCAGTAGGAATACAGTGCTCAGCCTTGACACACTGGCACGTGAGATATTTAGACACGAAGTTGATTATGGCCTTCTTCATGCCTAGCCACCAATAGAGCTCACGAAGATCCTTGTACATCTTCACAGAACCCGAATGAATAGAGAATGAACTTGAATGAGCTTCCTTAAGGATATCAGTACGAAGAGATTCATCATTGGCTACACAAACCCGGTCACAAAAGTACAATAGTCCTTTAGAGTTAATTTTGAAGTTGGGAGTATCTTGGAATTTAGAGATAATAGATTGAAGTTCAAGATCTTGGATTTGCAATGTTTTGATCCTTAAGACATTAGTAGACTGAACTTGCAGTTTGGCTACAAAGTAACGATGCTTTTGGAGTCAGAAATGAGTATTAATAGCTAGAGGGGCTACAATACAATGGTTTTGCAATGATTAGATGTACAAAGAAATGTATAGGAATTAATATTCATTAACACTACTTACCAGGCAGAGGTTTGCAGCTGAGTGCATTAGCTACAACGTTGGCCTTGCCTGAATGGTAATCAATGACAAGGTCATAATTTTTGACGAGTTTCATTCATCTTCGTTGCCGAAGATTTAGCTCTTTTTAAGTCAATAAATATTTGACACTCTTGTGATCGGTAAAGAGATAACACTTCTCTCCGTAAAGATAGTGTCTCCAAATTTTTAATGCAAACACATCTGCAGCCGGCTCCAAATCATGGGGGGATAATTCATCTCATGTGGCTTCAATTGCCTTGAAGCATAAGCAATGACCTTACCTTTTTGCATTTATACACATCCTAACTTGAGATGTGATGCATCACTATATACTGTGTAGTCTTTTCCAGACTCAGGTTGGGTTAGGACCGGTGCGTGAGTCAAAACTTGTTTTAATTGATCAAAACTTCATTGTTGTTCCTCGGCCCAAACAAATGGGGCTTCTTTCTACAATAGCTTAGTCAATGGGGCTGCTAGCATAGAAAATCCCTTGATGAATCTTCTATAATAGCCAGCAAGACTGAGGAAGCTTCTTACTTCACAAATATTCTTCGGTGGATGCCAATCAAGAATGGCTCAGATTTTCTTCAGATCTACTTGGATACCCAAGCTGATACAATGTGTCCAAGGAAGGAAAATTCAGTGAGCCAAAACTCACACTTAGAGAATTTAGCAAACAATTGCTTCTCCCTAAGGGTTTGAAGCACAATACAAAGGTGATCTTGATGTTCTACAACATTCTTAGAGTAGATCAAGATGTCATCAAGGAATAGCACTACGAATTTATCAAGATAGGGCCTAAAAACCCGATTCATTAAATCCATAAAGGTTGTTGGTGCATTGGTTAGCCCGAAGGGCATCGCCAAAAATTCGTAAGGTCCATATCTTGTACAGAAGGTAGTTTTGGGTGCATCACATTCCTTGACTCTCATCTGATAATACCCGAACCTTAAATCGATCTTGTAAAACATAGATGCATCCTTTAGTTGATCGAATATGTCATCAATCCTTGGCAATGGATACTTATTTTTAATGGTCACTTTATTCAGTTATCGGTAATCGATACATAATATCATGGAACTATCTTTTTTCTTTACAAAGAGGACCGGAGCTCCCCAAGGTGAAGAACTCGGTCGAATGAAGCCTTTATCAAGTAAATCGTGAATTTGGGCTTTTAATTCCTTTAGCTCTACGACTGTCATTCGATAAGGTGTAATGGAAACTAGAGTAGTCTCGGGTTGCACTTTGATACAAAATTCCACTTCGCGAGTTGGAGGTAAACCCAAAAGTTCATCAGGAAAAACATTAGGAAATTCATACACAGTGTCGATGTTTGATAATCAAGGTTCAGCCTTGGCTTCCAATGCCAAAGCATACAATGAAGGGTTTCGGGAATTCATCAAAACAATGTTCTCCTTGCAAAGGCCTCGAAGATACAACTTCCTTTTATTACAATCTACCCAAGCTTGATGTTTACTAAGCCAATCCAAACCTAGTATGACATATAACTCGTGGATTAGTAAAGCCAATAGGTCGGCCAGAAATAGAATCCCTTGGATCAATAAGGGACAATTCTTACACACACGACTCATGGTGACACAATCACCCAATGGATTTGTAATACCCTAAATTATACCCTAGAAGTATTAAAGCCTTGATACTTAATTTGGTAAATCAATTTAGACATAATCCTAAGTTAATTAAGGTAGCTAGTGACTTAAATAAGAAGGAAATGGAAACTAGTGGTTCAATTAAGATGACTAAAGTGAATGAAATAATAAGTACAAGTTAATGCATGTAAAATCCTAGATAATTTAACACCTTGCCACATGTTAGATTATTAGAGATAACATGTATCTCTTAAAATTGCCACTCGGCAAGCTTGAATCCCAAAGATGACAACTTGTTGTCATCTTCTTTATTTATCCTTCACCATTGTTACCCGAACTCAAGAGAAAGAGAGAAATTTTAGAGAGAGGGGAAGAGAATTCAGCTATGAAATTGATAAGTCAAGCGTGGAGTAATCTTGATAGCAATGTAAGCTCTTCTCTCACCATTCCATTTGAATAGCTAGATTAAGATTCAATCTGAAATTGTTGGTATTGTAATGGTATTAAAGGAGCTTTCAAAAGAAAATGCATCTAGATTCATTATTTTTAACTTGAATACTAATGAATTGGATTAGTGCTTAACTGGAAATAATGCTTAGGATGCTAGAAATTGAATTAATAGTGAAACTAGTCACCTAGATGATGTAATTGGCTAATAGGGACTGTTTTGAATGAATTAAGGAATTTGGGAATGAATTGGATAAAATTAAGAGCTGGTAATGTTAGCTAAAAACAGGGTAAGACTTAGAATAAATGTTCAATAAGTTGTATGGCTCAATTAGTAAAGAATTGATAGCTTGGCAGGATAGTGAAATCTGGACTAATCTGTAAAATTGGTTAAATTATGGACTGATTTGGACTGTTTAGGGACCTATCCTAACTTGAAAGAACATGGAAGGGTTAGATTGAATGACTGGATAAACGAATTGTAGCTAAAATTGACTGTCTAAATATATAAATGGGCAGATTATTGAATAGGGGACTGTTCTGGAAAATCTGTAAATTTATGGACTTAGATAAACAAATTAAGGACTATGATGGACTTTAAAATTCAGGGGAAAAGAAGGGGAAACTAAGGTAAAAAGAGACTGAATTGAACCTGTATGAATCATAGGTTAAATAGCTCACTGAAGTGGACCTAGATACAATCTGCCAGTTTCAAAACTGTAAAATTGACCCGACTTTAACTAATAAACTGTATTGATCTAGAAAGGATAAAAATATGATCCATACATGGATGAATAGGTAATTGAATTATCTTTCTAACGGTATAAACTAATTGAAATTCTGACGTATAGATTAAAATATTTAAACAAATTAGTAACTAGTGTGCAAACTGCTAGGCAGTGGCAGATTTGTTACTTGTAACAAATCAAGTGTTTGAATGCTTGTGTGAATTGAGTTTGGTATGGATCTAATGCATGATTGTGTTATGTGAATGCTAGATTAAGATAATGGTGGAAAGAATGGATAGGTATTGGGATGTAAACGAGGAATCAGGTATCCCGTAACTTCGGGATACAAGGTGAGTGTAGCCTTACTTAGGGTTAGGACTTAGGTCCTAACCAATTGCAATTGTTTACATAGTTGATATGGAATTGACATGAAATGAACCTAATTTATATTTGGTAAATGTATAAGGGAAGGATCCTTAATTGGAAACTTGATGGTGGTTACATGTATGCTTGCTCTCTTGATAATCAATCGAATTACAGTGGAATGTGCTTGCTTGGATTGTCTTGTTTGAGACTTGATATGTATACTCATGTGTGATTGAGTTGTTGCTGCCTTGGGTGTAAATTGACACTTGTTTGTGTGTGATAACTATTCGAATAATACTACACTATAATGAACTTGCTTGTTAAGTGATAAACACTTGATTGGTGGTTTAATTGGTATTGCTTAATGCTTGAATCTTTGAATGCTTGATTGATGATGGTTCGGATGACTTGTTTGAAATTAGCATGCGTTCTTGAATTTACAATATGTAAGCATAAAATGTAAGAAACAACTACAAGTTTTAAAGTAAGATAAGACTTCTTATGCCATAAGATACTTCTCTAATGAAGATTAAAGGTTTAAGTTGCCTACAATGGAAGTCCTTGGATCAATGGCACGATGCATGGTATACTTGGGACTGCGGTCCATGAGCCACGGCTCGAGGGGAATCCCCATTACATGTAATAAGTTATTGGCGACAGTTAGAGGTAACGAGGGAGTTGTATGGGTGGCGATAGTTGGTTGGATAGTGAGAAGTTTAGGAAATCTCTTGGACCTTTATGGTCAAACACGAACCAATGTCATTCATGACCAATTGTGATCCAAGGAAAACTTGTTAAAAAGTGATGGACCTTATTGAGAAATTGAATAAACAATTCAAGAGAGAATCTCGAACACATGAATTATATCTTGAAAATACATAAATGATCCGACAAGAAATCTTGAATACTTGAATCGCTTGACTTGAATCCTTGAAATAACCAAATTGATTGACATGTAATTTTTAATTCTTAACACGAAGTTCTCAAAAAGATAATTGCTTCTGCTTGGACCATATATTGTATGATTCACTACTTGAAATGGCTCGTGTCTTCAATTGAGTTAATGTTTACTTGCTTGACTTACTTGGTACTTAAGTGTATGATACATGGTTGGCTTATGTGTGAAGAAATCCCTAAAATAAACCTCTTGATGATGAGTTTATAATCAATGAACTTATAAGAATGGAATGATGATCTTAATGGTTAAGCTTGCTTGGACCTTAATAGATAAAATATAGAGAAATATTTCCTATTCGAATGAAGCTTGATTGACCCTTGTGATTGTGTTGCTTACTTAGCTTGTATAAGTAGATCCTTGAAGTGATTTGCTTGCTCTTTTTCGAATTGGGATGCTTGTTGCTAGATTGGATTTTGGTGATACTGGGCTATCGAGTGCTAGTGTTAAGAGTTTAAAATACTTGGACTAAATTAAAAAGAATTAGATATAAAATGGGATTAAACAAGATAAGTTACCTTGGTGTCATACAAATGAGACTAGGAGTCATAGACCAATTGTCTACTTCTACTTAAGGGTCTATTCATGTTAGTTTAATGGATTTAATTGAACCATAACTACATGTAATTGAATTAGCTAAGACTAGTTAATGGACTGCTCAAGTAATGGATTAAAGTAATGTGGTTAATCAAATGGATTAATTTGAACATAGTATTTTAATGCCCTGTTTTAATCATAATAATAGGTAAATTGGACTGAACTAGATTAGTAGGAAACGTGTACATGTTGAATAATAATGTTAGAAACCTGGTCTAAGTAAATAATGAAACTAAAATCAAGTCTAGTGAAATCTGCCTAGGAAATTCTGTTATGGGCAGCAACTTCGAAAAATCACCATAAATTATCTAGGTCGAATTAAGGGCTAAAATTTATCTGGAATGAACCTTAGTATATCTATTTTTATTAGGAGAAAACAGAATTGAATTCTGATTTGTGAGCTGGAATCTGGAAATGAAAACCTCTAGACAGTGCAAATTGTCCAGAAATGTAATTGCCCTCTCTTTGAACTAAAAACTGTAGTAATTGGAAAAGCATTAAAATGAACGGTCTAAACGGTTGTAAAGAGGGTTAAATAAGCTTTCTAATGATATAAATGATTTGAAATTCCGACGTACGGAATGAAAGTTATAAGTATTTAAGTGACCAGTGCTTATGCTGGCTGGTAGCAGCAGTATTGGTGTCTTAGACAGTTTGTGAACTATTTTGAAAATAGTTTTGGGACAGTGGTTACTGCCCTGTTATACATGAATGAAAGTGTGCTCTTGATCTTTTTAATGAAATGGCTAATCAATGGGATTAAATGATGAAAATGAATGCTTGGATTGTTTATCCCTTGAGAAATAAGATACATGAAAATGATTCTTCCTCTGGTTCGAATGGAAATGATTGTATGCATGCTTGATTGGCCTTGTTCTTGTATGAGTTGTTTCTTGATTGATTCATGGTGGTAATCTATGAATTGAGTTGCTTGATTGAATAACATGAATGCTTAATTATGCTTGGATAAAACTAGCTAAATCTTTTAAGATTGTCTAAAGCCTAGATAGGTGTTTCTTGAAATAAAGAACACATAACTTGACAAATTGATAACTTGAAAATCTTGCTAGACTTTAGATGCTACCTCACTAAGTACATTATGTACTTACCACTCTTGTTTGCATTCTTCCCAAACCTCAGGTAAAACCATCCTGATCGTTTCCTTGACATCTAACTTAGCTTCCTAGATTTGAAGCAAGGCATACAAGACATGAAATATAACTTTGTATTTACCTTGATGTACTCCTAGATGGCGGCATACTAGAATTGTGTATAAATCATATATAAGTCATGCATTTGGATTGTATATAAAACGTGTATATAAATCTTGAGTAAATGGTTTGTAAAGCTTAAATAGTACTTGTTGGAATGTATATAAGCATATTTGGATATGATCATGTAAACACTATGGTTGTGTCTAAGGAAATAATGAACATGAACTTGTCTAGATAAGGTATTCAAATTAGTATATATGACCTAGTGAAATGAATGTGTTAAAAATGAACCTAGAATTGTCTAGTGTATAATACCCCATTCAAATGGAATTTGAATGTTTAAGTTAGCTCTTGACTCATTATATGTCTTGAAGTCTAGACTAAGCTAATGGATAGATGATGTTAATTCAATAAATCTAATTGGTATGAATGTTGCGCATATAGGTATGATTATATTGAGAACTTGATTCTAGATAACGAATGAAATAGAATGTTAATAGGTAAAGAATAAAACTAGCTAAATGGATGAATTAATTAATGGGTAGTGTTCAAATAGTGGCTTATTCCTTAAGTAAATGAGTGAGTTTGATTCTAGTGGTTGAATGAACTAAATTGCCTATAGGTAATATATTAATCTAAGTTAAATGGAGAAATTTTATTTGGACCTGAATTTCACGATTGTCTCGTCTAGTTTTCTCATCGTAATGCTCCTCGCTCCTAACCCGGGCGGCGAGAGGTGTTACAGGATTTTTCACAGGGATTTTTGATACTATGGGTTCAAAGGACATTCTATGCTCTTTAACTAACTTGGTACTTATAAAGGAGTGAGTAGAACCAGGATCAATCAATGCATATAAAGAGTGTTAATACAGTTCAATGGTACCTGCAATAACATCAGGTTCATCTTCCTCCTCCTTGCTCCTCACATGATACATCTGAGTAGGTGCCTTTGATTCCTGTCTGTTTGATGGTTTTCCTAAGCCGCTAGGTCTCCCTGTAGCTGCCGAGGATCCTTGCCTCAGAAAGATTGAGAAGGGGATGTAACAGTAGATGGTGTACTAGTAGATTTAGTAGCATTAAGAGGACAATCCCGAATGAAATGGCCATGCTCACCATATTAGAAACAAGCTCCTGATTGTTTACGACATTGCCCAACTGGATACTTATTCTGGCAGTAGCTACAAACAGGATACTAAGAACTTTGATTTAAGCCTCTAGTGCTTTCAACTGAGGCCGTCTTAGCAAAAGGCTGGGTCGCGATTTGGGGCCTCTCGGTGTTCCTTGAATGGGAGGGTTATGAGTATACATTCTTTTTAAGGCCTTGTACTTGCCCTTCTTGTTCCACTTAGGAGGTTGGGAATCATCTCTGAAACTCTTTTTAGACTTGCCCGACCCACCAGTCTTTTGGGATTTCTGAGCTGCTTCAGTGGCTTTAACTCAATTTACAAGATCTTGAAAATCTACAATACCCAATGCAGTGAACATAGGCCGTAGCTCGTCACTGAGCCCTGCAATAAACATCATGCACTTCTCTTTCACCCTTTTGATGCACTCAACACCGTACCTACAGTACTTACAGAAGTCATGGATGTACTGCTCAACGGGCCTTCCACCTTGCTTAAGATGGAGAAAGATATTGCGCCTCTCTTTGAGCTAGTACTTGCTAATATGCTTCTTTCAGAATTCTTGAAGTTAGAACTCCTAGGTAATAGTTTCCTCAGAGACTGTAAGAATAGTAGTCTCCCACCATTGTAGTGCCTCGTCGGCTAGAAAAGCAAGAACACACTCTAGTTTGTGTTCATCTGAACACTACAACTGCATGATTAGGACCCTCAATGTGTTGTCCAACCAATACTCAGCAATTTAAAGATTATCATCGTCTTGACCAGTGAAGGTGTAAGCTCGATGTTGTGACAACTTATCAATGGGGGCCCGAGCATACTGGACAACAGGTGGAGTAGGTTGCACCACTTGCTTGGCTCTCATTAATATCATGAATTGTTTGAACATGTCAGCCATGTTCTGGTAACATTCAGCCTGAGCATTAGGTAATTCGGGTCCAATATTCTGCAGTGGGGGATTCGGTGGGTTAGGAAGATCTACCCCCCTTATCTTCTCGCCATGTGTCGAGGAGCCAGTAATAGGCACGTTTATATGAGCTTCATTTGATTCTGACATAACTATAACATAAAGAGATTGAATTAGTCAGAAAGTCTCTGTATACACAATAAAATAACTCCTAGGTGGCAAAGTAACATAGTAACAATACAATACGCTTCGATTTAGTCCTAGAATCGACTAAACTCTAGCTCTGATACTACAAATGTAACATCCCCTTCTGGGCCTGGTAGAAAACCAGGTCGGAATATGTTACCGATGACAAATCGGTGATTGGTTCAATTGTTTGTAACCAATAATCGACAATTGACAATGCCATGTGCTATAAACAATACCATCTACATTTATCAAATTAGGACCAATTTTAAACCTTTACGAGTTTTAGGGACTAATATGTGAATTCAGTATTTTAAAGGCATTTTACCAAATTTAACTTTACCATCGTGAAATTTAGTCCCTAATTAATAAGCATGTAAATTTTCATAACAATCAGAGTTCATTTACCCCTTCAATTAATCCAATCAGTATTTAGAGACCAATATGCAATGCTACAAACTTATTTCATTAACTTATAACTTATTTACTTGTAATCGGTATCGGTACTCGTTAGGTTGTACCAATACGCTTATGTCATGATCATTAAAACGGTTAAAAGTCAGAGAACCCGTACCGATACGGTGTTTATCCTATCGATACGCTATGCATAATATACAATTATTATATTCAAATGTTCAAGCTAGTATCGGTACGGCTTGGGGACCATATTGATACGAGTTGACCAGGTTGACCTTTATCGATATCCCCTAAGGCTGATTCGATGCATTTAATTTGCCAAATTCTAGTGTTGACTTACGTATCGATACACCTCTTTGACGTATCGATACACCCTGTTGACCGATGTTGACCATGTCCAAATATGCATACCTGTATCGATACACCATCACCCGTATCGATACGCCCTATACTATAATAACAAACTTTGTCTGGTTTTTAATCGATTTAACCTATAAAACGATGTCCAAATTCAACAAAATTTTACCAAAAACATTAAAACACTATAATCTACTAGCATGTCAAATTTCATAGCCATCCGAATCCGTTTACTACATTTTCACTCTTTTAGGCAAAATATGCTAACTATGTCACTTTTAACTATTTCTAAAACACCATAAGGAGCCTTAAGTCCTATTACATAACATAGGCAATGCATACATACCAAAAAGGCTACAAGTAACTAATTCAACTACTTTGCCACCATACTAGGAGTTCAAAAGGGCAGTATACTTTACTTGTAGACTTGTAGCGACTTGCCAAAAACCACCAACTTCTCTGATCTCTTCAATACGGTCCCTTTAACCTGAAATGTATTAGACATACTTTGCCTAGTGAGGTAGTCACAAACAATGTAAATTTCAATAGAATGTATAACAACTTATGCTTTAACAATATCAATGCTATATTTCATGTTCAATATCATATATATCAAGTTTTAATATTAATCCTTGGATCGAATCAATATAGTGGATACGCGAATTCCTATGCCTCGCCAAATCAATGAATGGTCTAGTCCCTCCGACTCGCCAAATGACTAAATAACTAACATCCCTCCGCCTCGCCGCAATAATGACCGTAGCCAAGGACCTAGTCCACCCATACCAATGAGCTCATGAATTCTATGGCATGCCAATTGTATCGAATGTCCTTTCGAATCCAAGGTTCAATAATCATGTCAATGTTCAATATTCCAATAGCAATATTAATGGTCAATGATTCAATGTCAATATCAATGGCTGATATAAATGAGCAATTTTTCAATGCCTATGCCAATATCAATGATCCATAACAATGGCAATAACGATATCTATTTCAATGACAATGCTAGTGTTTAATGATCAATGTTTAATATTCCAAGGGTTTGATGACAACAATAACAATATCTCAATGAACAATGGTTCGGTGCAATGACTTGCCGATGCTTACCAATACAATCTCCTTTGAGATTCGATGTGATTTTCCTTAGACACGACGTTAGTTATACATATTTCAATATCAATGGAATCAGAAAAAGGCACCTAGCCTAATTTCGAGACTCTGACTACATTCACCTCGATTCTAAAGCTCCTACGGCTCTCAGATTGTGATACCTTTATTCCTAGCTTTTGTTGGAGATGATGGATTAGCTATCTCTAATTCTTGAGCTAGGTAACAACAATAGGAGATCATTAGAATCGATACTATGAAATCAAAATCAATATAACAATATTGAGATCAATTTCTAAGCTCACAATAGCTATTAGTTATTAGATATTGAATTTAACATGGGTATTCAACAACTTTAACTTGAAATTAAGCATCCACAATCCATGGAAATTGACAATTGATAGAGATTTTATTCTTACCCAACCAATAGTTATCCAATAGAATTAATGGACCAAAGAGAGCTTAAGTTTTGGATGTTTAATAAGAGAGGTGTTTGCTTGGAGCTCAAGGAAGAAGACAACAATAGAGGTGCTTGTTTCTATTTTGGAAAAGATAAGAATAAAAGTAAGGCTAAGTCTCAATGGTTTAATATCTTCAATATAAGTATTTCTTAAAAGCTTTTTAATCCCTATTTGACAAGGGAATGTCCGGCCAAGCTTTCCTCCCTAAGAAGGAAAGTTTATTTTATTAATTTATTATTTTCCTTGCTTTTATCATCTCAAGACAACAATGATAGCCTCAACATCATCTTTCCATCTTTCCCTCTTTTCAGATAATCCCACGTGAAATGAAGGATGCTAGTAGGTGATTCACTTGAGTTTTGGGGAAATTACGAGGTAGTCCCTCAACTTCCCAAATTTTACACTTTTGGCCTCAAACTTTTAATTTTTACAATTTAGTCACTAAAAGACTTTCTATAAACTTAATAATATCCATAATCAATGAATTTAATCATTTAGAGTCCAAAATCAATGTAATCGATCATACGGTCAAAGTCAATACAATATTTGGACCTTTACGGTGTAGGGTTTTCGATCGCTGGAACCCAATTCTGACTAGACCGAATTTAGGGATGTTACAAATCTATAACAGTTTATTTGATGATGATGATGATGAATATGATAACGATGATACTATTCTGAATTACTTAGATTGTGATGACCATGATGGTGGTGGTGTTGGTGAATGTGCCTAGTCAACATACCCGAACTAAGAAGATCACATTAGGTTTGTCGAAGCAAACCCAAACTATCTTACTCGAATTACGGTCCATTTTTCCTTTTAACTTGTATAAATGCATTATTAAGACCTAAGGTGTTTATACACACAATGGTTCAATTTTCATTCTATTAGAACATCGATAAGGCACCCAAATGGAATTATAAGCATTCTAGGGACTAAAATGTAAATCTGAATTATTACAAGGACTTATAAAAGTTTTAGGTTACCAATACTTAACTAATCACATTTTATGCTAGCGTGTCAAATTTCAGCTTCAACGGATAATAAATAAGCATCCAATTTAGTAAAATAAAAAATTAAAGACTAAATCATAAAATAGCCAAAACACAAGGACTAACACGTATATAAAAGCTTATTACGGAAATTAGATAACTTAAAAGCATGCTTGTAAGATCTCAGGTCAAACGGATACCTTTTTACTTATTCAATTGATGCCACAACATACGGTGACCAAAATGCCAAGAATCTAAACTCAGTAAAATCTATTAGCCGAATTAAACACTAGCCATAACGATACACGGGCTGTACTAAAATGTATTTTGGGGATTCAAATCCCAAATCAAACTAATCCAATTACCTACGAGCAACATTGACATGCTTCTAATATTATACTACTATTAAACACATAGGCTCAAATAATTACATACCAATTATTCAACACAATTCACAATTATACAAGTAATCTTGAGGCATGCTTCCTAACAATATAAAGCGTCATCCAATAAGCACCAAGTGGTCAAGACCTCAACACAATTTATAGAATAATTAAGGAATTAAAGCATATGACAATATGTACTCTTAGCACACAAGCAATCAAACCAATCATTATTTTAAACCATTTAAATCATTAGATCATAACCACCAAACATTAATATAATACCAACATTTTGATTATTAAATACAACCATCATCTAACGTAATATAAAATCAATCAAGCTAACATATCTTAAATAAAACAATTCATCCCAATATTTTACCAACATTGCCTTATTACAAATAATTATAACAACGTAAACATACTCTTTTAATACGATTGTCTTGGGATCCCACCTTGCCGCGGATCACAACCCCACACTTAATCCATTCACTACATTTACGGGAGAAAAGAGAGCGTAATCATATAATGCCTAGTGAGTGCGCTCAAAAAGGGTAAAACGTCAATGCATTTTCAAAACCAAAACTAATATTAGAAAGTCGTATTAAAGCATTTCAAATTCACAATTTCCAAAGCATTTGAACAAATGTATAAAACCAATCTTTAGAACTAGATTATCATTTGCTAAAACTTCTCAAATCATTTGCACATAACTCTTAAAAAATATTACATCATATGCATAATCATGTATCATGGATTGCGAGCATAACCTCATATGTAAAACCTCAATTTAAGCTTCCTTATGCATGATCATTTTATTTGCAAAGCTTAAAGAGCATTCTTTGAAATAAAAAGATCATTTGCTAAACTTTTCAAAACATATGCATAACTCAAATCATTTTAGATCATAAGCATAATCATGTATCATGGATTTCATGCATAACTTTCATATGCATCCTTAATTTAAGCCTTCACATGCTTATTCATCCAATAGAAAAGCTTAAAGAGCACGACATGTATAAATCACATTATACAAAACATAATCCATTTACCATGATACCTTAATTCATATATTGGCATTAAAGTGACCAAAAACCAAAACCTTCCTATTTGCAAAACACATCAGATACACGGATTTCACAAGTGGCTCCTTCGACCACTTCACATACATCCTCGAACTGGAGCAAACAATATTATTAACCCCTCAACGATTATGATGTATAAATCCACCAGCAGGAGAATACAACACAATTAACCCCTCGACCGTTTCAGTTCTCATGGTGAAGATACGGTACACTCACAACCCCTCGACACACATGAGACAACTTATTATAGTGCATTTTAAACCCTGTGTCATGCCAACTATATCCGATAACATTTATTTCATTGTCACTTAGCCAATATTGTAATACCCTAAAATGTGGCTTAGAATTATCTCACTAATTCGAATGTGATACAAATTGATTGAGATGCCTTTAGAATAAACAACTAAGAGCTTTAGGGCCAAATTAGAATCAAGAGAATAATGGATAGTCAAATTAAAAATGATTAAAATGAATCCTTAATGGAAATTGAGGATTGCATACTAAAAATTTTATCTTTGTGGACTTGTACACTTGTCCAATCTTGAGAAAGGCAAGTGGGGAAGGTTTCAGCCGAGGGATGATAATCCAAATAATCATCTTCTTCCCCCAAAGTGGCTGAGAACGAAAACTTGAGAGAGAGAGAGCGTGAGAAAATTTCTATGGATGTATGAAGAATTAAGCTAGTTGATTCAATTTTAAGAGCACTTGTTTGGTTAGCTTTAAGAAGGAGGTAAAGTACTCTTCTTTTCTTCTTAATCAAGTTGAATTGTGAAATGTTTTATGAATATATAGGTTCGGTTGGGTTATGCATGTAGTGAATTTCCATGTTTTGAAATCTTGTGATATAGTTAGATATATGTATGTAAAAGTATGGGACTGTTCTGAATATATGTGAACATATTTAGGACTATTTTGTAGTTATGTACCTAAGTAATAGACTGTTTTGCATGTTTTAAGAACAATAGTGAACTGTTTGAGCATGTACATGTGTATGTATGAAATTGGGACTGTTTTGCATATATGTGAACTATTGTAGACTTTTTTGTAAATATATATGTGAGCATATGTAATTAGGTACTGTTGGGACACTTGAGAATGTAATGGACCGATTTGTGTTTATATGATTGTATCCATAAGAAATAGAATTGTTTTGCAAATGAATGGTTGATAGGACTTCTTTGTTACATTTAGACCAAGATGAATTGAAGGGGTAAGGACTAAAGTAGATCAAATAGTAGATAAGAAAATGTGGATTGTGATTTGGGAGCAAAACTAGCTTGGAACAAACTGTGAGTGTAGTTTAAAGTCTCAGGATAGGCTAGTAACCTTCATGAGCATTTCATGTTGTTTTAACTACATTGTTTTATCTTGAATTATGTCATGTGTAAACAAGCTTGGACTTGAGGTAAATACCTAAATGTTATGTATGATGTGTTATGTAATACTTGATTCAAGGATATGTTTGTAGCAAGATCTACATGTGTTTGTTAAGTAAACTTGCCATGCTATCATTCGACTAAGAAAGTGTTATAAATTGAGAACTATGTATATGAACTACATATGTGCTTGATGAGATGATAATAAGTTATGTTCATACGATGTTCTAATTAAGGAGCTATGCTCATTTTGTCTCTGATATGATAAGAATAAAATTAAACCCTTGGTTTCGAGTCAGTCTTAGGTATAGATGGCATGTTATAGAGTCCATAGAGCTCGTGTTTTGGGTGGACTACAATCCTGGATTAAGGTCCTTATGAGGCGACAATAGGAGGGATGCGTCGTGGTCACTTGGCGACAATAGGAAGGATTGATCAGAACTTTAAGTACCTTTTGTTGGCGACAGTTGGTTAGGGATTCGTGTACCTAGGCTACTTGGTTCTCAAGGCTATATTAAAAAGAAATCATGAAAATGTAGAAGATAAATTATTGAATTAATATAATAACTTGCATAATAAGAAATGTATATCTATTTGATTTTCGAATATGCTTTGGTAAATAGATATGTCTTGTTAGAAGGTATATGTATGTCTGTTTTGTTCGATTGCTTTGATGCATTCCTATCATTCAAACCACATCATGTACTTATGTGTACACTAGATTAGCAAACCTTATTATAAGATAGCCAACTCTTTGCTCAAGCTTAGAACTATACTTGATTAATAGATTTTGGAAAGAATAGATTGTTTGTTCTATACTATTAGTTACTATAATCTACCTCACTAAGTGTATACTTATGCAATCCCTTTCATCACATTTCAGGGTAAAATTTCACTCGCAAATTACCGTTGGAGCTTGGTTGGATCACGAGTACATCAAAGTATGTTTTGTAAGCCTTTTGTTAAAAACTCCTAGTCAGGTGGCAACATGTTTGTAATGCATGTAGATGATTGATAAGTCTTTTGATATGTAATGGTTGAGAGCATTTTGTTAACCTTGTAAAGGTTTGTAAATGGTCTATCTAAATACTTGGTTATGCCTAAGTAGCTAAAACTTGGTTTGAATGTTTGATAATCAATTAGTCAAGGCCATGGATGCATGAATGTGGTAATTAAGTAGGTCGAATGAAACTTTTGTATGTGTTTAAAAGCTTGTTTGATTTTGAATTGGTCCCTTGTATGCTATGTACATAGATAGGCTTTATCATGTTTAATTCGAGAATCATTAAGTCTAATAGTTGGGTGAAATCAATGTAATTGAAATGTCTTATATTGTTTAAGAACAATGTAAAATGTGATAAGAAATGAATTGAACCTTTATAGTTGATGTTTTGAATCTGACTAGCAGGTTAATAAAATCTAATGAATTGTTTATTGTAAGTTACATTTTTGGTCCACTATCGAATAGAATATACCTAGTTTAGCTTAGATTAACATCATAATGAAGTAACAAGACGATCAAAAGCTAAGTTTAAGTTAGTTTTGAAAACATTTTGATCTTGGTACAACAGATTGTACTAATGGCCTTAATTCTTCTTGTTCTTTGATGTAAGTCTATCCTTGATTGTTGTTTCGAATGTCCTGATTGTTGGTAATGCTCCACTAACTCGATTTATCTCTTAAACCGTTTAAGGGTGTTACAAATATATACTTTCAAACCATGTTTCCATTGTTTTTCCAAATGTATTATTCAAACCATTTACCTTTGCATAAACCATGTTTGTAAACCAACTTGTATTCTCATTTCGGAAACCATTTGCCACGCCTCGTAGGCATCCATATATAATATCATTTGCAATACATTCCACAAGAAAAATCATGTATAAAACAGGAGATAACAAATCATGCTTGAAATCAAATCATATAAATCAATGCTCATATCAAACCGATATTCAAAAAGGCAAAATAGAGAAAAATTTACTTCCGAGCTTAGTTAAGCTTACTAGGCTATAATCAAACCTCTAAACCTTAGTTCAAACTTTATTTGAAGAACCAACTTATATTTGCACTCACCAACTTGCTTTCGTCTCGACGTCAATGACTCGATGCCTAATCAAAACTTGTCCGAACGTTTGTCATCTTTCATAAAAAATGCAATAATTAATATAAATTTGACCACACTAAAATAACCGCTTAAATAAAATACTCCATTGCAAAAATAGACTAGAAGAATTATTTTAATCCTTCGATACACGCTACTGTAGAGGAAATCAATTCCCAATTCCCTATCAATTTCACACATGATTTTTACCGTTCCTCCTTTTTCTTTTCTTTTCTTTTCTTTTTTTTTTAAATTCTTTCAACCATTGTTCAAAAAATAATAATTCTTTCAACCAATAAGCGTACATTGGAGCTGCTCATGCAATTGGAACAAAATGACAGCAGCAACACGTGACAAATTTCTCCTTTTTAAATACATTTCACGCATAACAAAGGCAGCAGCACTGCACCCCTGCCTTGAGCCATTCGATCTGATATTTTTTACGTGCATTTCTTCGAACATTTACAATGCACTCTAATATATGATTTAACAATTAAATCAACTATTCTATTAAATACTCCAATAAGAAACTTAAATAAAAATTAACTAATTTAATTAATTTTGGAAATTAAATTACAAAATCAACTTTAAATTATTATTACCCATGCACAAAATATTAAAACTTTATAGAAATCATTAGATTACTATAATTTAATAAAGATTTATGAAAAATTCATTCAAATCCAATAATTACATTAGAAATTTATTTTAATTATCCCAAAGCATGAGAAATCATAGATTAAAAATTAAAATCAAGTAAAAATTTATTAAAAAATATTTTCTCACCTTGCTTGATGAAAACTCACCTGAAGACGAACTCTCCTCTTGATTTTTAACAAAAAAAATAGTAAAGATGACGTAAAAATTAAAATCCTTAATCTATAATTGTTTAGAAAAAAATAAAGAAGAAATTGAAGTAGAAACAATTTAAGAATCAAAAAATCTCTATGTTTTGTTTGAAAAAAAATGATAAAAACTTAAAAATGTCTTTTTTATCTTTTAAAAAATTACAACAGTTAACTTTTTTTTTGTTAAAAAAAATAATAAAAATATATTCTTTTATTTAATCTAATAATTCTATTAAAATATTATTTTAGTCATCTTTTTATAAAATTATCATATTAATATTTTACAATTTTTTACAAAATAGTTATCATTTATGAAATATTAAAATAACTCATTTAAAATTACTCAAACTCAATTTTATCATTTATTAAATTTATTAAATATATTTTTCATAAATATTTATCACGATTTCGATAATTCACTCAATTGTTTTGGCCCGTTTCTCATGGTGTTATTGGATAAAATAATAATAATATTTTGATTGATTATTGTCCAAGAGGAAGTTGACACGTGTCATCTATTATTGGTTTGATATGGATCAAATAAAAATCTGCTGCTAAATGAACTCAAACCCAGGCTGTTGGAATGAAACAACCCCCTAAACCACCAGTTCAGATCGCTCAATTGGTATATTTGGGTTAAAGTATAGTACAAGCCCCTCTACTATACTTAAAAGTTTATTTTAGTCCCTCTACTATAAAAATGAATATTTTAGTCCTTGTACTTTACTTTAATGTTCATTTTGTCCTTGCACTATATCTAAAAGTTCATTTTAGTCCCTCTACTATAAAAAATGAACATTTTAGTCCTCATACGTTTGAAAAGTTAACATTTCCTCAACTATAAAAATGAACATTTTAGACTTTATATGTTTGAAAAGGTAACATTTTGATCAAAACACTAAAGTTATTAATAGTTGACTTAAATATTATGGTTTAAACACCCTATAAGTCCTTATCAGTTTTGAAATTGAGCACATTGATCCTCTTGATATATTTTAATAATAATAATAATAACTACTTTTTAAAGTAGATATTTTATTATTAAATGAAAACATGGTGTACATTTTTTCTTTTCATTGAAGTTAAATACATGAAATAATAAATTATTCACTTTATTAATAAATTAATTAACAGAGTGCGTAACTAACTATAAAAATATATAAATTTTACTTTATATCGATATTAAATAAAGTGTATTAAATAAATTAAACAGTTTATGCTTATATTAATATATTAACATTTATTAATAATAAATTGTACATTTTTAAAGTGAATAAATAATAACAATCTACGATGATGTCGAACTTTTTCGTCAGTACATGACACATGTCCAATTACGATTGAATATTTTTTAAAATAAAATAAACCAAAATGTTATATAAATGTAAATTATTTTTTTGATCAAAATATAATTTTATAATATATTTTCATAATTTTGAAAATTTTAATGAAATGTTAAATATTTTTATGATCTTTGTATCATCTTTTTCAAATAAACATTTACTATCACTTCGAATTTAAAAATTTTAACAAAAAATTATGTGTACTTTCTAATTAAAAATTTAAAATATTTTTTGTATTTTGGCTTGTAATTGTAATATTACTGAAAGTGAAGATAATGGAGTTTGAAGTTAGAATATGAATTAATTTTGTATTTAGATTTCATAAGTGTTTAAAAATTTTATGTAAAAAATAACAAAAAATATTTTGAGAGATTAATTTGTTCTAGTTTAAAATTGAGAGGGACCTAAAGATTGATTAGACCAAAATATTTAAGTCAACTATTGTAGCGATGTTCGGTTTCGCTAAAGAATAGGGTTTTCGATGTGTTTGTGGTTGTCTTTCATGTATTAAAATATTCATTCCGTAGGGTTTTAAAAAAATCATGTTTTATTTAAAGAAACGGAGTTGCCACCGGCCACTGAGGTAGGTCGGACACCATAAAACCAGAGATTTGAAAACTATTGGGTTTGGGAGTCGGTTACGGATGGGGAAGGATTAGCACCCCACACCGCCCAAAATTGGTACTTTAGTAATTACCGCTTTATTAATATTAGACTTTCCGGATTAATGTGACGATTAATTTAAAATTTGGTTATAAGTGCGGGTAAATTTTAAAGGCCCCGTTATCCGAGAGTAAACGCCCAACCACCATCACTACGCCTAATACTGGCCCCGTTTACGCTCGGATAAAAGGACACCGCATTGATAATTTATATTCCATTATGCAACCTTAGAAAGCAAAATAAATATAAAGCGATAAAAATATAAATAAATACTAATATAATAAAATACTAATCTAACATAAATAAAATACTAATCCGAAACATACATACATAAATATTAATCTAACACATAAAACGAATCTAACATAAATAAAACATTGATCTAAAACACAAATAAATATTAATCTAACACATAAATAAAAACAAATCTAACATAAATAAAATATTAATCTAAAACATAAATAAATACTAATCTAAAACATACATACATAAATACTAATCTAACTCATAAATAAAAACAAATCTAACATAGATAAAATACTAACATTCATAAATATTAATCTAACACATAAATAAAAAACAAATTTAACATGAATAAAATATTAATATAAAACATAAATTTAAAACATAATAAATACTAATCTAAAGCATAAATAAACATACAAAGTAAAAAAGAACACAATTTTAAATTAACTAATACTTCATTAAATCATAAAAATTACAATACAAATAAAAAGAGAAGAAAATATACCTAACTAGGAGCTCGAATAACAAACCCCGACTGAACCCCACAGGGATCTACCACGACCTCTCCAAAATTATTAACTAGATCGGACCTAAAATAGGACCTCGATCGAATGTTGGATCGAACCAACTAGGGCCGAGGGAATTGCCCCTAACCCCTGGCTAGCCTCGCGGCCGGCCTAGCTCCCAATTGGGGAGCCGATTGGATTGCCAATTTATGGCTATTTTGCGTGAAATTGTGTAAATTGGCTACCCCCAATGCCTTGTATTTATAGGCACAGGGGTGGGTGGTTTGGGTGACGTGGAGCATGGCTGCTCCACGCAATTTTTTTAATAATATATTTTTTATTATTATTATTATTTGATTTTTCACTAATTTTATATTAATAATACTACCATTAAAATAATACTAATAACACTAAAATCCAGTCAAAAATGAGTGATTATAGTTGCCCCTCTTTGCTTGTTCTTGTGAAACGAGGACAAAGCAAAGATCAAAAGCACTCATTTTTGACCTACTTTCTTGTCTTTAGCTTTGGAATCACGTGTTCTTCTGGAACTCTCCACTCTTCCTTAGCTGAATCTTCAAGCTTGTAAGTTCTTCCTATATAGAACTTCTTCACCTTCTGATCTTGGAACTATAGGTCCTCCCTATATAGAACCTTTCATTCTAAAGTCTTGAGTTACGAGTCCCTCATATATAGAACTTTTCACTCTGAGACGGTAAAGCTTGGAGTCCTTCCTATATAGAACTCTTCACCTTCAACGCTGGTTTCTCCTATATAAAACCTTTTGCGCCACTGATGCATTCTTCCGACTGGGAGTTCCTCCTGTATAGAACTGCTAGTCTACAAACCCTGGAGTCGTCAGTCCTTCCTATATAAAACTTTTAGCTTCTGAAATCTCGGAGCTACAGGTTCTTCCTATATAGAACCTTTCACTCTAAGATAGTAAAGTTCGGAGCCCTTCCTCTATAGGACTCTTCGCCTTCAACACAACGGGTTTTCCCTATATATAAAACCTTATGTGTCATGGGTGAATTCCTTCGGCTGGGAGTTCTTCCTATATAGAACTGCTAGTCTTCACCCTGAAGCTGCAAGCCCTTCCTAAATAAAACTTTCAGCTTCTGAAGCCTCGGAGCGGCAGATTCTTCCTACATAGAACCTCTCGCTACGAGAGCTTGAAAATATAGGCCCTTCCTATATAGAACCTTTATCTTCGAATTTTTTTTCTCTTTTTCCTTTTTCTTTCCCCCTTTTTCTGCTCTCTTTTTTCTCTTTTTCTTCTTTTTTTCTTCTCTTTTTTTCTATCTCATTTTTTTTAACAAGGCTGTTGGTATCTTTGGACTTACGCTACGTAAGACTGTCGCATCATGCCCAAAGGACTTACTAATGGCCCAAAGGACTTATCACCATGCTCAAAAGACTTACTGGTGGCTCGAATGTCTTAACATCGTGCCCGAAGGACTTACCGATGACCCGAAAGATCTAACATCTGGGCCTCGCGCTGCTATGGCTGCCGAAATCTTTCTTCCAATTTTGGGATTCACGCCAAAAATGGTTACCGACCTTTCTTCAGATTCGGGGATTCACGCCGAAAATGGCTACTGATCTTCTAGGACTCATGCTGCTATAGCTGCCGAAATCTTTCTTCAAATTTTGGAGACTCACGCCGAAGGTGGCTGCCAAACTTTCTTCAAATTTTGGGGACTTACGCTAAAAATGGCTACCGACCTTTCTTCAAATTTGGGGACTCATGCCGAAAATGACATCCAATCTTCTAGGAGTCACGCTGGTATAGCTGCCGAAATCTTTCTTCAAATTTTGGGGACTCACGCCAAAAGTGGCTGCCAAACTTTATTTAAATTTTGGGGACTCACGCCGAAGGTGGCTGCCAATCTTCTAGGACTCACACTGCTATAGCTGCCGAAATCTTTCTTCAAATTTTGGGGACTCACGCCGAAAGTGGCTGCCAAACTTTCTTTAAATTTTGGGGACTCACGCCGAAGGTGGCTGCCAAACTTTCTTCATTTAATGAAATCCACTTCTTAATACTCTTTGATAATTCTTCAAGTACCTGTCCAAAACAAGCAAAAATTGACATGCCCCTATCTATATGATGCATGCATTGTAATGTTTTCTTTCTCTTCTTTTTCTTTTTTCTCTCTTCTCATTTTCTTTTTCTTTTCTTCTTTTTACTTTTTCTATTTCCTTCAATTTCTTCTTATTTTTTCTTTTCTCTTTTCTTCTCCCTCTTTTTCTTTTTCTTTTTTCTTTTTTTCTTTCAGCCCTTTTTTCGTTCTAAAGTCTTACACCCTGAAAGGTCGCTCCTCAGATTTCTTCATCTCTTTACTTCTTCATTGTATGCTCTTAAATCCTCATTTGAACATGCTTTTAAACCTTTTGTGCGGAAGGATTTTCTTATTTTTGGGGTTATCACTCATCTTCATAAATGATCTTATGGTTCTTATATTATTCTTATAAGAACTCTTATCATCTTCTTCGCTTGGTGTTGCCCCATTCAACCACGGGCTCCACTTCTTTGAATTTTCTGACCCATCATACAGAGCCTTGATCTATTTCTAGTTACCAGGGTGAGCCAAAATGCTTCCATCCCTTGAGCTCATCATTAATCTTCTCGTAGCATTTCGACGGGAACTAACTCTCGGTCCCTATGCTTTAAATCTCATCATCATTCATTTTTAAAGTAAAGTAAAAGGCAATTTACTTGTGTATATTTCAAAAAATAATGATTGTTTGAAAAGATAGCAATCATTTTGAAAATCACAACTTGGAGGGGATACTAAACATTTTGAAAACATTGTTTGGAACAAATGGTAAACATCTTTTTTCTTTTCTTTCTTTTTTCTTCTTCTTTTTTTTTCTTTTAAGGATCAAACATTTTTTTTTAAAAATTAATGTTTGGAGAATGGTAAACAAAATTCGAAGTATATTGCTAAACATTTTAAAAACTAATGTTTGGGGAAATGGTAAACATCAAGACTTTGGGAGAAAATGTCAAACCTTTTAAAACATGTTTGCCCCCAAAATATCAAACACCATAGCACATCTGCTTCAAATTGCCAGAGATCAACTCTAATAAAGCGCATATTTAGAAGATCTTGACTATTGTGGAGATATATGCAAATGTATAGTTTTGTCTGGTCTAATAGGCTTTTGAGAGGAACAACCCTATCTAGTTTCTACCCCATTTAAGGTGGCTCTCTTAACCTCACTATCTCACCATGCCCCATCATTCCCTCATTTGGGTGTCGATCAAGCACTTCGAAGTTTGGCGTTCCTTGAAGCAAAGTTAACCTTTATAGGCGGAATAAAATCTGAAGACATTCTCATTCAACTTGGATATCTATGGATGACCAGAATAGTCTTTGGGGCTTGTAATGTAAGCCTTTGGTTTATGGTTTAGTGAAACAGTATTTCTGTACTTGTGTAACTTGGATATGCCCATTATTCCTTCCCTTTTTTGGATCACTCTAGACTGCCCGTTTTTGGGTTTTCACCCTAGAGTTCATTTCTTTTCTTTTTACTGTAGGCTACCTTGCATTCTGGCTATATACTGATGTTTGTTTTCTGTTCAAGAATGTTTGATCCTCCAAAACTCCTCGAAACTGAGATTTCTTGAATGAAGGACTACGAATACATTTCTGAGAATTCTTGTGATTGGCATGCCCAGCTGAAATGTTATTCTTTTTTCTTCTTTTTTCTATTTTTCTTTTTCACTTTTTCTCTTGGATCGCTCTTTACTGCCCATTTTTAGGTTTTCACCCTAGAGGTCACTTCCTTCTTCTGTACCTTCAGATCAGTGTATTTTGGTTGGATATTGATGCCAGCAGGCTCAGGCAGACTACTCTTTTTCTTTATTTTCAGGATCACTCTAGACTGCCAATTTTTGGGTTTTCACCCTAGAGGTCATTTCCTTTTTGAAATTGGCAATCTTCGGGCCGACTTGCCTTGACTTGGCTTCAATTCGAGCTTTTATACTAATTTTCAAAACTGATATTTACTTGAAATATGGATTCCTTGTGTCTCCTGCTCATAGTTGAAGTCTCATTCTTGTATTGTTTGATCTATGTGTGAAGCATATACAATATTCTTTCTTTTTCTTTTTTTCCTTTTCCTTTTCTTTTTTTTCTCTCTCTCTCTTTTTTATTTTATTTTCTCTTTTCTTTTCTTTCTTGTTTTGTTTTGTTTTTCTTTTTTGTTTTAGACCGCCCATTTTGGGTTTTTAGCCTTGAATCTCTTTCTTCTTATTCGAGTCTATAAATGTATCCTCGAATCAACACGAATCTATACTGGGTATTGATGATATCTTCTGCTCGAAGTTACTTGCCTCTCTGCAGCTCTTATGATATTTACTCGATCTCGATTGCTTCGGCCTTCTGATTACCATTTCTCTTCTTTTCTTTGGTTTTTCGTTTGGACATATCCTTGTTTTCAACCACTTTCCTCTGATGATTTTCTGATCTTTGTATCCAATCTGTCTGGACTCATCTCTGTCTTCTGGTCAAGTAAAAAGAATATCATTCGTTGTCAAATTCACAGATGTCCTGAGAATGCCTTTAGGGGGTAGAGGTTTAGGGTCAACTTTCGTTTCAAGGATCTTAAACGACAAGTGCTTGAGAAGGTAAATTCTTAAAATGGGAACTTCCCATTGTCTAAACACTCGTTTTGTTCCTCTGTTAGCCTAAGTAAACTAGAAGATACTCACATTTACAGTATCCCCACAACATTCAATCTCTTCTAAATATATGCAACTTAGAGTTGATCTTTGGATCTGAAGCAAATGTACTGTTGCATTCAAAATTCGAGGACCTGGTATAGAAATGATATATACATATGTCCATTCAAAAATGCGTGTATATGCATATGGGAGAACAAAAACTACCCCATAAAAATAAAATGTTTAAAGAATCAAGAATGTAAAAATGCTTTCTAAATAGAAATGCGTTTTTTAATTCTAAAAAAATATCTGTTTGAGAGTTTTTTTTCTCTTTTTTTTTCTTTTTTCAAAGTATTGAGCATTTCTTTGTGAACTGATGGGAAAACCATAGGGACCTCCGAACTACCTCCCGAGTACTAACTCATTTCAGTCCTTTGTAGTGTAGGCTTGTGCCACTTCTCTTGTTTTTCCTTGCTGGATCAATTCTTGTCATGACTCCCTCGTCAACCAGCTTCTTGATTTTTCTATTAACGACCCTAAATTTCTTAGTATTATACTCCAGCGCCTCAATGTAGAACTCATATATACCTTGACCAGATAAGGCCATATGTCCGAGATAGACTACTCCGAATATCTCTAAATATGTACTTGTTCGAGGTATTTTTCTCGGTGATTCGGAGGAATCTGCATGTCTTCTTCTCTTACGATCACGAGAACCTTCGAAAGTGGTACCCATTTATCTCTTTCTTTCATTATGCTCCTAGGCAGGTCTGGTTTTTAAACTTAGGTCCCGGAGTGCATGTTCGTCTCTCTCTCCGACTGTCATGAAGTCCACAAAGCTGGCCTTCATTTTCTCGAGCATCTTATTAAAGCAGAAATATGAAAGGTGGCATGAAACATGGAAGTCACTTTCCTCTTCATCTACTGGAGGCTGTACCTAGGTCGCTAAACACAACCACCTCAAAGCACGTTCCTTGAAGCCTTCATCAGGTTTCATCCTCCTACCCTGGAGATACTGACGATTTGACGCTAGGTCTAAAGCATATTTGTATTGCCCATAAAGACGTCGGTTAATTCTCCGTATGACTACACTTGGTCTCTACTCAAATAGTTGTACCATATCACGGTAGGTCCTGCTAGACTGTCGTAGAGGTAGTGGATCGGCAATTTTTCATTCTCGATGTAGCCCTCTATCTTTCTACAAGACGTGGTCAGGTGAATCTTGGGGCAGCTTGTTCCGTCATCATGCATAAATCTGAGAATCTTTGAAATCCGGAGGAATGGCCAAATCAGGGTTCAAATAGAGTTTTCTTGCATCGAAGGCATTAAACTTCTTCTTTTTCTTTTTTCTCTCGAGCCCATATTTTAACTGCTCGAATATTGATTTTTGAGTGTCTTCAATTCTTTTATCCATGATAAAACCCTAATTGGTCTTTGAATTACTCCTCATAAAGTTTATGCAAGGCAATAATAATGCAAGGTAATGATAGTGTCATGTAAAACATGCCAGGATCGTGCAAAGCAATGCAATCCTAAAATATAAACATGAATGCAATAAGGTATTGATTCCAAAAGTGATCCCCATATAACGACGTTCATTGAGGCCAAAAGGTTTCATTATATCAGATATTAGATATTTACAGTTACTGATAAGCTTCAGTGCCTACTTTCTTAACTTCATCCAGTAGTCCGGTCAGCTTGCCTCTGTAGTCCAACACTTGATCCATGTTCTGACAAAGCCTGCCACCTTGTTGAGCTACCTTATCTGCTCGAGTAATATCGATCTTCGGGTCTTCATCTATACCCTGTTTAGTCTTTCGTAGCTTGGAAGTTGCCCTTTCCAACTGAAGAGTGTTGAATTGTCATTGCTCTATCGTAAACTTGTTTCTAAAACTCTTGTTAATGGCTAAGTTATTCTGTAGCTCATCTCTGGAGACTATCGTATCTATTCCCAATTTCTTCAAACGTACCTGATAACATCCTGACTTGATTCTTGCTTGACTAGTTTCTCTTCTTTCAATATTCCGAGTCGTCTTTCAACTGGACAACACCGTTAATCTATTCTGATATTCTTAAACACTCAGGAAAGCTTCTGATGATCATTCTGCAAATTCAATTTTATCCAAGTTATCTCTCCCTTATCTGAGCTGGCTGAACTCGAAAAAATATCCCTCTCCTGGGATGCCCCTATCTCCGATCTTCAAATTTAACGCGCTTGAGTGACCCACTTCGGTATTACTCAAACTTTGTCCTGGATATCGATTCTTCCTCGACTTTGCCCCTCGGGTGATTGTTAGCTTACTATAGAATTGGGGAACTCCGTCTTTGAAACCTAAAATCCTCATCGCGATAAGATCTTGAACTCGTTCCTCTAGGCCCCGTAATCCTCAATACCGTGACCCAAACTTCCTAAACGGTAACTGCCTCTAGCACGTGTGTCATGATCCCTCAGACAAGACGGTCTCTTCGCTAGAGACTTCACCAAGGTAATAAAGCTCTTCTCGATGAACATTAGGAGTAGTTCGGTGTACCTCACAAGAATTGAAATATACTTCTTTTTATTAGTTGCTTCTCGGGTTTCTTCTGGACCGAGCTCTACTTTTTGAAAGCCTGACTCAGACATACCTTCCGCCTGTTTATTGATGCGGATCACAAAAAGGTTCAATTTGTTGTATTTAGCTGGCTTAGAGGTAGAATTCTGACTATCTCGCTTTCTATTCTGATCCTTAATCGGTTTTTCTTTCGGTTCGATGGATCGCTTACCTTTCGTCAAAGTCTTCATCTGATTCATCACTTCTTCCATTTGCTTCTTTCGACTCTTGCATTTTACTTTGCTCATTACTAGTACCGTGTCTCCTTACCGTGTCTGACCTGAAGTCTTCAGATGGTTTCTCTTCTATTATCTTCGATCTTGTTCTGGGACAAAACCTTGGATCCGTGCCCTCTAATATCTGACCAGATGACCCTTTTCCAATTATGAACGATTTCTGAGATTTAAGGAACCACTTCGAGAATCAATACCCTATAAATGTGAGAATGCATGCAAATATGATGTTGATTCTCGAACAGTCTTTAAAAAACTTTCAATAGAGAAAATGTCTGTTTGCCAGAACTTAATAATGAATTACAAGTAACAGTTGGATTTATTCTGGAGACCTTGAATTTGGAAAGCAAAACCTGTGCTCCACGTCTCGACGTCGTCTTCAGGATGATGGATGACTTCGTCTTCTCCCTTTATTCTATTCCATGGACTCGTGACGTCATGATCTTTATTTTTGTGGCTTCTAAAAAGGACGTCAACAAGGGCAGACAAGATCTTTTCTTCTATAGATCTGGGTGCAAACGAATAATACGTTTAAACAGGGATGGATTCTATCGGTCCTAGGGGAGTACTTTAAAAATTTTAGGGATTAAATTAAAATTTTCAAAGATCATTTGGTTTAAAAAATTTCCCCTTTTTTATTAAAAGGTTTTAACTTACTTTAAAAAATGAAACTTTTAGGTTTCTTCTTTTTTACTATTATTATTCTGAAAGTTTTATGAGGGAAAAAGATTCAAGCAAAATAATAATATTTTCAAAAAAAAATAAATGAGTTAAATTAAAATATGAGACTTTTACAAAATGGTCAAATGTGAATATTTAAAATTGGGGTTCTACGGCCCTGACTGAATCTTCTGCGTCGTACGTGCCTTACTATCGTACCGTCTTCTTTCTCGATTGGTCTTTGCTCGGCCTAACTTGATACTGTAATATTATCGTTCTCGGTAAAGCAGACTTTTTCTATTTTGAAAGTCTTTTAATGAACTGTTCTTGAATCAACACCATGTCATGATATGCAACATGAATGCAAATAAAGGCGTTGGTTCCACTGGTAATCACCCTTTCGAACGACTTTCATGGGAATTAAAGGGTCCAGATTACAAAAGAAGGTTCATATTACAAAAGGAGTCCCTATTACAAAAAGAGTCTCTATTACAAAAAGTCTTAATTACAAAACAAATTTCTACACATAAGCCCTAGCTCTACCTCATAGCTCCTCGACAGCTCTGAGAAACTTGATAAACCTTGGTGCTTCTTCCATGTCCGGGGTTACAAAAGGTCGGAGAGTCACGGCTTCGGTAGCTAAGTCATTCACACACCTTGTAGCTCGTTGTATGTCTACCATCAGGGTCTCGTGTGTATACTTTGGCACTACACGCTTGCTCGGCAAATCATTACTTCGGATCTGTTGATTAATCTCTGACCGATGTCGTACGACTGGATTGATGTCGTCCTTTCCTAAGACACGTTTTTTTCCATGATGAAAGATTTTCTAATCGGGCAAACCGCTTGAATCAATGCCTATATGTAATGTGGATGCAATGATAATGCAACAAAAGTATGTGTAAAATAAAAATAAAACACAAAAAATGAGTTAGTACCGGATAAAAATAATAAATACATAAATAAAAGGACAAATAAAATAAGGTAAACAAAAAAAAAACCTATTTAGCCCGTCTAAAACACCTAAGGTTATCCGCATGGCTCTAAAGGGGTGGGTTTCTATATGTTCTCTACATGCAGTGTTGGTGCTAGGAGGTACCCGAATTGTCCTTGCTGTCCTCTACTAAGAGTAGCAAGGCCCCCGATCATCACCCATTATAGGCTCCTTTCAACCGGGTTCAATTCAGGGGGACCCATTCGCTTATGCCTGCACGAAGGAACGATATCCTTACGAAAGCATAAGGTACTCGAGCCCCGAAGGTACTTGCTAGGCCTACACGGGAGAACGATATCTCCACGAAAGCATTAGCGTTTTTCCCCACTTAAAAATGGGTTTATATGCCAAATTTTAAATGCGTTAAAATAAACGCGCAATTACAACCGAATATTAATTTAATAGTCACTTTAATCCGGAACTTCTAATATTATTAAAGCGGTAATTATTTGAAAAAGCTTGACTCTCTTTATTTTGTTAAAAACAAAAAATAGTCCCCAGCGGAGTCGCCATCTGTAGCGATGTTCGGTTTCGCTAAAAAATAGGGTTTTTGAAGTGTTTGTGGTTGTCTTTCAGGTATTAAAATATTCATTCCGTGGGATTTAAAAAAACCGTGTTTTATTTAAAGAAAGGGAGTTGCCACCGGCCACTGAGGTAGGCCGAACACCATAAAACCATAGATTTGAAAACTATTGGGTACGGGAGTCTGTTACGGATGGGGAAGGATTATCACCCCCACACCGCCCAAAATTGGTACTTTAGTAATTACCGCTTTATTAATATTAGACTTTCCGGATTAATGTGATGATTAATTTAAAATTTGGTTATAAGTGCGGGTAAATTTTAAAGGCCCCGTTATCCGAGAGTAAACGCCCAACCACCATCACTACGCCTGATACTGGCCCCGTTTACGCTCGGATAAAAGGACACCGCATTGATAATTTATATTCCATTATGCAACCTTAGAAAGCAAAATAAATATAAAGCGATAAAAATATAAATAAATACTAATATAATAAAATATTAATCTAACATAAATAAAATACTAATTCGAAACATACATACATAAATATTAATCTAACACATAAAACGAATCTAACATAAATAAAACATTGATCTAAAACACAAATAAATATTAATCTAACACATAAATAAAAACAAATCTAACATAAATAAAATATTAATATAAAACATAAATAAATACTAATCTAAAATATACATACATAAATACTAATCTAACTCATAAATAAAAACAAATCTAACATAGATAAAATACTAACATTCATAAATATTAATCTAACACATAAATAAAAAACAAATTTAACATGAATAAAATATTAATATAAAACATAAATTTAAAACATAATAAATACTAATCTAAAGCATAAATAAACATACAAAGTAAAAAAGAACACAATTTTAAATTAACTAATACTTCATTAAATCATAAAAATTACAATACAAATAAAAAGAGAAGAAAATATACCTAACTAGGAGCTCGAATAACAAACCCCGACTGAACCCCACCGGGATCTACCACGACCTCTCCAAAATTATTAACTAGATCGGACCTAAAATAGGACCCCGATCAAATGTTGGATCGAACCAACTGGGACCGAGGGCACTGCCCCCAACCCCTGGCCAGCCTCGCGGCCGGCCTAGCTCCCAATTGGGGAGCTGATTGGATTGCCAATTTATGGCAATTTGGCGTGAAATTGTGTAAATTGGCTGCCCTAATGCCTTGTATTTATAGGCAAAGGGGTGGGTGGTTTGGGTGACGTGGAGCATGCTGCTCCACGCAATTTCTTTTTTTTTTTAATAATATATTTATTATTATTATTATTTGATTTTTCACTATTTTTATATTAATAATACTACCATTAAAATAATACTAATAACACTAAAACCAGTCAAAAATGAGTGATTACAACTACCAATAACTTTGGAGTTTTAAATCAAAATGTTAACTTTTCATATGTACAGGGACTAAAATATTTTTTTGCAATAGAAGATTAAAGTGAACTTTTAAGTATAGTACAAGGACTAAAATATTTTTTTATAGTAAAAGGACTAAAATGAATTTTAGGTATAGTAGAGGGACTTCTACTATACTTTAACCGTGTATTTCAAATGATTAATTAATTACATAAATAAAATTAAGATAGAACTCAGGTACAAAGCAAAGATTCACCCCATTCTTCCCGAAATTTCATGAACCCTAAGAGTCATCTCCCTTCAAAACCCGAACCAGCACTCCAGCAGTACTTAGACGTCCCTCTCGGATTCCAGCTATAGACCCAGAATCGGATCCAACATCAAGTCCCTTTGGCATGTCTAAATCCATCAACGGGAGTCTTTGGACTATTTTCGTCGACCACTCTTCTTCGGGTTGTCTGGATCAATCGGATCCTTTGGTTCCTTTTGCTCCTTGGGTACCTTTGGCTTTTTCCTAGGCTTTGTGGTGCTCTATGAAGTTTCCTTTGAAGAAGAAGTTCTCTTGGAACTCTTCTTTAAATGCTTACGTTTATCTGATTTTTCCTTCCCTGTAGACTCTCCTGTCGAATCATTTCTAATCGAAGAAGATGAGCAGCGCTTCGATGATTTAGGCACTTTTGTCGTCTCCATTGCTGGTGAGCTTTTTGACCCCTCAAACCTTCTCGGTTTATCCCATCTGCAAACCAAATACTAATCAACATAAATGAATTTGATTCGATAAAATATTCGAACTCTTAATTTTGTTGATCGAAATGGTGACCTTGAGAGATCAATTTTCCATGGTCTTCCTCCCGAGCTTCTCCATGATTTGCAGGAGATGATTTAAACTCATTCATCTGCATTTTAAAATGAAAGCCAGAATTCACTCCCAATATTAATAATTTGAAATTTGAATATCACATTATATAAAATGTTTGCCATCAAATATACCAATTGAGCGACCTGAATTGGTGGTTTGGGGAGTTATTTCAATTCCAACAGCCAGGTCAACATCTGTTGACTAACAGTTTTCATTCATTCAGAATCAATTTTGGTCGAAATTAAAACGTAAAGGGTTAGTTACACTTAAAAAAAGAATGGAGGCTAATTAAAAGGTCAAACGTTTAGAATTAATTTTGACTTTATGTCTATTTTTTTTACGTCAAAAAATAGAGGGGAAATATTTGTAACAATATATTTTGTCACTATAATTAAAATATATAACTACAAATATAATTTGTCACAAAAAATATGAATCTCGTTATTTGTAGAGACAATTTTTTTGTAATAATTATTAAAACTTATATTTACAAAACTTGTGTATAAATTTTTTTCGCCAAAAAATAGAAGAAAACATATGTGACAATATATTTTGTCACTATAGTTAAAATATATAACTACAAACTTAATTTGTCATAAAAATTTAAATCTTAGTATTTGTTGTGATAAATTTTTCTGTAATAATTACTAAAACTTATAGTTTCAAAATTTGTTATTATATGAATCTTTTCCCAAAATAATAGAAGAAAATTTTTATGACAAAAAATATAATAAAATATATTTTGTCACCATATGTTATACGAGTTCTCTAATTGTGATAAAATGTTACGATGATTTTATTTTTGGCACAATTTTAATTGTTTTTTTTTAATTTTAAGTGACTTTTTTATTTTGTCACAATAAAATTATAAATAATGACAAAAATAATTTTGTCTAAATTAAATTTGTCAGAACAATAAAAATTTATCACTAATATTAATTAATGTGACTTAATTACCTAGTCTAGCTTTTTTAAATAGTGTTAGAGACTATTAGTTTAGAATCTTTACGGTTAGATACTAGAATTAAATAATATAATTTAATTATTTTAATTAAATATTTTTAAATAATTTAAAAGTCCAATAATAATTACTGCCCTAATGTAATTGGGTGCTAATTCATGTAGACTTTTAAATCATTTAAGTAATATTCTTTAGCTTTAAAATAAACCCAAACATTAGAATAAAGCCTTTAAATTTTAAAATCTTTAAATTTAATAATTTGATGCCATAAAATATAATAATTAATAAATATTATTTAAAAAATTTAGAAGTTCAATTAGGAATAATGCCGTAATGTAATTGGGTGTTAACCCGTAAAATTTTTTAATTTGGATAAATAGTATTTATTAGGGTTTCAATAAGACGTAATTAAATACTTAACTTAGACAAATATTTAAACCCTTGGATTAGGTTTAATACTTTTAAACACACAAATTATATAAATTGATTGGTGAATGTTATTTTAAAATTATAAAATTCAAATAGAGATGATTTCCTAATGAAATTGGATATTGTCCTGGAATGAATTTTGAAATTAAATAAATGATGTTCATTATACTTAATTAAATTCACATAAAAAATGTATTAGAGCCTTTCATTTTATGACTTAAAATGATTTCTCATTAATTAATTACATGCATAAAAACCTTTTAAAATAGAATATATTTTTGGGATATAAAAGCTGATGCGCTGATCGTATAGGGGTATTTTCAATGTTATATTCGAAACAAAATATATTTTATTATAAAAGAAATATATTCATTTTAAATATAAATATAATTAATAACAAGTGAATCAAATTTTATTTGAATTATTACTTTAAAATGCTAAAATGAAACACGAAATTAAAAGATAACGATTTTGGGTGTTTGTGGGATGTTAATCATTTCTCACACGTAATCGACTTCTTAATTCTAATTTTAAAAATATGTGGTTGTTTTATAGTGTTTGGTCTATCAAAGTGAGCGTCTATTATAAAAATTTAATTTAAAATAAAACCTAACTCAAAAAATAAATCATCCAAACTACTTTTATTTAAAAAAAATATTTTCTACATTATCCAACCGAATTGGTTTTGTTCAACCTACACTTTTTTGTCTATATCCGCGGCATAATACAATTTAAGCACCAGACTCAAATCCTAACTTTTATGCCATTGTGCGTATTATATCAGTCAATTGGCATATTGAGTTGGTTTCGGCCCGAGTCAACCTGTGTTAACTCAATTCAGATTTAAAAGTTTTGGATCATGTCGAGTAAGTCAATTATGTATAGGATAGTTTCAAGTTCAAGCCATTTCAGATTCATATCATTTCGGGTTTGAATCTTTTTAGTTTGGGTAGTTGGTTTTGATACTTCGACTCTTGGTGTTTAAATCAGTTTCAAATTTAGATTAGTCGAGCTTAAATTTTACAGTTTTAGATCAAATTGACTTGGATCAAATTCAAATTGTTGAAATCGAATTTTCAAATGCGAATAAGAATGTACACAAACCAATGTTTCTTCACTTTCATCATAACAAAGTAGGTAGCATTGATGACCAACAAATGATTAACTGAAGCAGCCCCCTCCAATTCCAAGCATACCAAGCATACCAGGCAGGGGTGTTCAATCGGTCGATTTAGTTAACCGACCGAACTACCAAAAATTTATTAACTAATTTTTTTCCTATTAACCGTTAACCGGATCGAAAATTTTTAACTGAACAGAAAAAAATTCGGTCGGTTTTTGAATTAACCGAATTTTTTTTATAAAATTTGGGTAAATTGCACAAATGATCACTAAACTATGTTAAAATGATATATTTAGTCACTAAACTTTCAGAAGTTATAAAACAACCATTAAACTTACCTAACTATTACAAATGATCCTTGATTCATTGCACGTTATAAATTATTGACAAATATTGAAAAGTTTAATGATTATTTTCTAATAGTTCAATAAATTTAATGATCATTTTGTAATAATTTGATAAAGTTTAATGACCATTTTATAATATATCAAAACAATTTAATGATCATTTTATAAATTTTAAAAGTTTAATGACTAAAAATAAATATATGTAATATATATAATATATAAAAATTCCGGTTCAATTGGTTAATTAACCGATTTCGAACCGAATTGACTGATAGTCAAAATTTTAAAAAAATATTAACCGAAAAAAGTTCGATTCGGTCGATTAATTAGGTTAAAATAGAAATTTGAACACCCTTATTACCTAGCATCAAGCCTGGCCATGGATGCCATGATATAGATTCCACATATTATATTGTCCAATAGAATAATTTTTGTTTTTGAACCTATAATCTTTTGGGCCATCATGGTGGGCAAATCAACCTCTACCCTACTAAACCAACCAGATTTGAAACATGAAGAATACCCAACTCAACCCAACATTACCATCTGAAACAGACTAAAAACAGATTGTAATAAATAAGTTGTATGTACATTCAATTGCAACTGCTAAACCTTGGTCTTTGAGAAAGACAGGCAGATGCAAGTATTGGCGTTATTATATAAAAAAATCATTTTTAATAGTTATTTACAAAATGAACTCCATCTAATATTATTTAGAAAAATGACCTATAAATCGTCCATGTAAGGCGACCTCGCGTTTCGAAAAACGCAACATAGGACCTCGGGTTCTACACAGAGCGAGGTCCGTCCGACGTGGGTTGCCTTTTCAAAATTTGAAATTTAAATTTACTGATATTGAATTTATCGTGGCATGAAGAAATGAACCTCGCTTGCTGCAGAAAGCGAGGTCCTCTTAATCCAGGCTGAAATACAAGGGTGTATCGGCATGTTCGAGGCATTTTATTGTGCCATTGGCCCAATAATTTTAGTAATTTTTAAGCTTAGATACGTAGTATTGGAACTTATCTTCCATTTGAGAGTGATATTGACACGTACGAGTCATTGTACACTGTATAAAAAGCGCGTTGAAAATGGTTGGAACGCTAATTTTTGTCCAAGAATAAGAAGTTGAAATGGCTTGGTAGGCATGTTGGAGGTGTTTTCTCGGGTTATTATTAGAATAATATTCGTAATATTTTAGGTTAGAGGCGTAGTATTGGAACTTATCTTTCATTTGAAACTGATATTGGCACAAAAAAGACATTGTAAACGGTGTAAAAATGGCCCAGAAAATGCTTCCAAAGCTTGTTTTTGGGCATGAATAAAAAGGCAAAATGCCTTGAGAATCATGTTTGATGGGTTTATCCAGGAAGTTAATTGTCGCATTCGCGTAATCCTTGAGAATCATGTAAAAAAAATTTATAAAAAGGAAACAAATGACCTCGCTCTCTATAGAAAGCGCGGTCATTTTGAACATTTTCATTAATTTCTTAATTATGGTGATAAATATGCCAAATTAAGAATAAATTGGCATATTTATCCGTATTTTCCCTTAATAGGACCTCGCGCTCTACATATAGAGAGGTTTGTTTAGACTATAAATAGAGGACGACTGACTCCGAATATTCTTGCAACTCATCTTCATTCTTTTTCTTCTTACTCAACTATTAAAAATTATTTGTAAAGAGTTCAACGGATATAATATGTCGAGACGAGAAACTATTACAGCTTTAGTATACTACGATGGGTAGATAGTCGATGATGCATCTTTCGGGGCCGTATTTCAATCCTCAAGTGTTGTATTGCTTCCGCTGCCATACAACTTATTGTATAAGAAGTTAATGAATGAAGTGAAGAAACATGTTCCGCATGCTCGTGGGAAAAAGATGGAACCATTGAAGTTTCGACTGCCGACGTCATTAGAACCATTAACGTACTCATTATTTCACGTTGTGGACAACACTGATGTGGAATTAATGGTGGAATCCCACCTACAATTTTCTTTAGGGGGCCCTTGAGCTTGAGCTTTATGCAATGTTTTCTGATGAAGATGATGTTATCGGAGTCCCAAATAATATGTAAATTATATTTTTATTTTTTGTATCTTAAAAACAATTCCCATTAAATATTTTGGAAACGATAATAACTAATTACATCAAATGAATTACTCGGTGAAACTATTAATTTGAAACAAATACATCAAATGAAGAAAATAAATTATTGGGTTAAGCCATGTAGACGGCCAAAATCTACCCTAAACACGCGGTCAATTGTACCCGTAAACATGCAAACAAAATAAATTACATAGGAACTGATTTAGACGAGAGATACCATAGTTTGTCCGAGTTGTATAGCCGCTGAGAGATATGTCGTTGCTATAGACAAATGGTGTCATAGTTCATCATAGTTGTTGGAGCCCTAAATGTTCTTCCACAATGTATATAGTCAATGACTAGCTTCGTGGATTTCGTGAGTACCCAATAATCACCATCATCCACGATTCTAGAGGCTCCAACTACGTTACATGCGGTGGTCTTCCTATAGCCTTCACGATGAAGGCATACGAAGAAGTTACCGCCAGCCTCGAACAAAAGGCCGAAACTGATCATGAAGCTTAAAAAAGACCACTCATTCCCTGATATTGCAATTTGTCATAAATCTTTAACCAAAACACGGAAGACACATATCGCCAAATATTATTAACCGACCAAAATAATGTAGTCATTGTATAAATGCAACTACTTATGCCAACAGATCGCAATATCATGGAAATTAATTTGTAAAACAATTTTCCTGATACGTGATTTGTTTACATTAGTAGCAACAATTGTATATTCTCTTAGACTCTGATTAACCACGTATTTTTCTAAAGCGATAGAAAATGCTGCTGGGTTTGTTTGCCCTCGTTTCAGTCATATATAGGCAAACATTCGCACCTTCCAAAACGCGATGTATTTGTTCATGTTTGAAATGGACCTCACTGTTGACACTGAATTTTCACTTGAGTTAAATTAATTTGTTTGTCATTGTTAGTGTAGTTGTTATTATCGTTAAGTTTTTTTTATCATAATTAGTGTTACTATTTTTTTATGTTAGTGTTATATAATTAATATTGTTAGTATAGAGTATGGAATTATAATAGATTGCCTGCTTGTATTGCAAGAGTCCATTATATAGAATTAGGGTCTAACAAAATAAGTTACAAACCCACTTGTTTTTTTATTCGATCCATTATAAAAAAATAAATAAAAGGTCCATTCGATTTAACTTAGAGTTCATAGTCCATACATAGTTGTATACAACAAAGGCCTGTTTGGCCTAATTTAAACAAATACCCTAATCCCGTTCTTCTAGTTATGCGTAGCTGAAACGGGACTGTTGGATCAAGCTTGATCCAACGGCGCAGATCACGCCATCAAGGAGTTATAGCGCCACACCATTCATGATCGTTAGATTAAGTCACGATCTAACGACCCAGATCGCATCACGGGAAATCACATGGATCGTCACTCACGCATGGCAGCTACGCGCCCGACCTTCTAGCTTCCTCTGGCAATATCGACTTCTCCGATAGTGGCTGCACCATTTCTGCCTTGAACCGCTCATCGGCAGCACCAGGTGTAATCACCAGATTCATACAAAAGGAAACAAAAGGGGATTAAGACCCTAAATGGAGCATAGTTGAAGTAACAAAAGACCAAATCTCTAATTCAAAGCCCTAGCTGGAAAATCAAGATTAAATTAGAAGCAAAACGGAAAGGACCAATCGCTAAATTGATGCCATGGCAAAAATCAAGCAATCGGAGAGGAAGAAATTAGGGATTTGTGCTTGGAATTCAAGCAATTCTGTACCTATAAATAGCATTGTAAAATTCATGTAGAACACACACTAGATACACAAGAATCATACGAAACATACACAATTCATACACAATATACAAGTAGTATTCGGGTTCCAGAAAGTTGTAAGAAGGCAAGCATTTGTAATCTAGAGTTTCAAGGAATAAAGCAAGCAGATTTCTGGTAATCCTTTCTTCTACTGTTATTATTTTGAATTTAAATAAATAAAAGGTAGTTTTTTACCTCCGAATTGAATAGCTCCGCCGTAAATTTGATTTCGATATAGCTCTGACAAGAAAAAATACGATTTTGGGGTCGTCGGAATCTGGGAAATTAGGGTTTTTCTAGAAAATTCTACCGTCGGCACAACGGATGTTCATCGTGTTCTTCATTTCATGAAGAACACGAAGAACATTTCAGAGGATTTTGAAGGAGTCAAATTTGATCCATTTTTTGGGGGAAGTATAAAATGAATTTTGTTTCTGATAAAAGCTATATATACCAACCCGTTTGACCGAGCCATACCCGGCTATAACTCGTGCCCTACTTTCATAGGTCTTGTACCACGTCCCTCTTGTTTCTAATCTTTTCAATTTTGTCTTTTTTCTTCTCAATTTGGCACCAGATTTACAATTGTTTCCGAATTAGCCTTCATATTTCACTTTTCTTTCAATTTTGTCCTAAATTGAAATTCTTTTGTTTAAAGAAATAAGTTATCCCTTTCTTTATTTTATCTTTTTGGTTATTTTATTTAAGCAATTTATTTTGTTATCTCTGTATATAATTGTGTATGCATGAAACCTTAGGATTAGGGTCTTTGAAAGCTTAGAATAGAAACTTGTATGATGAAAAATGTTCTTCATGTTTTGAAATAAAATACACTTTAAATATCATAACCTTAATAATTAAAACAAATTTAGACTTATCTTTAGGGATTAATTAAAATAGGCTTTAATTTTAAAAGATGATAACACACTTAATATTTTCTTTGGTTTGTTTTAAAAAGTGAAACCTTAATTAATGCGGTGCCTTATCAAACGGGAATGACGGGTTAGCGCCAGGAGTGTTGATGGTATTAGAGTTTATTTCCCGGGTGATAAGGCCGTTAAAATGGATTTATTTTCATTAAACGGACGAATAAAATGAAACTCTTGTGAACTTGAAAATTCTAGTTTTCAAAACACTTTTTGAAATTAATTAGGTACCAATTTTGGGCGTTGTGGGGGTGCTAACCCTTCCCCACACGTAACCAACCCCCGAACCTATTTTCTCTTTTTTTTCGTGGACCAAAATTGTTGTTAAATAAATAAAACATTTTATTAAAACAACCCTTGTTTTAAAAGTGATCCAATCACACTTTTTTTCAAAAAAGATTGGTGGCGACTCCGTGTTTTCTTAAGTTTTCCAAAACATCGAAACCACCTAAAAAGGGTTGGACAGCTTGACGACTCCGCTGGCGAAATTTTTGTTTTTACAAAAAGAGGGTTATGCCACAATTTGTTTTCAAAAATGTTTTTAAAAAGGAATTTGCACGTTCACAAAGGTTTCAATCTATTCGCCCACTTAATGAATGTAATTCTATTTTACGCATTTTAAAATTGTTACAAAAATCTCTATACCCGAGCTTCGTCCCGTTTGATTAAGTGGGGGGAAAGTTCTTTGCTCATGTTAGAATATTGATAGTGCTTTGCTCATTTTAGAATATTGATTCTCCGTATGAGCCTAGCAAGTACCTTCTGGATTCATATGCCTCATTTCTTCATAAGGATTTTGATCCTTTGAGAAGACATAGGAAGTGAGTCCTACTGAGTTGAACTTGGTCCGTTTGAAGCCTATAATGGGTGAGAACCAAGGACTTTGCTACCCTTAGTAGGGGACAACAAAGACAGCTCGGGTACCCTTTTAGAACCAGGCCATTCGAGAATTTAGAGCCTACCCCAATAGAGCCATACGGAAAACCTAGGGTTTTGAGTCTATTCAAAATTGTTGCGAATAATCCGTGGGGACATGCCCTAGAGTGTTGGAATGTGTTGCCTAGAATTATTCATGTATGAAATATTTTGAACCCTCTGTGTTTTCTTATCTCTAATCTTTTCCTTCTTATTTTGTTTTGCATATTCATTCATGCAACATCATTCTATATTTAGAAGGGGTTGATTCTCAAAATATTTGCTCAACTTTGAAAAGATCTAGTCATGGATGAGAGGATCTTGAAAAGTGAGGATGAGAATGCAAAGGTGCGACATTGGTCTGAGGTAAACCAGCGAACACTTGGGGACAGTCTAGCAACTGATCATGAGACAGAGACTTCAGAATATGCTCACATCAGTGTCAAACAGAAAAACGTGCAAGAGCTGTGGGAAATTTGGGAGCATTGTGATTACGAGACTAAACAGTTGTTCTATGAAGTCTACAGTGATATAGTATATATCTTTTATGTGAAGGTAGACGAGCCATTTTTCAAAGCCCTATTTAGTTCTGGAATCCCGGGTATTGCTGCTTCACTTTCAATGAAGAGGATATGATGCCCACGTTTGAAGAATACATGGCTCTATTCAACTTGCGCAAGGAGAATAAGAACTGAGTCTATGCTAAACCTCCTAAAAACAAGAACCTACACTCAAGGCTCCAAGCTCTCGCCGATATGAGTGATGGTTGGGTCAAGGGGTTGATACGAAAGAGAGGAGGCAACTTTAATTTTCCTTGGTCAAGCATCAAAAATATAATTTCAATCCACCTAGACAAAGAGAAGAGAGTTGATCTCCTAGCCATTGCAATCTATGGTTTAGTTATCTTTCCAAAAGTTTTAGGGAACATTGATGTGGCATTGCTTGATTTCTTTGAACAACTAAAGAGAGGAGTCAACCCAGTGCCGGCTGTACTTGTTGAAACCTTCATTTCCCTTAATGCTTGTCGAAAAGTTGAAGGTGTCTGTTTTGGAGGGTGTGCTTTGCTTCTACATGTTTGGGCTCTTAGTTACTTTTGGAAGTGCCCAACATTGGCTCTATCAAATGTGTTTTCTCCAAACTTTTCTCCTCTCTGAGAGTTCTTGGCGAAAGAACGGCCTGTTGTTAAGAAAAGTAAGTGGATTGAAATTTTCAAGGACCGTCGTGATGAAGGCATCAGATGGAGGGTTCCTTGGATGGGTCATACCAAACTCTTGTATAAGTGTGGGGATTTCAACTTCTTGATGTTGCTAGGTCTATGGGGAGGAATTGGATGTGCTTATTTGCTAGTATCTCGACAGTTTGGGTCTCGGCAGTTCATTCCCTTCATAACTGGTCTTGGTTCATCAGAATTCGAATTCCAAAGAGAGTTCAGACAGAATGTTTAGATTATCAGTGATGCGTGGAATCATTGTTATCATATGGAGTTGGAGTTTGATAAACATTGCATGTACACCCCTGATTATGATATTTGGAGGCATACAAGAGTGAATGTCAGAGTCATGGCACCTACACCCAGACAAGCCAAATCTTTAGAGGAACACTTGAAGGTAGTTCCTACAGAAGCTGACATCCTAAGAGGAGCTGATGAGGGCGAAATTGGAGATAGAAGCCCTACGAGGGCAAAACCAACGAGATAGGTTTGATTCAAGCCTTGACGTAGAAAAGTATAAAGTGGAGACAAAGCGAGTGATAAAACTGTATGAAGACTTAGAAAGGAAGTTTGAAATCCAAATGGTTGATTTCCTCAAGTTTCAGACTATTGTTCAAAATGCTGATTTGAGAAAAACCCAGAATAGTGGAAACAGGAAATCGAGCATGTTGTGGGAAAGGAGAAAGAGCGTGAAGTTGAGAAGTATAGACGAGCCCTTACTGAAGAAAAGAAAAAGGGTAAGCTGGCAACTGAAAATGGAAATGGTAAACGAGTTCTTGAAAAAGAGAAAGAAAGTGTGGCAGCATGGAAAATGAAGGCCCACGACAACAAGATCTATTTATTTGAGTTACAAACAACATATGATAAAACTAGTGAGAAGCTGAAGCAAAGCCGAGCTTGTGTTGCTGAGTTGCAAGTCAAGGTAGATGACCTGAACCGTTCGCTGCATAAATTTCAGAACCATCACACTTACACAGAACTTTAGGCCAGAGTAAATGAGAATGACTCCCTGAGAGAACAAGTGGAAGAAATGGATAATATCATTCAAGAGTATAGAACTAAGATCTTGGTCCTTGAAGATATAGCTGATGGAGGAAATGATTACTAGTTCACTCGTCTTAGTGATAATGCTAGAAGATTCCAAGAGCGGGATGAGTTTGACAGGACTATCATGAATCAGGTTCAGAATGTGGCTCGACATGTGATGATGTTAGCCACTGAAGCTGCAGCCCTTCGTCAATACATCAAACTAGTAGGGGAGGTTGGACCAAGACTTATGTATCTTATTGAAGAAATCAAGGAATTATGAGTTCGTGCAGAAAAGTATTTGTAGAAAATATGAAATTTGATGTAATAAGGACCTTTTCATATTCAATAAAAAGTTATTTCTTAAGCAGATATTTCATAGAATTGATGGCCCTTCGCTTGCATTCATTCATTTGCATTGCATTTTTTTGTTTTGCTGCTTTACTTTGTATTTGTGTGTTTACATCTGCACATGCATTCATGACATAATAAGAATCTAACTTAAATAAAAAACATTTCAGAAATTCAAGATAGCAAAAACAGCTCACAAGTACGGTACTCGGTCCCAAGCCAGAGCGATGGAAGATAGAGTGGTAGCCTTGGAAACTAGTCACAAAAGTACCCATGACATGTTAACAAGCTGGAAATAGACTTGAAGCAACAAATGGAATTAGTTCACTAGAAGACAGTTAGCTCAATTGCGGCAATGCTGGGATTTAAGGACCCAGATGCATCAGAAGTTGGAGAGGAAACTAATGTTCTGCCTCGATTCCAGGGAATGACTTTCACCCATCCTGGGATGCAAAAGGAAGTTTCAACACCAAAGGCTAAGCTGACTCCCCATAAAAAAAGTGAAAGCAAAGTTAATGCCACTAATGTTTAGAATCTCAATTATTCAAAGGGTGTGGTCTTTAACAAGCCCAATGTCTCGACTGCAACAAGTACAAATCCACCGAAGAAAGAACGAAGATATCAAGGGAACTCAAAACCCTATTCCCCTCCTATTCCAATGACGCATGCTGAATTGTTTGCCGAATTGGTTAAATCCCAAATGGTGCTGCCAAGACATGTCCCTCCTTTCTCACCACCATATCCACCATGGTACGATGAGAAGGCACAATACAAATATCATTCAAGAGTTATGGGGCACACCATTGAGAATTGCACCGCATTTAAGAGAGTGGTAGATGATTTGAGAAAGTCTGGAATGTTGTCATTTGATACGTCGGAAGATAAGAGAAACCCTCTGCCAAATCACTAGAAAATAGGAGTGAATGCAATCATGGAGGAGGAAAACAAAAGAATTAAGAAACATGTTGCTGAGGTCAGAGCACCCATGAAATGGGTATGGGCCCAAATGGTGACAGTTGGGATGCTAGAAGGAGAAGCCTAGGATCGAGAAATTGAAGATGGATTGTATTGTGAGTACCACAAGGAGAGAGGACATGAGATCGAATGTTGCTCAGAGTTTAAGTAGTTGTTCCAAGACAAGATGGACGGAAAAGAACTAGAGTTTCTTGAGAAAGAAAACAAGGAGTGCATGTGGGACATTTGCACATCAGATAAGCCATCCTCTAGAAGAGATTATTCTGGAATGAAGCTTTTAGTTATTAAGGCTAAAGCAAGAGTTAGTGAACCCGCAAGGGGTGTAATCCCGCAACTTATAATTAAGGCACCAACCCCGTTTTCATACAAGGACAACAAGAAGGTCCCATAGAATTATGCTTGCAGAGTGGCGACCCCATAAGGATCATCTGTTGAAGAGAAAACAAAAGAAGAACCAATCAATGAAGTGAGCCATTTTACGAGGAGTGGAAGGCTCTATTCCCAACCAATAGCAGAAGATAGAGATACAGCACAAAGAAAAGCTACTGTTGAAGAGTCAGAAAAAAGATGATAGAGATTTCTTCAAAGAAAAGCCAACAGTATACCACGAGCCAGTGAAGGAGTCAGAGGCTCAAGAATTTTTAAAGATTCTAAAACACAGCGAGTATAGTGTGGTAGAGCAACTCCATAAGCTCCTAGCTCGAATCTCCATGTTATCTCTACTGTTAAGTTCTGAGGGCCACTGTGAGGCCTTATTGAAGATTTTGAACGGAACGTTCGTATCGAAGGAGATCACAACCGACAAGATGGATATGTTAGTTAGTAACATTGATGTCAGCAACTTTATTTCATTCAATAATGAAGAAATACCTAGAGAAGGAAGGGGTTATGCAAAGCTCTACACATCACCACAAGATGCAAAGGATATATGCTACCGGGCGTTCTTATTGATAATGGGCCGACCCTGAATGTTCTGCCATTAGCAACGCTAAAGAAGCTGCCTATAGACAACTTTCATATGAGAGCCTATCAAAATACAGTAAAGCGTTCGACGGAACTCAGAAAGATGTGTTGGGGAAAATTGAAGTACCTTTGCAGATCGGACCATCAACCTTTGATGTTGAGTTTGTAGTCATGGACATTAGGTCCAGTTATAGCTGCTTGCTTGGGTGCCCATGGATTCATACAGTAGGAGCGGTCCCTTCTACCTTACACTAGATGTTGAAATTTGTGATGGACGACTAGTTGATAACTGTAGGAGCAGAGGAAGAAATCATTGCATCGCTAACTACTGATGCACCCTTTATCGAGATTGATGAGGGTATGCTCAAGTGTCACTTTAGGACATTAGAGCTAGTCAATGTGACCTTTGTCACTGAAGGGAGCAAGGTGCCTGAACCAGAATTATCCAGCTGTGCAAAGATGTAAGTTAAACAATCTCTAGGAAAAAAAGCTGAAGTTGGAAAAGGATTTGGGAAGAGACACCAAGGGAGGTTGTATCCCGTGGTAATCCCAACAAAGAAAGATCGGTTTGGCTTAGGTTTCAAGCCCAACAACTGGAAAAGGAGGGAAGAAATAAGGAAACGCCAAGAAAGAAGACATGCAAGGTTGAAATGAGAGGAGATTGAGTGGGAACCGATGGCATTTCCACCTCTGAGCCATAACTTCATATTTGGGGGCCTGTTGGATCCAAGTGCCCCAGTTAATGAGGAAGAGAAGGAGAGGAGATTGAGTGGGAACCGATGGCATTTCCTTGATGAAGACTTGATGTGTATCTCAGAAGATGATGAGGCTCCAACAAAATCTTGGGTTATGAACTTCGATGGTACAACAAATGCATTAGGGCGAGGTATAGGGGCAATTTTGGTTTCTCCAAAAGGAGATTATTATCCTTTTACCAGCCAATTAAGATTCTTTTACACTAATAACATGACAGAATATGAAGCTTGTATAATGGGTCTAAGAGAGGCTATACAAAGGAAAATTCATACTTTAAGAGTTTTTGGGGACTCTGTATTGGTCATTTATCAGATACATGGTGAATGGGAGACAAAAGATGCAAAGTTAGTAGAATACCACAAGTAGGTCCTTGAGTTGACCAAAGCATTTGATGAGATCACTTTCAAATATCTCCCCAGAGAAGACAACCAAATGGTCGATACATTAGCTACTTTAGCAGCCATGTTTAAAGTAAGTGAAGATTCTAAGATGATGCCCATCAGGCTACATATGCTAGATTCCCCAGCCCATTATTATGATGTGGAAGAAGAAATAGATGGACTGCCATGGTACCATGACATCTTGCAATATGTAAAATCTCAGCAGTACCCACCACAAGCTACATAGAATGAAAAGAAAATGATCAGGAGGATGGCATCAGGGTATATCCTCGATGGAGAAATTTTATACAAAAGAAGTCATGATCAAGTGCTTCTAAGATGTGTGGGTGCAAAGGAAGCTCAATTAATTATGGAAGAAGTTCATGAAGGAGTTTGTGGAACCCATCCCAGTGGCTTCACCATGGCTAGAAGAATCATGCTTCTTTGATATTATTGGTCGACCATGGAAGGTGATTGCATCAACTACTCTAAAAAATGCCAGATCTACGCTGACAAGGTTTATACGCCACCTCAACCTCTTCATGTTATGTCAACACCTTGGCCTTTATCCATGTGGGGCATCGATGTCATTAGTCAGATTTACCCTAAGGCGTCAAACGAGCATTATTTTATCTTGGTATCTATTGACTATTTCACAAAGTGGGTAGAAGCAGCTTCTTATGCAAAAGTCACCAGATCTACTATTTGCAAGTTTTTGAAAATGAAAATTATTTGTCGATATGGCTTGCCTGAAAGTATCATCACCGAAAACACCTTCAATTTGAATAACATGATGATAAGTGGAGTATGTGAGCAGTTCAATGTCAAACATCATAATTCTGTGGTATATCGCTCGGAGATGAATGAGGAAGTGGAGGCTTAAATAAGAATATCAATAAGATAGTTGGAAAAATGACTAATACCTATAAAGATTGGCACGATAAGCTACCGTTTACCTTATACGCTTATCGAACCGCAATACGAGTCTCTACTGGGGCAACACTATTTTCATTGGTTTACATAGTAGAAGCTGTATTACCAATTAAAGTTGAGATACAATCGCTTTGTGTCTTAATGGAAGCGAAATTATAAGAGGCAGAATGGATTTAGGTAAGATATGACCAACTTAAATTGATTGATGAAATGAGGTTAAAGGTATTATGTCATGGGCAAATATACCAAAGAAGGATGATAAGGGCTCACGAGAAGAAAATTTGCCCGAGAGAATTTAAAGAATGCAACTTAGTGTTGAGGAAAAAACTACCAATTCAAAGTAATTCCCAGGGAAAACGGGCACCTAATTGGGAGGGGCCTTACATTGTGACAAACGTTTTTTCAGGTGGGGCATTAATTTTGGCTAAAATGAATAGAGATGAACTTGAGAGTCCGATAAACTCAGATTCAGTCAAAAAGTATTATGTTTGAAGAAGAAGAAAAGAAAAAAAAGAAGAAAAAAGAAAAAAAGGAAAAGGAAAAAAAAGAAAAAGAAAAGGGGTTCAAAATGAAAACTCGCAAAGGGCATTTTGAAACCAAATGAGGACTTAAGTTGAAAACCCACAAAGGGCGGCTTAGGTAGTTAATAACCAGGGAAATTCTCTCGGGAACATAACACAGATGAGTGATATACTTTCTCGTATTGTCACCATTATCGAAGTCTGCTCAACATGGGTAATATTCAGGACATCCCAAGGTGTTTCGACAAGAGGAGTTTTAGTCATTGATATTAAACGCTTGTAATCTCTTTTATGTTTGTCACAATATTGATAAAGTTTTGTTTCTTAGCCTTCCGTTCTTTTCTTAGACCATCTCCCTTTTTCGTATAAGCATCTTGCATTGAAATGAGAATTATTAAATTTGACATCACTTAAAACATACAAAAGATTTTTGGGCATTACTTTGAAATTTATTTAAAAGGGTATTGGAACAATGAGGTATTCGGTGGTTAAGTTCGGAGCTTAAGGCATAAAGAGCAACAAATATGTGAAGAGATTCAAGATGGAAATAAGTTTTACTGTAAAGATTTCCATGTATGCAATTCGGAGATCTTTGCAGAGGCAGGAATTAGAGAACCCTCAAGAGATGTTTTAACATTACCCTAAGGCAGCATGTTGCAAAACAGAGATGCTTGCACAAGGTACTTTGTTTTCTACAACAATGAGAACAATTTTACAGACATTAGAGGAAATAACTAAAGATATGAGGTACTTTCATTCAAGACCACTCAAGAAGGCATGTCATTGAATATTGATGACAACATAATCTCTCTTCCATGATAATAAGAACAATTTTACAGACATTGGGAGAACAACAGGATTCTAGGAAGCTTGTCACTGAACATTGATGTATCAACTACAAGGATAGATTGACAAAGGCTAAAAGAGTGTTGAAGAATATGAGATAAAGTTAGTTTTTCCAAACAAGAGTACAAGATAACTGGATTGAGCGAGCAAATGTGCAAAGGATCATATGTTCTCTATGAAGCAAGGAAGTACTAAAATGGTGAAGTAGAGATGATGGAGATGACTATCTATGATTATTTTTTCAACCATTTCAATATTCAGATGATTTCCCACGCGTTAATGTTGGCAAGCCAAAGCATCCCACATATATCCCTACAGAGTTTCGCTCTTTGGTATCTTAGCAATGCTATACGAAAGCTTCAAACACTTTGCAAAGAGTTTTCCTGGTTGAAAATCAATGTAAAAGTCACAGGAAAAGATAAATGTATTGTTTAATATTTTACATATATGTAGCTATGGCGTTAAACCCATAGTACAACATGGTGGTGCTTCGTTGAACTCCAATTTCACCCAAATTAAAGGACAAGTCCTACAATTCCTGAAGTTAAGAGTAGACAATGGTGAAGATTTCTTTCCAAGGAATGGTTGATGGAATTTTAACAACAAGAAAACGGTGAAGCCAACTAGTGTTGAAAGATGGGCTGGTGCAAACTTACTTGCTCATTCTGATCCTAATAACATGGTGCAAAGCCTTTTAGTGTAGAGAAATGAAAGGAAGTCATACTGCTTCTTCTGATGGGATAGGCCAGAATAGACACTTACTATCTGTTGCCAGAGTTGAGAAAATATTTGAGATGATATGATTCAAGAAAACTAATTCTGCTAAAAGGATTATAAAAAGCAAAAGAGACATGCATTCATGTTTTAGACATCATTAGGGGCATGATCATCATATGTCAGATTTTTATAGGTGTGAAAGCTTTTTCTGCAAAAGAACCCGCTTATCCATCCAAGCATAAGGAAGATGGAACCTTTTTTCAATCTGCTTATCTATTCGAGCATGAAGAGAATAGAACTTGCCTATCCATTTGGGCATTTGGAGAATGGAACCCGCTTATCTATTCGAGCATGGGGAGAATGGAATATGCTTATCTATTTGAGCATAAGGAGAATAGAACCCACTTATCCATCCAAGCATAAGGAGGATGGAACCTTTTTCAATCTGCTTATCTTTTCGAGCATGAGGAGAATAGAACTAGTCTATTCGTTCGGGCATTTGGAGAATGGAACCCGCTTATCTATTCGAGCATGAGGAGAATAAAACTTGCTTATCTATTCAAGCATTTGGAGAATAGAACTTGTCCATCCGTTCGGGCATTTGGAGAATGGAACTCGCTTGTCTTTTCAGGCATTAAGGTTTGGTAACCGGTGAAAATTAGTGTCCTTCTTATTCTTTGTTCTATTCCTATTTCACCGGAATGACCAAAGAGGGGCAGCTGTTGTCACTGAATTTTCACTTGAGTTAAATTAATTTGTTTGTCATTGTTAATGTAGTTGTTATTATCGATAAGTTTTTTTTATCATAATTAGTGTTATTGTTTTTTTACGTTAGTGTTATATAATTAATATTGTCAGTATAGAGTATAGAATTATAACATATTGCCCGCTTGTATTGCAAGAGTCCATTATATAGAATTAGGGTTTAACAAAATAAGTTACAAACCCACTTATTTTTTTATTTGGTCCATTATAAAATAAATAAATAAAAGGTTTATTAGATTTAACTTAGAGTTCATAGTCCATTACAAAAAAGAGTCCATACATAGTTGTATACAACAAAGACCTGTTTGCCCCAATTTAAACAAATACCCTAATCTCGTTCTTCTGGTTATGTGCAACTAAAGCAGGACCATTGGATCAAGATTGATCCAACGGTGTGGATCACGCTGTCAGGGAGTTATAGCGCCACACCATTCATGACCGTTAGATCAGGTCACATTCTAATGGCCCAAATCGCATCACGAGAAATCACATAGATCATCACTCGTGCGTGGTAGCTATGTGCCCGATCTTCCAGCTTCCTCTGGCAATATCGTCTTCTCTGATGGTGTTTGCACCATTTCTGCCTTGAACTGCTCCTCAGCAGCACCAAGTGTAATCACCAAATTCATGCAAAAGGAAACAAAAGGGGATTAAAACCCTAAATGTAGCATTGGTGAAGTAACAGAAGACCAAATCCCTAATTCGAAGCCCTAGCTGGAAAATCAGGATTAAATCATAAGCAAAACAGGAAGGACCAATCCCTAAATTGATGCCATGGTAAAAATCAAGCAATCAAAGAGGAAGAAATTGAGGATTTGTGCTTGGAATTCAAGCAATTATGTACCTGTAAATAGCATTGTAAAATCCATGTAGAACACTCATTAGATACACAAGAATCATACGAAACATACACAATTCATACACAATATTCAAGTAGCATTCGGGTTCCAGAAAGTTGTAAGAAGGAAAGCATTTGTAATATAGAGTTTCAAGGAATAAAGCAAGTAGATTTTTGGTAATCTCTTCATCTAGTGTTATTATTCCGAATTTAAATAAAGAAAAATGGTAGCTTTTTACCTTCGATTTGAATAGCTCTGCTGTAAATTTGATTTCGATATAGCTCCGTCAAGAAAAAATACGATTTTGTAGTCGTCGGAATCTGGGAAATTGGGGTTTTTCTGGAAAATTTTGCCGTCGGCAACGGCGGCCGGCACGACGGATGTTCATCATGTTCTTCATTTCATGAATAACACGAAGAATATTTTAGAGGATGTTGAAAGAGTCGGATTTGATCCATTTTTGGGGGGAAGTATAAAATGAATTTTGTTTCTGATAAAAGCTATATATACCAACCCATTTGACCGACCCATACCCGGCTATAACCCGCGCCCTACTTTCATGGGTCTTGTACTGCGGCCCTCTTGTTTCCAATCCTTTCATTTTCATCTTTTTTCTTCTCAATTTGGCACCAGATTTACAATTGTTTCTGAATTAGCCTTCATATTTCATTTTTCTTTCAATTTGGTCCTAAATTGAAATTCTTTTGTGTAAAGAAATAAGTTATCCTTTTATTTTATCTTTTTTTGGTTATTTTATTTAAGCAATTTATTTTTTTTGTCTCTGTATATAATTGTGTATGCATGAAACCTTAGGATTAGGGTCTTTGAAAGCTTAGAATAGAAACTTGTATGATGAAAAATGTTCTTCATGTTTTGAAATAAAATAAACTTTAAATATCCTAACCTTAATTAAAACAAATTTAGACTTATCTTTAGGGATTAATTAAAATAGGCTTTAATTTTAAAAGATGATAACACACTTAATATTTTCTTTGGTTTGTTTTAAAAAGTGAAAAATTAATTAATGCGGTGCCTTATCAAACGAGAATGATGTGTTAGCGCCAGGAGTGTTGGCGGTGATTAGAGTTATTTTCCCGGGCGATAAGGCCATTAAAATAGATTTATTTTCATTAAATGGAAGAATAAAATGAAACTCTTGTGAACTTGCAAATTCCAGTTTTCAAAATACTTTTTGAAATTAATTAGGTACCAATTTTTGGGCGTTGTGGGGGTGCTATCCCTTCCCCACGCGTAACTGACCCCCGAACCTGTTTTCTTTTTTTTTTCATGGACCAAAATTGTTGTTTAAATAAATAAAACGTTTTATTAAAACAACCCTTGTTTTAAAAGTGATCCAATCACACTTTTTTTTTCAAAAAAGATTGGTGGCGACTCCGTGTTTTCTTAAGTTTTCCAAAACGTCAAAACCACCTAAAAAGGGTTGCGACACTCACGTTCTGTAGAACGCGAGGTCTTCAGAGATTCCTGACGTGGCAGGTCCTATTTTTTTATTTTGTTACGTAATTTCAACCGTCTATAAATAAATTCTATGAGAGAAGTAGCAAATGGTTTGAGTGTGTTCGTATTGATTGGTGTAACATTTTTTTACACTTTTAATTGTAATTTTAAGTAATAGTTATTTAAATATGAGAATTGCAATTGTAGATGTAATCTTTAGATGTTAAGCAATCGCAATTATAATTGATCTGTAATTCTAATTAGCAGGTGTAACAAGCGCGTGAAAAATGGTTTCCAAGCTTTTTAGGGTAAGAATAACAATGTAAGTTTATTACATTTCAAACAAATACATAAAATGAAGAAAATAGATGTTAAGCTATAGTGAAATGATTTGATCTGTAGGCGTTCCTTTACAGTCGAAAGTCTCAAGAAGTTGGCAAGATTTTCTACAACGGTGTTGCATTTTGGAACCTATTTCTACATTTCCTTCAGCAACAAGGTCAATAGAGACGAGCTATATGATTTGATTTCAACGCATCTTAGCAAATCTACAACACGCCAAATGTCTTGTTTGTTGGCAAAAATACCCGTTGATGAGCCCGGCCCTGAGGCGTATTACATGCTCCCCTTATCAAACGATAAAGACCTTTGAATAATGTTTAGAAGCTACACTTGTGTTGGGGGTACGAACATCGAGTTGCCTGTAAAATTTGATGACGTTACTTCTTCGTCCAGAAACGAAGAAGCAACTCCGTCTACACAAGATGAAGATGAAGTTCTGATACATAACTACAATAGACGACTGGATAAAGAGCAAAAAATTGAAGAACTAAACTTAACATCAGATTTGTCCATAGACTATGAAGACAAGGAAACTGACTCATCTTCTATACATTTCAACTAAACGTAACTTAGGTTATTAAGTTATTTAGGTTGTTAAGTAATTATAATATTATTTATGTTGTTAAGTAATTTTAATTATAAATTATCTTTAATTGTAGTGAGTTCAGTAACTAACAAGATCTGCCACAATATAACATAGTTTTTTATTTAATGATAATAAAGTTGTTTTACATAAATAAAATGAAATTACATATCATCCTAATGACGCCTATGTCCATCCGTACCGCACCGTGGTGGACGATGATCTCGACGCGGATTCCTTCAAACATTGGCACCACCATCAGCATCGTCATCGTCATCCCCAAATGAAATACGAGTCCCACCACTCACACTGGGGCCGGTGAAGAATAGGCTCTATGGCGGGGTCTGATCCATAATACCAGATTCGAACTGTGGCAGATATAGGCTGAAGGAGAAGATGCAGACGGTTGTGTTAGATAGTAGACTAGGGGAACCACCATAAGCGGATGAAACACGTATGAGAAAAAACCTTCTAACAGGCTCCCCATTTGCTGAAACAATGGACTACTACCCATAGGGTGAAATGTTGAGAAAGCTGACTACTGGAATACAGATACTGCCACCAGTGCCTCTGGCTGGGCGACTGACTGGGCAGGTGCCTCCGCTGTTCCTGATGACGATGCCCCGGGAGCGTATCCTCTTTTCTCTGGCCACCTCCCCCCGTACAGGCACCATGTTGCATTGAGGGATGCTGCGTCGGAGAACAATTTTGGGGAGGCGCAACTATTTTCATTCTCGCTCTTTTAGGGTTAATATATGAGGCTTCCCATTTTGATGGTACCACGCCATATACTCATAGGGAATGCTGTAGTCCCTAATGGGTTCCAAAAAACAGGGCCGCCTACCAAAACGGGTCATCCACTACATCATCCAGTCTTTGTGATGCTGGCCCCAATGGACTTCTGTCTTGCCTTGTCGCGCTAATCTATGCAAGGCATCCAAATTGGGTGTCACATCCGAAATCCCTTGGACATAGTTGAATTGTTGCAGCACTCAGTCGGTAGGATGTCACTCTACTATCTCGTAATGTATGAGCGGAACCATCAGAATCTGAATGCCCTCACTCAGCATTATTTCAGTTGGAGTGCATGGCCGAATATCAAGATCCTCGTACGGCGTCTATAGGAATTACAAAAAATATGTAAAATCAATTGATAAACTCAATTTAAAAAATCAATTAAAAAAATCAATAAAAAGTTTCTGATTTACCAAAATTTAAATAAAAATTTAGAACCTGAAAATTTACCCCATCTATCTTATCGATCAACAGTTGATAATCTTGTTGGGTGATCGATAGTCCCACGTGTGTTAATTGACCCAACCACCTATAATTCAAAAAAAAATTCTAAGTATTCTAATATAAAAATATAATAAAATCAATATTTATTAGTACCTCCGAACAACTGTGAATTGGAATGGGTTCGGGTTTCAAAGCATCGGGCTTAAAAACATCATTCGAATCTATGCCCAAGACTGCAGCAATCAAAGACACCCACCAATGACACTCTGTTCAGGTTGACGATTCTGCATAACTTTCGAAATAGATATGCCAACACTGCCCCTCCCCAACATTTGTTTTTTGAGTCCATAGTACTCTCCAAATGAGGCAACCACATCAAATGAACCTTGTTGCGGGATTTGTCTACTATCAAGACCCCCAATAACTCGTAGAATATAGGCATGAGCAAACCGCCGCAAAAATAATTTTTTCAATATTAAATAATTTTTTATAAAATAAAATTTTACAACAAATAAATAATAATAAACAATAAAAAATCATACCAGCTTCGTTTCTTCATCAGCATTTGAGGGTAGGTTGGTCAAATTGTTGTCCAAGAATGTTATTCTCAGTTTGCCTCCATCCAAATCATTCTCCTTCGGCCTCAGTCCAAGCAAGGTTTCATACATGACCGACTAGTCTGCCTCCGCAATCCCGATGATAACCTCGCCGTCAATGGGCAGACCGAGAATAAATGCAACATCTTACAAAGTAATAGTTGCCTCGCCGTAGGGAGGATGGAATGTGTGTGTCTCGATCCTCCACCTCTCTAGTAATACGTTAATCAATGGACGACTCAACTTCGAACCGCCAAATAAGTGGGAAACATGGCCAAAACCGAATACATGCAAATAAAGGACAATATCCGGATGCAGTGGTCCTGTGCGGTTGATAAAACAATTCAAGGCACGTTCATACCCTTTCAAAATATAATTTAAAATTCATAAAGTACTAAATAAAATATTAACAATTAAAAAAATAATAAACAAATAAAAAAATTATAATTAAAAACTTACATCGGCGTTTAAGCGCCAGAAATTTTAGACGTGTCTGTTGTCGAGCCTCAATAATCTCGCCATAGTACCGAAAATTCGAACACTTTAAAAATAAAAACAATTGAGGGGAGAATAGTAATTGAAGAACAAGAGAAGAGTGAATTTGATATGATAAAAGTTGAAAGAATGAGCCTTATTTATAAGTGTCCTCGCACCCCATACGAAAAGACGTCAATGGACCTCGCTATCTGCAAAACGCGTGGTACAAAATTTTAAATACTAATAAAATTTAAATACCGTACTTTAATTCCTAATTCAAATAAAATTTTGATTTCTTACTGTAATTAAAAAATAAAGCATATTTTAATTGAGATAATTAATTACTAATACAACATATTACATTCTAATAAAATTTTATTACCATTTTTTCTTTAACATAATATAATTTTTAGGCAATATCTTGATTCTAATAAATATGACATGCTTTTACATTACGAGTTTTTGACTTTAAAGATTTTACAATAAGTAGGATATTTAATTTAAGGAAAATAAAGATTTTTATCAAATATTTTTATTAAAGGTTCTTATTTAATGATAATTAGGTCAAATTACAATGCTTTCAGATCTTTTGAAATAATTAGGATCTTTAAAAATAATTAGAATTTTCCATCTCTAAAATCATATTTCAAAAAATTAGGATCTTACAAATAATTAGTTCAATTTTTTATATTTTTTAATTCTTACTTTTAGAATTCGAATCAGATTTTGATTTCTTACTGTAATTAAAAAATCAACACTATCTTAATTGGGATAACTAATTACTAATACAAAATTTTAAATACTAATCAAAATTTTCATATAATTACTTAATAATTACTTCAAATTGCTAAAAAAATATAATATATATTACACTAACAAATACTTCATAATATATATATATATATATTACACTAACAAAACTAAGTCAATTAAGTTAAATTTTAAACAATAACCTTTTAAAAAAAATTATCGGTTAATGGGACCTCGCTATGTGCAAAGCGCGAGGTCGTCCTTACAATAATTAGCGCAATATATTAGTGCAGCTTTTCAATATCTCGAAGACCTCACGTTTTGGGAAACGCGATGTCTTATCCAGTAATTTTAAATTTGAAAAGGCAACCCATGTTGGATGGATCTTGCTTTGTATAGAATGCGAGGTCTTATGTCGCATTTTTTAGAAGACGAGATCGCCTTAAATAAATAATTTAGGAGTCATTTTTCTAAATAACATTAGATGGATGTCATTTTCGTAAGTAAGTGTTTAAAATGAGTTTTTATATAATAACGCCGCGAGTATTTCTAACATTCTTCACGCGGACTGCAAATCATATCCCACATGCAAGGCTGGAGACAAAGTAGATTTGAACTGCCCGAAGAAGCTTTGGTTGTGGACAAGTTAATTAACCAAATCGCTAAGACTAAATGGTTTTTGGTTAATCAAACTGCTAAAAATTATAGTTAATAATTAACCTATATATTAATCATTATTAAATTATTTATACATATATTTTATTTACAAAATTAACTACGTCAATCTCGAGGGCCTCTTATAATACTTGAAAATCTTCTTGAGTTGAAGGAATCGAAGGATGATTAGCCTTTTTAATTTAATTCATAATTATTTTTTATCTTTGATTTGCTAATTACATTATATTTTTATACTAACTTGCTTCATGTTTTGAAATATAGGAATTAAGAATTTAACACTCAGTCAACCAACAATTATGATTGATAAGTCATATTCCATTCCAAAGGGAGGCGGTGAAGACCTTGAGTAATTTTATTGTAGAAATAATTTCATTATAGAACTTGTAATCGAGCCGTTAAGAAACAATTAACTGTTAGCAGTTAACCATTTTTAACGGTTATGTTACTAATAGTAAAATTTAATAACCGTTATAAATCGTTAGTAATTAACTGTTTCTTAATGGTTAAGTTGTGCTTAATATAATTTAATAATCGTTATAATAATTAACTAACCATTTATGCTATACGATATTGTTAACGTACCATAAACACTTTAGATATCCTCACAAACTTCTACTCAAATCCTTGAATTGCTTAAAGTGTGTTAGTATCAGTCACATGTATGATGCACAATACTATTGTAAATATTAATTGAAAATGTTTAAAAATTATATTTAAACTTGTAAAATGAAAAATAATAATTAGTTGTCTAAATATATTTTAACGAAATAATTTATAGATATAATAAATATAACTAATATTATTTTGATAATTTATCAATCATGAAAAATAACTAATATTATTCTGATGATATTTTAAAAATATAAAAAAATTATAACATAATAATATTTTAATGAAATAATGTATTTTGATGTCCTTATTTCTAAAGGAACATTATTGATAATTTTATTATTTTGATTTAATTTTAAAGAAAGTCAAAGGAATCTAGATTATATTTGTTGAGTTCGAGGCATTTTCTAGTGAAAACAGACATCAACTTCGTGTTTTGGAGGCCAAAAAGGAGTGGACTTAAAAATTTGAGGTTCAATGATCGTCGACAATGGTGGTCGGTGGTGACTGACTACAATTGATAATGATGGTGAGTGGTTGTCGACGGTGGGAGATTTTGGTTGAGTTTAGAGGTCAAATTGATATTTTATCTAATGTTTAGGGGTTAGAATGTGTTAGGATAAACAATCAATGGAATGCGGGCAAAAATGGTGAATTGGCAATTTAAAAAATGTTGGAAGCAAGAAATAAAATGACAAAAGAAATTTAGAGTGATTCAACCTTCTCAATAAGGTTTACATCCACTACCTAGCTATCTACACTAAGGATTTCTCAAATCCACTATATTTGCTTTCCTTTTGAGGCTCAAGGAGATAACCTTACAAACTTCCTCAAGACTTATACCCCAAAGTCTTAAAAACCCTTTCAAAGAGATTACAAATTAAGCAAACTGAAAATCCTCACAAAGGCTAATTGTTCGCACAATTCTAGGCTCACTCTAACTCCAATACTTGAATAAAATGAATAAAATAAAGATCACTCAAGTGGGTTACAAGATTTGACTCTAAAAGGCTCAAAGATTATTAGAAGTGTGCTTGAATGCTTTAAACTTGATCAATAGTTGTTGAAACAGCTTTCGAGACTTGATTCTACACCCCTCATTGATTTCTACCCATTTGGGTAGTTGAGATATTGATTATAGCTGTTGGACTTCATTTTACCCGCAACAAATGCTATATGCCAACACTAGGTATCGGTACTTGAGCTCTAGTATCAGTACTCGAGCTCTCATATCGGTACCTGCTATAAGAAGAAAGAGTTGTTGCAAAAAAGGAGTATCGATACGTGGGAAGTCGTATCAATACAGAGTGAGTATTTTACAAAGGGTATCGGTACGGACTAAGCCGTATCATACCAATTTTGCTCACTGGAATCTTGATAAGTTTTGCACAAAACTCGTATCAACACGCCCATAGGGTTATCAATAAGCGTTAACTAATTTTCAAAGTTTATGATTCCAATAAACTGACAAGGCAACAGTAGAAAATTTATTACAAAGATTTACAAAATCTTTAACCCTGTACCGATTCGCATAAAGTCGTATCAATACAGAGTGTTTGAATGCCTTAGACTTGATCAATAGTTGTTGAAGCAGCTTTCGATACTTGATTCTACACCCCCTTATTGATTTCTACCCATTTGGGTAGTTGAGATATTGATTATAGCTGTTGGACTTTATTTTACCCGCAACAAATGCTATCTGCCAACACTAGTTATCGATACTCAAGCTCTAGTATCAATACTCGAGCTCTCATATCGGTACCTGCTATAAGAAGAAAGAGCCGTTGTAATAAAGGAGTATCGATACGTGGGAAGCCGTATTAATATAGAGTGAGTATTTTACAAAGGGTATCGGTATGGACTAAGCCGTATCGATACCAATTTTGCCCACTAGAATCTTGATAAGTTTTGCACAAAACTCGTATCAGCACGCCCATAGGGTTATCAATACGCGTTAACTGATTTTCAAAGTTTATGATTCCAATAAACTGACAAGGCAGCAGTAGAAAATTTATTACAAAGATTTAAAAAATCTTTAACCCTGTACCGGTACGTATAAAGTCGTATGATACTTGAAGACAATTTTGGTTACCAAGTTTGAAGGGCATATACGGCTGCACGCGTATCGGCATCCTATATCCAATAAGTATAAAACAAAAATCTAGTAATTAAAAATTATGTCAATACTGCCTTAGGCGTATCAGTACTTCTGGACCAAATTGGCTATTTTTAAGTACCAAACACTTAGAGAATATTTAGGGTTTAAAGTTAACTTAGAAAATATTTTAAGTTCAAATCCTGGTCACTTTGTGAGTCTTCAAAAATTTATCCTTTTTACAAATTAGTCATTGTTATATCAAAATCAAATAGAAGTTTTACAATCTCCCCCTTTTTGATATAACAAAACCAAATAAATTTCTAAATACACTCCCATTTTCTTTAAAGATAAAAGATAGTTTATTTTGAAAAATCTTTGAAAAAAATTTAATCCCATACTTCTCCCCTTTTTGTTAGATCAAAATCAATAGAATCAAATAAATACAAGGGTAAAAGAACTCCAAAGATAATTAAACAACATAAATATTATAAATTCAAAGCATAATTCATAGCAACATTAAAATATCAAACTTAAACTTAAAAACATAATCCAAAGCATAAAATATGTCATAAGAATTCAAATAAGAACAATGTGCATAAACTCAAATCCTAATAGATAATATGATATGATATGATATGAATGATATGCAAAGCCTAAGGAGCGTCTTCATCTTCATCATCCTCGTCTTCATCTTCCTCATCATCATGACCAAGAGCATGACCACGTCATTCGATATGAAACGCGGTAAGGGTCATGTCCATTGAAGCTTGACGATTCTCAATGGAGGTAACTCTAGCATCCAAGGAAGTCAATCTAGTATCCAAGGAAGTCAATCGAGTATCCAAACTCGTATCCAAAGTAGAAAACTTTCCATCAAGGTAAGCCATGAGAGCATCAAGGGAAGGTATAGCAACTAGAGCAACCGAGACATTCCCTACCAGACTGGGTTGAGCATACGGGGAAGATCCGTAATGCAAACCCACTCTCCATTCTAGAAAGTGAAATTGGCTTACCGGAGAGAACGATTATCGATGGGATCCGTGAGGGGCACTCCAAGATCAAGGGAACAATCTATCCCAAGCTTGTGGAACATGTAGCTAAGAGCGGTGCCATAGGTGAAGAAAGTTACGAGGGTGGTGTGATGGTTTTTGACAAGGAAGACTAACTCGACAAACATAATTTGGGCTATGTTGGGACGTTTCTCCTCACAAAAATAATGTAGCCAAAAGTCATCGACTTGGAGAACGATAGACCACTTACCACCGGGTGGTCAAAATCACCAAGTGATTAGAAGGTGAAGGAAATGCTCATGAGCATCGAGCACGGTTACGGAGCCGCTATAGGTTTAACCAGAAGCATTTTTAACATCTATACCCTCATCATAAAATCCCAAAATATTTTCAATTATAGAAGAATCAAGACATAATTTCTTTCCCATAAGATAAGACTCAAGAGCTATAACCTCGGTTTTCTCTCGATTTAAAATACACCGGACATTTGAGTAAAAAAGGACAAGATTTTTGGAAAGAACCCCGAGTATACTTAAAAAGTCATATATTTCCATCATTAAATCGAGATAACAAAATTTAAATTCATTGGAGCACATATAGGACATTGAAACAACACACTCAAGATGGATTTTGTAATTTTGATATTGTTTAAAATGGTCCATAGCATTGGGATATTTCGGTTCATTAAAACATTGGATAAAAAGTTGGTTAAAATTTGGTCTTGTACCATTGTTTTCTTGATTGGGATTAGGATTGGTAGGATTCAATCTCATCTCTTTTCTAGATCTTTTCTTAGGAGGCATGGTTAAAAACCTGAAAAATTCAAACTACAAAAAAACACATGTATGCATAAACATCACATTCAATCTAATAAACCAATCCAATGATCAAGGTAAGGTAAAAATCTATATTGTACAGTTTAAAATCATATACAAGTATAAAGAAAAATTTTAGTATTGTTAAAATTTGGAAACTAGAAAATATAATATACGAGTATAATTTTATATTCGAACAAAAAGATTTCAGTTTTGAAAAAGGTTTTGTAAAATCTTTGAATACAAGGATATATACATCCTAAATATATAAATTTTAAACATAGACAATATACAAATATGAATTAAATTTAAATTTAAAGAAAATAAGGGTTTTACCTTGAGTTATGGATGATGGATGAATGAAGAGATGATTTGTATTAAGCTTGATGATAATAGTTTGGGTTTGATGTTGAAAACAAAAGTCCCTAAAGATTTTAAAGTAATTTGATGGAAAATCAAGAGGTTTGAGAGGTTTTTATAGGGTATATCCGGCTAGGGTTTTGAAAATAAAGTTAGAGTTTGGTTTAAATTAGGAAAACCCTCATTTATGGTCATTTAAAGACTCTAGTGGCCACACGTTCCGATATGAAGATGAAGCGTACTGGAACCGTGTAATGGTATGAGTTACCTTGTACTGATCCTTGATAGTTTTGGATGTATTGAAAACGCTGCCCCCTAATACCCGTATCGATACCTTTTGACCAAAATTGATAGTTTTGGCTACTAGGGGCCCAAAAATTTGATTTTAATCGAATCAATATGTATGTATATGATATGCGATTATCATGAATGAGCAAAAACAGATACATACTCCCCCTAACAACATGAATAGATGCATATAGGAGTAAAATCACACAAACATGTAAATCACCCAAATTCAAGCACATTTTAAAATCAAAACAAGGCTCTAAGGTTCAAGAAAGGCTAGTAAGCCCTAACTCTCTCCTAAGAGTCCAAAAGCGCTCTTTGTCTAAAGGTTTGGTAAAGATATTCGTTAATTGGTTCAAGATGTCTACGTACTCTAGAACAACATCATTTTTCAAGACATGATATCTAATGAAATGATGTCTTATATCTATGTGCTTGGTTCTAGAATGTTGGATGAGATTCTTAGTGAGACAAATAGAACTAGTATTGTCACTCTTTAAGGGGATGGTACCTACATCAATTCCATAATCTAAGAGTTGTTGCTTCATCTAAAAGACTTGAGTACAACAACTATTGGTCAAAATGTATTTCGCCTCAGTGGTAGATAGCATTACACTATTTTGCTTCTTAGAAAACCACGAGATAAACATGTTACCTAGAAACTGACATGTATCGAAGGTACTCATTCTATCTATCTTACAACCTCCATATTCCGCATCCGAATAAGCATGCAAACTAAAGGAAGAATCTCTAGGATACCAGAGACCTAAACAATGAGTGTCTCTATGGTATCTAAAGATTCTCTTAACGGCTTGTAGATGTGATTCTCTAGGACTAGCTTGAAATCTAACACACAAGTAAACACTAAACCTGATATTTGGTCTACTTGTGGTAAGATAAAGCAAAGAACCTATCATAGATCTATAAAGCGTAAGATCAACACATTTACCTCATTTATCTTTGTCAAGCTTTATAGAAGAGCTCATAGGTGTGGCTTGAGGTTTCACATTCTCCAAGCCAAACTTCTTAAGTATATCCTTGACGTACTTTGCTTGATTGATGAAGATGTCATCCTTCCTTTGTTTGATTTGGAGTCCCAAAAAGAATGAGAGCTCCCCCATCATGCTCAATTCAACTTCACCTTTCATCAACTTAGCAAATTCTTGGCAAAGAAGTTCATTAGTAGAACCAAAAATAATATCATCAATATAAATTTGAAAAAGCTTTTGAAAGTTTCAAAAAATGGTTTGGATATTTTGGATCTTCAAAACTGGGTAGTTGTTCTACATACACTTCTTCATTTATAAAACCATTCAAAAAAGAACTTTTAACATCCATTTGAAAAAGCTTGAATTCACGATAACATGCAAATGCAAGAAACATTCTAATAGCTTCCATTCTAGCTATGAGTGCATAGGTTTCATCAAAATCAATTCCTTCTTCTTGAGTGTAACCTTGAGCTACAAGTTAGCCTTGTTTCTCACTATGTTACCACTCTCATCTAGTTTGTTTATAAAAACCTATTTAATGCATATAGTAGATTTATTACTAGGCCTATCAACTAATGTCCAAACTTTACTCCTCTCAAATTGATTTAACTCTTCTTGCATGGCCAATGTCGACTTTGCTAACACTTGGCAAAAGATTGAGAATTCAATTTAAATATGTAAGAAAGAATGCCAAGGGTGAGTCGATTGCGTGCAAGTATACACGGTCAACAAGTAATACAATAGTGAGCTGAGTATCGTATCCATAGGGATTGACCAAGAATTTAAGTGTTCAATGGTTTACTTGTTAAATGGATCAAGAACGTTGAAATTGATTTGAGTTTTTGATTTAGACAATAGCTAAGACAATACAGTGAAAGTAAAAATAGTTTGTCAAACAAAAGTATTCAAATTGATGATGAGTGTTGGCAAGGGATGCTTGGATTTTACGCTAGCTACGCTAGTTTTTAATAATGTCATGCCTTGGATTTATTGCCAAGCAGATTTCAAGAATAGTGTTACCTCTGTCGATCACAATAACCTAAGTTAACCATGATAAAACCCCTATATGTCTATAATGCAACTTTTCATAGATTAACTTGATTAAGTTTCAATCTATACTCCTAAGGGGTAGATTCACTTCTGAAGTAAGCTCATCTACATGAACATATTTTCTCGAAGTTTCTCTCCTTAGTACTTGATAATTGATCGTTACCCCTTAAGTTTGTTAAGATATTAAAGTATAATAAGCATACAATGTCAACTGTTGTATGAAAAAGAATTTAAGGAAATGAAGTGCTACCAGGATAGAAAATAATGCCATGGTATTAAAATTATTAAAAATAAAATATAAACTAAGCATCAATCACAAACATCCCCAACTAACTGTAAAAGCTTAGTTCATGATTGGGGGATCCATCCATAAAATATCGTATCTCAACATCACCATTCAAATAAAAATTAAACTAAGAGAATAAGCAAAGAAGAAGGTCCATCGATACAACCCTTCAAATGCTCTAGAGCTCTCGTTCTAAGATGGTCGAACCACGTTGCCTCTAGCTTCCTCTTTAACCACCGTGCAACATCTTTGGCTCAATAATCGGTCTTCTTTAAATAGGAACTCGTGAAAACCTTAGGATAGGTTTGAAATTTGAAATTTGATTACACTCCAAGATAGGCGTGTTATCCTCTTTTGAATTCTAGAGCTGACATGTACTGGTTCAACGGCTACTTTGACTGAGTATCGGACTTCAATTCTTTGCCAACCGAGCTTGGCAATTTTTGGACCAACTTTTGCAAATGCGACTCGGCAATTTTTTTCTTCTTTTCCTGCTTCATGTTCCTGTACTACTTTGCCAAACATGCCCTACTCCTATCCTACATCAATACTAGCAAAACAACCCTTCACACTGGCAACAAGACAACTCTCTAACTCCTTATGCAAATGCATGATTTTAAGTGTTCAATGGTTTACTTGTTAAAGGGATCAAGAACGTTAAAATTGATTTGGGTTTTCGATTTAGACAATAGCTAAGACAATGCAGTGAAAGTAAAAATAGTTCGACAAACAAAAGTATTCAAATGGATGATGAGCGTTAGCAAGGGATGTTTGGATTTTACGCTAGCTACGCTAGTTATTAATAATCTCATTCCTTGGATTTATTGCCGAGCAGTTTTCAAGAATAGTGTTACCTTTGTCGATGGCAATACCCTAATTTAACCATGATAAAACCCCTATATGTCTATAGTGCATCTTTTCATAGACTAACTTGATTAAGTTTCATTCTATACTCCTAATGGTAGATTCACTTCTGAAGTAAGCTCATCTACTTGAACATCTTTTGTCGAAGTTTGTCTCCTTAGTACCTGACAACTGATCATTACCCTTTAAGCCTATTAAGATCTTAAGGCATAATAAGCATACAATACCAACTGTCGTATGCAAATAATTTAAGGAAATGAAATGCTAACAGGATAGAAAATAATTTCAAGGCATTCAAATTACTAAAAACCAAAAATAAACTAAGCGTTAATCGCAAACATCCACAAATAACTGTAAAAGCTTAGTTCATGGTTGGGGGATCCATCCACAAAATATCATATCTCAACATCACCATTCAAATAAAAATTAAACTAAGAGAATAGGAAAAGAAATAGGTCTATCGATGCAGCCCTTCAAATACTCTAGAGATCTCGGTCTAAGATGGTCAAACCACGTTGCCTCTAGCTTCCTCTTTCACCATCGTGTAGCCTCCTCGACTCAATGATTGATCTTCTTTAAATAAGCACTTGTGAAAACCCTAAGATGGGTTTGAAATTTGATTACACACCAAGATAGTGTGTTATCCTCTCATCCTCTTTTAAATTCAAGGGCTGGCATGTATTGGGTTCAACGGCTACTTTGACTGGGCATCATACTTCAATTCTTTGCCAATCGAGCTTGGCAATTTCTAGTTCAACTTTACCAACTATGACTCGACAATTCTCTTCTTCTTTTCATGCTTCCTGTTCTTGCACTGCTTTGCCAAGCTTGCCTTGCTCCTATCTTGCATCTCCCTAACTCCTTATCCAAATGCATGATTTTAACCACTAAATGCAAACATATATACCTAAAGACAAGCAAAAGCATTGTGAAATATGCATAAAAATCAGTACTTTCTAAGAGTTAACACTCCCCCAAACCTAGCTCATTGCTTGTCCTCAAGTAATGCAACTAAAATTTATCAAACAGAAAAATAAATGAGTACGCCGGCAAAATTGTTGTAAATGTTAACACCTGCTAGTATGCTAAACACGATCCTAGGTCTGTCGTTGATAGTGTAGTAATGCCAACGGATAAACAAATTCAAGTGCAGCAATATAACTCTAGTTTTAAGGTCGTGAAGTGCAGGTAATATGCATCAAGTATCCTTTTAGTCCTAGTAACACCCCTTACTCGGTTTAGGAGTAAAGTGAACTAAGAAGTGTTACCAACAATACAATGGTTGGCTTAGCACAAGTAAGCTTAGGTCGAACACTAAAGGTATCTACTAGTCAAGAACGTACAAAAATTTTCAACATTTAATCACAATTTTATCTTATACAAAATATGTCATATAACTATTAAGGTACTTAACTTACATTATTAAGAATTAACTAATAACATTCCAATTCAAAAGCATTTGAAGTCTTTTGTCTTCTAAGAACTTCTATCAAATTGTAAGCCAATTAAAGATTCAAGCCTAACACATAAACTTTATTGTTCATTTTAGACAATTTTACCTTAGAAAATCCAAAGGCAAAAGAGACTCATTAAGGCCTAAGATCAATTTTAGTTATATAAATGTATGGTACAAATTTTCACAAGGTCAATTCTAAAGACTTAAGCTTAACCCAATACTCAAACCATTAAATTCTATTCTTATCTTATTCGCATAGCAATACCATATACGTATTCATAGACATACTACCAATTGATCATTATAACCATCAAACCAATCAATCGAGCAACACAATCTTGACAGGTTCTTAACACATGATGATAGATACTTATAAGCTTACATGCACATATATAAAAAAGGTGATCTAAATTACTTTAAGCACACACACACACACAAACTACCAATCAAACATCATAACTACCATAACTCAAGCAACAAGCAACCATGAAGCATATTAAGGCCCATTACGTAGAGTCTTAAATACTTACAAAGCTTATATACATATGTGAACAAAAGGTGACCTAAATGCACTATGCATATATATCAACTATGTGCCACCAACTAGGAGTTCTTAAGAGAGATTTCAAAACATACTTCTTTACACTTGTAATCTCGTCCAAGCTCAAAAGATAATCGTAAGCAACTTTTACCCTAAAATGTAATGAAAGAATAGAGTAAGCATACACTTAGTGAGGTAATTTAAAGTAACCAAAAGAATGAATTAAACAATCTATGATACATATCTATTATTTCACCAAAGTAAATCTAAATCAAGAGATTCTAAGCTTAATCAAGAAACTACCCACTTTTGCTTAAGGCAATCTAACAAAGCATATTTCTTCATACAAGGATTAAGATGATTCATTAATTTAACTTGTAGATCTCATTGTTTTTCTTTAACATAGCCTTGGGGAATCAAGTAGCTTAGGTACACGAATCCCCAACCAACTGTTGCCATCAAAAAGTACTCAAAGTACCGATCAATCCCTTCTGCTTTTGCCAAGTGATCAATACACGTCCCTCCTATTATCGTCTCATAAAGACCATATTCCACCCCAAGCACGAGCTCTATGGACTTTATGGCATGCCAACTATACATATGATTCGAAACCAAGGCTTTTCAAATATATTAGATCATATCAAAATCAGAATTGAGCTTAGCTCCATAATCAGAAAATCAAATGAGCATGTCTTACTATTTAACTTATCAAGCATGTACCAACATGTATAAATCTCAACATAAGCATAAAACTAAATCAAATATTGCATATCATAGATTACCTAATATTTAGGTGGTTGCCTCAAATCCAAGCTTATATATATAGGCATAGCTTAACTCAATGATAAAGAAATGTAATTAAAAAATTAAGGATGCTCAGGAAGGTTTCAAGCCTATCCTAAGACTTTAAACTACACTCACAGTAGGTTTGATCCCAAATCATTATTCTAGATTGCTTTTCTATAGATTTACCAACCTTGAATTTTTCTTCTTGTTGGTCTAAACTCAATAACAAAATATAGTATGTATCAAGGTCATTTCATTCTAACATAACCAATGTCTCTTTAATACTATACAAATAGATTCTGTCTTACTTAACATTTCTTCTATACAATGTTATTCTAATCTTACATACATAATTACATTCTTCCATATACTACAACAACCCCAAGAAGACACAAAACAATTCTATTCTCAAATGCAAGAAAACAGTCCTTGATTTTCTTACAAAATAGTCCCTTAATTTAGTGTATAAAATAATCCACTTTTATTGCAAAACAACCCCTATTTTTATTAAAAAAATAGTCCCTTAATTTAGTGTATAAAATATTCCACTTTTATTTCAAAACAGCCCCTATTTTTTTCAAAACAGTCCCTTAATTAAGCTTGCAAAACAGCCCCCATTTATTTGCAAAACAGCCCCCATACTACAAGTTTTTAGAGTATTCCATTATTGTTGTAAAACAGTCCCAAATCAGTTGTAAAACAGTCCATAGGTTTTGCAAAACAGTCCTTATGTACCATTGACAACCCTTGTTTGATCCTAACCCTTAGTTTCAGTTATTAGCAAACAATGTGACCTTAGGTTCAAAATGTTATCACAACGATACAAATAAAACAACACTTGAGGCTGTCCAAATCATTCAAAACAGGACATATGCATGGAACATTTGTTTGATTCGATTTTGAGCTAACCTATGTGTCACATCCACAATTCATCATGAATGTCTTAGATCAAAAGAAAGGTGAAGACCCTTACCTTATATTTCAATCAAATTGAATGGAGGTTCAACCATTTGAACCAAATGAAGCTTTAATGCAAGCTTCTGTGAACTCTCTCTCTCTAACCTCTCAAATATGATTTTGATGATTTAGGGAAGATGAGGATAATGGTTGCATTATCCTCACCAAGCCGATACACACATCATGCCCTCTAGACTGACATGTGTATTAGTCCCCTTAATATTTCTAAATTAGCATGCAAACTCTTAATGTCCATTAATGTTCGTTTTAGCCCTTCCTACAAATGGTTATCCATTACTTCTTTATTTCAATTTGGTTATAAATCACTTAATTAGTCTAATAGATGATAATTCTATAGCAATTTTGTTGGGTCACGCTGGTACACCCCATGGCACAACGAAAAAATTATCCGGCGATTACCACCAGAGATCCATGTATGAGGAACAAATCGGGGTGAATAAGGGTGAAGAATTATCTGTTTAAAATTTGGAATTCTAAATTTGGAGGAGATAGATATCTAATCACGATTCCATGATGTTGATTCCTAAGCTTCAATGATAATGCTCCGACCTCTACGTAGTTCACCTAGTTGATACGATCATATAAAACTCTCTAAACTATTTAGAGGGTTTTTTCAAAAGCATTAATGATTGCTAGATCTCTCATGCCTTTATATAGCCTTTAAAATCCTAATTCAACTCAGATTAGGATTTCAATATAAATATTAATATATATAATCTTAATTTAATTTTAATTAGGATTTCAATATATATATATATATATTAAATATATATAATCCCAATTTAACTTAATTAGGATTTCAATATATATTAATATATAAAATCCCAATTTAACTTAATTATGATGTCAATATATATTAATATATATAATCCCAATTTAACTTTAATTAGGATTTCAATATATATATATATTAATTTAAATTGAATTATATTATTTATATATTAAAAGTCATAATTACAATAATTATTTTCATTTAATATTTATCCAATAGTTAAATTATATATATATATCAAATATATATTATTTAACTAAATTCGTGTACAACAAATTTGTACATATATAATTCGTTTAATACATGCATAGGTTCATGTAACGTTAGTAGTAAATATTAGAACATTTCTAATATTACAAACAATGAGTGACATCTAGCAATATGTTATTGTCACCTAAGTTACAAGAAATCATGATTCGACATAACCTTTTTTCGTGATTAACTCTTTTTCATGTATTACATCCTTTTGTCCTTTATATCTAGATTGGACACAAGTCATGGAACAGTCACACTTGTATAGTCCATCTAATATTTCTTGATATCTTGAGTATACTATTATAAACGAATAACTATGATATCTCATATCAACTTATTCGAGCATGTCCATGCATTTCTAGTCTCACTCAATCAAGTGGCCTACGATATTACTCCTATTATGTAGGAGGGACAAATCCTATCTTGATCAACCATATCCCACTACATAGATTGTGACATCCAATATCAGTCTTTATAGTGTAGTTAGTTACGATACACGTTTGACTGTATCAAAATATGCTACCCGCGATGTTGAAATAATGATGATCTCAAGTCTGAGGATCATACATGTAGTTATCACTATGAGCGATGTTGTGGCTGATACATAATAATCCAAGAAACATGCTCATAGCAGGTCAGTCCAGCATGTCATTCTCTAACACATACTTATGTATTAATTTTAACATCTCCATGTCAATGACAACACTTTGTCATCAATCAACTACGTATTAGTCTTAATGCATTATTATTGTCCATGCCCACAATAATACTCGACTAAGGACATTTAAGAATAATCATATTATTCTAAGGACTTTATTATAATTCAGTTTATTTATGCACGCAGAATTGCAATTGAAAATAATAATGACAATGCCTCTTTATGAATAAACAAGGTAAAAACAAATGTCATTTACAACCATCTTATGATTGTTCTTTGGGCATACTCTAACAATCTCCCACTAGTACTAAGACCAATCATTCACGTATCTAATACCAAGTGACTTAGTGTGACGATCATGCTTCTGCTGTGTCAGAGGCCTTGTTAGTGGATCGACAATGTTATCATCTGCCGGTACTCTACATATTTCTATATCTCCTCGATCTCTAATTTATTGAATGAGATGGCAATGCATAAGTATGTGTTTGGATCGTTGGTGAGATCTGGGTTCTTTTGCTTGTGCGATGGCTCAGTTGTTATTACAATGTTGATCTATAGCATTCAAGATGCTCAGCACAACCCCTAGTTCAGATATGAACTTCTTGATCCAAACACCCTCTTTTGCAGTATCGCATGCTGCAATATACTCGGCTTTTGTTGTAGAATTATCTACTGTATCTTGCTTTAAACTTTTCCAGCTCACAACACCTCCATTAAGGCAAAACACAAAACTCGATTGCGATCGAGAATCATCCTTATTGGTTTGGAGGCTTGCGTCAGTATGACCTTTTATACTTAGTTCTTCCTCACCTTCATGCATAAGGAATGTATCCATAGTTCCTCTCAAGTACTTGAGGATGTTTTTTACGACAACCCAATGACCTTCACCGGGATCTACTTGGTACCGACTTGTCATACTTAATGCATATGATACATACGTGCGTATACATAGCATGGCATACATGATAGATCCAATGGTCGAAGCATATGGAATCTTACTCATGCTCTCTTTTTCTTGAGGCGTTGAAGGACACATTTCCTTCGAGAGTGAAATACCATGTCTCATAGGTTAGAATCCCATTTTTGATTCTTTCGTACTAAACCTTTTCAATATATGTATGTATTTTGATTGAGTCCTAAGAGTCATCTCGATCTATCTCCATAGATCTTGACTCCTAATATGTATGTTGCCTCACCCAAGTCTTTCATGGAAAATCATTTTCCTAACGAAGTTTTTTTAAAAAAGATTGTAAGTTAGGTATGTCATTTCCTATTATCAGTATGTCATCCACATACAATATCGAGAATATGACAGTGCTCCCACCAATTTTCTTGAAAACACATGGCTCATCCTCATTTTTGATAAAACCAAACTCTTTGATTGCATCATTAAAACGAAGATTCCAACTTCGAGAAGCTTGCTTCAATCCATAAATGGACCTTTGTAGCTTGTATGTTTTTTTGGCATCTTTTGGATCAACAAAACCTTTAAGTTGTGTCATGTACATATCTTCATCTAGTTTTCCATTAAGGAAAGTAGTTTTAACGTCCATTTGCTATATCTCATAATCATAAAATGTAGCTATTGCAAGTAAGATCCGATGGATTTAAATATAGCAACAAGAGAAAATGTTTCATCATAGTCTATACCATGAATTTGACAAAAACCTTTAGCGACTAATCGCCCTTTGTATGCTTGTACATTACCATCTATGTCAGTTTTCTTTTTGAAAACTCATTTTCACCCTATGGGCTTAACCCCTAGAGATGGGTCAACCAAGGTCCAAACTTGGTTTTTTGACATGGAATCCATCTCGAATTTCATGGCCTCTAGCATTTTCTCATAGTCTAGGCCCATAACTGCTTCTTGATAAGTCCTAGGCTCATCTTGATCCATGAAGAGAACATTACCATGCAATGTGACAAGAAATCCATATTTCTCAAGCGCATTGCATTCTCTCAAAGATCTTTGTAGTGGTTATGTTTCCAAAACTATTGAATGCTCCTCAACAACTTGTGGAACTTGTTGTTGTTCAACCTCTTGTTTGATGATATATGGTTGTTCTTGAATTTCATTGAGTTCAATATTTCTCTAACTTTTTTTTCGGAAAACAAATTATCTTCCTAGGAAGATAAATGTTCGAGCAACAAACACTTTGTTGTCAGTAGGATTGAAGAAATAATACCCTTTAGTTTCTTTAGGATAACCAACAAAATTACATTTATGAGATTTGGGTTCGAGCTTTGTAGACATCTTATGTTTAACATAAGCTTCGCATCCCTAAATTTTCATAAAAGACATACTAGGACGTTTCCCAGTTTATATATCATATGGTGTCTTTTGAACTAATTTAGATGGAACACGATTTAGTGTGAAAGCAGCTATTTTTAGTGCATGTCCCCAAAAATAAATTGGAAGATCAACATGACTCATCATTGATCGAACCATGTCTAACAGTGTTTAATTTCTTCTTTTTGGAAACTCCATTCCATTGTGGATTACTAGGAGATATGAGACAATCCCATATTCCTTAAGAAGGTCACCAAACTCTAAGCTTAAGTATTCTCCTCCTCGATCTGATCGAAGAGCCTTAATGTTTTTTCTTAGTTCATTTTGTACTTCATTTTTAAGTTCCTTGAACTTTTCAAGGGTAATATTTATGATGCATTAGGTAAATGTACCCATATCTACTAAAGTCATATGTGAAAGTAATGAAGTATTGAAACTCTCTTCTGGCTTATGTATTCATTGGTCCACATACATCACTATGTATTAATCCCAATAAATCACTTGCTCGCTCACTTATACCATTAAAAAGAGCTTTGGTCATCTTTCCCAATAAGCATGGCTCGCATACATCAAGTTGTTCGAAAACAAATGATCCAAAAATCCATCTTAATGAAGTTTTGAAATGCATTTTTTAATTATGTGGCCCAAGTGACAATGCCAAAGATGAGTTTGATTAGAGCCATTTGTTTTTGATCTTTTCGTATTTATGTTGTAATAGAATTATCTTAATCCAAAATATAGAGGCCATTTATTAATTGTGTCACACCAAACATTATCGAGATAAAAAGAACAAAAATTATTCTAAATAATTATCTCAAAACCAATCTTGTCTAAACAAGAAATCGAAATGACGTTTTTAGTCAAACTAGACACAAAATAACAATCCTCTAAACATAATTTAGGTCCACTAGGCAACAATAAAGTATATGTTCCTATAGCTAATGCAACAACTCTTTCTCCATTACTAACCCGTAGGTCTACCTCTCATTTTCTTAGATTTCTACTCTTTTGCAGTCCTTATACAAATGTACAAATATGAGAACTACAATTGGTATCCAATACCCAAGAAGTAGGTGTTGATAAATTAATATCAATAACAAAAATATTCGAGGTGGATGCTCTACTTTCATTTGCCTTCTTAACTTTTTCAAGATAAATGGGGCAGTTCCTTTTACAATGACATGTCTTCTTATAATGGAAACATTTTCCTTCCAGTGACCAGTCAAGGTAGTTTACGATGTTCAACTTGTCATTCTCAATGACCAATCGCAATGATAACAAATTTGTATTTGTCATAATAAGTCTACAACAATAAAATATGAATTTTGAGTACGTTTATCATATTTGCTTATAAAAAAACTTTATACTCCCACTATTTTTATTAGAATTAATAACCCTCAAATATTAATGTTGAAAATACTTTCTCTAAAGTTTTTCTTGTGGGTAAGGATCCAAATTTCACATTCTCTTAAGTCAGCTTTGGCTTTTCTCTTAAGATTATGGTCTATCTAGGTAAGCAACACTTGCTAATTACATCTCATGTAACTTCTTCATTTGGTGAAAACCTCTTGTTCATAATCATCTTATGATTATCCAAATAACTAGTCTTTAGGTTTCTAATCCTATTAGAGTAACCTAGTTAAGTCTTTAACCAATGTTACAACCAACGAATATCACTTTCTTATTCTTCGCGTTTGGCCAAGATAGATACAAGTACCTCGCTTTAGAAGAACTTACATAGTATCAATCTAGAGTTTAATGAGGGTTAACATTGGGAAGCAATAAAAAACTTAATATTTTATTGAGGGGTTTTGTGAATATTATCTCACCATTTAACATTTGATCTTATCAATTAACTAGAATGCATCTTATACATTCATTTTATCACATACATGAAAATCAGTAAATATGAATGCAATAGTTATAGCTCATATCCTAAAGTGGCCCCTCCCAAGCCAATGGGAGAACCAAATTATTCTAAGGATAAAAACACTTCTCAAGCATCTTTTTATTGGCCCACACTTCTGTTCCTCTGGTCCATACTTCTCCGTTTAGATTACAATTTCAGAAACTCATTTTACATACGAGGGAGTAAGATGAGAAGAGAATTACAATAAAAGTAGAGAAAGGCACGACACACAAGCTGCAATTATAAAACCTTATAAATAAAACTAAATGGGCTATTGGGATATAACCATGCATTCCAAACACCGAGCATAACAAACATAATAACAACACGATTTGTTATTCAGGTTTTACCAGATTGTTCCTACGCAGGGATCAAGCCCCTTGTAGGGTTTCAACGGCCCTATAGTCGCCAGCGGGGTTACCATTGCTCAGTTAGCGACGAGGAAATTTTTAAAGATTAGCATCTTAATTTCTATGTAAAAACCTCATGATTTGATAACTTTTATCAACATTATCGTGTTTTTTAAGATTTTAAAATCCACAATGTTTTTTACCGAAACAACTCTTATTAATTTCTCGCACGAAATCTGTAGACTAACCATTAGTCTAATATATAACTATAATCCACATATGTTAACACTTAACATCTAAAACACTAAAACTAAATATTGATATAATAACAATTAACATATAATATTTCAAACCCTATCGACAAAGATCCAGATGATTAACTCTTAATCATCGATGTTAGGAACATCTTTTAACTGGATTAACAGATTGACCGTGATTGAATAGATTTACTCGTACAAATATCATATATTCGCTAAATAAATCAAAAAAATAACATGTATCTCATATAATTGCATCACCCAAGTAATTAAAACCCGAATCTGTATCGTACAAGTGGCTCTGATACTATTGTTGGGTCACGTCGGTACACCCTAGGCTCAGCGAAAAAATTATTTGGCGATTACAACTACAGATCCATGTACGAGGAACAAATCAGGGTGAATAAGGGTGAAGAATTACCTGTTTAAAATCTAAAATTTTGAATTTGGAGGAGATAGATATCTAATCACAATTCCACGATGTCGATTCCTAAGCCACAACGATAACGCTCTGACCTCTACGTAGTTCACCTAGTTGAAACGAGCATATAAAATTCTCTAAACCATTTAGAGGGTTTTTTCAAAAGCATTAATGATTGCTAGATCTCTCATGCCTTTATATAGCCTTTAAAATCCTAATTCAACTCAGATTAGGATTTCAATATATATTAGTATATATAATCCCAATTTAATTTTAATTAGGATTTCAATATATATATATATATAATAAATATATATAATCCCAATTCAACTTAATTAAGACTTCAATGTATATATATATATATATATATATATTAAATGTATATAATCCCAATTCAACTTTAATTAGGATTTCAATATATATATATATATATATTAAATATATATATAATCCTAATTTAACTTAATTAGGATTTCAATATATATTAATATATATAATTCTAATTCAAATTTAATTAGGATTTTAATATATATTAATTTAAATTTAATTATATTATTTATATATTAAAAGAGTTATAATTACAATAATTATTTTCTTTTAATATTTATCTAATAGTTAAATTATATATATATATATATCAAATATATATTAATTTAACTAAATTTATGTACAACAAATTTGTACATATATAATTCGTTTAATATATGCTCATTTAACCTTTTTTGTGATTAACTCTTTTTCATGTATTACATCCTTTTGTCCTTTATATCTAGATTGGACACAAGTCATGGAACAGTCACACTTGTATAGTCCATCTAATATTTCTTGATATCTTGAGTAGACTATTATAAACAAATAACTATGATATCTCATATCAACTTATTCGAGCATGACCATGTATTTCTAGTCTCACTCAATCAAGTGGCCTACGATATTACTCCTATTATGTAGGAGAGACAAATCCTATCTTGAACAACCATATCCCACTACATACATTGTGACATATCCAATTTCATTCTTTATAGTGTAGTCAGTTACGACACACGTTTGACTATATCAAAATATGTCACTCACGACGTTGAAATAATGATGATCTCAAGTCTGAGGATCATACATGTAGTTATCACTATGAGCGATGTTGTGACTGACACATAATAATCCAAGAAACATGCTCATAGCAGGTCAGTCCAGTATGTCATTCTCTAACACATACTTATGTATTGATTTTGACATCTCCATGTCGATGACAACACTTTGTCATCAATCAACTACATATTAGTCTTAATGCATTATTATTGTCCATGCCCACAATAATACTCAACTAAGGACATTTAATAATAATCATATTATTCTAAGGACTTTATTATAATTCAGTTTATTTATGCACAGAGTTGCAACTGAAGATAATAATGGCAATGCCTCTTTATGAATAAACAAGGTAAAAATAAATGTCATTTATAATCATCTTATGATTGGTCTTTGGGCATACTCTAACAATTTAACTAGTGGTCCATTGTAGCATCTCCTAAGCTAATGTTTGGGATATTACAATTTTCCTCCCCTAAAAGAAAATTCGTCCTTAAATTTACCTGAGGTGAAAAGATGAGGATATTGATCCTTCATAGTTGCCACAAGTTCTCAAGTAACTTCTTCAACCTTGTGGTTTCTCCACAATACTTTGACAAGAGGAACAGACTTATTACGAAGTCTTTTGATCTCATGATCCAAGATCTAAACCGGTTCTTCTTCGTAGGATAGGTTTGGATTAAGTTCCACTTCTTCAAGTTCTAATATATGGGAAGGATCTGATTGATACTTTCGAAGCATGAAGACATGGAATACATTTGGAATCTTATTGAATTCACTAGGAAGGGCCAAATGATAATCAACATGGCCAATATTCTCAATGATTTCAAAAGGTCCAATGAAACGAGGGCTAAGTTTTCTTTTCTTGTAACACCCCTACCCCAGGTTAGTAGCAAACCGGTTCGGGAGAGTTACCAAGCAACATTACAAGCAAAAACGAGGCAAGAATATGTTAACTCCCCCTATTAGGTGAGTTAGTTAACTAGCAAGCAACCAAGCATTCATATTTTATTTACAAGACATTATAGGTTACTACTTTTAACATTTCAATTAACATCATCATACACTAGCATTCGAATAGCCTAAGTGAGCAAACATGCTTCCATTTCATTTCATTGTTCCTTAGAATGATACATGTAACATTTCATACCTAAATTTACTAAACATGATCATTTGTACATACAATTACACGTATCTTATCTCCAAACAAGCCATATGCCAAGCCTTACCATTCAACATTTACCATACAAACATATAAAACACCTACAGCATGGTATATTCACACAAGTGACTATATAATTTCACAAGGCATTCGAATGAAACAATAGGCTAGATCAATTTCTTTGAAACATTCAAAATATACACATATGTACAACAAACTACCTTTCTATTACGTATAATTTGAGTTCAATACATGCTTTAGTCTTAACAACTAAGTTCTTAACATGGAAGGCCCATATAAGAGCATATATATACAAGTACTCAAAACATCAAGTAGCCATGTTCATGTATATATACAATCCTCCCAAAACAAACAAGATGCATGGTCTAGTCCTAGCTACATATATATGTCTAGGTGCCACCAACTAGGAGAAATATAAAACAAGTATGAACCATACTTTAGCTATGCTTGTTTCTTGCTTCGAGCTCAAGAAATCGGGCTTCAGGATCAAGCAACAATTGAATCCTTTATCATGTGGTTGGGAAGGATGAAAACAAGAGTGATAAGTACAATAATGTACTTAGTGAGGTAGTAACTAATTCTAACCAATTTTCATATCAAGTTAAGTGTCATTTAGTCAAGAATGATCCTAGCTAAGGATTTCAAGGGATTCGAATAGCATACGAAGCAAGAGACAATGAATCATAATTCATGCTTTATCCATTTCAAGTAATCAAGCTATTCATGGTCACATATCAAGTAGACAAGCAATTCATGCTTACATAACAAGAAATCAAGCAAATCATGCTTACATGTCAAGTAATCAAGCAAATCATGCTTGCATGACAAGAAATCAAGCTATTCATGGTCACATATCAAGTAGACAAGCAATTCATGCTTACATAACAAGAAATCAAGTAAATCATGCTTACATGTCAAGTAATCAAGCAAATCATGCTTACATGACAAGAAATCAAGCTATTCATGCTTATTAGCTCATTTATTATCTTTTTAACACAATTCTTGGTTCATATTTTGTCTAGGTAATCGAGTCTCCAACCAATTGTCGCCACAAGATGTACCGTAGTACTGGTCAACCCTTCTACTGTCGACAAAGACCTCATATATACCCTCCGTCTATCGCCAATTAGGGGCCTTAGCCCTGGACCGTAGTCCACCCTGACACAATGAGCTCTAGACTCTAAGGCATGCCCTTCTACCTACTTAACTAGCAACCAAGTTTGTTTGATTATCATTCATTTATTCAAGGATTTCAAGCTTTTCAAGTTCAAGATCATGTATCAATTCAAGTGTACAAGTTCATGTCAAGCATTATCTTTTTTAGGAGCCATTTCGAGTATTGCATGGCAAGTTTTTACATGCATTAAGACCTTAGGCCAATAGAGCTATAACTCATCATTTCAAGTGTTCATTGCATCATCTAGGCTAGCACATCAAGCATTCGGTTTAAGCAATTGGTCATAATACCATGTCATACATACAAGTATCAATGTTACCATATATACATGCTAGCATTATATTTATACAACACTTCAAGGATGTAGTCAAGTTTCATGTATTATCTTATTTCATACTTCCCTTGTTAGGTCAAGATCATATTAAGTCCAATTTAACAATTCAAGAATTTAGACATGCTTGTTTTAGTTAGGACCTAGTCCTAACTCTAGAATAAACTACACTCACAAAACTCCCCAAGCTAGCTAGTCTCGAAAGACTATTCCCTTTTGCTTGTCCCTTGAATGCTCGACTTTAGATCCTTCTCCAAAGTCCTCTCGTTGCTCTAGTAAATCATATAGATAGAACAAGGTCAAAACATGTAATCACAAAATCATTCAACATGGCAACAAGGTTAATACATTATATATACAAAACAGATAGCATATTCATATACACACCTTAATGCACATTACCAAACTGCCTACATTCCATATTAAGGCAAAACAACATAGTAATTAAACTGTCCCAAAACTATTTGCAAAACAGTTTACAAAACTGCCATAATACCTAAACTGTTGCTACTAGGCAGCATGTACTCTGCTCACTTAAACATGCATAAATTTCATTATGTACGGCAAAATTTCAATTAGTTTACACCATTGGAAAGCTAACTTAATTGTCTTTCTAACCATATAGGTCTTGCATTTTAATTCTTTTCCAATTAATACAGTTTTTAGCTTAAAGACAGGGCAATTTACAACACTAGACAGTTTGCACTATCCCTAGTGTTTCTTTTCTACAGTTCATTCTACAATCCAGAATTTAGTTTTGTTTTCTCCTAATGAATTTAGACATGTTAAGGTATTGGTCATAAAATTTTCAGCCTTAAATTCCATTTATACAGTTTATGGTGATTTTTCAAAGTTACTGCCCAGAATAGAGTTTTTTGGGTAGATTACACTAAGTTAAGCTTCTAGCTACATAATTCATCTAAACAAGATTCTAACATTATAATTCAACTTATTTTCATGTTATTACATGTCTAGGTCAGTTAAATTCACCTATCAATGTGATCAAAATAGGGCAGCATATACAATTAAGCATGTTTACACATTTTCATCTAGCAAAACAGTCCCTAATCGAATATAGTTTCAACCATGATCCCTATTCTCAATTTCTAGCAACCCATACACATCTCTTTAGCAATTTGACTACTAACACTCACAATTTCAAGGACCATTAGATGCTAAAATCATCTTCTCATATATACAACTCGATCCGAGATTATGGAGGTAGGAACACCGTGCAAACATATCACTTCTCGTATATACAACTCGGCCAACTGATCCAAGTTCAAACTCACTCGAATAGGTATGAAGTGAGCTGATTTAGAAAATCTATCAATTATCACCAAGACTGCATCATTCTTCCTTGGGGATAAAGGTAAGCCACTAACAAATACATAGCTATATGATCCCATTTTCATAGGGTAATTCGATGGGTTGTAAAAGTCTCGTAGGGACCTGGTGCTCAGCTTTCAACTTCTGGAAAGTTAAACATCTGGATACAAATTTTTTGATAGCAGACTTCATCCCTGGGCACCAATACAATTCCTTTAGGTCTTTATACATCTTAACCGATCCAGGATGGACTAAGAAAGGGCTACTATGAGCTTCCTAAAGCATTTCCCTCTTAAGGGTTTCATCATTTGGTAAACAAACTCTATTTCGAAAATAGAGTAAACCATTTAACTTCAAAGAAAATTCTGGATCAGGTTCAACTTTAAGCTTACGCAAGATGTTCTGGAGCTCAAGATTTGATTGTTGAAGGGTTTTGATTCTCAAAATCAAGTCAGATTGGACTTGAAGCTCGGCCAAAAGCTTTTACTCCTTTTGTAGTAGAAAATGTGCATTGATTGTAGTAGAAGCTACAATACAATGAAACATTCTTAGATAAAAGATTTAGAATTCGATTAGAACTTAAACATAAATTATTCAAATTCTTACCAATTTGAATGTTTGCAACTGAGTGCCTCAACCACAATATTCGCCTTCCCCGGATGATAATCAATAACTAGATCATAATCTTTGAGTAGTTACATCCATCTTCTTTGCCTAAGGTTCAGTTCTTTTGAGTCAGAAGATACTTCCAACTTTTGTGATCGGTAAATAGGTAACATTTCTCACCAAACAGATAATGCCTCTAGATTTTTATGGTAAAAACAACAACAACCAATTCTAGATCATGAATTGGATAATTCAAATCGTGGGGTTGTAGCTTTCGAGAAGCATAGGCCACTATTTTCCTTTCTTGCATGAGTACACAACCTAGCCCAAGGTGAGATGCATCACTAAAGACCGTATAATTCTTTCCCGCTTCAGGCTATGTCAAAATTGGAGCATGTGTGAGAACTTGCTTCAACTGATCAAAGCTTCGTTATTGATTTCTGACCCAACAAATGGTATGTCTTTTCGGAGGAGCTTAGTTAAAGGTGTGGCTATGATGGAGGACCCTTTAACAAATCTCTAATAGTATCTAACTAACCCCGAAAAACTTCTAATTTCACCAACATTTCTCAAAGGTCTCCAATCAAAAATTGATTGAATCTTCTTAGGATCAACTTTAATCCCTTCTGTAGATATTAAATGTCTAAGGAATGACACTTTAGATAGCTAAAATTCACATTTGTTGAACTTTGCATAAAGTTGATGATCTCGAAGGGTGTGTAGAATAATTTGAAGGTGTTAAGAATGTTCATCCAAATCTTTGGAATAAATGGGAATATCATCGATGAAGACTACTACAAACTTGTCCAAGTATGGCTTAAAGACTCGGTTCATGAGGTCCATAATGCAGCTGGAGTATTTTTCAGGCTAAAAGGCATTACGAGAAACTCACAGTGACCATATCGAGTCCTAAATGCAGTCTTTGGTACATCATCTTCCTTAATTTTCATCTAATAATATCATGATCGAATATCGATCTTAGAAAACATTGTAGCATCTTTGAGTTGATCAAACAAATCTTCAATTCTTGGCAACGGGTATTAGTTCTTGATGGTGAGCTTGTTCAATTGCTTATAGTCGATGCAAAACCTCATTCATGCATATTTCTTCTTTACAAACAGCATCGAGGCTCCCCAAGGGGACGAACTAGGCCTTATGAAACCTTTATCTTGGAGGTCTTACAATTGATTCTTGAGTTCTTTAAGCTTAACTGGAGCCATCCGATAAGGGGTAATGGAAACTAGATTTGATCCTGGATGTACTTCAATTCCAAATTTCACTTCCCGAGTCGGAGGTAAACCTGACAGTTCCTCGAGAAAAATGTCAGGAAATTTAGAAAAAATTTGGATAGACTTAAAGGTGAGTTTATTCTTATCGACTTCAGATATAGCAGAAAACATAAAATCTGATTTAAAGGGCTTCTTATCTAACAGGAGTACGGATTCCTTTCTTAATCCATGAAGGAATAGTCTTTTCTTATTACAGTCTACCCAAGCTTGGTATTTTCCTAATCAATCTAAACCCAAAATAAGATCAAATTCATTGAAAGATGAGGCTAACTGATCAAAAGGAAATGGAATGCCTTGTATAAACAAAGGACAATTCCTACATACTCGATTTACAACAACCCTATCCCCTAAAGGATTAGTTGCAACCAAATTATAGTTTGTGGGTTTAGAACTCAAATTAAAATTTTCAATTAGGATAGAAAAAAATGAAGGAATGGGTTGAACCAGAGTCAAATGAAGCATAAAAAGGGTGTGTATACAATTCAATTGTACCTTCTACAACATTGGGGGAGTCTTCCTCTTCTCGACCTCGAACGTGATATACTCGAGCAAGAGCTTGAGATTTTTTATGAGTAGCATTAGATTCCCGACCTCGATTATTCCTAGAATTACCAGCCTGAGCTTGCTTAGATCCTTTACCCAAGGTGATTGTACAGGATTGAAGTTCGTAGAAACACAAGTAGGAAGCTTATTCAGATTTTGCGAACAATCTTTAATATAATGGTCTGACCCTCTAACACATAAAGCATGAATTTGCTTGCCTTCTACACTGGCCCAAATGTTTCTTCTTATAGAAATTATATATAGGAGCTTGTGAATCTCTGCCTATATTCCCCGTGCTATTTACAGAGACTGATGGTGCAGAAGACTTAACCACAGTCTGGGGCTTAGGCAAGAAATTACTCTTCGGGGAAGAGTTAAAATTCAAAGAATTGCCTCTTTGATTCTTGGATTTCTTGGATGGCCATGAAAGTTTGTTATCATTTCTTGATCTTTTGTCATTTCGGGTGTAATTCCCTTTCTTTTTTCAAATGCTTTCATCTTATCTTCTGTGACAATTGCTCAATTCTCCAAATCTTGAAAGTCAGTGATCCCTAGAGCTATGAACAAAGGGCTTAATTCATCATTGAGTCCATCAATAAACATCCGGAATTTGTCTTCCTCCTTTTTAATATACTCGGACCTGTATTTGCAATACTTGTAGAAATTTCTAACATACTGCTCTAAAGGCCAACCTCCTAGCTTCAGATACAAGAAACGTCTTCTATGTTCAGAAAGATATTGCTCACTATGTATTTCTTCCGAAATTATTTGAGGAAGAATTCACAAGTAACAACATTAGTAGAAGCAGTAAGGGTTGTAGTTTCCCACCAGTATAAGGCCTTATCAGCTAAAAAGGCCAAGGCACACTCGAGTTTGTGTTCATCTGAACATTTTAGTTTTTTGGTCAAGATCCTAATAGTGGTCTCCAGCTAGTATTCAGTTACTTCTGGTTTTTATCATCAACCTCCATTAATGTATAAGCTCGATATTGAGCCAATTTATCTATTAGAGCCCTTGTGTCACCACTACAGGAGGAGTGGGAGGAGTTGGAGGGTTTTGTCTTAGGGAGGTAACTAACTGATCAAACATCCTCTTCATGCTGAGGAGACACTCCCGCTGTACGAGATTAATTGAAGGAGCTTCCTGCTGAGGTACAACAATCTTTTGGGGCTCTTGATGCTCCTAGTTCATTCATACGCTTCATCTTTCATTGGTGGAGCCAGCCGGGCTCTCATTATCCTGGCCCAAACGTGTCTCAAACATTTCTATAGACTAACAAAACATAAAAGAAAGCTTATATCGAACATAGATCACAAGTACTTATCAAATTTAACTCCTAGGTGGCACATAAAACAAATGATGATGCAACAAGACTCAATTTAGTCCTAGAATCGACTAAACTCTAGCTCTGGTACCAATAAAGTTAACACTATTTACTTGGTTTAGGAGTAAACCGAACTAAAAAGTGTTACCAATAATATAAGGGTTGGCTTAGCAAAAGTAAGCCCTTAGGTCGAACACTAGAGATATCTACTAGTCCAGAACGTACAAAAATTTTCAACATTTAATCACAATTTTATCTTATAGAAAAAGCTGTCATATAACTATTAAGGTACTTAACTTACGTTATTAAGAATTAACTAATGTCATTCCAATTCAAAAGCATTTGAAGTCTTTTGTCTTCTAAGAACTTCCATCAAATTGTAAGCCAATTAAAGATTCAAGCCTAACACATAAACCTTATTGTTCATTTCAGACATTATTTGAACCAAGGGAAGGAGAGAGATTCTACTAGGGGCAAGGGTCACAAGGTTCGGCCGACCTTAGAAAATCTAAAGGCAAAAGAGATTCATTAAGGCCTAAGATCAATTTTAGTTATATATATGTATGGTACAAAATTTCACAAGGTCAATTATAAAGACTTAAGCTTAACCCAATACTAAAACCATTCAATTCTATTCCTATGTCATTCGTGTTAAGTGTTCAAAAGTACTATTTTTATTACCCTTTTTATTCTTATTATTGCTAGACCTAGGCTCATATTAGTTGCATTACTAGTCATTCATGCATGTTTGCATTGTTTCCTTGGTGGACAAGCTTGATTTCATATTTTGCTCAATTTTGTGGAAAAAGATACTGCTTTGGTGTGTTTTTGTGTGTGTCTGCAGAATCACTGGCCAAAGCAAGGCTGGAACTAGTTGCCAGGGCAATGCATGAAGGAGATGCCGAGCTAGTTACCAGGGCAATTTTCGACAAGGGATAAGATGATATGGTAGTCAAAATTGATGACTAGATAAGCCCAAGATGATATGGAGCAAAGCTAAATCCCAAAGGAGTTTGATTTCCATGAAGAGGTTAAAGAGAAATTAAATCCCAAGAAGATAGGAGAAGTTCTAGAAGGAATTTAAATATAATAAAGAATTATATTCTTTAAAGATATTTAATTCCAACTTAACTTCCTCCTCAAAAAAAGACTTTGACCTAGCCCTATAAATTAAGGATCAAGCCGTCAACTCCAAGGGGAGAGAAGAGAAATTTCGACAAGATTAAAGGGGGAGATTTCGACAAAGAGGCTTCAACCATTCTTCATCTTTTTCTTCTTTGTTCAATTAGGTTTATGCTAGGAATTCTTTGTCTTGTGTTTCTTTGGAACCTAGCCATGAACTAAATCTATTTGGCTAAGGTTATTGTGTTTTGTGGTTGTGAGAAACAATTTGATTTTGTTTAGGTAATAAGAGTTTGCACTTCCAATTTAAGGTTTACTCATTCTTGGTTCTTATTCTTGTTTGCGAGTGAATTGAGAGCGGATCTCGTAACTTCATCATTTATCTAATATCGGGAGAGTTAGATTAAAGAAACGAATGAGTATGGTCTTTATTCAATCTATTGATGGTGAAGATTAATCTGGCTTAGGGATAAGTTAAGGATTTCAACGGCTAAGAGAAGTGCAAGATTGGTTGTTGTTCACCCTTGATTCACTCAGGGATGTATTATCAAGGCATGCACAAATAGCTAGAGTTTCGACTTAGGGATAAGAAGAAACCATTGAAGAATGCTCTGCCGAACCGTGAAGTTGCTGCCCAGCCACCCAAGTAGATGCCCAGCTAGTCGCCCAGACAACCGTCGATTAGTTGCCACGGAAACTGAGTTGCCCCTACACTCTTTTACCAAGACGATCCAATCGGCTATCACACCTTAACTCACGATAACCTGTCCTATTCTCTCTCATTTGATTACATCTTCTTCCACTTATTTGCTTTCTAGTTTAGTTGTTAGTTAAAACTCCTACAATCTTCTACTTGTGTTTTTTTCTTTTACTTTTTACAGTGCAAGAGATTAGATTCTTGAAGTGGCACCAATCCCTGTGGAGACGATATCTTTTATACTATAACTTGTGATGTGTACACTTGCACAATTGTAGAGCACTTATTACGTGAAACAAGTTTTTGGCGCCGTTGTCGGGGATTGGCAATAGCAACTTTGTTTTTATTTTCTTGCACTTTTTATTTTTCTTGTTTAAGATTCAAAGGGATAACAAACTTTGGTTTTTCATTGGTATATGACCAGGGCGAGACCGATTACACCAGAATATCCCTTTGATCCAGAAATCGAACGAACCTTGCAAAGACTTAGACGAAGGTTAAGAGTAGCAATGGCTAATCAAGACGGCAATATGAATCAAGATGTTCTAGCAGGAGGAGGAGTGATTCTTGCACGAAACAGAACTATTCGAGACTATCTTGAAGAAGATCTTGAAGGACTTAATCCAGGAGTTGTCACACCTGAAATTGAAGACGACCACTTTGAGTTGAAACCGGTGATGTTTAATATGATCAACACAATTGGTCAATTTGGCGGCTTAGCAACTGAAGATGCACGACAACATCTTAAATCTTTCCTCGAGATTTGCAATTCATTCAAAATACAAGGAGTCACCCCCGATGTTTTACGACTAAGATTATTCCCCTATTCACTGAGGGATATGGCGAAAGCATGGTTGAATAGTATTCTTGCTGGATCAATAGGATCTTAGACCGATCTTTGTCAAGATTTCCTTGCTCGATTTAATCCTACAAATTTGACTGATAAGCTTCGTAACGAAATTACTTCTTTTCGGCAGGCAGATGATGAATCTATGTACGAGGCTTGGGAGCGATATAGAGAACTTCTACACAAATGCCCTCTACACGGATTCCCAGTGTGGAAACAAGTAACAATGTTTTACAACGCTGTGAATACACCAACAAGGATGATGCTAGAAGCCTTGGCAAACGGCATACTCCTAGATAAGTCGCCGGAGGAAGCAATGCAAATTCTAAACATGCTTGTCAAGAATGATTATCAATTCCCATCTGCTAGAAGAGGAGGAGTTAGATGCCAAGCCACAATACATGAACTGGGATCATCAGACTCAATTTCGGCACAATTGGCCACTCTAACTAAGATGGTCCAGAACATGCAGAAACCAAACAACACACAGGAGGTCAAGGTAATGGATTCCTTTTATGAGTTACGTGGTGGTAACCATGATTCTTCTAAATGTATGTAGAATCCATAATCCAGCTTTTATGTGGGGAATTACAACCGGAACAACAATGTGATGTCCAATACATACAATCCAGCTTGGAAGAAGCACCCAGATTTTAATGGAGTAATCCCAACAATACTCTAAACCAGAACAATCATAATGCACAAGTATCAAGATTCCAACAGAATATGCCACGGTAACAGTTGCTGCAGCAACAACCGACAACATCTAGTTCTTTGGAAAATTCTCTCAATGCTTTTATGTTGAAAACTGAATCTTATATGGCTGAGAATAGTAACTTCATAAAAAGAACTGATGCTTTTATTAACAGGACTGAGATGAGGTTGCAAAACCAAGAGGTGGCAATCAAATCATTGGAAAATCAAGTCAGACAATTTGCTCAAAACCTGAATACTAGACCGCAAGGAGGTTTACCTAGCGATACTGAAGTCGCAAGAGGAACTGGCCATGAGCAATGTAAGGCAATCACCACTAGAAGTGGCCAACAACTTAAAGAGGCTCAAGCTTGCTCATCAAACAAAACTCCACAAAAAGAATAAGACAAACTCAGTGGCAAAGCCTCAGATGCTGAACCAGGAATTGCCGCGGCAACCAGCGATAAGGATGCCACGGCAACAAACGATAGGCACGACATGGAAACCCAGTTGATAATGCCTCGGCAACTCCAGTTGCCCCAGTAATGCCATCAATCAGGTTCTAGACCAATGAAAGGATCGAAGATATCTGACTTCCACCACCATTCCCACAGAGGTTGAAGCGAGAAAAGCAAGAATATCAATTCTAGAAGTTTCTTGATATCCTAAAGCAAGTCCACATCAACTTGCCATTGGTTGAGGCGATTGAACAAATGCTGAACTATGCCAAGTTTCTGAAAGACATTGTGTCCAAGAGAACAAGGCTAGAAGAGTTTGAAACAGTTGCCGCAACAAAGGGATACATGGCCACGTTACACAATCACATGCCACCCAAGTTGAAGGATCCCGAAAGTTTCACAATACCCTGTTCTATTGGAAACCACTATATCGGGAAAGCATTATGTGACCTTGGAGCAAGCATAAACTTGATGCCTAAATCGGTTTTCCAAAAACTAGGAATCGGGAAGGCAAGACCTACAACAGTTATGCTACAGTTAGCCGATAGATCCTATGTGCATCCAGAGGGAAAAATCAAAGACATACTGGTAAAAGCTGATAAATTTATTTTTCCCACTGACTTTATTGTTTTGGATTGTGAAGCAGCTGGACATGCATCTATCATTCTCGGGGGACCCTTCCTAGCAACAGGGAGAACCTTGATCGATGTTGAAAAAGGAGAACTCACAATGAGGGTGAATGACCAGCAAGTTAAACTAAATGTGTTCCAAACACTAAGGCATACCGATGATCCGAAAGAATGCCAACTTCTCCATGCCACGACAAAGTTTAACTTTCACGAGAAATTTAGTTGCCTCGGCAACTACATTGCCAATCAAGAGGAACCTGAGGAGTATGAAGAACCGATCGATGAGGAACAACAAGAAGAGGCAAATTGGTTAGTCAATCGACCAGGTACATACTTTGAACCACTGGATTACTCAGGTAAGGAAGGTAAGCTCGAAAAGCCCTCTATTAAACAACCACCGATTCTTGAGTTGAAACAGTTGCCAGGGCAACTAAAATATACTTACTTAGGAGCCGATAATACATTTCCTGTAATTATTTCCTCTAAGTTACAGCCTGAGCAGGAAAAGAAGCTGATCAAAATGTTGATGCTACACAAGAAGGCAATAGGGTGGACAATTGCCGACTTGAAGGGAATTAGCCCGGCAGTATGCATGCACAAGATTTTGTTGGAAGATGATCACAAACCTTTGATTGAGGCCCAGAGGAGATTGAATCATGCCATGAAAGGGTTTGTAATTAAAAAATCATCAAGTGGCTTGACGCCGACATCATATACCCTATCTCTGATAGTACATGGGTAAGTCCGGTACAATGTGTACCGAAAAAGGGAGGTATAACGGTGGTAAGTAATGAAAACAATGAACTCATTCCAACTAGGACTGTGACCAGTTGGAGGGTTTGTATGGATTATCGAAAGCTAAACAAAGCCACTAGGAAAAATCACTCCTCATTATCCTTTATTGATCAAATGCTTGACCGTCTTGCAGGTAAACCCTTTTATTATTTTCTTGATGGTTATTCAGGTTACAATCAAATTGCCATAGCACCAGAAGATCAAGAAAAAACAACCTTCACATGGCAATACGGTACTTATGCTTTTCGAAGAATGTCGTTCAGATTGTGTAACACCCCGGAAACCTTCCAAAGATGCATGATGGTACTCTTTTCAGACATGGTCGAAGACTTCTTTGAGACCTTCATGGATGATTTTTATGTTTTTGGTAATGACTTCAATAGCTGCCTCGGCAATTTAGAGAAGGTGTTGGCAAGATGTGAAGAAACCAATTTAGTCTTTAATTGGGAGAAGTGCCATTTTATGGTAGATGAAGGAATAGTGCTCGGCCACAAGATTTCATCAAGGGAATTGAAGTAGACAAAACCAAGGTGGATGTGATCGAGAGATTACCTCCACCAAGTTCGGTTAAAGGAATCCAAAGCTTTCTTGGACATGCAAGTTTTTACATGAGGTTCATTCATAATTTTTCTAAAATTACTAAACCCTTATGCAATTTTCTTGAACAGGATAAAGTCTTCAATTTTGATGATTCTTGCACCCCAAGCATTCGAAACCCTAAAGGAAAAGCTTGCCTCTACACCTATTGTCGTTCCACCAGATTGGACGCTACATTTTAAGCTCATGTGTGATGCAAGTGATTTCGTGGTAGGAACAGTCCTAGGCCAACGCACATGTAAGACCTTTCATGTGATATACTACGCTAGTAAAACTCTTAATAGTGCTCAAGTGAATTACACAACAATGGAGAAAGAGTTACTAGCCGTAGTTTTCGTATTTGACAAGTTTTGATCCTATTTGATTGGTACAAAGGTAATTGTTCATACGTACCATTCGGCAATTAAGTATCTATTTGCTAAAAAGGATGCCAAACCTCGTTTGATTCGTTGGATATTGCTTTTACAAGAGTTTGACATTGAAATTACGGATAGGAAAGGAACAGAAAATCAAGTGGCCGATCACTTATCATGCTTAGAATGCAATAGGAAGGAGGACGCGAATTTAGAGATACGCGATGCATTCTCGGATGAGCAACTATTAGTTACCTCAGCAACCATGGATACACATGCCTTGGCAACCCCTGACGCCTCGGCAACCATGGATGCGCACGCCTCGGCAACCCTCGACGCTTCAGCAACTCTTGACGCGCACAGCTTGGCAACTACAGACGCGTATACCTCGGCAATCTTGGAAGCAGTCACCACGGCAGCACATGCCTGTACAATACCCTGGTACGCAGATTTAGTTAATTTCCTTTTTTGTGGTATTTTACCTTATAGCCTTAATCACTAAGGGAAGAAGCGATTCTGCCATGATGCTAAGTATTACTTTTGGGACGAGCCTCTTTTGTTTAAACAATGTGCAGATCAGGTTATACGCCGATGTGTCCCTAAAGAGGAGCAGCAAAATATACTCTGGCAATGCCATTCTTCACCCTATTGAGGACATTTTGGAGGAACTCGCACCGTGGCCAAAGTTTTGCAATCCGGTTTGTATTGGCCAACACTGTACAAAGATGCCCAAAAATTTTACAAGCAATGTGACCGTTGCTAGAGGACGGGCAATATCTCTAGACGACATGAGATGTCGCTCCAAAACATCATCGAGGTAGAATTGTTCGATGTATGGGGGATTGATTTTATAGGACCTTTCCCATCTTCATTCGGCAAACTCTACATTCTACTTGCCGTTGACTACGTGTCTAAATGGGTTGAGGCAGCTGCAATTCCCTACAACGATTCCAAGACCGTGCAACGATTCTTGCAAAAAACATATTTACACGGTTTGGGATGCCGAGAGCAATTATCAGTGATGAAGGCAAGCATTTTGACAACAGACTTATTGCCAAGATGTTGCAACGCTTCGGCGTATCACACAAGATTGCTACGGCATATCACCCATAAACTAATGGGCAGGCAGAAATTTCCAACCGAGAATTGAAGGGTATACTCGAGAAAGTTGTAAATCCCTCTAGGAAGGATTGGTCAGTAAGACTAGATGACACACTTTGGGCATATCGCACTGCATTCAAAACACCCTTAGGTATGTCCCCCTTCTGACTTGTCTATGGCAAAACATGCCATCTACCGGTGGAAATCGAACACAAGGCATATTGGGCAATCAAGACCGTGAACATGGATTGGGAAAGTGCCGGACAAAAGCGTTTGTTAGACCTCAACGAGATAAAAGAATTTTGTGCACTCGCCTATAACAATGCAGGAATCTACAAGGAGAAAACAAAGCAATGGCATGACAAGAAACTATTGCCGCGGCAATTCATGCTAGGGCAACTAGTTCTCTTATTCAATTTTCGGCTAAAACTTTTCCCGGGAAAACTGAAATCAAGATGGTCGGGACCATTCGAAGTTGTAGACAATGGACAATGGGGTTTTATGCTGAGAGGCAAAACCCTAACTCACCTTAGAGATAAGGATAGAGTTTCAACGGCTAAGAAGAGTAGAACTTAAAGGATAGTTGTATGTTAGGGTTTACGCTGAGAGGTATTGCCATGGCATTCTTCCTATCAGGTTTCTTTCTAGAGATAGTGTAGAGACATCTTGGTAAGCTATGCCGAGCATGTTGTAGGCAAGATAGTTCAAGACATTCTTTAGGCTTAGACATAGAGATCCTTAGCAAGCCCATCCTATCATCCCATTAGATAGTTTCGTACACTTGAGAGGGCATTCTAAGTATTTTTATTTCAGCTCAGTTTTCATTATAGTTAATTGCCACGACATTTCTTGACCTGTTTCATTTTGCTATCGCATTTATTTTCAAGATGCAATTTTTGGGTGTTTCGACTAAGCTAGTTTGGCCTCTAATCCTTGTGGAGACGATACTCACTCATCACTTTATTACTTATTCATTGTGTATACTTGCACTATTTGCGTATCATTTATAGTACATCACAGCACACAACAAGTTTTTGGCTTCGTTACCAGGGATTGGCAATTGGTTATTTAGATTTTAGTCTTTGCCCCAATTTATTTCTTCTTTTTGTTTAGTTTTATTTTTTGTTTTTGTTTATTCTTTTTCACGAGTTGTTCTGTTGCATGACTCGAGAAAGACACGAAGAACCCTAAGCACCTATAGTACCTGAAATCGAGCACTTGTTTTGCCAAAGAAGCTGCATACAAGAAGACTTAAAAACCATGTATAGAGGTAGTAATCAAGGGAATCAAGTAGATGAAAATATGGATAACCTTAATGCTGTAGCAAATCCTGGAGCGATAGTTCAAACTTGAGCTATTAGAGACCACTTGAATCCTATCTTGGATGATCTCAAGCCTGGAATTGTAGCTCTCAAGATTCAAGCAGCTCATTTTTGAACTCAAGCTCGTAATGTTCAATATATTGAATTCCATAGGGCAGTTTGGCGGATCACCTCACGAAGATGCAAGAGAACACATTCGAGCATTTTTAGAAGTATGTGATTCTTTTTGACAATAGGGTTTGCATGAAGATGTATTGAAGCTCAAGCTATTTCCTTATTCTTTGCATGATCTAGCACGAGCTTGGTTGAGTGGACTACCAGCCAGTTCTATGGAATCATGGTCAGATCTGTGCAAACGTTTTTTGCTATGATATAATCCACCTAACATGAACACTCAGTTGCGGAATAAAATAGCCTCCTTTTGTAAAGCTGATGACGAGTCAATGTACGAGTGTTGGGATAGATATAAGGGACTGCTCTGCAAGTTTACAAATCATGGATTTCAAGATTGGACGCGAGTTGTCATGTTCTACAATGGTGTCAATGCTCCTACAAGGATAATGTTGGATGCTTTAGCAAATGACACTTTGCTGGACAAGTCACCTCAAGAAGCATTTGATATCCTTGATAGGATCGTAAATAATAACTACCAATTTCCTACTTCGAGACTTAGTACGGGAAAGAGAACACATGGGATGCATGAACTCAACAACAACGAGTCAGTTTCAGCCCAATTGTCGGCCATCACCACCATGCTAAAGAATCTCTAACGTCTAAGTGAGGTGAAGGAAGCAAAAGTGGTCACTGGTTGTGTTCGTTGTGATGAAACCCATTTTGTGAGTGTCCTAAAAATCACGAGTCTACCAACTATGTGGGAAACTTTAACATGAGTAATCACAACCCATACTCAAACACTTATAATCCAGGGTGGCATCAGCATCATAATCTTGCTTGGGGGAATCAAGGAAACCATAATGTTGGACGCTCGAGTAGGCACCACAATCAAACTGAATCCCAGGGTTTTCAGTAGAATATGCCATGGCAAAATGACAACAAGGGCTCAGCCTCTTCATTGAACAACAGTTCCTTGGAAGCTACTCTCCAAGATTTTATGTCAACCATGAAGGCTTTATTCCAAGACCATGCAGTGTCTATAAAGAGCCAATGTGCATTACTTCAAAGCCATAGCTCTTCCTTGAAGGCTTTGGAAACCCAAGTGGGACAGATTGCACAAGCTTTGTATGTTTGGCCTCAAGGTAGTTTGCCTAGTGATACTGAAGTCACTAAAAATCATGGCAAGGAGTAGTGTAGTGCACTCATTTTGAGAAGTGGCACCCAACTTAACAAAGAAGACAAGTTTGGGGGAAAGAAAGTGGAAGACCCCAACCCTAAATATATGGCTAAGGAATTAGCTTTGCAAGGAGAGTCAGCTCAAGAAGGGAAAAAGAATGATGGCCCGAAAAATGAACCTACTGATGGAGAGCAGAACATTGCTATAGCAAAGAAAGATCCCCACCAATAGAGGAAGAAGTCAAACCCCCACAAACCTTCCCTCAACGGTTGAAGAAGCAAAAAGATGACCTTCAATTAAAAAAATTTGTAGATATTCTTGACCAGCTGCATATCAATGTCCCATATTTAGAGGCCATTGACCAAATGCCTTCATATGCTAAGTTTCTCAAGGATATTATCATCAAGAAAATGAGAGTTGAGAAGTATGAGACTGTTTCTAAAGCAAAAGAATGTTATTCTTTGCTAAGCAATTTGCCACTGAAAAGAAGTGATCTGAGCAGCTTTATCATTCCATGTTCCATATGAGACAAGTACGTGGGGAAAGCTCTATGCGACCTTGGTTCTAGTGTCAATCTGATGCCCAAGTCAGTCTTTATGAAGCTTGGAATGGGAGATGCAAGACCCACCATAGTGATTTTCCACCTAGCAGATAGATCCCATGTCCGAACGGAAGGAAAGATAGAAGACGTTGTGGTTAAGGTGGGCAAATTTGTTTTCCCAGCTGACTTCCTTATCCTTGATTGTGAAGTAGATGATAAAGCACCCATTATCTTGGGATGACCTTTTCTTGGCAACCGGTCAAATTTTAATCGACTGTGAAAAGGGTGAGTTCACCATGTGAGTGACTGACTATAAATGTCTTCAACACCCTCAAATATGTGGATGAATATGAGGAGTGTCAACACATAGATTCTATGACAGAAGAAGAAGCTGCAGAATTATGCTACAACAATTTTGTTGAAATTAAGAACTATGTGAAACTCAATGATGAGGAGAATGAAAAGCTTGATGAGTTCCCATCAGAGGTGCAACAGTCTAGCTTGATCGTTGCTAGACCAGTTATGTATTTCGAAACTTTAGATTTTGCTAAATTTGTCCCTCCTAAACCTTCACTTGAGCATGAACCCACATTCGAATTGAAGCCATTACCTTCACACCTTAGATATTCTTATTTGGGTAGTAATGAGACTTTTTCCCGTGATAATATCTTCTAGTCTAACCCCTAAGCAAGAATGTAGCTTAATAAATATGTTATCTCAAGATAAGAAAGCTCTAGGGTGGACTATGGCTGATTTGAAGGGCATAAGCCCTACTATTTGTATGCACAAAATTTTGCTTGAAGAATGTCACAACAATTCTGTCAAACCCCAAAGAAGGCTCAATCCAGCCATGAAAAAGGTGGTGATGAAGGAGATAATTAAGTGGCTCGATGTTGGAGTTATCTACCCAATATCCAATAGTTCTTGGGTCAGCCTGGTGAAATGTGTACCGAATAAGGGAGGCATGACCGTAGTGAGCAATAAGGTTAATGAATTGTTACCAACAAGGACTGTCACGGGGTGGAGAATTTGCATGGACTATCGAAAGTTCAACAAAGAAACCAAGAAGGATCACTTTCCCCTCCCATTCATTGATCAAATGCTAGATCGATTGGTGGGCAAATCTTTCTACTGTTTTCTTGACGGATATTCAGGGTACAACCAGATTGCTATAGCACCGAAATATCAAGAGAAGACAATGTTCACCTGTCCTTACAGTACTTATGCATTTTGACGGATGCCCTTTGGGCTTTGTAATGATCTAGGTACTTTTCAAATGTGCATGTTAGCCATCTTTTCTAATATGGTTGAAGAATTTTTGGAGATCTTCATAGATGATTTTTAAGTCTCCGGAGATACTTTCGAATCATGTTTAGGCAACTTGTGCAAGGTACTCAAGAGATGTGAAAAAGTAGACCTAGTGCTCAATTGGGAGAAATGTCATTTTATGGTAACTGAAGGGACAGTTCTAGGCCACAAAATCTCGCAAAAGGGGATAGAGGTGGACAAGGCCAAGGTCGAAGTAATTGAGAAGCTCCCACCACCTACCACAATAAAGGGGATTTAGAGTTTCTTGGGGCATGCTGGCTTCTATAGGAGGTTCATTAAGGATTTCTCCAAAATCTCCAAGCAATTATGTAATTTGCTTCAGCAAAATCAGCCCTTCATCTTTGATGTAGAATGCTACAGCGCATTTAAGGAACTCAAGGAGAAGCTCATCTCGGCACCCATAGTTGTTCCCCAAGATTAGACCTCACCATTTGGTTGATGTGTGACGCAAGTGACTACGAAGTAGGGGCAGCACTTGGAAGATGTCGAGGTAAACTTTTCCATGTTATTTATTATGCTAACCACACCTTGAATGATGCATAAATAAATTACACAACCACTAAAAAATAACTGCTAGCTGTTGTGTTTGCCTTTGATAAGTTTAGGGCATACTTGATATGCACTAAGGTCATTACACACACCGATCATTCTGCTATAAAGTACTTAGTGACTAAAAAGGATGCTAAACCTATACTTATTAGGTGGATAGTACTTTTGCAAGAGTTTAACTTGGAAGTTAAGGATAGAAAGGGTTATGAGGATCAAGTTGCTGACCATCTTTCTAGGATAGAAAATAAGGCTGAAAACAAAGAGGAATTAAAGATTAAGGAAGAATTCCCTGATGAGAAAATATTATATGCTACAACAATTCCATGGTATGTTGATATTGTTAACTTTCTTGTTAGTGGTATTTTTCCACCTAATTTGAATAGCCAGGGTAAAAAGAAGTTCAGGCATGACGTGCGATTCTACTTTTGGGATGAGCCCTATTTGTTCAAACAATATACAGACCAAATGATTAGGATTTGTGTCCTTGAAGAGGAGTAAAAGGGGATTTTATTTCATTGCCATCTGTCTTTATGTGGAGGCCATTTTGGAGGAACTAGGACTACTGCAAAGGTCTTACAATCAGGATTCTATTGGCCCACACTTTTCAAAGATGCACACGAATTCGGCACGACATACGATAGATGCCAAAGGACGGGGACCATTTCTCGAAGGCATGAAATACCATTGCAATGCATTCTGGAGGTGGAACTCTTTGATGTATGGGGAATAGATTTCATGGGACCTTTCCCATAATCTTTTGGCGAACTCTACATTCTATTAGCCGTTAACTATGTGTCGAAATGGGTCAAAGCAATAGATACACAGAAGAATGACTCCAAGACTATCTTGAAGTTCCTTCACAAGAACATCTTCACAAGATTTGGAACCCCAAGAGTCATCATAAGTGAAGAAGGAACCCACTTTGACAATAGGCTCATTGCTAAAGCATTGCACAGGTACGGAGTGAGGCACAAACTTGCTACGACATACCATCCTTAGACCAATGGCCAAGCTAAAATCTTGAATCTAAAAATCAAGCAGATTTTAGAAAAAATGGTTAACCCCAAGAGGAAGGATTGGTCTCCAAGACTCGATGAAGCATTATGTGCTTATCGAACAACCTTCAAGACACCCTTGGGGATGTCTCCATTTAAGCTGGTCTATGGCAAGGCTTGTCACCTTCTTGTTGAACTCAAACATAAGGCCTATTGGGTAATCAAAAAGCTCAATATGGATGCTCAGCTAGCTGGAGAAAAAAGGCTTTTGGAGTTGAATGAGATGGAAGAATTTAGGGCCCAAGCTTACTAGAATATGCGCCTCTATAAGGAGAAGACTAAGAAGTGGCATGACAAACACATTTTGCCATGGCATTTCTTGGAAGGTCAACAAGTCCTTATCTACAACTCTCGTCTTAAGCTCTTTCCAGGCAAGCTGAAATCACGATGGTCTGGCCCTTTTATCGTGCACAAGGTCTACCCTCATACTGTTGTGGATATTAAAAAGCTAGATAATGACACCATCTTCAAGGTAAATGGTTAAAGATTGAAGATCTACAGTGGAGCCCCGATCATGCGAGACAAATCCTCCATGCTTATCAATGATCCATAAGAGTTTGCACCCCCTTCTTCTTCTTTTTTATTTTGCTATAGCATTTTTTGTTTTTAATGCTCATAAATAAATTTATTATTGTTTTTAACTCTTTGTTCCTTAGTCTTTTATTTTGTCTCATGCCTTTGTGTTCTTTTTAGTATGTTTTGTCAAGTTCTACCCCCATGGTTGCAGGTGGCAGGCTAGGGTTTCTCCTAGGGCTTGCACAGCTCCACATTAAGGCTTGTTTTTGTCCTTTTCCACTTAAGGGAAGATATAAAGCCAAAATGTTTCCTATGTTTTTGGGGGCGGCGATAAAAAGGTAAAAAGGGAGGGAGTTTTATTCCTTTTCAATTCCAAAACCCTAGCTCATCATATTCTTTTCATACCCTATCTCATCCTTTTTACTTTTCATTAAAAGCTTGTCCCATCCTCTTTCTTCCCACAAATCAAAAACCATTACCATCACATCTCTCTCTCTCTCATTACGTGTGGCAGTCACTCTACATTTAAACTTCCTATCACTTCATCTTCTTCTTTTTATTTTCTTAACCCTTAACTTTCTCATCTTCTTTACCAAAATTGTTCAAAACTTTTCTAAAACCCTTATCACTCAAGAAATCCCTCCCTTACTTCAAAATCATGGTGCGATGCAAAAATATTACCAGTTCTTTTAATGGTTCGCCAGCTCCACCCACCGTTGAAATCTGAAAATTCTTTGACGATGGCACAAAGAAACGGTTCTAACAGATAAAGGACTGTAAGGTTTTCCCGAAGCAAGTCTTGAAGGATCCTTTAGAAGGGGAAGGAGGCTTTGATAAAGAAGTTCTGGATATCATCACCAAGCATAACTAGGGAGCATTTGTGAAACACCCAGGTGATATCTCGGTGTCCCTAGTTCATGAATTTTATGCCTATTTGACGAGCCGCTGCCATCAACAAATTTTAAGGGCTACGAAAAGTGATAGACCAACATACTTCCTTTATAGACACCGCCGATGCTCAGACACATGAGGAGGTCTTAGAAGATCTTTGCTTTAGTAACACAGAATTAGATCCAGCGATCAGAGCCGTTGAAAAAGGCCACCTCAAGTCTGAGGCTAAGTTGTGGAATCACTTTATAAGGACACGCTTCATGCCCACTTCTCATACCGCTACGGTACACATCACTAGGTTGTTTTTGCTACACTTCATCCTCAACGGCCGACCAATAGATGTAGGCAAACTTGTTGTCGATGAAGTCTACTCATGTTTGAAGCGGAAGTCTAGCCCTCTCATCTTCTTTAAACCCATCATGGCGTTTTTCCGTAAAAAGCAAGTTTTTGAGGATCCAGTAGAGGATGAAACAAAGAAAGGGAAAAGTGTGCTAACCCCATACCAAATCCATGGGCTGAGGGGATTTGATGAAGATGCTCTAGCAGAAACCTTAGAAGGTGGAGCCAAAACAATTTCTACAGCAAGAATCGCAGCCCTAGTCGCCTCTACTTAGTACATGCAAGAGGATATGGCTGAGATGAAGGGTAGCTTGATGAATTATTTCAAGTTTGTCAAAGAAAGGGATTCAGCCATTAACTCTTATTTCAAGGAGATGTTGCTGCACGTTGAGATAGACTTCCCACCCTTCCCTGATGCTTTGCTTATGCCCCAAAAGGACAAACCAGCTCTGCCAACAACTGTAGCTCCAAGACCACCACATGTTCCTAGCCGTGACCCTTCGCCAAATCCAACATCAGCTTAGCAAAAGACACCTACTACAACCATCAGAAAAAGCCCTTGAACAGCGAGGTAAAAGAAAGGAAAAGCTCCCATGCATACCCCACCACCACCAGAACCTCATCTCGATGACCCTGTTGATATTGACAGTAAGGAAGAAAAGATGGTTAACAAATCTCCTGCACCTACACCTGCCCCGACTCTTAATGCTATAGCAAATACAATGAGTCGTTTCAAACGCACAGCGGGTCGTGTATGGAGTACCCCCAATGAAGATGATGAAAACCAGTCAGCCCAGAAGGAACCAGCTGACCAACCAACCCAGCAAGACGTGATCGATGAGCCTATCGCATCCCTAAAGAAAAAGAAAAAAATCAAGCACCAAGGAGTCAAACCCAGAACACCGAAATAGATTTGTAGGAGGTAACTTGCATTTGCATTTGCATTTAGTTTAGTTTTAGTTAATTTTCATGCATTGAGGACACTGTATCCTTCAAGTTTGGGGATGTTGGTGTTCATAGTTAATCATTTGCATTAGAATTTGGCGATAAACAGAATTTTGCTATGGCATTTTTCTAGTTTAAAGACAGTTTTATGAATAAGTTGATGATGTCCGATGATGAGTATTTGAATCTTATGGCTGTAAATTGATTGAATACATGTGACTATTGAGATTGGTAGAACTAATTTTAGGTTTTGATACTTCATGATGTGAGTGTTACATGATGGCATGCTCTCTATGTTTAAAAATGTTGGATGATTTTTGGTGAAAGAACTCTCGTATGCTTTAGTTTAAATATGCAAAATGAAAGCATAACGACTTAATTACTCTCTTTTATTTGTGTTGAATCTTGAATAAATGCTTCAGCATAACTGTAGAGGGACACTTCTCTATGTGTTGCATTGCCTGGAAAACCCCTTTAATAAATGGCAGCAACAGCATATGAGTGAATGAAAGTAGTCACGGGATGACTCTGCTCAATAGGCTAAGGAATAGGGTGTTTGCTCTACTTCATTTTCAAGTCTATGAAGGTAGTTGTGATGAGCTGACTCTCCTTGTAGTAGTACACAAAAAAAAAGCTAAATATGTGAGTATCTTGTGCTTAAATTATTTCAGAAAAGCTAGGGCAAACTTGAGAACCTAACCAATGATCTTTTAGCTTTGTTAAGCGTAGGGAGGAAGTAGTCACATACACACACACATACACACACGAAAGAACTCGACCTAAGTTGAAGTTCTTAAAATCTCAAAACTGTCTAGTATGTTGAAGCCTTTATTTTCCGAGGACTAAAATTTTGCCATAGCTCGGTGTTGAGCTAATTTAATGCTGTAGCATTCTTCTGTTTGTTTCTGTTCATTGCTTAAGGACAAGAAATAGCTTAAGTTTAGGAGTGTGTTAACCTTGCAAAAGGTTAATATTTCATGCCTTTTTACTTAAGTTATTGTATGAAATCAAGCCCATTTCATCTCATTTCATGGCATATAGAGACATTTAGTTCATATAGTTGCATTTGGTGTTGTTGGTTTTGTTTTCTTTGTTTATTTGCAAAAATGGTGCTGCTTGGGAAGGTTTTGGTTGGTGTGGTGATATGAAGGGAAAAGAGGAGCAAGGCGGGAAAAATGCCATAGCATTTTGGATAGCATTTCTGGGCGCGCTAGAGGACAAAGAACTAAAGATATTTTGCAGCCCCACACGTGAACCTATCAGACAGTTGTGAGCCCACATGTGAAGGGAATATTCCCTTGGAATTAATGGCATAAAACCCTAAAAGCCTCATTATATAAAGAAAATGACACCCATATTAAAAGGGGAGCCAAAAAAGTTACTTGGTGAGCTAAGAAAGAGAGAAAAAGGCAGCTGCCTTTCTTCATCCTCTCCATCGTGGTGTCCTCCATTGTTGAATCTCTAAGGGGTGTTCTTGCTGGCCTTTGAGAGAAGCAGCAAGCTTAGAGTGGTTCACGATAGTCCAAGGTGGCTTTGGAGTTTTTTTCCCTCCTTTAGTTGCTTTTGTTGTCTCATTTCCTATTATTTGGATGGGTTGTTTTAAACGAATGATTATGGATGATATTTTCCTAGCCATGAACTGATTTTAAGTGGCTTGGGTTTGTTTTTGGTTTTTATGTTTCAAGTTTGAATGAATGTTTCGCTGCTTTCTTGTTCCTTGCATGCTTTGTCCATTGTTCTTTTATGCCTTAAGCTTGTAAGAGCTTCTGAGAGTTAGCATTTGCTTAGGTGTTTGATAGCTTAATATTCGAGAGAGTTGGGCTTAGATCTACATGGACAATAGGGTTTGATGCTGAGAAGCAAAACCCTAACTCACCTTAGAGATAATGATAGAGTTTCAACGGCTAAAAAGAGTATAACTTAAAGGATAGTTGTATGTTAGGGTTTACGTTGAAAGGTATTTCCATAGCATTCTTTCTATCAGGTTTCTTGCTAAAGATAGTGTAGAGACATCTTGGTAAGCTCTGTCAAGCATGTTGTGGGCAAGATAGTTCAAGACATTCTTTAGGCTTACACATAGAGATCCTTAGCAAGTCTAGCATGTCATCCCATTAGAGAGTTTTGTAAACTTGAGAGGGCATTCGAAGTATCTTTATTTCAGCTCAGTTTTCATTATAGTTAATTGCTACAACATTTATTGACTTGTTTCCTTTTGCTATGGCTTTTATTTTCAAGCTGCAAATTTTGGATGTTTCGACTAAGCTAGTTTGGCCTCCAATCCCTATGGAGACGATACTCACTCATAACTTTATTACTTGTTCAATGCGTATACTTGCACTATTTGCGTATCATTTATAGTACATCACAACATGCAACACTAAACTCACCCAAAGAAATACTTTTAAAATAGAAAAAAAAAAGATAAAAGAAAGAAAGAAAATAATAAGGGAATAAAATACTAAAATATCAAAGGAAAGCATCTAACCTATTATGTACATACATCAAACGATGATGGTGGGGTTTACTAAATTTCTGCCATGAGAACAATCTCCTTGGCATTCTTTTGATTACCTTCTAGATAATGTTTCAACCTTTGGTCGTTTACCTTAAAAGTTATTCTAGTCTTTAAATCCTTAATGTCAACTGCTCCATGAGCATATGGTTTGACAACTTTGAAGAGGCTCAACCATCTGGACTTAAGCTTCCCTTGAAATAGCTTTAACCTAGAGTTAAATAACAGAACTCTTTGATCAGCCTAAAACTGTCTTGGCAATATTCTGTTGTCATGCCACCTTTTTGTTCTTTCCTTGTAAAGTTTGGCATTCTCATAAGCTTGAGTTCTGAATTCCTCCAATACATTCAGGTCTAACAAACGCATAGTACCAACAACCCTCCATTTCATATTAAGCTTTTTTGTTGTCCAATAAGCTCGATGTTCCAACTCCACTAGTAAGTAACATGCCTTCCCAAAAATGAGCATGTATGGGGAGGTTCCCAACGGAGTCTTAAAAGCTGTTCTGTAAGCCCAAAGGGAGTCATCTAGTCTCAAGGACCAGACCTTCCTTGTTGGGTTCACAGTTTTCTCTAAAATGATCTTAATCTCCTTATTTAAAATCTCTGCTTGGCTATTCGTTTGGGGATGGTAGGATGTGGAAATTCTTTGCTAGATTTCATACATGCACAGAACTTTAGAAATTAAATTACATTTAAAGCATGTACCTTCATCATGTATGATAGCTCTGGGGGAACCGAATCTAGTGAAAATATGCTTATGCAAGAACTTGGAAACAACCTTGGCATCATTTGTTGGTAAAGCAAAAGCTTCAACCCATTTTGAAATATAATCAACAGCCACAAGGATGTATAGGTTACCAAATGATGGGGGAAAGAGACCCATATCCCACTACATAGATTATGACATATCCAATATCAGTCTTTATAGTGTAGTCAATTACGACACACATTTGACTGTATCAAAATATACCACTCGGGATGTTGAAATAATGTTGATCTCAAGTCCGAGGATCATACATGTAGTTATCACTATGAGCAATATTGTGACTATCATATAATAATCCAAGAAACATGCTCATAGCGGGTCAATTCAGCATGTCATTCTCTAACACATACTTATGTATTGATTTTGACATCTCCATGGAAATGACAACATTTTGTCATAAATTAACTACATATTAGTCTTAATGCATTATTTTTGTCCATTCCCACAATAATACTCGACTAAGGATATTTAAGAATAACCATATTATTCTAAGGACTTTATTATAATTCAGTTTATTTATGTACGCAGAATTTTAATTGAAAATAATAATGGCAATGTCTCTTTATGAATAAACAAGGTAAAACAAATGTTATTTAAAATCATCTTATGATTGGTCTTTAGGCATACTCTAAAATCTCTCACTAGCACTAAGACCAATCACTCATGTATCTAATACCAAGTGACTTAGTGTGACGATCATGCTTCTATTGTATCAGAGGCTTTGTCAATGAATTGATAATGTTATGATCTGTTGGTATTCTACATATTTCCAAAGCTCCTCGATCTATGATTTCTCGAATGAGATGGTAACGCTTAAGTATGTGTTTGGATCGTTGGTGAGATCTGGGTTCTTTTGCTTGTACAATGGCTCCGTTGTTATCACAACGTAGATCTATAACATTCAAACTGCTCGGTACAACCCCTAGTTCATATATGAACTTCTTGATCTTAACACCCTCTTTTGCAGCATCGCATGCTACAATATACTCGGCTTGTGTTGTAGAATCAGCTACTGTATCTTGCTTTGAACCTTTCCAGCTCACAATGCTTCTATTAAGGCAGAACACAAAACCTGATTGCGATCGTGAATCATCCCTATTGATTTGAAAGCTGACATCAGTATAACCTTTTATACTTAGATTTTCATCACCTCCATATATAAGGAATGTATCCTTAGTTCTTCTTAAGTACTTAAGGATGTTTTTAACTGCGACCCAGTAACCTTCATCGAGATCTACCTAGTACCAACTTGTCATACTTAAAATGAACGATATATTTGGACGAGTACATAGCATGACAGACATGATAGATCCAATTGCTGAAGCATATGGAATCTTACTCATTCGCTCTCTTTCTTGTGGTGTTGAAGGACACATTTCCTTCGAGATTGAAATTCTATGTCTCATAGGTAGGAATCCCTTTTGGGTTCTTCCATACTGAATCTTTTCAGTACTTCCTCTATGTATGTATTTTGAATCAGTCCTAGGAGTCATCTTGATCTATATTTATAAATCTTGACTCCTAATATGTATGTTGCCTCACCCAAGTCTTTCATGGAAAAACATTTTCCTAACCAAGTTTTCAAAGACTATAAGCTAGATATGTCATTTTCTATTATCGGTATGTCATCCACATACAATACCAAGAATATGACAGTGCTCCCACTAATTTTCTTGAAAACACATGACTCATCTTCATTCTTGATAAAATCAAAACTCTTTGATTACATCGTTAAAATGAAGATTCCAACTTCGAGAAGCTGGCTTCAATCTATAAATGGACCTTTGTAGCTTGCATATTTTTCGGCATCTTTTGGATCGACAAAACCTTCAGGTTGTGTCATGTACATATCCTCATCTAGTTTTCCATTAAGGAAAGTGGTTTTAACATCCATTTGCCATATCTCATAATCATAAAATACAGCTATCGCAAGTAAGATTCGGATGGATTTAAACATAGCAACATATGAAAAGGCTTCATCATAGTCTATATCATGAATTTGACCAAAACCTTTAGCAACTAATCGCACTTTTTATGTTTGTACATTACCATCCATGTCAGTTTTCTTTTTGAAAACCCATTTACACCCTATGGGCTTAACCCCTAGAAGTGGGTCAACCAAGGACAAAAACTTGGTTCTTTGACATGGAATCATCTTGAATTTCATGGCCTCTAGCCATTTCTTAGAGTCTGGGCCCGTCACTACTTCTTAATAAGTCATAGGCTCATCTTGATCCATGAAGAGAACATCACCATACAATGTGACAAGAAATCCATATTTCTCAAGCGTATTGCATTCTTTCAAAGATATTCGTAGTGGTTGTGTTTCCAAAACTGTTGAATGTTCCTCAAAAACTTCTGGAACTTTTTGTTGTTCAATCTCTTGTTCAATGATATGTGGTTGATCTCAAATTTCATTGAGTTCAACATTTCTCCCACTTCCTTTTCAGAAAACAAATGATCTTTCTAGGAAGATTCATATTTGAGCAACAAACACTTTGTTCTCTGTAGGATTGAAGAAATAATATACCTTAGTTTCTTTAGGATAACCCACAAAATTACATTTATGAGAATTGGGTTCGAGTTTTGTAGACATCTTATGTTTAACATAAGCTTCGCATCCCCAAATTTTCATAAAAGACATACTAGGACGTTTCCCAGTCCATATCTCATATGGTGTCTTTTGAACTGATTTAGATGAACACGATTTAGTGTGAAAGCAGCTATTTTTAGCGCATGTCCCCAAAAAGAAACTGGAAGATCAGTGTGACTCATTATTGATCGAACCATGTCTAACAATGTTCGATTTCTTCTTTTCGAAACTCCATTCCATTGTAGAGTACCAGGAGGTGTGAGACAATCTCACATTCCTTAAGAAGGTCACCAAACTCTAAGCTTAAGTATTCTCCTCATCGATCTAATCAGAGAGCCTTAATGTTTTTTTCTAGTTGGTTTTGTACTTCATTTTTAAATTCCTTGAACTTTTCAAGGGCTTTAGATTTATGATGCATTAGGTAAATGTACCCATATCTACTGAAGTCATCTGTGAAAGTAATGAAGTATTGAAAACCTTCTTCTGGCTTGTGCATTCATTGGTCCACATGCATCACTATGTATTAATCCCAATAAATCAGTTGCTCGCTTAATTTTACCATTAAAATGAGCTTTGGTCATCTTTCTCAATAAGAAAGGCTCACATACATCAAGTTGTTTGAAAACAAATAAATCAAAAAATCTATCTTTATGATGTTCTGAAATACATTTTTCACTTATGTGACCCAAGTGACAATGCCAAAGATGAGTTTGATTAGAGTCGTTTGTTTTGATCTTTTCGTATTTATGTTGTAAAAGGAATTCCCTTGATCCAAAATATAGAGGTCGTTTATTAATTGTGTCACACCATAGAAAACATTATTGAGATAAAAGAACAACAATTATTATTAATAATTATCTCAAAACCAATCTTGTCTAAACAAGAAATCGAAATGATGCTTTTAGTCAAACTAGACACAAAATAGCAATCCTCTAAAAATAAATTAAGTCTACTAGGTAACGATAAAGTATATGTTCCTATAGCTAATACAATAACTCTTGCTCCATTACCAACCCGTAGGTCCACCTCTTATTTTCTCAGATTTGTACTCTTTTGTAGTCCTTATAAAAATGTACAAATATGAGAACCATAATCGGTATCCAATACCCAAGAAGTAGGTGTTGATAAATTAATATCAATAACATAAATACTCGAGGCATACGCTTCGCTTTCATTTGCCTTCTTGACTTTTCAAGATAAATGGGCCAGTTTCTTATACAATGATATATCTTATTACAAATGAAAACATTTTCTTTCTAGTGACCAGTCAAGGTAGTTTACGCTATTCAACTTGTCCTTCTCAATGATCGATCGCAATGATAACAAATTTTTATAATAAGTCTACAACAATAAAATATGAATTTTGAGTACATTTACCATGTTTATTTATAAAAGGACTTGATACTCCCACTATTTTTATTAAAATTAATAACCCTCAAATATTAATGTTGAAAATACTTTTTGTAAAGTTTTTCTAGTGGGTAAGGATCCAAATTTCACATTCTCTTAAGTCAGCTTTGACTTTTCTCTTAAGATTATGGTTTATCTAGGTAAGCAACACTTGCTAATTACATCTCATGTAACTCCTTCATTTGGTGAACAACTCTTGTTCATAATCATCTTATGATTATCCAAATAACTAGCCTTTATGTTTCTAATCCTATTAGAATAACCTAGTTAAGTCTTTAACCAATGTTACAACCAACGAATATCACTTGCTTATTCTTCGCATTTGGCCAAGATAGATACAAGTATCTCGCTTTAGCAGAACCTATATTGTATCAATCTCGACTTTAACGAGGGTTAACATTGGGAAGCAATAAAAGACTTAATATTTTATTGAGGGGTTTTATAAATATTATCTCACCATTTAGCATTAGATATTATCAATTAACAAGCATGCATCTCATACATTCATTTTATCACATACATGAAAAGCAGTAAATATGAATGAAATAGTTATAGCCCATATCCTAAGGTGGTCCGTCCCAAGCCAATAGGAGAACCAAATTATTCTAAGGATAAAAACACTTCTCAAGCATTTTTCTATCGGCCCACACTTCTGTTCCTCTGGTCCATGCTTCTTCGTATAGATTACAATTTCAAAAACTAGTTTTACATACGAGGGAGTAAGATGAAAAGAGAATTACAATACAAGTATAGAAAGGAACGACACGCATGACGTATATATAAAACCTTATAAATAAAACTAAATGGGCTATTGGGATAAACCATACATTCCAAACACCGTACATATCAAACATAATAAAGATGCAGTTTGTTATTAAAGTCTTGCCAGAGTGTTCCTACGCAGTTGTCAAGCCCCTTGCGGGGTTCCGACGGCCCCGTAGCTGCCTGCAGGTTTGCCGCTACCTGGTTAGCAGAGAAGAAAATTTTAAATTTAGCATCCTAATTGCTATGTAAAAACCTCACGATTTGATAATTTTATCAACATTATCGTGTTTTTCAAGATTTTAAATCCACGAGGTTTTTTTTTACTGAAACAACTTTTGTTACTTTCTCGCACGAAATCTATAGACTAACTATTAGTCTAATATATAACTTTAATCCGCGTATGTTAACACTTAACATCTAAAACCCTAAAACTCAATATTGAATATGTTAACAATTAACATATAATATTTCAAATCTTATCGACAAAGATCCCGATTATTAACTATTAATCATCGATCTTAAGAATATCTTTTAACTAGATTAACAGATTAACCGTGATTGAATAGATTTGCTCAAACAAATATCATATATTCGCTAAATAAATCAAAAAATAACATGTATCTCATACAATTACATCACCCAAGTAATTAAAACCTGAATTTGTATCGTACAAGTTGCTCCGATACCACTGTTGGGATGCTAGTACATCCCATGGCATAGCGGAAAAATTATCCAGAGATTACCACCAGAGATTCATGTACGAGGAACGAATCGGGGTGAATAAGGGTGAAGAATTACCTGTTTAAAATCTGGAATTCTGAATTTGTAGAAGATAGATATCCAATCACGATTCCACAATGTAGATTCCTAAGCCGGAACGATAACGCTCCAACCTCTACATAGTTCACCCAATTGAAACGAGCATATAAAAGTCTCTAAACTATTTAGAGGGGAATGAGCATATAAAAAATCTCTAAACTATTTAGAAGGTTTTTCCCAAAAGCATTAATGACTGCTAGATCTTTCATGCCTTTATATAGCCTTTGTAATCCTAATTCAACTCAGATTAAGATTTCAATATATATATATATATATATATATTAAATATATATAATCCCAATTTAACTTTAATTAGCATTTTAATATATATTAAATATATGTATAATCCCAATTCAACTTAATTAGGATTACAATATATATATTAAATATATAATCCCAATTCAACTTAATTAAGATTTCAATATATATATATATATATTAAATATATATAATCCCAATTCAACTTAATTAGGATTTCAATATATATATTGATTTAAATCAAATTATATTATTTATATATATTAAAAGAGTAGTAATTACAATAATTATTTTTCTTTTAATATTTACCCAATAGTTAAATTATATATATATATTAATTTAACTAAATTTGTGTACAACAAATTTGTACATATATAATTCGTTTAATATATGCTCACTTCAACCGTGGGTGTGACCCTATAGGTTCATGTAACGTTAATAGTAAATATTAGAACATTTCTAATATTACAAACAATGAATGACATCTAGCAATATGTCATTGTCACCTAAGTTACAAGAAATCATTATTCGACATAATCTTTTTCGTGATTAACTCTTTTTCATGTATTACATCCTTTTGTCATTTATATCTAGATTGGACACAAGTCATGGAACAGTCACACTTGTATAGTCCATCTAATATTTCTTGATATATTTAGTAGACTATTATAAACGACTAACTATGATATCTCCTATCAACTTATTCGAGCATGACCATGCATTTCTAGTCTCACTCAATCAAGTGGCTTACGATATTACTACTATTATATAGAATGGACAAATCCTATCTTGATCAACCATATTCCACTACATAGATTGTGACATATCCAATATCAGTCTTTATAGTGTAGTTAGTTACGACACATGTTTGACTGTATCAAAATATGCCACTCGCGATGTTGAAATAATGTTGATCTCAAGTTTGATGATCATACATGTAGTTATCACTATGAGCAATGTTGTGACTGTCACATAATAATCCAAGAAACATGCTCATAGCGGGTTAGTCCAGTATGTCATTCTCTAACACATAATTATGTATTGATTTTGACATCTCCATGTCAATGACAACACTTTGTCATCAATCAACTACATATTAGTCTTAATGCATTATTGTTTTCCATTCCCACAATAATACTCAACTAAGGACATTTAAGAATAACCATATTATTCTAAGGACTTTATTATAATTCAATTTATTTATGCACGCATAATTGTAACTAAAAATAATAATGGCAATGTCTCTTTATGAATAAACAAGGTAAAACAAATGTTATTTACAATCATCTAATGATTGGTCTTTTGGCATACTCTAACAGTGTTGCGTGGTATAATTGCAATATGTTGTGTTGTTCATCTTTTGGCACACACCAACGTATCACTTGATCAGCACACTGCTTAAACAAAATTGGCTCGTCCCAATTATATTACCTAACATCTCGCAAAAATCGTTTCCTGGCATTAGTTGACTATGTCAACGTACCATAGCATAGAATCGACCACAAGTAAATACTCATCGGGGAATTCATCCCTTATGGCAGCAGCTCTACCATCCTTAGGGTGATGCTCTAGTCGTGATAGGTGATCAACTACCAAGTTCTCACTCCCCTTCTTGTCTCAAATTTTGAGATCAAATTCTTGCAGCAAGAGTGTCCATCAGATTAGTCTAGGTTTGTCATCATTCTTTTCCAAGAGATATTTCAATGCCGAATAATTTGTGTACACCACAACTTTGTTACCTACCAAGCAAGATATGAACTTATCAAATGCAAAGACAATCACGAGAAACTCTTTCTCAATTGTGGTGTAGTTTAGCTGCGCATCATTTAATGTCCGACTAGCATAATAGATGGTATGGAAAATTTTGCCACGCCTTTGTCCCAACACACCTCCAACGGCATAGTCACTGCATCATATATGAGCTCGAATGACTCATTCCAATCTGGTGCCACGACTATCGGGGCATTAATTAACCTTTTTTTAAGTTCCTGAAACACATTTAAACAAACATCATCAAATGAAAAAGTGATATTTTGTTCCAAAAGCAAGCATAAAGGTTTATAATTTTTTGAGAAATCTTTAATAAAATGACGATAAAAACATGCATGCCCCAAAAAACTCTTGATACCTTTTACGCTTGTAGGAGGTGACAATTGTTTGATTACCTCTACTTTTGCTTTGTCTACTTCTAGGCCTCTCTTGGTCACTTTGTGTCCGAGAACTATGCCTTCCTTCACCATGAAGTGGCATTTTTCCTAGTTCAGGACCAGGTTAGTCTCAATACATCTAAAGGCATTCCTTGAAAGTTTTGCCAAACACCGAGAAGTCATCCATGAAAACTTCTAGATTATTCTTGATCATGTTAGAGAAAATCGATATCATACAACGTTGAAATGTTGCTGGAGCGTTACACAATCCAAAGGGCATTCTTCTGTAAGTGAATGTTCTATATGGATAAGTGAATGTGTTTTTTTTCCTGATCTTCTAGAGTGATAGCAATCTGATTATAGCCCGAGTATCCATCTAGAAAGCAATAAAATGCCTTACCTTCTAATCTTTCCAGCATCTGATCAATGAAGGATAGTGGAAAGTGGTCTTTCCTGGTGGCATTATTTAGCTCCCTATAATCCATGCACACTCTCCAACCTGTAATACTTATAGAGGGAATCAACTCATCTTTTTTATTTTGTACCACGTCATTCTACCTTTCTTTGCACGCATTGCATCGGGCTGACCTACAAGCTATCAAAAATGGGATAAATTATACCAGTATCCAACCACTTGATAACTTCTTTCTTAACTAATTCTTTCATGCTCGGGTTCAGTCTTTTCTAGGCCTTAATTTTTTTGCCATGATACTCTTCCAATATGATTTTGTGCATGCAAATAGTTGGGCTTATTCCTCAAATATCAGCCAGGGTCCATCCTAAAGCTTGCTTATAGTTGCTTAATATTTATAACAATCTTTCCACCTGATCATTAGTGAGATCAATAGCAATGATCACTGAAAAAATTGAGTTATTACCTAAATAAGCATATTTAAGGTGCTTTGGCAAAGGTTTCAGCTCCAATTATGGTGGCTCCTCAATAGATGGTTTCGGCACCTTGATTTCTCTGCCAACCAACTCCAGTGGCTCTGGCTGTCCTAAATAACTCATGTTCTCCAAGGTTAGTCCTTCAGGTTCTTCACTCATCTCAACTTCATCATCTAGTTCTATGGCATCATTATTTGGGTCTTGGCAAATTTGTGCTACGTCCATATTGAAAATGGACTCTATGATCTCGTCAGCTTGGCTTTCCTCAAGTTCATCTGCGCATATAAGAGCTTAAAATACATTAAATGTAACATGTTGGTCATTCATGCGCATTGTAAGTTCACCTTTGTAAACATCAATTAAGGCCCTACCTGTGGCAAGGAATAGTCTACCCAATATAATTGGGACATTAACATCTGCCTCATAATCTAAAATGATAAAATCATCTGGAAATATAAATTTGTCTACCTTCACCAACACATCCTCAATCTCACCCTTGGGATGTGCAAAAGATCTATATGCCAGCTGAAGTGTTACCGTGGTAGGCCTTGCTTCAATTCCAAGCTTTCTGAAAATTGACATTGGCATCAAATTGATGCTGGCTTCTAGGTAACACAGTGCCTTACCCATGAATCTATTGCCAATGGTACAGGCAATAGTGAAACTTCTCGGATCTTTCAGCTTTGGTGGCAATCGATCGAGTATCATTGCACTACATCCCTCACTAAGAGCTACAGTCTCAAAATCACCCAATTTCCTCTTTTTGGACAAGATGTCCTTCATGAATTTCACATAGTTGGGCATCTACTCGAGAGCTTCCACTAATGGCATATTTATTTGCAATTGTTTAAGAACTTCCAAGAAGCGCTTAAACTGCTGGTCTTGCTTGTGCTTCTGGAGTCTTTGTGGGAAAGGTGGTGGTGGATAAGCAAATGCTGGCTCTATTGGCTTTGCCAAAGTGGTGTTGGCATCAGATTGCTGTCTAGCATCAAATAGTGGACTGGCGTCAGTTTTTGCCTCGTCTTTCTTAGCTTCTGTAGGTTTATCTGCTAGCATCAACTTCTTGGCTTGGCAATTAATTGACTATTTGACAAGCGTCTTAGTCTCACATTGTTTGCCACTTCGAAGAGTTACTGCCTTGTATTGTTCTCTACCTTTTTGTCGAGCATCCTCCGTATCACTTGAAAAATTTCTCTGGGGTTTGTTACTGAGTGCATTGGTAATCTGCCCTAGCTGTACCTCCAAGTTTTGCATAGATGCTGCTAAACTCTAGAGGGTTGCATCAGTCCTCTCCATGTACTCTATTAAAGAATTCTCCTAGTTAGATCTTTGCCCTTGTTGGAAATTGTTTTGTGCTCTTTGTGGCATTGTATTCTGGTTGAAACCTAGTTGTGCATGGTTATTCTGACGATGAGCATTAAATTGATTGCCTCTGTGGTTTGCTCAAGATAAGTTCGAGTGCTGCTTCTAACCTGCACTATAAGTATTGGAATTTGGATTGTAATTACGATTGAAATTACCAACAAAATTTACCGACTCAGGGTTTGTTGGGCAGTCTGTCATATGATGATCCTTCCCACATATCATGCAGAATAGGTCTAATACCTTGACTTCTTGAGATTCATTACCCTTTTGCAATGTTTTCACAATGCTATTGAGATTGGAAATTTGAGTGTTGATAGATGCTAGTGCACCAAGCTCCAATTTCTCAGTAGTTTTTGTCCCTATTCCTAGTCTGACAGTAGGATACTAAAAATCATTGGTGGCAATCCTCTCAAGGATGTCAACTGCCTTCGTATAATTCTTTTCTAACAGCGAACCATTTGTCGAAGCATCAATAATAGTCCTGGGATGATCATTGAGTCTGTTGTAAAAGGTTTCTATCTAGGTCCAATTAGGGAATCGATGCATATGACACCTCCTCAACAGGTCCTTGAATCTCTCCCAAGCACCATATAAGGTCTCTTCACCAGCCTACCTAAATGTAGTGATTTCACTCCTCAGCTTGGCATTAAGTTTAGGTGGCTGGAATCACAAAAGAAATTTTTGGCATAGTTCTCCCGTGAAGTAGCAGAACCAAGTGGCAAAGAACTTAGACACAATTTTGCTCTATCTTTTAGGGAAAATGTGAACAATTTTAGCTTCATTGGCAAAGAACTTAGACACAATTTTGCTCTATCTTTTAGGGAAAATGTGAACAATTTTAGCTTCATTGTATCTTTAGACACTACAGGTTGCTGAAATAGTTGGTAAACTTCCATGAATTGCTTCAAGTGTTGCCTTGGGTCTCTAGTAGGAGATCTATCAAATTATCCTACATTCAAAAGAGTCTGTATCATTACAGGTTTAAGTTCGAAATTGGTTGTGTTTACCTCTGGCCCAATTAGGTCTGGCATTAAATTGTCCATATTTGATGCCAATTATTCTCTAATAGGTCTCTTTTCTTCCACAACAACAGCAAGGGCGGCTGGTATCCCGTTGTGTATTGGTTGATTCTCCTGGTGGTTTGGGACACCATCTACTCCTCCATTACCTTGTTGAGCCATTTCCCTAACTTTCCTTTCTAACATGCGTAGGATTCTTTCAATCTTTGGGTTGTATGACCAATCTTCTATTGCAGTGCAGCTCTTGGTCATACACCCAAAAAATAAAGTAAAATAAAATAAGTAAACCAAAAAAATAAACTCCATTTCAATCCCTGAAAATGACGCCAAAAACTTGTCAACTTTGCTAACGCTTGGAAAAAGATTGAAAATTCAATGTAAATATGTAAGAAATAATGCTAAGGGTGAGTCTATTGCGTGCAAGTATACACGATCAACAAGTAATACAACAATGAGTTGAGTATTGTATCCATAAGGATTGACCAAGAATTTAAGTGTTCAATGGTTTACTTGTTAAATGGATCAAGAACGTCGAAATTGATTTGAGTTTTCGATTTAGACAATAGCTAAGACAATGCAATGAAAGTAAAAACAGTTTGTCAAACAAAAGTATTCAAATTGATGATGAGCGTTGGCAAGGGATTATCGGATTTTATGCTAGCTACGCCATTTATTAATAATGTCATGCCTTGGATTTATTACCAAGCAGATTTCAAGAATAGTGTTACCTCTGTCGATGGCAATGACCTAAGTTAACCGCGATAAAACCCCTATATGTCTATAGTAAAGCTTTCCATAGATTAACTTGATTAAGTTTCAATCTATACTCCTAAAGGGTATATTCACTTCCGAAGTAAGTTGATCTACTTAAACATCTTCTGTCGAAGTTTCTCTCCTTAGTACTTGACAACTGATCGTTACCCCTTAAGTTTGTTAAGATATTAAAGTATAATAAGCATACAATATCAATTTTCGTATGTCAAAGAATTTAAGGAAATGAAGTGCTAGCAGGATAGAAAATAATGCCTTCAAATTATTAAAAACAAAAAATAAACTAAGCATCACACAAACATCCCCAACCAACTACAATAAATGTTGTCTGTCAACACTGGGTATTGGTACTCGGGCTCTCATATCAACACCTACTATAAGAAGAAAGAGCCGTTGCAACAAAGGGGTATTGATACACAGGAAGTTGTATCAATATGGAGTAAGTATTTTTACAAAGGGTATCGGTACGGACTAAGCTGTATCGGTACCTGTTTTGCTCAATGGAATCCTGATAAGTTTTGCACAAAAACTCGTATCGATATGCCCTATAGGGGTATCGGTACGCGTTAATTGATTTTCAAAGTTTATGATTCCAATAAACTGATAAGACAACGGTAGAAAATTTATTATAAAGATTTACACAATCTTTAACCTCATACCTGTACGCATAAAGTTGTACCGATACTCGAAGAAAATTTTGGTTACCAGGTTTGAAGGGCGTACCGATATGGCTACACGTGTATCGGTCCCTATAGCCAATAAGTATAAAACGAAATTTCAGTAGCTAAAAAACTGTACCGATACTGCTTTAGGCGTATTCGGTACACCTAACCCAAATTGGCTATTTTTGAGTACCAAACACTTAGAAAAATATTTAGGGTTTAAAGTTTTGACTTAGAAAATATTTTAAGTTCGAATCCTTGTGAGTCTTTAAAAATTTATTCTTTTTACAAATTAGTCCTTTTATATCAAAATAAAATATAAGTTTTACATAATGATATATCATTTAAAGTTCACGGGTTAAATTGATATTTTACCTAAAGTTTAGATGTTAAAATAATATTTCATCTAAATTTTAGAGATCAAATTATTATTGTATAGAAAGTTCATAGACCAAATTAAAAAATAGCCCATTTATTAATGTGAAACGTCATAAACTGTCGGTGATCAAAATGTAATAAATCGATAATTTAAATGGTCAAAATGTAACTTTGTCAAATTCGATGACCAAGAGTGAACGATTAGTAAACAAAAGCCCTACAAAAAACCCCACTCCATCCCGAAGTCTAAACTCTGTTAGTAAATCAATTAATTTCAATTGTGGAAGCAAATTACTGTCATTAAGTAATCTGTAGCCACAGCAAAAACCAAAAAGGAAGTGGTAGTTGAAGAAAGTGTAGCCTAATACATGGTAGATTTTGATAATGGAAGGAAAGGAAATGTGCTTCGAATGCCTTGAACGCCGAATCAAGTCGGATTGGTCGGATCAGCTACAGTTTTGCTATGGCATCTCCGATTCTCCCCTGCCCTTTGGCTCCTCCGCCGTGGTTCAATTCCCTCGTACTAATCCTTCTGCTTCACCCTCGCAATTCATTTTGTCTTATCTTCCCACTCTTACACACCATTGCTTCTCTAAATACATGTAAGATCGTCAATTCTCTCTCAATCTCTCTTTTCTTATGTTTTTGCTTAATTTCTGCTCACTCTAGTTCACCGATTATATGAAAATTAAAAAGCTATTTCAATTTTGTGCCCTTTTTCCTTTGTAGCAGCAATCAACATAATTTGCATAATGGAGAAGAAACACAGATGTCAGTTCTGAAACTGCCACTGGCACCACTTTTTTATCAGATTCCTCAATGAGTGAATCTCAGCTTTTGTCTAATAGGATGGGATTTGAATGTTGTGCTTGTAGCCATTGTGGTAAATTCTCTTGCTTGAGAACAATTACTGCTTTGGCCCCTCTTGCTCATGTTGGCATTTCTTCTTATTCTACTTTTCAAGAGCTCTCTTCTAGTTTCCTATCTGGGACTTTGGAAGATCACATTTTGTCATCGCTTAATCTTCTTATTAAAGGAAAAGCTGCTGGGAGAGACGGTGTTAATTATGTGCATCTCCTCAGGGTTCCTTCATTTGATGAGAGTAGTATCCCAGGCTGCCTCAGGCATCCCAACATTGCACCTATTCTTGGGTTACTGAAAACACATGGCTATATCAATTTTCTGCTCCCAAAAACTCCATATAGTTTGGAGAATATTCTTCATTACAGCCCAAATACCTTGAAATCCGACTGGCATATGAGGTTTTTGATGTATCAGTTGCTGTCCGCCCTTGCTTACTTACATGGATTAGGAGTTCACCATGGTAATATATGCCCATCCAATGTGATGCTCACTGATTCATGCTGGGCTTTGCTGCGCATTTGGGATAACACTAGGTTAGGATTCAATTTATGTTTCAAACATGGGAAATCCGACAGCAGCTGTATTCCTTCTAAAGTAGGTTGTTGCATAGAAGATTGTTCTTCTCAAGGATTATATGCTGATTTGAAGCTCTCCCCACCTTCAGATTGGGATTCTCAATTCAGTCGATGGTGGAGGGGAGAGCTGAGTAATTTTGAGTATTTGCTTTTCTTGAACAAACTGGTCGGGAGAAGGTGGGGGGATCACACCTTTCATCCAGTAATGCCATGGGTAGTAGATTTTAGCACAAAACCAAGTGAGGACTCTGATTCCGGGTGGCGAGATTTAAGCAAGAGTAAATGGAGGTTGGCAAAAGGTGATGAGCAGTTGGATTTTACCTATTCTACATCTGAAGTTCCACACCATGTCTCAGATGAGTGTCTATCAGAATTAGCTGTTTGCAACTATAAAGCGAGGAGGTTGCCTTTAAGTGTTCTGCGGATGGCTGTTCGCTCTGTCTATGAACCTAATGAATACCCTTCAACCATGCAAAGACTTTATCAGTGGACACCTGATGAGTGCATCCCTGAATTTTACTGTGATCCTCGAATATTTTACTCTCAACATTCTGGTATGACTGATTTGGCTGTTCCGTCATGGGCCGGTACACCTGAAGAATTCATTAAATTGCACCGAGAGGCTTTAGAGAGCAACCGAGTTTCACGACAAATCCATCATTGGATTGATATAAATTTTGGATATAAAATGTCTGGGCCAGCAGCTGTTGCCGCAAAGAATGTTATGCTGTCTTCATCAGAGCCCACAAAGCCAAGGTCAACTGGACGGCGCCAGCTCTTTACTCAACCACACCCTTCACGTCAAGTTGCTATGCAGGGAACACATAATAGCACAAAAGAGTCAGCTGTTGATCAGCACCAAGCACACGAAATAGACAATGAGAAATCTTTTCTCTATAAAACTTCCTGTTTACAAGAACTGGAAGAAGCTTCTGTATTTTCTGAACATGCCCGGCATTTGAGTCCGCTCTATTGCCATGATCAAGAAAACCTTCTGAAGCAACGCTCTTCTTTCAAAGAGTCTCAAAGCAAGAATCTGGAGAAAAGTGCATCTAATCCACATGATATTAGCAATTACTGTGGGTTTCTATGTGATGTTGATTTAAATTATCTTCTTGAGCATATAGATATACAAGATGACGATTCCACAGGATATCAAGAGTTATTGCTTTGGAGGCAGAAATCATTTCTATCAAAGACTTCCTCCAAAGAGGTTGCAGAGGACATATTTTCTGTGGATTGTCTCTTAGCTGAACTTTACTTGAGGAAGCCACTTTTTTGTTCAACTTCATTAGCCATGTACTTGGAAAGTGGTGTTTTTCCTGGATTGATGCAGGAGCTTCCATCTCATGTTAAAGTACTAGTTGAAGCTTGCATTGAGAAGGACACAACGAGGTTTTTTTTGGTTTTACATTTCCTTCGATGTTATCTTATTAAATTTATTTAACTATGCTTTCATTGACACCATTTTTACATCATTCTATTAATTTTCTTAGGTCTTGTCTTCAACTATATGCATTATATAACTAAACTATTTTTTATTTAAAATTCACAATAACCAGGAGGCCATCTGCCAAAAGCCTATTGGAATCTCCGTGGTTTCCTTCAACGGTGAAGTCAGTCTACTTGTTTACTTCCCCGCTTCAACTTATGGCAAAAGATGGATCCAGACTTCAGTATGCTGCAAATTTTGCAAAGCAAGGGGCACTAAAAACAATGGGAACTCTTGCAGCTGAAATGTGTGCGGCATACAGTTTACCACTTGCTTCAACTCCTTTATCTGATGCTGAAGCTGAATGCGCTTTCATACTTCTGAAAGAATTCATAAAATGTTTGACTCCAAAAGCTGTGAAGGCATCAGTCTTGCCTATTATCCAGAAGATTCTGCAGGCTAGTTACAAACTTTGTTCTTCTTCACTGTTTCTATATTAAACTACATATTTGACTTCAAGCAGATTAACTTTGTTTATTTCAGACCACAGGTTATTCTCATTTGAAGGTTTCTCTTCTTCAAGACTCATTTGTTCGAGTGATATGGAACCAAATTGGTAAACAAACATATCTGGAAACAATACATCCTTCGGTGATATCAAATCTATATATTTCTCCTCACAAGAGTTCGGCAGCTGCTGCTTCTGTTCTGCTTATTTGTTCAAGTGAAGAGCTTGGTGTGCCTATTACTGTTCATCAGGTTAACCTCTTTCTATGGTTCTTGGTTTTTTTCAGAAGGAAATAAATTTGGCCATAGGATTTTTTGGGTAGTAAATAGATCCAATTCTCTTTATGATTCTAACAAAAAACTCTTGATTCTTAAATGTAGACGATCCTGCCTCTGATTCACTGCTTTGGGAAGGGACTTTGCCCTGATGGAACTGATGTGCTTGTCAGGATTGGTAGTTACTCTGTCATTGGGTTTTATGACTGATGTCTGTTCTGGAGATGGCATGCTTACCATGTACTTGTTGTCATTCTTTTACTTTTCAGGTGGTCTTTTGGGAGAGACCTTTATTCTCAAACAGATGCTACCACCGCTTAAACACGTTGCTCGTTCTTGTATTGATGTTTCTTCTATGAATAAGCCTGAGCCTATTCATAGTTGGAGTAGTTCAGCACTTATTGATTGTCTAATGACATTGGATGGTCTTGTAGCTTTCTTACCAAGGGAAGCAATTGTAAAAGATCTGATTGAGGTATGCACTTGGGTCTCAGGTCACCTTTTTTCTGTGCTTTATATTTAATATTGGATAGTTATTATTTAATGGATCCCCTATTATCATGCAGGATAAGAGTTGTGTACATGTTCTGGCTCTTATGCAAACAAATTTAGAGATCACAGTGCTTCAGGTGCTTTAAAATTCCTATTTTCATTTAATCGCAGTGCAGTTATTCATACTTGAAGAATTATACACAAGTACAAATAACAATAGGGATTAAATGTGGTAGGGAATAGGTTCTTACAGTTTTTTTATTTTTTAACAACTAATGTTATGTTTTTATCATTTTTGTCTAGCTAAAAGTGAAGTCTATGTCTCTATACTGAAGCATTGTGGATTTACATCCTCATTATGAATCTACATGAAAATACAATCTTCTAAGCACCTCCAAGGAGTAGGCCAGTCTATGCTTGCACAATTTCACTGCTGGTTGCCTTGTCTTTCTGAAAGCACATGTGGACGTCTTAGAATCTGTAATAAGTCTTAATCAATTGGCCGGGAAAAGAAATAAAGCTTATTACCCCTATCATATGCAACTAATTAGCAGGAAAAAGCTTAGTGGCTGTTATTGTATATTGTCTTATATTTTTGTTCATATATTGTATATTGATTTGTATATTGTCTTATTATTTATGTTTGATAACATTTTTTTTATTCTAGACCTAGTTGTCCCATGTTATGCATCACAAGTTACATCCAGGTATTTGAAGTTTTTATAATTTCATGTGGCGTACTGTTCAGGTTGCTGCTACGACTTTAATGGCACTTTGTCAGCGGATTGGACCTGAGTTGACCGCATTGCATGTCCTGCCACAATTTAAGGTGCTTTTTGATGAGCTGGCCTTCTCACAAGAAAGTTTCAATGGATCGCATTCTCTTGGTAAAAGCTTGAAGGCTTCAAAACCAAAAGTTGATGAAGAGTTTCAAATAGAGAGCCGCATGGATCTTGTGTGGGTGATTATCTGTTTTCAATCGTTAGAAGCCAGGTTGGCATGAATTACTTGCCTCATCATGTGTTCTTCCATGAATGCAGATTGCTTTTATATCCTTCTTTTTGTTCTTTGCTTGGAATAGAGAAACTCCGTCAGTGTTGTACTACATGGTTGCTTCTTGAGCAATTTCTTCTACGGTTTCACAATTGGAAGGTATGGATGATTTGCTTCCAAAGAGTGGTGTGGTACTCTTTTTGTATTTTTTTATTTGAATATTCATCTCAATTGCTCTACCAAGCACACATTTTTACATATCATATTTCTGAACATGTTATTATTCAGTGGGAGTATACAGGGGAATCATCTCGAAGTGGTCTAGAGAATGTAATTGCAAAAGTGCCTTTATTGAGCAAGGGGTCAACATCTGATTACATTCCTGCTAAACTGTTACTTAATGGGGTTGGCTGGTCAATTCCACAATCACAGGGAATTAGAGGCTCCAAAAACTTGATGCCTCAGAGACGTTTGCTCAATGCTCACCAAAGTTCTGTTCAAACACATGAATCCGCTTCAAACCATTTCAAGAGTGAACCCTGGTTTTGGTTCCCTAGTCCAGCTGCTAGCTGGGATGGTTCTGACCTCCTTGGACGCTTTGGTTGTCCTAAAGATGAATTTCCATGGAAGATTAGAGCATCTGTTTTATCCTCAGTTCGTGCTCATCAAGGGGCATTGAGATCTTTAGCAGTTCGCCAAGATGAGAATACAGTTTTCACTGCAGGAATTGGTCCTGGGTTTAAAGGAACCGTTCAGAAATGGGATTTGGCAAGAATAAATTGTGCCTTTGGATATTATGGTCATGAGGAGGTTTGCTATTCTGTAATTATGTTGGATATTTTGTTCAAAGGAACTCAGATATGCCCTGTTATTTCTGTTATTATGTTGGCATTTAGTAAGCTTTTTTTCTGAGTGGTATATCTTGTTTCATGTCTTCAGGGGATTTAATACTATAAGAGAGAGAACATAATGAATGCATGGATTTAGATATTGCTGCAAGAAACTGTTTTGCTGAATATCTACTATAGGACATGCAATATACTGCTTTCTTGTCTAGTTATATAGTTTGAACCTAATTTATTAATCTGTTAGGTTATTCTTTCTGTGGATGTGATGGCAGCGTTTAGTATTGCATGGTAACCATTTTCTGATGAGTAACATTTGGTGAAAAAGCTGAAATGACCAATTTTCTATTTACATTTCTGTCCATATTCTTAGGCTAAGCTTGTTGGATTTTCACTCCCAGTATGATATATTTCTTAGCTTAGTGTGGTTATGCTGATTTCTCTAATTGCTTATGGAACTTTCAGGTTGTAAATGACGTATGCATCTTGTTATCGAGCGGAAGAATAGCATCTTGTGATGGAACAGTACATGTTTGGGATAACCAAACAGGGAAGCTGATATCAGTATACTCAGAACCATCCACGGATTCCCTGCATCTTGTGAGTCCTTTATCTTCTTCAACAAAGATCAGTGCTGGCCATGTTGATATGTTGAATTCAAGCACATCTTCAAGTGGAGTACTTAGTAGTCCATTTGATGAAAGCTTGTACACCTGTATGCATTATTTAGAGTTTGTTGAAAAGCTTGTGGTCGGCACTGGAAATGGTTCTCTCAGGTAGCTACTTACAACTAAGAGTGATAGTCAATTGTTAAATCCAGCTTATTTTTGTAATCTTGTTGTAATGCCATTCTTTCCGTGTACTACCATATGACACAGATTTATTGATGTTTCTCAAGGTCGAAAGCTTAATTTATGGAAGGGTGAATTCAGTGGATCTGCTTTTCCTTCTCTTGTCTCTGCCTTATGCTCATGTGGGTCTGACAAAAAGCAAGGGAATGGAGCTTCCTCTTCACCATTGGTTGCAGCCGGATTATGTTCAGGTCACTGTCGACTATTTGATGTGAGGAGTGGATGCGTTATTGCTTGTTGGAGGGCTCATGATGGATATGTCACTAAGGTATAAGCTTAATTCATTGAATCAGAGGGACAAAAGAACTTGTACGTAAAATGTAGTCACGGTAACACGTTTACATACATGCAGCTGGCTGCCCCTGAAGATCATCTGCTAGTTTCTAGCTCACTTGATCGGACTTTGAGAATTTGGGACTTGAGAAGGTAATTATTGAAATTGAAATTGAAATCTAATGTGTTAACTATTGAAATATAACTGTTCAAGGTGTCATTAGAAATATTTTGCAGTTGGGTTGATATCCATGTATATTCTGATTGCTTTCTTCTTGTAGAAACTTGACGATGCCCGTCACTTTCAAGGGACATACTGATGGAGTATCCAGTTTCTCCGTGTGGGGGCAGGATGTTATTTCAATATCCAAAAATAAGATTGGACTTTCCTCGTTAGCTAATTATGCCGATGAAGTACGTAAACAATGATATACTTTCTCGTTCTATTTGCTATACGCGTGCATGCATATATTTATATTTATGTAAAAGAAGGTTTTCGCAAAATGATAGTGGAAAAACATGTGGCAGGATGGGCAACATCGAATCATCCCTCAGAAACTCTATACATCAGATCATGGAAGTCGAAATATGTCGGTGCTGTCAAGTATAAGCATAATACCCTTCTAGAGACTGTTTCTAGTTGGGACTGAAGATGGTTATCTCAGAATCTGTTGTTAGATGGGAGATGAGATGAATCATCAATGATTGTAATTTGTGAAATGCAATGAGGATTGGTTTTTGCTATGATTGTTGCATGGGAGCACATTTAACCGTCCAATTTTCATTTTTTGCTTTACCTTTTCCTTTTACACCAGTGTGTTGGAGATGCATGTAATGTAAGCCGCCTTCTCCTATTATGGCATGACAGATACCTTGTTACTTTCGGCCATTCGCTCGGTTCAACTGAAAATCGAATGAAATAATAGATCCCCCGTTTCCTTGTGTTTTCTCTTTTTTGTTGCATTCTTTTGTAAAGTTGTTGGTTTTTGTTCAGTGAATGATTAGATTTAATTTGTTTATGAATGCTTTACGCGTCATTTAATATTTCTTCTCCTTCCTGTTTATTTGATTCATCATTTTTCCGGTAAATAATATTACTACTAATTGCTTTGAAAAGGTTTATATTACCAGAGAAATAGAAAGTATGGAGGAAGAACACTGTCGTTTCATTGCTTGAAACAATAGGTATTTATTAGGGCGACGAGACAGATCGCGAGCTACTCAAATTTGATTCAGTTAAAATTCGATTCGATTTGACTCGAGCTCGAACTCGGCTCGAGTTTTTAATGAGCCGAGTTATTTGATACACGGCTTGAAAAGCTCGCAAGCTACTCAAAAAATATAATATACTAATTTATAGTCTAATAGGGCTTTAAATGAGACGTGACAGATCGCGAGCTACTCGAGGCCAACACAGTCAAAGATGGGTCAACACCTCGATTAAACTAGAAAACGACTCGAGTTCTTAGCAAGCTGAACTGAGCTCAAATTTTTTAGGTTCATTAAAAATTATTTGAGCCCAAACTCGACTCAAAATTTTAACGAGCTGAGTTAAGCTCAGCACTACTCGAGTTCCATTCGGCTCGTTTACACTCCTGCTATTCATTATAATCGGAGAGAACAAATGTAACTGATTTTGCTCCATGTGCATTTGGTAATGGAAACAATCCAACTCCTTAAGACTGAGCAACATGAGCAATGAGGTCTTCACACGTGTGACCAATTGTGTCATAATAAGTGCAATGAGGTTGGGATCCTTTGCCTTCCCCTCTCTGTGTTAATTTTATGGAAAACAAAGTCACAAAAGGCTCCAATTCGGTTCTAAATAATAGAGATATTTTTATTTTTTATCTTTTTGGAAAATAAAAAACATCTTTCGTTGTAAAATTAGAAAATAAAAAAAATGAAAATTTGAGATTTTCAATAGTTTCATTGAAATTATTTTGAAAATTTAGAAAATAGAAAAACAAGGGTTTTGGAAATAATGCTTAACTAACACAAGACCAAATCCTTTTAAAATCATTTAACAGATCTTCAAACCCTTATAAAAAAACATTTTTAATTATACTTTAACCCTTCTAATTTTTTAATATCAAATAACTATTTATATATTTCAAAACTCATAACTTAAAAGCTAATTTGATCCAAAATTTTATATTTTTAGATAAATAATTAACTTTATTATGAAATTTATTGTAAACCTTGTGTTGTCTTTTTTTGTTCAATAGGTAATCGTTCAGGTTTCAGGTCAGATCAGGTTAAGTCATGTCAGATTAAATCAGATACGAGTTATGTCAGGTCAATTTAATGGTTCGACTCGGATCAGGTCAGGTTCGGGTTGACACCGATTCAGGTCATTATTAGGTTGATTTCAAATCAGATTGAGTTTGGGTTCGGGTCGGGTTAATTTCAGGTCAGGTAAGTTTCAGTTCAGGCCAAAACGGTTCGGGTCTGAATTAGTTAATTAACGGGTTAATTCAGGTTCGGATGGACTTCAGGCCGGGCCACGTTCAGGTCGGGTCACGTCGTTGACGGATAAAATTCAGGTCGGGGAATATAAATTTCGGTTAAAGTTCAAGTTGAGTCTTAGCGTATACAAATAGACTTCGATATGATAATTGTGGGTAAATCTCAGATAAAAATAAAATTTTAGAGATTAATATGAACCAAAATATCCCTTAGGATGCCGAAATATTTTACAATTTAAAAAATATATATAATTTTGACTAAATTGAGTTAAACTAAAATTTAAAAGTGAATGTTAAGACTAAAATGAAAAAATTTAAACAAGTGAGGACCTAAAAAGTAATTAACCACTAAATAAAAAAATTAGGAGGCAAATGCCAAATGGACAATTAATTATTGAATCAAAGTTAAAAAGATTCTATTTGAACTTTAGAGGGAAAGAACCTAAAAATTAGGGGCTTAATTCCCTGCAAATTTTAGCCTTCTCCCCACCAATTATTTTTTTCATAATTTTAATTAATGTGAAACGGTGGGACGGAAAGTTTCCCACCCGCGTGGATTTTTAGGTTATGATAAATTATTTTTTAGCCATTCTAACTTTAGATATTTTTTATTTAAGTCTCAAATTTTCACTTTTAGGTTTTTAATTTAATTCAATTGAGTCCCAATTTAAATTAATTTAATTGAAATTCCATATTTAGTTTTAGAATTCTTTTAATTATGTCCGTGATTTATTCTTCTAAGTTTTAATTTAGCTCAATTAGATCCTAAGTTTAATAAGTTAATTCAATTTGAACATTATTATTATACCATATAAATTTTGATTTAATATAATTATACACAAATTTTTGATTTGGATGTAAATATGTAATTGTACACATGAAAGTTGAAACTTTAATTTAGTTCAATTGTACACATGAAGCTTTGATTTAAATATTTAATCAAATTCAAATGCATAAATTAGCAAGTTGAATTGGAATTCATCTTGTAAATCAATAACCCTATACAAAACCATAAGCCATTAATACTAAACCCAAAACTATAAACCTTAAGGAATTGAAATTAATCTCATAAACCAATAACCATAAGCTAAATCATAAACCATTGATACTAAACCCTAAACTTTAAGGAATTCAAATTAATCACATAAACCAATAACCTTAAACTAAACACTAAACTAAACCATAAATCTTAAAAAATTAGAATTAATCTCATAAACTAATAACACTAAACTAAACCGTAAACTATTAATATTAAACCATAAATCATAAAGCTTAAGGAATTATGTTGACAATATTTACATATTTAATAAAATTTTTAAATATTTTTATATACTATAATTTATAAATATAAAAAGTAAATATATTAATTTAATAATCATAGTTAATCATGTACCTCAAATTGTAAAGATGTATTTTGTCACACTATAATATAATAAATTCATAATCTCACAAATTCATCAATTGTAACTTATTAGTTATTACAAGTCAGATAAATACCAAGTCAGGTAAATATCAGATCAGTTTAATAACAAGTCAAGTCATTTACAAGTTGAGTCAATTACAGATCAGGTTCATAATAGGTCAGGTTGATAACAGGTCGGGTAATTTCAATTATTTACCAGGTTAATCTCGGGTTCATGTTCATATCAGGTCGGATGCAGGTCGGGTTCGGTTATCACATTATCAGGTTGAATTCGGGTCGAGGTCGTTCTCAAGTCCAATGCAGGTCGGGTTCAGATCCAAAAGTTCCAGGTCCAACTCGGGTTCAGGTCAACAACAATTCAGACTCGAATCGATTTCAGATCACCACCACCTCGGGTCACAAGCAAGTCTAACTCAAATCGGTTTCAGTCAGTTTTGCAGGTCAGGTCAGCTTTATACATCCCTAAATAGTGTACATTCATCCTATATTAATAAGTGTCTCGTTTGCACCATAATCGAATTGTTTGATATTTGAAGTAGTATTATTATGGCTTAAGGTCGTAAAAAACTCTTAAGCTTTTGAGAAAAAAATCAATTAAGCACATAAATTTATTTTTACACCCATTTAAAATTTTAAACTAAGAAATTAAATCAATTAAGTTTTTAAAATAGAAATTGAATCAATTAAGTCATTTGACCAATTTTGTCTATTAAATCTTGACAGTTTTTTTTATATGTTGGTACAGTGTGTTGTGTTACAATATTTCCGCTCAATATTTAAAAAAAAATTATTTTATTAATTTTTTTAAAATTTTAAGAATTAAAAAAAAACTTATAAAATTTATAAAAAAATTATAAATAAACTATAACGTCTGAGAGGAGAGAAAATTTTATCCATTAAATTCAATGGTGCAAAACTCTGGTCTGGTCTCTCAATGAGGAGTTTGGACGCCACCAACTCTCTCAAAACTTCTAGTTGGTCCTCGACTTCTTCATCTTCAAACTCGGTCAAGTCTTGGGTATGTTCAGAATTGTTGTGGCATAATTCTCAGCTTCTTCCCCACATATTTTATCTTTTATTAATTAACACCCTAAACTTATTTTGCATCCAATTAAACTTTTGAATCAAGAAATTGAATCAATTAAGTCCTTAAAATAAAAAATTGAATCAATTAAGTCATTTGACCAATTTTGACCATTAAATCTTGATATTTTTAGATCTGTTGGTGCAATGCGTCGTGTTACAATATTCACTTAGCATTTTCAAAATCTTTATTTTATTTAAATTTTTTTTAAAAGTTCTAAAACTTTTAAAAAACTTACAAAATTTATAAAAAATATTTTTTGGAAAAAATCTGTATATGCAACATGATAGAAGTGTAGTGTATTATGTGCTATTAATATCTTAAGAAAAAAATTATCAATACTTAATGGTCAAAATTGGTCAAAGGACTTAATTGATTCAATTTTTTGGTTCAATAGCTTAATTGAGTATAAAAAAATTTAAAAGCTTAATTGATTTTTTTCAAAAGTTTAAGGACTTCTTGCACTCTTAAACATATTATTATATGACGACCTTTGTGTTTCATGTATATTGACCTTGATGAGACGAAACTTAAAATTTTTTCCAAAAAAATACTTTTAATATACACTCTGTAACACGTTCAAATATATTTTTCTAGACATTGTAAGTAGAATTTATTATTATAATAATATTTTTTAATAATTATATTTTAATTTAATTATTTAAAAATTATATGTGCATTTTTATTTTAGAAAAAATTAGATATCAAACACATTTTTATTATTTTTTTTTCTGACGAACATTTTTTTTATTTTTATTAATCAAGCATGTTTTCTAATTTTTATAAAACTGAATTATGAAATCCATCGACATTTTTTAATTATGTTTTAATTTAATTATATGTGCATTTCTATTTTAAAAAAATTAGATATCAAACACATTTTTACTATTTTCACTTCTAAAAAAAATTTTATTTTTATTAACCAAAAAAATTTATTTAAGCAAAATTCATTAACTTAAAATATTTGTTATATAAAAAAAACACAGATCGAACATAACATAATTTTCATTGGATGTGAAATTCGTAATATTGGAGGATGTAAAAAGAGGTGTAGATATATAACTAGAGTGAACTTGTTTTTTATGAGGTATTTGACCCTTAAGTAGGTAGAGTCCACTACATAATCATCATTGTCAATCACCTTTTCCGAATCTAGTGTCTAAAATCCACAAACATTCAAAGTAAACATACTGGAGCACTTTAAATTGGTACATAGCTTGCAAACTGATAAAAGATTGCATGCTATATTGGGAACATAAAGAACTGATTTTAAGGTGATACCCTGAGCAATCTAAATTGCTCTAGTCTCTTCATTGGATTCCAAAAAAACATATGTAGTTTTCACATGTGACTTGGGATGGAGCCTTTTGAACTTGAAAACAGATTTGTCTACTTTCATATAGTCGGATGCCCAATGATGTGATCAAGGTCCAACATGACAAAGTCAAGAAGTTTTTATTAGGACCAATGATGCATGCTAGAGCTAAAAAGCTGCAGGAATATGTGATTCGCTGATATTATCAAGTGTGGGAAGCGATCACTTCTCCTAGTGATCAGGACGACTGACTCGTGGATGAGTAGACATGTAATATTTTACATGCACAATATTCGCCTACAGGAGTTTGTATATAACAGCTATCCCAGGACATATATACTACTTGCATTAATAAAACCGATCTACTTAATTGCAACTGCTTCATTTAATATGATAGTTCATTTAAGTAGGTTTTAATTTGCACATTTAAAATCCAACATTAATATATATCTTCTTTAAATCCATAATCATTGCATGTTTAGCATTTAAGTTGTATTATTTTTTAGTACATGACTTTTGTGTTTTTCAGATGCATAGAAGCTGGTTAGTTTTGGCACTCAAAGGCACGAATTAAAAGGGATTTTCTAATGGACAACTCTTCATCTAATCAAGTTGGTTGTTTCGAAAGTTAAAAGACCATTTATTTGTTGAAATCAAGGCTCGCAGAATTATTCTTCTTGCAAGAACCATTCGGCCGCCATCTTTAAAGCCTTTTAAAGACCTTTTATTTGCTAGTCATTCAAGTGTCATTACTATGGGACATTTTAGAATTTATTCTTGTTTTCCTATAAATAGTTCATGTATTTTCATTGAAAACACAACTTTTGAATATAAATTTTTCTGGTGAGAATTCATTCTCTTTTGTTCTTTTTAGAACCTTATCGATTTTCTTGATTATCTTGTGAAATCTTTCTATTCCATTGTTTATATCGCTGGCTCCTAGCTCTCAATAGCTAGAGGGTCATGATCCATCCCTATTTACATGCTTAGGTTATTTGTTCAAATAGAAACCGGGTCAGCACTCTCTTATAATGTTGGTTCATTTCTTGAACTTAGCCATTTTTATCATCCATCTACCTTTTACATACCTTACACCATAACCTTTTATTCCTATATTCCAATCACCTTAAACCCCACACACCTTTCGCCATACATCTATCGTCCCCCTTCTAAATTCCATTCCTTTTGAAATTCATTCCTTTGAATATCATCTAGTTTGAGAATGACTTACTCGATTTACGACAAGGGCAACACATACGTCTCGACCACCAAAATAACTGAACTCGTATCACCTAGAGTCTACAATCCAATGGATGAAATTGTTGTTGGCAACAATATTTGCGAAGGAAATACTACCTCCATGTTCAATAAATGACATAGTTTGGTTATTAGGTGTTGTCATCTACCCAATCAATTTGTACAACTCGTATACTTGTTCTTTGTTAAAGTGTCTCTAATTGATGTTTCCATCTGTAGTCAGATGTGCCTAACTTCACTCTATTGCCTTAGAAAACACCTCTATAATGGATGTGTGCATCTTGCTAGGTTTGAGGATCTATAAACCTAATTTGATAACATGTAGAAAACAAGTATTTGGAACAAATAGAAAGCAGTTTCCTTAATTTTTCTTATGTCAAATGTGTACAAAAATATCCTGTTTATAGGGTGTTACATAGAGTTCTAATATAGCTAGGACTAATTTTGTTAGTGCTTTATCTCTATCTTAGAATATTAGTACTCCATCTTTACTTTGGATAGATTTCAACTACTAACTAATTTATCTGTTCAAATCAAATTATTCGCACATTTATAGTCTACAAATATTGGTTCTTCAATGCTACTTATTAAACTATTGTCTATGTATAACTTTCATCGATCCATCATTTTTTTAACAAAGAAAATTGACGTAGCCTATAGTGATATACTGATACGAATAAAAACTCGATCAAGAAACTTTTGTAACTACATCTTTAACTCTTTTAGCTCAGTCAATGCCATGCGACAAGGGGAGATGGACACCGACACAGTACCTATCATCACCTACATCCTAAACTCCATCTCTCTATTAGGGGTAATCCTGAAAATTCCTCAAGAAACACATATGGAAACCCTTTAACCATTCAAAGGTCCTCTAATGTTTTACTCAAAACCCTTGAGAGTCCACCACATAGGCTAGATATGCCTCACAATCGCCTTGTGTCATCCTTTGAATAGACATCACAAAAATCACATAGGATTAACATTCATTATTTCCTCCATCAATAACAACTTAGCTTCATCTGGTCCCTAGATCTTAAGACACTTCTCTTGACATCTAAGGCTAGCATCATACTCAAATAGCCAATCCACATCCAAAATCACGTCAAACTCTATAAAGGTAACTATATCAAGTATGTTGGAAAGAATTAACGCTGAATCTCTATCGGGCATCGATGAGAGACCTTATCTACTACTAAATCAAGCCTTATGGGACTAGATACTCTAACTCCTACATCTAAGTCCTCATATGGTTTTATTCTCTATCGCATTATCTCACTATGAATGTAAGAATGAGTGAATTTGAAGTCTACTAATGCAACAATATGAACTGAAAATAAAGTAAAGGTACGTAAGATAACAATAGTAGTGTCGTAATTCACCCTAGCCCTCATATTGTACTGTCTAGATGGATCTCTGGCTGTGGACATGAAAATGCACCTACAGTGCTAACTCGACATGGCACTCGATTATCCTCTAAAAAACCCTAACCCATTTTAGATGTGTGGTAAAATATTTGAGTATGTACCAGAGTTGCACTAACAACATCTAGGAAATCTCTCATAAAATTGTCCAATGAACCACATTCAAAGCAAGCCTTTGACTCTCGAAGCACTCGTTTTGGTGCCTAGGACTACAATGCTCACACACTGGTTTTAATGAAAGTCTAGCTAAACCTTCGATACTCATCATATAAGTAGATGGCAGGGCTTCCTACGCACTCTTGATCCAGATTGGTGTTTTGATCTCATAGATTGTATTGATGTAGTTCTCATTGGTCCTCTTGTGTCTCGAGTCTTCTTAGTCAGATCCTAGGAAGGACCTGCTAAATTAAATTATGTTGGGTTGAACAATTAATGGAAATGGACAAGAGGGGATGAATTGGCAATTAAAAATTTGGTGGAAGCAATGAGCAAAAAGAAAGAAAAATTTGCACAAGTGGTTCAACCTTCTAAACAAGGTCTACATCCACTACCTTAGCTATCCACACTAAGGATTTTTCACAAATTCACTAATTTGTCTTTCCTTTTTGGCTAAAGGAGATAACCTTACAAACACCTAGACTTATACCCTAAAGTCTAGAGATTCCTTTTCCTGAAGGTAGATACAAATGAGAAAACTAAGAAATTCCTTTAAAGGATGATTGCTTGTGCAATGAAAATCACTCAAGTGGGTTACAAGAATTTTGCAATTTGAGCTCTAAGAGGTTGGATATGTGCTTGAATGCTTTTGGATAGTTGTCTTCATATTGAAGAAGCTTTGGAGACTTTTTTATCCCTCGTTGATTTCTAGCCATTTGGGAAGTTGGGAAATTGAATAGAATTGTTAGGATACAAATCTCCCGCAATAAATGATGTCTGACAACACTGGGTATCGATACATGAGCATCTGTATTGGTACCTGTCCAAAATAGAAATAGCCGTTGCAACAAAGGGGTACCAATACGTGGGCAAGCGTATCGGTACGGAGTGAAAGTTTTACAAATGGTATCGATACTAACCGTACCGTACCGATACTCATTTTGCTCACTAGAATCCTTGGAACATTTTGCTAAATCACCGTATCAATACGCATATCAAAAAGTTTAAATTTTGGTTCCAAGAAATTGACAAGTCTTAATGGTGAAAATCCAATTTAGAAATATTAAATCCCCGTATTGGTACGCTATAGGCTATACCGGTAGTCGTGGCTCAATTTGGTTAACAATTTCAAAAAGCCGTACCGGTACGCGCATAGCCATACCGGTACTCATAAGCTATTAAGCATAAAACTGGTCTCAATCACCAATTTAGCTTGTTGAGTACCAAAGTACTTAGAAAATATTTGGGGATTCAAAAGTTGACGTAGAAAATAGAGAAGTTCAAATGCTTGTCAATTTTGTGAGTAAACCTAAGTACCTTAAAACTTTATTTGTTTACAATTAAGTTCTTGTTATATCAAAATAAAATATAGGTTTAACAATCTCCCCTTTTTTGATATAACAAAACTAAAATAAATTTTTAGTTTACTCCCCCTTACTTTAAGACTAAAAGGCTATTTGTTTTTGAAAAACTTTTAAAAATTTTATATCCTACACTCCTCCCATTTTTTAAAAATCAAAATCAATAGGGTAAAAAAATATAATGCAAAATAGCTCCAAATATAATATAAAAGCTATTATATTATAAATTCAAAGCATAAAAATTCAAGACATATAATCCAACGAAATAAAAAACATAAACCAATGCAAATAGTCATAGGAAACATCAAGCAAAAATGTGCATAAACTCAAAACCTAATAGATAAGATATGATATGCAAAGCTCAAAGCCTAAGGAGCATCGTCATCGTCTTTCTCTTCCTCATCGTTATCTCCATGAACATGTCCACGCCATTCTTGATGAAAAGCTGTAAGAGATATTTCCATAGGAGATACAAGATGCTTAATGGTAGTCAACCTTGCATCCATGGAAGTCAAACGGGTGTCGATGGTGTCAAACCTTGTGTCTATGGCAGCAAACTTCCCGTCAAGGTAGGTCATAAGAGCATCAAGGGAATGTGGAGCAACCGGAGCCTCAAGAACATCCTCAACCGGTTCAACATCAATGGGGACTTCACCAAGAAGATTTGCATTGCGAACCCATTCACCATTGAGAAAGGTAAACTTGGCCTTCCAAAGGTATCTTGCATCAATAGGCTCGGTAAGGGGAACCCCAAGGTCAACTGAGCAATCGATGTTGAGTTTGTGGAAGATGTGGCTAAGGAGAGTTCCATAGGAGAAAGACTTCAAAAGAGTGGTCTGATAACCAAATTTTGCTCGGGCCTTAGAGCCCATTACATATATATTATACCAAACACCCACCAGGCCCTTTTATTACAAACCCAATAATAATAACCCAATATACCCTTTATCCCATTAAAACCCGGGCCCAATATTCAGCCCATTACCCAAACTAAACCCTAATACACAAAAAACCCTAAACCTAAAGTAACCCTAGCTACACTATCAATCGTCGCCTCCACCAGCCAAGCCGACACCGCCGCCACTGCTCGCCCGAAGCTGCCACCGTCCAAGCCGCGTCGCACCACCTCACCGTCCAAGCTACTGCCGACACCTAATATGATTATCCCTAATACACTACACTAAACCCCATTTTAATCCTCCATCCTCTGCCACCACCACCCTAAAACCCCTTCATCTTCATCCAAATATAGCCGTCGCCGTTGTTCTTGCCGCCTCAAATCCCAAACCGCCATCTATCCCGAACCCTTCAACCTCACCCTTATTTGAAACCCTATAAAATGGGGTTAAACCGGCCACAAAGGGTATTAGAGACTAAAAAATTGGGGGTAATAAAAAAAGACTATTCGAACCAAAAAACAAGCCAAAAAAGAAAAATCAAAGCAAAAAATTGTAATATATATGTGTGTGTGAAAAAGTCGAAAGGTTTGTCGTATATCTAGGGGAAATGGGGCAATTTTTGTGTAAAACGGACCAGAGATTTGGGTTTAGGAGTCAAAATCATGTTGAATACCCCTTTGCAAGCTCTCCGACCGCCGTTCGCGGCGGCGGCTCTCGGCGGCGCCTGGGCTAGGAAATGGCTAGAAAGGGAGAGAGTTGAGAGAGTTAAGAGAGGATCTGGAGATTTTTTGTAATTCAAGGGGAGAAAATGAAATTTTTAGGCTAATTTTGTCTATTTATATGCTTCTCAAAACGACGTCGTTTTGGGCATCCTTGTTCAGGCCCAAAACGATGTTGTTTAGGCTTGCACCCGAATACGCGACCCGACCCGAGAAGGATCTGCGCGTTTCTGATCTAAGGGGCAAATTACAGTTTTGGTCCCTCGCCTCTGTATCCTCGCAATTTGGCATTTTAATTTTGTTTTTATTATTTTTTGGCCATTGTTTTTAATTTCATTTTTTTAATTATAACTACTATTATTAATTAACATATTATTATTATTATTATAATAATTATTATAACTATTATTATTAATTAACATATTATTATTATTACTTTGTAGAATATACATATGCATATTATTATTAAATTACTTATTATGATTAAGTAATTAATATTACTATTATATTATATATTATGTTTGTATTATTATATTATTACTATACATTATAGTATCATTATTATTTTTAACATATATATATATATTTATAAACATTGGTTTGGTTTTCATTTTACACGTTACTATTCCCATTATTATATATTATATTGTATTATTATATTATCACTATTATATTAAATATTATTACTATATCTTATATCATTGTTATTAATATTATTATTAATGTTATTATTTACAGTCTAATATATATATATATATATATTCGTATCTATGTCTTATAGATTGTTTTAATCGATTTTTTAAAATTAAAATGACTCTCATTTTAGGAATTATTGTGAAAAACGTACCTCGATTATAAGGGGTGCCGCTTTCCATTAGTCTCTATTACAAAATATCATTATAAAATTCTAAATTATAATTTTCAAAATAGATTTTCTTCAGTCGGGAATCTAATGGAAATTATACTCCGGCAGTAGGGGCGTAAATTTCTTTCATAAGAAAATATTATTTTTAAATATATTAAGGGATCACAAATTTTAAATTAAATTTAAATTATTAATTTCCATCATTAAGACACTAAGTAATTGATCAGGTACCAGTTTTGGGCGTTGTAGGGGTGCTCACCCTTCCCCACACGTAACTGACTCTCGAACCTATTTTTCTGGTTTCACAGACCAAATCTTGTTGTTTTAATAAAAATGACAATAAGACAAGTTTTATTAAAATAATCGGGTTTTGAGGTGATCCAATCTCACCTAAATAAAAAGATTACAAACATTTTCATAAAAACGCATCAAGCTCCACCGCAGGCGGGACCGTTGTTATAGCTTAGCGACTGCGCTGGGGAATACCTTTTTTTAGAGTCGAGCCACCGTTCGATTACTTTTTTTTCCTAATGAGTGGAAACTATAAATTTGGTTTAATTTATTTTGTGACCCATTTTCCTTTTATTTTTTTACAAAAAATGGATTTTTCTAAATTTTTGTTTCCCTAGTTTTGCATATCATGAGCTCTACACCCGAGCTCCGTCCCTTTTAAGTGGGAGTGAGAAGCTACTCCTTCGTGAGGTATCATCTCCATGCAGGATAGTGGATCGCTTCCGGGATACATGTCCCTTTGTCTTCGTGAGATTTTTTCATCTCCGTGTAGACCTAGGGTAATGTATCCCTCTGAATTGTGCTTACTAGCCTTAGTAGGATAGTAAGTACAATTCGGGTACCTTTTCTAGAACCAAACCACATATAGTGAACCATAGGAGCCTACCTTGTCTAGAGCCATACCGAACCTCTGCCCGTTTAGAGAGTCACCCTATAAGTGCATAATAGCGAATGATGAGGGGTTTAATTTCTTTCAATTATGCCCTTTAATTTCAGTATTGTTTATTTATTGGTTTATTTATTTCGCGATAATTAGATACCATGTCTATATTTTATTTATGCGAAACAAGAATGCGAGTAGATAGCATGATGGGGTAGGATCTTATTTTTTCTAAAAAGCATGTTGGGTAGAAAAGCATGTTCTAGGGATATTTAATTCAACTTTTATTTATTATTTTATTATTTATATTGAGACTAACATGTTTTGTTTTGTCTTTGATTTTCTTTTGTTCTTGCATTACATTTTCATTTATAAAAAATGGTGTTGAGGCAAGTTCAACCGTTATAAAGGATCTACTACGAAGAACCGATTTCTTGATAGGGTGAAAGGAAACTTGGGCATGCGTAGGTGGTCAGAAGAGAGCCAGCACCAGAAAGTGGACAACTTGTTAGAATGTGAAAAGTCAAAAATCTAGGATTTCACCAGTATTAGATCGAATCAGAACCAACTGCAAGAGTTAAAAGAAATCTGGCACCAGTTGGACGAAGAAAACAAGCAGTTGTTCTATAGCAACTACGGTGATTTACTTTATCTGCTAGATGTCAGTATCGAAAAAGTTTTGTTTCGAGCCCTTGTCCAGCTCTGGAATCCTGCCTACAATTGCTTTACTCTAGGAGATGCCGATTTGGTACCAATAATTGAAGAATACACTGCTCTGATCTGTTGCCCAAAAATCCAGGCGAATAAAGCCTACTTCAAGTCTTCTAACTCTCTCGCTTTTTAGAAAAAGCTGCTCAAAATGACCAGCATGGACGAATAATGGGCTAAAGCCAAGATTAAAGAAAAAGGGGAAACCAAGTGCATCTCCTGGGGATTCATACGAGACTTGATCCAAGTTTAATCCAAACGAGAAAAACAGGTCGAAATGTTTACCCTGGCCATCTACGGTTTGGTTATCTTTCCCAAATTATTGGGGTATATTGATGATGCTATTATGGAATTATTCGATCATCTTAACAAAGAGATTACCCCAGTTCCAGCAATCTTAGTTTAAACTTTCAGGTCTCTCAGTGCTTGTAGAAGAAGTGGCAATGGGAGGTTCATCGGTTGTGCTAAGCTTTTACTGGCTTGGTTTCATAGTCACTTTTGGAAGCCAGAGAAATTTTCTTATCTAGCATGCTTTGAAAATTACTCACCGCTAAAAGATCTGGCGTCCACACAAAGGCAGGAAAACGCCTCTCATGATAAATGGATGGCTATTTTTCGAAACCTCCAGGAGAAAGATATTGTCTGGAAAGCATGTGGATCTTCCCTAATAGTATTATATACAAATGTGAAGACTATGACTGGGTTCATCTACTTTAAATATGGGGTGGAACGGGTATACTCTGTTACTAGTATCCTGGCAATACAGGTCGAGGCATTTCGTCCTAGCAACAAGAGGACTTGCTACCTGCGAATTTTCATACAAGGGTAAAGACTACAAGAAAATTGTATCCATGATCGCTAAGGTATGGAAGCATATTTGCAAGATGGAGCCGTTCGATGAAAAACCTAAGGTAACGCTAGAGTATCGACGGTGGAGAAGCAGAAGAATTAATGACGATGTCCCTTTACCAAATCCATAAAATAATGTACCGGTATAGGAACACCTACAGGTGGACCCCTCAGATATGGAAATTGCGAAGCATGATTTTGAAAAGGAGTACTTCGTGATGGAAAGCCAGCTATCAAGGTTGGAAAATGAAAGAAACCAGTTGAAGTTTCATATGCAGTCTCAAGAACAAGAGATTGAAAGGTTGAAGAATGAAAAAGGCAAAGTTGAAGAAGATTTGAGCGGTCTACGAGGTGATTACAAAAGATCTGCGCATCCGTAAAAATGCAGGTCTCGGAAAGACATCTTCCAAATGGAAGCTTGAAATCCAAGAGGAAAATGAGCGAGCTGGTCTTTGGGAAAGAAGATTCAAAGGTGTTCAGACACAGCAAATAGCCATGCAAGAAGAATTGTCTGAAAGCAGAACTGAGAATATGAATCTGATGGGACGAATTGTTGAACTAGAAGACTCTCTATAGAGGTATCGTAACTGAGACTCTGTAGTTGAATTAAAAGCAAGTAGGGAGAAGAAAGAGACTATGACAAAATAAGTCGAGGAATTAGAAATAGCTTTGCAGACCTGCCAGGGGAAAATTAACAATTTCGAAGAAGTTCAAAAGTGGAATGATCGCCGGTGGAAGGCACGGCTACAACAATCTCAGGATCAAGTCCGAGACAGAGACCATGTTATGATAGAAGCCCTCTTCCAAGTGCGCAAAGTAACAGAGCATCTGCAAACTCTAGCCATTCAGGCTGATGTTCTGAGCCTGCAAACTGAGTCAGAATCTAATCAGGGCAAGAAGCTCGCATGGCTCTTCAGGAAGATCAAGATTCTAGGTGTTAAGGCCAAGCAGTATATGTGAAATAGGCGTACCTTATGTAAAGAAACTTGTTCTAATGCGAGTTTCATTTTGAAAGTTGTACTGAAATCAACACCTTTTGTGTAAAATATGTTATGTGTTTTGCATGTGCATCATATTTTCTCATTTGCATTCGCATCATGATGCATCATACTAAATCATTTTTACTACGATTTTAATTTCTTAGAGAATTATTATCGCAGTAATCTGGGACATACAAAACCACAGATTCAACACCCTTACTTCACCAGAAGCAAAGCTAAAAGCATAGAAGAAATATTGGCAAAAGTTGACAAAGCATGTGATGATATCACGAAGGATATCAAGAACAAATAAGAGAAAACGCAGCAGGAGACTCACGTCCACATTTCGCAGTCACAAGAAGATTTGTTAGCACAGATAGATGAGATGTTGGCTGGAAGGGATTTCGAAAAGAAGAAATGAGTGGTTATAAATTCCACTATATTGGTAGAAGACTCGGGTAACCCTATTGGACAAACCCATCTACTAGTAGAGACTCCCATAGCAAAGCCATAGGTTAGTCAGGCCGGATCTTCCCTGAAAGGAGGAGTGGTAGTTTAGGATGACCCTAGTGAATATCTTGTTTTGGATTCCAATGAAATTGACAAACTAAAGGTCGAGCTACCCAAACAGATCAAAGATCGATGGAAGCAACTAGAAGACAAATTCAAGGCTATAAAAAATGTAGACCAAGTTCAGGGAGTGGAGGCAAGAGAGTTAAGCTTAGTTCCCAATTTGGTGCTACCTTCGAAGTTCAAGATGCCCAATTTCAAAAAGTATAATGGGCCACTTGTCTCGAAGCTCATATTACAATGTTCGTTAGGAGAATGACGGGGTACATTAATAATGACCCCCTTCTAATTCATTGCTTTCAAGATAGTCTGACGGGATCCGCTGCAAGATGGTACAACCAATTAAGTCATGCCAAAATTAACTCTTGGAAAGATCTTGCTCATACATTCGTTAAATAATAAAGCCATGTTATTGATATAACTCCTGATCGGGTTACATTGCAACACATGGAAAAGAAACCTAACGAGAGTTTCAGGCAATATGTACAACGATGGAGAGATGTAGCAGCCCAACTGCAGCTGCCGCTATTCGAAAATGAGACAATGATGCATTTCGTCGGTACACTGAAGAAACCATTCCTCGGCCGCATGATAGGAGGTGCTACAAAATACTTTTCTGACATAATAATGAATGGAGAAATGATTGAAAATGCAATCCAAAGTGGAAAGATTGAAGATGAGGAAATCTTGAAGAAACCGAACTATAAAAGGAAGGAGGGCAAGGCAAACAATACAAGTGTCTATAATGTCAGCTATTCAGAATCCATGACAGTCAGACAACCCAAAGCTGCAACCTTAAATACCCAAACTTCCTCGAAGCAATGATCCAATCAGAGAGCAAAGGTGGAAGATATAGAATTTACTCCTATCTCGGTAACATACAGGGAGTTATACAAGAATTTATATAATGCACATATGATGTTCTCCATTTTATACAAAACCAATACAACCCCCTTACCCAAAGTGGTACGATCCCAATGCTCAGTGCGATTATCACGCAGGGATCGTGTGGAACTCTATTGAGAACTATGTCATTTTTAAGAAACGTGTTGAAAAATTAATAAAAATAAGGATTGTAAGATTCAATGACTCCGCGGGGCAAGGTATAGTTGGGAACCCACTGCCCAATCATGCCGAGCTAGGAGTAAATGCAATCGTCAATGATAGGAGTAAGAGAATCAAAAATAGTATCGAGGAGGTAAAGTCTCTATTGAAGTGGGTATGACAGAAGATGGTCGAAATGGGCTTGTTGCAGCTAGGCTCAAGACACAAGAAGGAAACTTTCGAAGACCACTTTCTATTCCATGGCGAAGGAGATCATGACATCTAGAACTATGCAGAGTTTAAAGCTCTTGTTCAAAATCTAATTGACAATAAAGAGTTAGAGTTTTTTGAAGAAGAAAAGTTTGAATAAGCAAACATTTGTGCTACAGAAGAAGAATCCCCTAAGAACAACCATGGGGGAAATTTCTCGGTCGTGATCATCTTAGGACCGAGGAAATACGAAAGAGCTGGTGGTGTGAGACTGAAGATCACAATTCAAAAACTAGGTCATTTTCCTTATAAGGATAACAAGAAAATTTTATGGAGGTGTGATTGTGGAATAATAATTCAAGGAAATGATACTTCAAAGACCACTTCAAGGGAAGTAAATCTCTACACCAGAAGTGGAAGACGATATGGCGAAGTAGATGATCTTAAGGGAAAAGCCTTGATAGTTGAGCCTGAGAAAAGGAATGATGCTGAACCAAAATCACTAATCAATGAGCCAGTCAAAGAGGAAGAAGTGAAAGAATTCTTGAAGTTCTTAAAGCATAGTGAATACAATGTCGTCGAACACCTCCGCAAACTATTAGCTCGTATATTGATATTATCTTTACTGTTTAGTTCAGAATCACACCGAAATGTGCTGCTAAAAGTGTTGAACGAGACTTTCATTCCAAATGACATTTCGGTGAACAACTTGAATAGGTTGGCAAATAATATGGATGCTAAGAATTTTATCCATTTTAATGATGACGAGATACCCCCAAGTGGTATGGGGTCTACTAAAGCCTTGCACGTAACTACTCGGTGCAAAGGCTATACATTGCCAAGGGTCCTAATTGACAATGGATCCATTCTGAATGTGCTGCCATTTGCCACCCTAAACAGACTTCCAGTAGACGATTCTCATATGAAGGCTTGTAATACTATAGTTTGAACCTTCGAAGGTATTGAGAGGAAATTAATAGAAAGAATTGAAGTGCCGCTGCTAGTGGGCCCAAATACCTATGATGTTGATTTTCTAGTAATGGATATCAAACCCACATATAATTTTCTGTTGGGAAGACCCTAGATCCATTCTACCAGGGCAGTGCCATCATCACTACACCAGAAGCTAAAGTTTGTCTTTGAAGGGTGGCTTGTCACTGCGGATGCCGAAGAAGACTCATAGCTTCCATCACTAGTGATGCCCCTCATAGAGAAATATATGAGAAGGTTGTAGAGTGCTCATTCCGATCATTTGAATTTGTCAATGCAACCTTCATCATCGAAGGGAGTCAGATTCCTACCCCAAAGTTGTCTAAAGTAACAAGAATGGGAATCAAACTGACGGTGGGGAGAGGAGCCTGAGTCGGTAGAAGATTAGGGAAGTACCTACAAGGCAGGGTTAGTGCACCGTTGTGATCAATAAACAAGACCGCTTTGGCTTGGGATACAAGCCATATGCTAAATAGAGAAGGAATGAGGTTGTGAAAAGCAGGAAAAGAGGAAGGCTCGTCTGAAGAGAGATAAGGCCAACTGGGAACCTCTGACTTTTCCTCCCCTTTCTGAAACTTTTGTATCCAGATGATTTATCCACCCTAAACAGCTTACGAAAGATGAAGAAAGTGAGCTGGGAAGGATGTTGGGAGCTTTGGACATCAATGTCATCACTGAAGAAAGTGCAGGATTGTATCTAAGGGGAATTCGTCCTTATACCCCTAGAACTATTCTGAACAACTAGACTACTGAATAACTCCCTATAGTGTTTAGGAATGTTTCAGAGTAATGTTCAGAACACACTTGTTACTCTTGCCCGAGAGCAACAAGGATCTTTTTGTAAAGGACATAAGCTTACTATCTTTATGTCCATGAAATGATACTTTTTGTGTTATCTCTGGAAAACATTTTATTCGTTTTCATTTTTATTTCTTTTTTATCATATACACCTATCCCACACAAATTACCCATTCTTAATTCATTCGTTCAATAGATGTCATTATTTCGTGTCAATTCCTTTGATATCGATATATAGAGGGACACTGATCCAGAATCTATTTTCGAGCAAGATGTGTGTCTAGGAGAGCTTTAGGACTTTGAAGAAAATCAAGATTGTGATTCATCTCTTGACCTATTAAGAATGGTAGAACAAGATGAAAAGTAAATCTTGCCTCACAAAAAGTCAGTAGAAATTGTGAGCCTGGGAGATGACAATGAAAAGAAAGAGGTGAAGATTGGCACATGTATCACCGCAAAAACAAAACAGGATATGATGGAGCTGCTCCTAGAGTTTAAAGATGTCTTTTCATGGTCCTATCAAGACATGCTGGGATTGAGTACAGATGTGGTGGTACACAAACTCCCTATTAAAAGAGACTACAAGCTAGTCCAACAGAAGGTACGAAGAATGAGACTTGATGTATTGCCGAAGATAAAAGAATAGGTAAAGAAATAGTATGATACCGGGTTTCTTCAAGAGGTCAAATATTCAGAATGGGTGGCCAATATAGTTCCCATCCTGAAGAAAGATGGAAGAGTTCGAATGTGTGTTGATTATCGAGATTTGAATAAAGCCACTCCAAAGGATAATTTTTCGTTAGCTTACATCGACACCCTGGTCGATAATGCAGCAAAACATTCTTTGTTCTCCTTCATGGATGGTTTTTTAGGCTAAAACCATATAAGGATGCACCTTGATGACATGGTAAAACCAACATTCGTAACACAATGGGTAACATTCTATTACAAGATGATGTCCTTTGGACTTAAAAATGCAAGGGCAACATATCAAAGGGCCATGGTCACACTATTCCATGATATGATGCACAAAGAAATTGGGGTGTATGTTGATGGCATGATTGCTAAGTCTCAAACTGAAGAAGAGCAAGTAGAGGTCTTGAGAAAATTATTCTTGAGATTAAGGAAATACCAGTTGAAGCTAAATCCCGCTAAATACACTTTCGGGATTGCATCAGGAAAGCTATTGGTTTCATAGTTAGTTAAAAGGGCATTGAAGTTGATCCAGATAAGGTCAAAGACATTCAAGACTTATCGCCGCCGCTCACTCAGAAGGAAGTAAGAGGCTTATTGGGAAGATTAAATTACATTGCTCGGTTTATCTCACAATTGACCAAAAAATGTGATCCTAGTTTGAATGCCACTTATCCCAAATAAGTTGTTAATACTATACTTAATGATTTCTAGGAATTTTATGGGATGTGTACTAGGTCAACACGACGAGTCGAGAAAGAAAGAAAGGGTGATTTATTATCTCAGCAAGAAATTTTTAGAATGTGAAGCGAGATATCCACCCATTGAAAAATTGTGTTGTGCCTTGATCTAGACTACTAGAAGACTAAGGCACTACGTGTTGTACCACACGACATGGTTAATCTCAAGGTTGGATCCTCTTAAATACTTGATGGAGTCGACTGCACTGACGTGAAGAATGGTCAGATGGCAGATTTTTTTGTTCAAATTCAACTTGGTTTACGTAAGCTAAAAAGCTGTAAAAGGGATTGCAATAGCAGACTTTCTAGCCAGTCGAGCCCTAGAGGACTATAAACCTCTGAACTTTGACTTCCCAAATGAAGATCTGATGTGTGTTGAGGAAGCTACCTCAAAAATAGGTATTGGAGACTGAATTTTGATGGCGCTTCCAATGCCATTGGCAAAGGAGTTGGGGCAGTATTGGTCTCTCCAGAAGGCAATCACTACTCTTTTGCCAGTAAGCTTGATTTTGATTGTACAAACAACATAGCAAAATATGAATCATGCATCATGAGGATTCGAGCTGCCATTGATCGCGAGATTAAATTGTTAAAAGTATATGGGGACTCCATGCTTGTGATTTATCAACTCCGAGAAGAATATGAGACTAGTGATTCCAAGTTGATGGATTATCAAAATCTCATCCTAGACTTGATTAAAGAGTTGTATGAGATAACCTTCCACTATCTCCCACGAGAAGACAACCAAATAGCAAATGCCTTGGCTACTCTATCTTCATTGATTAAAGTCAACAAGCAGTCTGATTTGAGGCTCATACAAATGAGTATATATAAATTTCTAGCCTATTGCTACAACATTGAGGAATGTGAGAAAGACGATCATCCTTGGTATCATTACATTTTACAGTACATAAAAAGTTGTGAATGCCCAGAGCAGGCTACTGAAAATGAAAAGAGGATACTACGAAGGCTAGCAAACGAGTATGTCCTAGACGGAGAGATCTTGTACAAAATAAGAAAAGATCAGGTACTAATGCGATGTGTGGATGTTGCCAAGGCCAAAAAGATACTTGAAGAGATCTATGAGAGTGTATGCGAGACACATGCCAATGGTTTTACTATAGCAAGGCAAATTATGAGATTCGATTACTATTGTTCCACAATGGAAGAGGACTGTATCAACTACGCCAAGAGATGCTACAAGTGTCAAATTTACGCAGATAAGATTCATGTTCCTCCATCCCCGCTCCATGTCATGAATTCCACATAGCTATTTTCTACATGGGGCATGGATGTTATCAGGCCTATATCACCGAAAGCTTCTAATGGGAATCAATTTATCTTTGTGGTTATTGACTACTTCACCAAATGGGTAGAAGCAACCACTTATGCTAATGTCACCAAATTTGCAGTTAGTAGATTCTTGAAGAAAGAGATAATATGTCGGTATGAGATGCCGGAGAGTATCATATCTGATGATGCATTGAACCTGAACAATACGACCATAGACGAAGTGTGCAAACAGTTTAAGATACGACATCACAATTCATCACCACACCGCCCTTAGATGAATGGAGCAGTGGAAACGGCCAATAAGAACATTAAAAGGATTGTTGGAAAGATGACAGAAACTTACAAAGACTGACATGAGAAACTACCATTTGCTCTATATGCTTATCATACATCAGTTAGAACCTCTACCGGGGTAACACCTTTTTCATTGGTTTATGGGATGAAAACGGTGCTACCCATTGAGGTTGAGATTTCTTCCCTTCGAATTTTGTCAGAATTAAAATTAGATGAAACATAATGGATCCAAGCCAGATATGACCAACTAGCTTTGATTGAGGAAAAAAGACTGAAAGCCATCCAACATGGTCAAATGTAACAGAAGAGGATGATCCGAGTTTATAACAAGAAGGTTCGCCCAAGGGAATTCCAGGAAGGGGATCGATCTAGTGCTAGAAAAGATCCTACCAACTCAGAGAGATTCTTGAGGGAAATGGATTCCAAATTGGGAAGAACCTTACATGGTGAAAAAGGCCTTTTTCAGAGGAGCTTTGATGTTGGCTGAAATGGATGGAGGAGATCTGCCAAGCCCTGTAAATTCTGATTCAGTCAAGAAGTATTTTACTTTAGTAAAAAACAACAAAACAAAACAAAAACAAAAAACAACAAAGTGAAAACCCGAAAAAGCGCTTTGAGAGAAAAAGAGAAGAAAAGAAAAATGAGGGTCCAAGATGAAAACCCGCAAAGGGCGTCTTGAGGCCAAGGGAGTTTTTGAGTTGAAAACTAAAAGGGTGGCTCAAATTTTGATCAGAAGTGGCAAATCCATATGACAACCAGTTCCCTCGAAAACTTGGTTGCAAGGGAGAGTTTTGCATCTTGGGATATCAGTAAAGCCCTCGAGGTCTCCTAAACACATATCCAGCACAAAAAGGTTCTCGGCAAGCTAGTCTGGTGAGGCTCGTTCGCTTGATATCTGAGGCACCTAATTTTTTTTACTTTGTTCTCTTTCAATATTTTCCATCTAAAAAATATCAACCTTGCTCTCAATGAACTCTTCATTCTATCTTATGCCCTTGTTTACACGAGTATTATACATTGACATAACGATCGGTAAGCTAACAATTTCACAAATATGAAAAGATCTCTTTATATTGCTTTTGAAAGATTCTTAAAAATACAGGACCAAAGGCAATCTTGACTGAAAAGGGACATTTCCATGGTTAAAAAGGCTCGAGAGAAAAGAGACATCGCCTTTAGTCATACATCGAAGAGATGACTAGGAAATGTGGGGAAAAAACTCTTTTTAGTCTGATCAGATATGAAGAAAAGAAGGTCTGATGACTCGAAATAAACAGAGCTCGGACAACCAATGATGTCAGCTTCAGGGCAGATACAGATGCTCAAAGCCGACTCCAACATCTGAACATTTTCGAATGGCATTTTACATTCATACTAGAGTCATTCATGCATTCATTAGACATGTTTAAGATACGATCATTAGACTCATACTAATCATAGCATCCTAAATGTGTCTGTAAAACAAGTTTTACAGATTCTATCTCTCCAACAAGTGGTGGAACATATCAACTCAACAACAAGTTTGTCTCCCTGGAGTTGTAGTGGAACAAATATCACCATAACCGTCTCACCTCCTTGAAATTACAGTGGAATGAACCCAACGAGAAGTCTATCTCCCTAAATTTACAATAAAACAGACAAGATCACAAGTTCGTCTCCCTAAGGATGCAGTAGAATGAACATGATGGCAAACCTATCTCCCTGAATTTGCAGTGGAACAGATAAAGCTACAACAATTTCATCTCTCTGAGGATGCAGTGGAATGAATACACCAGTAGGTTCATCTCTCCGAGGATGCAGCGGGAAGGGCACCGAGAGTCATCTCCCTGAATTTGCAGTGGAATAGACAAGATTGATAGACTCATCTCCCTGAAATTAAAGTGGAATGAGTATAAACACAATTTCATCTCCCTGAGGATGCAGTGGAATGAATACACTAGCAAGTTTATCTCCCTGAAATTGCAACGGAATAAACACAACAACACATCATGTCTCCTTGAAAATGCAATGGAACGTATCACCTAGTTTACCTTTTTCAAGAGTAGAGAAGGTCGAATAAAGACAAAAGACGCCATACGAAGTGTAGCCAAGTCAAACTAGACAAAAATGGTTCTTTTAGTCTTTGCTCTATTGCTGTTATGCAACAATGAGCAAAGAGGGACAACTGTGATAACCAAATTATGTCCTGGCCTTAGAGCCCATTACATATATATTACACCAAACACCTATCAGGCCTTTTTATTACAAACCCAATAATAATAACCCAATATATGCTTTAACCCATTAAAACTCAAGCCCAATATCTAGTCCATTATCCAAACTAAACCCTAATACACAAAAAACCCTAAACCTAAACTAACCCTAGCTACACTATCAGTCGCTGCCACAACCAGCCAAGCCAACGCCACTGCTAGCCTGAAGCCACCACCGTCTAAGCCGCGCCACGCCGCCTCACCGTTCAAGCCGCTGCCGACACCTAAAATGATTATCCCTAATCCGCCGCCCTAAAACCCCCTTTTTGTAATACCCCAAACCCGAGCCTAGTAGAAATACATTCTAAAGGTATTAACAATTAACCAAAAGACTAAAATGTTATAAATAGAAAGTAGAAGTGATCGATTACTAGAGGACCAAAGTGTTGTAAATAACAACATGCCTTGCCAAATTAAAAAGGGCTAAATTGAACACTAAACTAACTAAAGAGTTGCATGGTGATTTAAAAATAAAGGAATGACTATTACACATGTCATGAAATGAAAATTGGCATGTGTGTATCATGGGGAAAGGAAAGCCATCTTCTTCCTTTAAACCGATTGTAGAGAAAAAAAGAGAGAAATTAGAGTGAGAAAGAAAATTCTCCATGGAAATAGAGAATTAATCTTCAATCCCACAAGTTTTCTTGAGGTTTCGGTTAGCATAGCTTAAAGAAGAAGGTGATGAACCATTTCCTTCTTTCATTTCATGTAAATTGAATATTGATTGTGTGATATTGGTTGCTGGAATGTTAGGGGATGAGCAGAAATTCATATTTCATATGATAGTTAATGTATGTACAATGGTGTACTAGATTGGGTACATGTTTAGGTGACCAAATCAACTTAGTATACATGTCTAAATGCGTATTGTTGCTGGAAATTGATGTATATATGTTTATATAAAAGATTAGGTTGCTGGAAATTTAACTATGTTCAAGTGATAGATTAATGAAAGTGTAAACATGCTTAATTGAATAAATTGACCATCATGCCCTGTTTTAGTTACATTAATAGGTGAATTAAACTGGCCTAGACATGTAAGAAGATGTATATGAAATGAAGTATCATGTTAAAACCTTGTATAATTGAATTAGGAAGCTTAAAATGTAAACTAGAGTAATCTGCCCAGAATGCTCTGTTCTGGGCAGCAACTTCAAAAATTCACCATAAATTGTGTAGATCGAATTCAGTGATGAAATTTATATGGAATGAAACTTAGTATGTCTATTTTCATTAGGAGAAAACGGAATTGAATTCTGGGTCCTGGGCTAAAATCTAGAAAAGAAAATAGCTGGACAGTGCAAACTGTCCAGAAATGCAATTGCCCTGTCTTTGAATAAAAAAATGTATTAATTGGCAAAGCATGATAATGCAAGGCCTATACCGTTAGAAAGAGGATTAAGTTAGCTTTCTAACGGTATAAACAAATTGAAATTCTGGCGTACGGAATAAAAGTTATGCTTGTTTAAGTGGACAGTGCACAAACTGTTTGGCAGTAGCAGTCTTGGTACTTCGAGACTGTTTATGTACATAATTTGAGAAATTGTTAGTAACAGTTTTAAGACAGTAAATACTATCCAGTTCTGCCTTAATATGAAATGTTGGCAGTTTAGAACTAAACATTAAGAAGTATATATGAAAAATGCCATTTGTTTTGTGTATAGGTTATGTATTGACCTTGCTACTATGTTGAATGAATATGTGAACACATTTTGATGTATTTCTTGTGTAATGTATTAGAACCAGCAGTGAACTTGGAAGAGGAAAGGATGGAGCATCCTAAGGCTAAAAACAAAAGGGGTTTGGATCCAAGACAAGTAGCTAAGCTTGGAGTATTGTGAGTGTAGCTTGACGTAGGGTTAGGAAACCAAATATGCATGTTATATTCTTGTTATCCTTGTATTGATTAAAATGAACTTGAACATGCATAAAAGGGAAGATTGGCTAAGCTAAAATTTGTAAATAAATAGAAGCATGAAAAAGGGTAAATTAGTTAGAAAGGAAAATGTAAACATATTTGATTTCTTGCCTTGGAAATGAGCTGCTCGAATGATTGCTTGTATGTACTCCATGATGTATATGTTTGATTTCCATGCTTTAAATTGATCATTCGAATGCTTGATGCCTAATAAAGGCCTATGCTAAATGCTTACTTGAGATGTTGGAAATGCTTGTTACTTGAAATGTTTGTTATTCGAAATGCTAGTTACTTGAAATGTTGAAATGCTTGCTTGAAGGACAAGTAATTAGTGATTGTGGAGCTAAGGCCAATTAGCCTAAGGGCTAAGCATGATATTGCTATAACTTGTTTGAATGTGATTCTTGAACATAATTATCTTAACTTGAACATGAAAGCATAAAACTAAGAAACAACAACAAACTTTAAAGTAAAATAAGAATTCTTGTGCCACAAGATATCCTCTAATGAAAGTTAAAGATTTAAAAGACTTAAATTGCCTTAAATGGAAGTCCTTGGATACATTGGTATGATGCTTGGTATTCTTGGGACTACGGTCCATGAGCCACTGCTCGGGGGGACGCCCCATTACATGTAATATGTTATTGGCGACAGTAGGAGGTAACAAGGGAGTTGTACGGAGATTGGTGATAGTTGGTTGGATAGTGAGAAGTATAGGATTCTTGGACCTTTATGGTCAAAAACGGACCAATGTCATCCATAACCAATTGTGATCCAAGGCAAACATGTAAAATATATTAACATTATTGTGAAATCAAATAAGAAATTCAAAGGAAAATCATGAAAGTAAAATGAAATGTTAAAGAAGCTCTTGGTGAGCATATTGTTAAAGGAGCTCTTGGTGAGCATATGAAATATTGAGTTCTTAGTAAGCAAAAGAAGTGCTAAAAGGCATAAACTAAATTAACCAAGTGAAAAACAAATGAAGCATAAAGCTTACTTGAATACTTAAAATGCTTGACATGAAATTTTGAGTACGTGACTTACTTGACATGTATGCTTGAATTGATAAGTTGTATTCTTGAGTACTTGCTACTTGATATGATTTGAATGTGTTTAATATGTAAACATGATGTGTTGCTGCCATGTACACTTGTACATGGAAAAATGGACTGTTTTCATGTGTTTAATATGTAAGCATAATGTGTTGCTTCCATGTACACTTGTACATGGAAATATGGACTGTTTTGTGTATAAATGAATAATTATTGGACTATTTTGGATGTCCAAATGTGTGAGTATGATTCATGGACTGTTTTGTATAGAATATGGACTGTTTTGACATTGTGAATTATGTGTACATGTTCGACGACTGAATTGTCTAGGCTAAGTGAAAACATGGACTGTTTTGGCATCGTGAATTATGTGTACATGTTATATGGCTGAATTGGCTAGATTACATGGAAATACGAACAACTTGATAATATATGAGGACTAAATGAACTATCTTGCATTACAATAATGTGTAAACATGTATAATAGTCGACTTAGAACAAGGCTTAAATCAAAGAAAATAATCAGGAATCAAAGGAATACATGAATTGCTTGATAAGTAAGTTTGAACACTTGAATTGCTTGACATGTAATACTTGAATCTTGTGTGGTATGATTCACTACTTGGAATGTCTCACGATTTCACTTGAATTGATGATCAATGGATTTGCTTGCTTGAATTCAAATTACGCATATGACTTGACTCCATGTCCTTATTCATACTTTATTCAAATTACGTATATGACTTGAAGTAATTGATACTCGAATTGTTTGATACTTGAATTTCTTGAACCTGATATGTATGCTTGAATTGACACATGTGATACCTTAATTTCTTGCCATAGGATTTTGTACTGGAATGGATTGCTTGATAAGTAATGTGACCATACTTGTCTTTGATATGTTATGGATTACTTGCAATATGAGAATTGATTGACTTAATATGGATAAAATATGAATTGTAACATGGCTTGCTTGAAAGGATTTGTATACTCGACTTGTAAAGCACGTATATGACTTGAATATGTATATGACTTGAATTAAAATAGATATATTACTTGGACATGGTATTTGATGTATGAAAAATGAGTAACCCTGGATAATGTTGCTTAATCTAAATTGTTTGGGTCAATGTTGTACTCGAATGCAATAGATTCGAAGATACATAATTCATGCTTGATTTCCAAATGCTATGAACTTAATAGGTCTACTTGACTAACTAAGACTTGATATATAAAAAATTGGTTAGAACTAGGGCTACCTCACTAAGTACATAATTGTACTTATCACTCTCTTTTCCTCTCTTCCCAAACCACAAGTTTAGAGTGCTTAAGGAGATTGCTTGATTTTGAAGTCAGATTCCTTGAACTTGAAGTAAGTTACAAGCAAGGGCTAAAGTATGAATTCATACTTGTTTTGTATTACTCCTAGTAGTTGGTGGCACCTAGTCATGTATATAGTCATGCTAGATCTTGCATTTGGTTTGTATTGAAATTCTATATATATGTATACATGATTTAGCCTTGAATGTTATCAAACTTGGTTGTTATAACTTAATTAGCTGCGTATATATGTGTGAACTCTGGATCGAAATAAAAAGCTTGCTAGTCTATATATACTAATCGAATGCCTCACATGTCTACATGATTAAGTAGCAAGACAATATTGAATGTAAATTTGGAAATGACTATATCCTAGCCTTGTACGTTGTTTGAATGTCTTAATTGGTTGGAGGAGTAGTAAACATCTTGAATTTATCTTCAAAATAAAATAACCAAAGTGGTGACCTAGTGTGAATAAGAAGCATGTCTTACTTATATGATCGCATGTAATGCCTAAGTTGTGTTAATTGTTGAATGATAAGCAGCGCATAGGTATATATATACATATATATATATATATATATATATATGATCCTTGAATGGAAATGTATACTTGTTAGCCTATGCATACAAAGTGATTTCCTTACATGCCTACCTGATTTAATAGTAGTTAATCTTAAATGCATGAAACTTGAAAGTGGTTAACAACTATGGTAATCTATAATGTAAAGAAGTATGATCATGATTTTATGATTGTTAATGATTATATATATAGATATGATCATGAATGAAATGGAAATTGGATTGAAAGAAGCATGCTTGATTGTAAGACCATTCGAATGCTATGTGATAACTTGAATGAAAATGTAATAGTAAATGAAGGTGGTAACCTATAATGACATGTGATTACTTGTGTAAAACAAATATGTGCTTGCTTATGAAATAAGATATGTATGTCTATTGCTTACTAGTCACTCAACTCATCTAATAGAGATGAGTTCAAAAAATTTTAAATTGGCTCGTGTTTCCAACGTTCCCGTAATGCTCCCGAGCCGGTTTACTACTAAACTGGGTTGGGGGTGTTACACTTTTAATCCTCCATCCTCTGCCACCATGCCCTAAAATCCCCTTATCTTCATCCAAATATAGTCGTCGTCGCTGCCTCAAATCGTGAACCGCTATCTGTCCTGAACCCTTCCACCTCACCCTAATTTGAAACCCTATAAATTAGGGTTAAATAGGCCAAAAGGGGATTAGAGACTGAAAAATTGGGGGCAATAAAGAAAAAAAAAGACTATTCGAACCAAAAAATAAGCAAAGAAAGAAAAATCGAAGTAAAAAGGTATTTATATATGTGTGTGTGTGTGAAAAAAGCCGAAAGGTTTGTTGTAGATCTAGGAAAAAGGGGGCGATTTTTGGGTAAAACAGACATGAGATTTAGGTTTAGAAGTCAAAATCGAGTCGAACTACCCCTCTGCATGCTCTCCGGCCGCCATTCGCAGCGCCGACGAACGACGGCAAAAACGGCGACTCTCGACGGCGCCTGGGCTGGGAAATGGCCGAAAAGGGAGAGAGTCTCTCCGGCCGCCGTTCGCAGTGCCGACGAACGACGGCAAAAACGGCGACTCTCGGCGGCGCCTGGGCTGGGAAATGGCCGAAGAGGGAGAGAGTTGAGAGAGAGTCTGAAGATTTTTTGTAATCCAAGGGGAGAAAATGAATTTTTTGGACTAATTTCGGCTATTTATATGCTTCTCAAAACGACGTCGTTTTGGGCATCCTTGTTCAGGCCCAAAACGTCGTTGTTTAGGCTTGTACCCGAATACGCGACCCGACCCGGGAAAGATCCGCGTGTTTTTAATCTAAGGAGCAAATTACAGCTTTGGTCCCTCGCCTCTGTATCCTTGGAATTTGGCATTTTAATTTTGTTTTTATTATATTTTGGCCACTGTTTTTTAATTTCCTTTTTTCAATTATAACTATTATTATTAATTAACATATTATTATTATTATTATTACTTTGTAGAATATATATAAGCATATTAATATTAAATTACTTACTATGTCTACGTAATTATTATTACTATTATATTATATATTATTTTTATATTATTATATTATTACTATACATTATAGTATCATTATTATTTTTAATATATATATATCTATTTATAAACATTGGTTTGATTTTCATTTTACACGTTACTATTCCCATTATTATATATTATATATTATATTATCACTATTATATCAAATATTATTACTATATCTTATATCATTGTTATTAATATTATTATTACGGTTATTATTTATAGTCTAATATATATATATATATATATATTATCTATATCCTATACATTGTTTTCATCGATTTTTTTAAATTAAAATGACCCTGTTTTTAGGAATAATTGTGAAAAATGTGCCTCGAATATAAGGGGTGCCGCTTTCTATTAGTCTCTATTACAAAATATCATTATAAAATTCTAAATTATAATTTTCAAAACTGATTTCCTTTAGTCGAGAATCTAATGAAAATTATGCCCTAGGAGTAGGTGCGTAAATTTCTTTCATACGAAAAATATTCTTTTTAAATATATTAAGGGATCACAAATTTTAAATTAAATTCGAATTCTTAATTTCCATCATTAAGACACTAAATAATTGATCAGGTACCAATTTTGGGCATTGTGGGGGTGCTCACCCTTCCCCACACGTAACTGACTCCCGAACCTATTTTTCTGGCTTCGTAGACAAGTTTTATTAAAAACGACAATAAGACAAGTTTTATTAAAATAACCAGGTTTTCAGGTGACCTAATCTCACCTAAATAAAAAGATTGGTGGTGACTCTATTACAAACATTTTCGTAAAAATGCGTCAAGCTCCACCGTAGGCAGGACCGTTGTTACAAGTGGTATGATGATTGTTGACGATGTGGACCATGTAACACCCCCGACCCGGATGTCACAAATTGGGTCTCAAGCCCAAAACAGAACTGTAAAATTTCACAACTAGATTTAGCGTAACACATTCATTTCATAGAATCCATCAAGCTCAAATAGTTGACATAAACAGGTAGTTAAAACGTTACATGGGAGATCCATTTTTAAATACATAATTAAAAGCATTTGACTCATAGTTTAGAACAAAAATGAGAGTTACAATAGAAACATAGGGTCATACGAGTGCATAACCCAAAGAATCTAAGTACTATACTCGTAAAACAAATTTGATGCTAATGTCCTACTCCGATGGAGCTCTAACTAGGCATGCCAACCTACTAACCCGCGAACAGAAACAACAATTTCGAACGCTGAGCTAACGAAGCTCAGTGGATACACTTCCACTTAACCATGCTTCATGCAAATCATAAATAAGAGCATGTAGCTAAAGAGTGATACAAGGCAATATAATACATATGGCGCTACCTGTACCCACCTAAACACATAGCAAAAGATTCAATACTCTCACACATCATATATGCACCATACCAACAAACTTGGAGTGAGGCCTGGTGTCATATAGCCTCAGGAATATACACTCAAAGTGAGGCCCAGTGTCACACAGCCTCGGGAACGTACATCCGAGAGCACATCTCTTGGTGTTGCAACACTCAAATTGGGTATTTGGATACCAACAATCAAGTGACCCAACCACACAAGTGGCCTTTCTTGGCACATAACAACACACGATCCACCAAGGATCCCCATGGTTGCTAGAACAACAATTCATCCAACATTTACCATGTTATTACTCATTATGTTCATATATGAGGTTAAATTCTCAGTTTCTAAGTTTTACAATTCATTTTACCCTATTAGAGGCCCATTGGGCCTTAGTCTACGAATTATAGGTCCCTTAAACTCAAAACGTATTTTTTCAGGCAGATTGCCCAGTGGGTATCGATACCCACATACGTGTACCAATACACTCTTTAGGGTACCGTTACCCATCTAAGTGTAACGATACCTAGCTTTACACACGTAGGGATTTAACCAACAACCGTGTACTGGTACACGAGGTAGTGTACTAATACCCCATCGGTATCGATACGCTCCAAAGTGTACTAATACCCATTTTGGCTATTGAAATTCTTGTAGAACAAGGGGTACCGATACCCTCCTTAGGTGTATCGATACACCCTTCAAGAATTGCTTGTGTTCATCAAGTTTAACATAAGGTATCGATACGTGTTCAACTCGTATCGATACTCGAACCCAGAATTCACTTTGTAGAGTTCATAAATCCCTTCTCAAGACCCCAAAACCCAAGGGTAAGATCCCAAAACAAACCTACAAGTTATGGAAGATGGTTTAAGTTGGTTTCCTATCATTTTACATCATTTAACACCAAATTTTGATTTAACCATTAATGGGGTTTCAAGCTCTCAACCAACCAAACGTCAAACTAAGCAACAAGCAATCTAGTTTTATGATTTTTAGGAACACAAGGGAGTTAGTAGTGTACTAACCTTCCTTCCAAAGCTAGAAAACAACCCCTTCCACAAGCTTAAGCTTTCCTCTTCCCTTGGTCCTTGAAGTGTTCTCCAACCTCCTTAACTACAAACAAAGGTTGTAAAACGAGTTACAACACTGCTGGAGACTTAGGATATGAAAAAGGAAGAATCCTAAAATAAGAAATAGAGATAAACATCCCATTCCCATTATTCCTCTCAACCCCCACCAAAACTTCTATTTTCCAACCCCCACTGTAACCTCCTCGACCCGGCCTAGACGCTAGACTGAACCGACTGAATTACATTGGGTTTTCCGAAACAAACCTGAAACGATAACCAAATTTAGGTCCATTTTTTTCTTTTTATCTTGTCTAGATACAACATTATGTCCTATGGTGTGCATGCTAGCAGCGGGTGAAACCTCGATTAAATTGGTTGTCGAATTGACATCCAATTGCGTGCATTTGCAATTTAAGGGCCAAATTGCAAATCTTGGAAATCACAAGAACTTACTTAGATTTAAGGTTCCAGATACTCAATTAGTCAGGTTATATGCTTGTTTACCAAATTTCAACACAAAACGATCATCCAAACTCATACTATTCCATTCAAGAACATCATGAACCAAAATGAAAGAACCAAAAACTGCAAGAATCACTTTAACCAAATTAACGACAGCTGGTACCAGTACGTGAGCACTTGTACCGATATGGGGCTTCATTCTATCATGATTGTATCGATATGTGAACAAGGCGTATCGATATGCTGGCTCGGTTGCAAAAAGTTGATTTCTATTAGCTAAAACTCATATTGATATTGTCTTTGGTGTACCGATCCCAGGCCTATTTTCCAGCTTACCCGTACCGATACGAGGCCCCGCGTATCGGTATGGTCTAACCCAAAATGCTCAATTTTGTTGGTTTTTCATACCATCATGGATTCAAATATGCTTTAACAAGCCATATACATGTATACCACTAAACTAAAGATCAAACCATGCCAGAACATCAAGGAGTCATGATCAAAACATAGCAACATACTTTAATCATGATTCTAGAGGCATGCTTCCTAAAAACCAACCATCCAAAAACACGAAACGTAAATCACCTCAAAACCAACCATACAAAGCCTCACGCAACACCATAACAACATTGTAAACTTGCACAAATAGGGAGTTTAGCAAATAACCCTCCCAAACAACAATGAACCCATTGCCTTTTTTACTACAAGACTAGTTCAAAAACCATACTTTTGAATAGCTCAAGTCCTTGGATTTCCCCTTCTTGCTCGATGCCTCCAACCTTTAATTTTCTGCATTGATGGACAAAAAGAGCGTAAGCACATTAAGCTTAGTGAGGAGTGCTCAAACACACACCATCAATGTATTGAAATCCAATTTCCAACTCAAAAGAGTTCAACAATTAAAACATTTTTCAAAACATCATCATGCCTTTCAAACCATGCACATAACATTTCCAAAATTTGCATATTAAACCATATTTAACATGTGTCATAGATCAACATCAAAATCCCATTTGCTAACCCTCAATTTAAGTTTCCCATGCATAACATCCCATATGCAAGGCTTAAAGAGTAAACATGTATAAACCAACATTATACAACACAATCCATCAACATGATACATTATCAATTATATTGGCTTTCAAGTGATCATAACCAAGTTCCACTTACAAAGTATTACATCGGATACACGTATTCAACATCCTTTCAACACTTCATAAAATCTCAACCGGAATTAAGGTACAATCACAACCACGTACCATCACAACCGGGTACCATCAGTTAGATGTATAATCCACTAACGGGAGTTTTCAGTACCATATAACCCCTTAACTGTTAGGGTACTCGTGGTGGAGTATTCGGTACACATAAACCCCTCAACACCCGAGGCGACTTTTTATAGTGCACTATCAATTCTATGGCCGGTCAACTATATCTGATAACATTTTAAACCACATCACTTGCCAATATAGTTCATTATTAACCATGTACCTCACTAATTTTTATATGCAACATCAAAACCATTTCTAATGCATTAAACCATACATTAGAAGTATTCCACATACTTACATGGATCATTTTCCCAATACATCCATCATCAATTTATGATAAAAAAATAGTATAAAACACACCTAAAACATGCTTAAATATTAGGTACCATGTATTTCAAAAACAAGTGCATAAAAACAATTTCGTCAAATCACGACCGAGGGATAAAGCTCATCATACTTAATTTTGAGTTTAAACTAGAGTTTCAAGCTTAATTTAAACTCCCAAAATAACCTTTAAACCATTTCAAAGCTGAAATCCATGTTCTCACTCACCGAATTCATAAAACCTCGTTCGTCGATGCGAGCTACTCCCCAAAGCTTCTGAAACGGTGCCTCAAGCTTGGGAATCAACCTCTCGTAATTTAACCACGCAAAAACCGATGATTCAATGCATCAAAATGCATTCAAAGACTCAGCAACATTAATCCCCAACAACTATATCCAAAAACCCTTCTGCAACAACCAAAATCAACATCAAACACCTTCCAAACCTAATCCAACCAAAACCTAAAGTTTTAAATCATAAATTACCTTCAATTGACATCCAAAAACAACTCAATATCATCCTTATACTTCCAGCATTCATAAAACACCCATAACTCACCAAAAACACATCACTAACAACTTAGGAAATTAGAGATTCACTTAGTTTCGGGATTCCAATATTAAAACCAACTTATTAACATTATTAAACATCAAAATTATGATCAAAACCAATCAAGAACTCAGTAAAACAGATCCAACATGAAAATCACTTAATCTCATCAATTAAACCTTGATTTAACGAATTTACATAATTAAACCATTAAAACTCATTAGAAAACATTAAACAATGATCAAATACTTGGGAATTTTAGTAAAGAACCATTCATTGGATGAGAATAATGAATCATACCTATAATGAGTGAATTTTCTCTCAATTGGATGTTTTAATCTTGAAAAACAAAGGAAAACAATGGATTTTGGAAAACAAGATTGAAGAATCCATTCAAAAACAAGAGTTTAAAAAAATCAAGATCATTACCTCAAATCTTTGATACAAAAGAAAGTGTTTGGCTGAAGAAACTTTGAGAGAAAAAGTTATGTCCAAAGTAGTTTTAGGAAATTAACCACTTTTCCTTAATTAAATCCCATTTAATTCATTAATTAAACTCATTTAAAATAGTGCAAATTAAGAGGAAAATCAGATTAAACATTTGGTAAAATTGCTCCTTAAAGATTCTAAGATTTGACCGTTTCCCAAAAGAGTCACTAAAAATAGTTTTTCATTCTTTATGTTTTGGTCACTAAGCAAAATGTCCAATTTCCAAATTCCATTTTCCAAAATTGATTTTACCAAAAACATCCATATATTAAATAGTGAAATTAAGATATTTTTCTCAAACCAAAAATATTTATTCCAGTTTTAATCCTGAATCGGACTCAAATCTCCAATCTCGGTCCACCAGACCGTCTAATCAACCTATAAACTCCTAGGCCCAAAACCGGGGTGTTACACCCACCAAAACCAACCATTCTTACCTGGAAGATAGATTCTTGAGGGTGATTAACCTTCTCTCAATGACAAATCCGAGATTCATACATAAAAAGACAAAGATTCAACCTTTCTTGTAGGTGGGGAGTTAGAAGATGAGAATGAGGGAAGGATGAAGACAAGGGGGACAAGGTGATATCATTCCTCTTGCTTTTTTGCAGAGGAATTAAAAAGACTCATATTTCCCTCTTCAAACAATTAGATAATTACCTAATTACCCTTCCATTATCCTCCTAACACAACCCAAAACTAAAACTCAAGCCCAACACTCTAATTACAAGCCCATCAAGGCTCATAAGGCCCAAAGATCTTGGCTCAAATGCAAAACCCACGCTTTGGGTTAAACTGACCCTCGAATTCTGAAATTTGAGCCATCGTCAATGAAAACCACCACAAACAGATCTAGGTAAGGCTAAAATATTCGATTCATCAAATCTATAAAAGCTGCAGGTGAATTGGTAAGCCTAAAAAGCATTACCAAGAACTCATAATGTCCATACAACGTCCTAAAAGTAGTCTTATAAACATACTCTTCTACTACTTTCAACTGAGCCAAGAAGGCCTTGCAGCCTCGTTGGATCATCCTTTGTGCCGCTAAGGCTGACACTACATTGGGAAGGCAAGGATTCCACTCACCCTCCACAATCAACTTTGCTCCATCCAAACCACAAAGCTTAAGGCTCTTCGCTTTACAACCCAGACGTGCATCATGATCAAACAACCAAACCATCCTTAGGATAGCATTAAACTCTTAGAATGTTAACACCATCAGATCGGCTAGAAATATAGAACCTTTGACCTCAATCGGACACCTCTGATACACCTTATCTACTAACACATCATACCCCAATGGACTAGACACTCGGACTCCTATCTCAAGATCATCGGTAGGTATACCCCACTATTGAGATATTCCACTATGGATGTAGGAATGGGTAGACCCCGAATACACAAGGGCAACTATAGAAACTGAAAACAAGGTGAATCTACCAGAGATTACGTCGGTAGCCTCACAGTCCTCCTAGGCCTTGACTGCGTACTACCTCGCTGGTGCCCTAACAGTAGACTGAACCGTGCCGCATCTCTATAGTTCGGACATGTGACTTGATCCTCCTCTAGCAATGCCTCGACCCCTCTAAGGTGGATAAAAGGTCTTCTAAGCCTAAACCAAGGTGGTGTTAGCAGCTGTCAGACAATCCCTCACAAAATGGTTTGGTGGTCCACACTCAAAGCAAACTCTAGATGTCCCCAAACACTTGCCTCTATGCCTACACCCAGACTGATCACAAGCCGGTGCACCCACACTCCAATGTGAGCCCTCCAAACTCATCATGGCTAAAGACGATGAAGGCCTCCTACGGCTAGTAGACTCTAACCTACGGCCTGATCTCAAATTTTGGTTTGAAGCTCCTCTACTTTGGTTCCAGCAGTTGCTATTCCTCCTAAAAGAGACTAAGAGACTACGAGTTGTTGGAAAAGTTCTAAGTTCTCCCACTCGAGCCCCCTTACCCACCAATCAAGCGACTTGGCACTAGAAGTCAACTCTGAAAACACTCTCGGTGAGGCACCAGTCAAGTATGTCTGAATTTCCTTCCTCAAACCCTTTAGAAACTTCTTTCATCTCATCTTCTCAGTAGCAACCAAATCATGGGCATACCTACTCAATTATAGAAACTCGTGCTCATATTCAAAGACCAATTAGTTTCCCTGGACCAAGTGGTTGAACTGATCACTCAAGCTATCAATATGGGCCTCTCCCACATACTTCTTCTCAAACTCATCCCATGAAGGTTGGTTAGGATACCATCCCAACTCTATTGTTTCCCACCCCTTTTGAGCATTCTCCTTTAATAGGGAGAGAGACATGTCAACTTGTCATCGAGTTTCAACCTCATCTCTCGCATGATCCAACGAGTGTCCTTCAACCACAGATCTGCTTGAACTGGATTGCCTTGTCCCGATCTAAGAAAGTCTGTAGCACCATGGCGACGTACCCTTTCAATTGGTGCATCACGAGGGTAGCCAAAGGCCTAGGTATGGCCCTCATAAACTAGTGAAGGGCATTGTGCAGATGGGAGAAATAATTGGCCCACTGACCCCTATCATCATCTGACATCTCCTCTGAACCAAGGATGTAGTCCTCATCATAGCTCTCTTCTCGAGATCCTCAACTCTCCTCGCAATCATGTGCTCTCCTTGGTATGATCACTTTTTGCATAAGAAAACAAATAGGGTTACACCATCGAATATTCAGCTTAAACAAGTACGACATTGAATTGTGGGCAACGTATTAATTAGACACCTATACAACACTCTAAACACTCCCTAGGCTTCTTAGAATTGACTAAACCTAGGGTCTGATACCATTGTTGTAACACCCCCGACTCGAATGTCACAAATTGGGTCTTGAGCCCAAATTTGAACTATAAAATGTCGTATCTAGATTTAGCCCAACACATTCATTTCATAAAATCCATAAAGTTCAAATAGTTGACATAAAGGGTAGTTAAAGCGTTACATGTGAGCTCTATTTTTAAATACATAATTAAAAGCATTCAACTCATAGTTTAGAATCCAAAAAGAGAGTTACAATAAAAACATAGTGTCCTACAAATACATATCCCATTAATACAAGTATTTTACTCGGACAACAAGTCGATGTTGAAGTCCTACTTCGATGGTGCCCCAACAATACACACCAACCTACTAACCTGCGAAAGAAAACAATAATTCTGAATGATGAGCTAACGAAGCTCAGTAGATACACTTTCACTCAACAATGCTTCATGCAAATCATAAATAAGAGCATGTAGCTAAAGAATGATACATGGAAATATAAAACATATGGTGCTACCTCTAGCCGCCTAAACACATAGCAAAAGATGCAAAAATATCACAAAACACATATGCACCAAACCAACAAATCTGGAGTGAGGCTCGGGGTCACATAGCCTCATAAATGTACACTTGGATAAGGTCAGTGTCACACAGCCTCGGGAACATACATCTAGGAGTACATATATTGGTGTTACAACACTCACACTGGGTATCTGGATCCGAACAATCAAGTGACCTAACCACACAATTGCCCTTACTTGTCACATAACAACACACGATCCACCAAGGATCCCTATTGCTGCTATAACAACAAGTCACCCAACATTTACCAAGTTATTACTCATTATGCTCGTATATGAGGTTATATTCTTAGTTTCTCAGTTTTACTATTCATTTTACCCCGTTAGAGGCCCATTGGGCCTTAGTCCACGAATTATAGGTCCTTCAAAATGTATTTTTTCACAGATTGCCCAGTGGGTATCGATACCCACATATGCATGCCGATGTACCTTTCAGGGTATTGATACCCATCCAAGCATACCTTTAGCCAACTTTACACATGTAGGGATTTAACCAGAACGCTCTACCGGTACATAGGGCCATATATCGATACCCCATCGATATCGACACACTCCTAAGCATATCGATACTCATTTTGGCTACTGAAATTCTTGTAGAACAAGAGGTATCGATATCCTTCTTAGATGTATCAATACGTCCTTCAAGAATTGCCTGTGTTTATCAAGTTTAACACAGGGTATCGATATGCATTCAACTCATATCGATACTCAAACCCATAATTCATTTTATCGAGTTCGTAAATCATTTCCCAATCCTCCAAAACCCAATGGTAAGTTCCCAAAATGAACCTACAAGTTATGGAAGATTGTTTGGTGTCATATCACTTTATATCATTTTAACACCAAATTCAGATTTAGCCATTAATTAGGTTTCAAGCTGTCAACCAACCAAACATCAAACTAAGCAACAAGTAATCTAGTTTTATGATTTCTTGGAACACAAAGGAGTTAGTAGTGTACTAACCTTTCTTCCAAAGATGGAAAACAACCTCTTCCACAAACTCAAGCCTTCTTCTTCCCTTGGTCCTTGGAGTATTCTCCAACCTCCTTAGCTACAAACAAATGTTGTAAATTGAGCTACATCACTGCTAGAGACTTAGGATATGAAAATGGAAGAATCCTACAATAAGAAATGGAGATAAACCTCACATTCTCGTTCTTCCTCTCAACCCCACCAAAACTCTTATTTTTTGCCCCCCACAAAAACCAACCATTCTTACCTTGGTAGATAGATCCTTGAGTGGTGATTAACCTTCTCTCAATGACAAATCTGAGTTTCACACATAAAAAGACAAAGATTCAACCTTTCTTGTGGGTAGGGAGTTAGAAGATGAAAATGAGGAAATGATGAAGACAATGGGACAAGGTTATCTCATTCCTCTTGCTTTTCTGCAAAGGCATTAAAGGGACTCACCTTTCCCTCTTCAAACAATTAGATAATTACCTAATTACCCTTTCATTATCCTTCTAACTCAACTGAAAACCAAAACTCAAGCCCAACACTCTAATTACAAACCCACCAAGGCTCATAAGTCCCAAATATCTCGACCCAAACGCAAAACCCACGCTTTAGGTTAAACCAACCCTCAAATTCTAAAATTTGGGTTGTTACAGACCATCTCGACAAATATGATTTGGGCGGGGTTAGGGCGTTTTCTTTCATGAAAGCAATTAAGAAAAAAATTCATCCTTCATGCGAATAATGGACCACTTACCATCAGATGGTCGAAACCACCAAGTGATGAGAAGGTGAAGGAAACACCCATGGGCTTCAAGAACAGTCACTGAGCCACTTTAGGTTGTAGGAAAAGAGTTTTCATCATCGATACCCACATTTTTTATCCCCAAAAGATCAGCTAGTTTTAAGAATCAAGAGAAAAAGTTTTTCTCGTAATATAGGATTCAATGGAAATAGTTTCAGTTTTCTCTTGGTTTAAAACACATCTAGCATTGGAGTAAAAAATATGAACAAGATTTTTGTGAACAAATTCGGGGATGTTAAGAAAATTCATAAACTTCTATTCCCTCATCAAATCAAGATATTTAAAACCGACTCATCGGAGCATATATAAGCATAATCAACAGTACGCTCACGACGGACCATAAAAGTTTTGAAATCGTTTGAAATATTCCATCGCTTGAGGGTTATCCAGTTCATTAAAACAATGGACATAAAGTTGGGCAAGGTTAGGTTTGGTACCATTGTTTTCGGGATTGGAAGAACTAGCAGTGATATCGTATCTAGAATGCTTCCTAGGAGGCATGGTTTAAGGATTTTGAGAAAACTTTCAAAATTTAAACCACAAAAATATATGTATACAAATACATCAGATTCAATCCAATAATCAAGGTAGTGTAAGAAATCTATAATTTATAATTCAAAATCATATACAAGTATAAAGAAAAATTTTGATAAGGTTAAAACTTGAAAACTATAAAAAAATTATACGAGTATAAATATATATTCGAAAAAAAAAATTCTAGTTTTGAAAAAGTTTTTGTAAAAACTTTGAAACCATGGATTTATACATCCTAAATATACAAAAATTAAGCCTAAAAACTATACAAGTATAAAAAATAGGTTTTTACCTTGAATGATGGATGAATGTATGAATGAGGAGATGATTCACACTAGACTTAATGTTAAAGCTTGGGTTTGATATTGTAAGCAAAAGCCCCCAAAAGATTTGATGTAATTTGATGAAAAATTAAGAGTTTAAGAGGGTTTTTATAAGTAAAAATCGGCTAGGGTTTGAGAGAAAAAGAGTTTGAGTTTGATTTAAAATAGGAAATATTATTTATTGGCTCCAACGCACGCATCCCGGTGTGGCTAAAGAGCGTATTGGTACAGTTTAACCTCGTACAAATCCTTGACCCATACCGGTACAGACTTGTCTGTACCAAAACTTTGCCCATGATAACCCGTATCGGTACAGCTACCTTCGTATCGATACCCTCTAACCAAAACAGACAATTTTGGCTACAAGGACCCAAAAATTCAATTTTACTCGAATTGAAATGCATGATTATGATATATAAGCAACATGTGTGGGCAAACAAAGATACATACTCCTCTTAATAACATGAATAGATGCATATAAGTAGAAGGTCACACAAACATGAAATTCTTACAAATTCAAGCAATTTTATGTTCAACCAAAGGCTCTAAGATTCAAGAAAGGCTAGTAAGCCCTAACTCTCTCCTAAGAGTCTAAAAATGCTCCTTATCTAAAGGTTTGGTAAAGATATCCGCTACTTGATGCAATGTATCTACATACTTTATAACTAGATTATCTTTTAAGAAATGATCTCAAATGAAATAATGTCTTATTTCTATATGCTTGGTTTTAGAATGTTGGATGAGATTTTTAGTGAGACAAATAGCACTAGTATTGTCACACTTTATAGGAATGGTACCAACATCAATACAACAACTACTAGCCGAAATATATTTTGCCTCAGTGGTAGATACCGCAACCTTATTTTACTTCTTAGAAAACCATGAGATAACCATGTTACCTAGGAATTGACAAGTACCAAAGGTACTCTTTCTATCGATTTTACAACCTCCATAATCTGCATCCAAAAAAGCATGCAAATAAAGGATAAATTTCTAGGATACCAAAGACCTAAACAAGCTGTATCTCTAAGGTATCTAAAGACTCTCTTAACAGATTGTAAATGCGATTCTCTAGGACTAGCTTGAAATCTAGCACACAATCAAACACTAAATATGATATCATGTCTATTTGAGGTAAGATAAAGAAAAGATCCTATCGTAGATCTATAAAGCTTAAGATCAACATATTTGCCTTCTTTATCTTTGCCAAGCATTATAGAAAAGCTCATTGGAGTGGCTTAAGGTTTCACATTCTCTAAGACAAACTTCTTAAGCATATCTTTGATGTATTTTGCTTGATTGATGAAGATGTCATCCTTCTTTTTTTGATTTGGAGTCCAAAAAAGAACGAGAGCTCCCCTATCATGCTCATTTCGAGCTCACCTTACATTAACTTAGCAAAATCTTGGTAAAAAGATTCATTAATAAAACCAAAAATAATATCATCAATATAAATTTGAACTACTGAGATATCCTTGCCTTTTTATAAAAAGCGTAGTATCAACCTTCCCTTTGTCAAAACCTTTTTCTACTAGAAAAATTGACAATCTTTCATACCAAGCTTTAGGAGCTTGTTTCAAACCATATAAAGCTTTTGAAAGTTTGAAAACATGGTTTGGATATTTTGGATCTTCAAACTTAGGAGGTTGTTTCACATACACTTCTTCAATTATAAAACCATTTAGAAAAGCACTTTTAACATCCATTTGAAAAAGATTGAATTAATGAAAACATGCAAACGTGTGCAACATCATAATAGCTTCCATTCTAGCTACAGGTGCATAGGTTTCATCAAAATCAATTCTTTCTTCTTGAGTGTAACCTTGAGCAACAAGTCTAGCCTTGTTTCTCACTATGTTACCACTCTCATCTAGTTTGTTTCTAATAACTAAATTAGTACCTATAGTAGATTTATTACTAGGCCTATCAACTAATGTCCAAACTTGACTCCGCTCAAATTGATTTAACTCTTTTTGCATGGCCAATATCCAATAATCATCATTTAATGCTTCTTTGATATTTTTAGGCTTTATGCACGAGATAAATGCAACATAATTACATGTATTTCTAATAGAGGATCTAATTATTACCTTTTTGGATGGATCACCCAAAATCTCACCACCTTTGACATAGTTGAACTCCCTTGGATAGGTGACCTCCTTTTCCTTTAGAGACATGTCCTTCAAGGCTTCTAGAGGTGGATCTTGTGGTTCTTCTTTTGATGGAACTTCATCTACTTTTGATGATTGTCCTCCACCATCATTGGCATCCAAAATTTCTACATCATCGTCACAAGAATCCTTCTTTCGAATGAGTTTATCATAAAAAACAACATGTATAGACTCTTCACCCACTAAAGTTCTTATGTTAAATACACGATAGGCTTTAGAGTTTAAAAAGTAACCAAGAAAAATAACTTTATCAATCAAACTTGCCTAAATTGTCTTTTCTATTGTTTAAAACAAAACATTTACATCCAAAAGGATGAAAATAGCTAATGTTAGGCTTTTTATTTTTTGAAAAGCTCATAAGGTGTTTTCTTTAAAAGTGGTCTAATCATTACACGGTTAACAATATAGCAAGCGGTATTTGTGGCTTCCACCCAAAAATACTTAGGCAAATTATTTCCACAAAGCATGGTTCTAGCCATTTCTTCTAAAGTTCTAGTTTTCCTCTCTACAACCCCATTTTGTTGAGGTGTACGAGGATCTAAAAAATTATGGCTAATTCCATTTGAGTTACAAAACTCTTCAAAACCAAGATTTTGAAATTCGGTTCCATGGTCACTCCTAACATGAGAAATCGAGTAACCAACATTATTTTGGTTTGCTTTTGAAAATGTGATGAATTTTTCTAAAGCCTCATCTTTGGTACTTAAAAATAGAACCCAAGTAAATCTAGATTAATCACCAACAAGCACAAAAGCATATTGTTTTCCACTCAAGGTCATAGTTCTAATAGAGCCAAAAAGATCTATATGGATCAATTGTAAAATTATACTTGTTGATGCATCATTAATGGATTTAAATGAAACTCTTTTATGTTTTCCTTTAGCACATGCATCATAAATTTTATCAAGAGAAAACTTGATTTTAGCCAAAGCTCTTACTAGATCATTAGAAACTAATTTTTCCAAAACATTCATGCTAGCATGTCTTAGTTTTCTATGCCACAACCAAGAATCATGCTCATCTTTTGCAACAAAACATATATTTGAAATATGAATGTCATCTAGATGCACCATGTAAATATTTCCTATTTTATGACCAATATGCACAATTTTATTGGATGCAATGTAAATTATTTTGCAACCATTTAAATCAAACATAACATTGAGTCCTTTATCACACAATTGCCTTATGCTTAAAACCATTGACATACAAAACATTCTCAATAAGTATGGAATAGTGATTACCAATGAAACCAATTCCTTCAATATGGCCTTTGGAGCTATGACCAAAAGTCACTACTCCTCCACTCTTTGGGTTTAGCTCCAAGAATCAACTCTTGTCTCTAGTCATGTGTCTTGAGCATCCACTATCAAGGTATCATGAGTTTGCACTTGAAGTTTGGGCCTTGTAGCAATGCTCCCCCTATAAACATAGAATTAAGTCTTAATTTTTGGTACCCAAATTCTTTTGGGGTTCATGAGAATTAGCTCCTAAAATCTTGGTTCCCTTGGTAATGCAAGAAGCAATAGCATCAACATTGTTAGAAGTTACAAGTTTTTAGGAATCCAAACACTCTTAACTCTCTTACCGTTAGAGGTCCTTTGAAAGCCTTTGTGTTTGTATCCATTAAAGTTTCTTTTAACATAGTTGGGCTTTGAATTACTTCCTTTTTCAAAACGGTTGGTCCCAACTTTGTTTAAAGAAGCTTTAAGATCACTCACTTCTTTTTGGTGATTATCATGGACTCTTGAAAGTAGGTTATGCAAGTCTTGATTTTTCTTTTCAAAATCTTTTTATTTTGCTTGCATATCCACAACTTTCCTTTCAAGTTCCACATTAGTTTTAGATCAAGAATCATTTTGGTTTTTCAAATCCAAAATAGTTTTCTTGTTTTTCAAAATTGATTCTTTATACTTCAAAACTAGTTCATCATAAACCTCTTGTAATTCATCATAAGCTTTTTGAAGCTCATAAAGAGTGAAACTAAATGTAGATGAATTAGAGGTTACCTTAGGGTCCTCCTCAATTGTCATGAGACATAGGTTAGCTACCTCTTGCTCATCATCATCAGATGAGTCTTTATCGCTTCAAGCAGCTACATGTGCCTTAAGCTTATTATTCTTCTTCCTGAAGCTCTTCTTCTTTAATTAGGGACAAACGAACTTGATGTGTCTCGGCTTTTTGCACTCATAGTAAACGATTTGGTCTTTCTCTTATTCCTTTGGCTTGTTTTTGAATCCCTCTCTTCGTTGGAACTTCCTTCCACAATTGGATTTCATGAACCTTGTGAATCTCTTAGCTAGAATAGCCATTTCTTTATCTTCTTCTTCACTAGAATCGTTCTCTTCTTCTGAAGCTTTGAGAGCAATCCCAACTTTCTTCCTCTCTATTTCCTTCTGCTCTTCCTTCTTCTTCTCTTTCTTCTTATCTTGCTTTATAAGATCATGAGAAGTGACCCCATGAGAGCATCAAGCTTCAAGGTCTTGAGATCTGTGGCTTCAATGATGGCAGTCTTCTTTGAATCCCATGATTCAGGAAGAGAATAAATAAGATTTCAAATGTGCTTTTCCTCCGAAATGACTTCTCCATAGCCTTTTAGCCCATTGACAATGACGGAGAATTGATCAAACATCTTGGTGATGTCTTCATCCAATTCCATTTTGAAGTTCTCATAGCTAAGAGTGAGGAGTCCAATATTGATCTCCTTCACTTCATTAGTACCCTCATGAGTAACTTCTAGCTTGTCCCAAATCTCCTTGGCACTCGAGCAAGAAGACATCTTGGCGTACTCGTTCGGTCTAAGGGCACAAACTAAGATGTGCATGGCTTTGTCTTTGAGTTGCAACTTCTTTCGATCATTGATCCATTCTTGTCTTTCCTTGGGAACAAGTCGATCTCCCACCCTCTTCATCGAAATAGTCGGTCCATCCTCCACTACATCCCAAAGGAAGTAGTTATTCGACTTAATGAAAATCCTTATTCTATTCTTCCAATAAGGGTAGTTTACCCCATTGAAATATGGTGATTTAGAGATGGATTGAGATTCCTCGAAGTAGTTGCCGGAAATAGAGGTCATGGCTTGACTTGTAGATTGATTGAGAAACCGTTGGATCTATTCAAGAGGATATGAAGCCTTCAAATGAGTGTAGCTCTAATAGTAATTGTTGGGTTGAACAACTAATGGAAATGACCAAGAGGGGAGTGAATTGACAATTAAAAATTTGGTGGAAGCAATGAGCATAAAAAGGAAAATTTGCACAAGTGGATAGAGTGGTCCAACCTTCTAAACAATGTCTACATCCACCACCTTACCTATCCACACTAAGGATTTTTCACAAATTCACTAATTTGTCTTTCCTTTTTGGCTAAATGAGATAACCTTACAAACACTTAGACTTATACCCCAAAGTCTAGTGATCCCTTTTTCCTAAAGGTAGATACAAATGAGCAAACTATGAAATTTCTCTAAAGAATGATTGTTTGCACAATTCAAAGTTCACTAAAACCCCAACTTGATGAAAAATGAAATACAATGAAAATCACTCAAGTGGGTTACATGAATTTTGCAATTTGAGCCCTAAAAGGTTGGATATGTGCTTGAATGCTTTTGGGTAGTTGTCTTCATATTGAAGAAGCTTTGAAGACTTGTTTTTATACCCCCTCATTGATTTCTAGCTGTTTGGGTAGTTGGGATATTGAATAGAGTCGCTGGGATACAAATTTCCCGCAATAAATGATGTCTGGCAACACTAGGTATCGGTACACGAGCATTCGTATCGGTACTTACCGAAAATAGAAATACCATTGCAATAAAGGGGTACCGGTACACGTGCAAGCATATCGGTACGGAGTGAAAGTTTTACAAAGGGTATCAATACAGGTCGTACAGTACCGGTACTCATTTTGCTCACTAGAACCATCGCAACATTTTGCTAAAACACCATATTGGTACGCATATAGCTGTACTGGTATGCATATCACAAAGTTTAAATTTTGGTTCCAAGAAACTGACAAGTCTTAACGGTCAAAAACCAATTTAAAAATATTAAACTCCCGTACCAGTACGCAATAGGTCATATCGGTACTCGTAGCTCAATTTGGTTAACAGTTTCAATAAGTCGTATCAGTACACGTATAGCCATACTGGTACTCGTAAGCCATTAAGAATAAAACTGGTTTCCAATAATGAAAATTTGTACCGGTACGCCATAGGCCGTACCGGTACTCAATTATCAAATTGGCTAGTTGAATACCAAAATACTTAGAAAATATGTGGGGATTTTGACTTAAAAAATAGTTTAAATTCAAATGCTTGTCAATTTTGTGAGTAAACCTAAATACCTTTAAAATTCATTTGTTTACAATTAAATCATTGTTATATCAAAATCAAATATAGGTTTAACAAATTACACCATTCAACTTTTAAATCTCAATTGACATTCTTACATCACATATTTTTTTACATTCCATCTTCCAATGATGGTTAGTTGACAATTTAAATATATTTTTAGAATTTATTGAAAATCTAGTGTTTTTTTCTTTGAATATATTTAAGTGAAATGTTTGAGAAAATTCTAACAATAAATTATTAATTCAATCAAACATTATTTCATGAAGATATTAAAAAAATTATATTCAGTATGTAGATGCCCATTTTGTCCGGGCCAAATCCTAAATAACCCATAACCCATTTACAATACATTAACCCATAACCCAATTACACTCGGGCCCAACTACCCTAATATCCAAGACCCAATAGCCAAACCAGTCCATTAATTTACCCTAAACTTAAACTAACCCTATAAACTTTGAGCCGTCGCCGCCGTCTATACACACCGCCGCCAGCTTTGCCGGCTCCAACAGCCCCTGCCGACACAACCATCAAACCCCAAATTAGATTCCAACCAAACTCGAGTCAAACCCTAATCAAACCAAAACAAAACCTAAAAAAATCACTTACCTAAATGATTATTCCTCCTCCACCACCGCCTTTTATTCCCCTTTTAAAACCCATATCCTCATCCGTTTCTGCCTCGTCACTATCTCTACCACCCAAACCCAGCCACTTCTGACCACCACCTGTCCCTTTGCTTTACACCTCACCCAAATTCGAGAGCCTTATATAAAGGTTTAAGTCAGAAGCAAAAGTGAAAGTGAAAAAAATAAGAGGGGTTTTCGATCTACAAAACAAATATAGAAGCAAAAATCAAAGTGAAAAAAAACAAAATAAAAAAGGTAAATATAACCAAAAACCTTTCAATTTTATTAAGATCCGAGGAAAATATGGGTGATTTAGGAGAAATTAACCTTAAAACCGTGTTTAAGACCCGAAACCGAACCAAATCCATCTCCAACATGAACTCTAGCCACCGTTCGCGGCGATTGTCCGTCGCTGGCGAATGGCGGCCCACGGCGGACCATGGGCAGCAACTGGTCGACGACAGAGAGTGAGGGGAGAAGAGTTGAGAGAATATAAGTGTTTTTTTATATCTGTGCAAATGAAATTTTTTAGGGGCAAAAGAGGGTATTTATGCCCTTACTGAAACAACGTCGTTTCATCCCAGTTGTAACCCGCTCGTAGACCCAACTCGGATGGAGGATCCGCGCATTTTTTATAATGGGCAAATTGCACCTTCGGTCTTCCCGCCTTCGTATCCTTATAATTTTGCATTATAATTCCTATTTTATTCCAATTTGGTCACTATTTTTTTCCATTTATTAATATTATACATGTGTTATTATTATGTATATTATTTTAATATAGTATCTAATAACATATATAAGCAAAAATTCCTAATATATATCTATATATAACGTGTAAAATATATATATATATATAAGGTATGATATATATGTAAACTATTCATATATAGTATTATATTTAATCATAATATATGTGTAAAGTAAAGTGATTTGTTTTTATATGTATATACATATATGTAAAGTAAATATGTGTAGTATCATAATATACATAGTAAAGTAATTTCATACGTGTATATAGAAATTTCCTATAAATATGTTGGTAAAGTATGATATATATGTAAACTATATATATATATATAGTATTATATTTAAACACAATATATATATATATATGTAAAGATTTGTTAAAAAAAACAATGTATACAGTATGACACAAATGTAAATTACAGTATATATAATTTCATACGTGTATATAGAAATTTCCTATAAATATGTTGGTAAAGTATAATATATATGTAAACTATATATATATAGTATTATATTTAAACACTATATATATATGTAAAGATTTGTTAAAAAAACAATGTATAAAGTATGATACAAATGTAAATTACAGTATATATAATTATGTTACATACGTGTAATCATGTGTATTTGAAAATTTCTTATATATGTGTTTGTTAATTGTTTTTTATATTTACATTATGTATATATATTCGCACATATTTGCATTCATATTTAGTTTTCATAATTAAATACTTAAAAATGAGGTAATATTTTTGTTAGAGATTATAGTGAAAAACGTACCTCGAGCGTAAGGGTGTTGCTTTCCGTTAGTCTCTATTACTAAATATTGTTTTTAATTCTAAATTATAATTTTCAAAATAGATTCCCTTTATTCGAGAATCTAACAGGAATTATGCCCCGGGCATTGGGGTGTAAGTTTCTTTCATACACAGAAATATTCTTTTAAATATTTTAAGGGATCACAATTTCTAAATTAAATTTGAGTTCGTAATTTTTGTCGTTAAAACAATTTGTAATCGACTAGGTACCAATTTTGGGCGTTGTGGGGGTGCTCACCCTTCCCCACACGTAACCGACGCACGAACCTAATTTTCTGGTTTTGCAAACCAAAAACTCGTTATTTTAATACAAGTGACAAAACCAAGTTTTATTAAAATAATCGGGTTTTCAGGTGATCCAATCTCACCTAAATAAAATAAATTAAAAAATATTGGTGGTGACTACGCTGGGGACTATATTTTTTTAGAGAGTCGAGCCACAAGTCCATTATTTCTTGTTTTGTGATCCTTGTTCTTTTTCATGATTTTTTTATAACTATTTTTATAAAATATGTTGAGTTCTCATGAGCTCTGCACCAGAGCTCCGTCCCTTTTTAAGTGGGAGTGTGAAGCTACTCCTTCGTGAGATACCCCCTCCGTGTAGGATGGTGGATCGCTTCTGGGATATAGGTCCCTTTGTCTTCGTGATATTCTCGTCTCTGTGCAGACCTAGGGAAATGTATCCCCCTGAATTGTGCTTACCAGCCTTAGCAGGATAGTAAGTACCATTTGGGTACCTTTGTTAGAACCAAACCACTGCAGTGAACTGTAGAAACCTACCCTGTCAAGAGCCATACCGAACTTTTGCTCGTTCAGGGAGTCACCCGATAAATGCATTATAGAGAGAGATGGGGGGTTAATTTCTTTCAATTATGCTCTTTAATTTTAGTTTTGTTTCCTTTTCGCAATAAATTATGCTAGATACTATGCCTATATTTATGCAAAACAAACATACGGGTAGAAAGCATGTGTGGGTATGATCTTTTTTTTCCTTTTCAAAACATGTTCGGGTAGAAAAATATGCTTGGGTAGGTTGTACATATTTATTTTTAGTAGTTATATTCATGTTTTTAGTCTAGTTATTTCTATGTGTACTAACCATTTTTTTGTCTATATTTTTCTTCTTCTTTGCATTGCACATTCATGACATAAAAAGGGTATTGATTTACGAATGATCTTCAATCTAGGAAACTTTCATAATAGATAAAGGGTCACATGATCAGACGAAAAGTAACGCATGTATAAGGTAGTGCCTTAATGTGATACCAAAAAGTGAGAGGCATTTCTTTCGAATGCTACAGATAGACATACACGAATAAAATAGAAAAATATCTGATGTAATGAGACCTTTTGTTCAAAGAAAGTGGTTTTATGATGATCGTCTCCAGATCAATACCCCATTTCAATTCATGTTTACATTTAAGCTCTACATTGCATAAGCATCGCATTTCATCACATTGCATTCGTCATTGCATGTTCTTTGAACTTATTTTGACTTAGGAAAAGTCTTCATCTTTAAATGAGGTAGCAAGCTTGAATTCATAAGGATGATTTCTCAACAATACAATTTTGGGAAGATAGATGATTTAGTCGCTCGAGTAGATAAGATCGAATGGATCCATGAACAATTAGCCAAAGCACAGGAAGATATGATGAATTACACAATGAAATTTCAAGAAGAAACAAGGGAGCGAATGAATGAGCTAATAAGTATGGTGGCTACCATAACCAAAAGAAAAAGGTCAGGAGAAAACCCCTCCATGCAAATTGAGATTGGAAATACGAGCAAGAATCAAAACTGTGACTTTGTAAAAGAAGATGTATTGCCCAATAAGAACAAGCTATCATCAACAAGTACGAGGTAGCTCGCACTGCCTCAGAGTGTCCTACCGGAGTGATGCTGGACAAGATTCAAGATTCCCTTTTGGAAATCTTGTCTCATCCAATGAAAAGAAGGTCGGATGAGAATGAATTACAAAATAAGGAAAACATAAAGAGGAAAAAGATATCGACTGTCTCGATGTCTGAATTGACACCTCAACAAAAACAAGATCAACTTTTTCCAAAATCTCGTCAATTACCAGTTGATCATTCTTTCGATTCTCAAGGAAAAAATATGAAAATTAATGTCCTTCCTTTCAAACGTCTCCCATGCACATACAAGAACTTATTCTTCAAGTTGCTAGAAAATCGGCTGGTTGCACCATTATTTGCCAAACCTATACAACCCCCTCACCCAAAATGGTACGACGCCAATGCTCGGTGTGATTAACACGCAGGGAACGCAGGACACTCTATCGAGGACTGCATCGCTTTTAGAAAGCTTGTTGAAAAGTTTATAAAGTTAAGGATCATGAGATTTGATGACTCTGTGGGGCCAAGTACAGCTGGGAATCCGTTACCCAATCATGCTAAGTCAGGGGTCAATACAATCATCAACAATGGTAACAAGAGAATCAAAATCGGTATCGGGGAGGTAAAGTCTCCATTGAAGTGGGTTTGGAAAAAGATGGTTGAGATAGGCCTGGTGCAGCAAGGCTTGGAAGACATGAAGGAAGCCTCCAAAGACCGTTGCCCATACCATGGTAGAGGAGACCATGATATCCAAAAGCGTGCGAGAATTCCAAGGTGTAGTTGTAAATTCATCAACAATAAAGAGTTGGAATTTTTTTGAAGAAAGAAAATTGGAAGAGGTCAATTGGGAAACTATGTGTTTTCCTCGCCTGTCAGAAACTTTTGTGTCGGGGAGATTTATCCACCCCAAGCAGGATAAGAAAAAAGAATAAACTGAGCTGGGAAAAATGTTAGAAACTTTGGATACTAATGTAGTGACTGAAGAAGGGAATGCAAGAATATACCTAAGGGGAATCCATCCTTATACCCCTGAAACTATTCTGAACAATTAGCTCTTTGAAGAACTCCCTACGAGTGTTTAGGAGTGTTTTGAGTAATGTCCATGACACACTTGTTACTCCCTGCCCAAGAGCAACAAGGGTCTTTTTGTGAAAGACATGTGCTAAGGGTCTTTTGGTAAAGTGGCATATGTTAAGGATCTTTTGTAAAAGGCATATGCTTACTATCCTTATGTCAATGAAATAATATTTTTTGTGTGCACCATCTAGAAAATGTTTTTATTCATTTTTTATTATTATTTATTTCCCATCCATATACTTACATTATTTGTCCTTTCTTAATTTGTTTGTTCAATGGACATCATTATTTTGTTCCCTGATATCAGCGTATTGAGTGACACTGAAACTGTTCTGAAATTCATTTTTTAGCAAGACGTATGCCTAGATAGACCTCAAGAATTTGAAGAGAATCAAGATTGTGATCTATCTCCTGATCTATTGAGAATGGTTGAGCAAGAGGAAAAACAAATCTTGCCTCACAAAGAGCTAGTAGAGATGGTGAACCTGGGAGATGAAAATGAGAAGAAAGAATTGAAGATTGGGACATGCATTACTGCGAAAACATGACTCAATCTCGTCGAGCTGCTCTTGGAATTTAGAGATATCTTTGCATGGTCCTATCAAGACATGCCTGGGTTGAACACGGACATGGTTGTACACAAACTCCCCATAAAGGAAGACTACAAACTGGTCCAACAGAAATACCAAAGAATGAGGCCTGATGTACTCCTAAAAATAAAAAAGAGGTGAAGAAACATAATGATGTTGGGTTTCTGCGATAAGTCAAATATTCAAAGTGGGTGGCTAATATAGTTCTTGTTCTGAAGAAATACGGCAAGGTCCGAATGTGTGTTGATTATCGGGATCTAAATAAAGCCAGCCCAAGGGATAACTTCTCACTTCCTCACATCGGCACTCTGGTCGACAATACAACAAAACATTCATTCTTCTCCTTCATGGATGATTTTTCAAGCTATAACCAGATAAAGATGTACTTTGATGATATGGACAAGACTATGTTCGTGACATCGTGGGGAACCTTTTGTTACAAGGTAATGCACTTTGGACTTAAAAGTGCAGGGGCAACACAACGAACCCTGGTCGCTTTGTTCTATGATACGATACACAAAAATTGGAGTGTATGTTGATGATATGATTGCCCAGTCCCAAACATAAGAAGAGCATGTTGTGGTCTTAAGGAAATTTTCTTGAGGCTAAGGAAATACCAGTTAAAGATAAATCCGACCAAATAAACCTTTGGGGTTACAACAGGGAAGCTATTGTGTTTCATAGTCAGTGAAAGAGGCAATGAAGTTGATCCAGATAAGGTCAAATCCATTCAAGATCTACCACCCTCACGAAATCAAAAAGAACATGACACAGGGAATGGAATGATGAATGTCATGAAGTTTTTACAGGATCAAGCACTACATGTCATGAACACCCCATGATCATTTTCTATGTAGGGCATGGATGTCATCGGGCCTATATCACCGAAGGCTTCCAATGGGCATCAGTTTATCTTCATGGTTATTGATTACTTCACCAAGTGGGTGAAAATAGCCATTTATGCCAATGTCACCAAAACAGCAGTGTGTAGATTCCTAGAGAAAGAAATCCTATGTTGGTACAGGATGCTAGAAACTATCATATCTGATAACACATTGAACTTGAATAATAAAACCATAGAAGAAGTATGCAAACAGTTCAAGATACGGTATCAGAATTCCTCGCCATACCACCCTTAGATGAACGGAGTAGTGGAAGCAGCCAACAAGAATATCAAGAAGATTGTTGGAAAAACGGTGGAAACTTATAAAGATTGGCATGAGAAGCTACCATTCGCTTTATATGCCTACCGTACATCAGTCAGGACCTCAACTGGGGAAACCCCCTTTTCCCTAGTTTATGGGATAGAGGCAGTACTAACCATTGAGGTTGAGATTCCTTCCCTCTGAATTTTGATAGAACTGAAAATAGATGAAATAGAATGGATCCAAGCTAGATATGATCAGCATGCTTTGATTGAAGGAAAAAGAGTGAAAGCCATCCGACATGGTCAAATATACCAGAAAATGATGATGCAAGCTTTTGATAAGGAAGTTCGCCAAAGAGAATTCTAGGAGGGGAACCTAGTACTGAAAAAGATTCTACCGATTCATAGAGATTCTCGGGGAAAATGGATGTCGAATTAGAAAGGCTCATACGTTGTGAAAAAGCCTTTTCTAGAGGAACTTTGATTTTGGCCGAAAGATATCTACCTAGCCCTACGAACTCAGATTCGCCAAGAAGTATTTTAATTGAAAAAAAAATGCATCTCAAATTTTGATAAAAGAAGGCCAAGGCATGAATGATCAGTTCTTTCAAAAACCCAATGGAAGGAAATAGATCATACGTGTTGAGGTACCGATAAAGCACTAAAGGTCTCTTAGACACACGAGGATTCCCAGCAAGCTAGTTCAACAAAGCTCGTTAGCTAGATATCTGGGCACCTAATTTTGTCTTTTTGTTTTATTTTCTTTCAGCATTTGCCGCCTAAATGTCATGAACTTTATTTTCAATAAGTTCTTCCTTTCATCTTATATCCTTGTTTACACAAGTATTATAAATTAACATAATGACCAGTAAGCTAACAAATACAAGAAGATCTCTCTACATTGTTTTTGAAAGATTCATAAAGGTACAAGGACCAAAGGCAGTCCTGATTCAAAAAGGGGTATTCCCGTAGGGAAACAACTTAAGAGAAAACGAGACACTACCTGGACAAAATGTGGGGCAAATAGTTTTCTTGAAATCTGATCAGACTTGAAAAAGAGAAGGCCCAGTGACTCAAACAGAATTTGAGCAGTCGATGATTCTAGATACTCAAGCTGATTTCGAGACTAAAAATCACTCTCGAATGGCATTTTGCATTCATTCTAGAATCATTCATGCATGCATTAGACATATTTAAGCTAGGATCATTTGACTCATGCTAATCATAACATCCTGAGTGTGTCTACAAAAAGTTTTACAGATTCTATCCCTCCAACAAGCGGTGGAGCAGATGAGCACAACAATTTCATTTCCTTGAATTGCAGCGAAATGAGCACAAACAATAAATTTATCTCCCTGAAATTGTAGCGGAACGAACGCAGCAAGTAGATCTTGTCTCCTTAAGGATACAATGGAACATATCATCTAGTTTACTTACCCCAAAGAAGCAGAAGAAAAGAACGATTACAAAATTCTATGCCCTTTTAGAAGAAGAAGACAAGGTGATCAAAGCCTAGGAGGCTTCTGATTCCCTGCCACGATATAAAAGATCCCACATTTTTCAGATCTCGCTTTGTCGTTAATGGTGCAGCATGTCAAATTTTTGTCCAGATCTAGTTTTGTCGTTGATGGTGCGACTAGACCAAATATTTCCTTCGGATCCCATCTTTGGACTTATAAAAATTCAAAAAAGCAAAAACAACAACAACAACCAAAAGAGAAAATCAAAATTCAAAAAAAGAGAGATTCCTCAAAAAAAAAAAGAGAAATCAAAAATCCAAAAGAATAAAAAAAGAGAAGAAAAAAGAAAACCAAAGTTCTTCTCCAAATCACGTCACTTCGTCAGAGTTGTTGCGGATCGAACCTTCTTCTTCAAATCACGTCACTTCACGATTTGTTACGGACCGAACTTTCTTCTTCGGATCACGAACTCGCCGTGAGTTGTTACGGATCGAACCTTCTTCTCTAGATCACGTCACTTCGTCGGTTGTTATGGATTGAGTTTTCTTCACCAAATCACACCACTTCGGCCGAGTTGTAGCGAATCAAACTTTCTTCTCTAGATCATGTCACGCCCGTCGAGTTGTTGCAGATCCAACCTTCTTCTCCGGATCACGTCACCCACCGAGAGTTGTTGCGGATCGAACCTTCTTCTCCAGATCATGTCACATCATCAAAGTTGTTACGGATCAAACCTTCTTCTCCAGATCATGTCACTTCGTTAGAGTTGTTGCGGATCGAACCTTCTTCTCCAGATCACGTCACTTCGTTAGAGTTGTTGCGGATCAAATTTTCTTCCCCAGATCGCGCCACATCGTCAGAGTTGTGGCGGATCAAACTTTCTTCTCCAGATCGTGCCACTTCGTCAGTGTTGTAGTATATCAACTTCTTTCAGAGCAGAATACTCCAATTTACAGAATAGATAAGCCATCTTTTCAAAAAAAGAAAAAATAATAGAAAAAGAGAAAAAAGAGAAAAAAATAAGAAAAAAACAAAAAAAGAGAGAAAAAAAAAGGAAAAAAATGTTTGATCCTGCCTCCTCGTTAGTGTTGTAGCTGGATCAAACGTCAGAACCTTCACCCCTCGATCTTGCTTCTTCATTAGTGTTACAGTTGAATCAAGTTTTACAGACATTGCTTCTCCGTCAGTGTTACAGCTATGTCAGATTTTCTCCAGGTACTACATCGTCGTCAGAGTCGTAGCAAGCCGAACTCATTTTGCTCCCCTGATGGATCACCATAGTTTAAAGTTTTCATCTCTCCAACGGATCACCCCGTTTTGAGGATTTTGTCTACAAGGGTAGCCGAGAAGATCAAGTGAAGCTCAATAAGAAGCGGTAACCAGAGAAATGAGCCCTAACCCTTCCGGACAAAAATGGTCCTCTTTTTTGTCTTTTCTCCATTTTTGTTACACAACAATGAGCAAAGAAAGGCAGCTGTAGATGCCCATTTTGTCTGGGCCAAATCCTAAATAACCCACAATCCATTTACAATACATTAACCCATAACCCAATTACACCCGGGCCCAACTACCCTAATATCCAAGACCAATAACCAAACCAGTCCATTAATTTACCCTAAACCTAAACTAACCTTTGAAACCTTGATCCGCCGCCAATATTAGCTTCGTCGGCTCTAACAGCCCCTGTCGACACAACCATCAAATCCCAAATTAGATCCCAACCAAACCCGAGTCGAATACTAATCAAACCAAAAAAAAACTAAAATATCACTTACCCAAATGATTATTCCTCTACCACCACTGCCTTTTATTCCCCTTTTAAACCCCATATCCTCATCCGTTTCTGCCTCGTCACTATCTCCACCGCCCGAACCCAGCCACATCTGATCACCACTTGTCCCTTTGCTTTACACCTCACCTAAATCCGAGAGCCTTATATAAAGGTTTAAATCGGAAGCAAAAGTGAAAGTGAAAAAAATAAGAGGGGTTTTTGATCTACAAAACAAAGATCGAAGCAAAAACCAAAGTGAAAAAATAAAAATAAAAAGGTAAATATAACCAAAAACCTTTCGGTTTTATTAAGATCCGAGGAAAATAGGGGTGATTTAGGAGAAACTAACCTTAAAACCGTGTTTAAGACCCGAAACCGAACCAAACCCATCTTCGGCATGAACTCCGGCCATCGTTCGCTGCGGTTATCTACCGCCGGCGAACGACGGCCCACGGCAGACCTTGGGTAGCGACTGGTCGACGACAGAGAGTGAGGAGAGAAGAGTTGAGAGAATATGAGTGTTTTTTTTATATTTGTGCAAATGAAATTTTTCTTGGGGCAAAAGAGGGTATTTATGCCGTTACTGAAATGACATCGTTTCATCCCAGTTGTAACCCGCGCGTAGACCCGATTTGGATGGAGGATCCGCGCATTTATGATAATGGGCAAATTGCACCTTTAGTTTTCCCGCTTTCGTATCCTTATAATTTTGCATTTTAATTCCTGTTTTATTCCATTTTGGTCACTTTGTTTTTTACCATTTATTAATATTATACATGTGTTATTATTATGTATATTATTTTAATATAGTATCTAATAACGTATATAAGCAACAATTCCTAATATATATATATATATATATAACGTGTAAAAATGTATATATAAGGTATGATATATATGTAAACTATGCATATATAGTATTATATTTAATCATAATATATGTGTAAAGTAAACTGATTTGTTTTTATATGTATATACATATATGTAAAGTAAATATGTGTAGTATCATAATATACATAGTAAAGTAATTTCATACGTGTATATAGAAATTTCCTATAAATATGTTGGTAAAGTATGATATATATGTAAACTATATATATATATATATAGTATTATATTTAAAACATATATATATATATGTAAAGATTTGTTAAAAAAAACAAGATTTGACACAAATGTAAATTACAAATATAACAATATATAGAAACTATAAATATGTTGGTAAAGTATAATATATATAAACTATATATATATAGTATTATATTTAAACACTAATATATATGTAAAGATTTGTTAAAAAAACAATGTATAAAGTATGATACAAATGTAAATTACAGTATATATAATTATGTTACATATGTTAATCATGTGTATTTGAAAGTTTTCTTATATATGTGTTTGTTAATTGTTTTTATATTTACATTATGTATATATATTCACACATATTTGCATTCATATTTAGTTTTCATAATTAAATACTTAAAATGAGGTAATATTTTTGTTAGAGATTATAGTGAAAAACGTACCTCGAGCGTAAAGGGTGTTGCTTTCCGTTAGTCTCTATTACTAAATATTGTTTTTAATTCTAAATTATAATTTTCAAAATAGATTCCCTTTATTCGAGAATCTAACAGAATTATGCCCGGGCATTGGGGTGTAAATTTTTTCATACATAAATATTCTTTTAAATATTTTAAGGGATCACAATTTCTAAATTAAATTTGAATTTGTAATTTTGTCGTTAAAACAATTTGTAATCGACTAGGTACCAATTTTGGGCGTTGTGGGGTGCTCACCCTTCCCCCACACACGTAACCGACTCTCGAACCTATTTTTTCTTGTTTTGCAAACCAAAACTTGTTATTTTAATACAAATGACAAAACCAAGTTTTATTAAAATAATCGGGTTTTTAAAGTGATCCAATCTCACCTAAATAAAATAAATTAAAAAATATTGGTGGTGACTACTGTTGGGACTATATTTTTTTAGAGAGTCGAGCCACAAGTCCATTATTTCTTGTTTTGTGATCCTTGTTCTTTTTCATGATTTTTTTATAACTATTTTTATAAAATATGTTGAGTTCTCATGAGCTCTGCACCAGAGCTCCGTCCCTTTTTAAGTGGGAGTGTGAAGCTACTCCTTCGTGAGATACCCCCTCCGTGTAGGATGGTGGATCGCTTCTGGGATATAGGTCCCTTTGTCTTCGTGATATTCTCGTCTCTCGCAAGTGCAGACCTAGGAAATGTTTGGGTACCTTTGTTAGAACAAAACCTTTGCAGTGAACTGTAGAAACCTACCTGTCAAGAGCCATACCGAACTTTTGCTCGTCGTGAGTCACCCGATAAATGCATTATAGAGAGAGATGGGGGGTTAATTTCTTTCAATTATGCTCTTTAATTTTAGTTTTGTTTCCTTTTCGCAATAAATTATGCTAGATACTATGCCTATATTTATGCAAAACAAACATACGGGTAGAAAGCATGTGTGGGTATGATCTTTTTTTTCCTTTTCAAAACATGTTCGGGTAGAAAAATATGCTTGGGTAGGTTGTACATATTTATTTTTAGTAGTTATATTCATGTTTTTAGTCTAGTTATTTCTATGTGTACTAACCATTTTTTTGTCTATATTTTTCTTCTTCTTTGCATTGCACATTCATGACATAAAAAGGGTATTGATTTACGAATGATCTTCAATCTAGGAAACTTTCATAATAGATAAAGGGTCACATGATCGCATTTAAAAGTAACGCATGTATAAGGTAGTGCCTTAATGTGATACCAAAAAGTGAGAGGCATTTCTTTCGAATGCTACAGATAGACATACACGAATAAAATAGAAAAATATCTGATGTAATGAGACCTTTTGTTCAAAGAAAGTGGTTTTATGATGATCGTCTCCAGATCAATACCCCATTTCAATTCATGTTTACATTTAAGCTCTACATTGCATAAGCATCGCATTTCATCACATTGCATTCGTCATTGCATGTTCTTTGAACTTATTTTGACTTAGGAAAAGTCTTCATCTTTAAATGAGGTAGCAAGCTTGAATTCATAAGGATGATTTCTCAACAATACAATTTTGGGAAGATAGATGATTTAGTCGCTCGAGTAGATAAGATCGAATGGATCCATGAACAATTAGCCAAAGCACAGGAAGATATGATGAATTACACAATGAAATTTCAAGAAGAAACAAGGGAGCGAATGAATGAGCTAATAAGTATGGTGGCTACCATAACCAAAAGAAAAAGGTCAGGAGAAAACCCCTCCATGCAAATTGAGATTGGAAATACGAGCAAGAATCAAAACTGTGACTTTGTAAAAGAAGATGTATTGCCCAATAAGAACAAGCTATCATCAACAAGTACGAGGTAGCTCTTTGCCTCGAGTGTCCCTACCGAGTGATCTTTGGACAAGATTCAAGATTCCCTTTTGGAAATCTTGTCTCATCCAATGAAAAGAAGGTCGGATGAGAATGAATTACAAAATAAGGAAAACATAAAGAGGAAAAAGATATCGACTGTCTCGATGTCTGAATTGACACCTCAACAAAAACAAGATCAACTTTTTCCAAAATCTCGTCAATTACCAGTTGATCATTCTTTCGATTCTCAAGGAAAAAATATGAAAATTAATGTCCTTCCTTTCAAACGTCTCCCATGCACATACAAGAACTTATTCTTCAAGTTGCTAGAAAATCGGCTGGTTGCACCATTATTTGCCAAACCTATACAACCCCCTCACCCAAAATGGTACGACGCCAATGCTCGGTGTGATTAACACGCAGGGAACGCAGGACACTCTATCGAGGACTGCATCGCTTTTAGAAAGCTTGTTGAAAAGTTTATAAAGTTAAGGATCATGAGATTTGATGACTCTGTGGGGCCAAGTACAGCTGGGAATCCGTTACCCAATCATGCTAAGTCAGGGGTCAATACAATCATCAACAATGGTAACAAGAGAATCAAAATCGGTATCGGGGAGGTAAAGTCTCCATTGAAGTGGGTTTGGAAAAAGATGGTTGAGATAGGCCTGGTGCAGCAAGGCTTGGAAGACATGAAGGAAGCCTCCAAAGACCGTTGCCCATACCATGGTAGAGGAGACCATGATATCCAAAACTGTGCAGAATTCCAAGCTGTAGTTCAGAAATTCATCAACAATAAAGAGTTGGAATTTTTTGAAGAAAGAAAATTGGAAGAGGTCAATTGGGAAACTATGTGTTTTCCTCGCCTGTCAGAAACTTTTGTGTCGGGGAGATTTATCCACCCCAAGCAGGATAAGAAAAAAGAATAAACTGAGCTGGGAAAAATGTTAGAAACTTTGGATACTAATGTAGTGACTGAAGAAGGGAATGCAAGAATATACCTAAGGGGAATCCATCCTTATACCCCTGAAACTATTCTGAACAATTAGACTGCTGAAGAACTCCCTACAGTGTTTAGGAGTGTTTCAGAGTAATGTCCATGACACACTTGTTACTCCTGCCCAAGAGCAACAAGGGTCTTTTTGTGAAAGACATGTGCTAAGGGTCTTTTGGTAAAGTGGCATATGTTAAGGATCTTTTGTAAAAGGCATATGCTTACTATCCTTATGTCAATGAAATAATATTTTTTGTGTGCACCATCTAGAAAATGTTTTTATTCATTTTTTATTATTATTTATTTCCCATCCATATACTTACATTATTTGTCCTTTCTTAATTTGTTTGTTCAATGGACATCATTATTTTGTTCCCTGATATCAGCGTATTGAGTGACACTGAAACTGTTCTGAAATTCATTTTTTAGCAAGACGTATGCCTAGATAGACCTCAAGAATTTGAAGAGAATCAAGATTGTGATCTATCTCCTGATCTATTGAGAATGGTTGAGCAAGAGGAAAAACAAATCTTGCCTCACAAAGAGCTAGTAGAGATGGTGAACCTGGGAGATGAAAATGAGAAGAAAGAATTGAAGATTGGGACATGCATTACTGCGAAAACATGACTCAATCTCGTCGAGCTGCTCTTGGAATTTAGAGATATCTTTGCATGGTCCTATCAAGACATGCCTGGGTTGAACACGGACATGGTTGTACACAAACTCCCCATAAAGGAAGACTACAAACTGGTCCAATGAAATACCAAAGAATGAGGCCCGATGTACTCCTAAAAAAAAAAAGAGGTGAAGAAACATAATGATGTTGGGTTTTGCGATAAGTCAAATATTCAAAGTGGGTGGCTAATATAGTTCTTGTTTCAAGAAATACGGCAAGGTCCGAATGTGTGTTGATTATCGGGATCTAAATAAAGCCAGCCCAAGGGATAACTTCTCACTTCCTCACATCGGCACTCTGGTCGACAATACAACAAAACATTCATTCTTCTCCTTCATGGATGATTTTTCAAGCTATAACCAGATAAAGATGTACTTTGATGATATGGACAAGACTATGTTCGTGACATCGTGGGGAACCTTTTGTTACAAGGTAATGCACTTTGGACTTAAAAGTGCAGGGGCAACACAACGAACCCTGGTCGCTTTGTTCTATGATACGATACACAAAAATTGGAGTGTATGTTGATGATATGATTGCCCAGTCCCAAACATAAGAAGAGCATGTTGTGGTCTTAAGGAAATTTTCTTGAGGCTAAGGAAATACCAGTTAAAGATAAATCCGACCAAATAAACCTTTGGGGTTACAACAGGGAAGCTATTGTGTTTCATAGTCAGTGAAAGAGGCAATGAAGTTGATCCAGATAAGGTCAAATCCATTCAAGATCTACCACCCTCACGAAATCAAAAAGAACATGACACAGGGAATGGAATGATGAATGTCATGAAGTTTTTACAGGATCAAGCACTACATGTCATGAACACCCCATGATCATTTTCTATGTAGGGCATGGATGTCATCGGGCCTATATCACCGAAGGCTTCCAATGGGCATCAGTTTATCTTCATGGTTATTGATTACTTCACCAAGTGGGTGAAAATAGCCATTTATGCCAATGTCACCAAAACAGCAGTGTGTAGATTCCTAGAGAAAGAAATCCTATGTTGGTACAGGATGCTAGAAACTATCATATCTCGATAACACATTGAACTTGAATAATAAAACCATAGAAGAAGTATGCAAACAGTTCAAGATACGGTATCGAATTCCTCGCCATACCACCCTTAGATGAACGGAGTAGTGGAAGCGACCAACAAGAATATCAAGAAGATTGTTGGAAAAACGGTGGAAACTTATAAAGATTGGCATGAGAAGCTACCATTCGCTTTATATGCCTACCGTACATCATCGGGACCTCAACTGGGAAACCCCCCCTTTTCCCTAGTTTATGGGATAGAGGCAGTACTAACCATTGAGGTTGAGATTCCTTCCCTCCGAATTTTGATAGAACTGAAAATAGATGAAATAGAATGGATCCAAGCTAGATATGATCAGCATGCTTTGATTGAAGGAAAAAGAGTGAAAGCCATCCGACATGGTCAAATATACCAGAAAATGATGATGCAAGCTTTTGATAAGGAAGTTCGCCAAAGAGAATTCTAGGAGGGGAACCTAGTACTGAAAAAGATTCTACCGATTCATAGAGATTCTCGGGGAAAATGGATGTCGAATTAGAAAGGCTCATACGTTGTGAAAAAGCCTTTTCTAGAGGAACTTTGATTTTGGCCGAAAGATATCTACCTAGCCCTACGAACTCAGATTCGGCCAAGAAGTATTTTAATTGAAAAAAAAATGCATCTCAAATTTTGATAAAAGAAGGCCAAGGCATGAATGATCAGTTCTTTCAAAAACCCAATGGAAGGAAATAGATCATACGTGTTGAGGTACCGATAAAGCACTAAAGGTCTCTTAGACACACGAGGATTCCCAGCAAGCTAGTTCAACAAAGCTCGTTAGCTAGATATCTGGGCACCTAATTTTGTCTTTTTGTTTTATTTTCTTTCAGCATTTGCCGCCTAAATGTCATGAACTTTATTTTCAATAAGTTCTTCCTTTCATCTTATATCCTTGTTTACACAAGTATTATAAATTAACATAATGACCAGTAAGCTAACAAATACAAGAAGATCTCTCTACATTGTTTTTGAAAGATTCATAAAGGTACAAGGACCAAAGGCAGTCCTGATTCAAAAAGGGGTATTCCCGTAGGGAAACAACTTAAGAGAAAACGAGACACTACCTGGACAAAATGTGGGGCAAATAGTTTTCTTGAAATCTGATCAGACTTGAAAAAGAGAAGGCCCAGTGACTCAAACAGAATTTGAGCAGTCGATGATTCTAGATACTCAAGCTGATTTCGAGACTAAAAATCACTCTCGAATGGCATTTTGCATTCATTCTAGAATCATTCATGCATGCATTAGACATATTTAAGCTAGGATCATTTGACTCATGCTAATCATAACATCCTGAGTGTGTCTACAAAAAGTTTTACAGATTCTATCCCTCCAACAAGCGGTGGAGCAGATGAGCACAACAATTTCATTTCCTTGAATTGCAAATTTGAAATGAGCACAAACAATAAATTTATCTCCACGAAATTGTAGCGGAACAAACGCAACAAGTAGATCTTGTCTCCTTAAGGATACAATGGAACATATCATCTAGTTTACTTACCCCAAAAAGAAGCGTAAGAAAAGAACGATTACAAAATTCTATGCCCTTTTAGAAGAAGAAGACAAGGTGATCAAAGCCTAGGAGGCTTCGATTCCTCGCCACGATATAAAAGATCCCACATTTTTCAGATCTCGCTTTGTCGTTAATGGTGCAGCATGTCAAATTTTTGTCCAGATCTAGTTTTGTCGTTGATGGTGCGACTAGACCAAATATTTCCTTCGGATCCCATCTTTGGACTTATAAAAATTCAAAAAAGCAAAAACAACAACAACAACCAAAAGAGAAAATCAAAATTCAAAAAAAGAGAGATTCCTCAAAAAAAAAAAGAGAAATCAAAAATCCAAAAGAATAAAAAAAGAGAAGAAAAAAGAAAACCAAAGTTCTTCTCCAAATCACGTCACTTCGTCAGAGTTGTTGCGGATCGAACCTTCTTCTTCAAATCACGTCACTTCGTCAGATTTGTTACGGACCGAACTTTCTTCTTCAGATCACGTAACTTCGTCAGAGTTGTTACGGATCGAACCTTCTTCTCTAGATCACGTCACTTCGTCAGATTTGTTGCGGATTGAGTTTTCTTCACCAAATCACACCACTTCGTCAGAGTTGTAGCGAATCAAACTTTCTTCTCTAGATCATGTCACTTCGTCAGAGTTGTTGCAGATCCAACCTTCTTCTCCAGATCACGTCACTTCGTCAGAGTTGTTGCGGATCGAACCTTCTTCTCCAGATCATGTCACATCATCAAAGTTGTTACGGATCAAACCTTCTTCTCCAGATCATGTCACTTCGTTAGAGTTGTTGCGGATCGAACCTTCTTCTCCAGATCACGTCACTTCGTTAGAGTTGTTGCGGATCAAATTTTCTTCCCCAGATCGCGCCACATCGTCAGAGTTGTGGCGGATCAAACTTTCTTCTCCAGATCGTGCCACTTCGTCGGTGTTGTAGTATATCAACTTCTTCTTCGAGAGCAGAATACTCCAATTCCGAGTTGAATAGATAAGCCATCTTTTCAAAAAAAGAAAAAATAATAGAAAAAGAGAAAAAAAGAGAAAAAATAAGAAAAAAAAAAAAAAAAGAGAAAAAAAAGGAAAAAATGTTTGATCCGCCTCCTCGTTAGTGTTTGTATTTGGATCAAACGTCGTAACCTTCACCCCTCGATCTTGCTTCTTCATTAGTGTTACAGTTGAATCAAGTTTTACAGACATTGCTTCTCCGTCGAGTTGTTACGGATCTATGTCGATTTTCTCCAGTACTACATCGCCGCCGAGTCGTAGCAAGCCGAACTCATTTTGCTCCTCGATGGATCACCATAGTTTAAAGTTTTCATCTCTCCAACGGATCACCCCGTTTTGAGGATTTTGTCTACAAGGGTAGCCGAGAAGATCAAGTGAAGCTCAATAAGAAGCGGTAACCAGAGAAATGAGCCCTAACCCTTCCGGACAAAAATGGTCCTCTTTTTTGTCTTTTCTCCATTTTTGTTACACAACAATGAGCAAAGAAAGGCAGCTGTAGATGCCCATTTTGTCTGGGCCAAATCCTAAATAACCCACAATCCATTTACAATACATTAACCCATAACCCAATTACACCCGGGCCCAACTACCCTAATATCCAAGACCAATAACCAAACCAGTCCATTAATTTACCCTAAACCTAAACTAACCTTTGAAACCTTGATCCGCCGCCAATATTAGCTTCGTCGGCTCTAACAGCCCCTGTCGACACAACCATCAAATCCCAAATTAGATCCCAACCAAACCCGAGTCGAATACTAATCAAACCAAAAAAAAACTAAAATATCACTTACCCAAATGATTATTCCTCTACCACCACTGCCTTTTATTCCCCTTTTAAACCCCATATCCTCATCCGTTTCTGCCTCGTCACTATCTCCACCGCCCGAACCCAGCCACATCTGATCACCACTTGTCCCTTTGCTTTACACCTCACCTAAATCCGAGAGCCTTATATAAAGGTTTAAATCGGAAGCAAAAGTGAAAGTGAAAAAAATAAGAGGGGTTTTTGATCTACAAAACAAAGATCGAAGCAAAAACCAAAGTGAAAAAATAAAAATAAAAAGGTAAATATAACCAAAAACCTTTCGGTTTTATTAAGATCCGAGGAAAATAGGGGTGATTTAGGAGAAACTAACCTTAAAACCGTGTTTAAGACCAAACCGAACCAAACCCATCTTCGGCATGAACGGGTCGCCATCGTTTTTGCGGTTTTACACGCCAACGACGGCCCATTTTGAGGATTTTGGGTACAAGAGCGTCTAGTCGGCGAGAGAGTGAGGAGAGAAGAGTTGAGAGAATATGAGTGTTTTTTTATATTTGTGCAAATGAAATTTTTCTTGGGGCAAAAAATGGTATTTATGTCTTTGCTTTATCTTGAAATGACATCGTTTCATCCCGATTGTAACAATGAGCAAGAGAGACCCGATTTGGATGGAGGATCCCGCATTTATGATAATGGGCAAATTGCACCTTTAGTTTTTGTTTGTATCCTTATAATTTTGCATTTTAATTCCTGTTTTATTCCATTTTGGTCACTTTGTTTTTTACCATTTATTAATATTATACATGTGTTATTATTATGTATATTATTTTAATATAGTATCTAATAACGTATATAAGCAACAATTCCTAATAATATATATATATATATATATAACGTGTAAAAATGTATATATAAGGTATGATATATATGTAAACTATGCATATATAGTATTATATTTAATCATAATATATGTGTAAAGTAAACTGATTTGTTTTTATATGTATATACATATATGTAAAGTAAATATGTGTAGTATCATAATATACATAGTAAAGTAATTTCATACGTGTATATAGAAATTTCCTATAAATATGTTGGTAAAGTATGATATATATGTAAACTATATATATATATATATAGTATTATATTTAAACACAATATATATATGTATGTAAAGATTTGTTAAAAAAACAATGTATACAGTATGACACAAATGTAAATTACAGTATATATAATTTTGTTATATACATGTTATCATGTGTATTTGAAGTTTTCTTATATATGTGTTTGTTAATTGTTTTTTATATTTACATTATGTATATATATTCACACATATTTGCATTCATATTTAGTTTTCATAATTAAATACTTAAAATGAGGTAATATTTTTGTTAGAGATTATCGTGAAAAGCGTACCTCGAGCGTAAAGGGTGCCGCTTTCCGTTAGTCTCTATTACTAAATATCGTTTTTAATTCTAAATTATAATTTCAAAATAGATTCCCTTTATTCGAGAATCTAACAGGAATTATGCTTCGGGCGTTGGTGTGTAAATTTTTTTCATACACAGAAATATTCTTTTAAATATTTTAAGGGATCACAATTTCTAAATTAAATTTGAATTTGTAATTTCCGTCGTTAAAACAATTTGTAATCGACTAGGTACCAATTTTGGGCATTGTGGGGTGCTAACCCTTCCCACACGTAACCGACTCTCGAACTTATTTTTCTTGTTTTACAGACCAAAACTTGTTATTTTAATACAAATGAGAAAACCAAGTTTTATTAAAATAACTGAGTTTTCAGGCGATCCAATCTCACCTAAATAAAATAAATTAAAAAAAGATTGGTGGCGACTCCCCGTTGTTACACAGTAAATGTTTTAATTTTAATTTTTTGTTATAATTATTCAACGATATGAATAGGGGTGCTTATTCAGTTGAGCAACTCAAATCGAAATTGAGTTCGACTCGAGATCTTAGCGAGTCAGCTCAAACAAGGCCCAACTCGACTCGATAAGTTCGTGAGCAGTTCGTTATTTTTTATAAATTCTTTTACGGTTTTTTTGTGGCTATCAGGGATGAACCGAGGGGGCTAGAGGGGTCGGTCGCCTCCCTAAAAATTTAAAATTCCTATACGATTTAGAATTTTTTTTAGAATTTTTTGCCCCCCTAAGAATTTATAGGTTCGCCCCCTAACCTAAAGTCATGCGTCCGTCCCTAGTGGCTACATTACAAAATTGTGATCTAAGAAATTTGACTAATAGTTGAAAACTCTAAAAAAAATTAGTGAATTTCTAGGTAATTTAACCATACAATTTTAGTTTCAAATTTCAAAAATGTTTTGTATTTCCCGAGAATTAAAATAGATAATTTGTATTAATAAAAAAATAAATTATAATAACGAGTCTTTTTTTTTCTTTTATTATTACTTTATGTATAAAAGTAGAAGAAGGAAAAAGTATTCAATTTCAACTTCCCATATAAAAATATGATTGAAAGTTAAAACCTCGAAATTCGTAAGGCATTCTCTTATTTGTTGTTTAACGAAAATTGTTGAGAAACTAAAAAGAGTCTCACACTCGATTATCAACTTCTTCTCTAACCCGATCATGACAGATTCGTTTATTTATCTCCTCAAACCTCATATTTTTTTTTTTGAATTTCTATGTTTATATTAAGCTCTAATAGTATCACTAGATTTTACCTATATTTAAAAATACAAGGTAAAAATTTTGACGAACTTAACTAGCAGCGAGTTGAGTCGAGCAACGAGATTTTTTAATGAGCACGAGTCAAGCAAAATTTTATCGAGCTTAGCAAGCAACGAGATTTTTTAACGAACACTACTCAACTTGCAATCGACTCGCTCGACACTAAATATGAATATAAATGACTTATTTTATTAATAATAAAAGTTGAATAATATAATTTGATTAAATTAAAGATAGTTATGTAAATGATAATTAAAGTTAAATTCAGTTATCTAAAATCTAAATTACCCCTAAATAATCATACCCCTAATGATCACCTTTAAAAGCCTTAATTCAATAACCTAAAACTATCAACTTTATCAACCTTAAATTAAATCCCTCACTTCAGGAACCCTAAACCACTAATGTAAATGTAAAATTGGATACCTAAAAGACACTTTTAGTTAACGTGTATTTTTGTTCTAACCTATTTGTATCACGTAGGGCAAAGGAGCACTCTGTCAAACATATACCTTCTATAAAGTACAGTTGAGAGGCACACCTTTGCTCCTTAAGGTTCAAATGTTATTTTAGTAATTAATTTTTTGGTATATTTGATAAAAAGTTATATTTTGATTTGTCTAAAAAAATTACACAATCTTTCTATAAAATTTAAAACTTAAATCCCAAACCCTAACACACTAAAACCTAAACCTTAAACCCTAAACTCTAAATTCTAACCATAAACCTTAAATTCTACCCCCAACACACTAAACCCCTAAACACTAACTTAAACTCCTAAACCCTAAAATTAAAAGGCTTATGTAAAGTAAAATTTTCATAAGCTTTTGTATCAAAGTATTTTCCTTCGATAAATATACCTTTCTTTACTTACATCTATGCCAAATTATTTTATTTTAAAATATATTATTTTTCACTCATCGAGTCAGTGATACAAAATCTGATTTAAAATACTATTAGGGGTTAATGGTATTTTGGTCTCTTAAATTGTACCTCATTATCATTTTGATACCTGAAGATTTTTTTTTTCTATTTGGCTCCTAAACTTTGCAATTGTGATGCATATTACGTCAACTCATTTATACCGTTAAAAAATCTACATGACACTCTAGGAACATGCCACATGCAACATAGTATATGTTAAATTTGAAAAACTTAAAAAAACTTAAAATACAAAAGAATAAAAGATGTATTTTTTCAATTTAACAAATTAAGAATTTTTTTAAGTTTTTAGATTTTTAAAGTTATAAATTTTCTTGAATATAACGTATATTATATGCCACATGACACGTTCCTAGAGTGCCACGTGAATTTTGTTGTAACGGGAAAATGGATTGAGTTATTGTGCATCATAGTTGAAAAGTTTAGGGACCAAAGTCAACCAAAAATTTCTTCAGGTGCCAAATTATTAAGATACAACTTTGGGGTCAAAATACCATTTAACCTTATTATTTTAAAATACTATTTTTCGAATATATATAGGGTAAGATCCACTTATCACAATGTAAAACTTATAGTTCTATATTTTTTTATCGTTGAATGAGTGAAATAGATAGCTAAGATTGATCATATCCCATATATATAATAAACGCAATCATAGAGTTTAAGCTAATTTGATTATTTGGATATTAATCGATAAATAAATAAATAAATAAAAATTCTGCAAACAGATATGAACATGCGGAGAGCACTGTATATGAATAAATTTGTGCTTCCTCGACAAATAAGCTGTAATTTTGAATCTCTGTTTTTGTGGAGAAATCGTCCATAGCATAAAATAAATAGCCTACTTATTCATCCCCTTCTCAGGAATCAAGCTTCTGGTAGACCCCAGGCCTTGGCCCAAGTCATTTGATAGCTTTGTACATAACTGCAATTATATAGTTATCAGACTTTAATTAATAAGAAGATCGAATTAGGAAAGGAAATTAACCACCAAATTAAAACTGTACCTGTCTATAAACTGTAGAATCACCATATGATTTTCTTAACTCAACTACATGCAATGACGGACTGATCTCAAACACCTGACATCACACCATTAAACTTGATCAACATTGCTCAAAATACACTCCGTTTGTTCATATTCTAACACGAGTTACCTCAGCTGCAACTGAAAGACTGCCTAATTTCTGGACTCTCTCTTCTTGTGTTGCTTGCAACTAAAACAAAAGGGCATACAAATTTCTAGTTATTCAATTTGTTGTCATTACCATGTGGCATGCATATATACAAAATCTTCTTATACATTCACTAACATGCTTTTATTTTGCATTGGAAAAAGAATATAGACAAATTTGTAGTGCATCAAGCAACTAACCCTTCCGTTTCTCACTTGGACTCGAAATCCCATCTCTCTCACCGTCTCTTGGATCCTTGCAAGCAAATCTTTGCCCGAAAGATTGGATGTAAATCTGATCTTCCTTTCAGAGACATCCTGCATGCGCATAACGATTTGTTATCAGCTAAAATTTTGAATTGCCAATGCCACGTCCCTAATTTACATTGTATATAACTTCATCTAGATTATGGAAATTAAACATCTCTATTTCATCAACTTGCATAACTAAAGTTTTGAGACGATTTATTGAAACCGAAGAATTGTGTGATTTACATAAAAATAGTAGTAAATATTAAATTTAACGACCTAAAAATGTTAATTACTCGATGAAATGCCTCTTTAAATTAAAAATTATAGTGAACAGTTACCTCCTCCTCAAAGAAACCAGAAAGGTCTAGGCATGAAGACATTCCTATCAACTGAAAAGCATTAATGAGAGTGGGTGATTCTTGAGTTTGACTCCTTCCATCACACGCCTTCATCAAAATAGTGTTTCTCTCCGTTATGTTCGAAATTTGCAAAAACATGACTCAACCAAGATTTAAGAAAGAAGGGTTTGCAAGTTCATACCACTTCACACAATGAGATGGTTTCCTCGTCAATGTGTGTATCTTCTTCTTCATCGTCGGGTACAGCAGGAGTATAGTCTTGCTTGAACCATCCATCTTCCTTGATACCCGCAATTGTTATCCTAGTTTCAGGGTTTGGATCAAGTATCCTTCTTATCATGTTGCGAGCCCCAGGTGATAACCATTTTGGAATCAGAGGATCCCCTTTGAATATCTGAAACCCAAATCTCTCAAGAGGGTTATTACACATAATTGTTCATTGGAGTTGGTAAGAAAAAAATACTTTTAAAGCCAAAATAGCATTCAAATACCTTTTGATACAGAACTGCAAGATTTCTGTCATCGAAAGGGAGATATCCGGTGAGAATTACATATAGGATGACCCCGCATGACCATATGTCTGAAGTGGCACCATCGTACCCCCTATTTGCCAGAATCTCTGGTGCAACGTAGTTTGGACTTCCACATGTTGTGTGCAGTAAGCCATCCTCCTGGAAATTAAAATTATTTCAAAAAGATTTCTTTTAAAAAAGAATTGGTGATTTTCTTGTTTAGGATAAAGCAGTTTACGTACCCTAATATGTTGAGGCAATGCACTGAGACCAAAATCAGATATCTTTATGTTCCCTTTTGCATCAATCAGAACATTCTCGAGCTGAAATATTCACATATCATATAAAGAGAGAGAAGGCAGATTTTAGCCTATTAAAATTATTGATGATGGAAACAAGAGAGGAGAAGACAAAATCTCATAGACTAAGTTTTTTTAAAAAAAAAAAAACTTGTTAGAATTACTGTAAGTAAACTGACAGTGAAATTAGATTTTTAAAATATATACATATGATTTATGTTATATGAGATTTGGTTAATTCCTAGCTTCAACAAGTCAAATATATGATATGTTTAGAGGTGATGAAAGGACCTTAAGATCCCTGTGGAAAACGCCTTTGTTGTGACAATAACTAACAGCATCAATTAACTGTTGGAAGAGCTTTCTTCCTTCAGCTTCTGAAAGCTTCCCTTTGGATGCCTGTATGTTTAATAAAAAAACAATGTAACTAATTTAACATCATGGCAGCAGAAAAAGGATCCCTAAAAGTAATTTCATCAAGTCCCTTACAATTCTGCCAAACAATTCCCCTTCAGTTGCGTACTCTAGGACCAAGTAAATCTTGGTTTTGCTAGCCAATACCTGCACGTTTATTATAAGCAAAGGCATCATTAGAGCAATTCACTAGCCGATATAATCCTGAAATTAATAGAGCGCTGAACATCTGAAACTCTAATCATATGATTATGATTGTCATCATAAACAATAGATTAAAGTAGGATAAATGTCATATACACTGTCAACTTTACAAAGTTAATACAATGATACAGGTGTATCTAAATAACTTGAAAATAGATAAATGGACCATATTTTCGTATCAACATTGTTATGAAATTTCTATTTTTTTTGCCCAGGAATCACATTTTAACCAAAACCATACAACTCAATTTAAATTTATGTATAGATTTTGTACTAGTAAAATGGCCATGGAAGCGGTTGAAGAAAGTGACACCGCCAAAGAAACGCCTATCACGGCCCAGATTCGTTTTATTGATTCTATAATTCTTTTGTAATGTATGTATTGTGTAGACAAGAGGGGTTCGCCACCTTTCGGCTCTTGAATGTGTGGTTAGAGTGGGCCGCCAGTTGGTAGGGTGTTGCCCATTATTGAAAGGAAGATAAGCAATTTGAAGACTTTGGGTGTTCAATGGATAATATTTGATGTATAGACAGTGAAACATGCGTCTTATAACATAAAATTTAAATTCTTAACCTTAAAAATTTACTCTAAACTTTAAATCTTAAATTAAATCTTTGACCCTTTAAATCGGATCCAGTTGTGAAAAAAATTCTACAGCCAAGAGTACGGAATGTTTTCTCTCAAATGATTGGAGAGCAGGGTTAGGGATTTTGCAGATCGGGGTTTTCGTTTTATCATATTTTTATCTATAAATTTTTAGATTGAATTGAGGTGGTAAGGAGTGGGTCCCACTTGACCACTTGCCATCCATAATAAATTAGGAAGCAGAGAGGAAGCTGGGCCTCGACTTCACTTGAGCTGTGATGGCTAGCGCTCGCCAAATCTGAATTCTCTCCTCGGGAATGAGTGGTTCATGATAAAAACAAAACGACAGTGGTAGGTAAAATAAATGATGATATTGAAGGCAATAAATAAATAGCTCATCAACCGGCCAAGATTTATGGTTCGGCTGAGACACGTACTTCACGTGCCAAACTGAAACTCGACGCAGGCACACAATTTTGACCCAAGTATTACATTAGCTTATGATGAATAAATGAATAAATAAATAAATAAAACATAAAGTATTATATTAGCCAGAAATGCTATGCACGTGGTTTAGTTTGATTGGGTCCTCCGCTCTGTAGTTGATAATAATGAAGATGTGGTGAATGGGCGACGATTTGTCCAATTTAATAGCCCCTTACAGTTAGCTCCAATTCTGATCAGACGGCTTTTATTAGACGATGACTACATTAAACGCCACACATTATTTAAAGTGTAAAATTTTGATACACAAGCTGTGTAAATTTAATTTTATATAAGCTTGTGTATTTACACTATAAAAACCTAAATCCTAAATTTTTAATCTTAATCCTAAAAAACTAAACCCACACTCTAAACCCTAAACCTTAAACCCTACAACCTAAACCCCTAAACCTTAAACCCTAAACTAAAACCTTAATCCCTAAAACTAAAAGGCACATGTAAACTAGGAATCAACCGATTAGCGTCAAAGGCATTTAAGGCCGCACAAATCCATTAGGGTTGAGTCTCAGCCCCATGACAAGTATTAGTTTATACGGCATGTGTATAAAAGTTTTTTCTTTATTTAAAATATCCAATCAATCAAAGGTTTTAATCAACCTTAAAACATGTTTGAAAAATAAAATCAACTATATTAAGAAAAATTATAAGAAATCATATTTGCAATTGCAAAAGATCAATGAATAAAAAGACATTTCCGAAATTAATTTACAAAAAATGATTTATAAATTCTTAATTTTTTTTTTCATCGAATTCAACCAAAATCAATCCGCTATGTTATGATATATAAATACTAAGTGCTACTGCTAGACCACCGGTGGGAAACAAATTACGGCATAAAAAAAGGGGATTGATTTTTTTTAAAACCATATAGGATTAATTTTTGTTCTTCTTCCCTGTAATTGATAGAGAATTTGGGGTCCAAACAAGAACATATGCTGATCGCAGAGGTATAGCGAATTAATCCGAATTCACCAACACCTATAATTATTGAGAAATGATAATTTAACTAAAAGACTTACCTCATGTAACCGAACCACGTTTGGATGTTTGATGAGTTTCAGAGTCGCGATTTCTCTCTTTATCTGCGCAATTTGAGATCGAGATTGATTTTTTTTTTTCCATTTTAGAATCTGAAATACCATTGAATTTTACAGAAGAAGAAGAAGCAGACGGACAGCAATCAACAAACAAATCTAAGAAATTAAAGAACCTGATCGGCGATGTTGAGTTGAATGAGCTTGGACTTTTCGAGGATCTTAACGGCGAAGGGGAGACCGGAATGGAGATTCTTAGCCAATTTAACTTTGCCGAAATTTCCTTCCCCGAGATTCCTCCCTAACTCGTAATTCCCCAATTGCAAAATCCCTTTCTTCTTGTTGCTCTTCTCCTCTGTTCTCTTGATGCCCATTCACTCCTTTTATCTCTGTAAATCTAAATCTAAATCTAAATCAAGCAACAAATTCAATGTTTCCTCGACAAAGATCTGTGTCTCACTGTATCAAATTTCTTGTAAAATCAAATCAAACAGTCTAGGATGGCTGGCTGGGTATAGAAGGCTTAAAAGAGAAGATAGTGGAGGGGAGAAGAAGAGTTTGTACGCAAAAATGTTTTCGTAACTTATGGAACCGTTGAAACGGTCCTTCTTATGCCACTGGTTTAAACTTGGATTTAAGAGGTCAAATTCTGGTTTTGGTCCTTCTACTCTACTCAAATGTCGGAATTTTCCTACTTTGATATAATTTGGACTCGCTGTTTATGTAATGTCTTTACTCAATCACACCGCTAACTATTCGGATTAAAATAATAATAATATTTTCCAATTACACAATGAGTTAGAAGGAATTTTTTCTCTTTTGACAGAGAAAAAAGCTTTTAGCTATTGTACTAACGAATAAGATTATAAAAGTATAAGGAGTAATTACTAATTTAAGCATAATAAAAGGATTAACATAAAAATATGACCGGTTTGGAGATAAAGATACGACAAAGCCTATGCTTAGTAGGCAAGACTACAACTTCTCTACTAATAATTTCATTCATGCTTACCCTAAATATTCGGAGTTTTCATTGATCTATTTACCAAATAATTCTCTCTTTATTTATTTATTTATAGAAACGAAGAGAAAACATAATTTACGGCCAAATACATTCTTATTATGAAATCCAAGTCGATTTTGAGTCGAGTTGAGTGGAGTGAAGTTTGTGAATTCTAATACAAATTTAATTGTAATTATTTATCATGTTATAATACGGTTTGATTTTAATTTAAATAATTTTTTTAACCATATAAATATGCATATTACATATAAATATATATTTCTTCGTATTTTTCTATATGTGACATCTATTTCTTCATAAATATATATATCAAGAAAAATTAAAGGACTCGACTCGAATTTAAAAATCAATCCACTAATTACTAAAAGTTTCGAGTTATTCGAGTTTCCATTCTATAATTCAAACTTTATTTAAAAAAAATTCGAATATAATCAAAACGAGTCGAGTCAAAAAAATTTAATTTTTTTCAAGTCAAATAGAGTTTTGCTCACCCCTAAAATTCAAGTCTTTTAAAATGAACATTCGCTTTTTCCACTAGAACCGCTTGTTTCAATTACTGTAAAATAATGTTTTTCTTTTTATAGTTTATTCTGCTTGGGATTAACACATTCTAAAATTATACAGAGACAGGTTTCATATAAATCCCAAGTTAAATATGCCGTTCGCCTGCCGATTATAAAAGGTGATATGGCAGACAGTGATGAGTCCGGGAGTAAGAGTGTAGGTTCGTTCAATGTTTGCCTTTACTGTCACTCAAAATATTATACAATTTACAACACCGCATAAACCATGTCCTCTACCTATCCAATCTCCAAGAAGAGATTGATTTGTTTTCTTTTTCTTTTTTGTATGTAACAAAACTTATTCGGTAAAAACACAACTAATTTTACATTTAAATCATCCAAACCCCAACAACAATTTCAATCAAATTGAAACATCCCACTGAATTCATACATAATACCCACTTGTCTTTTCAGTGATTGTTCCTAGATTTCTACATATAAATGCAACAAAAAAAAAAGTGGTACTATATCAAAATTGAACAAAATCATTTACAGCTCGACACACTGTTTATGACAAACTTAAGAAGGCGGATGCTGGGGTATTCGGATGCAGATGTAGAAGACATGGTTTGAAGATGATCCACAATCTGAGAGACCTGTGTAAAGATGGGTACCACATGCATGGCAATGGTTGGATCCGAGGGGATTATGGCCACAGCTACATCAGTCATCCATCCCAGCTTTCTACTTGTTTCCTTTTTGATATCACAAGCCAGCTGCTGGAAAAGTGCCAGCAATACTCCTTGGCTCAGTGGGCATGGTTTCATTGACAACATCCCTTGCAGATCAACCTGGTGAATTCAATTCACAGCAAGCACAGTCAGGTCTCAACACTAGAGCTTTCTTCATGTCTGCAAGGGTTGCTGGAAAATATTTTCAACACAAATAAGAGCGAGCATGTTTTCTTCATCCCTTGTTAACTTACCTGAGAACACAACCAGGAAACTATGGAGACATCACTTTTACGCAGCGCTGCGGTGAATGCGTCATCATATTTCTTCTCAGCTATCATTCTTCCTAGCTCTTTCATTGGATCCATAGGTGCCTCCGGATGCTACACACAACAGTCAGTGTGAGGCAGATGAACATGAATAGTGATTATTTTATATAAAAGAATATATAAGTCCACGCATCAGATGTTCTACTTCCTATTTCATGAGAGTTCTGGGGAGAGAAACAGAGGGAGCAAGTAAACATACCATCCCGTGCAGATGAGCCAACGGTCCATTACTCGACTGTGTCACCAAGGGGTTTCCTGCCTTAGAGTTGGCACCTGCAGCTGCCATAGCTAGAAGTTCTCGTTGCCCATTTGCCAATTCTCCACTTAAAGTTTGTGTGATTGAAGCAGCAGAATTAATAGCATCCTGCAAATATAAAGCAGGCCATCTTAAAAGACCTAAATGTAACAAGCTGCCTTTGTATATTTCATCATATTGGACATCATTAAATGCCATCTTTCTATGGTTCAATTCTGTGCATGTCAGTGTAAAAGCACCAGGCTATGATACTATATTCTTAGAAACCTCCCATTCAAGCACAAATCCTAATATTGGGCATAAATATCTACCTTCAGAACTTATCTTGCTAGTTTACAAGGTTAATTAGGCAACCAGATTTTGCAGAAAAAATGTTCAGATAAAGCCACCTCTATTACTGTATAAAACTCATTATGCAAAATCAGTCAATCTACAGCTAGCAAAAAATGGTAAAAATACTCTCCTGCAACTTGTACTAAATTAGATATTAAGTAAAAGATGAATGCTCAATTAAAATGTTGGTAGTTATGCTACCAAGATAGCACACCTTTGACATTTTTAACACATTAGAGTGGAAATTAAGTCATGATTCAAGAAATGGTCGAACTGTCACTAATCTACCATACCTGTAGAGCAGCAGCAATGGAAGAATGTGATTTTTCAAATTGCTGCTGAGCAGTAGCTGTGTGCTGTCTTAGCCCTTTCTGAAATGTGACATCAATTTGCTCAAACATGGATTTACATGACAAATCAAATGCTGGAATAACATAAGTTTCCAAGCTAGACCTCAGTGCATCCTGCATATAAATCCAGCATTTCTCTGATCAGCAGAACATTATCTGAGTTCAAATTGGAAGATATATGGGCATTCATTCAAGCCAAAAAGAAGGTGGTCAGCAAAATGTCAACAGGGAGGGTGACCAATAGGAGGGTATATCCAAAAAAGATTGAATTTAGAGACATAAAAAACGATCAGAAATAACCAGAGAACTCGACACAGATTTTGGACGTTCATCAGATGGGTTCTAAAGGCAAAACGTTATAGCCAGGTAAATATCACCCCCCCCCCCCCCACAAAAAAAGGAAAGGCTTAAATGAAAAATAAGTGCCCAAATTATATTACTTTTGAACTTTAGGTGCCTAAAGTATTTTTTGTAAAAATAAGTACCTGAAGTTTTAACCGTTATAATTTGAGGTTCTCAAGACTTAACTTCAGTCAAAAAAATCCATTACCCAATAAAAATTTGACACATGTCATATTTTAATTTATAATTTCTTTTAATTATTCTGTTTTTAAGAATTTAAAAAAATTCAAAAAAATATTGAAATTCTAAAAAATTCTAAAATAGTCCCCAAATACTTAAATCCCAAATCATTACCGCTGCAGCCGCCTACCCTTTAGGTCGTCGGACCCAGCCGGCCATTTCCCCCAACATTCCGTCACCGGAAACCGGCGAACTGTGTACCAATCGAACATTGAACATCGAATGTTAAAAAGCCAATCGATTGGCACACCGTTCGCTGGTTTCCGACGACGGAACGTTGGGAAAAATGGTCGGTTGGGTCCAGCGACCAACAAGGTGGGGTCGACGACGGCAATTGGCGGCGGCAGCGGTGATGATTTAGGGTTTTGTTATTTTTAGAGAGTTAGGGACTGATTTGAAGGTTTTTGAAACTTTGAGATTTTTTTAAAATTTTAAAGACAAATTCAAAAAAATTATTATTTCCTGCCACGTGTCTAGTTCTGATTGGACAATAATTTTTTTAAAACGGTAATTGATGGCCGGGCACCTATATAACGGTTGAAACTTTAGAAATCTATTTTTACAAAAAAATATTTTAAGCACCTAAAGTTCAAAAAGGTATAGTTTGAGCACTTATTTTTCATTTAAGCCATAAAGAAATAAAGAAAATCTCTATCAACTTTAAATTCAGAGCAGTATTCACCTGTGTCAACATAAAGTAGAGGGGAAAATAGGAACAAAAAATTTCAAGCAGAATAGAACTTAGTGGCCCTACTAATCCATAAAGGAAGCTTATCCATTTAGTAGGGTACAACTCATCGATTGAATTTGGTGATATTGGACAATACAGGTAATTGCATTTTACAATAAAGGTAGAAAGCCATGTGGAAGGTTGTGAATTTCATTTAGAAATGCCCATGAAACATTTGAATGCTTATTTGTCAAAGAAAAATTCACTCACTAATCTAACTGATCTAAAATTCTTATAAATGAACCTTAATCATCTAGAAACAAATTATCATTCCTTTTCAAGCTCCAAAAGGGGAAAGAGAAATGCATGGGAAGTTTCAAATGAATACAGAAAAAAAAAACTGACATAAGCACAAAAAGAGGATACATGAGGAAAAAAAACTGACATAAGCACAAAAAGAGGATACATGAACAAGAAATTACCTGAAGTGCTTGCTTTCCAGAAGTTTGAAATTGTGCTTGGATTTGCCTGGCCAATGTCACTTCAAGTTTTGAGCTGACTGACATCTCCAAATGATTCACTGCCTTCTCTCCAACTCCTTTCTGTAAAATAACCAATTAAAAGCCCCATAAGATAACTACCACAGTTTAGGTGGCATGAAGGAATTGTATACCATATTTTACTACATTTAGAGGAGAAAATTCACTAGTATAAAATGAAGCTTCTTGATGAAAGAAAGCTACCACAGCAACAAATAGTGTAGAAACATTTGAGGCATCCCCAAATTTTACCCAGAAACAAAGTAAAAGATAAGACAAGATAGAAGGAATCTTTACAGCATATTTTCAATAATAAGATCAACTCTATTTAAGACTAGTTAAATTACTATTTAGCATTGAGATTCCAAAAAAACTTTAGTGTTTAGCATTTTTTTTTAATTCACCAGTTTCATCAAATTCAAGAGAAAACAATACGTTAAATACAAAATTCTTCCTATGTGAATATCACCTTGACCCGTGCCAAGAGGCAACTGTTAACCCTATACTGGTGCATCTGTCCAAACTCCAAATAAATGAACACTCAGAGACACCAAACAATCTGATGTGTCACCACATTTTGACTTTTCTTTAGATACCTGGAATGACTCTGTAATGGCAGAAGATATACTTTTCTCCAGAGTGGGACTAATAGCCCGAGCCACAACAGGGCCAACTGCAGCTATTTCCTTCTTTAAGGATTTCTCAAACATGGCTGGCAAGTCCTTATTAATACAGTTGGTGATCAAATTTGTTATCTGCTGCATGCGGTCTCTTTCTAACTTCTCTTGTCTTGCATTTTCATCTTGGAAATGAGCCCACAAAGCATCTGTATTTGCCTTTACAGCTTTCTCAATGCTCCTACCCAAGGATGTTTCCAGTCTTTTCCCTTCTTTGTTAACCGGAGCAGAAACAATTGCATTCATCTGCTTCTGCATTTCCTTCTGCACGCTAAGGGACTGCTTGGTGCAACAAAATCATTATATTAAAAACTATATCACAAATGTCAAAACACACACACACAAACACGAGTGTATAGAGAGGAGATTCTTTAATATTCTTTCTAAAAGAACCAAGATTTTTTTCAAAAAGCTGTTTGTAGTATTTTTTTTAGAAAACTACCTGCTCAAGCATATCCTGCATGGCCAGCAATTGAGGGAAAATAGCATCAGCTGACATAGCCCTGGAATTGCACCCTGGTTCATTAGATGAATCTGTGGAATTATATGGGCTCGCTGAAGGGGAAGTGAGGATAGACACTTGAGGCGCTTTCTTCTTCTGCTTTTTCCCTTTAGCAGAAGCAGGAGATGGGGAAACAGTGACGGCAGTGTCTATTTCACCAGCCTTTGGAGGGGCATCTTCATTTACATTCTGGTCGCCTCCGTCACCAGCATTAGTAAGTCTATCTGCTTGAACTGAAACATCCGTGCGATTAGCTTGTTGAGCTCCCTCAACACCATAACTTTCTGCACAAAAATCTCTGGCCATCTGGACGCCAAGATCCGATGCCTGAGAGTAGAATGCCTTTTCTTTGTTATCTGCAACAATAGTAGAGCCTTGTGGACATTTAGTTTCATTACTTTGACAAAGTCCTGTCTCATCAAGAACTTCAACATCTACCTCTATGCTTTCAGCCCCATTCTTGACCACATCTTCAACTGTTTCCTCATCCCCATTAGTAACCCGACTAATCTGCACAGTCTCTGTCGATGAAGACACAGTAGACAATATCTCTGATGGTGTTACCAGATGAGTTGGATGCTGGAACACAGTAAGAGGGTCGGGAACAGTTGAAATGTCGTTTTGGGCGATATCTTCACCTGTCTGCATGTGATCACCTGAGTAGGGCATTTCAATCTTATTCTCTTTGGCCGTATCCACTTTGTGGTCAACGGATTGATCATGTGCTGAGTGGTTAACATGATCAGTACCTGCTGGACTTCTAAAACCAGAAGACTTTTGTGATAACCTTGGAGTTAATGGAAGTAGAGGTGCTGCAGTATGCGTATTTTCGGCACTATTGCCAGAGGGCAAAGCACTTGGGTTACTTTCCATACCAAGCACAACACTCTCGGATACAGAAGTCACCTCTGAAGAAGCTGGTTTTTGTGGACCACTCAACATGGTTGCACTTTCAGGGCTACTTGAGTTTATAGATGACAGCAGAACTGAGGAATTTAGATTCATGTCAGTCGGTTTATATCCATGAGATAATTCTAGAGAAGCAGAACCATCAGAGTTCATGGCATCAAAAACATGAGAAACATTGGAATCTGTTTTATCCAAGTCTGTCTTTACCAAGGGTGGTGGAAGGCATTGAGACAATTGCAAAGCATATTGCTGAATAGCCAGTGTTTGAACGCAGTAGACTTGGACAGATTCTCCACCTGGCACATTATCACTTGTTACAGTGAGACTCAATATAGGCATGGTGACAGTGAATTCAGCTATGTAATCCAGGCAGGTAGCTGCTGGATAAGGACCATAATCTATGTGTACAGCATATATGGCATTCTTCTTTGCATTTGCAAGCAGAAACAGCCCTGCACGGGGGAGTGCCACAACTTGATTAAAGAATGCATTGTCAACCTCAGACTCAGCAGAACAGTTCAATTCCAGTGTCTGGGTACACTGCCATGATTCACCATCACTGGGAAACAGCCAGCCTTCTTCACTTGAAGAGACCCACATCTTCACTTCATGGTTTAGTGGGCCCTACAAGTAAAAGGAAAGTAGCAAATGCAACATTTAGCATGATGAAAAGAGAATTTATGCCACATTACTATCACAAAAGCAGAAGTGATTTTCTGTCAAAATCACATAAGCTTAACATGACCATAGAAACGTTCTATAAAAAGGGAACAAAACAGAAGCTTACTCCTGTGATAAGAACAATATGATCAGGGCGATGTGGGGCAGTCAAGAATGTTGCTGAGCTAACAGGATGTCCATCATGTGGTCTCAACACCGCAAGTGGTAAGGGCTTACAATCTCCCCAAATTTTCACCTGTCACAGAAATTTACAGTTTCTGCGAATATCAGTACCTAATTGAAGAATGAATACAAACGTTGTACTCAGAATCCAAGTATACAAGCCTAGTGGAACAACTGACACAAGCCAAACCAAAATCTATAGTTATACGGGCATTAAAAGCTCAATGGCTGTCAGGTACTTGATTCATAGTATTCCAACACTAAAAATAGTAAATAGTTATAATGAGAAAACCACTTTGGACAACCAAAAAACTTTTACATGCATTAAAATGGCTCAACATGCATCACTACAACCATCATGTTAGATGGAAATAAAACATGTCAAGTTCAGCGGTGATAGGAAAACCTTTGAACTTCAAAGAGGTTCTCTTCATTCAAGATATGGCAATCAGGTACTTGATTTTCATTATTCAATTTTCATTTTCAGTCCCCCCCCCCCCCCCACTCCAAAAAAAAAGCAACTAGATCAAGAACTAAAATAGAGACCACAAAAGCAGGAAATGAGGAAAAGATTTGGTACAAACCGTGCCATCTACAGAAGCTGAAGCTAAACGGGTTGTCAACCATTGGCACATGGACAGCTCTGTAATCTCACCATCATGTTTACCAACAAACTGAACTCCATCAATAAGCTTATCAATAGTGCAATTAAGAGGTTCCTCTGCTGAAAAACCTTCAAGTTTTCCAACTTTCATTGTATCAATTTTCAGGATACGATTCCCAATAGCAACCATCAAGATCTCCTGTTCAATAATATTTGTTGAACATTTACAACAAGGAATAAAAATATATGGACAGCAAAAGCAAGACTATACAAGAAATACAGAGACTTGGCAAAACAGTTACTATTTTATAACATAAAATAAAAACCCATTGTCCATTACTTGTTTGTGAGGATGCCAACAGATTCGTGGATGCTTCAATTCTTCTTGCCCCACAATCTGAATGGCAATAACAACTTTGCCAAAAATTTGCGGTTTATCTTCGTCAGCAGGGCCTTCATTGATCTTCCATACAAAAACCCGGCCATCAACACTTGCACTGCAGAAAATGAAAGATGCGCACTTTTAGATGACACAGATGAAGCCAATCTATTCCAAGGGGGGAAAAGTGAAAAATTGGAGTACCTGGCCAAAAGGTGGACATCCTCGGCGAAAAAAGCCATATCAGTTACTCTCTATATTTGTAAACACAAATTAAATAGCAAGGTTAAGCCAGTAATAAGATTGTTGAAAATAGAAACTTGATAGAAGAAAAGTAGGTATCGGTTAAATAGATATACCTGAGTGTGGCCACGAAGCAAGGATCGGAGGGCGGTGTTGATGTTGAGGATACGGATATTCCCAAGCTTGAGACCATAGCAAATGTAATTCATATTAACAGCAATCTGACGACCAAGAACAAGGCCGGGATCAGAAGCATACTTGGTAATGGGAGTGACCTCAAGTTGGGGTTGTACTTCACTGGGCATCCTAACATTGATATCATAAAGGAGATTGGTTCCAAAGAGATGTCTGCCCCTGGGGACCTTGCTACTCAACAGTCGGCCAGGTGAGGGAGACGAAGGAGCAGATGGGTTGACATTCATAGCAAGAGGTGGGGCAGAAGGGGGAGGTGCAGGAGCTTGTGACTGAGATTGGGTGCCGAAAAAGGTCATTAAAATGTCGCTTCCTGAAGTAGGAGTGGCGGGTGCTGAGGGTTGGGGTTGAAAAGGAATGGGTTTAAGCTGTGGTGGATTTGGATTAGGAAGCAACGGGTGTTGGTGCTGGGGAGGAGGGTAGGGAAGGTAGTGGAAAGGATAGGGCCCAGTTGGCGGAGGGTAAGAGGAGGAAGGCGTCAAATAAGGCGGTGGAGAAAGCGCGGAGGATTGGGCTGGGAAAGAAGGGGATGTAGTGAGGTTGGTAGTGTTAGGACTTGGACTTGGAGGAGTTGCTACTACGTTCATGTTTTGAACATGCTGCAGCATAGGGCCCGAACTGGGTTTGAACAGTTTGTTCAAATCAAACCCTTCGCCGCTGCTTTGTGGTTGCGGATTGGGATTCCCAGGGGAAGCCATCCGATTCCGATTCCGAATCCAAAAACGATGGACTAAGGTACAGACTTGTTGAGATCTTACTTATGTGGAGCACAAGGAATAAGAGGGTTTCATGGATCTGCCTGCTTCGATTCAGATCAGAATCGAAACTTTAGATATGGAATCTTGAATCTCTTGCTCCCACTCCCTTCTCCTGCGGGTGGCCCAGACTGGATGATGACTCCAAGACGCCAATAAACTCTAAAAGAAATAAGAAAACCAAAAAGGCCTTCAGTTTTATTATCAGTTTGAGTATTTAATTTGACGACAAATTCCACCATAGGTCACTTAATTATTAGTAATATTACAAACCTGTCACTAAATTTGAAAAAACTACAAATGAATTACTCAATTAATCAATTATTACTTTATTACTAGAGATAGCAATAGGACAAGGCGAACCTTGACCCGAGGATCATGAATCAAAACACAACCCAACTTGTACAGATACTTTTATATCCCACCCTTCTTAAGTACTCCAACCTGAAGTTAAGCTCTTTTCCTGACCTGACCCAAGAAATGAAGACTAAAGATGCCTTTTTCTTAATGAGAGGTGCAAATATTGAACAATGATGGGGTTCACTTGATTGGAGTATCAGGTGGCGTCACCACCAAACCACTCCATAGGGTAAAATAAAAAAAATCCTCTCAAAAGTCAAAGAAAATAGAAAATTAACAAAACCCCTCTATTAAAATTAATATATAAAATCCTTAAATCATGCATGTTGAAATCAAAGCTAAATACAATCATAAATGGATATTAGAAAATAAAATCAAAGAAAAGAGAAGGAAAAAATAAAGTAAAGAAATGAAAAGTAATTTTGAATTTGAACTTTGAAATCTATTCGTAACACCCTAATTTTAACCCGGTCCAACCAGAGAATTCAAGATGCCACATTGAGTCACCGTAGCAACCGACCAAGATTTTCAAACCATTTGTTTAGCCAAAACATTAAAAACATGTTCATAAAAGATGTAATAAATAAAAGATAAGCGCATATTTAAATCAGTTTACAAAATAAGAGATCCAAATTAAAATAATTATATATCAAAATACAAAAAATAATAGAGTTCTAGACCAAAATATTGTTAGGTCGTATAAAGACCTAAGTCTAATCTAAAAGCTAAGATATTGTACTCTGTAACTGATGATGCAAATCCCTCGTCGATCACTCCTTAAACATGAATTGAATTTACTAACCTACGAACGAAAACAATTTGAACGTTGAGCTTTACAAGCTCAGCAGCACATTTCTACTCTATTATACTTCATGCATTTCATAAACATAAGCATGCAACTCAAGTATGAGCAATAAAGTACGTGTATGGATTAATTACCATGGTCTAATATCTAGTTTACACATGCTAGAAACTATAGATCATGTGCATATAAAATATTATCATCAACATGCTCAACATTACAAGAAATCACAACATACTATCTATACAACGTCTGCAATCATACAACATCAGGCACATCACATTATACTATCCACATAATACTTGAGATCACACAACATCAGATATATCATAACCCTACCCAGGATCACTCGACAACAAGTACAATGAATGTTGCTCGAGATCACACAAATATTAGTTACAACATTCTTTCAATTTCTCAAGTACTACAATACAATTTGTTACCTTTATTTTAATTTTGGTATAACTTATTTATTAAAGGATTAATTTGAAAAATCATTTGATACTTTTAAATTTCTCAAATACTTATTTTTAACTTGTAAAAATAATTTCTAAAATATTTGACTTTATGTATATATAGAATATATCTTTTAAAAGTTAAACTAAAGTCAATTTTTCAATTTCCTACGTGAGGTTTTGATACCCCTTGGTGGTTTCTGAATCTTTTGGGCAGAAGGCTTTTCGATTTTGATACCCTTTATAAGGGTTTGATGTCACTGTTTGTAAATGCTAGTTTTAAATTCTCCAAACTATTAAGGTTTTGAAACCCTCGCAAAGGTTTCGATACTTCTGTGCATGTGAGATTAAATGCCCAATTTTAATGGCTTCCAACGACTCCGAACTTCCTCCAAATACCCACAACGGTTAGAAAATGAAGATAACATATAAAAGGGACCTTCAAACATTATAAGATCATCAAGAAAGAAAATCCAAACTTTCAAGTGGTTAAAATCCAACTTTGTATTCATTTAACTCTTTCTTGTGAACACTAGTCTTGTCATTTCAATAGTAATTCATTTACTAGTGTTCTTGGGCGTGTGAGAGCTTACTATTCTTGCAAACATTCTACCTTGTGAGGTTTTCTAAAGTTTGCAATTTGTATTTATCTTTGAGAAATTATTCACAAGATTTTGGGGGTATAAATCTTGGTGAATTGTGTAAGGTTACCCATTGTCCTAAAAGGAAAGACAAATTTGTGAATTTGTGAAATTTTTAGTGTGGATGCTAAAGTAGTGGATGTAGACTTCATTAAGGAAGTTGAACCGCTCTAAAAATCTTGTGCAAATTTCTCGTTCTTTGCATTTACTTCCACCATAAGTTTTTAAAAGCCAATTCAGCCTTGTAACACCTGTTACCCGGCCTAGACCGTAACCCCCTAAACCCAACCTAGAAGAAAAGGTTGAATTTAGGAAGTCACAATTAAAACTTAACTCTCAATAAAACCAATTTTGAAAATTACACTTTAATTTAAAAAATATGTAACAATAATTTAATAAATCACTTATAATAAATAAAACACAAGTGTCATAATTACCATTCGAATGTTTAATAAAATCCCTAAATAAAAACCACAATAAATGAATGCTAAAATAATCTGAAAAACATAAATAGTCCCCAAACCTGAAATTATATCAATGTCCCAAAATAATAAATAATAATATGAATAACTAAAAATGGTTTCGTATTGATAAATATGATAATCGAATAAAAATGAGATCTTCCAAGTACCACGTTGCTTAAAGTTCAAAGATATATGCAAGAGAAAACTATGGAGGAGTAAGCTAAAGAGCTTAGTGTGTCTCTAAAGTGCAAGCAACCACAAAGCAAAACAATATTTTTGTTCTTCCGATAAATTCTTTTGAAAGCACATTAAATATGGATCGTAATGGTATGATGTTTGATGCATATGAAAACACAATACCCAATCTCCGTTGCACTACCTGAAGAGTAAGGTTCCCCATAACAAGTCTCTGCAACGACTCAAATTTTTGAGTCAATGATTGGGCGTTGACCCGGGTTATGGACCATCATGTTGGTTGGAGTAATTAGACTCGTTGGGCCAAGTTTGGGCCTAATTGGATGAGAATTGGACCTTTTAGGAACAAGGAAGAAAGTAAGGGGTTTAAAGAGGTAATTATACCCTTTTTAAATAGAAAGGCTGATCATCTTTTCCTTGTAGTGGGCTGTCACGCGGGGTTTAAGGGGACAAGAACCCCTTTTGTGAGATCATCTTTTCCCACACCCTTTTCTTCATCTCTTTCTTCCTTATCTCCCCCCCCCAAAACACCATAGCTTCCAACATTATAGATTCAAGCTTTCTACCTCATTTTCTACATCCGCGATTCAAGATTTAGATATGTTAATCCCCTATTATTGAGCTTCATGAAAAGCATAGTATTATGGTGAAAAGGTAAGGGTTATATTTATGGGTTTTTGAAAGTTTAAGGCTTTATGGTTTTTTCTTTGGATTTTAAGGTGTAAATTCATAGTTAGGCCTTCTCCTAAAGATTAAATGAAGTTTTGTTTTGTTTTCCATGTGTGGTGAAAAGATGAGGTGTTTGAGGATTTTTCTTAATGCTTGAGCTAAAAGGGAAAAGTTGAAGAAGCTTAGGGTAAGGGTGCATTTCGGGATTTTGGATTAAGGTCAATACATATCTGACTCCTATATATTCTTGAAGATCATAAAGTGATTGCTTAGCTTGATTTTATGGTTTATGATTGTTAATTTGGGTTTTAAGGTTGCTTGGAGCTTGTAAATGGCAAATCCCGAATTAAATGTTATTAAGGTGCAGAAAGAGTAGCAAACCACTCTAATTAACTCCCATAAGATGTAGAATTGGGTTAATGTGTTAAAGGTTATGTTTTAGGGGCTTGGGAGGTGATTTCTTAAGCCTTGGAAGCCATTTTTGGGCTTTGGTATCGGTACACGGGGAGCTTGTACCAATAACCTTTGATATTTATGATGAACACATGTAGAATATGAAGGGAGTATCGGTATGGGCTAGAGCCTTATCGATACCCCATGTTCCATTGAGTTTACAGAGAGCAAATTGAGTACCGGTATGTTTGAGGCTGTATCGATACTAGAGGCGTACTGCTACTCGAAGCTCGAGTACCAGTACTGAGTGTTGTTTTCCCCTTTCTCTCGTGAAGCCATGTGGCAAGTATTAGTACCCAATGTACTGTATCGGTACACTAGGATGAGTACTGGTACTGCCTGGGCAATCTGCCCAAAAAGATTTGAATTGTAAAACTGAGAAAACGAGATTTAACTCTCATGGATGAGATTAACGAGTAATAACATAGTAAATGTTGACTCGATATAATAGTGATGGTTAGTGTTATGCCTTGGGGCATTTGTGATGGCTTAGCTTGGTGCCACTTACCTCTTGGTGAGGTGTATCAATGCTCAGGGAGCATACATTGTTTTATGATTATTGTAAAGGAATCCAGATGTCATAGAGTTAATACTATGGTACTTATATAAGGGGATGCATACTTCAGGCTGTGTGAACAATTACATCTGACGTACCTATGAGCTTAGTGATCTGGGTGCGGTTAGAAACCTATATGTAGCAATGGTGATCCGGATAAGGTATTAAACTCGAAAGGTTGAGTGAGCTCGAGTAACCTGATAGTTAATGACCTTAGGTAAAGACTACTTGCGGCTAATGTGATCCAAGTATGTCTAGGATGTATCCGTGGCTATGGTGATCTAGATACAATCCTTTTAACCTGACTGTTATGTGAACACGGGTAACCTGACAACTATGTGAGCACCGGTAAAGTAGAGCTTCGTTGGCCGTTATATAGATTATGCATGGATTCATTTTGTATGTTGTGTGGATGCTAGATGGTAGCTTATGTACCCGATGGTTGAGTGATCAGGGTACGATATGTATCAACTCGATGGGCTGTGTGAGCTCAAGTAACTCGATAGGCTATGTGACCTCGAGTATGGCAAAGCCTTGTGGAATCATGTATGATTTGTTATTGACTTAATGATACCTTGAGATAGGTGATCTAAGAACTCTAGCTAGTGTAGGCTAGATGGTAACTCATAAATAGTGAAACCTTATCTATGCCCTTTGACTATTTTATCTTATTTGCTTATTTTATGATAATCATGAATTATGGTAGAGTAGAAATGTACCACCGAGCTTTGTTAGCTCAGCGTGCAGATGTGTGGTTTCCCGTGTGTAGGTTGAAAGGTCACCTTTGGAGGAGCTCATTGACGAGGATTTCCAAGCACCACATTCACTTCAAAGTACAATACGTGTTATTTTAGTTTGGGTTAATGTATTTATAAGACCTTACCACTGTTAAGTTTGTAACTCTATTTTGAATATTATTTTGATATATGATGTTTTAAACTTGGAGCTCTTGAATTGTAAACTAAAATTTAATACTATTTAACTTTATGGATTTATGAATGTTTAATGATTTGAATTAGTGGCTAAACTTATGGTTTTAAATTTGAAATTTGATGGGTCAGTCTGCGAGTGACTCGAATGTAGCACTTTGGATCAGGATCGAGATCGGGGTGTTACACAAGTGGTATCAAAGCTTAGGTTTAGCCAGTTCTAGGAAATCCCGAGGTGGTTTGGAGGTCGTGGTAAGGTGTCTAGTGAGTATAAGCCCCTAAAGTTATGTTGTAATCTTCCAAGATTAGGAATCCTGATGCTGCTACCTTGTTTCCTTATGTTTCAGAAAAAGTTCGATGGCGAGTAAAGCCAAACACAACCAAGAAAGTCGTTAGGGACACGAGCATTTCAGGAGGTACCGGAAGTGGAGAGGTGAGCCACCTCCATGATCTTACCTCTTCTTTCTTGCAAGTGGTGCAAGCTATTCCAAGGTAATCTGAGATACCTCGCAAGACCCCTGTTGAGAGGTTTGACGTTTTGGGCCAAAAAACTTCAAAGGTTTGGGCGAAGATGACCTGATCAAGGCTGACCAGTAGTTAAGAGATACTCAGAGAATTTTGAGACAAATAAGAGGGAGTCTGGAAGATGATCTCGATTGCATTGTCTCCCTTCTTAAGGGCAATGCACATGAATGGTGGGAGACCATTGAGTTGGGACTACGACCTATGGGATGTTTTCTTAGATGAGTTCAGGAAGAAGTATATCAATGAGGTTCACATGGATGAGATGAGAGATCAGTTCCTGCATCTAGTTTAGGGGAGCATGACAGTGTTTGAGTACGAGCAAGGTTTCTTATGGTTGGGCCGTTATGCCCTAGAGTTAGTTGCTACCAAGGAATTAAGGCATAAAAGGTTCAGACATGGATTGAAGGTTAACCTTCAAATGTATGTGACAGCGAGTCCACTTGGGACATTTTCTGAGTTAGCTAATAGTGCGAAAGTACTAGGACGAGTTTTGGGTTTGACACCGAGTTAGGTTGAGGTACTCTAGAGGCTATGTGGTAGGGACCCAAGATGTCATAGGTTCTTCTCAGGCTCTATCTAGAAGGTTCCCTACTTCGAGGGATATGAAGAGAGTTGCTTTAGATCAGTTGCTGAAAGACAGTTGAAGATCCAGACTGAGGGTTCGTTAAGGTTCATTGATTTTTGCTCTAGAGGGGAGTACTGATGGTTCGGCCGAAGTGTCACTTCCATATGATTGTGAGTGTTGTGGTCAACATCATCATGAAGTGTGTTTTTTGCTTCGGAGAGTTTGCTATAGGTGCCAGGCACCAGGTCATATGGCAAATGACTTCCTAGTTATGGATGTTAGTACACTAGTTCAGCCTCAAAGGTTGACTCCTTCTCGACATGGTCATAGTTTTGCTAGAGGCGGTGCTAGGGCATCGTTTGGATATCATGGCGGAGGTCTTATGAGATCCACCGTCAGATTCGACGCTTGAGTTATTGCTAGACAGCCTTGCAACCTTTGACACATCTATACGCCATAGTTGACATGTGCTTGACCAGACCAAAAATGCATAGCCATACCGAAACACTTGCACCCGTACCGATACGCCTTGCACTATAATGACATATTTTATCTAGTATTTACACAATTTGACCTATTAAACAATGTCCAAATCCAATAAAATTTTACCAGCAAGTTTATAACACTATAATCTACTAGCATGCCAAATTTTATCGCCATTCAAATCCATTTACTATATTTTCACCTTTTTAGGCTAAGTATGCAATTGTGGTCACTTTTAAACCATTCAAAAGGGTCATTTAGGGCCTAAGGCATAATTGCAAACCAAGGCAATACATACATACCAAAAAGACCATAAGTGACTAGTCTAACTACTTTGCCACCATACTAGGAGTTCATAGGTTTGATATACATTACTTTAGCTTGGTTGTGACTTGCCAAAATCTTCTAACCCCTCCGATCTCCAACAATGAACTTCTTAACCTGAAATGTATGAAATGAAATGCATTAGGCATACATTGCCTAGTGAGGTAGTCACGAACAATAACGATAATAATGAAATGCATTCCAAATAATGTTTTAGCAATAACAATGCAATGAATCGATGATGACAATGCAATATTTGTATGCAATAGAAATTATATCATATTTTAGCAATAACCCTTGGATCGATTCGGTATAGTGGATATGCGAATTCCTGCGCCTCGCCAATCAATGAATGTTCTAGTCTCTCTGCCTCGCCAATATGACCAATAAAACAAACATCCCTCTGCCTCACCACAATATAGGCCGTAGCCCAAGGACCGTAGTCCACCCATACACTGAGCTCATGAATTCTATGGCATGCCAATTGTATCCAATGTCTTTTCGATTCCAAGGTCCGGTGACAATATCAATAATCAATGTTCGACAACAATAGCAATGTTTAATGTTTCCAATGTCATTATCAATAAGCAATGTTTCAATACCAATGTTCGATGACAATAACAATAAAGACGAAAATGTTCAATGATCTCAATAACAATGTCAATGGTTGATGCTTCAATATCAATGTATCGATAACACTAATTATGCCTATATTAATGTTCAATAACAATGAATATAACATTAGCTATAACAATGACTTTGACAATGTTCAATGAACGATGTCCTGGATAACTATAAATCGATGGCAATAACAATGGCGATATCAATATCAATGCTTGATGACGATGACAATATCGATATCCGATATTCAATGCAAAGCTTACCGATACTTACCAATGATGCCTCCTAAAAGTTTTGATGCAATATCCTTTATCAAAAAGGTTAGCAATACAAAATTCAATAACAATGAAATTGGGAAAGGCACCTAGCCTAATCCCGAGACTCCGACTACACTCACCTCAATAATCTGAAGCTCCTACGGCTCTTGGATGACAACTCCCTTGTTCCTAGCCTTTGTTGGAGATGGTGATTGCTCTTTCTCCAATTCTAGAGCTAGGTTAACAATGGGAAATTGTTAGAATCAACAATACGATATCGAAATCAATATAACAATGTCAAAATCAATATCTAAATTCAATATAGCCATTAGCTATAGGATATCCATAGATTGAAGCTTTGAAAATCCTATGTTATCATAGATGACCAAACCCTAACTTGAGATTAAATTCAATATGTCCATGGATTTCAACAATAGATTAGGAATTATAGCTTACCCGATCGATATCTATGCAAAGGATTCGATAAATCGAAGGAAACTCAAGCTTCACAAATTTCAACAATGGAGGTTTGTGCTTGATGGAAGAAGATGATGAGATAGAGGTGCTTGCTTCCTCACAAATTGAGTAAGGTTTCTATCTTTGTTTTATTTCTTTTATTCATATCTTAATTAGGAGCTTTCCTTCAAGTGAAGGAATTTTTTCAGACAATCCCACGCATGTGGTGATTATAATTGGAGAGAGGTTAATCACAAGGTTAGCCCCTCGACTCTCCACATTCTATGTTTTTACCCCAAGCTTTCAATTTCTATGATTTATTCACTAAATAACTTTCAATGTATTCGATAAGGCCCTCAATCAACAAATTGACTCAATTAGAGTCCAATGTCAATATAATTGACCATAGGTCAAAGACAATACAATATTTGGACCTTTTTGATGTAGGGTTTTAGATCACTGGAACCTAATTCTGACTAGACCAATTTTTGGGGTGTTACAACTCTCTCCCTTAAGAAAATTTGACCTCAAATTTTACTTGAGTCAAAGAGATGAGGATGTTGTTTCCTCAACGTTTCCTCCAGTTCCCAGGTTATTTCTTCAACAAAATGGCTTCTCTAGAGTACTTTAACCAATGGAACGGATTTGTTGCAAAGTCTTTTAACGTTTTTTGCAAGAATATGAACCGATTCCTCTTCATAGGACAAGTCTGGTTGCATTTCTACAAATTCAGGCTTAATGATATGCGAATGGTCAGAACGGTACCAGAGCATCGATACATGAAATACATCACAAATTTTACTTAGTTTTGATGGCAACAATAATCGATAAGCTATAGGGCCAACTTTTTCAATAATATCAAAGGGTCCAATGAATCAGGGACTCAGCTTTTCCTTTTTGCTGAATCTCAGAACTTTCTTCCACGGTAAAACTTTGAGGAAGGCTTTCTCACCAATTTCATATTGTATATTCCTTCGCTTGAGATCAACATAGGCCTTCTACCGGTCAAAGGCGGCTTTCAAATGATCATGGATATGGTAACCCATTCTTTGGTTTCCCAAAGTAAGTCAGTGCCCAACACCCTGCCTTTACCGAGTTCAGACCAACATAATGGAGTTCTACAATGTCTGCCATACAATGCCTCATACGGTGCCATTTTAATGGAAGCTTGGTAACTATTTTTGTAGGAAAACTCGATGAGAGGTATGGATTTCTCCCAAGAGCCTTGAAAATCGATAATGCACGCACGTAGCATGTTTTCCAGAATCTGAATTACCCTTTTCGATTGACCGTCAAAATGAGGGTGAAAAGCAGAACTAAGGTTAACTCTAGTGCCCAGAGCGCCTTGCAATGATCTTTAGAATCGAGAAGCAAACCATGGATCCCGATCGAAGATGATAGATTGAGGTACTCCATAGAGTCGGATAACTTCCTTAATGTATTAGTTAGCTAGCTTAGGAAGACCGTAGTCCATTCTAATTGGTAAAAAGTGTTTTGACTTGGTGAAAAGGTCTACAATGACCTAAATGGCATCATGTTTTGCAGGAGTCAAGGGTAGACCACTAACGATATCCATAGTGATCTTCTCTCACTTTCATTGCGGTAGATCAATGGGTTGTCATAAGCCGGTAGGGACACAATGCTCAACTTTAACACGTTGGCACGTAAGACACTTGGACACGAAATCGGTTATAGCTTGTTTCATGCCCGACCACCAATAGTGCTCTCGAAGGTCCTTGTATATTTTTGCAGAACCTGAGTGGATTGAAAAAAGGACTCAAATAAGCCTCTTTGAGGATATCGGTTTGAAAGATTCATCATTGGGCATGCAAACCTGATCACGAAAACATAAGATTCTTTTAGGACTAATCTTGAAGTCAGGGTTATCTTGAAGCTTGGTAACAATAGATTGAATTTTAGGGTCTTGCTCTTGTAATACTTTGATCCTCGATTTGATAGTAGACTTAACTTGGAGTTCAGCTACGAAAAATGGTGCTTCTAAATTCAGAAGTGGGCGTTAATAGCTCAATGAGTAGGCAATGGTTTACAATTAAATGGATCAACCACCACGTTGGCCTTGCCCGGATGGTAATCAATGACAAGGTCATTGTCCTTGAGGAGTTCCATCCATCTCCATTGCCGAAGATTCAACTCCTTTTGGGTCAATAGGTATTTGAGACTCTTATGATTGGTGAATAGGTAACATTTTTCCCCGTAGAGATAATGTCTCCGGATTTTTAATGCAAAGACAACTGCAGCCAATTCTAGGTCATGAGTGGGATAGTTCAGCTCATGTGGCTTTAGTTGTCTCAAAGCATAGGCAATGACCTTACCTTTTTGCATCAATACACATCCTAACCCGAGATGCAATGCATCACTGTAGACGGTGTAGTCTTTTCTAGACTCAAGTTGGGTTAGGATCAGCGCATGGGTTAACACTTGTTTCAATTAATCAAAGCTCCTTTGTTGTTTCTCGGTCCAAACAAACGAGACTTCTTTTCTCAACTGCTTAGTCAATGGAGCTGCTACCATAGAAAATCCTTTAATGAATCTTCTATAATAACCAACAAGGCCAAGGAAACTTTTCACTTCACCAATGTTCCTCATAAATACCACTCAATAATGGTTTGGATTTTCTTCGAATCCATATAGATACCCGAAGCTAATGCAATGTGCCCAAGAAAGGCAACTTCGGTGAGCCAAAATTCACACTTAGAGAACTTGGCAAACTACTGCTTCTCTCGAAGGGTTTAAAGCACAATGCGTAGATGATCTCAATACTCAGCAGGATTCTTAGAATAGATCAAGATATCGTTAATGAATACCACTACAAATTTATCAAGATAGGGCCTAGAAACCCGATTCATCAATTCCATAAAAGCTGTCGGTGCATTGGTTAGCCTAAAGGGCATCACCAAGAATTCATAGTGTCCATATCTTCTTCGAAAAACTGTCTTGGGTACATGACATTCTTTGACTCCCATCTGATAATACCCGGACCTTAAATCGATCTTGGAAAACACAGAGGCATCCTTAAGCTAGTCGAATAGGTCATCAATTCATGGAAATGGATACTTATTCTTGATGGTTACCTTGTTCAACTGTCGATAGTCAATGCACAATCTCATGGAACCATCTTTCTTCTTGAAAAAGTGAACCGAGGCTCCCCAAGGTGAGGAACTCAGTCGAATAAAGCCTTTATTTAATAGGTATTGAATTTGAGCCTTCAGCTCCTTGAGCTCGGTGGCTGCCATACGATAGGGTGTAATGGAAACTGGGGCAGTCCCAGGTTGCACTTCGATGCCAAATTCAACCTTACGGGTTGGAGGTAAAAATAAAAGTTCACCAGGAAATACATCAGGGAATTCACACACTGTGTCAACATTCGATAATCGAGGTTCATCCTTGGCTTCCAATGTCAAAGCATTCAAGGAAGGATTTCCCTAGTTCATCAAAAAAATATTCTCCTTGCTAAGGCCTTGAAGGTACAACTTTCTCTTACAACAATCTTCCCATGCTTGATGTTCAATGAGCCAATCAAATCCCAATATAACATCAAATTTGTGGATTAGTAATGCCAGTAAATTGGCCGAAAAAGGAATCACTTGAATCAATAAGGGACAATTCTTACACACAAGGCTTATGATGACACAATCACCCAAAGGATTGGTTATAGAAATTCTCGATACTATAGGTTCAGATGATAATCTATGCTTCTTGACTAATACAGTACTTACAAAAAGTGGGTAGAAACAGGATCAATCAACGCATACAAAGGATATGAATACAATTTAATAGTACCTGCAATGACATCAGGTTCATCCTCCTCTTCCTTGCTCCTCACGTGATATATTTGGGTGGGAGCCTTCGATTCTAGCCTGTTTAGTGTCTTCTAGAGCCACTAGGTCTCCCTACAACCTCCGATGATCATTGCCTTGACCCCTTGCCTCAGAAGGATTGAGTAGGGGTTACAACACTAGTCGGTGTAGCAGTAGACTTGGTTGCATTAAGAGGGCAATCTCAGATGAAGTGACCTTCTCACTATAGTAGAAACAAGCTCCAGCATGCTTACGGTACTAACCCGCTGGATGCATGTTCTGACAATAGTTACAAACTGGATACTGTGAACCCATATTCGAAACTCCAATACTCTCAACTAAAACAGTCTTAGCAAAAGAAGAAGTTACAGTTTAGGGTCTCTCGATGTTCTTGAAACAGAAAGGCTATGGAAAAATATTTTGCTTAGGGCCAGAGTACTTCCCTTTCTTGCTCCATTTGGGAGGTCGAGGATCATCTCGAAACCTCTTTTCTGATTTACCCGACCCACCAGTCTTTTGGGCTTTCTGCGATGCTTCAGTGGTCTTAACTTGGTTCACAAGGTCTTGGAAATTAGTGATGCTCAATGCTGTAAACATGGGATGAAGCTCGTCAATAAGCCCAACAATGAACATTCAACGCTTCTTTTCTGATGTACTCGGCACCATATCGACAGTATTTGCAAAATTCATGAATGTACCGCTGAACAGGTCACCTACCTTGCTTGAGGTGGAGGAAGATGCTACGCCTTTCTACGAGATAGAACTCATTGGTGTACTTCTTTCAGAATTATTAGAGAAAGAACTACTAGGTTACTATCTCTTTAGAGACCGTGAGAATAATAGTCTCCCACCAATAAAGTGCCTCATCAGCAAGCAACATAAGGGCACACTCTAGCTTGTGTTCATTCGAACAATGCAGCTGCTTGTTCAGGATTCCCAGGGTGTTATCCAACCAATATTCAGCCACTTTAGGATTATCATCATCCTGACTAGTGAAGGTATAAGCTCGGTACTATGATAACTTGTCAATAGGAGCCCGAGTATGTTGGACAACGAGTGTAGTAGGCTGTACAATCTACTCAGTTCACATAGCAACCATAAACTGCTTGAACATGTCAGCCATGTTCCGGTAACATTCTGCCTGAGCAATCAGTACCTCAGGTCTGGTGCCCTGTACAAGAGGGTCTTGCAGATTCGGAGGATCTCCCTCTTATCTCCTCGCCATGCGTTAAGGAGCCGGTAGCTGACTCATTAATATGAGCTTCATTCGTCTCAGACATATCTATAATATAAAGAGATCAGATTAGTCAACAAGTCACAATTTACACAATATACAACTCCTGGGTGGAAAAGTAACACAATAACAATACAATAGGCTTTGGTCTAGTCCTAGAATCGACTAAACTCTATCTCTGATACCAAAAATGTACACCCCTTTCCAGTATGGTAGAAAACTAGGTCGAAAAGCATTATCGGTGAACAATACGGTGATCGATAAAAATATTTTAATCAAAACTCAAAGTTTAACTGAACGATGCAATACTATATCGATATACAGAAGCAATGACTCGATACAGAACTACATTAATCAGTTTAGTGCCAATTTTAAAATTTTATGAACTTTAGGGACTAATCTGTGAATTCAATATTTTAGAGGTTCTTTTGCAAAAATAATCTTACTATACTGAAATTTAACCTATATTCAATGATCATACGAATTTTCAAGATATTCTAAGTCTAGTTACCTCTTCAATTTAACTATACAATGTTCAGTGACCAATATGCAATGTTCCAAACTTATTCCAATTAACTTTTAACAGATTTACCTGTACCGGTATCAGTACTCGAGAGGTTGTAGAGATACGTCTGTGTTACGACCGTTAAAAAGGTTAAGGATCAAGGAGTCCATATCGATACAGTGACCATCCGTATCGATACGCAATACATGTCTTATGATTATCAGATTACAATGTTCATTACTTGTATCAATACGACTGGGAACCATATCGGTACGTATTGACCAGGTTGACTCGTATCGATATGCCCCTGAATCGAACCGATGCAATTAATTTCTCAGATTCCAGTGTTGACTTTCCGTATCAATACTTCTTTGACATATCGATACGCCATTATTAACTTGTGTTTGACCAAGCTAAAAATGCATAGCCGTACCAAAACACATACACCCGTATCGGTACGTCCTGCACTATAATGATAGATTTTATCTGGTATTTACTCAATTTGACCTATTAAGCAATGTCAAAATCCAATGAAATTTTACCAGCAAGTTTATAAAACTATAATCTACTAGCATGCCAAATTTTATCGCCATTCGAATCCATTTACTATGTTTTCACCTTTTTAGGCTAAGTATGCAATTTTGGTCACTTTTAAACCATTCAAAAGGGTTATTTTACCAAAAAGACCATAAGTGACTAGTCTAACTACTTTTCCACCATACTATAGGTTCGATATACATTACTTTAGCTTGGTTGTGACTTTCCAAAATCTTCCAACCCCTTCGATCTTCAACAACAAACTTCTTAACCTGAAATGTATGAAATTAAATGCATTAGGCATAAATTGCCTAGTGAGGTAGTCATGGACAATAACAATGAATTGCATTCCAAATCATGTTTTAGCAATAACAATGCAATGAATCGATAATGACAATGCAATATTCATATTCAATAGAAATTATATCATATTTCAACAATAACCCTTGGATCAATTCGGGATAGTGGATATGCAAATTCCTACTCCTCGCCAATCAATGAATGGTTTAGTCCCTCTGCCTCGCCAATATGACCAATAACACAAACATCCCTCTGCCTCGCCACAATATAGGCCATGGATCATAGTCCATCCGAACACTGAGCTCATGAATTCTATGGCATGCCAATTGTATCCAATGTCCTTTCGATTCCAAGGTCCAGTGACAATATCAATAATCAATGTTCGACAACGATAGCAATGTTCAATGATTCCAATGTCATTATCAATAAGCAATGTTTCAATACCAATGTTCGATAACAATAACAATGTCGACAGAAATGTTCAATGATCTCAATAACAATGTCAATGGTCGATGCTTCAATATCAATGTATCGATAACAATAACTATACCTATATTAATGCTCAATAACAACGACTATAACATTATCTATAACAACGAATTTGACAATGTTCAATGACCGATGTCCTGGATAACTATAAATTGATGGCAATAATGATGGCGACATCAATATCAATGCTTGAAGATGATGAAAAAGCTTACTGATACTTACTAATGATGCCTCTTAAGAGGTTCAATGCAATATACTTTATCAAAAAGTTTAGCAATACGAAATTCAATAATAATAAAATCAAGAAAGATACCTAGCCTAATCCCAAGACTCCGACTATACTCACCTCGAGCTAGGTTAACAATAGGAAATTATTCCTAGCCTTTGTTGGAGATGGTGATTGCTCTTTCTCCAATTTTTGATCTAGGTTAACAATAGCAAATTGTTATAATCAAAATATGATATTGAAATCAATATAACGATATCAAAATCAATATCTAAATTCAATATAGCCATTAGCTATAGGATATCCATGGATTGAAGCTTTGAAAATCCTATGTTATCATAGATGACCAAACCCTAACTTGAGATTAAACTCAATATGTCTATAGATTTCAATAATAGATTAAGGATTATAGTTTACCCGATCGATATCTATGCAAAGGATTCGATAAATTGAAGGAAACTCAAGCTTCACAAATTTCAACAATGGTGGTGTGTGCTTGATGGAAGAAGATGATGAGATGGAGGTGCTTGCTTTCTCACAAATCGGGTAAGGTTTCTATCTTTGTTTCATTTCCTCTATTTTATTTAGGAGCTTTCCTTCAAGTGAATGAATTCCTTCAGACAATCCCACGTATGTGGTGATTATAATTGGAGAGGGGTTAATAACAAGGTTTGCCCCTCGACTCTCCATATTCTATATTTTTACCCCCAAGTATTCAATTTCTATGATTTAGTCACTAAATAACTTTCAATATATTCGATAAGGTCCTTAATCAACAAATTGACTCAATTAATATCTAATGTCAATATAATTGACCATACGGTCGAATTCAATACAATATTTAGACCTTTCTGATGTAGGGTTTCCGATCGCTAGAACCCAATTTCGACTAGACCAGTTTTTGGGGTGTTACAATTCTCCGCTTTAAAAAAATTTAACCTCAAATTTTACCTGAGTCGAAGAGATAAGGATATTGTTTCCTCATCGTTTCCTCTGGTTCCCATGTTGCTTTTTCAACAAAATGGCTCATCTAGAGTACTTTAACCAATGGAATAGATTTGTTGCAAAGTCTTTTAACTTCTTTTGCTAGAATCTGAACTAGTTCCTCTTCATAGGATAAGTCTGGTTGAATTTCTACAGATTCAGGCTCAATGATATGCAAAGGGTTAGAATGGTGCTTTGTTGCATCTCCTCTATTCGTTTAATTTTGAGGATGAAATTTCCTTTTAGGAGAAGAGAGTTGTAATTTCCTAATTTTTTGAGTCAATGATCGGGCATTAACCCGAGTTATGGACCCTCATGTTGGTTGGAGTAATTAGACTCATTGGGCCAAGTTTGGGCCCAATTAGATGATAATTGGACCTTTTTGGAGCAAGAAAGAAAGTAGGGGATTTAAAGGGGGTAATTATACCTTTTTTAAATAGAAAGGTTGAGCATCTTTCCCTTGTAGTGGTCTGTCACGCGGGTTTAAGGGGACGAGAACCTCTTTTGTGAGATCATCCTTTCCCACACCCTTTTCTTCATCTATTTTTTCCTCATCTTCTCCCGCAAGAACATCATAGCTTCCAACATTAAAGATTCACGCTTTCTACCTCATTTTCTACATCTGAGATTCAAGATTCAAATATGTTAATCCCCTCTTCTTGAGCTTCATGAAAAACATAGTATTTTGGTGAAAATGTAAGGGTTGCATTTATGGGTTTTTTTGAAATTTTAAGGCTTTATGATTTTTCCTTTGGATTTTAAGGTGTAAATTCGTAGTTAGGCCTTCTTTTAAAGATTAATTGAAGTTTTGTTTTGTTTTCCATGTGTGGTCAAAAAAGAGGTGTGTGGGGATTTTTCTTTATGCTTGAGGTAAGGGGAAAAGTTGAAAAAGCTTAGGGTAAGAGTGCATTTCGGGATTTTGGCTTAAGGTTAGTACATCTCTGACTCCTATATATTCTTGATGATCATAAAGTGATTGCTTTGCTCGATTTTATGGTTTATGATTGCTAGTTTGGGTTTTAAGGTAGCTTAGAGCTTGTAAATGGAAAATGTTGGATTAAATGTTATTAAGGTGAAAAAAGAGTAGCAAACCACTATACTTAACTCCCATAAGATGTGTAAACCCCTTGACTCAGTCTAGTAGCAAGACCGAACTGAGCGAGCTACACTGAGTTCACCGAAGAAAACCCAGACAGGTTCAACTCGATAAACGATCATTTTTTTTCTTTTATCTTTTCTAATTGCAATTATTATCCTAAGGTGATCATGCGTACATCAGGTGAAATCTCGACTCAAAAGGACATTGATTTGGCATCTGATTCTACAAATACGCATTTTATGACCATTTTGTAAAAATAGATAATTATGAGGGCTTAAGAAAAATTGGCTTTACCAATCATTAATTAAACATATTACACACTTGCTGTTGAAATTACAACTTGAATAACATTTTGAACTCAATCAATTGCATACTACTCAGGCAAGGGCTAAAATGTAACAAAAGCAAACCTCAGATTCCATTTAACTAACAAAACTACCACGCGTGTCAGTACGCTAGCAGGTGTATTGGTAAGCGTCCATCTCCACGTTTCCCAGATTTCCAGTGACTAAGCATTGTACCGGTACGTATGCTCGTGTATCGAAACACTAGCCAAAATATGCCTTACCGTATCGAAACTGTCCCTCGCGTATCGAAATACTTGGCCTGGATTGGGCATACTGTATCGGTATATTGCCTCACGTTTCGGTATGCCTGGGCCCGAAATAACAAATTCCCATGCTTTTTCATGCATTTAAGCATCCAAAGGTAACCTAGGAAGCCTCTAACATATTTACAACCATTTAAGGGACTTAGACTCAAACATAGATCCTCATATTATGCTTCATTACAACAACAAGACCAACGTGCATCTCTATAGGCATGCTTCCTAAGTAATCAGTTCATCAACAATCCCAAAATCCATTCTAAGGCAAAACCAAACATATAAAGGCCATTTACAAGTTCAAACCCCCAAATAAAACTTGCTTCAACAAGGAGTTTAACAAAACATACTCCCAAATAACATAAAGCCTCCCATTGCCATTATTACTACTTATCTATTTCTTTCGAAAACCATACTTGTGAAAGTCTCAAGCCTTCGGATTCTATCTATTCTACCTCAACCGTTGCGGTTCCCATGGGGGAGCTACCTCTAACCCACATGAGGCGACTTATTATAGTGCACTTTAAACCCTGTGGTCGACCAATTATATCCGATAACAATTTAGCCATTTGCCACTTGCCAGTATACACTTTTAAATCAAGATACCTTACTGTTTTTCATATGCATCATTCAAACCATTTTCTACCAAGGTTTCTCAAATACATTAGAATCATGTATTTAGGCAATTCTTCTAAAACATGTTGTACAACATATTCTAGACATATATATCATCAAAATATAGTCATTTGCAACATTTCTCATTTCTAAAACATGTATATAACAATAGGTAAACAGATCTATCTTCAAAAGCATGGGTTTAATAAAGCGATGGGAACCAGAAACTGAGAGTGAAATCTTCCATACTTACTTCCGAGCTTATATTAGCATTTCAAGCTCAATATAAACCCCTAAATCATTACTTTTAAACCTTAGAAAGCTGAAAACCACGTTTCCACTCACCATCAACACCAAGTTCTACTTGCAGAACCAAAATCAAGCATCCGAAGCTATTGAAACCTTGCCCAACAATGAAGAATCAATCTCCCCTATTTTATCCACATAACAACAGAGGATTAATGCAACATTTTGCATCTATAATCCTAGCAACCTCTGCTCCTCACTACATTCCATCAATCGCTATCCGAAAATAACCGAAAACAACATCAACCTTTCTCTAAACCTAACCCAACCATAACCTAACAATGTAAACCATTTATTATCAACAAACAACCAAAAAATTCCTACTATCAACAATAAACCTCCAGCAAACATTAAACCACCACAAACCCTAAAAAACCCAAAGCTTGCTAACCTAAACAATTAGGGATTCACATAATATCGAGATTCCTCTGTCAAAACCATCAACTTAACATTATTAAACATCTAAATCATGATTAAAATCAATCAAGAACATCTCAAAACAGTTCAAATTCGTAAATCACCAAATTCCATCAATTAAACCTTGATTAAATAAATTTTCCATAATTAAATCATCAAAGCACATTAGAAAAGATATTTAAAGAGTCAAGAACTTGGGAATTTCAATAAAGAACCTTACATTAGAAGATAGAAATGAAATTCACCTCTAATGGATGCTTCCCCCTTAATTGGCATGTTTTGATTGAAGTCTTCAAGAAATCAGTAACATTTGAAGTAGAAATCCAAGATCAAATGAGAAAATCAAAAGAGTTGATTCTCAATCAGTTTTGAGTGAATGAGATAGTTTGGCTGATGAGAAAGTAGAGAGAAAAGTTAGTTACGTAAGAAAATGATTTAAGGCTTAAAACTCATTTTAATTAAATCCTTTTTATTTTATTTGAAAACCATTTAAAATAGCCCAAATTAAGGGAAAATCTGATTAAAAACATTGGTATATTAGCTCCTTAAAGATTCTAAGTTTTGACCATTTTGCATTTTGCTTACCAAAATAGTTTTGAAAACTTACATTTTAGTGACCTGCTCAAAATGTCACTAATTCCTAATTTATTTTACCAAATTGAGTTTACCAAAACCCTCGATATACCACTATAATATTTTAAACTATTGTTCCATATTTTATTTTAACCAAAAACCATTTAATTTGAATTAATTCTCGAAACTAGTCCGAAACGCCTAATACAGTTTGCCCGAACCATCTAGTCTACTCGGCTAACTCCTAGGCCCAAATTCAGGGTGCTACAACTCTCCCCCACTTAAGAAATTTCGTCCTCAAAATTTACTTGGTGAAAAAAGATAAGGAAACTAATTCTTCATGTCTTCCTTTCTTTCCCACGTGGCTTCCTTAACACCTTGGTGTCACCACAACACCTTAACCAATTCAATGGCCTTACCACGAAGAACCTTGCTGGTAGCATCTAAGATTTCCACCGGTTCTTCATTATAGGTCAAATCTGGATTCAACTCGATCTCCTCCATAGGCATCACATGCGATGGATCTGATCTATATCTTCGAAGCATCGATACATGAAAAACGTCATGTATTTTCTTCAACTCCAAAGGTAACCTCAATCTATAAGCAACCGACCCAACACGTTCCAACACTTCATAGGATCCAATAAACCTCGGATTCAACTAGCCCTTCCGCCTAAATCTCATCACCTTTTTCCAAGGCGATACCTTTAGAAACACTTTGTCACCAATCGTGTATTCCACTTCCTTATGCTTCAAATCCGCATAGGATTTCTGTCGATCTGAAGCCGCTTTCAACCGATCACTAATAAGCTTTAATTTTTTATTAGTGTCTTTCAACACACCAGGCAAGGAAACATGCTTTTCCCCTACCCCAGCCCAACAAAAAGGCGTACGACACTTTCTTCCATACAAAGCTTCATACGATGCCATTTGAATACTTCCTTGATAACTATTATTATAAGCAAACTCCACCAATGACAATTGCTTCTCATATGATCCTTGAAAATCAATGATACAACATCGCAACATATCCTCCAACACTTGGTTAACGCGTTCAGACTGACCATCTATTTGAGGATGATATGAAGTACTGAAGTTCAACTGTGTACCCAAGGCTCGGTGCAAACACTCTGAAAACCTCACTGTAAAATGCGAATCCCCATCTGATACAATAGACTTAGGCACCCCATGCAACCGCACAATTTCTGCAATATACAAATCTGCTAGCTTATCCAGCGTATACGTCGTATGCACAGCTAGGAAATGTGCACACTTCAAAAATAATCCAGAATTACCCAAATAGAATTTTGTTTGATGGTGTCAAAGGCAACCCTAACACAAAATCCATGGAAATTCTCTCCCACTTCTATTTTGGTATCTTCAACGGTTGTAATAACCCAGAAAAAAATTGATGCTCAGCCTTAACGCGCTGGCACACCATGCACTTAGCAACAAAATCTGGTACATCCTTTTTCAAACCAACCCAAAAGTATTATTTCTTCAAATCCTGATACATCTTTGTACTACCCGGATGCATAGAAAAAGGACTAGAATGAGCTTCGGTCAAAATAGTGTGCCTCAACTCATCATCCTCCGGCACAACTATTCGACCTTTAAAGAAAAAAACGCCATCATCACTAAAACCAAAATCTGTTGGATTACCCTTCGCTATGTCCTCAACATACGATACTAACGAATCACCACACAATTGCTTCTCCTTAATTATCTACACTAACGATGGCTTAACTTGCAACTCAGATAACAAACCTCCGTCCCGTGAAACACTTAATCACACAAACATGACCCTCAACTCTACCACAATTTTCTTACTCAAGGTATCGACCACAACATTAGCCTTCCCCGAATGATACTCAATCGTCAAACGTAATCCTTAAGCAACTCCAACCATCTACGGTGCCTAAGATTCAACTCCTTCTGCGACATCAAATATTTTAAGCTCTTGTGATCTGTGTACATAACACACTTTTCAACATAAAGATAATGCCTCCAAATCTTCAATGCAAAATCCACTACAGCAAGCTCAATATCATGCGTTGGGTAATTGTGCTCGTGCTCCTTCAACTGCCTAGATGCATGTTAACCTTGCAAAAGGTTAACATTTCATGCCTTTTTACTTAAGTTATTGTATGAAATCAAGCCTATTTCATCTCATTTCATGGCATATAGATGCATTTAGTTTATATAGTTGCATTTGGTGTTGTTGGTTTTGTTTTCTTTAAGTGTTTACAAGAATATTGCTGCTTTGGAAGGTTTTGGTTGGTGTGGTGATGTGCAGGGAAATGAAGAGCGATGCAGGGAGAAATGCCATAGCATTTTGGATAGCATTTTTGGGCGCACTAGAGGACAATGGACTGAAGATATTTATTGTGGCTCTATACGTGTACCTGTCAGCCTGCTTTATTCCCACATGTAAAGGGAATATTCCATTGGAATTAAGGGCACAAAACCCTAGGAGCCTCTACTATATAAAGGACAAGATACCCTCATTCATGAAGGGGGCAAGAAAAATTCACAAGTGAGCTAAGAAAGAGAAGGAAAATGTGGCTGCCTTCCATCTTCTTCTTCATCCATCGAAGCGTCCTCTATTTTTGAAGCTCCAAAGGGTGCTCTCACTGGACTTCGAGAGAAGTAGCAGGCTTAGATCGGTGCACAACAGTCCAACCTAGCTTAGGTGTTTCTCCCTTGTTTAGTTTCTTTACTGTTTCATTTCATTTCTTTAAATGGGTTGTGTTAAACGAATGATTATAGATGATATTTGCCCAGCCATGAACTAATTTTAAGTGTCTTGGGCTTGTTATGGTTGTTATGCTTGATGTCTTAATATATGTTTAGTTGTTTTCTTATTCATCTCATACTTTGTCCATTGGTCGGTAATGCCTTAAATTTATAAGAGCTTTCGAGAGTTAGCCGTTGTTTAGGTTTTGGTTAGCTTAATATTCAAGATATTTAGGCTAAGACTAGAGTGGACAATGAGGTTTGATGCTGAGAGGCAAAATCCTAACTCACCTTAGAGATAAGGATAGAGTTTCAACGACTAAAAGGATTAGAGCTTTATTCGGTAGTTGCATGTTAAAGGTTTATACCGAGAGATATTGCTTTAATATTCCCTTCTACCAGGTTTCTTACTAGAGATAGTTTAGAAGCAATCTTGTGACTTTGTCAAGCATAAGGGAGGCAAGTTAGAACTAGACATTCATTAGGCTTAGGTGTGAAGATCCATAGCAGGCCCAGCCAGTCATTCCCCTATGGAGTTTCATACAAGTGAGTGGACGTTTGAAGTGACTTCAGTTCATCTCAGTTTACATTATAATTGTTTGCCATATCATTTCTACAATTGTTTCTTATTGCTACAACATTTGTTTACTGTCTTATTGGTGTGTATTGACTAAACTAGTTTGGCATCAAATTCCTGTGGAGACGATACTCACTCATTACTTTATTACTTGTTTGATTTGTATACTTTCACAAATTGAGTATCAATTATAGTACACCTACACGCGCAATAATGCATAAGCCACAACTCTCACATCTTGCCTCAACACGCACCCCAAACCAACATATGCTGGAAATTACCTCAGTCGCGCCCACTGCCTCTCTGTGGCACAACAGCAGGTGCAGGAGCCTGACCATCTCTAGCCAACTGTGGACAATCACACCTCTTGTGATCTCGCAAACCACAGTTCCAAGAGTTCTCCAACACTTCCCCGAATGTCGTCTTCTACAACGGAGACAATCAGGTGTCCAACAGAAGTGTTTTGACCTTGTTGTTCGCGTCCAAAATTACCTCCACCGTGTCTCTGATCAGGGAGATACCTATTTGCTAAGACAATATGTTTTTGGTTCCTAAATAAGTATATTTTAATTCAAGAATAGGAGGTATGCCAACATGTCAATCAACCTCTTTTCATGTTCAGGCTACAACTTAGAAGAAATAATTACTAGCAATGTGTTTTTGGTTCCTAAATAAGCATATTTTAATTGCCTTGAAAATTGTTTCAATTCAAGAATAGGAGGTTGCTCAATAGAGGGTTTTTCGATTTTACCTTCTTTACCCGAGTAATCCAGTGGTTCAAAATACTTACCTGGATAACTTGTTGTCCAATTGGCCTCATCCCGCTCTTCATCGCCCAGCTTCTCAAGTTCCTCAGGTTCGGCAATTTTCAAGGCAATCTTCCTCCATGTCAAAATTGAATTTAGTGGTGGCTTGGATGACTTGGCGTTCTTCTGGATCATCGGCTTTCTTGAGAGTTTGGAAAATATTCAGTTTAACTTGTTGATTGTTTACCCTCATAGTGAGTTCTCCTCTTTCCACGTCGATCAAGGTCCTTTTTGTTGCTAAAAAAGGCCTTCCAAGGATAATAGGCGCGAACTCATCTACTTCATAATCCAAAACAATAAAATCAGCAGGGAAAATAAACTTATCAACTCTAACTATGATATCTTTGATTTTTCCCTCTGGTTCCACATAGGATCTATCTGTAAGTTATAGCACCACTGCTGTTGGCCTTGCCTTCCCTATTCCCTATCGTTGGAAGACCGACTTCGGCATAAGGCTTATGCTTTCTCCAAGATCGCATAATGCATTCCTGACATAGTAATTTCCAATTGCACATGGTATGGTGACGCTGGCGGGATCCTTAAGCTTAGGTGGCTTTCGGTTGTGCAACATGGCCATGCATCATTTCGTCACAACAACGGTTTCAAATTCTCCTATCCTCATTTACTTAGAGACAATGTCTTTAAGGAACTTAGCATAATTCAACATTTGTTCGATTGCTTCCACCAATGGTAAATTCATGTGGACTTGTTTCAAGATATCAAGGAATTTCTTGAATTGATACTCTTGCTTTTTCCGTTTCAATCTCTGTGGGAATGGTGGTGGAATTCGAATCTCCTCATCTTTCTTTTTGGGATTTCATCACAACTTGCCTGGGCAATTGGACTTGCCAGGGCAATTAGAATTGCCTGGGCATCTGAAATTGCCTAGGAAATTTCTCTTTCATCAATTTTAGGTGAGGGGTTCCTGTTGATTACTTCTTTTTTAGCAAGGGATTGCTCTCCTAGTCGGTTTATTGGCTGGGCATGTGTATCATTAAGCTTCCGTTCGCTTCAAGTGGTGATTACTTTACACTGCTCATGGCCTATTCCTTTGGCGACCTCGGTATCGCTAGGTAAACCGCCTAGTAGTCTCATATTCAAGTTCTAAGCGAATTGCCCAACTTGTGTCTCCAAGGATTTCAAGGCTGCCTCTTGATTTTGCAATCTCACCTCTGTCCTGTTCATAAAAGCATTAGTCTTCTTCATGAAATTACTATTCTCAACCATATAAGATTCAATTTTTAACATGAAGGCATTAAGAGAGTTTTCCAAAGAACTAGAGGGTGTAGACTGTTGCTGCAACATCTGTTGCTGAGGCATGTTCTGTTGGAATCCCGATTCTTATGTATTCTGAACATTTTGATTAAGAACATTATTCGGGTTACTCCATGAAAAATTTAGATGCTTCTGCTAGGCTGGATTGTAGGTGTTAGACGTCACATTGTTGTTCCGGTTGTAGTTTCCAATGTAAAAGCTAGATTATGGGTTCTACGAACACTCAGAAGAATCATGGTTACTGTTACATAAATCACAAATTGAATTTACTACCTTGATCTCCTATGTTTTGCTTGGTTGCTGCATATTTTTAACCAAATTGGTTAACGCGACCAATTGTGCGGAAATAGATCCCGATGAATCAAGCTCATTTATTGTGGTGTTTTGTCTGACTATTCCTCTTCGGGTAGTTAGGAACTGATAATCTTTCTTGGCAAGACGGTTTAGAATCTCTATTGCTTCCTCAAGTGACTTGTTGAGGAGTATACCATTTGCTGAGGCATATAGTATCATTCTTGTCGGCGTGTTCACTGAGTTGTAGAACATCATCACTTGTGTCCACACTAGGAATCTGTGCATGGGACATTTGCGTAAAAGCTCTCTGTACCGCTCCCACACCTCGTATATGGATTCATCATCTGCCTGCCGAAAAGAAGTAATATCATTACGCAATTTATTAGTCATATTTGTAGAACTAAATCTAGCAATGAAAACATGACATAAATCCGTCCAAGATCCTATAAATCCGGATGGAATACTGCTCAACCACGTTTTTCCCCTATCCCTCAGTAAATAGGAAAATAATTTCAGCCTTAGGAAATCCTCATGGACTCCTTGTAGTTTGAATGAATAGCAAATCTCCAAGAATGATTTGAAATATTGTCTGGCATCATCAGTTGCCGAGCCGCCAAATTGACCAATTGTATTGATCATGTTGAACATCACATGTTTTAATTCAAAGTGGGCGACTTCTATTTTAGGTGTGACAACTTCTGGATTGAGAACGTTGAGATCTTCCTCTAAGTAGTCTCAGATGGGTCTGTTCCGGGTAGGTTGTTCGACTTGAGCTCCTCCTTCTCTTGCTACGATATTTAAATTGCCGTCGGCATTCAGATTTCCGACTGGATTAACAGGTTGTTCTGCCATTGCTGCTTGTTGTTCTCGTCTTCTTCTATGAAGAACTCGTTCTATCTTAAGATCGAGTGGGTAGTCTTGTGCTATTGGTCTCACCCTGGTCATACACAGATGCAAAACCAAAGAATATTATCCCCTTGAAACCAATTAGTAAAATAAAACAAAAAGAAACAAAGGTGCAAGAAATAAAAATCAAAGTCTATATTGCCAATCCCCAGCAACGACACCAAAAACTTGTTGCGCGTTTTGAGTGCTTTGCAATTGGTGCAAGTGTACACGTTGCACGTTATAGTATAGAATAGATATCGTCTGCACAGGGATTGGTGCTACTTCAGGAATCTAACTTCTCACACTGAAAGTAAAAACAAAAATCGATGATTGTAGTTGTTCTAATTAACAAGTAAAATAAAAGAGCAATTAAATGAAAGAGAGATGTAATTGAATAAGAGAGAGTAGGCTGAGTTATCGTAAGTTGTGGTGTGATAATTGAATGGACCGTCATGGTAATTGATTGCTAGATTAGCTCAATCGCTTATCAATTGAATCCAGTCGGATTGCCTGGGCAATTGGGAATGGAGCGATTGCCTGGGCAATTAGGCGACAATCTTCAAAGTTCGGCGAAGCGTTCTTCTATGGTTTCTCATTATCCCTAACTCGAAACACTGTTAATTGTGCATGCCTTGATAATATATCCCTGCGTGAACCAAGGGTGAACAACAACCGATCTTGCTCCTTTTAGCCGTTGAAATTCGCAACTTATCCCTAAGTCAAATTAATCTTCACAATCGATTGATTGAAAAAAGACCATGCTCATTCGTTTCTTAAATCTAACTCTCCCAATATTAGATAAATGGATGAATGCACAAGATCTTCTCCTAATTCACTCGCAATCAAAATTAAGAACCAATATTAGATAAATGGATGAATGAACAAACTTTGAATTAAAATTGCAACCTCAATTACTTAAACAAATCCAATCGTTCTCACAACCAGAAAAACACAATAACCCAAGCCAAATAAAATTAGTTCATGGCCGGGTGCAAAAGAAACACAAGATAAAAATTCCCCAACATGAATCTAATCAAACAAAGAGGAAGAAGATGAAGAATTCGAACAACCCTTTGGTTTTTTCTCTGTAGTCGAACTCTCTGAAGTTGGCGGCTTGATCTTCTTTATATAGGAGATAGCTAGGTTAAAGTCTTTTATGAGGAGAAATTTAAGTTGGAATTAAATAGCATAAAAGAAATAAATCTCTTTTATTATTATATTTTTATTCCTTCAAAAACTCTTCATAAAACTCTTGGAATTTAATCTTCTTTTAGTCTCTTCTTGGAACTCCATCTCTTATAGGATTTATCCTTGCTTTTTGCAATTATCTTGAATTAAATGGATTTATCCTATCTTCAAAATCGGCAGCTCCTCTTCTTATCCTTAATTGCCTGGGCAATTTCCTACTTGCTTGGCCAATTAGATCCTGCACACACAAAACACACATCCGTAGTACCTTTTCCCATAAGAATCAACTAAATTATGAAATCAAGCATGGCGATGAAGGAAATCATGAAAACATGTATGAATGCCTAATAATGCAACTAGAATGAGCCTAAGTCTAACAATAATATGAGTAAAAAGGGTTATAAAAATAGTAATTTTGAACACTTAACATTATGTTACATATGATGATACATGGTTGATATGAAAAGTCATAAGACTTACTTATGTATGCATAAGAAATTTGAAACTATACTTATCTTAGAAATGGATAAAAATGAACTATGTTCACTTAATATCTTCTTATTCGGATGGAACAAGTGGTTGAGCTTGTGATTTACTATGAAATAAGCCTTGGTGGCAATGATAATAAGGATATGGAGCAATGCTCATATATAATGAGAAATTCACATGAGATGAATAAATGCCAAATACGAAAAACAATAAGCTTTACGATATGATATTTGATGTGGAGCCGTGCTTAAATTGTCTCTAATAAGATAAGATAAATATGAAAGCCTTGGCCTCGAGTCAGTCTTAGGTATGGTTGGTATGTCATAGAGTCCATAGAGCTCAGTGTTGGGGTAGACTACGGTCTGGTACTGTTGTCCCTATTTGGCGATAGTAGGAGGGATTGACCGGTACTGTGAGTACCATCTTATGGGCAACATTTGGTTGGGGATTCGTGTACCTAGGCTGAAGTTCGATTCTCAAGGCTATGTTAATAAGAAAGCAAGAATTTATAAGCTAAAATGATGAATTATGGTAATTTTCTTAATAAGAAAAGTGTTCATAATGAAACTTGAATAATCCTTTTTGAAAAAATATGTTCCTATTGAAAGTTTACATGATATTGAATTAGTAGAATGTTTAATCTTGAGTTAGTTGAATAGGCATGTTATTAATAGTGTTGTTCGATGGGTTGCTTTATAAGTAGCTATTATGATTTGTTATGTTTGATAATTTATTGAGAAAGTAATATATGTATACGAGATGCTAAGATTTGAAGTCTTGTGGATTGTTTGGTATGTAAACAAGTATATTTGGGTCTGACTGAAGCAAGTATATTGTATATACATGCCTATTGGACTGTTTTGTAATGTATAAATGTGTATACATGCCTATTGGACAGTTTTTCCATGAATTAATTATACATGGACTATTTTGCAATGTATAAGTGTGTATACATGCCTATTGGACTGTTTTGTAATGTATAAATGCGTATACATGCCTATTGGACTGTTTTGCCATTAATTAATTATACATGGACTGTTTTGCAATGTATAAGTGTGTATACATGCCTATTGGACTGTTTTGATTGGAACTAATTATACACGGACTGTTTTGCAATGTATAAGTGTGTATACATGTTAAATGGACAATTTGATAGAAATGAATATGTCTTGGAATGTTTTGTAAATGTATGAGTATTTCATGAATGAGACTTGATATATGTCTAAAGCCTCATGTGTCAAGTATCTTGATTGTTCGTATGCTAGATTGATAGCTTATAAGCCAAGTAACAATGTTAACAAAATGCTAGTTTGGATAACTTGTGTGATAAGTATCACCTTCTCTGATATATTACGTTGAATAGCTTGTGTGATAAGAAACCATAGCTTTACTATGCTTGGGTGAGTAATCAAGTATGCATGTATAAGCTTGTTGATCCATGTGTGTGTGTTTATACATGTCTGATACAAATACCTTGTATAAACATATGTGCTTACTTGTGTACCCTAAATGGGCTAACCTCTTGTCCAAGCCTAGTAACTCTTTATAATAAAAGAAATAGGTTGTATAGAATTTGAGGAAAGGATAGTTCACTGCTTCATACTATTAATTTCTTTAAGCTACCTCACTAAGCCTATGCTTACTTTATCCTTTCAATGTATTTCAGGATGAACTTGTTTGTGAGAACCTCTAAGCTCGGATAAGATCACGAGTATCATGTTGTTCGTGGGTATTCTTTAAGAACTCCTAGATGGTGGCACATAGTTTGTTAGGAATGCATTATGCATTACAATCCTTGTTGATTTCATATGTTTATAAGCCTTATAAATGTCTAAAGTTTTGTAAAGGGGCCTATAATTATTTTATGATTGCTTGCTATATGATTCATATGGTTAGCATGATCGTATGGTTAATTAAATATTTTCTTGTGATCTAAGTTCTAGACCACCTCGATGACATGCGGGTATGAAGGCTAATTTATATATATGTCTATTAAAAAGATAATGTAGTTGAATGATTAAGTTGATAGTTAAATCAAACAATTGGTAAGTAAGTCAATGAACTCGTACAAGGTAATGCTATATCAAAGATATATGAAAAATAATATGATTGGTGCAAGCTTTGAAATGACTTTGATCTTGCATTTTGTTTGTAACTATCATCTTTAAGAATGGTTTTTAAATGCCTTACGATTTCTTATTGGATTAAGCTAGGTTATTTACGAAATTGTTTGATATGCCTTAGAAATTGTTTGAAATATGCATATTCGTAATTTGTCTAAGATTAATAAGGTGTCAGTTAATGAAGAAATTGTATGTAATAGTTGAAGTACTTTGCTTATGCATGTAATCTTGTTTGTGAATAAATTAAAAGATAAGGTTAGACCTTACATTTGTCTTACAAAGTTTTAAATTACCCCGATATTTGAATGCATGCTTAGATGTGTTGTGCTAAGACATTACTTGTTTGTTTGGCTTTTCATTTGGTAACACTTCTTAAATCGGTTTTCTTCTAGACTGAATAAGGGGTGTTACACATAGATCCTCAAATCATGCTTCATCACAGCAACAAGACCAATGTGCATCTCTATAGGCATGCTTCCTAATCAATCAATTCATCAACAATCTCAAAATCCATTCTAAGGCAAAACCAAACATATAAAGGCCATTTACAAGTTCAAACCACCAAATAAAACTTGCTTCAACAAGGAGTTTAACAAAACATACTCCCAAACAACATAAAGCCCCTCATTGCCATTATTACTACTTATCTATTAATTTTGAAAACCATACTTATGAAAGTCTCAAGCCTTGGGATTCCTTTCTTGCTCACTTGCTGCCTTGAAAACCTTATTTATCTGCATTGATAAGAAAAAAGAGTGTAAGCATAAATGCCTAGTGAAGGACGCTCAAGGAAAACACCCAACAATGCTATTAAAACCGTTTGTTCAAAACATATGTTCTAAAATATGCCCAAATGTCAACTCATGCTTCATTGCTCTCTCTAAAACAATTTAAATAAACCACTTTCTCACATATATCATGAATATCTAGCAATTTTAAAGCAAACCTCAATTTAAGCCTTCACATGCTTGTTCCTCTAATAGCGAAGCTTAAAGAGCATCTCATGTATAAACCATATTATACAAATACTATTCCTGGATCACGATACATTAAATCTCATATATTGGCATTTGAAGTGACCCAAAACAAAACTATTTCTATTTGCAAAAACACAACCTATACGTAGATTTACGGGTGGCATCTTTACCACACTCTACATACATACATGCCGGAGCATCGGAACAATTACCACCTCAACGGTCATGATGTAAAGATCCACCAGCGGGAGAATTTTATCTATTCTACCTCAACCGTTGCGGTTCATATGGGGGAGCTACCTCTAACCCACATGAGGTGACTTATTATAGTGCACTTTAAACCATATGGTTGACCAATTATATTCGATAACAATTTAACCATTTTCCACTTGCCAATATACACTTTTAAATCAAGATACCTTACTGTTTTTCATATGCATCATTCAAACCATTTTCTATAAAGGTTTCTCAAATACATTAAAATCATGTATTTAGGAAATTCTTCTAAAACATGTTGCATAGCATTTTATAAACACATGTATCATCAAAATATAGTAATTTGCAACATTTATCATTTCTAAAACATGCATATAATAGTAGGTAAACAAATCTATCTTTAAAAGCATGAGCATGAGTTTAATAAAGCGACGGGAAACGAAAACCGAGAGTGAATCTTCCATACCTACTTTTGAGCTTAGATTAGTGTTTCAAGCTCAATCTAAACCCCAAAACATTACTTTCAAACCTTAAAAAGCTGAAAGCCACGTTTCTACTCACTGTCAACACCAAGCTCTACTTGCCGAACCGAAATCAAGCATCCAAATCTATCGAAACCTCGCCCAACAATGAAGAATCAATCTCCCCTATTTTATCCACATAACAACAGAGGATTAATGCAACATTTTGCATCTATAATCCCAGCAACCTCTACTCCTTACTACATTTCATCAATCGCTATCTGAAAACAATTAAAAACAACATCAACCTTTCTCTAAACCTAACCCAGCCATAACCTAACAATCTAAACCATTTATTATCAACAATCAACATCCAAAAACTTCCTACTATCAACCTTAAACCTCCAACAAACATTAAACCACCACAAACCCTCAAAAACCTAAAGCCAACAACCTAAACAACTAGGGATTACCATTAAACATCTAAATCGTGATTAAAATCAATCAAGAACATCTCAAAACAGATCAAATTCGTAAATCACCAAATTCCATCAATTAAACCTTGATTAAACAAATTTTCCTTAATTAAATCATCAAAGCACATTAGAAAATATATTTAAAGAGTCAAGAACTTGAGGATTTCAATAAAGAACCTTGGATTAGAGGAGAGAAACGAAATTCACCTCTAATGGATAACTTCCCCCTTAATTGGCATGTTTTGATTAAAGTCTTCAAGAAATCAAGTAACATTTGAAGTAGAAATCTAAGATCAAATGAGAAAATCAAAAGAGTTGATTCCCAATCAGTTTTGAGTGAAAGAGATAGTTTAGCTGATGAGAAAGTAGAGAAAAAGTTAGTTACATAAAAATATGATTTAAGGCTTAAAACTCATTTTAATTAAATCTTTTTATTTTTATTTGAAAACCATTTAAAAATCATTTAAAATAGCCCAAATTAAAGGGAAATCTGATTAAAAAATTGGTATATTAGCTCCTTAAAGATTCTAAGTTTTGACCCTTCTACATTTTAGTCAACAAAATAGTTTTAAAAACTTACATTTTAGTCACCAGCTCAAAATGTCACTAAATCCCAATTTATTTTACCAAATTGAGTTGACCAAAACCCTCGATATATCATTATAATATTTTAAACTATTTTCCATATTTTATTTTGACCCAAAACCATTTAATTTGAATTAATTCCTAAAACTAGTTCGAACCGCCTAATTCGGTTTGCCCGAACCATCTAGTCTACCCGGCTAACTCCTAGGCCCAAATTCAGGGTGTTACAAGATGTAGGATTGGGTTAATGGGTTGAAGGTTATGTTTTGGGGGCTTGAGAGGTCATTTCCCTAGCCTTAGAAGCCATTTCTAGGCTTTGGTATCGGTACACGGGGAGTCCGTACTAATACCCTATGTTATTTATGATGAACACAGACATAATATGAAAGGAGTATCGGTACGGGCTAAAGCATATCGGTACCCCCTATTCCATTGAATTTCTAGAGAGCAAATTGTATACCGGTACGCTCAAGGGTGTATCAATATTGGAGGCGTACAGATACTCGAAGCTTGAGTATTGGTACTGAGTGTTGTTGTAACCTCCCTCGGCCTAGCCTAGACACCACACCGAATCGAGGGAGCTACATTGGGTTTTCCGAAACAAAACTCGGAACGATTAACTAAACTTAGGTCCATTTTTTATTTTCATCTTTTGAAGATGCAACATTATAACCTAAGGTCTGCATGTTGGCAGCGGGTGAAATCTCCATTAAATTGGGCGTCGATTTGACACTCAATTACGTAAATTATAATTTAGGGACTAAATTGCAAATATGAAAAGTTACGAGGATTTAATTAAAATTAAAATTACCAAACCTCAATTAATTAGATTACATGCTTGCTTGCCAAATTTTATCTTAAAATGATAATCCAAACTCATACAATTGCATTCAAGGACTTTAGGGACCAAAAAGAAAGAATAAAAAACTTCAAGAATCACATTAACTAAATTAACGGCAGCCCATACCGATATGGAGCTTCAATACATAGGGAGTACCGGTACAAGACCAGGGCAATCGGTACGCGGTCTTTTATGCAAAAAGTTGATTTTCTAGTAGCTAAAACTCGTACCGATACGACCCTTGGTGTATCGATCCTAGGCCATTTTCTAGCATACCCGTATCGATACGAGGCCCCGCGTATTGGTGCGCTTCATCCTGTAATATTCATTTATTCTGGTTTTTCATACAATTAAGGGTTTAAACAAGTTTAAGCAAGTCATAAACATGTATACCACTTATCTAAGGATCAAACTATACCAGTATATCAAGGAAACATGATCATAACGTAGAGACATGCATCAATCTAGATTCTAGAGGCATGCTTCCTGAAAACCAACCATCCAAAAACACGAAACATAAATCCACTACAAAACCTACCATATAAGGCCTCAAGAAACACCACAACAATAATATAAATTTACACAAATATGGAGTTTAGCAAATAACCCTCCCGAACAACAATGAACCCCATTGCCTTATTTACTACTAGTCTAGTTTGACAAACCATACTTTTGAGTTAATCAAGTCCTTGGATTTCCTCTCGCTTGCTTTCTGCCTCCAACCTTTAATTCCCTACATTGATAGACAAATAGAGCGTAAGCACACAAGGCTTAGTGAGGAGTGCTCAAAACACAACACCATCAATGCATTTAAAACCGGTTTCCAACTCACATGAGTTCAACATTTGAAAACCTATTTTCAAAAATCATGCCTTTCAAACTATGCACTTAACATTTCCAAAAGATGCATATTAAACCATATGCAACATGTATCACAGATCAACTGCAAAATCCCATTTCTTAACCATCAATTTAAGCTTTCCATGCATAACAACCTATATGCAAGGCTTAAAAAGTAAACATGTATAAATCAACGTTATACAACAATATCCATCGACATGATACATTATCAATTATATTGGCTTTCAAGTGATCATGAACCAAGTTTCACTTTACAAAATATTACATCGGATACAAAGATTCAACAAGTTTCATCTCAACACTTCATGTGATCTCAACCGGAATTTAAGATACAATCACAAACAGGTACCATCACAACCCAATCATCGATTAGATACATAATCCACTAACGGGAGTTTTCGGTACCATGTAACTCCTCAACCGTTAGGGTACTCGAGGTAGAGTATTCGATACACATAAACTCCTCAACACCCGAGGTGACTTTTTATAGTGCACTATCAATCCTATGGCCGACCAACTATATCTGATAACATTTTAAACCACATAACTTGCCAATATAATTCATTATTAACCATGTACCTCACTATTTTTGTAAGAAACATTCAAAACCATTTTCAATGCATTAAACCATGCATTAACAAGTATTCCCCATACTTACATGAATCATTTTTCAAATGCATTCATCATCAATATATGATCAAAATTAGTATAAACCATAATAAAAACACGCTTAAACAATAGATACCATGTAATTCAAAAACAAGCTCATAAAAACAATTTCGCCAAAATATGACAAAGGGAGAAATCTCTTTATACTTACTTCCAAATTTAAACCAGCGTTTTAAGCTTAATTTAAACTTCCAAAATAACCTTTAATCCATTTCAAAGCTGACATCCATGTTCTCACTCACCAATTTTGCAAAACCTCGTTCGCCGATGCGAACTACTCCTTCAAAGCTTCTATAACGGTGTCGCAAGCTTGAGGATCAACTTCCTCTGATTTCACCACACAAAAGAAAAAAGAGGATTCAATGCATCAAAATGCATTTACAAACCCAACAACAATAATTCACAACAATCCTCTTCAAACTCTAATCGAAACCCCTCCACAACAACTGAAAACAACATCAAACACCCTCCAAACTTAACCCAGCCAAGACCTAAAGGTTTAATCCATCAATTATCTTCAATTAACATCCAAAAACAACCTAACATCATCCTTATACTTCCATCATTCAATAAACACCCTTAACTCGTAAAAAAATACAACACTAGCAACCTAAGAAATTATAGATTCACTAAGTTTCGGGATTCCAATGTTAAAACAAACTTATTAACATTATAAAACATCAAAATCATGATTATAACCAATCAAGAACTTAACAAAATAGATCTGAAACGAAAATTACTTAATCTCATCAATTAAACCTTGATCTAACCAATTTCCGCAATTAAATCATTAAAACTCATTAGAAAACATTACACAAGGATCAAATACTTGAGAATTTCAATAAAGAACCATTCATTGGAGGAGAAGAATGAACCTTACCTCCAATGAGTGAATTTCCTCTCAATTGGATGTTTAGTCTTGAAAAACAAAGAAAGACAATGAGATTTTGGAAAACAAGATTGAAGAATCCATTAGAAATCAAAAGTTTAAGAAATCAAGATCATTACCTCAAATCTTTGATGCAAAAGAAAGTATTTGGCTTAAAAGAAGTTGAGAGAAAAGTTTGAGAAAATAAGTTACGTCAAAAATGTTTTTAGGAAATAACTACATCCTTTATTTAATTCCCTTTTAATTTCCTTAATTAAAAGTCATTAAAAATAATCCCAATTAAGAGGAAAATCAGATTAAAAACATTAGGTAAAATAGCTCCTTAAGGATTTAAGATTTGACCCTTTTTTAAAATAGTCACTAAAATCAGTTTTCATTCTTTACACTTTGGTCACTTGCCAAAATGTCTAATTTTTAAATTCCATTTTATAAAATTGACTATTCCAAAAATATCCATATATTAAATAATACTTTTTTGATATTGTCCCATATTTTTCTCACACCAAAAATATTTACTCCGATTTAAATACCGAATCTGACTCGAATCTCTTATCTTGGTCAAACAGACCGTCTAATCAACCTAGAAACTCCTAGGCCCAAAACCAGGGCGTTACAACTCTCCCACACTTAGGAAATTTCATCCTCAAAATTTTACCTGAAGGAAACAAATGCAGAAATTGTTTCATCATGTCCACCTTACTCTCCTATGTGGCCTACTCAACTCCACGGTGTCACCACAACACCTTTACAAGCTCGATCGTCTTGCCACGAAGATCCTTACTACTGGAATCAAGGATCTCAACAGGTTCCTCATTATAAGACAAATCTGGTCGCAACTCAATGTCCTCCATCGGCATAACATGTGATGGATTTGATCGATACTTCTACAACATCGACACATGAAACACATCATGAATCTTCTCCAACTCAGGAGTTAACCTCAACCGATAAGCCACATGAAGTACACGCTCCACAATCTTATACTGTCGAATGAACCTTGGACTAAGCTTTCCCTTACGTCCGAACTGCATCACCTTCTTCCAAGGTGATACCCTCAAGAACATACGATCACCAACAGCGTATTCAATCACTCTACGCTTCAAATCTAAGTAGTATTTCTAACAATCCGAGGCTACTTTCAAGCGATCATAAATGAGCTTCACTTTCACATTCATGTATTTCAACACATCTGACATAGAAACATGCTTTTCTCTAGCCTTGGCCTAACACAAAGGCATACGACACTTCCTACCATACAAAGCCGCATACAGTGCTATTTGTATACTATCCTGATAACTATGTTATAGCCAAACTCCACCAAAGGCAATTGCTTCTCCCAAGTTCCTTGGAACTCAATGATACAACACCTCAACATATCTTCCAAGACTTGGATCACACACTCAGATTGACCATCCTTCTGAGGATGATACGAAGTATTGAATTTCAGCCGTATACCCAAAGCTCGATGCAAACACTCCTAAAACCTCACTGTAGACCGCGAATCCCTATCTAAAACTATAGACTTAGGCCCCCCGTGAAAATGCACAATATCAACAATAAACAACTATGCTAATTTATCTAAGGTATACGTGGTATGCACTAGCACAAAATGTGCACACTTCGTAAACCAATCAATAGTCGCCCATATGAAATCCTTTTAGTAGGCGTCAACGAAAACCCAAACACAAAATCCATGGCGATTCTCTCCCACTTCCATTTCGGTACCCTCAACGGTTGCAAGAACCCAGAAGGAAACTGATGCTTAGCCTCGACACGTTGACACACCATGCATCTAGCAACAAAATCAGCTACATCTTTCTTTAAACCAACCCAATAGTATTCTTCCTTCAACCTATGATACATCTTAGTACTACCGGGATGCATAGCAAAAGGACTAGCATGTGCCTCGGTCATAATGGTACGACTCAACTCATCATCACTAGGCACCACTATCTGATCTTTAAAACACAACACCCTATCATCATTAAAGTGAAAATCCATCGAATTTCCATCCATGATATCCTTAAAATACAGTACCGACACATCATCATAAGGTTGCTTTTCCTTAATCAACTGCCACAAAGATGGCTTTACTTGCAACTCGACCAACAAGCCCCCATCTCGCGTCACACTTAACCGCGCAAACATCACCCTCAACTCCATTACAACTTTCCTGTTCAAAGCATCGGCTACAACATTAGCCTTTCGTGGATGATACTCAATTGTTAAACCATAATCTTTAAGCAACTCCAACCATCTTTGTTGCCTAAGATTCAATACCTTTTGCGTCAACAGGTATTTCAAACTCCTGTGATCCATGTACGCAACACACTTTTCACCGTAGAGATAATGCCTCTAAATCTTCAACACAAACACAACCGCAACAAGCTCAAGATCATGCGTAGGATAATTACGCTCGTGCACCTTCAACTGTCTAAATGCATAAGCCACAACTTCGCTAAATGATGCAACAATCTTAGAAGATTCCTCAACAACTATCGATATTAATCAACCGAGTCTAGAAAACCCAGGTGCTTCTAACACCAACCTTGGTTGCTTCAAAACTAGAACAATTCAAACTTCCAAGAACTAACCTTGAACACCTTATACAAACCTTGAGAACTCCAAAGAACCACATCACTAAAGCTACTTACATAAGCTACCTTGCTTACACCATCACTCCATCGGCCCCCGAAAGGTTATCCGTAAGTGTGAACATATGTATGCATGGTTACCTATATGCCCTAATAGATGTCTATGTGTATGTATGCAAAACCTCTAATGTCATGCCCAAATATATGCATGTACTGACATATTTAAATATATACATATAAGTGTTTCTGCATTGTGCATGTTTAACTGTTTAAACTTACTAATAACGTTCTCAGAACCAGTATCCCTTCCAACATGTCAAAACTCACACTTACTCAAATAAAGAACAAACATTCGTTTCACCACCAAAAGCCTGCTAAACTATTCATACTTGTTGATGAAGATTCTTCTCAATACCTTTGTATATGAGAATATCATCAATAAACACAACAACAAATTGTTCCAAAAACTCATGGAATACCCAACTCATCACATCCATGAACGCAACTGGCGTATTGGTCAAACCAAACGACATCACCAAGAACTCATAATGCCTTGCCTCGTACGAAAATAGTCTTAGGCACACCCACTCCTTCACTTTCAATTGATAATACTCAGACCTCAGATCAATCTTTGAAAACATAGAAGTACCTCTAAACTGATGAACAAAACATCAATCTGCAGTAAAGGATACTTATTTTTAATCGTCAACTTGTTCATTTGCCGATAATCGATGCACATCCACATCGTGCCATCTTTCTTTTTCACGAACAACACTGACGCATCCCACGGCAAAATACTAGGCCTAATAAACCCTCGATCAAGCAACTTCTGAAGTTGTATCTTTAACTCCTTCGACATCATGCGTAGAGAGCAATAGACACTAGAGTTGTATTTGTACACAACTCAATGCCAAACTCAAGCTCTCTATCCGGTGGAAAACCCGATAACTCTTATGGAAAAATACCTAGAAACTCACATACCGAATGGATGTCCTGAACACGCACTTCCTATAATCTCGAATTCATAACATAGTCTAAGAATGTCTGACATCTAGAATCTATCAAATGACTCGCTTCTAGAGCCGAAACAATATTGGGCAGAACTTAGCATTCTCACCCACAACAACCACTTCATAATCATTAGCAATTTTCAAGGAAACTCGTTTAGTTTCAAAATCATCCATAGCTCTATGCTCAGACAATCAATCCATGCTCAAGATTACATCAAAACCAGAACCAGAGTCTGCAACTCTCTTGTCGAAGCTAGAACCTCCCACACGACTCGATAAACCCAGGTTCTGCTCAATGTCCTTCACTCGTGTAACCAACACGTTGAAATTGGTGTAGTCAGAAGCCAACATATATGTCTTAACATCCTGTACCAACCCTTAACATAATCGGTCACAATGATGCCTCTCATATTGTACTAGATCATGAGCATATTAACTCAACCGTACAAATTGTACCTCACACTCCACTACAGACATACTGCCTTAAGCCAAAGCTATGAACTCACGTTTCTTCTTATCCATGTATGTAACTCCCAGACACTTCTTCTTAATGACAATTCAAAAGAACTATCAGGTTACGTCATCAGGTTCCACGTCCGTAGTCATAGTAGTCTATCAGCTATACACGTCTCCTTGCAGTAAAGATACAACACATCCCAGCTTACGGGCATCGTTGCACCCTATTTGTACCATAATCCGATCAGTACTGGCCATCCACTTCTCGAATGCCTCGGGTGCCAACCCTCAAAACTTAACTCCTCCTAAACTATGCAAATATTCCAACGACAACCCTATTTGCCTAGCAATTGGTGCAGGTACATGCACCTTAGCAACGACAGCTTGGAAAGCTCCGTTCATCGCTTGTATCAAAGGCGCCATATCACCCAACATTGGCGCAGGTGGTACTTGCTCTACTTCTACAGGAGGATTAGGCGGAAGGGGTGGCAAACCCCAACAGATATAATGTTCTCCTAATTCTTTTGCCTAACAGCAACAACATGCGTGCTAGCCCTCAATTCTCTCCTTGGTCTTAACATAACACCATTTCTAAGGCATGATGATAATTAAACCAAAACAAAAACAATCAGGCCAGCTTTAAGCAAGGATCCAAGACTTCCTTTCCAAATAAAATATTTCAGACTATAGTAATAAGGCAATGTGTCCCACAAATATCCCCTAACATAGCATATGTCAACCAACGATAAACAATCACCGTGCACAGAAAATAATAGTAATCAATCAACAGAAATATTCCAACAATCATAACCTCATCCCACTTATCACAAAACTGGTTCTGATACCACCAAATGTAACCTCTCTCGACCCGACCTAGATGCCAGATAGAATCGAGTGAGCTACATTGGGTTTTGCCGAAACAAAACTCAAAACGATTAACAAAACTTGGGTCTATTTTTTATTTTTATCTTATCTAGATGTAACATTATAACCTAAGGTGTACATGCTGACAGTGAGTGAAATCTCTACTAAATCGAGTGTTGATTTGGCATCCAATTACGTAAATTATAATTTAGGGACTAAATTGCAAATCTAGAAAGTTACGGGGATTTAATTAAAATTCAAATTACCAAACCTCAATTAATTAGATTACATGCTTGCTTGCCAAATTTCAGCTTAAAATGATAATCTAAACTCATACAATTGCATTCAAGGACTTAGGGGCCAAAAAGAAAGAATTAGAAACTTCAGGAATCACATTAACTGAATTACAGCAGCCCGTATCAGTACACGAGGCACCCCTATTGATATGGAGCTTCAATACACAGGGAGTATCAGAACGAGACCAGGTTGTATAGGTACGCGGGCTCTGATGCAAAAAGTTGATTTCTAGTAGCTAAAACTCGTACCGATACAGCCCTTGGTATACTGATCCCAAGCCATTTTCTAGCATATCCGTACCAATATGACGCCTCACGTATCGGTACGCTTTGACCTGTAATGTTCACTTTTGCTATTTTTTTTCATACAATTAAGGGTTTGAACAAGTTCTAACAAGTCATAAACATGTGTACCACTTATCTAAGGATCAAACCATACCATTATATCAAGGAAACATTATCATAACATAGAGACATGTTTTAATCTAGATTCTAGAAGCATGCTTCTTAAAAACCAACCATCCAAAAACATGAAACATAAATCCTCCACAAAACCAACCATATAAGGCCTCAAGCAACACCACAACAACAATATAAACTTGCACAAATAGGGAGTCTAGCAAATAACCCTCCCAAACAACAATGAACCCCATTGCCTTTTTTACTATTAGTCTAGTTTCAAAATGATACTTTTGAGTTAATCAAGTCCTTGGATTTCCCTTCGCTTGCTTGCTGCCTCCAACATTTAATTCTCTTCATTGATTGGCAAAGAGAGAGTAAGCACACACGGCTTAGTGAGGAGTGCTCAAAACACAACACCATCAATGTATTTAAAACCAGTTTGCAACTCACATGAGTTCAACATTTTAAAACCTCTTTTCAAAACATCATGCCTTTCAAATTATGCGCTTAACATTTCCAGAAGATGCATATTAAACTGTATGCAACATGTATCATGGATCAACCTCAAAACCCCATTTGCTAACCCTGAATTTAAGCTTTCCTATGCATAATATCCTATATACAAGGCTTAAAGAGTAAACATGTATAAATCAACGTTATACAACAGTATCTATCGACATGCTACATTATCAATTATATTGGCTTTCAAGTGATTATAAACCAAGTTCTGCTTTTCAAAATATTATATTGGATACACGGATTCAACAAGTGCCCTCTAAACACTCATGTGATCTCAACGGGAATTCAAGGTACAATCACAACTGAGTACTATCATAAACGTTAGATGCATAATCCACTAATGAGAGTTTTCGGTACCATATAACCCCTCAACCGTTAGGGTACTCAAGGTGGAGTATTCAGTACACATAAACCCCTCAACACCCGAGGTGACTTTTTATAGTGCACTATCGATCCTATGGCTGACCAATTATATCTGATAACATTTTAAACCATATCACTTGCCTATATAATTCATTATTAACCATGTACCTCACTATTTTTATAAGCAACAATCAAAACCATTTTCAATGCATTAAACCATGCATTAACAAGTATTCCCCATACTTACATGAATCATTTTTCAAAATCATTCATCATCAATATATGCTCAAAATCATTATAAACCATACTCAAAACATTCTTAAATAGTAGATACCATGTAATTAAAAAGCAAGTGCAAAAAAACAATTTTGCCAAAATACGACCGAGGGAGAAATCTCTTTATACTTACTTTTGAGTTTAAACCAGCGTTTAAATCTTCATTTAAACTCCCAAAATAACCTTTAAACCATTTTAAAGCTGAAATCCACGTTCTCACTCATCGACTTTACAAAACCTCGTTTGCCGATATGAACTTCTCCTCTAAAGCTTTCGTAACGATGCCTCAAGCTTGAAGATCAACTTCTCCTGATTTCACCACACACAAAAAAGAGGATTCAATACATAAAAATGCATTCAAACCCATCAACAACAATTCACAACAATCCTCCTCAAACTCTAACTGAAACCCATCCACAACAGTCGAAAACAACATCAAACACCCTCCAAACTTCACCCAGCCAAAACCTAAAGGTTTAATCCACCATTTATCTTAAGTTAACATCCAAAAACAACCTAACATCATCCTTATACTTCCAGCATTCATTAACACCCTTAACTCGCCAAAAACACAACAATAACAACCTAAGAAATTAGAGATTCACTAAGTTTCAGGATTACAATGTTAAAACCAACTTATTAACATTATACAACATCAAAATAATGATTATAAACAATCAAGAACTCAACAAAATAGATCCGAAACGAAAATCACTTAATCTCATCAATTAAACCTTAATTTAACCAATTTCTACAATTAAATCATTAAAACTCATTAGAAAACATTACACAAGGATCAAATACTTGGAAATTTCAATAAAGAACCATTCATTAGAGGAGAAGAATGAACCTTACCTCTAATGAGTGAATTTCCTCTTAATTGGATGTTTACTCTTGAAAAACAAAGAAAGACAATGATATTTTGGAAAACAAGATTGAAGAATTCATTAGAATTCATTAGAAACAAAGAAAGACAATTAGAAATTTCAATAAAGAACCATTCATTAGAATTCAAGATAGTGTAGGATAGATGATAACTCATAGATAGTGAAACCTTGTTACACCCTAAAATTTCCCCTAATTTAGAAACTCTAATTCTAAAATCCTAAATTCAAAACTCAAAGATTTGGGAATTAAAATATGAAATCTGAATTGAGAAATTTAGAAATTGTTTGATCCTAAATCGATTTTAGTGACCAAATTGCGTAAAATTTAAACTTCGGTGACCATCTTGTAATGCAAGTAAATTAGGGACCCTTGTTTTGTGATTTACCCTTTTGGGCATGATATTTAATTAAACTTTTTAGCCCTAATAACCATTTTGGTGTTTTTTCATTTTTAGCAACCACCTTGTACAAACTCTCTCCCTCATTTAATTAAACCATAACTCCTCACCCTTGTCAAATCAAGCTCCGATGAGGGCGTTAGCATCGTCCATTCAGAGGGCTGCCACCACCATTCGTATCCCATTTAGTGTCCGACCAAAATCCCTATCTATTCACCTTCATTCTTTATGTTTGCTCGGATTCTATGAAGAACCATTCGGTTCTCCCTAAGCGGCTATCCTCTCCTCCTTGCCTCTTTCATTCGATCTTGTGTGGGTAAGCCTTTTGTTTTTAGGTCTAGCTCATTTGAGATGGTTAGGGTTCTAATATCTTATATTTTCCCTTGTTTTCTTGCTAGTAATGACCATGATGGTCTCCAATGAGCGTCACGAACTAGTTTTCATCCTTGTCCTCATCGGTTCATTGTCGCGCCACCATTTTCTCATTCATGATTGTTGTTTGGTAAGCTTAAAACCTTGCTTTGCTTGTGTTTTTGAGGTTTTTACTGGATTAAGGGTAAGAACGATCGTGGGTCACCATTGCCATTCACGGTACTAGTTGTCACTGTTGTTTTATGTTCACCATCATCGTGTTGCTCCACTGTCGCTACCGTAAATGGGTCTTAAAACTCAATTGCCTTAATCTAATGAGATAAGATATGATGGTTGGGATGGGTTGAGTGGTTATGCATGTGATTGGTCTGAGCCCAATTATGAAACTCTATCCAGATTTATTTTTGTAAAGTCTAATATGTGTGTGAAGCCCAAATTGAGTGAACCCATTTCTGAACAAATCTGAACAGATTGTGTAAACTAAACCAAACTGTGTGAATCGACCGAACTGATCTAGTGAATTAGACCAATAATCTAAACCAGACCAAGCATTAACTTGAACTAGTTTGAGAGTCGAACCAGACCGTTGACTAGTCCGAGTGGGCCATTGACTGGTTTTGACTAACCCGTTTGACTGACCCAACTCATTGTCCTTTGATCGAGTTAACTGTGGACCTTTGACCGAGTTGACCTTCAACCAGTCAAGTTAATGTTGACTGTGACCATGACATAAACATTGACTTTAACCTTTGACTAGAGTTGACTTTTTTGACCAACTTTCATCTTGATCTTTTTTGACGTCCTAAGTCTGAATCCACAGTCCGTTTCTTCAAATTCAAACCTGAAAGTCTTGTTTTTCTATTTATAATTATTTTGTATTTAGAATCTAAAGGGTTGTGAATTTTGCAATCTAATTCAGAATATTTCTTTGTTCAGGTGATTACATCTCTAAGGCCGACGAGTTACCTCTAGTTATTCTGATCGGCTGTGTACATTTTTTGAGGTCTATGTTTGAGTATGCCTTTAGATTAATATTTTGTTTATAGTTGGTGGCTTAGTGATAATGTTAGTTCTGATATAGAGATCTTACCTCGTAGGTTCTGATTAAGATAAACCTGAACGAGTCGTGTCCTTGTTGATATTAGTGCTTCTGCCCGCTAAAGGTGTGTCTCTTCTTGTGCTATAAACTTGTGTGTTTCTTATAGTGCTACATGCTAGTGTGAAATGGGATTTTTACATATTGTGTGATTTATTATGTTGTGTTTTGGGAAAGTTTTTGGATATCATGCATAACATATCAGACTGTGTTTTAACTAAAAATCAGATTTTCCAAATTGTGAAATATTAGATTTACATAATTGTGAAACATCAGATTTATAAAATTGTGTAACTTGATTTTAACAATTCAAGTTTCGGATGAGATTCGGATTTTTAAAATTAGCATCATATCATTGTGTGTACATGGATTGGGATTGTTTGGAGAAGTTCAGTGGTTTCATCCTTCAGGCTGAATTCCACTTTGGATCAGTGGTTCCACCCTTCGGGTTGAGTTCCACTTTGGATGGTGACGATGAAGAGACTAGGTTCTGGGAACCTTACTCTTTGGAAAATGTATTGTAGACTGGTATTAAGTTTTCATGTGTACCGTACATCATATCATTATTATTTAGATTTAATGCGTTTTCCAAAATATTTATCAAAACACAAAAATACTATTTTCTTTTGTGGTTGTTTGCAATTTAGAGACACACTAAGCTCTTTAGCTTACACTCCCTTAGTTTCTCTTTTAGATATACTTAGACTCTTAGGCGACTCGGTACTTGGAGCATCTCGCTTTCATTTAGATATTTTATCATTTAGTATGAACTCTCTTTTGATTATTTCAGATATAGTTTTGACATTATTTTGGGATATTTATGAAATACAGACATTTGGACTGTTTATAATTTGGGATTTATTGGATGCATGCATTTATAAGGTTATTTTTAGATATTTAATCGAACTATCAAAATAATGTTTATACGACTGTGTTTTATAAAAAATGAGACTTTATTGAGTTTGTTTGCTTTTAATATTCATTTTGTATTTTAAAATAATTAAACCTAATATCGATTTCTTGAGGGGGCAAGTTTTTAAACGCGACTTCTTATATTTGACCCATTTCTTCTGAGTCGAGTTTAGGGGGTTACATTTAGTGGTATCAGAGCCAAGTTCAACCCTCGAACTGTAAGGCTTACAAAAGTTGTTTTCAAAATATTTTTGACTTCTGCATGCATCTGAAATATTTTGGGATAAATGGGAATTTACCGAAAAACTTGTTACGGTTTCACTTGATTTTTACAGAATTACTTTCAACGTGTTTTAAATTCATGACTTCAGTACCGAACTTAAATCTAGGCTATTACCTTATGTAGATAGTTACTATACCACCGAGTAAAAGTTCTTGTTTTGCGTTTGGTTGAGGTCGTACCGCTTTATGTTGTTTAGATAGAAAATCATAGTGAGATATATGATATTGAGGATTGATATGTGGGAGCGAAATACCCGGTGAAGTGTTGAGATGATTTCTTTATAAATTTGAAACAAAATAATATGGCAATTAACGACTATGAGATAGAGTTTTTGGGACTAGTCAAATATGCTCATGGATTTGTTGCGACTGAGAAATATTAGCGTGATTAGTTTTTGAATGGACTTTATTTACCGATCCGAAAAGATGTGGTTACTCATCATGAGAAGGTGTTCAACGAGTTGGTTAGACGAGCTAAGATTGTTGAGAGGATAGATGTACTCTTGAAAGAGGAGGAACTTCAGAATTCTAATCAAGTCATAAAAGCAACCGGACACAATAGTTCAACCAAGTTTTGTCAATCCATATGGAAATAGGGCTAGAGATGAGTTTGTTTCTCAGAGTTGTTGGAGTGTGAGACTTGTAGTATCGGCAGCTTTGGTTGGCAGCATGGGTAGTTCAAGAGTTCCCCGCCTATTTCATTATGTACCTTTTTTGTAATAAAAAGCATAATGGAGAGTGCAGATGGAAGAAAGGAGCTTGTTTTAGATGTGGTTCCCATGATCATTACCTAGAGTTTGTCCATATCCGTCTACGACTTTGGTTTTATAGAACCAGTCTTAATCATCTGCACGCGTTTCTATTGCAAGTAGAGGTCATGGTAGGCATGTCACTTCAGAAAATGATAGTAAAGGTACACCCTTTCTGAGTGATAAATCAGCTAGATCCGAGATTAGATGACCAAGTTTAGTATATGCGACTAGAGCTCATGATGGCTATGAGGATGTATCTAAGGACATATCAGGTACATTTAAGATGTATTCAGTTCTTAAATATATGATGAATTCATAATGAAAAAGTATAAATAATTATCAGTTAAATTTGGAACCTGTTGTTAAATCTAAAAATTTTGAGGACAAAATTTCTTTTAAGGGAGGTCTGGCTGGTAATGACCATGATGGTCTCTGATAAGCGTCGCCGACGAGCTGTCGTCCTTGTCTTCGTCGATTCATTATCGCGTCACCGTTTTCTCCTTTGTGGTTGTTGTTTGGTAAGCTAAAAACCTTGCATTGCTTGTGTTTTCGAGGTTCTGACTAAGTTGAGGGTAAGAAAAATTGTGGGTCATAGTTGCCGTTCACGGTACTAATTTTTGCGTCCGTTTTGTATTCACCGCCGCCGTGTTGCTCCACCGTTGCCACCGTATATGGGTCTTAAAACCCTAGTTGCCTTGATCTGATGAAAAGAGATATGGATGTTGGGCTGGGTTGAGTGGGTTATGCATGTGATTGGGTTGAGCCCTATTATGAAACTCTACCCAGATTTATTTCTATGAAGTTTGATATATGTGTGAAGCCCAAATTGAGTGAACCCATTTGTAAACCAATCTGAACCGGTTGTGTAAGCTAAACCAAACTATGTGAATCGACCAAAATGAGCTAGTCAATCAAACCAACAATCTAAACCGGAACAAGCTTTGACCCGAACCAATTTGAGAGTCAAACTGGACCGTTGAACCTTTGACCAGATTGACCTTTGACCGAGTAAACTATTGACCGGTTTTGACCGACCTGTTTGACTGACCCGACTTGTTGACCTATGATCGAGTTGACATTTAACCAGTCAATTCAAAGTTGTCTGTTGACCTTGGACAATTGACTTTGACCATATATCAGCTTTAACTTTGACCTTTGACTAGAGTTGACTTTTTTGACCAACTTTCATCTTGACCTTTTTCGACGTCCTAAGTTCAAATCCGTAGTCTGTTTCTTCACGTTCGAATGTGAAAGTATTGTTTTTCTATTTACAATTATTTTGTAATTAGAATCTAAAGGGTTGTGAATTTTGCAATGTGATTCAGAATATTCCTTTGTTTAGGTGATTGCATCTCTGAGACCAACGAGTTACCTCTAGTTGTTCCGATTGGCTTTGTACATTCGTCGAGCTCTATGCGTGAGTATGCCTTCGGGTTAGTATTATGTTTATAGTTGGTAGCTTAGTGATAATGTTAATTCTGATATAGAGATCTTACCTCGTAGGTGCTGATTCAGCTAGACCTGAGCGAGTCGCGTCCTTCATAATATTAGAGCTTCTGCCTACTAAAGGTGTGTCTCTTCCTGTGCTATAAACTTGTGTGTTCCTCATTGTGCTACATACTTGTGTGAAATGAGATTTTTTCATATTGTGTTATTTATTCTATGTTGTGTTTTGGGAAAGTTTTCGGATATCTTGCATATCATATCAGAATGTGTTTTAACTTAAAATCAGATTCACCAAATTGTGAAATATCAGATTTACAGAATTGTAAAACATACATCTTGTGTGAATTATTCTATGTTGTATTTTGGGAAAGTTTTCGGATATCTTGCATAGTATATTGGAATGTGTTTTAACTTAAAATCAGATTCACCAAATTATGAAATATCAGATTTACAAAATTGTCAAGCATACATGTTGTGTGATTTATTCTATGTTGTGTTTTGGGAAATATAATACCCAAAACATGGTCTGGAAGTAATGTATTTCAAAGTGAATTAAGATCCTTAAATGTTGCAATTAAGGATATTCTTTCTATGGAACTCTAGGTCAAGATGAAAACATAAAACATGCTAGCTTGAATGAGAAGGATTAAAATAAAGGACTTTAATAATTATGTTGTTGCATGTAAAACTCCAAGGAGTTTAAGGACCATGATAAGTGTCACGATGTAATGGAAACATGTGGAGACTTAATCTCTCGGTTAAGAGAGAAAAATTAAGAAGAAAGGAAGAGATCATCTTCTTGGGGAGACTTCAACCGAATCAATAGAGAGAGAAGGGAGAGAAATTTCATGAATCAAAGGGGAATTAAGCAAAATGTTTTTCAATCCATTGGTCTAGTTCGAGTAGTACTTAGATAAAAGGTAACAACTTTATCTCTCTTTTCGATTTCAAGTAGAATCAAATTGGATGTTAAATTTGATTACAAGTGTGGGATGATTTGCTAGAAGTTACAGATGTTGAGTTGAGAACTATAGAAAGTTTTGTGAAATTTTGGTAACCTTATGATGTGCATGTTTTCCATTGATGAAATAGATTTGATCCACGCTTTCTTTGATTGATAAATTGCATATGAGATTAGTGTATTATATCTTCGGGACTGGCCATGAAAAATGTGTATAAACAAAACAGTTTAGAATGCTTAAAGAAACTGTTTTAAAACAATTAGACAATCCATAAGTTAATGGACTGCTATGTGACCATAAGAATTCGATGGAGATTATTTTCGATTAGTTTATAACAGAGGTGAATTATGATGTGTTATGTATTGGAAAATTGGGCAGTTTTGGTTTATTAAACAAGGGAGAAATCTGCTCTAATAATTGAAGGACATATGTATGGAAGTAAATGTTATGAGAAAGTAAAGGTGTATAGACATAGATGTGATGTTCTGTTTTGCATGAGTTTAGCAATTGATGGCTTGTTTGAAGTCTTGAGCATATAGAATGTAGAAGGGGCCGTTGAGTTATGTATAATTAGAGTCTAATGTGAATTGAAACTGTTTTGAATTTAGGAGAAAAGTTGAGATTGCCTTGAATGTGTATCAAAACATGTGGATTGTTTGAAATTATATATATATGTATACAGGAAAAATCTGGATCATTTTGAGTTAAAATCGGTTTGAAAGTGTAATAACAATTGATAAAAACACTATGCTAGAAAATGAAGGAAAAACAGTGCATGTTATTAGAGTAAAAATGGTGCTAAAAACACAGTTTTGATTCGTTTAAAAATACAGTTTTGTTTGACATAAAAATGCAGTTTGGTTTAGTGTAAAATGAATTGTTTTGTGTATAAATAGATGGTTAAAGATACTATTTTTGATAAGAATGATTCTTTGGGCAGATTTGAATAAATATGGAGTTATATGGTTTGTTTGAGCTTGTGTTTATGCATGTTGAATTTTGGGACTAAATTTTAAAGTAAACAAGCCTGTGTAGGGACTATTTTTATACATGTGTTTATGTATATAGGAAATTGAAACTGATTTTTTTCATAAATATAAGCTTTAGTGAGCTGTTTTTGTGTGAGAAGTTGTGTATGTGCGTAGTAGAAATTGTTTGATATGAACTTAAGTTTTATTGGACTACTTTGAGCATATTTAATTGTGGTAGTTACATTATGAATTAAGTGAGAAATAGACTTGAAAGACAGGTCAAAACAGTGCAGTTTTAATGTTGGAATAAACAGTTTGAATGCTGTAAAATAATGAGTAAACGCAGTCTAGATAGAATATACAGTTTTGAGCAGTTTTGTAGACTGTTTTGTATGCAGTTTTGAATAGTTTTGATTTCAGTTTGTGTGCAGTCTGATATGTAAAATTTATGCAGTTTAGTATATATAACAGTCCAGTTTTATAGTATAAAGTGTGTAGTTTTGTTAAGTATAAAACTATGCAGATTTGTAATTGAGGTTAATGCAGTTTGATAACTTAAAATTGGACAGTTTGTAGTTATAATAGAGCAGTTTTGGTTGCTTAAAATTGGGCAGTTTGTAGTTAAAGGGGGGGGGCAGAATTGAATGAACATGATAACACTGGTATAGATTTATTGAACTAAAGGGCTATGTGGTTATAATTAAACATAGGACTGTTTAGATGTGTTTAATTTTACTTACGAATAATGCAGTGTATGAAAGCTTAAAATGTAGAATTGTAATGTCTTAAGAATGCAGTTTTGGAAGTTTAAAATGCAGTCTTGGTAAGGTGCAGAAAAATAGTTTGGAACACATGCAGTTTTGGTAATAAAAGTAGTTGATGTTTATGCAGTTTGTTTGAAAAGAAAAGAACCAGTATAGAAATACATTGTTAGTATAGTATGCTAGAAGATATCCAGAACTGAATTATAGCAAGTATCGCATGCTTATGTGATATGTACATTTGTTTGACTAGTATAGAATGTTGCTTAATGTTTGATATGCAATTCTTGTTTAGCTTGATGAATGTAATCTTGATTAACTTGCTTGAAAGTACTGTTTTGGGTATGAATTTGTATACATGTAGAAAGTTGGGCTGGTTTACAAATTGTACAAATTGAATTGGTTATAACAAATTGTCAATTTGTTTGAGGTACATATCTTGATAAGGAAGAGTAGAAGAAAAGGGTTATTTGGAAGCTAGGGATAATTGTGGATTCAGGTATTCCATAACTTTGGAATAACATGTGAGTGTAGTTAATTTGTCTCGGGTGACACAGTGCCATTCCGAACCTTGTTATATGTGATGTTGTGATTCACTATATTATAAGCATAAACATATGGCTCACATAGAGCACATCATGTAAAAGCACTCATGACATGGCATCTTTGATAAATGTTTTAGTTGTGTATGCATTACATAAATATTCTATGCCTTGCTATGTCATGGTTGATTCATGCTTGAAAGGAATGAAATGTGTACTTTGTTACAAAGCTTGAAGCTAACTAGTAACCAATGAGATAATAGGAATTTTGATGAAAGATTGAATATCTTTTATAAGTCACTAAAGTATAAAGGTTTAAGGAGCAAGAAGCTCAGCTTGTTCTATAAGTTATTGAAAAGAAGTAAGTAAGGTTACTTGTACCACAAGAAACTCCTATAAACCTTAAAATACAAGATACATAAGTTTCCTATTCAATGGAAGTCCTTGGACACTTTGGCATAATACATGGTATTCTTTGGGACTACGGTCCATGAGCTACGACTCGGGGGACACCCCAATTAGATGTGATATGTATATTGGCGACAGTAGGAGGTAACGAGGGAGATGTACGGATATTGGCGACAGTTGGATAGTGAGAAGATAGGATTGATATGTTTCCGGTACTAGCCATTGCTATGTGCTTTGGGGCTATGTATCGCTTGGACCGTTACGGTCAATTACAGACCATTGTTACTTATGACCAATAGTGATCCAAGGCAAACAAATTAAAAGACTTGAATAAGTTGATCATGTGATAAGTTATGAATATAAGGCCTTGGTGGCAATGTAATAAGATGTGGAAATTGCTCCTCTATGATATGAGTTGCTCAAGAGATGAATATGTGCCCTTTTAAATGAGGCAACAAACATTAAAAAGAACCTTTGATAAATGTTTTGATAAGTTAATAAGAAATTCAAAAGCTATAATGAGTATTTGTCAAGTCTTGAGAAGACTTCAATGTGATAAGCCGATCTTTGATAAGATCGATTTAAAGGCAATGAAGCTTGGTTAAGCTATTGAATTCCTTAAAACCTATAAAAGTTAAATCAAAACATAAGTAACAAATGCTAACATATGATTGTATATCTTGATGTGTTCCATCGAAAATCATGTATTATATGCTTTTTCATTATTGATGTTACTACCTCACTTAGGCTATGTAAGCCTAATGCATTCATTAACATGCATTGCAGGTCATAAAGCTCGTGTAGTTCAATTGTGGTTAAAAGTTGCAAGTAATTACTTGGAAACCAAGAGGAGCTAGATTTCTCTTTAAGTAATATACTCCTAGGATGGTGGCACTTAATCCTTAATCATATATAAGGCACATAGTCATTTATTTGTCATGTATGTGTGTTCGGTTGTAAGTGTATATATTTCTTAATGTAAATGTATAAATATGTGTTTTGTGTGAGTATTTAATTGTATAACATGATCTGGGTTCGAAGTATACTTGAAAGCTAGACAAAACTGGGTCCTTATGATGGTGTCGTGATAGCAAAAGAAAATAATGTATGTAAGTTTGTCAAAGATGCTATAGTTAGTTAGAAATTAACATAGTTTGGGTATATGCATGAGGTGTTTGTGATCACCCTTTTGAATTATAAAGTGGTATATTAATCCTTAAATAACTTATGTTACAAATACCGAATTATCATTTTTCTTAGAAGTAAGTTTGATGAGCATACGGCTTTATATATATATATATATATATATAGGTGTTTGATAGTCTTTTGTTACTTAAGACTTGAGTATAATAAGTTTGTAATTGAAATAGGGAAATTACTTGTTAATTTAACAATAATGCATTTAGCTAAGGGCATGTAAAGATTGCGAACTATGTGATTGTGTATTTATAATTATAATTGATGAAGGGTTGTATGAATCCATATTTCAACAATTGTTAGATTTGGTTGATTGGTAATAAGAGTCAGGAATAAAAGTTGTTAAACTTTGAAAAGTTAATGTCTTAAGAGTATTACCAATTAGGTAATCGGTCCATGTTGATAATATGGGGTTCATGTATTGTTAAGTAAAAGTGCATTTTGTAAATGAACTATATGAGCATAGATAATGAAACTTGTAAAGTGTACCTAATGATTATTTTACTAATCGGTTGGAACCCACTCGTGATTCCTAAATGTCTAGTTGGATAAGTCCTAAGCATTCAATGTGTAGTTAGAATGAATTCCGGTTAAACAAGAAGTACCAAATAGATTTCGATTGGCTTTGGATTATAAAGTTTAATTAAAATCTTGATGTATATACGTCTATCAGGTCATTATGTTTCGAGCCGACAAATATGATATCTTGTTAAAGGTAGCTTCATTGAAATTTGAGATACGATGAACAAATCAAGAAATCTCATAAAGCGGCCATGGTATAAGGCTATTTATAAACTTTGGAAATTCTATGATACTTGTTACTGATCTCGTGATAATAAAATGTTAAAAGAGGATAATAGAATTTTTTTTTTATATAGCTTGTCCTTTAAATTCTGAATGGTTTGAAATTTTCTGGTTCATGTTTTTCTGGTCTTCCTTGTAGTAACATCTTCGATTCCGGTTTTTTTCTAAACCAGATTTAGGGTGTTATAGGAAAGTTTTCAGATATCTTGCATAGCATATCAGAATGTGTTTTAACTTAAAACCAGATTCACCAAATTGTGAAATATCAGATTTACAGAATTGTGTAATTTGATTTTTAACAATTTATGTTTCAGATGAGATTCAAATTTTTAAAATCTTTATCATATCATTGTGTGTACATGGATTGGGATTGTTCGGGGAAGTTTAGTGGTTTCATCTTTTGGTCTTGTTGGGATGATCAATCAAGGTGAAAGGCCAAGAAGGGGTGAATTGGCAATTTAAAAAATCCGTAGAAGCAATTGGAAAGATAAACAATTGGGACACAAGAATTTATAATAGTTCAACATTCTAAAAAGGTTTACATCTACTACTTTAGCTATCCACACTAAGGATTTTCTCAAGGCAACATTCGAATATTTATTACAATAGATTTGGAAAATCTTAACACCCCGTACCAGTACGCATAAAGTCGTACCGATACTTGAAGCAAAATTGGTTCCCAGGTTGAATGACGTACTGATACGGCTACACATGTATCAGTACCCTATAGCCATTAAATATAAAACGAGATTTTAGTAGCTAAAAATTGTATCGATACGACCAAGGGCGTATCAATACTCCTTGACCAATTTGGCTATTTGGAGCACTAAAACATTTAGAAAATATTCGGGGTTTATGGTTTTGGCTTAGAAATAATTTTAAGTTTGAATCCTTGTCAATTTGTGAGTATTTTTTAGTACTTAAAAAATTATTCTTTTTTACAAGATAGTCCTTGAAATTCTTTGTTATATCAAAATCAAATATAGGTTTTATAAGGCTGAATTATGCTTCGAGCTAGTGGTTCCACCCTTCGGGTTGAGTTCCATTTCGGATGGTGACAACAGAGAGAGTTGGTTCTGGGGAACCTTACTCTTTGGAAGGTGTATCGGAGATTGAGTATTGAGTTTCATGTGCATCAGGCATCATACCATTATGATTTAGATTTAATGTATTTTCAAAAATATTTATCAGAAAACAAAAATATTATTTTGTTTTGTGGTTGTTTGCACTTTAGAGACACATATGAGATTTCTTTTTTTTTTGAGTTCGAGAGTCGGTTACGTGTGGGGAAGGGTTCGCACCCCCACGCCCAAACATGGTACCAAATCAATTACTATTTTATTAATATCGAATTTTGCGAGTTAAAGTGACATTTAAATTATAATTTGATTATACATGCGAGTTCATTTTAAAGGGTTCCGGTGTTCGAGGAACAAACAAAAACCATCACCTACTCTTTAGATACTAGCCACGTTTATTCTCGAAAAAAGGAGCATCGTATTAATATTTTATATTTCGGATGAAACATAATATGACATGGCAAATATATTAAAAGACAACAAAGCATTATGAATCAAATATATGTGCATGCGAAACAAATAGCAACCAAAGCACAAAAAGAAAAAAATATATTAAAAGACAACAAAGCATCATGAATCAAATATATGTACATATATACATACATATATCTATAAAATATATGAAGAACCATACTGCAAGTAATAAAAAAAATGCATATAATAAACAAATATATTGCAACAGTGACAAGATTAAACATGGGTAGAAATAAGAGAAAATGAGATGCAAGGGACCAGATGCCTAAATAACATAAACTAATACATAATGGAAAATATGGATGAAATTGGAAGGAATGTAAATAAAGGTGCAAGAATGAAATAATAACTAAACTACAATGATCAAACGCATGAATACCCATCAATCTATGAAATTCAATGGCAGAATAGAACGAAGCAAAGCATGAATTAAAAAAAAACATTTGTTCCATTCCTTTCCAAAATCATGATACAAAGACCCATTCACCGCGTCGGTCATCCGCGACGGCCTTGTATTGAATCTAATCCATCACTATTACAACAAGAAGTGTGAAAAACCAAAAGAAAGACGGAGATAACAAAGCACGAAACAAGAGTGAAAGTGGGAATTTTTTTTACAATGTAGGCAACAAATTAGATATTTTGGACAGTATCTATCCAAAGGTTAATATAGCTCATGTAACAACCCTTAACAAACTGGATATTAGTTATCCATTCAGTTAGAGTAAGTGGGCTTGATAATAGAAAAATAACTAAAAGAATAACTTCTTTCATACATGAATCATATACGCCCTTCTTCTTCAATATTCACCCCACTTCTTGCTTCTTCTTGATTCTGAATCTGTCGAACTGACCAGACAGCTAGCTGACGACGAAGTTCTTGGAACATGGAGATAGCCAAAGGTTTGGTGAGCACATCTTCCACTTGGTGTTTAGCAGGGATATAATTAACTTCCAGCTATCGAGTCATTACTCTTTCACAAACAAAATGTAAGTCAAGTTCCACATGCTTAGTTTTCACATGCAAAACTGGATTTGCGCCCATAGCAACTGTGCTAGTGTTGCCACACCATATCTTTGGTGTGGAGGGAAGCGTAATACCCATGTCAGAGAGAAAAGCTTGAACCTATATTACTTCAGACGCAACATCAGCAAGGCTACGATACTCGACCTCGATAGTGGAGCGGGATACTAATTTTTGTTTCTTAGAGCTCCAGAAGATCATGTGTTCCCAAGAATGTATAAAATCTAGATACAGAGCATCGATCATCGACGCCACTACCCAAATCATCATCCGAGAGTGTCTGAAGTTCCACACACACATCCTGCCTGGCAAACCATATTCCATGATCAAATGTACCTTGAAGATAACGCGTAATTCTTTTCACAGCAGACCAATATGCATCCTTAGGTTGCTGCATAAACTGGGCTACTTTATTGACAGAAAAAGCGATGTCTAGCCTCGTGTGACATATGTAGAGCAGTGCACCCACAACACTTCTATACTGTGTAGCGTTTGCATAGTCATGCCCAGTATCTTTGCTGAGTTTAGGAGACACTGCCATAGGAGTATCCACAAGCTTGGTACTCATATTGTGTTTGTCTAAGACTTCATCTAGAAACTTCTTTTGATAGAGGAAGAGACCTTCTTCAGTTCACACAGCCTCAACTCCTAGAAAGAATTGCAATTGCCCAAGATCTTTACGTGAAAATTTAGCATGTAAAGATGCAATAACCTCTCCAATATACTCCAAGAAAGATCTAGTTAGTAGAATATCATCAACATAAACTGCAATATAAGTTGGAGCAGGGGCAGATTGGTTTATGAATAATGATGGACCAGCACTCGAGGAATAAAAGCCAAGTGTATACAAAAAATCCTTAAGTTTAGTGAACCAATTGCGCGGTGCTTGACGAAGCCCATACAAAGCTTTCTTAAGCTTGCAAACCAAAGTAGAGCCATCTTCACTACGTTGTTCAAAGCCAGCAAATTGTTTCATATAAACATCCTCTTCTAACTCACCTTTAAGGAATGCGTTATTGACATCGACTTGATGTATCCTCCAGTTGTGAGTGACAACCAATGATAACAAAATATTTACTGTAAAAAAACCTTACGACTGGACTAAGTTCTCCATAAAATCATACCATGGAATTTGAGAGTATCCTTTGGCTACATGCCTGGCGTTGTAGTGATTGAGGATACCATCAGACTTGTATTTTACCTTAAAAAACCACTTGGAGCCAATACCTTTACGACTAGGAGGAAGTTTTACCAAATCCCAAGTTTGATTGCTTTGCAAAGCATCAATTTCAGCATGGACAACAGTTGACCAGTGAGGATCTTAAAAAGCTTCACGAACAGAAAAAAGGCACACCATGAGACTCCACATTATAAACTTTAGGCTTGAATATACCTGCCTTACTTCTAGTGACCATATGGTGATTATTGGAAAAGTTGGCAGAAGTCTGATTAGAAGAGGAAAAATGTATAGACTGACTCTAGACAACATCATAAAATTGTTGCATGCTTGATTCAATAACACTGCCTTACTTCTGTCGCATGCTGAAAAGAAAGAAGCATGTGGCTCCAAATCGAGGGAGCTTCATCAAGATAAAGACCTGCATCTCACGCCCGGAACATTTCACAGGCCTTAACTCCTTAATTTTATATTTTTCATTTTTATCATGCATTTCATTTGTATATATGTATTTTCATGCATTGAGAACAATGCACACCTTTGGTTTGGGTGTGTGTGTTGCCTCACATTTAATGCCATGACATTCATTCACGTTTATATTTCTGTTTGCATTTTATTGTCATATAGATTAGGCATAACCATGCATACCAAACCATTAAAAAGAACTTTTTTTCTCCACGGCATGTTTTGACCTGATAATTTTGCCAACACTTTTGCTAGTTTAGTTAGAATTTGCACTAGTATGCCTTGTCCGATGATGAAATTAGAATCTTTAGTTAGCATGAGCCATCAGATTAGCAATGCAAGATTGCTTCGCAATTGATTTCTAGCTTAGGAAACTTTAGTTTCACTTAAATACATGATATGTATCTAGTTCCTAAAACAAACTTAGGATTCTTGAAGCTGAACTCAGAACAAATATATAAAAAAACAGTGCCTGGGTAAAAGGCAACAATGTTTTGCCAAAGGCAAGAAAAAGTTTAGAACACTCCTCGACCTTAGAGACAATAAAGTAACTTGGGGCTTCGTGGTTTGCTCCCTCTTAGTTCTCAAGCCAACAAAATTTTAAGGAATGGGTGTATGGGTTAGCTTAGTGGTGTCGTCTAAATTAACGTGGGGATTCGTGGTATGATCCCTCTTGTTTCTCATGCCAATTAGGGTCATGACACAAACCCTAATTTAATTCTAGAAAAATGAAACCCTTGGTAAATAAAAAAAAGAGGAAACAAAACACGATGTTGCACACCTAGTCTAGCTAGTTCAAATTCCAAGGCCCTAGATTCACCTCTACCATCAATTTGCAAAGCTATAAGTTTATACGAGAATTGATTTTGAACAATAGCATAGAATATTTGAAAGAAGGAGAACACTTAAGCTTTATTATGCAACAAAACACCTATGTATTCCTGTTGTACATGTCTACAAAAGAGACATGATATCTCCAACCAGAAGACTTAACAGGGGTAGGTCCCTAAATATCGGTTTCAACTAATTCGAAAGGAGAATTATAGATAGTATTAGAATCAACAAATGGAAGTCTGTGACCTTTGCCTAACTGACATGCATTACAAATATCATTTCTATCAGCAGACACTTTTATTGAGGACTAGCTAACAGTCTGATACGAGGGGTGGCCAAGTCTCCTATGCCATAGCAAGTAAGTGGACTGTGATCTAGGGGGAATGAGTAGTAACATGACAAACAAGGTTTGTTAATGCAGGAGTAGAAATAACAACAGAAGAAGTAGTAGAATGAAAGCTGAAATGATACAAACCATCCTCCAAATGCCCTTGAAGTAAGACCTTCCTAGTGACCTCATCCTTCATAAAGTAGTTTTGAGCATGAAATTCAAAATAGATTGCATTATCTTGAGAAAACTATGAGACAAGTAATAAATTCCTTGTGATTTGAGGCACACATAATAAATGTTCAAGAGATAAAGGTCTAGATGAAGTAGAGATAATTGCCTTGTCTATATGTATAATGTTAAGGGAAGAACCATCTCCCATAAAAACTTTACCCTTACCTGAGTATGGTGGAGTGGACTGTCCATTGTGTTGAGCATTAGAAACATGACGTGTCACTCCAAAATCCAGATACCAGTGATCACTCAAGGTAAGAAACCCTCAAGCAATCAACTAGTTAACTTGAGCCGTATCCTCTGTTGCATCAACAAAATTTTTAGCAGTACATGTAGAAGCAATCATAAATAGATTATAACAGGTTTCCTCAGTAGTAACACATACAGAACTAGGTTAGCTTGGGTTTCATTCGGAGGAGTAGTATGTTGAGATGAAATTCCTTTGAAACTTTTATTAAACCGTTGCCAACAATAGTCTGCTAGATGCCCCAATTTGCCCCAAAATTGGCACTATGCACGGGGACGACCTTGATAAATAGAAGAGCCTACAGATTGATTAAGAGCACGATAACCAGGGGATCTATTATCAGAAGACGAGCAAGTAACGACACGATCATTGTCATTTACTGTAGGCAGCTTGTTAGAGCTGTAACGAGTGAAGTTGATTCTCATGGGCATTCACATCGGGTCCAAGTGTAACACCCCCTACCCCGGGTTAGTAGCAAATCGGTCCGAGAGCGTTACCAAGAACATTACAAGCAAGAACAAGGCAAGAATAGGTTAACTCATCCCTATTAGATGAGTTACTTAACTAGCAAGCAACCAAGCATTCATAACTTAACATGCAAGCAATCTCATATTTGTTTCCAAGACATTATAGGTTATTACTTCAACATTTCAATTAACATCACCATACACTAGCATTCGAATAGCCTAAGTGAAAAAACATGCTTCCATTTCATTTCATTGTTCTTTATATTGATACATGTGACATTTCTTACCTAAATTTACTAAACATGATCATTTGAACATACAATTGCATGTATCTTATCTCCAAACAAGCCATACTATTCGACATTTACCATACACACACACAAAAACACCTACAACATGGTATATTCACACAAGTGACTATATAATTTCACAAGGCATTCGAATGGCACAATAAGCTAGATTATTTATATTGAAACATTCAATATAAACCCATATGCACAGTAAAATACTTTTTCATTACATAGAATTTGAGTTCATTACTTGTTTCACATTATCAACCAAGTTCACAACATGGTAAGCCCACTCAAGAACACATATATACAAGTTTCAAGTATTCAAAATGCATGCACAAGTTCACTAGATACAATCTAAGTGCCACCAGCTAGGGGAGTACAAAACAAGTATGAACCACACTTTAGCTATGCTTGTGTCATACTTCAAGCTCAAGAAATCAGGCTTTAGGATCAAGCAACGATCAAATCCTTTATCCTGTGGTTGGGAAGGATGAAAACAAGAGTGATAAGTACAAGAACGTACTTAGTAAGGTAGTAACTAGTTCTAACCAATTGTTATATCAAATTAAGTGTCAATTAGTCAAGAATGATCCTAGCTAAGGATTTCAAGGCATTTGAATAGCATAAGAAGCAAGAGACAATGAATCATAATTCATGCTTTATCCATTTCAAGTAATTAAGCTATTCATGGTCACATATCAAGTAGTTAAGCAAATCATGCTTATATAACAAGAAATCAAGCAATTCATGCTTACATAACAAGAAATCAAGCAAATCATGCTTACATGACAAGTAATCTAGCTATTCATGCTTATTATCTCATTTATTATCTTTTTAACACAATCCTTGGTTCATAGTTTGTCTAGATAATCGAGTCTCCAACCAACTGTCGCCACAAGATGTACTGTAGTACTGGTCAACCCTTATACTGTCGCCAAAGACCACATACGTACCCTCCGTCTGTTGTCAATTAGGGGCCTTAGCCCTGAACCATAGTCCACCCTGACACAGTGAACTCTAGACTCTAAGGCATGCCCTTCTACCTATTCAACTAGCAACCAAGGTTGTTTGATTATAATCCATTTATTCAAGGATTTCAAGCTTTTCAAGTTCAAGCTCATGTATCATTCAAGTGTACAAGTTCATGTCAAGCATTATCTTTTCAAGAATCATTTCGAGTATTGCAAGGCAAGCTTATACATGCATTAAGCCCTTAGGCCAATAGACCCATAACTCAACATTTCAAGTGTTCATTGCGTCATCTAAGCTAGCACATCAAGCATTCGGTTTAAGCAATTGGTCACAATACCATGTCATACATACAAGCATCAATGCTATCACATATACATGTTAGCATTCTATTTATACAACATTTCAAGGATGTAGTCAAGTTTCATGTATTATCTTATTTCATACTTCCCTTATTAGGTCAAGATCATATTAAGTCAAATTTAGCAATTCAAGAGTTTAGACATGCTTGCTTTAGTTAGGACCTAGTCCTAACTCTAAAGTAAACTACACTCACAATACTCCCAAAGCTAGCTAGTCTTTAAAGACTATTCCCTTTTGCTTGTCCCTTGAATGCTCGACTTTAGATCCTTCTCCAAAGTCCTCTCCTTGCTCTAATAGATCACATAGATAGAACAAGGTCAAAACATGAAATCACAAAATCATTCAACATGGCAGTAAGGTTAATACATTATATATACAAAAGAGATAGCATATTCATATACACACCTTAATACACATTACCAAACTGCCAATATTCCATATTAAGGCAAAACATGGCAGCAATTAAACTGTCTCAAAACTGGTTGCAAAACAGTTTACAAAACTTCCACAATACCTAAACTGATGCTACCAGGCAGCATGTACTCTGCTCACTTAAACATGCATAACTTTCATTCCGTAATTCGGAATTTCAATTTGTTTACACCATTGGAAAGTTAACTTAATTTTCTTTATAACCATATAGCCCTTGAATTTTAATCCTTTGCCAATTAATACAGTTTTTATCTTAAAGACAAGGCAATTTACAACACTGGACAGTTTGCACTGTCCCTAGTGTTCCTTCTCTACAATTCATTCTACAATCCAGAATTCAGTTCTATTTTCTCCTAATGAATTTATATATGTTAAGGCACTGTCCATAAAAATTTCAGCTTAAATTCCATTTATACAATTTATGGTGATTTTTTCAAAGTTACTGCCCAGAATAGAGTATTCTGGGCAAATTACACTAGGTTAAGCTTCTAGCTTCATAATTCATTTAAACAAGATTCTAACATTATAATTCAACTTATTTTCATATTCCTACATGTCTAAGTCAGTCCAATTCACCTAGCAATGTGATCAAACCAGGGAAGCATATGCAATTAAGCATGTTTACACATTTTATCTAGCAAAACAGTCCCTAATCGAAACTAGTTTCAACCATGATCCCTATTCTCAATTTCCAGCATCTAACATAGCACCTCACCATCAATTTGGCTATTGATATCATCAATTTCTCCTACTCATTTGAATGTCATATCAATTTTATGGATTAATCAATCAATTGAACTTCTTAACTAGTTCTTAGCATCAACTCACTAATCATGCATCAATTTCATGTAATTCAAGCAAGAAACCTAAATCTACATGCATAATTTGAATCTATAATGCATTAAAGAAGAGATTTTACCTTCCTAAGAAGATAATATTAATGCTAGCAATTCCAATTTCTCCAAATTTCAAGCTTGCATCAATGAACATGGAGTTTTCTCTCTCAATTTCTCTTCTCTCTATTTTGTTCATATGGTTTGGCCAAATGAGGAAGATGATGATAGATCATTAATTAATTCCTCCCTAAAATGACTAATTTGTCCTTAGTTATTCATTAATTAATGACATGTGTAAGGGCATTCTAGGAATGTATGAATTTTGCATGCATTAGTTCAATTTGTTGTTTGTTTTAGTTTGGTTACTTATACATTAGGTTACTACTTTTTCATTTATAACATTCTAGTCGTTATTAACTAGATCTAGTATCTTGCTTTCAATCAATTAGGGATCAAATGAAAGCATTGTAGTAACTTCTTTTATACTAGTTTTAAGGATATTACAATTCCTTCCCCCTTAAAGAAATTCGTCCTCGAATTTACCTGAATCGAATAGGTGAGGATATTGCTTCCTCATGATTTCTTCATATTCCCAAGTTGCCTCTTTTATCTTGTGATTTCTCCACAAGACCTTGACAAGAGGAACGATTTTGTTCCTAAACTTTCTAAGTTCGTAATCAAGAATCTAAATCGGTTCCTCTTCGTATGACAAGTTAGGATTCAACTATATTTCTTCAGGCTCAGGGACATGGGATGGATCAGACCTATATCTTCGGAGCATAGACACGTGAAAGGCATTATGAATCTTGTCAAATTCACAGGGAAGAGCAAATCGATAGGCCACTGGCCCTATCCTTTCAATGATTTCAAACGGACCAATGAATCGGGGACTAAGCTTCCCTTTTCTTCCAAACCGAAAGACTTTCTTCTAAGGGGAGACTTTGAGGAAGACTTTGTCTCCAACATTGTATTGGATGTCTCTCCTTTTCAAGTTTGCATATGCTTTCAGCTTAAAATGATAATCCAAACTCATACAATTGCATTCAAGGACTTTAGGGACCAAAAAGAAAGAATCAAAAACTTCAAGAATCACATTAACTAAATTAACGGCAGCCCGTACCGATACGGAGCTTCAATACATATGGAGTACCGGTACGAGACCAGGGCATATCGGTACGCGGTCTTTGATGCAAAAAGTTTATTTTTAGTAGCTAAAACCCGTACTGATACGACCCTTGGTGTATCAATCGTAGGCTATTTTCTAGCATACCCTTATCGATACGAGGCCCCGCGTATTGGTACGCTCTGGCCTGTAATATTCACTTTTGCTGGTTTTTCATACAATTAAGGTTTAAACAAGTTTAAGCAAGTCATAAACATGTATACCACTTATCTAAGGATCAAACCATACCAGTATATCAATGAAACATGATCATAACGTAGCGACATGCATCAATCTAGATTCTAGAGGCATGCTTCCTGAAAACCAACCATCCAAAAACACGAAACATAAATCCACTACAAAACCTACCATATAAGGCCTCAAGAAACACCACAACAATAATATAAACTTACACAAATAGGGAGTTTAGCAAATGACCCTCCCAAACAACAATGAACCCCATTACCTTATTTACTACTAGTCTAGTTTGAAAAACCATACTTTTGAGTTAATCAAGTCCTTGGATTTCCCCTCGCTTGCTTTCTGCCTCCAACCTTTAATTCCCTACATTGATAGACAAAGAGAGCGTAATCACACAAGGCTTAGTGAGGAGTGCTCAAAACACAACACCATCAATGCATTTAAAACCGGTTTCCAACTCACATGAGTTCAACATTTGAAAACCTTTTTTTCAAAAATCATGCCTTTCAAACTATGCACTTAACATTTCCAAAAGATGCATATTAAACCATATGCAACATGTATCATAGATCAACTGTAAAATCCCATTTCTTAACCATCAATTTAAGCTTTCCATGCATAACAACCCATATGCAAGGCTTAAAGAGAAAACATGAATAAATCAACGTTATACAACAATATCCATCGACATGATACATTATCAATTATATTGGCTTTCAAGTGATCATAAACCAAGTTTTACTTTACAAAATATTACATCGGATACAAAGACTCAACAAGTGTCCTCTCAACACTTCATGTGATCTCAACCGGAATTTAAGATACAATAACAAACGGGTACCATCACAACCCAATCATCGGTTAGATACATAATCCACTAACAGTAGTTTTCGGTACCATATAACCCCTCAACCGTTAGGGTACTCGAGGTGGAGTATTGGGTACACATAAACTCCTCAACACCCGAGGTGACTTTTTATAGTGCACTATCAATCCTATGGCCAACCAACTATATCCGATAACATTTTAAACCACATCACTTGCCAATATAATTCATTATTAACCATGAACCTCATTATTTTTGTAAGCAACAGTCAAAACCATTTTCAATGCATTAAACCATGCATTAACAAGGATTCCCCATACTTACATGAATCATTTTTCAAATGCATTCATCATCAATATATGATCAAAATTAGTATAAACCATAATCAAAACACGCTTAAACAATAGGTACCATGTAATTCAAAAACAAGTGCATAAAAACAATTTCGCCAAAATATGACAGATGGAGAAATCTCTTTATACTTACTTCCGAATTTAAACTAGCGTTTCAAGCTTAATTTAAACTTCCAAAATAACCTTTAAACCATTTTAAAGCTGACATCCACGTTCTCACCACCAATTTCGCAAAACCTCGTTCGCCGATGCGAACTACTCCTTCAAAGCTTTTATAATGGTGCCGCAAGCTTGAGTATCAACTTCCTCTTATTTCACCACACAAAAGAAAAAAAAGAGGATTCAATGCATCAAAATGCATTTACAAACCCAACAACAACAATTCACCACAATCCTCCTCAAATTCTAATCGAAACCCCTCCACAACAACAGAAAACAACATCAAACACCCTCCAAACTTAACCCAGCCAAGACCTAAAGGTTTAATCCATCAATTATCTTCAATTAACATCCAAAAACATCATCCTTATACTTCCATCATTCATTAAACATCATCCTTATACTTCAATACAACACTAGCAACCTAAGAAATTAGAGATTCACTAAGTTTCGGGATTCCAATGTTAAAATCAACTTATTAACATTATAAAACATCAAAATCATGATTATAACCAATCAAGAACTTAACAAAATAGATCTGAAATGAAAATTACTTAATCTCATCAATTAAACCTTGTTCTAACCAATTTCCACAATTAAATCATTAAAACTCATTAGAAAACATTACACAATGATCAAATACTTGAGAATTTCAATAAAGAACCATTCATTGGAGGAGAAGAATGAACCTTACCTCCAATGAGTGAATTTCCTCTTAGTTGGATGTTTAGTCTTGAAAAACAAAGAAAGACAATGAGATTTTGGAAAACAAGATTGAAGAATCCATTAGAAATCAAAAGTTTAAGAAATCAATATTATTGCCTCAAATCTTTGATGCAAAAGAAAATATTTGGCTGAAAAGAAGTTGAGAGAAAAGTTTAAGAAAATAAGTTACGTCAAAAATGTTTATGGGAAATAACTACATCCTTTATTTAATTCCCTTTTAATTTCCTTAATTAAAAGTCATTAAAAATAATCCCAATTAAGAGGAAAATCAGATTAAAAACATTAGGTAAAATAGTTCCTTAAGGATTTAAGATTTGACCCTTTTTTAAAATGGTCACTAAAATAGTTTTCATTCTTTACACTTTGGTCACTAGCCAAAATATCTAATTTTTAAAGTCCATTTTATAAAATTGACTTTGCCAAAAATATCCATATATTAAATAATACTTTTTAGATATTTTCCCATATTTTTTTCACACCAAAAATATTTACTCTGATTTAAATACCGAATCCGACTCGAATCTCTAATCCCGGTTCAACAGACCGTCTAATCAACCTAGAAACTCCTAGGCCCAAAACCAGGGCGTTACAACTCTCCCACACTTAGGAAATTTCGTCCTCAAAACTTTACCTGAAGGAAGCAAATGCAGAAGCCGTTTCAACCTTACTCTCCGATGTGGCCTCCTCAACTCCACGGTGTCACCACAACACCTTTACAAGCTCGATCGTCTTGCCACGAAGATCCTTACTACTAGAATCAAGGATCTCAACAGGTTCCTCTTCATAAGACAAATCTGGCCGCAACTCAATGTCCTCCATCGGCATAACATGTGATGGATCTAATCGATACTTCCGCAACATCGACACATGAAACACATCATGAATCTTCTCCAACTCAGGAGTTAACCTCAACCGATAAGCCACATGAAGTACACGCTCCACAATCTTATACGGTCCAATGAACCTTGGACTAAGCTTCCCTTACGTCTAAACTGCATCACCTTTTTCCAATGTGATACCCTCAAGAACACACGATCACTAAGAGCGTACTCAATCACTCTACGCTTCAAATCCATGTAGTATTTCTAAAGATTTGAGGCTACTTTCAAGCGATCATGAATGAGCTTCACTTTATTCATGTATTTCAACACATATGACATAGAAACATGTTTTTCTCTAGCCTTGGCCTAACACAAAGGCATACGACACTTCCTACCATACAAAGCCTCATACAGTGCTATTTGTATACTATCCTGATAACTATGTTATAGGCAAACTCCACCAAAGGTAATTGCTTCTCCCAAGTTCCTTGGAACTCAATGATACAACACCTCAACATATCTTACAAGACTTGGATCACATGCTCAGATTGACCATCCATCTGAGGATGATACAAAGTATTGAAATTCAGCCGTGTACCCAAAGCTCGATGCAAACACTCCCAAAACTTCACTGTAGACAGCGGATCCCTATCTGAAACTATGGACTTAGGCCCCCCGGGCAAACGCACAATCTCAACAATAAACAACTCTTCTAATTTATCTAAGGTATACATGGTATGTAGTGGCACAAAATGTGCACACTTCATAAACCAATCAACAATCACCTATATGAAATCCTTTTTAGTGGGCGTCAACGAAAACCCAGACACAAAATCCATGGTGATTCTCTCCCAGTTCCATTTCGGTACCCTCAACAGTTGCAAGAACCCGGAAGGAAACTGATGCTTAGCCTTGACACATTGACACACCATGCATCTAGCAACAAAATCAGCTACATCTTTATTTAAACCAACCCAATAGTACTCTTCCTTCAACCTATGATACATCTTAGTACTACCGGGATGCATAGCAAAATGACTAGTATGTGCCTCGATCAAAATGGTACGCCTCAACTCATCATCACTAGGCACCACTATCTAATCTTTAAAACACAACACCCTTTCATCATTAAAGTGAAAATCCGTAGAATTTCCATCCATGATATCCTTAACATACAGTACCAACACATCATCATAAGGTTGTTTTTCCTTAATCAACTGTCACAAAGATGGCTTTACTTGCAACTCGACCAACAAGCCCCCATCTCGCGTCACACTTAACAGCGCAAACATCACCCTCAACTCCATTACAACTTTCCTACTCAAAGCATCAGCTACAACATTAGCCTTCCCCGGATGATACTCAATTGTCAAACCATAATCTTTAAGTAACTCCAACCATCTCTGTTGCCTAAGATTCAATACCTTTTGCGTCAATAGGTATTTCAAACTCTTGTGATCCATGTACGCAACACACTTCTTACCATAGAGATAATGCCTCCAAATCTTTAACACAAACACAACTGCAACAAGCTCAAGACTGTCTAGATGCATAAGCCACAACTTCGCTAAATGATGCAACAATCTTAGAAGATTCCTCAACAACTATCGATATTAATCAACTGAATCTAGAAAAACCATGTGCTTCTAACACCAACCTTAGTTGCTTCAAAACTAGCACAATTCAAACTTCCAAGAACTAACTTTTAACACGTTTTACAAACCTTGAGAACTCCAAAGAACCACATCACTAAAGCTACTTACATAAGCTACCTTGCTTACACCATCACTCCATCGGCCCCCGAAAGGCTATCCGTAAGTGTGAACATATGTATGCATGGTTACTTATATGCCCTCATAGATGTCTATGTGTATGTATGCAAAACCTCTAATGTCATGCCCAAATGTATGCATGTACTGACATATTTAAATATATACATATAAGTGTTTTTGCATTGTGCATGTTTAACTGTTCACACTTACTAAAAACATTTTCAGAACCAGTATCCCTTCCAACATGCCAAAACTCACACTCACTCAAATAAAGAACAAACATTCGTTTCACCACCAAAAGCCTGCTAAACTATTCATACTTGTTGATGAAGATTCTTCTCAATACCTTTGTACATGAGAATATCATCAATAAACACAACAACAAACTGTTCCAAAAACACATGGAATACCCAACTCATCACATCCATGAACGCAGCTAGAGCATTGGTCAAACCAAACAACATCACCAAGAACTCATAATGCCTGTGCCTCGTACGAAAATATTCTTAGGCACATCCACTCTTTCACTTTCAATTGATAATACTCAAACCTCATATCAATCTTTGAAAACACAGAAGTACCTCTAAACTGATAAACAAAACATCAATCTGCGGTAAAGGATACTTATTTTTAATCGTCAACTTGTTCAGTTGCTGATAATCGATACACATCTGCATCGTGTCATCTTTCTTTTTCACAAACAACACCGACGCATCCCACGACAAAACATTAGGCCTAATAAACCCTTGATCAAGCAACTTTTGAAGTTGCGTCTTTAACTCCTTCAAATCCTTCGACACCATGCATAGAGAGCAATAGACACTAGAGCTGTATTTTCATACAACTCAATGCCAAACTCAAGCTCTCTATCCGGTGGCAAACCCGACAACTCTTCTGGAAAAATACCCAGAACTCACATACCGTATAGATGTCCTGAATACGCACTTCCTATAATCTCGAATTCATAACATAGTCTAAGAATGTCTTACATCCAGAATCTATCAAATGACTCACTTCTAGAGCCGAAACAATATTGGGCAGAACTTAGAATTCTTACCCACAATAACCACTTCACAATCATTAGCAATTTTCAAGGAAACTCGTTTGGTTTCAAAATTATCCATAGCTCTATGCTCAGACAACCAATCCATGCTCAAGATTACATCAAAACCGTAAACTAACAACTCCATCAAATCAATCGCAAACACATGACCTTAAACCATCAAAGGACATCTCCTAAACAACCTTCTTGTTGAAACCGTCTCTCTGAAAGAACTCGTTACTTGCATACCCACATCTAACACTTCTAAGATGATCGCTCGATCCACAACTCCACAAAAATTAGCAACAACAGTTGTAAGAGCCTGTCCCTCATGAGCCAAATATGGACAATATCGCCTCATGTGATCTCGTGATCCACAAACCCAACAGGTGTTATGTACTGCTCTGGCCTAGGTACCTTGACCCTGCGATCCTCGCCCAACACTACCTTCACTACTCCTCATCTCAAGGCGATACATTTTATCACGATGCTTTTTAAACTGAAAACCACCAGAACCAGAGTCTGCAACTCTCTTGCCGGAGCTAGAACCTCCCACACGACTCGATAAACCCAGGTTCTGCTCAATGTCCTTCGCCCGTGTAACCACTGCGTTGAAATTGGTGTAGTCAGAAGCCAACATATATGTCTTAACATCCTGTACCAACCCGTAACATAATCAGTCACAATGATGCCTCTCATCTTGTACTAGTTCAGGAGAATACTAACTCAACCGTACAAATTGTATCTCATACTCCGCTACAAACATACCGCCCTAAACCAAAGCTGTGAACTCATGTTTCTTCTCATCCAAGTATCTAACTCCTAGACACTTCTTCTTAAAGACAATTCGAAAGAACTCCCGGTCACAACATCAGGTTCCATGTCCGTAGTCATAGTAGTCCACCAGCTATACACGTCTCCTTGTAGTAAAGATACAACACATCCCAACTTACGGGCATCGTTGCACCCCATTTGTATAATAATTTGATCAGTATCGGCCATCCGCTTCTCGGATGCCTCGAGTGCAAACCCTCAAAACTTAACTCCTCCTAAACTATGCAAATATTCCAGCGGTAACCCTATTTGCCTAGCAACTGGTGTAGATACATGCACCGTAGCAACGACAGCTTGGAAAGCTCTGTTCATCTCTTGTATCAAAGGTGCCATATCACCCAACATTGCGCGGGTGGTACTTGTTGTACTTCTATAGAAAGATTACGCGGAGGGGGTGGCAAACCCCCAGGAGATATAATGTTCTCCTAATTCTTTTTCCTAACAGCAACAACATGCGTGCTAGCCCTCAATTCTCTCCTCGGTCTTAACATAACACTATTTCTAAGGCATGATGATAATTACACCAAAACAAAAACAATCAGGCTAGCTTCAAGCAAGGATCCAAGACTTCATTTCCAAATAAAACATTTCACACTATAGTAATAAGGCAATGTGTCCCACAAATATCCCCTAACATAGCATATGTCAACCAACGATAAACAATCACTGCGCATAGAAAACAATAGTAGTCAATCAATAGAAATATTCCAACAATCATCACCTCATCCCACTTATGGAAAAACTGGCTCTGATACCACCAAATGTAACCTCTCTCGACCTGGCCTAGATGCCAGATAGAATCAAGTGTGCTACATTGGGTTTTGCCGAAACAAAACTCGAAACGATTAACTAAACTTAGGTCTATTTTTTATTTTTATCTTGTTTAGATGTAACATTATAACCTAAGGTGTACATGCTAACAGTGAGTGAAATCTCTACTAAATCGAGTATCGATTTGACATCTAATTATGCAAATTGTAATTTAGGGACTAAATTGCAAATCTAGAAAGTTACAAGGATTTAATTAAAATTTAAATTAACAAGTCATAAACATGTGTACCACTTATCTAAGGATCAAACCATACCAGTATATCAAGGAAACATGATCATAACATAGCGGCATGCTTTAATCTAGATTCTAGAAGCATGCTTCTTAAAAACCAACCATCCAAAAACATGAAATATAAATCCTCTACAAAACCAACCGTATAAGGCCTCAAGAAACACCACAACAACAATATAAACTTGCAAAAATAGAGAGTCTAGCAAATAACCCTCCCAAACAACAATGAACCCCATTGCCTTTTTTACTAGTAGTCTAGTTTCAAAAACGATACTTTTGAGTTAATCAATTCCTTGGATTTCCCTTTGCTTGCTTGCTGCCTCCAACCTTTAATTCTCTGCATTGATTAACAAAGAGAGAATAAGCACACACAGCTTAGTGATGAGTGCTCAAAACACAACACCATCAATGCATTTAAAACCAGTTTCCAACTCACATGAGTTCAACATTTTAAAACCTCTTTTCAAAACATCATGCCTTTCAAACTATGCACTTAACATTTTCAGAAGATGCATATTAAACTGTATGCAACATGTATCATGGATCAACATCAAAACCCCATTTGCTAACCCTCAATTTAAGCTTTCCTATGCATAATAACCCATATACAAGGCTTAAAGAGTAAACATGTATAAATCAACGTTATACAACAATATCCATCGACATGATACATTATCAATTATATTGGCTTTCAAGTGATAATAAACCAAGTTCTGCTTTACAAAATATTATATCGGATACACAAATTCAACAAGTGCCCTCTAAACACTCATGCGATCTCAACGGGAATTCAAGGTACAATCACAACTGGGTACTATCACAACCGTTAGATGCATAATCCACTAATGAGAGTTTTCAGTACCATATAACCCCTCAACCGTTAGGGTACTCGAGGTGGAGTATTCAGTACACATAAACCCCTCAACACCTAAGGCGACTTTTTATAGTGCACTATCAATCCTATGGCCGACCAATTATATCTGATAACATTTTAAACCATATCACTTGCCAATATAATTCATTATTAACCATGTACCTCACTGTTTTTATAAGCAACAATCAAAACCATTTTTAATGCAATAAACCATGTATTAACAAGTATTCCCCATACTTACAAGAATCATTTTTCAAAATCATTCATCATCAATATATGATCAAAATCATTATAAACCATACTCAAAACATTCTTAAACAGCAGGTACCATGTAATTCAAAAACAAGTGCATAAAAACAATTTTGCCAAAATACGACCGAGGGAGAAATCTCTTTATACTTACTTTTGAGTTTAAACCAGCATTTAAATCTTAATTTAAACTTCCAAAATAACCTTTAAACCATTTTAAAGCTCAAATCCACGTTCTCACTCATCGACTTTACAAAACCTCATTTGCCGATGCGAACTCCTCCTCTAAAGCTTCCGCAACGATGCCGCAAGCTTGAGGATCAACTTCTCCTAATTTCACCACACAAAAAAGAGGATTCAATACATCAAAATGCATTCAAACCCAACAACAACAATTCACAAAAATCCTCCTCAAACTCTAACTGAAACCCATCCACAACAGTCGAAAACAACATTAAACACCCTCCAAACTTCACCCAGCCAAAACCTAAAGGTTTAATCCATTAGTTATCTTCAATTAACATCCAAAAACAACCTAACATCATCCTTATACTTCCAACATTCATTAAACACCTTTAACTCGCCAAAAACACAACAATGACAACCTAAGAAAATAGAGATTCACTAAGTTTCAGGATTCCAATGTTAAAACCAACTTATTAACATTATAAAACATCAAAATAATGATTATAACCAATCAAGAACTCAGCAAAATAGATCCGAAACGAAAATAACGTAATCTCATCAATTAAACCTTAATTTAACCAATTTCCACAATTAAATCATTAAAACTCATTAGAAAACATTACACAAGGATCAAATACTTGGAAATTTCAATAAAAAACCATTCATTAGAGGAGAAGAATGAACCTTACCTCTAATGAGTGAATTTCCTCTTAATTGGATATTTACTCTTGAAAAACAAAGAAAAACAATAAGATTTTGGAAAACAAGATTGAAGAATTCATTAGAAATCAAAAGTTTAAGAAACCAATATCATTATCTCAAATCTTTGATGCAAAAGAATGTGTTTGGCTGAAGAGAAGTTGAGAGAAAAGTTTGAGAAAAGAAGTTACGTCAAAAATGTTTTTAGGAAATAACTACCACCTTTATTTAATTCCCTTCAATTTCCTTAATTAAAAGTCATTAAAAATAATCCCAATTAAGAGGAAAATTAGTTAAAAACATTAGGCAAAATAGCTCCTTAAGGATTCTAAGATTTGACCTTTTTTCAAAATAGTCACTAAAAATAATTTTCATTCTTTACATTTTGGTCACTAGGCAAAATATCCAATTTCCAAATTCTAGTTTCCAAAATTGACTTTGCCAAAAATATCCATTTATTAAATAATGATTTGTAGATATTTTCCCATATTTTTCTCACGCCAAAAATATTTACTCTGATTTAAATCTTGAATCTGACTCGAATCTCTATTCTAGTCTACAAAATCGTCTAATCAACCTAGAAACTCCTAGGCACAAAATCGAGGTATTATAGTTGTTTTCCTTCTTTCTCTTGTGAAGCCGTGCATTGATACACGAAGAGCAAGTATCGGTACCTGCTGTACCATATCGGTACACGAGGGTGAGTACCGGTACTGCCTAGGTAATCTGCCCATAAATATAAAGTTGAGTTTTAGGGGTTGATAATTTGATAGCTAGGCCCCAATGGGCTTCTTGGGTGATAAAATGAATTGTAAAACTAAAAAAATGAGATTTAACTCTCATGGATGAGAATAACGAGTAATAACTTAGTAAATGTCGACTCGATATAATTGTGATGGTTAGTGTTATGCCTTAGGGGCATTTGTGATGGATTGGCTTGGTGCCACTTACCTCTTGGTGAGGTGTATCAGTGCTCGGGGAGCATGTATTGGTTTATGATTGTTGTAAAGGAATCTGGATGTCCTAGAGTCAGTACTATGATACTTAGATAAGGGGATGCATTTTTCAGGCTGTGTGAACAAGTACATTCGATGTAACCATGGGCTAAATGATCTGGGTGTAGTTAGAAACCTATCCGTAGCTATGGTGATCCAGATAAGGTATTAAACTCCATAGTATGAGTGAGCTCGAGTAACCTAATAGGCTGAGTGACCTCAAGTAAAGACTACTTATGGCTAATGTGATCCAAGTATGTCTAGGACGTATCTGTGGCTATGGTGATCCAGAACAGTCCTTTTAACCTGACGGTTGTGTGAACATGGGTAACTCTACGACTGTGTGAGCACGGGCAAAGTAGGGTTTCATTGGCCATTATATAGATGATGTATGGATTCATTTTATATGTTATGTGGATGCTAGATAGTAGCTTATGTACCCGATGGCTGAATGATCAAGGTACAATATGTATCAACTCGATGGGCTGTATGAGCTCGAGTAACTCAATAGGCTATGTGACCTCGAGTATGGCAAAGCCTTGTAGAACCATGTATGATTTGTTATAGACTTAATGATACCTTGAGATAGGTGATATAAGAACTCTAGCTAGTGTAGGATAGATGATAACTCATAGATAGTGAAACCTTGTAACACCCTAAAATTTCCCCTAATTTAGAATCTCTAATTCTAAAATCTCTAAATTCAAAACTCAAAGATTTGGGAATTAAAATATGAAAACTGAATTGAGAAATTTAGAAATTGTTTGATCCTAAATCAATTTTAGTGACCAAATTGCATAAAATTTAAACTTCGGCGACCATCTTGTAATGCAGATAAATTAGGGACCCTTGTTTTGTGATTTACCCTTTTGGGCATGATATTTAATTAAACTTTTTAGCCCTAATAACCATTTTGGTGTTTTTTCATTTTTAGCAGCCACCTTGTCCAAACTCTCTTCCTCATTTAATTAAACCATAACTCCTCACCCTTGTCAAATCAAGCTCCGACGATGGCATTAGCATCATCCATTCAGAGGGCCGCCACCACCATTCGTATCCCATTTAGTGTTCGACCAAAATCCCATATCTATTCACCTTCATTCTTTATGTTTGCTCGGATTCTATGAAGAACCTTTCGGTTATCCCTAAGCAGCTATCATCTCCTCCTTGCCTCCTTCATTCGATATTGTGTGGGTAAGCCTTTTGTTTTGAGATCTAGCTCATTTGAGATGGTTGGGGTTCTAATATCTTATATTTTCCCTTATTTTCTTGCTGGTAATGACCATGATGGTCTCCAATGAGCGCCACGAGCGAGTTTTCATCCTTGTTCTTATCGGTTCATTGTCACGCCGCCATTTTCCCTTGTTGTTCACCGTCACCGTGTTGCTCCACTGTCGCTACCATAAATGGGTTTTAAAACTCAATTGCCTTAATCTAATGAGATGAGATATGAAGGTTGGGCTGGGTTGAGTGGTTATGCATGTGATTGGGCTGAGCCCAATTATGAAACTCTGTCCAGATTTATTTTTGTAAAGTCTGATATGTGTGTGAAGCCCAAATTGAGTGAACCTATTTTTGAACCAATTTGAACCAATTGTGTAAGCTAAACCAAATTGCGTGAATCGACCGAACTGATCTAGTGAATCCACCACTTGGCAAGCATTTTCGTTGTGTTTATCGGGCCCAAAAGTAACATTATTGACCATTAGTACCGATACCAATATTATCTTTGATGTTTGGTGAAAAATGAGACTTTGTAATTTTTACATTTCAGTGTCAAAACATCAAATTGTAATTAAATGAGTTGTATAGGTCCAATTAAGTTGAAATTTTGCACGTGAATCTAAAATGGGATAAATTTCTTGATGGTGACTTTAATATTATGTGGGTCCCTATAATTTTTTTATTTACAATTTAGTCCATAAACTTGGTTAATTTGTAATTGAGCATGCTATAAGAGTTCAATTAGGGTGAAATTTTATATGTTGCCTAATTTGGGTATGTAGAATCAGATTTTGCAATTAAATTTAAATTTTGACATGTTTATTTAAGGAATGCATGTGAAATTATGATTTTGCCCTCGTATGCTTTATGATTTTGTAATACTAATTTTGTCCGGGTTTTAGTATTATTATTAGTATTATTATTGTTTAGTATTACTATTATTATTATTATTATTTAATTTTTATTTTTATTTAAAAAATTCAAAGATAGTTAAAAAAAGTAAAAAAAGAAAAAGAAAAGTATGCATTGAATGCATATGGTTCTGTACGCCACCACCATATCATATGATGTGCATCATGCTACCTACTACATCGCCATCCACTTATCAACTTCAACTCCCATCATTTTATTATTTTATCCATCATTTTTTTAATTTCAACAAAACCGAGCCATAACCCACTTCCATCCTTCATCTTTAACATCAACCGAAACCATCACCTTACCTTGACTCCCACCATTTCGATCATCATAATACACAACCCCTAAGCTATCCCAAAGCTCGACACCACCATCGAACCACCCTTCAAACCATATCAGTTTTCATCGTTTCATGCTTCACCCCTCAAGCTTCAATCACCCTACCTTACAGATCTAAAAGAAACCCCCAAAATGGTTGCCATGAGGATCATTAGTCACCTCTCGTTTTAAGGTAGACACTGGGCTTGAGTGGTTTTTTTATTTTGACTTAATCTTGTGGGAATCGAGTCTTTTATAGAACTATAAGGTTGGTAGAACTGAACCACACCAGACTTATTCTGTTGCCGTTGGAGGAACGACCCGAGGTATTGAAGAAGAATGTCGTATATGATTCATGTATGAAAGAAATTATTTCAGTTATTTTTTCTGTTGTCAAGCCTACTTACTCTAACTGAATAGATAATCAATATCCAGTTTGTTAAGGGTTATTACATGGGCTATATTAACCTTTGGGTAGGTACTAGCCCATATATCTAATATGTTGCCCACATTGTAAAAAATACCCCATTTCACTATTGTTTCATGCTTTGTTATCTCTATCCTTCTTTTGGTTTTTCACATTTATTGTTGCAATGGTGATGGATTAGATTCAATAAGTTATCATATGGACTGACTAACGTTTGGCAAGTAATTGATGATTTAGTGTAAATATTCTATAAAATAATGCCAAGTTTAGGTCTTTTTACGTACAAGTATACGCAGTCAGCAAGAAATACAATAGTAAGCTGAGTATCGTATCCACATGGATTGTCCATGAATTAAATGCCATGATCTTTACTTGTGAATTGAAACAAATGAATTTGAATTGAGTTTTAGATTTAAGAAAAATGATTAAGGAAAAGAAAGTAAAAGTTTAGGCAGATTGACAAACAAATGTATTCAATAGATGGTTGGAGTTGGCAAGGGGTGCTTGGATTTCATGCTAGCAAATAAAGTAGTTAATAACTTTCAACCTTGTTTTATTGTCGAGCATATTTTAAGGTTAGTATTCCCTCTATCGATGGCAATACCCTAAGTTAATTATGATTAACCCCTATATGTCTATAGTGATGTTTCTCAATCATTAACTTGGCAAAGTTTTAATCTTTACTCCTAAGGGGTAGACTCACTTTCGAAGTAAGCGCATCTACTTGAACATCTTCTGTCTAAGCTTCTCACCTTAGTACCTAGTAAGTAATCATTATCTCTAAAGTTTGTTAAGATATTAAGGGATAATATGCATGCAATGCCAACTGTCGTATGACAAAGAATATAGAAAAAATATGTACTAGCGGGATAGACAAAAATGCCAAGGCATTCAATTATTAAAAATAAAAAAATAGCTGAGCGTTCATCTCAAAAACATCCCCAGCCAACTTAAAGAAATTATTTAATGGCTGGGTAAACCATCAACAAAATATCATTTGAAATCAACACCATCAGCATCGTGATAAAAGGTATCGCTCTAATTCAAGACGAGGTGGAGGTAGTGCTAGGCGTGGACCGCGTGGTTAGGATACCCAGGTTAGATCTGTTTTTAATACATGTTGGGTTTGTGGATCGCGTGAGCAATTGAGGCAGGACTGTCCACGTTTGGCTCATGAGGGACAGGCTTATACTGCTGTTGTTGCTAAGTCTTGTTGGAGTTGTGGATCGAGCAATCATCTGAGGCACAATTTTCCATTGTTGGCTGGTGGTGGACAAGCTAGGGTACTTGCTGTTGCACCACAGCGAGGCCGTGGTCCTAGCCGAGGGCAGTTTTAGTGTAGGGACGAGGGTTAGAAGATAGTGGCTCATACCGTTGCTATTTAACCTAAGGGTGATAGTCCTGCGAGGGTGTACACACATCGCGATAGACGTAATGACACTGATATGATTGCAGGTACATTTACTTTGCAATCTTTTCTATTGTTTTCTTTGGTTGATTATGGTTCTACGTATTTATATATCTTGCGTGAGCGTGCACATTTGCTTGATATACCTGCTGAGGTGTTAATATGGGAATGCAAGTAACTAGTTCTTTCAGTGAAACGGTTGTTACAAAAAGGTTGTTTAGAAGATGTCATTTGACAGTTCAAGGTCATGTGTTTGCAGTTGATTTGATGAAGTTGTCATTTCACGATTTTGATGCAATCCTGGGTATGGATTGGTTGACTGAGCATAGAGCTGTGGTTGATTTTGAAACTAAACGAGTTACCTTGAAACTTGTAAATGATTACAAGGTAGTAATCGTGGGTGAGAATGCTAAATCCTTGTCTAATGTTACTTTGGATCTAGAAGCAAGTCGTTTGATGGATTTAGGTTGTGAGACATTCTTGGCCTATGTTATGATTCTGGGATCAAAGGAATTACATGTTTAGGATATCCGCACAATGTGTGAGTTTCTGGCTGTTGTTCTGGAGGATTTGTCTTGTTTGTCGCCGAATAGAAAGGTTGAGTTTGGCATTGAGTTGTATGTGAATACAACTCCAGTGTCTATTGCTCCCTATCGTATGGCTCCGAAAGTGTTGAAGGAGTTAAAGAGGCAACTTTAGGAGTTGCTTGATCGAGGGTTTCTTAGGCCTAGTGTTTCGTCGTGAGGTGCACTGGTGTTGTTTGTGAAAAATAAGGATGGTACAATACGGATGTGCGTTGATTATCAACAATTGAATAAGTTGACGATTAATAATAAGTATCCTTTTCCAAGGATTGATGATCTATTTGATCAATTTAGAGGTGCATTGGTGTTTTCTAAGATTGATTTGAGGTTTGGGTACTATCAGTTGAAGGTAAAGGATGTGGATGTGCCTAAGACTACTTTTCGTATGAGGATCATGATAAACACTTGCGAATTGTGCTTCAGGCTTTGTTGGATAATTAATTGTATGCCAAGTTGAGGAAGTGTGAGTTTTGGCTTAGGGAGGTTGTTTTCCTTGGGCATGTTGTGTCGTCCGAAGGAATTCGGGTTGATCCTCACAAGATTGAGGCAGTGATGGGTTGGAAGCCACCTAAATTGGTGCCGAAGGTTCGTAGTTTCCTTGGGTTGGCCGGTTATTATCGTAGGTTTGTGGATGGTTTCTCGAGGGTTGCTGCTCCTTTGACCAAGTTGTCGCAAAAGAATGTTCATTTTTAGTGGACAAAAGATAGACAATGAGCTTTTGAATAGTTGAAGGAGGCTTTGATGCAAGTTCCTATCTTAATTCAACCTAAGTCGGGTAAAGAGTTTGTTGTTTATAGTGATGCATCATACGATGGTTTGTTGTTTATAGTGATGCATCAACCTAATAGTTGCTTAATGATTATGATTTGACGATTGAGTATCATTCTGGAAAGGTTAATGTTGTAACTGATGCCTTAAGTAGGAAAGTTGTGGTGGAGTTGAGAGCGATGTTTTTACGGTTGAGTGTGATGCGGGATGGAGGTTTGTTGGCCGAGTTGCAAGTAAAGCCATCTTTCTCACAATTGATTAAAGAAAAACAACCTTATGATGATGAGTTGGTGCCACATGTTAAGGATATCATGGATGGGAATCCAACGGATTTTCATTTTAATGGTTATGGGGTGTTGTGTTTTAAAGATCAAATAGTGGTGCCTAATGATGATGAGTTGAGGCGAGTCATCTTGACTAAGGTTCATGCTAGTCATTTTACTATGCATCTTGGTAGTACTAAGATGTATCAAGGCTTGAAGGAAGAGTACTATTGGGTTGGTTTAAAGAAAGATATGGCTGATTTTGTTTCTAGATGCACGATGTGTTAGCGTGTTAAGGCTGAGCATCAGTTTCCTTCCAGGTTGTTGCAACCGTTAAGAATACCAGAATGAAAGTTGGAAAGAATCACCATGGGTTTTGTGTCTGGGTTGCCGTTGACGCCCACTAAAAAGGATTCCATTTGGGTGATTGTTGATAGGTTTACGAAGTGTGTGCATTTTGTGTCTGTGTATATGATGTATACTTTGGATAAGTTGGCAGAGTTGTACTTTGGATAAGTCAATAGTTTCGGATAGAGATTTGTAGTTTACAGTGAGGTTTTGGGAATGTTTGCATCGAGCTTTGGGTACACGGTTGAGTTTAAGTACTTCGTATCATCCTCAGATGGATAGTCAGTCTGAACGTGTGATCCAGGTCTTGGAAGACATATTGAGGTATTGTATCATTGAATTCCAAGGAACATGGGAGAGACAGTTGCCTTTGGTGGAGTTTTCCTATAATAACAATTATCAGTCTAGTATACGAATGGCACCGTATAAGGCTTTGTATGGTAAGAAGTGTCGTACGCCTTTTTGTTTGGTTGAGGCTAAGGAAAAGTATGTTTCTTTGCCTGATGTGTTAAAGGATACGAATGAGAAAGTGAAACTCATTTGCGATCGCTTGAAAGTAGCTTTAGATTGCCATACATTCTATGCAGATTTGAAGTGTAGGGAGATTGAATATGCGGTTGGTGATCGTCTGTTCTTGAATGTGTCGCCTTGGAAGAAAGTGATGTGGTTCAGACATAAAGGTAAGCTTAGTCTGAGGTTCATTGAACCGTATGAGGTTGTGGAGCGAGTTGGCCCTATTGCTTCTCATTTGAAGTTACCTCCTAAGTTGGAGAAGATTCATGATGTGTTTCATGTGTCGATGTAACCCCCTTAACCTAGTTTAGACGCAAGACCGAATGACCTACATTGGGTTTACCGAAACAAACCCTTAAAGATTAAACTCGATTTACGTCCATTTTTTATTTTCTCTTATCTATATGCATCATTATAACCTATAGTGTACATACTGGCAGCTGGTGAAATCTCAACTCAATCGAGCATCGAATCGACATCCAATTGCTCTCAATTGCAATTTAGAGACCAATTTGTAATTCTAGAAAATTACAGGGACTTAGTAAAATCTGAAGTAACCAATCCTCAATTAGTCTAGTTTCATGCTCACTTTTCACATTTCATCTCGAAACGACCATTCGAACTCATTTAATTGCATGCATAACAATCAGGGACCGAAATGGAAGAATCTAAAACCTTTAATATCAATTATAAAAAATATAAAGACCAGGCATACAGATACGGTCCCAAAGTGTACAGATACACGAGGGTGTATCGATATGGTCCCTAGGTGTATCGATACGTGGGTTACAAATCATTTTCCCATAATTCTAGTAGCTCAAAACGATATCGATACACCTCTACCCGTACCGATACGCTGGCCAAAAATACACTTACCCGTATCGGTACACCTCTATCCGTACCGATACACCTGGGCCTAAAATATCCAATTTTACTAGTTTTTCATATAATCAAGGGTTCAAACATGTTCTATCCAACTCCAAACATATACACAACAATTTTAAAGATCAAACTTTGTTAAAACATCACAGAAACATGAACAAATCATGACATCTTACTTCAAACGGAAATCTAGAGGCATGCTTCTTAGAAAACAACCAACCACCATACAAAACGCAAATCCGAAGCAACAACCAAACTTATAAGGCCAATTACAACTCCAAGACAACCTACCAAACTTGCTCAAACAGGGAATTTAGCAAAAAACCCTCTCAAAACAACAACGAACCCCATTGCCTTTATTACTACAAGTCTAGTTCGAAAAGTCATACTTTAGCGTTAACAAGTCCTTGGATCTTCCCTCATTTTCTCTCTGCCTCCAACCTTTAATTCTCCGCATTGATGGAAAAAGAGAGCGTAAGCATACAAGACTTAGTGATGAGTTCTCAAAACACAACACCATCAATGTAATTAAAATCGATTTCCAACTCACAAAGAGTTCATCATTTAAAACCACTTTCAAAAACATTATCATACCTTTTAGACCAAAACATGCTTACTTTCCAAGCACTTCACATTTGATTAAAAATACATTTGACAACAAAAAACCATCTCATTTTTAAAACATGCTTTACTACCCCAAGCATTATCTCATTTGTTTCCACAAAAAATTATGCATAACAATCATATGCATCAAAATCATTTATAACTCTTTTATCACATATATTCTCATATATTGATATTTAGAGTGACCCAGATAGACTCACCTCTATGCATGAATACTACTACCTCTATCCACACATGTTCGGATACACAAATTTCTCATGGTGGGCTCACCTCCACCAAATCTCATACCTTGCCTACTTAAACCACAAGATACCATCACAGTTGCCTAGTTAAACCGTAGACCCAAGTGATAACCCAATAGTCCTAGTAGCCTAGTTAAACCATTTTTCCTCAAGGACTATGGCACGATCGATTTTATATATTATAGTGCACTTTAATCCTATGACTAGCCAACTATATCCGACACTTTCACAATACGTCACATAGCCAATATATCATTTCTAGATACATTTATTTACTGTTTTCCAATGCATTCCTCAAAACTGTTTCATATGCAAAACCAAATTGCCAAATGCAAAAACACATTCCTTTCAAGGAACAAATCTCAATGCTCATAGGCATTCATTACTTTGTTTAAACATTGCATATTAATCCAAAACGATACATTTACAGCAAGTAAACCAAACTATGTTTAATCCCAAAACATGAAATCTGCAAGCTCATATCAAAGCCAACAACCAAGCGAAATAAGAGAAACTTACGCTTGAGCTTAGTTAAGCTTTTTAGGCTATAACTAAACCCCCATGATCCGTCAATCAAACCTTTTAAAGAGATTTAACGCGTTTAAACACTCACCGACAACGCAAAGCCTCATTCGCTGATGCGAACTACCCCTCCAAAGCGATACTTCAAGCTCAAGGATCAACCTCCCTAATATCACCATAAAAAATAGAGGATCCAATGCATCAAAATGTAGTCACAAACCCAACAACATCAATCCACAACAATCCTCTACAAACTCTAGCTGAAACATCCCCAAAACTACAGAAAACAACATCAAACATCTTCCAAGCTTAACCCAGCTAAAACCTAATGATTTAATCTATTAATTATCTTCAATTAACATCCAAAAACAACCTAACATGATCCTTATACTTCCAGCATTCATTAAACACCCATAACTCGCCAAAAACACAACACTAGCAACCTAACAAATTAGAGATTCACATAGTTTTGGGATTCCAATGTTAAATCCAACTTATCAAAATTATAAAACATCAAAATCATGATTATAATTAATCAAGAATTCATCAAAATAGATCCGAAATGAAAATCACTTAATCTCATTAATTAAACCTTGATTTAACCAATTTCTATAATTAAATCATTAAAACTCATTAGAAAACATATATAAAGGATCAAAAACTTGGGAATTTTAGTAATGAACCATAAATTAGAGGAGAAGGATGAAGCTCACCTCTAATTTTGACTTTCCCCTTAATTGTATTGATTTACATGAGAATACAATATTAAAACATTAAGGTTTTGGTAGGAAACAATTATGATATTTAACATTAAAAGATTGAAGAAATCAAGAAATCACCTAAATATTTTGAAGAAGAGAAGGGTGTTTTCCAAACGACACTTTTAGAGAAAATCTTTTAGTGCTTAAGAAATTAATTATAAAATTAATTTCCAAAATCTATTTATACTCTTCCCAAATCTTTTAAAATAGACAATTAAGGAGAAAAGTTTGATATTAGACTTTGGGCAAATAGCTCCTTAAAGATTCAAAGTTTTAACCCTTTATAAAATAGTCACTAAAAATAGTTTTCATGTTTTACACTTTGGTCACTAGCCAAAATGTCACATTTTCAAATTTCATTTTTCAAAATTGACTTTACCAAAAATATTCTTATATTAAATAATGATTTTTAGGTATTTTACCCAAATATTTTCTCACTAAAAATATTTATTCTGATTTAAATCCTGAATCTGACCCGAATCTTTAATCATGGTCCACCGGACCGTCTAATCAACCTAGGAACTCCTAGGCCCAAAACTGGAGCGTTACAACTCTCCACCACTTAGGAAATTTCGTCTTCAAAATTTTATCCGAAGAAAAACAAGTGAGAAAACTGTTTCATCATGTTTGCCTTACTCTCCCACGTGACCTCTTCAACTCCACGATGTCGCCACAACACTCTTACAAGTTCAATCGTCTTACCATGAAGAAATTCACTACTAAAGTCAAGGATCTCTACCGGCTCCTCATCAAAAGACAAATTCGGTTGTAACTCAATGTCCTCCACTGGCATAACATGAGATGCATCCGACCGATACCTCCACAACACCGCCACATGAACACATCATGAATCTTCTTCAACTCAATAGGCAAACACAAACGATAAGCCACAGGACCAACATGCTCCACAACCTTATACGGTCCAATAAACCTTTGACCAAACTTACCCTTATGTCTGAACCACATCACCTTCTTCCAAGGTGAAACTTTCAAGAACACACGATCACCAACCACATATTAAATCTCTTTATGCTTCAAATCCGCATAGGATTTTTGGCGATCCGCAGTCGCCTTCAAGCGATCAGACGCAACTTAAATTTCTCATTTGCGTCATTCAACACATCTAGTAAAGAAACATGTTTTTCCCTAGCCTTAACCCAACACAAAGGCATACAACACTTCCTACCATACCAGGCCTCATACGGTGCCATTTGTACACTAGTCTGATAACTATTGTTATAGGCAAACTCCACCAAAGGAAATTGTCTCTCCCAAGTCCCTTGGAACTCAATGATACAACACCTCCATACATCCTCCAAAACTTGGATCACACATTCAGACTGACCATCCATCTGGGAATGATACGAAGTACTGAAATTCAATCGTGTACCCAAAGCTCAATGCAAACACTCCCAAAACCTAACTGTAAACTGTGGATCTCTATCCAAAACTATGGACCTAGGCACCCCGTGCAAACGCACAATCTCAGCAACATACAACTCTGCCAACCTATCCAAGGTATGCGTGGTATGCACAAACACAAAATGCGTACACTTTGCACCAATCCACAACCACCCAAATGGAATCCTTTTTGGTGGGTGTCAACGAAAACCTAGACACAAAATCCATGGTGATTCTCTCCCACTTCTATTCTGATATCCTCAACGGTTACAACAACCCATAGGGAAACTGATGCTCAGCCTTAACACGCTAACACACCATGCATCTAGCAACAAAATCAGCCACATCTTCCTTTAAACCTATCCAATAGTAATCTTCCTTCAATATCCTATACATCTTGGTACTACCGAAATGCATAGTAAAAAAACTAGCATGCGCCTCGATCAAAATAGTACGCCTCAACTCATCACCACTAGGCACCACTATTTGACCCTTGAAACACAACACCTCATCATCATTAAAGTGAAAACACAACACCTCATTGAGATAGGCCATGAGAGCATCAAGATTAGGTTGGGCCACCAGAGCTTGAGGATGTTGAGGAACTTGAGGAGCAACCAGAGCGAGTTAAGCGTCTTGAGGAAGATCGACAATACGAATCCACTCTCTATTATAATAAGAAAACTTACAATGATAGAGAGAACTCTCATCGATAGTTACAGTGAGAGGCTCGGCAAGATCATGTGAGCAATAAATCCCCAACTTGTGGAACAAGTAGCTTAGGGCGGTGCCATAAGTGAAGGATAAAACAAGGGTGGTGTGGCGATGTTGAACAAGATAGACAATATCCGCAAGCATGATTTGAGCTAGGTTGGGATGCTTACCCTCATGAAAGCATCGGATCAAAAAATCACCGACTTGACGGATTGTTGAGAACTTTCAACCAGATGGGCAAAACCACCAAGTGATCATGAGGTGAAGGATGCGGTCTTGAGCGTCAAGAACGACCACGGAACCACCAAGGACATGTCCCAAGGAATTCTCATCATCAATCCCATTATCCTCAAACGCAAAAACATTGGCTAAATTTGTTGAATGAATTTGAAAATTTTCCCATAAGGTATAATTAAATCGGAACAACTTCGGTTTCTCTCAATTATAAATACATCGGGCATTTGAATAAAAAACCAAAACAAGGTTATGGTTTAAAATCCTGGGTAAACCCAAAAATTGTGTAAACTTCTATTCTTGCATAAGCCCAAGATATTTGAATTGAAATCTTTTGGAAGATAAAAAGGGAATCGAAATGGTGCACTCATGTCGGATTTTGTAACTTTGAAAGATTTTAAAACGTTCAATGCCATTGGCATATTTTGGTATATCAAAACACTTTTGAAGAATATGGGTTAAGTTTGGTTTGTTACCATTGGTTTCAGAGTTTGAATTTGGAGAATTGGAACTATAGGCAATTTCTTTTCTTGCACGTTTCTTAGGTGCCATTACAAAAACCTGAAATCAAATCAAACCACAAAAGAAAAATGTTTGCATAAATCATGACATTCGATCCAAAGAATAATCCAATGATCAAGGTATTGATAAAAACCTATATTGTATAGTTTAAAAACATATACAAGTATTAAAGGAATTTTTGGTAAAATAAAAATTGAAAAACAGTATTGAAAAGTATACGGTATAAATTTATTTTCGAATAAAAAATTTTCAGTTTTAAAAAAGTTTTTACAAAATCTTTGAAAAACTTTGAAAAACATGTTATATACATGCTAAATACATAAATTTGAAACAAAAACAAAGTATAAATGTGAACGAAAATAAAGAGAAAAGAAAGAAAGTTTATACCTTGAATATGAGATTAAGGATGAATGAAGAGATGATGATGCACCAAACATGATGATTTTGATAGGGTTTGATGAGAAACCCAAAAACCCTAAAAGAATTTGAAGAGTTATGTGAAGAAAATAGAGGGATTTGAGAGGTTTTTATAGGAATTTTCATATTAGGGTTTTAGGAAAAAGAAGGGTGTTTGAAATAAAGTGAAATTTGCTCTTTAATGCCCATTTAAACTCCCAGCGGCGGTGCGTACCGATACGCCATGTGGCATATCGAAACACTATTCTGAAACAGTTATTATCTGTGTAATACCCTAAAATTGGCCTAGTAATGTTACTACATTTTAATCAATAGGCTAATTGAATCCATAAGTTGATCAATTTAAATAAAATTGAACGTTGACCATCCTTATAAATCAAATAAGTGAAATTGAGCTAAATTGAATTGAAATGAAAACTAGGAGGCATAAATGAAAGGATGGAAATGTGAACATGCAAAATCCTATAGATTACATGTAAAATAGAAATTAAATGGAGGCCTTGACACATGTTCTCTTCCAAGGAGAACATGTGCCAATTCAGATGATGACTCATGCTGGGAGGAATAATGAACAAAAAATATGGTCATCTTCCTCCCATTATCATCCTTGTAGCCGAAACATAGAGAGAGAAAGGGGAGAGAATTTTGCATGTAAACACCTTCAATTCAAGCTTCATAGTTCATCCATTGATTAAATTAAGCTTGGAGAAGGTATAATACTTGAACCTAACTTGCTATAGATTGTTTGAATGAGTGATTGATGATGTCTTTGTTGTCTTGATGAATTGGATGATTTCTATGTGTGTTAGGAGCATGATAGATTCAAATTGAACTTGGAATTGAAATTCCTAGTAACCAATTTGATATAGGATTTATGTATAGTTGTTGGAAATCTGGGAATTATGAACATGATAGAAAACAATCTTGATTAGGGACTGTTTTGATTGAGAAATTGTATAAACATGTTAAATGAACATAGAACCCTTTTTGATCATGTTGCTAGGTAAAAAGAAGATTGAATTGAATACATTTGTTTCTGGAAAAAATGACTACACCTAATTGAACTAGTTAAATTAGGTAATGGACTGCCTAGTTGATGAATTGGATGTGTAAATGTGATCAAATAGATCAAACTAGATTCAACATGATTATGCCATGTTTTAATAACATTTATAGGTGAATTATTATGACCTAGACATGTATGAACATGATCATGAATGAAATTGTCATGTTAGGACCTTGCTAAAATGAATTAAGAAGCTAGAAATCCAACCTAGTGTAATCTGCCCAGAATGCTCTGTTCTGGGCATTGACTTTGAAAAATGCCTAAAAAATTAATATATTGAATTTAAAGCTGAAATTTTTATAGACAACACCTTGGTATGTCTAAATTCATTATGAGAAAACATAGCTAAACTCTGGGTTGTATACTGAATTATAGAGAAGAAATACTAAGGACAATGCAAACTGTCCAGTATAGCAAGATGCCCTATCTTGAAATTAAAAACTGTATTAATTGGAAAACAATTAAAATGAAAGCCTTATATGGTCATAAATAAAATTTTGTTATCTTTCCAAAAGTGTAAACCAATTGAAATTCCAACCTATGGAATGAAAGATATGCATGATTTAGTGACTAGAGTGCAAGCTGCCTAGCAGCAGCTGATAGGCAAATGCACACTGTTTTGTGGCATTTTGCAAACTATCTTGTAAACAGTTTTAGGCCTTAAAATATGCCTTGTTTTACATGAACTATAATGTAGAAAAGTGTAGTTAAGTGTAATGGACAATGCACATGAGCATGCTGCCCAATATGTGTATGTTATATGCTTACAATCTTGTCTTGAGTTGAATGACCTTGTGATCATGTTTTGACATGCTTATACTTGTAATGTGTTAAAACCAGGATTGAACTTGGTGGAAGAGGAAAGATTGGAAAAATATAAAGCCAAGAACAAAGGAGTGTGGATCCAAGACTAGCTAGCTTGGAGTATTGTGAGTGTAGTTACCTCTAGGGTTACTCTTGTTACAATCTTGAATTGTTAAATGAACTTAATCATGAACTTGACCTAATAAGGGAAGGATGACTAAAGAAATACATGAAACTTGATCCTAGCCTTGTTACATGTCTATTTCGAATGCTAAGCATGATTGTATAGTATCTTGGTGCTTATATGTGCTATGATGCATGTGATTGAATGCTAAAGAACATGCTAGACATAATATTGACCTTGAAACTACTTGACATGTGAGCTATGGCTCAATGGCCTAATATGAAATAAACTTGCTTGACAAAATCTTGATCTTGAAACTACTTGACATGTGAGCTAAGGCTCAATGGCCTAAGGGCCTAACATGAAATGATCTTGCTTGACATGAACATGATCTTGAACTTGATAAACTTGAATAAATGGTAAATCGAACAACCTTGGTAGCTAGTTGGACTAGGTAGAAGGGCATGCCTTAGAGTCTAGAGCTCATTGTGTACGGGTGGACTACGGTCCAGGGCTAAGGCCCCTATTTGGTGACAGACGAAGGGTACGTATGTGGTCTTTGGCGACAGTAGGAGGGTTGACCAGCACTACGGTGCATCTTGTGGCGACAGTTGGTTGGAGACTCGATTACCTATACAAACTAAGTACCAAGGGGGTTGTTTAATGAATATCAATTGAAATAACAATCCAATAACACATGATACTTGTCTTGAATGCCATGAAATTGTATGTTACTTGACTTGAAAGCATGATTCCTTGATTTCTTGTTTTGCAAGCATGTGTGCTTGATTTATGAAGTATGAATTTTGTTGTTTGTACTTGTTGGCCGAATGTTAATATCCTTAGATAGGATAATCTTGATGCTTGAAAGCCTAGCTAAGATCACTCTTGATGCTTTAAATGCCTAGCTAAGATCACTCTTGATGCTTGAAAGCCTTAGTTAGGTCTACACTTGATTAAAAGACATGAAACTTGAAATAACAAATGGTTAGACTAGTTACTACCTCACTAAGTACATCTTTGTACTTATCACTCTTGTTTTATTCTTCCCAACCTACATGATAAAGGATACGAGGTTGCTTGATCTTGAAGCCTGTTACCTTGAACAAGAAGCAAAACACACAAGTTTGCCTAAGTATGATTCCATACTTGTTTTGTATATCTCCTAGAATGATGGCACTAGTATGATTTAAGAATGGAATGATATAATGTTTGAACTAGTTTACCTAGATAACATTTGAATGCTTGTTTGTGTACATGTTTTGCTTGAGTTGAACATAGGATAACCAGTTTACATTGTTTGCCTTCTATTAGAATAGCCTAGTGTGTATAGGTGATTGCAGAATAGTTGAGTGGGATCATGCCTTGACTATAAGTATATTGTGTCCTTGTATGGTGTGGCCGAATGATCTAAATCATTAGGAAATAGTTATATGCCTTGTATATGTGTTTGGTGTAATGGACGAATGTTTGGGTATAGAATGTGGCTTGAATGGAAGCTAGAACATGTAAATTGAATGATCAAAGAATTGTGTTAGTAATTTAGGTATAAGATGATACATGTTTACATCAATGAACAATGACATGAAGAAAGCATGTTTGAACCTTAGGTTATTCGAATAGGATAGGTAACAAAGAATGAATGTTGTAATATGAACCATGAAAGTAGTAACTTATAATGTAAGTATGAAAGGAATTAAATTAGTGGCCTTGTATAGATAGCCGAATGGTTTAGGTTGTTTTGAAATCAATTGTAAGTTACTTGCATGATAAGAAATGTATGATTGGTTGCCTTGCTAGCCTTGTTCATTGTTTGTATTGTTATTGCTTGCCTAGTTCAAATGTCTTTGATGATTGGAGATTAAATAGGAGTTACTTGTTAGCTAAGTAAGTATGTAAGTTACTTGATCTAGTAATCTAGTGGTAGTGTGTTAATAGCCGAATGCTTTGGATGATTATTGAAGTCAAATATGAATGTATTGTTGTTCTTGAATTGCTTGTATTGTTCTTGCCTTGTCTATGTTCTTGCCTTGTTCGAATGCCATGTCTTGTAATGTCCTTGCTTGTTTGTTAAGTAACGCTCCCAAACCGGGTTGCTACTAGCCCTGGTAGGGGGTGTTACAATTCATTTCGATACCCGACACCCTATCGGTACAGGTGAAAACTATAACGAAAAGCGTTCAAGAACCCGTATCGATACGCTATACACCGTATCGATACGGTTGTGCCAGAAATGTCATTTGTGGCAACAAGAAGCTCAAATTTTTGATTTTACTCCGAAATGCATGTGTATGATGTATGATCAACATGTATAGACTAAAACAGATACATACTCCCCCTAGCAACAGACATAGATGTATATAGGAGCAAAAACACAAGCATGACAATCAATCAAATTCAAGCACATTTTAAGACCAAAAAGGGCTCTAAAGGTCAAGAAATGCTAGTTAGACCTAACTCTCTCCTAAGAGGCCAAAAACACTCTTTATCTAATGGTTTGGTAAAAATGTCCACTAGTTGATTCCAAGTTTCTACATATTCTAGAACTGCATCATTTTTCAAGACTAATCTCTAATGAAGTGATGCCTTATTCCTATGTGCTTGCTTCTAGAATGTTGGATGGGATTCTTAGTGAGACATACAACACTAGTGTTGTCACACTTAAGAAGGATGGTACCTACATCAATTCCATAATCTAAAAGTTGTTGCTTCATCCAAAGGACTTGAGCACAACAACTTCTGGTCGATATATATTCTGCTTCGGTGGTAGATAAGGCTACACTATTTTGTTTCTTATAGAACCAAGATATGAGCATACTACCTAGAAATTGACAAATACCGAAGGTACTTTTTCTATCTATCTTACAACCTCCATAATTCACATTCGAGAAAGCATGTAAATCAAAGGAGGAATCTCTAGGATACCAAAGGCCTAAACAAGGTGTGTCTCTAAGGTATCTAAAGATTCTCTTAACGGCTATAAGGTGTGATTCTCTAGGACTGGATTGAAATCTAGCACAGAAGAAAATACTAAACATAATGTCGGGTCTACTTGGGGTAAGATAAAACAAATATCCAATCATAGAGAGATAAAGCTTTAAATCAACACACTTACCTCCTTCATCTTTGTCAAGCTTTCTAGAGAAGCTCATTGGTGTGGCTTGAGGTTTCACATTCTCCGAGCCAAACTTTTTGAGCATATCCTTGATGTAATTTGCTTGATTGATGAAGATGCTATCCTTCATTTGCTTGATTTGGAGTCCCAAGAAGAATGAGATCTCCCCCATCATGCTCATCTCAAACTCACCTTGCATAATGTAGAACCAAAAAATTATATCATCGACATAAATTTGAACTACTAAAATTTCTTTCCCATTTCTTTTAATAAAGAGTTTAGTATCCACCTTTCCTTTGTTAAAACCTTTTTCAATTAGAAAACTTGACAATCTTTCATACCAAGCTCTAGGAGCTTGTTTCAAACCATATAAAGCTTTAGAAAGTTTAAAAACATGGTTTGGGTATTTTGGATCTTCAAAACCGAGTGGTTGTTCTACATACACCACTTCATTAATAAAACCATTTAGAAAAGCACTTTTAACGTCTATTTGAAAAAGCTTGAGTTCATGTTAACATGCAAATGCAAGAAGCATCCTAATAGTTTCCATTCTAGCTACGGGTGCATAGGTTTCATCAAAATCGATTTTTTCTTCTTGAGTGGTAACCTTGAGCAATAAGTCTAGACTTGTTCCTCACTATGTTACCACTATCATCTAGTTTGTTTCTAAAATCCCATTTAGTTCCTATGGTATATTTATTACTAGGCCTATCAACAAATGTCCAAACTTGACTTCTCTCAAATTGATTTAATTCCTCTTGCATAGTCAATATCCAATAATCATCTTTTAATGCTTCTTTGATATTTTTAGGCTCAATACATGAGATAAATGCAACATTACTAACATGTCTAATAGAAGATCTAGTGGTTACCCCTTTGGATGGATCACCCAAAATCTCACCACCTATGACATAATTGAACTCCCTTGGGTAGCTCTGTAATACCCCATTCTCGGTCTGGTAGAGAACCGGGTCAGAAAGTGTTATTAGAAGCTTAACCGGAGATCAGAAGACGGAGTTGTAGTTCAGAACTTGTTTTGAGTATTTTATTAGTCATTCACAGGGCCTTAACGAACCTATTTGTTACTAACTGTATTAGAATCGCAGGTAATTTTAACTTCTTTTTATCTTAGGGACTAAATCGTAAACTTTACAAATTAGCGACCCTAATCTGGATACTTTGTTACCAATTTGTAATTAGGCTTACCAATTATTAATATGCGAAGTTTCGATACTAATGGATATCGTTAACCTAATTAATTAAATATTATAGTTATTAGTGATCAAATTGCAAACTGCCTAAACTTCTTTTTATTCCTTATAACCGAAATAACTAACACCATATCGATACCCTAAGGACCATACCGATATGCTATGACTGACTTTAGATTTCTAGATTCGAAAGATTTCAAACTCGTACCGATACAGCTAGTCCAGTATCGATACGTGTTGACCGCATTGACTCCGTACTGATATGCTATAGACTGTATCGATACTATTTTCTATTCCAGATTCCAGAGAACAATTTTCATATCGATACTCCTATGCCGTATCGATACGCCATCACCCTTACCGATACGGCCTGACCTATAATGACAAAATTTTATTCCATTTACCCAACCAAATGTTAATCAAATCCTACCAAATTTTACCAACAACTCTTAAAACGGTATTTCTAATTGGATGTCAAATTTCAAAGCGTTTCGAATTCATTTACTACAATTTTACCAATTAGGGCTTTTAGGCTCCTTTTAAGCATCCTAACCATTTCATGATATGCCAAATTGCCCATACAAGACATAGAGACTAGTAGGCATACATAACATGTCAAAATAGGTTACTACAACACTTTAGACCTTATGCCACTTGACTAGGAGTTCAGATAACATGAGCATACATACATATGGTTTGAAGAAGTGACTTGCAACTGAAGGCTGCACGATCGTAGCTCGGAATATCTCAAGGTCCTGAAATGCATGACACACACACATGTTAGGCTTATATAGCCTAGTGAGGTAGTCATAAGTGCATGAACAATAACATTAACATATACGACATGCTATGAAAATGAATGGCATATTAACATACTTAGCTATCATATTCACATTCTTTTAGTCACATTGTCTCATGCTTATATCAATCATCTTATTATCATATAACCTTAGCATAAATTAAGCACATATTTCATTCCCTTGGACAATGTAACAAATGGATACGCGGATCCCCTTTACACCAACACATATAATGGAAAGTAGGCCGTAGCCTTGAGCCGTAGCTTTGGATAAATCCTTTACATAATCCATCCTTATTTCCCCCACATATAGGCCGTAGCCCTAGACTGTAGTCACACTTACTTATACGAGCTCAAATAACTCTATGGCATGCCAATTGTATCCAAAACTCACAAATGTCCAAGGTTCACATATATGTCATATATTTCTTATTTTGTGCCCGTAGACCATGACATATCGAAATTGGACTTGAGCCTTAGCTCCATATGACATAACATCACTTTCATAATTCCAGGTTCACATATCAATTCATAATCATTCATATTTCAACATTTTATTTCCATTTTCATGACTTACTAAATCATGCATCACATGCATACTAATAATCATATCAGAACAATGTAAGAGGACTTACCAACTCACCATTCAAATTGTTAACCGATGGCTCTACTTGAGCTTTGACAAAATGCATAGCAAACCATATCATAATGCAACTGGATGGCACCGAGCCTATCCCTAGACACAACTACACTCACCTTGATTACGATGCTCTTGAATTACAACTCCGGAGTGCCTAGCTTCCTTGGGAGATGGCAAATGATCCTTCTCCACTTTTTGGGTGAACTGAGAGCTTTCTAACGAAGTATCAAGATTGAACAAAGAAGGAAGAGCAAAACGAGGTGCTTGCTTGTCTAGAGGTTGAAGATGAGGATGGTGGTGCTTGCTTAAGAAATATGAAGTTGTTGTTGAATTAGCTTTCGGGAGCTTAAGGGGTGAAGGATAGTAGCTTCCTATTCATTTTTCCTATTTTAAGACTTATCTCAAGACCCTAATCATGGGCCACCTAATCTTAAGCCAATGGGAACATTACCCTTTGATGAGGGTTTGCTTATCCCAACCTAATACATGGACCTAAGGGTCTAAGGCTGGCGGCTTTTCAACATGTGAGTGGCCTAACCACGTGACATAGTTGTAACACCCCTCACCCGGGTTAAGAGTAACACGACCAAGGAGTGTTAAAACAAGAAAACAAGCAAGCACATAAGAGTACAAGCCATTTAAAACTTTTGAACTCATCCTAATAGATAAGTTACTTGCCTAACAAGAAATCCAAACAATCATCAAGATCATACTTTACAAACATTATAGCTTACCAAATATAGACATAGGCCTCCAAGTATCAATCAAGGAGGTAAAACATAGTCAGTTATACATGTAGGCAATCGAATACACTCAAGGCAAGACTCAATATCATTTCGAGTTTATTCAAATATTCGCAGCTTTGATCTAATTCAATACAATGTCAAACATGGTTACAATGTCATATTCATGTCAAGTTAACTAAGCATAATCTTCTAGCAATTTACATTCAAGACAAGGTTACATATAATGTTGGTACTAGACATGGTCACCATTATATTCATTCGAATCATAACATCATCAACATGCCTTCAAGAAAGCTTAACATCAACTAGCAATCATGACTAACTTATCATGACCTTAATTAGTTATACTAGAAGCAACCTAATCAACCAAGTGATCAATTCAAATAGAACATACAAGAGTTAGGAACATAGTGTCCCATTGTTAAACACATTCAAATATAATTAGATCATGTAACCAAGTTCCATTCTTCATATTCAACAAATCATGCTTAATTCATTTATATAGCATCAGGTTATCATGGCATCAAACATTGCCAACCAAGTCTTTACAAGCTTCTAAAGGTCAAGAACATATATATATATATATATATATATATATATATATATATAATCTTCAAAATAGACAAAATGCATGATCTAGCTTAATTATGTACATATCTAAGTGCCACCAACTAGGAGAGTTACAAAATAGAATCGAAGTCATACTTCTAGCTCTGCTTGTATCTTGCTTCAAGCTCAAGGAAGATAGCTTTAAGATCTCTTTAAACCTGTGGTTTGGGAAGGATGGAAACAAGAGTGATAAGAACATAATGTACTTAGTGAGTTAGCAACTATTTACTAGCCAATTATCAAGTTTTGGAAGCCTTAAATCAAGTACAACCTAGCTAAGGTTTGAGCATGTGAAGTTAAGTCTAACATAATGTTTCAAGTGTTTCAAGACAAGTAGGGAGTCAAGTAGTCATGTATAGCTATTACCATTTATACACATCATCACAAGCACAAGAACATATAATTAGGCTTCAATTTCAAGTAATATACAATAATTCACGCTTCAATACCATTTGAACAACACTTAACAAGAAGGTTATTTCCATTTCAAGTTGGATCGAGGATTATATCAATACAAGAGGCATGTTTAAGCATATCAATTCAAGTGTGATCACTTTTCAAGTATCATGTAAGCAAGAAAATTCAAGGTATCAAGTCAAGTATCATTCAAGCTTTAGGCCATGCATTTCTTTCTTGTTCATTCATTTTAGATTATGCCTTGGTACATAGTTATGTCTAGGTAATCGAGTCACCAACTAAACTGTCACCAAAACAAGAAACTGGTCATATCACCCTCCTACTATTGCCAGTGACCATAGTACACATCCCTCCTACTGTCGCCATATAAAGGCCTTGGCCAAGGACCGTAGTCCACCCAATCACAATGAGCTCTAGACTCTATGGCATGCCATCCTACCTGTGACCAACTAGAAACCAAGGCTTTTTTTGATTTACATGTCAATTAAGTAAGCTTCAAGATTTCAAGTCAAGGCAAGTACACAACATGATCATGGCAAGTTAGTAGCTTATTCAAGCATCCATTTCAAGTATTTATCTATCAAGATCAAGATAGCCCTTAGGCCATTCGAGCCTTAGCTCATTTTATCATGCATTCATTGTAATTCAAGCAAGTTTGCATTTCATGTCATCATTAGCATCAAGCAAGATCATGTCTAAGCATTCTTGATTCGTTCGAATAAGTCAATACAAGAAACCATAGAAGATAAATTCATTTGCTTTCATGATCCATTTGTATTACCAAATCATATATCAAGCATATCATAATACAAGTTTCCATTTAAGCCATTCTTCCCTTAATTCATTTCCAAGCCTAGTTTAGATTCATTTCATAACATAAACATATCAATGGAATAGAAATTTTGCATATTTGGTTAGGACCTAAGTCCTAACCCTATGTAAAAGCTACACTCACAATACTCCAAGCTAGTTTTAATCCTTGATCCAAATTCCTTTTTGCTTGTTACTAGTTTGCTTAACACTATCTTCTTCAACAAGATCCACTCCTTGTTCTAACATACATCTAATATAATGGAATCAAGATCAACCACCAAACAATACATTTCAAGCAATCCAAGTTCTCAAGAAACTAGAGTCAAGCATTGTATTTACAACAATCTAACAATTTTATCCTTTCAATCAATTAGAAAAGTTTTGCCCTACTCCTAAACTGTCCAAAACAGTCCAATTTTAACTGTCTTTATCAAGTTATACAAAACAGTCCCTAACAATCCTAATTTTTGCTAAAATAGTCCACTAAAACAATATGCAATTACACCTTTATATTTGTTCTACAAATAGTCCAAATTGTGTTTATCTCATACAATTCATGTTAAGAAACTTTTAATCTAACTTCCCCTATTTTTAAGTCACTATTTCCAGCCCCTAATTCATACAATTCAGTCCCTAGATCATTCATGGTTTCGATTCTAGTCCCTATTTCACATACATCTCAACAAGCATCTTATAGTAGTCCAATTGATCATTATTCAAGCAATTCAATCCAACAAGCATTTAAATTGACTATCCCCTGTTTTTAGTTCATAATTTCCAGCCCTCAATTCTGTCAAAACAATCCAACATTTATCAATTCTTTCAAAACAGTCCCTAGTTATCCATTTAACAATCAAATGTGACTAGTTTCATCTTTAAGCTCAATTTTCACTATCCAACCATGATCTTCAATTGATTAACATCTCAATTTAGTATATTTCTAAATTTCCAGCAAGCTTTTTACTCAATTCAAGTCCTAATTCATGGACAATTTGAACTATCTATCAAATTTCATGATCAATCAAACAATGGTCTCATTTATGTACATATACCATTCGGTCAAGCATAGTTTCATCCTAATTTCAATAGCATTTCAACCACATTCAAGCTAAAATTCAAAGTAGTTTCAAGCATAACATCTAACATACAATTCTATGAATTCAAGTTCAATTTCTATCATCAAACATTCATTCGAACAAGCTTGCTAGGGCGGAAGGAGTTAGAATTCACTTACAATCTTCCTAGCTTATCCAAGTACATCAAAATATGATCACATGCAAGCTTCCAATGTCTAAAATGGTGGTTTTTATTTCCCTAAAGAGTTGAGATGGTTTCGGCCAAGGTAGGAGAAAGGTTGTGTGGAGAAGATGATAGGTAGATGGACACCTATCCAAGTTGTTATCACTTGGCTTGGCCGAATGCCACCACTTGGCAATCAAGGGTCTAATTGCTTCATAAATCCTTAATTACACATTCTAATTGCATGCAAAATCACATTTAAACATTGTTACTATTTGATCATCATGATTCGACCATTTAATTATCAAATCCATCTAATTTGGTCATTAGATTTAATCAATTCTTCTCATTTGTATATTGTTTATACAATTAAGTTCTAATTAGTTTGTGAAATATTACTAGGCAATGATTTAGGGTATTACAATTTCCCCCTTAAAATAAATTCACCCTAAAATTTACCTGAGTTAAACAAGTGAGGATACTGATATCTCATCGTAGCCTCAGGTTCCCAAGTTGCTTATTCCATCTTATGATTCCTCCATAATACTTTCACCAAGGGAACATTCTTGTTTCAAAGTCTTCTAACTTTTCTGTCAATTATTCGTATTGGTTCTTCTTCATATGATAGGTCAGGATTCAGTTCAACTTCTTCATGCTCTAGAACATGGGATGGATCAGATCAATATCTTCTAAGCATGGAAACATGGAAGATATTGTGGATTTTATCAAATTCACTAGGGAGTGCCAATCGATAAGCCACTGGACCAATCCCTTCAATAATTTTGAATGGTCCAATGAACCGGGGACTAAGCTTTCCTTTTCTTCCAAATCTGAAAACCTTCTTCCAAGGAGACACTTTGAGAAAAACTTTGTCTCCCACATTGTATTGGATGTCTCTCCTTTTCAAGTCTGCATAGGCCTTCTACCTATCAAAGGCTTGCTTCAATCGATCATGTATGATTTGAACTTGTTCCTTGGATTGTCTGAGTAATTAAGGTCCCAACACCTTGTTTTCCCCAAATCCAGACCAACACAAGGGAGTTCTACATTTTTTTCTATACAAGGCTTCAAATGGTGCCATTTGAATTGTCATTTGATAGCTGTTGTTGTAAGCAAACTCTACAAGAGGTAGGGACTTTTCCCAATTCTTCCCGAAGTCTATAACATAAACACGTAACATGTCTTCAAGTACCTGTATCACCCTTTCTGATTGGCCATCACTTTGTGGATGAAAAGCTGTGCTCAAATGCACTTTGGTTCCAAGGGCTTTTTGCAAGGATTTCCAAAATCGAGTAGTGAATCTAGGATCTCTATAAGAGATTATGGATGTAGGAATTCTGTGCAAATGTACTACTTCACGAATATATAACTCAGCTAAGGCATCCAAGCTTAAGTTCATTCGAATAGGGGAAATGAGCCGATTTAGTGAATCTATCCACTATCACCCACACGGAATCACTCTTTCTTGGAGTAAAAGGAAGACCACTTACAAAGTCCATGGTAATACGATCCCACTTCCATTTGGGTAATTCAATTGGTTGAAGCAATCCCGTAGGGACTCTATGCTCAGCTTTGACTCTTTGGCAAGTTAGACACTTGGATACGAAGTCTGTGATAGCTGACTTCATACCTTGCCACCAATATAGGGCTTTCAGGTCTTTATACATCTTGACTGATCCAGGGTGTATCGAGAAAGCACTTTGGTGAGCTTCTTGCAAGAATTCCTTCTTCAATTCTTCATTGTTAGGAACACAAACTCTATCCTTAAAATAAAGTAACCCATTCGAATGAATGGAGAAATCAGAATTTGGTTCTGAATCTAGTTTCAACATGATAACTTGAAGGTCATAGTTGGTTTGTTGAAGATCTTTAATTCTAGAGATCAAGTTGGATTGAACTTGGAGTTCGGACAAGAGTCCATGCTTTTTGTACACTCGAAAGTGTGCATTGATTGCTTGAGAAGCTACAACGAGAGTTATAGAATTATGTTCATGGATTCAAGAGGAATTTTCAAGGATATGATTGTCTACAAGGCTTTCGAATGGCTTACCCAAGTTTGATTTACGACTAAGAGCATCCACAACTACGTTGGCTTTTCCAGAATGATAATCGATGACCAAGTCATAGTCTTTCAACAATTCCATCCACCTTCTTTGTCTTCAGTTCAAATCCTTCTAAGTCAAGAGGTATTTGAGGCTTTTGCGATTGGTGTATAGGTAACACTTCTCACCGTACAAGTAGTGCCTCTAAATATTTAGAGCAAACACGATAGCAGCCAATTCTAGATCGTGTGTAGGGTAGTTTAACTCATGAGGCTTCAATTGACGTGATGTATATGCAATAACATTGCCTCCTTGCATCAAGACACATCCTAATCTCGAATGTGATGCATCACTCTACGCAGTGAACTCTTTTCCTAATTCTGGTTGTATAAGGATCGGGGCATGAGTCAAGGCTTGCTTAAGCTGGTCGAAACTTCTTTGTTGTTTCTCTGGCCATTCGAATGGTTCATCCTTTCGAAGGAGCTTGGTTAAGGGTATGGCTAAGGTTGAAAATCCCTTGACGAATTATCGATAATACCCCGCTAAACCAAGAAAGCTTCTGACCTCTCATACATTCCTCAGAGGTCTCAAATCCAAAATAGATTGAATCTTCTTTGGGTCTACTTTGATCCCTTCTGCCGAGATGATATGTTCGAGAAATAGAACTTATGATAACCATAATTCACACTTGGAGAACTTTGCAAATAGCTGACGTTCTCGGAGAGTTTGTAAAACAATTCAGAGATGTTCAGCATGTTCTTCCTTGTTTCGGGAATAGACCAAGATATCGTCTATGAATACTACCACGAATTTATCAAGATAGGGCTTGAATGTTCAATTCATGAGGTCCATGAATGCAGCTGGGGAATTGGTTAACCCGAATGGCATTACGGGGAATTCATAGTGACCATATCGAGTTCGAAAGGTTGTCTAGGGTACATCTTCTTCTTTCACCCTCATTTGATAATATCCAGATCAAAGATCAATCTTTGAAAACACTGCAGCATCTTTAACTTGATCAAATAGATCTTCAATCCTTGGCAATGGATATCGATTCTTGATAGTGAGTTGGTTCAATTGTCGATAATCAATACAAAGTCTCATCATGCCATATTTCTTCTTCACGAACAAGACGGGTGCACCCCAAGGTGATGAGCTAGGTTGGATGAAACCCTTTTCTTGTAGCTCTTGAAGTTGCTTTTGAAGTTCTTTCAACTCAACTGGTGCCATCCGATAGGGCGTAATGGACACTAGATTTGTTCTAGGTTGGACATCAATCCCGAACTCTACTTCTCTAGTTGGAGGAAGACTAGGGAGTTCCTCGAGAAAAATATCAATGAATTCAGATACAACAGGGATAGTTGACAATCCAAAATCGTATTCATCTCATTTAATCATAGAAGTAAAGATGGATGTAGGTTTCTTATCAATAAGAATGATGGATTCCTTTCCTAGACCTCAGAGATAAAGTCTCTGATTTTAGCAATCTACCCAGGCTTGGTGTTTCCCTAATCAATCTAGTCCCAGTACTAGATTGAATTCACAAGATGGCAAGGCATATAGATCAAAAGGGAAAGGTATATTTCGAATGATTATGGGACATTCCTTGCAAAGGAAGTTAATGGATGTGATTCCCCCTATAGAGTTTGAAACTACAAGGCCTTTATCAACAGTTTCAGGTTTCAATTTCAATTTAGCAATCAAGGATGAGCAAATAAAAGAATGGGTAGACCCCGAATCAATTAAAGCATAAGTAGTACTTGAATTTAATTCAACAGTATCTGTGATGACATCGGGGACTCTTCATCTTCTTTTCCCCGAATATGATAGATTCGAGCAGGAGCTCGAGACTCCTGATGTGTAGAAGCCGATTGCTGACCTCTACCCTTGTTTTGATTTCCTGATTGAGCTTGTCTTGGGCCTTTGCTACTATTGGAAGGTGCGGCACTAGCATTTACCAGGGCTCGAGTTGGAAGCTTGTTAGGATTTTTAGGACAATCCTTGATGTAGTGATCCGAGCCTCCACACAAGTAATACAAGTTGGATTGAGTTTTACATTGACCCGAGTGGAGCTTTTGGCAAAACTTGCAAGTAGGGACTTGAGTAACTTTTCCAGGATTCCCCATGCTATTAATAGAGATAACCGGGGCTGAGGGCTTGGTTACTGATTGAGGTCTCAGTATGTAATTACTCTTCTGAGCAAAAGTGAAGGTTGAAGAGCTTTCCTTAAGATACTTAGCTTTCTTAGAGTGCCAATAAGGCTTCTCATCATGCTTGGATCTCTTATCATTTCGGTGGCTACCATCCTTTCGTTTCTCCGAAGCTTTCATCTTTGCCTCGGTTGCAATAGCTCGGTTCACCAAATTCTGGAAGTTAGTTATACCTAGGGCAGTGAATATTGGACTTATTCATCATTCAGTCCATCGATAAATATCCTACACTTGTTAGCATCAGTCTTGATATATTCCGACCCGTATTTGCAATATTTGCAAAAGTCACTCACGTACTATTCGATAGGTCGGCCACCTTGCTTGAGGTATAAGAAACGTTTCCAGTGCTAGGCCAGGTATTGTTCACTAATGTGTTTCTTCTTAAATTCCTCAAGAAAGAATTTCCAAGTAACGGTGTCAGTAGGGGCAGTCAAGGTTGTGTTTTCCCACCAACTTAAGGCTTCATCTTCCAAAAAAGCTACGACACATGCGAGTTTGTGTTCATCAAAACATAGAAGTTGTTTGGTGAGTATTCGAGTAGTAACCTCTAGCCAGTACTTCACTACTTTAGGACTGGCTTCATTAGTACCGGTGAAGGTATAAGCCCGATGTTGAGGCAGCTTATCTATTGGAGCTCTGTTTGGCACAGCAACAGGAGGTGCAACAGGCTGGTCTCGTTTTAGAGTGGTTACAAGATGATCAAACATCTCCTTCATGCTAAGGAGACATTCTCTTTAAACAGGATGAATAGCAGGGGCTTCCTGCTAAGGTTGAGCTTGTTATCGAGGTTCAGTCTGATCTCGAGGATTCTGTTCCATCCTTACACTGTCTCCTTCATTCGAGGAGCCTTCAAGACTTTTATCGTCCCGGCCAAGTCTCGTTTCAGACATTTCTAGTTCAAATAGAACAAGAAAGGTTCAGTTTAAGTAAGAACACAAGCATACTTGAAATATAAATCCTAGGTGGCACAATTTAATCCTATATGATGCATGATGGCCCGATTTAGTCTGAGAATCGACTAAACCTTTAGCTCTGATTACCACTTCTGTAACACCCCTCACTCGGGTTAGGAGTAACCCGGCCAAGGAGTGTTAAAACAAGAAAACAAGTAAGCACACAAGAATACAAGCCATTTAAAACTTTTGAACTCATCCTAATAGATAAGTTACTTGCCTAACAAGAAATCCAAACAATCATCAAGATCATATTTTACAAACATTATAGCTTACCAAATATAGACATAAGCCTCCAAGTATCAATCAAGGATGTAAAACATAGTCCCTTATACATGTAGGCAATCGAATACACTCAAGGCAAGACTCAATATCATTTCGAGTTTATTCAAATATGTACCACTTTGATCTAATTCAAAACAATGTCAAACATGGTTACAATGTCATATTCATGTCAATTTAACTAAGCATAATCTTATAGCAATTTACATTCAAGACAGGGTTACATATAATGTTGGTTACTAGACATAGTCACCATTATATCCATTCGAATCATAACACCATCAACATGCCTTCAAACAAGCTTAACACAAACTAGCAATCATGACTAACTTATCATGACCTTAATTACTTAAACTAGAAGCAACCTAATCAACCAAGTGATCAATTCAAATAGAACATACAAGAGTTAGGCACATAGTGTCACATTGTTAAACACATTCAAATATAATTAGATCATGTAACCAAGTTCCATTCTTCATATTCAACAAGTCATGCTTAATTCATTTACATAGCATCAGGTTATCATGGCATCAAACATTGCCAACCAAGTCTTTACAAGCTTCTAAAGGTCAAGACCATATATATACAATCTTCAAAATAGACAAAAATGCATGATCTAGCTTAATTATGCACATATCTATGTGTCACCAACTAGGAGAGTTACAAAATAGAATCGAAGTCATACTTCTAGCTCTGCTTGTATCTTGCTTCATGCTCAAGGAAGATAGCTTTAAGATCTCTTTAAACCTGTGGTTTGGGAAGGATGGAAACAAGAGTGATATGTACATAATGTACTTAGTGAGGTAGAAACTATTCACTAGCCAATTATCAAGTTTAGGAAGTCTTAAATATAGTACAACCTAGCTAAGGTTTGAGCATGTGAAGTTAAGTCTGACATAAGGTTTCAAGTGTTTCAAGACAAGTAGGGAGTCAAGTAGTCATGTATAGCTATTACCATTTATACACATCATCACAAGCACAAGAACATATAATTAGGCTTCAATTTCAAGTAATATACACTAATTCATGCTTCAATACCATTAGAACAACACTTAACAAGAAGGTTATTTCCATTTCAAGTTGGATAGAGTATTATATCAAGACAAGAGGCATGTTTAAGCATATCAATTCAAGTGTGATCACTTTTCAAGTATCATGTAAGAAAGCAAATTCAAGGTATCAAGTCAAGTATCATTCAAGCTTTAGGCCATGCATTTCTTTCTTGTTTATTCATTTTAGATTAAGCCTTGGTACATAGTTATGTCTAGGTAATCGAGTCACAAACCAAACTGTCGCCAAAACAAGAAACTGGTCATATCACCCTCCTACTATTGCCAGTGACCATAATACACATCCCTCCTATTGTCCCCAAATAAGGGCCTTGGCCCAGGACCGTACTCCACCCAATCACAATGTGCTCTAGACTCTATGGCATGCCATCCTACCTGTGACCAACTAGTAACCAAGGCTTTGTTTGATTTACTTGTCAATTAAGTAAGCTTTAAAATTTCAAGTCAAGGCAAGTACACAACAAGATCATGGCAAGTTAGTAGCTTATTCAAGAATCCCTTTAAAGTATTTATCTATCAAGATCAAGATAGCCCTTAGGCCATTCGATCCTTAGCTCATTTTATCATGCATTCATTGTAATTCAAGCAAGTTTGCATTTCATGTCATCATTAGCATCAAGCAAGATCATGTCTAAGCATTCTTGGTTCATTCGAATAAGTCAATACAAGAAACCATAGAAGATCAATTCATTTGTTTTCATGATCCATTTGTATTACCAAATCATATATCAAGCATATCTTAACACAAGTTTCCATTTAATCCATTCTTCCCTTAATTCATTTCCAAGCATAGTTTAGATTCATTTCATAACATAAACATATCAATGGAATAGAAATTTTGCATATTTGGTTAGGACCTAAGTCCTAACCCTATGTAAAAGCTACACTCACAATACTCCGAGCTAGTTTTGATCCTTGATCCAAATTTCTTTTTGCTTGTTACTAGTTTGCCCAACTTTATCTTCTTCAATAAGATCCACTCCTTGTTCTAACATACATCCAATATAATGGAATAAAAATCAACCACCAAACAATACATTTGAAGCAATCCAAGTTCACAATAAACTAGAGTCAAGCATTGTATTTACAACAATCTAACAATTTTATCCTTTCAATCAATTAGAACAGTTTTGCCCTGCTCCTAAACAATCCAAAATAATGTGCAATTACACATTTATATTTGTTCTACAAAACAGTCCAAATTGTGTTTATCTCATACAATTCATGTTAACAAACTTTTAATCTAACTTCCCCTGTTTTTACGTCACTATTTCCAGCTCCTAATTCATACAATTCAGTCCATAGATCATTCATGGTTTCGATTCTAGTCCCTATTTCACATACATCTTAACAAGCATCTTATAGTAGTCCAATTGATCATTATTCAAGCAATTCAATCCAACAAGCATTTAAATTGACTATCCCTTATTTTTAATTCATAATTTCCAGCCCTCAATTCTGTCAAAACAGTCCAGCATTTATCAATTCTTTCAAAACAGTCCCTAGTGAGCCATTTAACAATCAATTGTGACTAGTTTCATCTTTATGCTCAATTTTCACTGTCCAACCATGATCTTCAATTGATTAACATCTCAATTTAGTATGTTTCTAAATTTCCAGAAAGCTTTTTACTCAATTCAAGTCCTAATTCATGGATAATTCGAACTATCTATCAAATTTCATGATCAATCAAACAATGGTCTCATTTATGTACATATACCATTCGGTCAAGCATAGTTTCATCCTAATTTCAATAGCATTTCAACCATATTCAAGCTACAATTCAAAGTATTTTCAAGCATAACATCTAACATACAATTCTATGAATTCAAGTTCAATTTCTATCATCAAGCATTTATTCGAACAAGCTTGCTAGGGAGGAAGGAGTTAGAATTCACTTACAATCTTTCTAGCTTATCCAAGTACATGAAAATATGATCACATGCAAGCTTCCAATATCTACAATGGTGGATTTTCTTTCCCTAAAGAGTTGAGAGGGTTTCGGTCAAGGTAGGAGAAAGATTGAGTGGAGAAGAGTAGATAGACACCTAGCCAAGTTGTTATCACTTGGCTTGGTTGAATGCCACTACTTGCCAATCAAGGGTCTAATTGCTTCATAACTCCTTAATTACACATTCTAATTGCATGCAAAACCACATTTAAACATTGTTACTATTTGATCATCATGATTCGGCCATTTAATTGTCAAATCCATCTAATTTGGTCACTAGATTTAATCAATTCTTCTAATTTGTAGATTGTTTGTACAATTAAGTTCTAATTAGTTTGTGACATATTACTAGGCCATGATTTGGGGTATTACAATAGTAGTTGAAGTGGTGAGTCACTACTTACAACTTTTATCCCTTCCAAATCTACTGCCGATTTTATTCAAAACAGAGGACCCGTATCGATACGCCTATGAGTGTATCAATACACCCACGCTAAATCAGGTAAGTTAGTTATTGGCAGTTAGGCCGTATCAATACTTGCTTGACTGTATCAATACGCATGGCTTAGAAACTACATTTGGGCTTTGCATAACATACCAAGTAGTTCGATTACTCACATAGGATCAAAATGTGACTTCATTACAACAAAAGGAGTACAATGGTCATTCATTACAATATTTTACTCATTGGATTCAAAATTTCTGATCATTGGAGCCTATTTCCGACTAGGCCAGTTTTTGGGATGTGACAAGCTCACTTCCTTTTCCTCTAGAGATATGTCCTTCAAGGCTTCTAGAGGTGGATCTTGTGCTTCTTCTTCTTTGGTTGGAGCTTCATCCACCTTTGATGTTTTTCCTCCATCAACGACATCAAAAGTTCCTACATCATCGTCATCACAAGAGTCCTTCCTCGAAAGGAAGTTATCATCGAAAACCACATGTATTGACTCTTCAAAACTAAAGTTCTTTTATCAAATAAACAATAGGTTTTAGAGTTTAAAGAATATCCTAATAAAATAGCTTTATCACTTTTAGCATCAAATTTGCCTAAATTGTCTTTTCCATTATTCAAAACAAAACATTTGCAACCAAATGGGTGAAAATAGCAAATGTTAGGTTTTTTGAAAAATCTAAAGTACCGTATCGATACGATGAAGTCCGTATCAGTACACAAAAGTAAATACTTAAGCCCAGATGAAGGATGTATCGATACGAGAATAGCTGTATTGGTACGTTTTAAAGATTAACAATTCCAATAGTGAAAAACCGTATCGAAACGCCTAAGACGTATCGATACTCCTGGACGTATTTGAAGAATTTGGCTTTGAGACACTTAGAAAATATTTTGGGTTTAAGGTTTTTGACTTAGAAATAATTTTGGTTTAAATCCTTGTCATTTTTGTGAGACTTTTGAGTACTTAAATTTTTATTTACTTTTGAAATTTGGTTCTCAAATTATTTATTATATCAAAATCAAATATAGGTTTTACACTTTCAACCTGACATAACTCACACTTACCCAAATAAAGAACAAACATTTCCTCCTTACAAAAGCCTACTAAACCTTTCATAGTTGTCGATCAAGATCCTTCTCGGTACCTTTGTACACTAAAATATCATCTATAAACACGACAACAACCTGATCCAACAACTCATGGAATACCCAATTCATCATATCCATGAACGCAATCGGTGCATTGGTCAAACCAAACGGCATCACCAAGAACTCATAATGCTTGCACCTCGTGCAAAAGGCAGTTATGGGCATAACCACATCCATTACCTTCAACTGATAATACCCAGACCTTAAATCAACCTTAGAAAACACCGAAGCACCTCTAAACTAATTGAACAAATCATCATTTCGCGACAAATGATACGTATTATTACTTGTCAACTTGTTCAGTTGCCGATAATCAATGCACATTTGCATCATGCCATCATTCTTTTACAAACAACACCGGTGCACCCCACAGCGAAACTCTAGGCCTAATAACCCTCGATCAAGCAACTCCTGAAGTTGTGTCTTTAACTCCTTCAATTCCTTTATTGCCATGTGATAGAGAGCAATAGATACTGGAGTTGTATTTGTATACAACTCAATACCGAACTTAACCTCTCTACCCAGTGGAAAACACGATAACTCTCCGAAAAAACACACGGAACTCACATACCGTACGTATGTCTTGAACATGCACCTCCTTTGATCCTAGATTCGTAACAGAGGATAAGAATGCCTAACACCCGAAATCAATCAAACGACTCACCTCTAGAGCCAAAACAACATCGAGCAAGAACTTAGCATTTTCGCACACAAAAACCACTTCGTATTCATTAGCAAGTTTCAAGGTAACTCGCTTAGATTCAAAATCAACCACAACTCTATGCTCAATAAACAAATCCATACCTAGGGTTACATTAAAACCATGAAATGGCAACTCCATCAAATCAATCGCAACCACATGACCATGAACAATCAAAGGACATCTCTTGAACAACCTTCTCATAATGACCGTATCACCGAAAGAACTAGTTACTTGCATACCCACATCTCTACATTAAAACTACCCTCGACCACCACCACAACCTCTTTGTGGTACTATTGTAGGTGCCCTGGCCTGTCCACCCGCCAACAATGGACAATCACGTCTCAAAGGATCGCTCGATCCACAACTCTAACAAGAGTTAGCAACAACAGGTGCAAGAGCCTCTCCCTTATGAACCAAACATAGGCAGTCTCACCTTATGTCAACCCCGGACGATACCTCTTATCATAATGCTTCTTAAACTGACCACCACTGAAACCAGAGTCCACAGCTCTCTTATCACAATGCTTCTTAAAGACTATTCAAAAAACTCCCAAATCACATCACCAGGTTCTACGCCCGCGGTCACAGTTGTCTACCAACTATACACATCTCTCTGCCATAGAGACACGACACATCCCAATTTATGGCCATCATTACACCCTATTTGATCCAAAATCTGAGTAGTACTAGCCATCCACTCCTCTGATGCCTCGAGTGCCAACCCTTGAAACTCAACTCCTCCCAAACTATAGAGGCACTCTAACAGCGACCCCGTTTGTTCAGCAGTTGGTGCAGTCATATACACTCCAACACTGGACCAACTAGCGCAGGTGGTACTTACTTCAGGATGGCAAACCTCGAGGAGATATAACATTCTCATCAACTTCTTGCCCAATGGCAACAACATTCATGCTAGTTCTCACTTCTCCTCTTAGCCGTAACATAACACATTTCTAAGGCATGATAGTTTTACCAAAACAAAAACAATCATACTAGCTTCAAGTGAGGATCCAACATTATGATTTAAAGCTCAAGCCACACCAATGGCCTCCTCTACAAAGCCACACCAATGAGCTCCTCTACAAAGCTTGACAAAGATAAAGGAGGTAAGTGTGTTGATTTAAAGCTTTATCCCTCTATGATTGGATATTTACTTTATCTTACCATAAGTAGACTCGACATTATGTTTAGTGTTTGCTTGAGTGCTAGATTTCAAGATAATCCTAGAGAATCACACCTTATATCCGTTAAGAGAATCTTTAGATACCTTAGAGACACACCTTGTTTAGGTGTTTGGTATCCTAGAGATTTTTCCTTTGATTTACATACTTTCTCGGATGGGGATTATGAAGGTTTTAAGATAGATTAAAAAAGTACCCCTAATACTTGTGAATTCCTAGGTAGTATGCTCATATTTTGGCTCTCTAAGAAACAAAATAGTGTAGCCTTATCTACCACTGAAGCAGAATATATCGGTCAGAAGTTGTTGTGCTCAAGTCCTTTAGATGAAGCAAAAATTTTTAGATTATGGAATTGATGTCGGTACCATCCCTCTTAAGTGTGACAACACTAGTGCTATATGTCTCACTAAGAATCCCATCCAACATTCTAGAACCAAGCACATAGAAATAAGGCATCATTTCATTAGAGACCATGTCTTGAAAAATGATGTAGTTTTAGAATATGTAGAAACCTGGAATCAACTACTGGACATTTTTACCAAACCATTAGATAAAAAGCATTTTTGGTCTCTTAGGAGAGAGTTAGGTCTAACTAACCTTTCATGACCTTTAGAGTCCTTTTAGGTATTAAAATGTGCTTGAATTTGATTGATTGTCATGCTTATGTGCTTTTGCTTCTATATGCATCTATGCTTGTTGCTAGGGGGAGTATGTATTTGTTTTAGTCCATATATTTTTATCATACATCATACACATGCATTTCGATTTGAGTAAAATCGAATTTTTTGAGCTTCTTGTTGCCAAAAATGATATTTCTGGCACAATCGTATCGATACGATGTATAGCATATCGATACGGGTTCTTAACGCGTTTCAGTATAGTTTTCACCTATATTGATACGGTGTCACATATCGAAATGGCTAATAATTGTTTTAATACAGTATTTTGATATGCCACGTGGCATTTCAATACGCACCGTCGTTGGGAGTTTAAATGGTATTAAAGAGCAAATTTTACTTTAATTCAAACACCTTTTTTTCTCTTAAAACCCTAATACGAAAATCCCTATAAAAACCTCTCAAATCCCTCTATTTTCTTCACACAACTCTTCAAATTCTTTAAGGGTTTTTGGGTTTCTCATCAAACTCTATCAAAATCATCAAGTTTGGTGCATCATCATCTCCTCATTCGTCCTTGATCTCATATTTAAGGTATAAACTTACTTTCTTTTCTCTTTATTTTCGTTCATATTTATACTTTGTCTTTGTTTCAAATTTATGTATTTAGCATGTATATAACATGTTTTTCAAAGATTTTGTAAAAACTTTTTCAAAATTGAAAATTTTTATTCGAATATAAATTTATACCATATATTTTTCAACACTATTTTTCAATTTTTATATTACTTGTATATGTTGTTAAACTATACAATATAATTTTTTTATCAATACCTTAATCGTTGGATTATTCTTTGGATCGAATGTGATGATTTATGCATACATTTTTTGTGGTTTGATTTGATTTCTTGTTTTTGTAATGGCACCTAAGAAACGTGCAAGAAAAAAAATTCCCTCTAGTTCCAATCCTCCAAATCCCAATTTTGAAACCAATGATAACAAGCCAAATTTAACCCATATTCTTCAAAAGTGTTTTGATATCCCAAAATATGCCAATGGCATTGAACGTTTTAAAATCTTTCAAAGTTACAAATCCAACGTGAGCGTGCCGTTTCAATCCCTTTTTTATCTTCCGAAAGATTTCAATTCAAATATATTGGGCTAATACATGAATAGAAGTTTATGCAATTTTTGGGTTTACCCAGGATTTTATACCACAACCTTGTTTTGGTTTTTTATTCAAATGCCCGATGTATTTATAACAGAGAGAAAACCAAAGTTGTTGTGGTGCAATCATACCTTATGGGAAAAGAATTTCAAATTGATTCAACAACTTTAGCTAATGTGTTTGGGTTTGAGGATAATGGGATTGATGATGAGGATTCCTTGAGACATGTCCTTGGTGGTTCCGTGACCATTCTTGACCCTCAAGATTGAATCCTTCACTTCATCATCACTTGGTGATTTCGCCCATCTGGTGGAAAGTTCTAAACAATCCGTCAAGTTGACAATTTTTGGATTTGATGCTTTCGTGAGGGTAAGCATCCGAACCTAGCTCAAATCATGTTTGCAAAAATTGTCTATCTTGTGCAACATCGCCACACCACCCTTGTTTCATCCTTCACTTATGGCACCACCCTAAGCTACTTGTTCCACAAGTCAAAGATCGATTGCTCACATGATCTTGCCGAGCCTCTCACCAAGACTATCGACGAGCGTTCTCTCAATGGTTGTAAGTTTACTTATTATAATAGAGCGTGGATTCGTATTGATGATCTTCCTCAAGACGCTCAACCCGTTTTGGTGGCTCCTCAAGTTCCTCAAGCTCTGGTCGCCCAACCTAATCTTGATGCTCTCATGGCCTATCTCAACAAGCAATTCACTTCCTTGGGTACAAATATTGCTTCGTTGGATACAACCATGACATCCGGGTTTGTCGCGATTGACACTCGTTTCATATCCTTGGAGCAGAGAGTTCTTGCCATTGAAAATCGCCAAGCTTCTATGGATATTTCTCTTACGACTTTTCATGGAGAATGGCGTCAATCTCATGGAACACATGCCCATGATGAAGATGATTCTTAGACATCTTGCACTGCATCTCATATCATTTTAGGATTTGTTTTATGCACCTATGTTATTTGCTTATGAACCTATGCTTTGATTTAGGTTTGTTTTAGGATTTAAGTTGGATTTCTTTGAATTATGTTGCTTTGAACTATGTTTTGAATTTTAATGAATATCTATGTTGTTTCCTTTAATGCTTGGAGTATGCTTTGTTGTTTATATCTATTGCTTTAATTTTATATCATATTTCTTTTGATCTAACAAAAAGGGGAGAAGTAAAGAGTTAAATTTGAGTTAATGTAATACCCCAAAACTCGGTCTAGGAGATTATGACATTCAAACCTTGTATTAAACTACTATGATTGTTAAATCAATAAATTTATTGAAGTCATTTGGGCTTAATTAGTATTAATCAGAGACTTGAGGGCCATATTGAGAAGAATAATGAATGAATATTTTTAATTTGAAATGGGTTAAACCGTAAGGCTAGAAAATGTTGATGGTTGCATGTTAAACTCATTGGAATTATGAGGACATGAACACATGTCACCTTAAGGGCACTCTCATGGGACACTCGGTTAAGGATTTCTTGATGAAAGAAATCCAAAAATTGAATTTCCATCCTTCATAAAATAACCGGTTTTACTAGAGGGAGATAAAAAAAGGCATTAGGCAGCCATGGAAGCTTGAGAATTGCTTGGATTAGGAGCTTTGTTAATTTTGCTCGAAGGAGAAGGTGATATGTTTTCTCCTTGCATCCATGTCTTGCGTTTAAACTGAAATTTGTTTGAAATGCTTGTTGATTGTTTCCAAATTTGATAGTTACATTGAAAGATAGTAAAGGTTATCACTCTATGTCGTACAAGTAAGGTGTTGGAATGGTTCTTTTAAAGTCATGTGATTAGTGAATTCTTGGAATGGGCTGTTATAGAATCTAAGTTAAAATTTGGAAAGTTATGAGTGATCTCAAATGATCAAGCCATGACAAGAATCACCTTAGATATAATTGATTCATGCATGCATGTATATATATGTTCATGCTATGTTTGGTGTGTTTCGACTATTAGGAAAAAAATGTATCCTAGATAATCCAAGAATTTGGAAGAAGCTGTTAAACACTGTTCAAACAATAAGAAACCAGGTTACCATTGATGATAGGATATCTATGTATAATATGAATACATGGTTATGAATTATCCTATCTATATAGAATCGGTTTGGAAAAAACTGTTTGATAAAATGGAAATATAGAAGCATCTTTGTTACCCTATTTTGTAAATGTGAGTTAGGGGATTGATATAGGGCTGAATTATGCCAAATAAATGTTAGAAGTTGCTCGATTAGTACACAAATGGATAATTATTAAATGTGAAACGTTTTGTTTATAAGAAAGTATGTTAAGGACTGTTTCAGATTACATAATTATATGAATATGGAATTAGAACAACAATACAATAAAATGCACCTTTATGAGCTGATTTGATCATGGAAATGTGTTATATTCGAAAACGAAGTTGTTTGATTTATAAAATGCATGATTGGGGACTGTTTTTGAATGAAAAAAAATGTATGCATATGAATCTGTCCAAAATTTTTGGTTAATCTGTATTGAGTGGACTGTTTTTGAATGAATGAATCAGACTTGAATTTAAATTGCAGTGTAACAAAAACTGTTCAGTTTTGGACAATTTAAAATATAGTTTTGAACAAGTTAAAAATATAGTTTTGTGTAAGCTTAAAGGAAAACACTAGTGAACCGTTTGATTAAGCATTAAGATATAATTGAACAAGGGAATTGTTTGTATAAAATGGAATGGAGAAATTGTTATATTGAATATTAAAGACTGTTTTCCTTGATATATAGATAAAGGATTGATTGGATGAAAGTAAAGTATTTAGGGGGACTGTTTTTACTAAGTAAGTATGTATATCTACTTTGAGAAACTGTTTTTGAGAATTATAAATGTATTCCTATGATTATGGGATTATTCCATACATGAATTAAGCATATAGGAACGAGGAAGTACCTTGCCTGTAAATGAGTCCTTAAAGGACTGTTTAAAGATATTCATAAGATTAATGGACTGCTTTGCTTTATAAGAGTTAGTATATAAAATATTTGAACATCTACATGGATTGGTTTGACATGAAATCATGAATGTATGCTTGGGTTGTCCAGTTTCAAATAGAATTGTTGAAAATAGGACTGTTTGATGTTAAATTGTGTATACATGTTTGATTTAGTACATTTTCGAATGCATATATGTGTGTAAGGGTTGTATTGAAAGTTGATTGAGTTTGCTTGGGTTATAATAAATTGTTATTTTGTTTGCTTGAGGTACATACTATGATTCAATCGAATAGAGGATAAGAGTTAAAGGAAGCTAGGAGAGATTGAGGTTTAGGTATTCCATAACTTTGGAATAACAGGTGAGTGTAGTTGATTGAGTTTCGGGTAACACGGAGTTATCTCGATCTTTATTGTGTTACAGTTAAATGTTGATTGTTTGTGGATGAGTTGCATTAAACATATACATTTTGCAAAAGGCTCAAATAGAGCAAATTGGGAAGAACATTCATTCATAGCATGGCATTATTGATAACATTTTGGTTGATCATAACATAAGTACTTTATGCCTTGCTATGTTATGTATATTGTAATGAAAATTATGTATGTTTATGTTGTAAGCTTGAAGCTAACTACTGACCCAATGATACTAAACAAAGAATTGATAAATGTACTTGAATCATAAGACATTAAATGAAAGGCAAGTAAGATTACTTGTACAATAAGATACACTTCAACTTTCAATTATAAAATAAAATATCTAAGTTGTCTATTCAATGGAAGTCCTTGGATACATTGCGTTGGGAAACGCCGGTACACCCCATGGCGCAGCAGAAAAATTATCCGGCATAATCCACCAGTGATCCATGTACAAGGGACAAATTTGGGGTGATGAAGGATGAAACGTTACCTTAATAAATCTGGAATCTAGAAATATGTAGGGAATTCGAAATAACCAAATCAAATCCGAGTTGTCACAATAGCGTTCCGACCTCTACGTAGTCCACCCGAATGAAACGAACAATATTTTCTCTTCTCTAACTACTAGAGAGGTTTTTAAAAAAACAGGAATAAATGGCTGCTAGACCTTATGCCTTTATATAGCATTTAAAAACCTAATTCTAATTAAATTCCGATTCTTAAATATACAATATATTTAACTGAATATAATTAAATATGTAGAATCTGATTCTACTTTAATTAGGTTTTTTTAGAGATATATATATACTTTAATAATATTTGATAATCACAATAACTTATCAAATATTAACATATATATATATATAAATGAAATTATCCATAATTACAATAATTATAACAATTACGGTTTCTCACTAATTACGTGTACAACAAGTTTGTACACATGCTATCTAATCGATATTTGTTCGTTTCAATCATAGGGTGTGACCCTTGTAGGTTCATGTAATGTTAGCAGTAATATCCAGAACAATTCTAATATTACAAGCAACGAGTGACATCTAGCAATACATCATTGCTACCTAAGTTACATGAAATCATGGTTCAATTTAACATTTTTCCGTGATTAACTTCTTTTATGTATTTCATCCTTTTGTCCTCATATCTAGATCGGACACAAGTCATGGATTAGTCACACTTGTATAGTCCATCTAATGTTTCTTGATATCTTGAGTAGACTATTATAAACGAGTAATTATGATATCCCATATCAATTTATTCGAGCATGGCCATGCATTTTCTAGTCTCACTCAATCAAGTGGCCTATGATATTACTCCTATTATGTAGGAGGGACAAATCCTATCTTGATCAACCATATTTCGCTACATGGATCATGACATATCCAATATCAGTCTTTATAGTGTAGTCAGTTACGACACATGTTTGACCGTATCAAAATATGTCACTCACGATGTTGAAATAATGATGATCTCAAGTCTAAGGATCATATATGTAGTTATCACCATAAGCAATGTTCTGACTGTCACATAATAATCCAAGAAACATGCTCATAGTGGGTCAGTCCAGTATGTTGTTCCCTAACACATACTTATGTATTGATTTTGACATCTTTATGTCAATGACAACACTTTGTCATCAATAAACTACATATTAACCTTAATACATTATTAGTGTCCAAGCCCACAATAATTCTTGACTAAGGACATTCAAGAATAACTATATTATTCTAAGGACTTCATTATAATTCAGCTTATTTATAGATACACAGAATAAGACTGAAATAATAATAATGGCTTTATTTTAATAAACAAGATAAAATAAGTATGTCTTTTACAATCTCATGATTGGTCTTTGGGCATACTCCAACATATTGGGACTACGGTCCATGAGCTACGGTCCATGATTGGTCTTTGGGCATACTCTAACAGTAGGAGACAAAGGGAGAGTTGTATAGAGTTTGGCGACAGTTTGGCTGGATAGATGTGAAGTTAGGATTCATATGCTTTGATATTAGCCATTGCTATGTGCTTGAGCTAATTATCACTTGGACCGATATAGTCAAACACAGACCAATGTTGTTATTCATAACCAATTGTGATCTAAGGCAAATCGTTAAAAGACATGAAATGTATTGAATCAAATAAGAAGTCAAGAGAATTATGAATAAGTTATGGTATATTGAGCTCTTGGTGAGCATATGGTATAATTGGCTCTTGGTGAGCATATGGTATAAATGGCTCTTGGTGAGCATATGGTATGATTGGCTATTGGTGAGCATATGTTATAAGTTTTACAAGAGATGAAAAAGTGCCCCCGATTGTATAAGGCAACAAACATAAAATTGAATTATTGACAAATACTTGATAAGTTAACAAGGAATCCAAAAGCTAATGAGTATTTAGTAAGTCTCAGGGAGACTTCAATGAGATAAGCCGATCTTTATAAGATCGATACGTTTTATAATGAAGCTTGGATAAGCTATTGAATACCATAAATCTTACAAAAGCTAAATTAAGACACTAATAACAAATGCTAATTTATGATTATATGTTGTGTTATTATTGATTATACTACCTCACTTAGGCTATGTAAGCCTAATGCATTCATTATCATGCATTGCAGGTCATAAAGCTTGTGTATGTTATTGGGATCAAGGTCAACAAGTTGTTATTCAAGGTCCAAGTAGAGTTTAGATCTTACTTAGATGAATACTCCTAGAATAATGACACAATGTTTAGATTAATGTATATAGTGCACCCTATGATGTATTTAGTAAATATAAGTCATAATAATTGTAATTAAGACTGTTATATTTGGATTCTGTTAATGGTTGCCTTGAGTCGAAATAATTAAGTATGGAATTTGATTGATGTTTTGTTATCCAAAATAGTTACATGATTTGAATGTTTGTAATGTATGATGGGTCTTGAACCATAGTAATCGCTTAATTTTAATTATCAGACTGATTGTTAAGTCTTTTGAGTACAAAATTGGGGAAATTACGTTTAGAATGTTTAATGCATACATTCTTTGGAAGATGTTGGCTGAACATGAGAAATTGATATATAGTATTCATATGTACCTTGTAATCGTAAGTTAGTTGGTCTTAAGTTGATAAATATGATGATAATCAAGAGGAATGAGTTTGTGTAGGATAATTGTTAATTAAGTCAATTTCTTAAATGTATCCTAGTAAGCCATGCTGATAAATGAAAGTTGTAACTGTACTTTGATGAATTCGAATGACTTCTAGACTAGTCCTATATTTTGTGCACGTTATGGTGATTAACATCTTGGAAAAAATCAATTACTTAATAATTGTCATTTTCTAATAAGGCATTGATAGTCTCAAGATGACTAATTAGTAATCTGATTAAAATCTACAAGGATCGATCCCCCCAAAGAAGGGATCGATCCCCCTAAGATATCATGTTATAATAATTTGGTGCTTAACGTTTGGAGTAATAATAAACCACTCTCTTAATCTTTGAGATAATATGACTATTAAGTAAGAACCTGGGACTCACAATATGACTTGTTCCCATAGCTTATATCTATGAAAGTATCTTCTAGACCTTAAATGTATAATATAGAAGTTATTATCATTAGTCTATAAAAGATTGACGCATTAATATAACCGAATATCGAGTATATAGATAACCGATGAAGTGAGTCCTTGAATGTATTGATATATTTCCTTTCCTTAAGTGCTTATGAACCTAGTAAAGTTTTTGGATTAAGGCATAAAAGTTACATTTGATTAGTAACCATTATTGGTAAATAAAGATAAATGACTCGGGTTAAGAATATGGGAATCTATTATGAGGTGAACCCATATGTGCTATGTTATTATATACAAGGTTGATCATGCACGACTCATGTTTGAAGTTAGAATTGATTAATGATAATTGAAAAAGTTTTAAATTGTAGCCCCATTTCATTGATCGAGTCTTTACTTGTTAAACAAGTTATTCATGAGTATTTGATTTTAAAACACTAGACTTGTCATTCTTCTAAGCCGGGTTTAAAGTGTTACAGTTAATTTTTTATTTTTTTTCAAAAGTCAAGCTTTTTAATCTAAAAGTAAGGGGGAATATTTTTCAAAACTACTTAAAAATTTACTTTGGTTGTGTTATATAAAAAATGAGGAGATTATAAAACCTATATTCGATTTTGATATAACAAGTAGTTTAAGGACCAAATTGTAAAAGTAAATAAATTTTTAAGTACTCAAAAGTCTCACAAAAATGACAAGGATTTGAACCAAAATAGTTTCTAAGTGAAAAACCTTAAACCCAAAATAGTTTCTAAGTGTTTCAAAGCCAAATTCTTCAAATACCTCCAGACGTATCGAAACACCTTAGGCGTTTTGATACAGTTTTTTACTACTGGAATTGTTAATCATCAAAATATACCGATACGGTTGTCCCCGTATCGATACAACCTTCATCTGAGTTTAAGTATTTGCTTTAGTGTACCGATACGGACTTCACCATATCGATACGGTGCTTCAGATTTTTCAAATCTTTTCATTAAATGAAGTTACTGTTGCCCTTGTCAGTTATTGGAATCAACAACTTCAAAAAGTGGTTTACTCGTTTCGATATGGCCTCTAGGCGTATCGATGCATTTTTCAACTCAGATTCCAGTGATCAAAATTCGTACTGATATGGCTATGCCATATCGATACGCCCATAATTTTACACTGAGTCCGTTTCGATACGCCTCCACGCATATCGATACGCCTCTGCTTTTATATGCACAACGACTCTTTCTTCTTTTGACAGGTACCGATACAGGTCTTTGTGTACCGATACGGTTGGTCACCTAACGGTATTTATTGCGGGAGAAAGAGTCCCCGATGACTCTATTGATGACCTTAACACCCAAACGACTACAAATCAATGAAGGGGTATAAAATCAAGTCTCCAAAGCTCATGCAACAACTATTGAACATCAATTGAACAAGTCCAAAGCATTCAAGCAAAATTCAACCACTTTTGAGCTTTTAGAGTCAAACCCTTGTACCCAACTTTTTTAATCTTCATTGTAATTCTTTATTTCAAGTTTGGGGAGTATACATTTGTATCTGGGAAAATCATCTACCTATTGAGAGGTTAAATTTTCATTTGCCACAACTTATTGTAAAAGAGTGATCTTGATCAAGCTTTGGGTAGAAAGCTTGATCGATTTGTAACGGTTTCCTCCTAAGCCTAGAAAAGGGGACAAATTCCTTAGTGAATTGTTTGAAATCCTTAGTGGGAAGCTAAGGTAGTAGATGTAGAGCTTGTTAGAAGCTTGAACCACTCTAAAATCCTTGTGTCTTATTTTTATCATTCCTTTTTCTTCCCTCCAATTTTTTAATTGCTAATTCACCCCCCCTTTTGGTCATTTTCCATCGATTGATCATATTAACAGTAACCTATAGTATACATATTGGTAGCTGGTGAAATCTCAACTCAACCGGGCATCGAATCGACATCTAATTACATGCAATTGCAATTTAGGAACCAAATTGAAATTTTGGAAAATTATAGGGACTTAGTTAAATCTAAAGTTACCAATCCTCAATTAGTCAGGTTTCATGATCACTTGTCAAATTTCAGCTCGAAACGACCATCAGAACTCATTTAATTGCATGCATAACAATCAGGGACCAAAATAAAAGAATCTAAAACTTTTAATATCAATTATAACAAACATAACGACCAGGCGTATAGATAAGGTCCCAAAGTGTACAAATACGCGATGGTGTATCGATACGGTCTCTAGGCGTATTGATACGCGGACTACAAATCATTTTCCTAGGATTCTAGTAGCTCAAAACTGTATCGATACGCAAGCCAAAAATACACTTACACGTATCGATGCACCTCTACCCATACCAATACACCTGGGCTTGAAATGTCCAATTTTGCTGGTTTTTCATACAATCAGGGGTCCAAACATGTTCTATCCAGCCCCAAAAATATACACAACAATTCTAAAGATCAAACCTTGTTAAAACATCACAGAAACATGATCAAATCACGACATCTTACTTCAAACGGAAATTTAGAGGCATGCTTCCTAGAAAAGAACCAACCACCATACAAAACATAAATCTGAAGCAACAACCAAAAGTATAAGGCCAATTACAACTCCAAGAAAACCTAGCAAATTTGCTCAAACAGGGAATTTAGCAAAAACCCTCTTAAAACAACAATGAACCCTATTACCTTTATTACTACAAGTCTAGATCGAAAAGTCATACTTTCGCGTTAACAAGTCCTTGGATCTTCCCTTGCTTGCTCACTGCCTCCAACCTTTAATTTACTGCATTGATGGACAAAGAGAGCATAAGCACACAAGGCTTAGTGAGGAGTGCTCAAAATACGACACCGTCAATGCAATTAAAACCGATTTCCAACTCACAAAGAGTTCATCATTTAAAACAACTTTCAAAAACATTAGCATGCCTTTTAAACCAAAAAATCCTTACTTTCCAAGCACTTCACATTTGATTAAAAATCCATTTGAAAATAACAAACCATCTTGTTTTCAAAACATGATTTACTACCAAAGCATTATCTCATTTGTTTCCTCAACAAATCATGCATAACAACCAATGCATCAAAATCATTTATAACTCTTTTATCACATATATTGACATTTAGAATGACCCGAATAGACTCACCTCTATCCATGGATAGTACTACTTCTATCCATACATGTTCGGATACACGAATTTCTCATGGTGGGCTCACCTCCACCAAATCTCATGCCTTGCCTAATTAAACCGCAAGATACCATCACTATGGACTGCCTAGTTAGACCGCATACCCAACTGATAACCCAATAGTCCGAGTAGCCCAGTTAAACAATTTTCCTCAAGGACTATGGCACGATTGATTTTATATATTATAGTGCACTTTAATACTATGGATAGCCAACTATATCCGACACTTTCACAATATGTCACATAGCCAATATGTGATTTTCAAACACATTTACTTATTGTTTGCCAATGTATTCCTCAAAACCGTTTCATATACAAACCACATTGCCAAAGGCAACAACACATTCCTTTCAAGGAACAAATCTCAATGCTCATAGGCATTCATTACTTTGTTTAAATAATGCTATTAATCCAAAATGATGCATTTACAGCAAGTAAACCAAACCATGTTTAAATCCCAAAACATGAAATTCGCAAGCTCGTATCAAAGTCAACAACCAAGCAAAATAAGAGAAACTTACACTTGAGCTTAGTTAATATTGTTAGGATATAACTAAACCCCCATGATCCATCAATGAAACCTTTTAAAGAGCTTTAACGTGCTTAAATACTCATCGATAATGCAAAGCCTCATTCGCCGATGCGAACTACCACTCCAAAGCTTCCGAAGCAAAACTTCAAGCTCGAGGATCAACCTCCATAATTTCACCATACAAAAATAGAGGATCCAATGCATCAAAATGTATTCACAAACCCAACAGCATCAATCCACAACAATCATCTACAAACTCTAGCCGAAACCTCCCCAAAACTACCGAAAACAACATCAGACATCTTCCAAACTTAACCCAGCTAAAACCTAATGATTTAATCCATTAATTATCTTCAATTAACATCCAAAAAAAAACCTAACATCATCCATATACTTCCATCATTCATTAAACATCCATAACTCGCCAAAAACACAACACTAGCAACCTAACAAATTAGAGATTCACATAGTTTCGGGATTCCAATGTTAAAGCAAACTTATCAACATTATAAAACATAAAAATCATGATTATAATCAATCAAGAATTCATCAAAACGGATCTGAAACGAAAATTACTTAATCTCATCAATTAAACCTTGATTTAACCAATTTCCATAATTAAGTCATTAAAACTCATTATAAAACATTTATAAAGGATCAACAACTTGGGAATTTCAGTAAAGAACCATACATTAGAGGAGAAGGACGAAGTTCGTCTCTAATGTTGATTTCCCCTTAATTGAATTGATTTACATGAGAAAACAAGATTAAAACAATAAGGTTTTGATAGGAAATAATTAAGATCTCATTTGACATTAAAAGATTGAAGAAATCAAGAAATTACATGAAGATTTTGAAGAAGATGAGAGTGTTTGACTGAAGAGAATTTGAGAGAAAATCTTTTAGAGAAAAGTTAGTTATGCAAAGTTTGCTTAGGAAATTAATTATAAAATTAATTTCCAAAATCTATTTATACTTTTGTTGCGCGTAATAAGTGCTACACAAATGTGCAAGTATACACGTCGCAAGTTATAGTATAAAAGATATCGTCTCCACAGGGATTGGTGCAACTTCAAGAATCTAGTCTCTTGCACTGTAAAAAGTAAAAACACAAGTAAAGGATTATAGAAGTTTTAACTAATAACTAATCTAGAAAGCAATTAAGTAAATGAAAAGATGAGATTGAATGAGAGAGAGATAGGCCAGGTTATCGTGAGTTGAGGTGTGATAGCCGATTGGATCGTTTTGGTAAAAGAGTGCACGGGCAACTCAGTTGCCGTGGAAACTTACACAACGGGGTTGCCTTGGCAACTAATCGATGGTTGCTTGGGCAACTAGTTGGGCAACTTCTTGGGCGTCTGGGCAGCAACCTTCAAGGTTCGACAGAGCGTTCTTCAATGGTTTCTTCTTATCCCTAAGTCGAAACTCTAGCTACTTGTGCATGCCTTGATAATACATCCCTGCGTGAATCAAGGGTGAACAACAACCAATCTTGCGCTCCTCTTAGCCGTTGAAATCCTTAACTTATTCCTAAGCCGGATTAATCTTCACCATCATTGGATTTAATAAAGATCATATTCATTCGTTTCTTGAATCTAACTCTCCCGATATTAGATAAATAGATGAAATCACGAGATCCTCTCCCAATTCACTCACAAACAAGAATAAGAACCAAGAATGAATAAACCTTGAAATAGAAAAATGCAAACTCTTATTACCTAAACAAAAACCAATAGTTTCTCACAACCACAAAACACAATAACCATAGCCAAGTAGATTTAGTTCATGGCTAGGTTCCAAAGAAACACAAGATAAACAATCCCTAGCATGAACCCAATCGAACAAGGAAGAAAAGATGAAGCTTGTCGAAAATCCCTTGCCCTAGATGCTTGTCGAAAATTCCCCTTGCTTTCTCCCTTGGACTTGTCGAAATTTCCCCTCTTTCTCTCTTGGACTTGTCGAAATTTCCCCTCTTTCTCTCTTGGACTTGTCGAAATTTCCCCTCTTTCTCTCTTGGACTTGTCGAAATTTCCCCTCTTTCTCTCTTCAAGTTGTCGAAATCTCCTTGCTATTTATAGGGCTAGGCCAAAGTCCTTCTTTGAGGAGGAGTTTGAGTTTGAATTAAATTATCTTTAAAGAATATAATTCTTTATTATAATTTTATTCCTATTAGAACTTCTCCTATCTTCTTGGAATTTAATTCTTCTTTAATCTCTGCATGGCAATCAAATTCCTTTGGGCTTGGGCCTTGCTCCATGTCATCTTGGGCTTGTATAGTCATTAATTTCGACATCCCTATTGCATTTTCTCTTTGTCAACAATTGCCATGGCAACTGGCTCGGCGTCTCCTTCATGCATTGCCCTGGCAACTAGCTCGGCATTGCTTTGGCAAGTGATCCTGCACATACACACACAAAGCACACCAAAGCAGCATCTTTTCCACAAAAACTACCAAGTTATGTAATCAAGCTCAACGATGGAAGGAAACATGGATTAATGCATGAATGGCTAACTATGCAACTAATATGAGCCTAAGTCTAACAATAATATGAGTAAAAAGGGTAAGAAAATAGTACTTTTGAACACTTATCACACCTCTAAACTCGAACTATTGCTTGTCCTCAAGCAATGCAAACTCATAATTACCTGCCAAGACTTCAATTTTCACAAACTTAGCTTTGAACTTGATTTCAATTCTCTGAACCGGGGCACAAAATATGATTGGCTTTTTATTTTTCGGAAAACTTAGGAGTTACTCAGAATCAAACTATAATGCTTGTGAGTGTGTGCGGAGTTGTGTGCAAGTTGATTTTTCGGATTCTATGCAAATAAGAGGTTTTCAAATTACTTCATTGGGTTCTTTTTAACATGTTTTAACTAGAGCCAGTTTTGGGCACCTCTAGTGTTTTGTTTTTAGTTTTCTTAAGTTAATTTAATCGACTAGAGCCGGTTTCGGGCACCTCTAGTTAAATTTTTTTAACACATCCTAGAGCCAGTTTCGGGCACCTCTAGTGATCAATTCTTTTAGCACATGCTAGAGCCAATTTCGGGCACCTCTAGCATTCATCCAATTTTTATTCTGTTAATTATCAACCTAAGTTCACTAGAATTCCTTAAATCAATCAAAACACAACAGTGTTTTATCAAATTTAGCATCATAGTAAAATTCTAAGTTTTTCCATGGTTATCCTAGAATAAAAATTCTATCAATTAAGTGCATTGGAAAAGTCATCATCGAATATTCATCAAATCTAAGCAATTCTTGTTCCATTTAAAGGCATGGCAAGCAATTTATGTATCCTTAAGATGAATATAACTAAACATGGTAACTACTAATAACAATCACCCCAAACTCGAGTGAGGCATTGTCCTCAATGCATGCATAAAAATACCGAAAAAATAAAAATAAAAATAAAAATAAAAATGCATACGAGGACTTACTCCGAGAGTTCATCATCGTAGATGATTAGTTTCCTTCTAGTCGGTGTCTTGATTCTCTTGCTTGAACGTGATGGTTGTTTTCTTGTTGCCGGTGGTGGAATCGATCCTCGTACGGGGTTGTCCTCACCGTCCTCTTCATCAATGTCAATGGCTTTTCGCTTGGAGGATTCAATTGGTGCGGTCTTTATTGGTTCAATGGAGGACTCGTCCGAATCTGAAAAATCAGAAAATGATTCCGTAGGAATTGATTCGGGCATAGGTGCTTTACCTTTGGCTTTTGCAGTGGTTGCCGGGATGTCTTTAGCTTTGGTTGCCGTGGCATTTTCAGGGTTGGTTGTCGTGGCGTCAGCTTCCTTGGTTGTCGTGGCGACTGCTTCATTGGTTGTCGGGGCAAAGATCTCGACGGCAAAGATTGGGAACGGCACGCGATTGTCCGGGTACTTTTCTAGGATGACTTAGGCGATGGCATTGTTGTGCTCCTTCATGTACCGCATGAACATTAGTTGCCGATCTTCAATTTGCCTTAGGCGGCTTGTCAATGGGTAACTAATATGAGCCTAAGTCTAACAATAATATGAGTAAAAAGGGTAAGAAAAATAGTACTTTTGAACACTTATCAACCAGGAGTGATCCTTGATTCCAACAGTAAAGTTCTTCGTGGCAAGACAATTGAACTTGTAAAGGTGTTGTGGTGACATCAGGGAGTTGAGGAGGCCACGTGGGAGAGCAAAGCGAAGATGTTGAAACAATTTCTGCATTTGTTTCCTTTAGATAAAATTTTGAGGAAGAAATTTCCTAAGTGGGGGAGAGTTGTAACGCTCTAGTTTTGGGCCTACCGGTTTATAGGCTGGTTAGACGATTCAATGGACCGGGTTAGAGATTAGAGGTGAGTTCAGGTTTAAAATTGAATTAAATATTTTTGAGTGAGAAAATATTTGGGAAAATATCTAAAAATCATTATTAAATATATGGATATTTTTAGTAAATTCAATTTTGGAAAAAATGAGTTTTGGAAAACGGACATTTTGATTTAGCGACTAAAATGTAAAAATTGAAAATTTGTTTTTGGTGATTGTTTTGTAAAAGGGGTCAAAACTTTGAATCCTTAAGGATTTATTTTCCAAAGTCTAATATCAGACTTTTATCCCTTAGTTGGCTATTTTTAAAAGGGTTTTGGAAAATATAAATAGGTTGGGATAATTAATTTTATAATTAATTGCTTAAACAAATTTCACGTAACCAATTTTCTTTAAAAAGATTTTCTCTCAAATTCTCTCCAGCCAAACATTATTTTCTTTAATCTTTTGATTTCAAATGGATTCTTGGTGGTTTCCTATCAAAACCTTATTGTTTTAATCTTGTTTTCTCATGCAAATCAATTAAATTAAAGGCGAAAGCAATCTATTGGAGGTGAGCTTTGTTTTCTCCTCTAATATAAGGTTATTTATTGAAATTCCCAAGTTCTTGACTCTTTATAAACGATTTCTAATGAGCTCTAATGATTTAATTATGGAATATGGTTAAAGCAAGGTTTAATTGATGCGTTTATGTGATTTTTGAATTGGATCTATTTTTCTGGGTTTTTTATTGGTTTTAATCAAGATTTTGATGTATATAATGTTAATAGATTGATTTTAACATTGGAATCTGGAAGCTATGTGAATCTCTAATTTTTTAGGTTGCTAGTTATGCGTTTTTTGAGGAGTTGTGGAGGTTTAATGTTTCTTGGAGATATAACGATTGGTTTGGATTGTTTTTGAATGTCAATTGATGTTAATTGATGAATTGAAATGTTAGGTTATGGCTGGGTTATGTCTAGGTTAAGTTGGAAGGTATTTTTGGTTGTTTTCGGAAGGCGTTTGATAGTTGTTTGTGAGGTGAAGATGAGGAATTGTGTTTCTAGGATTATGAATGCATGATGATGCATTAATCCTTTGTTATTATGTTTGATAACTAAACATGGTAACTACTAATAACAATCACCCCAAACTCGAGTGAGGCATTGTCCTCAATGCATGCATAAAAATACCGAAAAAATAAAAATAAAAATAAAAATAAAAATGCATACGAGGACTTACTCCGAGAGTTCATCATCGTAGATGATTAGTTTCCTTCTAGTCGGTGTCTTGATTCTCTTGCTTGAACGTGATGGTTGTTTTCTTGTTGCCGGTGGTGGAATCGATCCTCGTACGGGGTTGTCCTCACCGTCCTCTTCATCAATGTCAATGGCTTTTCGCTTGGAGGATTCAATTGGTGCGGTCTTTATTGGTTCAATGGAGGACTCGTCCGAATCTGAAAAATCAGAAAATGATTCCGTAGGAATTGATTCGGGCATAGGTGCTTTACCTTTGGCTTTTGCAGTGGTTGCCGGGATGTCTTTAGCTTTGGTTGCCGTGGCATTTTCAGGGTTGGTTGTCGTGGCGTCAGCTTCCTTGGTTGTCTTGGCGACTGCTTCATTGGTTGCCGGGGCAAGGATCTCGGCGGCAAAGATTGGGAACGGCACGCGATTGTCCGGGTACTTTTCTAGGATGATTTAGGCGATGGCATTGTTGTGCTCCTTCATGTACCGCATGAACATTAGTTGCCGATCTTCAATTTGCCTTAGGCGGCTTGTCAATGGGTGCAAAAATGCTTCAAAGTGTCACGGGATTAATGGCCGAGTTGCCCTGGCGTTAGGTGCTTGGGCATTAGGGATTGTCGCGGCGGCATGAGTTGTCGTGGCAATTGGAGGCCTTGAAGAATCTCCCGGTGCCTCTCCCATTAGCTTTCGGATTAGTGCTTGATTCCAACCAGACTTGGGTAGGGCCTTTTCATCGGTGGACTCACTCGGGACATGCATCTCCTTGCAAAAAATAGAAATTAAGCAAGGGAAGAAAAGAGAACCCTTATCTTTTGAGCTGCATACAAAAATCTCATCACAAATAATTTTTCCAATGTTAATGATGCGATTATGCAAAATAGAATGTATGAGCAAAAGACGTGGTATATCAACGGTAGTATTGTGTGTAGAGGGCATTAAAGAAGTTTTAACAAACTTATTCCATAGTTTTGCCTCGGGTTTAAGCCGAAGGCGATTTACCGTGCCCTTGTATTTACCGTCGTTCCAATGAGTTCCCGGTTGAGTGAGTTCTTGAAGCACCTTGTCGAGTTGCTTGGGATTGATTTGGTCAACGAAGGCTTGATGCTCGTCCTTCTCAATGTAAAGTCCGTAAAAGGTGTTGATTCTTTCGGGACTTATAAGTATGGCCTTGTCACGAACAAAAACATAAGGATTATCCGGGTTAGGTGAGTGAGCATAGAATTCTCTTACCCATGAGATGTTACCCGGTTCCGGTTGATGGCAAAAGATTTGCCACTTTTGATGTGCAATCCTCTTGAAGATGAATGGTTCAAGGCTGAAATCTTGATGAGAGTTGGAGTATTCAAAGCCTTTATATAAGCCTTAGATTCAGCCCCTTAGTTTCCTTGTTGAAGATGTTTTTCTACTTGGTTTAGAATTCCTTCTTTATCTTGAACTTCTTTTCCTACAATTCAAAGACAAATCAAATAAGGATTAAAATTAAAGATAAACTAATAAAAAAAATAAAGATGTGTAATAGGATTCTTAAACTTGAATAAAAAAATCTATCCTAAATCTACTAATAATTGGAAAAATAATAAAAAAATAAAAAAATCGAAAAATAAAATAAAATAATTAAAAAATCAAAAAATAAAAATAAAAATAAAAATAAAAATATCAAAAGGGAGAGCATGCTCATGCATCTCCTAAGTTGACCACTTCCTTGTTACGTTCCACATGGGCACTATTGTAGTGCTTCAATCTTTGTCCATTAACTTTGAATTCATGGTTGTCAGCGATGGACTTGATTATCACGGCGCCATGGGAGAATGGTTTGACGACTTCAAATGGTCCTGACCATCTTGATTTCAGCTTTCCCGGGAAAAGTTTTAGCCGAGAATTGAATAGGAGAACTAGTTGCCCTGGCGTGAATTGACGTGGCAATAGTTTCTTGTCGTGCCATCGCTTTGTTTTCTCCTTGTAGATTCGTGCATTGTTATAGGCGAGTGCACGGAATTCTTCTATCTCATTGAGATCCATCAAGCACTTTTGTCCGGCACTTTCCCAATCCATATTCACGGTCTTGATTGCCCAGTACGCCTTGTGCTCGATTTCCACCGGTAGATGACATGTTTTGCCATAGACAAGTCAGAAGGGGGACATACCTAAGGGTGTTTTGAATGCAGTGCGATATGCCCAAAGTGCGTCATATAGTCTTAATGACCAATCCTTCCTTGAGGGATTTACAACTTTCTCGAGTATACCCTTCAATTCCCGGTTGGAAATTTCTGCTTGCCCGTTGGTTTGTGGGTGATATGCTGTGGCGATCTTGTGTGATATGCCGAAGCGTTGCAACATCTTGGCAATCAGTCTGTTGTCAAAATGCTTGCCTTCATCGCTGATAATTGCTCTCGGCATCCCAAACCGTGTAAATATGTTTTTCTGCAGGAATCGTTGCACGGTCTTGGAATCGTTGTTGGGAACTGCAGCTGCCTCTACCCATTTAGACACATAGTCGACGGCAAGTAAGATGTAGAGGTTGCCGAATGAAGATGGGAAAGGTCCCATAAAGCCGATCCCCCATACATCGAACAGTTCCACCTCGATGATGTTCTGGAGCGGTATCTCATGTCGTCTAGAGATATTGCCCGTCCTCTGGCAACGATCACATTGCTTGTAAAAGTCTTGGGTATCTTTGTACAATGTTGGCTAATACAAACCGGATTGCAAGACATTGGCCGCGGTACGAGTTCCTCCAAAATGTCCTCCATAGGGTGAAGAATGGCATTGCCAGAGTACATTATGTTGCTCTTCTTCAAGGACACATCGGCGTATAACCTGATCTGCACATTGTTTAAACAAAAGAGGCTCGTCCCAAAAGTAATGCTTAGCATCATGGCGGAACCGCTTCTTCCCTTGGTGAGTAATGCCATAAGGAAAAATACCACAAACAAGGAAATTAACTAAATCCGCGTACCAGGGTATTGCCGAGGCATGTGCTGCCGTGGCGACTACTCCCAAAATTGCCGAGGCGTTGAGGTTTGCCGAGGTGTCGAGGGTTGCCGAGGCAGCTAAAATTTGTTCATCCGGGAATGCATCGCATATCTCTAGATCCGTGTCCTCCTCCCTATTGCGTTCCAAACGTGATAAGTGATCGGCCACTTGATTTTCTGTTCCTTTCCTGTCCTTAATTTCAATATCAAATTCTTGTAAAAGTAATATCCAACGAATCAAACGAGGTTTAGCATCCTTTTTAGCAAATAAGTATTTGATTGTCGAATGGTCCGTATGAACAATTACCTTTGTACCAATTAAATAGGATCGGAACTTGTCAAATGCGAAAACTACAGCTAGTTACTCTTTCTCCGTTGTTGTGTAATTCACTTGAGCACCATTAAGAGTTTTACTAGCGTAGTATATCACATGGAAGGTCTTACTTGTGCGTTGGTCTAGGACTGCTCCTACCGCGAAATCACTTGCATCGCACATGAGCTCAAAAGGTAGCGTCCAATCTGGTGGAACAACAATGGGTGCCGAGGCAAGCTTTTTCTTTAGGGTTTCGAATGCTTGGGTGCAAGAATCATCAAAATCGAAGATTTTATCCTGTTCAAGCAGATTACACAAGGGTTTAGTGATTTTAGAAAAATTATGAATGAACCTCCTGTAAAAACCTGCATGTCCGAGAAAACTTCGAATTCCTTTAACCGAACTTGGTGGGGGTAATCTCTCGATCACGTCCACCTTGGCTTTGTCTACTTCAATTCCCTTGGATGAAATCTTGTGGCCGAGCACTATTCCTTCATCTACCATAAAGTGGCATTTCTCCCAATTGAGGACTAAATCCGTTTCTTCGCATCTTGCTAACACCCTCTCTAAATTGCCGAGACAACCGTCGAAGTCATTACCAAAAACCAAAAAATCATCCATGAAGATCTCAAGGAAGTCTTCGACCATGTTTGAAAAGAGTGCCATCATGCATCTTTGGAAGGTTGCCGGGGCGTTACACAATCCGAACGGCATCCTTCGGAAGGCATAAGTACCGTATGGGCATATGAAGGTTGTCTTTTCTTGATCTTCTGGTGCTATGGCAATCTGATTGTAACCTGAATAACCATCAAGAAAACAATAAAAGGGTTTACCTGCAAGATGGTCAAGCATTTGATCAATAAAGGGTAATGGGAAGTGATCTTTCCTAGTAGCTTTGTTTAGCTTTCGATAGTCCATACAAACCCTCCAACCGGTCACAGTCCTGGTTGGGATAAGTTCATTATTTTCATTGCTTACCACTGTTATACCTCCCTTTTTCGGTACACATTGTACCGGACTTACCCACGTACTATCGGAGATAGGGTATATAATGTCGGCGTCAAGCCACTTGATGATTTCTTTCATTACAACCCCTTTCATGGCATGATTCAGTCTCCTCTGGGCCTCAATTGAAGGTTTGTGATCATCTTCCAAAAAGATCATGTGCATGCACACCGCCGGGCTAATTCCCTTCAAGTCGGCAATTGTCCACCCTATTGCCTTTTTGTGTAGCTTCAACATCTTGATCAGCTTCTTTTCCTGCTCAGTCTGTAACTTAGAAGAAATAATTACAGGCAATGTATTATTGGTCCCTAAGTATACATATTTTAGTTGCTCTGGCAATTGTTTCAACTCAAGAATTGGTGGATGTTCAATAGAGGGTTTTTCGAGCTTACCTTCCTTACCTGAGTAGTCCAGTGGTTCAAAGTATGTATCTGGTCGGTTGACTAGCCAATTTGCCTCTTTTGGTTGTTCCTCATCGACCGGTTCTTCATACTACTCATGTTCCTCTTGGTCGGCAATGTAGTTGCCGAGGCAACTAAATTCCTCATCGAAGTTAAACTCTGTCGTGGCATGCAGAAGTTGGCATTCTTCTGGATCATCGGCATGCCTTAGTGTTTGGAACACATTTAGTTTAACTTGCTGGCCATTCACCCTCATTGTGAGTTCTCCTTTTTCAACATCAATCAAGGTTCTCCCTGTTGCTAGGAATGGTCTCCCGAGAATGATGGGTGCATGCTCATCTGCTTCACAATCCAAAACAATAAAGTCAGCGGGAAAAATAAATTTATCAACTTTTACCAGTATGTCCTCGATTTTTCCCTCTGGATGCACATAGGATCTGTCGGCTAGCTGTATCATAACTGTTGTAGGTCTTGCCTTCCCGATTCCTAGTTTCTGGAAAACCGATTTAGGCATCAAGTTTATGCTAGCCCCAAGGTCGCATAATGCTTTCCCGACATAGTGATTTCTAATGGAACATGGTATTGTGAAACTTCCGGGATTCTTCAACTTGGGTGGCATACGATTGTGCAACATTGCCATGCATCCCTCTGTCGCGGCAACTGTTTCAAACTCTCCTAGCCTTGTTCTTTTGGACACAATGTCTTTAAGAAACTTGGCATAGTTTGGCATTTGTTCAATTGCTTCCACCAGTGGCAAGTTGATGTGGACTTGTTTTAGGATATCAAGAAACTTATTGAATTGGTATTCTTGCTTTTGTCGCTTCAACCTTTGTGGGAATGGTGGTGGAAGTCAGATATCTTCGATCCTTTCATTGGTTTGAAACCTGATTGACGGCATTGCCGGGACATCTGGAGTTGCCGAGGCATTATCAACTGGGGTTGCTGAGGCATGCTTATCGCAAGTTGCCGAGGCGTCTTTATCGTCGGTTGCCGAGGCATGCTTATTGTCGGTTGCCGCGGCAATTCCTGGTTCAGCATCTGAGGCTTTGCCGCTAGGTTCGTCCTGATCTTTTTGTGGAGTTTTGTTTGACGAGCGGGTTTGAGCCTCTCTAAGTTGTTGGCCACTTCTAGTGGTGATCGCCTTACATTGCTCATGGCCAGTTCCTCTTGCGAATTCAGTATCGCTAGGTAAACCTCCTTGTGGTCTAGTATTCATATTTTGAGCAAACTGTCCGACTTGATTTTCCAATGATTTGATTGCCGCCTCTTGGTTTTGCAATCTCATCTCGGTCCTGTTAATAAAAGCATCAGTTCTTTTTATGAAATTACTATTCTCAGCCATATAAGATTCAGTTTTCATCATAAAAGCATTTAGAGAATTTTCCAAAGAACTAGATGTCATCGGTTGTTGCTGCGGCATCTGTTGCCGTGGCATATTCTGCTGGAATCCCGATGCTTGTGCATTCTGATTGTTCTGGTTTAGAGCATTGTTGGGATTACTCCATGAGAAATTTGGGTGCTTCTTCCAAGCTGGATTGTATGTATTGGACATCATGTTGTTGCTCCGATTGTAATTCCCCACATAGAAGTTGGATTTCGGATTCTGCATACATTCAGAAGAATTATGGTTATCACCACATAACTCACAAAAAGAATCCATTACCTTGACTTCATGTGTGTTGTTTGGTTTTTGCATGTTCTGGACCATCTTGGTTAAAGCGGCCAATTGTGCCGAAAGTGAATCTGATGACCCTAGTTCATGTATTGTGGCTTGGCGTCTAACTCCTCCTCTTCTAGTAGATGGGAATTGATAATCATTCTTGGCCAGCCTGTTTAAAATTTGCATTGCTTCCTCCGGCGACTTATCTAAGAGTATGCCGTTTGCCGAGGCATCTAGCATCATCCTTGTTGGTGTATTAATGGCGTTGTAAAACATTGTTACTTGAGTCCACACCGAGAATCCGTGTAGGGGCATTTGTGTAGAAGTTCTTTGTATCGCTCCCAAGCCTCGTACATGGATTCATCATCTGCCTGCAGAAAAGAAGTAATGTCGTTACGAAGCTTATCAGTCAAATTTGTAGGATTAAATATAGCAAGGAAATCACGACAAAGATCAGTCCAAGATGCTATGGATCCGGCAGGAATGCTATTCAACCATGCTTTCGCCCTATCCCTCGGTGAATAGGGAATAATCTTAATCGTAAAACATCGGGGTGACTCGTGTATCTTGAACGAGTTGCAAATCTCGAGGAAAGATTTCAGATGTTGCCGTGCATCTTGATTCTTTGAGCCGCCAAATTGACCAATTGTGTTGATCATATTAAACATTACGGTTTCAACTCAAAGTGGTCGGCTTCAATTTCAGGTGCGACAACTCCTGGGTTAAGTCCGTCAAGATCTTCTTCAAGATAGTCTCGAATAGTTCTGTTTTGTGCAAGAATCACTCCTCCTCCTGGTCGAACATCTTGATTCATATTGCCGTCTTGATTTGCCATTGCTTCTCTTATCCTTCGTCTAAGTCTTTGTAAGGTTCGTTCGATTTACGGATCAAAGGGATATTACGGTGAAGTCGGTCTCATACTGGTCATATACCAATGCAAAACCAAATTTTGTTAGCCTTTTGAATTTTAAACAAGAAAAATAAAAAGAAAGTGCAAGAAAGTAAAAACAAAGTCGCTATTGCCAATCCCCGGCAACGGGGCCAAAAACTTGTTGCGCGTAATAAGTGCTACGCAAATGTGCAAGTATACACGTCGCAAGTTATAGTATAAAAGATATCGTCTCCACAGAGGATTGGTGCAACTTCAAGAATCTAGTCTCTTGCCTTTGTAAAAGTAAAAACACAAGTAAAGGATTATAGAAGTTTTAACTAATAACTAATCTAGAAAGCAATTAAGTAAATGAAAAGATGAGATTGAATGAGAGAGAGATAGGCCAGGTTATCGTGAGTTGAGGTGTGATAGCCGATTGGATCGTTTTGGTAAAAAGATGCACGGGCAACTCGGTTGCCGTGGAAACTTACTACAACGGGTTGCCTTGGCAACTAATCGATGGTTGCTTGGGCTTCTTTGGCGTCGGGCAGCAACCTTCAAGGTTCGGCAGAGCGTTCTTCAATGGTTTCTTCTTATCCCTAAGTCGAAACTCTAGCTACTTGTGCATGCCTTGATAATACATCCCTGCGTGAATCAAGGGTGAACAACAACCAATCTTGCGCTCCTCTTAGCCGTTGAAATCCTTAACTTATTCCTAAGCCGGATTAATCTTCACCATCATTGGATTGAATAAAGATCATATTCATTCGTTTCTTGAATCTAACTCTCCCGATATTAGATAAATAGATGAAATCACGAGATCCTCTCCCAATTCACTCGCAAACAAGAATAAGAACCAAGAATGAATAAACCTTGAAATAGAAAAGTGCAAACTCTTATTACCTAAACAAAAACCAATAGTTTCTCACAACCACAAAACACAATAACCATAGCCAAGTAGATTTAGTTCATGGCTAGGTTCCAAAGAAACACAAGATAAACAATCCCTAGCATGAACCCAATCGAACAAGGAAGAAAAGATGAAGCTTGTCGAAAATCCCTTGCCCTAGATGCTTGTCGAAAATTCCCCTTGCTTTCTCCCTTGGACTTGTCGAAATTTCCCCTCTTTCTCTCTTGGACTTGTCGAAATTTCCCCTCTTTCTCTCTTGGACTTGTCGAAATTTCCCCTCTTTCTCTCTTGGACTTGTCGAAATTTCCTCTCTTTCTCTCTTCCAGTTGTCGAAATCTCCTTGCTATTTATAGGGCTAGGCCAAAGTCCTTCTTTGAGGAGGAGTTTGAGTTTGAATTAAATTATCTTCAAAGAATACAATTCTTTATTATAATTTTATTCCTATTAGAACTTCTCCTATCTTCTTGGAATTTAATTCTTCTTTAATCTCTGCATGGCAATCAAATTCCGTTGGGCTTGGGCCTTGATCCATGTCATCTTGGGCTTGTATAGTCATTAATTTCGACATCCCTACTGCATTTTCTCTTTGTCGACAATTGCCATGGCAACTGGCTCGGCGTCTCCTTCATGCATTGCCCTGGCAACTAGCTCGGCATTGCTTTGGCAAGTGATCCTGCACATACACACACAAAGCACACCAAAGCAGCATCTTTTCCACAAAAACTACCAAGTTATGTAATCAAGCTCAACGATGGAAGGAAACATGGATTAATGCATGAATGGCTAACTATGCAACTAATATGAGCCTAAGTCTAACAATAATATGAGTAAAAAGGGTAAGAAAATAGTACTTTTGAACACTTATCACACCCCCAAACTCGAACTATTGCTTGTCCTCAAGCAATGCAAACTCATAATTACCTGCCAAGACTTCAATTTTCACAAACTTAGCTTTGAACTTGATTTCAATTCTCTGAACCGGGGCACAAAATATGATTGGCTTTTTATTTTTTGGAAAACTTAAGAGTTACTCGGAATCAAACTATAATGCTTGTGAGTGTGTGCAGAGTTGTGTGCAAGTTGATTTTTCGGATTCTATGCAAACAAGAGGTTTTCAAATTACTTCATTGGGTTCTTTTTAACATGTTTTAACTAGAGCCAGTTTTGGGCACCTCTAGTGTTTTGTTTTTAGTTTTCTTAAGTTAATTTAATCGACTAGAGCCGGTTTCGGGCACCTCTAGTTAAATTTTTTTAACACATCCTAGAGCCAGTTTCGGGCACCTCTAGCATTCATCCAATTTTTATTTTGTTAATTATCAACCTAAGTTCACTAGAGTTCCTTAAATCAATCAAACCACAACAGTGTTTTATCAAATTTAGCATCATAGTAAAATTCTAAGTTTTTCCATGGTTATCCTAGAATAAAAATTCTATCAATTAAGTGCATTGGAAAAGTCATCATCGAATATTCATCAAATCTAAGCAATTCTTGTTCCAATTAAAGGCATGGCAAGCAATTTATGTATCCTTAAGATGAATATAACTAAACATGGTAACTACTAATAACAATCACCCCAAACTCGAGTGAGGCATTGTCCTCAATGCATGCATAAAAATACCGAAAAAATAAAAATAAAAATAAAAATAAAAATGCATACGAGGACTTACTCCGAGAGTTCATCATCGTAGATGATTAGTTTCCTTCTAGTCGGTGTCTTGATTCTCTTGCTTGAACGTGATGGTTGTTTTCTTGTTGCCGGTGGTGGAATCGATCCTCGTACGGGGTTGTCCTCACCGTCCTCTTCATCAATGTCAATGGCTTTTCGCTTGGAGGATTCAATTGGTGCGGTCTTTATTGGTTCAATGGAGGACTCGTCCGAATCTGAAAAATTAGAAAATGATTCCGTAGGAATTGATTCGGGCATAGGTGCTTTACCTTTGGCTTTTGCAGTGGTTGTCGGGATGTCTTTAGCTTTGGTTGCCGTGGCATTTTCAGGGTTGGTTGTCGTGGCGTCAGCTTCCTTGGTTGTCGTGGCGACTGCTTCATTGGTTGCCGGGGCAAAGATCTCGACGGCAAAGATTGGGAACGGCACGTGATTGTCCGGGTACTTTTCTAGGATGACTTAGGCGATGGCATTGTTGTGCTCCTTCATGTACCGCATGAACATTAGTTGCCGATCTTCAATTTGCCTTAGGCGGCTTGTCAATGGGTAACTAATATGAGCCTAAGTCTAACAATAATATGAGTAAAAAGGGTAAGAAAAATAGTACTTTTGAACACTTATCAACCAGGAGTGATCCTTGATTCCAACAGTAAAGTTCTTCGTGGCAAGACAATTGAACTTGTAAAGGTGTTGTGGTGACATCAGGGAGTTGAGGAGGCCACGTGGGAGAGCAAAGCGAAGATGTTGAAACAATTTCCGCATTTATTTCCTTTAGATAAAATTTTGAGGAAGAAATTTCCTAAGTGGGGGAGAGTTGTAACGCTCTAGTTTTGGGCCTACCGGTTTATAGGCTGGTTAGACGATTCAATGGACCGGGTTAGAGATTAGAGGTGAGTTCAGGTTTAAAATTGAATTAAATATTTTTGAGTGAGAAAATATTTGGGAAAATATCTAAAAATCATTATTAAATATATGGATATTTTTAGTAAATTCAATTTTGGAAAAAATGAGTTTTGGAAAACGGACATTTTGATTTAGCGACTAAAATGTAAAAATTGAAAATTTGTTTTTGGTGATTGTTTTGTAAAAGGGGTCAAAACTTTGAATCCTTAAGGATTTATTTTCCAAAGTCTAATATCAGACTTTTATCCCTTAGTTGGCTATTTTTAAAAGGGTTTTGGAAAATATAAATAGGTTGGGATAATTAATTTTATAATTAATTGCTTAAACAAATTTCACGTAACCAATTTTCTTTAAAAAGATTTTCTCTCAAATTCTCTCCAGCCAAACATTATTTTCTTTAATCTTTTGATTTCAAATGGATTCTTGGTGGTTTCCTATCAAAACCTTATTGTTTTAATCTTGTTTTCTCATGCAAATCAATTAAATTAAAGGCGAAAGCAATCTATTGGAGGTGAGCTTTGTTTTCTCCTCTAATATAAGGTTATTTATTGAAATTCCCAAGTTCTTGACTCTTTATAAACGATTTCTAATGAGCTCTAATGATTTAATTATGGAATATGGTTAAAGCAAGGTTTAATTGATGCGTTTATGTGATTTTTGAATTGGATCTATTTTTCTGGGTTTTTTATTGGTTTTAATCAAGATTTTGATGTATATAATGTTAATAGATTGATTTTAACATTGGAATCTGGAAGCTATGTGAATCTCTAATTTTTTAGGTTGCTAGTTATGCGTTTTTTGAGGAGTTGTGGAGGTTTAATGTTTCTTGGAGATATAACGATTGGTTTGGATTGTTTTTGAATGTCAATTGATGTTAATTGATGAATTGAAATGTTAGGTTATGGCTGGGTTATGTCTAGGTTAAGTTGGAAGGTATTTTTGGTTGTTTTCGGAAGGCGTTTGATAGTTGTTTGTGAGGTGAAGATGAGGAATTGTGTTTCTAGGATTATGAATGCATGATGATGCATTAATCCTTTGTTATTATGTGTTTAAAATAGGGGAGAGTGATCCTAGGTTAGTCGGTGAAGCTTCGGACGCTTGTTTATGCATCGGTGATTAAAGCTTTGCAGTGACGGTGAGTAAGAACGTGGATTTCAGCTTTGAAATGGTTTAAAGGTGGTTTATGGGAGTTTAAACTTTTCTTGAAACACTGGTTTAAACTCAGAAGTAAGTATAAAGGTTCTCTCTCAGTCTTACTTTTAAAGAAATGGTTTTATGCACTTGTTTTGAATTACATGGGACATACTGTTTAAGCATGTTTTAAAGTATGTTACATACTAATTTTGTCATGAAATAATGATGGATGCATATGGAAAGTAATCCATGTAAATATGAGTTATACTTGACTAAAAGCATGGTTTATTGCTTTGGGAAAGATTTTAAATTGATACATATAAAAACAGTGAGGTACATGATTAATAATGAATTATATTGGAAAGTGGTGTGGCTTAAAATGTTATCAGATAATGTTGGTCGGCCATAGGATTGATAGTGAACTATAAAAAGTCACCTTGGATGTCGAGGGGTTTATATAGCGTACCGAATACTCCATCCAAGTACCCTAACAGTTGAGGGGTTATATGGTAGTGAAACTCTTGTTAGTGGATTATGCATCTAACCGATGATTGGGGTTGGTGTCCTCGGGTTGTGAACGTACCCTTGTGTTCCGATTGAGATGGCATGAAGTGTTGAGAGGACACTTGTTGAATCTGTGTATTCGACGTAATATTTTGGAAAATGGAACTTGGTTTATGATCACTTGAAAGCTAATATAATTGTTGATGTATCATGTTGATGGATGTAAATGTATAATGTTGGTTTATACATATTTTACTCTTTAAGCTTTGCATATAGTTGTTATGCATGGGAAGGCTTAGATTGAGGGTTAGCATTGGGACATGTTGTTGATCCATGATACATGTTGCATATGGTTTAATATGTTGGTTTTTGAAAGTGTTATGTACATTGTTTTCAAGGCATGATGTTTTAAATGATGATTGAAATGTTGATTTCAATGTTGTTTTGGAAAATGGTTTAAAAATGCAGTGATGGTGTGTGGTTTGAGCACACCTCACTAAACCTTGTGTGCTTACGCTCCTTTTTGTCCATCAATGCAGAGAATTAAAGGTTGGGAGGCAGCATGTGGGCAAAGGATTACAAAGGACTTCGGGGTTTAAAAGTATGATTTCGAATTAGACTTGTAGTAATAAAGGCAATGGGGTTCATTATTGGTTTGGGAGGGATTTTGATAAACTCCTTGTTTTAGAATGTTTGCTATGCTATTTTTGGGTTTCAAATGGCCTTTATTGCTTGGTATTGCTTGGATTTATGAATCATGCTTGGGATGTTTTGGTTTTTAGGAAGCATGCCTCTAGTTTACTCATTGAAGCATAATGCCATGATTGGTTGGTGATCCTGTGATAAGTTGTTGTGGATTGATCCTTGGTAATGTTATGATTATGTTAGAAGTATGTTGGAATGTTATGGTATCTTAGAAAGCTTAGAAAATTAGCAAAATTGGACATTACAGGTCCAAGAGTATCGGTACCCGTGTCCCTATACTGGTACGGGTAAGCTATTTTGGGGTCTGTGTTTCGGTACGGGCAATGGCATTTTGGCAAGTCTGTCAATATGCCATAGCTGTATCGGTACAGTTTTAGGCCACTAGAATCTAGTTTTTGAGAAACGTCAAAGCATATCAATACACTTGCTCGTGTATTGATACGGGCAGCTATTAATACTGATATTGTGATGTTTGGAAGTTTCTGCTTCTTTTGTTTGGTCCCTAAATGTTATGTATGCAATTGCATGAGTTTGAATGATCGTTTTGAGCTGATTTTTGACATGCGAGCATGAAACCTGGTTAAATAAGGATCAATAAATTTAAACCAAATTAAGTCTCTGTTGTAACACCCATTTTCCCGTAATCATCGTTAAATAAGAGTTAGGGATGTCACATGATACTTGTAAAATAATTCTTTAATATTAAGAAAATCTTTTTTTACTGTAAAAAAATAGTTAATCGCGTAAAATTTAAACTTAATAATTTCAAATTAAATTTTGATTCTAGATTCAGGCAGCAACTTAACAGTTTGATCCATTAGCATATAAATAATAAAACTGCATAAAAACTGCCTAATTTAAAATCATTCAGATTCTGAATAAAATACGATTCATATCAGAGCAGGCTTCACATGTTACTATACATGCCGACTAGTAAATATCATATAACATAAAAATTATATTACTGACACTGATGTACTTGTTTTTGATAGATGATGTTCACTAATGCTCCTTACTCCCAATGCTTCTATTTTCCTACGCGTGAAACATTCACACGCTAAGTATAACTTAGTGAGGCATTATAAATAATCATAAAAGAAGTATCGAAATAAATGAAAACATGGTTAAGCAAAAATTATATCAAATCTTTCATATACTTATAAACAATCACATATAAGAAATGGTGAATTTCATATACATTTACTTTATAATTAGCCCAAGAATTTGTATAAAGAGAAACTAAAGTATGCAAGGTCGGTACTCCTTGAGTACTAGTCACAGAAGTGATGATAACATATATATACATAAAGTGCCAGAAACATATAGACACATAAGTGCCGAAAACATATATATATGAAGATCGGTGTATAGCTATACTGCAGTCCTTACTGCTAGACCTCTAATGGCATGCCACTATACTGTAACTCTTTATCATAAACTTGGGCAAATAATTTCATATAATTAACTTGTAAATTATCTTTTGATAAATGATTCATATATCACCATTATTCAATAATAACATATCAAAATAAAACATAATAGGGCAATTCATACCCTAACATGCACTAACCTTTTTTCCTTTGCCTGTGAATCATCATATAACTTATAGAAAAACCATGTTATCATTTTAATAAAATCAAATAAATATAATTTATAAAAGTTTACTAAAATACATTTCGAAACATATAAATGCACTCACCTGGGCCATTTATTATCTTGCCTCACTAAGCTTACTCATTAATATTTTCATTTCCTTGAATACTTGTACCTTCCCAGTATTTCTTGCAACTGTAGAAATCAATCGTATATACTTATTACTATACACTTACTTAATTCGAGTCTAACATTGCCAAATAAAATATTAATGTTTGCCATATATCTTATTTTGGGTCCTTAATGACCATTTTGAATATTTGGCAATTATTCATGTCTTAATTTTCAATTCTTTCATTTTAATCCCTTACTTTCTCATTCTTGCCAAAATGGTACTTTTTCATCAATTCAAACTAATTTGATCATAATTTCAACAGTTTGCATATCAGTCTCCCTTCAAAATAAAATTTCCAAAACCATACCCTTATTTCTTTAAATAGCCAAATAGGTCTCTAAACTTTTTCAAATATTCAATTTGGTCCTAAAATGCTAAAATAAGCTTCTAATATCACAATTCCACTATTTTCATCACCAAAAAATTTTTCTTACAATTTAGTCCCTAATTTCTTCGAATTGTCGAAAAGATCCTTAACTTCTCAAAATTTACAATTTGGTCCTAAATTGTAAATTCAAGCCCAAAGCATCATTTTCTACTCATTTCCATCATCAAATAATTTTCTCATCACAAATTCATCATTTTCCCCATCAAACTAAAATTCAAGAATAGTCCTCATATTTTCCATCATCTTCGAAATGGTCACTAAATTCTTCCAAATAGGAATTTTTCATTCTAGCATCAAAATCAAGCTTTTTGAATCACAAATACTTCAGTTTCATCATTAATTTCCAAATCCCTAACAAAACCCTAAATTTCAAGATTAGGGTTTATAACTTCCAACATGAAATTAACTTGACTTCAAGCTTGTTTTCATCACAACTAGGCTTAATTCATCATCTGCTACTTGAATTCCATAAAATTTCCATGAAACCCTAATTTCTCTCTCTTCAAACCCTAATCCAAAACTTCATAATTCCATGAAATTTTAACATCAAAATGTAGAGAATGAAGAGTATATCACTTTACCTCAAAGAACCTTGCTTGAATTCTTGATCAAAAGCCTTGAAATTGGCTAGGAAATTTTTTTCCTATTTTCCCTTCTTTTTTCCTTGCTCTTGAAATGCATGAGGAGAAAGATGAACAATTTTTTCATCTTTTATAGAAAAATGCCGCATGTTTTCTTAAAAATGAATTTTAAATTCATTTTCACTCTTTCCAAAATTACCCCTCTAACTAAATAAAAATTACATCTAGTTCAAATTTATACCATCCCATTACATTTGAACTAGGTTGGTTCCAATCCAACCGGCCATCATCATTAAATAATCATAAAATATCATTTATGATTTTGTTCGATCCAATTTCCTAATTTTCACCTTTAACGATTTTTCCTCTATCGAACTATCAACTCTAATCCGGGAATCACATATTTCCCTAATTCCATGAATAAATTCATATTTTCATATAAAATCCTCCATTTAATAAAGTTAAACTTAGAAATTTGAATCGATCCAAAAATACCGATAATTACCCGAAATCTTTATCGGGTAACATCTTTCTTGAAAATCCTTCATTAAGAATTTATACGAATCTTTCCCACTTCTTCTGAGTTCTTTTTACAAATCAAAATACTTTTATGTGACACTTACCAAAAGGTCACCCAAAACTTTTCTCTAATCTGAGCACGTTTAACAAATTTATTCGATCAAAATTTATATTTTCTACTGCATCCTAACCTCCAAAACTATTACCAAAATCCTTATTCTGATCGAATTTATCCTCAAACTGAATAAAAATCATCTTTGGGAAATTTACACTTGGGTCCCTAGACTTTTACCAACTTTTCATTTTGGTCACTATCTTTTATCTTTTGTCATTTTAGTCACTAAGTTAGCCTTATGCCAAAACGTTAGTACTAAATGACCCTTATATAACTTAGTAAAATTTTTGGGATATTACAATTCCACCCCCCTTAAAATAAAATTCATCCTCGAATTTTAGAACGTAACTGATTTGAATAGTTACGAATATTGCCTTTTTCGTCTTCTTCTAAGCTTTCTCCAGTGGCCTTCTCAATCTTGTGGTTCTTCCAAAGAATTTTGACCAAAGGAATTTTCTTGCTCCTTAACTCTGTAACTTCATATTCAATATCTATAGTCATTCGATCCCATTTCCACTGAAGTATGAAAATCGCTTGTAATAATCTAGAAGGTATCTGATGTTCTAACACTAAGCTATAGCGGCCTTGTTCTTTTCATGCCTAGCCAGCAATACTGACTTTTAAACCTTGGTACATCTTGTTTTCATCTGGATGCATAGTCGCATGGATCCATCCTTCTTTTTCCTAAATAATACTGGTGTGCCCCAAAGGTGACACACCTGGTCTTATAAAATCCTAATCCAACATTTCTTGCAATTTCACCTTCATTTCCCGAAGCTCGGCCGGAACCATCGATATAGATACAATGCCTGGTAATACCTCTATTATAAATTCTACCTCTCAATCTGAAGGTAATCTTGGAAACTTATCAAATTTTCTATAAATTCTACTCCTATATTGATCACCAATGTATTTCGCCTTGAATGCTTCTTAGAAGAATACCCATGTCACTTCAGTTGCAAGTATCTTCTATTTGATACTTGTCCACCGTATTTGAACATGTCCTCTTAACAGGGATACAATTCCTTATAACTTTTCCACATCGGAACAATTTAGCTCTTCTCTTATAATTTTAACATCATTAAACCATAAGTCAGCAGCCATCAGACCACCTTCACTATGAAATTCATGATTTCCCAAATGTTGTATAGGCACTCCCTATTGTGCCAATGTTCTTTCTTGTTCTGATTAATCAAAAAGGTTATGGTTAACCTTATTATTACCACTATGGTTCTTTCCAAAACCTCTCATTTACTAGTTCATCTCAACCTTCTTAACTCAAATATTAATTATAACTTATCTTCTTTCATATTAGTAAGGAGCGACATCAATCAAATTATATAAACATCAGATCAGTAATATTGATATCCTAGTGGCATGCATAATCTTTTTGACATAAAATCACTTCTGTTTACGCCTAGAACTGGCTAAACATGTAGCTCTTATACTATTAAATGTAACACCCCTTTCCCGTATTCATCGTTGAATAAAAGTTAGGGATGTCACATTATACTTGTAAAATAATTCTTTAATATTAAGAAAATCTTTTTTTACTATAAAAAATAGTTAATCGCGTAAAATTTGAACTTAATAATTTCACATTAAATTTTGATTCTAGATTCAGGCAGCAACTTAACAGTTTGATCCAATAGCATATAAATAATAAAACTGCCTGAAAACAGCCAAATTTAAAATCATTCAGATTCTGAATAAAATACGATTCATATCAGAGCAGGCTTCACATGTTACTATACATGCCGACTAGTAAATATCATATAACATAAAAATTATATTACTAACACTGATGTACTTGTTTTCGATAGATGATATTCACTAATGCTCCTTACTCCCAATGCTTCTTTTTTTCCTACGCGTGAAACATTCACACGCTAAGTATAACTTAGTGAGGCATTATAAATAATCATAAAATAAGTATCGAAATAAATGAAAACATGGTTAAGGAAAAATCATATCAAATCTTTCATATACTTATAAACAATCACATATAAGAAATGGTGAATTTCATATACATTTACTTTATAATTAGCCCAAGAATTTGTATAAAGAGAAACTAAAGTATCAAGGTCGGTACTCCTTGAGTACTAGTCACCGAAGTCATGATAACATATAGACACATAAAGTGCCGAAAACATATAGACAAATAAGTGCCGAAAACATATAGATCCGAAGATCGGTGTATAGCTATACTGCAGTCCTTGACTGCTAGACCTCTAATGGCATGCCACTATACTGTAACTCTCTATCATAAACTTGGGCAAATAATTTCATATAATTAACTTGTAAATTATCATTTGATAAATGCTTCATATATCATTATTATTGAATAATAACTTATCAAAATAAAACATAATAGGGCAATTCATACCCTAACATGTACTAACCTTTTTTCTTTTGCCTGTGAATCATCATATAACTTATAGAAAAACCATGTTATCATTTTAATAAAATCAAATAAATATAATTTATAAAAGTTTACTAAAATACATTTCAAAACATATAAATGCACTCACCTGGGCCATTTATTATCTTGCCTCACTAAGCTTACTCATTAATCTTTTCATTTCCTTGAATACTTGTACCTTCCCCAGTATTTTTTGCAACTGTAGAAACCAATCGAATATACTTATTACTATACACTTACTTAATTCGAGTCTAACATTGCCAAATAAAATATTAATGTTTGCCATATATATTATTTTGGGTCCTTAATGACCATTTTGAATATTTGGCAATTATTCATGCCTTAATTTTCAATTCTTTCATTTTAATCCCTTACTTTCTCATTCTTGCCAAAATGGTACTTTTTCATCAATTCAAACTAATTTGATCATAATTTCAACAGTTTGCAGATCAGTCTCCCTTCAAAATAAAATTTCCAAAACCATACCCTTATTTCTTCAAATAGCCGAATAGGTCCCTAAACTTTTTCAAATATTCAATTTGGTCCCAAAATGCTAAAATAAGCTTCTAATATCACAATTCCACTATTTTCATCACCAAAAAATTTTTCTTACAATTTAGTCCCTAATTTCTTTGAATTGTCGAAAAGATCCTTAACTTTTCAAATTTTACAATTTGGTCCTAAATTGTCAATTCAAGCCCAAAGCATCATTTTCTACTCATTTCCATCATCAAATAAATTTCTCATCACAAATTCATCATTTTCCCCATCAAACTAAAATTCAATAATAGTCCTCATATTTTCCATCATCTTCGAAATGGTCACTAAATTCTTCCAAATAGGAATTTTTCATTCTAGCATCAAAATCAAGCTTTTTGAATCACAAATACTTCAGTTTCATCATTAATTTCCAAATCCCTAACAAAACCCTAAATTTCAAGATTAGGGTTTATAACTTCCAACATGAAATTAACTTGATTTCAAGCTTGTTTTCATCACAACTAGGCTTAATTCATCATCTACTACTTGAATTCCATAAAATTTCCATGAAACCCTAATTTCTCTCTCTTCAAACCCTAATCCAAAACTTCATAATTCCATGAAATTTTAACATCAAAATGTAGAGAATAAAGAGTAGTTCACTTTACCTCAAAGAACCTTGCTTGAATTCTTGATCAAAAGCCTTGAAATATTCTAGGAATTTTTTTTTCCAATTTTCCCTTCTTTTTTCCTTGCTCTCGAAATGCATGAGGAGAAAGATGAACAATTTGTTCATCTTTTATAGAAAAATGCCACATGTTTTCTTAAAAAATGAATTTTAAATTCATTTTTCACTCTTTCCAAAATTACCCCTCTAACTAAATAAAAAATACATCTAGTTCAAATTTATGCCATCCCATTACATTTGAACTAGGTTGGTTCCAATCCAACCGGCCATCATCATTAAATAATCATAAAATATCGTTTATGATTTTGTTCGATCCAATTTCCCGATTTTCACCTTTTACAATTTTACCTCTATCGAACTATCAACTCTAATCCGAGAATCACATATTTCCCTAATTCTATGAATAAATTCATATTTTCATATAAAATCCTCCATTTAATAAAGTCAAACTTAGAAATTTGACTTGATCAAAAAATATCGATAATTACCCGAAATCTTTATCGGGTAACATCTTTCTTGAAAGTCCTTCTTTAAGCATTTATACGAATCTTTCCCACTTCTTCTGAGTCCTTTTTACAAATCAAAATATTGTTATGTGGCACTTCCCGAAAGGTCACCCAAAACTTTTCTCTGATCTGAGTATGCTTAACAAATTTATTCGATCAAAATTTTATATTTTCTACTGCATCCTAACCTCCAAAACTATTTCCAAAATCCTTATTCTGATCGAATTTATCCTCAGACTGAATAAAAATCATCTTTGGGAAATTTACACTTGGGTCACTGAACTTTTACCAAATTTCATTTTGGTCACTATCTTTTATCTTTTGTCATTTTAGTCACTAAGTTAGCCTTATGCCAAAACCTTAGTACTAAATGACCCTTATATAACTTAGTAAAATTTTTGGGGTATTACAATTCCACCCCCCTTAAAATAAAATTAGTCCTTGAATTTTAGAATGTAACTGATTTGAATAGTTACGAATATTGCCTTTTTCATCTTCTTCTAAGCTTTCTCCCTGTAATTTCATATTCAATATCTATAGTCATTCAATCCCATTTCCACTAAAGAATGCAAATCGATTGTAATAATCTAGAAGGTTAATATGTTTCATCTAGATAAGATAAAAAAGAAGTAATTTGAGTTAATTTTTACGGGTTTGTTTCAGCAAACCCAATGTAGCTCACCCAGTTTGGTCTTGCGACTAGGCCGAGTCGAGAGGGTTACATTTGGTGATATCAAAGCCAGGTTTGCAATAAGTGGAATGTTGTTATGGTTGTTGAAATGTTATAATCGGTTGATCCCTATTGTTTGCTATGTACGGTGATTGGTATATTCACGTTGGTTGTTATATGCCATGTTGTGGTATGTTTTAGGGACACATTGTCTTATTACTACAGTCTGTAATGTTTTGATTTGAAATGGAAGTCTTGGATCCTTGCTTAAAGATGGCCTGATTGTTTTTTTGGTATATTATCATGCCTTAGATATTTTAGCACGATGGGACAGAGGATAAAGTTACGATCTGATACGATTGCTGCATTGGGTAGGGAAATCAGGAGGATGTTGTACCTTCTGGAGGGTTGACACCTCCTCCGCATATTCCACATGAGAATGTGTAGCAAGCACCACCTGTGCCAGCTGGGCCAGTGTTGGGTGATATGGCGCCTTTGATACAGCCGATGATTGGAGCTTTTCAGGTTGTTGTTGCTAGAGCGCATGTACCTACGCCAGCTGCTAGACAAATAGGATTGTCGTTGGAACGTCTCTGTAGTTTGGGAGGATTTGAGTATCGAGGGTTGGCACCCGAGGCATTCGAGGCGTGGATGGCCAATAATGTTCGAATTTTGGGCTAAATGGGGTGTAATGACGTCCGTAAGTTGGGATGTGTTGTATCCCTGTTGCAAGGTGATGCTTATAGTTGGTGGACAACTGTAACTACAGGCGTGGAATCCAATGATGTGGATTAGGAGTTCTTTCAAGCTACATTTAAGAAGAAGTATATGTAGTAAGATACTTGGATGAAAAGAAATGTGAGTTTATGGCTTTGGTTTAGAGTAGTATGATTGTGGATGAGTATGAGGTTTAGTTTGTTCGGTTGAGCCAGTATGCTCTTGAGCTGGTACCGAATGAGAGGCATCGCTTTGACCGATTCCGTTACGGATTGGTACAGGAAGTGAAGGCCTACATGTTGGTTTCTAACAACATTGAGGTACATGGTTAATAATGAATTATATTGGCAAGTGATATGGTTTAAAATGTTATCAAATATAGTTAACCGGCCACAGGATTGATAGTGCACTATAAAAATTTGCCTTGGATGTTGAGGGGTTTATACGGTGTACCGAATACTCTATCCAAGTACCCTAACGGTTGAGGGTTTATATGGTACCGAAAACTCTCGTTAGTGGATTATGCATCTAACCAATGATTAGGGTTGGTGTCCCCGAGTTGTGAATGTAACCTTGTGTTCTGGTTGAGATGGCATGAACTATTGAGAGGACACTTGTTGAATTCGTGTATCCGATGTAATATTTTGGAAAGTGGAACTTGGTTTATGATCACTTGAAAGCCAATATAATTGTTGATGTATCATGTTGATGGATGTTAATGTATAATTTTGGTTTATACATGTTTTACTCTTTAAGCTTTGCATATGGTTGTTATGCGTGGGAAGGCTTAAATTGAGGGTTAGCATTGGGACATGCTGTTGATCCATGATACATGATGTTTTAATATGCTAGTTTTTGAAAGTGTTAAGTGCATGGTTTTCAAGGCATGATGTTTTAAATGATGATTAAAATGGTGATTTTGATGTGGTTTTGGAAAATGGTTTAAAAATGCATTGATGTGTGGTTTGAGCACTCCTCACTAAGCCTTGTGTGCTTACGCTCTTTTTTGTCCATCAATATAGAGAATTAAAGGTTCTGAGGCAACGTGTGGGCAAAGAATTACAGAGGACTTTGGGATTTGAAAGTATGATTTCAAATTAGATTTCTAATAATAAAGGCAATGGGTTCATTGTTGGTTTGGGAGGCGTTTTGATAAACTCCTTGTTTTAGCATGTTTGCTATGCTGTTTTTGGGTTGTAAATGGCCTTTAATGCTTGGTATTGCTTGGATTTATGGTTCATGCTTGGGATGTTTTGGTTTTTATGAAGCATGCCTCTAGTTTACTCATTGAAGCATAATGCCATGATTGGTTGGTTATCTTGTGATAAGTTTTAGTGGATTGATCCTTGGAAATCTTGTGATTATGATAAAAGTATGTTGGAATGTTATGGTATCTTAGAAAGCTTGGAAAATCAGCAAAATTGGACATTACAGGTCCAAGTGTATTGGTACGTGTGTCCATGTACCGGTATGGATAAGCTGTTTTGGGGCTGTGTTTTGGTATACGAGGAAGTGTTTCGGTATGGGTAAGTGTATTTTGGCAAGGCGTATCGATGTTCCATAGCCTTATTTGTACGGTTTTAGGTCACTGGAAACTTGTTTTTGATAAATGCCAAAGCGTACTGATACACTTACATGTGTACCGATACGGGCAGCTATTAATTCAATTATTGTGATGTTTGGAAGTTTCTATTTCTTCCATTTTGGTCATTGAATGTTATGTATGCAATTGCAAGTGTTTGAATGATCATTTTGTGTTGATTTCTGACATTTGAGCATGAGACCAATTAAATAAGGATCGGTAACTTTAAAACGAGTTATGTCCCTTTAGTTTTCCAAAATTGCAATTTAGTCCCTAATTGCAATTGCAAGCAATTGGATATCGATTCGATGCCCAATTGAGTTGAGTTTTCACCCACTGCCAGTATGCACACCATAGGCCGAGTTGATTTTTACGTGTTTGTTTTGACAAACCCAATGTAGCTCGCTCAGTTTGATCTTGCAACTAGGCCGAGTCGAGGGGGTTACAAAACTGAGTCCCTATTTCATTGGACCCTTGAGGTTATTGAGAAAGTTGGCCATGTGGCTTATCGATTGTCATTGCCCTCAGAATTGAGTGAGATCCATGCTATATTCCATGCACCGATGTTTCGTAGATATGGCTCTGATCCTTTGCATATTATCGAGCCAGAATCTATAGAGATCCAATATAATTTAACCTTGCAATAGAACTTAAGAGACTTTACAAAAAATCTGTTTTATTGATCAAAGTGCTCCAGAGGTGCCAAGCTGTTGAGGAAGCAACCTGGGAACTAGATGAGATATTAGAGAAATAATACCCTCATCTCTTTAGTTCATGTAAAATTTGAGGACAATTTTTTCTTAAGGGAGAAGAGTTGTAACACCCCGAAAACTGATCTAGTAGGAATTGGGTTCCGGCGATCAAAAATCTTACACCGAAAAGGTCCAAATATTGCATTGACTTTGACGAAATGGTCAGTTACATTGATATTGGACTCTAATTGAGTCAATTTATTGATTAAGGGCCTTATTGAATTTATTGAAAGTTATTTAGTGACTACATTGTGAAAATTGAAAGTTTGGAAGCCAAAGTGCAAGGTATAGAAAAATAAAGGATTATCCTTGTAATTTTCCCATTTCGAAGGTGATTCATCTACTTGTTTTCTTCATCTTCAAGTGGGATGGTTCCTAAAAGTAGGAAAAGATGACGTGTTTGTTGGAAATTGCTATTGATTAGGATGAAAGAAAAAAAAGGAAATATCATAGTAATGAGCTTTCCTTGAAGGAAAGCCTTAGTTAAGCCCTTTTAATAAAGGAATTGGATACTAGAAACATTTTGCTTAAGTTTCCCAAACTCACCGAGCCATCCTATCGTTTGTTCCCACCTCTTACAAGCAAGCACCACCATTGGAGAAAGGGTTCAAGCTTAGATTTCTTCCATCTATCAGTACTATCCTATAGTCTTTGATTGGGTAAGCTTAAGCCCCTAATTAATTTTTGAATTCCATGGATAGTTGATGCTTAATCGTAATCTAAGGTTATTGAGTACCTATGGTAAACGTAGGATTTTCGAAGCTCTAGTCCATGGAAATTCAATAGCTAATAGCTATTTCAAGTTTGAATATTGATTTTGATATCGTTATATTGACTATAACCTTTCCTATTGTTTCTATCTAGCTCAAAGGTTGGAGATGGGGGAGTTACCATCTCCACCGAAAGATAGAAGAAAATGAGTTGTCATCCGAGAGCCATAGGAACTTCAAAAGTCAAGGTGAGTGTATTCGGAGTCTCGGGATTAGGCTAGGCGCTATTCGCAACTTCATTGTTATTGAATATCACATAGCTAACCCTTCGTCTAAGGATATTGCATTGAACCTCGTTGGAGGACTCATTGGTAAGCATCGGTAAGTTATAACATCAAAGCATTGAACATAGCATCATTGATATTGACATTGTTAACATCGTTACATTGAAATAAAAAAATATTGGTCATTGAATATTGATAGTGTTATTGCTATAGACATTGGATATTGAAATAGGAGTTGTTATAGTCATTGATCATTAGTATTGCCATTGTTATTGTCATATTGGTCATGGACATTCATATAAACATTTTATAGTCATTGATATTGATATTTCCATTGTCATTGAACATTGGTATTGCTATCGTCGTTACTATTGAAACATTGCCATTGATATAGTCATCGCTATTGATATCAACATTGTTAATGCCACCGTTATTGCTACTGTTATTTTTACCAAACCTTGGATTCGAAAGGACATTGGATACAATTTGCAGGCCATAGAATTTGTGAGCTCATTGGTACGAGTGGACTACGGTCCTTGGCTACGGCCTTGTATTGTGGCGAGGTGGAGGGATGTTGTGATATTGGTCATTTGGTGAGGCAGAGGGACTAGACCATTCATAGATTTGGCGAGGCGTAGGAATTCATGTATCCACTATCTTGTTTCTATCCAAGGAAATACTATTGATATATGTCAAATATGTTAATGAATATTGCCATAGCATTGATATTGCATAGCATACATATTGCCATAGCATTGATATTGTCATAGCATAGATATTGTCGTAGCATTGATATTGTCATAACTTTGATATAACCATAGTATTGCTATAACCCTAGCATGATTTGAATTGTACACCATTTTTTTATTATTTTTTATGACTACCTCACTAGGAAAAGTTTGCCTAATGCATTTCATCTCATGCATTTCAAGTTGAAAGTCATCGTTGTGAGATCGGGGATTGTTGGAAGTTTTGGCAAGTCACTACAAGCCTAAAGTAATGTATATTATCCCTAGGAACTCCTAGAGTGGTGGCAAATTAGTTGAACTAGTCACTTTTAGCCCTTTTGATGTATATGTATCGCATATGGTGTGTATAAGTGTTAAGGGCCCTAAAGGATGCTTTAAAATTGGCTAAAAGTGGTAAAATATGCATATTTGGCTTAAAAAGGTGAAAACCTAGTAAACGAATCCAGAGGGCTATGGATTTTGGTATGCTATTAGATTATGATGTTTAAAACTTGCTGGTAAACTTTCATAAGGTTTGGACATTGTATGATAGGTCAAATTGGATAAAAACTAGACTATTTTTGTCATTGCAGTGCATGGCGTATCGGTACAGGTGGTAATATATCGGTACGGTATTGCATATTCGGACCAGGTCAACGCTGGTCAACAGGGCATATCGATAAAAACTTTAGCGTATCGGTACGAAATGTCAACACTAGAATTTGGTTGTAAAATTGCATCGATACGGCTCAAGTGAGTATCGAAATAGATGCACCCGTATCGATACGCCTTGGTCGTATCGATACGGGTTTTGGTCAATGGAATCTAATAATTTATAAAGTGTACATGGCGTACCGATACGGCCCCTCGAGTATCGGTACGATGACAGGTACTTCAGTTAACAACTTTGATAATAATTCCAAAAACTTGCATTTTGGTCATTGATTGTTAATTGGCCTAATTGAATGAGTAAATGGACTCAAATTGACATGCAAATTTGTATGATCACTGTTTATAATCTAAATTTCATTGTGGTATAGTTATTTTTCAGTTTAGGACTCCCTAAATTACTGGATTTACAAATTAGTCCTTCAAACTTGTAAAAGATTAAAATTGGTCCTAAATTGATAATCATAGCTTCATATTGAATTACCGACCTCTCCTTACTGTATAGTATCATAATGTATCATCGATTAATAATTAAAATTTGCATTGATCATCATATTATTCATCGGTAACATACTCGAACTCGATTCTCTACCAAGCTGGGAAAGGGGTGTTACACTCTCAACACTTCATGTCATCTCAACTGGAATTCAAGGTACAATTACAACTGGGTAAAATTACAACCCAATCATTGGTTAGATGCATAATCCACTAACGGGAGTCTTCAGTACCATATAACCCCGTTAGGGTACTCCTGGTGGAGTTTTTGATACCTTACAAGCCCTCAACACCCGAGGCGACTTTTTTATAGTGCACTATCAATCCTATTGCCGGCCAACTATACCTGATAACATTTTAAACCACGTCACTTGCCAATATAATTCATTATTAACCATTTACCTCACTATTTTTATATGCATCAAATCAAACCATTTCCAAAGCAACAAATCATGCTTTAAAACAAGTATTCCACATACTTACATGGATCATGTACCAAATGAATCCATCATCATTATATGATCAAAAACAGTAAATAACATACTTTAAATCATGCATAAACAGTACGTACCATATAATTTAAAACAAGTGCATAAAACTAATTTTGTAAAACCACGACCGAGGGATACTTTCGAGTTTAAACCAGCGTTTCAAACTAATTTTGAACTCCCAATATAACCTTTAAACCATTTCAAACCTGAAATCCACGTTCTCACTCACCGACAACGTAAAACTTCATTCGCCGATACGAATTCAAGTGTCTAAAGCCTCTGAAACCTCACAAATAGCTACAGGATCAGTCTCCCATGTTTTAACCACATAAAAGCAGAGGATTAATGCATCATCATGCATCCATAATCCCAGCAACACAACTCCCCAACTTCGCCTCATTTCAAACCAACAAACGCCTTTCGAAAACACCTTCCAACTTAACCCAAATGCAACCCAGCCATAATCTAACCATTCAATCCATTAATTACTTCAATTAACTTCAAAAAAAAATCCAAAACAATGCTTATACCTCTAGCATACATAAAACCACCACAACTCATCAAAAACTCATAACTAGCAACCTAGAAAATTAGAGATTCACATAGTTTCGGGATTCCAATGTTAAAATCAATCTATTAACATTATATAACATCAAAATCATGATTGAAATCAATCAATAACTCAACAAAATAGATCCAAATCAAAAATAACATAATCTCATCAATTAAACCTTGATTAAACAAATTTTCCATAATTAAATCATCAAAACTCGATAGAAAACATATATAAAGAATCAATAACTTGGAAATTTTAGTAAAGAACCATTCATTAGAGGAGAATAATGAACCTTACCTCTAATGAGTGAATTTTCCCTCAATTAGATGTTTAATCTTGAAAAACAACAAAATACAATAAGATTTTGTAAAACAAGATTGAAGAATCCATTAGATATTTTTCACGCATCAAAAATATTTATTTTGATTTAAATCCCGAACCTTACTCGAATCTCTAATTCCGGCCCATCGGGCCGTCTAACCAGCCTAAAAACCACTAAGTCCAAAACCGAGGCGTTACAACTCTCCTCCACTTAAGAAATTTCATCCTCGAAGTTTACCTGAAGGAAAAAAATGCAGAAACTGTTTCAACATGTCCGCCTTGCTCTCCCACGTGGTCTCCTCAACTCTACGATGTCATCGTAACACCTTTACAAGCTCAATCGTCTTGCCATGAAGAACTTTACTGCTAGATTCAAGAATATTTACAGATTCTTAATCATAAGAAAAATCTAGTTGTAACTCAATATCCTTCACCGGTATAACATGCGATGGATCCGACCGATACCTCCGCAACATAGACACGTGAAACACATCATGAATCTTCTCCAACTAAGGATGTAACCTCAAATGATAAGAAACAGGACCAACACGCTCCACAACCTCATACAGTCCAACAAACCTCAAACTAAGCTTACCCCTTACATCTAAACTGCATCACCTTCTTCCAAGGTGACACTTTCAAAAACACACGATCACCAACCGCATACTCAATCTCTATGCGCTTCAAATCCGTGTAGGATTTTTGGCGATCCGAAGGCGCTTTCAAATGATCATAAGTGAGCTTCACTTTCTCATTCGTATCCTTCAACACATCCAGCAAGGAAACATGTTTTTCCCCAGCCTCGGCCCAACACAAAGGTGTACGACACTTCCTACCATACAAAGCCTCATATGGTGCCATTTGTATACTAGTCTGATAACTGTTATTATAGGCAAACTCCACCAAAGGCAATTGTTTTCCCAGGTTCCTTGGAACTCAATAATACAACACCTCAACATATCCTCCAAGACCTAGATCATTCGTTCAGACTGACCATCCGTCTGAGGATGATACAAAGTACTGGAATTCAACTGTGTACCCGAAGCCAGGTGCAAACACTCCCAAAACCTCGTTGTAAATCATGGAACCCGATTTGATACTATGGACTTAGGCACTCCGTGCAAATGCACAATCTCAGCAATATACAAATCCGCCAACTTATCCAAGGTATACGTCGTATGCACTGGCACAAAATGTGCACACTTCATAAACCGAACCACAATCACCCAAATAGAATCCATTTTAGTGGGCGTCAACAGAAACCCAGACACAAAATCCATGGGATTCATTCCCATTCCCACTTCGATATCCTCAACGGTTGCAACAACTTGGAAGGAAACTGATGCTCAGCCTTAACACGCTGACACATCATGCACCTGACAACAAAATCTTCCACATCTTTCTTTAAACCAACCCAATAGTACTCTCCTTTCAAGCCTTGATACATCTTAGTATTGACGGGATACATAGCAAAAGGACTAGCATGAGCCTCGGTCAAAATGGTACGCCTAACCTCATCATCATTAGTCACCACTATCTGATCCTTAAAACACGACACTCCATCATCATTAAAATAATAATCTATCGGATTCCCATCCATGATATCCTTAACATTTGGTACCAACGCATCATCATAAGGTTGCTTTTCCTTAATCAACTCTGACAAAGATGGCTTTACTTGAAACTCGGCCACCTCGCGTCACACTCAACTGTGCAAACATTGCCCTCAACTCTACTGCAACTTTCCTAATCAAAGAATCAGCTACAACATTACCTTTCCCAAATGATACTCAATCGACAAATCATAATCCTTAAGCAACTTCAGCCATCTATGTTGCCTAAGATTCAAATCCTTTTAATTCATCAAATATTTCAAACTCTTATGCTCTGTAAACACCACACACTTCTCACCGTAGAGGTAATGTCTCCAAATCTTCAATGCAAACACCACCACAGCAAGCTCAAGATCACGGGTAGGGTAATTGTGCTCGTGCACCTTCAACTGTCTAGATGCATAAGCCACAACTTTTCCTTCTTGCATCAATACACAACCCAAACCCACATATGATGCATCACTATAAACAAAAAACTCTTTACCCGACTTAGGTTGAATCAAGATAGGAGCTTGCGTCAAAGCTTCTTTCAACTTTTCAAAAGCTCGTTGTGTATCCTCTAACCACTCAAAACGGATATTCTTTTGCAACAACTTAGTCAAAGGAGCAGCGATCTTCGAAAAACCATCCACAAACCTACAGTAATACACAGCCAACCCAAGAAAACTATGAAGCTCTAACACAAACTTTGGTGGCTTCCAACCCATCATTGCTTCAATCTTATGCGGATCAACCTGAATTCCTTCAGACGACACAACATGCCCAAGGAAAACAACCTCCCTAAGACAAAACTCACATTTGCTCAACTTGGCATACAACTGATTATTCAACAATGCCTGTAACACAATCTGCAGGTGTTTATCATGATCATCCTCGGTACAAGAGTACATACAAATATCATCAATAAACACAACCATGAATTGATCCAAAAACTCATGGAACACCTGATTCACCATATCCATGAACGCAGTAGGGGAATTATTCAAACCAAATGGCATCACTAAGAACTCATAACGCTCGTACAAAAAGCAGTCTTGGGCACATCCACATCCTTCTCCTTCAACTGATAGTACCCAGACCTCAAATCAATCTTAGAAAACACTGAAGAACCTCTAAACTGATCAAACAAATCATCAATCTGTGGCAAGGGATACTTATTCTAAATCATTAACTTGTTCACTTGCCGATAATCAATGCACATCCGTATTGTGCCATCCTTCTTTTTTACAAACAACACAGGCGTACCCCAGGCCAAAACACTAGGCCTAATAAACCCTCAATCAAGCATATCTTGAAGTTGCGTCTTTAACTCCTTTAACTCCTTCAGAGCCATGCAATAGAGAGCAATATACACCAGAGCTGTATTTGTATACAACTCAATGCCAAACTCAACCTCTCTATTCGGTGGCAAACCTGGCAACTCCTCTAGAAAAACACCCGAAAACTCACATATTGTATGGAAGTCCTGAACATGCACCTCTTTTAAGTCCAAATTGATAACATAGGCTAGGAAAGCCTAACATCCATAATATGACTCGCTTCTAGAGTCGAAACAACATTGGACAAAAATTTAGCATTCTCACCCATGATTACCACTTCATAATCATCAGCAATTTTCAAGGTAACTCACTTGGATTCAAAATCAACCACAGCCCTATGCTCGGTCAACCAATCCATACACAGGATTACATAAAAACTGTGAAACGGAAACTCCATTAAATCCACCGCAAACACATGACCTTGAATAGGCAAAGGAAATCTCCTAAACAACCTTCTTGTAATAACTATTTCATCGAAGAGACTAGTTACTTGCATTCCCACATCTAACACCTCAACAGGCATATTAAGCAAATACGCATGCTCATACAAGATATATGAATGCATAGAACCAGAATCAACCAAAGAAAACAACGGCAAAGATTGCAATATAAATGTACATGCAATCACATCAGTGATGTTGCGTCCCTCGCTATAGCACCCCTTCCCAGCTTGGTAAAGAACTGAGTCGGAGTGTGTTACCAATAAACAATACAGTAATCAAAATAGTATTTTAATCTTTAATCTATGATTCATCAAGTCAACAACAATACCATAGTTGATTCAATTCCATATGACAATACTTAAAACATAAGTTGCATTGCTGAGTCGTTATTAATTACTAATCTCAAACTGTGACCAATTTAAAACTTTTACAAGCTTTAGGGGTCAAACTATAAATTTAGTAACTTAAAGTTCCTTTAAATAAATTAGCCTTATCACAATTAAATTATAATTATAAAAAGTAGACATATAAATTTTTATGTCAATCGAAACTCATTTACCCCATCAATTAGGCTAAACAATAATCAGTGACTAATTTGGAACTTTTTAAAACTGTTACCAAGACTTTTAACTATTTACATGTATCGGTACCAATACTTGAAAAGGCTGTATCAGTATGACATGCACCATTTATAATTATCAGATTCCAGTGACCAAAACTCATATCGATACAGTTCTAGCCGTATTGGTATGAGTAAACCTATTTCGGTACGCCCTGAAGCCGTATTGATGCAAATTTTACAACCAAATTCTAGTGTTGACTTTTAGTACCGATACGCTAAAGTCTGTTTTGATATGCCTTGTTGACCAGCGTTAACCTGGTCCATTTATGCAATACTGTATCGATACACCATCACATGTATTGATACGCCCTATCTTGTAATGACATATTTTATCTGGTTTTTATCAAATTTAACCTATCTATCAATGTCCAACTGCAATAAAATTTTACCAGCAAGTTTATAACACTACATTCTACTAGCTTGCCAAAATTTGTAGCAATACGAATTCATTTACTAGGTTTTCACCATTTTAAGCCAATTATGCATAATATGCCACTTTTAGTCAATTCCAAATTTACCTTTAGGACCTTAGACACTTATACAACCCATAGGTAATATATACATTATAAAAAGACCAAAAGTGACTAGTTTAACTACTTTGCCACCATACTAGGAATTTGTAGGGACAATATACATTACTTTAGCCTTGTAGTGACTTGCCAAAACTTCCAACGGACTCTAATCTCGAACCAATATCCTTTTCAACCTGAAATGCATGAGATGAAATGTATTAGGCATATTTTGCCTAGTAATGTAATCCTAAGCAATAGCAATTACAATGAAATGCATTCCAACTCATGTATTATCAATGACAATATTACAATGATCCTCAATGACAATGGTACTCATGTTTCATTACTATCCCTTGGATCAAAATCGAGATAGTTGATATGCAAATTCCTATGCCTCGCCAAATCAATGAATGATCAAAATTTTGATTTTTTCAATTAGATCACCAAACCATATTTCAATAAATTCAATAAGGTCCTTAATAAATAAATTGACTCAATTAAAATCCAATATTAATGTAATTGACTATATGGTCAATGTCAACACAATATTTAGACCTTTACGGTGTAGGGTTTCCAATTGCTGGATCCTAATTTCGACTAGACCGCTTTCTAGGGTGTTACATCTCTCCCCTTTAAGAAAAATTTGTCTTCAAATTTTTACCTAAATTGAAGAGATGGGAGTATTGCTTCTTCATTGTCTCCTCCGGTTCCAAGGTTGCTTCTTCAATAATGTGACTCCTTCAAAGCACTTTACCCAATGGAACAGATTTGTTGCGAAACCTTTTAACTTCTTTTGCAAGAATCTTAACTGGTTCCTCTTCATAGGACAAATTGGGTTTTATTTCTACAGTTTCAGGCTCGATAATATGTGAAGGGTTAAAGCGGTACTTTCGAAGCATCGATACATGAAATACATTGTGGATCTTGCTCAGCTCTGAGGGTAACGATAATCGGTATGCCACAGTGCCAATTTTCTTAATAATCTCGAAAGGTCCAATGAAACGGGGACTCAACTTCCCCTTTTTGCCAAAGCTCACAACTTTCTTCCATGGCGAAACTTTAAGGAAGGCTTTCTCACCAACTTCATACTGAATGTCCCTTCGTTTTAAATCAACATAGGCCTTTTGTAGGTCAAAGGTAGCTTTCAAGCGACCATGAATGATGGTAACCTGTTCTTCGGTTTCTCAAAGTAAGTCAGGGCCCAACATCTTGCCTTCACCAAGCTCAGACCAACACAATGGAGTTATGCATCATCTACCATACAACGCTTCATACGATGCCATATTAATGGAAGCTTGATAGCTATTATTGTATGAAAATTCAATAAAAGGTAGGGATTTCTCCTAAGTCCCACCAAAATCAATAATGCATGCACGCAGCATGTCTTCCAGAATCTGTACGAAAAGGTTCATTAACGATACATTCTTTTAATGATTCAAGGGGAGGGATTTTCAATGATTGCTTGAATTACCCTTTCTAACGGGCCGTCGGATTGAGGGTGGAAAGCAGTATTAAGGTTAACTCTAGTGCCCAGAGCTCCTTGCAATGTTCTCTAAAATCGAGAAGTAAAATGGGGATCTCGATCAGAGATAATGGATTGAGGTATTTTGTATAGTCAAAAAACTTCTTTGATATACAAGTCAGCCAGCTTATGAAGACCGTAGTCCATTCTAACTAGTAAGAAATGTGCTTACTTGGTGAAATAGTCTAAAATGACCCAAATAGCATCGTGTTTTGCAAGAGTTAGGGGCAGACCACTAACAAAGTCCATAGTGATATTCTCTCACTTCCATTGCGAAAAATTAGTAGGTTGAAATAACCTAGTAGGGACACGGTGCTCCGCTTTAACACGTTGGCACGTAAGGCACTTGGATATGAAGTCAGTTATAGCTTGTTTCATGCCCAACCACCAATAGAGTTCTCAAAGGTCCTTATACATCTTTACAGAACTCGGGTGAATAAAGAAAGAACTCGAATGGGCCTCTTTAAAGATATCAATGCGAAGAGATTTATCATTGCGCGCGTAGACCCGATCATGAAAACATAGGAGTCCTTCAGAACTAATTCTGAAGTTAGGATTATCTTGCAACTTAGAAATAATAGTTTGGAATTCGGGTTCTTGACTTTGCAATGCTTTGATTCTTGAGATAATAGTAGACTGAACCTAAAGCTCTGCTACAAGACAACAATGCTTCTGATGTCAGAAGTGAGCATTAATAGCTCGATGAGATACATTACAATGACATTACAATGAGTCAGTGTACTAAACAATGCATAAGGTTTCAATGTTCATTAACAATACTTACCAGGCAGAGGTTTGCGGCTGAGTGCATTAGCAACAACATTAGCCTTGCTCGGGTGATAGTCAATGATAAGATCATAATCTTTAATGAGTTCCATCCATCTTCATTGCTGAGGGTTCAACTTTTTTTGAGTCAATAGATATTTGAGGCTTTTATGATTAGTAAAAGGTAACATTTCTCTCTGTAAAGATAATGTCTTTAGATTTTCAATGCAAAGACAACTGCAGCCAACTCTAGATCATGAGTGGGGTAATTCATCTCATGTGGCTTTAGTTGTCTCAAAACGTAAGCTATAACCTTGCCTTCTTGTATCAAAATGCATCCTAACCCGAAATATGATGCGTCACTTAGACTATATAGTCCTTCTTGGACTCGGGTTGGGTTAGGACCAGTGCGTGAGTTAAGACTTGTTTCAATTAATCGAAACTTCTTTACTGTTCCTCAGTCCAAACAAATAGAGCTTCTTTTCTCAGTAGCTTAGTCAATGGAGTTGCTATCATAGAGAATGCCTTGACAAATCTCCTATAATAACCAGTCAGACCAAGGAAACTTCTTACTTCACCAATGTTCTTTGGTGGGTACCAATCAAAGATGGCTTGAATCATCTTTGGATCTACTTGGATTCCCGAAGACGATAAAATATACCCAAGGAAGGCAACTTCAGTGAGCCAAAAGTCACACTTAGAGAACTTAGCAAACAATTGCTTCTCCTGAAAGGTTTGAAGCACAATGCGGAGGTGATCTCGATGCTCAGCAGCATTCTTATAATAGATCAGGATCTCATCAATGCATACCACTACTAAATTGTCATGGTAGGGCCTAAAATCTCAATTCATTAAGTCCATAAAAGCTACTGGTGCATTGGTTAGCCCGAAGGGCATTACCAAGAATTCGTAGTGACCGTATCTTGTACGGAAAGCATTTTTGGGTACATCACATTCTTTGACTCTCATCTGATAGTATCCGGACCTTAAATCGATCTTGGAAAACACTGAGGCATCCTTAAGCTGATTAAGCAATTCATCTATCATTAGCAATAGATATTTATTCTTGATTGTCACCTTATTCAATTGTCGACAATCAATGCATAGTCACATAGAACCATCTTTCTTCTTCACAAAGAGGATCGAAGCTCCCCAAGGAGAAGAACTCGGTCGAATAAAGCCTTTATCAAGCAATTCTTGGATCTGGGGTTTTAATTCTTTCAGCTCGATAGCTACCACTCAGTAAGGTGCAATGGAAACTGAGGCAGTTCCAGGTTGCACTTTGATTCCAAATTCCACTTCACGGGTTGGAGGTAAACCCAAAAGCTCATCAGGAAAAATGTTAAGGAATTCACCATACAGTGTCAAAATCTGACAATCGAGGTTCATCCTTAGCTTCTAATGTCCAAGCATACAGTGAAGGGTTTCTGGAATTCATCAAAGCGATGCTCTTCTTGCCAAGGCCTCGAAGGTACAACTTCCTCTTACTACAATCTACCCAAGCTTGATGCTCACTGAGCCCATCGAAACCTAGTATAACATCGAACTCATAGATCGATAATGCTAATAAATTGGCCAAAAATAGAATCCCTTAAATCATTAAGGGACATTTCTTACATACAAGATTCATGATGACACAATCACCAAATGGATTAGTTACAGAGATTCTCGACACTATAGGTTCAAAGGATAATATATGCTTTTTAACTAACACAATGCTTATAAAGGAGTGAGTAGAACCAGGGTCAATCAATGCATATAAGGAATGTGAATACAACTCAACGGTACCTGCAATAACATTAGGTTCATCCTCCTCTTCCCTACTCCTCACATGATACATTTGGGCAGGGGCTTTTGATTCTTGTCTGTTTAATGGTTTTCCCGAGTTGTTAGGTCTCCTTGTAACTCCCGATGATCCTTGTCTTGATCCCTTGCCTTGAAAAGATTGAGTAGGGGATGCAATGTTAGCCGATGTAGTTAAAGACTTGGTTGCATTGAGAGGTCAATCTTGGTTGAAATAGCCTTGATTGCCATAATAGAAACAAGCTCCAGATTGCTTGCGACATTGACCCGCTGGATGTCGATTCTAACAATAGTTGCAACCAAGATACTGAGAGCTTCGATTCGAGCCTCCAGTGCTATTAACTAAGGCCGTTTTGGCAAAGGACAGAGTCATAGTATGTGGCTTCTCGATGTTCCTTGAACGAGAAGGCTGTAGGTACACATTCTGCTTAGGGCCTTGAAACTTCCCTTTCTTGTTCCATTTGGGAGGTCGAAAATCATCTCATAATCTCTTATCTAATTTACCCGACCCACTAGTCCTCTAGGCTTTCCGTGCTGCTTTAGTGACTTAGTTTACGAGATCTTAGAAATCAGTAATGCCCAATGCGGTGAACATAGGGCGTAGCTCGTCACTGAGCTCGACAATGAACATTCTGCATTTCTCTTCCTCTTTCTTAATGTACTTGGCACCATAACTGCAGTACTAGTAGAAGTCATAGATGTATTGCTCAACAGGCCATCCACCTCGCTTGAGATGGAGGAAGATACTATGCCTTTTTGCGAGATAGAACTCATTGCTGTACTTCTTTCAGAATTCTCAAAGAAAGAACTCCCAAGTTATAGTATCTTCAGAGACTGTAAGGGTAGTAGTCTCCCACCAGTGAAGTGCCTCATCAACAAGTAACGCAAGGGAACACTTCAGCTTGTGTTCATCCGAACACTACAACTACTTATTCAAGATTTTTAACGTGTTATCCAACCAGTATTCAGTAATTTCAAGATTATCATCATCATGAGCGGTAAAACTATAAGCTCGGTGTTGTGATAACTTGTCAATAGGGGCTCGAGCATATTGGATAACAGGTACGGTGGGTTGCACAACCTGCTCAGCTCTCATTGAAGTCATGAATTGTTTGAACATGTCAGTCATATTCCAATAACATTCTACCTGAGTAGTCTGAGCTTCAGGCTCAACACCCTAAGCAGGTGGGTTTTGCGGATTCAAAGCGTATCCTTCTCTAATCTCCTCACCATAAGTCAAGGAGCTGATAGTAGGCTCATTAATATGAGATTCGTTAGTCTTAGATATATCTATAATATAAAGAGATTGGGTTAGTCGACAAGTCACCATATACACAATAAATAACTCCTAGGTGGCAAAGTAATACAATAGCAATGAAATAGGCTTCAGTTTAGTCCTAGAATCGACTAAACTATAGCTCCGATACCAAAAATGTAACACCCCCTTCCCGGCCTGGTAGAGAACCGAGTTGAAGTGTGTTACCAATAAACAATATGGTAATCAGAATAGTATTTCAATCTTTAATCTATGATTTAGCGATTCAACAACAATACAATAGTTGATTCAGTGCCATAGGACAATACTTAAAAAATACATTGCATTGGTGAGTCGTTATTATTTACTAATCTCAAATTGGGACCAATTTAAAACTTTTACAAGCTTTAAGGGTCAAACTGTAAATTCAGTAACTTAAAGGTTCTTTACAGAAATTAGCCTTATCACAATGAAATTCTATTTATAAAAAGTGGACATGCAAATTTTCATGTCAATCGAAACTCATTTACCCCATCAATTAGGCTAAAAAATAATTAGTGACTAATTTGCAACTTTTCAAAACTGTTACCAAGACTTTTAACTGCTTTACCTGTATCGGTGTCGATAACCAAAAAGGCCGTACTGGTACGCCATGCACCATTTATAATTATCATATTCTAGTGACCAAAATTCGTATCGATATAGTTCTAGCCGTATCGATACGAGTGAACCTATTTATATACGCCCTGAAGCTGTACCGATGCAATTTTTACAACCCAATTTCAGTGTTGAATTTTAGTACCGATACGCTAAAGTTTGTATCGATACGCCCTATTGACCAGCATTGACCTGGTCCAATTATACAATTCCATATCGATACACCATCACCTATATCGATACGCCATGTCTTGTAATGACAGATTTTATCTGGATTTTATCAAATTTGACATATCTATCAATGTCCAAATGCAATGAAATTTTACCAGCAAATTTATAACACTATATTCTACTAGCATGCCAAAATTCATAGCAATATGAATTCGTTTACTAGGTTTTTACCTTTTAAAGCCAATTATGCACAATATGCCACGTTTAGTCAATTCCAAATTCACTTTTAGGACCTTAGATAACCCATATGCAATATATACATAGCAAAAAGACCAAAAGTGACTATTTTAACTACTTTGTCACGATACTAGGAGTTTGTAGGGACAATATACATTACTTTACCCTTGTAGTGACTTGCCAAAACTTCCAACGGGCTCTGATATCGAACCAATATCCTTTTCAACCTGATATGCATGAGATGAAATGCATTAGGCATATTTTTCCTAGTGATGTAGTCCTAGAAAAAGGTTTAACAATGCATGAGATGAAATGCATTAGGCATATGCACTAGGCTTATTTCTTTCTATTTATAAGAGAGGGTTTAACAAGACTTTGGGGGTATAAGTCTTGTGTTGTAAAGGTTTCCCCTTGATCCTAGAAAAGGGAAGAAATTCATAGTGAATTTGGAAAAATCCTTAGTGGGAAGCTAAGGTAGTGGATGTAGAGCTTGGTTAGAAGCTTGAACCAGTATAAATCTTTTTGTCCAAATTTTAAATTCTATTGCTTCAACCACTATCACCTTAAAACGAATTCACCCCTTCTTGGCGACTCGGTTGATTGATTGAGCCTCCCAACAATTGTTGTCAGAGTTTCATCTCTACACTGGATTAACATCCAATAGTCGATCCTTGAAGTTCTCTACATCTTTACATCAACAGAAGTTCATGGCGCAATCCATCGATAGGCCACCTTTCTTTGACGGAACCAACTACTCCTATTGGAAGAATAGGATGATGTACTTCCTGAGAGCCAAGGACTACCATCTTTGGGACATTGTTCTTGATGGCTCGCTCATTCCTTAAAGAAGCAAGGCGGAATAGAGCGCGAATGATCGCAAGAAGTTGGAGCTAAACGCGAAGGCCTTGCACATTCTCTTCTGTGCACTTGGCCCGAAGAGTATGCCAAAGTATCATCTTGTGAAAGTGCAAAGGATATTTGGGACAAGTTTGAAGTCATTCATGAAGGAACTAGTGAAGTGAATGAGACCAAGGTTGGTCTTCTAAACCTTGAGTATGTGAACTTCAAAATGGAACCGAATGAATATACCATGAAGATGTTTGATAGATTTTCCTTCATCATCAATGGATTTAAAGGCTATGGAGAAATCATTCCAGAAGACAAGCTTGTTCGAAGGCTTATCTATTCTCTTCTCGAGTCATAGGACTCAAAGAAGACCGCCATCATCCAAGCCAAGGATCTCAAGACCTTGAAGGTTGATGCTCTCTTGGGGTCTCTTATCACTCATGAAATTATGAAGAAATGAAAAGAAAAGGAGAATGAGGAAGAGAAAAGGATGAGGAAGAAGAAGATAATAGAGAAAGTTATTGAATTGAATGTTGTTTCTCTCAAATCCTCAACAAGCCAACAAGAAGATTCAAGTGTAGAGGATAGTGAAAAAGAAGAAATGGCCAAGCTCTTCATGAAATTCGTCCGATTCATGAAGTGCCAAGAGGAAGAATCAAGGCATGAATCAAGAATGAAGAGGAATTATCTCATTATATTCTTTGAGTGCAAGAATTCGAGGCATACCAAGTATGATTGCCCTCGTGTCAACAAGAAGGGATCAAGCCATAAGAAGAAGGAATATGTGGCTACATAGAGTGATGAAGAGGACTCCAACGAAAATGAGGTAGCTCAACTTTGTCTCATGGACATCAAATAAGATTCAAGGGTAACTTCTAACTCATCTTGTTCAAATTCTTATACTTTTGATGAGTTACAAGAAGCCTATGATGATTTAGTTTTGGAATTCAAGGCTTCATTTTCGAAAAACAAAAAGTTGCTTTCAAAGTTGAAAATTGAAAACGAATTGCTTTCTAAAACCAATCTCGAACTTCAAGCAAGGTTTAACGATTTTGAACAAAAGAACTTTGATTACAAAACTTGCTTCTAAAAGTTCAAGAGGGTTATCAAAGGGAAATTAATAACCTCAAAAGAATTTGTTTAACAAAAATTTTAAAAAGTTTAAATTGGAGATAGCTCCAAAACTAATTTTCTTAAAACAAATTTCTATCAAAGACAATCTAGTTCCCCTAGAATTTTGAATGGAAAATGTGTTCGAAACCTTTGGGTCCCAAAATGACTCATTGTTTCAAACAAAACGGAAGACACTGAAAAATAGATTCCTAAGGGAACTAAGTTATTTGGGACTAACTCTATTGGATCCAAAGCAATTTGGATACCAAAAATTACTTGATTGTCTTCTGTAGATGTGCTTGAGCCATTGATGATGAAAGTCAAATCTTCGAAGCTCATGACACACAAAGGAGGAAGGACACTTGGAGAATGAAGGCTTAACATCCTACCTTGTTTCAAGTGGTACATTTAAGTTCATGCAATTTGCTTGATCATATGTTTTCCATGTCTAATTTTGATGTTGATCTAAGCATGTTTATGACTCCATATTGTGCATAATTGCATATAGTTAGGGGAGTCTCAAATTGCATGAGTTACATGTTTTTGGCCTTTATGCTTGATTTTTATGTTTTTGGCCTTAAACTTGTAATGTTTGGTTGAAATTCATTCTTTTGTATGCTTAAATGTGTTATCTTGAGAAGCATGTTGTTGTTTTATGGCAAAAATGATCAAAATGCATAACTAAAACTTTATAGAGCCTTTGTATGAACTTTTAATTAAGTTGTAAGGTCTTTAAAGTTGATTTTGCTGCATTTTCACTAGATTTTGTGTCTTCGGTACCGATACCGATACGACCTTCAACCAGTATACTATTGGCATCACCTATACCATGTATAATACTCTCTCTAGGAGGAGCCATTTTAAAATTCTTTTCATGTTAATTTTTTTGGTCTCTTTTCTCCATATTTTATTTTACACCAACAATTGATAGGAAATATCAATTGGTACTAATTTTTCCAACAATTGGTGTTTTGAACTTAATGTGATTTCAAACTTAGTTTTGAAATATTTTTGATATGAAAAAAAGGGGGAGATGGGGTTGAAAAATTCAATTTCAAAAAAAGGGAGTTTTAAATATTTTCAAAATATATTCTCTTTTTCTAAAAATATTTTCCTAAAGGGGAGTTTTCGTAAAAACAATTTTTCAAGCGGTTTCGTTATATCAAAAGGGGGAGATTGATAAACCTATTTGATATTAAAATAACTTGATGAAAAATATTTTTGGACTTAAATTAATTTGCAAAAATATTTCAAAAGTCCATAAACTTGAAAAAAAATATATGTTTGAGATATTTCCACAAGGTTTTTTGATATATTTTAAATGATTTTAAATAGCCAAAGTGTCAAGAACTGGTCCTGAGTACCGATACAGTTTGATCCTTATCGATACCTAGAGGACCCCGTATCGATACAGTTTTTACAAGTACCGATACGATTTTTCATCCCCAAGTTTTCCAAATTCTAGTAGCCAATTTTCGTATCAATACATACCTAGCCGTATCGATACGAGAGGGTTCGTACCGATGCCAGGTATCGCGTACCAATACCCTTATGTAATAAATGCTCCAACTGCTCTTTCTTTTTAAGGCAGGTACCGATACTGAAGCCCCGTGTATCGATATGCCCTACTCCAGAACTACATTTATTGCTGGAATTTATGTCTACAACGACACTTAACAACCCTCAATGGCTACCAACGACCATAAAGTTATTAGAGGGTTTAAACGACACCTTCTAGCATCCATAGAGAAGAAGAAACAACTAGCCAACATTATATGATTAAGAGAAAGTGTTTTGTACTTAATTGTCAATTTTCTTTGTAGAACACACTTGTGAACTTAATTGTCATATATGTTCAAGTGCTAGGTTTTGGGTGAGTGCTTAGGATTGCAAACAATTAGCCTTGTGAGGTTTATCCGAGTTTGCTTATTTGTTTTCTCTTTGTAAGAGAGTGTTTAACAAGACTTTGGGGTATAAGTCTTGTGTTGTAAAGGCTTCCTTTTGAGCCTAGAAAAAGGAAAGAAATTCATAGTGAATTTGGGAAAATCCTTAGTGGAAAGCTAAGGTGGCGGATGTAGAGCTTGGTTAGAAGCTTGAACCACTATAAATCCTTACGTCCAAATTTTAAATTTTATTGCTTCCACCACTATCACCTTAAAACCAATTCACCCCCTCTTGGCTACTCGATTGATTGATTCAGCCTCCCAATAGATTGACTCATGGGCATAATGAGAATGTCATACAATATGCCCAAACATTGAGAGATGTTGCAATGCTAGTCTAGCCGCCCATTCTGGAGAGCAAAATCACATGTATTTTTTAGATACCTTGCAACTTGTAATGGATGAAATAAGGAAAGGATTCCAGAAATTCTACCCACTTGGCAGGTCGCTTATTCAACTTGTGCTGACCGTTAATGTGCTTCAATGCTTTATGGTCAGTGTGGATGACAAACTCTTTCGGAAAAAGGTTGTGGATGACAAACTCAATCGGTAATGGAACTGAAGTTTGGCACAAACCGTCGATAAAAACTCGCAAGCCCATGGAAACTTCTCACTTGGCTCACTGATGTCGGCCTTGGCCCTTCTTGAATTGCCCTTATCTTTTCAGGATCAACTTCCACACCTTGCGAACTAACAACAAAGCCTAAAAAGGTAAACTTGTTAGTACAAAATACACATTTCTGAAGATTACAGAATAGTCGTTACCTTCTCAGAGTGCTAAGAACATTTCTCAAATGTTCTTCATGTTCCTGCAATGTCTTGTTGTAACTTAAGATATCATCAAAATAAACAACACAATACTTACCAATGTAGGGTCGGAGCACATGATTCATCAACCTCATGAATGTACTAGGTTCATTGGTTAAGCCAAAAGGCATTACCAACCATTCGTACAAACCTTGTTTGGTCTTGAATGTTGCCTTCCACTCGTCTCCTTCCTTCATTCAAATCTGATGATATCAGCTCTTTAAGTCAATTTTAGAGAAGATACTCACACCACACAACTCATCTAACATGTCATCGAGGCGAGGAATGGGATGCTGATACTTGATAGTAATCTGATTCACTGCTTGACAATCCACACACATTCTCCAAGTTCCGTCCTTCTTAGGCACCAACAAGACTGGTACAAATCATGGACTCAAGCATTCTCGAATGTAACCTTTCTCCATCAACTCACTGATTTACTTTTGAAGTTCTTTCATTTCTTCAGGATTACTTCAGTATGCTGGTCTATTCGCAATGGTGGCTCCTAGAATAAAGTCAATCTGATGTTCAATGTCACGAATCGGGGGTAATCCACTGGCATTTCCTTCGGAAAGTCCTCTTCAAATTCTTGCAAAATAGTCAAAATAGAAGCAAGTAAATCATCAGGAATGATAGTCAATAAGCAATTTTCTTTATACATCAAAATAAGCAAAGTTTGCTAAGAAGAAAGATGTTTCTTGATTTCTTTTCCACTTGCAAAGACGTTCATCTTTCTCTTCCCTTTCATTGCTTCTATGCTCTTTTTTAGACAAGCTTGATCCTCATTCACTTGGCTTGGTGTCAAAGGTGCCAAAGTGATCTTTTTACCTCCATACGACAAAGAATACTGATTGGTGTATCTGTCATGTATCTCTCCCTTATCGAACTGCCACGGTCGTCCAAGTAACAAATGGCTTGCATCCATGGACACCACATCACAAAGAACCTCATCCTTGTATTTTCCAATGGAAAATGGAACCATCACTTGCTTGGTGACCTTCAATTCACCTCCATCGTTTAGCCACAGCAATTTGTAAGGATTTGGGTGCTTTGTCATTTTCAAACCTAACCTGTCAACCATAAGAGTACTTGCAACATTAGTACAACTTCCTCCATCAATAATCACAATACATACCTTATCATTCACATGACATCTCGTGTGAAAGATGTTTTCACGTTGATGCTCATCTTGTGACATTTGGACGTTTAGACTCCGTTTGACAACAAGAATCTCACCATCTACTGCCAACTCAATATCCACTTCTTCGCCCTTCTTCGGATGTTTCGGTTCATCTTCTCCATGATCGAACTCTGTGTCACCATTGTTTTACAGTAACATCATACTCCAATTTGGACATTGGCTGGCTACGTGTCCTCTTCCATGGCACTTGAAACACTAAATGTCCCTCGTGCGTTCATGAGTAACAACTTGCTTTCCTCTACCAACGTCTACAACAGGTGGCTTTGTTTTGCTCGATTCTACATTTTCTTTAATTTGAAGAGGTGCTGACGTCCTGAAATTATTTTGATTGAAACAAGGGTTAGAAAATTTATTAAATGAACTATTACCTCGGGAAGAATATTTCTTCCTTTGTTGACGTTCAACTTTGATCGCCATATGCACCATCTCGTCCAATTCAACATAATGTTGCACTTCTACAACATTGGCAATCTCCTGGTTAAGTCCGGCTAAGAAATGTGCCATGGTTGCTTCTCTGTCCTCTTTGATGTTTGCATGAATCATAGACATCTCCATTTCTTTAAAATAGTCTTCAACGCTCCTATTGCCTTGTTTTAAAGTTTGCAACTTCTGGAACAAGTATCGGTGATAATGAGACGGTACAAATCTCTTCTGCATGATTCTTTTCATTTCGAGCAATGTTGTAATTGGCCCTTCACATGTTCTTCTTCGTGTACTCATTAATTGATCCCACCAAATTAATGCATAGTCCACGAACTCCATTGTTGTCAATCACACCTTTATTTGTTCAAAATAGTTGTAACAATCGAACACATGTTCTACCTTGCTTTCCCATGCAAGATATGTATCCGATCTGTTTTTCCTTGAAAATGGGGTATGGCAACTCGAATATTGTTCAGATTGTCATCAGGTTGTGCACGCCCTCTATGTTGTCTCAGAGCATTCTATCTTGGTGATTGGTTCACTTCTTCTTCATCATTGTTTTCATCATTTGTGTGAGTCTGGGACCCCTCAAGTCTGTCCAATCTTCCATGCAATGGTTGGTGTTCAGCCTTTAACAATTTTTGCAATTCTCTAATCATGGCTTGCATTTGAAGATTTGGTTTCCTCCATCATGATGTACATTGCTTGTACCTGTCATTGTTAGAAAAAAAACAAAATCAAAGAAAACCTCACTTGCACACTCGCAAAAGTCTCACAATTCACTCCAAGGAAAATAGATATGGCACCCCACTCTACACTCGTGTTTTCACTCGGGAAAATATTATTATGGCTTTTTTCCCTGCTGTTCTCACACGATCGTTATGCCCTTTTCCACTCCTTCTCTCGTGATTAGTTCTTTAAGGAACTAATGTAGACTTAATCAAACCTGTTTAAGTGTGTCGACTTAGAAAAACAACAGTTAGTAAACAAAAGGAAATTAATGTAAAGGTAGGCTTAGAATTAGAAAGAAAAGGAAATAAATGGGTGACTTACTACACAGAAACGCTTACAACTTCCCTTCACCGAACAATCAAATTTGTTTTGTGCTCGGTTGATGTTGTAATGTTCGCTGTTGTAGAACACATTGCCATTGCAATTTCTTTCATCTTTTTCAATTCTTGAAGTCTTTTTGTTCTTTCTTTTTGTTTAAACTTTTCAAAACTGAATTTTCTTTTTCTTTTTTTGAAATTTTGGATTTATTTATTTATTTATTTGAATTTTGAATTTCCTTTTTTTTATTTTACACTCACAAAGATGATTTCTTACTTGAATCCAACCTAAGCTCTAATTACCATATGTTACGAGGCTGCCCGTTGAAGAATGCCTTCCTTGATTGTGTCGGATCTAGGATCGAAGTAAGATTTCCTGCATAGAAGTGTGGCTGCAAAAGAAGATGTTGATAGTAGAATTCATGGTGTTTAAGGGACTGTAATTTGATGTTTTTATGTAGGATGAAAGAGGGTAAATGATGGCTGGAAATTCGGTTGAAGGAAAAGGTTGAAGAAGATGACAATGGTGGAATTTGGTTGCTGGAAATTTTGGTGAAGAAGAAAGGGTTTCAGTTGCTGGAAAAATGAAATAAAAACAAGAACAAGGAACAAGGAAGAACTTATACAATAAAGTGTATAAACCTGAACCTTATACATTCAATGCTCGAAGGACTTGGACCCATTGATTAGAAAACCAAGAACCCAAAGTATCTGATTGTAGACAACACAAGCACAAGACTTGAAGAAGTTTGAAAAGTTCAATGAAGAACCAAGTTGAGAGAAATTCTCACAATGTAATTTGATTTCATGTAAAATGCTCATTTTTACATCATTTTATGAAGTATATATAAAGAAATACAAGAGGGAAATCAGAATTCTTTAAAATTCAAATAGAAACTACCTGTTCTAATCTAAGGATGGCAGATAGGAAGTTGATAATTTAAAATGATCTAAAGGCTGATTTTTGAAGTGTTTAAAAATCAAAATCAGATCAGCCTTTAAAGTGGTGCCTAAGGGAGAGGGAAATCTGAATTTTGAACATTGTGCACATGTGAAATGTTCAAAATTCAAACAAGAAACCTCTTGTTCTTATCCATAGTTGGACGGCCATGTAGAAAAGGAGGGAAAAGGAGTTCAAATCTGCCAAGCATGTACACACATGTGTGCCAAGGCTGACAAGTGTGGGGAAGCTGGTTGGAGCTTGCTGAAGCTTCTAGCTTGATGCACCTTGCTGTATGACACTCTCCTAGGTGTAGGCACATGTCCCTCCAAGTTTGATCTACCCTTGGACTCATTAGCTGGAATTGAGCTACTAGAGCTCAAGGTGAACTAGTTGAGCTTGAGTTGAGCTGAATTGAGCTAATTTGGAGTGTTGGAGCTGAAACGAGCTGAAAAACATGCTTGTGGGCTTTTTTGAGCTGAGTTGAGCTACACACGTATTGATGAGCTTCAATCGAGCTTGTTGGAAAGTCCTTAGCTGCCACGTTTTATTGTGTTGTTGTAAAAACAAAATAAACACATATAAATACTGGAAAACATAATATAAACACACTTAACTTAGTAAATAATATGCATATAAATATATACTAAGTATAAGTACTTAATATGTCACATATCAGCATGTAACACATTGAAGAACTTATTATCTAAGGCTGAAACATTGATAAATAAGTTGGAAGCCTCAATGCATTTAAGTGAAAGAACTTCCCTGGATAACTTAGCCTTAGATCGAGTAATAGGTCCTGTTGTCATGACCTACAGATCAGATGGTGTTGATGTGCTCACATCATCCCCCCTTCTTTTAAGTGATTTGTCCTCAAATCGGCATCATCTTCAAACGGGGACAGATCTGAAACATTGAAAGTAGCACTTACATTATATTCACCTTGTAATATCCTCAAAACTAATATAAAAGAAGTTACCACAATGTCTTCATTTGATCCCTAATTGATTGAAAGTAAGGTACTAAGTCTAGATTATTAAGGACTAGAATGCTATAAATGAAAAAGTGGTAACCTAATGTATAAGTGACCAAACTGAAACAAGTGACAAATTGAAGGGATGCATGCAAAATTTTCACATTCCTATAATTCCCCTACACATGTCATTAATTAAGGGATAATAAAGGACAAATTAGTCATTTTGGGGGAGATAATTGATGAACCATTGTCATCTATTCCTCCCTTTAGCCGAATGACAGAAACAAAATAGAGAGGAAGGAATTGAAAGGGAAAACTCCATGATTCATTGATTCAAGCTTGAAATTTGGTGAAATTGGAGTTGCTAACATTCATATAATCTTGTTAGGAAGGTAAAATCTCTTCCTTATTGTGTTATAGATTCAAAAGATGCATGTAGATTTAGGGTTCTTGCTTGAATTGCATGAATTTGATGAATGGTTAGTGAATTGATGCTATGAACTAGTTAAGAAGTTTAATTGATTGAATAATCCGTGAAATTGACATGCCAATCGAATGAATAGGAGAAATTGATTTGTCAATAGCTAAATTGATGGTGAAATGCTATGCTTGATGCTGAAAATTTTGGATGATGATTGGAATGGATGATTGAAATGAAAATTGAAATTGTAGATGCTGGAAATTCTAATGGATTAATGTCCTAATGAATTAAATTGAAAATGTTGCTCGAAAGCCCTATTTTGATCGTGTTGTAGATGAAATGAAGATTGAATTGAATAGATAACTTGCTGGAAATGTAAAAGCACCTAATTGGATTAGTTAAATTAGGCAATAGACTGCTCAACTGGTAAATTGAATGTCCAATGTGATCAAATAGATTGAATTAGGTTCAACATGATATGCCCTATTTTTAAGCTCATTGATAGGTGGAGTAGAATGACCTAGACATGTAAGAATATGAACATGAATAGAATTGTCATGTTAGAACCTTGCTTAGGTGAATTAAGAAGCTAGAAATTCAACCGAGTGTAATCTGCCCAGAATGCTCTGTTCTGGGCAGTAACTTTGAAAAGTCCCTATAAATTGTATAAAATTAATTTAGGGCTGAAATTTTTATGGACAACGCCTTGATATGTCTAAATTCATTAGGAGAAAACGGAACTTAATTCTGGGTTGTAGAATGTAATGTAGAGAAGAAACACTAGGGACAGTGCAAACTGTCCAGTGTAGCAAATTACCCTGTCTTTAAGTTAAAAACTGTATTAATTGGATAAGAACTAAAATGCAAGACTTATATGGTTATAAAGACAATTTTGTAAGCTTTCCAATGGTGTAAACCAATTGAATTTCCAACGTACGGAATAAAAGATATGAACATTTAAGTAAACAGTGCACATGCTGCCAGGCAGCAACAGTCTAGATGTTTATATTGAATTGTATGCTTGAGTATGGAGTCGCATAATGACTCAATTGGTTGCTGGATTGTATCTAATGCATTATGTATTGTATGAATGTTAGATCAAGTGGAAATTGAGGATAAAGGGGCTCACTTAGATCAATAAGCTAGTACAGGAAGAGGGATTACAATCCGGGATCAACAATAGCTCGGAAAATTCCTGTGAGTGTAGTTTAAAGTTTGGAGAGGGCGGTAACCTCTCCAAGTCTGTTTTGATTTGTAATTTTTATTGAACCTTAAGTATAAATTGTATAATGAGCTTGCTATGGAGCATTAGCAAGGTAAGTACTCCTTTGAGTGGTTACTTGATTGTGAAGCATGCTTGAATTGCCATTGATTGTTTTCGTGTGCTTATTGCCTAATTGAGCTATATTGAAATGAAGCATGATGTTATAGATAGAAGTACACAATTCATTGTTGAATGACATATTGATTGATACTCCTACATTAACCATGGAAACATTGATATTGGATTGGATTGAGCCCTATTCGACTAAAAGGGAATATTGGCACAAATTGTGCATATTGAATTGAATCATGCTTCTAATTGATTGAAAGTGATAACTATAGTAAGCCTTGGTCTTGAGTCGGTCTTAGATATAGTTGGAATGCCATAGAGTCTATAGAGCTCATTGTCGGGGTAGACTACGGTCCGGGACATTGGTCCCTAATTGGCGACAGTAGGAGGGAAGTATTGTTATTGGTCATTGGCGACAGTAGGAGGGATTGACCAGGTACTTGGTACCATATTGATTATTGCTATTGGTGACAGTTTGGTTGGAGACTCGAGTATCTAGACTGAGTAATTGATTCTCAAGGCTATACTTAAAATGAACTTATACATCATATACATTGAATCTATTGTCATATTTAATTGCATTAATTGATTGAAACATTGAATCATTGGAACATTGAAACATTGCTTGAACATTGTTTATATGAGATTACCTAATGGTAGAGGAATATCGAATGCCTTGAAATATTGACATGGAAACATTGCTTGAACATTGTTTATATGAGAATACTTGATGGTAAAGGAATATCGAATGCCATGAAATACTGACATTGAAACATTGATTGAACCTTGCTTATGAGATTGCTTGATTTTAAAGGAAACATCAAATACCATGAACTATTGAACATTGCTTAGGAGGTTGCTTGTGTATTGAAACATTGATTGAACATTGCTTATGAGATTGCTTGATTGTAAAGAAAACATCAAATGCCATGAACTAATGAACACTGCTTAGGAGATTGCTTTATATTGAAACATTGATTGTGTTCAAAGGATATGTGAAGCCTAAAGAAATAAAATTGGATGATTAAGCATGTCTAAACTTCAAGCCTTGTGTTGATATTGGATTAAAAATTTAAGCAATGCACCTAGTATTGTTTGCTTAGTTTGAATGGTTCCTTAATGATAGGGAAACCATATCATCTATTATATGGTTCGTAGTTGAGACTTGTTCTATTGATTGCCTTGTAACTTTAACTCACTCACTAAGATTTGCTTATTCAAGTCTCATTTCTACGATATAGGTTGATATTGGATACTATCCTGAAGTTTAAGCTCATACAAGTCACATATAGCTTGAAAAAGTATGTTTCTATCTTGTTATAGTTCTCCTAGGATGGTGGCACCTAAGGCATGTAGATTCATGATCATTTAGCTATGGTTTGTATAAATTAACTTAATCTATGACTTATAAAGAGTATGGTATGTATATATAAACATGTACGCACTTTATTGAGTTTGATTGCTTGTTAGTCTAACTGTTGGTTTCCCATGGTTGAATTATGCATAAATGATTGAATAGATCTCTTGAAAATGGCTAGTTAAAACCTAGTAAGCATAGTAAACTACATGTTTAAACTTGAACCACCTTGGTCAATTATGGTCTAGTCGAATGGTGTATATGACAATGTAAACACATATGTTTGATAATCCTACTAGCCGAATGGTGTATAAACATTGAAGCATATATGTTAGATTAAGGTAACTTAAGTAAATGATGTAGTTCATCTATTGGTATGCTTAATAACTACAATGAATCTTGTAAACTTCTATTTTGTTAAACATTCAATTCGAATGGTTTCTTATAAATCAAGTAAGTCTTAAATGGTATTGAGTATGATATCAAATTGCATTGGGGGTACTAATGTATCTAATAGGTGAATCACACATTGTATATTGGGTCCTCACCAAGTCGAATTGTAACTTGAAGTGCAAGAAAGACCTTAAACGAAGTGAACTCACTACCTACATATGATTGAATTGTTCATTGTAATTGTCGTAACTTACCTAATCCTACTAGGGTGGTTAGAGTATGTTACACACCCAGTAAATCCAACTTATAAGCGTTGTCGTTCACTTTCTTCAACACTTGAAAAGGACCATCTCCTCGTGGCAACAACTTCGATCTTCGTTGTGCTGGAAATCGTTCCTTTCGGAAATGAACCCAAACCCAATCTCCAACGTCAAAGGTAACACGTTTGCGTCCCTTATTGGCTTGCTATTCATATTGCTGAGTTCTTCACTCAATATTCTCCTTGACTTGCTGATGAAGTCTTTGTACAAATTCAGCCTTGGCTTTGCCATCTTTATTTACAACCTGTTCAAAAGGAAAAGGTAAAAGATCAATAGGAGTTAAAGGATTAAATCCATATACCAATTAAAATGGTGAATGCTTGGTTGCTGAATGAACAGAATGGTTGTAAGCAAACTCGACGTGAGGCAAGCATTCTTCCCAAGTCTTGATGTTCTTGCAGATGATGGATCTCAGTAAGGTAGACAAAACTCGGTTCACAACCTCAGTTTGCCCATTAGTCTGTGGGTGGCAAGTTGTAGAAAACATCAGCTTTGTTCCTATCTTGCTCCAAAGTGTCCTCCAAAAGTGGCTCAGAAACTTAACATCTCGATCAAAAACAATCGTCCTCGGAACTCCGTGTAGTCTAACTACTTCATTGAAAAACAAATTAGCCACATTTGTTGCATCATCTGTCTCGTGGCAAGCAATGAAATATGCCATATTTGAAAATCGATCAACAACAACAAATATGCTATCTCGTCCTGTCTTTGTCCTTGGAAGACCTATCACAAAATCCATAGAAATATCTACCCAAGGTAAACTAGGAATAGGTAAAGGCATATCATACCATGTGGCATAACCTTAGACTTAGCTTTCATGTATGTGACACATCGTTCATATATTCGTTCAATGTCTCTTCTCATCTTTGGCCAAAATAAGTGTTCCTTCAGAATATGTAAGGTCTTGGTAACTCCAAAGTGTCCCATAAGTCCACCTTCATGTGCTTCTCAAACTATAATTTCCTGGATAGATCCTCGAGGAATACATATTTGTCCTTCCTTGAAAAGGTATCCATCATGTCGGTGGTACTTTTCATCTGCACCTTTTTCACACAAACTAAACTTTTCTCCAAAGTCAAGGTCTGTTGCATAAAGGTCTTTAATAAAAGAAAACCCAATTAAATGAGAATTTAGAAAATTAAGAAGTATATACCTTCGGGACAAAGCATCTGCCACAACATTATCCTTTCCTTTCTTGTAACGGATGACATAAGGGAAGGATTCCAGAAATTCTACCCACTTGGCATGTCACATATTCAACTTGTGTTGACCAGTAATGTGCTTCAATGCTTTATGGTCGGTGTGGATGACAAACTCTTTCAGAAAAATGTAGTGCTGCCATGTCTCAAGAGCTCGAATAAGTGCATACATCTCTTTGTCGTATGTCAGGTAATTCAATGTAGCTCCACTTAACTTCTCACTAAAATATGCAATAGGTCGCTTTTCTTGCGTTAAGACAGCTCCAATTCCAATACCCAAAGCATCACACTCAATCTCGAACATCTTGTCAAAGTTTGGCAAATCTAACACCGATGCTTTGATCAAACACTCCTTAATGACAAGAAAGGGATCATCTTATTCCTTACCCCAATTGAAGATGGAATTCTTCTTAATAATCTCGGTTAAGGGGGCGGTAATGGAATTGAAGTTTGGCACAAACCATCGATAAAAACTCGCAAGCCCATGGAAACTTCTCACTTGGCTTACTGATGTCAGCCTTGGCCATTCTTGAATTACCCTTATCTTTTTAGGATCAACTTCTACACCCTGCGAACTAACAATAAAGCCTAAAAAGGTAAGCTTGTTAGTACAAAATACACATTTCTGAAGATTACCGAATAGTTGTTCCCTTCTCAGAATGCTAAGAACATTTCTCAAATGTTCTTCATATTCCTGCAATGTCTTGCTGTAAATTAAGATATCATCAAAATAAACAACACAATACTTACCGATGTAGGTTCGAAGCACATGATTCATCAACCTCATGAATGTACTAGGTGCATTGGTTAAGCCAAAAGGCATTACCAACCATTCGTACAAACCTTGTTTGGTCTTGAATGCAGTCTTCCACTCGTCTCCTTCCTTCATTCGAATCTGATGATATCTTCTCTTTAAGTCAACTTTAGAGAAGATACTCGCACCACACAACTCATCTAACATGTCATCGAGGCGAGGAATGGAATGTCGATACTTGATAGTAATCTGATTCACTGCTCGACAATCCGCACACATTCTCCAAGTTTTGTCATTTTTAGGCACCAACAAGACTGGTACATCACATGGACTCAAGCTTTCTCGAATGTAACCTTTCTCCATCAACTCACTGATTTACTTTTGAAGTTCCTTCATTTCTTTAGGATTACTTCAGTATGCTGGTCTATTCGGAATGGTGGCTCCTGGAATAAAGTCAATCTGATGTTCAATGTCACGAATCGGGGGTAATCCACTAGGCATTTCCTTCGGAAAGTCCTCTTCAAATTCCTACAAAAGAGTCAAAATAGAAGTAGGTAAATCATCAGGAATGTTAGTCAATAAGCAATTTTCTTTATACATCAAAATACGCAAAGTTTGCTAAGAAGAAAGATGTTTCCTAATTTCTTTTCCACTTGCAAAGACGTTCATCTTTCTCTTCCCTTTCATTGCTTCTATGCTCTTTTTCAAACAATCTTGATCTTCATTCACTTGGCTTCGTGTCAAAGGTGCCAAAGTGATCTTTTTACTCCATGCGAGAAAGAATACCGATTGGTGTATCCGTCACGTATCGCTCACTTATCGAACTGCCACGGTCGTCCAAGTAACAAATGGCTTGCATCCATGGACACCACATCACAAAGAACCTCATCCTTGTATTTTCCAATGGAAAATGGAACCATCACTTGCTTGGTGACCTTCAATTCACCTTCATTGTTTAGCCACTGCAATTTGCAAGGAATTGGGTGCTTTGTCATTTTTAAGCCTAAACTGTCAACTATAAAAGTCCTTGCAACATTAGTACAACTTCCTCCATCAATAATCACAATACATACCTTATCATTCACATGACATCTCGTGTGAAAGATGTTTTCACGTTGCTGCTCATCTTGTTACATTTGGACTGTAACACCCCATCCCCGGAATGAAAACAAAGTGATTAATAGGTTACTTGTTGAACAAGTAGCCTCGGGATTCTTGCCTTGATGCGCAAGTAACCCAATCTAAACTTTTCAAAACATTCAATACAATCAAGCAAAGCCACATTAAGCAACCAACAACATATATAGCATACAAATTTAGGTACCATTTTGTTTCATTTCATGTTTATAACTTAAGTTACCATTATCATGTTACCATTTCATTCAAATTACATACAACCTTCAAACAACAACTCAAGTGTGTTATACATTACACTAGGTTACTTCTAGACTTGATCTAACTTCCAACCAATTACAAATTCGATGCACCTTGTTCGAATAACACTAGGGAATTCACTAAGTATGTCTTAACTAGCTTACTTGCATCCTAATAAACTACTTACTCAATCATTTAACATGAACATTACAAGCATAGAACTTACATCTTAACTCATCCTATTCGAACAATCATGGAAGTCCCTAATTACATTTCATTTGTTTTTTTACAACCAGGTCATCATATTTTATAGCATATTTGGTTTATACATTGATAATGCATGCTTGACATACCTTAGTCTCAATCTTGTCCTTGCCGAATCATTTCAATGGATATAGGAGCAAATGCATGAATATACAACATAGGTTTAGCATTCAATCTAGACAAGATTTCATCACACATTGGTTCTACATTAGAATCATACATAATTTCATCAAACATTGAATTTCAATCACCATATGCGCAGCATTACTACTTCATATATATACATAATATCATGGTTCAAACATAGTTTAAGTCATCCAAAATAGATTACATAATTGGCCCATTCAAAACATTACAAACTAGTCTTAAACATATACTCAAATGCATGATCTAGGCTAACTATTACAAAATCTAGTGCCACCAAACTAGGAGTATACAAAGAGTATGAATTCATACTTTTAAGCTTGCCTCAAGTGTTGCTTCAAATCCAAGATATCCTCTTGAAGTATTCTTTAATCTGTTATGGGAAGAATGAAGAGTAGAGTGATAAGTACAAGATATGTACCTAGTGAGGTAACACTAAGTCTAGTCAATTTTCTCAAAGCATATAAATTCAAATAGTCATGTGTTTCAAAGGATCAAACCCATCTTTACATCTTTCATGCTTATTCGAATTGCATAGGGTAATTTAGACAGGTCTTACATATCATACCATCAACATAACAACAATCCTTCATGACACACAAGGCCATTCGAACAACATGCTTGGAAGACAAGCAATCAATCATTCAATCCATCAAGTAGGCATTTATACATTAAGCCATCATCCATACATTTCTTTCATGACAAGAAACAAGTTTAGAAACCATTCATGTGTCATCTTTTAGAGCAAGAAAGTTTATTCATGTTTCTTATAATACAAGCAATGTTCATTAAGTTATCTTTCAACATTCCTTGGTAAGTAGCTTACTAGATAATCAAATCTTATAAATATGCACCGAAGTGCCAATATGCACCGTAGTGCCAATATGCACCGAAGTTCCAATATGCATCATCGTGCCAATATGTACCGTCGGACCAATATGCACCGTAGTGCCAATATGAGCTCAAGATTCTAAGGCATGCCCTCCTATCTATCAAACTAGCTACCAAGGTTGTTGATTATCCATTTCATTTAAGCTTTATACATTTCATGATTCAATATAACAATATGCCATTCAAAGACCAAACCCTTAGGCTTATGGAGTCTTAACTCCCAATACATAACTATCCATAGCACTCGATTCAATCAGCCATGTATACATTCACAAACACAAGCATTTGTATGCATTGTGCGTACCTTATTCTCCAAGCAAGCATGCCATTTCATACCTTAGGCATAAGCAATGCACATGACAAGCATTTGATCATAATTGCTTAACACCCAAGTAAACACAAAGATCATGGCATCAATCATGTTATCATACATTTCATTCTTCCCTTAATTAGCCAAATATACTTTAAGTCATGTTACATGGCATTAACATTTCTTTTAAACAATAACAAGGTTGGTTAGGACCTAAGTCCCAACCCTAGGATAGTTACACTCACAATAGTCCTAGAAATTCAACTATCTTGGATCCAAATCCCTTGGCCTCTAGCTTTGGGATGTCCACTCCTATCCTCTTCTTCCCCAATTTTCTGCCCTTGGTCTAGCAAGCATAGCACATACACATTTCATCAAAATAAGCACATAAAGTCACACAATCAAAGTAGCAATGTTATCACAATGTACCTAACATTTAGCTACTATTTTTATGCTTCTTTTTAAGCATTTCTTACCAATCCATCTTCACATTGTTATGACTTCATTTTAATACATAATTGGACAGATTACAATGTCCCAAAACTGTTTTGGAAACAATTTCTTACTAGGTGCAAAAACAGTCCCAAACTGCCCAGAACACTGCTGCCTGGCAGTTTGCACACTGTCCCTTAAAATGGCCATATCTTTTAATCCGTACGTTGGAATTTCGATTTCTATACACCATTGGAAAGCTTACAAAATTTCCTATAAGACCATGCAAGACTTGAATTTTATTTCTTATCCAATTAATACAGTTTATTGTTCAAAGACAGGGCATTTACACTGCCTGGACAGTCTGCACTGTCCAGCAATTTCCTATTTACAGTTTTCAGTATAGGACCCAGTTTTCAGTTCTGTTTTCACCTAATGAAAATAGATATTCTAAGGATCATATCATTAAAATTTCATCCATGAATTAAAACTATACAATTTTTGGTGAATTTTCAAAGTGACTGCCCAGAACAGAGCAATTCTGGGCAGATTGTATCTAGTCACATTTTAATGCCTTTAATCCATTTTAACCAATGTCTTGGCCCTATAATTCATTTCATATGACATTATAAACATGTTAAGTCTATGTTAGTTCATTAAACAAGGCTGCCAAAATAGGGTAAGTTGATTACAAAGCCTAATCTTGCATGTTTACTCAATTTCAATACCACATAACAGTTTCTATGTTACTTAACTAACTATGTTCATGCTTTTATCTTTCATTTCCAGAATTGTTTGCATTTAATTCAATATGTTTAACACTTCTATACATTACCTATTCATTATCATCATCAATTCATTATTTCTTTAGCTCAATTTTATGTTCTAATCATTCAATTTCCACTTTAACAACACAATACAATTTCCAGTAGCCTAGGTTTGTTACACTAGCATGAACACATTCAACAACCATATAATCACCTAACAACATATTCAATGTCTAATTCATCTAACATCATCAAAATCAGTCAAATTCCACAATCATAGTTGCCTATTCAATTAATCACAAGAAGAACTATACTTACTTTGCTTCTTGCTTAATTTCAATGAAAATTTCCTACACATGCAAGCTTGATTTTTCTCTTCAATGGCTGAATTTTCCAAGCTCTTTTCTCTCAACTTTCCTCTCTCAATTTCGGCTAAGCAAGGATAATGGGAAAGATGACAACAACAATTCCTTGTTATTGGAATTGTGTATTGTCTAAATTGTCCCTTAATTAATTACTAATCATGTGATTAGTCAAGGGCAAATAAGAGATTCATGATATTTATCATGCAATCTCAATCTTTATCCTTTAATTCAATGTAGTCATTCTAATTTGGTCACTTATTTCATTCATCCTTTCAATTAGGCCCTTAGCTATTCAATTTAGCTTAATTCTTAATTCAATTAAGCTATCAACTTATTCAATTTAATTCCAATACTTCTAAGCTAGGATTTGGGGTGTTACAATTCTCCCCCCCCCCGCTAAATTAAATTCATCCTCGAATTTACCTGAATCGAATAGGTGAGGATACTGCTTCCTCATGACTTCTTCAGATTCCCAGGTAGCTTCTTCCACCTTATGATTTCTCCATAAGATCTTAACAAGAGGAACAATCTTGCTCCGAAGCTTTCTTACTTCCCGGTCAAGAATCTAAATAGGTTCTTCTTCGTAGGATAAATCGGGATTCAATTCAACTTCTTCTGGCTCAAGAATGTGTGAAGGATCAGATCGATACCTTCTGAGCATTGAAACATTGAAGACATTATGTATTCTATTGAATTCTCTGGGAAGAGCTCATCGATAGGCCACTGGACCAATTCTTTCAATAACTTTGAATGGTCCGATGTATCAGGGACTGAGCTCCCCTTTTCTTCCAAATTTGAGCACTTTCTTCCAAGGTGAGACCTTTAGGAAGACTTTGTCTCCAATAGCATACTGAATATCTCTTCTTTTCAAATCAGTATACGCTTTTTGTCTATCAAAAGTTGCCTTTAATCGATCATGCATGATCATGATTTGTTCTTCGGATTCCCGAAGCAATTGAGGTCCAATACTTTGTTTTCTCCCAATTCAGACCATTATAAAGGAGTTCTGCATCTTCTACCATAAAGAGCTTCAAAAGGTGCCATTTGAATAGAAGATTGGTAGCTATTGTTGTAGGCAAACTCTACAAGATGTAGGGATTTCTCCCAATTCTTCCCGAAATCAATAACACAAGCCCATAGCATATCTTCTAATACTTGAATGATTCTCTCAGATTGGCCATCCGATTGAGGATGAAAGGCCGTACTAAGATGTATTTTAGCTCCTAGAGCTTTCTGTAGAGAATTCCAAAATTGAGAAGCGAATCAAGGGTCACAATCGAAGATAATTGCTGTAGGTACACCGTATAACTGAATCACTTCACGAATGTATAGCTCGAGAAGGGTTTCTAAGCTCATGTTCATACGAACAGGGATAAAGTGAGTAGATTTAGTGAATCTATCAATAATCACCCAAACAGCAACTTTCTTTCTTGGAGTAGAAGGAAGACCGGTGACAAAGTCCATGGTAATTCGACCCCACTTCCACTAGGGAAGTTCAATGGGTTGAAGCAATCCAGTATGGACTTGATGCTCGATTTTGACTCTTTGACATGTTAGGCACTTCGATACGAAGTCCGTGATTGCAGATTTCATGTCTGGCCACCAGTATAGTGGCTTTAGGTCCTTATACATCTTAACCGATCCAGGGTGGATCGAGAAAGAACTTTGATGAGCTTCTTTTAACATTTCTTGTCTTAATTCCTCATTGTTAGGAACACAAACTCTATCTTTGAAATAGAGGAGTCTATTTGACTTTAGGGAGAAGTCGAAACTTGACTCAGAAGTAAGCTTAGATATGATCTTTTGAAGATCTTGATCAACTTGTTGGAGTTCTTTGATCCTCAAAATGAAATCAGATTGAACTTGAAGTTCAGACAGAAATTTCTGGCCCTTGGATAGTCAGAAATGAGCATTGATAGCCGTAGTAGCTATGAAAGCATTAACAAAGTCATTAGAATGATTTTCAATAGATTACTTGCAGTGCAAGGCACTGTTCGAATTGTTTCTTGGAGAACAAGGCATTATTCGAATGCTTTCTTACAAGCTAAGAAAGATTCAATTTCAATGGTTACAAGTATTTTAGGCACAATTCTTAATTCGAATGGGTTACTTGTATTTCAAGAAATTTTTGAATAGTAACTTGTAGCTTAAGAAAGCTCTAAATTCATTGTTTGCAAAACAAGAGAATGCATAATTCAATTGAATTTAATCAAAATTCTAGATTTAGGAATTACCCGAATATGGTTTGCGACTAAAGGCATCAGCAACTACGTTTACTTTCCCCGGATGGTAGTCGATAACCAAATCGTAGTCCTTAAGCAATTTGAGCCATCTCCTTTGTCTCAGATTCAAGTCCTTTTGTGTCAGAAGGTACTTGAGACTTTTGTGATCGGTAAATAGATTGCATTTCTCCCCATGTAGATAGTGTCTCCATATATTGAGAGCAAACACGATAGCTGCTAATTCCAGATCATGTGTTGGATAATTAGAGTCATATGGCTTCAGTTGCCTTGAAGCGTAAGCAATTACTTGCCCATCTTCCATCAGGACACAACTGAGTCCTAGATGAGAAAGTTTTTAGAGGGCTTAAAATACACCTCCAAGAATCCATGAAAGAAGAAGAAACAACAAGCCAATATTATATGATTAAGAGAAAGTGTTTTTGTACTTAAATGTCAATTTTCCTTGTAGAACACACTTGTGAAATTAATTGTTATATATTCTCAAGTGTTAGGTTTTGGGTGAGTACTTAGAATTGCAAACAATTAGCCTTGTGAGATTTATCCTAGTTTGTTTATCTCTTTCTATTTGTAAAAGAGGGTTTAACAAGACTTTGGGGGTATAAGTCTTGTGTTGTAAAGGTTTCCCCTTGATCCTAGAAAAAGGGAAGAAATTCATAGTGAATTTAGGAAAATCCTTAGTGGGAAGCGAAGGTAGTGGATGTAGAGCTTGGTTAGAAGCTTGAACCAGTATAAATCCTTTTGTCCAAATTTTAAATTTTATTGCTTCAACCACTATCACCTTAAAACCAAATCATCCCCTCTTGGCTACTCGGTTGATTGATTGAGCCTCCCAACAATTGTTGTCAGAGTTTCATCTCTACGCTGGATTAACATCCAATAGTTGATCCTTGAAGTTCTCGACATCTCTACATCAACCGAAGTTCATGGTGTAATCCATCGATAGGCCACCTTTCTTTGACTGAACCAACTACTCATATTGGAAGAATAGGATGATGTACTTCATGAGAGCCAAGGACTACCGTCTTTGGGACATTGTTCTTGATGGCTCGCTCATTCCTCAAAGAAGCAAGGGGGAATGGAGCGCGAATGATCACAAGAAGTTTGAGCTAAACACGAAGGCCTTGTACATTCTCTTTTGTGCAGTTGGCCCAGAAGAGTATGCTAAAGTATCATCTTATAAAAGTGCCAAGGAAATTTGGGACAAGCTTAAAGTCACTCATGAAGGAACTAGTGAAGTGAATGAGACCAAGACTGGTCTTCTCAACCTTGAGTATGTGAACTTCAAAATGGAACCGAATGAAGATATCACGAAGATGTTCGATAGATTCTTTTTCATCGTCAATGGATTTAAAGGCTATGGAGAAATCATTCCAAAAGATAAGCTTGTTCGAAGGCTTATCTATTCTCTTCCTGAGTCATAGGACTCAAAGAAGACTGTCATCATCGAAGCCAAGGATCTCAAGACCTTGAAGCTTGATGCTCTCTTGGGGTCTTTTCTCACTCATGAAATTATGAAGAAAGGAAAAGAAGAGGAGAATGAGGAAGAGAAAAAGATGAGGAAGAAAAAGATAATAGAGCAAGTCATTGACTTGAATGTTGTTGCTCTCAAATCCTCGACAAGCCAACAAAAAGATTCAAGTGTAGAGGATAGTGAAAAAGAAGAAATGGCCAAGCTCTTCAAGAAATTCGTCCGATTCATGAAATGCCAAAAGGAAAAATCAAGGCATGAATCAAGAATGAAGAGGAAGGATCTCATTATATGTTTTGAGTGCAAGAAGTCGAGGCATACCAAGTATGATTTCCCCCGTGTCAACAAGAAGGGTTTAAGCCATAAGAAGAAGGCATATGTGGCTACATAGAGTGATGAAGAGGACTCCACCGAAAATGAGGTAGCTCAACTTTGTCTCATGGACATCAAAAAAGATTTAAAGGTAACTTCTAACTCATCTTGTTCAAATTTTTATACTTTTGATGAGTTACAAGAAGCCTATGATGATTTAGTTTTGGAATTCAAGGCTTCATTTTCTAAAAACAAAAAGTTGCTTTCAAAGTTGAAAATTGAAAATGAATTACTTTCTCAAACCAATCTCGAACTTGAAGCAAGGTTTAACGATTTTGAGGAAAAGAACTTTGATTTACAAAACTTGCTTCTAAAAGTTCAAGAGGGTCATCAAAGGGAAATTAATGACCTCAAAAAGAATTTGTTTAACAAAAATTTCCAAAAGTGTAAATTGGAGATAGATTCAAAACTAATTTTCTTAAAACAAATTTCTATCAAAGACAATCTAGTTCCTCTAGAATTTTGAATGGAAAATGTGTTCGAAACATTTGGGTCCTAAAAGGACTCATTGTTTCAAAGAAAACGGAAGACACTGAAAAATAGATTCCTAAGGGAACTAAGTTATTTGGGACTAACTCTATTGGATCCAAAGAAATTTGGATACCAAAAATTACTTGATTGTCTTTTGTAGATTTGCTTGAGCCAATGATGATCAAATTCAAATCTTGGAAGCTCATGACACACAAAGGAGGAATGACACTTGGAGAATGAAGGTTAACATCCTACCTTGTTTCAAGTGGTACATTTAAGTTCATGCAATTTGCTTGATCATATGTTTTCCATGTCTAATTTTGATGTTGATCTAAGTATGTTTATGACTCCATTTTGTGCATAATTGCATATAGTTAGGGGAGTCTTAAATTGCATGAGTTACATGTTTTTGGACTTTATGCTTGATTTTTATGTTTTTGGCCTTAAACTTGTAATGTTTGGTTGAATTTGGTTAAATTCATTCTTTTGTATGCTTAAATGTGTTATCTTGAGAAGCATGTTGTTGTTTTGTGGCAAAAATGATCAAAATGCATAACTAAAACTTTATAGAGCCTTTTTATGAACTTTTAATTAAGTTGTAAGGTCTTTAAAGTTGATTTTGCTGCATTTTCACTAGATTCCGTGTCTTCGGTACCGGTACCGATACGGCCTTCAACCATTATCGATACGGCTTCCACCGTACCGTACGCATAGTTAAAAAGGGATTATTTTGTCTCCTTTTTTCCATGCCTTGTATGCTTATGATTCATATTTCGTAAATGTCATGTTTAAATTGAATTTCTTGGTTTATTTGCTTTATTTATTTGAAATTTAATATTTTTCTCTTGAATTGTTGGAAGGAGAGAGAGTATTATACATAATATAGGTGATGCCTATAGTATACTACAAACTTTGTCTAGCAAAGTTTTTCATGCGGTTTTAAAATTCTTGAAAAAGTTTGTAGTATACTATTGGCATCACCTATACCATGTATAATACTCTCTCTAGGGGGAACCATTTTAGAATTCTTTTCATGTTAATTTTTTTGGTCTCTTTTCTCCATATTTTATTTTACACCAACAATTGATAGGAAATATCAATTGGTACTAACTTTTCCAACAATTGGTGTTTTGAACTTAATGTGATTTCAAACTTAGTTTTGAAATATTTTTGATATAACAAAAAGGGGGAGATGGGGTTGAAAAATTCAATTTCAAAAGGAGTTTTAAATATTTTCAAAATATATTCTCTTTTTCTAAAAATATTTTCCTAAGGGGGAGTTTTCACAAAAACAATTTTTAAAGCGGTTTCGTTGTATCAAAAAGGGAGAGATCGATAAACCTGTTTGATTTTAAAATAACTTAATGAAAAATATTTTTGGACTTAAATTAATTTGCAAAAATATTTCAAAAGTCCATAAACTTGAAAAAAAATGTTTGAAATATTTCCACAAGGTTTTTTGACATATTTTAAATAGCCAAAGTGTCAAGAACTGGTCCTGAGTACCGATACAGTTTGATCCTTATCGATACCTAAAGGACCTTGTATCGATACAGTTTTTACGAGTACCAATACGATTTTTGATCCTTAAGTTTTCCAAATTCCAGTAGCCAATATTCGTATCAATACATACCTAGCCGTATCGATACAAGAGGGTTCGTACCGATACCAGGTATCTCGTATCGATACCAGGTATCTCGTACCGATACCCTATGTAATAAATGCTCTAACGGCTCTTTCTATTTAAGGCGGGTACCGATACCGAAGCCCCGTATATCGATACGCCCTACTCCAGAACTACATTTATGGCTGGAATTTATGTCTACAACGGCACTTAACAACCCCCAACGGCTACCAATGACCATAAAGTTATTAGAGGGTTTAAAAGACACCTTCTAGCATCCATAGAGAAGAAGAAACAACAAGCCAACATTCTATGATTAAGAGAAAGTGTTTTTGTACTTAATTTTCAATTTTCTTTGTAGAACACACTTGTGAACTTAATTTTCATATATGTTCAAGTGCTAGGTTTTGGGTGAGTGCTTAGGACTGCAAACAATTAGCCTTGTGAGGTTTATCCTAGTTTGCTTATTTCTTTTCTCTTTGTAAGAGAGGGTTTAACAAGACTTTGGGGTATAAGTCTTGTGTTGTAAAGGCTTCCTTTTGAGCCAAGAAAAAGGGAAGAAATTCATAGTGAATTTGGGAAAATCCTTAGTGGGAAGCTAAGGTAGTGGATGTAGAGCTTGGTTAGAAGCTTGAACCACTATAAATCCTTGCGTCCAAATTTTAAATTCTATTGCTTCCACCATTATCACCTTAAAAACAATTCACCCCCTATTGGCTACTCGATTGATCAATTCAGCCTCCCAATAGATTGACTCAGGGGCATAATGAGAATGTCAGACAATATGCCCAAACATTGAGAGATGTTGCAACGCTAGTCCAGCCGCCCATTCTGGAGAGCAAAATCACATGTATTTTTGTGGATACCTTGCAAGGTTCACTATATGAGAAAATGATCAGCAACATATCCCTAAGTTTTGTTGAGTTTGTAAATACAACAGAGTCAATTGAGGCCGCATTCAAGAGTTGCAAGCTTAAAATCGGTGAAGGTTCACATAAGTTTCAAAAAAGAAAAGATAATGAAGTAAGCAACGTGACTACTAACAGCCCTAGTAACGTTGTGATCACGCCAAAGCTAGTAGCAGCAAATTCATAGGGATCCGACGGAAGAGATACAAAAGAAAATGAGGAAGAAACTTACTCACATATCGTTGACCTATAGTGAACTGCACCCCAAGCTTTTTGAGGCCGATTTGGTTCGCCCTTATCATCTCACTCCAATGCAACCCTCGTACCCTCCATGGTATGACATTAAGGCAAAATGTGAGTACCACACGAGAATCACCGGGTACTACATTGATAATTGCAAGGCATTTAAAAATGTGGTCCAAAACTTGATCAATACGGGAGTTCTTGACTCCCAAAATGTAGCAGCAAACCCTTTGCCTAATCACAGTGAGCGAGTGGTCAATGTTATCGAGGGAGGGTGTCTTAAGAAGACATTGGAAAGCTTGGATGAAGTTAAGTCCCCTTTGAGCTAGGTGTACAAGCAACTGCATGGAACCAGGCTGATCATACAAAATACATAGATTAGCATGGAAGATTGAGAGGAATATTGTGAATATCATCAAGAATGAGAATACAAGATACAACATTGCAAAGAATTTAAATAGTTACTTCAGAAAATGATGGGCAATAAGAATATTGAGTATTTCGAGGATGATTGAAGGACTGGAGAATTTTGTTGAATGAAAGATAGTACCGGTTGTCCGGAGTTTGCTATGCACAAAAACTTCATCTTATTGTTCATCATTTTTCATCTTTTTGTTGTTGATACCCTCTACCTTTTGTGTATCCTTTCAAAGAAATCTTGGGAAATAATTCTCAAACTTTTGTCCCAAAGTTGCAAAAATATTTTGTAAGGGCGTATGTAATGCTTTCTCAAATCAATCAAATGATACTTGTTTCATATGATATTTTGTTTTAGACAAACAATTTATATTCTTTGATTCTTTAAACATTTTATTCATTGTCATGTCATAATTTTTATTTTCCCATACATATATGTGCATATCTTTTTTACCAGGAACTTAAATATTAATTGCAAGAACAACTTTAATTCAAGTACAGCGATTAATTTCAAGCAGCATGTGTCTAATGGAAATCAGAAGTTGCGAAGATGACGAATATGTGGCTTAAATTTCAATTTAATTTGGCCACTCAATAATAACCACACATTAGGACATTATAATGCATTGGGGAGAATAATCTTCCACCTATAAAAGGGTGAAAAGAAAAAAAGAGAGAGAAAGCTCGGGGGCACTCCGTTGTAGCCGCAAGACTGAGTGTCTAATAAGGTAGCTATGCTTTCATTTACTATATGTATTGGCTTCTTAAGTGATTTCCAAATCTTGACAAAGTCAAACAACTAATAGGATGAAATCTCGAGATATAAAAATTGCACTCTAATGTTCGAGGCCTGGTAAAAGGTATTTTTAGATTTAAAAGGTAGCTACAATGTGAAAACATCTCCATTGTGTTGAAGAAAGCTTCGAAGGCACAAGATGAATCAATCAACCTTGAAAGAAAATGGCTCATGGCCAACATTTTTTTATTTCAAATCTTCATTTTTTTGTTGTCTTTACAAGAAAAGAGGTTACCCGTTTATACTATAAAGGAGGATGAATACAAAGGATTAATTTTTTAAATTAAATCCCTAAATTAAGAAAATATTCCCTTACAAGTGCCTAAATTAAGGAATAAAAATAATAATTTGGCCAGCATTGTGTACTAGTGCATAGACCAGATTTTATAAGGTAATAAATATTCACTTTAATTTAAAAGATAACTTTCTAATTAACCATTTGACCATATGAAAATCATCTTTCTCATTCGTCTCAAATGTTTGTTGCCTTGTGAAATAGTTTTATTGGGAGATTCAGATCAATTGACTTTTTCTTCATGCATGTATCAATTTGTGTATCAAAATATAACCAGAAAAAATATAAGTATTTTAGACATAAGTATCGTTGTGGTTGGGCTAGTGAATAGTTAATTTAAGTTTTAAAATTTTGATTTTTTTCATGTTTGGAGTTAAAATTTGAGAGCTTAAGTCAGTTTCAAGTTTTAATTGTTTTGATTTAAGGATCAATTTTTTAGTTTATATGGTTATGATTTTATATTATTTTAGATTTGAATTATTTCAAATTATTTGTTGGGATCATTTATTATATCAAACTTGAGTCATTTAGATTTAAGTAGTTTCTGGTACAATTTGACTCAAGCGGAATGAATTCTATGACCGAAAAAAATTGGGTTAAGTTCAAGTTTGAAATGATGGGGCCAAATACTAAGATTAAATAAAAATTCATAAACTTTTCGTGGAATATCAAGTTTGTTTGTTTGTTACCGATATTTGCTCTGCGGCAGTTTCTCCTAGTTTGGTTTCTAGGATAGTGCTTGGCAGCAGTCTACAAAAGTTTTTGGTGATTTTTTCATTTCAATGTTAACTCTGTCGGCCTTAGTGCTGCCGGTTGGATTTTTTTATTATTTTGGTATATTTTTTGTTTACCGCTTCAACGCTTTTTTTAATTATTTATGACATGTTGATGTTTACGAAAAAAATAACATAGCACACGTTTTGTTTTGAGACGATTAACATATGTCACGTTTGGATAATAATTTAAAGATGTCTTAATGCAGTTGTAACTGACGATAAAGTTTTGTGCAAGATTATTAAAGTCTTTCGGTAAAGAATGCGTTTCATTTTCTGTTATTTTTCGGAGGTAATTTTGTTACTGGACTCTTTACAGTGAGCACTCCAAATTTTAAACCATGATGCTAAATTTTATTAACGTTGATGAAAATATTACCAGAAGATATAATATTTTTTGTTTAAGATTTCATGCCCATTAATATTCTCATTTTTTTTAGTTTTCTTGGTTATGATTCTAATATTACATATTTATTAGGGTATGCATTTTATCGTCTCTTTCTTATTTTTCAATAAAATCAATATTTTGTTTAAAAAATGATAATAATAAAAATAATTCAAAAATTGATTCAACCGGTTTAATGTCATATATTTTTTATCCCAAGTCCTAGGTATTTTAGCAGTTCACACAATTTATCATTTTATCCCATTGGTTCAGTCAATTAGACGATCAGCTTTTAATTCAATCAATCCGATCTAATTCTAACAGTTATACATATACAATGCATATAAAATTATGCGTTATATTTTAATACACTTACACACCTCTTTTATAAAATTTAAAACCTAACCATAGCCCTTATACCCATAAGCTCTAAACCCTAAAATTAAAAGGCTTGTGTAAACTTTAATTTTAAGGGTTAGAGATTTAGGTTGTTGTTTAAGGTTTATGGGGTAAGTTGTAGAGGGTATAATTTAAAGTTTATAGTTAGAATTTAAAATTTAAGATTTATGGTTTAGATTTTAAGTTTTAGAGTAAGAGCTAAGGATTTAAGTTTTAGATCTTATAGCTTAAATATGAAGAGTTATAATTTTTTCACTTGTATATCAATTTTAGAGTTTAGAGATTTAAGTTGTGATTTAATGTTTAGGGTATAAAGCGTAGAATTTAAGATTTATAGTTAAAATTTAGAGTTAAGGGCTAGGAATTTAGGTTTTAGATTTTATAACTTAAATATAAAGTATTGTATAAATTTTTTATACACATCTTGTGCATCAAATTACAACATAAGGAAAATATTTTAGTTTACACAAACCTTTCAATTTTAGATTTTACAGTTTTATATTAAGATTTAGGGTTTAGTGTGTAAATTTAAAGTTTATGGTTAGAGTTTAGGGTGCTAAGGTATGAATTTAGGTTTTAAATATAATTATTTTTACACAGCTTGTTTATCAAAATATAACGCTAAACATAAAATAATATTCACTTATGACATCTACAAATTTTAAGAATAATAAAATAAAACTATTATCGTGATGAAATACTCTAAGAACGTTTTTACATAAACATGCGAGATTAATTTTCATGACAAACTTAAATACATTTTAAATCTAATAATTTATTCAATTGCAATTAAAAACAATGTGATAAAAGGATATCTGATCATCTGACAGTAATAGCAAATACGGAAAACCTATGATTATAATATTTTACAGCATTTTTTTAAATACTAATTTTTCATACTGAAAGTTGTCAATGCCTGCCAGGGAGTTTTGCTCAGGATATAACTGTACACATCATGTGATCTACCTCTTATCTGTCCATGTGTCAAGCCTAGATTTCATCTGAGCATTTATCTATACCATCCAAAATCCCTTTTTTCCCTCCCACTGCCATTTCATTTCTATCCAGTTATTAGATAATAATACCACTGTAACATTCTCTACCCTAAACACTTCAACAAGACTTACTCCTACATTTATTACCATATACCATGTGCTTTGCTTGGCTTGGCTCTTGCCTTCTTTCCTACTGCACTCGCTTCTTGTAACTTGATTTCCCAACTTTACGCTTCCGCTTCCACTTCCACTGCATGTCAACCCCAAAACAGAACAAAACAATGGTCAAATTAATAAAATATGTATACAGATGGAGGCAAACATGCAATTTTACTATTATGTTATTACAAGGGGCTCATCATCGGAAATCCCGTCCCCAGCAACTGAAGATGGCGTCGATCCTTCGGGGAGTTCCTTCGAAATTCGAGATTTACTCCCAATCTGGGCACTTTCTTTACTAGCAGATGTAGGATCTTTTTCTCTTGAGGCGTCACTTACTAATTCATCACCTGCTTTCTCTTCAGAAAGATTGGCATCAGCATCAGATTTTACTTCGTTCGACTCCTCACCATGATTTGGGCTTTCCTTCCAATCTTCTGAATACCTCTCCTGGGAAACTGAACCCACTTCTTTCTCAGATTCTTCCCTATCTCTTAGATTCTTATCCACCTTTTCAGTGTGCTCTCCTTCGGATTCATCTAGGAAAATGAGAGCAATATAAATTCAAAGAAACACTTGTTCCTCAAGTTTTCAACCGATACATCCTACATGTTACCACAATTAATGCTTGCTTTCAGCCATAAAAAAAGAGGGTTCAAGCAGCAAAACCCAATCTAATATATGACATTATATCGGGTTATTACATCACCCTCCAGTAGATGACAAAGAAGTTAATAAAGCAGGCGAACTTTCTAGAGCACTGTAATGCATATTCTGCAGAATCAAAGCAGCTTACAGAATGTTATGAAAGTCGCTTAATAGTACCTGAGCTCATCTTATGATTTTTAGTTGCAGCAATAGATTTCGATTTTAACACATCAGCTGTCTCTTCATTGTCAGCATTACGTTTCAATGCACTCTTTTGAACATGCTTCAAGTGCCTCTTTGGAGTTCTTTTCCTCTGAACCCTGCAAATTCAACAATTTAAGTTCATAATACAATGAAAGGCAAACTGCTTCAAATTGGATCGTGGTACTAACATCTTTACTGAACTTTTATTCTGACGCAAACCACCTACGCTCATACTTTTCTGCCCAGGAGACCTATAAATTGTAAAACAATCATGTTATGAAGCAACATGAATTATTTCTAAATGTGAGAACAAGTCATCCTCAAACAAATGCCATAACTCGAAAGTAATAATTGTTGCAATCAAGAATTCTCTCTATATGAGTAGCTTATCTTTTTTCCCCTTTCCTTTTTGGTCAAGTAGAACTGAAACACACATAACTAAACACCCAAGAGAATTATCTAATACTACATTAATGGATATAGAACTTACAATTCTTTCAGAGGGCCCTTGCTGTTCATCGATGGCCTTGCCTTCTACAAAAAGTGAAAGTGAAAGAGATAAGAGAGTTAAGCTAAAACAAAAATGATAATGATTTTAGCCAGAGAAAAAATATGCAAAACATGAAGTCTTAACCTTTACAGACTTGCGGCCTCCATCAATGAGCTCCCAGCGCTCTCTTTCCAGACGCAGTACTTCCACATCTCCATCTTCATATAATACCTATAAAGGATACATATATTCACATATATGATTAATAACTGGTTCCATGAGGCACAAACGCACACTTATGCATTCAAGCAAAAAAGGCGTAGCTTACCACGTGCTTCCTTTTCATGGGATCATAAGACTTAACTGTACCTTCATAAAATCTGTCATGTGCAGCAAGTAGGATAAGTTCGGTAGAATGCCTTCATAATTGGATCTTTCTTCTTTAAATAAAATTTAAAACCTTAATAGGTTCAAACAAGAGGAAAGAAAGCCTACATCTCCGTATAAGCACAGCGTCATTTAGACTGCTGTCATGCAAAATGATATTACACCAATGTTGTCAAGGGAAAGACGAGCAACTAGGCACTAGAACCCCTTATATCGTTTTGAACACAAGACTAGTGTTAAAAAGGGCTCAAGGTGCACTAAAGCGACCGGGGTCCAATAGCTAAGGCGCAAGGCGAGCGCCTGATCGAAGTACGGCGTACTTTTTAAAATTTAACTATGTGCAGATTTTTTTTTTCAATTATAAAGAACATCTAATGTAATGTAAATACTAAAGAGTATATATAAGAATATTTTATGTGTTAAGAATAATTTCTATGTTCAATTTTATCATAAACTAATCAGAAAGAATTTATAAATGCACATAAAACATAGTACTAAACAAGAAAGAAAATAAGGACTATAAGTTCAACAACTCTGGAGATAGAGCCAAAACTTTTTTTTTCGCGATAAATTGTTATGTTTTCTTTTGGTTATTCCTATTTTTATAATTTTTTGCTGTGATTTTTTTTACCCTAATTTTACTTGAATTAGGCTGATCCAATTAGAATTTTATTAAATAAGAGTAAGTATCTAAAATATAATAAAAGAATAAAAACAATAAAAAAATACATAATAGACAACAATTTTGAAAAGCCCGTCTTTCTCTTTCTCCTTCTCCTTCTTCACACATCAACCCTCTGCAACTTCAGCGCCTCAACCCCAACTTCAGCACCTTCCACCGCTTCATCAAACTCGCTGCGCCTACACTCAGACAAGGCGTTTTTGCATCGCGTCGCTGCGCCTCAGCGCCTAGGCGCGCCACTCCCTCGCCTTTTCAAACACTACACAAGACATAAAAAAGCACTCACCTAAGTGAAATAGCGTCCAATATGTATGTATGTTTTTGTATGTGCTTCTACATATATATAATTATGATGGTATATAAACTCCAAAAAGAGTGTCCAAGTTATCTACAAAACATGCTACTTTTTGTCAGAAATATGCATGATTTCCCAATGATCCCATGTGTTATTGAATGCTCAAATAATGAAAGTGAAAATTTGATAATATCTCCTTTCTTACTGCTAAAGGAACATCAAAAGACAAAAAGAGTTGAAAACCAAAATTAAAGAGAACTTCAATCAGGACAGCTTTCTTTAAAGCCTATCGCCACAACAGAATGTGCGGCTGCACACCAAGCATTCACCTGATTAAATACACCTTGCCCTAAAGGGTTTGAGGCTCTTTAGCTGTCTAGCAGTAAGGTATAGGCACACCTTGAAACACTGATTACACCTGTTCAAATTGAATAATGCTTAACACATATAAGGATGCAATGTGGAGTGCATTTGAATGGAACAAGAAACTTGATAAATACAATCACGCACGCCACATAATTAAAACTCACAAGCAAACAGACAACCTGACCAGCCAGATAAACATGATGGTGCATGTACAATGCAAGAAATGAAAGTAAAACCTTAAGCTGCTGTGAGACCGGAACACTGTTTCAAATAAAACCCTTGGTAAAACAACTAAAAAGTGGATGCATTCGGAAATTTGAAAAAAGGTCAGTTGAAATGGTGCACCAAATAGAACAGACTCGTTTCATAACCCTAAAGTGTAACAAAATGAAGCCCAGTGTGAACTCCCACAAGTGGGAACAAAAATGGAGATTGAGAATTATTCCCTTTCACAGATATGTCACAATAATACTTTTGGACTATCTGCATGGAATATCAAAAGTTTTGGGGACTCACTGCCTATCTGTTGGCCACCATACTTTTATTCTGTAACCAATCAAGTCTGCAATATCAATTCCATCTTCCTTCGCTGAGCACTGAACAAGGGAAAAAACAAAGACCAGATAATGAACAGAACATTTTGACCAACGTTGGAACAGTATAAGGAAACAATTTCTAAATGTGTAAGACAAAGGCTAGTTGGCAACAATGCCACAACTTAATAACAAAATGGACAAGGTAATATATTGTAACTGGTAAAAAAACAGACAAAATATGGAAAAAGAAATAGAAGGAAAAAACTGGATTTCTCTTATTTTCTTATCTGTAGAGCCCTTGTTTTATACGCTTAGTAATTACTCCTAATAGTAGATTTACTGTAGATGAAATTCTTATCTAGATAAATGGACTCCTAATCATAATATACTTCTAAAAACAGTAAGCTTTAAACAATAGGACTCAAACTCTAACGCATAATTCGACAATAACCTGTGTGAAGAAGTAGGGTGGGTGCACAATGCACCTACAAAATATTGTAAAACAATTCTAGCAGAAGCTTTAAAACCGTATGAAAGTGATGCCAAGACACAAAGAAAAAGGAAGAAGAGGGGCAGGTGGGTGGAGATTCCATAAACAGTGTGCTAGACTGCTGGACACAAGAATTGCCTGCCACCATGATTTAGTTTCTCATCTCAGTCCTCACTTAGACGTGAAGACAATCGCATTTGCCATTTTATATTTCATACAACAGCAATTCGAAAGATCTAGGGTTAATTGAAGAGGTGATAATAACGACCTTTGCTAATCCTGCAATGCTGCTCCTCATATGCTTCTTGCTGGATCCAGCAGCAGGCTTCTGCATATACATACAAAGCAGATTACAATAGAGACAACCATGAGAACATTAATTGTATCTATCCTAGACACAAAAATCAACAAAGAAGAGAAAAACACCTCCAGATTGTCATCATCATCTTCATTTGCCACATCAGTATCACTCCAATCATAGCCTTTGCCTTTCAATAAGATGCTTCTTTTCTTCAGAATATCAGATTCATTGTTCTCATTCAATGTTTTGTGTGTAGACAGTTTATCTTTTAAATCGTGGAGACAATCCATGTCCATTTCAGTAGATTGAAATGGGGCACCTTTAACTTCATGCCAGTCATCTCCTGAATCTCTGGAGGGGGCCATAGAAGCACTTCTTGAAATTTTGAAAGCAGTAGGAGCAGACAATGATCTACTGCATTTTGCACCACTGGTTTTTCTCTTTTTACCTTTCTGATGATCCTGCTCCAATTTTGTTTTCTTGGTAGGAAAATGTTTATGGCCATCGCTTGATTCAAACTTGCTGGACATTTCTGGTGTGCTCAAATTTATTTCCCTCACCCTTTTCAAAATATCAATTTCATTTTTAGCATTTTCTGCTTCTTCCGAGAGAGATATTTTCCTTTTTGCGCTGTCATCCTTGGCTCCTTTAGATTTTAGTCGCTCAATCATTTTTATAAGAGGCACATCATTTCCTTCTATTTCGCCTCCTTTGAGAGCCTCATCATCAGCAATCTCTTTATGAACCTAACATGATTAACAGAGGAGCAAAAAGGTTAATGAACACAAAATACACCACATACTACTCTATACATGAACAAAAGAAAGTATATAATACCGTTCCATCAGATTCCAACTTTAGAGATTCAAAGTGAGACAGGACACTCTCTCCAGCTAACCATGTTTTCCTTTCACCAGCCTATCAAATACACGCAAGAGCATAATCATCAATATCATACAAACAGCACAAGTACACAGCAAATAATGGACCAAATCAATGTCACAGGCACCATATGATTACGTGGTTGACGCATAAAACCTGTCAACTGGGTTCAAGTTATTTGACAATCAGGTAAACTGCATATAGATCTGGATCTTAATACATTGCTTAGTAACTCCAGTGTCTCATGTTCGTAATTATACATGTAAAATCCCACAGTTGGGCAGAGTTTTCCTATCACTGCCAATTGCAGTTGAAAGAGTTTAAGATAATCTGACACTGCATGTTCCCATAAAGGAAGCAGTGAAAATGTGAGACTTACCTGTGGATCTTCTTTTCTTTCATATGGTTTGTACAAGAGTGGAGGCAGAGAGACTGACTGTATATGCCCTTGCAAATCCTCCTCCTTATAAGCCAGACATTTCATGATGGAAAGTCCAAGATCGCAGATAGCATGCGAATTCTGAAAATTTCAACATTATTTACATTAACTTTTTTCCTTCTTTTAAGAAGGGGCCTTCACTTTTCCTGATATCAGGAGATACTTGTAACTTCTAACCTACCAACTACTTATACTAAAGAATAACAATGGGATAATAGTATTAACATGAAAATAAACATCTCACTGAACCTCTGATTTTGTAGCATCAACATTATCTTCAGCACGCTTGATACTCCGAAAGATGGAGAATATCACAGAAATACTCTCCTTCCCCTTGTTCACACTCGTTTCAGACTGGGCATCTTCATCTCTATTCACCAACATGGAAATAGTCACGTACAACCGCCTGAAAAATACAGAAAAGGGAAATAATCCAGCCTCGTCGATACAAAATCTATGATTCTAGATTGCAGCGATGAAAAACAATAAGGGTGCTCAAATTAGCAGCAATCTGCAACAGATAAACGTTAGAATTGAGGATTCACAGGAACAAGCAATATAAATTCAGCTAATCCATCAAAATATAGATATAGAATGTTGATTGCCTCTTTTATTTTCAATCTTGATAGCTCAATTCAAACATCTACAACCAAATCAGTTAAATTTGTGGCTTTTTATGACCTTATTTTCATGTTGGGCCCCAAACTGTTTCCAATTAGCTTTATGTAGGCATCCCTTAGGCTGGTACAGAGCTCAAGTTGTTTGTTATCAATTGGATCAATGTTAGACATGTTGGTTGAAGGGGCCTCCTTCCAACACAGCCAAATAAACCACCAAACTTAACCAGTGTGAGACAACACCACTTAAGACATCACATCTGAGCTTATATTCAAAGCATATTCAAGAAGATTAAAGAAAATGCATATACCGGTATATTAGCTCAAATGCTTTAATATCCTTGCATTCATTCATCCCTGTTAGGACACAAATTATGAGCAAGAACATGGATCAAATAAGGTAGGATGTATTCAGGATATGCTGTTGAGGAATTTGAATCAAATTGTATAGCAACTAGACGCGCTTTTGCCAGCTGATACATTTGGAAGATATCAGATAAATTCTGTTTTTCCTGCCATTTCAATCACAGTGAAAAATAACAGCAAAATTCACAAATTAGCCATTTTGGAACCAAAAGATCAATTGTCCTGGACACAAAACTACACCAAAAAGTTCAAGTTAAGCACAAAAACCTCACAGTCAAGCGGATTGAATCCAGTTATGTTAAATAAGAAAGCACAAGCATATTTTGCATCCAAGAGACGATCCTTTATATATTGATGAACTTTTCTGAGGAATAGTTTCCTGGCCTGAGGGAATGAGATCATCTACAAGACCAGAAAAGAAATATAAAAGGAAAGGAAAGATGAACAAGAAAGGTTAAACAACACAAGAGGAATAATATATATTCCATAAATGAATTCACCTCAGGGGTCCTCAAGGTTAACTGGAAGGCATCAAGAGATATTTTATGATCCCAGTTCCGTGACAGACGAAGAACTGCCTTGGCCGCAGCAAGCCGTAAAAGGACCTTATCAACAGAACTATAAGACGGTAAACACGTGTGCATGAAATTCACTTCAACAAGCATCATACGCAAAGTAATAGTAAGTAAAAAGGAAAAAGAAAGAAATCTGCCATTATCAGCCATAATACCTTGATTCTATCTCTTCTGATATTTCACCAAAAGAAAGTATGTTTCTAAGGAGTTCTAGAAGGTCATTGATGGCAGGACGAAGATGAGCATCTTTAACATGCAAGTAGCTTTTGACCAATGTCTTTATCCCATATACCCGTGGCATGAAAATAAAATTGCAGGAAGAGAGATCCATCATAGGAAAGCTTTTATAAGAGAAAACGAAGGCTAGAAAATGAAAAAATAAAAACCTGGACTTTGTTTCTATGAGATGCTGATAATAATGAAATTGCTTCAATCTTAAATGAAAAAAAAAACATAACAAAATTCGAACAATCCACAACCTTCAACAGACAAAGTTCGCTATTTTCATCCCAACATTCTTTTGCACTGGTATCTGCTTTCTGAAGCAATGAAGGTTTATGGATAAGAAACAATATATATATGCTACATATAGAAAATAATAGAACAATCTCACAAGGCATACCTTACTACATCTCAAAATTTTGCTTTTAATAAATTCTTGAATTTCACTCTCTCTAGTTTCAAAAACAGGCATCTCAGTCTGAGCTATACATCCCAAACACTGCAGTACAGCTGGCAAATGTGTCTTTTCCTCCAGCAAGTCCACAAGCCTCTGTAAATTGAATAAAGACATTCATGGTAGGCAAATTAAAGAAAAAAGCTATGTATAGAATTTCTTCTCAAAGTTAACACATTTTGAATATATATAGATGATGCTGCATGAAGTGCTGTGTGACCTTATATAGCACAGAGAGGGACTTGAGCCCATCATCCTTTGTTATTGCTGCTAATGCATGCACTGCGTACTTTGCTTGTCTTCGACTACCTTCTAAACAGAGTCTCTCCAATATAAGATCGATTGGCCTGCAAAAAATCATTAGGAATATAATAAGAACATTGATGAAGAACAAACCTTCATGACTCACATTTAAAAGTTTCACCTTGATAACTCCTCAAGTTGTTCCCGGATAGTACCACCAGCCTTAGCCAAAACATGCAAAATGCCTTCTTTTATTATTTCATTGTCATCTTTCAAAAAGCTAACCAGTTCTTCTTCAGCTCCGCACAGAAGCAATGGACTAAAGCACGCAAGAATCTGAAAATCCGCCAAAAAAACTTAATAACATAACATGAATCTGTTTCTAACAGAAAAAAGAACCTAAACACCATCAAATGACCTCTCTTTGAAGACACAAACATTGCTGACTCTTAATAACATTGCGACTGAAAGGTCCAAAAAGACGACACGCACAAAAACAAAAGACCATACAAACATGCACAACTGCACTCACATCCAGAAAAACAAGTTTCATAGAAAGACCAATTATTACCACAATTATATTCATGCAAGATTGAGTGTATTGTATATTTCCAGTAGACTTCTGTACGGTAGCCTCCAGAAGGATTTCTTTCACATGCTCCTTGTTAAAAAGTAGATAAGAACACTTCAGAGAGAGAGTGCTTAGAAAATCATAGAGACGGTGCTTCTCACCCAGTTTTAAGCAAATCATCCTGCAAATTAAGAAAATATTTTGTATATAAACAATGAAGAACAAAAAGTACAAAACTAGATTCCATGGGCAAAAGCATTCATCACATTCCTTTTCCCCTAAAACCCAAGTCAAGACTTCAGGTTACACTGCTGCCAAGAACATAAACCCCAAGGTAAAGTTATGAGAAACAGATACTTTAACAACAAAAGCAGCGGAGGTGAACTATTTAGTTAGCTTTAAATTTATTCTCCCATGATTGTGTTTTTTCTATTCTTTTTTTCTTTTCTTGAATAAGGAGTAAGGTTAGGGGTTGTCTAAGGATAGAACCGGGATTGGCATCAACTGAAGACTTGAACACTAGTCCTTTGCCACTCCACCTACGGTTCAGTTGACTTTTCTCTCTTGATTGTTAGTAACTTCCTTTGTAGAAAAATCCTATAAACTTTATTGGTGACCCCTTAGTAGCTACGATTCAAATTTCCATAAGTGGTTATGGTGTGATATATCCTCTGTACTTAAATGGTTCAAAATTCAAAACGAATCTCAGCAAAATCCCATTTAGTTTTGCATCGTCAATATCTAACAACCTACCCGACCACTAGAAGCTTGGTGGAAGCTGGTACTTGGATCCAGTAGATTCACTAAAATCTTCCATATGTTAGCATCTTTCAACTGATCAAGAATCTGAAAACTCTCTTCAGCCTTCACGGGATCAGAAAAGGAGCGTGACATGATTCGGAAGCCAAATAAAACTTTCTTTTGTATTTCAAGAGCATCATTATCCTGCATTGGAGTAAGAACCAGTAATTTAAGTTTGAAAATTGTCATAGAAGTTTTCTGCTCCTTAACACAGTATTTCATCATTCAGAACTTCCAACCTGACGCATCTGCCTTAGAGAGAGATACTTCTGCATCTCTTTCTGAAACCTGCGATCCGACAGGAAATCCCCTGGAAATCAGTTTACAATCCATTAAATTAAATACATAACTGAAAGGGAAAAGCTACTCAACTGTAGTATATTAAAAAGCATTCTCTGCTTCAGCTCCAGCATCCTCTCAAGTGCTTTTACCTCGATTTTGTCAAATACAGAGAAAACTCTTATCCAGAATTTAATTTTATCCTTGATTGAGAACCCAGTAGGAAAGAGCAACCCGCATAAAATAGATTCAATCGCATCTGACCTGCAGGAAGATTTACAAGTTATCCTATGTCTATGCCAGACACACACCGACAAGGAGTCATAGCAGAAAATACTTAAACTTCACACCAGATTATTTCAAGTATTTCACTCATAGGAAAAAAATTGTCACCAAGGTAGTATTAAAAATAATTTAATGGATTTCTACTTCATCCTAATAACTACTTGCGCACACACACACACACAAAGAACACTAAATAATAATGATAAGGCAACTTACACAAACAGGATTTTCAATTTCTTTTAATGGCTTGGAGATATTAGGATTTAATAAGAGTTGAAAATTAAACAATTCTGAAGATAACTTATGTAATATCTTCTTACATCGAAAAATCTTTCATAATACTGGAAAGATCTAATTTATTAATAATTAAACAGACATTAAACTTTGAATAGTAAGGAAAAACAAAAATAAACAATGAAAATAAAAGTTAGGGTGCCAAACTAATCTTTGGATGCAAAGATATCTAAAATGACTTGCCTAAAATCCTTGTCATAGAAACACCTAAAAATCTTCCCGGGTATCCAGTCAAAATCATTTGTAGGGATTGAGCCATCAGCACAGCTAGCACAATACACTTTGAATATCTCAGCCCCATAGTAAATTTTTTAACAAGCAGCTGTAAATTCCAAATCAAAAACAAAATTAAATGCCATGGATAATGATCACTGGATACACAATGGGTAACAAAACAAATCGAATAAACACACAAAAATTGAACATACAGATTTGTCTCGAAGACGCTCTGCAACTAGTTTTACAGTCTCAACAGGAACGGAAGCAAGGGAATGACATGCAACATCAGATATTACAGCCACAACTAGCTTTCGAACATTTTCATCATAGTCTAACAGCCGATCACAGAGGGCAGCTAGAAAATGTAGAACAATATCAAAATTAGCAAAGTAGCACACAAATAAATACGTAAAAGACCAAAAGTAACTTACACATAATTTCAGGAGCCTAGGATCTGAAGGGATCTGACAAAAGGCAGCTCTTAACATGTTCAAGTACAGACATTCGAATGCCAACAACTCTATCAGTCAACCTTTTCAAAAATTCTCAAAATATTGGCTGAAATGCTTCACATATATTAGAGCCTCGCAAAGAAAAGAGGTCTCCCACCAATCTCACAGCTCTCAAACGGGTGTCTAGTTGATCAGTCTGAAGATATTGGAAGTTAAACACCTCAGAAAATGTTCATCAAACTTCTCTCATCTTTGAACTCAACTTATCAAAAATAAGATCAAAACTATCACATTCATAACAGAAAAACAAAGTCCCTCGTTACCACAAAAGATGAACCCAAACAGTCTAGAAGTACAAACATTTCATCCTCAAAAGCATTATTAGTATTGTTTTAGAATACATAAAAAAATTCACAAAGCAACAAATAAATGTCTTCACATGAACAGCAGAATCTTAAAGCAGTTAGGTAATTAGCAGAAATGAACCCAAAAAAAAGAGTTATTGTCAATATGTGCTTACCAAAAGCTCTCCTGTGAGGTATGGGACCACTCCTGATAGTATCTGAGGAGCACAACAATAAACATCATAGATAACTTCATGGTAGTCAAATTCACTATTTACTAACTGATTATCTCCAGACATCAATGATATAAGAAACTGTTTTATGCCAGCTCCAAGTTTTCCAGAACACTGCTCTATGACCTTCATAGCAAGTCTCCTTGCAGCTGGAGTAACATCCTGAGATTATAGATTCCAGGCATAAATTTCCTTCCAATTAAGAATTATGACTTTTATGGAATACAAGAAAGCAACCACATAATTTGTAAGCAAAACGCAGATAGAAAACAACAAATTCTTACACTTCTATTACGACCTAAAGCAGACAATATAATTGTAGAAAAGCAATTTTCTAGCTTTAGGAAAAACTAATTAACGCATAAAAATAAAGCAGAATTTAAGTTTCTGCAGAAAAGAAGAAGAAAACAGAACTGATTTTCTATTATTGAATATTTTCGAAAAATTACATCCCTTTACAGTGAATTTATAGACTCAAGTATTGGACTTTAGTTACAATTAGGAGTCCTAAGTACACAAGACATCTAACTCTATCTTTTAGGAAGTAAACTTTAATTTAAACTACTATTTACATGAGGACTCTAACTCTATCTTTAAACTTTAATTTAAACTACTATTTACATAAGGACTCTAACTCTATCGGATAATCTAACACTCCCCCTCAAGTTGGAGAATATACATTGTATAATCCCAACTTGAATAGAAACTTGTCGAAAGAAGCTTTTGGTAGTGCTTTTGTAAGTACATCTGCCACTTGTTCTTCTGTAGGAACATAAGATAAAGAAGTTGTCCCACTAGTAATCTTTTCTGAGATAAAATACATGTCAATCTCCACATGTTTAGTCCTATCATGGTGAACTGGATTTCGAGCAATTTGTATGGTGGACTTATTATCACAAAAAATCTCAAACTTCTCCTCTTGGTTCACATTTAGCTCCTTCAATAGCTTTAACAACCAAACTCCTTCACACATTCCCAATGCTAAAGCCCTATATTCTGCTTCAGCACTGCTTCTAGATACAACTGTTTGTTTCTTACTCCTCCAGGTCACTAGATTTCCCCAAACAAAAGAACAGTAACCAATAGTTGATCTCCTTTCTGTCAGTTTGTTTGCCCAACTTGAATCTGAATAAATCTGAACAGTCCTTTCTTGAGTCTTTTTAAATAGCAATCCATGCCTGGTGTCCCTTTCAAGTATCTCAAAATTCTAATTGCAGCTTCCATGTGATCTTCCCTTGGATTGAGTCATGTGTTTGGTGATAATATTAACTGGAAAAGCAATGTCCAGTCCAGTTAATGACAAATAAATCAATTTTCCCACTAACCCTCAAATTTACCCTTATCGCCTTTAGGGCTTGTGTCCTCTCTATTTGAATTTTAAGCTCGCTTCCATGGGAGTATCAACTGGTTTGCATCTCAACATTCTCGCTTCATTAAGTAGATCAAGAACATATTTTTCTCCGGGTTTATCACTAGACCTTTGCTCGACCTAGCAACCTCCACGCCTAGAAAGTATCCGAGCTTTCCTAGGTCTTTTGTTTCAAATGTGTATTTAACAACCATTTCAAGTGACTTATCTCTTCATCATCATCCCCGTCGTAATAATGTCATCCACATATACTATTAAAACAACCATTTTATTGCTAGAGGTTACCTTAATGAAGAGAGTGTGATCCGCCAAGGATTGTTTGTATCCATTTTCTAAAATCACCTTGGTGAATCTGTCAAACCAGGCTCTAGGTGACTGCTTCAAACCATAGATGGATTTATTAAGTCCGCAAACTTTCGATCTCCTTTTTATCGACTTCAAGCCCGAAGGCACTCTCATGTACACTTCTTCTTCCAATTTTCCATTAAGAAATGCATTCTTAATGTCAAGTTGATGAAGCTTCAATCCTTGTTTACAGCCAAGCTTAAGAGAACTCTAATCGTATTTAGTTTAGCTACAGGAGCAAAGGTCTCATTATAATCAATTCCATAGGTTTGAGTAAAACCCTTGGCCACCAACCTTGCTTTATACCTCGTATACCGCCATCAGTGTTGTATTTTATGGCGAACACCCATTTGCATCCGACTGGTTTCTTGCCTTGTGGAAGATCTGTAATGGTCCAAGTATCATTCTTTTCAAGTGCTTCAATCTCCTCTTTAACAGCCCTTCTCCACTTAGAATCTTTTAGAGCCTCCTCAATAGTGTTAGGTATCTGTTCTTTATCTAAGCAAGCTATAAAAGCCTTAAATGATGGCATTAGATTACCATAAGCAACATACCTCTGAATGGGGTGTTTTGTATTGCAAAACCTAGTTAATAGAGGACAGAGGTTTAAAATTGAGGTAACTCTCCAATAAAACAGCTCTAAGTGTTCTGTATTGCAAAACCTTACTGGGCATTCGATTAATGAGATAGGTTGCAGTCAACAAAGCCTCACCCCACAAATACTTAGGAATATTACTAGTGAACATCAAAGACCTAGTTACCTCCAATAAATGTCTATTTTTCCTTTCTGCAACCCCATTTTGTTGTGGTGTATCCACACAAGTGCTAAGTTGAACAATCCCTTTTTTGTTAAAAAATTCCCCCAAGGACTTGGTAAAATATTTACTCCCATTATCAGATTTGAATATCTGAATTTTACTTCCAAATTGGGTTTCAACCATATTGTAAAATTTCTCAAAAACAGAGGCTGCTTCAGATTTATCCCTTAACAAATATGCCCAAGTTGTTCTACTATGATCATCAATAAAAGTCACAAACCACCTACTACCAGTTACATTCTTCACTCGAGAAGGACCCCAAACATCACTGTGAATTAATGAAAAAGGTTGGGAAGGTTTGTAGGAAGATGGTAAATAGGATGCTTTTGTCTGTCTAGCGAGAGGACATATATGGCATTTAAAAGAACTTGGTTTTCTATTAACAAATAATTCAGGGAATAATTTAGCAAGATAATGAAAATTAAGATGCCCTAACCTAAAATGCCATAACATTATATTATCAATTTGCCCTAAAGAAGTCAAAGAGTAAGAAGTATTTGGTAGGGTGGATGGTTGATTTCCGAGGACATAAAGACCATTTTGCAAGCTAGCAGTGCCAAGCATCTTCCTCGAATTCATTGCCTGCAAAAAACAACCAGATTCAGTAAACTGTAATGAACACTTCAAATTCTTGGAGAGTTTACTAACAGAGAGGAGATTGCAGGCAAGATTAGGCACAAACAAAACATCTTCAAGCAACAAATTATCGTTAATGAGGACTGAGCCACTTCCTCTGATAGGAGAGAAAGAGCCATCGGCTGTTTTAATAGAACTTGTAGAAGATGAATCTGAAAAACTAAGGAATAATTCCCTGTTACCAGTCATGTGATCAGATGCTCTAGAGTCGATGATCCATGCTGATGCACCTTTGGTAGAAAAAAGTGCAGTAGGAGAACAAGTATTATGTATGCTTGTATCCTCCAGGAGGGCTAAATCTGCTTCACAGGTTACTATCGAACCTAAAATTTCTAGAAAAAACTCCAATCCAATCCAGCAGCCTGCTCTGCTATGGACAGCATCTCAAAGGTTGTCGAAGGGGATCCCATTAAGAATTCTAACTAGGATCGATGTTAAACTGATACCATGTAGAAAAGCAATTTTCTAGCTTTAGAAAAAACTAATTAACGCATAAAAATAAAGCAAAATTTATGTTTCTGCAGAAAAGAAGAAGAAAACAGAATTGATTTTCTGTTATTGAATATTTTCGAAAAATTACATCCCTTTATAGTGAATTTATAGACTCAAGTATTGGACTTTAGTTACAATTAGGAGTCCTAAGTACACAAGACATCTAACTCTATCTTTTAAGAAGTAAACTTTAATTTAAACTACTATTTACATGAGGGGACTCTAACTCTATCTTTAAATTTTAATTTAAACTACTATTTACATAAGGACTCTAACTCTATCGGATAATCTAACAATAATAAGTAAAAGATCATCTCGAACATCTTCACTCTCTTCTATCACGACAACCATGATCGCTAGCACAGATGATAAAACACTTTCTGGATGGTCATCTCTGCAATATGTAGTAAAAAAACATAGCTTCAGTCCATGATAATTCCAAATTATAACCAAACAAGCTATAAACAACTATTGCATGTCTCCTGCGATTCTCAGTGCAAAGACAATTTAAAGGGAGATGAAACTTTAACGCACCAAATCAACCACAAGACAGGTATGCATATTTTTTCAATGTATTATTCTATGGTCAAGATGCATACAAGAAACTCAGAGGTTGCGGGCATAATGTGGCCATCACACTGAAGCCAAACACTAAGAACAATTTTCATATAACCAACAGCAGCACCAAATTTCTACCATACTATGTTAACTAAAGCATTCATATATACATGCAACAGAAAAAAATTGAACATAGAAGTAACGAGTAAATGATACCCAATACAAGCACCTTGCTCAAAAGAGAAAATACAAAAACATAGATATAACACACCTGACAACAGCAAGAAATGTACTGAACATTTCATTCACCAGCTCATCACATTCAAGATCCAACATCACAACACATGATCTATATTTTGCAAGAGTATCCAAAATGACAACTCTCCTTCCAAATGATGGGCCATTGGTATCACGCAATCCATTAAAAGTGCCAACAATCAAATGAAATATATCCTGCAAGCACAACACATCAATCACGCAGGAGTTCAGTAGAAATTTTATTAGTTTACAAGTTGGGTGAGCATTAATTAGTTTCAAAAGATTTAACAGACGGTTAGATTTATTCAGTTCAAAATTAATTGGTTTTGAAAATGGTTTATTTGTTAGTTGGGCAGTTATTGGTTTTCAAAATTGATAACTGAATATGATAAACTAGCAAACCTATTTAGTTGCACTTTAAATATAATCTATATAATAATATTCATACACTAATTTTACATTATATATGATATATCATTTATATTATATATTATGTAACACATACTATACAATTATTTTTATACAATAATATAACTTTTTTTAATAGTTAAAACCAACCCACTTAAGTCGGGTTTGATTTTTTCGGTTAATAAATTTAATTTGATTGGTTCACTCAGTTTATAAGTTAATTCATTTTAATCAGTTTTCAGAATTTTGGATCAAACCAACTGAATGCTCACCCGTATACACAAGAAATCCAGACCACAAACGGTCAACCTTCATGAAAGAAATGTACCTTTAAAACGTCATCATTATATGGCGCTTCTGGAGCAGTAATCCGAGTTATCTCACAAATACAGGTTGCAACTAGAAGTTTGGCATCCTTATCTTGATGCTTGAGCAATTCTGGCTCGACAATTGCAGTAAGAAAGGGCTGCATTGATTCCATTGTCGTTGATGGGGGAGATTGATCAAGCTCAGAAAGACAAGTAGCAGCTTGCTGCAGGTTAGAGGACAAATACGAAATAACCAAATTAAAAGTCTACGCCTGACTTTTGATAAGCATTAAATACATATTTGCACAAGTTAAAGCATCTAACAAGATGTGCAAGCATTATGAAATGGTATATTTTACCACACCCAAAAGTCTTGGCACTAAGGTCCAATGCCAGATATGTGTCAATAACATGATAAAGAATAACATGTGAAGTATCAATAATTCAAAATTGTCCAGAAAAAGAGAACATTTAGAAGGCTTAAGCAAAAAGAAGCTTCTAATTTTTACATGTTAATAAAAAATAAATTGTTTAATCCAAACAGCCTCGGGCTAGAAGTAACGATGAGTGACACAGTTTCAATAGGCAGCCTATAATTGACCTAGGATACTAGGTGGGTTCATAAAAAATACTCTGTCCCATTAAAGTAGTCATTTATTGACTTTTGGTGGTTCAATTCTTTAAACTTTGACTTCTTATTATTTAAAATTTATTACTAATAAAAAATTGAGAAAATATATTTTTAAAACTTTCAACCAAGTAGATTTTAAATATGTATTTTACAAATTTTAATCATTTAGTGGGGAAGCAAGGACAAGGGACAGAGGGAGTTTTGGATTTACCCACCCAAATCCCCAACCCAAGAGAATAGGGAAAAATGGAAAATAGAAAAATTAGTGCAATTTTTACTCAACAGAAAAAGGCTCTAACAGACATAATAGCCTAACAAATTAGATTGATCAGTCCGATGGGATCCAAGTTTTCACTTATAGTGGACTTCAAAATAAGAGAAGCTTTTATTTTTACATGCTCTCTAGTCAGAAGGAGCACTGGTTTATTTACAGCATCATACAAACTCAAGGACACAGAGCATCTTAGTTTTCTACTATATATACATGTTAAGACTCAAGCAAAATGAAAGATTGCCATTTCTTTCACGCATAAGAAGATGCCTCTTCATATCATTCGCAAAATAACAGATTCACCATCAGAGATCCCACTCAACCACCAGTATATTCAGATCAACCAACATGGGAAACTGTCATTCTTTCATGCATAATAAGATGCCTCTTTAGCAATTGGTATTCAATGAAATCACTTTGACTAGTTTGATTAAGACGAGAATTTCTTTATTAGCTATTTGTTGTTCCTTGAGAAACCTTACTACTACGTTATAGATCAAGAATTTGCAAATCAATTGAAGCTTAATCAACCATTCTAAACTAAAGGAAGGACAATATGGTTGTTTAGTTGTGTGCTAAGTAGAAGAATAATGCTCCAGTATGGGCATTGGAAAGTGATTCAATCTAAGAAGGTAAAGAAAGATAAGTTAGCTTTTAATAAACCTCTTGAAGGATATAGCCTCACCCAAACAATGAAAAAATTGATTATTGTAGCCAATCCCACCTAATTCTGAGTCTTGGTGGAGTCCTTTTTGAGGTTGATTATGTGCACCAGAATCCCCCTCAAAGCCCTTCTCAACAACGACAAAAATTCAAAACAAAGACCAGCCCCTATTATGCTTGTTTGGTCCTGTTATGCAAAATGGCGGGTGGGTGTTGTAATCCATTAAGGGCAAACTAAACCTAGTATTTGGGGGCAGACTAATTTACTTGAAGAAATTGGAGTGTGCAACATGTTATCCATCATTATGCATGGGTTACATTTTAGGGCATTTGTTGCACTTATTCTGGAGCACAAATCAGAATAAAACTTGAACAGAAAAAAGTCAAGCACGGTCCAGGGCAGGCTCCAGGCATAGCATATTTCTGTTGATTTAGGACCTGATTCCCTGCCTGGGGGAACCATGGGCTTCTCGAAAAACATATTTGGAGATCCAACTGCTAGGCAGTAGGCACAAGAACAATAGAGCATCCCAACCACACTACAATAATTTGAGTTTAAGGGGGGGGGAAATGCAATACCTGGACCTACACCATATCATCTACCAAATTAAGGGTATAAAATATAAGTAGAACACCCATAAGTGGAAAAAGAGGTTCATGATACCCTTTTAAAACGTAAAATCCTGAGGAAAGATAAAGCATAAGGGTGATAAACTCAGAGCTACTAGGTAGCTCACTAGAATTAAGCAATTCAACTGAACTTTCAAAAAGAAGGCGGAAATTTATATAGTTTCTAGTGTAGATACCCTAATTCAACCAACCTAGTCATGAACCAACTTCCTCTAAGAAAGCGAATTCTGAAAGAGATTAAGGATACCCTTCAAAACCTAAAATCCTAAGGAAACAAAAAGCTTAAGTGTGAATAACGCTCAGACAACCAGGAAGCACACTGGAATTAAGTAATTCAATTGAACTTTCTAATTTCCGTTAAAAAGGAAAAACAAAGTTAAGGAAGAATGCGTGCCTTTAAGAGCTTGAGAAGAGCGTCTTTGGAGGTGGGAGGAGATTGGAGCTTGGATCCCAATTCCTTGAGCTGCTGTTCCACATTCTGCGCCATTTTCAAATTCGAAGTTTACCGCCTTTTTTTCTGATCACAAAGGCAAAAGCAGCAGTTCATGGATTCTCACACTCCATGACCATTACCAAGATGACATAGATTCAGGGAAAAGGGATTGTTTGGAGCTTTTCCTTTCGAATATTTTTATTTTTCTCCCTCTAGTTTGAACACGGACGCCAAACATCAAACCAAATGAGATCTAAATGCTACTTAAGTTCCGCCCACTTGTTGACATCGTCTTCTTATTTACGTGCTCCGCCTCCACTACTCTCCTCTCATAATATGGAAAAAAAAACACGCAAGTACTCCCTCAATTATAGTGCATTTTTTGTTAAGTTACTTAATTATAAAAAATTATTAAATGGTCATTTGACTTTAAAAATAACAAGATAATCATTTTTCATTAAATTTAACGACAAATGATGTGACAATTAATAAAATTAGTATAATAATATATTTATCCTTCAATATTTAGATTTTATCTAAATATACTTTTTATAATAATTATTTACTGAATTAACACTCTAAAGATTATTTCCTAAAATGACACTCAAATGTATTATGTAGACAAAAGGCACTTCGGGTCGGCAATACTTTATGGAAGATGCGTTTGACAAGGAGTGTATTATGATTATGTGGCATGAATTGTAGAATGTGCGTTTTAAGAAATGTGCTTTCATGCTTTTTTGAGTTTGCATTTAGGTTAGTTGTTTTGTAACGACTCAAATTTCGGGTTAGTTAAATGGGTCTCGGATCCTGATTTCAAACCTTTAAGTTGGTAATTAAAATAAGAAGAATTGTTTTGGAAAGTTCATTAAATGAATTTTTAGACTAATTCGAATAAGAATTTAAAGTGGTGTCTAGAGTAAAAGTAAGGAGGATGACATGTGGTTATTATTTTTTTAGCGATAGGGGTATTTGAATTTTAAAAGAGGTGGGTGGTTAAAAAAAGAAAAGGAAGATTTGATGAAGAGAGAGAAAAAGGAAAAATTAGGAGAAATGGGTAGAGAGTTTTAGAGGGAGGAAGTGCTTGAACCAGGATCCATCGTCGTTCGGTGGTCCGCCATCGATACCGTCGACGCCATTAGACTTCTATCTTCGAGACGAGTCAAATGATAGTGGTCTCATCGTCGTTAGAGTTGATGTTCTCTGGAGTGGGGGGAGAAAGATCTAGTCAAAACTTTAAGTTTCAAAACTCCATCCTCTAACGTCACCACCGAAAACCGCTGCCACCATCGAGTTCAAGAGGAGCCAAAGAGTCAGACTAGAGCTGTCGGTCAAATTCCATCGCCGAAAGTCGTCGCACGCGCCACACACTTTGTCACTTTCTTGGACCGAGCCATTTAGGCCAGTTGCTGGGCCAGCCGGTTGAGCCATTTGGCGAGCTAGGCGAGCCGATGACCGTTAATTGGGCCGTTGACTTTTTTTGAGACCTTACCCGAAGATTTCTCGATGTTTTGAGTCTGTTGGAGTAGTCTACTTTGCCAAATTCGAACACGGTAAGTTTTTTACGCGTTCTATCCCCTAAGGTAGTATGATAATGTGAAATGACTTATGTAGTCATATTTGTTTTATCTGAGGAAATTTTAGACTCGAATAGTGGAATTAAAGAGATGATTGGAGAAGCTTGGATGGGGATTTATTACTTTGGCTTAAGGTTAGTACACCTCGAACTCCTAATGCTTTATGAGCATCATAAATGTGATTACTTTGCTATTAGTATCTACAAAAATAGGTAGACGATGAATATGCATGTTTGAAGACCGATAGTATGATACTTGATATCTATGAGATGCATGATGATTTTACGAATATGAGAACACACTTGGAGGCTTTAGAGACCGTGTAATTACCGGATGATTGCTTGAGTCATTGATAATCATGATGCCTTGTATGCTTGTTCAAATAGATTGACGTGATTTGATGAGAATTACGCTTAAGGGATAAATACTCGATCAAATGATTATTAAGTCGGTAATTAATATTAATTGATTAAATGCGTTAGTAAACAAACCTTAATGACTTTCATAAGCTTTAAGGATGGAATAAAGCATGGTAATATCATAATTCGAGGGAAATTGTGTGAACCTGTGAATAAGGTATCGGTATGAGCTTTGGCTATACCAGTATGAGATTAGGAGTCGTATCATCTGTACCGATACTTGTGGAAATTAAGGATTTCCAGTAAGCTATATTAGTATCAGTACGCGTGTGAGTAATGGTACCCAATGGTACTGCATCGATACTCGTGTTCGAGTACAGGTACCCACGGAACAAGATAATTTATAATGCTAATAAAAAGATGGAAATTGACGTGGGATGTTAATGAGATAATATGGATTAATAGAGATAATTAATAAGGATGATTAATGTACACTTTCATAATGTATTAACTTGGTAAAGTCTTAGGTGACTTGTTTGTAATAGAAACCATAGGGATCCTTGGTGGATCATGTGATGCTACGTGCCAAGTATGGGCACTTGTTTGGTCGAATTACCATTGTTTGATGGGATCGGATGCCTAGTGAGAGAAATAGCGTGTTTCAACACCATGGTTAAAGATTCTTGAATGTATGATCATGATTCTTAGTGGTTGTGGACCTCATTCGAATATGCTTGATGAGAGATTTCAATCATGGGTGTATGTTCCTAATGCTTAGTAGTCGCGAGCATTACCTCATAGAGTGTATGATCTCGATGCTTAGTGGTCGCAGGCCTCACTTAGAGTGTATGATCCCAATTCTTAATGGACACGGGCCTCACTCCTATATTGTGGTATAATGCTTATATGCTAGGAGAAACTTATGCTTTCTTGCTATGCTATATGGTTAGGCAACTAGAAGTAGCGCCACATTTGTATGATTTTATATTGCCATGTTATGAGTATGGTTGGGCCTTGTGAGCCATGTATGATGATTTCTATGATGTTAGCATATGTTTAGGCAACTAGTGGTAGCGCCACGTGTTTATTTATCTCTCTTTATTGCTTGTACTAGCTTGCATGCTTATGTTTATGATTAGCATAAAGTATAGTAGAGTAGATGTGTATCACTGAGATTCGTAAGCTCAACGCTCAAAATCATTATCTTCGTGCGTAGGTTGATCGTTAGATTGTAGGATCAAGGAGCACTGTCAGTATGAGATTCTAGCGGTAGTGATTTTCAAAGTACTGATACTTGTGTTTAGTGGGTTGTATATTCATAGGACCTTACGTGGTGGAGTCTGTAATCCTTATTTTTGGAATTGTATTTATCAAATCAAATGTTCAAATGTTTTAAATTAAAATAGAGCTCATTTGTAACGATTTAGATTATTTATCTATATTTCAATTGTTGGATTTAAATGTCTTTGGAAAAATATTTTAATTGGGCTAAAGGAGGTCGAGAAATTTTATGGGAATTGTTTGGGCTTAAGGCCCAAATGTGACATACGGGTTTAAGGTGTTACATATTTAGGGTTTAGGTTATGGTTTTATATAGGGTTAGGGTTTATGGCTTTTGGATAATTATATTTGGTTTTATTTTTAGGTTAATGGATTAAGGTTTAAGTTATTTTAAGCTAGTAGTTTAGGGTGTAAGGTTTGTATCGACCCGATTTTGGATCCCGTATTGGTTTGAGTATTAGATCCCTTGGGCCAAGTTTGGGCTTTATTGGATGAGTATTGAGCTATTTCGGCTTGGTAGGTTGCCATTTTATAAAAGGTGTGGGATTTGGGGGTTTTATGTTGAGATTATTCCTTTTTTTAAATAAAGGTTGACCATCATTTATTATTTTGTTGTTATCATATATGAGAGAGGTAGACAAGCTTACCCTACCCTTCTATCTCCATCTCTTTTTCCCCCCCACAAACACCATCTACTCCCACCATCTTTTAGTTTAGGTTTTCTTCTCTAAAAATCAAATATTACTTTGCAAAGTTCTATTTCGGGATTTAAGATTGAAGGAGTTACTGATCACCATATATGAGAGAGGTAGACAAGCTTACCCCACTCTTCTATCTCCATCTCTTTTTTCCCCCACAAACACCATCTACTCCCACCATCTTTTAGTTTAGGTTTTTTTCTCTAAAAATCAAATATTACTTTGCAAAGTTCTATTTCGAGATTTAAGATTGAAGGAGTTACTGATCACCATTTCAAGAGCTTCAAAAAACGTATAATATTTTAGTGGAAAGGTAAGGTGATCATTTAAAGGTTTTTCGAAAATTTAAAGCTTTATGAGTTTTTGGAGTTCTTTTTTTGATTCAAAGGTTGTAAATTCTTAGTAGACTCTTTCATAATCGTTAGTCTAAGCTTTGGTTCAAATTTCTTGTTTGTATGGAAAGTGGAAGATGTTAGAGAACTTTTGCAAGCTAGAGGCATGGGGGAAGGGTGAGGAAATTTGTGTGGGAAAGCTAAGAAGTTGTGATACTTTTAGCTTAAATTATAATTAACTAAATTGTAATTAAAATTTAAAATTTAGTTTTTTCACTTTGTTCGATAATGACAAAATTAATTGAATAATAATTTATTTTTTTATAAAATTAATATTAAATTATTTTAAAAATTAAATTAATAATGTTTATTTATAATATAATATAAACTTTTAAATTATATTTATTTACTATTTTAAATGATATAAATTAAATTAATAATATTTATTTATAAAATTTTAAGAAATTAAATTATTTAAAAAATTATTTAGATCCCAATTTTAAATCATTTAAAAATAATAAATACATATAATTTAAAAGTGTATATTCTATCATAAATAAATATTATTAATTTATTTTTAAAATAATTTAATATTCATCTCATAAAAATAAATAAACTATTATTTAATTAATTTTGTCATTATCGAACAAAGTGAAAAAAATTAAATCTAATTGATTTTTAATTTTAATCACAATTGAGTTAAATATAATTTAAGTTAAAAGTATCAAAACTTTTTAGTTTGACTTGGTGTTTAAACATTTAAATTTTTATCAGTGAGGTCTTGTGTTCGAATCACTCCCCTAGCTTTAATATTTTATTTTGTGTTGTTGGTAACTTAATATACGTTAAATATAAATTTTAGTGAAAAAGAAACAAAATCATGGCTTAGCGCATTTGGTTTGTACTTGACCATTTCATTTTGTGGGATATGGGTTTGAGTCCTAGCCATTTCAAGTTACTCAGTTCCAATTTTTCTTTGGTTTTGGGGTTCTTTTATATAATATAAATTTAATTTGCGGTAAAAAAATGACTATATATATGTGGTTTAGCTTAGCAGCTAACTCACTTGCTCATTCCCTTTGAGATGTATGTTTAATTCCTTGCCGTCCCTCCAATTCAATTTATTTTCTTTGTTAAAATGGTGACACATGTCACCACTACATTGGCCTGAATAAAAATTTAAAAAATAATATGTAGAGGAAAGAGAAAATAATATTAAAAATATTTTAAAAAATTCATGTCAAAGTCACCGTTATTTTTTAATGATGAGTGGCCAAAACAGGAAAAGAAGATAACATTAGTGACCCGTTTTGATGAAAAAATTAGTTGAGTAACCGAAACAGGAAAAGGGTGATAGTTGGGTGACCACCCATGTAGATTTCTCTAAATTTTATTAACCACTTAGGGTGAATTTGAGATGTTTAGAGACAATTTAATAATGTTTACAAGCCTTGGAAAGTAATTTATGGGCTTCAGTACTGGTACACGGGGAGCCCGTACTGATACCCCTTGTTTAGAGTGATGAACAAGGATGAATTGTGAGTAGGGTATTGGTACGGTGTTCAAACTATACCAATATGCTATTCAAGGTCGTATCGGTATGAGTCAACCTATATCGGTACACGATGGTTTGTAAAATTCCAGTGAGCTAAATTTGTATCGGTACACAAGGGGCATAACGATACCGAGAGAATTGTACCGATGCCGTACCGTGCATCGGTACGAGTTAACCTCCAACCATTCCAACAAGGCAACTAGTATCAATAGGCATATGGGAGTATCGGTACCCAAGGTACCGTACCAATATTCGAAGTCTAGTACATGTACCTACTGAGCAATCTACCCAATAAAATGGACTTTAAGCTAGAGGGGTTGAAAAATTATGTAACATGGCCCAATACATTTCTAAAGATGTAGGATGACATAAATAACCCCGTAACTCAGATTTTAACCCTATATGCGGGCATAACGGGTAACAAGTTGTTAATTGAATGATGGTGGTTGTAATGGATAATGGCTTTGGTAAGCCTAATTCTCATAGTGTATTATGACTCAATAAATCATTTCTTAATAATAGACTCGTGTTGATGTGTAATGCCTTGAGACATTTCTTGACAGTGTGACTTTGAGGGTACTTCCTCGTGATAAGGTGTATAAATGCTTGATGAGAATATCTTATCTTATGAATATTGTATAAAGAAATCCATATGTCCTAGGGTTAGAGCTATGATACTTATATAAGGAGATGCATACTTAGGGCTATGTGATCAAGTACATCTGACGTACCCAAGGGTTATGTGATTAGGGTGCGGTTAGGAACATACTCCTGACTATTGTGATCCGAGTATAGATAAGGGGATGTGCACTTCGAGCTATGTGAGCAAGTACATCCGACATACTCAAGGGCTATGTGATCTAGGTGCAGTTAGGTAAATACTCGTGGCTATGGTGATACAAGTGTGATCCGAGTATGGTTAAACCTTCTTATGGCTAATGTGATCCAAAAATAGTCACAAAATATCTATGGCTATGGTGATTCGAATATGGTCCATTTAACCCAACGACTATGTAAGCACGAGTAACCTGACGACTCTGTGAGCACAGGTAAAATAGGGCTTCATGGGTCATATGCAGTGATGTATGGATTTATTTATGTATATTATAGAATGATAGCTTATGATTATATTAACCTCGATAGGCTAAGTGATCTCGAGTATTGTGAAGCATTGTGGAACGTGTAAGACTTCTTGTAGATTTAAGAATGTCTTACGATAGGTGATCTAAGAACTATAGCTTGTGTAGGCTAGACGATGACTCATAGATAGTGAAACCATTTCTATGCTCTTTACACTATATTTATCTTGCATGCTTATTTTATGATAATCACCAATTGTGGTATAGTAGAAATGTACCACTAAGCTTTGTAAGCTCAACATTCAAAATCGTTATTTTTGTTTGTAGGTTAGTAGGTGGTTCGTGATTCAGGATGTACCACCCCAATCTTGATCCAGATCCGAAACATTACATTCAGGTCGCCCAAAATCTAACCCAACAAATTTCCATTTTAAAACGTAGATTTAGCCAGCATTTAAAACATTAAACCATTCATAATCTTATGTACTTAAATAACAGTATAAATTAATTTACAAAATAGAAGCTCCAAGTTTAAAACATCGTATATCAAAATGATAATTTAAATAGAGTTTATAGACTTAACATTTGTAAGGTCATATGAATACATAAGCCTAAAACTAAGTACTAAGCATTGTACTCTGAAGTGATGTGGTGCTGGGAAATCCCACCACGATGTGCTCCTCGATCACGATCAACCTACTAACCTACGAAAGGGAACAACAATTCCGAACACTAAGCTTACAAAGCTCAGTGGTACATTTCTACTCTACCACAATTCGTAATTATCAAAAAATAAGCATGCGATATAAATATAGTCTGGAGAGAATAGATAAGGGTTCACTATCTATGAGTCATCATCTAGCCTACACAAGGTAAATTTTTTAGATTTCCTATCTCAAGGCATCATTAAAGCTATACGAAGTCTTACATGTTCCATAATGCTTCACCATACTCAAGGTCACTCAGCCTATCGAGTTTAGTACCACTGCAAGCTACCAATCATAGCATCCATAATAGCATGCATAATTTAAATTTGTACATCATCTACATAATGGACAACGAAGCCTTACTTTACCCGTGCTCACATAACTGTCGAGTTACCCATGCTCACATAGTTGTCAGGCTGAATGGACTATATCTGGATCACCATAGCCATAGATATGTCATAAACATACTCAGATCACCTAAGCCACGAAAAGTCCTTACTTGAGGTCAGCAAGCTATCAAGATTACTTGAGCTCACATAGTCGTCGAGTTAAATACCGTATCCGGTGTAGCGATGTCTGTTTCGCTAAAAACGTGTTTTCGAAGTGTTTGTGGTTTTTCGAGTAATAAAATATTTATTTTGTGGGGTTTTAAAAATATCATATTTCATTTAAAGAAAGGGAGTCGCTACCGGCCACTTAGGTAGGTCGGACACCATAAAACCAGAGATTCAAAAACTTTGAGTTTGGGAGTCGGTTACGGATGGGGAAGGATTAGCACCCCCACACCGCCCAAAATTGGTACTTTAATAATTACCACTTTATTAATGTTAGATTTTCCGATTTAAAGTGACGATTAGTTTAAAATTCGGTTATAATTGCGAATAAATTTTAAAGGCCCCGTTATCCGAGAGTAAATGCCCAACCACTATCACTACGCCTGATACTGGCCCCGTTTATGCTCGGATAAAAGGGCACCGCATTGACAATTTATATATCTGTTATACAACCTAAAACATGGCGAATATAAATACAATGCGATAAAATATAAATAAATACTAACATAATAAAATACTAATCTAACATAAATAAAATACTAATCTAAAACATACATACATAAGTATTAATCTAACTCATAAATAAAAACATATCTAACATAAATAAAATACTAACATTCATAAATATTAATTTAAACACAAATAAATATTATTCTAACACATAAATAAAAACGAATCTAACATAAATAAAATATTAATATAAAACACAAATTTAAAACATATTAAATACTAATCTAAAACATAAACATACAAACTAAAAAAATAAGACTACAATTTTAAAATAACTAAGGGTCCGTTTGTTTCATGTAGTTTGAATTCCAGAATTCAATTTCCGTAATTTACGGTGTTTGGTTCATGTAGTTTAAATGGTCAAAGGAGTTTGAATTACAATTGACTATTTTTTCTTTACATTTTGTTGCAGTTTGTTTTACCAGATTTTTTTCCGTAAAACAAACTACATTCTCTTCAACTCTTAACGCTAAACACTAATCTAAACCCTAAAGCACAAATATTAATATAAACCCTAAATGCTAAACCCTAAACAATAACCCTTAAAACCTAAATGCTACTATAAACCTTAAACCATAAACCCTAAACCATAAATCCTAAACACTAAATGCTACCATAAACTCTAAACTATAAGCACTAACCTAAACCCTAAACCTTAAAAACTAAATATATACCCCTAAACCCTAAACAATCCATAAACCCTAACCCCTAAATGATGCCCTAAAACTTAAACCCTAAATACTAATCTAAACCCTAAACCATAAACCCTAAATGTTAAACCCTAAATACTACCAGACCTTAAACCCTAAACCATAAACACTAACCCCTAAACCCTAAGCCCGACCTAAACCCTAAATCCTAAACACTAAACCCTAAATTTTAAACCATAAACACTAACCCTAAATACTAAATCCTAAATGTTACCATAAATCCTAAATCCTAAACCTTAATCGGTAACATAAACCCTAAATCCTAAACACTAACTTAAACCCTAAATGCTAAATGCTATCATGAACCCTAAACACCAACCTAAACGTTAAACCCTAAACACTAACCCTAAACCCAAAAATGCTACCCTAAACCTTAAACCCTAAATACTAACCTAAACACTAAACCATAAATCCTAAATGCTACCCTACTCTACCAAACAGCGAAAAATGAATTACACAACATCATCCAAACACCAGAAAATACTTTCTGTAGTTTGTTTTCCTAGAAAATGTAGTTTATTTTCCAGAATTCATTTTCCGGAAACAGATTTCAGTGAAACAAACGGACCCTAATACTTCATTAAATTATAAAAATTACAACACTAATAAAAATGGAAGAAAATATACCTAACTAGGAGCTCAAATGACGAACCCCGACTGAACCCACCGAGATCTACTGTGACCTCTCCAAAAATATTAACTAGATCGGATCCAAAATAGGACCCCGATCGAACTTGTTAGGACCGAGAGCACTGCCCCCGGTCCTTGGCTACCGAGAGCATAGCTCTCTTTTGGCAGCCACTGCCGATTGCTTCCCTTCTAATTGCCCCCCATGCCTCCTATTTATAGGCAATTGGGGGGTGACGTGGTCATCCCAAAGCCACACAAATTTCTTTTTTTCACTTTTTTTATATTATATTATTATTATTATTATTTTTCATTAATTTTATATTAATAATAATATTATTAATATAATACTAATAACACTAAAACCCGGTCAAAATGAGTGATTACAGTTGCCTCTCTTTGCTTGTTCTTGTGAAACGAGGACAAAGCAAAGATCAAAAGCACTCATTTTTGACCTACTTTCTTGTCTTTGGCTTCGGAATCACGTGTTCTTCTGGAACTTTCCGCTCTTCCTTAGGTGAATCTTCAAGCTGGTAAGTTCTTCCTATATAGAACTTCTTCACCTTCTGATCTTGGAACTATAGGTCCTCCCTATATAGAACCTTTCATTCTGAACCCTCGAGTTATGAGTCCCTTCTATATAGAACTTTTCATTCTGAGACGGTAAAGCTTGGAGTTCTTCCTATATAGAACTCTTCACCTTCAACGTTGGTTTCTCCTATATAAAACCTTTTGCGTCACTGATGGATTCTTCTGACTGGGAGTTCCTCATGTATAGAACTGTTAGTCTTCAAACCCTGGAGCCGCCAGTCCTTCCTATATAGAACTTTTAGCTTCTGAAATCTCGGAGCTACATGTTCTTCCTATATAGAACCTTTCACTCTAAGACAGTAAAGCTCGGAGCCCTTCCTATATAGGACTCTTCGCCTTCAACACAACGGGTTTTCCCTATATAAAACCTTATGTGTCATGGGTGAATTCCTTCGGCTGGGAGTTCTTCCTATATAGAACTGCTAGTCTTCACCCTGGTGCTGCAAGCCCTTCCTATATAAAACTTTCAACTCATGAAGCCTCGGAGTGGAGGATTCTTCCTACATAGAACCTCTTGCTACGGGAGCTTGAAAATATAGGCCATTCCTATATAGAACCTTTATCTTCAAATTTCTCTTTTCTTTTTTCTCTTTTTCTTTTTTTCTTTTTCTTTTTCTTTTTCTTCTTTTTCTTTTTCTCCCCTTTTCATTTTTCTCTTCTCTTTTTTCTATCTCATTTTCAATCTCTCTCTTTCTTTTTTTTATAAGGTTGTTGATATCTTTGGACTTACGCTACTAAGGCTGCCGCATCATGCCCAAAGGACTTACTAATGGCCCAAATGACTTATCATCATGCTTGAAAGACTTACTGATGGCTCAAATGACTTAACATCGTGCCCGAAGGACTTACCGATGACCCGAAGGATCTAACATCTGGGCCTCACGCTGCTATGGCTTTCGATTTTTCTGGACTCACGCTGCTAAGGCCGCCGAAATCTTTCTTAAAATTTTGGGATTCACGCCAAAAATGGCTACCGACCTTTCTTTAGATTTGGGGATTCACGCCGAAAATGGCTACCGATCTTCTAAGACTCACGCTACTATAGCTGCCGAAATCTTTCTTCAATTTTGGGGACTCACGCCAAAGGTGGCTGCCAAAATCTTCTTTAAATTTGGGGACTCATGCCGAAAATGGTTACCGATCTTCTAGGACTCACGCTGCTATAGCTGCCAAAATCTTTCTTCAAATTTGGGGAATCACGCCGAAAATGGCTGCCAATCTTTCTTTCTTTAATGAAATCCACTTCTTAATACTCTTTGACAATTCTTCAAGTACCTGTCCAAAAACAAGCAAAAATTGGCATGTCTTTATCTATATGATACATGCAATGTCATACTTTCTTTTTCTTTTTCTTCTTCTTTTTTCTTTTTCTTTTCTTTTTTCTTCTTCTCTCATTTCTCTCCTTTACCTCTTTCTTCTTCTTCTCTTTTTATCATCGTTTTTCTCTCACTTTCTTTTCTTTCTTTTTTGTATTTCTTCTTTTTTCTTCTATTTTTCTGTTCGCTCTCTTTTTGTTCTAAAGTATTACACCCTAAAAGGTCGTTCCTCAGATTTCTTCATCTCTTTATTTCTTCACTGTATGCTCTTAAATCCTCATTTGAACTTGCTTTTAAACCTTTTGTGCGGAAGGCTTTCTTGTCTTCAGGGTTATCACTTGTCTTTATGAATGATCATCTGGTTCTTATATTATTCTTATAAGAACCATTGTCATCTTCTTCGCTTGGCGTTGCCCCATTCAACCACGGGCTCCACTGCTTTGAATTTTCTGACCCATCATACAGAGCCTTGATCTATTTCTAGTCACTAGGGTGAGCCAAAATGCTTCCATCCCCTGAGCTCATCCTTGATCTTCTCGTAGCACTTCAACGGGAACTAACTCTCAGTCCCTATGCTTTAAATCTCATCATCATTCATTTTTAAAGTAATGCAAAAGGCAATTTACTTGTGTATATTTCAAAAAATAATGATTGTTTGAAAAGATAGCAGTCATTTCGAAAATCACAACTTGGACGGGATACCAAACAATTTTGAAAACATTGTTTGGAACAAATGGTAAACATCTTTTTCTTTTCTTCTTCTTTTTTAAGGACCAAACATTTTTTTAATAAAATAATGGTTGGAGAACGGTAAACAAAATTTGAAGTGTATTGCCAAACATTTTTAAAAACTAATGTTTGGGGGAAATGGTAAACATCAAAACTTTGGGAAAAATGTCAAACCTTTTAAAACCTGTTTGCCCCCGAAATATCAAACACCATAGCGCATCTGCTTCAAGTTGCCAGAGATCAACTCTAATGAAGCGCATATTTAGAAGATCTTGACCATTGTGGATATATATGCCAATGTATAGTTTCTTCTGGTCTAATAGGCTTTTGAGAGGAACAACCCTACCTAGTTTCTACCCCGTTTAAGGTGGCACTCTTAACCTCACTATCTCACCATGCCCCATCCTTCCTTCATTTGGTTGTCGATCAAGCACTTCGAAGTTTGACGTTCCTTGAAGCAAAGTTAACCCTTATAGGCGGAATGAAATTTGAAGACATTCTCATTCAACTTGAATATCTATGGATGACCAGAATGGTCTTTGAGGCTTGTAATGTAGGCCTTTGGTTTATGGTTAAGTGAAACAATATTTCTGTACTTGTGTAACTTGGATATGCCCATTATTCCTTCCCTTTTTTGGATCACTCTAGACTGCCCGTTTTCGGGTTTTCACCCTAGAGTTCATTTCCTTTCTTTTTACTGTAGGCTGTCTTGCATTCTGGCTATATACTGATGTTCGTTTTCTGTTCAATAATGTTTGATCCTTCAATACTCATCGAAACTGAGATTTCTTGAATGAAGGACTATGAATACATTTCTGGGAACTCTTGTGATTGGCACGCCCAGATGAAATGTTATCCTTTCTTTCTTCTTTTCTTTTTTTTCTTTTTTCTTTTTCACTTTTTCTCTTGGATCGCTCTAGACTGCCCATTTTTAGGTTTTCACCCTAGAGGTCACTTCCTTCAGTGTATTTTGGTTGGATATTGATGCTAGCAGGCTCAGGCAGACTACTCTTTTTCTTCATCTTCAGGATCACTCTAGACTGCCCATTTTTGGGTTTTCACCCTAGAGGTCATTTTCTTTTTCGAAATTGGCAATCTTCGGGCCGACTTGTCTTGACTTGGCTTCAATTCGAGCTTCTATACAGATTTTCAAAACTGATATTTACTTGAAATGTGGATTCCTTGTGTCTCTTGCTCATAGTTGAAGTCTTGTTCTTGTATTGTTTGATCTGTGTGTGAAGCATATACAATATTCTTTCTTTCTTTTTCTTTTTTCTTTTCTTCTTTTTTTTCTCTCTCTTTCTTCCTTTTTATTTTTTTTTTCTTTTCTTTTCTTCTCTTTTTTGTTTTGTTTTGTTTTTCTTTTTTGTTTTAAACTGCCCATTTTGGGTTTTTAGCCTTGAATCTCTTTCTTCTTATTCGAGTCTATAAATGTATCATCGAATCAACACGTATCTATACTGGGTATTGATGATATCTTTTGCTCAAAGTTACTTGCCTCTCTGCAGCTCTTCTGATATTTACTCGATCTGGATTGCTTCGGCCTTCTAATTACCATTTCTCTTCTTTTCTTTGGTTTTTCGTTTGGAAATATCCTTGTTTACAACCACTTTCTTCTGATGATTTTCTTATCTTCGTATCCAATCTGTCTGGACTCATCTCCATCTTCTGGTAAAGTAAAAAAAATATCATTCGTTGTCAAATTCACAGATGTCCTGAGAATGCCTTCAGGGGTAGAGGTTTAGGGTCAACTTTCGTTTCAAGGATCTTAAACGACAAGTGCCTAAGAAGATAAATTCTTAAAATGGGAACTGCCCATTGTCTAAACACTCGCTTTGTTCCTCTGTTGGCCTAAGTAAACTAGCAGATACTCACATTTACAGTATCCCCATAACATTCAATCTCTTCTAAATATATGCAACTTAGAGTTGATCTTTGGGTCTGAAGCAAATGTACTGTTGCATTCAAAATTTGAGGACCTGGTATAGAAATGATATATACATATGTCTATTCAAAAATGTGTATATATGCATATGGGAGAACAAAAACTACCCTCTAAAATGTTTACAAAACCAAAAATGTAAAAATGCTTTCTTAATGGAAACGTGATCTGTTATTCTGACAAATGATGAGTTTTTTGTTTCTGTTGAGAATTTATTTGTGAAATGATGAGAAAACCGTAGGGACCTTTGTACTATCTCTAGGGTACTAACTCATTCCGACCCTTTCAAGGTAGTGTAGGCTTGTGCCACTTCTCTTGTTTTTCCACCGCTGAATCAACTCTCTCGTCAAGGTCCCATCATTGATCAGCTTCTTGATCCCCTCCAATAAAGGTCTACATTTTCTGGAGGGATACCCCGGTGCCCCCGTATGGAACTCGCATGTGCTACTCGAGTCAAAACTATGGGCAGATGGATCAGGTGCAATCTTCATCGGTCTAGGAGCAAGATAGTGACCCCCTACCAAATGAGGCCATATGTCTGAGATGGATGCTTCGAACACTTCCCAATTTGCGCTTGTCCGAGGAATTTTCCTTGATGACCCCGTTGTGTCAGTCTGTCTTCTTCTTTTACGGCCACGAAAACCTTGAAAGTGGTACCCATTTATCTCATTATTTCCTTCTACTCCTAGGCATGTCTGGTCTTTTAAACTTAGGTCCCGGAGTGCATGTTCGATTCTCTATCCAACTGTCATGAAGTCCTCAAAGCTGGTATTCATTTTCCCGGGCACCTTATAAAAGAAGAAATAAGAAAGATGGCATGGAAGTCACTTTTCTCTTCATCTACGGGAGGCTACACCTGGGTCGCTAAACACATACACCTCAAAGCACATTCCTTGAAGCTTTCATCAGGTTTCATCTTCGTACCCTGAAGATACTGACGACTTGGTGCTAGGTCCAAAGTATATCATATCATGGTAGGTCCTTCTAGACTGTCAGGGAAGTAGTGGATCGGTAATTTTTCAACGCAACCCTCCATTTTTTGCAGAATACGGTCACGTGAATCTTGGGGCACCTTATTCCGTCATCATGTGCAAATCTGGGAATCTTTGGAATCTGGAAGAACGACCAAACCAGGGTTCAAATAGAGCTTTCTTGCATTAAAGGCATCAAACTTCTTTTTCTCTCTCTTTTTCTCTCGAGTCCATCTTCTAACTGATCGAATCTTGATTTTTGAGTATGTTCAATTCTTTTATTCACGATAAAATTCTAATTGTTCTTTGGATTACCCCCAAAAATTTTATACAAGGTAATGATAATGATATGTAAAATATGCCATGACTGTACAGTGTAATGCAATGCAATGAAATCCTAAAATATAAACATGAATGCAGTAAGGTATTGATTCCAAAAGTGATCCCCATAGAACGACGTTCATTGAGGCCAAAAGGTTTCATTATATCAGATATTAGATATTTACAGTTACTGATAAGCTTCAGTGCCTACTTTCTTAACTTCATCCAGTAGTCCGGTCATCTTGCCTCTGTTGTCTAACATTTGGTCCATGTTCTGACAAAGCCTGCCACCTTGTTGAGCCGCCTTACCTGCTCGAGTAATATCGATCTTCGGGTCTTCATCTATCCCATGCTTAGTATTTCGTAGCTTGGAAGTTGCCCTTTCCAGCTGAAGAGTGTTGAATTATCATTGCTCTGTCGTAAACTTGTTTCTAAAACTCTTGTTAATGACTAAGTTATTTTGTAGCTCATCTCTGGAGACTATCGTACCTATTCCCAATTTCCTCAAACGTACCTGATAACATCCTGACTTGATTCTTGCTTGACTATTTTCTCTTCTTTCAATATTCTGAGTTGTCTTTCAACTGGACAACACCGTTTATCTATTCTTTAAAGGTGACCCAATCTGATATTCTTAAACACTCAGGAAAGCTTCTGATGATCATTCTACAAATTCAGTTTTATCCAAGTTATCTCTCTCTTATCTGAGCTGGCTGAACTCGAAAGAATATCCCTCTCCTGGGATGCCCCTATCTCCGATCTTCAAATTTAACTCGCTTGAGTGACCCACTTCGGTATTACTCGAACTTTGTCCTGGATATCGATTCCTCCTCAACTTTTCCTCTCGGGTGATTGTTAGCTCACTATAGAATTGAGGAACTCCGTCTTCGAAACCTAAAATCCTCATCGCGATAAGATCTTGAACTCATTCCTCAGGGCCCCGCAATCCTCAATACTATGACCTAAACTTCCTAAACGGTAACTGCCTCTAGCACGTGTGTCGTAATCTCTCGGATAAGATGGTCTCTTCACTAGAGACTTCACCGAGGTAATAAGGCTCTTATCGATGAACATTAGGAGTAGTTCGGTGTACCTCACAGGAATCGAGATATACTTCTTTTCATTACTTGCTTCTCAAGTTTCTTCTGGACCGAGCTCTATTTTTTTGAAAGCCCGACTCAAGCATACATTCCGCCTGTTTATTGATGCAGATCACAAAAAAGGTTCAATTTGTCGTATTTGGCTGACTTGGAGGTAGAATTCTGACTATCTCGCTCTCTATTCTGATCCTTAATCGGTTCTTCTTTCGGTTTGATGGATCGCTTACCTTTCGTCAAAGTATTCATCTGATTCATCACGTCTTCCCTCTGCTTCTTTCAACTCTTGCACTTTACTTTGCTCATTACCAGTACCGTGTCTCCTTACCGTGTCTGACCTGAAGTCTTCAGATGGTTCCTCTTCTATTGTCTCCGATCTTGTTCTGGGACAAAACCCTGGATCCGTGCCCTCTAATATCTGACCAGACGACCCTTTGCCAATTATGAACGATTTTTGAGATTTGAGGAACCACTTCGGGAATCAATTCCCTATAAATGCGAGAATGCATGCAAATGCGATGTTGATTCTCGAACAGTCTTTGAAAAACTTTCAATATAGAAAATGTATGTTTGCAAGAAATTAATAACGAATTATAGGCAACAGTTGAATTTATTCTGGTGACCTTGACTTCGGGAAGCAAAACCTGTGCTCCACGTCTCGACGTCGTCTTCAGGATGGTGGATGACTCCGTCTTCTCCTCTTGTTCTATTCTATGGACTCGTGACGTCGTGATATTTATTTTTGTGGCTTCTGAAAAGGACATCAGACAATATATTTTCTTCTGTAGATCTAGGTACGTCTAAACAGGGATGGATTCTATCGATCCTAGGGGAGTACTTTAAAACTTTTTTGGGGTTTAAATTAAAATTTTCAAGGATCATTTGGTTTAAAAATTTCCCTTTTTATTATCAAAAAGTTTTAACTTACTTAAAAAATGAAACTTTTAGGTTTCTTTTTGTTATTATTATTATTCTGAAAGTTTTATGAGGGAAGAAGTTTCAAAGCAAAATAATAATATTTTCAATTTTTTTCTTTTTCTTCTTCTTCTTTTTTTAAATGAGTTAAATTAAAATATGAGATTTTTTTTAAAAAATGGTCAAATGTGAAGATTTAAAATTGGGGTTCTGCGGCCCTGACTGAATCTTCTGCGTCGCACGTGCCTTACTATCGTACCGTCTTGTTTCTCGATTGGTCTTTGCTCGGCCTAACTTGTTACTGTAATATTATCATTTCTGGCAAAGCATACTTTTTCTATTTTGAAAGCCTTGTAATGAACTGTTCTTGAATCAACACCATGATATGCAAATAAAGGCGTTGATTCCGCTGGTAATCACCCTTACGAACGACTTTCATGGGAATTAAAGGGTCCAGATTACAAAAAAGGTCCATATTACAAAAGGAGTCTCTATTACAAAAAGAGTCTCTATTACAAAAAGAGTCCCTATTACCAAAAGTCTTAATTACAAAACAAAGTTCTACACATAAGCCCTAGCTCTACCTCCTAGCTCCTCGACAGCTCTGAGCAACTTGATAAACCTTGGTGCTTATTCCATGTCTGGGGTTACGAAAGGTCGGAGAGTCGCGGCTTCGGTAGCTAAGTCATTCACACGCCTTGCAACTCGTCGTATGTCCACCATCAGGGTCTCGTGTGTATACTTTGGCACTACACGCTTGCTCGGCAAATCGTTACTTCGGATCTGTTGATTAATTTCTGACCGATGTAGCGCGACTAAATCGATGTCGTCCTTCCTAAGACACCTTTTTTCCATGATGAAAGATTTTCTAATTGGGCAAACCACTTGAATCAACGCCTCTATGTAATGTGGATGCAATGATAATGCAACAAAAGTATGTGTAAAATAAAAATAAAACACAAAAAAATGAATTAGTACCGGATAAAAATAATAAATACATAAATAAAAGGACAAATAAAATAAGGTAAAAAAACCCTATTTATCCCGTCTAAAGCACCTAAGGTTATCCGCATGGCTCTAATAGGGTGGGTTTCTATGTTCTCTATATGCAGTGTTGGTGCTAGGAGGTACCTGAATTGTCCTTGTTGTCCTCTACTAAGAGTAGCAAGGCCCCCGATCATCACCCATTATAGGCTCCTTTCAACCGGGTTCAATTCAGGGGGACTCATTCGCTTATGCCTGCACGAAGGAACGATATCCTTACGAAAGCATAAGGTACTCGAGCCACGAAGGTACTTGCTAGGCCTACACGGGAGAACGATATCTCCACGAAAGCATTAGCGTTTTCCCCCCACTTAAAAACGGGTTTATATGCCAAATTTTAAATGCGTTAAAATAAACGCGCAATTACAACCGAATATTAATTTAATAGTCACTTTAATCCGGAACTTCTAATATTATTAAAGCGGTAATTATTTGAAAAAGCTTGACTCTCTTTATTTTGTTAAAAACAAAAAATAGTCCCCAGCGGAGTCGCCATCTGTAGCGATGTCTGTTTCGCTAAAAAATGTGTTTTCGAAGTGTTTGTGGTTTTTCGGGTATTAAAATATTTATTCCGTGGGGTTTTAAAAGTACCGTATTTCATTTAAAGAAAAAGAGTCGCCACCGGCCACTTAGGTAGGCCGGACACAATAAAACCAGAGATTCAAAAACTTTGAGTTTGGGAGTCGGTTACGGATAGGAAAGGATTAGCACCCCTACACCGCCCAAAATTGGTACTTTAATAATTACCGCCTTATTAATGTTAGATTTTCCGAATTAAAGTGACGATTAGTTTAAAATTCGGTTATAATTGCGAATAAATTTTAAAGGCCCCATTATCCGAGAGTAAACGCCCAACCACTATCACTACGCCTGACACTGGCCTCGTTTACGCTCGGATAAAAAGGCACCGCATTGACAATTTATATATCTGTTATACAACCTAAAACATGGCGAATATAAATACAATGCGATAAAATATAAATAAATACTAACATAATAAAATACTAATCTAACATAAATAAAATACTAATCTAAAACATACATACATAAATATTAATCTAACTCATAAATAAAAACATATCTAACATAAATAAAATACTAACATTCATAAATATTAATTTAAAACACAAATAAATATTATTCTAACACATAAATAAAAACGAATTTAACATAAATAAAATATTAATATAAAACACAAATTTAAAACATATTAAATACTAATCTAAAACATAAACATACAAACTAAAAAAAATAAGACTACAATTTTAGAATAACTAATACTTCATTAAATTATAAAAATTACAACACTAATAAAAAGGGAAGAAAATATACCTAACTAGGAGCTCAAATGACGAACCCCGACTGAACCCCACCGAGATCTACCGCGACCCCTACAAAAATATTAACTAGATCAGATCCAAAATAGGTCCCCGATCGAACCGATTAGGATCGAGAGCACTGCCCCCAGTCCTTGGCTACCGAGAGCATAGCTCTCTTTTGGCAGCCACTACCGATTGCTTCCCTTCTAATTGCCCCTCCATGCCTCCTATTTATAGGCAATTGAGGGGTGACGTGGTCATCCCAAAGCCACACAAATTTCTTTTTTTTTTACTTTTTTTATATTATATTTTTATTATTATTATTTTTCATTAATTTTATATTAATAATAATATTATTAATATAATACTAATAACACAAAAACCCGGTCAAAATGAGTGATTACATCCGGATAACCCTAGCTACAGTTAGGTTCTTGGCTGCACCCGGATCACATAGCCCTTGAGTACGTCGGATGTACTTTCTCACATAGCCCTAAGTACACATCCCCCTATATAACCGCACCCATATCACATAGCATTTGAGTACGTCAGATGTACTTGCTCACATAGCCCTAAGTACACATCTCTTAATTACATATTGTAGTACTGACTCTAGGACATCCGAATTCCTATATAATCATCATAAAATGAGATATGCTACCCAAACAGTAATACACCTCACCAAGAGGTAAATGGCTCCAAGCCAAGCTATCAAGCAAATACCCCCAAGGCATGACACTAACCAATATGGTTCACCTCTCGATTTATTATTACAAAGCCTATGGTACATTATGGGAAGTATTAATCATTATCTCAATTTATTAGAGTTCTCTAAATAATCAAGCAAACCTCTATCTCATTATGCTTGCATATAGGGGTGAAATCTCAATTACAAGGTTAATTACATCTTGCTACACTTAAAAAGCATATTAGACCATAAACCATAATATTCTAGCCCCTCTAGCTCAAAATGATATTTCTCGGGCAGATTACCTAGTGGGTACTGGTATTGGACCACACATACTGGTACGGTACCCTTGGGTATCAGTACTCCTATAAGTGAATCAGTATGAAAAAGAACTACTGGAATTCAACAAGGTTTATCGATATTGAGACTAGATCAACTGTACTAGTACTCGAGCCTCAAGTATCGATACTCTCCCATACATACTGATACTAAGATTTGCTACTAGAATTTCAAGAAGACAAGTTAGTACCGATACTAGATCGACTATAGCAGTACTTGGGGTCTCGTATTGGTACTACATGAATGCAGTACTGTTACACAAGCACAATTTCACATTTTTTCATGACAGAACACCCCGTACTGTTACCAGTTCATCCGATACCTGTACTCGAACCTAGAACTATTTTCATAGGGCTCAGAAAATCACTCTTAACTTGTCTCTAAAGATCTCCAATCTACCCCAAAATGGTTTGTACAAAGTATTAGGTTAATTATGGACTTATTGGGGCCATCTAACATCATTTATATTATCAAAATCGTTACTTGATTTCTCAAGACATGCTTCACCAAATAACACCCATAAGAACTATAACATCAAGCAAGGCAACCACTTTATGATCTTCAAGAATATATTGGAGTCAGAGATGTACTAACCTTAAGCAAAAAATCCCGAAATGAACTCACCCATCTTTGCTCACTCAACAAACACTTTCTCTAGTCATACAACCATGAAACATGAATTAAAAAATGGAAAATAATTTTGGAAGAATCTACCATGGATTTACAACCTTTGAATCAAAGGAAAATCTCCAAAAGCTCAACGTTCTCAAAAAAACAATAAATGGAGAACTCACATTTCTGTCACAAGAGTATACTTTTCTTGAAGCCCTTGAAGAGAAGATTAGGAATCCATGAATCTTAAATTTCAGATAAGAAGTTTGGAGTGTAAAGTTTGTATTTTTAGTGTTGAGAAACATGCTTGGTTGAGGAGAAAAGATGGGTGGAGAAAAATAGTGTAGGAGATGATATCACCAAACTCACTCATTGTCCCTCAAAAACCCACGTGAAGACAAGATGAAATTAAGGGGAGGTCAGCCTTTCTTTTGAAAATTGGTCAAATTAGAACATAAAACATCCATGTTTCTCCCATTTTACAAAATAGTCACTGTACAAGCTTATATGATCCAAATTTTCATCTAATAAGCCCCAAACTAGGCCCAATGGGTCTAATTACCCAATCTAACATGAAGGTACATAACCTGGTTGATCGCCTGATCATTGATTCGAAAATTCAGGTCGTTACACAACAACACGTCATCAAGGGATTTCCCCGCACTGCATCGCTTTAGAGTATAGTACTTAGTATTTAGTCTTGGGCTGATGTATTCCTAAGACCTTACAACTATTTAGTCTATAACTATATTTTGATATACTATCTTTTACATATGATTTATAAACTTAGAGCTCCTATTTTTTAAATTTATTTATACTATTTATTTGACTATATGAGATTATGGATGGTTTAGTATATTAAATAAAGTCTAAAATTATGGTTTTTCGAATGTAAATTTTTGGGTCAGGCTATGTGTGACTCGAATGTAGCACTTCAGATTTAGATAGATTAGAGTGTTACATTTAGTAGTATCAGAGCCTAGGTTTAGCTAGTTCTAGGAAACCATAGAGTGGTATAGGTATTGTATTAAGGTGTCTAGTGAATACATGCCCCTAAGTTTAAGTTGTACTCTTCTATGATTGGGAATCCTGATGGTGCTACCTTGTTCCTTTTATGATTTCAAATTCGATATGGCGGGTGACATCAGACACAACCAGGAAATTTGAGAAAAGAGTCATGCCTCACAAGCAAAAGAATTCGATAAAGAACATGTCCTAGATGATGGAGACGCAAGCCTTCCAAAGGAAATAGGAGGTGGTAGGACAAACTATTTTCATAACCTGAACTCTACTCTTTCAAAAGTTGTGCAACCTATTCTGAGGCCTTTTGACACGCCTCACAAGACCCCTATGAAGAGACTGTGTCGATATGGACCTAAGGACTTTAAAGGTTCGAATGAGGTTGACCTGATCAAAGCTAACCAGTGGTTGCTATATACTTAAATAATTCTAAGATAGATGGTGGATAGTCTTGAGGATAACCTCAATTGCATTGTTGCCTTTCTTAAGGGTAATGCCCACGAGTGGTGGTAGAATGTTGAGTTGGGACTGCAGCCTGTACTTCCAATTTGGGGATACTTCTTGGATGAGTTTACAAAAAAATACATCAGTGAGGTTCACATGGATGACATAAAATATCAATTCATGCATCTAGTTTAGATAGGCTGATCGGTATTTGAATATGAGCAAGATATTCTACGGCTAAAAAAATGTGCCATGGGGTTGGTTGCATGTGATAGCGGGTCCACTTGGGACTTTCTCAAAGTTAGCCACTAGTGCGTATATGCTTCAATGGCGTTAGGATACGACATTGAGTCAGAATGAGGACTCTAGGGGTCAGAGTTTGGGAACTCATGACATCATAGGTCTATCCCATACTCTATTTAGGAGGTTTTGTGTTTCAAGGAGTTCAAAGAGAGTTGTTCAGATCAGCTATAAAAAGTCAGTCAGGGATATAGATCGAAGTTTCGTATGGGTCTTATGACTTCTTCTTTTGAGGGGAGTACTAATTGTTCAGTCAGAGTTTCTTTTCCACTAGTTTGTAAGCATTGTAATCGACGCCATTTTGGAGTGTATTTTTTGCTGCGTAGGGTTTGCTATAGGTGCAAGGCGCCATGTCACATGGTGAAAGATAGAGGTACTACTCTAGTTCAGTCTTAGAGGTTAAATCATTCTAAGTGTGGTTAGAGTTTTGCTAGAGGCAGTATTAGGGCATCGTCTGGATATCACGATAAAGGTACTATGAGATCCACTGCTATAGTTGACACCCGAGCATTGCTAAATAATATGTCATTCAGGCCAGAGATGACAACTTTGCCACTAATGATATGACACATATTTTTATTTCATTTTAGTTGTTGCATTGATGGATATTGGGTTTACTTGTTCATACATTCGTAATGGCTTCCAGTCAGTTAAGTATCTTAAGAAAAATCTATTGGTAAAGATTTAACTGATCAATCTGTAATAAGATATATCAATCTATAATAAGATAAGTGCTATTAGATAAGATCATTATAGATGTCAGATAGGGATTGAGAGTAACTGCTTCTATAGGTAAGTTCTATTGTGATCTGAATATGGATAAAGTGATGTGTACTTCGGCTATGTGAGCAAGTAATCCGACGTACTCAAAGATTATGTGATTTGGGTGAAATTAGGTAAATGCTCATGGCTATGGTGATCCGAGTATGGCTAAACCTTCTTATGGCTAATTTGATCCAAGAATGGTCAGGACGTATCAGTAGCTATGGTGATCTATACATGGTCCATTTAACCTGACGACTATGTGAGCACGAGTAACCTAATTGTTATGTAAGCATAGGTAAAATATGGTTTTGCGGGCTATATGTAGCGATGTATGGATTTATTTATGTATTTTGTTATGAATGTTATAGAATGATAGCTTATGGGTGTATTAACCTCGATAGGCTAAGTGATCTCGAGTATTGCAAAGTCTAGTAGAACATGTAAGACTTCTTGTAGATTTAAGGATGTCTTAAGATAGTTGATCTAAAAACTCTAGCTTGTGTAGGCTAGATGATGACTCATAGATATTGAAACCATATCTATGCTCTCTACACTATATTTATCTTACATGCTTATTTTATAATAATCACGAATTGAGGTAGAGTATAAAGGTACCATTGAGCTTTGTAGCTCAGCGTTTGGAATTGTTGTTTTCGTTCACAGGTTAGTAGGTGTTTCGTGATCAAGGAACACATCATCGAGGGATTTCCCAGCACCCTATTGCTTTAGAGTACATTACTTAGTGTTTAGTCTTGTGCTTATATATTCATAGGATCTTACAACTATTGATTTTGTAACTCTTTTTCGATATACTATTTTTTATATACGGTGCATAAACTTGGAGTTTCTATTTTGTAAGCTTATTTATACTGTTTATTTGACTATATGAGATTACAACTAATTTAATGTATTAAATGAATGCTAAACTTATGGTTTTTCAAATTGGAATTTATGGGTCGGGCTATGGATGACCCGAATATAGAACTTCGGATTCATATTGAGATTGTAATCACTAATTTTATCCGGGGGTTAACCCATTTTATTTTTGTGATAAGGGGCTTTAGCTATTTTATATATTACATGTTTGCTTATCACTAAAGCTAAAAGAAACAAAGACATTACTAACATTATTGGTTTTATTATGATTAAGTATGCATTAGTGATATATAATACTTTCTATTATTATCTATTCGAAAACCCCTAAATACTATTAACAATATTTATCATTATTATTATCATTAATTATTAGTATTACTATCGGTATTATTATTGTTATATTATTATTAGTGTTATATTGTTATTGTCATTATGTACTATTATTATTACTAAACTAAAAAATTAAAAATACTAAATATAAATTAAATAAAAGCCCAATTAAAATAACTCAGCCCAAGTTTATATATAATAACAGTCCATTTACATTTAAAAACTTAAAATAACTATCACATATTATTACATTTGGCCCGTTAGGGCCCATAAATAACTAAACCTTAAATAACCTAATCTGATAACTCCTCTTTTATCCTTGTGCAGCCGGATCAGCCACCATTGGATCTAGATTGTATCGGATAACTTAGATTATCCCCGAGGCACGTGCGAACCACGCGTGACTCCTCGACTCCTTACACGCGTCGCATGCGCGGCTGCTCAACTTCCACGCACACGTTTGGAGTCCACACCCCGTCCTTCCATCTGCCCACGCGCGCCTACCTAGCTTCCGCATCGGCTAAAAGAGCCAATAGGTCCAAGCCACCTCCGCACCACCTCGCCATGTCGGCAGCCATGACAGAATCTTGCTCCCCAAGCTGAGCCTCTATCTGGTCCCCCCTATGGTCCTATCTCAAACAACCAACACATACAACCAAAAGGACAAAAAAATCAAAGCCAACATATCCCAGCAACTTTTTCAGAGGCAAAAATCACATACAAATAAAAACAAGGAAATAGGCAGCCAATAGCAATTTTTTCATTTTTTCTTATATATAAAATTCCATGTAATTACTGGGGATATATAATCAAAAGCATCGAATTGTAAAAATCCCTAGACGGGATTTGAAAGCAATAGAGCAAAAAAGAAACCAAGAGCCTCAAGCTTTTTGAGGTATACTCATTCTTCTTGCATTTTCACATCATCATACACAAGTAGATTAGGGTTTAGGATCTTTACCTTTTTTTTCTTCACGGCCGTTCCGCCGTTGTTTCGCCCGTCCATCTTCCTTCTTTGACAAGAAGCCTCTCGACCTTCCTAAGGTCGTATGTGGTGAGTCGGAGGAAACGGTGGCTAGGGATGGTCGGTTTTAGTCCTGGCTTTTTCAAAAGGGTTTTATTTCGGTTACGATTTTTTGAAATAAATGAGGTGTTTGGTTGTTTTCAAAGGAGCTGAGTTTGGATCAGTGTTTAGATCGGGAAAAAGGGTTATTTTGGTGGGTTTTAAGTTTCGTCAGCCATCGGCGAACGGCGGCCGACGTACATCGGAAAAGTCGCTAGTTTCTGGAAATTTGGCCAGAATCTAGGTTTGGGGATGAACACGCGGCGGTGTTCATCCCTGCTTTGGGAGAAAAGAGTGAACCGAGAGAGTTTTAGGGGTTATCGAAATGGCCAAAAAAGGCTAACTCTCGGCCGGTGAGGGTTTTTATAGCGGATAACGTTTTAAAATTGGGTAAATTGCTTTTTTAAATCCCTCCACCCTAACCTAATTACTCCCGCGGTCCTTCCGCAAGAGCAAATCACAACATTAGTCCCTCTCTATAGGCTAATTACGATAGTAAGCCATTCTGCCTTTGTAAATTACATCCCGGGTCCTTGAAACTTTTCGTTTGTTTTAAATTTCATCCCTTTTTTTATTCAAACTGATTTTTCTTTAAATGTAGTCCTTTGATTTTGTTTCTTTGCAATTTAATCCATTTTCCAGTATCATGTTTCCCTCATTTCATGCTTTAATTTCCAGTTTTGTTGTTAATGTGCTTGTTCTTGTTGAATTTAGTAGATCCTTTGATTTGTGGTTGATAAAGAATGCTTCTTGTGGTTATGGTATATGTATATATTAAATAGTATACGAATAGTTTATATATAATGTATGACTTTTATATAACCTATAGTTTCGTTTATAATACATATAATATATGGTTTTACATAATATATAATATATATAGTTCTTTATATATACTATACATAACATGTAGTTTTTATAAAATATAATATATGGTTTTATATAACCTATAGTTTTCCTTATAATATATAGTTTTACATAGCATATATAATATATAGTTCTTATATGATATATATAGTATATGATTTTTTTAGTAATATATGTTTTCTTTATAATATATATAATATATGGTATATATATAATATATATTTTTTAAAATATATAATATGTAGTTTTTTATATATAATATAAGTTCCTTTTTTTAATATAATACATATCATATAATTTTTTTATAATGTACATAATACATAGTTTTTTATAATATATATAATATAGTGTTAAATAAATATAATATATTTTTAGTATAGAATATATGGTAAATATATTTATATTTGTATGTTTGGGATTAGGGTTAGCTTTAGCCTAGTGGTTCTTGGGGTTAATTTTTTGGGCTTTGGGTTAGCTTTAGCTTAGTGGGCCTAGGGCTTAGTTTTTTGGGCTTTGGGTTGTTAAGTTAGTTTTAGATTAGAATTAGACAAATTAATTTAATTAGTTTAGGATCGTGTGCTCGTCTCATAGGGACACGATCTTTAAATTAATTAGATTACTTTAGGATTACCCCTTTAGAGCCTTAGTTAGATTAGGGTTCGAATTAATTTAGTGAATTTAAATTTACCCTTGGCCCATTGGGATAAATGTTAAATTTATTAAATTAGTTGGACATCTCTTAATTACTTTTAGGATAAAATTAACATGGAGATTAGATTGACATTTAAATTAAAACCATGATTAATTAATTTAATTTACTTTAAATAGTATTCTTGGCTTATTGAAATATTAGTTTAAACTTGATCGAATTAATTATCATGTTATAAGATAAATCATAATTTGTTTGTTTTTAGTCTTTTAGGGCTAATTAATTTAGGGTTAATATTAGATTCACCTAATTAATATATAGATCACTAATTGGATCTTCCATAACTTGGGCCTTTATAGGTTAGGGTCTTATGTGGGCTTTTGTGTGTTTATCTTTAGGCTTTTGTTTGTCGTCTCTTAATTGTCATTCATGGGATCTTTTATCTTGAATAAATTAATTTAATTCAAAAAATAAGGCATCTATTAATTCCAATATTTGTATCATAACAGTCCGAGCTCATAGGATGTTGACCAAATATTTGAATTAATTCTTACCGGCCCAAGGTAAAATTAAAACTTGACAAAATCATTACATCATATTTTAATTGCTTGCATCATGCATAAAGGTGACGTGCAGGATTCGAACCATAAACTAACACGGCAGTCAGGCTTATATGATGTCAGTTTAGTCTATGGTCCGGTGTATCATCAACCTTATTAATTAAATGTATAATTAATTCGAACTTACCAACTTGATAAAGCCCGTATAATTAAGGTCAAATTTTCAATTAAGTATGTCGAGTTAAATTCTATTAAAATTCCAACAAAATCCATCAATTTGAAAGCAACAAATGTTCAGGTACCGACTTTCGGGCATGATAGGGGTGCTAATCCTTCCCCACGCGTAACCAACTCCCGAACCCCTTTCATAATGAATCTCTGGTTTTCTATGGTGTCCGACCCACCTTACCAAGTGACCGGTGGCGATTCCAAGTTTTCAATCATTTTTTCAAAGGGACAAGAGTTTTCAAAAGAAATCCCTTTAATCCAAGATTTCAAAGAAATGATTTTGGGGATAACCCATAGCGCCGAACTTATGAAACACTGTGTTGTTTTTAAGGAAGGAAAAAATATCGCTACATCTTGGCGACTCTGCTGGGGAGCATTTGTTTTTACAAAAGAAAAGAGAGTTAGGCCAAAAGAATATTTGTCGCCTTAAAATGATGGAAAATGTTGGAATTTCAATTGAGTTTAATGAGGTTGATCCTTTCTCGAAAATGTGGCTAAGATTGCATGAGTTTTGATAATTGGTGGACTTCGGATTAATTTTTCATTTAATTTCTAAGAAATCACCGAAATTTGTTGCATCATGTTCATCAAGCTCTATACCCGACCTCCGTCCCTTAAGTGAGAGTGAAATGCCACATACCCACGTGAGTAGCCCTCCACGGGCCAATAATTCACTTCCAGAATCCACGCCTTTCGACATGTGAACAACCATCCACGTCACTAGGTCATGCTTTCCCTTGAACCGAAACCAATTCACATGCTTGTAATGGGCCAGAATTGGAGTTCTTGTTGCCTTAGTATGTAATGGGATAGGTTCGGGTACCCTCGATTAGAACAAAACCTTGTGTGAGAATATAGGAAACCTACCCCGTTAAAGCCATGCAGATAACCCTTGCGAACTAGAATTCATGTGGTTAGGTTTATTTCCTTATTTGCTTGTCTTTTGCTTATCTCATTTTGAATTTACCTCTTCTCATTTTCATTTTATTATCTTATAACTAACATTTCTTTTTGTTTTCTTCATTTTCCTCTTTACCCTTTTTGCATATCTTGTCATATCATGAAGAGCACATTGAGTTGGAAATAGTTTGAAGTTAAAGACTAGATTAATGGAAGACTTAGTCTGTAGCAGCGGTGAAATGAATTTCGATGTTCAGATATGGTCAGAAGGTGAGCAACTACATGATGGAGATAGTACTGCCACTGGGTTCAGGTCAGCCATGTCAGCCATGACATTTATGAATACAGAGTTCAATGATGTGTCCGAATTGAAGCCGGAACAGTTGGGATTTTGAAACAAAGAGTACTTTCAGAGAAGAGTATGGTGACATCGCGTACTTGCTAGAGGTTCCAGTTGATCAAGCATTATTACAAAACTTGGTGGGTTTTTGGAACTCTGCCTACAGCTGCATTACAATTGGTAACTTTGACTTAACTTCGACGATCGAAGAATATTGAGACCTTAAAAATTGCAAGAAGATTGACATGAATCAGGTATATTCTAATCCAAGTAAGAACTAGGTTTTTCGAGGAAAGTTAAAGAAGTTCTAAGATATGTTGTTATCTTGGGTCGAGCATCAATTTACTACTTGGAACAATAAAGAGTATCTTAAGTGGGAGGAGATCTTGGCCTTAGCCTCTGTGCATCCTGTGGGCCGAGTTCAGCGAAATATCTTTGCTTTTTTGATCTATGGATTGGTACTCTTTCCTCGAGCATTAGGACTCATTGATCTATTGGTTTTGGATCTATTTGATCGTTTGGATGACGGGACTATTCCAATACCTGTAATTTTGGCTAAAAATTTTTGATCTTTGAGGTTCTGTCGAGAGCATGGTGGAGGTCACTTTCGAGGATGCCCACAGCTTTTGATTGTTTAGTTCTACAGCCACCTTTAGACCAATCCCAGTTTTTCGAGGCCCCTCTATGACGGCATGTTCTCGCCCTTAGAAGAGTTCTTACGAAAGAATGACTGGCCAACTCGTAGATCCGAGGAAGTATGGCAAGATGTCCTCTGAAATCTAAAGGAGGAATATGTAGTTTGGAGAGCGTCGTGGTTGTTGGCAAAAAACATTCTCTATAGATGTGGAGAGCATTCATGGGTTCCATTACTTGGCCTTTGGGGTTATACCGCATATGTACCTCTTCTAGTTTTGAGACAGTATGGGTTGAAACAGTCCGTGCCAGCCACCAAAGGTCTAAATAAGTTCAACGTGGATTATGCAAAGGAGAAGGGCTACAAGACGATGGTATACAATGCTTCTTCAACTTGGAACAACACAAGACGAGTTAGGATCATAAATGCTCCGTACATGGTCACTCCCGGGTACGAAGCGTGGCGATTTAATGGTGTCAACAACAACATTCCCCACTTGAATCACGATGGAAAGAGATCTATGGAGGAGAGATTGGCCACACTTCCTACTGAGGCCAATTTGATGAGGAAACAACTTGCAGAAGAGTGAAAGAGGTACCTCAAGCTCGAGGAGAGAGCCCATCAAGAAAAGTTTGACTTTGAGTTAGAGAAGACACAATTTGAAGGAGTGATCAAAGATCTACAAAGGAAAAGAGATGAGTTGGAACTCAAACTCAAGATAGAGAAGGAAGATATTTATAAGCTTAAAAGGTTAAATAAGAGTAAAAGAGTCGCGAAAAGCGGACCAAGTGAAGGGTTAGAGTTCCGATTGAAAGAAGAGAAAGTGAGAGCCAAGAACTACAAAAGAATGTTTTACGAGCACAAAGATCAAGTGCTCGCTTTAATCGAAGAAGTGAAGAATCTACAGATCTCCCACTCGAGACAGATCGAGAAGGAACAACACCAAAATGAATCCTTGAAAGATCAAGTGAAGTGTTTAGAAAAATCTTTTTTCAAGCACAAGGGTTCGACTAGCAAGCGGAAGGCCAGCAACTTAGAGAATCAAGTCTTGATGACCCACGTTGATGAGCTGGAAACTGAGGTTTAACAGTTCAAGGATCACGTGGCAAACCTTAGGGGAGCGATTCAAGTACGCCTGACGCTGAGTTTGGAGCAATTGCACTTCGCTGCCTACACAACTTGGAGGCAAGAACAAGAGTTGGCACATTGGATGACTCAGATGCAAGAGGTTGCCCAAAATGTATAGATTTTGGCAGAAGACGCTACTGAACTCCATGACTGTGTGGATGATGATTCTGAAGAAGGAGAGAGGATTGTTTGGATTCTGAGGGAGATCATTGACCTTGATACTACTTTGAAGCCATATGTGTAGTTGGTTCTCTTTAAGTTATTGTAACAAGACAACGTTTCCATTAATGAAAGTCGTTTAACGATGATATTTGCCAAACTCAATGTTGCTCTTTACATTCATGCATGATTCTTTCATTTGCATTCTTTGGTTAAATCTAATTAGTGCATTTGTTTGCATTTTTGATTAACTGCCATTCATTAATTGAAAAGCTTTCTGTTTTAGAAAGATTGCATTTTACTTCTTAAAATTATCATCATTCCACACCCATATCTCACTCGCTCACGGTCAAAGCAAATGGAGGAGAGTTTTACCAAGTTGGAAGTCAACTTACGTGGCTAGATGGAACGAGCCCAACAAGAATTAAGGGTCACCATCATCAAGTACCAACAAGACATGATGAAGGAAATATCCAGTTGCTGCAAGCTCGGGTAGGACCAGATCCGAGGGGCAAGAGTACCATTGAGAATCCTGCCCAAAACTCGGGGGACCGCCTTCATGCCCAGATTGTCCAGAACTTTTTGCTTGTTGATCCCTCTATTAATCCTCTACAAGGGGCATCTTCCTTTCATATCAGTCTATCTCCTCAAACTCAACCAGGGGTGACCTTTGAGAATCTCAAAATTGTCGGATATAGCATCCCAGACTTTAATGAGTTGGAGAAGTTAAACCAAATGAAAGCGAAATTCACTAAGCAATTGGAGGATACTCAAAAAGACCTAGAGGAAAAGTTTCGAGTGAAGGAAGATGAGGATGGCTCCTATGGGTTAAGTGCTAGGGAACTCAGTTTGGTCTCCGATGTGGAAACCCTATATAAGTTCAAGACCCCAAAATTTGAAAAGTTCGACGGAACCACCTGCTCTACTGCTCATATAGTGATGTTTTGCCAGAAGATGGCTGGGTTTACCAACAATGAGAAGCTCATAATTCACTATTTTCAGGGCAGCTTAGCGGGATCTGCTTTGAGTAGTACAATCAACTAACAAGGTCTCAAATTAAGTCATGGAGGGATCTAGAAAAAGCTTTTTTTGATCAGTATAAGCATATAACCAACATGGTTCCCAACCGACTGCTATTGCAAGGTATGGAACAAAAGCGCAACGAGACCCTTTGTGAATACACTCAAAGATGGCGTGATATGGCGGCATAGGTTTAACCATCGCTTCACGAGCACGAGATCTCCCTAATGTTTGTAGACACGTTAAAATGGATGCTTTATGATCGATTGATCAACAACCCTATTAGTAATTTTACGAAGATGGTCATGACTGGCGAGCCCATCGAAGCAACCATCAAGAGCAGAAGAATTGATGGAGGGGATCATTCATGTAAACAATACAAGAAAAAGGACCATGATGTAAACAATACAAACACCTTCGAGGCAACCAAGAACTTCACTATCTCCCAGCCCCAGGCCACAGCGGGTAATTCTAGAAACTTCAATAAGAGAGAAAATAGGGGACCTAGGAAAGAAAGGTAGGAGAGATCATTCACTCCTTTGCCAATCTCTTGCAAAGAGCTCTAGTCACAATTCTATAAGGTTGAATTAGTTTGTCCTTATCATGTTACTCATTACAACCCACCTTACCCAACATGGTATGACCCCAAGGTGCAGTGCGAATACCATGCCGATGTTCTGGGGCATTGAATTGAAAATTGTGTGGCGTTCAAGAAGTTCGTCCAGAACTTAATTCGGACCGGAGTGTTACAATTGGAAGAATTGAGCATGGCCAACAACCCCTACCAAATCACTGAGGCCAAGGCGTGAATGCTATCGAAGACGAGAATGCCAGAAAAACTAGGGAGAATGTGTCTGAAGTTCGGTCGCCGTTAAGGTGGATTTTCTAATGTTTTTGTATGGCACGCCTTATTAATTGGGGAATGGTGATTGTGGAAGAAGTTTGTGGCCCATATTATGAATACCATCAATCGGGAGATCATGAGATTCAAGATTGTGAGGAGTTCCGTCAGCTGATACAAGCTATGATGGATAAAAAAGAGATTGAGTTTTTTTGAAGAAGAAAGAGGAAGAAAGGAAGTAGAAGTTTGTGCATCATAGGGCCAGGAGACTAAGTATAGTGCCAAGAGACTGCTCATCCTCAGTCTCAATCCAAGTGAGACAAGCTAACTGAATGCATCCCCCAAGATGATAATTACTTCTCTGAGGTTGTTTCCTTTCAAGGATACGAAGATGGTTCCTTGGAACTACACTGAAAGCATCACAATTTTGGGTTCCTCTAGTTTACATGGAGGAGAAGACGTGGAAATAGGGATGAAACCCATTCAAGAAGAACCTTTGGAGCCAAAGGCCGGAGAGGTAAATGATGTAGGGCATCTCACGAGGAGTGGATGATGCTATGCTCCGGAGAACCAAAAGGCACCAGAGGAACCAAAAAAGAAATGCAAGGAAGTTGGTGTTGAATCTAAGAAAGTTTTCGGGGATGACCCACCACCGAAGATCAAAGAGCCGGTCACAAAACTTTAAACACAAGAGTTTTTGAGATTCTTGAAGCATATTGAGTATAGCGTCGTCGACCAGCTTCGGAGACAGCTAGCTTAAATTTTCGTGCTTGACCTTTTACTAAACTCAGAGAAGCATCGTGAGGCCCTATTGAAGGTTTTGAATGAGACCTATATTACAAAAGGATATCTCAGTTAGGAGGTTGGATCAGATTGTCAGCCATATCACCTACGTAAATCACATTACCTTTGGTGATGACGAAATTCTGGATGAAGGTACGAGGTCCACCAAGGCCTTAAACATCACCACTCACTACAAAGGTTACGTGTTGCCAGGCGTGTTAATTGATAATGGCTCCATGTTGAATGTTATGCCTTTAGCCACATTGCTACGACTACCAGTCGACAGTTCACATATGAAGCCGTGTCATAATACGGTGCGAGCTTTCGATGGAACCCAAAGAGATATGGCTGGGAAAATAGAAGTACCCATGTTCATTGGTCCCACTGAATATGTGGTCGATTTTGTGGTTATGGATATCTGGCCATCTTATAATTGCTTGTTAGGGAGGCCATGGATACACTCAGTCAGCACTGTTCCTTCTTTACTCCATCAAAAGTTGAAGTTTGTCACCGAAAAGAAATTAGTAATAGTGAATGCCGAAGAAAACATCGTAGCTTCCGTGACTTCAGATACACCATATATCCACACTGATGAGAAAGCCATGGAGTGTGCCTTTAGAGCCTTGGAACTTGTCAATGCTACCTTTGTTGCCGAAGGAAGCAAGATTCATGCCCTAATCTATCAAATTGCACTATAATGGTGGTTTACAAGACCCTAGGAAAAGGAGCAAAGAAAAAGAAAGGCCTAGGAAAGAATCTGCAATGACGCCTTCGTCCCATCAGGGTGATCCACAAATTTGACCACTTTGGACTCGGTTACAAGCCAAATTTCTTACAAAAAAAGCAAGAATGGAAGAAGAAGCAAGAGCAAAGGAAGGCTAGGCTTAGGGAGAAGACATTCTATGGGCCCCTATCATCTACGGAGACTTTAAGAGTGTTTTCATATATGGCAGAATTTGAAATCCGGAGGTGGATGTCCAAGAGGTGAACTGAGAAGGTGAGAGGTGCCTCCAAGAAGAGTTGATCAGTGAGGCTTTCGAAGAGATGAATGCGGATATGATTGGCGACGAGAGCGAGGCTAATCAATTTTTGGCCAAGATTCGCCCTTGCCTCCCAGGAGAAAAGCTCAACAATTGGACCTTTGAGGACGTACCAACATTTTTTAGAAACCAATTAAAGTAATGCTTAGAACAATCCTGTTACTTTTGCCCGAATGTAACAGACATCCTTTGTAAAAAGGGCAACTATGTCACGTCTATTTGCTTTAAATGAAATAGACTATGCCTACATTTTCCTTCTTAGATGGCAAACACAACATTCATTTCATTCTATTTCATTTCATTTCATTTATTATTTATTTATTTGTTTGTTTATTTATATATTTATTTGTTCATATCATGAGCTATACCTTTTCTTTCCCAATACGCACTTTCAAAATCGTGCAGGCCTCTTAATATAAACTGTATGAATGATGTGGAACCTAATCCTAAAGTAGATTTTGAACGACCCACGTACTTGGCGGAGGTAGAAGATGATGATGATGGGATTCCCGATGAGCTGCTAAGAATGATGGCTAGTTAGGAAAGCCAAATCCTCACACACCAAGAGAAGATAGAGATTTTAAATTTGAGGACTAACGAAGAAAGGAAAGAAGTAAAGATTGGAAGTACCCTGTCATCAAAAGTAAAGCAAGAGTTGGTGGGATTGCTTGTAGAATTTAAAAATGTGTTCGCATGGTCATACCAGGATATGCCAGGCCTAAACACATATATTGTAACACATAAGCTCCCCATTAGGCCGGAATGCAAGCCTGTCCAGCAAAAGCTTCAAAGAATGAGGATAGACATGTTATTGAAAATAAGAGAAGAGGTAAAGAAATAGTTTGAGGCTGGATTTTTGGAAGTTTCTAAGTACCCAGAATTGATGGCTAACATAGTGTCGGTACCGAAAAAGGATGGGAGGGTGCATATGTGCGTAGATTATAGGGACCTTAATAAGGCGAGCCTCAAAGACAATTTCCCTTTGCTTCATATTGATACTCTGGTTGACAATACTGCGGGACATGCTTGGTTTTCCTTTATGGACGGCTTCTCGGGGTACAATCAAATCAAAACGTATCCCGAAGATATGGAGAAGACCACTTTCATGACCATGCAGGGCACATTTTGCTACAAGGTAAGGATATGCCAGGCTTAAACACAGATATTGTAACACATAAGCTCCCCATTAGGCCGAAATGCAAGCTTGTCCAGCAAAAGCTTCGAAGAATGAGGACAAACATGTTATTGAAAATAAGAGAAGAGGTAAAGAAACAATTTGAGGATGGATTTTTGAAAGTTTCTAAGTACCCATAATTGGTGGCTAACATAGTGTCGGTACCGAAAAAGGATGAGAGGGTGCGTATGTGCGTAGATTATAGGGACCTTAATAACGCGAGCCCCAAAGACAATTTCCCTTTGCCTCATATTGATACTCTGGTTGACAATACTATGGGGCATACTTGGTTTTCCTTTATAGATGGCTTCTCGGGGTTCAATCAAATCAAAATGCATTCTGAGGATATAGAGAATACCACTTTCGTGACCATGTGGGGCACGTTTTTGCTAAAAGGTGATGCATTTTGGGTTGAAGAACACCGAGGCTATATATCAAAAAGCCATGGTGACTTTGTTCCATGATATGATGCATAAGGAAATTGAGGTATACGTGGATGACATGATACCTAAATCTCAGACCGAGGAGGAGCACCTCCAAAATTTTCGAAAACACTTCCAGAGGGTAAAAAAGTATTAGTTGAAACTCAATCCCGCCAAATATACCTTTGCGGTAACATCTAGAAAGCTCTTAGGTTTCGTGGTAAGTTAGAAAGGCATCGAGATTGATCCTGACAAGGTGAAAGCGATCCAAGATCTTTCACCACCTCAAACTCAAAAAGAAGTCCGAGGATTTTTGGGAAGGTTAAATTACATCTCCCGGTTCATATCTCAGTTGACCGATAAGTGTCACCCTGTTTTTAGACTACTCTGGAAGAATAGCCTGGGAATTTGAGATGAAGAATGTCAAGAAGCGCTAGAAAAGATCAAGAAGTATCTGACCAATCCTCCAATCTTAGTAGCACCAGTGCGAGATAGGTCATTGATTTTGTACTTGGCAGGTTTTGAAAACTCTATGGGACGTATGTTAGGGCAACATGATGACTCAGGTAAGAAAGAAATGGTGATCTATTACTTGAGCAAGAAATTCACCGAGAGTGGGACACGATACTCATTGATCTAAAAGTTATGTTGTGCCTTAGTATGGGATACTAAACGGCTCCGATAATACATGTTGTATCACACCACTTACTTAATCTCCTGATTAGACCCGTTAAAATTTCTAATGGAAGCACCAGCACTAACTGGGAAAGTGGCCCGTAGGCAATTGCTTTTGTTAGAATTCGACATGGTTTAAGTGAGTCAGAAGGCGGTAAAAGGAAGTGTGGTGGCAGATCTTTTAGCCAGTCGTACCTCAGACAACTATGAGCCGTTGGATTTCAGTTTCCCGAATGAAGAGTTTATTTGTGATCTGTCTGAAGGGACATCCACTATCGTGAATGAATGAGGAAAGCTTTATTTTGATAGGGCATCGAATGTCCTAGGCTAGGGAATAGGGGCAGTTTTGGTCTCCCCCGAAAATGTCTACTACACTTCCACAAGTAGGTTAGAATTCTTTTGTACCAACAATATAGCCGAGTATGAGGCCTTTGTTATGGGAATCTGAGCAGCCATAGAGAGAAATGTCAATTTGCTTCGGGTTTTCAAGATTATTCTTTAGTAATCTATCAACTTCAGAAAGAATGGGAGACTAGAGATCCAAAGTTGGTCAAGTACTACGACTTGATCCAAGATTTGGTCAAGGATTCTAAAAAAGTCAGTTTTACCTACTTGCCAAGAGAGAATAATCAGATGGCCGACGCCCTAGCAACTTTGGCCGCCATATTCGAAGTGAGTCGGGTAGCCGAGATGGGGCCAATCAAAATACAAACCTTTGAGGTACCAGCCCATTGCTATAGTTTGGAAGAAGGGAATGACGGTAATCCATGGTATTTTGACATCTTACAATACGTCAAGTTCCAGACTTATCCAAAGAGGGCTGATGATAATGACAAAAGGAATATCAGAAGGTTGGCATTAGGATATGTCCTGGACAGGGAAATCTTGTACAAGAGAAGCAAGGATCAGATATTGTTGAGGTGTGTTAGTGCTCGGGAGGTCGAAAACATTTTAGAAAAGGTCCACAGGGGTTTATGCGGAACCCATGCCAGCGGATTCTCGATTGCAAGAAAAATCATGAGATATGGCTATTTCTGGTCAACTATAAAGGGTGATTGCATTAGTTACACGAAGAAATGTTACAAATGTCAAATCTATACCAATAAGATACACTCTCCACCGGTGCCTCTCCACACCATGAATTTACCGTGGCCTTGTGCTACTTAGGGAATGGACGTCATTGGTCAGATACACCCGAAGGCTTCTAATGGGCACCGCTTTATCCTAGTGGCTATCGATTACTTCACCAAGTGGGTGGAAGCTGCCTCATACGCTAATATCACAAGAGCGGCGTTTTATAAGTTTCTCAAGAAGGAAATTATGTGTCGCTATGGCCTGCCCGAAAGAATCATCACCGATAATGCTTCTAATTTAAACAATAGGATGATGATCGTGGTGTATGAACAATTCAAGATTATGCACCATAATTCTACCATTTATCGCCCCAAGATGTACAGAGCGGTGGAGGCGAAAAATAAGAATATTAAGAAGATCATAGCAAAAACTACGGAGATATTTAAGGATTGGCATGAGAGGCTCTATTTTGCTTTTTTGCCTACCGAACATCCGTGAGAACTTCCACTGGGGCAACGCCGTATTCCTTAGTATACGGCACCGAAGCAGTACTACCCATCGAAGTGGAAATCCCATCACTTCAAATTTTGAACAAAGTAAAGTTTAATGAAGTCGAATGGATGCAAGCCAGGTTTGATCAGTTGAACCTCATCGACGAGAAAAGGTTGAAAGCTACTTCCCATAATCAGATGTATCATAAGCGAATGATGCAAGCTTATAACAAGAAAGTTCACCCGTGGGGGTTTCAGGAGGGAGAACTGGTGCTCAAAAAGATCTTGTTGAATCAAAGAGATTTCCAGGGAAAATGGATGCCAAATTGGGAGGGGCCCTATGTCGTGAAAAAGGTTTTCTCCGGGGTAGCGTTAATTCTAACGGAGATGTATGGGAAAGAATTGAGAAACCCAATAAACTTAGACTCTGTAAAGAAGTATTACGTGTAAGAAAATGTAAAAGAAAAGGAAAGATAAGAAAAGATAAGAAAAGAAAAAAAAGAAAAAGAAAGAAAAGAAAGAAAAAGAGAAAGAGAAAGAGAAAGAGAAAGAGAGAAGAAAATGGTTTAAGGTGAAAACTCGAAAATGGGTGTCATAGAACCAAAAGAGGGTCTGAATTGAAAATTTGAAAAGAACGATTTAGATAGGCTTGAATTTCGACATCCAACTGATAAGCCTTGTTTCGATTGAGAGTCCATGCTTCAGTCTTCATATCATCAGGGGAAATGGCCAAAGGTGGCTAGCGAGAAATCTGCCGAGGTTGATGGGTTCTCATTATTCATGTAGTCGATATTATCTATATCTATATCCTTTTCTTTTTTTTGTTTTTCATTTTCTCATGTTTGCCAAGACTTTCATATTTATCCTAATATTCCTTCAAGTTTCAATAAAGTAGTATTTTAGTCCCTATTGTCTGTTCATAGATAGATTGACATAGAATAAAAAAAAAGCAAAGGATTTCTTGGCATTACTATCATCTAACCTATTAAGTGCAGGCTTATTCCCAAATAGGAAAGGAGTTGGCTAAAATTGTGACAAGAGGACATCAGAGGCAAAGTTGATGAGATCAATCACAGAAAGGCATCGAACGTTATTCATGTTGAAGTCCAAGGGACTAGAGGCGAAAACCTGCAAGGGTAACCAAGAAAGAAAAAAAAGAGAGAAAGAAAAAAGTGAAAAGAAAAAAGAGAGAAGGAAAAAAGAAAGAAGAAAAGGAAAATAAAAGAAAAAATAAAGAGAAAAAAAAAGAAAAAAATTCTCCAAAGTGAAAACCTGAAAAGCAGTTTAGAACAAAAGGTTCAAGAACTCAAAAAGGGGGGACGCGAGTAAAATGGGGCAAGAAGAGAAATTACTCGAGAAAGTTTAAAATTGTTATCATTCATGCATCATGTCTAGTTAGGCATCCCTAGGTTAGGAGCATGCTAACTCATATAATCACAGTTTTTCATGTCTTCTCACAAATATCCAAAGGAAAATCAGGAACCCTTTGAGAAGAGGAGTCTGCGACAAAGTAAGATCCGGATAGTGTTTTAGGCGAAGGACTTCAAAATTCGCCACATCAAGATTTCGGAGCAAATGAGGCAAATACCTCTAGCTCAAGAACTTTCAGACAGTAAAAAGCTCACCCCTATAGGTTCAAGAAGAATGGAATCTTCATGGCGAGAGTGGCCATTTGTTTCCTACCATTTCAAAAGAACACAATGACGTATATGTCTTTGTCCTTCTAGGAAATGAGTTCACCTACCATTTGAGGACATCTAACTTTCTTGACAAACATGTAGCCTTTGTTGGTTTCGTCTTTTGTCATTTGAAGAAAACTAGTTATTTGCATTCATTCATTACCATCTAGCCCGTCCATTGCCGCTCCGGAAGAACGTACCAACGTTACCCAGCTTGTTTTCGTCATTTCGAGAAAACAAGTTATATAAATTCATTCGCTACCGCTTCGGAGGAGTGAATCGTTTGCTATTCTGGTTTGTCCATTGTCGTTTCAGAAGGACATGCTAGTACCACCCAATTTGTTTTCACTGTTTTGGGAAAACAAGTTGTGTAAATTTGTTCACTGTCATTTTGGAAGAAATAGTCGCTCGAAGGTTAGTTGGCTCGTCTGCTACCATTTTGGATGGATATGCCAATGGTACCCGGATTGTTTTATGCCATTTTGAGAAAACAGGTTATTTGGATTCGTTCGCTGCCGATCCGAAGGAATGAGTTGTTTGCTAACTGGTACTGCCATTTTGGAAGGACATGCTAGCGCCACCCATTTTGTTTTCTACCATTTTGGGAAAGCAAAGTTATTTAGACTCATTCACTGTTGTTTTAGAAGAATGAGTCGTTTGAACATCAGTTGGCTCGTCTGTTGCCGTTTTAGAAGGACATGTCAATGCTACCAATTTATTTTCTACCATTTCGGGAAAAAAGTTATCATTTGCTGCTCTGGCCCGTCTATTGCTATTTTAGAGGGACGTGCCAATATAACCCAGTTGTTTTTTCTGCTCTGGGAAAACAGGTTATTTGGATTTGCTCGCTGCTATTCCGGAAGAGCAAATCGTCCAACAGGGAAGTAAGAGAAAATTAGTGCTTATGGTCTTTGCTTTATTCTTGTTCCATAAGGATAAGCAAAGAGGGGCAGCTGTAATCACTAATTTTATCCGGGGGTTAACCCGTTTTTATTTTTGCGATAAGGGGTTTTAGCTATTTTATATATTACATGTTTGCTTATCACTAAAGCTAAAAGAAACAAAGACATTACTCACATTATTGGTTTTATTATGATTAAGTATGCATTAGTGATTTATAATGCTTTCTGTTATTATCTATTCGAAAAAACCCTAAATACTATTAACAGTATTTATCATTATTATTCTCATTAATTATCAATATTACTATCGGTATTATATTGTTATATTATTATTAGTGTTATATTGTTATTGTCATTATCTACTATTATTATTATTACAAAACTAAAAATTTAAAAAGACTAAATATAAATTAAATAAAAGCCCAATTAAAATAACTCATCCCAAGTTTATATATAATGACAGTCCATTTACATTTAAAACCCCCAAAAAACTATCACAAATTATTATATTTGGCCCATTAGGGCCCGTAAATAACTAAACCCTAAATAACCTAATCTGATAACCCCTCTTTTATCCTTCTACAGCCGGATTAGCCAGCATTTGGATCTAGATCGCATCGGACGGCTCAAATTATCCCTGTAGCATGTGCGAACCACACGTGACTCCTCGGCTTCTTCCACGCGTCGCATGTGCGGCTGCTCAACTTCCACGGACGCGTTTGGAGTCCACACCACGTCCTTTCACCTGCCAATGCGCACCTACCTAGCTTCCGCGTCGGCTGAAAGAGCCAATATATCCAATGCCACCTCCGCACCGCCTCGCCACGTCGGCGGCCACGACAGAGGCTTGCTCCCCAAGTCGGGCCTCTCTATGGTCCTCTCTCAAACGGCCAACACATGCAACCAAAAGGACACAAAATCAGAGCCGGCATGTCCCAACATCATTTTCAGAGGTAGAAATCACATATGAATAAAAACAAGGAAATAGGTAGGTAATAGAAAATTTTTCATTTTTTTCTTATATATCAAATTCCATGTAATTATTGGAGATATATAACCAAAAGTATCGCATTGTAAAAAAAACTAGGCGGGAATTGAAAGCAATAGAGCAGAAAAGAAACGAAGAGCCTCAAGCTTTTTGAGGTATACTTCTTCTTCTTCTTGCATTTTCACATCATCATACACAAGCAGATTAGGGTTTAGGATCTTTACCTTTTTCTTTCTTCACGGTCGTTTCGCCGTCGTTGCGCCCGTCCATCTTCCTTCCTTGACAAGAAGCCTCTCGACCTTCCTAAGGTCGTATGTGGCGAGTCGGAGGAAATGGTGGCCAGGGATGGTTGGTTTCAGTCCTGGCTTTTTCAAAAGGGCTTTTATTTCAGTTACAATATTTTGAAATAAAGGAGGTGTTTTGTTGTTTTTAAAGGATTTGAGTTCGGATCAGTATTTAGATTGAAAAGAGGTTTTTTTGTGGGTTTTAAGTTTAGCCAGCTGTCGGTGAACGACGGCTGATGCAGCGGCGTACGGCAGAAAAGTCGTCAGTTTCTCGAAATTAATTTAATTCATGGAATCCTCTTAATTGTCATTCAAGCTCAAAGGATGTTGACCAAATATTTGAATTAATTCTTACCGACCAAAGGTAAAATTAAAACTTGACAAAATCATTACATCATATCTTAATTGCTTGCATCATCCATAAAGGTGACGTGCGGGATTCGAACCATAAACTAACACGGCAGTCAGGCTTATATGATGCCGGTTTAGTCTATGGTCCAGTGTATCGTCAACCTTGTTAATTAAATGTCCTATTAATTCGAACTTACCAACTTGATAAAGCCCGCCTAATTGAGGTCAAATTTTCAATTAAGTATGTCGAGTTAAATTCAATTCAAATTCTAACAAAGTCCCTCAATTTGAAAGCAACAAATGTTCAGGTACCGATTTCTGGGCGTGATGGGGATGCTAATCCTTCCCCACGCGTAACCAACTCCCGAACCCCTTTCATAATGAATCTCTTGTTTTCTACGGTGTCCGGCCCACCTTACCCAAGTGGCTGGTGGCGACTCCAAGTTTTCAATCGTTTTTTCAAGGGGACAAGAGTTTTCAAAAGAAATTCCTTTTATTCCAAGATTTCAAAGAAATGATTTTGGGGATAACCCGTAGCGCCGAACTTATGAAACACTATGTTGTTTTTAAGGAAGGAAAAAAAAGTCGCTACAGCTTGGCGACTCCGCTGGGGAGCATTTGTTTTTACAAAACAAAAGAGAGTTAGGCCAAAAGAATATCTGTCACCTTAAAATGATGGAAAATGTTGGAATTTCAATTGAGTTTTTCGAGGTGTTACAAGGTTTTTTTGTTAGTGGTTTATCTTTTTGGTGTTGATTATTTTTTAGATTTTTTGGTCAATGATTATTGTTATTTTTTATAAAGATGAAATGAAAGTGAATCATGTTTTGATTATTTATGGTAACTGTAGGGTTATCAATATAAATGAAACATCGTATGTAAGGATATACTAATAATGAGAGTATTTGAAATAAGACTTAATATTATAGAAGATAAATTACATAATACTTTAAGAGAATGAGACAATAACACTTTGTTATGGTTGATGGTTGCGAGGTACTAAAATAAAAGGGAAAGTATAAAAGAAAACAACTTAAAAAAAGCCAGTACCGATATGACTATTAGATTAGGTTTAATAAAATCTAAGATGTTGGATTAAAAAAATAAAAAAAATTAAAAAAGGGTAAATGGGATAGAAGGTTGAGCGGTTAACCTTATAGAAAGAAAAGGGGGAAATCAAACGACATTTTTTTACAAACCCACATTTTTTCATCCATCTTCTTCAACCCCAATTTCTTTGAGTTTGATTTGCAGTAGAGTAATATCTGAGGTAAGATTCTTCCTCTTCACATATCAAGCTTTAAAATAAGATCTATGTCTCCATTTATGAGTGTTATGGGGTGGCTAGGGTTTCGTTGGGGTTATGCTTTAAGCAAGGTTTTGAAGGAATTTGAGAAATGGTTTTGTCTTTCATCCTTCCATTAATCCTTATGTATTTCTATGATGATTGTTAAATAGTGAACGAAGGAGATGATAAAGGAGCCACCTTTGTGGTGTTTTGTACAAGTTAAAACACTTTCATTACTAGTATGATGTATATGAGTCATAAAACATGAGTCTTGTAGGTTAAATGTGTACTAAAGCATATCATGTTGGATTTCGTGAATCAATATTCTTGAGATGAGATTGACATTAGGAATGCTTGTTAATGATGTTAAATGACGCATGAACAATGTTGGTGGCTTTAGGTATAGTCTTAGGGACATTATGAGAAGGTTAGAGTTAGGTTGAGGAGAATTTTCGAGCTTAAAATGACATTTCTTGCATTTTGGTATCGATATTGTTCTTGCAGTATCAATACCATTTGAACGAACGTAGAGATTTGGGTAAAAGTATCATGTAGTATTTGTACTGTTCTTGACGATATTTGTACTGTTCTTCACAATATCTTTACTATTCTATCATATTACATAAAAAAATAATTTTTTAAAACCATATACTTATATATTGTTCCCATCTTTGTATATATTTACATATGAAATTTAATATAATTATACATATATATTTTGCCTTATTGCGACTTCTGTTTAACATTATACTTACACACATTTTATTTTTCAAATCCTTTTCCTTTTTAATAATATATATATGTATACAATATTTAAACTTATTGTTTTGGTTAATAAAATTTATTGAGGATTGAGATTGAATTGTCTTTTTGAATTGGTTGAGATTGAATTATTGCAAAAATATTTATTTGTTTTTTTTTTGCAGATTGACTTATCTGTTAGGAGGCTCAATCGATCAACCGTGTGGCCAAGATGGGTGAATTGGTTTTTGAGTGATTGGTGTGGAAGTAATGGAAATTAAAAACTTGACACAATGATATATAATGGTTCGAGCTTCTAACCGAGCTCTACATCCACTACCTTAGCTTCCCGCTAAGGATTTTTCCCAAATTCACTATTAAATTTCTTCCCTTTTTCTAGGCTCAAGAGGAAACCTTTACAACACTCAAAGCTTCAAACTAAAGCTTTGAGCAAAACCTCAACCCAAAGCTTTGAGCAAAACCTCTTTTACAAGAGAAAATATTTAAGCAAACTAGAAAACCCTCTAAGAAATAATGTTTGCACAATTAAGCTCACTCACCCAAAACCTAACACTTGAGCATATATAACAATTAAGCTTACAAGTGTGTTCTAATGAAAAATAGATTTTGCAAGCAAAAGAAACTTTTTCTATACTTAAATGTTGGCAAGATGTTTCTTGTTCTTCCATGGATGCTTGGAGGTGTCTTTTAAACTCTCTAACAACTTCACGGTCGTTACTAGCAATTGGAGGTTGTTAAGAGCCGTTGGGGACATAAATTCCAACCATAAATGCAGTTCTGGAGCAGGCCGTACTAGTACATGAGGCTTCGGTATTGGTGTCTGTCTTAAACAGAAAGAGTCGTTTGAGCATTTAATACACAGGCATATCAGTACAGATACAACCGTATCGCTACGAACCCAAAGGGTATCGATATGGCTAAGACCATATCGGCATTGAAATTGGCTACTGGAATTTGGAAAACTTTGAGGATGAAAATTGTATCGGTACGTAGAATGGGTATCAATACGAAAACAAGCGTATCAGTACTCAATGCTTGTTTTTGACACTTTGGCTATTTAAAATCATTTAAAAACCATGTCAAAAACCTTTGAAAACATTTCAGTCATATTTTTCAAGTTTAGGACTTTTGAAATATTTTTGCAAATTAGTTTAAGTCCAAAAACATTTTTTAAGTTATATCAAAATCAAATATCTCAACAATCTCCCCCTTTTTGATATAACGAAACCACTTGAAATTTTATTTTTGTGAAAAATTCCCCTTAGAAAAATATTTTTAGAAAAAGATAATATTTTTGAAAATATTTGAAACTCCCCCTTTTTTCTTTTTGGAATTTAATTTTTCAAACATATATCTTCCTCCTTTTGTTATATCAAAAATATTTAAAAACTAAGTTTGAAATCACATTAAGATCAAAAACACCAATTGTTGGAAAATCAGTACCAATTGATAGTAAATATCAGTTGTTGGTGTAAAATGACATTTGAAAAAAAATTAGAAAATGGCTCCCCCTTACTCAAGCATCAAGTAGATAGTTAGTCCAAGAATTCAAGATAAAATATATTTGAATTTCAAATAAATAAGACAAATAAAATCATGAAATTCAAATAAACATGCCATAAAACAAGATATAGCAAATAAGTAGATAGTAAATATCAATTGTTGGTGTAAAATGATATTTAAAAAAAATTAGAAAATGGCCTCCCTCTTACTCAAGTATCAAGTAGATAGTTAGTCCAACAATTCAAGATAAAAATATATTTGAATTTCAAATAAATAAGACAAATAAAATCATGAAATTCAAATAAACATGCCATAAAACATGAAATAGCAAATAAGCATACAAGGCATGGCAAAAAAGAGACAAAACTGTCCCTTTTTGTCAATGCGTACCGGTACGGTGAAAGTCGTATCGGTACTGGTTGATGGTCGTATCGGTACGGTATGGGTAGTACCGGTATTGAATGCAAGAAAATGGTGAAAACTATAAAAAAAACAACTTAAAAGCCCTTACAACTTAGTTTTAAGTTCATATAAAGGCTCTATTAAGTCTTAGATATATATTATGCACATTTTGCTACACATGCTTCTCAAAACATAGCATTTAACACACGGAAAGCATGATTTCACCAAAATCAACCAAACATTACAAATTTAAGGCCAAAAACATAGAAAGAGACATATTAGGTCAAAAACATGTAACTTATGTAATATGAGACTCATCCTAACTATATGCAATCATGCACAACATGGAGTCATACAAACATGCTTAGATCAACATGAAAATTAGACATGGATAACATGATCAAGCAATTGCATGAACTTAGATTTTACCACTTGAACCAAGGTAGGATGTGAAGCCTTCCTTCTTCAAGTGTCCTTCATCCTTTGTTTTTCATGAGCTTCCAAGATTTAACTTTGATCATCAATGGCCCAAGGACACCTACAAAAGACAATCAAGTGATTTTTGGTATCCAAATGGCTTTGGATCCAATGACATTAGTCCCAAATACTTTAATCCCCTTAGGAATCCATTTTTCAATTTCATGATTTTTCTTTAAACAAATTAGTCCCTTAGGGACACAAATGTCCTTAACAATTTTACCTTTGAAAAATCTAGGGGAACTAGATTGTCTTTGATAAAAATTTATTTTAACAAAATTGGATTTAGAGCATACTCCAATTTCACATTTTTGAACATTTTTGTTAAACAAATTCTTTTTGAGGTCATAAATTTCCTTTTGATGATCCTCTTGAACTTTTAGAAGCAAGTTTTGTAAATCCAATTTTTTTTCTCAAAAGCTTCAAACCTTGCTTCAAGTTCGAGATTGATTTTGGAAAGCAATTCATTTTTTATTTTCAATTTTGAAAGCAACTTTTTGTTTTTAAAAAATGAAGCATTGAATTCCAAAACCAAATCATCATATGCTTCTTGTAACTTATCAAAAGTATAAGAATTTGAACAAGATGAGTAAGGAGTTACCCTTGAATCTTCTTCGACGACCATGAGAAAAAGGTGAGCTACTTCATTTACGGTGGAATCCTCTTCATCACTCCATGTAGCCACATATGCCTTCTTCTTATGGCTTGGTCCCTCTTTGTTGAAACGAGGGCAATCATACATGGCGTGCTCTAGCTTCTTGCACTCGAAGCTTCTAATGTGATCCTTTCTCTTCATTTTTGATTCATGCTTTAATTCTTCCTTGTGGCACTTCATGAATCAGACAAATTTCTTAAAGAGCTTGGCCATCTCTTCTTCTTCACTATCCTCTCCACTAGAATCTTCTAGTTGGCATTGGAGGATTTGAAAGCAACACCATTAACATCAATGCCTTGCTTCATCATCTTCTTCTTCCCTATCTTCTTCTCTTCCTTCTTCTTATCCTCTTTTCTTTTCTTTTTTTCTTCATAATTTCATGAGTGAGAAGAGACCTCAAGAAAGCATCAAGCTTCAAGGTCTTGATTCTTAAGTCACGCCGGTACACCCCATGGCATAGTGGAAAAATTATCTGGCGATTACCACCAGAGATCCATGTACGAGGAACGAATCGGGGTGAATAAGGGTGAAGAATTTCCTGTTTAAAATTTAGAATTCTAAATTTGGAGGAGATAGATATCCAATCACGATTCTACGATGTCGATTCCTAAGCCGCAACGATAATGCTCCGACCTCTACGTAGTTCACCTAATTGAAACGAGCATATAAAACTCTCTAAACTATTTAGAGGGTTTTTCCAAAAGCATTAATGACTACTAGATCTCTCATGCCTTTATATAGCCTTTGAAATCCTACTCATATTAGGATTTCAATATATATATATATATTAATATATATAATCCTAATTTAACTTTAATTAGGATTTCAATATATATATTAAATATATATAATCCCAATTCAACTTAATTAGAATCTCAATATATATTAAATATATATAATCCCAATTCAACTTTAATTAGGATTTCAATATATATATTAAATATATATAATCCCAATTTAACTTAATTAGGATTTCAATATATATTAATATATATAATCCCAATTTAACTTAATTAGGATTTCAATATATATTAATATATATAATCCAAATTCAACTAATTAAGATTTTAATATATATATATATGATCCCAATTTAACTTTAATTAGGATTTCAATATATATATTAATTTAAATTAAATTATATTATATATATATATATTAAAATAGTCATAATTATAATAATTATTTTCTTTTAATATTTATCCAATAGTTAAATTATATATATATATATCAAATATATATTAATTTAACTAAATTCGTGTACAACAAATTTGTACATATATAATTCGTTTATTATATGCTCATTTCAACCTTGGGTGTGACCCTGTAAGTTCATGTAACGTTAGTAGTAAATATTAGAACATTTCTAATATTACAAACAATGAGTGACATCTAGCAATAGGTCATTGTCACCTAAGTTACAAGAAATCATGATTCGGCATAACTTTTTCATGATAAACTCTTTTTCATGTATTACATCCTTTTGTCCTTTATATCTAGATTGGACACAAGTCATGAAACAGTCACACTTGTATAGTCCATCTAAAATTTCTTGATATCTTGAGTAAATTGTTATAAACGAATAACTATGATATCTCATATCAACTTATTCGAGCATGGCCATGCATTTCTAGTCCCACTCAATCAAGTGGCCTACAATATTACTCCTATTATGTATGAGGGACAAATCCTATCTTGATCAACCATATCCCACTACATAGATTGTGATATATCCAATACCAGTCCTTATAGAGTAGTCAGTTACGACACATGTGTGACTGTATCAAAATATGTCAATTACGATGTAGAAATAATGATGATCTCAAGTATGAGGATCATACATGTATTTATCACTATGAGCAATGTTGTGACTATCATATAATAATCCAAGAAACATACTCATAGCGGGTTAGTCCAGTATGTCGTTCTCTAACACATACTTATGTATTGATTTTGACATCTCCATGTCAATGACAATACTTTGTCATCAATCAACTACATACTAGTCTTAATGCATTATTGTTGTCCATTCCCACAATAATACACGACTAAGAACATTTAAGAATAATCATATTATTCTAAGGATTTTATTATAATTTAGTTTATTTATGCACGTAGATTTGTAATTGAAAATAATAATGGCAATGCCTCTTTATGAATGAACAAGGTAAAAAATATAATTTACAATCATCTTATGATTGGTCTTCGGGCATACTCTAACAATCTCCCACTAGCACTAAAACCAATCACTCATGTATCTAATACCAAGTGACTTAGTGTGATGATCATGCTTCTGTTGCGTCAGAGGCTTTGTCAATGGATCGACAATGTTATCATCTGTTGGTACTGTACAAATTTCCACATCTATTTGATCTATAATTTCTCGAATGAGATGGTAACGCCTAAGTATGTGTTTAGATCGTTGGAGAGATCTGGGTTCTTTTGCTTGTACGATGGTTCCGTTGTTATCACAACGTAGATCTATAGCATTCAAAATGCTTGGCACGACCCCTAGTTCATATATGAACTTCTTGATCTTAACACCCTCTTTTGCAACATTGCATGCTACAATATACTTGGCCTTTATTCTAGAATTAGCTATTGTATCTTTCTCTAAACCTTTCCAGCTCACAGTGACTCCATTAAGGCAAAACACAAAACCTGATTGCGATTTTGAATCATCCTTATCGGTTTGAAAGCTGACATCAATATAACCTTTTATACTTAGCTCTTCATCACCTCCTTATATAAGGAATATATCCTTAGTCCTTCCTAAGTACTTAAGGATGTTTTTAACTGTGACCTAGTGACCTTCACCGAGATCTACCTGGTATCGACTTGTCATACGTAAAGTGTATGAAGGATACATTCCTTATATAGCATGGCATACATGATAGATCCAATTGTTGAAGCTTATGGAATCTTACTCATTCGCTCTCTTTCTTGAGGTGTTGAAGGATACTTTTCCTTCGTGAGTGAAATTTCATGTCTCATAGGTAAGAACTCTCTTTTAGATTCTTCCATACTGAATATTTTCAGTACTTCTTCTATGTATGTATTTTGACCCAGTCTCAGCAGTCGTCTCGATCTATCTCTATAGATTTTGACTCCTAATATGTATGTTGCCTCACCCAAGTCTTTAATGGAAAAAACATTTTTCCTAACCAAGTTTTCATAAACTATAAGCTAGCTATGTCATTTCCTATTATCAGTATGTCATCCACATACAGTACCAAGAATATGAAAGTGCTCCCACTAATTTTCTTGGAAATGCATGACTCATCTTCATTTTTGATAAAATCGAACTCTTTGATTGTATCATTAAAATGAAGATTCCAACTTTGAGAAGCTCATTTCAATCCACAAATGAACCTTTGTAGCTTGCATAGTTTTTGGCATCTTTTGGATCGACAAGACCTTTAGGTTGTGTCATGTACACATCCTCATCTAGTTTTCCATTAAGGAAAGCGGTTTTAACGTCCATTTGCCTTATCTCATAATCATAAAATGTAGCTATCGCAAGTAAGATCCGGATGGATTTAAACATAACAACAGGTGAAAAGGTTTCATCATAGTCTATACCATGAATTTGACCAAAACCTTAATCGCTCTTTGTATGTTTTTACATTACCATCAATGTCGGTTTTATTTTTGAAAACCCATTTGCACCCTATGGGCTTAATCCCTAGAGGTGGGTCAACCAAGGTCCAAACTTGTTTTTTTTTACATGGAATCCATCTCAAATTTCATGGCCTCTAGCCATTTCTCAAAGTCTGGGTCCGTCATTGCTTCTTGATAAGTCCTAGGCTCATCTTGATCCATGAAGAGAACATCACCATGCAATGTGAAAAGAAATCCATATTTATCAAGCGTATTTCATTCTCTCAAAGATCTTCGCAGTAGTTGTGTTTCCAAAACTGTTGAATGTTCCTCAACAACTTGTGGAACTTGTTGTTGTTCAATCTCTTGTTCAATAATATGTGGTTGATCTTGAATTTCATTGAGTTCAATATTTCTCTCACTTCTATTTTGAAAAACAAATTATCTTTCTAGGAAGATTCATGTTTGAGCAACAAACACTTTTTTTCTCGGTAGGATTGAAGAAATAATATCCTTTAGTTTATTTAGAATAACCCACAAAATTACATTTATGAGATTTGGGTTCGAGCTTTGTAGACATCTTATGTTTAACATAAGCTTCACATCCCTAAATTTTCATAAAAGACATACTATGACGTTTCCTAGTCCATATCTAATATGGTGTCTTTTGAACTAATTTAGATGGAACACTATTTTTGTGTGAAAATAGTTATTTTTAGCGCATGTCCCCAAAAAGAAACTGAAAGATCAGCGTGACTCATCATTGATTGAACCATGTCTAACAGTGTTCAATTTCTTCTTTTCGGAAACTCAATTCCATTGTGGAGTAACAGGAGGTGTGAGACAATCCCACATTCCTTAAGAAGGTCACCAAACTCTAAGCTTAAGTATTCTCCTCCTCGATCTGATCAAAGAGCCTTAATGCCATTTCCTAGTCGGTTTTGTACTTCATTTTTAAATTCCTTGAACTTTTCAAGGGCTTCAGATTTATGATGCATTAGGTAAATGTACTCATTTCTACTGAAGTTATCTGTGAAAGTAATGAAGTATTGAAAACCTTCTTTTGGCTTGTGTATTCATTGGTCCACATATATCATTATGTATTAATCCCAATAAATCACTTGCTCGCTCACTTTTACCATTAGAAAGAGCTTTGGTCATCTTTCCCAATAAGCAAGGCTCGCATACATCAAGTTGTTTGAAAACAAATGAATACAAAAATCTATCTTTATGAAGTTTTGAAATGCGTTTTTCACTTATGTGACCCAAGTGACAATGCCAAAGATGAGTTTGATTAGAGTCATTTGTTTTGATCTTTTCGTATTTATGTTGTAAAAGGAATTCTCTTGATCTAAATATAGAGGCCGTTTATTAATTATGCCACACCATAGAAAACATTATTGGGATAAAGGAACAACAATTATTCTTAATAATTATCTCAAAACCAATCTGTCTAAACAAGAAATCGAAATGATATTTTTAGTCCACAAAATAACAATTCTCTAAACATAAATCAAGTCCACGAGACCACGATAAAGTATATGTTCCTATAGCTAATGCATCAACTCTTTCTCCATTACCAACTCGTAGGTCCACCTCTCATTTTCTCAAATTTCTAATCTTTTCTAATCCTTATACAAATGTCCAAATATGAGAACCACAACTGGTATCTAATACCCACAAAGTAGGTGTTGATAAATTAATATCAATAACATAAATATTCGAGGCGGATGCCCCGCTTTCATTTTCTTTCTTGACTTTTCAAGATAAATGGGTCAATTCCATTTACAATGACATGTCTTATTACAAATGGAAATATTTTCCTTCCAATGACCAGTGAAGGTAGTTTACGTCGTTCAACTTGTCCTTCTCAAAGACCGATCGCAATGATAACAAATTTGTATAATAAGTCTACAACAATAAAATATGAATTTTGAGTACTTTTACCATGTTTGCTTATAAAAGGATTTGATACTCCCACTATTTTAATCAAAATTAATAACCCTCAAATATTAATGTTGAAAATACTTTCTGTTTGGTTCTTCTAGTGGGCAAGGATCCAAATTTCACATTCTCTTAAGTCAGCTTTGGCTTTTTCTCTTAAGATTATGGTCTATCTAGGTAAGCAACACTTGCTAATTACATCTCATGTAACTCCTTCATTTGGTGAACAACTCTTGTCCATTACCATCATATGATTATCGAAATAACTAACCTTTAGGTTTCTAATCCTATTAGAGTAACCTAGTTAAGTCTTTAACCAATGTTACAACCAACGAATATCACTTGCTTATTCTTTACGCTTGGCCTAGATAGATACGAGTACCTCGCTTTAGCAGAACCTACATTGTATCGATCTAGACTTTAACGAGGGTTAACATTGGGAATCAATAAAAGACTTAATATTTTATTGAGGGGTTTCATGAATATTATCTCACCATTTAACATTTGATCTTATCAATTAACTAGCATGCATCCCATACATTCATTTTATCACATATATGAAAAGCAGTAAATATGAATACAATAGTTATAGCCCATATCCTAAGGTGGCACGTCCCAGCCAATGGGAGAACCAAATTACTCTAAGAATAAAAACACTTCTCAAGCATCTTTCTGTCAGTCCACACTTCTGTCCTCTGGTCCATGCTCCTCCTTATAGATTACAATTTCAGAAACTCATTTTACATACGAGAGAGTAAGATGAGAAGAGAATTACAATAGAAGTAGAGAAAGGCATGGCATGCAGGCCGTATTTATAAAACCTTATAAATAAAACTAAATGGGCTATTGGGCTATAACCATGCATTCCAAACACTGTGCATAACAAACATAATAACAACGCAGTTTGTTATTAAAGTCTTACCAGATTGTTCCTACGCATGTGTCAAGCCTCTTGCGAGGTTTTGACGGCCTTGTAGTCACCGGTGGGGTTGTCGCTGCTTGGTTAGCGGCAGGGAAATTTTTAAAGATTAGCATCTTAATTGTTGTATAAAAAACCTCACAATTTGATAACTTTTATCAACATTATTGTGTTTTCAGTATTTTAAAATCCACAAGGTTTTTACTGAAACAACTCTTGTTACTTTCCCGTACGAAATCTATAAACTAACCATTAGTCTAATATATAGCTATAATTCGTGTAATATCCTCAAAACTAGTATAAAGGAAGTTACTACAATGCCTTCATTAAATCTCTAATTGATTGAAAGTAAGGTACTAGGTCTAGTTAATAAGGACTAGAATGCTATAAATGAAAAAGTGGTAACCTAAATTATAAGTGACCAAACCGAAACAAATAACAAAATGAAGGGATGCATGCTAAATTCCTATATTCCTAAATGCCCCTACACATGTCACTAATTAGTGGATAATCAAGGGCAAACTAGTCATTTTGGAGAGTTAATTGATGATTCATTATCATCTTGTTCTCCCTAGTGCCGAATGGATGAACCAATGTAGAAAGAGGAAATGAGTGAGAAAACTCCATGTTCATAGATTCAAGCTTTGGAATTGTGTTGAATTTTAAGGTAATGTTTAGTGTTCATGAATTCCTCTTTGATCTTGTGATTATAACAACTTGTTTGGCTTGAAAAATGTTACATTGATTGCTGGAAATTGGGAATTGATTAAGAGTTTTGTATGTATTCTTATATTGAATCAATTGGTATATATGTATAGTGAGAACACATTAGAATCGAATGGCCTTTGAAATTGATGTTTTCATTAACCAAATTGATGGTGAATTGTTATGTTAGTTGCTGGAAAAACTTAGAAGATAATCAGAATGGATGATTGATATGTGAATTAAAATTCTTGTTGCTAGAAATTCTAGGGAGATGATGTCTTATTGAACCAATTTGAAAATATTGCTCAATTGCCCTATTTTTATAGGTTTGACATATAATTGGACTGACCTAGACATGTATGAATGAGTATATATGTTGAACAATCATGTTAGAATTAGGGAAATCTGAAATCTAGCTTAGGGAAATCTGTCTAGAAGACTCTGTTTCGAGCAGTGAGTTTAAAATTTTGTAGAAAGTCACATAGACCAAATTAGGGAGTAAATATTATATATACAGAATCATGAGTATGTCTATTTTTGTATACAACAAACAGAATGTCTATTTTTGTATACAACAAACAGAATCAAATTCCGACTTATGAAACAATTTGTAGAGATTAATCTCTAAGGACAGTGCAAATTGTCCAGTGGCACATTTTGGTCTGCCTTTAAATAAAAAAACTGTATTAATTCACAATGAATAAAAATGCAAGGCCTATATGGTTAGAATGATAATTAAGTTAGCTTTCTAATGGTGCAAACTGTTTGAAATTCTGACGTACGGAATAAAAGATATGAACATTTAAGCAAGTAATGCACATGCTGCCAAGCAGCAACAGTCTCGATGTTTTGAATTGAATGCTTGAATGTATGGAGTCATATAATGACTTAAATGGTTACTGGATTCTACCTAATACACTATGCATTATATGTAATGATAGATCAAGCAAAAATTAAGGAAAAAGAGGCTCACATAGATCAGCAAGCTAGTAGAGGGAAAGGGATTTCAATCCGGGATCGACAATAGCTCAGAAAATTCTTGTGAGTGTAGTTTAAAGTTTTGAGAGGGGGTAACCTCTCCAAGTTCATTTCTGATTTGAATTACTTGATGATTCTTAGTATAAATTGTGTAATGAGCTTGCTATTAAGCATTAGCAAGGTAAGTGCTTTTTGAGAAGTATTGAGTGGTTACTTGATTAAGAAGCATGCTTGAATTACAATTGATTGCAATGATATGCTTCTTGCTTAAATTAACTCTATTGAAATGAAGCATGTTTGTTATAATTACAAGTAACTCAAGTTATTGTTTAATGACATATTGATTGACATACCCTCATTGACTATTGGTATATTGATTACTTGACTATTGATATTGAAATTGGCTTTGAACCCTATTCGATGGAAAGGGGATATTTACACTAAATGTGCACATTGAATCGAATCATGCTCGTAGTTGAATGAAAGTGATAACTATTGTAAGCCTTGGTATCGAGTCGGTCATAGATATAGTTGGCATGCCGTAGAGTCCATAGAGCTCATTATCATGGTGGACTACGGTCTGGGACAATGGTGACAGTAGGAGGGAAGTATTGTTATTGGTCATTGGCGACAGTAGGAGGGTTTTGGCCGGTACTTTGTACCATATTGACTATTTTATTGGCGATAGTTTGGTTAGGGACTCGAGTATCTAGACTGAGTAATCAATTCTCAAGGTTATACTTAAAATAAACTTATACCTCATGTACATTGAATCTATTGCTACATTGAATTGCATTGATTGATAGTAAAGAAAAATTAAATGCCATGAACTATTGATATTGAGACATTGCTTGAACATAGCTTATATGAGATTGCTTGAGTTTAAGACATTGATTGTGTTCAAATGACATTATATGCCTAATGTTATTCAAATTGAATGATTGAGCATGTCTAAATTTTCAAGCCTTGTATTGATATTGGATTGAAAATTTAAGCAAATGCATCTAGCATTGTTTATAGAGTTTCGAATGGTTCCTTATTGATGAGGGAACCATACCATCTATTAGATGGTTCGTAGTTGAGACTTATTGTATTGATTGTCTTGTAACTTGAACTCACTCACTAAGCTTTGCTTAATCAAGTCTCTTTACTACGATTCAGGTTGATATTGGATCATATCCCAAATTCTAAGCTCTATGTTCCCATCTTGTTATAGTTCTCCTAGGATGGTGGCACCTAAGGCATGTATATTCATGATCACTCAGTAATGGTTTGTATAAATTAACTTCATCTATGATCTATAAAGAGTATTGTATGTAAATTTGGGTATGTATACACTTAATTGAGCTTGAATGCTTGTTAGCCTAATGTTAGATTCCCATGGTTGGATTATGCATGTAATGGTTTGAATAGACCTATTGAAGTTGGCTAATTAACAACAAGTAAATGTAGTAACCTACATGTTTAGACATGAACTGCTTTGGTCACTTATTGTCCTAGTCGAATGATGTACATAACATTGAAAGTATGTATGCTTGATTAAGGTCACATAGGTAAATGATGCAATTCACCTATTGGTATGCATAATAGCTACATCGAATGTTGAAATTTTCTATTGTGTTTTCCATCTAGTTCGAATGGTTGCTTGAAGAACAAGTAAGTCCTAAATGGTATTGATTATGATAACAAATTGCATTATGGGTCATAATATGTCTAGTAGGTGCATCATGCATTGTCTATTGGGTCCTCACCTATTCAAATACTTACTTAATGAGCAAGAAAGACTTAAAACAAATTGAACTCACTAGCTTAATTGTATGGATCATTGTTTGAAATTGTGGTAACTTACCTAATCCTACTAGGGTGGTTAGAGTATGTTACAATTCGAGTATGTTAACACTTAACATCTAAAACCCTAAAACAATATTTTGAATATATTAACAACTAACATATAATATTTAAAACTCTATCAACAAAGATCATGATGATTAACTCTTAATCATTGATCTTAAGAATATCTTTTAACTAGATTAATAGATTATCCGTAATTGAATAGATTTGCTCGAACAAATATCATATATTCGCTAAATAAATCAATAATAACATATATCTCATACAATTACATCACCCAAGTAATTAAAACCCGAATCCATATCGTACAAGTGGCTCTGATACCACTGTTAGCTCATGTCGGTACACCCCATGGCGCAGCAGAAAAATTATCCAGCGATTACCACCAGAGATCCATGTACGAGGAACGAATCAAGGTGAAAAAGGGTGAAGAATTATCTGTTTAAAATATGGAATTCTGAATTTGGAGGAGATAGATATCCAATCACGATTCCACGATGTCGATTCCTAAGTCGCAATGATAACACTCCAACCTCTACGTAGTTCACCCAATTGAAACGAGCATATAAAACTCTCTAAACTATTTAGAGGGTTTTTCCAAAAGCATTAATGATTGCTAGATGTCTCATGACTTTATATAGCCTTTGAAATCCAAATTCAACTCATATTAGGATTTCAATATATATTAATATATATAATCCTAATTTAACTTTAATTAGGTTTTCAATATATATATATATATATCAAATATATATAATCCCAATTCAACTTAATTAGGATTTCAATATATATATTAAATATATATAATCTCAATTCAACTTTAATTAGGATTTCAATATATATATATATATTAAATATATATAATCCCAATTTAACTTAATTAGGATTTCAATATATATAAGCTCAATTCAACTAATTAGGATTTTAATATATGTATATTAATTAATATATATAATCTCAATTCAACTTTAATTAGGATTTGAATATATATATTAATTTAAATCGAATTATATTATTTATATATATATTAAAAGATTCATAATTACAATAATGATTTTCTTTTAATATTTATCCAATACTTAAATTATATATATATCAAATATATATTAATTTAACTAAATTCGTGTACAACAAATTTGTACATATGTAATTCGTTTAATATATGCTCGTTTCAACTGTGGGTGTGACCTTGTAGGTTCATGTAACGTTAGTAGTAAATATTAGAACATTTCTAAAATTACAAACAATGAGTGACATCTAGCAATATGTCATTGTCATCTAAGTTACAAGAAATCATGATTCGACATAACTTTTTCGTGATAAACTCTTTTTCATGTATTACATCATTTTGTCCTTTATATCTAGATTGGACACAAGTCATGGAACCGTCACACTTGTATAGTCCATCTAATATTTCTTGATATCTTGAGTAGACTATTATAAACGAATAACTATGATATCTCATATCAACTTATCCGAGCATGGCCATGCATTTCTAGTCCCACTTAGTCAAGTGGCCTACGATATTACTCCTATTATGTAGGAGGGAAAAATCCTATCTTGATCAACCATATCCCACTACATAGATTATGATATATTCAATATCAGTCTTTATAGAGTAGTCAATTAGGACACACGTTTGACTGTATCAAAATATGTCACTCACGATGTTGAAATAATGATGATCTCAAGTATGAGGATCATACATGTAGTTATCACTATAAGCAATGTTGTGACTGTCATATAATAATCCAAGAAACATGCTCATAGCTGGTCAGTCCAGTATGTCGTTCTCCAACACATACTTATGTATTGATTTTGACATCCCTATATCAATGGCAACACTTTGTCATCAATCAACTACATATTAGTCTTAATGCATTATTGTTGTCCATTTCCACAATAATACTCGACTAAGAAGATTTAAGAATAATCATATTATTCTAAGGACTTTATTATAATTCGGTTTATTTATGCACGCAGAATTGTAACTGAAAATAATAATGGCAATGCCTCTTTATGAATGAACAAGGTAAAAACAAATGTTATTTGCAATCATCTTATGCTTGGTCTTTGGGCATACTCTAACATTGATATCCTTGGCTTCGATAATGGCAGTCTCTTTTCAGTCCCATGACTCAGGAAGAGAATAGATACGCTTTCGGACAAGCTTGTCTTTCGAAATGATTTCTCCATAGCCTTTAAGTCCATTGGTGATGACGGAGAATCTATTAAACATCTTGTTGTTGTCTTCATCTGATTCTATCTTGAAGTTCTCATACTCAAGATTGAGAAGACCAATTTTGGTCTCCTTGACATCATTGGTGCCCTCATGAGTAACTTCAAGCTTGTCCCAAATCTCCTTGGCACTCTCACAAGAAAATACTTTGGCATATTCATTCAAGCCGAGTGCACAAAATAGAATGTGCAATGCCCTCGCGTTTAGCTCTATCTTTTTGCGATCGTTCTCACTCCATTCTGCCTTGCTTCTTTGAGGGATGAATAGGCCATCAAGGAAGATATCCCAAAGACTGTAATCTTTGGCTTTTAAGAAGAACATCATTCTATTCTTCCAATATGCGTAGTTGGCACCGTCGATGTAAGGAGGCTTATCGACGGATTACGCTATGAGCTCCAGTTGATGTAGAATGGTTGAGCACCTCTAGGATCGAGTCTTGGATGTTAATCCGATAAAGAGATGAAGCTCTGATACCAATTGTTAAGAGGCTCAATCGATCAACCGTGTGCCCAAGAGGGGGTGAATTGGTTTTTGAGTGATTGGTGTGTAAGCAATAGAAATTAAAAACTTGACACAATGATATATAGTGGTTCGAGCTTCTAACCAAGATCTACATCCACTACCTTAGCTTCCCACTAAGGATTTTCCAAAATTCACTATTGAATTTCTTCCTTTTTTCTAGGCTCAAGAAGAAACCTTTACATACCCCAAAGCTTTGAGCAAAACCTCTTTTACAAGAGAAATGATTTGAGCAAACTAGAAAACCCTCTAAGGTACAATGTTTGCACAATTAAGCTCACTCACCCAAAACCTATTGTAAAACTAAATTTGATTTTAATATAACAATGATTTTCAAGGACTTATTTGTAAAATTCAATAAATTTTTAAGTTCTCAAAATTGCTCAAAAATGACAAGGATTCGAACTAAAATTATTTCTAAGTCAAAAACTAAAACCCCAAATATTTTCTATGTTTTTGTACTCAAATAGCTGATTTTGGCCCAACAGCACCGATATGCCCTTGGTCGTATCGATACGATTTTTGGCTACTAGAAAAGGTTTATACAAAATAGCTATTGGGTACCGATATGCATATAGACGTAACAGTATGCCATTCATACCTGAGAACCAAATATGTTTTGAGTATCGGCATGGCTCTACTCGTACCAATACGAAATGTCTAGATTTGAAAAATCTTTGCATTTAATGATATAGTCGTTACCTTGTCAGTTTTATTGGAACCATAAATTTAAAAATTAGTTATATCGTACTGATACAATTTTTCAAGGACTTTTTCCTCATATTCCAGTGAGCAAAACTAGTATAGATATTGTACGGATAGTACTAGTACGCCTTTGTAATATAAGCTTTTCGTATCGATACGCCCTCTCGCTTATCGATACGCCTCTCTATACAACAACTCTTTCTTCTTTTGGTAGGTATCGATACGACAGCCCGTGTACCGATACTAAGGGTTGGTAAACAACATTTATTGCGGGAAGAAAGTTGCCCAAAGGCTATATTGGTGATCTCAACTACCCAAACAATTAGAAATCAGTGAAAGGGTATTTAAATAAGTCTCCAAAGCTACAACAACAACTAATTGAACCATTGAACAAGTCTTAAGCATTCAAGCACAAACCCAACCATCTTTGAGCTATTAGAGTCAAATCTTTGTAACCCACTTGAGTGGTCTTTATTGTAATCATTTTATTCAAGTTTTAGGTTGTGAGTGAACTTATAAATTGAGCAAACAAACTACCTTTGAGAGGTTTTTCAATTTGCATTCCTTTTCTTGTAAAAAAGAGAGTTTGATCAAAGCTTTGGGTAGAAAGCTTTGATTGTGTAAAGGGTTGCCTTCTTAGCCTATAAATCCTTTGTGTCTTATTTTTATCTTTTCATTTGCTTCCCTTTAATTTTTAAATTTTCAATTCATTCCCTCTTGGCCAAATCACTTTGAATGATCATCCTAACAACCTAACACTTGAGCATGTATAACAATTAAGCTCACAAGTGTGTTCTAATGAAAAAATAGACTTTACAAGCACAAGACACTTTTTCTATACATTGAATGTTGGCAAGTTGTTTCTTGTTCTTCCATGGATGCTTAGAGGTGTCTTTTAAACTCTCTAACAACTTCATGGCCATTACTAGTCGTTGGAGGTTGTTAAGAGCCGTTGGGGACATAAATTCCAGTCATAAATGTAGTTATAGAGCAGGACGTATCGGTACACGAGGCTTTAGTATCGGTACCTGTCATAAATAGAAAGAGCCATTGGAGCATTTATTACACATGAGTATCGATATAGATATAGCCGTATCAGTACGAACCCAAAAGGTATTGATACTGCTAAGACCGTATCGATATTAAAATTGGCTACTAGAATTTGGAAAACTTTGGGGATGAAAATTGTATTGGTGTGTAGAAATCCGTACCGGTACGGGCATAATGGGTATTGATACGGGGACAAGCGTATCGGTACTCAGTGCCTATTTTTGACACTTTGGCTATTTAAAACCATTTAAAAAACATGTCAAAAACCTTTGAAAACATTTCAAACATATTTTTCAAATTTATGGACTTTTAAAATATTTTTGCAAATTAGTTTAAGTTTAAAAACATTTTTCTTTAAGTTGTATCAAAATCAAATATCTCAACATTATTTGATTTCTTTAACAATGTCTCTTTGTTAGACTTGAGGAAGTTCGCAGTTAATTTATTTCTCAGTTCAACCCCTTGTTTGATGAGGTTGACACTCTCTTTTGGAACTTTTTAACTTTCAAGCTTCGACCTCCGACTTTGATCCGACACCAACATCAGATGCTTGATGGATGTGTTTCTCTTGTTTTTAATGATTTGCATCTGTCTTTGGTTTTCATTATAAATTTATGGATGACACTTTGGATGTTTTTTTGTTGCATTGATGTTTTTAATTTTTTTTAGTTTTATTTTGAATGATTTGGATATATTTGGATGTTCTACATTATGCATATATTTTAGATTATGACATAGATCTTATGTAACGATAAATATTTTGGATTACCCTTGACTTTTACTTATATTTTGCTTTTCATCTTATTTATCTATTTTCCTTTGATACTATTAATCGTTTAAATTTTCTTAGTGTTTAGAATAATTTTTTCCAAGGGTTTAGAAAAAATTTCCCTTTAAAGGCTTCCACAAAACTTCAGTCAATGAAAATAAGTTTCAAACAATTTTCCAATTAGTTTTTAATAAAAACCTACAAAATGTTTGTATGATATCGAAATTGTTCTTGTGCTACCGACTATATACTATGAAGATGTATAATTTGTGCATTAATAATGGTACACATACAAGAGTGTCAATACACATGGTTGAATTTATGTAGGCGGTGAACTAAAATGGTACAGATGCTACACAATAATACTGATACAATTAATATAACTACTGGTACCATAAGAATAGTACTGATTTCGGAATAAAACATACAACAAATTAGTATAGATTCTGGATGAACAATATCGATTTTGAACAAGGTTTTTGAATTTGGTGATCTCGAGTAAGAATTTGTGTTATCACATTTATACTACCATTTTGGTAAGAATTTATTTAGATTCTATAAGAATTTGTGTAGATAGCCAAATTCTTATGAGTTTCCTAAGAAATAAGGTTATCTTGTAAGAGTTTAGGTTATAACATAATTTCTTACCATACGTTTCGTTGGTTTTAGATTTGCTGATATGGGGTAAAAAATTGTATTATTACCTTTTGTTTACCGGTTCTGTAATAATTTATGTAGGTTTTGTAACAATTTATGTAGGTCCCCTATTTCTTATGAGTTCGGTAAGAAATAGAGTTATTCTTTGAGATTTTATGTTATAACACAACTTCCTACCATAAGTTTGGTTGATTTTAGATTTGGTGATATTGGGTAGGAATTTGTTTTAGTACCGTTTTTATTATCGTTTCTCTAATAATTTATGTAGGTTTCGTAAAAATTTGTGTAGGTACACTAGGAAGATGTATGTCTAAATTGTGGAATAGTAATGGTACACATACAAGAGTGTCAATACACATAGTATGAATTTATGTAGGCGGTGAACTAAAATGGTACAAATGCTACACAATAGTATCGATACAATTAACATAACTACTAGTACCATAAGAACAGTACCGATTCCGCAATAAAACATACAACAAATTAGTATAGATTCTGGACAAACAATATCGATTTTGAATAAGGTTTTTGAATTTGGTGATCTCGAGTAAGAATTTGTGTTATCATATTTTTACTACCATTTTGGTAAGAATTTATGTAGATTCCATAAGAATTTGTGTAGATACCCAAATTCTTATGAGTTCCGTAAGAAATAAGGTTATCTTGTAAGAGTTTAGGTTATAACACAATTTCTTACCATAAGTTTCGCTGGTTTTAAATTTGGTGACATGGGGTAAGAATTTGGGTTATTACCTTTTTTCTTACCGGTTCTGTAATAATTTATGTAGGTTTCGTAACAATTTGTGTAGGTCCCCTATTTCTTATGAGTTTGGTAAGAAATAGAGTTATCCTTTAAGATTTTATGCTATAACAACTTCCTACCGTAAGTTGGGCTGATTTTAGATTTGGTGATACGGGGTTTAAATTTGTGTTATTACCGTTTTTATTACCGTTTCTCTAATAATTTATGTAGGTTTCGTAAAAATTTGTGTAGGTACCCTATTTCTTATGAGTTTTATAAAATATAAAGTTGTCCTTTAAGATTTTATGTTATAACACAATTTCTTACCATAAGTTTGGTTGGTTTTACATTTGGTGATATGGGGTAAGAATTTATGTTATTACCTTTTTCCTTAATTTTTCTCTAATAGGATATGTAGGTTCGATAACAATTTGTGTATGTACCCTATTTCTTATGAGTTTGATAAGATATAGAGTCGTCCTATAAGAGTTTATGTTATAACACAATTTCTTACCATAAGTTTGGTTGGTTTTAGATTTGGTGATATGGTGTAAGAATTTTTGTTATTACCTTTTTCCTTACTTTTTCTCTAATAGGATATGTAGGTTCGATAACAATTTCTATAGGTGCCCTATTTCTTATAAGTTTGATAAGATATAGAGTCATCCTTTAAGAGTTTATGTTATAACACAATTTCCTACCATAAGTTTCGATGGTTTAAGATTTGGTTATATGAGATAAGATTTTGTGTTATTACCCTTTTTCGTATCGTTTCTATAATAATTTATGTAGGTTACGTAACAATTTGTGTAGTTACCCTATTTCTTATGAGTTTGGTAAGATATAGAGTTATCCTTTAAGATTTTATGTTATAACACAATTTACTACCATAAGTTAGGTTAGTTTTAGATTTGGTGATATAGGATAATAATTTGTGATATTACCTTTTTTGTTACCATCTCTCTAATAATTTATGTAGGTTTCGTAATAATTTGCATAGGTACCTTATTTCTTATGAACTTGGTAAGATATAGAGTTATCATTTAAGATTTTATGTTATAAAACAATTTCTTACCATAAGTTTCGATGGTTTTAGATTTGGAGATATGAGGTAATTTTTTGTGTTATTACATTTTTTCTTACGGTTATTATAATACTTTATGTAGGTTCAGTAACAATTTGTGTGGGTGTAATCACTAATTTTTGTCCGAATTTTAGTATTATTATTACTTTAATATTATTATAATTATGTAACAATTTTTTTGTTCATTATTATTATTATTATTACAAAATACAAAATAAAAAAGGGGAAGATTCATGCATTTAATGCATGTTGATCTTCACGTTACCCGTTCCATACTTTATGCCTCACCATCCTTACCTTCTCCTAGCCCATCACCATCACCCCAAGCCCTATGATCAACCAACCCTCCTATCGACTCATATCATCACCAACATCTCCCTTTATCATCTTAAAAACTAATTTGCCCACCATTGATAAGGGGTCCTTTTTACCGAGCTCAATATAGTCTCTTACCATTACGCTCTCGGCAATCCTCCTCCACCACCATTTTCGATCATCCCAAAACACACTCTAAATCACCACTCAAATCGAGAACCCAATCGCCAGTATCCAAAGAAGAAATAGAGGAGAGTTTACCCGTTCCCAATTTTTTGTGTTTTCCAGTGATCGAGGACTCTAGCCGAAGATCCCAACGGTGAGGATAAAGATGGAACGGTGGAGAATCACATAGTTCATTCCGGCGACGATCCAACGGCGGGAGAAGCATATCGGCTTCGAAGAAGTTTGATGCGCCCATGGTGGCTCCCCACGGTCGGAGCCTCAAACAGGTGATCCCAACGGTGAACATGTAGCCCATGACGAACATAGTCTGGTTTTGGCTCGATCCAATGGCGGAGCAAGCAGATCCGACGATAAAAAGTCAAACGGTTCAAGGCCATTTTCGTGAAGATCGGACGAATTTCTCAAAAAAAAACTATTTCGAGGGAAAGAAAGTGGAGGAGACGAGCTTCTTGGTGACAGTGTTGGCTCATTGAAAGACCCACCGAACGGCGACTGGCGGTGGTTCAAAGACGGCGGTGACGTTGGCGACTAGGGCTTTGAGAGAAAGCTCTCTTTTGCCTTTGGAGAAGAAGACGTAAAAAACAAAAAGAAATAAGATCCCTGTTATTAGATAACCCACGTGAGCAGCAAACCCGGGTTCAACCCATTTCTGGACCTGGTCTAGCAGAAGAGGTGAAGGGAGGGAGGGGGCCTTGTCCTAGCACTCGACCCATTCGGTTAGACAAGCAGAGTCCAACACCTTGTCTTTGGGTATATTTCTTCTTGTATTAATTTTAAGGCCTATTTAAAGGATTTGAAATGTTTGAGTTTATATTGATTCTGTTAACATGTTTGGTTTTTCATGCATGGATATATATATACATATACGTATACTCTTATATATTATACTGTTTTTATATGTTATATTACTATATCCCCTATTTTATATCATATGTAATATATATGCTTTTATATCTCTTATGTATTTATATCATTATTTGCATATTGTTTATATATTAATATTTTATAATATACATTATATATTATATGCATATATGCATGTTTACTTTACTTTACTGTATATTGTTTGTATTATTACTATATCTTATATATACGTATATGCATGTATACTTTATATGATAATATGTGTATTATTATTACAGCCTATATGTATATAATATACGTTATTATATATATGCGTGTGTGTATAGCCTAGTACGTGTGTTACATGTATGTTATGTTATCCATATCTTATATGATATATTCATCGTGCATATATATTTATATAATGGTTTTCTTATACATATTGTATACTTTTAGATTGTCTTATTAAATGAATGCCATGTTTTATTATATTGCATATCCGGATATAAACTGTTAATCCGGTGCTCTTTTATTCGAGAGTAAACTTGGCTAGTACTAGGCGTAGTGGTGGTGATTTTTCGTTTATTCTCGAATAAAGGGGCCCTTAAAATTTACTCACATGTATAATCAAATCTTGATTTAATCTTCACTTTAACTCAAAATTCGATATTAATAAAATGGTAATTGATTTGATACCAAGTTTGGGCGCGGTGGGGGTACGAACCATTCCTCACACGTAATCGACTCCATAACCTAAAAGTGAGAATCTCTTATTAGTTTTTTGGTGCCCTGTCTACCTAACTCAAGTGGCCGGTGGCGACTCCAGTTTTATTTGAAAAATACGATTTTTAAGAAAATTCTCCCCAAATTATTTTTTATGAAAAAGCGGGAAAACTCCTTTCGATACAAAAAAGGTCGCTACAGCATGGTGACTCTACTAGGGACAAATTTTTGTTTTTACAGAAAAGAGAGTCAGGCCTAAAATTTGATTTCCATTCTTATTAATATTGGATGTTGCAAGTTAAAGTATCAATTAAGTTAATATTTGTTTATAAATGCGAGTTTATTTTAATACATTTAAAATTTGGCATATAAACTATATTGCTTTCGTAGCGATATTGTTCCTCCGTATGGGCCTAGCAAGTACCTTCGGGGCTCGAGTACCCTATGTTTTCGTGGGAATATTGTTTCACCGTACGGACATAGCGAATGGGTCCCCCGAATTGAACTCGATTAAAATGAGCTTATAATGGGTGATGATCGGGGGCCTTGCTACCCTTAGTAAGGGACAGTGCGGACAATTTGGTTACCTTTTAGTACCAAAACTGCATGTAGAGAATATAAAAAGCCCACCCTCTAGAGCCATGCAGACAGCCTAAAGAATTAGATGGCATGGAGTCAGGTTTATTTATGTGCTTTATTTATATTTGTTATTTTATATTTAGTTTACTAACTCTTTTTTTTGTTTTTTTTTTCATATCTCTTTGCATTTATATGACACGATATAAAGGGTTGATTCTCAAATTGATCACTCAAATTAGAAATCTTTCACCATGAATGGAAGGTGTCTTAAGGAAGAAGATGAAGACATGAATGTACGACTTTAATGGTCCATGTACAAGAAATGGCATAGCCCGTGAAGATGTTAGCCGCAAAAGCTAAAGTTTTTCGTTCGTTCATCCCTTTGGAGATGGAAGAGAGACCGAGGTTCTTTCTAATACTTGAGGCGATCAAAGAATTAGGAGTTAGAGTTGAAGCCTATCTATAGAAGAATGCATTGTAATGAGAGCCTTTTTTATATTCGATGAAAGTTGTTCTAGAGTGATCACCCACGGGATCAATGCCTTTGTTTGCATTCATTCTCGCATTTATTTTATCGCATTATTAATGTTTGTCCTTAGTCTGTGCATTATGCATTAAGTAATAGAATAATAAAATTAACTAGAGAAATATCATGTCAGAAGGTTTAACTTCGAACTACAATCATATAACACCGTTGCGATACCTATTTCAAACTTGTTTCCTTATTTGGTTGAAGGTCATTACATCACTCTTAGGCCGATGAAGGTTACGCATGACTTGTCTGCCATAGTTTTAACCCAAATAGTGCTTGTGATTTCCACATGAGGGCACCGAAGCATTCCACCAAGAAGAGTAGGTCTTTATTGGAAGAAATTAAGAAGCTGTTTAACGAGGGAATCCTGACACGAGATTTAATCTAGCAATGGAAAACAAAGAAAATGGGACAAGCTTACATCGTACTGAAAAGGCCGGAATGATTTGTCATTCCAAGGATGTCTTGAAGTCCCTATGCATGGGTTTATCATCTTTTCATGATAATTTGTAAAGACTCTTCCATTTTGGTTTCTCTCTTTTCGAGAACAATGCACAGAACAAACCCTACGGCTTGAGTCCTAAAGCAGAAAGAATATTTTGTAAAGACACATGTCTATTTATTTTTGTCATAATAAAAATCGCATTTTCTTTATTCTTATTTAGAAAACATTTTTACATTCTTTGATTCTTTAAACACTTCATTTATTGTTATGGGGTAGTTTTTGTTCTCCTATACACATATACACATATTTTCTGGAAAAAAAAGGACATGGACGTGTATATATCATTTTCATTAGGACCTTGAATTTCAATTGTAAGTCAAATCCAGAGATCAATTCCAAGTTGCTTATGTTTAGAATGAATTGAATGTTCTGAGGATATTGTAGATGCGAGCATCTAATGATCTATCCAGACCAACGAGGGAACAAAAAAACTGTTCAAGTAAATGGCATATCCTATTTTGTGAATTCCCTTTGTAACACCCCCTACCCTAGTTAGTAGTAACTCGGTTCGGAGCGTTACTTAGCAAGCAAGCAAGAAAAAGACAAGGCATGGCATTCGAACTAAGCAAGGACATAGACAAGGCATGGACAATACGAGCATTACACATTCAAACTTGACTTCAATCATCAACCAAAACATTTGGCAATTATCAAACAAGAAGAAATAATCATTTGAACAAGGCATAGGCAACCATTCATACATTACTTATCATGTAAATAACCACAAAATTGAATCTTAATCCAAACTATCCATTCGAATAGGTCACCAATTTTAACTCATTTCATGCTTACATTACAAGTTACTACTTCATGGCTCATTTTATAACACTTATACAATGCTACCTATCCCATTTGAACTACCTTAGTGTTACATGCTTCCAATTCACTTTGTGTTCCTTATCTTGTACATGTTTAGTCATTTCATTCCTACATTTACTAAGCATAATTATCTAACCTTTAATAGCATATATCTAATTCCATTCAAGCCTATATCAATACCTAACCATTCGGCCAATAACACCAAACATAATACAAAGCATGAAACTAGTTCATTCCAATCTTATCCTACTACCATGCATTCGGCAAACATGAAGTAACCACATGAAACCATTCGACCATGCCTCAAAACAATCACACAACAATACCTTTCAACATGGTAATTTCATACAAGACATGAAGCATTCAAATGATTAGTCATACAACATGGTTTATCCCAATCTACAAACATTTCAAGCATACACAAGAGCATGACAAGGTTATCAAACTACTTCATAGCCAATTAGATCATCATATGATCATTCTATATAATCAAAAAATGCGCAGCAACATTCAACCATTACAAGTTAACTAAGTTCATTACATACCTTATACTATATACTTAACATAGATAGGCCCATCAAGCATTATATACAATATTTCAAAATGCATGTTCAAGCTATTTAAATGCATCTAGTGCCACCATTCTAGGAGATATAAAACAAGCATGAAATCATACTTTAACCAAGCTTGTGTGTGATGCTTCTTGCTCAAGGAATCAAGCTTCATGATCAAGCAACATTTGAATCCTTTAACCTGTAGGTTGGGAAGAATGAAACAAGAATGATAAGTACAAAAATGTACTTAGTGAGGTAGTAACTAGTCTATCCATTTTGTTATTTCATGTTTCATGTCCTTTAAATCAAGTGTAGACCTAGCTAAGGCTTCCAAGCATTAGAGTAGTCTTAACTAGTCTTTCAAACATCAAGAGTGACCTTATCTAGTCTTTTAAGCATCAAAATTATCCTAGCTAGAATAGCAAGCATTCGGCCAACATGTATAAGCATCAAGGAGTCATAATTCATAAATCAAGTAACATGCTTGCAAATCAAGAAACCAAGGAGTCATGCTTTCAAGTCAAGTAACATACATTTCATGGCATTCAGGACAAGTATCATTTATAATTGAATTCTTATTACATTTGTTATTTCATTAAACAACCCCTTGGTACTTAGTTTGTATAGGTAATCGAGTCTCCAACCAACTGTCGCCACAAGATGCACCGTAGTGCTGGTCAACCATCCTACTGTCGCCAAAGACCACATACGTACCATTCGTCTATCGCCAAATATGGGCCTTAGCCCTGGACCGTAATCTACCCGTACATAATGAGCTCTAGGCTCTAAGGCATGCCCTACTACCTAGTCCAACTAGCTACCAAGGTTGTTCGAATTACCATTTATTCAAGTTATCAAGTTCAAGATCACGTTCATGTCAAGCAAGATCATTTCATGTTAAGCCCTTAGGCTATTGAGCCTTAGCTCACAAGTCAAGTGGTTTCAAGATCCACTTCATCAAAATGAGATAACATTATATCTCAAACAAGTCTTTAGCATACAATCATGTTGCATCATAGCACATACAATCATCCAAGCATTCACTAATCATGCATAAGCATTTCGAATTATACATGTATTCAAGACTGGGATCAAATTTCATGTGTTTCTTTAATCATCCTTCCCTTATTAGGTCAAATTCATGCTTAGATTCATTTACATGTCAAGATTGTAGCAAGAATGCATTGGTTAGGACCTAGTCCTAACCCTAGAGGTAACTACACTCACAATACAGTCCAAGAAAGCTAGCAATTGTCTTGTATAGCTATTCCTTTGTTCTTAGCCTTTGGATGATTTCCCTTTTCTCCTTCCTCCAAGTTCACTTCTTGCTCTAGCAAATTCATGGTTAAACACACTCATCAATATGCATACACAAGACAATTCAACATGGTAGCAAGGATATTTCAATACATATAAACATATACATACAATTATGACAACATTTCAATAAACAAGACTATGTAGGATCTAATTATCCCAAACTGTTACAAAACAGTCCAATAAAATTGTGTACAAAACAATTTCCAACTAGCTTAACTGCTGCTGCCTGGCAGCTTGCACACTACATGCTTAAACAGGCATATCTTTCAATTCCTACGTTGGAATTTCGATTAATTTATACCGTTGGAAAGATAACAAAATTATATTTAAGACTATAATAGGCTTTCATTTTATTTCTTAGCCAATTAATACAGTTTATTGTTCAAAGACAGGGCATTTACCCTGCCTGGACAGTTTGCACTATCCAGCTATTTCTATTTACAGTTTCCAGCATAGGACCCAGTTTTCAGTTCTGTTTTCACCTAATGTATACATACTAAGGATCATGTCATTAAAATTTCAGCCCTGAATTTGATCTATACAACTTTTGGTGAATTTTTAAAGTGACTGCCCAGAACAGAGCAATTCTAGGCAGCTTACACTAGGTTGCATTTCTAGTTCTTTATTTTATTCCAGCAAGGTCCTAACATGAAAATTTCATTCATGATCATGTTCATACATATCTAGGCCATCATAATTCACCTAACAATGTTCTTAAAACAGGGCATAGTCATGTTGAACCTAGTTTAATCCATTTGATCACAATTACACATCAATTCATCAACTAGGCAGTCCATTACCTAATTTAACTAGTTCAATTAGGTGTAGTCATTTTTCCAGCAAGTTACCAATTCAATTAAATCTCCATTGTACCTAGAAACATGTTCAAAACAGAGTTCTAAGTTCATTTACCATGCTTACACAATTTCTCAATCAAAACAGTCCCCTAATCTAGACTGTTTTGAACCATGTTCATGTTTCTCAATTTTCCAGCAACTACACATGTGTTTCATTAGCAATTTGATTACTAGCAATCAATTTCCAGGTTCTAATTGCAAATAGAATGACCTTAACATATAAAGAAATCATCTAATTCATCAATACAACCAAGAACATCATCAAACAATCATTCAATCAATCTATAACATGTTAGGTTTAAACATTATACCTTCTTCAAGCTTAATTTGATAAATGGATGAATCAAAAGCTTGAATTTTCAAGGTGTTTGCATGAAACTTTCTCTCCCTGTTCTTTCTCTAAGTTTTTGGCAACTAAGGGATAAAGGAAGAAGATGATGACACTTAATCCAAGTTATTGGATTTGTGAATTGCCTAAAATGTCCCTTAATTAATCCTTATTATTAACTTAATCAAGGGCATTAAGGGAATCGAGGAATTTAGCATGCATTCTTTGAAATTGCTAGAGTTTACAGGTTGGTCACCTTAATTTGGTCACTTTGTTCTTTCATTCTTTCAACTAGACCCTTGACTAATCAATTTAGCTTAATTTCTTGATTCAATTAAGCTATCAACTTAAGCAATTGACTTCAATACTTCTAGGCTAGGATTTAGGGTGTTACACCCTTCTCGGGCATTTGTTGTTTAAGATCCTTGAGTTGAGTGTTGACCCTAAACTTCTACCCCTGAAGACCTTCTCTGGATTTCTATGAATGGGACGATGAATGATATTCTTTCACTTTCCAAGGACGAAGAAATAAGACCAAATACATTAGACACGGACCAAAAAATCATCAGAAAAAAACTGTTGAAGGAAAATTTATGCTTAAAGAGCCAGCCAAGCAAAGTTGAAAGTTTCCAACATCAAAGCCGAAGCAATCAAGAATAAAAGCACTAAGTTGAACAGTGCAATAAAGAGAAAGCAAGATACACATGTGAAATTCTCCATGCAATTTAAAAGAGCCTAGGAGAATTGATTAAGTTCAAGTAGAAACATGCATCAATACTAGTCAAGATACAGTATAGTCCAAAGATACACATTCCTAAATTAGAAGAAAGGAAATAAACTATAGGCTGAAAACCCAAAAAGGGTGGTCTAAAAAGAAAAAGAATAAGAATAAAAGAGAAAGAAATACTTTACATGAGCACACCCAGATTAAGCAATGCAAGAATGAGACTTTAACTAGAAGAAATGAGTAAGAAACTTCTACGTAACTCTCCATTCAAGTAAATCTCAATTTTGAAGAGCATGGGATAATCGATCACCTTTGAATAGAAAGAGAGCATTAATATCTAGCCAGAATGCAAGCCGATCTGAATTTACAGAAGAATAAAATAAATTCTAGGGTGAAAACCCAAAAATAGGCAGTCTAGAGCGATCCAAAGAATGAAAGAGAAGATAATTTTTCATATGAGCATATCTAGGTCAAACAAATACAGAAATGTGGCTTCCCTTAATTGTAACCCATGGCCTACATTATAAGCCTACAAAGACCATTATGATCATACGTGGATATCCAAATTGGATGAGTTTGTCTTCATATTACATTCCACCTATAAGGGTTAACCTTTCTTCAAGGAATGTCAAACTTTAAATGCCTAATCGACACCAAAATGAGGAAAGGATGGGGCATGGTGAGTTAGTGAGATTAAGAGAGGCACCTTAAATGAGTTAAAAATTAGGTATGGAAATTGTTCCTCTCATAAGCCTAATAGACCGGAAGAGACGACACATGTACATATATCGTCACAATAGTCAAGATATTCTAAGCATACACTCTATTTAATTTGATCTTTGATAATTTGAAGCAAATTTGCCAATTGTGTTTGATATTTTGGGGCCAAATGTTGGTTTAAAAAATGTTTGTCATTTTCTCCAAATTTTGATTTAAAAATGCTTGTCAATCTTTTCAAAATTCAATTTTTTTCTTATTTTGAAATATACTCAAGCAAATTACCTTTTTCCATTACTTTATAATGTGAATTAAAGCATAAGAATCTAGAGTTGGTTTTATGCAGAGATGCTTGGGTGAGTTCAATAAAGAAGATTGAACTTAAAGAGGAGTTCAAGGAGTTGAGGCATTTTGTTTGCCCTAATGTTGGTTTTCTTTTTTTTTTTCTTAAGGTATTTCGGTGTTCTCTAAGCGAGATACCACTTTTCGGGCCATCAGTAAGACCTTCAGGCATGATGTTAAAACTTTTTCCCATGCAAACACGACAGAAATCGGGGCATCGAAGAATTCGGCAAGGAAAAGTAAAAAGTTCTAGAAGAACTCGTGAGTCCAAGGTGTCAAGCAGAGAAGTAGTGAAAATCTTCCGGTACTCACGTCATAAGAAAAAGATGTGCCATTTTAGAGTGAAAAGTTCTATATAGGAAGAACTTGTAGCTACAAGACTTCAAAGTGAAAGGTTGTATATAGGAAGAACCTATAACTCCAAGATTTCAGAGCGAAAAATTCTATATAGGAAGAACATGTAGCTCTAAGATTTCAAAGCGAAAAGTTCTATATAGGAAGAACTCCTAGCTTCAAAATTTTAAGGCGAAAATTTCTATATAGGAAGAACTCGTAGCTCCAAGATTTCAAAGCAAAAGGTTCTATATAGGAAGAACTCATAGCTTCAGGATTTCAAAGCGAAGAGTTCTATATAGGAACAACTCGTAGCTTCAGAATTTCAAGGTGAAAAGTTCTATATAGGAAGAACTTGTAGCTCAAAGAATCCACCCAAAGAAAGCGGGAGGTTTTATATAGGAAGAACCTGTAGCTCAAAGACTTTAAGATGAAAAAGTTTTTTATGGGGAGAACTTGCAGCTCCAAGGCCTCAGACGAAGGAAGAGTGAACCAGTTCCATATAGGAGGGACTCGTGGCTCTGATTAGTGCTTATGATTTTTGTTATACTCTCATTTCACAATAATGAGCAAAGAGAGACAACTGTAATCATTAATTTTTGTCCGGATTTTAGTATTATTATTATATTAATATTCAATATTATTAATATTTAATGTTATAACTATTATTATTATTATTATTATTATTACAAAATACAAAATTAAAAAGGGGAAGATCCGTGCATTTAATTCATGTTGATCTTCACGTTACCCGCTCCATGCCTTATGCCTCACCGTCCCTTACCTTATCCTAGTCCTTCACCATCACCCTATGCCCTATGATCAACCAACCCTCCTACCGGCTCACATCATCACCTACATCTCCTTTCATCACCTTAAAAATCAATTTCCCCACCGTTGATAAGGGATCCTTTTTACCGAGCTCAATATAGTCTCCTACCATTACACTTTCGCTCCTCCACCACCATTTTCAATCATCACAAAACACACTCTAAATCGCCACTCAAACCGAGAACCCAATCGCCAAAATCCAAAGAAGAAATAGAGGAAAGTTTACTTGTTCCCGATTTTGGAGTTTTCCGGTGATCGGGGACTCCACCCGAAGATCCCAGCGGTGAGGATAAAGATGGAACGGTGGAGAATCACATAGTTCATTCCGGCGACGATCCAACAACGGGAGAAGCACATCGGCGTTGAAGAAGTTTAGCCGGAGCCTCAAACGGGCGATCCCAACGGTGAACATGTAGCCCATGATGACGAGAGTGACATAGGTTTCGGCTCGATCCAACGACGGAGCAAGCAGATCCGACGATAAAAAGTCAAACGGTTCAAGGCCATTTTCGTGAAGATCGGACGACTTTCTCAAAAAAACTATTTCGAGGGAAAGAAAGAGGAGGAGACGAACTTCTTGGTGACGGTGTTGGCTCATCTAAAGACCCACCGAACCGCGACTGGCGGTGGTTCAAAGACGGTGGTGACGTTGGCGACTAGGGCTTTGAGAGAAAGCTCTCTTTTGCCTTTGGAGAAGAAGACGTAAAAAAAGAAATAAGATCCCTGTTATTAGATAACCCGCGTGAGCAGCAAACCCGGGTTCAACCCATTTCTGGACCTGGTCTAGCAGAAGAGATGAAGGGAGGGAGGGGGCCCTGTCCTAGCACTCGACCCATTCGGTTAGACAAGCAGAGTCCAACACCTTGTCTTTGGGTATATTTCTTCTTGTATTAATTTTAAGGCCTATTTAAAGGATTTGAAATGTTTGAGTTTATATCGATTCTGTTAACATGTTTGGTTTTTCATGCATGGATATATATATATATATACGTATACTCTTATATATTATATTGTTTTTATATGTATATTACTATATCCCTATTTTATATCATATGTAATATATATGCTTTTATATCTCTTATGTATTTATATCATCATTTGCATATTGTTTATATATTAATATTTTATAATATACATTATATATTATATGCATATATGCATGTTTACTTTACTGTATATTGTTTGTATTATTACTATATCTTATATATACTTATATGCATGTATACTTTATATGATATTATGTGTATTATTATTACATCTTATATGTATAAAATATACGTTATTATATATATGTGTGTTTGTTTATAGCCTAGTACGTGTGTTATATGTGTGTTATGTTATCCATATATTATATGATATATTCATCGCGCATATATATTTATATAATGGTTTTCTTATACATATTGTATACTTTTAGATTGTCTTATTAAATGAATGCCATGTTTTATTATATTGCATATCCAGATATAAACTGTTAATCCGGTGCTCTTTTATTCGAGAGTAAACTTAGCTAGTACCAGGCGTAGTGGTGGTGATTTTTCATTTATTCTCGAATAATGAGGCCCTTAAAATTTACTCGCATGTATAACCAAATTTTGATTTAAACTTCACTTTAACTCGCAAAATTCGATATTAATAAAATAGTAATTGATTTGGTACCAAATTTGGGCGTGGTGGGGCACGAACCCTTCCTCACATGTAACCGACTCTATAACCTAAAAGCGAGAATCTTTGATTAGTTTTTTGGTGCCCTGTCTACCTAACCTAAGTGGCTTGTGGCGACTCTAATTTTATTTGAAAAATATGATTTTTAAGAAAATTCTCCCCAAATCAATTTTTTATGAAAAAGCAGGAAAACTCCTTTCGATACAAAAAAAAGGTCGCTACATCATAGCGACTACACTAGGGATAAATTTTTGTTTTTACAGAAAAGTGAGTTAGGCCTAAAATTCGATTTCCATTCTTATTAATATTGGATGTTGCAAGTTAAAGTATCAATTAAGTTAATATTTGTTTATAAATGCGAGTTTATATTAACACATTTAAATTTTGGCATATAAACTGTTAATGCGGCGCCCTTTTATTCGAGAGTAAACTTGGCTAATATCAGACGTTGTGGTGGTGGTTTTTTGTTTATTCTCGAATAACAAGGCTTTTAAAATTTACTCTCATGTATAACCAAATTTTGATTTAATCTTCACTTTAACTCACAAAGTTCGATACTAATAAAATGATAATTGATTTGGTACCAAGTTTGAGCGTGGTGGAGGTGTGAATCCTTCCTCACATGTAATCAACTCTCAAACCTAAAAGTGAGAATCTCTGGTTAGTTTTTTAGTGTTCGGTCTACCTAACCCAAGTGACCGGTGGTTACTAAAGTTTTATTTGAAAAATACAATTTTTAAGAAAATTTCCCCCAAATCATTTTTTATGAAAAAGCGGGAAACTCCTTTTGATACAAAAAAGGTCGCTACAGGAGTACCCTATTCCTTATGAATTTTGTAAGATATATAGTTATCCTTTAAGAGTTTAAGTTATAACACAATTTCTTACCATAAGTTTATTGATTTTAGATTTGGTAATATGGGGTAAGAATATGTGTCATTACCTTTCTTCTTACCGGTTCTCTAGTAGTTTATGTAGGTTCGGAAATAATTTGTGTAGTTACCCAATTTCTTATGAGTTTGGTAAGGTATAGAGTTATCCTTTAAGAGTTTATGTTATAAGCACAATTTCCTACCCTAAGTTTCGTTGGTATTAGATTTGGTAATATTGGGTAAGAATTTGTGTTATTACATTTTTTCCTATCGGTTCTATAATAATTTATGTAAGTTTCGTAACAATTTGTCTATGTACCCTATTTCTTATGAGTTTGTAAGATATAGAGTTATCATTTAAGATTTTATGTTATAACACAATTTCCTACAATAAATTTCGTTGGTTTTAGATTTGGTGATATGGTGTAAGAATTTGTGTTATTATCTTTTTTTCCTATCGGTTCTATATCAATTTATTTAAGTTTTGTAACAACTTGTGTAGCTGCCCTATTTCTTATGAGCTTAGTATGATATAAAGTTATCATCTAAGAGTTTATGTCATAACACAATTACTTACCGTAACTTTCGCTGGTTTTAGATTTGGTTATATGGGGTAAGAATTTGTGTTATTACAGTTTTGCTTACCGATTCTATAAAAAATATGTAGGTTTAGTAATAATTTGTGTAGGTACCATATTTCTTATAAGTTTGGTAAGAGATAGAGTTATCCTTTGAGGGTTTATGTTATAACACAATTTCCTGCCATAACTTTCGTTGGTTTAAGGCTTGGTGATATGGGGTAAGAATTTGTGTGATTATTGTTTTTCTTACCGGTTTGATAATAATTGATGTACGGGTTGTAACAATATGTGTAGCTACCTTACCTCTTATGAGTTCGGTAACAAATAATGTTATCGTGTACAATTTTATGTCATAACACAATATCTTACGGGTCAGAAATTGTGTAATCACATATTGTACTACCATTTGTGTATGGGTTTGTGTTGGTTCCTTAAGTATTTGTGTACCTACCCAAAATCTAATGAGTTTGCCAAGAAACAATGTTATCTTCTAAAAGTTTAGGTTATAACACAATTTTTTTACCATAAATTGAAAGGGTTTTGGATTTGGTGATCTCGAATAAGAATTTGTGTTATAACATTTTTTCTAACAATTTTATGTAATAGTTTAAGTGGGTTTCGTAAGAACTCATGTATCAACCCAATTTTTTTTGATTTTGTAAGAATTAATGTTATTAGGTAACCGTCTAAGTTATCACACAATTTCTTACCATGATCATTATTTTGTGTAACTACCGTTTTTCTAGTGTTACTGTAAATATTTATGTTACCATCTCGTAAGAATTTATGTTAGAACTAGCTACATGTAGAACCAGTGAGCCTAATTTTAGCATATTTTTAGTCTGCCTCGCAACAGAACTACTCAAAAGAGGACATTTTTCCTATTGTAGCTTGGGTGTCTATATTATCCACAATATTTAGGTTGTTCGATCTTTTCTTTTAGATCCATATCATTATGAATCTTGGTTGATGTCAAATGACCTGAAGCGTCTCTACGTAATGCGAGATTCGATAGGATTTTTCCTAATTTCGGACGCAATGCGAGATTCGTTATCTATAGGAGGAAACTCTAATCTGTAAACTTAAAAGATTTGCGAAATGGAGTATACATGATCCACATAGTTCATGTAATCAAATGTTGCGCGTGAACATGTTATGACGCGTGGATACTTCAAAGCTGGAAAAAAGTCAGAATCACACAACTTATGTCGCGGATTCACCCTAAAAGAGTTTGGTTCAATACCTTCAAAAGGTAACATCTCTGTAACTTTCGTACGAAGTTCTTCTTGTAACTTCGGGTGGAAAATGTTGTTATTTTGTCCAAGCAAGGGTTATCCCCCTAGAGTGAAAAATAGCTTATTCAAACGATAATATGTTGTTTAAACAATGATAGTTATTGACAAATGACAGAACAACTTTAAGGATGAATTGATGGTCAATTGAAACCAGCCATTGTATGAATTTGTCCATATTTTCTTTTTTTATTCTTGCATTATAGTTATGGCCATTAAGATTTTTAGCTTTCAACTTTTTCAGCATAAACATAAAGTTCTTGGTTGAACTTTTGGAGTTCTTTGCATCATATCAGAAAACAGGAAAACATCATCTTCATTTGTAAAATAAGGGGAAGAATTTTTTATCTTTGATACAATGTATTCTACACTTACTAATACAAAGCTCATTTTTCCATGTCTTCGGAGAGCTGATCTGATGTGACGAAAATAAAATACAGTATTAACAGGACTATAAACGCTGGAGTACTTCATATTTTGAAGTACTACATACACAATTATTACTATTATTTGGTTTCATTCTCTGAAAAACAAAATGATAGAAAATAAAGATGGCAGTAAGCTTCAGCAGCAGCTAAGCATGGATGTGATCTGTATGTCACGGTGCAGCAATCCCCTTCTTCACCAACATATCGTAAACTCTATCGATCTTGCTTGGTTCAATCTTGAATAAGTGACGAGCATCGGCTTTCTTACTAATATTGCCATTGAAGATCTCTTCTGAAATGATCTGCAGCATCCTTAGATAAAGTGGCGGAGGTAACCGAATCTCACTGCATAGCCGCTTCTCCTGCCACCAATCAAACACAACCATCAATGGTTACACTTCAGTTAATAGCTCCAACCAAACTACAGTGAGGTATTAGACCATTCGCAGATTGCAAGCAAACTCCTACCTCAAGGCTAAACCTGTCAATGGGGATTGTCGAGTTGATTTTGAATCAGTTCAATTCCAGTTATAAATTTTTGGATAGTTTTGGGTTCGGATTGCCGGATTTCAGATTCAAATGATTTTAGGTTCGGTTTATTTGGGTTTGCCAGCTGGATTTTCCGAGTTGGGTCATTTGGATTTTGTCATTCGATTTTGACATTGAAGTCGAGTCATTTTCAGATCGCAATCATTTCATGTTCAGATCATTTTCGGATTCAGGTTCAGGTAGTTGACTTTTATGGTCAAGTCAGGTTGGTTGGGTTTGGATTTTGGTTAATTGGGCCGAACTTTTGAGCTCACCTAAGAATTGACAAGTTTACTCAAGGCTAAGGACTACACGGTAATGTTTGAAACACAGCATCAGGTCAGATGAAAATATAGAAAATAGGGATATGACACTCTTACAGTTTCCGACAGTAGCTGGGTTTCGGCGAAACCCATTATGTCCAAATCTTTAGCATAACTTGAAGAAGCCTGTGCTGTTGGTCTTGAATTTGAGTCCTTGCCGACAGACTCAGAAGCCATGAATGAGTTTGGGGCTGCCCGGCCACCTGGACCACCCTGGATTCCATCTTTTGCTCGGTGAGAACTCTCTTCAGCTTCCCTTTTCCTTTTGTGTTCAAGATACCGGTCTGCCTCAGCTGATGTTCGACAACCAGCTGCTCGGGATTCCTGCATATAATTATGTCCACTGGCAGCAATCAGTAACCATATTATGAAGATTATATATATAAATAAGGTAGAAAAGGTGGCCAAGCAGCAATTCCAGGCATGAACGATACCTTGAGTTCTTCAATCCTTCTTAAAGTCCGGTGCTCAGCGATAACCGTCTGAAGCAGTTCGTCATGTTCTTCCTTCGAATGAAAACGCATGAAGACATCGTAACGTTGGGAAAGTGCCCTCTCCTCAGGGGATAAGTCCTTCTCAAAAGGATTAGGATATAACAAATTTCTTTCTAGTATGAAATCCTTTCTGCGTTTCCTCTCATCTAGCCTGACAGTAGATTCATTTCAAGCATGAGTCAGAGAATAGTATTGCACATATCTTCCTATTAACTAATATAGTAAACATTTTTGTTCTTTCCTGGATGAGAAACATAATGGGAATCAATTACAACAGATAAGAATTTCCAAGATCCAAAAAGTATAGTCATAATAAGTCCTTCCCCAACCCTGAAACCTGTTCTATTCGATGCAATATTATTCCGATGTGCTAATATGGGCTTCACTTTTTAACATCTTACAAATTTACATGAGTGGAATCAATCATCACTCCAGCATTAATCAGATTACCAACTGCCTACCTCTTTGAATAGATACGCAACACTCGCAGCTTAAGCTCACGCTCCTCCTCCGTATCAGTGTCTTTAAATTCCATCTCAGCTAGTAACTGCTCCGCATCATTGTCATACTCTGGATCGAACTCCTGCCTTTTGGGGTTATAACCACTCAACTCAACTAAAGATGGACCTTCATTTCCCGACGAATTTGGCTTCTTTCCCCCAAAATTTCTGTCAACTGGATGATCTAAAAGACAATAATAACAATGAGCTATACTGGCATTGCAATATATATACTTATGGAAACTGGCGTTTGTTAGTTTAGACGACTTAGAGTTTGTGTTGTATCTAAATTGTATCGGTAGAGTAGTTATTTAAGTCATGTTCTTATAGCTAGAGTTAGAAGTTAATTGTTAGTAGGGCTTCTACTTTAACTAAAAGTCCTAGTCTATAAAAGCATGTAAAGCTGTAACCTTTTTCTTGAAAACAGAAGAATTCTGTTTCTCTTCATGGTATCAGTCTAAAATCGATCCAATCAAAATCCCTTTCCTCCGATAAATTCCCTTCTTCCAATTGATCGAACTCGATCCTATCAAAATATTTTTTCCTCTTCCATGGATAATCCGTCTTCATCTAGAGGCTTCACCAAACAACAGATGGTACAACTGCAGCAACTGTTCAGCAGATTCACTAGGAGCAGTGCAGGAAATCTGGCTTTCGCAGGCAATGATGGTTTACAGACCAACTCTTCCTCCACTGCACTTCTTTCTACTACGAATACACCAGCATGGATTGTGTACTCTGGTGCTTCTGACCACATGACTGGTAACAGGGAATTGTTTTTCCAATTTAAAAATTCCTCCTCAGAATTCTATCAAATTAGCTGATGGTTCGTTATTATCAATTAAAGGCAGTGGTTCTGTATTTCTTACTGATGACTTAGTCCTTCGAGATGTGCTTTTTGTGCCTAGTCTAAACTGTAATTTGTTGTCAGTTCGCAAGCTATGCAAGTATTCAAATTGTGTTTTCCAGTTCACTGATTCTGAGTGTTTTTATAGGCACTGAACTTAAAAAAGAGGATTGGCAATGCTCGCTTGCAGAATGGTCCATATGTTCTTCACAGTACACGAACTTTTAAACTTTCACCTTCTAAATTTTGTTTTAATTCCTTAGGACAGTCTGATGTTATGTTATGGCATTTTAGGCTAGGCCACCCAAATTTCTCCTATCTTACAAAATTTTTCCTTAATTATTTGTTAATCAAAAACCTTCTTCATTTAAATGCCATATTTGTCCACTTGCAAAACAAACAAGAAAATCTTACTTACCGTCCACTTATAAACCCTCGCATCTTTTTCTCTTATCCACAATGATGTTTGGAATCCTTCTAAAGTGAAGAATATTACTAGTAGCCGATGGTTTGTGACCTTTATTGATGATCATAGTAGGACAACTTGAACTTACCTCTTGAAAGAAAAAAATGAAGTGACTAGTGTTTTTGAAAGATTTTATACCATAGTTGAAACTCAATTTCATTCTAAAATTCAAATCTTTAAATCTAATAATGGAGGGAAATTCTTTACTAAGTCTTTAGGTAATTTTTTCAAGAAGAAAGGGGTGGTACAAATTAATTCTTGTGTTGATACTCCCCAACAAAATGGAGTAGCAGAAAGGAAGAATAGGCATCTACTAGAAGTAACCCGAGCCTTATTGTTTACTCACAATGTTCCTAAATATCTATAGGGAGAAGCCTTATTAACCTCTGCGTATCTTATTAATCGTATGCCTAGTAGAGTTTTAAATTTCCAAACACCTAGAGATGTCCTTTTATCTTGTTTTCCTCACTTTAAGCCTTTGTCTTCTACCCTTCCTTCGAAAACTTTTGGGTGTACTGTGTTTGTTACAAACCATGATCCTTCCAGGTCTAAACTTGATCATAAATCTCTTAAATGCGTGTTCGTAAGATATTCTTCACTAAACAAGGGCTACAAATGTTACCATCCACCTTCTCGTAAATTTCTGGTTTCTTTGGATCTTAACTTCTTTGAACAGGAACCCTATTTTCCCACGGCTGCAATTCAGGGGGAGAGTTTTGATGATTTCCAGCCTTCTCCAAAACAGATTCCTTCTTTCCCCTTACTACCTCCTACTTATCCCTCATTACTTGAGCCTTAGACTTCTTTTTGTCCATCTAATACTTTACCTATTTCCTCACCTAATACCTTAGCTACACCATATTCTTCACCTACTGTCACGCCTACATGAACCCAAAATTTAACCAAATTTTCTTCACAGCCCCCTAAACAAATCGGAGGTTTACACCAGAAAAAGGAGAACCATTCGAATCGCAACTGGGTACTTGCCAAGAATTGGATTTCAGTCTAGCTGCTTGTGAAAAAAGTGAAGGTAATGATTCTGCCAGTATTCCTCCTCATCTTCTTGAATTTGATTAATTATCTATTGCTAAAAGAAAAGGGGTATATCCTATTTAAAGGTATGCTTCTTATGGGAATTTGATGTCATCTTTTAAAGCATTTACAGCAAGTTTAGATGAAGAACGGATTCTTAAGACTATTGAGGAAGCCCTGCAAAATCCAAAGTGGAAGCAAGCTGTTGAAGAAGAAATTGAGGCACTTGAAAAGAATGGTACATGGACCACCACAGACCTTCCCCAAGGTAAAAAACCTGTCGGTTACAAATGGGTGTTTGCCATTAAATACAATTCATATGGCAGTATACAGATATATAAAGCCAGATTGGTTGCCAAGGGGTTCACATAGACTTATGAAATCGATTACAAGGAAACATTTGCCCCTGTTGCAAAATTGAATTCGGTTAGTCTTATTGAGTCTAGCCGTAAACTGTGATTGGCAATTACACCAACTTGACATCAAAAATGCCTTTCTTAATGGCAACCATAAGGAAGAAGTTTATATGCAGATTCCACCAGGGCTAAAGGATGCTGGACAGAATCAGAAAGTTTACAAACTTGACAAATCACTCTATGGCTTGAAGCAGTCTCCTAGAGCATGGCTCGACAGATTTACCAAGGTGATCCTGAAAATGGATACAAACAGTCATTGGTCGATCATACTTTGTTCTCCAAGGTAACCCCATTAAATAAAAAGGTTATTCATATTGTTTATGAGAATGATATAATCCTAACAGGAGACAATGAAGAAGAATTGAGTCGGTTAAAGACTCTATTAAGCAAGGAGTTTGAAATTAAATACCTAGGAAAACTCAGATATTTTCTAGGCATAGAGGTAGCAAGGTCCAGCAAAGGATTGGTGATTAATCAACGGAAGTATGTTCTTGACTTACTTGCAGAAACTGGGTTGTTAGGATGTAAACCAGCAGATACTCCCATGGATGCTAGTCTGAAGTTCAACAAAGTCGAACTCGGTCCAAAGGCAAATAGAGGACTCTACCAGAGGCTGATAGGTAAACTAATCTACCTATCACTAACAAGACCAGATATTTCGTTCCCAATAAACATTGTGAGTCAACACATGACAGACCCAAGACAAGAGCATATGGAAGCAGCAAAAAGGATATTGAGATGCTTGAAAGGTACACCAGGACATGGTTTGATATTCAAGAAAAATCATGATAAAACTGTAAAAATATTTTTAGATGCAAGCTGGGCCAGTGAACTGAAAGATAGAAGGTCAACCAGTGGTTATTGTTCCTTCGTTTGGGGAAATCTAGTGACATGGAAAAGTAAAAAGCAAACAGTAGTTTCAGTATAGCATGTTTGAATACAGGGCATCAGCATTGGGAATGTATGAAGGAATCTGGTTAACAAAATTGCTTAAAGAACTGGGGATGATACAGAATGAAAGATTCCAGATTTTTTGTGACAACTAGTCAATTATTCAGATTGCCAAAAACCCTATTCAACATGACAAAACAAAACATGTTGAAATAGATAGGCACTTCATCGCAGAGAAGTTAACCAATGGAGTGGCTTCATTGGAATATCTTCCGACCGAAGAACAAGTGGCAGACATACTTACAAAAGCACTGCCAAAAGCTCTTTTCGACACTTTTCTATCCAAGTTGGGATTATACAATGTATATTCTCCAACTTGAGGGGGAGTGTTAGTTTAGACGACTTAGAGATTGTGTTGTATCTAAACTGTATCGGTAGAGTAGTTATTTAAGTCATGTTCTTATAGTTGGAGTTAGAAGTTAATTGTTAGTAGGACTTCTACTTTAACTCGATCCTATCAAAATATTTTTTCCTCTTCCATGGATAATCCGTCTTCATCAAATTAGCTGATGGTTCGTTATTATCAATTAAAGGCGGTGGTTACGTGATTTTTTCTTCCTCCGATGACTTAGTCCTTCGAGATGTGCTTTTGTGCCTAGTCTAAACTGTAATTTGTTGTCAGTTCGCAAGCTATGCAAGTATTCAAATTGTGTTTTCCAGTTCACTGATTCTGAGTGTTTTTATAGGCACTGAACTTAAAAAAGAGGATTGGCAATGCTCGCTTGCAGAATGGTCCATATGTTCTTCACAGTACACGAACTTTTAAACTTTCACCTTCTAAATTTTGTTTTAATTCCTTAGGACAGTCTGATGTTATGTTATGGCATTTTAGGCTAGGCCACCCAAATTTCTCCTATCTTACAAAATTTTTCCTTAATTATTTGTTAATCAAAAACCTTCTTCATTTAAATGCCATATTTGTCCACTTGCAAAACAAACAAGAAAATCTTACTTACCGTCCACTTATAAACCCTCGCATCCTTTTTCTCTTATCCACAATGATGTTTGGAATCCTTCTAAAGTGAAGAATATTACTAGTAGCCGATGGTTTGTGACCTTTATTGATGATCATAGTAGGACAACTTGAACTTACCTCTTGAAAGAAAAATCTGAAGTGACTAGTGTTTTTGAAAGATTTTATACCATAGTTGAAACTCAATTTCATTCTAAAATTCAAATCTTTAAATCTAATAATGGAGGGAAATTCTTTACTAAGTCTTTAGGTAATTTTTTCAAGAAGAAAGGGGTGGTACAAATTAATTCTTGTGTTGATACTCCCCAACAAAATGGAGTAGCAGAAAGGAAGAATAGGCATCTACTAGAAGTAACCCGAGCCTTATTGTTTACTCACAATGTTCCTAAATATCTATAGGGAGAAGCCTTATTAACCTCTGCGTATCTTATTAATCGTATGCCTAGTAGAGTTTTAAATTTCCAAACACCTAGAGATGTCCTTTTATCTTGTTTTCCTCACTTTAAGCCTTTGTCTTCTACCCTTCCTTCGAAAACTTTTGGGTGTACTGTGTTTGTTACAAACCATGATCCTTCCAGGTCTAAACTTGATCATAAATCTCTTAAATGCGTGTTCGTAAGATATTCTTCACTAAACAAGGGCTACAAATGTTACCATCCACCTTCTCGTAAATTTCTGGTTTCTTTGGATCTTAACTTCTTTGAACAGGAACCCTATTTTCCCACGGCTGCAATTCAGGGGGAGAGTTTTGATGATTTCCAGCCTTCTCCAAAACAGATTCCTTCTTTCCCCTTACTACCTCCTACTTATCCCTCATTACTTGAGCCTTAGACTTCTTTTTGTCCATCTAATACTTTACCTATTTCCTCACCTAATACCTTAGCTACACCATATTCTTCACCTACTGTCACGCCTACATGAACCCAAAATTTAACCAAATTTTCTTCACAGCCCCCTAAACAACTGGAGGTTTACACCAGAAAAAGGAGAACCATTCCAGAACTGCAATCTGGTACTTGCCAAGAATTGGATTTCAGTCTAGCTGCTTGTGAAAAAAGTGAAGGTAATGATTCTGCCAGTATTCCTCCTCATCTTCTTGAATTTGATTAATTATCTATTGCTAAAAGAAAAGGGGTATATCCTATTTAAAGGTATGCTTCTTATGGGAATTTGATGTCATCTTTTAAAGCATTTACAGCAAGTTTAGATGAAGAACGGATTCTTAAGACTATTGAGGAAGCCCTGCAAAATCCAAAGTGGAAGCAAGCTGTTGAAGAAGAAATTGAGGCACTTGAAAAGAATGGTACATGGACCACCACAGACCTTCCCCAAGGTAAAAAACCTGTCGGTTACAAATGGGTGTTTGCCATTAAATACAATTCATATGGCAGTATACAGATATATAAAGCCAGATTGGTTGCCAAGGGGTTCACATAGACTTATGAAATCGATTACAAGGAAACATTTGCCCCTGTTGCAAAATTGAATTCGGTTAGTCTTATTGAGTCTAGCCGTAAACTGTGATTGGCAATTACACCAACTTGACATCAAAAATGCCTTTCTTAATGGCAACCATAAGGAAGAAGTTTATATGCAGATTCCACCAGGGCTAAAGGATGCTGGACAGAATCAGAAAGTTTACAAACTTGACAAATCACTCTATGGCTTGAAGCAGTCTCCTAGAGCATGGCTCGACAGATTTACCAAGGTGATCACGAAAATGGATACAAGCGGTCATTGGTCGATCATACTTTGTTCTCCAAGGTAACCCCATTAAATAAAAAGGTTATTCATATTGTTTATGAGAATGATATAATCCTAACAGGAGACAATGAAGAAGAATTGAGTCGGTTAAAGACTCTATTAAGCAAGGAGTTTGAAATTAAATACCTAGGAAAACTCAGATATTTTCTAGGCATAGAGGTAGCAAGGTCCAGCAAAGGATTGGTGATTAATCAACGGAAGTATGTTCTTGACTTACTTTGCGTAAACCGGGTTGTTAGGATGTAAACCAAGCAGATACTCCCATGGATGCTAGTCCGAAGTTCAACAAAGTCGAACTCGGTCCAAAGGCAAATAGAGGACTCTACAGAGGCTGATAGGTAAACTAATCTACCTATCACTAACAAGACCCGGATATTTCGTTCCAATAAACATTGTGAGTCAACACATGATGGACCCAAGACAAGAGCATATGGAAAGCGGCAAAAGGATATTGAGATGCTTGAAAGGTACACCAGGACATGGTTTGATATTCAAGAAAAATCATGATAAAACTGTAAAAATATTTTTAGATGCAAGCTGGGCCAGTGAACTGAAAGATAGAAGGTCAACCAGTGGTTATTGTTCCTTCGTTTGGGGAAATCTAGTGACATGGAAAAGTAAAAAGCAAACAGTAGTTTCCAGAAGTAGCGCAGAAGCTGAATACAGGGCATCAGCATTGGGAATGTATGAAGGAATCTGGTTAACAAAATTGCTTAAAGAACTGGGGATGATACAGAATGAAAGATTCCAGATTTTTTGTGACAACTAGTCAATTATTGATTGCCAAAACCCTATTCAACATGACAAAACAAAACATGTTGAAATAGATAGGCACTTCATCGCAGAGAAGTTAACCAATGGAGTGGCTTCATTGGAATATCTTCCGACCGAAGAACAAGTGGCAGACATACTTACAAAAGCACTGCCAAAAGCTCTTTTCGACACTTTTCTATCCAAGTTGGGATTATACAATGTATATTCTCCAACTTGAGGGGGAGTGTTAGTTTAGACGACTTAGAGATTGTGTTGTATCTAAACTGTATCGGTAGAGTAGTTATTTAAGTCATGTTCTTATAGTTGGAGTTAGAAGTTAATTGTTAGTAGGACTTCTACTTTAACTAAAAGTCCTAGTCTATAAAAGTATGTAAAGCTGTAACCTTCTCGAGTAATTGAAAACATAAGAATTTTGTTTCTCTTCAGCGTTGCAATATTAATATCATGATTATGGCTCCATCCTCAGATAAACTTCACTGGTGAATGACATATGATCTCTTAAGGAAACTCCAAATACATAAAAAAAAACACTCAGAAATCTGACCATACATGTGTTTGACATATGTCCATATTCGACACTCAAACCGGAACCCAAGTAACATAGGTACCAACAACTTTATCTTATGTCATATTCTCTACTAAGTCAATAAAGAACTAAGGCTAAAAGACAGCAGACGACTCAATAGGATTGCAACATTAGGCTTTCATTATTGGGTATTAGTGCAAAAGTGGCCATTATGTTCTTAAATGGTATAACATGTATGAAACCACAAATGGCTTAGTGTCATATGGGCCATATATTACCGGAATAATGATAATTAAAAGGAACAAAGAGAGTAAAAGATATCATACCTTCCATTTTAGCATTGCCATCTTTAACCTGGGTCATGTTGGATACCTTCATAACACCTGCCGGTGTTGGACTGTTACTGTTAGAACACACCCCAGAATCTACATCTGAAGTTTGTAGAAACAAGGCAGGAAACATGAGGATCACTGTGATCAGATTATTTGTGTACACACTGAATAAAATAAGAATCTCTTAACAGGGGAAGAAACTAATCAATGCTCACCTGCATTTAATGCATACAATAATCTGCCACAACTACCACCGTCAACTCCACGTAAATCAATAAAAATCACATAAGGAATAGCATAGATGAACAACGATGATACTAACAAAGAGGAGAATGGGATTCATACTTGACTCTTGAAGGTGAAAAAAGAGATTCTTCTTTTGCTGAAAGCTCCCCAAGCATAGGTCCTGAGACGCTCTCAATAAATTAATGATAAGCATTTGCATTATCAAAATGCATCAAATTATAATTAAGGTGTTGTGAGGGAGAGATGAACCAAAGAAGAATTTGAGAGGAAAATAAGAAACAATGAAGGAATTCTAAAGAAAACTCAAAGAAGAGAGAAACGTAAGAACAAGCTTTGTTGTTTCTTACTTGGATGCATTAACCAAAGGAGTTTACACCTATTTATAGGTGAAAAACCGTATCCAAAAATTTTCTAGAATGTTCATGATTAGTGTACAAAAGATAAATAAAAAGAAAATTACAATAATTATTATATTTTTTACCACAAAAATAGCATTAGAAACGGATTGGCAAGAAGACGAGGTGGTTCCTTCTCATTTTCAACCACATCCCAAAGATCAAAAGCACTCATATATGTTTCATTTTGACAGCTCATATCTGAAAGTTTTCACCCAAAAAGACAGGAGGTGGAGGCAAAGAATAACTATTTGAAGCCACTTGGTGTTGACAATGATGCAGATCGTTTTAAAAAAATGTGTTAAACGCGGTCGTTTTGAGTTAATAATGGTTGTTATTTTTGTTCTTTATTTTTGAGCCCTGAATGTTGTCATTTTGTGATGGTTAAGTGTGAGAAAGGGGCCATAGTAGCCGGAGAAGATGAACGCCGGTGAACAATGAACAATAAATTATGAAAGCTACAGTTTAACGATAGAACAAAAATAATATTTTCAACAGAGAACAATGTGTTTCTCTGTATTTTCTCTTATTCTTCTTAATCAAATGTGTATGAGATAAGCCTTTAAATAGGCTGATACAAAGTTTTAGTATAACTAAAATTATATTTTTATCTATAATTTAAATAATATTTATCCTTAATTTAAATAAGACTTCTAGTAAATCTAAACTACTAACTTAGAAATAAACTCTAATTACACATTAAATTAAACTCTAACACTTCTTGTCAACTTACACTCCCCTTTAAGCTCTAACACTTCTTGGATAACTTACACTCCCCCTCAAGCTGGTGAGCAAGTGTAGTAGAGCACCAGCTTGGATCTTGGATGTGATGCCCTACTCATATTTCTTTGTTGTTTTTTAGGGAAAAAAATCTCCCCTTTTTGGGACTCATTGAGTTGAACAGCTAGGACATACTCATGCTATTTTTTGAACGGCCATTGTTGAAAATTTACAAACGATGTTGCTGGTTTCTGCATCCTTCTTGAGATGTCTATCAACTTTACTGTTGTTATTGATTTTTGCACCCTCCTTAGATGTCTTCCAGCTTTCCTCTGTCAGTGATGATCTTTTTCAGGTTTTTGTATCTTCTGAGATGTCTTTCAGCTTTTTCTGTCATTCACGGACTAAGTAACTGCTTTCATTCAACAATGATCACAAGAATCTACACTCCCCTCAAGCTGGTAGTTGCACAAACTAGAATTCCAGCTTGGATCTTTGATGTAGAATCCCTTAAAAATATTATCTAGTTTTTAAGGCTAAACTAAAACCTCTTCTCCTATCTTTTATAATTGATGGCTGAGATAGAACCAGATAGTTTTTAAGGCTAAACTATAACATTTCCCTATATTTTACAATGGATGGCTAAGATAGAACCAAATAGTTTTTAAGGCTAAACTATAACCTTTTCATATTTCTTTTTGATTGGCTAAGATAGAACCATTAAATAGAGAACAAAATAACAAAATTAAACGAGTAGAAATTTCACCATAGATGTAAGATTCCAACGAGAGAGAAGCCAAGGAACGAGCGTGGCCTAATGACAACAGCGGAAAAAAAAATGATATACATTTAAACAAATTAGATCGTCAATTTGATTCAGATCAGAGATGGCAGTAGTGGTGACGACATCAAGATCGTTGTTGCTCTTGATACCATGTGAGAAAGGGGTCATAGTGGCCGGAGAAGATGAACGCCGGTGAACAATGAACAATAAAATACGAAAAGCTACAGTTTAACGATAGAACAAAAATAATATTTTCAACAAAGAACAATGTGTTTCTCTGTATTTTCTCTTATTCTTCTTAATCAAATGTGTATGAGATAAGCCTTTAAATAGGCTGATACAGAGTTTCAGTATAACTAAAATTATACTTTTATCTATAATTTAAATAATATTTATCCCTAATTTAAATAAGACTTCTAGTAAATCTAAACTACTGACTTAGAAATAAACTCTAATTACACATTAAATTAAACTCTAACACTTCTTGTCAACTTACACTCCCCCTCAAGCTCTAACACTTCTTGGATAACTTACATTAAGTAGGGGAAATTATCCCACAATTAGGCATGTCTCTAATTTGGGAATTTTCTTAGTATTATCCCTTTTCTTTTCTCTCTGGAATTGAACCTTATCTTCTCAGTTCTTCTTTACATCTATCTTATCTCTTCTACTTATCTGTAATTTTCAGGTTATTTTGTTTTGAGGAATATCTGTAACTATTTGAAGCTACTTGGGGTTGACAAATGCTCTATAAAACCATTAAGGATTTCAAGGCCCTTTAAGATCAAATAAGGCTCTTGATACCAAATTGTTTGGGGAGAGAGAACCAAAATGGAAATTTGAGAGGAAAAGAAGATGAAGAAATTCTAAAGAAACTTCAAAGAAGAGAGACATGTAAGAACAAGCTTTGTTGATTCTTACCTGGAAGCATTAACTAAAGGAGTTTACACCTATTTATAGGTGAAAAACCTTATCAAAAAAATATTACAGAATGTTCATGATTAGTCTACAAAAGATAAATAAATAAAGGAAAATTACAACAATTATTATAATATTTTAACCACAAAAGTAGCATTATCTTTAACATAAGGAAACTTTTGTAGCACATGCAGGTGCAGCCCACCTCAAACCATGTTCACTATTGTTATTTTCTCTAGAGAAAGAATTTATACCATGTAAATGCAAGAAAAAGGAAAAGGAAATGAATCCAAGGTTTACTCCAAGTGGTTTACCCACCTTCCTCTCGTTTAGGAGGTGGGTTCCAACAAGGGTAGAGTTCAATCCCTAGCACTTGCAAATTTCCCTTCCACAGTATCCCATACTCCTTGGGATTTCAAATAAAGGGGGTGGAGAACATATTGAAAATTACAGAAAGGAGACTAACCGAAAAATTGACTAACCTTTCTTGTCCTCAATATGCCCTTTAGTCATTGCAAGAAGCTCTTTTCTATTTTTTCCAACAACATGAGACATATCCTTTAAAGAAATAAAGTGATCAAATTTTAACAATATTCATGAAAAGGGACCAACTAATAAGGGATTTGATAGTTTTCGACTCTCATACCGGAAGAGGGAAGAATGAGGACTTCATATAAACATTAGTATAGTGGTCAATGCACTTTTCCTTGCTCTTTGTGCCCACATGCTCAGCAACTTCTGCCCAGTTTCCAAGGCCATACATTTCAATTCCCTATAATTAGAAAAGACAAAACAGAAACAAGATCGATTCCTTAAGTATTACGCATATAAAATGCTGCGCAGAACGAAACAAGGAGGACCAAACACAAAATTTCTTCAGTGCTTTAACAATGAGGACGAACATAGAAATACCTCTAGAAGCAAAATTTCATCATCTGCATTCCAGTCAGGACAGATAAGAGGAAAAGATAAGTTGTCCTGTTTATCAAAACTAAGCTGTTAGCACTCAATCATAACATAACCAAAGGTACAGCAACAGATACATGATGCAGAATAAATAAGCAATAAAAACTAATGTCACAATATAGGAATTACTTCAACACTGCTAAATGGATGAAAAAGACTTGGATAACAGATTTTCCAGCACAGGAAAAAGTTCACAAAAATCTATCCATTAACATAAACCAGAGGAAATTTGACAATTCAGTGCGTTATCAGAGCAGGAAAAATTGTTTCTAGTAGGCTTTTACTAACCATGACCCTGTAAGGATGGCTGCTTTTATGAGGTGTAACCTCGGTTCCAACAGAAAAGCACTCTATACATAGGTCAAAATCGGGACAATTAGCACATTTGATACGGATTTTTCCTGTGATGTCTTTGTTGCAATAATTGCAGTGATATAAAGCCCTTTTCCCTTCACTTGTTCCTTGACCTAGCTCCAAAAAGGATAAAGATGGGGTAAAAATGGAAAGCGCAAAAATAACTCATGAATAAACAAAGAAATTGTATGTAGAGGGTTAACTGTTAAGAGTAAAATGGTATTCTAATGAAAAAAAAACATTTTAGCATTCCTAGGGAGGACCAATAGTTTTAAAATAATCACAAAATCACCAGCACTATACCATGCCGTCTATAATCTTGATAGCAGCAGATCATAATACTATATATCTAACCATTTATTAGAACTTTTACACATGTAATATATGCATAGCCAATCTTCTTTAGATAGATTTATGGGTCAACTTCTAGAAACTCTATCAAGGTCTGAAGTAAAGACAGAATATAATAAAATAGAATATAAACTTTTTTAAGTTTTGGCAGCAAATTCTCTACATTCAGAGGGTCTTTACCGACTAGCTACTAGAAGAGATCATCTGGAAGGATTCCAAATATTTAGCAATTCCTTTTTCTCATAAAAATAAAATAGCCATTGCTGTCTCTTGAATCTCCCTTGACACACTCTCCATAACTGCCCTACGATTAAATTTCCCTTACTGGTTAAAACACGGATATGGCGGTCATCTCATTTTTGTCAAATAATTGCATCATAACTTTTTGCTGCAAAATTCATTCTCAGAGGGTTGCATTTTGAAATTGTACAAGGTAGAAAAGCACCTGAAGATGAAGATTCTAAATTTTCTCCAGCAGATGCATTCTTTTTTCTCCTTGATCTGCATAACAAGAAAAGGGGTATTTAAATGAAGAAACCCATAAAAGAGAACCACAAAAACCCTCGTGAACTAATTATACCACAGTAAGAAATATAAAGAAAAAACAATGTTAAGACAACTAATGGTTAATTATTACAAACACACAGGGAAAAGTTGTAAGCTATCAAAACGAAAGCAAGACAACAATCATTCAGCCTTTATTATCATAAAATTCATTACAGTAAGAGATTTAGATTCTTGGTACATAAGATTCACCACACGAAAGAAACCTCATAGTTAATGAACTAACAATACAATATAACTAAATGACAGAGTAGGTATTCAAACCCATTAAAACAAGTGGAGGAAGACGCAGAAAAAGTTAATTTAAAACAGAAATTCTGACATATCAGGTTGTAGTAATTAGATGATATCCCTAATCATAGCCACTGTTTATTTTATCACTTTATTTTCTCAAAACTATTAGCAGTAGCGAAATAATTTCCATCTCACAACGTCTTTGTTATACCAAGATATGTGCAAAGCTACATGCCAAAGAAAGTCTAAGCCCACATGAGCTGAAACACTCAGCATGAACAGCTGTAGTTCATGGAGCAAAGCACCTGGCACTGCAAGTGGCTGCCGAATATCAGTTATCGTGTCAAAAAGGTCCTCGAGCAACAAAGGTTGCAAGGCTGACAAACTGGTGATTGCTAGACAGACAAGGATGTCAATATGGCCAGTCGAGCAGCCCTTTGGACAGCCAGAAACTGAAGTACCACTCTCCTTCTCTCTCTACACTCTCGACTCCTTTACTGCTTAAGTTCTTGCTTCCCTCTCCGTCCAACAACACTCTCTGCTCACTTAAGCAGAGGAGAACGTTCCAGAGCATAAGCTTTAACGCCCCCTTAGCTCACATTCATCTTGCAACAATCCATACTCTCTAAATCCATATCTCACCTTCCTAAAAGAGCACGTCAACCCCAGCCAATCACCAAAAGAGAGTCAACGGTATTTAGGCACATTTGAACATTTTAAAAACAGGTCCTTGTGCTCTTTTTACGACTCACAAAAATGAAGTAGCCAAAAACGTAAAAGTTCAAACTCAAACTAACAGGTTTAATTTCTCAAAATAATCTTCGCCTTTCACCATGCAAGCTCGCTCAAGTGCAGCTAAATTTGAACGGCAATATTATTTAAAAAAAAAAACATAATTTCATCCAATAATTCTTCAAAATGGGAAAACTAAAGAAAGAAAAGAAGCTAACCTCTGGGTGGGATCCTCATCGGCAGAGTGAAAATTCCCGCGAGAACGACCCATTGGAATTTGAAGTATTGAACCCTAGTTTCTCAGGAAAGTGAGAAACTTTGACAGAGGAAGAGCAAAAGAAAAAGGGTATTGAATTTAGTGGGTTTAGCATCTTTATTAGGATTGGGAATTGGACGAATTCAGTTGTATGTTTATACTAAAAATAAGTGATTTAGACGAAAAATAAGTATTTAAATTATATTTTTTTAAATATTAGGTATTTAAAGTATTTTTTTTATAAAAATAGATATTTAAAATTTTAACCGTTATATTTTTCAGTGTTAAATCATTTAAAATATCGTTACCTATTAAAAAAGTGACATGTAATATGTTTTTATTATTATATTAAAAAATTAAAAATATATATTTTTAAAATAAATTCTTAAAAAAAGCCTCAAATTCCTAATACTCAAAACTATAAATTTTTTAAATTGTTGTCGTTGCCGCCACTGTTGCTATCGTCGGACACTACTAATACCGTCGCCGAAGGCCACCGCCCATTTAACCCAAAAACTCATTGTCGGCAACTGCTGAAAGTGTGTCAATTGGACATCGTTCGAATAAAACCATTCGCGTTCGCCGTCTAATTGGCACGCCTCCCATTAGTTACTGGCGATGGGTGGTTTAGGGAAATAGGCGGCTGCCTCCGACGACGACGACAGTAGCAGCGACAATTTGGAGAATTTGTGATTTTGAGTATTAGAAATTTAGGATTTTATTTTGGGAATTTTGAGTTTTTATAAGAAAATTATCTTCTTTTTTATTTTTGTAAATAAAAAAAATCATGACACTTGTCACATTCTTATTGGTTAATTATTTTTTAAAACGGTCATGCACTTAAAATTATAACAGTTAAAATTTTAGGCACTTAAAATTGTACCAGTTAAAACTTTAAGCAATTATTTTTATCAAAAAATACTTTAGGTATCTAAAGTTCAAAGAAAATATAGTTTGGCGGACAAATAATTATTTGTTCTTTTTGCAGTTAAGTAGGTAGTTTGACTTTTTTGTTGTTAATTTTAGACTATCAATTCCAAACTGCTTTTGTTATGTTTTTCTTAATTTTATCGGTAAATTACGTAAATCATTACTGAATTTTACTCTCAAATTTATTTGGTCATTGACGTTCCAAAACGTTCAATTTATTTACTGAAGTTTAAACATTGAACATTTTTTATTACTGAAGTTTAGACGTTAAACGTTTTTATCACTCAACGGTTTACCATATCGTCATTCAGAATCAATTTTCACTGGTCGTTTCATCTCGTTTCCTAAGTCCGAATTGGACCTCCATTTCGCTGGAAAGTGTCCCAAAGTCCACGAATCGAAAAAAATCTTTTAATTTTTTTCTCGTTGATCTCCCTCATCCGACGTCAAATGGAGCTCGTTTCTCAGTATATTGTTTCCCTCGTGCCGATGAAGTTTTTCTCCGTTCGAATCTTGGAGAAGTTTCTTCATTCGCCAACAAATGAGTATCGTTAAAAGGTTAGCAGAAGGGTGACAAAAAATATTCAATGTCTAAACTTCAATGAGTAAATTAAACGTTTTTAAACTTCAGTGACTAAAATAGATTTGAGAGTAAAATTCGATGATGATTTACATAATTTATGCTAATTTATTTTGGACACGAGTTTTTAAATGGGTCAAAATACATCAATGACCACCTAACTTTTAAAGTGTTTGTATTACTATTGTCGTTAACGTATTAATCACTCAACCATTAAATTCTTAACGTAACAAATGTGAACATTCTAAAAATTAAATGACTATTGATGTACATCATCATCATTATTAAATGAGCATACATTATGTAGTCAAATAGAAACGAATAAAATATCTTGATAGTCATCCAATTTTAGGATTGCTTTTATTCTAGTCACCCAATTTTATCATCCATGTTATCGAAATTTTAAAATTTTGATAATCCACTATTAGATACATTACGAAAGTCTGATGTGGCTTTTTAAATTATTAATTGAATACCTACGTATTTAACACATTATCCAAATAGTTTTTTCCTCTTTAAAACAAAAGCTATATGAAAAACAAAAGGTAACTACTTATGACAAAATTCTTATCCGGTTTGTTTAAAGTACGGCTTAAAAAGTGTAAGTTTGAAACTTGATTGAGAATTTACAATGTTAAATTTTTATGTTGATTTTTGACAAGTTTCGATATTTTGTCCAAGAACTTAAAATGTTATAGAAAAAATAAGTATCGAAATTTATTTTGTAAGTATCGAAACTTGTCAAAAATCACAAAAAAACAACCTAAAATTTTATCAAAAAGTCAAACATTTTATGTTGGACAAATTTCGAAACTTATTTTTTAGCCGCACCCTAAACTTGTTGCACTTTAAACTCGCCTCTTTTCCATGAAAACTAATTTAATAATGAGCTTTGATTGAGATCCAACGATTGGTCAAGTGGCCGAAAATGTTTATCTTATCTTATTTTATATGAGTTCGAATTTTGACAAGAAAATATAATACATTCACTTAATGCTAATAATAATAATAATGAGCTTTGATTCAATAATTCCTTTTCTCAAGTTTAAATTAATTTATTCGATGGATTATTCAAAGCATTTAGAAAAATAAAAGAATTAAGACGGTCAGAAACAAAGTTAAAGCAAGTACAAAATAATTATACTGAAAAAAACCAACAGCATTTTCACTGTGAAGATTCACATTTTGCAAGCTCCTTTTGTGTATTATGTTGTTGGGGCTTTGTTGTACCAAAACCTTATGAATAGATTTATTTATTTTTAGTTTATCAACTGGTTTAATTTAACAGAGAATAAATCTGACATTTTTGCAACTAAAACCTTCTGGTCTCTCTAATTTTGGTGTAAAAATTAATTAAAGAACTCTAATTTACGTGTATGAAATACTAAAAAGTGAATCCAATCACTGCAATAAATTTTTATTGTTGTGATAAATTTAATATTGACAAAATTATTTTTGTCACTAATAGTAGTTTATTGTAACAAAATATATAAACGTCACTTCAAATTAGAAAAACATATACAATTATGACAAAAACTAAAATCGTCATAATATTTTGTCACAATTAGTAAATTTGTGTAACATATGGTTACAAAATATATTTTGTTACTATTTTTCGTCACAAATGTTTCTCTTCATTTTTTTGGCGAAAAAAGTCATATGGTGACAAGTTTTGTAACTATAAGTTATATTTATTGTTACAAAAAATTGTCACAAAAAATAATGAAAATCAAGTTTTTTGTGACAAATTATGATTGTAGTTATATATTTGAGTTTTAGTGAAAAAATTTACCGTCACAAATTTTCCCTCCATTTTTTGGCACCAAAAAAGTCATATTGTGACAAGATTTGTAATTATAAGTTATAGTTATTGTTAAAAAATTGTTACAACAAATATAAAAATTCAAGTTTTATGTGATAAATTATGTTTGTAATTATATATTTCAATTATAGTGACAAATTTTATTGTCACAAATGTTTCCCTCCATTTTTTTGACACCGAAAAAAGTTATACAGTGACAAGTTTTGTAACTATAAGTATACTTATTGTTACAGAAAATTTGTCACAACAAAGAATGATATTCAATTTTTTGTGACAATTATTTTTGTAGTTATATGTTTGAATTATAGTGACAAATTTTATTGTCACGGATGTTTCTCTCCATTTTTTTGGTGCCAAAATATGAAAGATAGCAATAAGTTTTGTAACTATAAGTTATAGTTATTCTTATAGAAAAATATTGTCACTGCAAATAATAAGATTCATGTTTTTGTGATAAATTATGTTTGTAATTATATATTTTATTATAGTGACAAAATCTATTGTCACAAATGTTTCCCTCTATTTTTTGGTGTCAAAAAAGTTATATCGTGATAAGTTTGTAACTATAAGTTAAGTTATTGTTATAAAAAATATTGTCACAATAAATAATATGATTCAAGTTTTTTGTGATAAATTATGTATGTAGTTCTATAGTTTAATTATGGTGAAAATATATTGTCACAATTTTTCCTTCATTTTTAGGTGCCAAAAAAATTATATAGTGATAAGTTCTGTAACAATAGTTAGTGTCACAGAAAAATACTGGCACAACAAATAATAAGATTCTAGTTTTTGGGATAAATTGTGTTTGTAATTATATATTTAAATTATAGTGACAAAATATATTTTCACATATGTTTCCATTTGTGATGATGATCAAAACAATCCACATTTTTCACATACTCCACAATGCTACAATATTAGAAAACCTATCAATATGCAAAAATAAACAAATCAAAAGTAATTCATTTAGAACTATACAAACAATCATAATTAATTGAAATAAATAACATATTTTTTAATAAAAGCAAACACAACGATTGAAATTATAACTCATCATCTTCTTTTTCTTCATGCTGATTGTCACTGTTTTCATTTTCATCACCACCACCATTACCATCGTCATCATCACCATCATCATCTAAGTAATTAGTAATAGTATCATCATAATCATCATCATTTTCTTCATCAAATAAACTGGTATGAATTGTTCTTTCATTTGACATTGATCCACTCTTCGAAGACAAAAGACTAGAATCAATTTCATCAACTTTAGTTTCTTGATTTAACGATTCATTGCTTTCAATATTAATTTGATGAATATCGTTGGAATCATGTTCAAATTTTTGATAGGCCCCATGATTAGGAGCTAAGTCACTTTCATTTTCTTCAACTTCTGGAACATTGTATATATGCCTGAGATTTGTCTTTTGCACAATTTTCCAGTTATCTCCATTTTTTACATCATGTATGTAAAAAACCTATTTCACCTGAGCAGCCAAGACAAAAGGATCACTTGTATACCATTTTCGACTAAAGTTCACACTTATCAAGTTTCCATTTGTTCTTAAACCATTTTTCTTGTCACCAATATTCCATCAGTCACACTTAAATATAAAAAATCTATTCCCGTTATAGTAATCAAACTCAATAATATCAGTTAACTGACCATAAAAATCAGTTTCTTTTAAATTATGAACTCCTTTTACTAAAACACCATTATTTTGAGTGCAACGACTAGCTCTACGCTCGATAATATGAAACCTAACTCCATTCACAATTATACCAGTATATCAAGTGACATGTGTATTAGGACCCAAACCTAATGCATATAGATGATTGTTCGATTCAATTGAACCGTCCAAATTCAACTTAATAACCCGTGAAATTAAGTTTGAAATTGTTGAAAAAATGTAAGGAAAATGGTAACTTTGAGCCATATTTCGAATGGGTAAAGGTGGAGATTCGAATAAGAACTCTATTGGGTCTTATTCTACTCTATGAGACCTTTACGATGGTATCTCATATGCTCAAAACGGTTGAGTAATGAATAAGAAATTGATGCTCAAAGGAAGGTAGTTGTGATTTGAATAAGGAAGTAGAAAATCCCCTATCCCATATTGATGGAATAAATGGAAAGGGAAGTGTTTATATACACTTACACACTTTGTAATCATTGAATGACTTGGATTGAAATTGTGCCTTGCGCGTAGGGGGTGCAAATCAATTTCATTCGGGTTGGGGTACACCCGCACGACGTGGACGACGCGAATGTCTGGACCGATCGGGCCTTTCGTAGGCTTGTGGATATTTTACCCATATCGAATATTTCTTTCCTTATAAATGGCATATCATTTTGAATATTCTAAATTAAATAGGATAATTTTTTATTTTCCATTTAAATTCGGATATTAAAACGTGATGAGTACAATTCACGGGAATATTTCAGTTTAATATGGTATTAATAGATTTTTTCCTAATTAAATCGAATGGAGATTTAATTGCCATATTTTCGGAATATTTTTTCCATATTTAACCTACCTCACTCCCCTATAAATTGAATGGCATTCCTTTGATTTAAACACAACTTAGAAATTTCTTTTCTTCAAAACTGCATTGTGTTTTCGGTGATAGTCAAAGGCAAGTTTCTATTCGTGATCTCTTCAGTAGTGCTGCTGTTGAAGATCATCCGTTATTGTATCCTGGGAGATTGACGACCTAAGATCTCAAGCACCAAGGAGTGTTCGAATCTGTCTTAAGGAAACTACGTTTTTGTAGGCCTCAACAATCTGTGTTTGGTTTATCACAAATTTTTTCTATTCTTTTAAATATTGTATTTCATTTATTTATTTAATCATATTATTTTTTATTTCGAATTAACCTTGTTTTGCTCAACAATCATAAGGCAGACTCCTACAAGGTGATTCGAAATAATCACGATTGTGAGAAAAGTAAATAAATTCATTTTTAGAGTAATCCTGTCGTATTAACGGGTTTGCTAAAATTTCAAAAATAAACGAGACAAATCTATTATACAGAATTTTTCATTGGAAATAACTGAGGTTACGGATTTTGTGGAAAAAGAAAATTGGAAATAAATGAAATTAAGTTTTCAGTTTATTGGAAGTATTACTAATTCTGGTTATTTATTTCCTTTTGAACAGAAACACTGACTATGGGAGATGAAGATCTATGCATTGTGGTCTCTGAAGTCAACCTGGTTGACTCCAACCCAAGGGAATGATGGCTAGACGCTGGAGCCACACGTCATATCTATTGTGACGAGAATTCTTTTGCCGAGCTGATATTTAGCAACGATAGAGAGAAACTCTACATGGGAAATGTTGCAACTTCCAAGATCAAGGGGAAGGGAATTGTAGTCTTGAAGATGACTTCTAGCAAGGAACTCAAGCTGCAGAATGTGTTGTATGTACCTAACATACGAAAAAACCTTGTATCTGGAACACTTTTAAGTGTCCACAGCTTTAGAATGGTTTTTGAATCCCAAAAATTAATTATGTCCAAGGGGGGATGTTTGTAGGCAGGGGATATGTATTGGATGGAATGTGGAAAATCAACACTATCTTTGTAAAATCAAAGAGCATGAATAAGAATGTTGCTTCTTCTTCTGTTTATATGCTCTAGTCTTTGAATTTATGGCATGGTAGACTCAGACATGTTAATTATGATACTCTGCGGAGATTAATTAACTTGGAATACATTCCTTCGTTTCACATTGATTATAATAATAAATGTGAAACTGTAATCACTAATTTTGTCCGGGGCTAACATTTTTTATATATTTTTTCAATAATGGGCTTATTTGTTTATTATTAGGTGATTATAAAGTGCACTCATGTGTGTTAGTATACATATAAAGTGTATATCATAAGTATGTGTTCGTGTTATTAGTATATTATATGTGTTTATATTATGTTCATATATATATGTATTAGTTACTTCAATGCCATTATCAATTAAATATGAATGTTGTATATTGCATATGTGTTTATATGTACACGTTATGAGTGTATTAGTGTTTGTATGTACATGTGTTCACGTATATGTAATATGTATGCGTACCTATACATTATACGTTAGTATTATTATCATGAATTATTATTATCTAAAAAAATATAGATCATAATAAAAATTAAAGCCCAGTGTTTTATAAATGTCCAGGTCCATTACATATTTAAAACCCAAAAATATATATAATAACAATACAAAGGCCCGTTTGGCCCAAACCCAATACAAAAACCCTAACACTAATCTGATCCCCTCTTATCATTTTGCATCCGCTAGCATCTGACTGTTGGATCAGATCTGATCCAACGGTCCAAATCAAGTCCGGGATGATTGCCTAGATCCCCAAGTGTGTGTGTTCCTCACGTCCGTAACTGTTCGGCTCCCAAGCGCCCACGCGCTGACTCCCTAACTTCTACGCTCGAGTGTGACCCATGCCCCGAACAGCCTTCATCGACACCGGGAATTATGCCGACCCTCAACCACTGAGCCAATGAAACACATAAAAAATAGAGGGGCATGTCAGAGCATCATCATCCACAGTAATGGCATTTAAAGTTTGCTTAAACTTGTAAATCATAGGCAATATGACAATGAACAATCAGAATAAGATATAAGCATGTAATGCATCCTTTGTAACAACGACAGTTAAAAAAACAGAAGCAATAAACACAAAAAACAGCCTTTCGAGGTATATCTTCTTCCTTTTTTCAGTTTATCTATATGCATGTATATATATAAAAAATGATAGAAAAAAAGAGTTAGGGTTTTACCCATGTAGATATTCCTCGTGTCGTTTCGGTTTCCTCTGACCGACACTCATTCGTTGATAAGCTGGGGCCTCTTCAAAGCTGGGCATGGTGAAATGGTGGAAGCACGCGGCGGTGGAAGCCCTTCGTTTGATTCAGCTTTTGGGTTTCTTAACAGCCGGGAAGTGGCCAGTTTTGGGATTTGCAATGGAGGAAGCTGCTGGAATCTGGGTTCATGATGAACCCAGATGAACATGAAGAACGCTCAAAGCATTCTGGGGGGAAGAAATTGTTATAACACAAAAAATGACCGAAAAAATCAAATATTCGGACGAATAGGGGTATATATAAAGTTATAAAAATTTAAACGACATAATCTCACTTTTAGTCCCTCCGCCCTAAAATAATCACGCTGGAAGGGCTTTTGCATGGTCCAATTACACAATTGATCCCTCCGCGTGGGATAATTACCATGGGAAGCCATTCCGCCTTTTTAAACTACCCCGAGGTCCTTTGTATTTTCTCAAAAGTTTTAATTACGTCCCTGTCATTCTTTCTAATTTTGCCTTGGTATTTTATTTTTTTTATAATCAGGTCATCTTTCCAATTTTAAATTAAGTATCTTCTATTTATTCTTTTTATTGTTTTGTTTGTTCAAATTCTACATATTTATGTTTAATGTTTGCGATTTAATTTTACGTTATTTTGTTAAGTTGTGATGGTAATTTTAGGGATAAAATTAGTTTGAACAAAATGTATTTTAGGAATTTAATGTGTACTTAGATTTAGCATAAATCAGAGGCGCGATGTATAATTCTACGTCTAATATTAATTTGTAGGTAAATTAGAGATTAGTAAAATATTGTGATGTTCTAATTTATGATACACTTTAGGATAAAAATGGGAAATTTATAAGAAAAAATAATGAATATAAAAATGTTTTGAAATATAATTGATATTTTTAATATATCATTGTTTTGTTTTTTTATATAATAGATACTTTCAATATAATAGTTTAAAAAAAAATAAGATGGGATTTTGTAAAAGATAATATATATATAGGACCCATAACACATAGTTTTCAAAGTACATAATACAATATTATAAAATAACACATACATGTTTTTAGAAATAAGACATAGTTTTTTGTAAGTATAATTTTGAAGGATATAATGTATACATTCTTTGGTACGTAAAAAATACATATATAGTTATTGAAGCGTATAATGATGTTATGTAAAAAATGAAATATATATATGTAGTTTATGGTTTAAAGTATATAGAAAATTTTGGTAAAACGGATAATATATATTTTTGAATAGTAGGTTTTTCTTATGAATGATATAACCTTAATACATAATTTGGTTTAATGTATACTTTTAAATGATAAGTTTTTATAAATACATGTCATAACTTTAATTCATAATTTACTTCAATGCATGTTTTTTTTAAATAATATTTTTTATACTATATTATTTTAATGTATTTTAAACCTTTTAGGCTTCCATTACATAATAACAATTTGGGCCTTGGATTTTTGAGATTAGTTTCAATAGTTTGGGCCTTATGTTTTGGGCTTAGATTGTAGAACTTAATTAGTTCCTTTTAGGCTTAGATTAGGAATAGTCAAATTAATTCGAACAAATCGTGTGCCCGACTTATAAGGGCGCGATCATATAATTAAATTAGTCTTAGTCTTTTTAAGACTTTAATTAGATTAGTGTTCGGATTAATTTAGCGAATTTAAATTTATCCTTGACTCATTGGGGTAAATGTTAAATTCATTAAATTAATTGAACATTTTTTAATCACTTTAGGGGGAAAATCAATTTGAAGCCTAACTTAGCACTAAATTGCAATTTAGCCTCCATAAATTGAGCTTCTTAATTCTTTTAGGGGTTAAATACATAATTGAGCTATATGTTAAATTAGGCCTTCTTTTTTTGGTGTTTACATTTATGCCCTTGCTTGTCATACATTAATCACATTCATGTAATCTTATATCTTAATAACATCGCTAATCAACTTAAATCATAAAAAGGGAGGTATTTATTAATTCTAATATTTGTGTCATAAAAGTCTGAGCTTAAAGGATGTTAACCAAATATCTGAATTAATTTTTACCGTCCCGAGGTAAATGGACTAAAAATTAACAATGTCATTACATCATATTTAAATGTTTGCATCATACATAAAGGTGACGCACGGAGGTCGAACCATAAATTAACACGACAGTCGGGCTTATTCGATGTCGGTTTAATTTATGGTCCAACATATTGTCAACCTTATTAATTAAATGTCTAATTAATTTGAGTCCATCAATTTGATAAGGCCCGTGTAGTCAAGGTTAATTTTCATCTAAGAACTTCGAATTAAACTCAATCTAAATTTCAATAAATTTTATTCTTTTAGGAGCAACAAATTTTCTGGTACCAATCATCGGGCGTGATGGGGATGCTAATCTTTCCCCAGACGTAACCAACTTTCAGACCCTTTCGTAACGAGTCTCTGGTTTTATGGTGTCCAGCCTACCTTACCAAAGTGGCCGGTGGCGACTCCCAATTTTAATCGTCTTGGAAAATTTAAAGTTTTCAAAAGAAATCCCTATTTTCCAAAGGATTTTCATTAACAATTCAGGGGATAATTAGTAGCATACTTTTCCTAAACAAACGCCCTTAACACGTCAAAATTCTTTTTTCAAAAAGGAGAGAAAAAAGGTCGCTACAGCTTGGCGACTCTGCTAGGGACTATTTTTTTAAACAAAAAAGAGTTGGGCCAAAGGAAAAATTGTTTCTCTGAAATAATGAAAATTATTGGGATTTTAATTGATTTTAACTAGGATAATTCTTCCTTAAAATGTGATCGAGATTGCACGGGCTTTGATAATTGGTGGTCTTCGAATTAACTATTCATTTACTTTCTAAGGAGTCACCGACATGTGTTGCATCATATCATTAAGCTCTATACCCGAGCTTCTTCCCTTAAGTGGGAGTGAAACGCCACAAACCCACGTGAGTAGCCCTCCACGGGTCAGTAATTCACTTCTGGAATCCATGCCTGTTGACATATGAGTAGCCCTCTACGTCATCAGGTCGTGCTTTCCCTTGAATCGAAACCAATTCACAAGCTTGTAATGGGCCAGAATTGGATTCTTGTTGCCTTAGTAGGCAATAAGATAGGTTCGGGTACCCTTAATTAGAACCAAGCCCATGTGTGAGAATTTAAGTAGCCCACCCCTATTAGAGCCATGCAGATAACCTTAGCAAACTAGAATTCATGTGGTTGAGTTTCTTTCCTTGTGTAAACTGTTTGTGTTTATCTTTTCTTACTTTCGTGTTTCTATTTCACGACTAACTTTTGTCTTTTCTTTCTTTTCATTGCTGTCATTTTGTTTTGCATATTATCATCATATCATAAAGAGCATATTGAGTTGGAAATAGTCTAAAGTTAAAGGCTAGATTGATGGGAGACCTAGTTTGCAGCAATGATGAAAAGAACTCCGACGTACAGATATGGTCCGAAGGGGAACAGTTTCATGAAGGAGACAGTATTCCTGCCGGATTTAGGTTAACGTTGACAGTAGAGACATGTATAAATACAAAATACAACGATACTTCCGGGCTGAAGACAGTGTTGAATAGTTGGGACTTGGAAACAAGATGCATTTTTAGAAGGGAATATGGTGACATTGCATATTTGCTAGATGCTCTGGTGGATCAGGCGCTGCTGCAAGCCTTGGTGAGATTCTGGAACCCCGCCTACAGTTGTTTCACGATTGGTAACTTCGACTTGACTCCTACGATTGAAGAATATCAAGACCTTTTGAACTGTGAGAAGATTGACGAAACTTGGGTATACTCGAAGCCTAGTAAGAACAAAGCCTTCCCAGGCAAGCTCAAGAGATTCTCGGACGTGTTGGAATCCTGGGTCAAGCACCAGGTCATTACTTGGAACGGTAATGAGCATCTTAGATGGGATGGGATTCTAGCCTTGGCTTTTCTACACCTAGTAGGCCGAGTTCAACGAGATCCCTTCGCATTATTAATTTATGGGTTAGTACTCTTTCCCCGGGCACGAGGGCTGATTGATCTGGTAGTCTTAGACCTGTTTGACCGTTCGAGTGGTGGAACCAATCCGGTGCCTGTGATTTTAGCCAAAACTTTCTGATCTATGAGGTTTTGCCGGGAGTATGGTGGGGGTTGCTTTCATGGTTGCTTACAGTTTTTGACAGTCTAGTTCTATAGTCACTTGTGGCCAGATGCTAATTTCTCGAAGCCTCTCTACCATGGCAGTTTCTCACCTTTAGAAGAATTTCTGTGAAAGGAAGATTGGCCTACCAGAAGATCTGAGGAAGTTTGGGAAGATGTTCTTAGCAACCTGAAGGAGGCAGATATAGTTTGGAGGGCCCCGTGGCTTTCTGCAAGAAGTATCCTCTACCGGTGTGGGATACACTCTTGGGTGCCATTACTTGGACTTTTGGGGCACACTGCTTATGCTCTTCTCGTGGTTTTGAGACAGTATGGCTCGAAGCAGTTTGTTCCGGCTACCAAGGGCTTGAATGAGTTCAACATGAATTATGAGAAGGAAAAAGGATACAAGGCAGTGGTGTACGATGTTTCTTCATCCTAGAACAATGTGAGACGGGTCAAAGTTATGAGTGCTAACCACATGACCACTCCCGAGTACGAGGCATGGAGATTCAGCCACACCAATGGCAACGTTCCCTAGTTGAACCCCGATAGAAAAAAAGACTATGGAAGAGAGATTAGCCACACTCTCTACCGAAGCCGAGTTGATGAGAAAACAACTTGAAGAGGAGCAGGAAATATATCTTAAGCTTGGGGAGAAAGCTCGCCAAGAAAATTTTGACTTTGAGTTGGAGAAGATACAGTTTGGGGGAGTGGTTAAAGGTTTGCAAAAGAGAAAAGATGAATTGGAACTCGAGCTCAAGTTAGAAAATGAAGAAATTTAGAAACTCAAGAGGCTAAGCAAAAGCAAGAGAGATGTGGAAGGTGGATCCGACGAAGGGATAGAGCTCCGACTTAGGGAGGAGAAAGCGAGAGCCGAGAATTATAAAAAGATGTATTGTGAGAACAGAGACCAAGTGCTCACTTTAACACAAGAAATGAAGAACTTGCACACTTCCCACTCTAAGCAGCTCGAGAAAGAATGTCGTCAAAATGAAGCCTTGAAGGATCATGTTAAGTGTCTGGAGAAGTCTCTCTTCAAGCACAAAGGTTCAACTAGCAAGTTAAAGGAAAGCAAGACGGAGAACCAGACTTTACAGGCATTAAAGAATTGGAAACCGAGGTTCAACAGCTCAAGGATCGTGTAGCAAGCTTTAGGGGAGCCATTCAAGTGCGCCCGATGCCGAGTTTAGAGCAACTACAGTTCATTGCCTACACTATTTGGAGACAAGAACATGAGTTAGCGCAATGGATGGTTTGCGTGCATGGAGTTGCCCAGAAATACAACTCTTGGTAGAATACGCTACTGAACTTCATGATTGTGTCGACGATGACTTTGAAGAAGGAGAGATGATTGTTTGGATTTTGAGAGAGATCATCGACCTCGATACCACCCTGAAGTCATATGCTTAGTTGGCTTTCTTTGGATTATTGTACCAAGACTATGTTTCTTTTAATGAAAGTCGTTTAATGATGATATTTCCCAGACTCAATGTTGCTCATTTCATTCATGCATATTTCATTTATTTGCATTCTTTGTTTTGTTAAACAAATAATTGACTAAAAAGCTTTCTGTTTCAGAAATAAAAAAAATTGCATTTTGGGTTTTTAAAATGACCATCATTCCACATTCATATCATACTTGTTTACGAACAAAGCAAATGAGGAAGATTTTGCGAAGCTGGAAGTCGATCTACGTAGTCAAATGAAATGAACCCAACAAGAATTAAGGGAAACCATCCTCAAGTCCAGCAAGACATGATGAAGGAGATATCGCAGCTGTTGCAAGCTCAACTAAGGCAAGAGTCAAGAGATAAGGGTACCGATGAGAGCCCTGCCCAAAACTCAGGGGATCACATTTATGCCCAAACTGTTAGGAATCCTCTACTCATCGATCCTTCATCAAACCCTACACAAGGCGCATTTGCTTCTCATGCTGGCGTCGTAGCTCAAACTCAACCATGGGTAACTTTTGAGAATCTTGAAATTATCGGGGACGACATCCTGGATTTCGATGAGTTAGAAAAGCTAAACCAAATGAAAACGGAGTTCACTAAGCAACTAGAAGACACTCGGAAGGACCTAGAGGAAAAGCTTCGAGTGAAAGAAGATGAGGATGACCCCTATGGGTTAAGTGCTAGAGAACTCAGTCTGGTTCCAGACGTGGAGATCCCATACAAGTTCAAGGCTCCAGACTTTGAAAAGTTTGACGAAAGTACCTGTTCGTCCGCTCATATAGTGATGTTTTGCCGAAAAATGGCTGGTTTTACCAGCAACGAGAAGCTCTTGATTCACTGTTTTCAAGACAGCTTAGTTGGGTCTACCCTAAGGTGGTATAACCAACTGACCATGGCTCAGATCAAGTCGTGGAGAGATCTGGCGAAAGCTTTTATTGATCAATATAAACATGTAATAAATATGGTTCCTAACCGACTGCTGTTATAAAGCCTGGAACAAAAATGCAATGAGACCCTTCGTGAATATGCTCAAAGGTGGCGTGATGTGGCAGCCCAAGTCCAACCACCGTTTCATGAACATGAGATCTCCCCTATGTCGTAGATACACTGAAAGAGGTATTTTATGATCGACTGATCAGTAACCCTATCAGTAACTTTGCAGAGATAGTCATGATAGGCGAACGTATTGAAGTGGCCATCAAGAGCGGAAGGATCGATGGAGGAGATCATTCACGAAAGCAGTTCAAGAAGAAAGATCATGAAGTGAACAACACCAATGCTTTTGAAAAGACCAAGAACTTCACTATTTCCCAGCCACAGGCTTCAGTGGGGAATTCCAAAAACTTCAGCAAGAAAGAAGATAAGGGACCTAAGAAGGAAAGTGATGATAGGTCTTTCACACCTTTGCCAATTACCTATAAGGAACTCTACTCGCAGTTATACAAGGCTGATCTGGTCCGACCATACCACGTTACCCCTTATAACCCACCGTACCCGGCTTGGTATAACCCTAAGGAGCACTGCGAGTGTCATGCTGATGTCCCAGGTCACTCAATCGAGAATTGTATAGCTTTCAAAAAGTTCATTCAAAATCTAATTCAAACTGGGGTGCTATAGTTAGGGGAACCCAGTATGGCCAATAATTCATTGTCGAACCACGGGGGAAAGGGTGTAAATACCATTAAAAAGACGAGCATACCGAGAAAGCCAAAAAGAGCGTGTCCGAAATCCAATCTCCCCTAAGATGGGTCTTTCAGTAGTTATGCATGGCGCGTCTCATCAATCAGGGGATGATGTTGGTCAAAGAAGGATATGAAATGTACTGTGAGTACCATCAGTTAGGAGATCATGGTATTCAGCATTGTGAAGAATTTCGTCGTTTGCTTCAAGCTATGATGGACAACAAGGAGATAGAGTTTTTTGAGAAGGGGAAATAAGTAAAAGAGTTTGAAGTCTGTGCATCAGAGAGCTAAGAAACCAGATACAATGCGAAGAGGCCACTTGTCCTCGGTCTCAGGACGAATGAGGCAAGTGAACCAAAAGTGGCTCCCAAAATCAGAATTACTACCCCAAAATCTTTTCCTTTTAAAGACACCAAGATGGTTCTGTGGAATTACGCCGTAAGCGTCACGATCCCAAGATCGTCCAATGCACAAGAGGAAAAGAGGATGATGGAAACAGAACCTGCTCAACCAGGTGGCAGAGAAGCAAACAATGTGGGGCATCTAACAATAAGTGGTTGGTGCTACATTTCAAAAAACTTGAGGGATCTAAAGGGGAAAGCCCAAGAAGCTGGAGCGGGACCTGAAAGGTTGTTTGGAGATGACCTACCTGCAAAGATCAAGGAGCTCGTTACAGAAATGCAAGCAAAAGAGTTTCTGAAATTTCTAAAGCATAGTGAGTATAATGTTGTCGATCAACTCTAGAAACAACTAGCTCGTATTTCGGTGCTCGACCTGCTACTCAATTCTGAAAGGCATCGTGATACATTGTTGAAGGTTTTGAACGAGACCTTCGTTGCAAAAGACATTTCTGTTGGGAGATAGGAACATATCATCGGTCACATTATTGACGTCAATCACATTACCTTCAATGATGATGAAATTCCAAGGGAAGGCACGGGGTCCGTCAAGGCCCTGAACATCACTACCCACTGTAAGGGTTATGTATTGCCAAGCTTTTTAATCGATAATGGCTCTGCGTTGAATGTCATGCCATTAGCCATGCTACAATGACTACCATCAACAGCTCACATATGAGGCCATGTCATAATACGGTACGAGCTTTCGATGAAACTCAAAGAGATATGGTCAGAAAGATAGAGGTACCCCTGCTTATTGGTCCCACTAAATATGTGGTCAATTTTGTGGTCATGGATATCCAACCATCTTACAATTGCTTGTTGGGAAGGCCTTGGATACATTCGGCCAGCACCGTTCCGTCCTCACTCCATCAAAAGTTGAAGTTTGTCACCGATGGTAAATTAGTTACAGTGAATACAGAGGATAACATCATCGCTTCAGTTACTCCGGATACATCATACATCCCTACTGATGGAGAAACGATGGAATGTGCCTTTAGAGCCTTGTAACTTATCAATGCTACTTTTGTTGCCGAAGGAAACAAAGTTCCACACCCCAAACTGTCAAACTGCAGTAAGATGATAATGTTCGAAACCCTGGGAAGAGGAGCAAGAAAGAATAAAGGTTTAAAGAGGAATCTACAAGGGCATATTCGTCCTGTTAGTGTGATTCACAAGGTGGACCACTTTGGACTTGGCTATAAGCCTAACTTTCTGCAAAAGAGGCAAGAGTGGAGAAAGAGACAAGAACAGAGGAAAGCTAGGTTGAGGGGGAAGATATTCCTTGGGCTCCCATTACCTATTCAAACTTCAGAGGGATCTTTGTATTTGGGGGAGTTCGAAACCCAGAGGAGGATATCCAAAAGGCAAACCAGGAGAGTGAACGGGCCTCCAAGAATAGCTGATCATTAAGGGTTTAGAAGAAATGAATGTAAACATGATCGGTGACGAGAACAAGCCTAACCGGTTTTTGGCCAAAATTCGCCCGTGCCTCCCAAAGGAAGAGCTCAACAACTGGACCTTCAGGGTCGTGCCAACACTCAATAGGAACCAATCAAAGTAATGCATAGAACCACTTCAATACTTTGGCCCGAAAGTAACATACATCTTTTGTAAAAAATGGCAACTATGTCATATTCATCTGCAATGAAATATATCTATCCTTTCTTTCTCTCAAATGGCAAACATGGAATTCATTCTATCCATTCTGTTTTATTCATTATTTATTCATTCACCTATTCATTTATTTATTAGTTAATGATTTATTTATGTCATAAACTACACCATTCTTTTCCCAATGCGCACTTTTAAAATCGTGCAGGCCACTTAATATAAACTGTATGAATAATGTGGAACCTAATCCCAAAGTATACTTCGAACGGCCCATGTACTTGGTAGAGGTATACGAAGAAAATAATGAGATTCCTGAAGAGATGTTAAGAATGATGGCTGATGAGGAAAAGCATATCCTTCTGCACCAAGAGAAGCTAGAGATCCTAAATTTGGGAATAGATGAAGAAAAGAAAAAAGTAAAAATTGGGGGCACCCTTGTTAGAGTATGCCCAAAGACCAATCATAAGATGATTTTAAATGGCATTTGTTTTACCTTGTTTATTCATAAAGAGGTATTGCCATTATTATTTTCAGTTACAATTCTGCATGCATAAATAAACTGAATTATAATAAAGTCCTTTGAATAATATGGTTATTCTAAAATGTCCTTAGTCGAGTATTATTGTGAGCATGGACAACAATAATGCATTAAGACTAATATGTAGTTGATTGATGATAGAGTGTTGTCATTGACATGGAGATGTCAAAATCAATAGATAAGTATGTGTTAAAGAACGACATACTGGACTGACCCACTATGAGCACGTTTCTTGGATTATTATGTGACAGTCACAACATTGCTCATAGTGATAACTACATGTATGATCCTCAGACTTGAGATCATCATTATTTCAACATCGTGAGTGATATATTTTGATACGGTCAAACGTGTGTCGTAACTGACTACACTATAAAGACTAATATTGGATATGTCACAATCTTTGTAGTAGAATATGGTTGGTCAAGATAGGATTTGTCCCTCATACATAATAGGAGTAATATCGTAGGCCACTTGATTGAGTGAGACTAGAAATGCATGGCCATGCTCGAATAAGTTGATATGAGATATCATAGTTATTCGTATATAATAGTCTACTCAAGATATCAAGAAATATTAGATGGACTATACAAGCGTGACTGTTTCATGACTTGTGTCCAATTTAGATATAAAGGACAAAAGGATGTAATACATAAATAGAGTTAATCACAAAAAGGTTATGTCGAATCATGATTTATTGTAACTTAGGTGACAATAACATATTGCTAGATGTCACTCATTGTTTGTAATATTAGAAATGTTCTAATATTTACTACTAACGTTACATGAACCTACAGGGTCACACCCACAATTGAAATGAGCATATATTAAACGAACTATATATGTACAAATTTGTTGTATACAGATTTAGTTAAATTAATATATATAATTTAACTATTGGGTAAATATTAAAAGAAAAATAATTATTGTAATTATGACTCTTTTAATATATAAATAATATAATTCGATTTAAATCAATATATATACATTGAAATCCTAGTTAAGTTGAATTGAGATTATATATATTTAATATATATATATATTGAAATCCTAATTACGTTGAATTGGGATTATATATTTAATATATATATATATATATTGAAATCCTAAAAGTTGAATTGGGATTATATATATTTAATATATATATATTAAAATCCTAATTAAAGTTAAATTGGGGTTATATATATTTAATATATATATATTGAAATCCTAATCTAAGTTGAATTAGGATTACAAAGGCTATATAAAGGCATGAGAGATCTAGCAGTCATTCATGCTTTTTGGGAAAAACCCTCTAAATAGTTTAAAGAGTTTTTTTTATGCTCGTTTCCTTCTAAATGGTTTAGAGATTTTTTATATACTCGTTTCAGCTGGGTGAACTACGTAGAGGTTAGAGCGTTATTGTTGCGACTTAAGAATCGACATCGTAGAATCGTGATTGAATATCTATATCCTCCAAAATCAGAATTCCAGATTTTAAACATGTAATTATTCACCCTTACTCACCCCGATTCGTTCCTCGTACATGGATCTCCGGTGGTAATCGCCGGATAATTTTTTGGCTGCACCATAGGGTGTACCGGCGTGACCCAACAATGGTATCAGAGCCACATGTACGATACAGATTCGGGTTTTAATTACTTGGGTGATGCAATTGTATGAGATACATGTTATTTTTTGATTTATTTAGCGAATATATGATATTTGTACGAGCAAATCTATTCAATCACGGTTAATCTGTTAACCCAATTAAAAGATGTTCCTAAGATTGATGATTAAGAGTTAATCATCAGGATCTTTGTCGATAGGGTTTGAAATATTGTATGTTAATTTTTAGCATATTCAATATGGAGTTTTAAGGTTTTAGATGTTAAGTGTTAACATACGCGGGGTTATAGTTATATATTAGACTAATGGTCAGTTTATAGATTTCGTGCGGGGAAGTAACAAGAGTTGTTCCAGTAAAAACCTCGTAGATTTTAAAATCTTGAAAAAACGCGATAATGTTGATAAAAGTTATCAAATCGTGAAGTTTTTTTACACAACAATTAAGATGCTGATCTTAAAAAAAATCTCCGCCGCTGACCGGGTAGGGGTAACCCGGCCAGCAGCTACAAGCCTGCTGAAACCCCAAAAGGGGCTTGACCCTTGCGTAGGAACAATCTAGAAAGACCTCAATTACAAACCTCGTCGTTACTATGGTTGTTATGCATGATGTTTGGAATGTAGGGTTATGCCCAATAGCCCATTTATTTTTATTTATAAGGTTTTGTAAATACGGCCTGCGTGTCGTGCCTTTCTCTACTTCTATTGTAATTCTCATCTCACCTTACGCTCTCGTATGTAAAATGAGTTTCTAAAATTGTAATCTATACGAAGAAGCACGGACTAGAGGAACAGAAGTGTGGGCCGATAGAAAGATGCTTGGAAAGTGTTTTTATCCTTAGAATAATTTGGTTCTCCTATTGGCTTGGGACGGGCCACCTTAGGATATAGGCTATAACTATTGCATTCATATTTACTGCTTTTCATGTATATGATAAAATGAATGTATGAGATGCATGTTAGTTAATTGATAAGATCAAATGTTAAATGATGAGATATTATTCACAAAACTCTTCATATTTAATTAAAATTAGCCATCCAATATTAGCCCTCGTTAAAACCTCGATCGGTACTATGTAGGTTTTTCCAAAGTAAAATACTTAGATCTATCTTGGTTAAACGCGAAGAATAAGCAAGTGATATTCACTGGTAGTAATATTGGTTAAACTAGGTTGTTCTAATAAGATTAGAAACCTAAAGATTAATGATTGTTCAAGAACTTTGGTGATTGAAAAACAATACGAAAGTGCATGTCTAGGATTGGTTCTTTAAAAGACTTGGTATTTAAGCGTGCCAGTACACCACCTCTCTTTTCATAAGTTACCTACCTGGTGCACTGTTCATTATTGTTCTTTCTATTAGACCGTATGAACTTTTGTTTTGGACAAATAGTTGTTTATCAAATATATGAATTACATGAGATGTAACTAGCAAGTGTTGATTACCTAAATAATTGAATTCTAAGAGTAAAGCAAAAACTGACTTAGAATGAAATGAAATATGGATCTTTACCCACTAGAAATACTTTTAACAAGTTTTTCAATCTTGAGGGTTTTTAATAGTGGGAATGTTATTACTTTATAAACATGATAAATAGGTACTTATAAACATATTTTATTATTGTAGACTTATTATACAAATTTGTTATCATTGCGATCGGTCCTTGAAAATGACAAGTTGAATGGCGTAAACTACATTGACTGGTCACTGGAAGGAACAATGTTTCCATTAGTAATAAAACATGTCATTGTAAAAGGAACTGCCCCATTTATCTTGAAAAGTCAAGAAGGCAAATGAAAAGCGGAGCGTCCCCCTCAAATATTTAGGTTATTGATATTAATTTATCAACACCTACTTCTTGGGTATTGGATTCAGGTTGTGGTTCTCATATTTTTACATTTGTATAAGGACTACAAAATAGTAGAAATCTGAGAAAGGAAGTGGTGGACCTATGGTTTGGTAATGGAGCAAGAGTTGCTACATTAGCTATAGGAACATATACTTTATCGATGCCTAGTGGAATTAATTTATGTTTAGAGGATTGTTATTTTATATCTAGTTTGACTAAAACATCATTTTGATTTCTTGTTTAGATAAGATTGGTTTTGAGATAATTATTAAGAATAATTGTTGCTCTTTTATCTCATAATATTTTCTATGGTGTGACACAATTAATAAAAGGCCTATATACTTTGGATCAAGAGAATTCCATTTACAACATAAATACGAAAAGATCAAAAATGAATGACTCTAATCAAACTTATCTTTGGCATTGTCACTTGGGTCACATAAGTGAAAAACGCATTTCAAAACTTCATAAAGTTGAATTTTTGGATTCATTTGTTTTTCGAGCAACTTGATGTATGCGAACCTTGCTTATTGAGAAAGGTGGCCAAAGCTCATTTTAATGGTAAAAGTGAGCGAGCAAGTAATTTATTGGGATTAATACATAGTGATGTATGTAGACCAATGAATACATAAGCCAGAGGATGGTTTCAATACTTCATTACTTTCACAGTTGACTTCAGTAGATATGGGTACATTTACCTAATGCATCATAAATCTGAAGCTCTTGAAAAGTTCCAAAAATTTAAAAATGAAGTACAAAACCAACTAGGAAAAAACATTACTGCTCTTCGATCAGATCGAGGAGGAGAATACTTAAGCTTAGAGTTTGGTGACCTTCTTAAGGAATATGGGATTGTCTCACACCTCTTGGTACTCCACAATGGAATAAGTTTCCGAAAAGAAGAAATTGGACACTGTTAGACATGGTTCGATCAATGATGAGTCACACTGATCTTTCAGTTTCTTTTTGGGGACATTTGCTAAAAATAGTTGCTTTTCACACTAAATCATGTTCCATCTAAATTAGTTCAAAAGACACCATATGAGATATGGGCTAGAAACGTCATAGTATGTCTTTTATGAAAATTTAAGGATGCGAAGCTTATGTTAAACATAAAATGTCTACAAAGCTTGAACCCAGATCTCATAAATGTAATTTTGTGGGTTATCCTAAAGAAACTAAAGGATATTATTTCTTCAATCCTACCGAGAACAAAGTGTTTGTATCTCAAACATGAATCTTCCTAGAAAGATAATTTTTTTTTTCTAAAAAGGAAGTGGGAGAAATAATGAACTCAATGAAATTCTAGATCAACCACATATCATTGAACAAGAGATTGAACAACGACAAGTTCCACAAGTTGTTGAGGAACATTCAACAGTTTTGGAAACACAACCACTGCGAAGATCTTTGAGAGAATGCAATACGCCTGAGAAATATGGATTTCTAGTCACATTACATGGTGTTGTTCTCTTCATAGATCAAGATGAGCCTAGGACTTATCAAGAAGTAGTGACGGGTCTAGACTCTGAGAAATGACTAGAGGCCATGAAATTTGAGATAGATTCTATATCAGAAAACCAAGTTTGGACCTTGGTTGACCCACCTCTAGGGGTTAAGCCTATAGGGTGTAAATGGGTTTTAAAAGGAAAACCGACATGGATGGTAACGTACAAACATACAAAGTGCGATTAGTTATTGGGGTTTTGGTCAAATTCATGGTATAGACTATGATGAAACCTTTTAACCTGTTGCTATGTTTAAATTATTCCAGATCTTACTTGCGATAGTTGCATTTTATAATTATGAGATATGACAAATGGATGTTAAAATCTATTTTCCTTAATGGAAAACTATATGAGGATGTGTACATGACACAACCTGAAGGTTTTGTCAATCCAAAAGATGCCAAAAAAATATGCAAGCTACAAAGGTCCATTTATGGATTGAAGCAAGCTTCTCAAAGTTGGAATCTTCGTTTTAACGACGTAATCAAAAAGTTTGATTTTATCAAAAATGAAGATGAGTCGTGTGTTTTCAAGAAAATTTGTGGGAGCATTGTCATATTCTTGGTAATGTATATGGATGACATACTGATAATAGAAAATGACAAATCTAGCTTACAGTCTGCGAAAACTTGGTTAGGAAAATGTTTTTCCATGAAAGACTTGGGTGAGGCAACATACATATTAGGAGTCAAGATCTATAGAGATAGATCAAGATGACTTCTAGGACTGAGTCAAAATACATCCATAGAAGAAATACTGAAAAGATTCAGTAGGGAAGAATCCAAAAGAAAAAGGTTCTTACCTAAGAGACATGGGATTTCACTATCGAAGAAAATGTGTCCTTCAACGTCTTAAGAAAGAGAGCAAATGAATAAGATTCCATATGCTTCAGCAATTGGATCTATCATGTATGCCATGTTATGTACTCGTCTAAATGTATCATACAATTTAAGTGTGACAAGTCGATACCAGGTAGATCCCAGTGAAGGTCACTGGGTCGCAGTTAAAAACATCCTTAAGTACTTAAGAAGAACTAATGATACATTCCTTATATATGGAGGTGAGGAAGAGCTAACTATAAAAGGTTATACTGATGTCAGCTTTCAAACCGATAAGGATGATTCACGATCGCAAGCGAGTTTCGTGTTATGCCTTAATAGAGGCCCTATAAGCTGAAAAGGTTCGAAGCAAGATACAATAGTTGATTCTACAATAGAAGCCGAGTATATTGTAGCATGCGATGCAACAAAATAGGGTGTTACGATCAAGAAGTTCATATCTGAACTAGGGGTTGTGCCAAGCATTTTGAATGCTATAGATCTATGTTGTGATAACAACTGAGCCATCGCACAAGCAAAGGAACCCAGATCTCACCAACGATCCAAACACATATTTAGCGTTACCATCTCATTCGAGAAATCATAGATCGAGGAGATGTGGAAATATGTAGGGTACCAACAAATGATAACATTGTCGATCCACTGACAAAGCCACTAACGCAGCAAAAACATGATCGTCACACTAAGTCACTTGGTATTAGATACATGAGTGAATGGTCTTAGTGCTAGCGGGAGATTGTTAGAGTATGCCCAATGACCAATCATAAGATGATTGTAAATGACATTTGTTTTACCTTGTTTATTCATAAAGAGGCATTTCCATTATTATTTTCAGTTACAATTCTGCATGCATAAATAAACTGAATTATAATAAAGTCCTTTGAATAATATGGTTATTCTAAAATGTCCTTAATCGAGTATTATTGTGAGCATGGACAACAATAATGCATTAAAACTAATATGTAGTTGATTGATGACAAAGTGTTGTCATTGACATGGAGATGTCAAAATCAATACATAAGTATGTGTTAGAGAACAACATACTGGATTGACCCACTATGAGCACGTTTCTTGGATTATTATGTGACAGTCACAACATTGCTCATAGTGATAACTACATGTATGATCATCAGACTTGAAGATCATCATTATTTCAACATTGTGAGTAATATATTTTGATACGGTCAAACGCGTGTCGTAACTGACTACACTATAAAGACTGATATTGGATATGTCACAATCTATGTAGTGGAATATGGTTGATCAAGATAGGATTTGTCCCTCCTACATAATAGGAGTAATATCGTAGGCCACTTGATTGAGTGAGACTAGAAGTGCATGGCCATGCTCGAATAAGTTGATATGAGATGTCATAGTTATTCGTTTATAATAGTCTACTCAAGATATCAAGAAACATTAGATGGACTATACAAGTGTGACTGTTCCATGACTTGTGTCCAATCTAGATATAAAGGACAAAAGGATGTAATACATAAATAGAGTTAATCACAAAAAGGTTATGTCTAATCATTATTGTAACTTAGGTGACAATGACATATTCCTAGATGTCACTCATTGTTTGTAATATTAGAAATGTTCTAATATTTACTACTAACGTTACATGAACCTATATGATCACACCCACAATTGAAATGAGCATATATTAAACGAATTATATATGTACAAATTTGTTGTACACGGATTTAGTTAAATTAATATATATTTGATATATATAATTTAACTATTGGGTAAATATTAAAAGAAAAATAATTATTGTAATTATGACTATTTTAATATATAAATAATATAATCCGATTTAAATCAATATATATATATATATATTGAAATCCTAGTTATTGTGATTATATATATTTAATATATATATATATATAGATTGAAATCCTAATTACATTGAATTGGGATTATATATATATATATATATATATATATATTGAAATCCTAATTAAGTTGAATTGGGATTATAAATATATTTAATATATATATTAAAATCCTAATTAAAGTTAAATTGGGGTTATATATATTTAATATATATATTGAAATCCTAATATGAGTTGAATTAGGATTAAAAAGGCTATATAAAGGCATGAGAGATCTAGTAGTCATTAATGCTTTTTGGGAATAATCCTCTAAATAGTTTAAAGAGTTTTTTATGCTCGTTTCCTTCTAAATGGTTTAGAGAGTTTTTATATACTCATTTCAACTGGGTGAACTACGTAGAGGTCGAAGTGTTATTATTGCGGCTTAAGAATCAACATTGTAGAATCGTGATTGAATATCTATATCCTCCAAAATTAGAATTCCATATTTTAAACAACCAATTCTTCACCATTATTCACCCTGATTCGTTCCTCGTACATGGATCTCTGGTGGTAATCGTCGGATAATTTTTCTGCTACGCCATGTGGTGTACCGGCGTGACCTAACAACCCTGTCACCAGAAATCAGACAAGAGTTAGTGGAATTGCTTGTGGAACTTAGAGACGTATTCACATGGTCATACCAAGGCATGCCGGGCTTAAACACAGACATTGTAACGCACAAGCTTCCCATTAGGCCAGAATGCAAGCCCGTTCTGTAAAAGCTTCGAAGAATGAGAACAGACATGTTACTAAAAATCTAGGAAGAGGTGAAGAAACAGTTTGAGGCCGGGTTTCTGGAAGTGTCTAAGTACCCAGAATAGGTAGCCAATATCGTACCGGTACCAAAGAAAGATGGGAAGGTACGTATATGTATGGATTATAGAGACCTTAATAAGGCGAGCCCCAATGACAATTTTCCTTTGCCCTATATTGACACTTTAGTGGATAATACTGCGGGGCATGCGTGGTTCTCGTTCATGGATGGCTTCTCAGGGTACAACCAGATTAAAATGTAGCCTGAGGACATGGAGAAAACCACTTTTATGACCATGTGGGGCACGTTTTGTTACAAAGTGATGCCCTTCGGATTGAAAAATGCCAGGGCAACTTACCAAAGAGCCATGGTAACCTTGTTTCATGACATGATGCATAAGGAAATTGAGGTGTACGTAGATGACATGATAGCCAAGTCTAAGATCGAGGAGGAGCACATCCAAAATTTGCGGAAACTTTTCTGAAGGCTAAGAAAGTATCAATTAAAGCTCAACCCGGCCAAGTGCACCTTCGCAGTCACATCAGGGAAGATTTTAGGCTTTGTGGTAAGTCATAGAGGCATCGAGATTGATCTCGACAAGGTGAAAACGATTCAAGAGCTTCCACCACCGCGAACGCAAAAGGAGGTCCGAGGTTTCTTAGAAAGGTTAAACTACATATCCCAGTTGACTAATAAGAGTGACCCTGTCTTTAGACTCATCCAAAAGAATAACCCGGGAGTCTGGGATGAAGATTGCCAAGATGCATTAGAAAAGATCAAGAAGTATCTGACTGATCCCCCAATATTAGTAGCACTAGTGCCGGATAGACCACTGATCCTGTACCTGATAGTCTTTAAAAACTCTATGGGGTGTGTACTTGGACAACACGATGACTCAGGCAAGAAGGAAAGAGCCATCTACTATTTGAGAAAGAAATTCACTGATTGTGAAATAAGATACCCGCCAATTTAGAAGTTATGTTGTGCATTGGTATGGGCCACTAAGCAGTTAAGACAATACATGTTGTATCATTCCACCTGTCTAATTTCTCGAATGGATCTCTGAAATTTCTAATGGAAGCGCCAACATTGACAAGGAAGATGGCCCGTTGGCAAATGCTCTTGTCGGAGTTTGACATCGTCTACGTGAACTAGAAAGTGGTAAAAGGAAGTGTTGTGGCAAATCTTCTAGAAAGTCATGGCTCGGATAACTATGAACCTTTGGATTTCCATTTTCCAGATGAAGACTTGATATGTGGCGTAATTGAAGGGAAATTTGTTGCCGGGAAGGAGGGCTAGAGGCTCTATTTTGATGGGGTGACAAATGCCCTAGGTCATGGAATAGGGGCAGTATTAATTTCCCCCGAAGAGGACCACTAACCTTTCACAAATACACTGAAATTCTTTTGCACCAACAATATAGCCGAGTATGAAGCTTGTGTCATGGGACTCCGAGCAGCCATTGAGAAGAAGATCAAGGTGCTCTAAGTTTTCGGAGATTCTTCTTTGGTAGTCTACCAACTTTGAAAAGAGTGGGAGACCAAATATTCAAAGCTAATAAAGTATTACGATTTGATCCAAGATTTGGTCAGAAATTTTGAAGAAGTCAGTTTCACCTACTTACCAAGAGAGGACAACCAAATGGCTGACGCTCTAGCCACCTTGGCCGCAGTGCTCAAAGTAAATAAGACGACCAAAATGAAGCCTATCGAGATGCAAACTTTTGAGGTGCCGACCCATTACTATAGTTTAGAGAAGGAAAAGGATGGCAATCCATGGTATTACGACATCCTCCAATACATCAAATATCAAACTTATCCAAAAGACGCCAACGATAACGAAAAAAGAACTCTTAGGAGGTTGGCATCGGGGTACATCCTTGATGGGGAGGTTTTGTATAAAAGAATCAAATATCAGATACTTTTGAGGTGTGCAAATGCCCGGGAGGCCGAAACTATTTTAGTAGAGGTCCATGGAGGCTTATGCGGAACGCATGCTAGCGACTTCTTGATGGTCAGGAAAATCATGAGATACGACTACTTCTGGTCAACAATGGAAGGAGATTGCATCAATTATGCAAAGAAGTGCCATAAATGCCAAATCTACGCTGATAAGATACATTCACCACCATTACCACTTCACGTCATGAACTCACCTTGGCCTTTTGCTGTATGGGGAATAGACGTCATTGGTTAGATACACTCGAAAGCTTCTAATGGGCATCGCTTCATCTTAGTAGCCATTGATTACTTCACCAAATGGGTAGAAGCGGCCTCATTCGCCAATATCACAAGAGTGACAGTTTGCAAGTTCCCCAAGAAAAACTTATATGTCGTTATGGTCTGTCCGAAAGGATCATCACTGACAATGCTTCCAACTTGAATAACAAAATGATGAGTGAGGTGTGTGAACGGTTCAAAATTATACATCACAATTCTACTGTTTATCGCCCCAAGATGAACAAAGCAGTAGAGGCGGCAAATAAGAATATAAAGAAGATCATAGCAAAAACCACGAAAAATTACAAATATTGGCATGAAAAGCTACCTTTTACCCTTTTTGCTTATCGGACCTCTAAGAACTTTCACCGGGGCAATGCCTTACTCTTTGGTATATGGCACGAAGGCAGTATTACCCATTGAGGTAGAGACTCCGTCGCTCCAAATTTTGAACGAAGTGAAGTTGGACGAGGTTGAATGGGTACAAGCCAGAATTGGTCAATTAAACCTCATTGAAGAGAAAAGGTTGAAGGCAGCCAAATGTATCAGAAAAGGATGATGCGGGCCTAAAACAAAAAAGTTCACCTTAGAGAGTTTCAAGAGGGGGATTTGGTGCTTAAAAAGATCATACTTAACTAAAAGGACTTTCGAGGGAAATGGATGCCTAATTGGGAAGGGCCTTACGTTGTGAAGAAGGCATTCTCCGAAGGAGCATTGATTCTAGCCGAGATGGATGGTAAAAAGTTAAGCAACCCAGTAAATTCAGACTCTATGAAAAAGTATTATGCTTGAAGAAAAAAAATAGAAAAGAGAAAAAATAAATAAAAAAGAAAAAAGAAAAAAAGGAAAAAAAGAAAAAATAAAGAAAGAAGAAAAATAAAGAAAAGAGAAAAAATAAAGAAAGAAAAAAGAAAAGAAAGAAGAATGAGGGTTTAGGGTGAAAACCTGAAATGGGCGTCCTAAAACCAGAGGGTGATCTGAATTGAAAATTCGAATAGGACGGTTCAGATATGCGTGAATTTTGGCATAACGACTGACATACTTCATCAAAAGACAACAGTTCAATCCTTAGGTCGTTAAAAGTTGTAACCCAAGATGGTGAGTAAAATGTTTACTGTGGTCGATGGGTTCTCATTGTTCATACAGTCGACGTTATTTACGCCTTTTCTTTTTCATGTTTGCCATGACTTTCAAAATTTTGTTAATGTTCCTCTAAGTATTAGTAAAAAAATATTTTTGTTATCCGTCTTGTCATCATCTCGCAGGTGAATTGGCATAGGTCATGAAAAACAAAAAATTTCTTGGTATTACTATGAGTTAACCTAATGAGTGTAGGTTATTCCAGGATAGAGGGTGAATCTGCCAGGGTTAAGGCAAAAAGATCATCGGGGTAAAATTGACGAGATTTACTAAAGAAAGACAGTGAGTACCTCACTTATTATTGAGAGAACTAAAGGCGAAAGCCCAGAAAGTGCCCGAAAGAAAAAAATAGAAGAAAAGAGAAAAAAGAAAAAAAAGAGAAGGAAAAAATGAAGTGAAAACCCGTAAAGGGCACTTTCAAAGTACAAGTCTAAAAGTGAAAACCTGAAAAGGCACTTTAGAATAAAGGAATCGAGAGGGGGCATAAAGGGTGAACTCGAGGGACAAATGGGGCACCGCCGTCACAAGAGAGATGAGAAGAAAGTAAAGGAAAGTTGAAATCAAGGGACCAAGAAGAAGAAATGTCCGAGGGAATTATTGTTATCCATGCATCATATATAGTTAGACATTCCTAGGTTAGGAGCATGCTAACTCATACCATCGTATCATTTCGTCTCTTTTTTACAGGATAAAAAGAGAGACCTCTTAAGATGAGAAACAAACATCAGAGTGGAAACTTTGAGAGAATTTCCAAGAAAGGGATTTCAAAAACACCACTTCCTGGTGAAAAAGGCTAGACAGTAGATCATTTCGAAAGAGGGGAAGAAGAAGTTAGCCTATCCGTTTAGGCTCAAAAAGAGGGGAAGCCTTCATGGAACCCTCATTTGAAGAACTTCTATTTGTTCGTTGCCGCTTCAGAGGAACATGTTGTCTTGATCGGGTCATGTCTACTGCCGTTTCGGAGGGACATCCTAGCGTTACTAAGATTGCTTTCGACCACTTCGGGAAAGCAAAGTCACGTGGATTCATTCGCTACCGCTTTGGAAGAATGGGCCATTCGAAAGATATTTAGATTCGTTCGCTATCGCTTTGGAGGAATGAGTCATTCGGTAACTGGTTTGTCCAATACCAATCGGGAAAGACATGCCAGCACTACCCACTTGTTTTCTGCTGTTTCGGGGAAGCAAGTTATCTCAATTTGCTCGCTGCCACTTCGGGAGAGCAAATCATCCGACAGGAAAGTAGGACAAAATTAGTGCTTATGGTCTTTGCTTTATTCTTGTTTCACAAGTATAAGCAAAGAGGGGCAGCTGTAATTACTAATTTTGTTCGGGGTTAACCTTTTTTATATATTTTTTCAATAATGGGCTTATATGTTTATTATTAGGTGACTATAAAGTGGGCTCATGTGTGTTAGTATACATATAAAGTGTATATCATAAGTATGTGTTCGAGTTATTAGTATATTATATGTGTTTATACTATGTGCATATATATATATATGTATTAGTTACTTCAATGCCATTATCGATTAAATATGGAAGTTGTATATTGCATATGTGTTTATATGTACGCGTTATGAGTGTATTAGTGTTTGTATGTACATGTGTCCACATATATGTAATATGTATGCGTACCTATACATTATACGTTAGTATTATTATCATGAGTTATTATTATCTAAAAAAATATAGATCATTATAAAAATTAAAGCCAGTGTTTTATAAATGTCCAAGCCCATTACATATTTAAAACCCAAAAAAAATATATAATAACAATACAAAGGCCTGTTTGGCCCAAACCCAATACAAACACCCTAACACTAATCTGATCCCCTCTTATCCATTTTGCAACCGCCAGCATCTGACCGTTGGATCAGATCTGATCCAACGGTCCAGATCAAGCCCAAGATGACAGCCCAGATCCCCAGGCCCGCGTGTTCCTCATGTCTGCAACTGTTCAGCTTCTACGCGCCCATGCACTGGCTCCCCAACTTCCACGCTCAAGTGTGACCCACGCCCTAGACGGCCTTCATCGATGTCGGGAATTATGCTGACCCTCAACCATCAAGCCAATAAAACATATAAAAAACAGAGGGGCATGTGAGAGCATCATCATCCATAGTAATGGCATTTAAAGTTTGCTTAAACTTGTAAATCGTAGGCAATAGAGCAATGAACAATCGGAATAAGATATAAGCATGTAATGAATCAATTGTAACAACGGCAGTTCAAAAAAAAAACAGAAGCAATAAACACAAAAAAGCAGCCTTTCGAGGTATATATTCTTCCTTTTTTCAATTTATCTATATGCATATATATATACATAAAAATTGAAAGAAAAAAGAGTTAGGGTTTTACCAATGTAGATTTTCCTCGCGTTGTTTCGGTTTCCTCTAATCGACACTCCTCCGTTGATAAGCCGGGGCCACTTCAAGGCTGGGCATGGTGAAACGGTGGAAGCACGCGACGACGGAAGCCCTTCGTTTGATTCAGCTTTTGGGTTTCTTAACTGGGAATGGGTTGATTTTGTTAGAATAGGGTTAGGATTTAGGCTCAGGTTGAAAACATGGAATTTTTGGGCTGGTTTAAGTTCGCCGGAAATCGATCGGAGGCGGCCGACACGGCCGGGGAGTGGCCAGTTTCTGGGATTTACGGCGGAGGAAGCTTCTGGAATCTGGGTTCACGATGAACCCAGATGAACATGAAAAATGCTCAGAGCGTTCTAGGGGGAGGGAATTGATATAACACAAAAAAATGAACGAAAAAAATCAAATATTCGAACGAATGAGGGTATATATACCGTTATAAATTTTTAAACGGTATAATCTCACTTTTAGTCCCTCCGCCCTAAAATAATCACGCTGGAAGAGTTTCCGCATGGTCCAATTACACAATTGATCTCTCAGCGTGGGATAATTACCATGGGAAGCCATTACACAATTACACAATTGATCCCTGTCATTCCTTTTAATTTTGCCTTGGTATTTTATTTTTTTTATAATCAGGTCCTCTTTCCAATTTTAAATTAAGTATCTTCTATTTATTGTTTTAATTGTTTTGTCTGTTCAAACTCTGCATATTTATGTTTAATGTTTGCGATTTAATTTTACATTATTTTGTTAAGTTGTGATGGTAATTTTAGGGATAAAATTAGTTCGAACATAATGTATTTTAGGAATTTAATGTGTACTTAAGTTTAGCATAAATCAGAGGCGCGATGTATAATTCTACGTCTAATATTAATTTGTAGGTAAATTAGAGATTAGTAAAATATTGTGAATGTTCTAATTTATGATACGCTTTAGGATAAAAATGAAAATTTATAAGAAAAAAATAATGAAAATAAAAAATATTTTGAATTATAATTGATATTTTTAATATATCATTATTTTGTTTTTATATAATAGATACTTTCAATATAATAGTTTTAGAAAAATAATAAGATGGGATTTTGTAAAAGATAATATATATAGGACCCATAACACATAGTTTTCAAAGTACATAATACAATCTTATAAAATAACACATACATGTTTTTAGAAATAAGACATAGTTTTTTGTAAGTATAATTTTGAAGGATATAATGTATACATTATTTGGTACATAAAAAATACATATATAGTTATTGAAGCGTATAATGATGTTATGTAAAAAATGAAATATATATATGTAGTTTATGGTTTAAAGTATATAGAAAATTTTGGTAAAATGGATAATATATATTTTTGAATAGTAGGTTTTTCTTATGAATGATATAACCTTAATACATAATTTGTTTTAATGTATACTTTTAAATGATAAGTTTTTATAAATACATGTCATAACTTTAATTCATAATTTACTTCAATGCATATTTTTTTAAATAATATTTTTTATACTATATTATTTTAATGTATTTTAAACCTTTTAGGCTTCCATTACATAATAACAATTTGGGCCTTGGATTTTTTATATTAGTTTCAATAGTTTGGGCCTTATGCTTTGGGCTTAGATTGTAGAACTTAATTAGTTCCTTTTAGGCTTAGATTAGGAATAGTCAAATTAATTCGAACAAATCGTGTGCCCGACTTATAAGGGCGCGATCATAGAATTAAATTAGTCTTAGTCTTTTTAAGACTTTAATTAGATTAGTGTTCGGATTAATTTAGCGAATTTAAATTTATCCTTGACTCATTGGGGAAAATGTTAAATTCATTAAATTAATTGAACATTTTTTAATCACTTTAGGGGGAAAGTCGATTTGAAGCCTAACTTAGCACTAAATTGCAATTTAGCCTCCATAAATTGAGCTTCTTAATTCTTTTAGGGGTTAAATACATAATTGAGCTATATGTTAAATTGGGCCTTCTTTTTTTGGTGTTTACATTTATGCCCTTGCTTGTCATACTTTAATCACATTCATGTAATCTTATATCTTAATAACATCGTTAATCAACTTAAATCATAAAAAGGGAGGTATTTATTAATTCTAATATTTGTGTCATAAAAGTCCAAGCTTAAAGGATGTTAACCAAATATTCGAATTAATTTTTACCGTCTCGAGGTAAATGGACTAAAAATTAACAATGTCATTACATCATATTTAAATGTTTGCATCATATGCATAAAGTTGACGCACGGAGGTCGAACCATAAATTAACACGGCAGTCGGGCTTATTCGATGTCGGTTTAATTTATGGTCCAACATATTGTCAACCTTATTAATTAAATGTCTAATTAATTTGAGTCCATCAATTCGATAAGGCCCGTGTAGTCAAGGTTAATTTTCATCTAAGAACTTCGAATTAAACTCAACCTAAATTTCAATAAATTTCATTCTTTTAGGAGCAACAAATTTTCTGGTACCAATCCCCGGGCGTGATGGGGGTGCTAATCCTTCCCCACACGTAACCAACTCCCGGACCCTTTCGTAACGAGTCTCTGGTTTTATGGTGTCCGGCCTACTTTACCCAAGTGGCCAGTGGCGACTCCCAATTTTAATCGTCTTGGAAAATTTAAAGTTTTCAAAAGAAATCCCCATTTTCCAAAGGATTTTCATTAACAATTCAGGGGATAGTTAGTAGTCGACTTTTCCTAAACAAACGCCCTTAACACGTCAAAATTCTTTTTTCAAAAAGAAGAGAAAAAAGGTCGCTACAAAAACATGTGTTGAAGTAAAATTAACGAGGTCTTGGTTTCAAACTATTGAAATAAGGACAGAACCACTTGATCTAATTCATATCGATGTTTGTGATTTGAAATTTGTTCAAACGGGAGGAGGAAACAAATTTTTATTACCTTCATCAACAATAGCACAAAATATTACTATGTGTATCTGCTTAAAAGCAAAGGCGAGGCTATAGAGAAATTTATACTCTATAAGGAGGAAGTCGACAACCAACTTAATAAAAAGATTTAGGTGGAAAGAAGTTATCGTGGTGGTAAATATGTCAATCCATTTCGTGAATATTGCTTACAACATGATATTCTTCAAGAAGTAACACCACCATATTCTCCTCAATCTAATGGAGTAGCCGAACGAAAAAATCAAACTCTAAAAGAAATGATGAATGCTTTGTTAGGAAGCTCTGGTTTATCACAGAACATGTGGAGGGAAATTGCCTTTTCAGCCAATTACCTTTTAAATAAGGTTCCCCGGAAGGAAAATGATAAGACACTATATGAGTTGTGGAAAGTTCGGAAACCTTCCTACCAACACTTGAAAAAGTAGGGGTGTCTTGCCAACGTAATGACCCCATTACCAAAATAAATGAAAATAGGTCCCAAAACTGTGGACTATATTTTCATTGGCTATGCAGAACATAGCAATGCTTACCGGTTTCTTGTGTATGAATCAAAGAATCCTAAGATTCACAAGAATACTATAATGGAATCAAAGAATGCCTTTTTCTTTGAAAATGTATTACCATGTAAAACTAGTTCAATAAAACGAATTTTAGAAACTATCGATGAAGATAGCATAAATAATCAACAAGGGGTTGAGCTTGAAATAGAGCCACGGAAAAGTAAAAGAGCAAGGATAGAAAAATCCATTGGATCAAAATTTCTAACCTATATGCTAGAGGATGAACCTCAAACGTATAATGATGCTATACATTCTTCTAAAGGCACCTTATGGGAAGATGCATTAAGAGTGAAATTGATTCCATCATGCAAAACCATACGTGGAAATTAGTGGATATTCCTCCGGAAATTAAACCACTAAGTTCTTAATGGATTTTCAAATGGAAAATAAAAGCAGATGGAACAATTGACAAGTACAAGCTAGATTGGTAATAAAAGGTTATCGACAAAAAGAAGGCCTTGACTTTTTTTATACATACTCTCTTGTATCAAGGATTTTCTCTATTTTTTTCAACTATTGCCTTTGAATGTTTTTAAGAAATACCTTGTTGGGCTAAATCCAGCTTGAAAAATTTTATGGTTTTGGGTTGGGCTTGAGGCCCAAATGTGACATCCGGTCGAGGGTGTTACATCTGGCTCGGTGTCATCGTAGTCAGTAAAGACGTCTAAAGTTAAGTTAAGTTCTTCAATCCATTGTTGTTTCTCTTATTTGTGCCTTTACATAAAAAGCTACAACGCATCAACAACGACATCAACATCCGGCAAAGATGGAGCTTGTTTAGTGGGCGTTGTGACTTTGGATGGACCAACTTCTCTAAGTGCAGAACTACCTTCTCTGGCTTGGACCTCATGGAGCATAACATATATGTAAATGTATTTAGCTCCTACAGAATTGTGTTGGTCAAACATCTTGCGTAGGACGCTTTCCTTGGTAAGCCTCAGAATGTAGTGCGGTTCAGCAGCCATCGATGTTGGGAATTTACATTCCAAATAAGAAATTTTCTTGTCTGAACTTTTACTAATCTCGATCGATATCAAATACAACAAAGCATCGAGTGACATATTGATGTTTATTGTTGACTTGAAATAGGTACCATGAAAATAAAATACTTCAAAAAACTTAGCCATGAGGGGAGAAAAATGTTGGATCTAATAGTGAAATAGACACAATTAGAGTGTGAATTTTATAGTAAAGAAAATCACGTGAAACTTTCCAAGCATGAAAGGCAAGTTTCAAACATTCCTCAATTTTATTGCAGAAGAATTAAAATCTCATGCGTAAATTAGTAAATACAACGGAGTTATTAAATACAATGCAATTAAATTTCACAATATTTTCTAAAGTTTTATAGTAAGTGTACATGAAAAAACAGTACGGAGCAGAGCTATTAAACACAATGTTGTCATTACACTTATTTCAATGTCGTTGCAATTTGATGTTGGATTATTTTGGTCGTCCGTTTCTGTAAATACATCGCCCTGTCATGCTTGGTAAACCCATAAATTCTAAATGAATCAAGACCATGGATTTTAAAGAAGTTATACACAGTTCTCCTTACAACATTAAGTTTCGCAATACCTTTGAGAAAAAATAAATAGGGATACATCATGGTGTAAGGTGAACTTTGTGTAACTTGTCTAAATCCATGGTGCGCACAATATTCTTGGTTCATTTGGAATTGGCGAGAATAATAAGCTTATCTCTTCGAAATAACGTAACTCCAAAAAAAATTCACATCGTGGGTTTGACACTAATAGGGTGTAGGTAAAAAATTGGTATTTATCGGTAACTTTCACGAAACTTTATGCCTGCAAAAGATGTAGGGATGACATGATGAGAGGAACTCGTCGTCCATGCACGACGAGTTAGGTTTAAAATTGCCGTGCTTGGACGACGAGTTCTGCTTATCATGTCATCCTATGCATCTTTTGCAGGTGAAAGATTCGTCAATTTTCAAACAAACGAAAGATGCATTGTTCGGACTGCAATGCTACATGACGTTTGTAACTCGATTTACATAAAAACGCGACTTTAGAGTAAAAACCCCTACTATAAATAGTTTAGTAACATGATGTTCGTTTCCATAACACATAAGTAAAAAAATTGATATTTTGTTGTGTCACACTACTACATGATATTTTGTTGTCTCATAAGTAAAAATTTTGGTTTACATGTAATATAAGAAATGTATTAAGTTTTGTAATACAAAAACATATATTTACATTTTTCGTAACCGTCGTGTAAACTTTTAAATGTATTAAATTTTGTCATCCCCGTAAAAAAGATTGGTGACTGAATCAGACACCAAATGAAAAATGCTTAAGGAAGGTTATTCGCCAACCATACATGGCGAGTTACACTCAAATTTCCAACTATAAATACCTATCCAATTATATTCTTAAACACACATCTTCAAACATGTATTGTTTGATGCCAAATTTAGGGTTGATCGTAAGTTCTCTTAAAAAATCGTAATTTTTTCAAAAATTTCCACCAACGAAACTCTCCTTACAAAATTATACATGTTGATTAAATCTCAGCATACCTATTTAAATGTGAGCCTGGCATGGTCTTCTTATCGGGATTAAGTTCATATGTATTACATCATGAGAAATATAGTTCTAACCATTTTGTACTATGGTGGAGGATTACATTTATTCAATTTCATATGTACTTATGTAATATTATGCCAAAAGTATTCAAGTTAACCGTTGGTTTGCACATAGGGGTATTTATGCAAATTGTTCGCCTTGTTCGGGTGGTTTTTAGGTATAATTTTTTGCCACCATAAAGTACATGTGTTTATCTATAGGATGGCGTGTCTGTCGTTCGTTTGCGCATTCAAAATACGCTCCAAATCTTGCCTTGAAAAGCCTATTAGGATGACTTCCATATGGGTGTTTAATCAACTTTTTCGCCGTGTTTGAATTTTTTTGGGCCACACTTTTTGCCACCATTATGTAAATGTGTTTATCTATGGGACGACATGTCCACCATTCATTCACGGATTTGAAAAATGCTCTGAATATTGCATTGAAAAGTGGCGAGTTGCACCTGTCATTCCCATTTTCCTGCAGCTACCACAAATGTAGGTTTTAGACGAATATATGCATGCCTAACTTGCTACATGCACTGCGCATATTCTCTATAAATAGCCAGAACAACTAATGTTCGATTATACAAAAAATTATCTCCAAATGTTAAATCTTCTTTTACATACCACACCTTAATTTTCGATATTTATATGTTCGTTTTCTTCATGTGTCAATCTATTTACTTTTTTCTCAAAAAAAGTAAAATGTATCTTTCAATTTTACGAAGTTCTTCTTACAACATTAATTATGCTATATTGTCATTCGCATAGCTCCTTCGTTAGGAGCATTTACACCTTAGTCATCTTCGGCAAAAGCAGCAAATGGATAGATGACCACCAATGGTGTTAACGTTTCCTCACCTTCGTTAATGGTGTAAAGCTCATAAACTGTATAACATGGCCTCTTGCATGTACGACTGCCCATTTAACCAGTATGGGTATGCCACAATTCATATTGTCAGCCTCAATTACATGCACGAAGTTATCCTTACAACATTAAGTACACAGTGAAGTATGTTGCAAAGCTATATGTTGAGGGCCATTTAAACTCGAGTCATCTGTCGCAAAAGCCTCACCCGAATAAATGAACACTAGAGGGCCCATGCATCAAAGGCCTTCAAATGACGGTGCTAGCCTCGTAAACGTATGGCATTCTTGTTTGGACTCAAGCATTTACACTCGAGTCATCTCTTGCATGCACTGCTGCCTCCGCCTCATGCAACATTCTTGTTTGGATTTTGGAGAAATTAGTTGAACATCAGAATTCAAGTCCCCTGAGAAAGTTAAAAATTTCCCAACACTAACTAAAACCTGTGTTTCTTTTGCAGCTTGTTTTTTGAACTCCAGCATCGATACCTTTGAAAAGACCATATAAGTAATCCCTACTATTTATCAGGTTATCATGTCGATATTCTATGTTGACAGCCCTCGTTCTGCTAGAAATCAATCCATCATAGATCAAGAAGTGGGCATGCACTTGTAAATGATTGATTTAATTAAGTTCATATGTATTTACATCATGAGAAATTTAATTCTAACTATTTTGTACTATGGTGGATGATTACATTTAATCAATTTCATATGTACTTATATAATATTATGCCAAAAGTATTCAAGGTGAATATAAAAAGAAACCGTTGGTTTGCACATATGGTTGTTTACGCAAATTTTTCACCTTGTTCAGATGGTTTTTAGGTGTCATTTTTTTGCCACCATAAAGTACATGTGTTTATCTATAGGACGGCGTGTCCGTCATTTATTCGTGCATTCGAAATACGCTCCGAATCTTGCCTTGAAAAGCCTACCATGATGAATTCTATAGGGGTGTTTAGGCAACTTTTTTTGCCGTGTTCGGATATTTTTTGGGCCGCGTTTTTTCACCATCGTTACGTACATGTATTTATCTATGGGATGACATTTTTGTTGTTCGTTTGTGCATTTGAAAATGCTCCAAATCTTGCTTTGAAAATTATGTATATATTCATCTCAGGTGCAACTCGCCGTCCATGCACGGCGAATTTGATAAAACTCGTCGTGCATGGATCGTCACGAGTTGCACATGTCATTTCCATTTCCTGCATCTGTTTTAGACGAATATATACATGCCTAACTCATGCTACATGCACTACGCATATACTCGTATAAGTAGTCGTGAGAACTAATGTTCGATTATACAAAAAATCCAAATGTTAAATCTTCTTTTACATACCAGACCTTAATTTCCGATATTTATATGTCGGTTTTCTTTCACATATGTCAATCTATTTACTTTTTTCTCAAAAAAGTTATATGTATCATTCACTTTTATGAATTTCTTCTTACAACATTAACTACGCTATACAGTCAGCCGCATAGCTACATCGTTTGGAGTTTCTTTTCCCGAGTCATCTTTGCCAAAAGCTTCTAGGACATCTCCGTACACCATTGGTTCAGCGTTGCCTCACTTTTGACAATGATGTAAGGCTCGTAAATTGTATGTATGCCATGCAGATTGACTGGTGCCTTGGAGCATTGTAGTATGGGTTTGCCACAATTCATATTGTCAACCCCAATTACGTGCATAAAGTTCTCCTTACAACATTAAGTACGCAGTGTAGTCCATCGCAAAGCTATATATTGAGGATGCATTTACATTCGAGGGCTCAAACATAAAAGGCTTTCAGATGACGATGCTAGCATCGTAAATGTATGGCATGTGGCCTCGTACATGCACTACTGTCTCTGCCTCAAAGAAATGGCAGAACAATTTGGCATCCTAGTTACAAGGAATGCACGATTACTCTAGAAGATATGGCAGTACAACTCGGCGTCCCAGTTAACGATATGCTACTGATTGGCCACAATGATTATAAAGTTGAAACGATATGCTATACATATTTGGGGAAGGTGTCGCCAGTACATACGATAGACGACATGCGTGTGAAATTGAAATGGTTGGAAAAGTCTTTTGTTAGAAATGTAATTATGTTGTCTTTAAAGCATAAGTAAAGATGTATATATTGAAATACGTGTGAATTTTGATATAAATGCATTATATATGTTATTTACTTATAGTTCTTGATTAACGTGTTTATCTATGGGACGACGTGTCCGCCCTTCCTTCGCGTATTCAAATGACGCTCCGAATCTTAACTTCAAAAGCCTCCATATATTCGTCTGCAACCTGGATGTGGGAAATGGAAATGATAGGTCTAACTTTCATTTTCATGTACGACGAGTTAGACCTATCATTTCCAACTTCTCCAAATGCATACTGCACCTATAAATAGTCATAGAAACGAATGTTCGGTTACAGATTTTTTTTGTAAATGTTGAATCTTCTTTTTCGTGCCATACCTTCATTTCCGATTTTTATATGTCGATTTGTTTCCACATGTGTTTTATTCTATTACAGCTATTAATTTTTTCTCAATAAAAAATTAAATGTATCATTAACATTTACGAAGTTCTTCTTACAACATTAATTATGTTATATAGCAGTCGCACTGCTACATCATTAGGAGCATTTACCTCAAGTCATCTACCACAAAAAGCATCAACTAGATTGATGACCACTTAATGGTGTCAACAACAAAGGGCTTTTGACAATGGTATAAGGCTCCTAAATGTATGGCATGTTGTCGGGCGTGCACTATCGCCCCATTTAACCTGTATGAGGCTGGAAGAAATCATATTGTTAGCCCACTTCTTAACTGTGCAACATGAATTACTTACATGAAGTTCTTCTTACAACATTATTCACGACGAAACTCAAATGTTGTCTTTGGGCCACAACGTCATAGTATTGTAATAAATGTTGTTCTCCTTAAAATGTTGTGGCTAGGCCATAAGTGTAGCGTTTCTACATGAATGTATTACATTTATTTATAACAGTTGTTTACGATAAATGTATTTAATCTATTTCAAATTAAATAAAACTAATATTTTAAATTACTTAAACTTAAAAGGTCAATTTATCTGAAATTTAAAGATAAATATCTGTCGGGCTCGTACATCGTCAACCGAGTTGCAAAATAAACTAGTTACAATTTGTTTGCAATTAATTACACAAAGAACAACTGCTGCAAAATAAATTAATTAAAAACAAAACAACAAAACTATCTTGCTCTTCTTGGTCCTTTTCCTCTCTTGGACCTTAGGCTTTGGCGGTGTCCAGAGTGCGTCTGGTCATAGAAACGAGACCCATGTCGATCTTGCGGCTAAATCGGGGTTTGTTCATCATCATCATCATCATCGACACCTCTACTCATATCCCCACTCTCATCCGCGTTTGTGTCATGTTCAAGACCTAGACTCATACGACACAGTTCACTGAACATACTCGGACCAACGCCCCCAACACCACCCGAGAATATAGGACATGATATGGACGTTGTCGACATTAATGTTGTCATGTACTCCACATCATGCTGCTGCAGATCATGATATTGAGATTGCTGGAGCACAATATCATGCACATAAACATCTTAAGAATTACTTGTAGATTGCACTTGTGTTGTAGATCCTTGTCCTCAACTACCCCAAATACCAGGTCCACCTCTCCACACGCCTTCTTCATATGGAGTATGCCAATTCCATGGCCCTTGTGTAATTTGTAGAACTTGATCCCAACTCGGGGACCTATATAATGGTGAAAAAATCCAACATCGGATGCTGGAAATGAAGGTTTTGGATCCGGTTCAACCTTTCTTCTATCGCGTCTACCTCTCCTTCCCCTAGATATGCCTTTTGATGACCCCGCACCCAATGACGACTCACTCGATGCTTTTTGCGCTTGTCAGGCTTGAAACAAAACAAGGAAAGCATCCCGCTGGACTTGAGTTGTCAAGTACAGTTTGTTGTTTACGCCAAACCACTAATGGCACTCAAAAATTGAGAAATCGAAATCATCCGCTCAAACGAAAAATGATGAGGTAACATGTTTGACCTTCCATGCCACTATGTTATGTATAACAAACGTTTGGTAGGCCAATATGCTTCACTCTTACCAGTGAGTCAACCCCTTCAAATTTATCCATATTGGGCGGATCCTCCAACACAGGCTGGTGGTATCCGAACTACCTAAGGAATCGATTGCAGTAAAAAACTCAACAATCACGAAATATAGCAACGACATTATAGAACACTAATTTTTGACATCTTCGTACTCATGGTTTGGAATCATCGCTCGACAATCATCATCCAAATATGACATCCATTGGAACTACAACAATTCGTCCATTAAAAAAAATCATCCGCATATAAATTAATATAATTTTGCAACTAACAACGAAAACCAAATTAGACATTATAAATGTGATAAAAATTAGAAATTTGCATTACCTGATCTTGGTAGTAGAGGTCAACATTCGTTCTAACTTCGAGGATTAAATTGGTCTAAAACGTATTCTTTTTTTGAATTTTTTGGCTTATCTGCATAATACAAATACATAGATACATCATGGTTGATCTATACAACATTTAAAATAATTATGAGAATGAACATTATTAGCTTGAAGCGAGTGGGAATTCATATAGAGCATCACAAATTGGTGCCATAAATGAAAGCCTGTACCATGCTCTTGACTGAAGTAGCACCACACACCAACCAATATCGGCGTGCACAAATCTCTCATTGACGATTGTCTGGTTTGTTGTCTTGCTCAACTCGCGGTAGAGGAAAGCTAATTTTGTAGATCCCCAGCTGTATTTTCTTGCTTCGAACAAAGTATCCAAGAACGTAAGGTATTACGTGTGCACATGAGAAGTCGATTTGTCTGGTAGTAGCATCCTACCGGTAAAGCACAATATATACGCTCGAGCAACGTTTGCAACTTCTACTGCTGTGGAATTTCGATCCACTTGAAACACATTCTTGAGCCACATCATCCTCACCCGTTTTCCATTTATATCCCGCGCCTCTAATGCCTTCCCCAAATATTGCACACAATGATATTTAGGAATATAGTTGTTGCACGCAATGACTAGAACATCCGAAATCGGAACACCAAGATGCATAGCAACATCTTTGAGGTTGATTGTACACTCCCCGCATGGCAACTGTAACACTCCCTTCCTAGTCTGGTAGAGAACCGGGTCGGAAAGTGTTATCGAAAACCTATTCGGAGATCAAAAGATGGAATCAGAGTTTGGAACTTATTCAGAATATTTTATTAATCATTCTCAAGGCTTATCGAACCTATTCGTTACTAGTCGTATTAGAATCAGAGTCAATTTTAACCTTTTTATAAACTTAGGGGCTAAATTGCAAACTTTACAAATTAGTGATCCTAACCCGAATTCTTTATTACCGAATTGTAACTGAACTTACCAATTATTAGTCTGTGAAGTTCCATTACTATTGAATATCGTTAACCTAATGAATTAGACCGTTTAGTTATTAGTGATCAATTTGCAAACTGCCTAAAACTTTTTTTATTCTTTATAACAGAATTAACTAACACCGTACCGATACCCTAACGACCGTATCGATACGCTAAGCCTAATTTTCAGATTTCCAGATTCGAAGGATGTCAAACCTGTACCGATACAGCTAGTCCAGTATCGATACGCGTTGACCGCATTAACCCCGTACCGATAAGCTCTATGACCGTATCAATACCTTTTTTCGATCCAAATTCCAATGACCAAATTCCGTATCGATACGCCCAAACCGTATCGATACGCCCAAAACGTATCGATACACCATGTTCCATTGAGCCAATTTATGCCTGGCCGTATCGATACGCCATCACCCGTATCGATACGCCATGACCAGTAATGACAGATTTTACTGGTTTTTATTTGAATTAACCTAGCAAATGTTGTTCAAATTTTATCAAATTTTTCCAGCAATCTTAAAAATATTATTTCTAATCGCATGTCAAATTTTATGATGTTTTGAATTCGTTTACTATGACTTTTCCAATTAGTGCCTTAATGCTCATTTTAGCCATTTTAACCATTCCCAAACGCACCATTTAAACCATACCACACCTATTCCCTAATAGGTTTTCACAACCACATCAAAATAGGCCTTTACAACACATTAAAACTTATGCCACCGTACTCGGAGTTCAGAAACGAAAACAAACATACATATGGTTTGCGGAAGTGACTTTTAACTGGAGATTACACGATCGTAGCTCAAAAAATCTCAAGACGCTAAAATGCATGAGACACACATATGTTAGGCTTATATAGCCTAGTAAGGTAGTCATAACAAACATAATAGAATAACATTTTTAAAGAGGAAAGACATCTCCGTCTGATTTTCGTTGAAGTTGGGCTTAGGGGAAGTAGAGGAGTGTTTGAGGTATGGTATTAAAGGTTGCCAGTTTTCGATGAGCGGCGGCCGACGCGACGGAGAGTGGCCGATTTCTGGGTTTCGCGGCATTTTCTGGGTTTAGGGATGAACACCATGGCGGTGTTCATCCCCGATCTGGAAAAAGAGGGAGGGCTGGGAGAGGTTTAAGGGCTGAGAGATTATACGAAAAGAGCTAAAGTGTTATAAAATGTTGGTATTTATACTCGGGCCGTTTTATTTTGGTCTATTCGCATTATGAGTCCCTCTACCTCGTTCTAATTGCGCTAAGAGGATCTCTGCATGGGCAAATAGCCCTTTTGGTCCCTCCGCCTCGCTAAATTACGATATATAGGCCATTCCACCTTTTATAATTGCCTCCCAGGTTATTTTAGTCTATTCGCATTATGAGTCCCTCTGCCTCGTTCTAATTGCGTTAGGAGGATCTTCGCATGGGCAAATAGCCCTTTTGGTCCCTCCGCCTCGCTAAATTACGATATATAGGCCATTCCACCTTTTATAATTGCCTCCCAAGTTATTTTTGTCTATTCGCATTATGAGTCCCTCCGCCTCGTTCTAATTGCGCTAGGAGGACCTCCGCATGGGCAAATAGCCCTTTGGTCCCTCCGCCTCGCTAAATTACGATATATAGGCCATTCCACCTTTTATAATTGCCTCCTAGGTCCCTAAAATTTTCTAACGGTTTACAATTACATCCTCATTTTTCTTCTTTTTTCCTTTCGTCCCTTCAATTTTATTTCTTTTTATTTTGGTCCCTTCTAGTGTATAATTTCCCCCTTGATTCTTGTGCATTTTTTTAATTTGCCTATGTTGTTACTGTTTATTTATATTTAATTTCAGCATTTTAATGTGTCTGATTGGTCTACTAAATTATTGTTTGTCTTAATGTGCATAATTGTCCTATGTAATGCTTATGATATGTGTATTTTAATGCATACTACATAATTTCCTTTAAAAAACAATGATTTATAATATATAGCTTTAGATATATGTGGGTATAACAGTTTTTATAATTCCCATGTTGTGTATTTTCTTTCAACACTCATAATTAGGTTTTTGAATCTAAATATAGTATATTCTTATAATATGCATGTTTATACATTTTGGGCCTTTCTTTATTTGGGTTTAGTTTGGCTAAATAGGAATTTGGGCTTAGATCAAAAAAGGGCTTTTGGTTAATTGAGGTTTTAGATTAGATTAGGCGAGTTAATTTGGTAAATTCGAGACCGTGTACTCGTCTTATAGGGACATGATCACTAAATTAATCTTAGGTTTTAGTTTTTTAGAGCCTTAGATATGTTAGGCCTTCTTAGGGTATATTAATTAATTTAAATTGTGCGCCTAACTTATAGGGGCATAGGTTTTAAATTAATTAGATTTAGGATTAGTTTCTGAAATCATAGTTAGATTAGGTTTGAACTAGTTTAATTAATTTAAGTTTATCCTTGACTTATTGGGATAAATGTTAAATTCATTAAATTAGTTAAACCTCTTTAATTACCTTTTAGGGATAGAATTGACAATTGGGCTTAGATGGACATTTAATTTAAAGTTGTGATTAATTAACTCGATTCATTTTAAATAGTATCCTTGGCTCATTGGGATGCTAGTTTAAAATTGATCAAATTAATTATCATCAATAATTTATTGGGGCTTTCTATCTTTTCAGGCTTAATTAATTTAGGGTTAATATTAGACTCTCCTAGTTTTTAAATTAGATCACTAATTAAATTTCCATAATTTGGGCCTTTAGGATTAGGACTTTTAGTGGGTCTTTATGTGTTTAATTTTCAAGTCTTTGTTTGACATTCATTTTATTTGTTATCCTTTGACCCATTTGATTTACATGTTAATTAATTTAAATCATAAAAAGGGAGATATTCGTTAATTCCGATATTTGTGTCGTAACAGTCCAAGCTTAGATGATGTTGACCAAATATCTGAATTAATTCTTACTGTCCCAAGGTAAAGTTAAAAGTTAACCAAATCATTACATCATATTTTTAAAATGCTTGCATCATACATAAAGGTGACGTGCGGAATTCGAAACATAAATTAACACGGCGGTCGGGCTTATTCGATGTCAGTTTAATCTATGGTCCGATGTATCGTCAACCTTGTAAATTAAATGGACAATTAATTTGAACCCACCAATTTGACAAAGCCCGTTCAATTAAGTTTATTTTTCAATTAAGGTCACCAAATTAAATTCTTTTCAAATTCGGCAAATTTCCTTCGATTAAAAGCAACAAATATTTGGGTACCGATTTTCGGGCGTGATGGGGGTGCTAATCCTTCCCCACACATAACCAACTCCCGAACCCTTTCAAAATGAATCTCTGGCTTTGTGGTGTTCGGCCTACCTTATCCAAGTGGCCGGTGGCGACTCCCACTTTTCGATCAATTTTCCAAAGAAAAAGAATTTTCAAAAGAAATCCCTTTAAACCAAGATTACACAGAAAGGATTTTTGGGATAACCAGTAGCGCCGAACTTATAATTTTTCAAAAGGTTTTTCAAAAAGCGTCGCTACAGCATGGCGCCGAACTTATAACCTTTTGTTTTTAAAACAAAATGAGAGTTAGGCCAAGAAAATATTTGTTGCTAATGGAAAATCGTCGTAATTTCAATTGATTTTGGTAAGGATGACGCTTTCTTGAAATGTAACTACAGTTGAATGGGCTTTGATAATTGGGGGTCTTTGAATTAATTTTTCATTTAATTTCTAAGGAATCACCGACATATGTTGCATCATTTCATTAAGCTCTATATCCGAGCTCTATCCCTTAAGTGGGAGTGAAACACCATATACCCACGTGAGTAGCCCTCCACGGGTCGGTAATTCACTTCCGGAATCCACACCTCTTGACATGTAAGCAGCCCTCCACGTCACTAGGTCGTGCTTTTCCTCAAACCAAAACCAATTCGCAAGCTTGTAATGGGCCATAATTGGAAATCCTGTTGCCTTAGTAGGTAATAAGATAGGTTCGGGTACCCTAATTAGAACCGAACCCATGTGTGAGAATCTTAGAAGCCCACCCCGCTAGAGCCATTAAGATAACCTTAGGGAACTAGAAATTATGTGGTTAGGTGTATCTCCCTATTTATACACTTATGCTTATTTTGTTTTACCTTTACATGTTCTTGTTATTCAATCACTGGACTAACGCTTCTTTCCTTTTCCCTTTATCTCTTCTTTTGCATATTGAATCATGTCATGAAGAGCATACTGAGTTAGAAATAGTTTGAGGTTAAAGGCCGGGTCAATGGGAGATTTAGTCCGCAACAATGACGAAAAGAATTCTGATGTTCAGATATGGTCGGAAGGGGAACAGCTACATGAGGGAGACAATATTACCACTGGATTCATATCAACCATGTCAACCACAACATTCATGAACACCGAGTTTAATGATGTATCTAATCTGAAGCTAGTTTGGAACAGTTGGGACTTTGAAACAAAGAACACTTTTAGGGAAGAGTATGATGACATCACGTATTTGCTGGAGGTTCCAGTTGACCAAGCACTATTGCAAGCCTTAGTGGGTTTCTGGAACTCTGCCTATAGCTGCTTCACAATCGGTAAGTTCGATCTAACCCCATCAATCGAGGAATGCTGAGACCTTATAAATTGCAAAAATATTGACATGGATTGGGTGTATTCGAAGCTGAGTAAGAACAAGGCTTCTCGGGCTAAGCTAAAGAAGTTCTCAGACACGTTGCTAACATGGGTCAAACAGCAGGTCACTACTTGGGAACCATAAGAAGTACCTCAAATGGGAAGTGATTTTGACCTTAGCCTCTGTACATCCTGTGGGCCGAGTCTAACGCAACCTCTTTGCATTGTTGATTTACGGATTGGTAATTTTTCCTCGAGAATTAGGACTCATTGATCCATCAATGTTATATATTTTTGACCGTTTAAGTAGCGGGACTAACCCGGTTCCCGTAATCTTGCCTGAAACTTTTCGATCTTTGAGGTTCTGTCGGGAGAATTGTGGTGGGCACTTTCGAGGATGCTCACAACTTCTGACTGTCTAGTTCTACAACCATCTTTGGACCAATCCCAGTTTCTCCAGTCCCCTTTACGACTGCAAGTTCTCACCTCTAGAAGAGTTCCTCAGAAAGAATGATTGGCCAACCCGTAGGTCTGAGGAGGTATGGCGAGATGTTTTCGGAAGTTTAAAAGAGGAAGATGTAGTTTGGAGAGCACCGTGGCTATTGGCGAAGAACATTCTCTATAGGTGCGGAGAGCATCCATGGGTACCCCTACTTGGCCTCTGGGGGCATACTGCATATGCGCCTCTGCTAGTTCTACGACAGTACGGTTCAAAATAGTTCGTGCCAGCCACCAAGGGTCTGAGTGAGTTCAACATGGATTATTCAAAGGAGAAGGGCTATAAGACGATGGTATACAATGCTTCCTCAGCATGGAATAATGCTAGACGAGTTAAGATTGTAATTGCCCCGTACATGGTCACTCCGGAATATGACACATGGCGGTTTAAGCGTGTTAATGACAACATCTCTCAATTGAGTTCTGATAGAGGAAGATCCATGGAAGAGAGGTTGTCCACACTCCCCACTGAAGCCTAGTTATTGAGGAAGCAACTGGAGGATGAGCAAAAGAAGTACCTCAAGCTTGAAGAAAAGGCCCGCCAAGAGAAGTTTGACTACGAACTAGAGAAGACACAGTTTGAAGGGATAATTAAGGGTCTGCAGAGGAAAAAGGATGAGTTGGAACTCGAGCTCAAATTGGAGAAAGAGGAGATTCAAAAACTTAAAAGGTTAAACAAGGGAAAGAGGATTGCAAAAGGTGGATCAAGCGAGGGGTTAGAACTTTCACTTAAAGAAGAAAAAACCCGAGCTGAGGACTACAATAGAATATATTACGAGCACATGGACCAGATGCTGGCATTGAACCTAGAAATGAAAAATCTGAAGACCTCCTACTCTAGGCAGATTGAGAAGGAACAACACCCTAATGAGGCCTTGAAAGATCAGGTGAAATGTTTGGAAAAGTCTATTTTCAAGCACAAAGGCTCAACTAGCAAGTTAAAGGCCAGCAATGCAGAGAACCAAGTCCTGATGACACGTGTCGAAGAATTAGAATATGAGGTTCAGCAGCTTAATGATCATATGGCAAACCTTAAGAGAGCAATTCAAGTACACTCGACGCCAAGTTTGGAGCAACTACACTTTTCCGCGTACACAATCTGGAGACAGAAGCAAGAGTTGGCATGGTGGACCGCTCAGATGACAGAAGTTGCTCAGAAGATATAGTTTCTAGCAGAAGATGCCACTGAACTTCATGACTGTGTAGATGATGAATCCAAAGAAGGGGAAACGATCGTGTGGATCCTAAAGGAGATTATTAACCTCGATACTACCTTGAAGCCATATATGTAGTGGGGCTCCTTTAAGTTATTGTAACCAGACTATGTTCCTATTAATGCAAGTCATTTAACGATGATATTCAAACTCAGTGTCGCTCTTTGCATTCATGCATCGTTTTGTACTTTGTCTGTATTTTTTTAGAATGTTAATAATCTTTTAGTCACTTCATTTGTTTGCATCCTGGCTAATTACTATTGATTAATCAAAAGGGTTTTTATTTCAGAAAGATATCATTTTGGTCCTTTGCATTACAATCATTCCACATCCCTACCGTACTCGCTTACGAACAAGGAAAATGAAAGAAGGTTTTTCCAAGTTGGAGGCCAACCTCAGAGGCTAGATGGAACGAGCCCAGCAGGAATTAAGGGATACCATCATTAAGTCCCAACAGGACATGATGAAGGAGATTTCCCAGTTGATAAAGTCTAATTTGAGAGGAAAAGAGACCGTCGAAAACCCAACTCAAGACTCGAGAGATTGCTTATATGCCCCGATTTTCAAGAACCCTCTCTTTACTAACCCACCTAACCCCGCACAAGGAATGGCTTCATCTCATCAGGTCGGTGCCTCTACCCTAGCTCAGCTAGGCATAACAATAAAAAATGTCAAAAATGTAGGGGATAACATCCCAGACTTCGATGAGTTAGAGAAATTTAATCAAGTAAAGGCAGAGTTCTCGAAATAGTTAGAGGACACCCAGAAGGACCTCGAAGAGAAATTTTGGGTAGAGAAGGATGAAGAAGGACCCTATGGGCTAAATGCGAGAGAACTCAGCTTAGTTCCCCATGTGAAAATTCCTTACAAATTCAAGACTCCAGACTTTGAGAAATTCGATGGAACAACCTGCCCTACTACCCATATGACCATGTTTTGCCGAAAAATGGCAGGGTACACGGATAATGAAAAGCTTTTAATCCACTATTTTCAAGACAGTTTAGCAGGATCCGCTTCAAGATGGTATAATCAGCTCACTCGCGCTCAAATCAAGTCATGGAAGGATTTGGCCAAAGCTTTTAATGACAGTACAAGCATATAGCAAACATGGTCCCTAATCGTCTTCTGTTACAAGGAATGGAGCAGAGGCGTAATGAAAGCCTCCGAGAATACGCCTAGCGATGGCGCGATATAGCAACTCAAGTTCAGCCACCACTTTCTGAAAATGAAATCACACCAATGTTCGTAGAGACGCTAAAGGGACACTCTACGATCGATTGATCAGCAACCCCATTAGCAATTTCGCAGAAATGGTAATGACCGGCGAACACATTGAGGCTGCTATTAAAAGTGGGAGAATTGACAGTGGGGAGTCGGTTCCAAAGAGCTACAAAAAGAAGGACAACGAAGTGAACAACACCAACACTTATAAGGCCGTCAAGAACCTCACAATCTCTCAACTCCAGGCAACAACAGAAAGTGCTCGAGGTTTCAACAAGAGGGAAGAAATGGGTCATAAGAAAGAGAATGAGAACTGGTCTTTCACTTCCATACCAATTTCTTACAAAGAACTCTATTCACAGTTATATAAGGCAGATCTAGTCCGGCCTTATCACGTCACACCTTACAACCCCCTTACCCAGCATGGTAGGATCTCAAGGTACACTGTGAGTACCATGCTGTCGTCTCCAAGCATTCAATCGAGAACTGCGTGGCCTTCAAGAAGTTTGTCCATAATCTAATTCGGACTGGGGTCCTACAGTTGGGGGACCCCAGCACGGCCAATAACCCCATACCGAACCACGGAGGGGCAAGATGTAAATGTTATTGAAGAAGAATATGCTTAAAAAGCCAAGGCAAGAGTGTCTGAGGTACGATCCCCACTAAGATGGGTCTTTAAGCAGTTGTGTATGGCCTGTCTCATTGATCAAGGAATGGTGATCGTGAAGAAGGGATGTGGCCCGTACTGCGAATACCATCAGTCAAAGGATTATGGGATTTAGGATTGCGAAGAGTTTCGCCAATTAGTTAAACACATGATGAACAATAAGGAGATCAAGTTTTTCGAGAAGGAATGAGAGAAAATGGAATCAGAAGTATGCGCATCCGAAGATCAAAATGCCAAGTATAGTGCAAATAGACCATTTGTCCTCTACCTCTAGCCTGGCGAGGCAAGCACGCCAAAAATAAACCCCAAGATTATAATTGCTACCCCGAGGTCTTTCCCCTTCAAGGATACGCAGATGGTCTCGTGGAATTATACTGCAAGCGTTACAATACCAGGCTCCTCTAGTTCGCCAAAAGAAGAGGGGATGAGAGTGGAAACAAAGCTTGGGGCCTTTTGGAGCCAAACAATAAAGACGTAAAAGATGTGGGGCTTCTCACAAGGAGTGGTCGGTGCTACGCTTCGGAGGACGAAAAGGCACCAGAAGCGCAAGAAGGAAGAAACAAGAAAGTCGGGGGTGAACCGGAGAAGATGTTAGGAAAGGATTTGTCGTTAAAAATTAAAGAACTAGTTACGGAAACCCAAGCCCAAGAATTCTTGAGATTTTTGAAACACAGTGAATATAACATTGTAGAACAACTACGGAAGCAGCCAGCCCGTATCTCATTATTGGACCTTCTACTAAGCTCGAAAAAGTACTGGGGTGCATTACTGAAAGTCTTGAATCAAGCTTTTGTCCCAAACGATATCTCGATCAAGGAGTTAGGATGGGTCGTCAGACATATCACCACCGATAATTTCATTATTTTCAGCGATGACAAAATACCAGGAGAGGGTCGGGGTCCACCAAGGCTCTAAACATTACCACTCATTGCAAGGGCTACGTATTGCCAGGAGTGCTGATTGACAACGGTTCTTCCTTGAATGTCATGCCATTGGCCACTCTACAACGGTTACCAATTGATAGTTCGCACATGAAGCCCTGTCACAACACAGTGCGCGCTTTTGATGGGACCCAACGAGATGTGGTCAAGAAAATAGAAGTACCCCTGCTCGTTGGTCCTACAGAATATATGGTTGACATTGTGGTTATGGATATTCGACCATCTTACAATTGTCTGCTACTAAGGTCGTGGATACATCCGGTCGGTGCTGTCCCGTCTTCACTACACCAGAAGATAAAATTTATTATCGAAGGAAAGTTGGTAACAGTGAATGCCGTGCAAGAGATTATCGCTTCAGTTATCTCAGACACACCATACATTTATACCGACGAAGAGGCGATGGAATGCACATTCAAGGCGTTGGAGTTTGTCAATGCTACTTTCGTCGCTGAGGGGAACTCACTTTCTTGCCCTAAGTTGACCAGTTGTACCAAAATGGTGGTGTTTGAGACTCTAGAAAGAGGGGCGAAGAAAACAAAAGGTTTGGGACAAAATCTACAAGGACGCCTCCGGTCCATCAGGGTAATCCACAAAGTCGACCGATTCAGACTCGGTTATAGACCAAATTTTCTGAAAAAGAGACAAGAGTAGAGGAAGAGATAAGAACAAAGGAAGGCCCGGCTCAAAGGGGAGGACATCCCTTGGGCCCCTATAACCTATACCGATTTCAAAGGCATCTTTAAATCGGGTGGACTCAAGAATTCTGAACAAGACATCCAAGAAGCAATTCAAGAAGAAGAGAAACACCTTCGGGGGGAATTGGTCTGTGAAGCTTTGGAAGGAATGGACGTAAATGTGATTTGCAAAGATGACAAGGTTGTCCAGCCATTGGCCAAAATTCGCCCATGTCTTCCGGGTGAAGAACTCACCAATTGGGCCTGTCAGGATATGCCCGTGACTGTTAGACTCGAATCAAAGTAATACCCAGAATCACCACGCTGCTCTTGGCCTAAGAGTAACATACATCTTTTGTTAAAAGGCCACTATGTCACTATATATCCATTTTTAATAAAATGAGTATTTTTATCACTTTCTCAAATAGCAAACATATCATTCATTTCATTCATTTACTCATTCATTATTTATTTATTATTCACTTATAAATCTTTCCCTTCCATTTCCAATGCACGCTTTCATAATCGTGCAGGATCTCGAAGTAGATTTCGAGCGACCGGGATGTTTGGCAAAAATGAACGAGGGGGGATGATGAGGTCCCGAAGGAATTATTAAATATGATGGAAAAAGAACAAAAGCAAATCCTTTCATAACAAGAACAAGTAGAGATCTTGAACCTAGGGACTGAAAAGTAAAAGAAAGAAGTAATAATCGACAGTACGTTGTCATCAGAAGTTAGGAAAGAGTTGGTAGAATTACTCTCATAATTCAAAGACGTGTTTGCGTGGACATATCGAGACATGCCGGGTTTGAACACAGATATTATGGTTCACAAACTTCCTATCAGGCCAGAATGCAAGTCGGTCCAACAAAGCTTAGGAGGATGAGAGCGGAGATGTTACTAAAAGTTAGAGAAGAAGTACAGAAACAATTCGAGGCGGGATTCCTAAAGGTTTCCAAATACCCAGAGTGGGTAGCCAGTATAGTACCAGTACCTAAAAAAGACGGAAAGGTTCACATGTTTGTGGATTACAGGGACCTTAACAAAGCAAGCCCCAATGACAACTTCACGTTGCCTCACATTGACACCCTGGTTGATAACACCGTCGGAAATGCTTGGTTCTCGTTCATGGATGGCTTTTTAAGATATAACCAAATCAAAATGTATCCCGAGGACATGGAGAAGACCACTTTTGTGACTATGTGGGGGACCTTTTGTTACAAGGTAATGCCTTTTGGGTTAAAAAATACAGGGGCAACATATCAACGAGCCATGGTGACCTTGTTTCATGACATGATGCACAAGGAAATTGAGGTGTATGTAGACAACATGATAGCCAAATCAAGAGCCGAAGGGGAGCATATCCAAAATCTACAAAAACTCTTCCTAAGACTAAAAAAACATCAGCTGAAGCTCAACCCTGCCAAGTGTACCTTTGTAGTTACATCAGGGAAACTATTAGGTTTTGTGGTAAGCTGGAAGGGAATCGATATCGACCCAGACAAGGTAAGAGCAATCCAAGATCTTCTACCACCTCAAACACAAAAGGAAGTCTAGGGATTTTTTGGGAAAGTTGAATTACATATCACGATTCATTTCCCAACTAACTGAGAAATGTGACCCCATTTTCAGACTTCTTCGAAAGAATAACCGAGGAATTTAGGATGAAGATTGTCAATAAGCGTTAGAAAAAATTAAGAAGTATTTGACCAATGCTCTGATTTTGGTAGCACTAGCGCCAGACAGACCGTTGATTCTGTATCTGACTGTGTTTGAAAATTTGATGGGTTGCGTGCTAGGTTAACATAATGATTATGGCAAGAAAGAAAGGGCGATTTATTATTTAAGCAAGAAGTTCACCGAGTATGAAGCACGGTACCCCTTGATTCAAAAGCTGTGTTGTGCCTTGGTATGGGCCACAAAGCGACTCATGCAATACATGCTGTATCACACCACCTACTTAATCTCCCGGTTGAACTTATTGAAGTTTCTAATGGAGGCACCAACACTTACCAGGAAAATGGCTCGTTGGCAAATTTATTGTCAGAATTCGACATTGTCTACGTGAATTAGAAGGCGGTAAAAAGAAGTATAGTGGCGGATCTATTGGCAAGTCGCGCTTCAAGCGACTACGAACCGTTAGACTTTGACTTCTCAGACGAATATTTGATCAGTACTGTCCTTCAGAATGAGCTCATCACCAAAGAAAAAGGCTGGAGACTTTACTTTGATGGAGCCTCTAACACATTGGGACATGGAATAGGGGTAGTGTTGATCTCTCCTTATAAGGTCTACTACCCATTTACTAGTAGATTGGACTTTTTCTGCACCAACAACATAGCTGAGTGCGAGGCTTGCGCCATGGGGCTTCGAGCGGCCATTGAAAGGAAAGTCAAAGTACTTCATGTTTTTGGAGACTCGTCTTTGGTGATCTACCAGCTTCGAAAAGAGTGGGAAACTAGAGATCCAAAATTGATCAAGTACCATGAACTAATTCAAGAATTGGTCGAGACGTTCGAAGAAGTTACTTTGTTTACTTGCCAAGGGAGGATAATCAGATGGCCAATGCCCTGTCAACTACGGCCGTCGTTTTCAATTTGAACTCGATAACCGAAATGAAGTCAGTTGAAATGCAGACTTTTGAGGTACCCGTCTATTGTTATATTTTGGAAAAGGATAAAGATAGTAAGCCATGGTACCATGATGTCCTCCAATATATCAAGTTCTGGGCTTACCCGAATGAGGCTGATGATAATGATAAAAAAACTATCCGGAGGCTAACGTTAGGGATATGTCCTTGATGGGGAGGTTTTGTACAAAAGAAGCAAATATCAGGTATTGTTAAGATGTGTCAACACTTGAGAAGCGGAAGTTATTCTAGCCGAAGTCCACGGAGGATTATGTAGGACCCACGCCAGTGGATTCTCAATGGCAAGAAAGATAATGAGATATGGCTACTTCTGGTTGACTATAGAGGGAGATTGTATCAGCTATTCCAAAAAGTGTCACAAATGTCAAATATATGCCGATAAAATACACTCTCCGCCAATTCCGCTCCACACCATAAACTCTTCATGGCCTTTCGCCGCGCGGGGCATGAACGTCATCGGTCAGATACACCTAAAGGCCTCCAATGGGCATCGGTTCATCTTGGTAGCCATAGATTACTTCACCAAGTGGGTGGAAGCTGCCTCTTACGCCAACATCACTAGAGCGACAGTTTACAAGTTTTTGAAGAAAGAAATCATATGTCATTTTGGTCTACCCGAAAGAATCGTCACCGATAATGCTTCCAACCTGAACAATAAGATGATGACCGAAGTGTGTGAACAGTTCAAAATTGTGTACCATAATTCTACCCTATATCGCCCTAAGATGAATGAAACGGTAGAAGCAGCAAATAAGAATATCAAAAGTATCATAGCTAAGACCACAAAGACTTTTAAAGATTAGCACGAAAGGCTACCCTTTGCCCTGTTTGCGTACCAGACCTCTATAAGAACTTCTGCTAGGGCAACGCCATATTCCTTGGTATATGGTACAGAGGCGGTGTTACCCATCGAGATAGAGATCCCCTCACTTCAAATTTTGAATGGGGTCAAATTGGATGAAGCCGAATGGGTGCAAGCTAGGATTGATCAACTGAACCTTATTGAGGAAAAAAGGTTAAAATCCATTTGTCACAGCCAGATGTATCAAAAAAGGATGATGTGGGCTTATAACAAGAATGTCCTCATGAGAGAGTTTCGAGTAGGAGATCTGGTACTCAAGAGGATCCTAGTAAATCAAAAAGATTTTCGGGGAAAATGGATGCCAAATTGGGAAGAACCTTATGTCGTGAAAAATGTTTTCTCTGGAGGAGTAATAATTTTAGCAGAAATAGATAGGAAGGAATTAAGTAACCCGATCAACTCGGACTCTGTAAAGAAGTATTACACTTAAAAAAGAAAAAAGGAAAAAAAAAGGAAAGAGAAAAATAAAATGAGGGTTTAAGGTGAAAACCCAAATATGGGCGCCTTAAAACCAAGGGGGTCTGGATTAAAAATCCAAAAAGGGCGGTTCAGATAAACAAAGGCTTTCGGCATCTGATTGATAGGCCTAGTTTTGAAAGAAAGACTATGCTTTGGTTCTCATATTATGAGTAACAACCAAGGTTGGCCCGCAAGAGATCTACCAAGGTCGATGGGTCTTTTTCATTCATACAATTGACACCATCTCTTTCACTTCTTTCATGTTTGCCATACTTATCAAAATTGTCTCAATTTTCCATTTAATATTAATAAAGCTTTATTCGGATATCCATTGTCTATTTCACAAACATCACGCGGATAGATTAACATAGATTACGAAAAAAACAAAGGATTTCTCAGCATTACTATGATTTAACCTATCAAGTGGGGTTGTTCCAAACAAAAATGGAAGAAATGAGTCCGTCAAGGATAAGGTGAAGGATCATAGGAGGCAAAGTCAACAAGATCCACTAAGACAAGGCTTTGAGTATTGCTTAGGATCCAAGGAAAAAGAAGCGAAAATCCGACAGGGCGCCAATAGAAAAAGAAAAAAAGAAAGAAAAAAGAAAAAGAGAAGAGAAGATAAGAAAAAGAAAGAAAAAAGAAAAAAAAGAAAAAAAAAAAAAAACACTTCTAAAGTAAAAACCCAATGGATCAGGGACTCGAGAAAAGAATGGCATGATGGGCGAACCCGAGTAAGAGATGAGGCACCGCCATCAGCAAGAGGAGGAGAGAAAAACAAGAGAAGGTTAAATTTGAAGAACCAATAAGAGAAAATGTCTAAGAAAATTAACTTCACTCATGCATCATACCTAGTTAGACATCCCTAAGTCAGGAGCATGCTAACTCTTTCCTTCATAACCATTCAACTTTTGCAGGTTCAAGGATAGATCAGATACTCCATAAGAGGGGAATAAGGTGAAGCAAAAACCTAAGAAGGGATCTTAAATCAAAGAATTTCAAAACCATCACCCAAGGATTTTATAACTAAAAAGACATGAAAAAAAAATTACCATTAGGCCCAAGAAGAGCAAGACTAGCGTTTAGAGATTTACTATTAGTTCGTTACCACTTTGAAGGGACATGTCATATTTGCCTGGTCTTGTTCCTTCCGCTCAGGGAAAATAAGCCCCTTTTCTGTTTTGAGGACGCGAGACTTGTTTGTCGCTGCTTTGGTGCATCATGTTGTTTGCTTTCTACCGTTACGGGAAGCAAGTTGTTTGGATTCATTCACCTTCGTTTTGAGGGATTGAGTCCTATGAAGGTTAGGTGGCTCATCTACTACCGTTTTGGAAAGACTTGTCAGGGCCACCAGATTTGTTTTCGGCCGTTTAGGGAAACAAGTTGTTTATATTCATTCATGGCTATTTCGGAGGAATGAGTCGTTTGCTATCTGGCATGTTCATTGCCATTTCGGAAGGACACACCAGTATTGCCCGATTTGCTTTCACCGTTTCGAGAAAACAAGTTATTCGAATTTGTTCATTGCCACTTCGGAGGAACAAATCGTTGACAGGGAAGTCGGATAAAATTTTATCCTTATGGTCAACCCATTTATTTTTGTTCCACAAGGATAAGCAAATAGGGGGTTTAAAATGTCAATATTTGTTTTGTACCATTACCAATAAGGGTTTAAAATGCATAATGTTTGGTACCATTACCATTGTTACTATTATTACCACTAGTATTATTGCTACCACATCGTTATTATTATAGAAAATCCCTAAAAAACTATCCATATTAATACCACTTTTGCATAAATGAGTGTTATCATTATATCTTTATTACCGTTATTATTATTATTATTGGAAAACTGAAAATCAAGAATAGTAAATTTAAAATAAATAAGCCCAATATAAATAAATAAAAGCTCAAGCCTTTATTTCAAACATTCCAATTACAATAGAAGGTATAATAATAAAATATAATTGGCCCAATAAGGCCCTAAATACAGAAACCCTAATTATCCCTTATTGCGCAGTTAATCCTGGGCCGTTGGATCCAAGATGTTAATCGGACGGTCGAGATCTGTGCAGAACATTCCAGAAAGCTCCACGCGCCGCACGCGCGACCGCTCATAAACCCCTACGCACGGCTCTTTCATCTTCCACTCGCGGTCTGACGCTTCATTTCCCACGCGTGACGGTTGATCATCAAATCTCATCTCCACGTTGGCGGATCCGACGGCTCCCAGAGGTCTTTGCTCCCCAAGCCATTTCTCACTCTAGTCCCCTCCCCTTCTTCAGTCTGCCACGACATTCCAGGGGACAAGCATCGCTCGCTATCTGACCGCCCTTCTCCATAGCCGAACGTCATGGTTCACAGGCGGGCAAAAAAAAACAGAGGCATTAGAGACAACAATCGGCAGCAAATCAAAAGGATATCAGAAAACATATTATCAATAGAGGCATCCAATAGGAATTTTCCTTTTTATTTTAAACAATATAACATTCATGTATAAAAAGAAACTCAACAGACATATAAAATTCATTCAGAATCTCAACCAGCAATAGAAAATAGACTTCTAAGGTACATCTATTTTTTAAAGCATGTATATAGAAAATTAGGGTTTAGATTTTACCTTCGTCATCGAAACCCGTTTCCCCTCCGATGATAAGCCTTGTAGTGTCATCCGACGCTACGAAAGGTGAATCGGCATGGGGATAAGAGTTTATCATTGTTTTGTTTTTGAAAAGGGGCTTTTTCGTTTTAGTTTTTAAAGAGGAGAGACATCTTCGTTTGATTTTCGTTGAAATTGGGCTTAAATCGGGGCTCAGGGGAAGGAGAAAAATGTTTGGGTATGGTATTGAAGGTTGTTGTCGCCGGCCGCCGGCGAGAGGCTACTAACGCGGTGGAGCGTGGCCAGTTTCTGGATTTTGCTGCGTTTTTCTGGGTTTGGGGATGAACACCACGGCGGTGTTCATCCCCGTTCTAGAAAAAGAGGGAGGGTTGAGAGAGGTTTAGGGCCGAGGGATTATACCAAAAGAGGTAAAGTGTTATAAAATGTTGGTATTTATACTCGACTGTTTTTTATTTTGGTCTATTCGCATTATGAGTCCCTCCGCCTCGTTCTAATTGCGCTAGGAGGGTCTCCACATGGGCAAATAGTCCTTTTGGTCCCTCCGCATGGCTAAATTACAATATATAGGACATTATGCCTTTTATAATTACCACCGGGTCCCTAAAATTTCCTACCGTTTTACAATTACATCCCCGTTTTTCTTCTTTTTTCTTTTTTCCCTTCATTTTTTTTTCTTTTCATTTTGGTCCCTTCCAGTGTATAATTTCCCCTTGATTCTCATGCATTTTTTTTAATTTGCCTATGTTGTTACTGTTTTATTTATGTTTAATTTTAGCATTTTAATGTGTCTGATTGGTCTACTAAATTATTGTTTGTCTTAATGTGCATAATTGTCCTATGTAATGCTTATGATATGTGTATTTTAATGCATAGTACATAATTTCCTTTAAAAAAACAGTGATTTATAATATATAGCTTTAGATATATGTGGGTATAAAAGTTTTTATAATTCACATGTTGTGTATTTTCTTTCAACACTCATAATTAGGTTTTTGAATCTAAATATAGTATAGTCTTATAATATGCATGTTTATATGTTTTGGGTCTTTCTTTATTTTGGTTTAGTTTGGCTAAATAGGAATTTGGGCTTAGTTCAAAAAGGGCTTTTGGTTAATTGAGGTTTTAGATTAGATTAGGGGAGTTAATTTGGTTAATTCGGGACCTTGTACTCGTCTTATAGGGACATGATCACTAAATTAATCAAATTAATCTTAGGTTTTAGTTTTTTAGAGCCTTAGTTATGTTAGGCCTTCTTAGGGTATATTAATTAATTAATTTAAATTGTGCGCCCAGCTTATAAGGGCATAGGTTTTAAATAAATTAGATTTAAGATTAGTTTTTGATTAGATTGAGGTTTGAACTAGTTTAATTAATTTAAGTTTATCATTGGCTTATTGAGATAAATGTTAAATTCATTAAATTAGTTAAACACTCCTTAATTACCCTTTAGTGATAGAAATGACAATTGGGCTTAGATGGACATTTAATTTAAAGTTGTGATTAATTAACTCGATTCATTTTAAATAGTATTCTTGGCTCATTGGGATGCTAGTTTAAAATTGATCAAATTAATTATCATCAATAATTTATTAGGGCTTTCTAGCTTTTCAGGCTTAATTAATTTAGGGATAATATTAGATTCACCTAGTTTTTAAATTGGATCACTAATTAAATTTCCATAATTTGGGCCTTTAGGGTTAGGACTTTTAGTGGGCCTTTATGTGTTTAATTTTCAAGTCTTTGTTTGACATTCATTTTATTTGTTATCATTTGACCCATTTGATTTAATGTTAATTAATTTAAATCATAAAAAGGGAGATATTCGTTAATTCCGATATTTGTGTCGTAACAGTCCGAGCTTAAAGGATGTTGACCAAATATCTGAATTAATTCTTACCATCCCAAGGTAAAGTTAAAAATTAACCAAATCATTACATCATATTTTTAAAATGCTTGCATCATGCATAAAAGTGGCGTGCAAGATTCGAACCATAAATTAACACGGCAGTCGGGTTTATTCGATGTCGGTTTAATCTATGGTCTGATGTATCGTCAACCTTATTAATTAAATGGTCAATTAATTGGACCCACCAATTTGACAAAGCCCGTTCAATTAAGGTTAATTTTCAATTAAGGTCACCGAATTAAATTCTTTTCAAATTCTGACAATTTCCTTCGATTAAAAGCAACAAATATATGGGTACTGATTTTCAGGCGTGATGGGAGTGCTAAACCTTCCTCGATTAAAAGCAACAAATATATGGGTACTGATTTTTGGGCGTGATGGGAGTGCTAATCCTTCCCCACACGTAACTAACTCCTGAACCCTTTCAAAATGAATCTCTGATTTTGTGGTGTTCGGCCTACCTTATCTAAGTGACCGGTGGCGACTCCCAGTTTTCAATCAATTTTCCAAAGAAAAAGAATTTTCAAAAGAAATCTCTTTAAACCAAGATTACAAAGAAAGGATTTTGGGATAACCAATAGCGCCGAACTTATAATTTTTCAAAAGGTTTTTCAAAAAAACGTCGCTACATTTTCATATATATTGACTCAAACTTAAAAACTAATCCACTAAATACTAAATTTTAAGTTATCCGAGTTATTTGAATTTCTATTTTATCTCAAACTTTATTTGAAATTTTTCTAGTCTGGGTCATGACAAGTCGAGTATTTTACATTGAGTCGAGTCGAATAATTCAGTTTTTTTGAGTCGAGTTTTGGTTCGTTCTAGTTTAAAGAGTCCATATTTAAACTTAATTTACGGCTAGAAACGACTTGACATTCAAATGCAACAAGAAAATCAACCTTTACTTACAGGCTTATGTTCATGACTACATCAAAAGCTGATTCCCCATATATATTTGTACTATCTCTTGTTTTTTGTCAATCCAAACCAATCTGCAAGGTATTCCCGCTTTGGTTCATCAGGCCTCACGGATTTAACTGCAAACTTCGATTGATGTCAAATTTGTTCAAGAATCAAACCTTCACCAGCTAAGAACTCATGAACAACGCCATTTACTTCAATCATGCTACATCCAGGCTCCTTATTTATTTTCAGGGCCTTCATCTTTCGCCTCACATTCGAAACATCATCCCATCTTTTCAATGCTGCATATGTATTTGATAACTGAACATAACCGGCACTATCTTGTGGATTCAACTCTAAGAGCTTCCTAGCAACGTACCCTGCCATTTCCATATTACCATGGTTTTTACAGGCACTCAATAAGGACTCCCAAAGCACATGAGCTTCTTGCAATGACCTTGTTTCCACAAGCTCCAAAGCCTCTTCTAATAATCCAACCCGACCAAGGAGATCGACCAAGCAACCATAGTGCTTAATAGTTGGTTCAATTCCATAATCATCGACCATGAGTTGGAACATCTTACGGCCCTCATTTAACAACCCTGAACGACTACAAGCAGATAGAACAGAAATGAAGGTCACCTCATTTGGTTCAAAACCTTCCACAAGCATCTCTAAGAAAGTATCCAATGCATTTTCTCCAAAACCATGCATCCCTAAACCAACAATTATGGAATTCCATGTGCTAATGTCCTTTGAAGCATTTCTAAACACATTTAGAGCCTTATCTATGTTCCCACATTTTGAATACATGTCAACGAGAGCCGTAGCTATAAAACCATCGGTGCCTATCCCATTCTTATCAATATAACCATGAATCCATTCACCTTGCCCCAAAGCTCCAAGATGAGCACATGCAGACAACACATTGACTAATGTGAAACTATCTGGCCTCACTTTCTCGCGCTGCATACCTTCAAAAAGCTTCAAAACTTCACCAAAAAAACTTGCATGAGCGTAACCCGTAATCATAGCATTCCAAGAAACCACATCTTTGACAGGCATTGTATCAAAGATACTTTTAGCTTCTTCGAGTAACCCGGAACTTAAATACCCTGAAATCATGAAATTCCATGACTCTATATTCCTTTGCTCCATTTCGTCGAATAATCCACGAGCCGATCTTATGAATCCTTTTTCAATATAAGCACTCAATAAAGCATTCCAAGAAACGACATCTCTGTTAGTCATTCTACCGAGCAAATTCCGTGCAACCTCGAAGCACCCACTTTGACCATAGAGATTGATCAAAGTATTTGCCACAAAAGCATCAAACCCGAAGCCCAGTTTGAACGCCTGAGCATGAATCTGCCTCCCTTCCTCAACCCCACCAAACCCAGCACAGGCCTTCAAAACAAAAGTGAAAGTGTACTTGTCAGGAAAAACAGGACCTTGAAACATTTGGCAAAAGAGGAAGATAGCATTTTGTGGGGCAAGGCTATTGGCATAAGCTCTGAGGAGGGAATTGTAAGAGAAAGAGTTCGGGGTAGTAATGTGAGTGAAAATCGAGTGAGCGTAAGAGAGGGTGACGGGGTCAGGATTTGAAACAGCGAAAGAAATGAGCTTGTTCGAAGAGAAGGTATTGCTGTAGAAAACACCAGTCTTGAGAAGATGAGCATGAACTTGATGGATTTCAGAAATGGAAGACGCGGTTTCTGTGAAGGAAAGTATTGGAAGGTGAGATGAGGTTCCACTCATTGTCGTCGTCAAAGTCTTCTATCTCTCTACACTAACCATAAAAATATTTGGATGCTTTTTGCTTTAATATATTTTGGATAAACACCCAGCGTTTGGTTCGTACAAAAGGATTATTAATTTATTACGGAGGATAATACTTCCCGTCTCATTAAATTTATGTTTTTTAACTTAAAATTGTTCCATTTAAATTAGTTTTATTTCCCGAAAAATTCAACATCTTTTATTATGCATATTTTTATTTTTCTTTAATTTTCTAACAAAAACAAATTTTAAGTTTTAAGAATAAGGTTATCATTTTAATTATTTTACAACACATCTATTTCGCAAAATTTTCTTCCTAACACTACCGCCTCATTTCGTACATCGGATGTAAAAGATGTGTGTTATATTAAATATGTTTAATATAAAAATAAGTGTCTAAATTATACTACTTTCTAATTTTAGGTGCCTTAAAGTATTTTTTATAAAAAAAATAAGTGACTAATATTTAGTCTGCTACAATTTTAAGTATCCAACCTTTTAAAAAGATTGTTACTCATTAAAAACGTGACATTAACATGTTTTTTTAAAAAAAATTGAAAAAGAAAACATTTTTTTAAAAAACTTCAAAATTCCAAAAAAAAACTCAAATCCCTAAATCCAAGACCACAAAACCTTCAAATTGACGTCATTTTTGCCGTTAATAGTCTCGCCAAACCTTGCCATAGTCGTTGTCAGAGGCTACCACCCATTTCTTCCAACCACTCATCGTTGATAACCAACTAGAGGAGTGTCAATGGACATCGAATACAAATAGTTTCAGTCGAATGACGTCTGATAGACACACCTACTGACGATTATTGATAATGGGTAATTGGGAAAAATAGTGTGGTCTCTAACGACGTTAGTAGTAGTGTCCTACGAGACTATAGACGACGATAGTGATGTTAATTTAGGAATTTTGTGATTTTGGTTTTTAGAATTTGAGGGTTTTTTGGGCTTTTGAGTTTTTTAAATTATTTTGTTTTTTAATTTTTCTAAAAAACATGTCATGTGTCATGTTTTTAATGAGTAGCGATTTTTTAAACGGTCGGAAACTTAAAACTATAACAAACTAAACACTATGTAACATCCCAAAAGCTGGTCTAGTCGGAATTGGGTTCCGGCGATCGAAAACCCTACACCGAACAAGCTTAAATATTTCATCGATGTTAATTTGGGACCCCTTTCATTGATGTGGGACTTTGGTTAAGTCCAAACCTTTGATTTAGAACCCTTATGAGTGCCTAAAACATTGAATCTGAATTAAGGGTATCGATACGGTAAGTTTCGTATCGATACGGTCTAACGATTTGTAACTAACTTACCCGTTTTAGCGTGGATGTACCAATACGACCATGAGCGTATAGATACGGGTCCCTTGTTTCGAATGAGTTTAGCCTCAAAATGAAAGGTAACAATAAGAATGAGCTAAGTCACCTCTTAGCTTGCCTTCCCCACGTGAACTACCTCAAAGGATGAGATGGATAGCCATCAATTACCTTGAGATGATAAAAAGCATGAGTTGATAGAAATTATTGTTTAAGCAAACCCTTTGCTTAGGGTAAACTTCCTATTGGCTCATAAATGGGTGGGAAAATAATTATAACCTTAAACTTCTTTAAAATGAATTAAAGAAAACCCTTATTTTTGTTTTGCCTTCACCGAGATCAACACCATCTTTTGCTCACTTCATCTCCTACCTAAGCACACATCTCCATTGTTGTCTTCTCCACCAAGCTCAAGTACACACCTCTCTTTTTGAACCCTTAAAGCTTAAGCTTTCTTTGTGTTGGAAGCTTCAATCCATAGTTATTGATTGGGTAAGTAAAAGCCCTATGTTTATTGTTGATTTTGTTAGCTTCCAAAGGTCCAATTTCAAGTTGTGACCTTTAAAGTTAAGTCATTGTCCTCCGAATTCTTAATCCAAGAGTTTATTGAATAGCTAATGGCTATTCTAAGCTTAGAAACAAATATAGATAATGTTATATTGATTATAACACTTTCCTATTGTTGTTCATAGCTCAAGGCTTGGAAGAAGCTAGGCCATCATCTCCAAAACAAGCTAGGAATAAAAGAATTACGATTCGGGAGCCTTAGAAGCTTCAGAATCAAGGTGAGTGTAGTCGTGTCAAGGGAGTGGCACGGAGCCATCCCGTTGCATTTGTGTTTAAGGGCTCAAGTTGAGCATGCATATGTGAACTCTAACGGTAAGAATGGTAAGCTTCAATAATGCTTGATATATTTGAATTCATATGTGATGTTCGATTCATGCTTGTATATGATGTTTGATACAACTGTGCTATGATATGTTATGAAGCTAAGGCTCAATTTCGATTCTGATACGTTATGGCCTACAAGCATAAAAGTAAGTTATATGATGAAAGATGTGTAACCTTGGACATTTGTGAGTTTTGGATATAATTGGCATGCCATAGGGTTATTTGAGCTCGTATAAGTAAGGGATTGGACTACAGTCCGGGGCTACGGCCTATATGTAGGGGAGATAATGATGAATTGTGTAAGGGACCTATCCGGAGCTACGGCTCAAGGTCACGGCCCATTTTTCGTTATGTGTGGCTACGACCTATTACCGATATATGTATGGTGTAGAAGGGAATCCGAGTATCCATTTATTACATTTTCCAAGGGGAATGATATGTTTATATGATTTGTAATTGTTGTGTGGAAATATGATTTTGGCTTAAATATATATGGTGATGTGACCAAGGGAAATGATTGATTATTGTTATTGGTCATTGATTAGGAACTATTGATATGCTAATGATGATTTCCATTATGATAATTGTTGATGCTATGTTACATGTTGAGCATGATATTATGTTATGTTGGTTATATGTCTCATGTTAGCATGACTAGATTTGTTATGGGAATATGGAAAGTTGCACATCATGCTCATTCATGGGTTATGGCTACCTCACTTAGACTATATAAGTCTAATGCATTCATCTTCCACATATCGGGTTAAAAAAGTTATCGATTTGAGATCGGGATTAGTTGGAAGATTGGCAAGTCACCACAAGCTTAGAGTAATGTGTTTTGTCCTTATGAACTCCTAGAATGGTGGCAAAGTAGTTAAACTAGTCACATATGACTCTTTTGATGTGTAAACGTTGTCTATGTTTTGTATAAGACTAAGTGGCCCTAAATGACATTTTAAAAGTGATTAAGAATGGGTAATGTTGCATATTTGGCTCTAAAAGGTGAAAGCATAGTAAATGGATTCAGATTAACATGAAATTTGGCATGCTATTAGTTTATAATGTTTAAAACTTACTAGTAAAGTTTCATTGCATTTGAATATGAATTGATAGGCTAATTCAAATAAAAACCAGCTAAGATTTGTCATTACAGGTCAAGGGGTATCGATACGAGTGATGACGTATCGATACGACCTTTGCATAAATGGTCTGGTCAACACTGGTTAAACAAGGCATATCGATACGGTTTAGGCGTATCGATACAGAAAATGGCTACTGGAATTTGGGTGTAGAAATGGTATCGATATGGACCTAAAGGGTATCGATACAGAGTCAAAAGGGTCAACCCGTATTGATACAGTCCCAAGTGCACCGATACGATTTTGCTATGTTTGAATCTGGAAATCTAAAATTAGGCTTAGCATATTGATACGGCCCTTAGGGTATCGATACGGTGTTAGTTAAATCTATTATAAGGCATAAAACAGAACTTTGACAGTTTACAAATTGGCAACTAATAACGTTACAGACTAATTGATTAAGTTAACGATATCCGATAGTAACGAAACTTCACAGGTTAATAATTGATAAGTTTAATTACAAGTTGGTAATAAATAATTTTGATTAGGATTTCTAATTTATGAAAATTTCAATTTAGTCCCTAAGTTTGTAAAAGGTTAAAATTGACCCCATATTGAGTCGGTAATTGATAATTAGGTTCACTAAGCCTTAAATAAGAATATTAGAACTTCTGAATGAATTTTCGACTCTGATTAAGCTTCTAATTTTTGAATACGTTTTCTGATAATGCTTTCTGACCCGGTTCTCTACCAGACCGGGAAAGGGATGTTACACCCTAGGCACCTATTTTTACCAAAAATACTTTAGGTACCTAAAGTTAAAAATAAGTATAGTTTGAGCACTTAATTTTTAGTTAAGCCTATTAAATAACACTTGTGTATTAAAAAGAGAGATAAAATATGGTTGTTACTACATCAAGGTGTTTGATTGTTGAAATTTATGATAAAATTAAAGTATAATTGTTATGTATGAATGTATACTTTTACCCTAGCTTCATTTTCCCCTTTGTTTTGAAATTGATTATTATATTATTTCTTAAACTCGCGAGGTAAAATACGTAAAAAATAATGAACATATTGACAATGATAAAAATACGTGAAAAATAGTAAACTTATTTATAAAGATGTAAATACGTGAATAAATAGTAAGCCGTATTTGCAACGATGTAAATACGTGAAAAAATAGCAAACATATTTACAACGATGTAAATATGTGAAAAAATAGCGAACGTATTTACAACGATGTAAATATGTGAAAAAATAGTTAACGTATTTGCAACAACGTAAAATAATATCAAAATGACCCTTGACATACAAATAAACCCTCAAATTGACCTTGATTTAAAACTTAAATGTGAACAATGTAGTCACATGTTTTTATCTGGCTCATTTTATTTTTTTTATCTTATTTCATTTTTATTTTCAGTTATATTATTATTATTATTATTATTATTATTATTATTATTATTATTGCAAAAGACTCCACAGTAGAGCTAATAAATTATACATGACCATATTTTATATAGAGTTTTGAGCTGAAATTAGAGTTTTGAACCACTTTTAGAGTATTGATTAGTCAAATCCACTAATTTGATTGTTTGGTACAGAAAGGATTGAACAAAAGTCTCATACTCCTTTTCGGTGCCCCTTTCTATGTCTCAACACTAAAAAATTAAATTATAAGCCTTAACCCTAAATTATAAATCCTACAAAATAAACCCTACCCCAAATTCTCTAAACTCTAATCCTAAACCCTAAACTTAAACCTTAACCCTAAATTCTAAACCTAAATTTTTAGTGAGGGTCATAATTAAGGGCATCGAACAAATGCATAGGATTTCTACTCCTAAGTTTTAGTTTAGATGATTAGATATAAGAGTTGTAAAGAGTAAAGACTCTTTTGTCATTGACAATAATTTTTAAATAACTTAAATTTAATAATTAATAAAACTTATTAAATAATAAATTAAGAATTAATAAAATTATATTAAAATAATTATTTCCACTTTAATAGATAAAAGTAATACATATGCTTTAAATATTATTTAAAATTTAATATTAATAAAACTATGTTAAAAGATAATATCATAAATAAAAAATTAATATATACATCCTTCAAATATGCTTAGTAATGTACCAACGATGTTGGTCCAAGTGGTAAGCAGCTTGGTATTGCTTAAGCGTGTTTCGAGTTTGAGGCATTGTGTATGCAGAAAATCCATGTCAACTCGCCCACTAGAACCAGGTGTGTGATGCAGGTCGGTCCGAATTAGTCAGGGAGAAGCGTTGGAAATCGGAAGGGCAACAAAAAAAAATGCTTAGTAATGTTAAAAATAAACTAATTATTTTCGTATTATAATACATAAGTAGAGATCAAATATTAATAACTTATGGCTTAAGGTTGTAAGAAGCCCTTAAACTTTAAAAAAATCAATTAAGCTCCTCAACATTTTTGCACCCAATTAAGTCATTTAACCAATAAATTGAATCAATTAATCTCTTTGACCAATTTTGACCATTAGATCTTGACATTTTTTCTTTAGATTTTTTGGATCATGTAGCATTTACATATTATTTTAGAAAATATATTTTAAAATTTTTAGAAGATTTTTTAGGAATTTCAAAGAATTTTGTAAATAAAATATTTTTTAGATATTGTGGGGATGTCGGACGGTGAGGGATATGTGATTTGAAGGTTTGTTTGAAAGAAATTAAAACTTTGGGGTTTTTTAAGAAATACATAATTTTAAAGTAATTCAGAAATTAAATAAATAAATAAAACATGTCACGTGTCATGTTATAATTGGTTAACGAAAAATTTTAACGGCCGTTAACGGGAAAACCCAATTTGAGTTATGAAATGAAGCATTAAGCACTAAAGTAACCCGAATAAACGTGAGACATCAAACTGAAAAAATGTATAGATTAGACACTTTTTTGACTATTAAGCCATATCATAAAAAAATGTTACCACCGAGTCAAGTATAAAACTCTTAATAATTATAACAGTCTTGCAATGTAAAACAGTATTTCTTTTTTATTCTTTATCAAATGTTATGATAAGATTAAAGGGATTTATTTTAGGAGTAATCTGTCGCAACCCTTTCGAGCCTGACCTTAAAAAATAAAAATACGGAATCGCCGCCAATCTTTTAGAAGGTGTGATTAGATCAACTAAAAACATGTCATTTTAATAAAATATTTTATTTTATTAAAACAACGGTTTTGGTCTGCGAAAACAAAGAAACAGGTTTGGGAGTCAGTTACGCGTGGGGAAGGGTTAGCACCCCACAGCGCCCAAAAATTGGTACCTAGTCGATTACAAAACGTTTTAATGTCGGAATTTACAAGTTCATATAAGATTCAATTTATTTGTTCGTTTATGAATATGATCCTATTTTAACGGTCTTATTGTCCGGAGGATGAACTTTAATCACCGCCAACACTCTTGGCGCTAACCCATCATCTCCTATTGATAAGACACTGCACTAATTAGGTTTCACATTTTTAACAAGTAACCAGAAAAATAATTGGTGTGTTGAAGATTTTGTTTATTCTATGTTAGTGATCATTAACCTAAGGAATGTCTAAGTAGATTTTACCTATTAGGGTTCAAGTATGGTTAAAAGTGTTTTATTAATTTTAAAGTGAAAAAGAGTTTTTTATTCTTTTTTAAAAGGCTCTAAATTAGCTAAGGCTCTAACACTAGAGGACCAAAACCTAGTGTTTATCTAAACTAGAATTTTAATTAAAGACAAACAATTGACAAATTAAATTAACAAGATAAATATAAAAAGGTAAAATTCAATTTACAAAATCAAGTAAAAAAACAAATAGGAAAAAAAATTTAAAAAGGAAAAAGAGAAGGACAGGGAATATTTAAGAAGGAAAAGGAAACATAAATTAAAAGAAGCAGATAGGCAGAATTAAAATTTTAATTAAATAAGGCCTATGTTTTGGGTTAAATTAAAGGGTTTGATAATTAAAAGAAAATTTAAAATTAATAAAGGAAAAAGAATTAATGGTTAGATTACAAATAAATCAAAAATGATATGTCAGATTTAAAGAATATTTAAAAAAGTATTTTATGAAATAAAAATGTATGGATTCAAAATTAACCCACTTTATTTTTGAAATGGGTATAAGGCTCAAAAACATCTTTTACCACGACTCTTTAAAATTTTAGATCAAACAACTTTGAGATAAAAACAAATAGGTGTTCATAGAAAAAAAACAATGGATGAAGAACAAAGTGGTGCACCACCGTGCCGATCACCCTCCACCAGTGTCGGTCGTCGTCTCCAGCGGTGGTACACCACAAAAATCCTTCTTTTCGCCCGATTAGAACCCTCCAAAAATGTTCGATTATAAATCTTTCAAAACTGAAATGAAAAGTAAGATCTACCTCTTTTTATATTAAATTCGAAATAAGAATGATAACACAAAATATAAAGGAAGCAAAAACAAAATACCAATATGAAGAAATTCGCTTCTTGTATTTCCACCATAACTTCAATACAACTTAGGATCTTCCAAGGATTTTTGGATACAAAGTAAGAATAGTGCGATAAATTACAAGAACGAGAAAGGGATGGTGAATGAATTGTGAACGTGGTCTGTGTGTTTTACAAGTGATGGAGAGGGGTTTATATAGCATTTTCACCCCAACAATACATGAAAATTCAATCCTAAAATCCCAAAAAATCGGGTGAAATTATGCCTAAAAATCTTGATTTAATTCCAACTTCCTTTCTTCAATTGATTCTTGCTTGACTATGCCATTTTCCTTTGTTGATTCGAATCTGAAAATATTTGAGACTGATTTATTGCCATTCGAATCAGCCCCCTATGTTCTTCTTTTCATTTTGGTTCAATCCTCTTGGAATAATACAATTCCCCTTTTACTCGATTCGGTCCAACTTTCTTTCCTTATTTTTATATTTTTTAAGTAAAAAATCAGTGACAACATAATCAATATTATTTTTTTATGTAAAGTACTTTTGTTTAAATAATGTATTTTTATCAATTTTGTAACTTTTAATCAATATTATTCCAATTATTTCGTTTAAATTTACGAATTTCAATTAAAAAAAGGGATAAAATCACTCTTAATTTCATGTAATATACTAAAAATACATTACTCATGTATCTAAACTATAACCATCTCCCTCTTTATGGTTCAATAAGAGCACGTTATTCAAATAACCAAGTATTTCTCTAATAACCATGAAAAGCTATTAATCTCCGGTGTGAGCCATTGGCTTCTTCTAATTATGAGGAAAACTTGAAATAGAAAGTAGAAACTGGGCCATTATAATTCCACATTAATGCAAGGCCACATGCTATGTGCAACTTTGTCAATTGTAAAACAAGAACCAATCTTCGTCGCAACTCGCAACCTTTCCATCTTCCTCACATGCTTCAATGTTTTAGAACTTCTAGCTTATAAGTCTTAAATAATAATAATAATAATAATAATAATAATAATAATAATAATAATAATAATAATAATAATAATAATAATAATTTCATATCCTAAACATTAATTAAATAAAAAAAATTAAGAACAACACTTAATTCTATTGACTTCTAAATAAACAAGGTCTTAAAAACAATAAAACCAATTTTCTTTTTTAAATTTTAATAGTTTGAAAACTTTCAGGTACTTAGAAAACAGTTACGCGAAAAAAGTTCGAATGTGCCATGTCAGCCGCTCACTAGGGGTGAGTTTTGATGGTATTCGGTTGACAAAGTTGATACAGTTTGCTTTCTAGTAGCAGGTCTCCTGCTTTGTTGGATAAGGAATATTCAAGTTTATCCGAATAATAATAATAATAATAATAATAATAATAATAAATAAATAAGCAAAACCTGTGGGTGGTGCTGCATGGCCTGATAGGAGAAAGGAAAGGCCTGTTGCCGTTGGCCTTTTTCAATGCCAGAAACGGAAACGGTTATGGATAACAAACTCTGTGAAGATGACGAACCCTAAACCCTATCCCTATATATATCTCTGATTCTTCGCTATATGGCCATAGATTTTGCATTTCATTTTTCATTGATTTCTTTTCTACTCTAGTCCACAGCATTTAAGCTTCCCCAAACTACCCACATTCTTTCGCCAACTTGCTCGATCGATTCATTCCAAAATCAATGGCGACTGTATCCCAAGTTCAAGAGACGTGCGTTTTGCATAACAAAAACAATCTGGTAACTATAAACAACCTTTTTCTTTTTCCTTTACAATCTGTTCGATTTCTTATTGGTTTTCTTGATTCGCGTAGGCTTTGCTACCAAGAACAAGATTCGAACGGCTTCTTAGAGAAAGAGAGATAAGGAAATTCACCAAGTCTTCCAATGATGGTGAAGTATCATCAACCCAAGAGCATGACGCTGAAGTTGAGTTACCATCAACCCAACAACAAGAGTCTTTTTCATCCGATTCTGGGACTTCATCTCGCGTGTTCAACGATGAACAAGACTCTTCAGAACCCACTTCAAAAGCAACGGCTTCGTACGATGCATGTGAGCGGAAAGAGTTTCAGGCTTCCAAACAACGCCTCTTGGTGGTTGCTAATAGGTTGCCCGTTTCTGCGGTCAGGCGTGACGACGGTTCTTGGCTTCTTAACGTGAGTGCAGGAGGCCTAGTCAGTGCACTGCTTGGTAAAGTGATCGATTCAATGCTCTTTCTTACTGATTCTTTGATTTCCAGTTTTCGTTTCTTATTGTTTTATTTTGATTTCTTTATGCAGGTGTGAAGGAATTCGAGACCAAATGGATTGGTTGGGCAGGTGTAGCCGTATCTGATGAAAAAGGACGAACGGAATTAACTGAAGCTTTAGCTGCAAAGGTCTATTCTTCTTGGTAAAACATGCAATTCCGTAATCTTGAAAGATTAGTATATTTAGTTTAACTTTGTTCTTTAATTAATGCAGAGGTGCGTACCGGTATTTCTTGATGAAGAAATTGTTCAACAGTATTATAATGGGTATTGTAACAACATATTGTGGCCACTGTTTCACTATCTTGGACTTCCGCAAGAAGATCGTCTTGCGACTACTCGGAGTTTCCAATCTCAGTTTGATGCATATAAAAAAGCAAACCGGTTGTTTGCGGATGCGGTTAAAGAACAATATGAGGAAGGGGATGTGGTTTGGTGCCATGATTACCACCTAATGTTCCTTCCCAAATATCTGAAACAAGAGAACAGTAAAATGAAAGTCGGTTGGTTTCTGCATACTCCCTTTCCTTCTTCTGAAGTCCATAGGACACTGCCGTCCAGGTCAGAGCTGCTGAGGTCCGTTCTTGCTGCTGATTTAGTAGGGTAAGATCATTTTTCTTTTGACATTGTTTTAGTAGGGTAGATTTCTTGCTTTGGGTATCTAATTCAGCTTAGTTTCAATGTTTATGCACTGGTAAATTACTGTGTCAACATCACAATTTCTTTTTCGAATTGCAATGTCGGTTTTAATGGACTCTGCTATCACTTTTTACACTTTGTTTCTCTGTTATGTTGAAGTTCTCAAGGGCATTACTGTGTTATCGTTTTAATTGTGGGTTTTATGGCCTTACAGCTTCCATACTTATGACTATGGAAGGCATTTTGTTAGTGCTTGTACTCATATTCTCGGGCTGGAGGGCACACCTGAAGGAGTTGAGGATCAAGGAAAGCTGACTCGTATAGCTGCAGTATGTCTTTCTCCATTTATTATCCAAGACTCTTCAATTTGGTCTTTTAGCATTTTGAATTCATTTATCCCTTATCACATCTAGCTTTATTGTTGCTTGGGATCTTGAATTACCGTTTCCAACAGGGATTGATTCTGATCAATTCATTAAAGCTGTTGAACTCCCTCAAGTACAAGATCTCATTAAAGAACTGCAAGAGAGGTTTGTGGGTCGAAAGGTAGGGCATTTTCAAATCTTTTCTTTGATTTAAGGGAAGCAAACTCTCAAGCTGTTTTGAGTTACTTATGGTTAATTTTAAAAATGGTCAGGTCATTTTAGGCGTGGATAGACTTGACATGATCAAGGGCATACCACAGAAGGCTTTGGCATTTGAAAAATTCCTCGAGGAAAATCCCAATTGGCATGATAAGGTGGTTCTCCTGCAAATTGCTGTCCCTACCAGGACTGAAGTTCCCGAGTGTATGTTCCTTCTTACACATCACTCTTCTCTCTATTCATGTCCTTACGAATACTCCATGCTGACTTTTGTAATAATCCATTGTTGCATACATTATGTAAATAAGAGATGTAGTGCTGATCTTATCTTCATCCGATATCTTTTAATAATTGATCCATTTTTCATATAAGCCATTTTTACCACCATTAGTTTTACCAGAATAGTGTTTCATTTCATCTAGTCTTCGGATGATCAAAGGTTCTTTCATGAGACTTGTTTACTTTCTTGATATCATAGATCAAAGGCTTTCAAGCCAGGTCCATGAGATTGTTGGGCGCATTAATGGAAGATTTGGAACTCTTACTGCTGTACCGATACATCATCTGGTTTGTCTATACCTTATTATCTTTTATCCGTCACTATATATGATTAATCAACAATCACTTGGATAGAAAGCAAGATTTTAGCATACTCGATAAGAAATAAGTTGCAATTTTGTGTGTTGAGCAGTTATGCGTATGACTTTTTGCATGTCCTGAATGAACCTGTGAAGTTTATATATCAAGTTAAATCATTAGTTAACTTCCTTAGGGTACCCTTTTTAGTTGATTACAGAGAAGTTCCAAACTTTTCTTTACTATGTTTAGCCCCTAATTTTAAAACATTGCCACCCTTTAGTCTAAATCTTAGGCCATTTCGTTGAAGTTATCTGTCTGTGGTTCTTGATGGATTTCTAAACTATTTTCCTTACTCTTTAACAGGATCGTTCTCTTGATTTTCACTCATTATGTGCGCTATACGCTATTACCGGTACCGACTTTTGTGTTATATAACACCGATTTGAATCCCTATTTTTGTTTCAAATGATAACTTGTCTTATGCATGTCCAATATTCTGGGTATTTACAAATTATACAGATGTAGCTCTTGTGACATCTATAAGGGATGGGATGAACCTTGTCAGCTATGAGTTCGTTGCCTGCCAAGCGTCCAAGAAAGGGGTCCTTATACTAAGTGAGGTACTTACATTGGATTTGTTCAGGTCTTTTCCAAACGTGTAAACTTTAAAGCTTAAATTTTCTTAATAATGTCTACGCATATTTTCTAGTTTGCTGGGGCTGCTCAGTCTCTTGGTGCTGGAGCCATTCTGATTAATCCATGGAATGTGTCTGAAGTTGCTTCTTCAATTGCTCATGCTTTGGACATGCCAGCTGATGAAAGAGAAAAACGCCACCACCAAAACTTCAAGCATGTGACTTCACACACATCTCAAGAATGGGCTGCAACCTTTGTAAGGTGGTTATCATACAGCTTAGCACTTGTATTTTCTTCGATAATGTGAGAGGATACAAACTTTGTTTCTCTTTTCTGTGTAGTGAACTTAATGATACCATTGTTGAAGCTCAATTGAGGAAAACACAGATTCCACCACCACTTCGGATTGAAGTTGCGGTTGATCGTTTCACACGTTCCAATAACCGATTTATCATACTGGTACGCTAATTTTCATGTTCGATCCTTTCTTTAGTTGATGATGCCAAAAACAGCCTTGCCTTGCCTTTCTCTCTCAGTCTCTGAACATAATCATTCTTCCCTGTTACAGGGGTTCAATGCAACGTTAACTGAACCAGTGAATACCCTTGGGAGGAAGGACAGTCAAATTAAAGTCTTGGAGCCCAAGTTACGTCCTGATTTACAAGAACCTTTGAGAAAGCTTTGTAACGATCCAAAGACAACGGTTATTGTCCTCAGTGGAAGCGGCAGAAGTGTCCTGGATGATGTATGCTTATTTCTATTTTTCTAAATAAGCCGCATTACATTTTCTCCCCCTTTAAAATGGAATTTCAGAACCTGTAATTTGCTTTACAGAATTTCGGCGATTACGGCTTGTGGTTGGCAGCTGAAAACGGTATGTTTTTACGAGTAACGACAGGAGACTGGATGGCAACAATGCCTGAAAATATAAATATGGATTGGGCAGATAGTGTCAAGGTACATAACGTTGGTTGTGGATGATGCTTGTAATCCGTATGAACGGGATGTTTTTACTCTGACTTTCACCAAATGATTTCAGCATGTATTTGAATATTTCACTGAAAGAACTCCTCGATCTCATTTCGAGCTCCGAGAAACTTCACTCATGTGGAACTATAAGTATTCAGGTAAACTTCTATTCAGCACACATTGGTCTCTTATGTTTATCAATTGATCTTCCGAACAACTTAAAAATGATAGATATTGAGTTCGGAAGACTTCAAGCCAGAGATCTATTGCAGCATCTTTGGACTGGCCCCATCTCCAACGCAGCTCTTGATGTTCTCCGAGGTAGCCGGTCTGTTGAAGTTCGGTCCATATCTGTTACAAAGGTGTGTTTTCGTGGATCCTCTTCTTGTAATGAATAAGGATCACGAGGTAGCCGGTCTAATATCACATGCTTGAATGAATACATAATAGGGCGCTGCAATCGATCGAATCCTCCGAAAAATAGTTCAGGACAAAGGCATAAAGGACCCTATTGATTATGTCCTGTGTATGGGTCACCTTCTCACTAAGGTGTGTTCCGAAATATCTCTTTCCCTTTCCTTTGAAGCAAACTAAATGATTAAACATTCGTTGTGCAATTGGTTCAGGATGAAGACATTTATAGGTATTTTGAGCCGGAGGTTCCTTCGGAAACCCTGTCTTCGTCTTCTTCTTCTCCTGTAACACCACTGAGGGCATCGGGATCAAGGACAGCTCATCTTCGGAGACCACGTTCAATGTCAAGTATAGTCACAGAACAAGACGTGAGGTTACCTTCCGTGCTTGATCTTCAGGCTGACAATTATTTTTCGTGCACTGTTGCAAGGGAAAGATCGAATTAGCGCTATCTTATTATTTATAATACATATAATTCATATAAAAACGCAAGTTGAAAAAACTTTTGAACCAGCTAAATTATTATTTTTTTTATTTTTTTAACATGATACTAATTTTAAATAATTTTTTTAAAAAATAACTATTTAGATATTTTTTTAAAAATTATTCATGTGCGGTTATGTAAAAATTTTATTCACATACCCCAGCTAATTATTACTAAAGTGTTAAATGAATTTTTAAAATGCATGTTATTAAAACATTGTTTTTACATAAATTTATATCTAAAATGATAATTACATGTTATTAAAATATTGTCTTTTACATGAATTTTTATCTAAAATGATAATTATTATTATTTATTGATATTTTTAATCACATGGCATCCGAAGAAAATTATTGAAAAAAAAAGAATGAAAATTGTTAGCGTTAGTATAATTTATCATATTTTAATCGATGATAAGGTAATATAAAACTTAACTTTTATAAATGGTTTGTTCGTATTTATTTTAATTGTTAGCGTTAGTAAGATTATTTTAATCGATGATAAGGTAAGATTATTTATTTTAATTCAATAATTTTAAAAATTAATTTGAATGTACTAGAAGTGAATCACTTGAATAGAAGATGAGAAAGTAATATAATTATCATATTTTATACGCAGTAATATAATTATCATATTTTATACGCTTCTTTTATGTTTTGGATTACAATGAACAAGTATGTGTGATTTTATTTTACGAAGCAAACCATTTGGTTCAATGTCCATCTTTAATAATAAAGATCGAAGGGTAAAAAAGTACGAATATACGAAATCTCCATCTTTAATTCTGATTCGATTTTTTACTTAGAATATATTATATTTTTATTTATATTCCTTCATTTTTTGATTAGATAGAGATTATATTTTTGTACCGAGATTCGAACTCATACAAGATGAGACAATATGAGCTATCCTTGACTATTAGGTCAATAAATGGATCTCTATTTATGTTCTTTCATTAGATTTTATTTATGTTCTGATTTGTATGTTACACGTGTAATTTCATGTTTAGTTATAGTAAGTAATTAGTATTTAAATAACATTTTGATTTCACATAGTCTGATTTTTTACTTAGAATATATTATATTTTTATTTATGTTCTTTAATTAGATTTTATTTATGTTCTGATTTGTATGTTACACGTGTAATTTCATGTTTAGTTACAGTAACTAATTAGTATTTAAATAACATATTTTTTTTTATCAATACGTATGATTTCATTAAGGAAAAATCATACAAAAATTAGCATAAGCCTCATTAAAACCCCTAAATTTAGTAGGAAGAAAAAAGTATAACATGTTAACTTTATCGACGAAAAAGAAAACAAAACTGGCCCAATCAAGGAAAAACAGCCGACCAGAGTACTACCTGCACCAAACTACATCAAACCACAAAAAATCGCACCCTTACAGGAACCAACACAACCTCATCCAACAACCGAACACCGCACCAACCCCTCAACTAGCAACCGAGTGCATCACCACATACCTGCAAAACATCCCCTACTCAAAAATTCGAAAAATCGAGCTACGATCAACGCCACCCTTAGCTAATGCATCAGTAACATCATTAGCCTCTCGAAATATATGCGTGAAACATACATTGAATAACACCACGGACGAAGCTTCAATACTCTAACATAACTCCCAAAATTTCCATAACCGTTTATCAAAATTAAGCACCCAATCATCGTCACCAAAGAGTCGGATTCTATCACCACACTCACCATGTCCTTCCAATTATAATCCAATAACATCGAAAGAGCAAACGCTATTGCTCGAAGCTCCGCTTCGTTAGAATCCATACAACCCAAAGGTCCCGAAAACAAAGCAAATACACGACCATGGCAATTGCGTAAAACTCCACCAAAACTCGCAGGCCCCGGCTTCCCCCTCGCAGCCCCATCAACATTGAATTTAAGGGAACCCACCATTGGAGGAGTCCAAACCACTCCCACTCTCAGAACCGAACAAGGAGGGGTAACCAAACATGAACATGAGCAATACCACCATTGCGCCTCTACCACCAAATCAGCCTCCTTCGACGCCTTCACCCAATATAATGTACGAAGCTTAATTAAGAAAAAACCTCATCCATCGACAATGTCTTGGAATTGAAAACTATATCATTTCGTCTGAGCCAAATAGACCATAAAAAAGCCGTGCATCCTGCAACCCACCACATCAAATATACTCCATTAAGCGAGCAGTGCAAACCTGGGATCCACTCAAAGAACTCGGCCATGGCATTGCAATCTGCCACCAATCCAACAATCGGTACCATAACTTTTGCACCTTCCCACACGAGAACGACACATGATCCAACTCGTCATTTCCCTCCCCACACCAAACACACACATCTTCTGAAGCCGGCATTGGAACTCTGTGTTAACGAATGAAATTTATGGTGGGAAACCTCCCCAAACAAGCGAACCAGAGAAACGATTGTACCTTAGGTGGGAAACCTCATCCAACAACCGAACACCGCACCAACCCCTCAACTAGCAACCGAGCGCATCACCACATACCTGCAAAACATCCCCTACTCAAAAATTCGAAAAATCGAGCTACGATCAACGCCACCCTTAGCTAATGCATCAGTAACATCATTAGCCTCTCGAAATATATGCGTGAAACATACATTGAATAACACCACGGACGAAGCTTCAATACTCTAAAATAACTCCCAAAATTTCCATAACCGTTTATCAAAATTAAGCACCCAATCATCGCCACCAAAGAGTCGGATTCTATCACCACACTCACCATGTCCTTCCAATTATAATCCAATAACATCGAAAGAGCAAACGCTATTGCTCGAAGCTCCGCTTCGTTATAATCCATACAACCCAAAGGTCCCGAAAAAAAGCAAATACACGACCATGGCAATCGCGTAAAACTCCACCAAAACTCGCAGGCCCCGGCTTCCCCCTCGCAGCCCCATCAACATTGAATTTAAGGGAACCCACCATTGGAGGAGTCCAAACCACTCCCATTCTCAGAACCGAACAAGGAGGGGTAACCAAACATGAACATGAGCAATACCACCATTGCGCCTCTACCACCAAATCAGCCTCCTTCGACGCCTTCACCCAATATAACGTACGAAGCTTAGCTAAGAAAAAACCTCATCCATCGACAATGTCCTGGAATTGAAAACTATATCATTTCGTCTGAGCCAAATAGACCATAAAAAAGCCGTGCATCCTGCAACCCACCACATCAAATATACTCCATTAAGCGAGCAGTGCAAACCTGGGATCCACTCAAAGAACTCGGCCATGGCATTGCAATCTGCCACCAATCCGACAATCGGTACCATAACTTTTGCACCTTCCCACACGAGAACGACACATGATCCAACTCGTCATTTCCCTCCCCACACCAAACACTCACATCTTCTGAAGCCGGCATTGGAACTCCGTGTTGACGAATGAAATTTATGGTGGGAAACCTCCCCAAACAAGCGAACCAGAGAAACGATTGTACCTTAGGTGGCACATCAAGTCGCCACACGAAACAAGCTTGTAAATCAACACCACTTCCATTAGACAATAATAATAAATGTGATAAAGCGCGCACTGAAAATTTTCCCAACGGATCTGGCTTCCACACTAAGATATCCAATTGACATGCACTTAACCGTATCGGATGCACAAAATCCAGCAACTGCTACAACATTTTGAACTCAAACTCACGCAATGCCCTACGAAAAAACCGATGCCACAAGGAGTGATCTAATGATCCATCCAACGCATAGTCACAAACAAGAGCCAATTTATTACATGCTAACGTATATAATCTCGGAAACATTACTTGTAATGACTCCTCACGACACCAAGTATCGCTCCAAAACAACACCTTAGTCCCATCACCAACTTTCCAACAAAAACAAGCGGCATCCAAGTGTTCAATGATCGGCTCCGACGTTACATTGCAACAATTTGCTTTCACATCATGGAAACTGACCCCTTTGGCACCCTCTCAAGACGCCACCAAGGCACATTTTCACCATATTTAGCCACTATCAAAGATCTCCACCACGAATTCCTATCTGTAGCAAAACGCCACGCCCACGTGGAAATCAACACCAAATTTTGAGCACGTAAATTAACGACTCCCAATCCCTCTAAATACCGAGGTCGACATGCAACCTCCAAACTCACTCGACTCATCTTCCTTTTAAGTTCCACACCTCCCCATAGAAAAGCCCTCTGAATATGATCCAGCTTGGCAATAACACCCTTAGGCGCGACAAGAACACTCATATAATATAGGGGCAACGCTGAAAGAACTGTATTAACTAATACAAGGCGAGCCGCAAATGATAAGGAAGCTTTCTTCCAACCGGCCAGCTTAGTACGGAAAGTTGTAATAACCGGTTCCCACATAGCTTTACAATAGGGATTCAAACCTACCGACTGACCCAAGTAATGAAATGACAATGTGCCAATCTTACATCCCAATATCGCAGCACACTCCCTCGCCACCGAGGCTTCAACTCTAAATGCAACTAACATAAATTTCTGAAAATTAATTTCTAATTTGGAGCAAATCTGGAACCCAACCAATACCCTACGAATGTTCAAAATAACCTCCACTGATCCTTCTAAAAAGAGAATCGTATCATCTGTAAACTGAAGATGAGACAATGAGAAATTTGCCGCCACCTGTACTCCACGTATTAAATCAACCTCTTTAGCACTTACCAACATCAAGTGTAACGCCTCCGCCACTATAACAAACAACAAAGGCGATAAAGGATCGCCTTGTCTTAAACCCCTTGCTATACCAAATTCCTATGTCACACTGCCATTTAATAATACTGATTGGCGAGCTGAACTCAAGCACACCCAAATCCTATGACACAACATAGCCCCAAACCCCATCTGATCCAAAATCAAGTCAAGAAAATCCCATCCCATCGCACACAATCGTATGCTTTAGCAAAATCCAATTTCAAGATAAAACCCTTCCGTACAGGGCTTTCACTCTGCAAAGAGTGAACCACCTCGTTAGCTAGCAAGATGCCATCAACAATCTGACATCCCTGAACAAATGCACTCTGTGTATTGCTAATCAATTTACCCAACACCCGCTATAAACGTTTAGTAAGAACCTTCGCCAATATTTTATATATAGAATTTGGCAAGCTAATTGGCCGAAACTCGCTAATAACCGTTGGCGAATCAATTTTTAGAATTAACACCAAAAAAGAACTATTATATCCCCTCAACAACCTCCTTGTCGCAAAAAAAATCCTTCATGAAATCCAACACATCAGCCTTCAAAAAATCCCAACCTTTCTTGGAAAATTTTATACTGAAACCGTCAAAGCCAGGCGCCTTCGATCCTTCACAAGACCACAAAGCTTATTTCACTTCTTCTGAAAACTGAAGTTCAAGCATGTCTACATCCTAAGAAGTCAGCCTCGCAAACTCAAGGGTCAGTTCCAATACACAAGGAGGACTATCTTGCGAGAAATTTTGCCGAAAGACTGAATGTACATGCCGTTGCAGCCTGTTGGGGTTTGATTCCCATCTTCCATTCACAAATAGGCCTTCAATTCGATTACCGATGGCCCAATTTTTCATATAGTGAAAATTAATAAATATTTTATATTAAAATAATGTTCATCAATAAATCCAATAGTTGAACCGGCTAAAAAATATTTTGAATTATTTCAAGATGTTATTGATTTAACAATAATTTTTTTTAAAAATATATTATTTATATAAATAATAGTAATGATAATTTCATATAGGAATTTATTATACCCGATATATGCCTCCAAATTTGAAGCCTTTGTAAAGTTCACCTTTAAATTCATAGTCTCCGAAATTTACAAGCCTCAGTTGCAGCTCCTTCGGAGCTCTTAGTCTCTACACCGCTCCTCAACATATGAGGTACCATGACCTCCGGAGCTCCCATTTTTTGGACCATTCTCCATACTCAACTATCGTGCCTTGACATGACAGTTGTCAAATCCACTTAAACCAGCAGCTCAGCCTATTACTCGACACCCGAGCCTACTATGTCATCCCATCAATAGTCATCATAACTCTAGGCTTGACACCTTCACCGATCAAAGTGCATTGCTCATTATAAATACCTCGCATCATCAACAATGAAGGGCATCAACATAAAGAGAGAGGACAACTGAGAAAATACCACTCTCTTACTTTATTCTCCTCCTCCTCTTTCCTTTACTTTTGACCACCATATTGTCTGTAGTTCTCCGCCCCAAATCAACCAGGGCGAACCACCTAAAACCACCTCCAACCACCACGTTCCTCTTATATACCTCCCTTGTTTGGTGCTAGATCTTTTAGGCATCAACAATTGGAGCAATGAACCTAGAGATATTTTCGACTAAAAGAATTAGTCGAGATGGATTCTCGTGAGTGATCTCCTCGCAATGATCAATCACCCCACGATGAGCAACTGTCCAATTTTCCTAACTAGAAACGTTATCCATCATGAATAGTTGATCCATTGTGCCCATCGCACACAATCTCGATCAGACCATTACATGCATGAGCAAAACAATGTCGAGCTCCATGATCTACAAGATGACATGTAATGCTCAAAAATCAAGTTTCTAGCAGCCTACCATAAACTACACTGACAAAATTGAAAGCAGTAAAAGCTAAAAACGTTGTAAGTTTGTATGATTGTTAGCGGTATTTGACACATCTACTTGAGTGTTTCTGGAAGGAATATTACGGCCTCCGTACCTTTGAAGCATATGTCGTCCTCAAAATATATGCATATCCTCCGCAAAATATTGTAAGTTCGAATTGTTGCTAGGTAACGTTGAAACGAAATCCTTTAGGCTAAGCTATTTGAGCTGCCACTACGAAAAAAGGTGTTGAGACCCTCTACCATACTTCTAAGCTTAGAATGATTATGCTCATTATCTAGAGCTTCTAAGAATAATTTTACGAGTTCTTCCACTTTCAATATGCATTAAGATGGACTATCTTAAAGACCGCACTCTACCCTTAGGGGTGTAGAGACAAGTTAGCTCATAGACTTTTCTCCGCCCCAAGAAGCGTAGAGGCAAATTTGCACATAGCTTCACACTCAACTTCAATAACTTGCAGCATATTTACAAAAACATTGAGATCTTTCGCTTCTATGTCAATGAATGTTTATATTCTTGCATAATTTCTGCCAAAATAATTTAACATCCTCCGCCCCAAGAGGCATTGAGACATAAGTCATTATTTAATGCTTTATACTTTACTTATATAAATTATTGTGTATGTTTCTACAGAGGCGTCAAGATACCTCTTCTCAATATTCATAAATGTTTTATAATTTACTTCATGGGTGAATGAATGTATGATTTTTGCAAATACTTGTGTCTTTCCCAATTTGTAGTACATCCCCACACTTCCATTCTTCGAAGAAGATTGTTAGATGCATTATCCCATTCAATGCCTCTGGCATTGCGTTTCTCTAAAGGCGTGGAGATGCATATACTTCTATGTCTTAGATGGCACCTAATCTGCAAAAATGTGGATGTCTGCCCAGTAGAGGATTGCCTTTGACATTGTGTGTCTTTATAGGGCGCATGGATACCTTTGTCCATTTGTGTCTACTAATGGCACCAGTTTTACAAGAACATAGAGGACATCTTCACTTGCACAATAGCCCTCAACATTGCTGCATTAAAAATGATAGATGCCTATACCCATTTGTGCTATGACAACACCAGCTCTACAAGGGTATAGATCATGGCCCTAACAGAGTATTGCTTCCGACTCACTCAATGCTATTTACATTGATGTTCGAAAAAAATAGAGATGCCTACACTTATTTATGCTATGACAACTACTTTACAAGGGTACATATGCTTACGCTCATTTTTAGCTTCTGACCCTGATGATTTCCCGAGGCTGATTCATTTGCTTATATATCTACTCATCCAACGATTACCAAGAGTTGAGTCATTTTATTATATATCTACTCCCCGATGATTTCTCGGGGTCAACTTATTTACTTATGTATTTACCCCTTTGATGATTTCCCGGTGTTGAGTGATATGCTTATATATCTACTACTTTGATGATTTCTCGGAGCTTTCATTTGCTTATATATCTACTCTTTCGATTATTTCTCGGAGTGAGTCATTTTCTTATATATCTACTCCTCCGATAATATCCTGGGGTTGAGTGATTTGCTTATATATCTACTCCTATGGTGATTTCCCAAATTTGAGTCATTTACTTATATATTTACTCCTTCAATGATTTCTCATGGGCCGATTCATTTATTTATATATTTACTCTCGTGATGATTTATCGTGGTTAAGTGTTTTGCTTATATATCTACTAGCCCGATGATTTCCCAAGGTCGAGTCATTTGCTTATGTATCTACTCCCTTGATAAATTTCTGGAGTCGAGTGATTTACTTATATATTTACTCCTCTGATGATTTCTCGAAGTCGATTCATTTTCTTATGTATTTACTCCCTGACGATTTCTCGGGGTTGAGTGATTTGCTTATATATCTACTCCTCCGATAATTTCTCGGAGTCGAGTCATTTGCTTATATCTTTATTGCTCTGATGATTTTCCGGGGTTGAGTGATTTGCTTATATATCTACTCCTCTAAAGATTTCGCGGAGTCGAGTCATTTGCTTATATATGTCTATTTATCTCATGATTTCCTGGAATCGATTCATTTGCTTATATATCTACTCATCTGATGATTTCTCCAGGTTGAGTCATTTGCTTATATATCTACTCCCCCAATTATTTCTCGAGGTCAAGTTATTTGAGATGTCTCTGCATATTCTACATTATTTCTCTACTTAATTGTGGTTCTCCGCCCAAATCATATGGGGCAAACCGCCATGATTTCTCCTTAACATTTTCACTTAATATTGTTGGCTTTGCTTCTTTCGAGATTCTTGCTCATGCCATTGTGTGAAACTCTCACGACTTATGGGGGACAAGTGTTATACCTCAGAATTCAAGACCTCCAGAAATCACCCTCGGATCATGTGCAGTCAACATCCACAAGACAGACTTTTCTAATACATCTTAGCTAATACCACTTTATGGTATTATCTAGACCTAGGGGACTCCCTGACACATGCCTCTTGATTTGATGTCTCTGTAAAGCTCACTTCCGAATTCATGATCTATGAAATTTACAAGCATCTGTTGCAACTCTCTCGGAATTCTTAGTCTCTACACCGCTCCTCAAAATTTGAGCTAACATGACCTTCAGAGCTCACATTCTCCGGACCGCTCTCGATACTCAGATGTCGCCCCTTGAAATGACAACTTTTAAATCTACTTAAACCAGCAGCTCAGCCTATTTCTCGACACCCGAGCCTACTCGGTCAGCCCATCAATAGCCATCATGATGCTAGGCCTGACACCTCCGCCGATCAAAGTCCACTGCTCTATAAATACTTTCACATCATCAACAATGAGGGGGTATGTACAAGGAGAGAGGACACATGGGGGAAAACGCCCTTCTCTTACTTTATTTTCCTCTCTCATTGCTCTACTTTCGACCACTATAATGTCTCCTGCTCTCCACCCCAAATCAGCAGGGTGAATCACCCCCAACTACTACGGTCCTCCTCTCCACCTCTTTTTGTGTTAGATCTTTTAGGCATCAACAAAATTCATGTAAAAACATTTTTTTGATGACATGTATTTTAAAAATTCATTTAAGACTTTAATGATAATTAGATGTGTATGCAAGTGAATATAACTTTTACATAACATGCTTGAATAGAACTCTATATCATTTAATTGAAAGTGTTACAATTATATAACAATTAAATTAAAATTGGTACTATAAATAGCGTCCACCGGTTTGATATTTTTAATCACATGACGTTTAAAGAAAATTATTGACAGAAAAAAAAAAATAGAGATTGTTAGCATTAATAAGTTATAACAAGTTTCTAAGAAAGAATGAAGTGTTGAAGGAGAGGTTCTTTGAAGATGAAATATCAATTTACATTTTTATGACAATGACGTTAAAGGAAAATGTAAATTATTTTAATTGATGATGAGGTCACTTTTATAAATAATTTGTTCTTATTCACTTTCATAAATGTAAGATTATTTTAATTGATGATACAATCACTTTTATAAATAATCTATTCTTATTCACTTTTATAAATGTAAGATTATTTTAGTTGATTTTTATTGTTCTTATAAAATTATAATTTAAAAGATAATTATGAATTTTTATATTTTTTATATATTCTCTGATTTTTTAACTTTTTAAAATTATTGTTTAGAAATATTAGAAGAGTTTCAAAATAAAATTTTAGTTACAAATAAAGAATTAGATGAAATATTATTCATCAATCAATTTGTCATATAATTTTTCGACGGAAACTAAAAATGTAATGTCTATTTTATAAAAAATTAGTGTCTATTGTATATATTTTATAAATTTTATTAAGATAATTTAATAACTATTTTATAACTTTCATATTTTCATTTATTTTGTTTGACAGCTTCCTTTTATATGAAGTAACATTCAACTGTATCCTTTTCTCAATGTTTAGTCGAGGGTTAGCGACGTTTTTTTAATTTTATTTGGCTGCCGCCAACGGTTTAGTCTTTGTGTTAGTTGTCGATCGTCAGTAATATTCTTTTATATTTTATTTTTATTTTTTGTTTTAATTTTTAATAAGAATAACTCTACTTTTGTAGTACGTCTTCCTCTGCATTTTGACACATTTTTTGATTTTTGATTTTTATTCTTCTCGAGGTTGGATTTAATGTTGTCTTGATTGGTCAAGATAATGCTTATTTGGTTATCCTGCTAATCTTCATGTTTTGGACCCTAGGATTGGATTTAGATACCCTAGAATTTTCAGTTGTAAATTCTTCTCGAGGTTATATCTAAATCAGAGTTTACGATTATAATTATAAATTCTCATTGTAATTCTCGATATTATTTTAATAAAACTAATCGCTTTCTATAAAGGATATGGATTACTTGAGTTGTGAAAAACAGCTGAAAATGTGAAATATAGTTCATGTCGTGATTTTTATAAAGATAATACAATTGAATTAATATTTTGAATAATATATTTTAAAAAATTAATTTCATCGTCAATTTAACTTAAAATGTAAATTATCAGGCATTAAACGAATAACTTGATTTGGTGCAACGGAAAAGAATATGAGGTCTTCTAAAGTAGAAGGTTCAAAACTAACAAAGCAACTAACAGCACTATTTTTTTAAACTTCCAAAGTGTCGCAGACTTTTCAAGCTTGACATTTAAAAAAAACAAAAAATAATAGAATCGTTGCTAAACTTTTTTGAGGTGTAATTAAGTCACCTAAAAACGAATTATTTTAATAAGAAATAATTTTGTTTTATTAAAATATCAATTTTGGTTTGCGAAAACACAAAAACGAGTTTACGTGTGGGAAAGTGTGAAATTTGCAAGTTGTCTTTTTGTCAAAATTTGCAAGTTCGTGTGAAATTTAATTTATTGTCCATTTATGAATATAAGTTCATTTTAACGGTCTCACTGTCCGGGAAATAAACAATAATCACCGCCAACATTTCTGGCGCTAACCCGTTACCTACATGGCATTGCAAATTATATATCCGGTTATTAAGCATTATAGAAGCGAATTTATTTAAATTATGGATTAAGGTATTTTTTTTATTATTATATGTTAATTAATATTAACCTAAAAAGAGCAATCTAAAATTAATTTTACCAAAAAGGTTCAAATATAATTAAGTGTTAATTATTAGTTTTATATTAAAGAAAAGACTGTTTTACGTATATCAAAATTAAAGGCTCTAAACTAAGGCTCAAATTAAAGATCCTAATTCTAAGGGTCTCATTTATCCTAATGTTTTTAATCGAAAGATGACGTTTAACACTTTGCAATTAAATTACACTAATAAGATAATATAAGAGCATGAAAGCATACAATTAGATAAATGCAAGTAAGTACAAGGACATTAAAGGAAAATAGATAAGATTCACAACCTTTGAAAAATATATCATTCCTTAAATCGGGTCAACACTTTGTGCGAGCCGGATTTTAAAAGAAAGCACAAATTGGAAATAAAAAATTAAGAAAACATATTTTTTTAATGTAAAATGGGATTTAATAAAAAGAATTTGAATTAAAAAGGAACTAAAAAACGGTGATTAAATTAAAAAAGTAAAACCAGGGGGAAAATTTATGAAAAACGGTGACCATTTTGAAACAATTGAAAAACTAGTGACTCACGGAGCAAAAGAAAAAGGGGCGGAGAGATTTAATGAAGGTAATTTGTCCATTTTGTTTTAAAACATGTGGGTATAAAACTCACTTTCACAAAGACTTCTCACAATTTCCCCTTCAAAAAATTTGGATCAAACACCCATCATTTTCTCTCTCAAATGTTCATCCGAGTTCTTTATTTTTTGAATAATCGTTGAATCTTTGTCATGCCAGCCGCCATTCACCAGCGCCGGTCGCCGTCTACCAGTGGCAGAAAACCCCTTTTAATTTATATTTTTTCTTAAAAAACACAAACATTTGGGTCCTTCAAATCCAAATCCGATCTTAAAAAAAAAACAAACAAAAAACATTCGAATCCCTCTTTTTAAAAAACATTTTGACTTCTCCGACGAACATACCCCTATCATCGGAGATACGGCCTCGGGCTCTATATGTGGCGGCGGCGGTGATGCAAGGTAAGCCCCAACCCTCGTTCATTTTCCTTATACTTTGAATTCGAAATAAAAAATGAAATAACAGTAAAGGATTACCTAAAAAACTTGCTTCCTGATCATTGCTTGATTCAATTTCCGTGTCCATTTACAAAGAATTTCTAGGCATTTTATAGTCATAATACATGCCAAAACTAAAAATAACCGGAATAATACAAAATCCCCAATCTCCGGTTGATTTGCCATATTCGGTTTGTAACACCCTTAACCCAGTTTAAGAGTAAACCGAACTAGGTAGTGTTATTGAACAAACAAGGATTTACTTAGCACATGTAAGCCCATAGTTCGAAGAAACAAAGATATATATATATATATATCAAATCAAGGTTATACTATAATTTACTCAATTTTAACAAGCAAATTTAAGCATACATAATCGACTCATTCGAACCACATGGATACCTCAATCATACGTCTTTGACCTTAACTCATTGATTAACCAAAACGCTCTAACAGTTTTTTAGTTACTCAAGATCTACCAAGTATTTGATAGTCCATTTACAAAATTATAGTATAGTAACAATTTTCACAAGGTCAATTATAAAGACTTAAGCCTAACCCAATATTCGAATCCTTTAATTCTATCACATTCTCATTCCCATAGCAATATCATATGCACATTCATAGGCATACTATTACTTGATCTTTATAAGCATCAAACCAATCAATTGAGCAACACAATTTCGATAGGATCTTAATAATCAAGGATGTACAAAAAATTTCAAACACTAGGTTACAGATCTTTAAGCGAAAGATGACACAATAATTATCAAGGTACAATCTTACAATACTGGGGTCTAATCATTTAAGGACTCACTCCTAACACTAAACCTTATTATTTAGATCCATTCCTTTTACATTCTCATAGCAATATCATGTGCGTGTTCATAATCATACCACCAATTGATTTATACAGGTAACAAACTAAGCATTCAAGCTACACTATCTTGTCGGATTTAACACATGATACAAGCTACATACAAACACAACACAAGATGATCAAGCTACTTTAAGTATATATATATATATATATATATATATATATATATATATATATATATAATCTACCATACCAACATCATAATTATTATAATTCAAAAAGCATGCAACCATGAAGCAAAAAGGGATCTAAATGCACAATGCATACCTAACAACTATATGCCACCAACTAGGAGTTCTTAAGAGAGATTACAAAACATATATCTTGACTCTTGTGATCTTGTGTAAGCTCGAAAGTTAACCGAAAATAATGTTACCCTAAAAGGTGATGAAAGATTAGGGTAAGCAAACGCTTAGTGAGGTAGCACTAATAACCGAAAACAATGTAGTAAACATTATATGATATATTCCTATTCCTTCACCAAAGTTTATCAAGGTCCAAGTAGATACCAATTTAATCGACTGGTAAAGTAATATAGTCACAAGGTTTCAAACATAACATTTCATAGACTTGTTTTACTAGTCTCGCGAACTATGTAATATGGTATCTGATAAACATATATTACTTGACACATACGATATCAAACATAGCATATCATAGACATAAGTTACTTGTCACCAAAGATATCAAACATGGTTTATCATGGACGTAAGTTACTTTTCACATAAGATATCAAACATAGCATATCAAAGACATGAATTACTTGTCACCTAAGATATCAAACATGGCTTATCATGGACGTAAGTTACTTGTCACATAAGATATCAAACATAGCATATCATAGACATGAATTACTTGTCACCTAAGATATCAAACATAGCATATAATAGACATGAATTACTTGTCACCTAAAATATAAAAGTAATTCTTTAATTTACTTGCAAGTTTATTATTTTGTCTTTAACATAGCATTGAGAATCAAGTAGCCTAGGTACATGAATCCCCAACCAACTGTTGCCAATGAAAGGCACTCAAAGTCCCAGTTAATCCCTCCTATTGTCCCCAAGTGACCAAAACACATATCTCCTTCTATCGCCTCATAAGGATCATAGTCCCGAACCGTAGTCCACCACAAACATGAGCTCTATGGACTCTATGGCATGCCAACTATACCTAATACTGACTCGAAACCAGGGCTTTTCATTAAGATCTTATAATCAGAATAAGAGTTGAGCTTAGCTCCTTATACAAGTATTCGAATAGCATGTCTTATTCATATCAAAGATGAACATAGCTTCTAATTCATATACTTTCACAAGCAAGGCTTATATCTTATCATATCAAACATATATGACCACACTATAGTTTTCAATTATATCATGCATTCCACCAAGTATTACATATCATAGGGTACTTTACATTTAGGTACTCACCTTGAATCCAAGCTTAAGCATGCAACATAGCTTAAATCAATGAGTAAGCAATATAAAATTAAAGCAATTAAGAATGCTCATGATGGTTTCAATCCTATCTCGAGACTTTAAACTACACTCACAGTTTATTCCGACCTAGTTTTGTTCTCGAATCACGATCCCCTTTTGCTTATCTATTGTTTGATCTATTTTAGCCCTTACACCTTCAAATTCCTTCTTGGTCTAATGTGACAAAGAGTGCAACCATGTATTAGAACAATTCTTATCAATCATTCACTTGTAAAAACAACTCAATTTCTCATGTGTACATATAAATTCACACAAAACAGTCCACTAATATTCTTAACTATGCAAAATAGTCCAAATTTCCATATGTTCACATATACATATTTACAACAGTCCAATGTACTTCCATATATATATATATATAAAACAGTCCCCAATACATAGGTATATAATCATGTAATCACAAAACAGTCCATGACACTCTCAAGCATTCAAAAACAGTCCATGGTTCATAGATATAAAATTTTGTGTGCATAAAACAGTCCATGATATCTATTGTCATTCAAAAATAGTCTATAATGTTTATATAGATGCAGAACAGTCCCTAACATTTTTATATACATTTAAAACAATCCAGAATTATTGCTAAACATCACATAGACCTATAAAATAGTCCATATATATATATATATCACAAAACAGTCCTATGTTTTAAAGCTCAATACAATCCCCAAACTTTTATATACATTCAAAATAGTTTACTAATGCTTTCAAATATGCAAAACAGTCCTTTACACATATATATACTTATGTACATGCTCAAAACAGTCTCTATTGTATTTAACAAGCAATATAATTAAATTCCAGCTCCAACTCAACTATAAGATCAAACAATGATCCATTCGAATACTTGAATTATGTCAACCGAATTAAGATTTATTATCAAGCAATCTATTATCTTAAATATGTCACATAAACACATAGCATGACAATTTAAGCATGTTTATTATTCGGATGATCAAGAGCTTCACTATAAACACATAATCAAGGCTCAAAAGAAAGAGATACATAGTTTCTTTCCACAAGCTACACACATGGTTCAACTTAATGCATGAATCATTCAATTGATCTAGAGATGGTTCATAACATGGATTAACCATTCAAAATACATTCAAGACATAGTACATGAGAGGTTGACAACCAAATTTTCGAATTAAATTCTAAAATTAGAAGAAAGAAGAGTTTGTTTACCTTCTTCCTTGAGATTCACGTTCAAAGGTTTAAAAAGGCTTGAATCACTTAAACTAAATTCTTAAATTTTCCATGGATAATTCAAGCTTTCTCACTCTCATTCTACATAGGTGGTTCGGTAATGGGGAAGAAGATGAGATGAGGATTCTTCTTCCAAGGCTGAAACACCCTCACATTTGCCTCCACCATATGCAAACATGTGTCCTAGTCCATTAATTACTTCTAATTTAGCATGCAATCACTATAATTTCCTTAGTATTAGGTTAGGTCCCTTCTATGGTAGGTATCAAATTTTTTCTTGTCTCAAAATGGTCCTAAATTACTTAGTTAGTCTATTAGGAGAATATTCTATGGCAATTTAATAAATGAATAATTGTAACATACTCCTAGGCCAATTGTTGGGGTACTACATGGTTGATTATGTTTGATTCCTTTCCTATTGTGTGTAATTCCGATTTAATTTGCTTGACCTTCCGTTTGATTCCAATTTGGAATTTTAATATTTCACTTTTCCTTTTTTATTTGAATTTAATCCTTCTTTTGTGTTTTCTGAATATGTTGGATTCGAAAGGTGGCGATCGGACATGTACCAACATCAAAAAATGACTTAGACAGTGGAACAGTTGTGGTGAGGAAGTAGGGCTATCGTTGTACGACGGTTGGCGGTGGCAAGATGCTACAAGTGTGGGAAACTGAGCGGTCCTGGCTGTTAGGATTCGGACGTGTGATTCACACGAGCGGGAGGGGGAGAGTGAGAGCCGTTCCTTGATCATCCTAGACTGTTGGATTTTGCCCAGATCTAACGGCTAGGATAGGGCTACGTATGGGGTGTATAATATATCATCTAGGGTTTTGGTCCTCTTTTTTTTGGGCCAAGTAGGTTTATTATTGTATACGGACTCCTATTTACATTAAATGGACTCTTATTCAAATTAAATGGACTTATTTCTTGGGTTTTAATAATAATTATGCTATACAATAATAACAACATGATAATAATTATAATAAAAATAATAAAATAATATGGGTAAAAATTGAGTGACAATAGCTGCCACTCTTTGCTCATTCCGGTAAAACAAGGATAGAGCAAATAACAAAACACATTGATTTTTTACCTATTCGATACAAACTGGATAACTGTAGCTGTATCCTGAAGTAGTAATGTGTTGTTTGTCTACTAACTCCATACGAAGAGCCATATGACAGAAATCAACTAATGCCCATTCGGAAGAAGCAAATTTTTTTTTTGTTCAAGAAGTTATAGGAACAAAATTAGCTAGTCACTTTAACTAAACACGATGCTGAAGCGATAGGAACAAAGTCAACTATTGCTTACGACGGGAAAACAAGGTGGCATGGGGACAAAACCAACTAATGCCCTCTTACTGAAAAGATATTTTGTTCAAGAAGTGATGGGAACGGAACCAACTAATCACTTCAATTGAACAAGATGCTGAAGCCATATGAATAAAGTCAACTATTACTTACAACGGGAAATCGAGGCATCATGAGGACGGAACCAACTAATATCCTCTTGCTTGAAAAGAATTTTTTGCTCAATAAGTGATAGGGACATAACCAACTAATCACTTTAATTGAACAAGATGCCGAAGAGATAGGAACAAAGTCAACTATTGCCTTCGACGGGAAAGCGAGGCGGCATGGGGATGGAGCAAACTAATGCCCTCTTGCTTGAAAAGAAATTTTGCTCACAATGTGATAGGGACAAAACCAACTAATCACTTTAATTGAACAAGATGCCAAAGCGATAGGAACGAAGTCAACTATTTCCCTCTACGGGAAAGTGAGGCGGCATGGGGACGAAACCAACTAATGCCCTCTTCCTTGAAAAGAATTTTTTCTCGAGAAGTGATAGGGATGGAACCAGCTAATCGCTGTAACATCCTCCACCCCGCATAGAAGAAAACTAGGTCAGAGAACGTTATCGGTGAACGAAACGATAATCGGTGCAATAAATTTTTAATCAATAATTGGTAATTAAATGATATTATGCTTTACAAACATTACCAAGAGAAGTAAAGAAAGGTCGTAGTTCATCATTCAAACCGGCAATGAACATTTTACACTTTTCTTCTTCATTCTTGATGTATTCAGCCCCATATTTGCAATACTTGCAGAAGTCGTGGATATACTGTTCCACCGGTCCCCCACCCTATTTCAGATGTATGAAGATATCTCATCTCTAAGCTAGGTAATGCTCACCAATATATTTCTTCTTAAACTCTCGCAGAAAGAACTCTTAGGTTACAACATCCTCGAGAGCGATGAGAGTCGTGGTTTCCCACCAACTTAAAGCTTCTTCGGTCAGCAAGGCTAGAGCAAACTCGAGCTTATGCTCATCTGAGCATTGTAATTGCTTGGTTAAGATTCTTGTTGTGCTATCGAACTAGTGCTCCGCTACTTCAGGGTCTTGCTCGGCCTTACCCAAGAAAGTAGTAGCTCTATGTTAAGCTAACTTATCGATAGGGGCTCGATTCATGAGAGTAGCAGTCGCAGAAGACTATCGAACTGATTAAACTTGAGGGTAGCCATGAATTGTTTGAACATCTCAGTCATGTTCTTATAGCACTCAAACTGAGCAGCATGTAACACAGGCTCAGTGTTCTCTGGTTCTTGCAGGGGTGCTTGCAGATTAGGAGGATTCTCCCCCTTTTCTCCTCGCCATTGGTCGAGGAGCCAACCGTGTGCTCAACTTCTTCGTGAGCCTTATCGGAGTTAGACATCTTTACACTATAAAGGAAGGAGGATCGGATTAGTCGCAAGTCACAATATATCAAATTAAACTCCTAGGTGGCGTATGCAATGTAATGACCATACAACGAACTCCAATTTAGTCCTAGAATCGACTAAACTCAAGCTTTGATACCACAATTATAACATCCCTCACCCGACCTAGAAGAAAATCAGGTCGAAGAACGCTACCATGAACAAAACGGTAATTGGTGCAATAAATTTTTGATCAATAATTGAAAATTAAACGATATTATAATTTATAAACATTACCAAGAATAAGTAGCGGTCTAATTTATCCAATGTGTAACAGTAATTCATCAATAAGGACTAATTTATAACTTTTACAAGTTTTAGGGACTAATATGTAAGTTTAGTAATTTAGGGGTCCTTACACGTAATTAACTAAACAATCATGAAATTCAATACAATGACAGTAAGTCTGCAAATTTTCATATCATTCTGGTATTATTTACCCATCCAATTAGACTATACAATATTCAGTGACCATTTTGCAAACTTCTAAAAGCTGGTTTCTATGTCTTTTAACAGAATTAACTAACTCCGTACTGATACCCTTGGGGTCGTATCGGTACACTAAGCTAGATTTTCAAGTTTTCAGATTCAAGGATAACAACCCGTATCGATACACCTAAGCTCGGATTGATATGCGTTGACTAAGGTTGACCCGTTTCGGTATGGCCTGGGGCTGTATCGATACCATTTATTTTTCAGACCTTACTGTACAATTTCATATCGATACACCTCCTTTACATATTGATACACCCTATTTCACTTGGCCCAATTATGCAAGGCCGTATCGATACACCATCATCCGTACCGATATGACTGCCTTGTAATGACAGATTTTCGTTGGTTTTTATTTGAATTAACCTACCCTTTGTTGTCCAAACATTACCAAATTTTACCAGCAGTTTTTAAACACTAAAATCTATTGGTATGCAAAATTTCATGATCAAATGAATCTATTTACCATGTTTTCACTAGTTAGGCCAAAAACGCATATTTAATGCTTCTTACCAAAGTACTAACATGACCATTTTGAGCATTTAGGCTTCTTTAACATAGAGGGCAATACATACATGAAAAATGGTGCCAAACTAACTTGTCTAAACCCTACACCACCGTTCTAGGAGTTCAAGGACTAGGTTACATTACATAGAAGGTTGTGACTTGCTTCAAAAACGCCCCTTGCTCTAATCCTTGATCCAACTGAGCTTTAAACTGAAAGTGCATGGAAATGAGATGCATTAGGCTTACATAGCCTAGTGAGGTAGTCAAGGACAATTGTATGAACATCAATGAAAATCATATCATGTAAAACGATGAAAGTGCATCTCAATTCATATTTTAACAATACTTGCAACACTTATTCACATATATTTTCCATGGATTGACATGTAGTGGGTACACGAATTCCAACCAACATCACCAACAATGAATGGTCAATATCCACCAACATCGCCAATAGGACCAACATAATCACATTCCGCCAACATCACCAATGAGAGCCTTAGCTCAAGGACCGTAGTCCACCCCTTACCAATGAGCTCATGAATTCTATGGCATGCCAATTGTATCCCATGTCCAATCGTGTCCAAGGATTCAATACTTATCAATAGCAATAACAATAACATTAATAATGGCTATAGCGGTAACAATAGCAATAGCAATACGATATCAATGACAATGATTTGTGATTTGTCTAACATAGCTTATTTCAACCCTATCATAATATCAATTATCATGTAATGACTCAATATTCAACCTATAATGTACCAAGCTTACCAAAGCTTACCGATGATGCCTCCTACAAGGCTCAAGTACAAAGATACCATGGTTAATGATATGAATGCAATAATTCGACGTTAATGAAATCGGGAGGGCACCTAGCCATTCCCTTGACTCCGACTACATTCACCAATAATTTCGAGGCTTTCAATGCTCCCAGATAACGACTCATTTGTTCTTGATCTTGTTGGAATTAGGAGGATTTGGTGATTATCTTGAGCTACACAAAATCAAGATTACAAGGTTTTTAATATCGATAATGGAATCGTAGCAACTCAAATGCTATCATAAACGCTAATAAACAAGCCTTAACATCCCCAAGAAATTTCTAGGGTTTAGCTCAATCTTTAAACTAAAGATTAAACATGATTAACCCATGGATTCGGTAAACTGACGAAAAAAGCTACTTACCCGATTGATAGCTACAATCTATGATCAATAAACTTAAGGAAATCAAAGCTTGCTTTCTCCTTCAATGAAGGTGTGTGCTTGGGAGAAGATAAAGTGAAGTGCTTGCTTAACAATCCACCAGGTAAGTCTTTCTTTTCCTTTTTACTATCAATTTCAATTGAGCTTTCCTTCAATTGAAGGAACTCAATTTTCTAATCCCACGTATGTGGTGATTAGGCTTGATGAGGGGCTAATCGCAAGATTAGTCCTCAACTCTTTATTGTCTATACTTTTACCACCCTAACTTTCAATTTTCTTAATTTGATCACTAAACCAAGTTTCAAAATTCACACTATAATCCTTAACAATATCAATGCTTAATTGGGGACTCAATAATTCAATATTTGACCACTCGATCAAAAGTCAACTCTATAATTTTACTTTCTAATATAAAATTTTCGGTCACCGAAATCAAATTTCGTCTAGGCCTGGTTTTGGGATGTTACAACTCTCCCCCTTAAGAAAAATTTGTCCTCGAATTTTTACCTGAATCGAAGAGATGCAGGTACTGACTTCACATTTTTTCCTCTGGTTCCCATGTAGCTTCCTCAACCTTGTGACATTTCGACAATACTTTAACCAACAAGATGTTCTTATTTTGGAGCCTCTTGACTTTACTTGCTAATATTTGCACTGGTTCTTCTTCGTATGACATATTAGGTTGGATTTCCACAGATTCGAGCTCTATAACATGTGATGGATCAGATATGTACTTGCGAAGCATCGATACATGGAACTCGTCATGGATCTTACTTAACTCTTGGGGTAAGGCTAACCGATAAGCTATAGGGCCTACTCTTTCATTCACCTCGAATGGTCTGATAAATCAGGGACTTAATTTCCACTTTTTACCAAACCGCAGAATCTTCTTCCATGGGGAGACTTTTAAGAATGCTTTCTCACCAACATCAAATTGTACATCCTTCCTCTTTCGTCAGCATAGGCCTTTTATCAATCGAAGGTGGCCTTCGAACGATCATGAATGATGGTTACTCGTTCTTCGATTTCCCAGAGTAAGTCAGGGCCCAACACCTTGCCTTCACCGAGTTCAGACCAGCATAGCGGTGTTCTATGCTTCCTGCCATACAATACATCATACGGTGCCATGGCAATGGATGATTGGTAGTTGTTATTATAAGCAAATTCAACAAGAGGTAGGGACCTCTCCCAAGATCCTTCAAAATCAATAACACAAGCACGAAGCATATCTTCTAATATCTGAATTACCCTTTCTAATTAACCATCAGGTTGAGGGTGAAAAACTGTGCTAAGATTGACTCTAGTGCCTAGAGCTCCTTGCAATGACTTCCAGAATCGAGATACAAACCGTGGATCCCGATTGGAGATGATAGACTATGGCACACCGTGGAGTCGAATGACTTCCTTAATATATAAGTCAGCCAGTTTAGGAAGACTGTAGTCCATTCTAACTGGTATGAAGTGTGTTGACTTAGTAAAGTGGTCTACAACAACCCATATAGCATCATGCTTGGCCGGGTTCAACGGTAAACCACTAACAAAGTCCATGGTTATCTTTTTCCATTTCCATTGAGGGAATTCAATGGGATGCAACAATCTTGTAAGATTATGATGCTCAGCTTTAACTCGTTGACATGTAAGACACCTCGATACAAAATCTACAATAATTGCTTTCATACCAAGCCACCAATACAATTCTCGTAGGTCTTTGTATATCTTTATTACTCCTGGGTGAATTGAGTAAGGGTTGCAATTGGCCTCCCAGAGAATTTTATCACGAAGAGACTCATCCCTGGGCACACATATTCTGTCATGGAAGCACAAGATTTCTTTAGAATTAATCTTGAAGTTAGGGTCAAGATTATTCTGAAGTCTAGAAGCAATGGTTTATAATTCAGGATCTTGCTCTTGTAAAGACTTGATTCTCATCACAATGGTAGATTGAACTTGGAGTTCGGTTATAAAACCACGGTGCTTTGAAGTCAAAAATAAGCATTGATAGCCTGAGGGGTAGGCAAAAGCCTACGGCTGAGCGCATCTGCTACTACGTTGGCCTTGCCCAGATGATAATCAATGACAAGATCATAATCTTTGAGAAGTTCCATCCATCTCCTTTGGTGGAGATTGAGCTCTTTTTGTGTCAACAAATACTTAAGGCTCTTGTGGTCGGTATATAGGTAACATTTTTCTTTGTAGAGATAATGTCTTCATATTTTCAATCCAAAGGTGACCACAGCCAATTCAAAGTCATGTGTAGGGTAGTTCATTTCATGTTGTTTGAGCTGCCTTGATGCATAAATGACAACCTTGCCTTTTTGCATCAGTACACACCCTAACCCTTAGTGCGAAGCATCACTATACACAGTGTAGTCCTTTCCAGATTCAGGTTGAATCAAAATCGGTGTATGAGTCAATACCTACTTGAGTTGGTCAAAACTTCTTTGTTGCTTCTTGGTCCATTCAAAAGGAGCGTCATTCCATAGAAGTTTAGTTAACGGAGCTGCTATTATAGAGAATTCTTTAACGAATCTCCTATAATAACCAGCAAGACCGAGAAAGCTACAAATTTCACCTACATTCTTCGGTGGTCTCCAATCAACTATGTCCTGGATCTTCTTTGGGCCTACTTGAATGCCTTCAGCCGAGATCACATGACCTAAAAACGAGATTTGGGGGAGCTAGAACTCGCATTTTCTGAACTTGGTATACAATTGCTTCTCCCGAAGGATTTGAAGCACAATACGGAGATGTTCACGATGTTCAGCTTAGCTTTTAGAGTAGATTAGAATATCATCAATAAACACCAGTACAAATTTATCAAGATAGGGTCTGAAAACCCGATTCATTAGATCCATGAAGGCAGCAGGTGCATTGGTTAACCCGAAGGGCATAACCAAGAATTCGTAATGGCCATATCTTGTACGGAAAGCCATCTTGGGCACATCACACTCTTTCATTTTCATCTAGTAGTATCCAGACCTCAAATCAATCTTAGAAAAGATCGTTGCATCTTTCAGTTAATCAAACAAGTCACCGATCCTTGGCAAGGGATACTTATTCTTGATTGTGAGCTTGTTCAATTGTTGATAGTCAATACAAAGACGCATTGATCCATCATTCTGCTTAACAAAGAGGACTGGAGTTCCCCAAGGCAAGGAACTCAGTCGAATGAAACCCTTTTCTAACAAGTCTTGGATTTGTACTTTAAGCTCAGTGAGTTCTATTGGTTCCATCCTATAAAGTGTAATGGAAACCGGGGTGGTTCTAGGTTGCACTTTAATCCCAAATTCAACCTCACGGGTAGGTGGTAAACCCGGAAGCTCATCAAGAAACACATCGGGAAACTCTTGCACGATGTCTATATCTTGAAATTGCGCTTCTTCTTGCTTACAGTGGCATACAACAATGATCACTTGCCTCTAGATTCCATGACGGTCACACTCTCCTTACCCAGACCTCAAAGGTACAACTTATTCTTTGAACAGTCAACCCAATCTTGATGCTCCCTGAGCCAATCAAGCCCCAAAATAACATCAAACTCATGTATGGGGAGGGCCATTAAGTTGGCTAGAAAAGGTATCGATTGTATCAAAAGAGGACAATTCTTACATATGAGCCTAATTAAAACACTATCCCCTAAAGGATTGGTCACGATGAGCTTAGATGCTATAAGTTCAGATGCCAAATTAAATCTCTTAATCAATACAATACTTATGAAGGAATGAGTAGATCCGGGGTCAATCAACGCATAAACAAAATGAGTATACAATTTAAAAGTACCTGCGATGATATCAAGATCCTCGTCCTTCTCTCGGCCCCTTACATGATAAACTTGAGCCGAAGCTTTAGACTATTGTCAATTATGAGCCCTTGTAGAACCACTAGGTCATTAAGAAGTTCTCGATGCATCTTTCCTCTGTCCTCTACCCTTGAAGGACTGAGCAGGGGACGTTGGAACTACAGGTGCAAGAAGTTTATTAGTATTCATCGGGCAATCTTTAATATAATGGCCTTATTCTCAATAGAAGAAACACACCCCTGATTGCTTGCGGCACTGTCCTGAAGGATGCCTTCTCTGACAGAAGTTGCAAACCAGATACTAAGACTCCCGTCCAGACCCTCCATTGCTCTCAACAGAGGTAGTTATTGCAGCTAACTGAGACATAACTTGTGGCTTTAGATAATCACCTGATCGGAAGAACTGATGCTGATACGATGACTTGTATCCTTGTTGTTGCTTGTCATTCTTGTACGGTAGAGGGGGTCAAGAATCATCTTGTGACCTCTTCTCAAACCAGCTCGGCCTGTTAAACATGTGCGACCTTTGAGAAGCTTTAGTGGAGATCACTTGATTCACCTGCTCTGAGAAATCCTTGATCCCTAAAGCATTAAACAAAGGCTGTAGTTCATCACTCAAACCTGTAATTAACATTCTACACTTCTCTTATTCTTTATTGATGTATTCAGCCCCATATTTGTAATACTTGTAGAAGTCGTGGATATACTGTTCCACCAGTCTCCCACCCTATTTCAGATGTACGAAGATATCCCGTCACTCAGCTAGGTAATACTCCCTAATATATTTCTTCTTGAACTCTTGCAGAAAGAACTCCCCGGTTATAGCTTACTCGGGAGCAGTGAGAGTCATGGTTTCCCACCAACTTAAAGCTTCATCGGTCAGCAAGGCTAGAGCACACTCGAGCTTATGCTCATCCGAGCACTGTAATTACTTTTTCAAGATTCTTATTGTGCTACCTAACCAGTGCTCCGCTACTTCAGGGTCTTGCTCAGCCTTACCCGAGAAAGTAGTAGCTCGATGTTAAGCTAACTTGTCGATAGGGGCTCGATTCACAGGAGTAGCAGTCGTGGAAGACTATATGAACTGCTCAAACTTGAGGGTAGTCATGAATTGTTTGAACATCTCAGTCATGTTCTTATAGCACTCAAACTGAGCAACATGTAACGCAGGCTTTGTGTTCACTGGTTCTTTCAAGAGTGTTTGCGGATTAGGAGGATTCTCCCCCTTTTCTCTGCACTATTGGTCGAGAAGCCAACCGTGTGCTCATCTTCTTCGTGAGCATTATCAGAGTCAGACATCTTTACACTATAAAGGAAGGAGGATCAAATTAGTCGCAAGTTATAATATATCAAATTAAACTCTTAGGTGGCGTATGCAATGTAATGACCATGCAATGAACTTTAGTTTAGTCCTACAATCGACTAAACTCTAGCTCTGATACCACAATTATAACATCCCCTACCCGGCCTAGAAAAAAATCAGGTCAGAGAACGCTACCAATGAACGAAACGGTAATCGATGCAATAAATTTTGATCAATAATCGGTAATTAAATGATATTATGCTTTATAAACATTACCAAGAATAAGTAGTAGTCTAATTTATCCAATGTGCAACAGTAATTCATCAATTAGGACTAATTTATAACTTTTACAAGTTTTAAGGACTAATTTATAAGTTTAGTAATTTATGGTCCTTACATGCAATTAACTAAACAACCATGAAATTCAATACAATGACAGTAAGTCTGCAAATTTTCATATGGTTCTGGTATTATTTACCCATCCAATTAGACTATACAATATTCAGTGACCATTTTGCAAACTTCTTAAAGCTGGTTTCTATGTCTTTTAACAAAATTAACTAACCTCGTACCGATACCCTTGGGGCCGTATCAGTACGATAAGCTAAATTTTCAAGTTTTTAGATTCAAGGATAACAACCCGTATTGATACACCTAAGCTCGTATCGATATGCGTTGACTAAGGTTGACCCATTGCGGTATGGCCTAGGGCTGTATCGATACCACTTATTTTTAGGCCTTACTGTCTAATTTCATATCGATATACCTCCTTTGCGTATCGATATGCCCTATTTCACTTGGCCCAATTATGCAAGGCCGTATTGATACACCATCACCCATACCGACATGCCTACCTTGTAATGACAGATTTTCGCTGGTTTTTTTACAATTAACCTACCATTTGTTGTCAAAACATTACCAAATTTTACCAACAACCTTTAAACACTAAAATCTAATGGTATGCAAATTTTCATGATCAAATGAATCCATCTACCATTTTTCACTAGTTAGGCCAAAAACGTATATTTAATGCTTCTTACCAAAGTACTAACATGACCATTTTGAACATTTAGGCTTCTTTAACATAGATGGCAATACATACATGCAAAATGGTGCCAAACTAACTTTTCTAAACCCTACGCCACATTTCTAGGAGTTCAAGGACTAGGTTACATTTCATAGAAGGTTGTGACTTGCTTCAAAAACGCCCTTTGCTCCGATCCTCGATCCAACTGAGCTTTAACTTGAAAATGCATGGAAATGAGATACATTAGGCTTACTTAGCCTAGTAAGGTAGTCAAGGACAGTTGTATGAACATCAATGAAAATCATATCATGTAAAACGATGAAAGTGCATCTCAATTCATATTTTAACAATACTTGCAACACTTATTCACATATATTTTCCATGGATTGACATGTAGTGGATACACGAATTCCCAACCAACATCACCAACAATGAATGGTCAATATCCGCCAACATCGCCAATAGGACCAACATAATCACGTCCCGCTAACATCACCAATGAGAGCCTTAGCTCAAGGACCGTAGTCCACCCCTTACCAATGAGCTCCTGAATTCTATGGCATGCCAATTGTATCCCATGTCCAATCGTGTCCAAGGATTCAATACTTATCAATAGCAATAAGAATAACATTAATAATGGCTATAACGGTAGCAATAGCAATATCAATACGATATCAATGACAATAATTTGTGACTTGTCTAACATGGCTTATTTCAACCCTATCTTAATATCAATGATCATGTAATGACTCAATATTCAACCTATAATGTAACAAGATTACCAAAGCTTACCGATGATGCCTCCTACAAGGCTCAAATACAAACGTACCTTGGTCAATGATGGAAATGCAATAATTCGACGTTAATTGTAACACCCTTACCAGTATTTATTACCCAATACTAGTATAGAGTGTCACATGATGTTTAAACCATATTTTATGCTATCCTAACAAGTCAAAGATGACGATTTTAAAATTTTCCTTTTCTTAATCGCGTAAAATTTATTTCCAATTTTTAATCCATAGATAGACCCCGATTTCAGGCAACAACTTGGCAACTTTTAACTATACTTTACTATTAACAAAACTGTCTAAAAACTGCCTAAAATAAAAATCATTTTGATTACTCTAAAATTTCATTATTATAATCTTACCCGATTTTCGTTACTAGCTATTTCTTTAAACTAATATCCATTTAAATAAAGTTCAATATCATATACTAACCATTTATCTAGATATTAATATTACAATCCATATCTAGACTATTTTGAAATGAGCTACTATTTATTTGTACATGCCAACTAGAAAAGATCAAAATACATCAAGGATGTAATTACCGATACTGGATATATCCCCTTTGATAGTGATGCCTCACTCCTTACTCCGAACCGGTTTTTTTACCTACGTGTGAAAAACATCACACGCTAAGTATATACTTAGTGATGCATTATAATTAATTAATATAAATCAACATGCTTGAATTATATCAATAATATAATAAACATGCAGTTTGATCACTATTCCTTTATTTCCCTTATGTTAATCAAATATTAACATAATATAGTCCGGATTCATAAATCTTATTATTATCCTTGCCATTATCCGAGAGTTTACCTACTCTCTGAATTATTTACCATTTATTATCTGAGAGTTCACTTACTCTCTAATTTATTCATCATTTATTATCATTATCCGAGAGTTCCCTTACTCTCTAATTTATTCACCATTATTACCATTTTCCGAGAGTTCACTTACTCTCTAATTTATTCATCATTTATTATCATTATCCGAGAGTTCTCTTACTCTCTAATTTATTCACCATTTATTACCATTTTCTGAGAGTTCACTCACTCTTTAATTTATTCACCATTTATTATCATTTTCCGAGAGTTCACTTACTCTCTAATTTATTTACCATTTATTATCAAATAAATTATTGCCCAACATAGTTTTGAGGACTTGAGTACACGAGTCAAAACTGCACCGAAGTTCTAAAAGATCGCACATAAGTGCTAAAGAACCACACCTAAGTGCTAATAAACCGCACCGAAGTGCTAAACTGCTAGACTCTATGACATGCCAACTATACTCTATACCTCAAGAAACATTTGATGGACTATACAAGTGTGACTGTTCCATGACTTGTGTCCAATCTAGATATAAAAGACAAAAGGATGTAATACATAAATAGAGTTAATCATGAAAAGGTTATGTCGAATCATGATTTTAGGTGACAATGACTGCTAGATGTCACTCATTGTTTGTAATATTAGAAATGTTCTAATATTTACTACTAACGTTAGATGAACCTACAGGGTCACACCCACAGTTGAAATGAGTATATATTAAACGAATTATATATGTAGAAATTTGTTGTACACAGATTTAGTTAAATTAATATATATTTGATACATATAATTTAACTATTGGTTAAATGTTAAAAGAAAAATAATTATTGTAATTATGACTCTTTTAATATATAAATAATATAATTCGATTTAAATCAATATATATATATATTGAAATCCTAGTTAAGTTGAATTGAGATTATATATATATTGAAATCCTAATTAAAGTTGAATTGGGATTATATATATTTAATATATATATATTGAAATCTTAATTAAAGTTGAATTGGGATTATATATATTTAATATATATATATATATTGAAATCCTAATTAAGTTGAATTGGGATTATATATTTAATATATATATATTGAAATCCTAATTAAGTTGAATTGAGATTATATATATATATTTAATATATATTAAAATCCTAATTAAATTTAAATTGAGATTATATATATTTAATATATATATATTGAAATCCTAATCTAAGTTGAATTAGGATTACAAAGGCTATATAAAGGCATTAGAGATCTAGCAGCCATTAATGCTTTTTGGGAAAAACCCTCTAAATAGTTTAGAGAGTTTTTATATGCTCGTTCTCTTTTAAATGGTTTAGAGAGTTTTTATATACTCGTTTCAACTGGGTGAACTACGCAGAGGTCGGAGTATTATTGTTGCAGCTTAAGAATCGACATCGTGGAATCATGATTGAATATTTATCTCCTCCAAACTCAGAATTCCAGATTTTAAATAGGTAATTCTTCACCCTTATTCACCCCGATTCGTTTCTCGTACATAGATCTTTGGTGGTAATTGCCAAATAATTTTTCTGCTGCACCATGGGGTGTACCGACGTAACTCAACAGTGGTATTAGAGCCATTTGTACGATACAGATTCTGGTTTTAATTACTTGTGTGATGTAATTGTATGAGATACATGTTATTTTTTTGATTTATTTAGCGAATATATGATATTTGTACGAGCAAATCTATTCAATCATGGTTAATCCAATTAAAATATGTTCCTAAGATTGATGATTAAGAGTTAATCGTCAGGGTCTTTGTCGATAGGGTTTGAAATATTATATGTTAATTGTTAACATATTCAATATGGAGTTTTAAGGTTTTAGATGTTAAGTGTTAACATACGCATGTTATAGTTATATATTAGACTAATGGTTAGTTTATAGATTTCGTGCGGGGAAGTAACAAGAGTTGTTCCAATAAAAACCTCGTAAATTTTAAAATCTTGAAAAAACGTGATAATATTGATGAAAGTTATCAAATCGTGAGGTTTTTACACAATAATTAAGATGCCGGTCTTAAAAAAAATCCTCGCCGCTGACCGGGTAGGGGTAACCCTGCAGCAGCTACAAGCCCGCTGAAACCTCGCAAGGGGCTTGACCCCTGCGTAGGAACAATCTAGAAAAACCTCAATTACAAACCTCATCGTTACTATGTTTGTTTATGCACTGTGTTTGGAATGCACGGTTATAGCCCATAACCCAATAATATTGATGAAAGTTATCAAATCGTGTCTTTCTCTATTTCGATTGTAATTCTCTTCTCATCTTACTCCTTCGTATTTAAAACGAGTTTCTAAAATTGTAATCTATACGAAGAAGCATGGACCAGAGGAACAGAAGTGTGGGCTGAAAGAAAGATGCTTGGGAAGTGTTTTTATCCTTAGAATAATTGGTTCTCCCATTAGCATAGGACGGGCCACCTTAGGATATGGGCTACAACTATTGCATTCATATTTACTGCTTTTCATGTATATGATAAAATGAATGTATGAGATGCATGTTAGTTAATTGATAAGATCAAATGTTAAATGGTGAGATAATATTCACAAAACCCTCCATATTTAATTAAAATTAGTCATCCAATATTAACCCTCGTTAAAACCTCGATCGGTACTATGTAGGTTTTGCCAAAGCAAAATACTTAGATCTATCTTGGTTAAACGCGAAGAATAAGCAAGTGATATTCAGTGGTAGTAATATTGGTTAAACTAGGTTGTTCTAATAAGATTAGAAACCTAAAGACTAATGATTGTTCAAGAACTTTGGTGATTGAAAAACAATATGAAAGTGCATGTCTAGGATTGGTTCTTTGAAATACTTGGTATTTAAGCGTGCCTAGTACACCACGTCCCTTTTCATAAGTTACCTACGTGGTGCACTATTCATTATTGTTCTTTCTATTAGACCATATGAACTTTTGTTTTGGACAAATAGTTGTTCATCAAATATAGGAATTACATGAGATGTAATTAGCAAGTGTTGCTTACCTAAATAATTGAATTCTAGGAGTAAAGCCAAAGCTGACTTAGAATGAAATGAAATATGGATCTTTACCCACTAGAAATACTTTTAGCAAGTTTTTCGATTTTGAGGGTTTTTAATAGTGTGAATGTTGTTACTTTATAAACATGATAAATAGGTACTTATAAAACATATTTTATTGTTGTAGAATTATTATACAAATTTGTTATTATTGCGATCGGTCCTTGAGAAAGACAAGTTGAACAACGTAAACTACCTTGACTGGTCACTATAAGGAAAAATGTTTCCATTAGTGATAAGACATGTCATTGTAAAAGGAACTGCCCCATTTACCTTGAAAAGTCAAGAAGGCAAATGAAAGCGGAGCGTTCGCCTCAAATATTTATGTTATTGATATTAATTTATCAACATCTACTTCTTGGGTATTGGATACCGGTTGTGGTTCTCATATTTGTACATTTGTATAAGGACTACAAAAGAGTAGAAATCTGAGAAAAGAAGAGGTGGACCTATGGTTTGGTAATGGAGCAAGAGTTGTTGCATTAATTATAGGAACACATACTTTATCGTTGCCTAGTGGACTTAATTTATGTTTAGAGGATTATTATTTTGTGTCTAGTTTGACTAAAAGAAATATCATTTCGATTTCTTGTTTAGACAAGATTGGTTTTGAGATAATTATTAAGAAAATTTGTTGTTCTTTTATCTCGATAATACTTTCTATGGTGTGACAGAATTAATAATGGCCTCTATATTTTGAATCAAGAGAATTCCATTTACAACATAAATATGAAAAGATCAAAACAAATGACTCTAATCAAACTCATCTTTGGCACTATCACTTGGGTCATATAAGTGAAAAACGCATTTCAAAACTTCAAAAAGATGAATTTTTGGATTCATTTATTTTCGAACAACTTGATGTATGCGAGCCTTGCTTATTGGGAAAGATGAATAAAGCTCATTTTAATGGTAAAAGTAAGCGAGCAAGTGATTTATTTGGATTAATACATAGTGATGTATGTGGACCAATGAATACACAAGCCAGAAAAAAGGTTTTCAATACTTTATTACTTTCATAGATAACTTCAGTAGATATGGGTACATTTACCTAATGCATCATAAATTTGAAGCCCTTGAAAAGTTCAAAGAATTAAAAAAAGAAGTATAGAACCAACTAGGAAAAAGCATTAAGGATCTTCAATCAGATCGAGGAGGAGAATACTTAAGCTTGGAGTTTGGTGACCTTCTTAAGGAATGTGGGATTTTCTCACACCTCCTGGTACTCCACAATGGAAAGGAGTTTCTGAAAAGAAGAAATCGAACAGTGTTAGACATGGTTCGATCAATGGTGAGTCACGCTAATCTTCCAATTTCTTTTTGGGGACATACGCTAAAAAATATCTACTTCCACACTAAATCGTGTTCAATCTAAATCAGTTCAAAAGACACCATATGAGATACGGATTGAGAAACGTCCTAGTATGTCTTTTATGAAAATTTGGGGATGCGAAACTTATGTTAAACATAAGATATCTACAAATCTTAAACCCAAATCTCATAAATTTAATTTTGTGGGTTATCCTAAAGAGACTAAAGGTTATTATTTCTATAATCATACCGAGAACAAAGTGTTTGTTGCTCAAACATGAATCTTCCTAGAAAGATAATTTGTTTTCTGAAAATGAAGTGGGAGAAATATTGAACTCAATAAAATTTGAGATCAAAAACATATCATTGAACAAGATATTGAACAACAATAAGTTCCACAAGTTGTTGATGAACATTTAACAGTTTTGGAAACACAACCACTGCGAAGAACTTTGAGAGAATCCCGTACGCCTAAGAAATATGGATTTCTTGTCACATTGCATGGTGATGTTCTCTTCATAGGATCAAGATGAGCCTAGGACTTATCAAGAAACAGTGATGGTCCCAGACTCTGAGAAATGGCTAGAGGCCATGAAATTTGAGATGGATTCCATGTTAGAAAACCAAGTTTGGACACCTTGGTAGATCCACCTCTTGGGGTTAAGCCCATAGGGTGCAAATGGGTTTTCAAAAAGAAAACCGACATGGATGGTAATGTACAAACATACAAAGTGTGATTAGTCGCTAAGGGTTTTGGTCAAATTCATGGTATAGACTATGATGAAACCTTTTCACATGTTGCTATGTTTAAATCCATCCAGATCTTACTTGTGATAGCTGCATCTTATGATTATGTGATATGGCAAATGGATGATAAAATCGCTTTCCTTAGTAGAAAACTAGATGAGGATGTGTACATGACACAACCTGAAGGTTTTTTCGATCCAAAAGATGGTGAAAAAATATGCAAGCTACAAAGGTCCATTTATGGATTGAAACAAGCTTCTCGAAGTTGGAATCTTCATTTTAACGATGCAATCAAAGAGTTTGATTTTATCAAAAATGAAGATGAGTCATGTGTTTTCAAGAAAATTAGTGGGAGCACTTTCATATTCTTGGTAATGTATGTGGATGACATACTGATAATAGGAAATGACACATCTAGCTTACAGTTTGTGAAAACTTGGTTAGGAAAATGTTTTTCCATGAAAGACTTGGGTGAGGTAACATACATATTAGGAGTCAAGATCTATAGAGATAGATCAAGATGACTTCTAGGATTGAGTCAAAATACATACATAGAAGAAGTACTGAAAAGATTCAGTATGGAAGAATCCAAAAAAAAGGTTCTTACCTATGAGACATGAAATTTCACTCTCGAAGGAAATGTGTCCTCCAACATCTTAAGAAAGAGAACAAATGAGTAAGATTACATATGCTTCAGCAACTGGATCTATCATGTATGTCATGTTATGTACTCGTCTAAATGTATCATACGCTTTAAGTATGACAAGTCGATACTAGGTAGATCCCAGTGAAGGTCACTGGGTCGCAGTTAAAAACATCCTTAAGTACTTAAGAAGAACTAAGGATACATTCCTTATATATAGAGGTGAGGACGAGCTAAGTATAAAAGGTTATATTAATGTCAGCTTTCAAACTGATAAGGATGATTCACGAGCGTAATCGAGTTTTGTGTTATGCCTTAATAGAGGCGCTATGAGCTGGAAAGGTTCAAAGCAAGATACAATAGTTGATTCCACAATAGAAGTCGAGTATATTGTAGCATGCGATGCTGTAAAAGAGAGTGTTAGGATCAAAAAGTTCATATCTAAACTAAAGGTTGTGCTAAGCATTTTGAATTCTATAGATCTACGTTGTGATAGCAACAGAGCCATCGCACAAGCAAAGGAACCCAGATCTCACCAACGATCCAAACACATACTTAGGCTTACCATCTTATTTGAGAAATCATAGATCGAGGAGATGTGGAAATATGTAGGGTACCAACAAATGATAACATTTTTGATCCACTGACAAAGCCTCTGACGCAACATAAGCATGATCGTCACACTAAGTTGCTTGGTATTAGATACATGAGTGACTGGTCTTATTGCTAGTGGGAGATTGTTAGAGTATGCCCAAAGACCAATCATAAGATGATTGTAAATGACATTTGTTTTACCTTGTTTATTCATAAAGAGGCATTGTCATTATTATTTTCAGTTACAATTCTACGTGTATAAATAAACTGAATTATAATAAAGTCCTTAGAACAATATGGTTATTCTAAAATATCCTTAGTCAAGTATTACTGTGAGCATGGACAACAATAATGCATTAAGACTAATATGTAGTTTATTGATGACAAAATGTTGTCATTGAGATGGAGATGTCAAAATCAATACATAAGTATGTGTTAGAGAACGACATACTGGACTAACCCGCTATGAGCATGTTTCTTGGTTATTATGTGACAGTCACAACATTGCTCATAGTGATAACTACATGTATGATCCTTAGACTTGATATCATCATCATTTCAACATCGTGAGTCACATATTTTGATACGGTCAAACATGTGTCGTAACTGACTACACTATAAAGACTGATATTGGATATGTCACAATCTATGTAGTGGAATATGGTTGATCAAGATAGTATTTGTCCCTCCTACGTAATAGGAGTAATATAGTAGGCCACTTGATTGAGTGAGACTAGAAATGCATAGCCATGCTCGAATAAGTTGATATGAGATATCATAGTTATTCGTTTATAATAGTCTACTAAAGATATCAAAAAACATTTGATGGACTATACAAGTGTGACTGTTCCATGACTTGTGTTCAATCTAGATATAAAAGACAAAAGGATGTAATACATAAATAGAGTTAATCACGAAAAGGTTATGTCGAATCATGATTTCTTGTAACTTAGGTGACATTGACATATTGCTAGATGTCACTCATTGTTTGTAATATTAGAAATGTCCTAATATTTACTACTAACGTTACATGAACCTACAGGGTCACACCCACAGTTGAAATGAGCATATATTAAACGAATTGTATATTTACAAATTTGTTGTACACGAATTTAGTTAAATTAATATATATATTTGATATATATAATTTAACTATTGGGTAAATATTAAAAGAAAACTAATTATTGTAATTATGACTCTTTTAATATATAAATAATATAATTTGATTTAAATCAATATATATATAATGAAATCCTAGTTAAGTTGAATTGAGATTATATATATTTAATATATATATTGAAATCCTAATTAAAGTTGAATTGAGATTATATATATTTAATATATATATTGAAATCTTAATTAAACTTTAATTGGGATTATATATATTTAATATATATATATTGAAATTCTGATTAAGTTGAATTGAGATTATATATTTAATATATATATATATATATATTGAAATCCTAATTAAGTTGAATTGGGATTATATATATATTTTTAATATATATATATATATATATTAAAATCCTAATTAAAGTTAAATTGGGATTATATATATTTAATATATATATTGAAATCCTAATCTGAGTTGAATTAGGATTGCAAAGGCTATATAAAGGCATGAGAGATCTAGCAGTCATTAATGCCCTTTGGGAAAAACCCTCTAAATAGTTTAGAGAGTTTTTATATGCTCGTTCCCTTCTAAATGGTTTAGAGTTTTTATATACTCGTTTCAACTGGGTGAACTACGTAGAGGTCGGAGCGTTATTGTTGCAGCTTAAGAATCGACATCGTGGAATCGTGATTGAATATCTATCTCTTCCAAACTCAGAATTCTAGATTTTAAATAGGTAATTCGTCACTCTTATTCACCCCGATTCGTTCCTCGTACATGAATCTTTGGTAGTAATCACCGGATAATTTTTCCGCTGCGATATGAGGTGTACTGGCGAGACCCAACAATGTCTTGCCCCTAATTCTTGAAGTGATGTAGAGTCAGAAAACAATCTTCCGTATTCCTATCAAAATTCAACAAATGCTATGATTATAATGAACATGCTCTTAGGGATACCTAACATATGAATGCATGTTTGGGTTTTCTTTTTATTTAAGATTCTCATTTCTAATCTTTACATATTTGCTCATTTAATCCAAACGAGCAACCATCTCCAGTATCTCTGTCTCTCGTTATACTTATTTTTTGTACCTCTTTGCTTCATAGAAAACATATGATCTTTATAGATTTGATCTAGATATTTATCAAAATAATTTACTTTGCCATTTATATCTCTTAAAATAATATTAAGCTCCTTCAGCGCCTCTTAAAGATATGAGATGATAACATATTTTATTAAAGGGTTACTTTTTAATTCTAGCTCGAGCAAGTCGGATAGAAGCAGTCGAGCTCTGAACTCAGCAAGCATGGATCGTATGCATAGCTGAGGGTTTGTATTTAATCCTCACACATTATGATTCATTATCCTTTGAAAACAATGTAGCTGAATTCAATTCTTGTTGCCCTTAATCATGATTGACTTGACTTTGTTTGTAGTAAGGGAATCTCTGCATCTGCTCTGCCTTGCAAGAGGACTCCACCAAGTTGGTTGAAGATCTCTTCCCAAGATGTGATTCATTTATCTCAATTTTGCTTTTATTCTACAAATTTATTCATTGAATGATATGATTTTCTTTATTGTTTTCTACTTTGAAATAGAAAAAAAAATACATTTTTAATGTTTTATTATTTTCTTTTGATCCTGTATGTGGTTAATTGAATCCTGTACCTATTTGATTAGAATAATGGCAAACAATAACCAGATGTTTGATAAATGGAAGCTTCATTTCATTATTTTTATGTAATACTGGTTAATTTTACCTTCAAAGCCATTTAATTGCATTTACTCGCCATGATAGAGCGCAAGGCGATTAAGGGTCTAGAGGAGCGCTGTCAGGTTTGGACTCTTTTTGTGGGGAACATTTCGGCGGCACTGCATTGGCAAAGATTGTGGCAGGTTTTCGACAAGCATGGTGTTTTTGTTGACGCCTTTATCCCTTACAAAAAGCAAAGGATGTATCACGTTTTGGGTTTCTTAGAATGGGTTCGCGAAGAGATGTTGACCGAGTGATTGAGCGCTTGAATGGGGCTTGGTTTTATGGATCTCGTCTTAAGGTCTCTTTAGCACAACGCTGGGTTCGGTATTATTTTTGGAGGTGGATAAAATGGGTAGGGATAATGCTCGGACAATACCTAAGAATAGGTTGCAACAGAAGAGGGTAACCAAGTCAGATCGAGTGGTTCAAGGATCCGTTGATGAGGCAAAATTAAATATATTACAGAACTGTGCGGTGGGTTGGTGTGAACTGCCGTGGAATATTAAGTTGGCAGCGTGGCTGAATGTGGCTCAATTGCAAGGGTTTTCAATTTTACGGATTGCAGGTTCATTGATCTTGTTTATGTTCACGGATAGGATGGTGAGAGATAAGGTTTTGAACTGCCATGATATTCGAAAATGGTTTTCATGCATAGAGCTTTGGTAACCTGAATTAGGAATTGGTTCGCAGAGTGTTTGGGTTTCGATTGGGGGTATGCTAATTCATGCATAGTCGCAAGAGACATTTGCGAATATTGCAGGGTTGTAGGGGACTTTTGTTCGAGTTGATGATGATACTCAGTCGCCATCATCTTTTGAACGTGGTCGGGTGTTAATCGAAACAAGTAACATGTCCAAGATTGATGAATTGATTACGCTGCAGGTGAAGGGTCCTTCGTTTCCGCTTCGCGTTGTGGAATTGGATATCTATGGGCCGTTTTTGGAATGTGAGTGTATGTTATCAGCATGTTCAGATGAATCGGATGATCAGAGCACTAACTCTCATGTCTTGAATTCTCTAGAGGACATGCAAGAGCCGGGCTTGATGCAGGGAGTTGAGGATAGAGAGGGTGGTGAGTAGAGTGGTGGGGAGAAATCGTGCGACTTGTTTGGCCCAAACTCTAATCGATCACTTGGACCATATGATTGGCGTACGAATCAACTATATGAAGATGACTTCCAATTTGATTGTGAATTAGGTGATAAGGATGAAAATTCTAAACATTTTGAGTTGGGTAAGAACTCTATGATTGAAGCTAATTTTGAGGCTGTTGAATCAATTCAAATTAATGGAAATATTAGGAAGGTAAAGTTAATAGGTTCTGTATCTGGAGGTAATTTGGCAGGTAAATCGCGTCGTGGTCGGCCGAGGAAAGGCGTTGGGAGATCGTGTAAAGATTTTGCAGATAAATCATTTACGAACTCGGATTTTCAGCATAGGCAGAAGCTTTTGTGCCGAGAGATTAAGGCGACAGTGGCCTTGGGGAGTATTGTCAGTGTTAAGTCTATTGGTTGCGAAGAGGATATTATTAAAGATATCTCTCGCGTGATTTCTGAGGGGGTCCGAGATTTGTGAATCATGCGCATTTTGTCTTGGAACATCCGAGGGTTGGGCAGCGAGTCGAAGAGACGAGGAGTACGTGATGTTCTCAAGAGACAGCAGGTTGATATGGTGTTGTTATAGGAGTGTAAACTCAAGGAGATTTCGTCTTTGGTTATAGCAAATTTATGGACCTCAGATGGTTATGAATATGTTTTTTCGCCATCTATAGGGGCATCAGGCGACATTGTGGAAATTTGGGAAGGTTCAAGGTTTGTTATGGAAGCAGTAGAGATGGATAGGCACTTTATTTTGACTCAGGGTCGATGGGTGCAAGACGATATCAGTTGTTGTGTGATGTCCGCATATGCTCCTTGTGATAGTATGGAGTAAGAGTCTTTGTGGTTGTGAAGTGTGAATAGATTGGCTAGTTTTCATGGCCCGTGGTGTGTGGTAGGCGACTTTAATGTAGTGCGTTGGTCTTATGAGCGGACAAGGTGCAGTACAGAGTCGTAGGGTATGGCTGCCTTCTCTGCGTTCATTGATACACCATGCTTAGTGGATTTGTCGTTAGTGGGAAAGCAATTTACTTGGTTTGGGGCCGGTCATCGTTGAAGTCGTTTCGGTAGATTCCTTGTTTCGGCACTTGGGTGGATTGTTTCTCACATATTCAACAGGTCTCTTTCCCAAAGGGGTGTCGAATCATTCCCCTTTGGGTTTTTTGTGCAATGATCGCGATTGGGGGTCACAGCCATTCAAGTTTGTTAATTGTTGGCTGGATTGCAAGAACAATATTATGCGTATTGTAGAGGAGTGGTGTCGATTATCGGGGCTAGGAATCGGTAATGACAACATTGTGGTGAAACTAAGGCGTGACCTGAGGGATTTTGTTTCAGGCATGCTTGTAGTGGGTGCATATTGTTTGTTGGCTATTGTACTTTGGACGAGTTAGCTATTGGATGTGCTTTAGATTCTTTGGAATGGTTTGCTTTTATGTTTGGTGTTGGGTGTAGTGGCCTGTTTGTGGCTTTTCTCGTGGTTGGCTATTGTTCTGTTAACGAGTCGTACTCTTTTCCTCTATTTAGGCTTAGGGAGGTTTTTAATGAGGCGTTCATTAACGTGTCGCTATATGATTCCATATTTATAATAAATCATATGGTGTTGCTGATAAAAAAAATATTGGTTAATTAGTTTGCCTCTAACTATTTCTTATTATTGTTTGGCAATATTCATTGACCTGAATTTCATCATTTAGTTGGAGGAGAACGTTTGCAAGTTTTCAAAGAAAGGTCTAACCCCATCACAAATTAGTGTCATCCTCCGTGATTCTCATGGGATTGTTCAGGTGAAGAGTGTTACCGGCAGCAAGATTTTTTAGATACTGAAAGCCCACGGTATATCAGTTTCCAACATTGTCTTATGTTTCATTTTGAAGATAACATTGAGAACTCTTCTTTGTTTTCTATCAGGAGTTCAAGACTTGCTCCCGAGATCCCTGAGGGTCTGTACCACCTGATTAAGAAAGCAGTTGCCATCAGAAAGCATCTCGAGAGGAACCGTAAACACAAGGATTCCAAGTTCAGGTTGATCTTGGTCGAGAGCAGAATCCACCGTCTTGCTCGTTATTACAAGAAGATAAAGAAGCTCTCACCTGTATGAAAATAGTAAGTAATTTGTAATTGTATCCTTGCTCCTATTTCCTGTTATTTGACACGGATGCCTGAATCATGGTGAGACACATACGATCGTTTAGAGAATCTCCTCCCGCACTCGCTGAAAAATTGTTACCAGAGATTTCTAATTGAGTTCACCAACAACGTGACTCGTTAATAAAATATGTTATCATTATATATCATATAAATGGTGTTAGCCTAGTGGTTAGGGCTTAAGCCCTCCTTTCTCTTGGGTATAGGTTTGATTCCCATTATTTGCAATTTACATCGTATTTTATTTGCTTCATTTGATTATGTTCAATCATATAATTAGGACCAAGTTGATATAATAAGTAAATCACATGGACCAAATATGTAGTTTTATGAATTTTCGTTAATTGTCACGTTAACTTTTTGTTAGTTTTTTAACGGTAGTGGTCAAAATAGGACCAATTTAATAATTTGGTGGTTTGATTCATGAGTTGCTAGTTCAATTGTAAAAATAGGCACACCCAAATAGTTCGGTGGTCACCTGAGTAGTTTACCCATATAAATATTCATTTTATGGTCAATAAGATTCGTAACTCTTTCTCTTAATAATGTCACTTTTAAGATTTGAACTCGAATTCTCTCCTTAAAATAGTAATGTGCCTGATGTAGAGCTTGCTTGTCAAATTGGGACTCTTCTCGAATGTTTGGAAGCAATCCTAAGGGCGTTAGACTCAATGAAAGGCTAGAAATAAGCTTTTGTATTTTCAAGATAAGATGCAATGGAGTTTCTTAAAAATTTTGCAAATTAAGGACTAAAATCAAAGAAACTAAGTTAAGAATCAAGTATGAACAATGAATAATAAGAAAATAGTGAAAAGAAGACAAACGAATAAAGAAAAAGAATCAAATCTGAAAACTCCATATCTGGAATTTAATGGAGATAGCATATGGATTTGAAGAAGAGATGGAGGCAGCTTGTCTAATTGAGGAATCGCCCGCGGAGCCCTCCTAGTCGCGATTAACCCTCGTGATACGTCTTTAACTGACCCTTCTACCCGCGTTGGGATAGACAACCCGGAGTTTGAAAATTCTCCCTCACTCAACTTAGTCAAACACATTGAAGAAAGCTTTGAAGGCACAAATTTATCGACACTTGCAAACATGTACTCAAAAGAATAGTTTTATAAAAATATCAAATCTGATTTACAATGAAGAAGTTCTCATCCTTTTATAGGGGAATAATGACTAAACTAGTAAGAATTCCTAAATAGAAGCAAACTCTATTCCAAATCAAATAATAGTAAAAAATAATAAAATAATTTGAACTAGTATAAAAATGTGGTTCCTTGTTGGATTTGAATTACCCCTTGCTTAGGAACTCTCTTGTGCGGCAAGCATCCTCCAAGGACAGGGGACGAATGGTTTAGGGCAACAAGCTTGTGGATAAGGCTAATTTGGGCTGTTTTGAATGGTTACTAAGGCCTAAATTTAAATGAATTTGATTTGGGCTGGAATTTAACTAATTAGACCCAAATTTATAATTTAGTAATTGGTCCAAGCAATTATAATTAAAACCCAACTAATGAACTTCAAATATGCTTAAGGCCTTGTCTTGAAAGTATTGGGCATGTGTTTCTTCAACAGGGGGTTTGTGTTACCCAATTCTTTAAGCCTGGAGAATGTGTACTTTTTCTGAAATTCTTGTTCTTTCATGAATGTTTGTAAGCCTTTGGTCAGCACTCCTTGCACGGTGGTGTAGAGTTTTTATCTTTAATTAACTTGGACTTGGCTCGTGTGATTGGTCCAAGTGAAAATGTTAGTCCATACTTGATTTGGGCTTGTCCGGTACATGTATCATCCCCTCACTCCTCAAAAGGATTCGACCTCAAATATGAAACATCAAATAGTGAAAGGTCAGAAACATTAAAGGTGGCACTCACATTATACTCACCGGGAAGATCAATGCGGTAAGCATTTTCATTAATGTGCTCTAGAACTTGAAAGGGACCGTCACCTCTCGGATCAAACTTTAACTTTCATTTGATTGGAAATTGTTCTTTTCTCATGTGTACCCAAACCCAATCACCGGGTTCGAATATAACAGCCCTACAACCTTTGTTAACTTTGTCGGCCTTTGCTTGATAAGTTTTTTCCATTCTTTCTTTGGATTTTAAATGAATGGTCTTGACCAATTTTGCCTTCTTCTCTCCATCTAAGCTGCACATGTTTTCTATTGGCAATGGAACAAGATCTAAGGGTGAATAACCGATAGAAGAATGGATTACACGATTATAAGCAAACTCAACAATATGTATGCAATCTTCCCGATTTATAGTATTTTTACCAACAATAGTTCTTAGTAAAACTCCTGGAATTCTATTGATTACCTCTATTTGGTCGTTGGTGTGGGGGTGACAAGTGGTAGAGTATAAGAGCTTAGTACCTATCTTGCCCCATAGTACCTTCCAAAAATGGCTAAGGAACTTGAAATCCTTATTGGAAACGATGGTTCGTGGAATGCGATGAAGTTGAATTTCTCGGAAAAAAAATTTGCAACATGAGTAGCATCATTCGTTTTGTGACTAGGAATGAAGAGAGCCATCTTCAAAAACATGTCAACTATAAAAAAGATGATATCTCTTCCTTTCTTAGTACGTGGTAATCCAAGAATAAAATTCATAGAAAGATCAATCCACAGAGAAGAGGAGATTGGGAGTGGAGTATACAAACAGTGAGGCATCACCTTGGATTTGGCTCGTTTATATGTTATGCATGATGCACAAACCTTTTCAACTGTTTTGCACATGTGTGGCCAAAAATAATGGTCCACTGCAATCTCTAGGGCTTTGTTTACGCCATAGTGACCCATTAAGCCTCCGCTATGTGTTTCTCAAATAAGGAATTCTCTAAGGGACCCTTGTGGAATACACAATCTATTATTTCAAAATAAAAACCAATCTAAAAGATGAAACTTGTTAAAAGAACTTTTAGAAAAATGAGTATATATATTCTAAAAATCATGATCATTGGAATATAAGTCCTTAATATGTTCAAAACCTTGAATTGTAGCATGCATAGTAGTAAGCAAAATATATCGACGAGATAAAGCATCAGCTACAATAGTTTCTTTACCTTGCTTGTATTGAATCGCATAAGGAACATTTTCAATGAATTCAACCCAACGAGCATGTCTGTTACTCAACTTACTCTACCCATTTAGCCATTTTAGGGATTCATGATTTGAGTGAATGACAAACTCTTTAGGGAGTAGATAGTGTTGCCAAACCTCAAGTGCTCGAACTAGGGCTAGATGTTTCTTGTCATAAGTGGAGTAGTTGAGTTGTGCCCTCTTCAATTTTACGCTAAAGTAAGCGATGGATCATTTTTCCTATATAAGAACAACACCTATACCAATTTCTGAAGCATCACATTCCAATTCGAAGGTGTTAGAAGAACCGGGTAAACCAAGAATATGAGCATAACAAAGTTTATCTTTTAATGTTTGAAATGCTAACTCTTGTTTGTTACCCCAAGAAAAACCTACTGACTTTTTGATTATCTCGGTTAATGGTGCTGCAATTGTGGAGAAATCTTTGACGAAGCATCGATAGAAACTTGCCAACCCATGAAAACATCTTACCTAGGTGATGGATGTAGGTGTCAATCATTCTTGGATTGCTTTGATCTTCCCATTGTCAATGTGAATTCCCTATGCACTTATTATAAAGCCTGAAAATATAAGCTTATCACTACAAAACACGCACTTATCTGGGTTAGCATACAATCATTCTCATCAGAGAACGTAAAAAAATGATTCAACATGTAGAAGATGTGAATCAAAGGATGTGGAGTAGATAAGAATGTCATCAAATAAACAACAACAAACTTACCTATAATTCTCGAAGGATATGGTTCTTGAGGTGCATGAATGTACTTCATGCGTTTGTTAAACCAAAAGGCATGATCATCCATTCGTATAACCCGAACTTGGTTTTGAATGTTGTTTTCCATTCATCTCCCTCCTTCATTCAAATTTGATGATATCCACTTTTGAAGTCGGTCTTCGTGAAGATGCAAACATCGTGGAGTTCATCGAGCATGTCATCAAGGCGTTGAATAGGGTGCTTGTATTTGATAGTTGTACGACTAATAGGTCTGCAATCAACACACATACGATACATACATTTTTTGGGAACACATGTAGCATGGGAACGACACAAGGACTCAAACTCTCATGAATGTATCCCTTTTACGGCAATTCGTCCACTTGTCTCCCCGATTCTTTGGTCTTTTCGAGATTACACCAATACGGGTTGGAATGGAAGCACCTAGATAAGGTCGATTTGATGCTCAATACCTCGTTTAGGTGGTAATCCCGTAGGTGGATCATCTAGGACATCCGAAAAATCCTGTAAAAGAGACACAAAAACACTAGGCAAAGAAACATTAGCATCAAAAATAAAAAAAAGTTTTGCCTAAAGTGGACGAAAATGCAAGGTTGTTTCAAGAAAAGGGTTTCTCTTACATCTTTTTTTCTTGCATATAAATTTTCTTTCTATCTTTTTTCTCACTAATGGATTCACCCACCTCCCATGGGCGTTTTGAAGTTTGACTTTTTTGACTTGTGGCCTCTTTTTGTATTACCTTTTGTGTTTCCAAGTTTTTTGATCCCACCATTTCACAATATTTTTGTAACCGAATTTGGTCTTGATAAACCTTTTTTTGGATTAAAAGGACCCAATGCGAGCTACTTACCGTGGTACATAAAAGAATATCGATTAAGCTTTCCGTGGTGAGTCACGTCTCTATCAAATTCCAATGGTCTACTGAGCAGTAAGTGTATGGCTTGCATTGGTACTACGTCACACCAAATGTCATCACAATAATCACCAATTATGAAAGTAATTAGGGAACGCTTAATTACCTTAACATCAGATCCATCATTGAACCATTGTAGATGATAAGGTTTAAGATGTCGTTGGCATAGAATCTCAAGGTCGTCAATAAGATTACTACTGATGACATTAGCACAACTACCACTATATATGACGAAGGAGCACTGCTTCTTTTTGATCATGAAACGAGAGTAGGAGATGTTCGTGTGTTGATCATCGGTTTCATCCAATGTTTGGATATTCAAGGAATGATGAACCACTAAGCAAAAATCATTTTGTGGAGGGATGGTGTCATGAGGGTGTCCTTATTGTCATCTATGGTTTCATGGACTATGTCATCCAATTGTTCTTTAGAATCAAAGACGTAGGCACCATCTCGAAAATGCATGATCCTGACATTAGGAAAGTCGCATGCATAGTGGCCATATCCATGACATTTGAAACACACCATGTCTATCGTTCGACGCACCGATGGTTGTCTCTGCTACTTTCAATGATTTTCCCCTTTGTCAGACCTCTTGTATCTTGACTGGTTCCTCATTTGTAGTTGTTCTAGAAGGAGTAGACCAAGGTTGAGAAGAATTCTAAAAAGATAAGTTGTATGAGGTAACTTTGTCATATGAATAGTAATGGCGAGGTTTGTTCCGTTGGAGGAGTTGATTCTCAATGGTGATGGCTTTGTGTAGAGCACTTTCAAGATTGCTATAATCGTGAAGTATAAGAGCAATGGCGATGTTGCTCTTAAGGCCAACAATAAATCTAGACCAAGTGTCTTCCTCATCTTCTTGAATGTTAGCTCGTTGAAGCAAATGTTCCATATTTTTATAATAATCATCAACAAACCATTTACCTTGTCGTAGCCTTTGGAGGCAGAGTTTGACTTGTCGAAAGTAGTATGAGGGAACAAAACGGCTTCGCATGACATCTTTGAGTTCATCCTAGGAACGAATGGCACGCCGACGTTGAATTTGTCTTTGTTTGCAAAGTTGAGTCCACCAACTCAAGGCATAGCCTGTAAATTAGGTAGTCACTATAGGTACTTGGCTGACCTCCTTGTATGCATAGTGGGTAAAAAAACATCTCGACCTTGCTTTCCCAATCAATATATGCATTGGTATCGGTTTTGCTGTCAAAGTAGGAATGATCAACTTCAGTTTGGAGCACGATGATACATCATTGAGGGGAAAATGCTTGGGTATATTGTTTGCTTGGGTTGATGTGTAGTATCATCATCTTCTTTTTCTTGCTTTGGCGTGATTCGTTCAACCCATCGTTGCAAAATCCCTCATGCCTTTAGACAATTCGTCTATTGTCATTGGTCCTTTTTTTCTTTAGGCGTACTTGAAGTTGATATCCTGAAAAATCACAACACTCGCAAAAAAATTTAACTGATATACAAAAAGGAAAAAAACTAGAAACCTCACTAATCACTCCAAGAAGAAATATTCTTTGAGGCAAGTTAGTCAATCTTGTATTCTTTAAAACTCTCCTGTCGTGCGCGACTCAGTAATTGGAGTTCAAATCCTATCAAAGATCCTAAGTGCTTTAAGAGGCTAGGGATAAGTTAGACACAAAAGAAAACAGTTGCAAAGAAATAGAAGTTATGCAACTTTCAAGTCCTACTTACACAAGAAACCGAAAAGGTGTTAGATATTGTAAAGGAAGAAAAAATAAGTAGACAAAATAACTTAAATAAAATCTAAGAATGAAAGAAAACTTAAAGAATCAAACCCTTAAAACCCATAAAGAAATCTTGAAAGATTCCAAGTGATGTGCAATATGGTGGCCGGCGTGAAGCTTGAAAGTGTGGAGGAGGGTGATTCTTATCAAAGGTAAGAACTTCTTGAAACTTCTTGAATTATTGCTTGTTTTGTTATTCTTTGTTTTTTTCTTTTTTGTTTCTTTTTATTTTTTTGAATAAAGTAAATAAAATAGCAAGAAAATAGAAATTAGGGTTTATGGAGAAGAAATAACCCTAAAATGTCGCAAACAACCTTGTTTGTAAGGTTGCGGCAACCTTGTGTCTTTAGCCTCCAAATTCCCCCAATCTTGCTAAATCTTGCCCAAAAATCGTGCCCAATTTGATACCAAGTGATGTAGAGCTTGCTTGTCGCGTTGGGGCTCTTCTCGAATGCTTGGAAGTAATCCTAAGGATGTTAGACTCAATGAAAGGCTGGAAAGAAGTTCTTGTATTTTCAAGACAAGATGCAGTGAAGTTTCTTAAAATTTTTGCAAATCAAGAACTAAAATAAAAGAAACTAAGTTAAGAATCAAGTATGGACGTCGAATAATAAGAAAATAATGAAAAAAAGACAAACGAATAAAAAATCAAATCTGAAAAATTCCAGATCTGGAATTTAATGGAGATGGTGTATGGATTTGAAGAAGAGATGGAGGTGGCTTGTGGAATTGAGGAATCACCCGCGTAATCTTCCTATTCACAATTAACCAGGCAACCTTTGTGATACGACTTTAACTAAACCTTCTACCCGCATTTGGATAGACAACTCGGAGTGTGAAGATTCTCCCTCGCTCAACTAGATTGAACATGTTGAAGAAAGCTTCAAAGGCACACGATTACCGACACTTGCAAACATGTACTCAAAAGAATACTTTTATAAAAATCTCAAATTTGATTTACAATGAAAAAGTTCTCTTTTTTTTATAGGGGAAGGATGACTAAACTAGTAGGAATTCCTATATAGAAGCAAACTTTATTCCTAATAAAATAACAATAAAAGAAATAATAAAATAATCTAAACTAATATAATAATGTGGTTCATTGTTGGATTTGAATTCCCCTTGCTTAGGAACTCTCTTGTGCGACAAGCATCCTCTAAGGATATGGGACGGATGGTTTAGGGCAACAAGCTTGTGGATAAGGTTGATTTGTGTTGTTTTGAATGGTTACTAAGGCCTAAATTTAAATGAATCTAATTTGGGCTGAATTTAACTAAATAGACCCAAACTTTATTGGGTCTAAGCAATTACAATTAAAACCCAATTAATGGACTTCAAATATGCTTAAGACTGTCTTGAAAGTCTTTGGCGTGTGTTTCTTCAACATGGGTTTGTGTTACTCAATTCTTTAAGCCTGGAGAATGTGTGCTGTTATGAAATTCTTGTTCTTTCATGAATGTTTGTAAGCCTTTGGTCAGCATTCCTTGCACGGTGGTGTAGAGTTTATCTTTAAGTAACTTGAACTTAGCTCGTGTGATTGGTCCAAGTAGGAATGTGAGTCAATCCTTGATTTGGGCTTGTCCAGTACATGTATTAGTGTCTTACAATTACACTCAACTTTTGTTGGTAACCGACTGAATCTTTACTCTCTCATTCAACTAATTGAATAGTTGTTCAACTATTAGTTCACCTTCGTCTTTCTCAAATCTTGGTTTTCTCTCAATATTTTTGTGCTGCTTTCCTCTTTTCTTTTGATTTTTGTTTAGCCGGTGGCAACGCCAATTTTAATGTTGGTTACTGATCATCGATGTTTATTATTTCTCTTTTTTTACATACTATGTCCTTTGTAGGGGTGTTCATTACTGGGTACTTGAATTTTTGGGCACCCAAAGTCTCGGGTACTAGATTCTTCGGCCCGTGTTCCGGCCTGCTTTAATTGGGTACTCGCTATCCGGGTACCCAAAAATTCGGGTAACGAGTACCTGAAAATTGATGAAATGACACAATTTAGTGCACAAAAATATAGTCTATTAAGCAGTCTAAAGGAAAGCCGAAAAATGTTAAGGAAAACATTAACACAAGGATATTCATCTAAAACCCTATCATCATCAGTAAGTTCTTAAACAACAATAATATCCATAAAGAATTGTTTGAACTAAAACAAACAATAAAAAAATATAATTTTAGAGCAAAATGATTCGATCATTTGAACAACTGAATAAAAATCAAATCTTGATTCTAAATTTCCAATCATTAACCCATTGCACATAAAAATAAGAAGACTGGAATCAACCAAATTAAACCCAAAACTTGATTGCAAAATCAAAAAAAAAAAAATCCAAATTTCCACAAAGGAAGTAATTCTTTTCATTCAAAACAAGAACCAAAATCTTTCGAATAAACTAAAGGGATATAACTAGATAAACGAAGCCAGATCAAGCAACTCATTACAATAAATAAAAAGCGTTGAAACATAATAGAATCAGATGAAAATCAAAACCCTTATATTATATAAGGGTATTTTGTTTAAATAATAATTATATTTAAAATATAAAAAATTAGGAAACGGGTCATCGGGTACCCGATAATAGGTATTCTTGCAGCTTGGGGCTAAACCAAGAAAATTTATATTTTAGTGGGTCGGGGTAAAAAAAATTCTGAGTAAATATCCGGTTATGTATGTTCGGGTAGTCGGGTTGAGTCGTGTACTTTTTAACACCCCTACTCCTTTTTTTCAATTTTAAATAAGAATCTATATCCTTGTGACACGTTTTTTTATGCTCCTGTGGCACGTTCCTTATGACTTTTGGTACGTTTTTTGCATACTTTTGTTGTCGTGGTGCTCGCACAAAGACCCTCACAGCTTTTGTTTTTTGATTGCTTTGTCGGTGATCATGTATAGTCGGATCCCCTCTTTGTTAAAAGTTTATTTGTTGATATAATCAAAATTGTGTAGCGAAGCAGCCTGCCAGATAGTTTGGTTCGCTTACCACTCCTTTTATCGCTTCATAAAGCGTCTCGTTCGACAAAGACAAGGAGTTTGAAGGTTACATTGTTCTTTTGATGTTGGACATTATTCTCAAGGGAATTTTTCATTTTTGTTTCGTATATTTGGGTTTAATATTTTTATTTTATGTATAATGTGTTTTGGTAACTATTGTCCCCATTTTTCTCTCTATGTTTAAGTGCGATGTAATTTTAATTTTTTCCATTGTTTTTATTAATAAAATCAAGTTGCCTTAAAAAAAACTATTAATATAAATATTTATTGGACCATTTTTTTCGCGCATGTTAAATTTATATAAATATAGTTAATTCAAGGCTTAACTATATAACAAGTGCTCAAATTTTGCGATTTTTTACAATAGATGCCTAAATTTTTTGGCTGCAAATAGGTGTCTAATGTTTTATTTTTACCCGTTTTAAAGTTAACTTGCCAAAAAATTTTCATTGTTCAATTATAGCTTGACACATGAATTTTATTTTTATTTTCAAATACTAACTGAAAATAAAATAAATTAAAAAATATCTCAAATTTTTTAGAAATTATAAAACAATCCCAAATCCTAAAACCCCAAACCCAAAATTAACTCCATTGTCACCGCCCATAGCCTCACCAAACCCCAACATCTTCATCACCGGATCTCTGCCCATTTCCCCAACCACCCATCATCGATCACCGATGAAAGACGCGTCAATCAGAAGATGAACGACGAACACGAAACATTCCAACTGTTCGACGTGCGATTAGCACGCCTCTCGCCAGTTACCAGCGATGGGTGGTTGGGAGAAATGAGAAGGGTACTTCGACGGCCATGGTGTGGGGTTCGGTAAGGCTATTAGCGGCGATAATGGCATCAATTTTTGAATTTGGGGGTTTGTGGTTTTAGGGATTTGAGACTGTTTTGAAAAATTTAAAAAGTTTTAAATTTTTAAAATGTATTTTCTTTTTGAAAAAAATAAAATAAAAAACACATGTCAAATTCTAATTGGGTGATAAACTTTTTAACAACATTGCCTTAAAACAATAATAAAATTAAACTTTAAGCACCTATTTCAGACAAAAAAATATTAGACACCTATTTCAGTCAAAAAATACTTTAAGCGCATATTGTAAAAAAATAGGTATAGTTTGTACACTTATTTGTAGTTAAGCTTTAATTCTAAGACATACAACCAAAAAATGTCACCCAACGTTTGACTAAATAGTCACTTTGGCCCGTATATTTTTTTTGGAGACATTTAACCCTTAAGGCTTCATTTTGGGTTAAAATGTCTCATTTGCGAATGAAAACTATCAGTCAACTGACAGTCAAAAATGAATAAATGAAACGTTAGATCATTCAATAAATAATTCTATAAAATATAAAATAATATTTTATGTTGATTTATCATTCTGTTAAGTCGTTTCAAACTGTTTACTATCAATTTTCTAACAATTTTTATGGGGCCATTTTAACTGAAAATAAAATGCTGGTAGTTGAATTATTCCAAAAAATAAATTGAACATTGGAACATTTTTTGGCTTTATGCTTTTGAATTAAGGCTAAACTACAAATAAATATTTAAACTATACTTTTTTTTTTTTACATAGGTTCTAAAGTATTTTGGATTTCAAATTATTGTAATCTAATTTGCTGGTTCGGTACCTTACAGAAGCTCGAAAAGAAATGTGGACATGCTATCTGGAAGTATGGAAAGGGAATTTTTGTTGATGAAGTGTGGAATAAACACAAGTGGTGTGCAATCTCAGTTGAAAGATGGTGATTACTGATTATATATAATATAATCATCACAGATCTGATCAGGTCTGATGATTCATGTCCATCATAGATTGCAGGAAATGACAGTAAAACACCACAGAAAAAACAATATGCACAAGAGATGACATGGTACTGCATCATCACACCTCTTTCCATATTTTAAAGAATCCAAATGGATCAGATAAAAACTTGGTTGATATCAAAATGAAACGAAGAACAAGATTGAAAAAATTTACAACTGTAATGAAAAAGGGCTTTGGGTGTCAAAATCTATCTTTCATACTTCATATGCAGATTAGCACAATTTCAATTCAATCAAAGGGGGAAAAAGATGATCAAAATTTTTAAAAATAAAATCAAAGAAGCTGAAATTGAATCAGATAAGAATGTCAATCACCAAGTTTGCGAGCGCATATATATATATATATATATATATATGCAAAGTAAGAGTAAAGAGTAGAGCCGCAATAACAATCATAATTTTCCCTAGTTACTTAGAAGCGACATCGCCACCTGTTCTTCTTTTTACCTCCTTCACCATTAACGAAGCCCAAAAAACAAGCTATTTAAGTTGCCGAAGAAAATAAGCTAATGAAAGTGATAACAGGAACCAAAGAGAAATAATGAATAGGAATGTTTGTAGGGAAATTAGGGTTGTTCTGGCCCAAGATTTGCTGCTATGTATTTGCGGCAGATTATACAGAGGTCGTAAAAGGTGAAGTCCTCTTACAGATTTAGGGTTAATTACAAAATAAGGGACGAAAATTGTCCGCCCTTAATTATGCACCTTTTGGTGCTCTACTTTAAAAAAGCAGGTCTAGAATTTATGGTTTAGCGTTTATGATTAGAGTTTAAGGAATTAGAAGTATGATGTATTTTTAAGGTGTGGGGTTAAGGATGTAGAATTTGGCGTTAGGGTTTAAAATTTAATTTTTTAGTAATTTTTAGTATGGGGCATAAAAAGGGATAGAAGATTTTTGTTCTCTTTTTTGCAATAGGTGTCTAAACTTTTATTTTTGGTTGAAATATGTGCTTAAAGTATTTTTTGGCTGAAATATGTGCCAAAAGTATTATTTTTAGCTTTTCTAAAGTGAACATAGGCACCTACTTTGGCACTTATTTCAAAAAATGAAACTTTAGGCATTATTTCAGCAAAAAAATACTTTTAGGCAGCTATTTCAACTAAAAATGAAACTTAAGACACATATTTCAACAAAAAATACTTTAGCATCTATTACAAAAGAAAAACATATTTTGATCACTTATTTTATAGTTCTTTTTTAAAGAATTTTTTAAAAATAAAAAGAATAAAGTACTAAAATATTTACTGAACTTTGTTAAAAACAATAAAACGGTAGCCAAACTTTTAAAAATTATAAAATAATAATTAAATTTTTGTTTTGTAATAAAATGATAATTAGAACGTTAAACTCCGTTAATCCCTTAACAACAAACTTTCAAAGTACTGTCAACTTTTACACATTATTATAATTTAGTCTAATTCTAAAAAAATTAGCCCTTCATACTTCAAAATTACTACAATTTAATCATTCACTATCATCGTCTCCTTCACCATCATTCTCCTGGGAGTCTCTCTGCTGGCAGTTATAGAAAGTTCAGGAGGAGCTTATCAAGGTTGCCAAGTAATTTGGTGTGAAGCTAACAATGTTCCATGGTCGTGGACCTCGTGGTGGAACTGTTGGTAGAGGAGGTGGTCCCACCCATCTTGCTATATTATCTCAACAACCAGAAACTATTCACGGGTCACTTCAAGCTACAATTCAAGGTGAAGTTATCGAGAAATCCTTTGGAGAGGAACACTTGTGCTTTAGAACACTCCAGCGTTTTACTGCTGCCACACTTGAGCATGGTATGCACCCACCCGTCTCACCAAAACCAGAATGACGTGCATTGCTGGATGAAATGGGTGTTGTTGCCACAGAGTACGCAGATGCACCATAGTGCATAGTGGGTCAAGAAACCCACCATTAAAAAATAAGATAAATTACTTTAATAATCACTAAATTTTTAGGGTAATTTCACTTTAGTCACTAAAATAAAAAATTCTTCAGTATAATCACTAAACTTTTAATTTAAATTCATTACGATTAGTGTTGTAGTGCTTTTAACCCTATTAAGAAATATTGATGTGGCACGTTAAAGTCTTCTTCCTAAATAAAATCTTAATTTTTCAAAGTTACAACTTTTGCCAACACCATAATTTTGATTAACGGAATGGTTGTCGATCAATCTCAATGGTTAGAAAGATTTGTTTTGCCAAAAGTTTAATATAGTTTAGTTTCAAGTTGATCTAATGGTTTACTTTTTTGAACCAAAACTAAAAATCTCAATTTGAGTATCTGAAACCTAAAACGATTTTGATTTCATAATATTTTTGAAAAATCCTAGAACTCCAAATCAGGTTTGAATATAAAACTTATGCTTGCTTGCACAATAATTGTCACTATCACTACTTAATTTCACTAGAGCAAGTTTTTCTACTCTAAAAAACATAATTATATCGGTGTAATATAGTTCTAATTTCTCAAACAAATTTAGACATATTGGTTCTTCAATTTCAATATGCCTCTGACTATAAATCATGTTTGTTTACACAACAATTATCACTTATTAATATATTATTAAAATAGTGTAAATTGATTCTAAATTATTACTCTAATCGGTGAACTACCAAGTTTAAATTTCTAGATCTGCCTCTGGGAGTACTGTTCCATCGTCTTCAATGAACCATGGAACATCGTTAGCTTCACACCAGTATCTTCAAGTTGCTTGGGAAAATTTGGAACCGAAGGAGGAAGATCCAAGAGGATGATGGTGAAGGAGATGATGATAGTAAAGGACTAAATTGTAGTAATTTTGAAATACCAAGGTTTAATTTATTAGAATTGAGACTAAATTATAACAATGTATAAAAATTGAGGATACTTTGAAAAATTTCCGTTAAGGGTTAACGAGGTTTAACGTCTCAGTTACCATTTTGTCACAAAACACAAAGTTTAATTGCTATTTTGTAACATTTGAAAGTTTGATCACCGTTTTGTTTTTTTTAACAAAGCTCAGTTACCATTTTGGTACTTCACTCAAAATAAAATATTTAACTGTAACGACCCAGATTTCAGAATCTGAGGGTTGGTTTAACCCGAGTCGTGGGCTTCACTTTTGGACCAAGAGTTTGGGCCTTTGAGGGCCTTAGTGGGTTTGTTTTGGTGGTTGGGCTTGAGTCTTTGGATTTGGTTATGGGTTGGGAGGTTGATGGAAGGGTAGTGAGGTAATTACCTATTTTTGAAAAGAGAAAGGAGATGCTTCTTTAATATTTTTGCAGAAAGGTTGAATGGTGAGATCACCATTTTTCCTTGTCTTCTCTCTTCACCCATTCTCATCTTCCTCCAAAGAACCAAAGCTTAAAGGTCCAACCTTTGAGTGTTGAAGTGTCAATCTCAAGATTTTAGTTAAGTGTGTTGTAATCATATATCAAGGATCTACATTTTGAGGTAAGATTCATCAAGTTTGGTTGAGATTGAAAATGGTGGGTTTCGTGGGGGTTTTGTGGAAGGGTTCTAAGAGGAGATTCGATCTCATTTTTCCAACTCTAAGAGTAAGTTTAGTTGGATTCTTTATCTCCTAGAAGTTGTAACTCGTTTACAACTTTCTTGTGTAGTGAACGAGGTTGGAAATTCTTCTAAGTAGCTTGGGAAGAACAAAGCTTGATGAGCTTGATTGTAGACTTCTTTTCCAGCTTTAAAATCAAGGTTAGTACACTACTAACTCCTCTGTCTTCCTAGAAAACATAAATTTGATTATCTTGTTGCTTGGTTGATGCTTTGGTTACATGAATGCTTGATACGTCTCTAATGGCTAATTCTAAAATTTGTGTTAAAATGGCTTAAAAATGGTAGGAAACAACTTAAACTACCTTCCATAAATTGTAGGTTCGATTTGAGGTTTTCCCTGAAGGTTTAGGGGTGTTGGGGATAATTTACGAGCTCTAGAATTTGAATTGTAGGCTCGTGTATGATACGGGATGAACCGGTATTGGTACCCCATATATTGAGCGATGAACTCAAGAAAATTTTGAAGGGTGTATTGGTAGGGGCTTAGGCCGTATCGATACCCCATTATTTCATCAAATTCCAGTAGCGAAAAAGTGTATCGGTATGTTTGGGAGCGTATCGGTAATGAAGTGGTATCAGTACAGAACCCCCCATGTAACCCCCTCGACCCGGTCTAGTCGCAACACCAAACCGAGCGAGCTACATTGGGTTTACCAAAACAAACCTGTAAAAATTAGTTCAAATTACATCCCTTTTTTATTTTTTTCTTATCTAGATTCAACATGTTAACCCATGGTATGCATACTGGCAGTGTGTGAAAAATCAACTCAATTGGGCATCGAATCGATATCCAATTGCTCGCAATTGCAATTAGGGACCAAATTGCAATTCTAGAAAACTACAGAGACTTAACTCATTTTAAAGTTATCGATCCTTAATTAATCAGGTTTCATGCTCACATGTCAGAAATCAACTCAAAATGATAATTCAAACTCATGTAATTGCATGCATAACATTCAGGGACCAAAATGGAAGAAACAGAAACTTCCAAACATCTCAATAACTCAATTAACAGCTGCCCGTATCAATACACGGGCGAGTGTATTGGTACGCTTTGGCATTTCTCAAGAACTAGATTCCAGTGGCCTAAAACCGTACCGATACAACTATGGCATATCGATACACCTTGCCAAAATGCCCTTTCCGTACCGAAAGACTTCATCGCATACCGAAACACAGACCCTAAAATAGCTTACCCGTATCGGTATAGGGTCACGTATACCGATACGCTTGGACCTGTAATGTCCAATTTTGCTAGTTTTTTATGCTTTCAAGGATTCAAGCACAATCCAACATGCCTCAATCATATACACAACAACACCAAGGATTAAACCTTACCACAACTTCACAGAAAACATCACCAAATCATGGCATTAAACTTCTCAAAATAAACTAGAGGCATGCTTCCTAGCAAAAAACTATTTCAAGCATGAAACACAATCCAAAGCATATCGACCAAACATATAAAGCCTATTACATCAACATAATACAACAAACTTGCTCAAAATAGGTAGTTTAACCCAAACCATCCCAAAAATCAACAACAAACCCCATTGCTTTATTACTACAAGTCTAGTTCAAAACCATACTTTCTCGTTATACAAGTCCTTGGATTTTCCCCTCGCTTGCTCGTTGCCTCCAAACTTTAATTCACTGCATTGATGGACAAAGAGAGCATAAGCACACAAGGCTTAGTGAGGAGCGCTCAAAACACAAAACCATCAATGCATTTAAAACCATTTCCCCTACTTACACGAGTTCAACAATTTAAATCATCTTTCAAAACATCATGCCTTGAAAACCATGCACTTAGCACTTTCAAAAACCACCATATTAAACCATATGCTACATGTATCATGGATCAACAACAAATCCCATTTGCTTTCAATTTAACCCTCAATTTAAGTCTTCCCATGCATAAGAACCATATGCAAAGCTTAAAAAGTAACTCATGTATAAACCAACATTATAATTAACATCCATCATCATGATGTATTAACAATTATATTGGCTTTCAATTGATCATAAACCAAGTTCCACAAAATAGTTCATCGGATACACGAATTCAACAAGTGTCCTCTCAACACTTCAAGCCATCTCAACCAGAATTACGGTACGATCACAACTGTGGTACACTCACAACCGGGTACAATCACAACCCCGAGGACACCAACCCCAATAATCGGTTAGACGCTTAATCCACTAATGGGAGTTTTCGGTACCTTATAACTCCTCAACCTTTGGGGTACTGGGATGGAGTATTCAGTACACCGTATAAACCCATCGACATCCAATGAGACTTTTTATAGTGCACTATCAATCCTATGGCCGACCAGATATATCCGATAACATTTTTAACCACATCACTTGCCAATATAATTCATTATTAACCATGTACCTCACTGTTTTTAAAGCAACACGTTGAGTGGATCAAAAGATAGTGATTTGGCCAAGAGGGGGTGAATTGGCTATTTAAAATTTGAGGGAGCAAAAAGGTGATTGAAAAATGAAGGACAAAGGAAATTATAGTGGTTCAAGCTTCTAACAAGATCTACATCCACTACCTTAGCTCCCACTAAGGATTTTCAACAAAATCCACTAGATTTTCTTCCCCTTTTCAAGGCTTAGGAGGTAACCTTTACAATCGGTCAATCTTTCTACCCAAAGATTGACCCAAGAAATCTCTTAATACAAAGAAGAAGTTGGCAATCTAAATATATCTCTCACAATATGGATATTGCCCAATTACAATCAAAACACGCCCCAAACTCCAAATAAAGATTTACAATGAAGAACTCCAATGAGTTGGGTACAAAGATATGACTCTATAAGGCACAAAGGTTTGAATTAATGGTTGGATATTGCTTGATGGTTCAATAGTTGTTGCTGGTGCTTTGGAGGCTTGCTTTTATACCCTTGCATTGATTTCTAGCCGTTTGGGTGGTTGAGATCATTATTGTAGCCGTTGGGCTGCATTTTTCGCGTAATTATTGCTCTTGATCAACCATCTGTATCGGTACACGAAGGCCCGTATCGATACCTGTCTATAAGAAGAAAGAGCCGTTGTGCACAAAATAATAGGGGCGTATCAATGTGCGGGGAAGCGTATCGGTACGGTCTCAGTGAAAAAAGAAAAGGGCGTATCGATACGGGAGAAGCCGTATTGATGCACTTTTGCTCGCTTAAGCTACTGACTGAACCTGTATCGGTACATCTTGAGGGTGTATTGATACGGGTCCAACGACATTTTAAAATTGGTCTTTCCCAATAACCGACTCTAACAGCTATATCATTAAATGCTAATATTTGAAAAAATCTTTGAAGTGTATTGAACCACCTAGTGGCGTATCGGTACGCAATGCTTAAAATTTAAACCCAGTATGGAGGCAATATCGATACGAATGTAATCGTATCAAAACATCTGAGGAAAAATACTTAGACCATTTGAAGGTCGTATTGATACGGAAAGAGTCGTATCAAAATGGATGCTTACAGTGGCCAATGTTTTAGAAATTGTATCGATACGCTTGGAGGTTTATCGATACGCCTGGGCGTATTTCAATAGTTTGGGCTTTAAAGCACTTAGAAAAATTTAGGGCTTTAAGTTTTTAACTTATATCAAATATGCTTTAAAATATTTGCCAGTTTGGGACACTTTAAAAATTTGATCGCTTTACAATTAAGTCCTTGAAAAATATTTGTTATATCAAAATTATCAAAGGTTTTACAATCCCCCCCTTTTTGATATAACAAAACCAAAGTAAATTTTTAAGTGTTTTGAAATTACTCCTCCTTAGAGTAAGCTAGGTTTTGAAAAGAAAATAAAAAGTTTAGCTTATGCACATTCTCCCCCTTTTTGTTAGATCAAAATCAATGATAGTAAAGGATAATTCAAAGCAACATACTTAGTATAATTCAAAGCATAATCTAAGCACCATAAGTATCATTAAGGAAACATAATCCAAATCCAAATCCAAACAAAGCTAAAATTAAAGCATAGGTTCATAGAGTAAATATCATAGGTGCATAAAAAGAAAAGTCTAATATGACATGCAATGTTATTTATAAGTTTGAGAGAGGATCCAGTGGTTACCCTTTTGGATGGATCACCCAAAATTTTACCACCTTTGACATAGTTGAACTCCTTTGGGTAGGTGACCTCCTTTTCCTCTAGAGCCAAGTCCTTCAAGGCTTCAAGAGGTGGATCTTGTGTTTCCCCTTCTTTGCTTGGAATCTCATCCACCTTTGATGTTTGTCCTCCACCAATGGCTTCAATGATCCCTACATCATCATCATCATAAGATTCCTTCCTCGGAAGGAGGTTATCATTGAAAACAACATGTATAGACTCTTCTACAACCAAAGTTCTTTTATTAAATACTCGATAGGCTTTAGAGTTTGAAGAGTAACCTTGAAAAATAGCTTCATCACTTTTTGCATCAAATTTACCTAAATTATCTTTTCCATTGTTTAAAACAAAACATTTACAACCAAAAGGATGGAAATAGCTAATGTTAAGCTTTTTGGATTTTAAAATCTCATAAGATGTTTTCTTCAAAATAGGCCTAATCATTACTTTATTAATTATGTCACAAGCCGTATTAGTGGCTTCTGCCTAAAAATATTTAGGTAAATTATTTTTACAAAGCATGGTCCTAGCCATTTCTTCTAAAGTTCTATTTTCCCTCTCAACTACCCCATTTTGTTGAGGAGTGCGAGTAGCCGAAAAATTGTGGCTAATACCATTTTCATTACAAAAATCTTCAAAACCCATATTTTGAAATTAGGTTCCATGATTGCTTCTAACATGTGAAATTTTAAGATCAAGATCATTTTGGGTGATTTTTGAAAACGTGATGAATTTTTCTAAAGCCTCATCCTTAGTACTTAAGAAGAGAACCCACGTGTATCTAGAATAGTCATCTACTAACACATATCTATATGACTTACCACCCAAACTCATCGTCCTAATAGGCCCAAAGAGATCCATATGGATCAATTGTATACATCTATTAGTAGAAACATCATTAATGGATTTAAATGAGGTTCTTTGTTGTTTACCCTTAACACATGCATCACAAAATATATCTTTAGAAAACTTTAGCTTAGGTAAACCTCTTACTAGATCAAGGGAAACCAATTTCTCTAAAACACTAATGCTAGCATGTCCTAGTTTCCTATGCCACAACCATATATCATTTTCATTATGTGCCACAAGGCATGCATTGGATGTATGTATGTCGTCTAAATGCACCATATAGATATTACCTATGCGATGACCTATGAGAATTATTTGATTTTTTTTAATGTTCATGATTTTACACCCATTAGCATCAAAAAGAACATTAAAACCCTTATCACACAATTGACTAATGCTCAACAAATTATGTTTAAGACCATTGATATAAAGAACATTTTCAATAAGAGTAGTTGAGAGATTACCAATGGATCCAATTCTTTCAATGTGGCCTTTGGAGTTGTCACCAAATGTCACCACTCCTCCACTCTTTGGTTTGAGCTCCAAGAATCTACTCTTGTCTCCGGTCATGTGTCTTAAGCAACCACTATCAAGGTACCAAGAATTTTGACTTATGGTTTTGACCTTGTAGCATTGCTCCCCCTACAAACAAAGATCAAGTTTTGAATTTTGGTACCCAAATTATTTTGGGTCCATAAATATTAGTTCCCAAAATCTTGGTTCCCTTAGGAATCCAAGAAGCAATAGCATTCATATTGTTAGAAACTATAAGTTCCTTAGGCACCCATACACTCCTAACTCTTTTAGTTTTAGATTGCTTTTGAAAACTTCTTTGTTTGGGGTTAAAAGTCTTTCTCTTTACATATTGGGTGTTTGAATAACTACCCTTTTCAAAAGTATTTTTCCCAATAGTAAGAGAAGTTTTAAGATTATCCACCTTCTTTGTGTGATAATCTTGGAAATCGGAAAGAAGTTTTTATAAATCATGATTTTTCTTTTTAAGCTTATTTGAAAGATTTACCAAATATAAAACTTTCTTTTCCAATTCGAAATTGGTTTTCGAAAAAGACTCATTTTGAAATTTCAAATCGAAAATGTTTTTCTTGTTCTCAAAATAGACTCTTTGTATTTTTCTACCAATTCTTCATAAACATCTTGTAGCTCATCATAAGCATCATATAGTTTATCATAAGTAAAATATGATGAGTTAGAGTTTACCATCGGTTCCTCCTCAAGGGCCATGAGGCAAAGGTTGGGCACTTCATGCTCCTCATCCCCGGATGACTCCTCGTCACTCCAAGTTGCCATTTGAGCTTTGAGTTTCTTCTTCTTCCCGAAGCTCTTCTTCTTTAGTTGAGGGCAATCGGTGCGAATGTGGCTGGGCTTCTTGCACTCATAACAAATGAGTTGGTCCTTCTCTTCTTCTTTGCTCTTGTTCTTGAACTCCCCTATTCTATTGAATTTTCTTCCACGGTTGGACTTCATGAATTGGGTAAACCGCTTGGCCAGCATGGCCATATCTTCATCTTCTTCCTCGCTTGAATCGCTCTCCTCAAAGGAAGCTTTGAGAGCAATACCAAGCTTCTTCTTGTCCACCTCCTTCTTCTCTACTCTTTTCTCTTCTCTTTTCTTTTCTTCTTCCCTTCCTTGCTTCAGATCTAATGAGTAAGGAGAGATCCTACTAATTCATCGAGCTTCAATGTCTTCAAGTTCTTCGCTTCGATGATAGTGGTTCTCTTCCCATCCCATGATTCGGGAAGAGAGTAAAGTAGTTTTCGGCCAAGTTTGTCTTCAGGAATGATCTCACCAAAGCCCTTGAGACCATTTACAATAATTGAGAACCAGTCGAACATCTTGGAGATGCTTTTATTTGGCTCTATCTTGAAGTTCTCATAACTTAGTTTGAGGATCCCGATCTTGGTCTCCTTCACGTCGTTGGTGTCCTCATAAGTGGTCTCCAACTTGTCCCACACCTCGTTTGCACTTGTGCACGAAGACATCTTGGCATACAAGTCGGGACCGAGTGTACAAAACAAGATGTATAGGGCTTTATCATTGATTTGGAGTCTTCTCCGATCTTCATCGGTCATCTCCACCCTTGTCTTCGGAACAAGTCTTCCTTCATTATCTCTTTTCATTGGAATGGCCGGTCTATCTTCTACTACATCCCAAAGGACACAGGCGGTGGATTTGATGAAGAGTCTCATCCGATTCTTCCAATAGGGATAGTTATCCCTATTTAAATAAGGTAGCTTTGTGATCGAATGACTCGTATAGATTTTGCCCGGAGGTAGAAGCCATGGAAATGAATGGATAGATGATCAACACTCTTCAAGGATCGCCTCTTGTGGATGTTAAGCCTTCAAAGAGTTAAGCTTTGATAGCAGTTGTTGAGTGTATCAAAAGATAGTGATTTGGCCAAAAAGGGGGTGGATTGGCTATTTAAAATTTGAGGGAGCAAAAAGGTGATTGAAAAATAAAGAACAAAGGCAATTATAGTGGTTCAAGCTTCTAACAAGCTCTACATCCACTACCTTAGCTCCCACTAAGGATTTTCAACAAAATCCACTAGATTTTCTTCCCCTTTTCTAGGCTTAGGAGGTAACCTTTACAATCGGTCAATCTTTCTACCCAAAGATTGACCCAAGAAATCTCTTAATACAAAGAAGAAGTTGGCAATCAAAATATATCTCTCACAAGATGGATATTGCCCAATTACAATCAAAACACACCCCAAGCTCCAAATAAAGATTTACAATGAAGAACTCCAATGAGTTGGGTACAAAGATATGACTCTATAAGGCACAAAGGTTTGGATTAATGCTTTGATGTTGCTTGATGGTTCAATAGTTGTTGCTGGTGCTTTGGAGGCTTGCTTTTATACCCTTGCATTGATTTCTAGCTGTTTGGGTGGTTGAGATCATTATTGTATCCGTTGGGCTGCATTTTTTGCATAATTAATGCTCTTGATCAACCATCCATATCGGTACGCGAAGGCCCGTATCGATACTTGTCTATAAGAAGAAAGAGTCGTTGTGCACAAAATAATAGGGGCATATCGATACGCGGGGAAGCATATCAGTACGGTCTTAGTGAAAAAAGAAAGGGGCGTATCGATACGGGAGAAGCCGTATCGATGCAATTTTGCTCGCTTGAGCTAGTGACTGAACCTGTATCGGTACATCTTGAGGGTGTATCGATAGGGGTCCAATGACATTTTAAAATTGGTCTTTCCCAATAACCGACTCTAACGGATAAATCATTAAATGCTAATATTTGAGAAAATCTTTGAAGCGTATCGAAACACCTAGTGGCGTATCGGTATGCAATGCCTAAAACTTAAAACCTAGTACGAAGGCATTATCGATATGAATGTAATTGTATCGAAACATATGAGGAAAATTACGTAGCCCATTTGAATGTCATATCGATATGGAAAGAGCCGTATCGAAACAGATGCTTACAGTGGCCAATGTTTCAGAAATTGTATCGATACGCCTGGGCGTATTTCAATAGTTTGTCCTTTAAAACACTTAGAAAAATTAAGGGCTTTAAGTTTTTGACTTAGAATCAAATATGCTTTAAAATATTTGTCAGTTTGGGCTACTTTAAAAATTTGTTTGCTTTACAATTAAGTCCTTGAAAAATATTTGTTATATCAAAATCGTCAAAGGTTTTACACAACACATCAAAACAATTTTCAATGCATTAACTCAATGCATTCACAAGTATTCCTCATACTTACATGGGTCATTTACCAATGCATCCATCATCAAAATATGATAAAAAAACAACTTATAACATACTTGAAAACATGCTTAACAGTAGGTACCATGTAATTCAAAATAAGTGCATAAAAACCATTTCCTTAAAACACGACCGAGAGAGAAATCTCATCATACTTACTTCTGAGTTTAAACTAGCGTTTCAAGCTAAGTTTAAACTCCCAAAATCACCTTTAAACCATTTCAAAGCTAAAATCTACGTTCTCACTTACTAACACGCAAAGCTTTAATTGTAGATGCGAAAACAAGTGTCCGAAGCCTTTGAAGCTTCACTGACGACCTTAGGATCACTCTCCCCTCCAATAGATTGCTTTCCCCCTTAATATTTTGAATAAGAAAAGAGTTTTTGGCTAGAGAAAATTTGAGAGAAAATCTTTTTAGAGAAAGTTAGTTACGTGAAATTTGTTTAAACAATTAATTATAAAATTTATTCTCCCAACCAATTTATATTTTCCAAAACCCTTTTAAAATAGACAATTAAGGGATATAAGTATGATATTAGACTTTGGGCAAATAGCTCCTTAAGGATTCAAAGATTTGATACCTTTTACAAAATATTCACCAAAATAGTTTTTCAATTTTACATTTTATTCAGTAGCTCAAAATGTCTGATTTCCAAAACTTATTTTCCAAAATTGACTTTACCAAAAATACCCATATATTTAATAATGATTTAGATATTTTTCCCAAATATTTTCTCACTCAAAAATATTTAATTCAATAATCTCGAATCCGACATGAATCTCTAACCCGATCCACCAGACCGTCTAACCAGCCTATAAATCGCTAGACCTAAAACTGGAGCTTTAAAACTCTCCCCCGCTTAGGAAATTTAGTCCTCTAAATTTTATCCCAAAGATAACAAGTGTGGAAACTATCTCATCAAATTCGCCTTACTCTTTCACGTGACCTCCTCAACTCTATGGTGTCGCCACAACACCCCCATAAGCTCAACCATTTTGCCACGAATAACTTACTACTTGAACCAAGAGTCTCAACAGGTTCCTTATCAAAGGATAACATTGGCTACAAATCCATATCCTCCACCAACATACACATGATGGATCCAACCGATACCTCCGCAACATCGACACATAGAACACATCATGAATCTTCTCCAACTTAGGAGGTAACCTCAAACGATAAGCAACATGACCTAAATGATCCACAACCTCATACAATCCAAAAAAACCTCAAACTAAGCTTACCCTTACATCCAAACCGCATCACCTTCTTCCAAGGTGACACCTTCAAAACACACGATCACCATCATCATACTCACTTTCCCCGCACTTCAAATTCGTGCAGGATTTCTAGCGATCTGAAGTAGCTTCCAAGCGATCACGACATGCTTTGCTTTCTCATTTGTGTCTCACAACATACCTGACAGTAAACATGCTTTTCCTAACCTTAGCCCAAACACAAGGGTGCACGATACTTCCTACCATACAAGGCCTCAAAAGGTGCTATTGGTATACCAACCTGATAATTATTGTTACAAATAGTCTCCATCAAAGGCAACTACCTCTCCCAAGTTCCTTGGAACTCAATGATGAAATACCTTAAAATATCCTCCAAAACTTGGATCACACATTCAAACTGACCATCTGCCGAAGATGATGCAGTGTACTGAATTTCAAAACTATACTTAGGCACCTGGTGCAAACGCACAATGTCGGTAATATATAGCTCTGCCAATTTATCCCAAAGAATACGTGGTATGGGCACAAAATGTGCACACTTCATAAACTGATCAAAAATCACCCAAATGGAATCCTTTTTAGTGGGCGTCAACAGCACCCAAACACAAATTCTACGGTAATTCTCTCCCACTTCCATTCCAGTCCTCAACAGTTGCAACAACCTGGAAAGAAACTGCTGCTCAGCCTTAACATGCTGATATACTATGTACCTAGCAAAAAAATCAGCCATATATTTTCTTTAAACCAATATAGTAGTAATCTTTCTTCAACCCCCGATACATCTTAGTACCACCGGGATACATAGCGAAAGGACTAGTATGCACCTCAGACAAAATAGTATGCCTCAACTCAACATCACTAGGCACCACTATCCGATCCTTGAAACACAACACTCCATCATCATTAAAGTGGAAATCCATCGGATTCCCTTCCATGATACCCTTAGCATGTGGTACCAACGCATCATCATAAAGTTGCTTCTACTTAATCAAATGTGACAAAAATTGCTTTATCTACCACTCAGCAGACAAACCTCCATCCTGCATCACACTTAACTGCCCAAACATCGCCCTCAACTCCACCACAACTTACCTACATAAAGTATCGGCTACAACATTAGCCTTTCCTATATAATATTCAATCATCAAATCATAATCGTTAAGCAACTCCAACCATCCATGTTGCATAAGACCCAAATCCTTTTGTGTCATCCTTTTTCTCTTTTTTTTCAAAACACTTATAATTAGTGTACACAACACACTTCTCACCATAGCGATAGTGCCTCCAAAACCCTTAAGCAAACACAACCGCGACAAGCTCAACATCATGTGTAGAACAATTGCGCTCGTGCACCTTCAACTATCTAGATGCACAAGCCACAACTTCGCTAGCAACGCAACAATCTTAGAGGATTCCTCAAGAAACCTCAATATTAAACAACTGAATCTAGAAAACCCACGAAGTTCTAACTTCGACTTTGATTGCTTCAAAACCAGCACAATCAAACTTTTGAAAACAAATCTTTAACACCTTCTTCAACCCTATAGAATTCCAAAGAACCTTATTACTAATGCTACTTACATAAGCTTCCTTGATTACACCGTCACTCTATCGACTTCTGAACAGTCATCCATAAGTGTGAACATATGTATGCATGATTACTTATATGCCCTCATAGATGTCTATGTGTATATATGCAAAACATCTAATGTCATGCCTGAATATATGCATGTACTAACATATTTATATATACATATAAGTGTTTTTGCACTGTGCATGTTTAACTGTTCACACTTACTAATAACGTTCTCAGAACCAGAATTCCTTCCAATCATTACTAAAACTCGCACTTTCCCACATAATTAGCGAATATTCGCTCCTCCACAAAAACCTACTAAACCCTTCATACCTACCGATCAGAATCCTTCTCGTTACCTTTGTACACGAGAACATCATCTAAAAACACGACAACTAACTGTCTCGAAAACTCATGGAATACCTGATTCATCATATCCATGAACGCAATCGACATATTGGTGTAACGACTAAAAATTATGAAGTATCCCACTTCTATACAAAATGATTTTAGGGGGATTTCTTTAAAAAATTGCATTTTTGGAATAAAACTTGGAGTCGCCACCGATCACTTGGATAAGATAGACTAGACACCATAAAACTAGAGATTCATTAAAAATAGGTTCGAGAGTTGGTTACGTGTGGGGAAGGATTAGCACCCCCACAACGCTCGAAATCGGTACCAAATCATATGTTTCTTTTATATCGATTGAAATCATTGAAATTTAAATTGGATTTAATTAAGTGTTCTCAATTGAAGATAAGCTTTAATGAAATTTAAAGTGGGCCTTAATACTTGGTGAGTTTAAATTAATTAATCCTTTAATTAATAAGGGTGACTATACATTCAGACCATAGATTAAAATGACATTAAATAAGACTGACATCACCTTTATGCATGATGCAAGTGATTAAATATGATGTTATGACATATCAAAATTTTATTCACTTAAATTTACCTTTAGACAATATAAATTAATTCGAATATTTGGTCAATATCCATTAAGTCAAGATATTACAACACAAATATTCGAGTTAATAAATATCTGATTTTTATAGTTAACATTAATTAATTATCAAAGTAAACATTAAATTAAAAAAGGTTAAGTGAATGGAAATTAAATGCATGTCACAATAAATATGCTAACAAATAAAATATCGATAAACTCATTAGTAATTCTATTAAACCATTAGAATGGATTACATCTATTAATAGGCTAAAGGAAAGAGTTTACCCAAAATCCAAGTGATTGGGCTTTACAAAAGTTGGCATGGTGATCGTTTTGGGCTGCAAGGGTGCTAAGGAGCGTGTCCAGGTCGTGGGTTGGATCAGGGTTGACCCAATGACCTCACAAGTCAGCAAGTAATAGGGTATCCTTCCCCTTTTTTCACGTTTCACTTTTCTTCTCCCCAAACAAAGAGAACAACCCTTCTCTTCAAGACCTAGCAGCCGCCGAGGCTTGATCTGCCGCTCGTTGCTGCTTCAGTGGCCGTTTCGGTAGAGGATAACCATATGAAGCTTCCCCTTTCTCTCATCTTTCTTTCCCACAGATTGGAATCAACTAAAACACCCTCAAAGTCTCCATAAGCAAGACCCAAAACTAAATCTTGTTGGCGTCAAATCTACGTTGCTTACCGTCAGATCATTGCCGAAATGAAGTAGGTTATTCCTCTCTTCAAGGGAGAGCTGTCCACCATTGGGATTCAACCGACAATGCTCCAAATGCCGATGATGAGCTTCAACCGAAACGGTAATTGTTAGCCTTGCAAAAGGTTAACATTTCATGCCTTTTTACTTAAGTTATTGTATGAAATCAAGCCCATTTTATCTCATTTCATGGCATATAGATGCATTTAGTTCATATAGTTGCATTTGGTGTTGTTGGTTTTTCGTTCTTTGTTTATTTGCAAAAATATTGCTGCTTTGGAGGGTTTTGGTTGCATGTGGTGATGTGCAGGGAAAAGAGAAGCAAGGCAGGAAAAATGCCACAGCATTTTGGACGACATTTCTGGGCACACTAAAAGACAAAAAAATAAAGATATTTTGCAGCCCCCACATGTGATTCCACTAGCCATCTGTGCCCCCACATGTGAAGAGAATATTCCCTAGGAATTAAGGGCACAAAACCCCAGGAGCCTCCACTATGTAAAGAAAAGAACACCCACATTAAAGGGAGAGCCGAAAAAAGTTATTTGGTGAGCTAAAAAATAGAGAAAAAGGCAGCTGCCTTTCTTCATCTTCTCCATAGTGGTGTCTTCCATTGTTGAAGCTCCAAGGGGTGTTCTTGCTGGCCTTTGAGAGAAGAAACAAGCTTAGAGTGGTTCACGACTGTTCAAGGTGGCTTTGGAGTTTTCCTCTCATTTAGTTGCCTTTGCTGTCTTATTTCCTAATATTAGGATGAGTTGTTTCGAACGTATGGTTGTGGATGATATTTCCCCTGCCATGAACTGATTTTAAGTGGCTTGGGCTTATTATGGTTTTATTGTATTTAGTTTGAATGGATGTTTCGTTACTTTCTTGTTCCTTCCACGCTTTGCCCATTGTTCTTTTATGCCTTGAGCTTGTAAGAGCTTTCGAGAGTTAGCCTTTGCTTAGGTGTTTGATAGCTTAATATTCGAGAGAGTTAGGCTTAGATCTACGTGGACAATGGGGTTTGACGCTGAGAGGCAAAATCCTAACTCACCTTAGTGATAAGGATAGAGTTTCAACGGCTATAAAGAGTAGAACTTAAAAGATAGTTGTATGTTAGGGTTTACGCTGAGAGGTATTGCCATAGCATTCTTCCTATCAGGTTTCTTGCTAAAAATAGTGTAGAGACATCTTGGTAAGCTCTACCGAGCGTGTTGTAGGCAAGATAGTTCAAGAAATTCTTCAGGCTTAGGCATAGAGAACCATATAAAGCCTAACCTGTCATTCCCTTAGAGAGTTTCTTACACTTGAGAGGACATTCGAAGTATCTTTATTTCAGCTCAGTTTTCATTACAATTGTTTGCTTCAGTATTTCTGAACCTGTTGCCTATTGCTACCGCATTTACTTTTCAGTTCTTGTTTTGTGTGTTAAGCTAAGCTAAATTTGGCCTCCAATCCCTGTGGAGACGATACTCATTCATCACTTTACTACTTGTTCGATATGTATACTTGCACTATTTACGTATCATTTATAGTACATCACAACATGCAACAAGTTTTTGGCGCCGTTGCTGGGGATTGGCATTTGGTTATTTTGAGTTTAGTCTTTGCACCAATTTATTTCTTCTTTTTGTTTAGTTTTATTTGCTGTTTTTGTTTATTCTTTTTTAGGAGTTGTATTGTTGCATGGCCAGAGGAAGACCCGAAGAACCCTTAACACCTATAGTACCTGAAATCGAGCACTTGTTTGGCCAAAGAAGACGAATACAAGAAGCCTTAAAAACCATGTATAGAGGTGGCAATCAAGGGAATCAAGTAGATGAGAATCTGGATAACCCTATTGCTGCAGAAAATCCTAGAGTGATAGTTCGACCTCGAGCTATTAGAGACCATTTGAATCTTATCTTGGATGATCTTAATCCTGGAATTATAGCTCCCGAGATTCAAGCATCTCATTTTGAACTCAAGCTTGTGATGTTCAATATGTTGAATTCCATTGGGCAGTTTGGTGGATCACCTCATGAAGATGCAAGACAACACATTCGAGCATTTTTAGAAGTATGTGATTCTTTCTGACAACAAGGTATGATGAAGATGTATTGAAGCTCAAGCTATTTCCTTATTCTTTGCGTGATCGAGCACGAGCTTTGTTGAGTGGAGTACTAGCCGGTTCTATAGAATCATGGTCAGATTTGTGTAAAAGTTTTTTGCTACGGTATAATCCACCTAACATGAACACTCAGTTGAGGAATGACATAGCCTCCATTCGTCAAGCTGATGACGATTCAATGTACGAGTGTTGGGATAGATATAAGGGACTGCTCCACAAATGTACAAATCATGGATTTTAAAACTGGACACAAATCGTTATATTCTATAATGGTGTCAATGCTTCTACAAGGATGATGTTGGATGCTTCAGCAAATGACACTTTGCTGGACAGGTCACCTCAAGAAGAATTTGTTATCATTGATAGGATCACAAATAATGACTACCAATTTCCTACTTCGAGACTTAGTACGGGAAGGAGAAGTCATGGGACACATGAGCTCGACAATAATGACTCAGTTTCAGCCTAATTGTCGGCCATCACCACCATGCTAAAGAATCTCCAACGTCCGAGTAAGGTAAAGGAAGCAAAAGTGGTCATTGCTTGTGTTCGGTGCGATAGAACCCATCATGTGAGTGAGTGCCCTAAAAATTATGACTCTACCAACTATGTGGGAAACTTTGATAGGAGTAATCACAACCTTTACTCAAACACTTATAACCAAAGGTAGTGTCAGCATCCTAATCTTGCTTGGGGGAATCAAGGAAACCACAATGCTGGCAGCTCGAGTAGGCACCACAATAAGACCGAGTCCCAAGGTTTCTAGCAGAATATGCCATGGAAAAATGATAACAAGGGTTCAACCTCTTCATCGAACAATAGTTCCTTGAAAGATACTCTCTAATATTTTATGTCAACCATGAAGGCTTTATTCCAAGACCATGCAGCGTCTATAAAGAGCCATGTGCATTGCTTCAAAGCCATAGCTCTTCTTTGAAGGCTTTGGAAACCCAACTAGGACAGATTGCCCAAGCTCTGCATACTCGGCCTCAAGGTAGTTTGCCTAGTGATATTGAAGTCACTAAAAATCATGGCAAGGAGCAGTATAGTGCACTCATTTTGAGGAGTGGCACCCAACTTAACAAAAAAAGGTGAGTTTGGGGGAAAGAAAGTGCAAGACCCCATCCCTAATTCTATGGCTAAGGAGTTACTTTTACAAGAAGAGTCATCTCAAGAAGGGAAAGAGAATGATGGCTCGACTAACGAAACTGCTAATGGAGAACAAAATGTTGCTATAGCAAAAGAAAGATCCCCACTAGTAGAGGAAGAAGTCAGACCGCCACCACCATTTCCTCAACGGTTGAAGAAGCAAAAAGATGACCTTAAATTCAAAAAATTTGTAGACATTCTTAACCAGCTGCATATTAATGTCTCATTTCTAGAGGCAATTGACCAAATACCTACATATGCTAAGTTTCTCAAGGATATTTTCACCAAGAAAAGGAAGACTGAGAAGTACGAGACTGTTGCTACAATAAAAGAATGTTATTTGGCGTTAAGCAATTTGCCACCGAAAATGAGTGATCCGGACAGCTTTATCATTCCATGCTCCATAGGAGATAATTACGTAGGGAAAGCTCTATGCGACCTTGGGTCTAGTGTCAACCTAATGCTCAAGTTAGTCTTTATGAAGCTTGGAATGGGGGATGCAAGACCACCACAGTGATTTTTTAACTAGCAGATAGATCTCATGTCCGACCAAAAGGAAAGATAGAAGACGTTTGGTTAAAGTAAGCAAATTTGTTTTCCTAGCTGACTTTCTTATTCTTGATTGTGAAGTAGATGATAAAGAACCCATTATCTTGGGATGACCTTTCTTAGTAACTGGTCAAATTTTAATCGACTGTGAAAAAGGTGAGTTCACCATGCGAGTGGCTGACTAGTGGGTGACTACAAATGTCTTCAACACCCTCAAATATATGGATGAATGTGAAGAGTGTCAACACATAGATGCTATGCTAGAAGAGGAAGCTGCAGAATTATGCTGTAGCAATTTTGTGGAAATTAAGGACTATATGAAACTCAAAGAGGAGGACAATGAAAAGATTGAGAAATTCTCATCGGAGGTGCAACAATCCAGCTTGATCATCTCTAGACCAGGTACGCACTTCAAACCTCTAGACTTTACCGAATTTGTCCCTTCTAAACCCTCACTTGAGCATGCACCCACACTAGAATTGAAGCCATTACTTTTACATCTTAAATATGCTTATTTGGGTAGTAACGAGACTTTGCCTGTGATAATCTCTTATAGTCTAACCCCTAAACAAGAATGTAGCTTAATAAATATGTTATCTCAACAAAAGAAAGCTCTAGGGTGGACTATGGCTGATTTGAAGGGTATAAGCCCTACTATTTGTATGCACAAACTTTTGCTTGATGATTGTCACAACAATTCTGTTGAACCCCAAAGAAGGCTCAATCCAGTCATGAAGAAGGTGGTGATGAAGGAGATAATAAAATGCTCGATGCGGGAGTTATCTACCCAGTATCCAATAGTTCATGGGTTAGCCCGGTACAATGTGTACCAAAGACTGGAGGCATGACCTTGGTGAGCATTAAAGACAATGAATTCTTACCAACAAGGACTGTTACAGGGTGGAGAATTTGCACGGACTATTGGAAGCTCAACAAGGCAACCAAGAAGGATCATTTTCCCCTCTTATTCATTGATCAAATGCTAGATCTACCGGTGAGCAATTCCTTCTATTGTTTCCTTGACGTATACTCAGGGTACAACCAGATTGCTATAGCACCAGAGGATTAAGAGAAGACACCTTCACTTGCCCTTAATAATGCCCTTTGGGCTTTGCAATGCTCTAGCTACTTTTCAAAGGTGCATGTTGGCCATCTTTTTTGATATGGTTGAAGAATTTTTGGAGATCTTAATGGATGATTTTTTAGTTTCCGGAGATACTTTTGACTCGTGTTTAGGTAACTTGGCCAAGGTACTTAAAAGATACGAAGAAGCATACTTAGTGCTCAACTGGAAGAAATGTCATTTCTCAACAAGGGATAAAAGTGGACAAGGCCAAGGTTGAAGTAATTTAGAAGCTACCACCACCTACCATAGTAAAGGGGATTCAGAGTTTCTTGGGTCATGCTGGTTTCTATAGGAGGTTCATTAAGGACTTCTCCAAAATATGCAAGCCATTGTGTAATTTGCTTTAGCAAAACCAGCCCTCCATTTTTGATGCAGAATGCTTCAGCGCATTTCAGGAACTCAAGGAGAAGCTCATCTCAGCACCCATAGTTGTTCCCCCAGATTGGACCTCACCATTTGAGTTGATGTGTGACGAAAGTGACTACACAGTAGGGGCAGCACTTGGACAATGTCGAGGTAAACTTTTCCATGTTATTTATTATGTTAGCCGCACCTTGAATGATGCACAAATAAATTACACAACCACCAAAAAAGAACCGCTGGTTGTTGTGTTTGCCTTTGATAAGTTTAGGGCATACTTGATAGGCACTAAGGTTATTGTTCACACTGATCATTCTGCTATAAAGTATTTAGTGACCAAAAAAGATGCTAAACTTAGACTTATTAGGTGGATACTTATTTTGCAAGAGTTTAATTTGGAGTTTAAGTATAGAAAGGGTTGTGAAAATCAAGTGGCTAACCATCTTTCTAGGATAGAAAATAAGGCTGAAAACAATGAAAACTTAGATATTATGGAGGAATTTCCTGATGAGAAAATATTATATGCTACAACAATTCCATGGTATGCTGATATTGTTAACTTTCTTGTTAGTGGTATTTTTCCTCCTGATTTGAATAGCCAAGGCATAAAAAAGTTCAAGCATGACATGCGATTCTAATTTTGGGATGAGCCATATTTGTTCAAGCAATGTGCCGGCCAAATAATGCAGAGATGTGTCCCTGATGAGGAGCAAAAATAGATCCTATTCCATTGTCATTCTTCTTCACGTGGAGGGCATTTCAGAGGAACTAGGACAGTCGCAAAGGTCCTACAATCAGGGTTCTATTGGCCCACACTTCTCAAAGATGCAAATAAATTCGGTAAGGCAAGTGATAGATGTCAAAGGAGAGGGAATATATCTCGGAGACACGAAATGCCATTGCAAGGTATCTTGGAGGTGGAACTCTTTGATGTATGGGGAATTGATTTCATTGGACCATTTCCATCATCTTTTGAAGATATCTACATCCTTTTAGCTGTTGACTATGTGTCGAAATGGGTCGAAGCAATAGCTACACCGAAGAATGACTCCCAAGACTATTTTGAAGTTCCTTCAAAAGAACATCTTTACAATAGTTGGAGCCCAAAGAGCCATCATTAGTGATGAAGGTACCCATTTTGACAACAAACTCATTGCTAAAGCATTACAAAGATATGGAGCGTGACACAAAATTGCTACAACATACCATCCTTAGACCAATGGCAAAGTTGAAATCTCGAATCGAGAAATCAAGCAGATTTTAGAAAATGTGGTTAACCCTAAGAGGAAGGATTGGTCTCTAAGACTCGATGAAGCACTGTGGGCCTATCGAACAACCTTCATAACACCCTTAGAGATGTCTCCATTTAAGCTGGTCTATGGCAAGGCTTGCCACCTTCTCGTGGAACTTGAACATAAAACTTATTGGGCAATCAAGAAGCTTAACATGGATGCCCAATTAGCTGGAGAGAAAAGGCTTTTGGAGCTAAATGAAATAGAGGAATTTAGGACACAAGCTTTCGAAGGAGAAGAATAAGAAGTGGCATGATAAAAGAATTTTGTTACGACATTTTTGGAAGGCCAAAAAATTCTTCTTTACAGCTCTCGTCTTAAACTCTTCCCAGACAAGCTGAAATCACGATGGTCAGGCCTTTTCTAGTGCACAAGGTCTACCCTCATGGTGCTGTGGACATCAAGAAGTTGGATGATGACACTATCTTCAAGGTGACTGGACAAAGATTGAAGGTCTACAATGGAGCCCCGATCATGCGAGACAAATCCTCCATGCTTCTCAATGATCCATAAGAGTTTGCACCCCCTTCCACCTTCTATTTTGCTATAGCATTTTTTGTTTGAATTGTTAATAAATAAATTTATTATTGTTTTTAACTCTTTGTTCCTTAGTCTTTTATTTTGTCTTATGCCTTTTTGTTTTCTTTAATATGTTTTGTTAGTTCTACCCCCATGGTTGCAGGTGGCAGGCTAGGGTTTCATGCAGGATTGGCGTAGCTTTAATTTTAGATGGGCTTTGTCCTCTTTTTACATAAAGGGAAGTTATAAGGCCAAGTTTTTCCTATGTCATGGGGCACGACTTTAAAAGGAAAAAAGGGAGGGAAAGAAAAACCCTAATTCATCATTACCTCCATCACACCCTCTCTCCTACTTTTTACTTTTCATTAAACCCTTGTCATATTGTTTCTTTTCCCCATAACTCAAAACTGCCACCTACACCATTCTCTCTCCTATAACTTGTGTTAGTTACTCTCCCTTAAACTTCCAATCCCATAACTCACATCTTTTTCTTTTATTCCCTTAAACTCTACTTTCTTATCTTTCCTACCAAACTTGTTTGAGCCCTCTCATCTTCCCTAATCTCATTACAACACTCTACCGCAAAAAAAAGTCTTTGAAGACCCTCAAGAGGATGAGATCGAGAAGGGTAAGGGTGCATTAAAACCAGACCAAGTCCCTGGACTAAGAGGATTTGATGAGGATACTCCAGCAGAAACGTTGGAAGGATGGGCCAGAACTATTGCTGCAGCAAGAATTGCAGCCCTTGTTGCCTCTACTAGGCAAATGTAAGAGGAGATGGACGAGATAAAGGGAAACCTGGCAACTTATTTCAAGTATGTCAAGGCAAGGGATGCGACCATTAACTCTTACTTCAAGGAAATGCTCTCGCACATGGAGAATGACTTCCCACCCTTCCCAGAAGAGATGTTTATGCCCAAGAAGGACCAGCCAGCCCAGTAAGCTACACCAGCTATGAAGGCGACCGCAGCAAAACGCCCACCACCTGCTCTACAAAGAGACCCATCTCCAATTCCAACACCTATTCCAGAAACAACACCCACTACCACCATCAGACAAAGTCTTTAGACAGCGAGGCAGAAGAAAGGAAAAGCTCCCCTTAGTACCCCACCACCACTAGAACCTCCTCTCGATGACCCTGTCAATATTGACAGTGGGGAATAGGAGATGGCTGACAACTCTCCTCAACCTACACCTTCCCCGACTCCTGATGCCACAGCAAAGAGGAGGAGTCGTCTCAAGCGCACGGCGGGTCGTGTATGGAATACACAAAAATGATGATATAATGAGAACCAGTCATCCCAAAAGGAGCCAGTTGACCAACCAAGCCAGCAAGATGTTCCCGATGAGCCCATCACAGCCCTGAAAAAGAAGAAGAAAATCAAGCACCAAGGAGTCAAACCCAGAACACCAAAATAGCTTTTTAGGAGGTAACCTGCATTTGCATTTTTAGCTTAGTTCATTTTATTTTCATGCACTAAGGACACCGCATCCTTCAAGTTTGGGGGTGTTGGTGTTCATAGTTAGTCATCTGCATTAGCATTTGTTGATAAACAAAATTTTGCTATGGCATTTTGCTAGTTTAAAGACAATTTTATGAATAAGTTGATGATGCCTGATGATGAGTATTTGAATTTTATGGCTATAAATTGATTGAATACATGTGACTAATGAGACTGGTAGAACTACTTTTAGATTTTGATACTTCATGATATGAGTGTTACATGATGGCATGCTTTCTAAGTTTAAAACTATTAGATGATTTTTGGTGAAAGAACTCTCGTACGCTTTAGTTTAAATATGCAAATTGAACTTGAATGATAAATGAAAGGATAAAGTCTTAATTAGCTCCCTTTTGTTTGTGTTAAATATCAAATAATTGCTTCGGCATAACTGTAGAGGGACACTCCTCTTTGTGTTGTTTGCCTGGATACTGCATTTAAATAAATGACAAAAACAACATATGAGTGAATGAAAGTAGTGACGAGATGACTCTGTTCAATAGGCTAGGGAACGGGGTGTTTGCACCACTTTATTTTCAATTCTAGAAAGGTAGTTGTGATAAGTTGACTCGCCTTATAGCATTTCAAAAAAAGAAAAAAAAAGAAAAAGAGAAGGAAGCTAAAAATGAGAGTATCTTGTGCTTAAATTAATTAAGAAAAACTAGGGCAAGCTTGAGAACCTAACAAATAATCTCTTAGTTGTGTTAAGCATAGGAAGGATGTAATCACACACACACACACATTCGAAGGGTCTTAACCTAAAGGAAATTTCTTAAAATCTCAGAACTGTCTAGCATGTTGAAGCATTTGTTTTATGAGGACTAAAATTTTGCCATAGCCTTGTCTTGAGCTGATTTAATGCTGTAGCATTCTTTTGTTTATTTCTCTTCATTGCTTGAGGACAAGAAATAGCTTAAGTTTGGGGGTGTGTTAGCCTTACAAAAGGTTAACATTTCATGCCTTTTTACTTAAGTTATTGTATGAAATCAAGCTCATTTCATCTCATTTCATGGCATATAGATACATTTAGTTCATATAGTTGCATTTGGTGTTGTTGGTTTTGCTTTCTTTGTTTATTTGCAAAAATGGTGCTGCTTTGGAGGGTTTTGGTTGCATATGGTGATGTACAGGGAAAAGAGAAGCAAGGCAGGAAAAATGCAACAGTATTTTGGACGACATTTCTGGGCGCACTAGAAGACAAAGTAATGAAGATATTTTGCAGCCCCCACACGTGATTCCACCAACCAGCTGTGCCCCCACATGTGAAGGGAATATTCCCTAGGAATTAAGGGCACAAAACCCTAGGAGCCTCCACTATATAAAGAAAAGGACACCCATATTAAAGGGGGAGCCGAAAAAAGTTATTTGGTTAGCTAAGAAAGAGAGAAAAAGGCGGCTGCCTTTCTTCATCTTCTCTGGTGTCCTCCATTGTTGAAGCTCCAAGGGGAGTTATTGCTGGCCTTTGAGAGAATCAGCAAGCTTAGAGTGGTCCACGGCTGTCCAAGGTGGCTTTGGAGTTTTCCTCTCCTTCAGTTGCTTTTGCTGTCTCATTTCCTAGTATTTGGATGGGTTGTTTCGAACGTATGATTGTGGATGATATTTGCCCCGCCATGAATTGATTTTAAGTGGCTTGGTCTTATTATGGTTTTATTGTTTTTAGTTTGAATGAATGCTTCGTTACTTTCTTGTTCCTTCCATGCTTTGTCCATTGTTCTTTTATGCCTTTAGCTTGTAAGAGCTTTTGAGAGTTAGCCTTTGCTTAGGTGTTTGATAGCTTAATATTCGAGAGAGTTAGGCTTAGATCTATGTGGAAAATGGAGTTTGATGCTGTGAGGCAAAATCCTAACTCACTTTAGAGATAAGGATAAAGTTTCAACGGCTAAGAAGAGTAAAACTTAAATGATAGTTGTATGTTAGGGTTTACACTGAGAGGTATTGCCCTAGCATTCTTCATATCAGGTTTCTTGCTAGAGATAGTGTAGAGACATCTTGGTAAGCTCTGCCGAGCGTGTTGTGGGTAAGATAGTTCAAGACATTCTTCAGGCTTAGACATAGAGAACCATAGAAAGCCCAGCCTTTCATTCCCTTAGAGAGTTTCTTACAATTGAGAGGACGTTCGAAGTATCTTTATTTCTGCTCAATTTTCATTACAATTGTATGCTTCAGATTTCTGCACCTATTGCCTATTGCTACTGCATTTACTTTCAGTTCTTGTTTTGTGTGTTAAGCTAAGCTAAATTTGGCCTCCAATCCCTGTTCGATATGTATACTTGCACTATTTGTTCGATGTGTGTTACGCTAAGCTAAATTTTGCTACTCACTCATCACTTTACTACTTGTTCGATGTGTATACTTGCACTATTTGTGTATCATTTATAGTACATCACAACACGCAATAGTAATCCCTTCTTCTTTTTTCCTTTATTTTCTCTTTTCGATGTATGTTGTGGAATATGGGTTGATGACTGTTTGTTGACTTTGGTCAGTGGTGAAGATTGAGAATGGTAGAGATGGGTTGAAGCTTAAAGGGTGAAGGTTTGTGTTTTTGGTAGGGTAATGGTGATGGAATTGTGTTTTGATTGAGGTCTCAGTGTAGCAGAATGGGTAATCAATTTTAATGGGTTTATATACGATTGTTGCCGAGATGAAAAGGGTGAGGGAATTGAAAAGCTTGGGGATAGTTTTTGGTGCAAGCTAGAAGAGTGCTGTGGAAGATTGTCGTGTGTGGATGATGAATATGTGTGTTTATGGGTTTCTCTGTTTATAGAAAAGCTTTAGAAAATGGGTGATAGATGTTGAAGCTTGAGGTGGTAGTGGTGGTTTAGGGGGTGAGAACCGAGAAGAATTTTCGGTAATGGCTGATTGAAGCTCAAAGGAGACGATACTGGTTGTGGCCGATAGTGTAAAGGTGAAGATGGTAATCCCCCCGTGAAGAGGGTGGTAAATGGAGTGTATATCTTGATGATGGAATGGTAGAGGTAATTTGATTGAGACACATCATAGGAACATGGTGGTGGCATGCATAGGGCATGGGTGTGCCGTGAAAAATGGTGAGAGAATCATGTGAAAATGAAAGCTGGCTTGGGTCCCACATGAAGAAATTGGTGGCTAAAGAGTGAGAGTAGGTGGAGGGAAGAGGATTGCAGTAGGGAATGGTGCTGGAAGGGTATGGGCATGGCATGGAAGACCATGTTGTGTTATTGTTTTTTATTATTTTATATATATATATATTAATATTAATATTAAATAAAAAATATATAGTAATAATACTAGTAGTACCTAGACAAAAATTAGTGCTTACAACTGCCCCTCTTTGCTCATTCTTGTGGCACGAGAATAGAGCAAAGATCTAAAGGTACTAATTTTATCCCACTTTCCAGTCTTAAGATTCGGAGCTACGAGTTCTTCCTATATGGAAATGTTCACTCTTCTTTTGTCTGAAGCCTCAGAAACAAAAGTTCTTTCTATATAAAACTCTTCGTTTTTTTTGGCAAATTATTTAAGTTGCAAGTTCTTCATATATAGAACTTCTCTCTTCTCCTCATTCAGAGTCTTGGATCTACAAGTTCTTTCTATATAGAACCCTTTGCTTTTGAGATCCTAAAGTTAAAAGTTCTTCTTATATAAAACCTTTTGCTTACGAGTATCTTCTCTAGAGAACTCTTTGCTTTGAAATCCTCAAGTTCTTCCTACATATAACTTTGAAATGGCACTATATTTTCTCATGTCACGAGTATCAGAAGATTTTCACTTCTCCCAAAAAGTTGAAGACCAAAAAACTTAAAACTAATGCCCAATTTCTTGTCGTGTCAGCATGAAGAGATGTTCATCACTCCCAAAAAACTGGAGGTTAGAAGATTTTTAAAATTTACGTGAGTTCAAGAAATCTTGATTCTTTGCTAGGATACACCTTTTCACGAACGAAGTTGTGGATTGAAATCTTTGTTAGGATCTACTCCTTCAAACGTGAAGTTGCAGATCAAAATCTTTAATGGTCTTTGAATATTTTTCTGGTTCATCGATATTGACCTTCTTCTTGCTTCTTCTTCCTAATCTTTGTATTGGTGGTACATCATTGTAATACCTGATTTTTACTCGGGTACCCATATATACAATATTTTTTTGATATAAATAAAGCCATAAATAAATAATAAATATTATAAGTCAAGTGAATAAATAAATTCAGTTCAAAAATCACTTATAATGTCTATTTTACATAAATAAAGCCCATCTCCAAGGCCCAAAATTCCTTTATATCAAATACCCCCAATTTCCAGCTATTTCCAACCCATTTTCAGTCAATCTAACCTAAAGATACACAAATTTTGATCTGAAATCCATTTCTCGCTTAAATCTTCAGCCCAAAGGACATGTGGCGCCCACCCATTGGTTGAGAAGTAAGCACATGGATTATGGTTTTGTTGATGCCAGCTATAGAGTGATGTCATGCCCTTGACATCACCCTCTACATCAGCATCTGACATCCCTATAAATAGGGAGAGAGAGAAAATCCATTAGACAATTAATTACCTACCATAAATAAATAAAAAGAATAATAAACAATTAATAAAAAACAATAGAGAGAAAATGGAAATTTGGTGATTATACCTACATCGGGAGTTAAACTGTCGGGAGTCGAACCGTCATCACCTGGAGTTGAAGCCGAAGAGACACCGAGAATCAGAATATTGCCAAAAAGAAGATTGGAGCGCTGCCATTGTTCCCGAAGGTATCCTCCCTTCCAACTTTTTTCGAATTCCTGCAATAAAGAAAACATGTTAGTTTACAAATAAGTCGAAGCAAGAAAAAGAAAGAAACAATAGTTTAAAGCCGAATAAGAACTTATCTTTGGTGGTGGCCGGAGTTCATGTTGAACGGTGGAGTCGAAGAGGAAAATGGTTTGGGTAGAGTAGATCTAGGTGGGAAAGCTAGGAATCCCGTCAGATTAGGGTTAGATCTAGGGCTTTTGAGTTGAAATTTGAGGATTCTGGTAGTTTTAGGGCTTTTGTACGGCTGCAGACAGCTGTCGAAAATCACATCACGGTGGCTAAAGCGAAGTTGGGGATGATTAATGGTTTTGGACGGTGGCCGGCAAATGGCTAAAGGTTGTTGGTGAATGGTGGCGAAGTATTAGGCGGAGGAGTTTACGGCGATCGGAGGCGGTGTTCATTCGTGTTCTTCATTTTCATGAAGAATACGATGAACATTCAACCAAAAAGGTATTTTTTATCATGTTTGGGTTTGATTTTTGGAAAACTTATATTTGAGTTCAGAGGATTTCAAGGGAGAGAGAAAGTAGAGTGAGAGGGGAAGTTGGTATTATGGCCGTTTCAACTCAGTTTAGCCCCTTTTATACCCGAGTTGAAACGGTGTCGTTTTAGGCACTGGTATGGTTGGATCCATGGGTTAATCGAGTCGGGTTGGATGACCCGCGCCCTACTTTTGGGCTTTTACATTTTGGGTTGCAATATTTTACAATTATTTCAATTTGGTCACTATCAATTTGTAATTTGGCTCTTAAAGTTTGAATTTAATTCAATTTAGTCCCTTTTCACTTTTAATTTAATTGTTTAATTATTTGTTTGTATGCATAATTTAAATAACATATAGTTTTTTGTTAAATAATTAAATCACTTAATTTCAATAATAATCATTTAGAGCCTTTAGAATTTAGGTCCTTTAATTAAAGTTCAAATATTGAAATAGAAATAGATAATTGTAGAAAATAAATGGATATCAAAAGAGAGACCTTAAAGTCTTATGTTGGATAGTGCCTCATTGTAATGAGATGTGATCCAAGAGGGCTTTTTAGTTGAATATTTGGTATTCATTTAAACCTAGAACATGATAATTACACATAGTTAATTAAATTAAGATTTAATTAAGATTAGGTTTAAATAATTAGAGTCATTAAATAAATATAAATATTGTTAATTTAGGTTTAATATGGATAGTGGCCAAGCAATTGGGTGTTATCACATAAATACTCTACATTTAATTATATTCATAGTTTCAAATAATTTAATTAATTAGAGTCTTTTAGGTTATAGCTTAAATTAACAAGAAAATAACTAGACATGCATAAAAAACTTTTTATGTTGGGATAGACTTTTAAATATGAATCAAAGTATCCTAAAGTAACTGTATGTTTCCAAACTCATATTCGTTTAAAAATGTATTTCCTTATAAAAGGATACTTCTATTTGGAATTTAAATCCATTTAACGATTAAGGATTGAATTAAATTTAAATTATTGTTTGAAATGCCGAAATGCCACGTGAAATTAAAAGGTACCGATAACGGGCGTTTGTAGGTGTACTAATCCTCCCCCACACGTAACCGACTCCTGAACCCAAATTTTAAGAAAATAAATCTCTGGTTGTTTTTATAGTGTCCGGTCTACCAAAGTGACTGGTGGTAACTCCAAATTGTTTTCAAAATTAAATAAGGAAAAATCAGATTTTAATATGAAAATCCCTAATTTTCAAGACTAAATTAAATATGGTAAAAAATCTAGTTCCAAACCTTAATTTTCAAGATTAAATAAATTAAAATGGACAAAAAGCCTAATTTTAAAAAGGAACTAATCGTCAGGCTATTTTCACACATTCTGTTCAAAAATGGTCACGATAGCTTGACGAATCCGTTGGGGAAATAAAATTGAGAGTCATGCCTAATTAATTAATTTCACGTGGCATTTCGACATTTCGAACAATAATTTGGATTTAATTTCTCCAATACTTATCAGATGGATTTTCAGGAAGAATGAAGGTAGCTTTTGTGTTAGATATATCTATCATTCATGCATAAGCCTTTTACCCGGGCTTTTCACCCTTAAGTGGGAGCGGGAGATGATCTGAACGATGCTATATTTATATAGGTCATAAAAGTTTAAAGTATATGCTTACTAAAGAAGAGTTGAACTTGATGCAAAGAAGTTGGAGCGAGTTTCTTAAGAATTATGATATGGTCATTGACTATCATCCAGAAAAAGCTAATGTGGTAGCTGACGCTCTCAGTTGAAAGACAATTGTTGTCTTAAGAGTTATGAATGCAAGATTTGCATTAAAATAAGATGGTGTTTTGATTGTCAAGTTAAGAATAAAATTTACCATATTGGATTAAATAAGATATTTTTAAAGAAAGGATGAGAAATGTTGTCAATGTTCAAACAAGTGGAAAAGAGTGAAACTGAAAACTTGGAAGTTAGGTTTGATAGATATTTGTATTATTAAGGATGAATTTTTATCTAAATGATGGAAACTATATGTTGATCCTGAAAGAAAAGATATTTAATATGAAGTTAAGGATAAAGTATTCCTTAAAAGTTTCACCTTGGAAGAAGGTGTTATGGTTTAGACAAAAAGAAAGTTAAGTTCAAGATTTATTGGGCTATAAGAAATTGTGAAAGGAGTTAGTCTGATAGTTAAGCTTAATAGCTAGCTTTATCTTTGGAAATGGACAAGATTCATAATGTATCGATGCTCGGGAAATATTGATTAGACCCCTCACATGTTGTTACTCCGGAGAAAATAGAGATTCAGCAGGATTTAAGCTATGAAAAAGAACTGGTAAAGATCCTAGCACATGGATTCAAAGAACTAAGAAAACAAGACAATCTCGTTTTTTAAAGTTCTTTGACAAAAATCATAAGGTAAAGAAACGACTTGGGAGAAATAAGAAGAAAGTATGAGAAAATAGTTCCCTCACCTTTTGGAACCAAGTATATGTTGAAAATTCGAGGACGAATTTTCTTAAGGGGGAGAGAATTGTGATACCCCAAAATTTACTAAGTTGACTAAGGGTCATTTAGTACTAAGATAATAGCTTAAAAGCTAACTTAGTGACTAAAATGACAAAAAATGCAAAAGTTAGGATTTCTCTAATTATGGGTTTTAAAAAGGAAATTTCTAAGGTTTAAAGGTCTCATGTGATAGATAGTGAATTGAATAAGGTATTCTTAAAGTTTGGTTGAATTCCAAGGAAAATTGGAATGAGAATTGAAGTTTAAAAAGTTAGTGACCAAAATGTAAATTTTGAAACTTTTATGGTTAAAGTATAAACTTTGGAAAAGTTTTGGGACTAAAGTTGTAATTCCCTAAAAGTTAAGGGTTTTTATTTCATAAATAAATCGATCACCTAAGGGTGTGAATCGAATGTGGAATTATTGGTTCGATCTGATACTTCGATTATTGGGAAAATCAGAGTTAAAGTTTAAGTGGAATTCGGATATCCGGATTGAACTGAAAAATTTTGAAATTTTTCCATATGATAGATAAAGGTTATAAAAGTCATTTCCAAGTGTTGGAAATATTTTTAGTTTGATTCAAGATGAATCCTACAGTTTATTTTATGAATATTTTAGTATGGTTGGTTGAATTCTAACTAGATTTAGTTAGATTTTAATGGAATGACAATTTGGAAACAAACTAGTAAATAAAGCATAATTGGAGGGCAAATTGGTCATTTGGCCCCAATGGAAATTTTGAAATATTTAAAAATTTATAAGGTCAATTTTGGAAAGAGGAAATGGAATATTAAATCTTGTCCCTTGATTGATGATAAAATCAATCTCAACCATTGGATAAAAAAGGCAAAATTGTAATTTCACTATTAAATAGATATATGTGTAAAATAACCGTGTTCATCTTTTCCAGCCCAAAAGCGTGAGAGTTAGGGAAAGAAAGAGAAAATTTTTCCAAGCTCGATTCAAGCCCCGAAACTCAATTTTCAGGTAATCTCTTCAACTACAAAGTTGTTATACTCTTCAAGCTCTATCTTTTGATATCAATAATTCATGGAATCCATGTTTGATTGATGATAATTTACATGAGAAAGAAATTAGGGTTTATGGATCAAATTGGGGCTTTTGAGATTTTATGATTCCATGATTGAATTTAAGTTGAAATCAAGTTAGTATGATGTTAAAATCATGATATTGAGCTGGGATTCAAGTTCTACATGTTTTGATCATTATGAAGATGATTAGGGTTTATGGATTCAATTTTAATTTAGGGTTTGTGATGTTAAATTAATGATTTAGTAAGCTTGATTTGTTGTTTGGGAACAAAACCCTAAGTTAAATTATGTAGGGACCATTTTGGCAAATTGAAAACTTGAAGGACCAAATCTAATTTTTTAAAATTTGGAGTGTATTTATGTTATTAATGATGTTAGAGACAAGAAAATGAAGTTAGAATGCTAAATTGATGTTAAACCGAGTTAGTGACCATTTTGACAAATTGTCAAAATTAAGGGACCATTTCGGCAAGAAGGTGTTTGATAAGGATTAAATCTGAATTTTAGTTAAAATAACATAATTCAAGTAGTAATGTTGATTTGAGGACTAAATTGCAAAGTTACGAAGTTTGAATTCTTATCTTTGCATTTGAGTGACTAATTCAAAAAGAAGGAAAAATTAGAGGGGATCAATGTTGAATAATTATTTGATGAAAAAGGGTGATAAGTTGATGGTGTGAATCAAGTATTAGGGCTAAATTGAAAAGTAGAGAAGTTAGTATAAAATTTGAAGTTATTTATGGAAGCAGTGTAGAAAACTAGATTTGGCAGTAAGTTTGAAAAATTCACCATAAATTCTAAAAAAATGGTTAGAATGTGAATTGTATACCGATGTAACTATTTGTTCGTCTAGTTTCGTGTCCAACAAACTGAAACTAATTTCGAGTTCTGAGTAAAAAGATATGAATTTTTAAGTGGTGAAAGGTTAGAAAACAGTATAGCAGGCTGTTTCGAAATTCAATACTGGAAATTGACTTTGAAAATTCACCATAAATCGTACAAGTTGAATTTGGGCTATTAATTTATATGGTTGAAAAGTTTATTGAATCTAGATTCTTTCAGAACAAACGGAATCGAATTCTGAGTTGTAGATTATTTTATAGAAATATTTCTTTTATGGTAGTGCAATTTGCCAGAAAACGAGAATTGATACATTTTGTATATAAGGTTAATTAGTAAGCTTGAAAGGGGTTCATGGAAGTTCAAATTGGTCACTAAGGACCATAATGAGTTTTTGAACAATACAAGAAAGAAAGGAAAATGTTTGGAAATTTTTATATTCGAATGATAATATTGGACAATATGTCTAAGATATTGTTAGATTGGGATCTAACAAATATTTTACTTATTTGAATTGTGAAGTTAAGGGAGGTTTGAGGTACAATGAAGGAAAGGATAAAGAGGACTTAGTGAGGCATACTAATAAATGGCCCAGGTGAGTGCAATTGCATACATGTCATACTACATTGATATTTTATCCATGATTGGGATAGCTTGCGATGAGCCTACCCTAAATTATTGTTGCCATTATATTTATGTCATTGAACATATGATTGACATATCGTAATATGTCAAGAATTGAAATATAAAATGCATTGATCATATTATTACTTGCATTGATGAAATTGAAATGTTATTACGGGTATGAATTGCTCAATGTTGATATATATATATATATATATTGATATATGTTGCCAATGATGAAATAGATATATTATATAAAGCCCAATGTATGATATAGGGATTCGAAGGTATAGTTGGATATCCATAGAGTCATAAACAGCTGTATAAATATTATAAGCACTTCAGGTAAAGTGCAAATTTCATTAATGGTATACTCCAGTAAGTATACCTAAGCACTTCGGTGCTAAGCACTTCGGTGCTAAGCACTCCGGGCAGAGTGCAATAATATACTATACTCAAGTAAGTATAAGGGGGATGAATCGTGTACATAGAATCTCTTAATTCGATACCTTGAAAAGAATAAAAAATAAACAGGAAGATAAGCTTGAAAGCTTGTAGATAGAAATGGAAAGAGGTATTGGTAAGCATTGAAAGCTTACGGATGGAAATGGCAACGATATTGGTAAGATCCAATCTTATCACTTTGATATACATATTTATTTATGTTAACAAGCATGTAATGGTAAGGTGATCATATGTGTTGTTAATCATTAATATTGATATTATGAAAATTGTACTTGAATTCGAATTATTGACTCACTAAGTAAATACTTAGCGTGTAACTGTTTTACACGTAGGAAAAAAGAAATGGTTAGAGTAAGGAGCATAAACGGACATCATCAAGCAATAACAGGTACATCAATATCAGTAAGATATCTTTTGACACTGATTGATATTTACTAGTTGGCATGTATATTAAAAAGATATGCATGCTTCGATAGAAATTGTATTTTATTTGGAATTGGGATAAATTTTAAATCAGGCAGTTTTTAGGCAGTTTTACTAATTATATAAAGACAAATTAAATTGATAAGTTGTTGCCTAAAAATAAACTCGAATTGAAGATGAAAATATTATGTTTAAACTTTACGTGATTAACTAGATTTGTAAATAAAAACTAAATATATTGTAATATTTTTAAAGAAACAAAATTTTACCGAATTACAAATGTAGGAGGTTTTACGAATTTCTTGTGATACCTCTGACTCGTATTCAGTGATGGATACGGGAAAGGGGTGTTACAAAAGCGTTGGCAAGGAAGGTATTTTCAAATGAATGATGACTGTCGGTAGGGAATGCCTGATTTCAACGTGGTTCATGCCAACCTTTATTGGCAAAACTGTCTTGGCATTGTTTGCCGAGCAGATTCAAAAATAGCAAAGCCTCTCTCGATGGTCATTGCCCTAAACTGGCCAAGTAAAAACCCATTTAAAAACCAATCTATACTCTGTGGGGGTAGATTTCACTTCCGAAGTAAGTTCATCTACTTGAACGACTTCTCTCGAAGCTTCTCTCCCAAGTATTCAGCAACTTGATCGTTGCCAACACAAGTCTGTTAAGATATTGGAAGGCAATAAGCTAACTGTGCCAGTTCTCGCTTTGGCACAGTACTTAGGAAAAATTAAAGTATGCAAAACAAACAAACTTTGCCAAAACTAGAATTATTATAAAGGAACTAAGGCATAAAAGCCAACGTCTAAAACCAAAACATCCCCCACCAACTAATAAATTAGTTCATGGTGTGAGGGTTAACCATGAAAACCATCAAGGTTTTCAACATCACCATCATAAAAAAAACTAAAGATAAACAACTTGCACCAAGGGAATAGGCAGAGGGGTTTCTCAATGCAACCCTCTGCGCCAGGCTCTCGGCCAAGAGGTCGAACCACCCTTCCTCGGTTGCACCGACTGTCACTCGCCGCTCCAACACCTCGCTCCGATCACCTCGACCTTCACCAGTCTCTTCTCCTCATCCATCCTCTTCAAGCTTGATCGGGTAGTGTATGTATAGATGTGTAAGGGAAAGGATTAGGATAACTCTCTCTTCATTTGAAATTTGAATGCTCCATGGATAAGAGATAAGCCTCATCTGATCAGTGTGATGATTTATCAAGCTAGGGCTAACGTCATCATGCCATGGCCATCCTGGCACACTAACTTGGCACGGCCTTGCCAACACAGCTTGGCATCACCTTATCCACTATTTTTCCAGAGGCTGTCCAAATGCGATTTTTAAGGAGCCTAAGTGTATCCTATTTTTTCGGAGGTTCTTCTTCTCTTGGCATGGCTGCTGGCATACCTCATGCCAACAGATGCTTGGCACACCTCTAATTCTTCTGTGCCCACAGCATCTGGCATTCACATTGGCATTCCTAACTGTGTCCCTACGTCCTGCGTTCATTTCTCCTACCAAACACCCTACCAACCTGCAAAAAGGCCATAAAAACAACCTTTCACACAAGCATAGGCAGCCAACTAACTCCTTGAAGCAAATGCATGATACTATCAACCTAATGCAACTAAATGTACTTGAAAACAAGCAAAAGCATGTCAAAATACGCATGAAAAACAATACTTTTGAGGAGGTAACAGTAAGAAGAACCCCAATTCTGACCCGTTACATGCTTGTGAATTAGATTTGGTTAGAGGGAAAGCATGACCTAGTGACATGGAGGGTTGCTCACATGTCAAAAGGTGTAACCCCCTCGACCCGTCCTACCAAATCGAGCGAGCTACATTGGGTTTACCGAAATAAACCTGAAAAGATTAACTCGAATTACTACCATTTTTTTTCTTTTTATCTTATCTAGATGCAACATATTAACCTATAGTGTGCATACTGGCAGCTGGTGAAAACTCAACTCAATCCGGCATCGAATTGATATCCAATTACACGCAATTGCAATTTAGAGACCAAATTGCAATTCTAGAAAACTAAAGGGACTAAGCCCATTTTAAAGGTACCAACCTTTAATTAGTCTAGTTACATGCATATGAGTCAAAGATCAACTTGAATCAATCATCAAAACTCATCCAATTGCATACGCAACATTCAGGGACCACAATGAAAGAAACAAAAACTTTCAAACACCCCAATAAGTGAATTACTAGTTGCCTGTATCGGTACACGAGAAAGTGTATCAGTACGACTTGCCAATTCTCAAATATCAGATTCCAATAGCTCAAAACCGTATCGATACGGTTATACGTGTATCTATACGCCTTGCCAATTTACTCTTGCTCGTACCGAAACACTTCTCCACATACCGAAACACTATGCCTAAAACAACTTACCCGTATAGATACGGGAACATGTGTTCCGATACAGTTGGATCTGAAATGTCCAATTTTATAGGTTTTACAAGCTTTCAACCTACGATAACAATCCAGCATGCTTCAAACATAATCACAACATCACTAAGGATAGATATTTGCCAAAACATAACAGAATTATGATCAAAACATGGCATTATGCTTCAAAGGAAAGTCTATAGGCATGCTTCCTAGTAACCAAGCCAATCAAAGCATGAATCATAAAACCAAAGCAATACCAACCATTAGAGGCCATTTACAACTATAAAGCAACATGGTAAACACACTAAAACATGGAGTTTATCAAACACCTCCCAAACCACAATGAACCCCATTGTCTTTATTACTACAAAGTTTAAATCAAAATCATACTTTCAAATCTGAAGTCCTTGGCAGTCCCTTGCCCACACGCTACCTTGCAAGCTTTAATTCTCTGCATTGATAGACAAAAAAGGCGTAAGCACACAAGGCTTAGTGAGGAGTGCTCAAACCACACACCATCAATGTATTTTGAAATCATTTTCCAAAACCACATTGAAAACACCATTTCAATCATCATTTAAAACATCATGCCTTGAAAACCATGCACTTAACACTTTCAAAAACCAGCTTATTAAACCATATGCAACATGTATCATGGATCAACAACAAATCTTATTGCTAACCCTCAATTTAAGTCTTCTCATGCATAACAACCATATACAAAGTTTAAAGAGTAAAACATGTATAAACCAACATTATACATTAACATTCATTAACATGATACATCAACAATTATATTGGCTTTCAAGTGATCATAAACCAAGTTCCACTTTCGAAAATATTACATCGGATACATGGATTCAACAAGTGTCCTCTCAACACTTCATGCCATCTCAACCGAAATACAAAGGGTACATTCACAACCCGGGGACACCAACCCCAATCATTAGTTAAATGAATAATCCACTAATAGGAGTTTTTGGTACCATATAACCCTCTCAACTGTTAGGGTACTTGGATGGAGTATTTGGTACACCGTATAAACCCCTTGACATCCAAGGTGACTTTTTATAGTGCACTATCAATCCTATGGTCGGCCAACTATATCCGATAACCTTTTAAACCACATTACTTTCCAATATAATTCATTATTAACCATGTACCTCAATGTTTTTATATGCATCATTTCAAAACCATTTCTAAAGAGACAAACCATGCTTTTAAACAAGTATAACACATACTTACATGGATCGGTTACTACGTGCATCCATCATCATTTCATGATCAAAACCAGTATATAACATACTTAAAAACATGCTTAAATAGTAGGTACCATGTCATCCAAAACAAGTGCATAAAAACCATTTCGTAAAAGCACGACCGAGAGAGAAACCCCTTTATACTTACTTCCAAGTTTAAACCAATGTTTCAAGCTAAGTTTGAACTCCCATAAACCACCCTTAAATCATTTCAAAGCTGAAATTCATGTTCTCACTCACCGACAACGCAAAGCTTTAATCACCGATGCGAAAACAAGTGTACAAAGCCTCTGAAGCTTCACCGACAACCTTAGGATCGTTCTCCCCTATTTTAATCACATAACAACTGAGTATTAATGCATTATCATGCATTCATAATCCCAGCAGCACAACTCCTCCATTTCACCTCACAAACATCTATCAAATGCCTTCCGAAACAACCCAAAACACCTTCCAACTTAACCTAAACTCAACCCAGCAACAATCTAACATTTCAATCCATCAATTAACATCAATTGAAATTCAAAACAATCCAAACCAATCCTTATACCTCCAGCATACATTAAACCACCACAACTCCTCAAAAACACATAACTAGAAACCTAGAAAATTAGAGATTCACATAGCTTCTGGAGTCTAATGTTAAAACCAAATTATTGACATTATTAAACATCAAAATTATGTTCTAATCTGATCAAGAACCCAACAAAACAGATCCAATTTGAAATTACATAAACTCATCATTTAAACCTTGATTTAACCATATTCTATAATTGAATCATTAAAAATCAATAGAAAATATTTATAAATAGTCAAGAACTTGGGAATTTCAGTAAAGAACCTTATATTAGAGGAGAAAACAAAGCTCACCTCTAATAGATTGCTTTCCCACTTAATTGGATAGATTTACATGAGAAAACAAGATTGAAACAATTAGGTTTTGATAGTAAACCATCAATAATCCATTTGAAGTCAAAAGATTAAAGAAAACAAGAATTTACCTTAAGATTTTGAAGAAGAAATGAATGTTTGGCTGGTTAGAATTTGAGAGAATATCTTTTTAAAGAAAGTTGGTTACGTGAAATTTGTTTAAGCAATTAATTATAAAATTAATTCTCTCAACCTATTTATATTTTCCAAAACCCTTTTAAAATAGCCAATTAAGGGATAAAAGTCTGATATTAGACTAGGACAAATAGCTCCTTAAAGATTCAAAGTCTTGACTCTTTTACAAAACAGTCACTAAAATAGTTTTCATTTCTTACATTTTGGTCACTAACCCAAAATGTCCAATTTCCAAATCTTATTTTCTAAAATTGATTTTACCAAAATCATCCATATATTAAATAATGATTTTAAACCTTTTTCCATATTTTTATCTTGCTAAAAAATATTTATTCTCGAATCTAACTCGAATCTCTAACTTCAATTCTCCCGAACTGTCTAACCTTTCCAGCTAACACCTACGCCCAAAACTGGAGCGTTACAACTCTCCCCAACGTAGGAAATTTCGTACTCAAAATTTTACCTGAAGGAAACAAATGCAGAAATTGTTTCAACATGTCCTCTTTGCTCTCCCACATGGCCTCCTCAACTCCCTGATGTCACCACAACACCTTTACAAGTTCAATCGTCTTGCCACGAAGAACTTTACTGTTGGAATCAAAGATCTCTACCGGTTCCTCATCATAGGAAAAATCTGGTTGCAACTCAATATCCTCCACCGATATAACATGTGATGGATCCGACTGATACCTCCGCAACATTGGCACATGAAACACATCATGAATCTTCTCCAACTGATGAGGTAACCTCAAACGATAAGCAACAGGACAAACTCACTCCACAACCTCATAGGGCCCAATAAACCTCAGACTAAGCTTACCCTTACGTCCCAATTGCATCACCTTCTTCCAAGGTGACACTTTCAAGAACATGCGATCACCAACTGCATATTCAATCTCCCTACGCTTCAAATCCATGTAAGATTTTTGGCAATCCAAAGCCGCTTTTAAGCGATCACAAATGAGCTTCACTTTCTCATTTGTATCCTTTAAAACATCCGGTAAGGAAACATGTTTTTCTCTAGCCTCAGCCCAACACAACGGGGTACGACACTTTCTACCATACAAAGCCCCATATGGTGCCATTTGTATACTAGCCCAATAACTGTTATTATGGGAAAACTCCACCAAAGGCAACTGCCTCTCCTAGGTTCCTTGGAATTCAATGATACAACACCTCAACATATCCTCCAAGACCTGGATTACACGTTCAGACTGATCATCTGTCTAAGGATGATACTAAGTACTGAAACTCAACCGTGTACCCAAAGTTCGATGCAAACACTCCCAAAACCTTTCTGTAAATCACGGATCACTATTTGAAACTATGGACTTAGGCACACCGTGCAAACGCACAATCTCGACAATATACAAATCCGCCAAATTATCCAAAGTATACGTAGTATGCACATTTACAAAATGTACACACTTCGTACCCAAAGTTCGATGCAAACACTCCCAAAACCTTACTGTAAATCACGGATCACTATTTGAAACTATGGACTTAGGCACACCGTGCAAACGCACAATCTCGGCAATATACAAATCCGCCAAATTATCCAAAGTATACGTAGTATGCACATTTACAAAATGTACACACTTCGTAAACCAATCAACAATCACCCAAATAGAATCCTTTTAGTGGGCTTCAACGACAAACCAAAAACAAAATATATGGTGATTCTCTCACACTTCCATTTTGGTATCCTCAATGGTTCAACAACCCAGAAGGAAACTGATGCTCGGCCTTAACACGCTGACACACCATATATCTAGCAACAAAATCAGCCACATCTTTCTTCAAACCAATCCAATAGTACTCTCCCTTCAAGCCTTGATGCATCTTAGTACTACCGGGATGCATAGAAAAAGGACTAGCATGTGCTTTGGTCAAGATGATACGCCTCAACTCATTATCATTAGGCAACACTATCCGATCTTTAAAATACAACACCTCGTCATCATTAAAATGAAAATCTGTCAAATTCCCATCCATGATATCCTTAACATGCGGTACCAACGCATCATCATAAGGTTGTTTTTCCTTAATCAACTGTGAAAAAGATGGATTTACTTGCAACTCATCCAACAAACCTCTATCTCACGTCACACTCAACCGCACAAACATCACCCTCAACTCTAGTGCAACCTTCCTACTCAAAGCATCAGCTACAACATTAGCCTTTCCCGGATGATACTCAATCATCAAATCATAATCCTTAAGAAACTCCAACCATCTACATTGCCTAAGATTCAAATCATTTTGACTCATCAAATACTTCAAACGCTTGTGATCCGTATACACCACACACTTCTCACTATAAAGATAATGCCTCCAAATTTTCAACGCAAACACAATCATGGCAAGATCAAGATTATGGGTAGGATAATTGCGCTCGTGCACCTTCAATTGTATAGATGCATAAGCCATAACTTTTTCTTCTTGCATCAACACACAACCAAAACCAATGTACGATGAATCACTATAAACCACAAACTCCTTACCCGACTTAGGTTAATCAAGATATGAGCTTGCTTCAAAACCTCCTTCAACTTTTCAAAAGCTAGTTGTCCATCCTCCATCCACTTAAAACGAACATTCTTTTGCAACAACTTGGTCAAGAAAGAAGTAATCCTCGAAAAACCATCCACAAACCTACAGTAATAACCCACTAACCCAAGGAAACTATGAACCTCTGGCACCGACATAGGTGATTTACAACCCATCACCGCCTCAATCTTATGAGGATCAACCCGAATTCCTTCGGGTGAAACCACATGCCCGAGTAAAAAAACCTCTCTAAGCCAAAACTCACACTTGCTTAACAACTACTTATCCAACAACACTTGAAGCACAATCCTCAAATATTTATCATGATCCTTCTCTGTACAAGAGTACACAAGAATATCATCGATAAACAGGACCACAAATTGATCCAAAAACTCATGAAACACCGATTCATCATATCCATGAAAGCATCAGGAGCATTAGTCAAACCAAACAGCATCACCAAGAACTTGTAATGACTGTACCTCATGCGAAAAGTAGTCTTAGGTACATCCACATCCTTCACCTTCAACTAGTAGTACCCGGACCTCAAATCAATCTTGGAAAACATCGATGCACCTTTAAACCGATCAAACAAATAATTAATCCTTGGCAAAAGATACTTATTCTTAATCATCAACTTGTTCAATTGTCGATAATCAATGCACATCCACAATGTGCCATCCTTCTTTTTCACAAAAACATCATTGCACCCCACGGTGAAACACTAGGCCGAATGAACCCTCGATTAAGAAACTTCTAAAGTTGTGTCTTCAACTCCTTCAACTCTTTCAGAGCCATAGGGAGCAATAGACACTGGAGCTGTGTTCGCATACAACTCAATGCCAAACTCAACCTCTCTATTCGGCGGCAAACATACAACTCCTCTAGAAAAACACCCGGAAACTCACACATAGTGCGAATGTGCTAAACACACACTCTCTTTGATCCCGAATTCACAACGTAGGCCAAGAATGCCTCACAACCAGAATCCATCATCCGACTTGCTTCAAGAGTCAAAACAACATTGGACAAGAACTTAGCATTCTCACCCACAATTACTACCTCGTAATCATCAGCAAGTTTCAAGGGGACAAGAACTTAGCATTCTCACCCACAATTACTACCTCGTAATCATCAGCAAGTTTCAAGGTAACTCGCTTGGTTTCAAAATCAACCACAACCCTATGCTAGGTCAACCAATCCATACCTATGATTACATCAAAATCGTGAAATGGCAACTCCATCAAATCAACCGCAAACACATGACCTTGAACAATCAAATGACATATTCTAAACAACCTTCGTGTAACAACCGTCTCACCGAAAGAACTAGTTACATACATTCCCACATTTAACACCTCAATAGGTACATTAAGCAAATGTGCATGCTCATGCAAGATATATGAATACGTAAAACTAGAATCGACCAAAGAAAACAACGGTAAAGATTACAAAGTAAATGTACTTGCAATCACACCGGTGTCGTTGCGTCCCTCGTGATGTTCGTACACCCTCGTAGGACCACCACCCTCAAGATGAATACCAACGGTATGAACCACCGTTCTCGGACCCTCATCCCTACCCTAAAACTGTCTTCAGCCACAACTACGGCCACGCTGTGGTGCAACTGCAGGTGCCCTAGCCTGACCACCACTGGCCAATAACGGACAATCGCGCCTCAAATGATCTTTCGATCCACAAATCCAACAAGAGTTAGCAACAATGGTAGCAAGAGCCTTTCCCTCATGAGCTAAACGTAGATAGTCTCACCTTATGTGCTCACGAGATCCACATACCCAATAGGTATTAAAAGTCAATCTAGCCTGGGTATCCTGACCCCGCAGTCCATGCCTATCACTACCTCCAGCTCGTCTCGCATTAGAGCGATACCTCTTATCCCAATATTTCTTATACTAACCACTACCGAAACTAGAGTCCTCGCAGGACCACCACCCTCAGGTTGAATAGCAACGATATGAGCCACCGTTCTTAGACCCTTGTCACTACGCTGAAACTGTCCTCAGCCACGACCATGGCCACATTGTGGTGCAATTGCAGGTGCCTAGCCTAACCAACACTGGCCAACTAAGGACAATCGCACCTCAAATGATCACTCGGTCCACAACTCCAACAAGAGTTAACAACAACAGTAGCATGAGCCTGTCCCTCATGAGCTAAACGTGGACAGTCTTACCTCATGTACTCACGAGATCCACATACCCAATAGGTATTAAAAGTCGATGTCTTTACATCCTACACCAATCCGTAACGAAATTGGTCACAACGGCGCCTCTCATCCTGTACCAGCTCATGAGCATACTGGCTCAACTGAACAAACTAAACCTTGTACTCAGCCATAGACATATTTCCCTGAACCCAAGCCATAAACTCACATTTCTTTTCATCCAAGTATCTAACTCCAGATACTTCTTCTTGAAGGTAGCTATAAGCATCACCTTGCAACAGAGATACAACAATCCTAACTTACGGGAGTCATTACACCCCATTTGGTACAAAATCCAAACATAAACTCATTACTAATTCTATTAAACCATTAGAATAGATTACATCTATTAATAGGTTAAATGAAAGAGTGTACCCAAGACCCAAGTGCTTGGGCTTTACAAAAGTTGTCCTGGTGACCGTTTTGGGTTGCAAGGGTGCTAAGGAGCGCGTCTAAGTCGCGGGTCAGATCTGGGTTGACCCAATAGCCTTACGGGTCAATAGGTAATAGGGGTCTCATTCTCCTTTTTCATGTTTCAATCTTCTTCTCCCCAAACAAAGAGAACAAACCTTCTCTTCAAGCCCTAACATCCGCCGAGGCTTGATCCGCCGCTCGTCGCCACTCCGGTGGTCATTTTTGTAGACGGGAACCTTCTAAAGCTTTTCATTTCTCTCTTCTTTCTTTACCACAGATTGGAATAAACTAAAACACGCTCAAAGTCTCCATAAGCAAAACCCAAAACTAAATCTTGTTGGCGTCAGATCTACGTTGCCTACCGTCAGATCATAGCCAAAATAAAGTAGGTTGTTCCTCTCTTCAAGGGAGGGTGTCCATTATTGGGATTCGAATGGTAACGCTCTAAACACCGGCAACGAGCTTTAGCCAAAACGGTAGTCCCTTATTCTTCTTTTTCCTTTCTTTTCTTGTTTTGATGTTTGCTGTGGAATGTGGGTTGATGACTGTTTGTTGACTTTGGTCAGTGGTGAAGATTGAGAATGGTAGAGACGGGTTGAAGCTTAAAGGGTGAAGGTTTGTGGTTTTGGTTAGGGTAATGGTGATGGAATTGTGTTTTGGTTGAGGTCTCGGTGTAGCAAAATGGGTAATCGATTTTAATGGGATTGTATATGATGGTTGTCGAGATGAAAAAGGTGAGGGAATTGAAAAGCTTGGGGCTAGTTTTTGGTGCAAGCTAGAAGAGTGCCGTGGAAGATGGTCGTGTGTGGATGGTGAATATGTGTGTTTATGGGTTTCTCAGTTTAGAGAAAAGCTTCGAAAAATGGGTGATGGATGTTGAAGCTTGAGGTGGTAGTGGTGGTTTAGTGGGTGAGAACCGAGAAGAATTTTCGGTAATGGTTGGTTAAAGCTCAAAGGAGCTGAGATTGGTTGTGGCCGAGAGTGTAATGGTGAAGATGGTAATCCCCTCATAAAGAGGGTGGTAAATGGAGTATATATCATGATGATGGAATGGTGGCGGTAATTTGATGGAGGCACATCATAGGGCATGGTGGTGGCATGCATCGGGCATGGGCGTGCCGTGAAAAATGGTGAGGAGAATCACGTGAAAATGAAAGTTGGCATGGGTGCAACATGAGGGAATTGGTGGCTAAAGAGTGAGAGTAGGTGGAGGGGAAAAGCTTGTAGTATGGAATGGTGCTGGTAGGGTATGGGCATGGCGTGGAAGACCATGTCGTGTTATTGTTTTTTTGTTATTTTATCTATATATATTAATAATAATATTAATATTAAGTAATAATAAAATATAGTAATAATACTAGTAGTACCGGGACAAAAATTAGTGCTTACAATTGGTCAACCCAAACGGCACCACCAAGAACTCGTAAAACTCGTACCCTGTACAAAAAGTAGTCTTGGGCACATCCACATCCTTTACCTTTAACTGATAATACGTAGACCTCAAATTAATATTGGAAAACACTGATGCACCTCTAAACTAATCAAAAAAATCATCAATCTTTGGCAAAGGATACTTATTCTTAATCGTCAACGTATTCAGTTGCTGATAATCAATGCACATCCGCATTGTGACATCCTTCATTTTCACAAACAACACTGGTGCACCCACGGCAAAACACTAGGCCGAATAAACCCTCAATCAAGCAACTTTTAAAATTGTGTCTTTAAGTCCTTCAACTCCTTAAGAAAAACACCCAGAAACTCACATACCATACGGATGTCCTGAACACGCACCTCCTTCAATCCTGAATTCATAATATAGGCTAAGAATTTCTAACATCCCGAATCCATCAAACTACTCGCTTCCAGGGACGTTAGACAAGAACTTAGCATTATCATCCATGCTTACCACCCCATAATCATTAACAAGTTTAAGGTAACTTGCTTGGATTCAAAATCAACCACATATCTATGTTCGGACAACCAATCCATATCCAGGATTACATCAAAACCATAAAACAATAACCTCATTAAATCAATCGCAACATATGACCTTAAACCAACAAGGTCATTTCTTAAACATCCTTCTCGCAACAACCGTATCTCTGGAAGAACTAACTACTTGCATTCCCACATCTAACACTTCTGAGACGATCGTTCAAACCACAACCCCCACGAGTGTTAACAACAATAGGCGAACAAGTATATACCCCACAAAACAAACATGGACAGTCCCACCACATGTGATCCCGCGGTCCACAAACCCAACAGGTATTGTGCACTGCTCTAGTCTGGATACTCTAACCATGCGGTCCTCGCCCAGCACAACCCTCTACCTCACCTCAACTTAGGGGGATACCTCTTATCACGTTGCTTCTTAAATCGACTATCACCTGAACCAGAGTATACAACTCTCTTGCTAGAGCCAGAACCTCCCACACGAACCAATAAACCCAGGTTCTGCTCAAAGCACTTCGCCCATGTAACCAACACGTCAAAAATGATGTAGTCAAAAGACAACATGTATGTCTTAACATCCTGTACCAATCCATAACAAAATCAGTCACAACGATGCCTCTCATCCAGTACTAGTTCAAGAGCATACCAGCTCAACCGAACAAACTGTACTTCAAACTCAACTACAAACATACTGCCCTGAACCAAGGCCATAAACTCACATTTCTTTTCACCCCAAGTATCTATCTCCCAGATACTTTTTCTTAAAAATAGTTCGAAAGAACTCTCTATTCATATTACTGGGTTCTATACCCAAATCCGCAGTTGTCCACCAACAATACGCATCTCCTTGCAACAGAGACACAACACAACCCAACTTACAGGCATTATTACACCCTATTTGGTCAAAAATATGATCAATACTGGACATCAACTCCACGGATGCCTAAGGTGCCAACCCTCGGGACTCAACTCCTCCCAAACTACGGAGAAATTCCAACGACAACCCTGTTTGCCTAACTATTGGAGCAGTCACATGCACTCCACCAACGGCAGCTTAAAAAGCTCTGGACATCGCCTATATCAAAGGCACCACGTCACCCAACACTGGCCCAACTGGCGCAGGTGGTACTTACTATGGGGTGGCTAACCCCCTAGGAGATATAACATCCTCCTAAACTACTTGGCCAAAGGCAACAACATCATGTTATTTCTCGATTCTCCCCTCAGTCGAAATATAACACATTTCTAAGGCATGATAGTTATACCAAAACAAAAACAACCAGGCCAACTTCAAGCGAGGATCCAAGACTTCATTTCCAAATAAAACAATTCTGATTTGTAGTAATAAGGCAATGTGTCCCACAATATCCCCCAACATAACATGTCATCCAATAGACATATAAACAATCAACATGCTTATAAATAATAACCGTGCATAACAAACAACAGTAATCAACCAATAATAACATTCCAACAAACATAATCTCATCCCACTTATCGCAAACCTAGCTCTGATACCACCAAATGCAACCCCTCGACTCAGTCTAATCGCAAGACCGAACTGAGCGAGCTACATTGGGTTTGCCAAAACAAACCTGTAAAAATTAATTTGAATTACATCTTTTTTTTCTTTTTAAATTATCTAGATGCAACATGTTAACATATGGTGTAAATACTAGCAGCGGGTGAAAACTCAACTCAATTGGGCATCGAATCGATATCCAATTGCTCGCAATTGCAATTAGGGACCAAATTGCAATTCTGAAAAACTATAGCGACTTAACTCATTTTAAAGTTATCGATCCTTAATTAATCAGGTTTCATGCTCACATGTCAGAAACCAGCTCAAAACGATCATTCAAACTCATGGAATTACTTACATAACATTCAGGGAACAAAACGAAAGAAACAAAAACTTCCAAACATATCAATAACTGAATTAAAGCTGCCCGTATCGATACACGAGCAAGTGCATCGACACGCTTTGGCATTTCTCAAAAACTAGATTCTAGTGGCCTAAAACCGTACCAATATGGCTACGGCGTATCGATATTCCTTGCCAAAATTCCCTTGCCCGTATTGAAACACTTCTCCGTGTACCAAAACACATACCCCAAAACAACTTTTCTGTATCGGTATAGGGTCACGTGTACCGATACGCTTGGACATGTAATGTCCAATTTTGCTAGTTTTTCATGCTTTCAAGGATTCAAGAACAATCCAACATGCCTCAATCATATACACAACAACACCAATATTTAAACCTTACCCACAACTTCATAAAAACATTACCAAGCGTATTGGTACGCGTGACCCTGTACCAGTACGGATAAGTTGTTTTGGGGTCTGTGTTTTGGTTCGCGAGAAAGTGTTTCGGTATGGGAAATGACATTTTGGCAAGGCATGTCGATACGCCATAGTTGTATCGGTACGGTTTTAGGCTACTAGAATCTGGTTTTTGAGAAATGCCAAAGCGTGCCGATACACTTTCCCGTGTATCGATACGGGCAACTTTAATTCAGTAATTGAGATGTTTAGAAGTTTTTGTTTCTTCTGTTTTGTTCCCTGAATGTTGTGTATGTAACTCCATGAGTTTGAATGATCTTTTTGAGCTGATTTCTGACATGTGAGCATGAAACCTGATTAATTACGGAACGATAACTTTAAAATGAGTTAAGTCACTGTAGTTTTTCAGAATTGCAATTGGTCCCTAATTGCAATTGCGAGCAATTAGATATCGATTTGATGCCCAATTGAGTTGAGTATTCACCCGCTGCTAGTATTCACACCATAGGTTAACATGTTGCATCTAGATAATATAAAAAAGACGTAATTTGAATTAATTTTTACGGGTTTGTTTTTGCAAATCCAACATCTTTCATGGCATTAAACTTCTTAAAACAAACTAGAGGCATGCTTCCTAGCAACAAACCATTTCAAACATGAAACACAATTTGAAGCATCGACCAAACATATAAAGCCAATTACAAATCCAACACAATACAACAAACTTGCTCAAAACAGGGAGTTTAACCCAAACCATCCCAAAAATCAACAACGAACTCCATTGCCTTTATTACTACACGTCTAGTTCGAAACCATACTTTCTCGTTATACAAGTCCTTGGATTTTCCCCTTGCTTGCTCGCTAACTCCAACCTTTAATTCACTGCATTGATGGACAAAGAGAGTGTAAGCACACAAGGCTTAGTGAGGAGCGCTCAAAACACAACACCATCAATGCATTTAAAACCATTTTCCCAACTCACATGAGTTCAACAATTTAAATCATCTTTCAAAACATCATGCCTTGAAAACCATGCACTTAACACTTTCAAAAATCAGCATATTAAACCATATGCTACATGTATCATGGATCAACAACAAATCTCATTTGCTAACCCTCAATTTAAGCCTTCCCATACATAACAACCATATGCAAAGCTTAAAGAGTAACTCATGTATAAGCCAACATTATACATTAACATCCATCATCATGATACATTAACAATTATATTGACTTTCAAGTGATCATAAACCAAGTTCCACAAAATAGTTCATCGGATACACAGATTCAACAAGTTTCCTCTCAACACTTCAAGCCATCTCAACCGAAATTACGGTACGATCACAACCGTGGTACACTCACAACTAGGTACAATCACAACCCTGGGGACACCAACCCCAATCATCGATTAGATGCTTAATCCACTAACGAGAGTTTTCGGTACCATATAACCCCTCAACCGTTAGGGTACTTGGATGGAGTATTCGCTACATGTATAAACCCCTCAACATCCAAGGAAAATTTTTATAGTGCACTATCAATCCTATGGCCGACCAACTACATCTGATAACATTTTTAACCATATCACTTGCCAATATAATTCATTATTAACCATGTACCTCACTGCTTTTAAAGCAACACATCAAAATCATTTTCAATGCATTAATCCAATGCATTCACAAGTATTCCTCATATTTACATGGATCATTACCAATGCATCCATCATCAAAATATGACCAAAAACAATATATAACATACTTGAAAACATGCTTAACAGTAGGTATCATATAATTCAAAAGAAGTACATAAAAACCATTTCCCTAAAACACGACCGAGGGAGAAATCTTATCATAATTACTTCCGAGTTTAAACCAGCGTTCCAAGCTAAGTTTAAAATCCCAAAAATCACCTTTAAACCATTTTAAAGCTGAAATCTACGTTTTCACTCACCGACACGCAAAGCTTTAATTGTCGATGTGAAAACAATGCTCCGAAGCTTCACTGACGACTTAGGATCACTCTCTCCTCCAATGGATTGCTTTCCCCCTTAAGCTTTTGAAGAAGAAAAGAGTGTTTAGCTGGAGAGAATTTAAGAGAAAATCTTTTTAGAGAAATTTAGTTACGTGAAATTTAAATCCTCAATCAACAAAGACGTCACCTCAATTTGTGCATCCACTTTCCCAAATTCAGATTTGTTCCACCCACGTAAAAATTTCCTCAAAGAATGAAGTTTCTCTAAAATGTTAGAATTCGCTTCAAATGAAGATATTCACTGCAATTCCTCCTCTATACACTTTTATGTGCTTCACCTTGTCCATCCAACAATTTAAGAAGCGGAACGACTGTGCTCCCCAATCCTTGTCTTTCATCAACAATTTCAACGGGGAGTGATCAAAAACTGATATAGCAGAAAAGTGATCAATCCAATCCTAGACACTAGAAATCTATCAAGCTTACTAAACCGATTTTCACTTCCAAACCAAGTAAAGTTTTTTGCTTTCATCGGCAAATCTACCATACATGTACCCTCAATGAATTCATTAAAAGCCTCAGCACCCCGAATCACACTAGAATCGCCCCTTTGCTCCTCCAACGATCTTACCATATTAAAGTCACCATATAGGCACCATGGCAGTTGTTCCACCTCACGCCATGCTTGCAATGCCTCCCATAAACTTTGTTGCTAATCAACTCTACACGAATCATAGACCGTCCACGTCACACACTTCCAATTATCCTTCACCCAAGTACCACGAAGTAGCGCAAAAATCCCTTCCATCATCAATTCCTCTAATACAAATCGATCCACCTCTCAGACTATAAAGATCCCCCTGACCTTCCAACCGAAGGGACAGACACAAATTCCCATTTATCGGATGGCCATAATTTTTTGAATCACCTCAATTGTCACCTCTTCCAACTCTGATTCCTATACACAAATTATCTCACCACGGTGTTGTCGAACCAATCCCATAACTGATTTCTTTTTCGTCAAATATTACATGACAATACCCTTATCCTGACACTTCACTGTTCACGATCGCTTGCGGCGATGAGATCCATCAAATCCCGAATGATATCGTCCTCTTTCCCTGATGTCTTTGCTTCAAGAAATTTACTAACTTGCAGCGTCTCCAACTCTTTCAAATTAGCATTGCATTTCTATTTAATATCCGATCCTGAAAAGGTTGTGAGTATAATCTGTCGCGAATCAACCGGATTCTTACATGGCCTTCCTCGTCCTCTTCCTTTTTTTCTTATTTTGTTCCTGAATTTCAATTCTAGTTTTCCCCTATTAATCATGTAACTCCTTATTAGACTCCTTATCGACTACAAATTCAGCATTAAGAGGCTCACCATTCAGCTTAGCACTCAGAGACACAACCTTCGGCCCATTCAGCACATATGCTCCATACGACACTATCGGACCAAAATTGCTTGCATCCTGCCTTTCACATAACGATACATCCAACGCCACTGTGACTTCTGAAATTCACTCCACCAAACCTACATTTTCATCAAGAAAAAATTGCTCAACTGCTCCTTTACTTACCCCCCTTCTCCGATCCAATCTCTTGTATTTCACCTTCTACCACCAACCGCTCATTACTCATAGGTAAAGGCTCATTAGTCGTGTTTAAAACATCGTTAGAACTCATCCCCTCTCCCTGCCCACCCCATTCAACTCTCATCTCCATTTGCGACTCCCGTTGTTCCGCATCATCTTCCTCGGATCTAGAGATATCATCTCCCTCGTCACTTGTATCACCTAAGCATCTACACACCCTCCCAGGAACAAATTCTATTTTCGTTACCCTTAGTAAAAATAGCATCCCATCCACCTCAACATCAATAAATTCATCAATGCGCTCCAAACGTTCGGTTTCAAGTAACATTCTTTCCTTTTCAAAGGATGTAGGTGTACATGTTACTTTGTCTAATTTCACAAATGTACCCAGATCTTTGCAATAATCTCAAATGATTCTTGATTCCAAATGTGTATCGGCATTCCACTCACCGATACCCACGCACGCCGGTAGCCCCTATCCAATTTATCTATCTCTGGATGCCATACTTCCACCCTCCTAAATCATTTCCTCACAGTCGGCAAATATATAGCCTCATCTCTCTTTGTTACATTCTCACAAAATAACAAAATTATGTTCCCTGCACACCTCATCAACGATAAACCATTCAGATTTTCACGATTAAAATCTTTTGCTATGTTCGCCAATTGGGATGGGCAATGACTCCACCGCACTGCGATTCAACACCTCTAAACTGATTTCTCTCACTATCTCGTGAACTCTCTTTCTATTTCTCTGTATTCTTTCCCCCATCTGCTACACTTCCTTTTTTTTCTCTGCCAACAGTTCATTCTCACCTTTTTTTCGTCTCCAAAATGAGTATCGTCCTCCTCTCTGCTCCATCAAAACTTTAACTTTTGATCCATATAACAAGAAATTATTCAATCCCTCTATTACTCGCAAAGCATCCTCCTTTCATTTCATCCGAACAAATCTAAATCTCGCTCCATCCCTTGCCCGCTTCGTCGCAATGAATGCATCCACCACTGTCCCATGTCTATCGAAAAATTTTCATACTCCTTGCCAATGCAATTGTGGTGCTATGTTCAACACAAACAACGTCCATACCATTTGACCACCGTTGCCGATCAATGAATCCCCAAACTCCTTACCGCCGCCACTCCCCTTCATTACTAGATTTATCCGAATATAGTGTTTATATTCGAATTTAGCGTTTAGGTCAAAATTTTATATCTTTTATTAAATTTATCCGAATATATATATATATTTGTCTAATATGCTATACATAACATATAAGTATATATTTTTAAACTCTTTTCTCTCTCTATATATAATTAAAAATGTTTTTTTATTAATTTGTTCTCAACTATATGTGTATAGATTTTTTTTGTTGTTTTCTATATTTTTACCTCATCTGACTTTCAAACTGTCTTTTAATTTTTTTACTGATTTCCTTATATTTTCATAAAAAATACGTACATTATATATAGGAAAATATTTTGATATATAAGCACAAAACTTTAAATTTTAGGGTTTAGGGTACCCTAAACTTTAAATTCTAGCAATAAACTTTAAATTCTACACCCTACACACTAGACCCCTAAACCCTAAAATTAAAAAATTTCTATAAACTTGTATATCAAAATATTTTCTTGTATATATTGCTTTCTTTATCTATATATATACGTGTATTCCTTATTATTTACCATGAATATAGGTACCGATAATTTGGATTGAAAATTGATATTTGCGTGTTCTTTTTGCGGGAGGTTTATCTGTTTTTTTTTTTTTTGTCTAGAGACTAGGTGTTTCCTTTTAAATATCTATTTAATGGCACCAAAATTCTAGCTAAATGTCGTCGTACAAGTTTGGCCTCTTCAAGTCATTCCGAAAATGTTCCTCAATATATTTTACTATTATCTTTTGATACGTGTTTTGATGAACCAGATCAACAAAATCATTGAAAAAAGTTTGATTTTTTTCAAAATCTTTAAAATTGGAAATGAGTGTCAATTGATTATGGGTATCTCGTGTCCGAAGCTTTTCATTTTCTCTACTAAATCTTTTGAAACAATGGAAATTTATACCTACGCTAAAAATTCAACCCGAGTATTATCCTACTTTGTTCCAAATTTTTTATTCAATGCCCGTTGTATTCATGATGATGATGGTAAATCTACTATTTTCCTCAAATCTTATTGAAATGCTCAGAACTCATTGCTTCACATTTGGATATTTAAAACACTGTTTTTGTATTAAGGATGAGGTTCTTCCTGATTTACATGCTCCCAACACCTCTGTTAGAGGCTTAAACGCCTTTTATTATTTTCTTCATTTCTTTATTACTTGATGGTTTCTACCATCCAATAATAAGTGCTCTATTATTTGTGACTATGATGTGTGGTGGATTCATCATTTTTGCAATGACTATCGCATCAATCTAGCCTGAATAATTTTTGACGAATTTGTTCACACTATCAACTATCGTCGCACCTCTAAGGTTACCTCATTCACCTACGGGTGTGTCCTTTGTCATATTTTTCATAAAATAAAATATTGAATTCTCTGTTAACATTTCCTTTTCGCCTATTGATCCCATAAATGATAAATCTTTTCAGAAGGCTAAGTTCGACTACATAAATAGAGAATCTGTTGCACGCGCACCTGGAGCAAGACTAGCACATCCAGCACCTCCAATGACTCTGATGCCAGTTAATCTCGCACCTCCAGGGGATGTCTCTTTGGCATCTATTCCTGAGATGATTCACTAATTTGAGGATCGAGTCATGCGCAGCTTTGATTCAATTGACGAGCGCTTTAAGATTTTGGAGTATTCTGTTGATCTTTTTATGATGACTTTGTTGGTGGTGGTGATGCATCGACTGCTTAGCTTTATTTTATTATGCATTTCTGTAACGTCTAAAAAAATTTAAATTCTCTCTTTTTCTTAAATTTTGTATTTATTTTGGGGATATTCTTGAAAAGTTCGTATATTTAAATAAAGTTGAGAGTTGCTACCGGTCACTTAGATAAGGTAGATAATACACCAAAATAACCAGAGAAATGAGACTTTTAGGTTCGGAAGACAATTATGTATGGGGAAGGGTTCACACCCCATCCCGCTCCAAAATTGACATCTAAGGGTTCGTATCGTATTTGTAAAAAAATAAAAATTTGATTTAATTTAAAAAATAATCCCTAAAATGCATGTATGCATGATAAGCATCACATAAAAAACAATTGTCTCGCTATTTCAAGTAACGAAAGGAGATTACGCACGATTGGCTCAGGATGACACTCTCATTAGGATACCGGAATATTGTGAATTAGCTTACTAAATGCTACAAAATATAAATGCATGAACAAAATAATATTGAAAAAGTAAATAAATGGGCGAGAATAAATAAATAAGAAATTAAAATTAATTAAATAGATTACTCGGACTATAAATAATGCGGATCATATTCAAGGTGGGTCACCACAAGGCTGCACTTAAGGTGATAAATAATTGAAATTATGAGTTAATTAGATTACTCGGGTCATAAATAATGCAGATCATACCGCAGGGGAAGGTCATCGCAAGGCCGTAGAGATCATGATAATATGGATCATACCTTGGGACGGGTCACAATAAGGCCGTAGAAGAAGTGATAACAATTAATACAAATAAATAAACAAAATAAAATAATTATATTAATTAAATTACTCGTACCATAAACAATGTAGATCATACCTCAAGACTGGTCACCGCAAGGGCGTAGGGAAAATGTGTTCGAACTAAAATTATATGCGTACATATATAATAAAGCGATAATAATACATTTAAACATATATGTAATATACGTAATATATGTATATTAAATAGTATAGATGGTTGGCTAAATAAAAAAACATACGTAAAGATAAAGAACCATATTAATATATGTAATACAATATATATATATGTGTATATTATCACATAGAAAAAACGATAATGCAAATGTAAAAGAACAAGATTGAAAGGTAAAATGTATTAAATAAGAAAATGAAGCATTTAAAAAGCTATTTAACGTCAATAATCTTTATAACAAGTGGTTAAAAGTTTTCAGTTGACACTTTCTTTTCCTCTAAGTTGTAGGTTGTAGACCTATTAGAAGTAAAATTTTTCCTTCCCCTTCTAAATAGAAATTGTTTGAAAAAAACACTATTTGACCCATGCATCCACAACTCACCAAAATGATTATGCATTAATTGGTAAAATATAAAAAATAAAATGAATGGGAAAAAAATTCCATTTTCGATATGCATTAAATGGTATTACTACAAGAAAATATATTTCAGTGACAATGAAAATGGTTACTAAAAATACCAAATTTTGTCACGAAAATTTATAGCGACTATTCTTTGAAGTCGTTACTAGTTGTCATAATAACACCGTCACTATTATATTAGTGACAGCTTTCTTGAAATTTGTCATAATTGTTTATAGTTTTAATGACTACGCTTTTAGACACGAAAGATTAATAGCAGTGTCAAAAAATTAGACACTAATATTTTTTTGATTAAATAGAGATTACATTCTCATACCGAGATTTGAACTCATACAAGATGAGGCAATATGAGCATCTTTGGTCACTAGGTCAATCAATGGATCTCATAAATTATACACTAATATTATTCTTATTGGTGACAAAAAAATTAGACACTAATATTATTCTTACCAGTGACAAAAAATAGACATCGATATTATTCTTATTAGTGACAAAAAATTAGACACTAATATTATTCTTACCAGTGACGAATATTTTATCACAATTACACATTAAAATAAGGTCTAGAAACATGTCACTTATATCAAAAATAATTTGTGACAAACATTTAATAAAAAATAATTAGTAAACGAATTATAAGAATTACATTTTTTTTTAGTTGTGACCATTTTATTTAACATATGAAAAAACAATATTTTTTATTATATAGAGAGGTAACTTTCAATGATGAAGATTTTCACTAAAAGAAACTATAATAATAACAAGAACAACAATAATAATAGAATGTGCATAGATTAATTCCAAATATTGTGTACTAATTAAGAGAAAAATAATATTAAAATACAATTTGAAGTATATAAGTGCAATTATTTGTACATATCTTGTAACGACCCGATTTTCAGGTTTGTGATTTGGATAGGATATTCAGGTTTTGGAGAAATTAAATCGGAGGCTTAATAAAAATAAAAAGAGTTAGTTGCTAATTTGTCCATTTGTTTTGAAAAGTAATGAATTTGAAATAAAACGACTGGTAGGTGGAGGGAATGGAAAGAGGAGGATATTATTGGAGAGAGATAGAAGGAAAAAGTAAAGGGAGAAGCTTTAAACCTTATTTCACCACTGTATGAGCCGCCATATGTTACACCGTTGTCACCATCATCTTTTGGCCGTTGAGAGGAATCGACCGGTGGTTGCCCCGTCGCCGCCACTCACTAGGGTGAAGCTCGTAGAGTTTTAGAAGTTGCAAACCGCCACGATTCGTCATTTTTCGTCGCAAACCATCCTCATCATCATGCTTTAGAGGTGCCAACTTGCCGGCCTAGAGCTCGTCAAGCGCTTTCCATGATCGGAGGCTACCGCACGCGTCACCGCCTGCACGTGGGCGTGAGACAACTGTAGAGGGCGAGTGTATGTAGGCTTGCATGTGCCGCACCACACCAGATCTAGCTCCTTGGGGTGCACCACAACCTTCATGCACCTGATTGCATAGGATTCTGTTCCTAGGGTGCACTATAACTTATGTGCACCTGCGTCACACTAGTTCACCAGGCTGTTGACTAGCCGTTGATCGACGTTGACCGGTTATTAACTTTTTTTGGGGACCCTACCTGGGATTTTCTTGATGTTCTGAGTCTGTTGGCGCAATCCGTTTCGCCAAATTTGATCACGGTAAGCTATTTTTACACGTTTGACCTTGTGAATTGAATAAGAGATGCATGAGATTAATATATTTTCGGATTCATTTTTATATGAGGATTATTCGAGGTCGAATATTAGACCAAGTTGAGTAATCGAGAAGCTTATATGAAGATTCATCGCTAATGCTTGAGGTTAGTACACCTCGAACTCTTAAATGCTTCATGAGCATCATAAGTGTAATTGCCTTTCTTGTTAGTGTTTTCAAAATAGGTTGATAATAGATAAGCATGTGTTGAGGCCGGTATTATGAGACTTGTATGTATGAGATGCATGAGGAGTTTGGGAATATTTCAAGACTCGTATGAGCTTTAGAGACCGTGTAGAGTTGTTTGAATATTCGTATAATTATCAAATTGATTGATTTACATGTTGTTTTGCTTGAGTGCTTGAGATATAAATTGGCATGTTCAATGGAGATTATACTAAATAAATTGATAATTGGTAATATTCAAATAAATGATCATGAATCTGGTAATTAATAGTAATTGATTAATATGTTAATAAACAAACCCTAATGACTTCCATAAGCTTTAGGGGTCAAATAAAGTGTTGTAAAATCGTAATCCAAGGAAATGGTACCAACCAATTTATAGGGTATAGGTACGAGCTATGGCCGTATCGATATGTGATTGGCGGTCTTATCAGTATAGGCCGACCAATACCGGTACTTGTGGAAATTGAGGATTTCTAGTAAACTAATTTAGTAACGGTACGCGTTTCAGTACTGGTACCTAAGGGTACCGTATCGATACTCGTGATCGAGTACCAGTGCCCATTGAACGAGATAAATTTGTAATGCTAATAAAAAATGGAAATTTACGTTGGATGATAATGAGATAATATAGATTAATAAAGATCATTAATGAGGATGATTAATGTACACTTCCATAATAATTAATATCTTGGTAAATGTTGGGTGACTTGTTGGTAATAACAACCGCAGGGATCCTTGGTGGATCGTGTGATGTTGTGTGCGATGTTGTAGATGTGTCTTTGCTTGTGCTGATATGAACACCTACATGGTTGAGTTACCATTGTTTGGTGGGATTCGGATACCTAGTGAGAGAAAAAGTGTGTTGCAACACCATGGTAAAAGATTGTTGAATGTATGATCCCGATGCTTAGTGGTACCGAGCCTCACCCCAAAGAGTGTATGAGCCTGATGCTTAGTGGAACTGGGCCTCACTCAGAGTGTATGATCTTAATGCTTAGTGGGACTGGGTCTCACTCCTATATTGTTGTAATAACCAAAATTTGTCCTAGCATGTATATATACACATATATAATAAGAATTTCTTTCTAAATAAATAAATACATAGCCAAATAAATAAATAATCCTATAAATAAACAGTCCAAATGTCCATATTATATAAAAGTTAGCCTATATACATCATAAAAGCCCATTCATATTACAAAAGTCCTAAAAGGCCCAAACAATTTATATTTCCTGCCTAAACCCACTATTTTCGGATAAAGAGGCCCAAACTAGCACAATTGTGCTTTCTTTGCCCGCCCAAATTGTCCATGTTGTATCCAAGGGGTGTAACACGCGGATTAAGCCCCACCCTAACGTCATCACTTGCATTAGCTATAAATATCACAGGAGAGAGAAAGCCAGAATAATAATGACGTAATTATTATACTAATAATTGAAGATTGAGGGAATTTGGAGAGACTCACCAGGAATATCAGAGGCCAGTGGATAATCAGAAGTCGCCGGAGAAGACAATCGGAATAGTCACATCTTTATCAAAAACCGTCCGAAGGTATAACTTGCATTCCTCTTTTATTTCCCTCTATCAAAACACCGAAACGCTATGTTAGCACTTTAAATGGTAAAAATAGTAACAAAATAAAAACCTAAATGCTTATCTCATATGGAGTTTCAGCCAGAGTTTTTTTGCTTGGTCGGAGTTGAAAATGAGAGATTGAGGGTTCAGTTAGTTAGATTTAGGAGGGGAAGAAGGGAGATTCTTATGAATCGGGCCTTAGATCTAGGTTTAAGATGGCAAAATGGAGTTTTAGGGTTTTTGTGCGGCAGAGATACGGTAGCCAAAAATCGCCATATGGCGACCGATGTCACCTGCGACGGTCGAGGTTCAAACCTTGGCAGTCGGCTAACGACAGGAGTTGGCTAGAGAAGAGTAGCTAAGGATTGTATGGCAAAATAGACGACGGAGTGGTGCCGATGTTCTTGGTGTTCATCCTGTTCTTGAAGAACAAGGATGAACACCAAGCAAAAGCTTGGTGTTTTGATCCATTTGGGGTGGGCTTCTGGGTAGTTTAGGTGTTAGTGTGCAGAGCATTTGAGAGAGAGAAAGTGAGAAGAGAGGCAAATCAAAAAATGAAAAAAAAGAAATCAAAAATCTGAAAGGGCCTTTTTATAGGCGTTATCCATGGGCTCGGGGCCCAACAAACCCCCGATTGGGTTTGCGCCCTTTTTTCCTTTCTTTTGTAATCCAGATCCCATGTTTAATACATTTCTATTTATTCACTATTTCTTTGTAATTCGGTTCTTTAGTTTTGATAATAATTCAATTTGGTCCCTAATTTCTTTTGTTAAGTTAATTGCTTTGATTAATGTTTGATTGATGCATGGTTTTTAATGTAACATATAGTATATTGTTAGATAATTTAATTCACTTAGATATAATTGTTAGAGCTCTAGATACTAAGTTCTTTAATTAAGAATTAAATAATTAAAATATAAGAGATCATTGTAGCAAATAAATGTGTGTAAAGTGGAAAGCTTTTAAGTTTTAATTCGAATAGCGTCTCATTGCAATGAGATGTTATTCAAGGTAACTTTTAAGTAGAACATTTGATACTCATTTAAACTTAGAAAATAACAAATTGACCTAGTTAATTTAGATTAGAGCTTTAATTAAGAATATCACTTTAAATAATTAAACTCACTAATTAAATTAGGAATATTATTCAAATTAGGGTTTTATTATGAATAATGCTCAAGCAATTGATATTATCTCATAAATACCCCAAATTTAATAATATTCATAGATTTTAAACAACTTAATTAATTAGAACCTTTTAAGTAAGAACTTAAAATCGACAAGTCAATAACTGGTCATACATTAAAACCTTTTATGTTGGGATATATTTTTGAATATGAATCGAGGTGTCCTAAAGCAATTGGGTGCTTCTAATTTCATATTCGTTTAAAAAATATATTTCCTTATAAAAGGATATCTCCATTCGAAATTAAAATCTATTTAATAATTATAGTTAAATTAAATTCAAATTATTATTTGAAATACCAAAATGCCACGTAAAATTAAAAGGTACCGATAACGGGCATTTGTGGGGGTGCTAATCCTTCCCCACACGTAACTGACTCCCGAACCCAAATTTTTTTAAAAAGTAAATCTCTGGTTGTTTTTATGGTGTCCGATCTACCAAAGTGACTAGTGGCGGATCCAAATGTTTTTAAGATAAAATAAAGAGGAAAATCAAATTATCATGGTTAATTAAATGAAAAACCTAATTTAATAAGAAAACTAAATTTTCAAGATAAAATGAATTAAGAAGGGTCAAAACCCTAATTTTACAAAATTAATCGTCAGGCTATTTTCACACCCCAATTAAAAATGGCCACGACAATTGTGGTATAATGCTTATATGCTATGAGAATGTTATGTTTTCTTACTATGTTATATGGTTATGCAGGTAAAGGTAGCGCCGCATTTATATGATGTTATGTTGCCTTGTTATGAGAATGGTTGGGCCTTATGTGCCATGTATGATGATTGCTATGATGAGAGCATGTGTTTAGGCAACCAGTGGTAGCGCCGTATGTTTATTTATCTCTCCTTATTGCTCGCACTAGCATGCATGCTTATGTTTATGATTAGCATGAAGTATAGTAGAGTAGATGTATACCACTGAGCTTTGTGAGCTCAGCGCTTAGAATCGTTATTTTCATGCCTAGTTTGATTGTTGGATCATGGGATCGATGAGCACTATCAGTACGAGATTCTAGCATGTGGTGATCTCTAGAGTATGGTACTTGTGTTTAGTGGGTTATGTATTTAAAGGATCTTACGTGGTGGAGTTTGTATTCCTTATTTTGAAATTGTATTAATTAAATCGAAAGTTCAAATGTTTTAAATTAAATTGGAGCTCATTTGTATTGTTTTGATTATTTATCTATATTTTTAAATGTTGTCTTTAAATGTTTACGTGAAATAACATCTTGGCCTAAACCCAGTTTGAGAAAGTTGATGGTTTTGGGTTTGGCTTGAGTCCAAAATGTTACATCTGGGTCAAGGGTGTTACATTTAATTCTATTAGAGCTCAGGTTTAGCCGATTCTAAGAAACCTCGGGATGGTATATGTAACCCCCTCGACCCAATCTAGACACTAGACCAAACCGAGCGAGCTATATTGGGTTTTCCGAAACAAACCCAAAAAGATTAACTCGAATTACGACCATTTCTTCCTTTCATCTTATCTAGATGCAACATATTAACCTAGGGTGTGCATACTGGCAGCGGGTGTAAACTCAACACAATCGGGCGTCGAATTGACATCCAATTGCAATTTATGGACCAAATTGTAATTTTGGAAAGTTACAGGGACTTAAACTATTTTAATATTACCGATCCTCAATTAATCAAGTATCATGCTCATGTGTCAAAAACTAGCTCAAAACGGTCATTCAAACTCATCCAATTGCATACTTATCAAACATGGACTAAAACGAAAAAATAGAAACTTTCAAACATCACCATAATTGAATTAACAGCTACCCATACTGGTACACGGGAAAGTGTACTAGTATGCTTTGGCATTTCTCAAAAACCATAATCTAATAGCTCAAAACAGTACCGATATGGCTATACATGCAACGGTACGCCTTACCAAATTGCCTTGCCTGTACCAAAACAGATTCTTGTATACCGGAACACTGTCCCAAAAATAGCTTACCCGTACTGGTACAGGAACATGTGTACCGATACGCTTGGACCCGTAATGTCCAATTTTGCTGATTTTTTATGTTTTTCATGATACCAAAACATACTTCCAACATAAACACAACATCACCAAGGATCAATCCTCAAGAAAACATCACAGAACAACATCGTAACATGGCACTGTGCTTCAATGGGTAAACTAGAGGCATGCTTCCTAGAAACCAAGTCAATGAAAGTATGAATCATAAATCCCAAGCAATACCAAGAATTAAAGGTCATTTACAACCCAAAACAACATAGCAAACTTGCTAAAACAAGGAATTTATCAAAACGCCTCCCAAACCAAGGAATTCTCTGCTTTTATGGACAAAAAGAGCGTAAGCACACAAGGCTTAGTGAGGAGTGCTCATACAACACACCATGAATGCATTTAAATCATTTTCCAAGCCACATTGAAATCATCATTTCAATCATCTTTTAAAACATCATGCCTTGAAAACCATGCACTTAACACTTTCAAACACCAGCATATTAAACCATATGCAACATGTATCGTGGATCAACAACATGTCCCAATGCTAACCCTCAATTTAAGCCTTCTCATGCATAACAACCATATGTGAAGTTTAAAGAGTAAAACATGTATAAACCAACATTATACATTAACATCCATCAGCACGATACATCAACAATTATATTGGTTTTCAAGTGATTATAAACCAAGTTCCACTTTCCAAAATATTACATAGGACACACGATTCAACAAGTGTCCTCTCAACACTTCATGCCATCTCAACCGGAATTACGGTACCACTTGCAACCCGGGGTGTATGAACACGGTTGTGGCTTGTTGATTGAAAGAAACTTGGTGAACTTAGGTTGCTTAAAATTTGGGTAAATTTAAAATTAAAAGTTAATTTCTAGCTAGAGGTGTCCGAATCCGGCTCTAGTAGTTGCACATTAAAGATATCGCTAGAGGTGCCCGAAATTGGCTCTAGTAAAAAGGTGAACGAATGCACCGGTAATTAACTTGGTAAAAGCCTATTGTTCATATAGAATCTTGAAAATCAACTTGTACACAACTACACACACACATTGTCACAAGCATTATAGTTTGGTTCCAGGAAACTTTTGTGCCATCCGAAAAATTCAAAAGGTGATCATACTTTGTGCAATGGTTTTGAGGTTTAAAGGCAAATTTAAAGCATGTATTTGATAATTGAAGCCTTGACAGGTAATTATTAGATTTGCATTGCTTGAGGACAAGCAATAGTTCGAGTTTGAGGGTGTGTTAAGTGTTCAAAAGTACTATTTTTATAACCCTTTTTACTCATATTATTGTTAGACTTAGGTTCATTTTAGTTGCATTATTAGGCATTCATGCATGTTTTCATGATTTCCTTCACCATCATGCTTGATTTCATAATTTAATTGATTTTGTGGAAAATGTACTACTGGTGTGTGTTTTTGTATGCAGATTAATTACCCGAGCAAGTATTGTGAGGTAATGAAGGAAACAAGGAAGCTATCGATTTCTCCATGGATTCAGCCCTATATATAGTAAAAAATTCCAAGGAATCCTAGAGGAGTCGAAGTACTATGTGGAGATTAAAGGGAGATCAAATTCTAAGAGATTTAGAAGGATTTTTAGGAGGAATAAAATAATAAAATAAAAGAGATCTATTTCTTTTATTATATTGTATTTAATTCTAACTTAACTTCCTCCTCAAGAAAGACTTTGACCTAGCCATCTCCTACAAATACAAGGCTTAGCCGCAAGCCTCCAAGAGGGGGGAATTGAGAGAGAAAACACAAGGGGCTGTTCGAAGTCTTCTTCTTCTTTGTTTTGGTTAGATTCATGTTTGGGGATTATTCTTTGTATATCTTTTGAACCCAGCCATGAACTAACTTGATTGGCTAGGGTTATTGTGCTTTTGTGGTTGTGAGAAAATGATTGGATTTGTTTAGGTCTTTTGTATTGCAATTTAAGTTCAAGGTTTGTTCATTCTTGGTATTTATCTTTGCTTGCGATTGAATCGGGAGAGGATCTCGTGAATGCATCCATTTATCTAATATCGAGAGAGTTAGATTCAAGGAACGAATGAATATGATTTTTGTCCAAATTGATGAAGACTAATTCGTCTTAGGAATAAGTTACGAATTTCAACGGCTAAAAGAAGCCAAGATAGGTTGATGTTCACCCATGATTAACGCAGGGATGTATTATCAAGGCATGCACATTGACTAGAGTTTCAAATTAGGGATAAGGAGAAACTATTGAAGAACGCTTTGTCGAACCTTGAAGGTTGCTGCCCAATTGCCCAGACAATCATTTCACTAGTTGCCCTAGCAATCGCCTTACCAATTGCCCAGGCAGACGCTTCGTTAATTGCCCAGGCAGTCGTATCGTTAGTTGCCCATACAATCGTGTTGCCTGTTGCCGGGGAAATCAAGCTACCTTTGCATGAAAAATTGAGACTGTCCATTCAATTATCACTCTACGACTCACGATAACCTGGCTTACTCTCTCTTATTCGATTACATCTTTCTTTTATTTAATTGTTCTTTTATTTTACTTGTTAATTAGAACTCCTACAATCACCTACTTGTGTTTTTCTTTTCCAACGCAGTAACTTAAGCAAAGTGGCCCAAACCAATCCCTGTGGAGACGATACTCAATACTTATCATATCACTTTATTACTTGTGACGTGTATACTTACACAAATTGCGAAGCACTTAATACACGCAACAGACACCAACCCCAATCATTGATTAGATGCATAATCCATTAACATGAGTTTTCGGTACCATATAACCCCTCAACCGTTAGGGTACTTGGATAGAGTATTCGGTACACCGTATAAACCCCTTGATATACAAGGTGACATTTATAGTACATTATCAATCCTATGGTCATCCAACTATATCTGATAACATTTTAAACCATATCACTTGCCAATACAATTCATTGTTAACCATGTACCTCATTGTTTTAATGTGCATCAAACCAAACCATTTCCAAAGCAACTAACCATGATTTAAAATAAGTATTTCCACATACTTACATGGATCATTTACCACTGCATCCATCATCATTATATGATCAAAAATGGTATATAACATAATTTAGAACATGCTTTAACAGTAGGTACCATGTCATTTAAAACAAGTGCATAAAAACCATTTCGTAAAATCACGACCAAGGGATAAATCTCTTTATACTTACTTCCGAGTTTAAACCAGCATTTCAAGCTAAGTTTAAACTCCCAATATCACCTTTAAACCATTTCAAAGCTGAAATCCATGTCCTCAATCACCGACAAAGCAAAGCTTTATTCGCCGATGCGAAAACAAGCGTTCGAAGCCTTCGAAGCTTCAACAACGACCTTAGGATCACTCTCCCCTATTTTAATCACATAAAAACAAAGAATTAATGCATCATCGTGCATTCATAATCCTAGCAACACAACTCCTCAATTTCACCTCACAAACAACCACAAAAAACATTCCGAAAACAACCAAAACATCTTCCAACTTAACCTAAACATAATCCATTCATAATCTATCACTTCAATCCATTAGTTAACATCAATTAAAATCCAAAACAATCCATATATCTCCAGCATACATTAAACCTCCATAACTCCTCAAAAACACATAGCAACGTAGAAAATTAGAGATTGACATAGCTTCGGGATTCCAATGTTAAAATCAATTTATTAACATTATATAACATCAAAATATTGATTAAAACTAATCAAAACCCCAACAAAATAGATCCAATTCAAAAATCACATAAACTCATCAATTAAACCTTGATTTAACCTATTTCATAATTAAATCATTAAAACTTAATAGAAAGCATTTACAAAGAGTCAAGAACTTAGGAATTTCAATAAAGAACCTTTCATTAGAGGAGAAGAACGAACTTACCTCTAATGAGTGAGTTTCCCACCAATTTGGATGTTTTCTCTTGAACAAACCTACCTTTCATTAGAGGGGAAGAGCCACTGTTGCATGTTGTGATGTACTATAAATGATATGCAAATACTGCAAGTATACACATCGAACAAGTAATATAGTGATGAGTGAGTATCGCCTCCACAAGGATTGGAGGCCAAACTAGCTTAGTCAAAACACACAACTTTGTAACTTGAAAATAAATGCAATAGCAATAGGAAACAGGTTCAGAAATGTTGTAGCAAACAACTGTAATATAAACTAGGTTGAAACAAGGATACTTCAAATGTCCTCTCATGTGTACGAAGCTCTCTATTGGAATGACGGGCTGGGCTTATCAAGGACTCCTATGTTTAAGTCTCAATAATGTTTAGCTCTAACTTGCTCATATCATGCTCAATAGAGTTTACTAAGGTGTTTCAAATCTATCTCTAGCAAGAAACCTGACAGCCAGAATACTATGGCAATACCTCTCAGCGTGAACCCTAGCGAGCTACTATCCTTGAAGTTTTACTCCTTTAGTCATTGAAACTCTACACTTATCTCTAAGGTGACTTAGGATTTTGCCTCTCAGCATCAAACCCCATTGTCCACGTAGATCTAAGCCTAACTCTCTCAAATATTAAGCTATCCAACACCTAAGAAAAGGCTAACTCTCGAAAGCTCTTACAAGCTTAAGGCATACAAAACAATGGATAAAGCATGTAAAGGGAAAGAAAGCAAACCAAACATTAATTCAAAATTAAAACATAAGTACCCCAAAACAAGACCAAGCCACTTAAAATCAGTTTATGGCTGGGAAAATATCATCCACAATCAATCGTTTAAGAAAACCCATCCAAATATAAAGAAATGAAATAACAAAAACAACTAAAGAAAGGGAAATTACCAAGCCGCCTTGGACTGCCGCGAACCGCTCTAAGCTTGTTTCTTCTCTCAAAGGCTAGCAAGAACACCCTTTGGAGCTTCAACAATGGAGGACACCATGATAGAGAAGATGAAGAAAGGCAGCCACCTTTTGTACTCTTTCTTAGATCATAAAGTAACTTTTTTGGCTATTCCTTTAATGTGGGTGTCCTTTTCTTTATATAGTAGGGGCTCCTAGGGTTTTGTGCCCTTAATTCTAAGAGAATAATCCCTTCACATATGGGGACACAACTGGCTAACAGGTTTGCGTGCGGGGCTGCGAAATATCTTTAGTTCGTTGTCCTCTAGCGCGCCCAGAAATGCTATAAAAAAATCTAAGGCATTTTTCCTTTTCTCTTGCATTGCTCCTCATTTCCCTACACATCACCACACCAAAAAACAACCTTTCCAAGCAGCACCATTCTTATAAATAAACAAAGACAACCAAATAAATAACATCAAATTCAACTACATGAGCTAAATGCAACTATATGCTATGAAATTAGATGAAATGAGCTTAATTTCACAGAATAACCCAAGTAAAAAGGCACAAAATGTTAACATTTTACAAGGTTAACACCCCCAAACTTAAGCCATTGCTTGCCCTCAAGCAATGGATAGAAATAAATAGAAGAATGCTACAACATTAAATCAGTTCAAGACAGAGCTATGGCAAAGTCCTCAGAAAATAAAGGCATCAACATACTAGACAGTTTTGAGATTTTAAGAACTTTTCCTTAGGTTAAGATCTTTCAAATGTGTGTGTGTGACTACACCCACCCTATGCTTAAAAAAGTTAGAAGATTTTTAACTAAGTTCTCAAGTTTGCCCTAGTTTTTGTTGACCTTTAAGCACAAGTTACTCTCGTAATTCTAACTTCTTTTCCCTTTTTATGTACTGCTACGAGGGGAGTCAGCTCATCACAATTACCCTCCTAGAGTTGAAAATGAAGTGGAGCAAACACCCCATTCCCTATCTTATTTAGTAGAGTTATCTCGTGACTACTTTCATTCACTCATATGTTGTTGCTGCTATTTATTAAAGAGGGTTTTCCAAGCAATGCAATGCATAGAGGAGTGTCCCTCTACAGCTATACCAAAACATTTATTCACAATTCAACGCAAACAAAAAGTGAGATAATTAAGCTTTTATACTTTCATTTATCATTCAAGTTCATTCTACACATTTAAACTAAAGCATACAGTAGTTCTTTCACCAAAAATCATCTAACAGTTTTAAACATAGAGAGCATGCAATCATCTAGCACTCACATCATGAAGCATCAAACCCTAAAGGCAGTTCTACCAATCTCAGTAGTCACATGTATTCAATCAATTCACAACCATAAAATTCAAATACTCATCATCGGACATCATCAACTTATTCATAAAACTGTCATTATACTCACTAAATGCCATAGCAAAAATCTGTTCATAACTAAATGCTATTGCAAATGATCAACTATGAACACTAACACCCCAAAACTTGAAGGATACAGTGTTGTCAATGCATGAAAATAAAATGAACTAAGCTAAAATGAAAATGCAAATGCATGTTACCTCATAAAAAATTTATTTTGGTATTTTTGGTTTGTGTCCTTGGTGCTTGATTCTCCTCTTCTTCTTGAGTGCTACGACGGGCTCCTCAGCCTCATCTTGTTGGGTGGATCGTTCGTCCGGATCCTCCTGAGTCGACTGGTCATCAATAGCTTCATCATCATTAAAGGGGCATTCTATGCACGCCCTATCGTTCGCTTGAGGCGAATCCTTGCTTTTGTTGTAGCATCTGGAGTTGGGGTAGGTGGGGGTGCAGAAGCATCTTCAGCTATCTCCTCGTCCTCACTGTCAATATTGATAGGATTATCGACAGGTGGTTCCGGTGGTGGCAGGGTACTTAGGGGAGCTTTTCCTTTCTCTTGCCTTGCTGTTCAAGGACTTTGTCTGACGGTGGAAGTGGTTGTTGCTTCTGGAGCAGATGTTGGAGTTAGAGAAGGGTCTCTTCGTGAAATAGGTGGTGGTCATTGCATTACGGTTGCTTTCGAAGCTGGTGTGGCTTGCGGGGTTGGTTTGTCCTTCTTGGGCACGAGCAAATCATCGGGGAAGGGAAGGGAATCTATCTCTATATGCAGGAGCATCTCCTTGAAATACGAGTTTAGTGCAATATTCTTTTCCTTGATATACTTGAAATAAGTTGTCAAGGTGCCCTTCATCTCGTCTATTTCTTCTTGCATGTCTTTGGTAGAGGCGACGAGGGATGCTATTCTTGCTGCCACAATGGTTCTGGCTCCACCTTCCAATGTCTCTGCTAGAGCATCCTCATCAAATCCTCTCAGTCCAGGGATGTAATATGGGGTTAACGCACCATTGCCCTTCTCTATCTCATCCTCTTCAGGGTCCTCAAAGACTTGTTTTTTTGGTAAAGCCATGTGATGAGATTGGGGAAAATCAAAGGGCTCGACTTCCTCTTCAGGCAAAAATAGACTTCATCCACTATAAGCTTGCCACATCAATTGGTCGACCATTAAGAATGGAGTGCAGAAACATGAGCCGAGTAATGTGCATCGTAAAGGTGTGAGAGGTGGGCATTAGGCAGGACATTAGGTAGTGGTTCCAGACTTTTGCTTCTAGCTTGAAGCGTCTACGCTCGACAGCCTTACTCACCAGGTCTAGCTCCATTTCACTGGAGCCTAAATCTTCCAAAACCTCTTTATACTTTTGAGCATTAACAGATTCAAAGAAGGAGGAATGCAGGTCCATCACATTCTTTAGCCCAAAATATTTGTTGATCGCCGCGATGGTGAACTTTATCTGGTCCCCTCGCACATAGACGATAGATTGGGTGGGACTAGTTAGATGGGCGTAAAACTCCCTAACCAAGAAAACCGAGATGTCACCTGGATGTTGAACAAAATTCCCCCAGGTGTGCTTTGCGATGACATCCGTAATGCTCTTGTCGAAGCAGCCTTCCCTTCCACAAGTGATTTTAGGCCTTGCTCTGGAAAAACCTTGCGCTCTTTTATCAGTTGGAAGCGTTCTTTTGCTCATTCGTTGAAGAACTTCTTGATTTCAATGGGAGGTTGGGCTTGGGTACTACTGGAAGCACCGGTAACGTTTTTTCAACGAGCCATGCTTGCGAAGTGAGTCAAAAATTGCCAACATGATTTGGGTTTTGGGGAAGGTTTGAATTGGTTCGATAAAGAAGATGAAGAAGTAGAGTTTAAAGGAAATAAAAAGAAAGAGTAAACAGTTATGAGATGGAAAGTTTAAGTGGAAGGTAACTGCCACAAGTAAGTGGAGAGAGAATGTGAGTGTGGCGGTTTTGAGTTGTGGGGAAGAGAAAGGACGAGACATGCTTTTAATGAAAAGTGAAAAGGAGGAGAGGGGATGGAAAGGTAATGATGAACTAGGGTTTTTTTAAAGTTGAAAGGGAATAAAATCCCTCCCCTTTTACCTTTTTAATGCCACCCCAAAACATAGGAATTTTTTTGGCTTTATAACTTCCCTTAGTGGAAAAAGACAAAAGCTAGCCTTAATAAGAAAGTTGCTCAAGCCTTGTGATAAACCCTATCCTGCCACCTGCAACCATGGAAGCAATTCTGACATTACCTATTAAAGAAATAAAACACAAGATAACATAAAAGACAAAAGGGCAAAGAGTCAAAAGGACAAACAAATTTTTTATGAACATTAAAAACAGAAGATGCTAGAGCAAAATAGAAAGGAGGAGGGGGTTCAAACTCTTATTGATCCTTGAGAAGCATGGCAGACTTGTCGCGCATGATTGGAGCTTCATTGTAGACCTTCAATCTTTGTCCATTTACCTTGAAGATGGTGTCATCATCATGCTTCTTGATGTCTACTATACCATGAGGGTAAAGTTTGTGCACAATAAAGGGGCTGACCATTGTGATTTCAGCTTGATGGGGAAGAGTTTAAGTCGAGAGTTGTAGAGGAGGACTTGTTGGCCTTCAGAAAAATGTCGTGGCAAAAGATGTTTGTCGTGACACTTCTTCGTCTTCTCCTTATATAGGCATGCATTCTCATAAGCTTGGGCCCTGAATTCCTCCATCTTATTTAGCTCCAAAAGCCTTTTCTCTCTAGCTAACTGGGCATTTAGATTGAGTTCCTTGATTGCCCAATAGGCTTTGTGTTCGAGCTCAACGGGAAGGTGACATGTCTTACCATAGACAAGCTTGAAGGGATACATTCCCAAGGGTGTCTTGAAAGTTGTTCGATAAGCGCATAAGGCTTCAACAAGCTTTAGAGACCAATCCTTCCTTTTGGGATTGACTACCTTTTCCAAAATCTGCTTAATTTCTCGATTCAAAATTTTAGCTTGGCCATTGGTCTGAGGATGATATACTGTAGCAATTTTATGCCTCACTTTATATCTCTACAATGCCTTAGCAATGAGTTTGTTGTCAAAGTGGGTACCTTCATCACTAATGACGGCTCTCGGGGCTCTAAATCTTGTAAAGATTTTCCTGTGAAGGAACTTCAAAATAGTCTTGGATTCATTCTTCAGTGTAGCTATTGCTTCAACCCATTTCGACACATAGTTAATGGCTAATAGGATGTAGATATCTCCGAAAGATGGTGGAAAGGGTATCATGAAATCTATTCCCTATACATCAAAGAGTTCCACCTCTAGAATGCATTACAATGGCATTTCAAGCCTTCGAGAAATATTCCTCGTCCTTTGACATCTATCGCATGCGTTGCCGAATTCATGTGCATCCTTGAAAAGTGTGGGCCAATAAAATCATGATTGTAGGACCTTTGCAGCATTCCTAGTTCCTCCAAAATGGCCTCCACACGAAGATGAATGGAAATGGAATAGGATCTCCTTTTGCTTTTCTTCGGGGACACATTTTCAAATCATTTGGTCGGGGCATTGCTTGAACAAATAAGGCTCATCCCAAAAGTAGAATCGCACATCATGCTTGAATTTCTTTTTTCCTTGGCTATTCAGATCAGGAGGAAAAATACCACTAACAATAAAGTTAACAATATCAGCATATCATGGAATTGCTGTAGCATATAATATTTTCTCTTCAGGGAATTCTTCCTTAATCTCTAATTTCCCATTGTTTTCAGCCTTATTTTCTATCCTAGAAAGATGGTCAGCAACTTGATTCTCACAACCCTTTCTATCATTAACTTCCAAGTCAAATTCTTACAAAAGAAGTATCCACCTAATAAGTCTAGGTTTAGCATACTTCTTATCACTAAGTACTTTATAGCAGAATGATCAGTGTGTACGATGACCTTAGTGCGTATCAAGTATGCTTTAAACTTATCAAAGGCAAACACAACAGCTAGTAGTTGTTTTTCAGTGGCTGTGTAATTTATTTATGCATCATTCAAGGTGCGGCTAGCATAATAAATAACATGGAAAAGTTTACCTTGACGTTGGCCAAGTGCTGCCCCTACTGCATAGTCACTAGCATCATACATCAACTCGAATGGTGACGTCCAATCTAGGGGAACATCTATGGGTGCTGAGATGAGCTTCTCCTTGAGTTCCTTAAATGCGCTGTAGCATTCTGCATCAAAGATGAAGGGCTGGTTTTGCTATAGCAAAGTGCACAATGGCTTGGAGATATTGGAGAAGTCCTTGATGAACCTCAAATAGAAGCTGGCATGGACCAAGAAGCTTCAGATTCCCTTCATGGTGGTGGGGGTGGTAGCTTCTCGATCACTTTGGCCTTAGCTTTACTCACCTCTATCCCTTTTTGTGAGATTTTGTGGCCTAGAACAGTCCCTTCAACGACCATGAAATGACATTTCTCCCAATTGAGCACTAGTTCTACTTCTTCGCATCTTTTTAGTTCCTTGGCCAATTTGCCTAAACACGATTCAAAAGTATCTCCAGAGATTGAAAAATCATCTATGAAGATCTCCAAAAATTCTTCAACCATGTTAGAAAAGATGGCCAACATGCACCTTTGAAAAGTAGCCAAAGCATTGCAAAGCCCAAAGGGCATTCTTTAAAATGCTTAAGTACCATAAGGACATGTGAAAGTTGTCTTCTCCTGATATTTCGGTGCTATAACAATCTGGTTGTACCCTGAATATCCATCAAGGAAATAGTATAAGGATTTGCTCGCCAATCGATCTATCATTTGATCAATGAATTGGAGGGGAAATGGTCCTTCTTGGTTGCCTTGTTGAACTTCCGATAGTCCATGCAAATTCTCCCCCTTGACAGTCCTTGTGGGTAAGAATCCATTGTCTTCATTGCTTACCACGGTCATGCCTCCCTTCTTCGGTACACATTGCATTGGGCTGACCCATGAACTATTAGATATTGGGTAGATAACTCCAACATCGAGCCACTTATTTATCTCCTTCATCACCACATTCTTCATGAATGGATTGAGCCTTCTTTGGGGTTCAACAGAATTGCTGTGACAATCATCAAGCAAAATTTTGTGCATACAAATAGTAGGGCTTATACCCTTCAAATCAGCCATAGTCCACCCTAGAGCTTTCTTATGTTGAGATAACATACTTATCAAGCTACATTATTGCTTAGGGGTTAGACTAGAAGAGATTATCATAGTTAAAGTCTCATTACTACCAAAATAAACATATTTAAGATGTGAAGGTAATGGCTTCAACTCTAATGTGGGTGCGTGCTCAAGTAAAGGTTTAGAAGGGATAAATTCACCAAAATCTAAAGGTTCAAAATGCGTATTTGGTCTAGCAATGAGCAAACTAGACTACTGCACCTCCAATAGGAACTCCTCAAGCTTCTCGTTGTCATCCTCATTGAGCTTCACATAATCATCAATTTGCACGAAATTGCTGTAGCATAATCCTGCAACTCAATCTTCTATCATAGCATTTATGTGTTAACACTCCTCATATTCATCCACATATTTGAGAGTGTTGAAGACATTTATAGTCACCTTTTGATCAACCACTCTCATGGTGAACTCACCTTTCTTATAGTCAATCAAAATTTGACCGGTTGCTAAGAATGGTGGCCCTAAAATGATGGGTGCATTGTCATCGACCTCGCAATCAAGGATAAGGAAATTAGCTGGGAAGACAAATCTGCCCAATTTGACCACAACATCTTTTATATTTTCTTCCAGACGGATATGAGATCGGTCTGCTAGTTGCAAAATTACTATGGTGGGTATTGCATCTCTCATTCCAAGCTTCATAAAGACTGACTTGGGCATTAGATTAAAACTAGATCCAAGGTCGCATAAGGCTTTTCCCACATAATTATCTCCTGTAGAACATGGAATGATGAAGGTACCCAGATCACTTCTTTTAGGTAGAAAGTTGCTCAATATAGAATGACATTCTTTTGCTGTAGCAGCAGTCTCATACTTCTCAACTTTTCTTTTCTTGGTGACAATTTCCTTGAGAAACTTAGCATATGCATGCATTTGATCAATGGCCTCCAAAAATGGGACATTGATATCCAACTGGTCAAGAATATCTATAAATTTTTTGAACTGAAGATCATCATTTTGCTTCTTCAACCTTTGAGGGAAGGGTGGCGGGGGCCTAACTTTTTCTTTTACTGGTGGGGTTTTTTTTCTTGCTGTAGCAATGTTCTATTCTCCACCAGCAAGTTCATTTGTCGAGCCATCATTCTCTTTCCCTTCTAGAGTTAAATCCTCTTGCAAAGCTAGTTCTTTAACCACAGATTCAGGTTTGGGGTCTTTTACTTTCTTCCCCACAAACATATCTTCCTTGTTAAGTTGGGTGCCACTTCTTAATGTGAGAGCACTACATTGCTCTTTGCCATGATTTTTAATGACTTCATTATCACTAGGCAAACTACCTTGAGGTTGAGCATGCAAAGCTTGCGCGATTTGTCCTACTTGGGTTTTTAAAGCCCTCAAAGACGAGCTATGACTCTGAAGTAATGCACCTTGACTCTTGATAGACGCTGCATGGTCTTGAAATAAAGCCTTCGTGGTTGTCATAAAATTTTGGAAAATAGCTTCCAAAGAGTTGTTGTTTGATGAAGAGGCTGAACCCTTGTTATCATTTTGCTAAGGTATATTCTGCTAGAAACCTTGGGACTCAGTTTGATTTTGTTACCGATTCGAGCTGCCGGCATTGTAGGTTCCTTGATTCCTCCAAGCAAAATTATGATGCTGACATCATCCTGGATTATAAGTTTTTGAGTAGAGGTTGTGGTTGTTCCTATTAAAGTTCCCCACATAGTTGGTAGACTCGTGATTTTTAGGGCACTCGCTCACATGATGGTGTCCATCACACTGGACACAAGTGTTTGCTACCTTCACTTCATTAGGTCGTTAGAGATTCTTCAACATAGTAGTGATGGTCGACAACTGGGCTGAAATTGGTTTGTTGTTGTCAAGCTCACGCATCCCATGAGTTCTTCTTCCCGTACTAAGTCTCAATGTAGGAAATTGGTAGTCATTGTTTGCAATCCTATCAAGGATATCGATTGCTTCTTGAGGCGACTTGTCCAGCAAAGTGTCATTTTCTTAAGCATCCAACATCTTTATGGGATCATTGATACCATTGTAGAATATTACTTCTTCCCGAACTATCGCTCCAGGATTTGTTGTAGCATTAGGTTCATCCAGATTTTCATCTACTTGATTCTCTTGGTTGCCACCTCTATACATGGTTCTTAACTCTTCTTAAATACGTCTTTTTTGGTGAAACAAGTGCTCAATTTCAGGCACTATAGGTGTTAATGGTTCTTTGGGTGTTCCTCGGGTTATGCAACAACACAACACCTAAAAAAGAGTAAAAAAACAACAAATAATACTAAACAAAAGAAGAAATAAACTGGTGCAAAGATTAAACTCTAAATAACAAATTTCCAATCCCCAACAATGGTGCCAAAAACTTGTTGCGTGTTGTGATGTACTATAAATGATACGCAAATAGTGCAAGTATACACATCAAACAAGTAATACAGTGATGAGTGAGTATCGCCTCCACAAGGATTAGAGGCCAAACTATCTTAGTCAAAACACACAAATATGCAACTTGAAAATAAATGCAATAGCAATAGGAAACAGTTTCAGAAATGCTGTAGCAAACAACTGTAATATAAACTAGGTTGAAACAAGGATACTTCAAACGTCCTCTCACGTGTATGAAGCTCTCTATTGGGATGATAGGCTGGGCTTATCAAGGGCTCCTATGTCTATGTCTCAAGAATGTTTAGCTCTAACTTTCTCATATCATTCTCGACAGAGTTTACTAAGATGTTTCAAAACTATCTCTAGCAAGAAATCTGATAGCTAGAATGCTATTGAAATACCTCTCGGCATGAACCCTAGCAAGCTACTATCCTTGAAGTTCTACTCCTTTTAGTCGTTGAAACTCTACCCTTATCTATACGGTGAGTTAGGATTTTGCCTCTCAGCATCAAACCCCATTCTCCATGTAGATCTAAGCCTAACTCTCTCGAATATTAAACAATCCAACACCTAAGCAAAGGCTAACTCTCGAAAGCTCTTACAAGCTTAAGGCATACAAAACAACGGACAAAGCATGTAAAGGGCAAGAAAACAAACCAAACATTCATTCAAACTTAAAACATAAGTATCCCAAAACAAGCCCAAGTCACTTAAAATCTGTTCATGGCTGGGTAAATATCATCCACAATCAATCGTTTAAGACAACCTATCCAAATATAAATAAATAAAACAACAAAAGCAACTAAAGAAAGGGAAACTCCCAAGACACCTTGGACTGCCGTGTACAACTCTAAGCTTGCTGCTTTTCTCAAAGGCCAGCAAGAACACCCCTTGGAGCTTCAACAACGGAGGATACCACGATAGAGAAGATGAAGAAAAACAACCGCCTTTTTTCTCTTTCTTAGCTCACAAAGTAACTTTTTCAGCTCTCCCTTTAATGTGGGTGTCCTTTTCTTTATATAGTGAGGGCTCCTAGGGTTTTGTGCCTTAGTTCCAAGGGAATATTCCCTTCACATGTGGGGACACAGCTGGTTGGCAGGTTCACGTGTGGGGCTGCGAAATATTTTCAGTTTGTTGTCCTCTAGCGCCCCCAAAAATGCTATCCAAAATGCTAAGGCATTTTTCCTTTTCTCCTGCACTGTTCCTCATTTCCCTGCACATCACCACACCAAACAACAACCTTCCTAAGCATCACCATTCTTATAAATAAACAAAGACAACCAAACAAATAACATCAAATTCAACTACATGAGCTAAATGCAACTATGTGCTATGAACTGAGACGAAATGAGCTTAATTTCACGCAATAGCCTAAGTAAAAAGGCACAAAATGTTAACCTCTTACAAGGTTAATAGCTGTCATCATCGTCTCTGGGCCATCGAGATGAATTGACTAGTGGTCGCCCTATTTTCGTCATCGTCGCCACTCGCTGGGTAAAGCTTGTGAAGTTGCAAACTGCCATGGTCCATCTTTTTCTGCCGTAAAACCATCGTCACCATCATGCTTAGGAGGTGACAAACTACCGGACTAGAGCTCGTCGGCCACCTGCCATTACCGGAGGCCACTATACGCGCTACATTCGTCGCCGCCTACGCGTGGTCGTGCGGCAGCTGTAGAGGGCGGGTGTATGTAGGTGTCGCGCCACACTAAATCTAGCTCTATAGGGTACACTGTAGCCTTCATGCACCTGGGTGTATAGGATTCTGTTCTTAGGGTGCACCAAAGCTTTTGTGCACCTGCGTTGCACCAGATCAATGGGTTGTTGATCGGCCATTGACTTTTTCATAGGGGTCCCTAACTGGTGGTTTCTTGACGTTCTGAGTCCGTTGGCGTAGTCCGTTTTGCCAAATTCGAAATTGATAAGCTATTTTTATGCATTTGACCTTGTGAATTGAATAGGGGGCGCATGAAATTAATATATTTCCTATTCGTTTTTATATGAGGTTTATTTGGGATAAGATATCGAACTAAGTGGAGTAATCAAGAAGCTTATATGTGGATTCATTGCTAATGCTTGAGGTTAGTACACCTCGAAATCTGAAATGCTTCATGAGCATCGTAAGTGTAACTACCTTGCTTGTTAGTGTTTGCAAAATAGGTTGATAATATATAAGTATATGTTGAAACTAGTATTATGATACTTGTATGCATGAGATGCATAAAGAGTTTAAGAATATTTTGAAACTCGTATGAGCTTTAAAGACCGTATGGGGTCGTTTGAATATCCGTATACTTATCTAATTGGTTGATTTACATGTTGTGCTGCTTGAGATATAAATTGGCATGTCCGATGGAGATTATACTAAATGAACTGATAATTGGTAATATTCGAATAAATAATCATGAACCGGTAATTAATATTAATTTATTAATGCGTTAGTAAACAAAGCCTAGTGACTTCCATAAGCTTTAGGGATCGAATTAAGTGTTGTAAAATCATAATCCAAGGAAATGGTACGAACGCGTGTGTAGGGTATCGGTACGAGCTTTGGTCATACCAGTATGCAATTAGGGGTCGTATCGGTACGAGTATCGGTACGGGTCGACGTGTATCGTTACTTGTTGAAATTAAGAATTTCATGTAAAATATTTAGTATCAGTACGCGTGTGGGTACCGGTACCTAGGGGTACCGTATTGATACTCGTGTTTGAGTACCGGTACCCACTGAACGAGGTAATTTTATAATGATACTAAAAGATGTAAATTTACGTAGGATGATAATGAGATAATATGGATTAATAGAGATAATTAAAGAGGGTGATTAATGTACACTTCCATAATAATTAATACTTAGGTAAACATTGGGTGACTTGTTGGTAATAGCAATCATATGGATCATTGGTAGATCGTGTGATGCTATATGATGTGTGGTAGACGTGTCCTTTCTATGTGTTAATGTGGACACCTAAATGGTTGAGTTACCATTGTTTGGTGGAATCCAGATACCTAGTGAGAGAAAGAGTGTGTTGCAACATCATGGTTAAAGATTGTCGATTGTATGATCTCGAGGATTAGTGGTACCAAGCCTCATTCGAAGATGCTTTATAAGGGATTTCGAGCAGGGGTGTATGATCTTGACGCTTAGTGGTACTGGGCCTCACCTAAAGAGTGTATGAACCCGACGCTTTATGGGACCAGGCCCCACTCAAAGTGTATGATCCTGATGTTTAGTGGGATCGGACCTCACTCTTATATTGTGGTATAATGCTTATATGCTATGAGAAGGTTATGCTTTCTTGCTATGTTATATGGTTAGGAGGCTAGAGGTAGCGCCATATTTATATGATGTTATGATGCCATGTTATGAGTATGGTTTGGCATTGTGTGCCATGTATGATCATTGCTATGATGATAGCATGTGTTTAGGCGACCAGTGGTAGCGTCACGTGTTTAGTTATCTCTTCTTATTGCTCGTACTAGCTTGCATGCTTATGTGTATGATTAGCATGAAATATAGTATAGTAGATATGTACCACTAAACTTTATAAGCTTAGAGCTCGAAATCGTTGTTTTCGTGCATAGGTTGATCGTTGGAACATGGGATAGAGGATCACTATTGGTACAAGATTCTAGCATGTGGTGATCTCCAAAGTACGATACTTGTGTTTAATGGACTATGTATTCATAAGACCTTATGTGGTGGAGTCTATAATCCTTATTTTGAAATTGTATTAAGCAAATCGAATGTTCAAATGTTTTAAATTAAATTGGAGCTCCTTTGTACCGTTTTGATTATTTATCTATATTTTCAACTGTTGGGTTTAAATATTTTCGAGAAATATCTTGTTGGGATAAACTCAGTTTGAGAAATTTTATAATTTTGGGTTGAGCTTGAGGCCCAAATTTGACATCCGGGTCGAGGGTGTTATATATCTACTCTACATAATTGAAATTTATAAGAATATAAATAAATAAAAATGTACACCAAATTATACATCCAATGTTCTTATCTGAAACCTCAACTTGAATATATTTCGTACAAATAAGAAGAAAAAAAAGTTTAGTGTTATTCAAAATATGTATACAATACAAAAGAAACATATAACTTTAACAAATATTTTATTAGATCATGAAACATATAATCCGATTAAACATTTTAATTATTGATACTTGTTTCATTTATTGATTCCATGTCTCTAACATGATTTTAATAATCAAGTTGAAATTGCAATTTCCATTTGAAGAATGCAGTTCATCTCAGCAAATCGTTCCTACAAGTATCATTCATCATTCACATACAATGAATCCAAGTATTTAAAAATAATAATTTCTATACAAAATAACCAATAAGAAACTAACTACATCCTCAACAAAGTTAACTTGTGAGATAATAGAAGTTACAATGAGAATATGTACCATAGAATGAACTAAACTTGTAGCTCAAAATTAGTATCACGAAACATATTTACTCGAAACAAACAATTGAAGCAACAATAATCCATATATTCTTAGTGATTTTATAGAAAATTTATACCTGGAACTAAGGTTTATAGAATAATCCAAATATAAGGAGAGTTTTGTGGTGGTAAGGAAACGGCGTTGGTCTATCCACGAAAGTTCTAAAAAAGAATAAAAGAAAAATTAACCTTGATTTCTGTAGAACACTAACTGCACTTGAAATTTGTTCCTTAATTTGAACTTTCCACTTCACCAAACCATTAAACATTTTCTAAACCAAAATCAGAACCAAAGAATATATTCAAAAACCTAACTTATTATAAAGTTAAATTTTACAACATCCTCAAATCAAAAGTTCATTTACAAACTGACATTTCAATGATCTATGTGAAGTAATTGTAAAGTTAAATCCCGATTTCTTCTGGTTTAGTGGAGGCGAGGTTAACTTGAAGCCCGAAATCAAAACCTTTTAACAATTCACAGTCAGTTACAATGGTACCTTTTCATACTAATTGATTACTCAAGTTAAATAAAAATACATTACAAGACTACTTAGTAAAGACTTCAAGAAATTCCATTCACATGGGATAGAAAAATACTTTACCTTGCTTCTCTTAGCCTAAGATCAAGAAACAAATACTTCAATCTAAACTATTATTCTCCTCAACACTCATAGATATAAAAAGGTATTGCACTTATCAGAATTAAGGAAGTAGTTATACTGGCCATTCATACCATCATCAACAGTTTCTGGACAAGTATTCACAATCGCACAAATCTACAGAAAAGAGAATGATTAACTGCTATGAGTGTGTATGTGCTGCCTTATTTTGCGTGCAGTTGGTGCGTGAGTGGTGGAGGAGGAGGAAAATGTTGGCGTGGTGGAAAGGCTCGAGGAGTGCCATTGAAGTTTGGATGTAAGCGAATATGAAAGAAGTTTGGGTGAGGGAAATTGCGAGTTGGTTGGGGCTGGGCCACGGACTGAAATGCCTAGGGCTGGTGTTGCAGCCTTGGTCGAGTATAAAGGCAAAAAAGGAGAGTGAGGCAAATTTCAGAATTAGTTTTGAATCTTCTTGCGCCAGAGGAAAGAGTTGTATTCGAGGCACCTGTGGTTAAAAGAGGGAGGGGAAGACAGCGTAAAAATCCTCCCTCGATTTTGCCAGCATTAGAAAATGGACCTCTCTCAAACTCGGATTTTTTAAAACACAAGTGGAGCATTTTGAGAGAAGAACGTGAGACTTTGGGATTAGGAAAATTACTAGGAGCTGAGACAATTGGGAACGAGGAAGAGATCGTTAAGGATATTGAACGTCTTATTGTAGGGCGTGAGAAACGTGCGTAATTTCGAAAAAAGTGTTGTCCTAGAATGTGCGGGGTCTTAAAACGGCTTCAAAGAAAAATGTGGTTTAGAATCTAATACGGCAACATTGCTGCGAGATGGTCCTTTTAATGGAAACAAAAATGGAAGTGGCGACAGACATGATAGTGCGTAGAATTTGGGTGTCAAGTTCTTTTGAGTATGTGTTTGTACCATCTGTGGGGAATTCAAGTGGAGTTTTGGTGATTTGGGACAAGGCGAGGTTTGAATTGGGCATGGCGACGATGAAAGCAAGGTATGTGATGCTTGAAGGTCGTTGGGTGATGGAGAATTGGGGATATAGAATAGCAGGAGTATATGCCCCGTGTGTTTTTGAGGAACAATTGAATCTTTAGCAGGAGCTTATTGTTGAGATTGAGTGTCGTGCTATGCCGTGGTGCTTAATAGGTGATTTTAACATGGTGATGCAAAGGAGCGAGAGGATGGGTTGCTCGATCACAATTAAAGGTATGGATGATTTTGTAAATTTTATTAATCAGGGTAAGTTAGTTGATCTTTCAATGCAAGGAAAATCCTTCACATAGTTTTGCCCCGGGAATAGATGTAGTCGAATAGATAGATGCTTAATGTCTAAAGAATGGATCGAGCGTTTTTTGAGGTTGTTGTTGAGCAATCTGTCGAGGGGGCTCTCAGATCATACTCTTTTATACTTGTGAGTGATGATTCGGATTGGGTCCAAGACCGTTTAGGTTCTTGAATGTTTGGGTGGAAAATAGAAAAAAATGTGCGTGAATCGAAACAAGAATGGACTCGCTTGTCGAAGGGTAATGCTGATTGGGGGGTGATGCAGAAACTTCAAGGTTTGAAGGGATTTTTGAGAGGTTGGAACATGTCTTCCTTCGGTAACATTGATCAGCGTATTGCGGAAACAACTCAGCGTATTTATGCTCTAGATAATGATATGGGAAATGGGCTATTTTCAGAAGATATGGCAGTGGAGAAACGAAAGTTACAGTCGGAGTTGTGGAGATTGTCCAGATATCGTGAATTCGTATGGCGACAAAATTCTAGAGTGTGATGGTTGAAAGGTGATCAGAATATAAATTTTTTCCACCAGCCAGCTAAAATCCGCACAATGCGGAATGCAATACAGGGAATTTGGGTGAATGGGAGATAGGAAACTATACCGGATCATTTGCGACATGATTTCCATTTTGAGTTTAGGAAATATTTTTCGAAGGTGCCCTCTTCGGGAGCACTTGATGTGATAGTGAGCTATCAGAAATTAACTATGGAGCAGTTGATGGGTTTGGAGGTCCCTTTTTTTAGAGGAGGAAGTTCGAGCAGTTATGTGGGATTTTGATGGTTCCAAGGCGCCGGGTTCAGATGGTTTTTCCTTCGAGTTTTATAAAAAGTAGTGGAATTTTCTCAAATTGGATGTGATGAAGTTGTTCCACAATTTCATTAACACGGGTTTGTTATCGAAAGGTTTGTTACCGAAAGGAGTGAACTCCACGTTTGTGGTTTTAATCCCTAATAAAGATACCCAGGGAAGATAGGAGACTTTCACCCAATTTGCCTTTTGAATTCTATCACATCCCGAAAACCGACCTAGTAGGAAGTAGATTCCGGTGATCAGAAATTTTAAATCCAATGTATTAAACGTTTGTAATGATTAACCTTTGTACCCTCTTGTATAACGAAGTTGCATTTTGGTCTTATTTGAGTGAATGAACTTCCTTGTACGAAATTCGAAGCCAAAAAATGCAAATTCTGAGCTAGACGTATCGATACGGTCAAGCCAATATTGATACAGTCAAACTATCAATAATTAGCTTACATGTTTTAGCGAGGGCGTCCTAATATGGCCATGAGTGTATCAATACGAGTCCCCTGTTTCGAATATGTTTAAGGCTTAATTTGAGAGGAATTAAGCAAGGTGCTTACTCACCTCCTTGCTTGGCCTTCCCCACGTGAAAGTCATCAGAAAAGATGACTAGGGCGAAGGGTAAAAGGATGATAAGATGGGTGGGTGGTCTTGGGTTGAGCAAACCCTTGCTTAAGGGAAATGCTTTCATTGGCCAAAGCTTAGGTCGACAATGATTAAGGGATTAACTGGGATTTAAAATGAATAAGTAAAAAGAGAAGCTTTCATTCTCCTACTTTGAACTCCCGGTAACCAAAAGATCAACCCTTACTTCTCACCAAACACACACCTCCATTTCCATCTTTAAACTCAAGCTTAAGCAAGCACCTCGGTTCCATCTTTGTCCTTTGTTCAACCTCGATACTTCGTTTGAAAGCCTACAACTCGGTGATTAAAATCCCTATAACGGTTTGTTGATTCCATCATTTATTGAAGTTTGATTTCGGAAGTAGGTTTTCTATGTTCAAAGGGGAAACCCATGAACTAGAGAGTTAATTTCGATATTCCGAAATTGCCTACAAGTTTTGGTAAGCTTGAAATATGTTTCTGAAACCTTAAATCGAATTCTAATGCAACTCTTAATTTTGTGCTAGCTCGAATAGTGGAGAAAGATCCCTTGTCATCTCCAAAGGAAGCTAGGCACAACGGAGTTGTAAACCGAGAACCTCGTAATCAAGGTGAGTGTAGTCATGTCAAGGGACCAGCACGGAGCCATCTCGTTGCATTTGATTTATGATTTTCATGTTAATATGTATCTTGCTAAAGGCTCAAGTAGATCAATATTCGTGTGGATGCTAAAGGTGCACATGGTAAGCTTTTTATATGGTTGATGTTCTATAAATAAATATGTGATAATCGCGACATGTTACATGTGAAATTTTTATTAGAAAAACATGATATGATATGCTAAATTTGATACAAGCATGTTATGATGTGATACGTATATGATATGATCCGTTATATGGAGCGAAGGCTCAATTTCGATTCCGATATGCTATGGCCTACAGGCATAAAGGTAAGTGATATTATGAAATATGAGTAACCTTGGACATTTGTAAGTTTTGGATACAATTGGCATGTCATGGGGTTATTTGAGCTCATATAAGTAAGGGATTGGCTTATGGTACGGGGCTACAGCCTATATGTGGGGGAGATAAGGATGGATTGTGTAAGGGATACTATCCGGAGCTACGGCTCAAGGCTACAGCCTATTTTCCGATATATGCGTGGTGCAAAGGGAAATCCGTGTATCCACTTGTTACATTGTCCAAGGGAATTTAAATGTTTGTAAGCTTCATTATGATTATGTACAATTATGATAAATGGCCAAAGCATGAGACCTTGTGGTTAAAAGAATGCGATTATGATAATTAAGTATGCCAATATGCCATTCATGTTCATAGCATGCCATATGTGTATTGTTATTGCTTATGTTGCTATGACTACCTCACTAGGCTATACAAGCCTAACATATGTGTCTCTCATGCATTTCAGGGCCTTAAGATTTTTTGACTTTCGATCATGTAATCTCCCGGTTGCAAGTCACTTCCGCAAGCTATATGTATGTTTACTTTTGTTTCCGAACTCCTAGTAAGATAGCATAAAGTTTAGATGTGTTGTAGTAACTTATTTTGATGTGGTTGTGTAAGCCTAATAGTAACTAGGTGTGGTATGAGTATAATGGTATGTTTGGAAATGACTACATAGACTAAACTGAGCTTAAGAGCCCTTTTTGGTAAAATCGTAGTAAACGAATTCGAAATGCCTTGAAACTTGACACACGATTGGAGATACTGTTTTTAAAATTGTTGGTAAAATTTGGTAAAATTTGAATAACGTTTGGATAGGTAATTCGAATAAAAAGCAGAAAATTTCTGTCATTACAAGTCAGGGCGTATCGATATGGGTGATGGCGTATCGATACAGCAAGGCATAAATTGGCTTAATAGAATGTTGCGTATTGATACGGTGTAGGCATATCGGTACGAAAAATGGCTACTGGAATTCGGGTTGAAAATGGTATCAATACGGTACTAGAGTGTATCGGTACGGGGTCAACGCGTATCGATACAGCTAATCCTGTATCGATACGGGTTTGACATCCTTTAAATTTGGAAATCAGAAATTAGGCTTAGCGTATCAATACGGCCCTTAGGGTATCGATACGGTGGTATTTAAATCTGTTATAAGGCATAAAAACAGAATTTGGATAGCTTACAAATTGGTCATTAATAACTACCCGGATTAATTAATTAGGTTAACGATATCCGATAGTAACGAAACTTCACAGATTAATAATTGGTAAGTTTAATTACAAGTTGGTAATAAAGAATTTTGATTAGGATCGCTAATTTATGAAATTTGCAATTTAGTCTCTAAGTTTGTAAAAGTTTAAAATTGACCCATATTGAGTCAGTAATTGATAACTAGGTACACTGAGCCTTAAATAAGAATATTAGAACTTTTGAATAAAATTTCTAACTCCGATTAAGCTTCCAACTTCTGAATATTTTTTACGATAACGTTTTCTAACCCAGTTCTCTACCAGACCGGGAAATGGGTGTTACAATTGTGCTATCAGAGCCTAGGTTTAGTCGATTCTAGGACTAAAATAAAGCCCGTTACGAGTCCGTATGTACTTATTCCACCTAGGAGTTATTTGTATATGTTATCTGTGACTTGCATATTACACGATTTAATCTTTCTATATGATTATATCTGAAAATGTTGGAGCCTATTGATAGACGCACTGTTAATAAACCAAACCTTGGTTCCTCCTCGACTCAGGGAGATAATCTGAGGGCCGAAGCTAGGCCTGAACAAGTTGGGAAGAATGGCCCACCTCATCCTCCTCTGATGCCTGCAACTCTGCAGGAGTACCTGATGTCCATGGCTGACATGATTAAGCAAGTGGTTGTGTCACTCCGACAAGAACCACTCCCTCAACCTACTAAAGCACCTCTACCTATATTGAGAGCTCATATTAATAAGCTCAAGTAGTACCCAATTTATACTTTCACCGGCCAAGACTTGGATAATCCCGAGATCATAGAATACTGGCTGGAGAATACGCTCAAAGTTCTAAATAAACAAATGAAGTGCCCCGAGGAGTACAAGCTAGAGTGTGCCTTGGCCCTCATCGCTGAAGAAGCCTAAAGTTGGTGGGACACCGTGACACTCACCATACCTGAGCATAAGATTACGTGGGACTTATTCTTTCAGGAGTTCCCTAAGAAATATGTCAGCGACCATTACATTGCCTAGAGGCGTAAAAAGTTCCTCCATTTAAGAAAAGGAGGAAGACCCGTGGAATAGTACATCCACGACTTCTTCAAGTATGCAAGATATGGCACCGAGATCATCCATACAGAAAGGGAGAAGTGTCGAATCTTTATTGACGGCCTCTAGATGAATTACGTCCTCTCTTTGTTGCTTTGGAGATAGAGGACTTCCAAACGCTTGTCAATTGAGCCATTTCTACTGAAGCCTCCCATAAGGCTTTTGAGAGAAGGAAAGGGAATCAAGCGCGATTCGATAAGAGGTTTTGAGATGGCTTTAAGCCTCCTATGCCACAAAAGAAGGGAAGCTAGTGAGATCAGAAGTCTGCCACTTTTCAGCAGTTGCCACGATCTGCCTATGTGCCACAATTCCAGTCTGCAGGAATATCTGTTGCTCGTAAACTTCAGTGGATAGTACGGGCGGTTCTGCGATGGGTTCTTAGATTCCTCTATGTAACTTCTGCCAGAAGAGGCACCAGGGCAATGTCGTAGACAAACAGGATCCTACTATCTCTATGGCGAGTCTGGCCACTTTATCAGATAGTGTCCGCAGAATCCTCACCCTCCTACCTTTGTAGCTTCTCAGAACAACCCTAACATAGGTAGACGAGCAAAAAAAGTGCAATCTGGATCAGTGGGGAAACCCCGCAACACCAATGCCCCTCTAGCGAGCCGTGACCCTCAGACTTCAGCCCAAATGTACCACATTTGAGGGCATGAGCAGGAGGATGACTTTGATGTGATTACAAGTATGGTGGAATTACATTCTAATCATGTTTATACTTAAATAGATTCGGGCTCTATGTACTCTTTTATTAGTGAACTATTGATTGCAAAGTATGATATAAAACCTGAACCTGTTTCTTTCGAGATTGTTGTCTCTAATCCGTTAGGAGATAGTGTGGTTATTCGGTTGATCTGTAAAGCTTGCCCTATAAGGATCCAAGGGATCCTATTTTCGGCCAACTTGATGGCATTACCCTTTCGGGAATTCGATCTTATTCTAGTCCTTGATTGACTAGCTGAACATCAAGCCTGGGTAGACTGTTCTAAGAATAAGTTATATCTCCATAGACTCGGTAAGGAGAGTATAACTTGATGAAGTCCAAACTCGAGCCTAAGAAGACTCTTATGTGTGCCGTGGGGTCTAAAGAAGATTTAAGACTCGAAGAGGTACCAGTTGTGAAAGAGTTCTCCAATGTCTTTTTGATGAACTTCCGGGACTCCCTCCCACTCGAGAAGTGGAATTCGGGATAAAAGTGCAACCTAGGACAACTCCGGTCTCTATTACTCCATATAGGATGGCTCTGGTGGAGTTAAGAGAGCTAAAAGCCCAAATCTAAGACCTTCTAAATAAAGGATTCATTCGACAGAGTTCCTCCCCTTGGGGAGCACTGGTTTTGTTTGTTAAGAAGAAAGATGGATCGATGCGCTTATGCATTGACTATCGTCAGTTGAGTAAGGTGAAAATCAAGAATAAGTATCTGTTACTGAGAATCGACGATCTTTTTGATCAGTTGAAAGATGTTTCTGTCTTTTCAAAGATAGATCTTCGATCCAGATACTATCAAGTGCTAGTGAAGGAGTTTGATGTTCCAAAGACTACCTTCTGAACTAGATATCGCCACTATGAATTCTTAGTAATGCCATTTGGGCTTAGGAATGCACCAGCAGCCTTCATAGATTTGATGAACCGTGTGTTCCGGCCCTACTTAGACAAGTTCGTGGTTGTCTTTATAGATGACATCTTGATCTATTCCAAAGATGCTGCTGCTCATGAGGAACATCTCTAGATTGTGCTTCAGACTCTCCGAGAGAAACAACTGTATGCCAAGTTCAGCAAATGCGAATTCTAGCTATTCGAAGTATCTTTTCTTGGCCATGTGATCTCTTATACAGGAATTCAAGTTGACCTAAAGAAGATTCAAGCAATCATTGATTATATTCCTCCGAAGAATGTTGGAGAAGTTTTTAATTTCCTAGGCCTTGCAGGCTACTATTGTAGATTTTTTAAAGGGTTCTCACTAATTGTTGCACCATTGACAAAGCTTCTCTATAAGGAAACTCCCTTTGTATGGACAGTGGATCAATAAAGGAGTTTTGACCAACTTAAGTAGGTCCTTACTCATGCTCATGTTTTGGTGCAACCCAAGTCGGGTAAAGACTTCACTATGTACAGTGATGCATCCCACCTGGGATTAGGCTTTGTACTGATGCAAGACGGCAAAGTCATAGCTTATGCCTCACGTCAGCTCAAACCACATGAGCTGAACTATCTGACACATAATTTGGAGTTAGTCGTTGTTGTGTTTGCCTTGAATATCTGGAGGCACTACATTTATGGTGAGAAATGTTATTTGTATACTGATCACAAAAGTTTGAAGTATCTTCTGACTCAGAAATAGTTGAACCTCCGTCAACATCGGTGGATGGAGATTTTGAAAGACTATGATTTGGTCATTGATTACCATCCTAGTAAGGCCAATGTTGTGGCTAACGCTTTAAGTCGGAAGCCCACTTCCTCTCCGAGATGTTTGAATGCTCATTTTCGACTCAAGAAGCATGGCAAGTTGTTGGCCGAACTAAAGGTTCAATCAACTATTGTGTCTCGTATTAAAGCACTCCAAGAAATTGATGAGGAATTGCAACCTCTCATTGCTAAGATCAAGGATAACACAGATCCTGACTTTGCCATGAATTCCGAAGGCTTCTTGTGTTTTCGCAACCGTATCTGTGTTCCTAATGATGATGATATTCAGAATCAAATTCTTAGTGAAGCTCATTCGAGCCCCTTTTCTATTCATCTTGGAGCTATCAAGATGTATAATAATCTAAAAGAGTTGTATTGGTGGTCTGGCATAAAAAGGGAGATCACGAACTTTGTGGCTAGGTGCTTGACTTGCCAACAAGTGAAAGCCGAGCACAAGGTGCCACTGGTCTTTTACAACCCATTGAACTTCCACAATAGAAATGGGAATGTATTACGATGGACTTCGTAAGTGGCTTGCCGGTGACACCGAAGAGGAATGATGCTATTTGGGTCATAGTAGACCGATTCACCAAATCTGCTCATTTTATTTCGGTGAGAGTGGATTTCGATTTGCCTAAGCTTGCTAATTTGTACATTCGAGAAGTTATCCGTTCACACAGAGTTCCTATATCTATTATTTCTGATCATGATCCACGCTTTGCATCTCGGTTTTGGAGGACCCTACAAGAGGCTTTGGGAACTCGAGTGCACCTAAGCACTGATTTCCATCCTCAAACTGATGGTCAATTCGAAAGGGTTATTCAGGTAACCTTATATCTCTCTTCGATTCGTGTTCATAAGTGTTTTGTATCAATTTCTATTCTTCCTTGTATATTCTGGAAGATATGCTTCGAGCATGTGTTATTGACTTTGGGAATACGTGGGAAAAATCCCTATCTTTAGTGGAATTTGCTTACAACAATAGCTACCAAGTCTCGATTCAAATGGCACCTTATGAGGCTTTGTACAGGAGGGGATGTAGAACCCTTCTCTGTTGGACTAAGCTTGGTAAAGGCAAGATGTTAGGTCCCGACTTATTTCGGGAAACCGAAGAAAGGGTGACTATTATCCGTAATCGGCTCAACGCAACATTTGACCAACAAAAGGCTTATGCTAATCTGAAGATAAGAGGTATTCAGTCCGAGGTTGGTGAGAAGGCATTCCTCAAAGTGTCTCAGTAGAAGAAGATCCTTTGCTTCGGCAAAAATGGGAAGATAAGTCCTCGTTTAATTGGCCCATTCGAAGTGAGCGAGAAATTTGGACCTGTTGTATACCGATTAGCCCTCCCTAAGGAGTTAAGTCAGATCCACAGCGTCTTTCATGTATCTATGTTACGCAAGTACCGCTCATTTCCTTCCCATATAATTGATCCAGAGTCTATAGAGATTCAGTCTAATTTGACATACGCGGAAGAACCTGTACAGATCCTCGCACGAGAAGTCAAGAGACTACGTAACAAGTCTGTGCCTTTAGTGAAAGTTCTCTGGAGGAGCCACCCGGTTGAAGAGGCAACGTGGGAACCTGAAGAAACCATGCAAAGACGGTATCCTTACCTTTTTGTTTGATGTGAAAATTTGAGGACGAATTTTCTTAAGGGATAGAGAGTTGTCACATCCCTAAAATTGTCCTTGTTGAAAGTAGGTTTCGGTGATCGAAAATTTTGAATTTGATGTGTTAAACATTTGTAATGATTGACCTTTTTACCCTTCTGGATAACGAAGTTACATTTTGGTCCTATTTGAGTGAATGAACTTCCTTGTACGGAATTCAAAGCCAAAAATGCAAATTCTGAGCTAGGCGTATCGATGCGGTCAAGCCAATATCGATACAGTCTAACTACCAATAACTAACTTATATGTTTTAGCGAGGGCGTACTGATATGACCATGAGTGTATCGATACGGGTCCCATATTTTGAATCTGTTTAAGGCTTAATTTGAGAGGAATTAAGCAAGGTGCTTACTCACCTCCTTGCTTGGCCTTCCCTACGTAAAAGTCATCGGAAAAGATGACTAAGGCTAAGGGTAAAAGGATGATAAAATGGGTGGTCTTGGGTTGAGCAAACCCTTGCTTAAGGGAAATGCTTTCATTGGCCAAAGCTTTGGTGGACAATGATTAAAGGATTAATTGGGTTTTAAAATGAATAAGTAAAAAGAGAAGATATCATTCTCCTACTTTGAACTCCCAATAACCAAAAGCTCAACCCTTATTTCTCACCGAGCACAAACCTCTATTTCCATCTTCAAGCTTAAGCTTAAGCAAGCACCTCGATTCCATCTTTTTCCTTTGTTCAACCTCGATACTTCATTTGAAAGCTTATGACTTGGTGAGTAAAATCCATATATTGATTTGTTGATTCCATCATTTATTGAGGTTTAATTTTGGAAGTAGGTTTTCTATGTTCAAAGGGGAAACCCATGAACTAGGGAGTTAATTTTGATATTCCGATATTTCCTACAAGTTTTGGTAAGCTTGAAATATGTTTCTGAATCCTTAAATCGAATTCTAATGCAACTCCTAATTTTGTGCTAGCTCGAATAGTGGAGAAGGATCCCTTGTCATCTCCAAAGGAAGCTAGGCACAACAGAGTTATAATCCGAGAACCTCGTAATCAAGGTGAGTGTAGTCGTGTCAAGGGATTGGCACGGAGCCATCCCGTTGCATTTGATTTGTGATTTTCATGTTAATATGTATCTTGCTAAAGGATCAAGTAGAGCAATGTTTGTGTGGATGCTAAAGGTGCGCATGGTAAGCTTTTGATATGGTTAATGTTCTATAAATAAATTTGTGATAATCGAGACATGTTACATGTGAAATTGTTATAAGAAAAACATGATATGATATGCTAAATTTAATACAAACATGTTATGATGTGATACGTATATGATATGATCTGTTATATAGAGCTAAGGCTCAATTCTGATTCCGATATGCTATGGCCTACGGTCATAAAGGTAAGTGATATTATGAAATATGTGTAACCTTGGACATTTGTAAGTTTTGGATACAATTGGCATGTCATAGGGTTATTTGAGCTCGTATAAGTAAGGGATTGGACTACAGTCCAGGGCTACAACCTATATGCGGGGGAGATAAGGATGGATTGTGTAAAGGATACTATCCGGAGCTACGGCTCAAGGCTACATCCTATTTTTCGTTATATGTGGCTACGACCTATTTTTTGATATATCTGTGGTGTAAAGGGGAATCCACGTATCCACTTGTTACATTGTCCAAGGGAAATTAAATGTTTGTAAGCTTCATTATGATTATGTACAATTATGATCAATGGCCTAAGCATGAGACCTTGTCATTAAAAGAATGCGATTATGATAATTAAGTATGCCAATATGCCATTCATGTTCATAGTATGCCATATGTGTATTGTTATTGCTTATGTTGCTATAACTATCTCACTAGGCTATATAAGCCTAACATATATGTGTCTCATGCATTTTAGAGCCTTGAGATTTTACGAGTTCCGATCGTGTAATCTCCCGGTTGTAAGTCACTTCCGCAAGCTATATGTATGTTTACTTTTGTTTTCGAACTCCTAGTAAGGTGGCTTAAGGTTTAGATGTGTTGTAGTAACTTATTTTGATATGGTTGTGTAAGCCTAATAGTAACTAGGTGTGGTATGAGTATAATGGTATGTTTCGAAGTGGCTAAGTAGACTAAAATGAGCTTAAGAGCCCTATTGGTAAAATCATAGTAAACGAATTTGAAATGCCTTGAAACTTGACACACGATTAGAGATATTATTTTTAAAATTGTTGGTAAAATTTGAATAACGTTTGGATGGGTAATTCGAATAAAAACGAGCAAATTTCTGTCATTATAGGCCAGGGCGTATCGATATGGGTGATGACGTATCGATACAGCCAGTCATAAATTGGCTTAATAGAACAGTGCGTATCGATACAGTGTAGGCATATCGGTACGAAAAATGGCTACTAGAATTTGAGTTGAAAAATGGCATCGATGCGGTCCTAGAGCGTATCGGATGCGTGGTCAAGTGGTGTTAGATTCTCTCATTAGTGATTCACAATCCAGTTTTGTAAAGGACCAAATCGTGGATGGTATTATGCTTGCTAATGAGGTCATACATTCGATGCAAAAAAGTCAGTTTAGTGAAGGAGGGGTGATCCTAAAACTGGACTTTTCTAAAGCATATGACTACATCAAATGAGACTGTCTTGATCAGGTTGGATCGCATGTGATGTGGTGTTACTTGGCGTAAATGGATGAGGGAATGTGTGACTACGGCTCGACTATCGATTATGATTAAAGGGTGTCTGACACGTGAATTTCTCATGCAAAGAGGACTCCGTTAAGGTGATCCTTTGTCTCCATTATTATTTGTGGTTGTGATTGAAATTTTACATCAATTGATGGTAAAAGCTGAGGAGAAAGGTTTTATTAAGGGGCTCGAGTAGCAACAAATTGTTTTGTTTCGCATCTACAATTTGCGGATGATATGGTGTTATTCTTGAAGGGTGAGGTTCAGATGGCAATTAACTTGAAGCGCGTCTTGGCATGCTTTGAATATGCCTTGGGCCTGCAAATAAATTATGAGAAATCTTGTTTATACGAGATTGGCGTGGGAGAATAGGTGTTGGGTGAAATGGCGTCTTTGTTGGGTTGTGGTCGAGGAGTATTGCAGATGGTATATTTAGGACTCCCAATTGGGGTTAATCCAAATAGTTTGAGTATATGGGAACCATTGTTACAGCGTTTTTTGCAAATGCTTGGCAGGGTGGAAGAAAGGATCTTTCTCTTTCGCTGCTAGGCTTCTCCTGGTTAATTCAGTCTTGTCCTCGTTGTCGTTGTATTAAATGGGGGTCTTTCTTGTGCCGAAAAGTATCATTCTACGTATTGACCGCATGCGTCGAGCTTTCTTGTGGGGTGGTTCAGAATCATAGAGGAAAATGAGTAGAGTTAACTAGGGGATAGCATGTCGTCCAAAGAAGTTTGGTGGTTTGGGAGTGGTTGACTTGAGGCAACGGAACTTAGCACTTCTTTCCAACTGGAGTTGGCAGTACAGATCAGAAGGAAATTCTTTATGGCGATCGATAATTGTGGCTAAGTATGGAAAGAATGCTTCGTGTTGGCGTTTTAATGTGGCAAAAAAGTATGTCAACGGTTTGGAGAAAAATTGTAAAGTACAAGAGGATGAGGGCGTGCAACGTTTCATGGGAGTGTCAAATTTTATTTGGGCAGTTGAAAATGGTGCGAAGGTCCTGTTTTGGCGAGATTGCTGGTGCTCGAATGAGCCGTTATAGCTTTTATTCCCAAGGTTTTTTAGAGTGGCTAGTAATAAGTGGACATTGGTCAAGGATTATGCGCGAGACAATGCTCTTCCACACAATAGTTGGAGGTCCTGTTTTGGCCGCAAGTTGAGGTCGTTTGAAGTTGCACAGTTACGTGAGCTGGGGGCAATTGTTGGGCGGTATGTGCTACGTGACAATGTGCAGGATTTGCTTGTTTGGAAACCATCGAAAGTAGGTAAATTTTCAGTTTCAATGCTTTTTGATTTGATGTCCTCTTTTGGACTTGCAGAGGAAACTGAATTGTCAGCGATTTGGAAATTGGAAGTGCCACCGAAGATCCAATGTTTTGTGTGGTTTGTGCTGCTGAATCATTTGTCGACATTGTGTGTTTTGAGAGGTCGGGGTGTGCCCATTGGTACCGATAATGTGAATTGTTGTTGGTGTAGTGAGGGTGCGGATGGGGCTGATCACATCCTTTATAATTGCCATTTCATGAGGGAGATATGGAATATGTTTTTTGTACGGTGGCTTGTGGCAGTGGTGTGGCCAGCAACGTTAGAGGAGTTTGTGCGGAATGCTTCAATGGCTTCTTCTTTGGTACGGTGCGACGTTGGTGGCTGGCAGGGTACGGGGCGGTGCTATGGTCCATGTGGCTTGCGCACTACGACATGCTGTTTAATGATAAGCGTAGTAAGGTGGAAGAGTTACTTTTCTTGATTAAATTAAGATCGTTGTATCGGATATAGGTTGTTTCGTCTCAAGGTGAGATAGCAGAATTAGTATGGTGGGATTGTCCATGGTTTTGTGAGACCATAGCACCGGGACATGCGGGTTGTGGTGGGGTGTTGAGAAATGATAAGGGTCAGGTGTTGGTTTTTTTCTCTAGACCGCTAGGTGTAATTGATTCCAATGAAGTAGAGTTGCAGACGATATGTTATGTGTTTCATATGTTCCGAGATTCCACCTGGAGTAACATGTCGTGTATAATCAAATCAAACTCCATTGTCGCGGTTGCATGAGTGCTTCATGTTGAGTGTCGGTCGTGGTGTTTTTACTCATTGTTTCGAAATATTGATACTTTGTGTTTGCGAACAAAAAAGTTGCTAAGTTGTGGACGATCAAGTCAGAGCTTGAGGATGGAAGCCTTGGCGGCGACAATCTCGTCGGGGGACAGTTGGGTAACGACAACGGCAACTGGAATGACATGTGTAATCACTAATTTTGTCTGGAAGACCCTTTTATCTTTGTTTTTGTTTTTATAATAATGACCTTTTTATATAACGGCCTTTTTAATTATACATAAGTGACTTTCTTTAAAACCCCAAAACCAAAAAAATATTACTTTTGTTACTAATTAAGCATTATAATGTGATATTACGCTAGTATATATAGATATAGGTATGTTGCTATTTTATTATCATGATATTATATAGTACTATTATCAAAACATTACTAATGTATTGCATTGTCTTCTTGTCTTACTATCTTATAATTATTGTTACCATCACTTTTTTTTATCTCATTGCTATTATGGTTATATTATTATTATCGAACAAAGCTAAAAAACGAAAAAAAGAGATTAAGTAAGGTATTTAAAGCACAATTAGATTAAATATAAATAAACAACCCAATATTATATTATAAAGTCCCCTTTATATTTCTTATCCTTGTACAGCCGCCTAATTCTGACCATTAGATCTAGGTGAGACCTGACGAACCAGATTGATCAAAAAGAGGCTATCTAGTTCTCATGTGGATCGAACGCGCCAACCTCTCAGTTTCTGCACGTACTCATGCACGTCCTCCCATTTTCCTAGTCACGCGTAGATTCCATCGCCCAGCCAGTTGTCTTCTGATGACGTCTCCACGCTAGCACGCAAAGCTAGTGGATGAATGACACATCATTGCCGATCACCCACGTCGACCGCCACGATGGCACACTGTCCTCTCTCCTCTAGTCCCCCCAGCGCTCGACTCAGCCATGTCACGAAAACAAACAAAAGAAAGGAATGTCAGAGGCGGTTTTAAAATGCAGGAATTCAACCAAAAATCCAAAAAATCCCAAAGAACTGCAACAACACACATGAATCAGAGGGCAATCACTAGCATTTTAGGGCCCTTCTTTTGCATTTTCAATAATCATGTAATATTTGGGGCACTATATAACCGAAAGAATAAACATATGCAAACCCTTGATGGGATTTGAAAGTAATAGAGTAGAAAAGAAACCAAGAGCCTCAAGCTTTTTGGAGGTATACTCCTTCTTCTTCTTTCTTTTTTACATCATCATACGCAGGTATAAATATAGAATGGGGTTTTGAGATCTTTTACCTCTGTTTTTGGGTCCTTTTAGTGTCGATTCGCCTTTGTTGTGTTTGGTCGATGCCCTCCCCCTTCGATAACAAACCTCCCGGCCTTCCTTATGGTTGCGCATGGTGAATCGGATAAAAGGGATGACCAAAAAGGGTGGTTTTGGTCCTATTTTTAAAAAAATGATGTTTTCGAATTGTTTTTTGGAGTTTTTAAAAGGGAAAAGGACTCAGTTTCAATAAACAAATGGTGGATTTGGTTTTATAAAAGAAAAGGGAGTCAAACTCGGGTGTTTTGGGGTCGCCGGCCATTGCTACCTTGCCCGTTTCTGTAATTTTGGCCAAGATATGGGTCTGGGGATGAACACACAGTGGTGTTCATCCCTATGTTGGGAGAAAGAAGAGAACTGGGAGAGAGTTTATGTTAGAAGGTTTTTTGTTTTAAAAAAATTTATATTATATAGCCTGCCCTTGTTTTGAAATTGGTGTAATTGTTTTTAGGGACCTCCACCCTGGTTTAATCACGCTCCCGGTCTTTTCGCATGGGCAAATCACATTATAGGTCTCTCCGCATGGGATAATTGAGCCCGTTAAGTCATTTCGCCTTTTTTATTTACGCCCCAGTCCCTGGACTTGTGCGATCCTTGCCATATTGCCTTATTTTTATAGATGTTTTTAATTTTTGCTGCGTGATTTGTTTCTTTTGCATTTTAGCCCTGTTTTTGGGTGTTTATGCTTTTAATTTCTTGTTGATATATGTTTTATGCGGATTGATATGCATGTATCTGTTATGTTTAATATGCATGTTATAGCATATAGTTTATGAATGTAATGAATAGTATAATATATAGTTCTTATATAATATATATAGTATATGATTTTTGATGTAATATATATATACTTCATAATATATATAATATATGGTACATATAACATATAGTTTTTCTATATATAAAATATATAGTTTTTTATATATATAGTATAGGTTCCTTTTTTTCATATAATATATATCATATAAGGTTTTTTTTAAATATATATTGTTTTTTATAGAATATATGTTTTTTTAGTATGGAATACATAGTGATATTTATATCTATATGTTTGTTTCTTTTAGTAAGCTTAGTTTGGTAGTTTGGGCCTTGATATGTTTTGGGCTTAGGTTGTTTAGCTTAGGTAGATTAGGCTTTATTTTGTTTTGGACTTTAGGCTTATTAGGTTAGGCTTTAGATTAAATTAGTTTAATTAATGTAAATCGTGTGCTCGTCTTATAGGGGCATGATTTATAAACTAATTAAGTTAATTTAGGATTAGTTCTTTTAGAGCCTTAGTTAGGTTTAGATTTGAATTAACTTAGTGAATTTAAATTTATCCTTGGCTTATTGGGATAAATATTAAATTTATTAAATTAATTGAACATTTCTTGATCACTTTTTGGGATAAAATTAATTGCAACTTTAGATTGACATTTAATTTAAAACCATGATTAATTAACTTGATTTATTCTAAATAGTGTTCTCGACTGATTGGAACACTAGTTTAAAATCGGTTGAATTAATTATCATGTTACAAGATAACTCATAATTTGTTAGGGTTTTCTAGCCTTTTTAGGGTTAATTAATTTAGGGTTAATATTAGAATCACCTAATTAGTAACTAGATCACTAATTGGATCTTCCATAACTTGGACCTTTTAGGTTAGGGCCTTAGGTGGGCTTTTTGTGTGATTATCTTTAAGCCTTTATTTGCCATCCATTTTATTTGTCATCATCTGACCCATTTGGTTTACATGATAATTAACTTAAATCGTAAAAAGGGAGGTATTCATTAATTCCGATATTTGTATCGCAACAGTCCGAGCTTAAAGGATGTTGACTAAATATTTGAATTAATCCTTATCGACTTGAGGTAAAATTAAAACTTGACAAAATCATTACATCATGTCTTAATTGCTTGCATCATGCATAAAGGTGACGTACGAAGATCGAACCATAAATTAACACGGCAGTCGGGCTTATTCGATGTCGGTTTAATCTATGGTCTGATGTATCTTCAACCTTACTAATTAAATGTTCAATTAATTCGAACTCACCAATTTGATAAAGTTCGTGTAATTAAGGTCAAATTTTCAATTAAGTTCACCGAGTTAAATTCTATTAAAATTCCAACAAATTCCATCAATTCGAAAGTAACAAATATTCAGGTAACGATTCTAGGGCGTGATGGGGATACTAATCCTTCCCCACGCGTAACCAACTCCTGAACCCTTTCATAATGAATCTCTGGCTTCCTACGGTGTCTGGCCTACCTTACTTATTGGTTCTACAACCACTTTTGGACCAATCCCAGTTTTTGTCGGGAGCATGGTGGAGGTCACTTTCGTAGATGCCCGCAGCTTTTGACTTTTTAGTTCTACAGCCACCTTTGGACCGATCCCAGTTTTTCAAGGCCCCTTTATGACGACAAGTTCTCGTCCTTAGAATAATTCATGCAAAAGAGTGATTGGCCAACCCGAAGATCCGCGGAAGTATGGCAAGATGTCCTCCGAAATCTAAATGAGAAAGATGTAGTTTGGAGAGCACTGTGGTTGTTGGCAAAGAACATTCTCTATAGATGTGGAGAGCATTCATGGGTGCCATTACTAGGCATTTGGAAGCATACTACGTACGCACCTCTTCTAGTTTTGAGACAGTACGAGTCGAAACAGTTTGTGCCAGCAACCAAAGGTCTAAATGAGTTCAATCTGGATTATGCAAAAGAGAAGGGCTACAAGGCGATGATATACTGTTCACTCTCAGGGAGATGTGTAAAATGAATGCTGGAAAAAGGTATAAATGGTATGTATTTTGGCAAGATAAACTGTTCCAATAGTCTTTTACGTGCAAGTATACACGGTCGACAAGTAATACAGCTTGGTAAGCTGAGTATCAATCCCACAGAGATTGACTTGGAATTTGATTGCTTGATTGTTACTTGCTTTGGAAGAAAAGATTGTTGTTTGACAGAGTTGATTTTAAAACTAAGAAAATAAAATAAAATAAAATAAAATAGAAACTGAAGTAAAGCGTTGGCAAGGAAGGTCTTTTCAAATGAATGATGACTGTTGGCAGGGAATGCCTGATTTCAACGCGGTTCATGCCAGCCTTTATTGTCAAAAATGTCTTGGCATTGTTTACCGAGCATATTCAAAACTAGCAAAGCCTCTCTCGATGGTCATTTCCCTAAACTGGCCAAGTAAAAACCCCTATATCTCTATAGTGTATGTTTTCCTTAAACCAATTTGATTTAAAAACCAATCTATACCCCGTAGGGGTAGATTTCACTTCCGAAGTAAGTTCATCTACTTGAACGACTTCTCTCGAAGCTTCCCTCCCAAGTGTTCAGCAACTCAATCATTTCTAACACAAGTCTGTTGAGATATTGGAAGGCAAAAAGCTAATTGTGCCAGCTCTCGCTTTGGCATAGTTCTTAGAAAAAATTTAAGTATGCAAAACAAACAAACTTTGCCAAAAGCATAATTATCATAAAGGAACTAAGGCATAAAAGCCAATGTTTAAAACCAAAATATCCCGCCACCAACTATTAAATTACTTCATGGTATGGGGGTTAACCAATAAACCAACAAACATTTTTAACATCACCATCATAATAAAAACTAAAGAAAAACACTTGCGCCAGGGGAATAGGTAGAGGGGTCTCTCGACGCAGCCCTCCATGCCAGGCTCTCGGCCAATAGGTTGAACCACCCTTCCTCGGTTGCACCAACTATCACTCGCTGCTCTAACACCTCGCTCCGACCACCTCAACCTTCACCGGTCTCTCCTCCTCATTAATCGCTCTAAATGCTTGATCGGGCCATGTATATATAGGCACTCAAGGGAAGGGATTAGGATAACTCTCTCTTCATTTGAAATTTGAATACTCCATGGATAAGAGATAAGCCTCATCTGATCGGTGTGATAGCTTATCAAGCTAGGGCTGATGTCATCATGCCATGGCCATCTTGGCACACTAACTTGGCACGACCTTGCCCACACAGCTTGGCATCACCTTATATGCTATTTTCCGGAGTCTGTTTGAATGCGATTTTTAAGGAGCCTAAGTGTATCCTATTTTTTGGAGGTTCTTCCTCTCTTGGCATGGCTGCTGGCATACCTCATGTCAATAGATGCTTTGCACACCTTTGATCCTTCCATGCCCATAGCATCTGGCATTCACCTTGGCATTCTTAACTGTGTATCTACGTCCTACGTTCATTTCTCCTGCCAAACACCCTACCAACCTGCAAAAAGGCCATAAAAACAACCTTTCACACAAGCATAGGCAGCCAACTAACTCCTTGATGAAAATGCATGATTCTAAGAAGCTAATGCAACTAAATGAACTTGAAAACAAGCAAAAACATATCAAAGTAGGCATGAAAAACAATACTTTTGAGGAGGTAACACCCCCAAACCCAGCTCATTGCTTGTCCTCAAGTAATGCAAGAGAAAAGAAAAACAAAATAGTGAAAATAATACATCAGCAAAAGTTTGGTTGGAATGTCAACAAATGTTGGCAAGCAGAGTTTGATTCTAATGCTTCCCTTAGAAATCTAATTGCACAGTGCCAAGCAGATAGTAATTCAAGTGCAACAATATAACTCTAGTCTAAGTTCATGAAGCGTGCATGATGTGTAGGCAATATGATTCTAGTATCTTTCACTCCCTTATCCAATTTTATTACCTAAACTCATATCTTTATTGTCATCATTTCTTTTTCTTTCTTGCCGAGGATTTCGTTGGCATTAATCTAAGCTTGCTTCATGATACTGTTTAGCGTGAGTGATAAGAGGGAGCATACCACAAATCCCTACCTTAATTTAGACATCACTGGGCTTTATCTTCAACTCATACCATAGGGTTTTGGACTTGAGAACTAAGAGGGAGCTATCGTGAAGCCCCAAGTAACTTATTATCCCTAGGAAGAGGAGAGTTCATTTTTTATTGCCTTGGAAGAACATTGCTGCCTTATTAGATTCTTTTTACCCTGGCATTATTTTTCTTTTTTTTCTCTTTTATTTTTAATCTGAGCATAGTTTCAAACAGTCTAAGTTTTCTAGGGAACTAGATACATATCACGTGTTAAGCGTAAATTCAATTCCCTAAATTAGAGATCAATTGTCATGGAAAACATGGCATACAATTCTACTGGCATGGCAAACTTAAAATTATAAACTCATCATCGGGAAAACAATAAGCTTGCCTAACAGTTGTTAACAAACTTCAAATTTAAGCTGAGACAAAATTTTCTTTTTCACTTTTTTAATGGTTTGGTATGCAACTACTCTACATGAGCTATATGGAAAACAACAAAAAATTTAAACGTGCATGGCATGGCATAAATGTGAGAAAATGCACACCCCCAAACCCAAGATGTGCATTGTCCTCAATGCATGAAACAACACATATATACAGGAAAAACAGATAAAATAAAAATGCATGACCATGAAAATGCAAATATGAAATGCAAAGGAGTTAGGTAGAAGAAGACTCCCCTTTAGATGAGGCTTCATGTTTGGAACGAGCTTCTTCTTCTCTTCTGGCACTAGTATTTTGCATGGTTAGGCTCCCACATTCAAGGGTCATTCTTTTCTTTCCTTTCCAGCCCCGCTTTGAGGCAGTAGTGGAGGCTCCAAGATCATCATTCTTCTTGGCAGACTCAACTGGTGGTGTGACTTGTGTTGGCTTTTCTTTCTAGGTAGGAATCTCCTCTGACTCAGAGGAAGAATCGGTGCTGGTAGTCTCAACGTGCACCGTGGACAGTGGAACTGTTGCTTCAGATTCAAAACTGGCAGAAATGATTGGACTTGTATGACTGACTGGACTAGTAGACTTGACTGGACTGGCTGGCTTAACTAGACTGGCAGGAGGCTCAGCTGGGAAAAGTGGAAATACTGACACCACATCGGGGGAAAGTTTCACAAGTACCTCCCAAATGATGGCGTCCCTCTCTTTGGTGTAATGCCTTATTTTTACATGAAGCACCTCGGCTGTCTCCAATTTTTGGAGGATAATCTCTTGGTGGGCATACACTTAGGATAACACTGCCAATGAGCTTGATGGCATAGTTTTCGACACACTGTTGAGCTCTGCCTCTGGCTTTGGCTTTGCTGTGGCTGTCTTGGCCTTTCCCTTGCCCTTCTCCTTTGGCTCAAAAGCTGTGAGGTTTTTCCAAATTATGGCAGTAATGGTGGTTCCCTTAATTGTTTGGCCGACATCTTCATCCATTCTAGGCACTTCATGGCGCAAACAAATGTTAGAAATTAACAAAGGGAAAAATAAACTACCCTTACCCTTCTCAGCACATTTATAAGCCTCATCGGTAATGATTTTGCCAACGTTGATCTTGCGTCCTTTGATGATGGAATGCATCAAAATCAATCGATCTTTCGAGACGGTCTCGTTGTGAGATGTAGGCAACATATTTGCCTTGATGAAATGGATCCATCCTCGCATTTGTGGCTTCAAAGCCAACCTCTTCACCGTCCGATGGCCTGTCGAGGAAACGGTCCAATATGTGCCAGGCTCACACAAGTCTGGCAGCAGTTTCTTACGTTTGGCAGCGGTCATAGATGCAACATAGTCGAAGTGCTCATCTTCCATAGTATTCAAAGCAAAAAGTGAGTTCGCATACCCTTCATCAAAACACACACATTTACCTCTAATCATCAAGAATGGAGAATCTTTTGTGAGATGGGCATAAAACTCTTGCATAATAGTAGCATAGATCTCCCCTTTTTGTTGGCAAAACGAACTTCAACCATGCATGTTGACAATGACCATGAACTCTGGTGGGAATCCAATAGCGGTGTCAGTTTGGAAGTCAAAGTGCTTCTCGCACAAATGGATCTTGAGGCAAAGCTCGTCTTAAACTTATTTTGAATATCTTCATTGAAGAATCTTTTAAAGGGAAGAGATAACGATGCCATAGAGAAGAAGAGTTTGAATCGGTGATGAAGAAAAGAAAAAGAAAAGTTGAATGGTTTCTTGAATCTTGCTTAAGAAAGAAATTAAGAGATTATGGTTCTTGGGAAATCAACTAGGGTAGAAAAAAAGAATAAAGAAGATGGAGTGTTTAAGGGGTTTTAATGATGGTAACCGAAAAGATGGGGGATAATGATGAAAATTTAAAATTTTTGATTGGGATAGATGTTAAGAGTGATAAGGTGAAGTGATAAGGAAAGACTTGGAGTGGTAGGATAATTATGATGAATTTAAATCTTCCTTACATTGGGTGGCTAGGGTTAATCTCAAGGATTTTTCTTTCTCTTCTTACACAAGTTAGGGTTTCTTTTCTTTCTTCACACGAAAAACTGTGCATACCTCTGGCATGAGGCATGGCATGAGCATTGGAAAGCGCTCTGCCTGGAAATGTTCCTGGCAATAATTCCTATCAAAATTCCTGCACACACTAAATGGAAAATCGTGTAACGCAACAAGGGAATAAAAATTGAAAGATAAAAAATGAAAACAAAAAAAAACTTGATTCCTAAAGGAAAACAAAAACAACTAATCCTAATATTTACAAAGAATTTCAAACTTGCGGATGCGCCATTCCAATTCTGTCAAGAGGATCACCTCCTTGGCATGATTGTGCTTACCTTCCAAGTAATGCTTTAGGCGCTAAACGTTCACCTTAAAAATTTCTCTGGCCTGTAAGTTCTTGATATCTACAGCCCCATGAGCATATGGCTTCATAACTTCATAAGGACCTGTCCATCTTGACTTTAGCTTACCTGGAAAAAGTTTGAACCGAGAGTTAAACAATAGAACAAGTTGACCTATTTCAAACTATCTTGGCAAGATCCGACTATCATGCTAACGTTTTGCCTTCTCTTTGTATATCTTAGCATTCTCATAGGCTTGTGTTCTAAATTCCTCCAATTCATTGAGGTCAAGCAACCTTTTTCCTCCAGCAATTCTCCATGCCATGTCAAGCTTCTGGGTAGCCCAATAGGCTTTATGTTCAAGTTCTACTAGCAGATGGCATGGTTTTCTAAAGACAGGTTTGAATGGGGAAGTACCCAAAGGAGTTTTAAATGTCGTCCTATAAGCCCAAAATGACTCATCTAGTCTCAAGGACCAGTCTTCCCTTGTTGGATTCACAGTTTTTTTCCAAAATATTCTTAATCTCCTTATTGGATATCTCGGCCTGTCCATTTGTTTGTGGATGGTATGCTGTGGCAATTCGCTACTGAATCCCATACCTGCACAATGCTTTAGAAATTAATTTACATTTAAAATGAGTACCCTCATCATGAATAATCATTTGAAGAGCACCAAATCCAGAGAAAATATTTTTGTGCAAGAACTTGGCAACAACCTTGGCATCATTTGTTGGTAAGGCAATAGCCTCTACCCACTTTGACACATAGCCAATAGCCACAAGAATATAAACATTACAAAATGATAAGGGAAAATGACCCATAAAGTCGATCCCCCATACATCAAATAAATCTACAGGCATAATGTTTTGGAGCGGTAGTTGATGTCTGCCAGAGATGTTCCCTGTCCGTTGGCATCGATCACATGCCTTGGCATACTCGTAGGCATCCTTGTACAATGTGAGACAAAAGAATCCTGACTGCAACACTTTGGCAGCAGTCTTCATCCTAGTAAAGTGTCCTCCATATGGTGCGGCATGGCATAGATGCAATATATGTTGTTGCTTGTCCTCTGGCACACACCGTTGAATCACTTGGTCGGCACACTGCTTGTACAACATGGGCTCATCCCAATAGTATTGCCTCACCTCTCTTAAAAATCTTTTCTTGGCATTATATGCTAGGTTTGATAGCAGAATATTGCTTACCAAGTAGTTGACTATGTCAGCATACCATGGTATAGCATCGGCTACAAACAAATACTCGTCAGGGAATTCGTCTCTAATTATAATGGACTTACCATCCTTAATGTGATGCTCCAACCAAGAGAGATGGTCAGCTACTAAGTTTTCACTGCTTCTCTAATCTGCAGGTCGAATTCTTAAAGTAAGAGCATCCATCGGATTAGTCTAGGTTTGGCATCCTTTTTCGCCAAGAGATATTTCAACTCCGAATGATCTGTATAAACCACAACCTTATTACCAATTAGATAAGATCTAAATTTATCAAAAGCAAATACAACCATAAGGAATTCTTTCTCAGTTGTAGAGTAATTCAGTTGTGCTTCATTCAAGGTTCTGCTGGCATAGTAGACAACATGGAACATCTTGCCATGTCGTTGTCCCAAAACTACTCCAACGGCATAATCGTTGGCATTGCACATGAGCTCAAAAGGCTCATTCCAATTCGGTGTCACAGCTATAAGGGCGTTAATCAATCTGTCTTTAAGCTCCTGAAATATTCTCAAACAAGAATCATCAAATGCAAAAGTGGCATTATGTTCCAACAATGAGCATAAAGGTTTAACAATTTTCAAAAAATCTTTAATAAATCACTGATAAAAATCGGCATGACCTAAAAAACTTCTTATACCTTTAACACTTGTTGGAGGTAGTAATTGCTTAATTACTTCCACTTTGGCTTGATCAACTTCTAGTCCTCTCTTGGTTACATTGTGACCTAGAACAATGCCCTCCTTTACCTTGAAGTGGCATTTCTCCCAATTCAACACTAGGTTTGTCTCTATGCATCTCTTCAAAACTTGCTCCAGGCTATGGATGCATTCCTCAAATGTTACACCAAACACTGAGAAATCATCCATGAATACTTTCATTTTATGCTCAATCATATCGGAGAAAATGGCCATCATGCAACGTTGAAATGTTGTTGGCGCATTACACAGTCTGAATGGCATCATTCTAAAGGCAAATGTCCCATATGGATACATGAACGTAGTCTTCTCTTGGTCGTCAGAGGTGATGGCAATCTGATTATATCTCAAATAACCATCTAAAAAACAGTAAAAAGCTTTACCTGCCAACCTGTCGAACATCTAGTCAATGAAAGGCAATGGGAAGTGGTCATTCCTTGTAGCCTTGTTCAACCTTCTATAATCCATGCACACCCTCCATCCAGTGATGGTTCTAGAGGGAATCAAATCAGCCTTACTAGTTTGGATCACAATCATGCCACCCTTCTTTGGCATACACTACACCGGGCTAACCCAATAGCTGTTGGAAATGGGATAAATGATCCCGGCATCCAACCATTTTATGATTTCTTTCTTTACAACCTCTTTCATGCTTGGGTTTAGCCACCTTTGGCCTTCAATGGTCCTACCATTGTATTCCTCTAGTATGATCTTGTGCATGCAAATGGTTGGGCTAATACCTTGGATGTCTGCCAAGGTCCAACCCAATGCTTGTTTATAATCATTTAGTATTGCCAGCAGTCTTACCTCCTAATCATGAGTGAGATCAGTGGCAATAATCACTGGCACAGTCGAGTTCTTACCTAAATAAGCATACTTTAAATGTTCTGGCAGGGGTTGAAGCTTCAACTCTGGTGGTTCCTCAATAGATGGCTTTGGTTTCTTTATCTCTCTGCCAACCAACTGGAGTGGCTCAAAATAACTCATATCTTCAGCCTCCAAGGCTGATTCCACAAGTTTTTCAGATTCCTCGAACAGTTCATCTATGCCATCAAGCATGCCGTCATCACTTGCTATATCCTATCACAACTGTGCAATGTCCAAAGTAAAGATGGACTCCATCGTTTCATCAGCTTGACATTCATCAGGTTCATCTACATATTTCAAAGCTCGAAACATGTTAAAAGTAACATGTTGATCATTCATTCTCATGGTTAGTTCCTCTTTATGAACATCAATAAGAGCCCTGCCAGTAGCAAGAAATGGCCTACCCAAAATAATTGGCACATTAATATCAACTTCATAATCCAAAATAATAAAAATCAGCTGGGAAAATGAATTTGTCTACCTTTACCAACACATCCTCAATCTTACCCTTGGGATGTGCATAGGATCGGTCTACCAATTGAAGTGTCACCGTGGTGGGTCTTGCATCTATGCCAAACTTCTTGAAAACTAATAGTGGCATCAAATTGATGCTGGCTCCTAAGTCGCACAACACCTTCCCCATGAACTTGTCGCCAATTGTGTAAGGAATAGTAAAACTCCCTGGATCTTTCAGCTTTGGTGGCAATCGGTTTAGGATCCTGGCACTGCATCCCTCAGTGAAAGCAATAGTTTCAAATTCTCCCAACTTCCTCTTTTTGGACAAGATGTCCTTCATGAATTTTACATAGTTGGGCATTTGTTCAAGGGCTTCCACCAATGGAATGTTAATTTGCAACTGTTTAAGCACTTCCAAAAGGCGCTTAAATTGCTGGTCCTGCTTATGCTTTTGAAGTCTTGCTAGAAATGGTGGCGGTGGATATACATATGATGGCGTTGCTGGCCTTGCCGTGGCAATGCTGGCATCTATTTTGGCATCAGTCTGCTTATCATCATTCTTGGCGTCATTGTTGGCATTGGGACATGCATCCTGTTTGGCACTTTTACTGCATGATCACTGACATCATCTACTTTCTCCTTCTCTACTTCTCTAGGTATGTCTGTTGGCACAAGCTTTGCATCCTGGCTGACGATTGGCTGCTTGGCAGCCGTCTCTATTTCGCTCTGCTTACCACTCTAAAGAGTTATTGCCTTGCATTGTTCATTTTCTTTGTACTGAGCATCTTCAGTGTCACTTGGCAAAGTACCTTGGGGTCAATTGCTAAGTGCATTAGCAATCTGCCCAATTTGTATTTCTAAGTTTTTTACTGATGCCGCCAAACTTTGGACTATTACTTCATTTCGCTCCACATATTGTGTAAGATCTCATCCTTGTTTGCTTTCTTGCCCTTGCTGGATATTGTTATGAGCTTTTTGTGGCATGGTATTTTGATAAAATGATGGCATGGCATTGTTGTTCTGTCATTGAATGTTTTGGCGCTGGGCATTGTAGTGATTGCCTCCTTGATTTCCCCCAAGCTAGGTTAGGATGTTTTCTCCGACCTGCATTATAGGTATTAGCATTATAAAAATGACCAGTATTCCCAACAAAATATACTGACCCAGGATTAACAGAGCATTCATCCACATGGTGATTTTCTCCACAAATGGTGCAAAATGGATCCAATGCTTTGACTTCTTGGGTCTCATTGTTCTTTTGCAACATTCTCACCATGCAGTGAGGTTGGAAATCTCGGCATGAATGGACGTGGGTTCATCAACTTTCTACTTTCCACTGGCTTTAGTGCCGGTCCCAAGTCTAGCAACAGGATACTCGAAGTCATTGATTGAAATTCTCTCAAGGATATCAACAGCCTCAGTGTACTTCTTATCAAGCAACGATTCGGCTGCTGAAGCATCCACAACAGTCCTTGTTGGTGCATTCAACCCGTTGTAGAAGGTTTGTATTTGGGTCCAATTTGGGAACTCATGCATTGGACATATTCTCAACAAATCCTTAAATCTTTCCTAGGCTTCATAAAGAGTTTCATCCTAAGCCTATTTAAATGTAATGATTTCACCACGCAACTTGGCAGTGAGTGTTGGTGGTTGAAACTGCGTTAGGAACTTCTGGCAAAGGTCTGGCCAAGAAGTAACTGATCCTGGTGGCAAAGAATTGAGCCATGCCTTGGCTCTATCTCTCAAGGAAAAAGTAAACAATTTTAGCTTCACAGTATCTCCAGATACTCGAGTTTGTTGAAATAGTTGGCATATCTCCATGAATTGTTTGAGATGTTGTCTCGGGTCTCCAGTAAGTGCTCCATCAAATTGACCTATATTCAAAAGAGTTTCGATCATTACAGGTTTAAGTTCAAAGCTAGGCTTATTGGCATCAGTGCCAATAAGTCCTGGCATGAGATTTGCAATGTTAGGTCATGAATGTTCTCGGATTGGCCTCTCGTCTTCTTCAACCATATTTGGGACATTAGGATGCTGTGGTGCATTGTCATACTAAAATTAATCTTACTAATTATTAGCCTATGAAATTTTATCACTAACGGAGGTCATTTACCTATCTAATTAGACGATACAATATTTAGTGACCATTTTGTAAACTGTTCAAAACTATTTTGTTATTCGGATTAACCTATCGGGTGATTTCCAAACCTTACCAAATTCTGCCAGTACACTTACAAATCGTGTTCCTATTGGTACGTCACATTTTAGGGTGTTCGGAATCCATTTACCAAGTTTTTACCTTAGGCTCATTTTAGGCACTTTTTAACCATTTTAACCTATCCAAATCTAAGCATACAACAAACCATATTACCATATCATCATACAATTGTAAAAAGGATTATACCAAACAAGTTGGACCATATGCCACTTTACTAGGAGTTTATAGCAAAAGATAACATACATATATGGCAGGGACGTGACTTGCAACCGCAATAACACGATCAAGGCTCGGAATTGATCAAGGTCTTGAAAATGCATGAGACACACATGCTAGGCTTACATAGCCTAGTGAGGTAGCTATAACAATTACAATGAATGATTAATATTATGAAATGCATGACAATCAGATATACAAGTAGTCATAGTATACTATGCATAATTCATGCTTTCATATTCCCATATTACATATCACATAGTCATATCATAATCATATTGTCATAGCACAATTCATAGGCACATATCATATTAGGTACCATTGGATACACGGATTCCCCTATACACCAACACATATAACTGAGAGTGAGCCGTAGCTTTAGAGATATATCCCTTACACAGTCGACCTTATTTCACCCACATAAAGGCCGTAGCCTTAGACCGTAGTCCTCCCTTACTTAACCGAGCACAATAATCCTATAGTATGCCAATTGTATCCAATGTCCATAATTACACAAATTCACATAGTTCATATTTTCCAAGTCATATCATATCAAATATCAAAATGAGCATTAGCTCCATATCATGTCACATTTCATATTATTTTCATATATCACATACGTATTGCATGTCATAGTTATATTTGCACATATCAAAGCAATGCAAGGCACTTACTAGATTTGCCAATCGAATTCGACATAGTTGCTCTACATGATCCTTTAAACAAATACAAACATAACCATAAAATAATGCAACGGGATGGCACCGAGCCTATCCCTTGACACAACTACACTCACCTCGACAACCCAATATTTTTAAGACTCTCAGATAACGACACCTTTATTCTTGGCTTTTGGAAGTGATGACGGTTGTTCTTTATCAACCCCTTGAGCCAGTCGATGGCAAGGACTCAAACTTATCGAACCAAAAAACTCAGGCTTACCAACCTATCACTGAACCGATTGTTTGTTCCTTATATTTTTCCTATCTTCCTTGCGCATATCCCTCCTTTATATACTCAATTGGCCAGCTCACCACTTGTTCTCTTCTATCTCCACGTACGTGGCATACCTAAAGGGGCATGGTGCCCTTAGGCTTTCCCCACGTGGAGGCCATCTTGCTCCTGAATTGCCGAATCATCCCCTATGTGGGGGAATTCATGGCAATTCCTTCAATTTGAAGGAATTGGCCGTGGGTCCCCCCACTCATGCCATGTTCTTTTTTTAATAAATATAATAATAATAATAATAAACCAATACGGTTAGCCCGAATAACCTTTACTGCTTCAAATTAGGTACACGGTCGAGCTAATTATATAACTGGTACAGAATATTTAGTCATCGAAACTTAACCCTGACTAGACCGGTTTTTGGGGTGTGACAACTATCCCCCTTAAGAAAATACGTCCTCGAATTTTCATTTCAGGCGAACAAATGAGGATACTGTTTCTGCATAGTCTCATCGGGTTCCCATGTTGCCTCTTCAACGGAATAACTTTGCCACAAAACTTTCACTAAGGGCACAGTCTTGTTACGAAGCCTCTTGGTCTCTCGTGCGAGGATCTGACCAGTACTTGCGTATGTCAGATTATATTGGATTTCTACAGATTTCGGTTCAATCACATGGGAAGGATCTGATCGATACTTGTGTAGCATAGATATGTGAAAGACATTGTGAATCCGACTTAACTCCTCGAGGAGAGCTAATCGGTAGGCAACAGGTCCAATCTTTTCAATCACCTTGAATAGACCAATGAAGCGGGGGCTTAACTTCCCTTTCCTTTACAAACAAAGAATCTTCTTCCACAGAGATACCTTGAGGAAGGCCTTTTCACCAACCTCGTACTGAATATCTCTCCTGCCCAGGTTGGCATAGGACTTGTATCGGTCGAAGGCAGCCTTAAGCCAATCACGGATAATGGTAGTCCTTTCTTCGGTTTCCCGAAGTATATCAGGACCTAGCATCTTGCCTTTACCAAGTTTAGTCCAACAAAGAGGAGTTCTACACATCCTTCCATAGAGAGCTTCATACAGAGCCATTTGAATTGAAGCCCGGTAACTATAGTTGTACGCAAACTTGACCAAGGGTAGGGATTTTTCCCACGTATTCCCAAAGTCAACGACATAGGCTCAGAACATATCTTCTAGAATCTCAATAACTCTTTCAGATTGGCCGTCAATTTGAGAATGGAAAGCAGTGCTAAGATGCACTCGCGTTCCCAAGGCCTCATTTAAGGTCTTCCAAAATTGAGACGTAAATCGTTGGTCACGATCGAAGATGATAGATACCGAAATTCCATGTAAACAAATAACTTTACGGATGTACAACTCTGCGAGCTTAGGCAAGCTAAAATCCATTCTTACTGGAAGGAAGTGAGCAGACTTGGTGAATTGGTCCACAATGACCCAAATGGCATCATTTTTCTTCAGAGTCAAAGGTAGACCACTTACGAAGTCCATCATGATACACTCCCATTTCCATTGCGGAAGTTCAATGGGCTGCAGAAGACCCGTAGGTACCTTGTGCTCGGCTTTGACCCGTTGGCAAGTCAAACACCTAGCTACGTAGTTCGTGATTTCATTCTTCATACCGAACCACCAATAGATCTCCTTCAGATCTTTGTACATTTGATATCTCTAGGGTGAACATAGAAAGGGCTAGAATGAGCTTCACTTAGGATTTGGTTCCAAATATCATCATCATCGGGAACACAAATGCAGTTGCAAAAACACAGTAAGCCTTCGGAATTTATAGCAAAGTCAGGATCTGATCTATCCTTGACCTTAGCAATAAGGGGTTGCAACTCCTCATCAGTTTCTTGGAGTGCCTTAATTCGAGATACAATGGTAGAGTGAACTCTCAGCTCAGCTAACAATTTTCCATGTTTCTAAGTCGAAAGTGAGCATTCAAGCATCTCGGAGAAGAAGTGGGCTTCCAACTAAGAGCGTCGGCCACCACATTGGCTTTACCAGGATGGTAGTCAATGACTAAATCATAATCTTTCAATAGCTCCATCCATCAGCGTTGACGAAGGTTTAACTCTTTCTGAGTTAGGAAATATTTCAAGCTTCTATGATCAGTTAGAGATAACACTTCTCACCATAAAAGATAATGCCGCCAAATCTTCAAAGCAAACACAACTGTGACAAGTTCCAAATTATGAGTCGGGTAATTTAGCTCATGATGCTTGAGTTAATGTGAGGCATAAGCTATGACTTTGCTTTCTTGCATCAAAACACAGCCTAATCCCAGGTGTGACGCATCAGTGTACATGGTGAAGTCTTTGCCCGACTTGGGTTGCACTAATACATGAGTAAGGACTTGTTTGAGCTGATCGAAACTCCTTTGTTGATCAACAGTCCACACAAAAGGAGTATCCTTGCAGAGAAGCTTCATTAAGGGTGCTGCAAACAATGAGAGTCCCTTAACGAATCTACGGTAATAGGCTGCAAGGCCCATAAAACTACGAACTTCTCACACATTCTTCGGAGGAGTCCAATCAAGGATTGCTTGGATCTTCCTTTGGGTCTACCTGGATTCCCGTAGAAGAAATCACATGGCCAAGGAAGGATACTTCAGACAGCCAAAATTCACATTTACTGAACTTGGCATAGAGTTGTTTCTTCTGAAGAATCTGAAGCATGATCCGGAGATGTTCTTCATGAGAAGTAGAGTCTTTAGAATAGATCAGAATGTCATCTATAAAGACAACCACAAACTTATCGAGATCGGGCCAGAATACATGATTCATCAGGTTCATGAAGGCTGCAGGTGCATTCGTGAGCCCAAAAGGCATCACCATAAATTCATAGTGACCATATCTGGTTCGAAAGGTAGCCTTTGGTACATCAGACTCCTTTAGAAGCATTTGGTAGTATCCGGATCAAAGATCTATCTTGGAGAAGACAAAAACATCCTTCAACTAATCAAAGAGGTCATCGATCCTCTAAAGTGGGTACTTGTTCTTGATCGTCACTTTATTCAATTGACGATAGTCAATGCATAGACGCATTGATCCATCCTTCTTTTTGACGAACAAAACCAGTGCTCCCCAAGGTGAGGAACTCGGTCGAATGAATCCCTTATCTTGAAGGTCTTGAATTTAAGCTTTTAACTCTTTCAACTCCACTAGAGCCATTCTATACGGAGTAGTGGAGACCGGAGTAGTTCCAGGTTGTACTTCTATCCCGAACTCAACTTCACGGGTGGGAGGAAGTCCTGGAAGTTCATCGGGAAACACATCAGGAAATTCTTTCACCACGGGTACGCCTTCAATTTTCAAATCTTTCTTAGACTCCATGGCACACATAAGACTCTTTTTAGGCTCGAGTTCAGACTTCATCAAGGTTATGCTCTCTTTACTGAGTCCACGAAGATATAATTTATTCGAATAGTCTACCCAGGCTTAATGTTTAGCTAACCAATCAAGGCCTAGGATAAGGTCAAACTCATGAAAGGGGCAAGATGATCAAATTGGCTGGAAATGGGATCCCTTAGATCCTTGGAGGTCAAGCTTTACGAATTCACCGTATAACAACAGTATCTCCTAGTGGGTTAGAGACAACAATCTCAAAAGTGACTGGTTCAAGTTCTAGTGCATACTTCTTAATCAATGGTTTGCTAATAAAGGAATGCGTAGAGCCTAGATGTGGTTCTATTCCAACACGACTGTCGTTAGGTGCAGATATTCTTAAATCTAATCAAACAAGAAAGGTTAGATCGTGTTAGTTGCAAGTCACGGGTAACATATACAAATAAACTCCTACGTGGCATATGTAGACACATGCTCATAATGGATGCCTGGTTAGTCCTAGAATCGACTAAACCTAGGCTATGATACCATAATTGTAACACTCTATTCCCGGTCTGGTAGAGATCTGGGTCGGATAATGTTATCGGAAGACTAATCGGAGGTTCAAAATAGGGTTCAGAGTTCAAAACCTAATCTAAGTATCATATTTATTATTCTTAAGAGTTATCTACTTTGTTTGTTACTAAACTTTAGGGTCAATGTTAAACATTTTCGAGTTTTAGGGACTAAATTGGAAATTTTAGAATTTAAAGGTCCTTAGCCGAAATTCAAGTTATAATACTAAATTTAATCTTAATAATTATTAGCCTGTGAAATTTCATCACTAACGGAGGTCATTTACCTATTTGATTAGACGATACAATATTTAGTGACCATTTTGTAAACTGTTAAAAATTGTTTTGTTATTCGGATTAACCTATCGGGTGATTTCCAAACCTTACCAAATTCTACCAGTACACTTAAAAATCATGTTCCTATTGGTACGTCACATTTTAGGGCATTCAGAATCCATTTACCAAGTTTTTACCTTAACCTCATTTTAGGCACTTTTTAACCATTTTAACCTAACCAAATCTAAGCATACAACAAACCATATTACCAGATTATCATAAAATTATAGAAAGGCTTATACCAAACAAGTTGGACCATATGCCACTTCACTAGGAGTTTATAGAAAAAGATAACATACATATATGGCAAGGACGTGACTTGCAACCGCAATAACACGATCAAGGCTCAGAATTGATCAAGGTCCTGAAAATGCATGAGACACACATGTTAGGCTTACATAGCCTAGTGAGGTAGTTATAAAAATTAAAATGAATGATTAATATTATGAAATTAATGACAATCAGATATACTAGTAGTCATATTATACTATGCACAATTCATGCTTTCATATTCACATATTACATGTCACATGGTCATATTATAATCATATTGTCATAGCACAATTCATAGGCACATATCATATTAGGTACCATTGGATACACGGATTCCCCTGTACACCAACACATATAACGGAGAGTGGGTCGTAGCCCTTGTGTCGTAGCTCCAGAGATATATCCCTTACACAACCGACATTATTTCCCCTACATATAGGTCGTAGCCCTGGACCGTAGTCCTCCCTCACTTAACCGAGCTCAATAATCCTATGGCTTGCCAATTGTATCCAATGTCCATAATTACACAAATTCACATAGTCTATATTTTTCAAGTCATATCATATCAAATATCAAAATGAGCCTTAGCTCTATATCATGTCACATTTCATATTATTTTCATATATCACATACGTGTTGCATATCACAGTCATATTTGCACATATCAAAGCAATGCAAGGAACTTACTGGATTTGCCAATCGAATTTGACATAGTTGCTCTACGTGAGCCCTTAAACAAATACAAACATAACCACAAAATAATGCAACGGGATGGCACCGAGCCTATCCCTTGACCCAACTACACTCACCTCGATAACCCGATGTTTTTAAGACTCTCGGATAACGACGCCTTTATTCTAGGCTTTTGGAAGAGATGATGGTTGTTCTTTAGCAACCCCTTATTTTTCTCCAATATTCCTTTGTGCATATCCCACCTTTATATACTCAATTGGCTGGCTCCCCACTTGTTCTCTTCTATCTCCATGTAGGTGGCATGCCTAAAGGGGCATGGCCCTTAGGCTTTCCCCACGTGGAAGCCATTTGCTCCCGAATTGCCGAATCATCCCTCTATGTGGGGGAATTCATGGAAATTCCTTCAATTTGAAGGAATTGGCCGTGGGTCCCCCCACTCACTCCATATTCTTTTTTTAATAAATATAATAATATTAATAAGGCTAGCCCGAATAACCTTTACTGCTTCAAATTAGGTACACGATCGAGCTAATTATATAACTGGTACAGAATATTCGGTCACCGGAACTTAACCCCGACTAGACCGATTTTCGGGGTGTGACAAAATTTGAATGCTCCATAGATAAGAGATAAGCCTCATCTTATCGGTGTAATAGCTTATCGAGCTAGGGTAACGTCATCATGCCATGGCCATCCTGGCACACTAACTTGGCACAACCTTGCCACCACAGCTTGGCATCACCTTATCCGCTATTTTTGTAGAGGTTGTCCGAATGCAATTTTTAAGGAGCCTGAGTGTATCCTATTTTTTCGGAGGTTCTTCCTCTCTTAGCATGGTTGCTGGCACACCTCATGCCAACATATGCCTGGCACACCTCTAATCCTTTCGTGCCCACATCATCTGGCATTAACCTTGGTATTCCTAACTGCGTCCCTGCGTCATGTGTTCATTTCTCCTGCCAAACACACTACCAACCTGTAAAAAGGCCATAAAAACAACCTTTCACACAAGCATAGGCAGCCAACTAACTCCTTGGTGAAAATGCATGATTCTAAGAAGCTAATGCAACTAAATGTACTTGAAAACAAGCAAAAGAATATCAAAGTAGGCATGAAAAACAATACTTTTGAGGAGGTAACATATACAAAGCTTCTTCAACTTGGAACAATGCAAGATGAGTTAGGATTATACATGCTCTATACATGGTCACTCCCGAGTACGAAGCATGGTGATTTAATATGTCAATGACAACATTCCTCACTTGAATCCTGATAGAAAAAGATATGTGGAGGAGAGATTGGCCACACTTCATACCGAGGTCGACTTGATGAGGAAACAACTTGAAGAAGAGTGAAAGAGATACCTCAAGCTCGAGGAGAGAGCCCATCAAGAAAAGCTTGACTTTGAGTTAGAGATGATGCAGTTCAAAGGAGTGGTTAAAGATCTACAAAGAAAAAGAGATGAGCTGGAACTCGAACTCAAGATGGAGAAAGAAGAGATTCAGAAGCTTAAAAGGTTGAATAAGAGCAAAAGAGTCGAGGAAGGCGGACCAAGTGAAGGGTTAGAGCTCTGTTTAAAGGAATAGAAGGCAAGAGTCGAGAACTACAAAAGAATGTTTTACGAGCACAAAGATTGAGCACTCGCTTTGACCGAAGAAGTGAAGAATCTACAAATCTCCCACTCAAGATAGATTGAGAAGGAACAACACCAAAATAAAACCTTAAAAGATCAAGTGAAGTGTTTGGAAAAATCTCTTTTCAAGTATAAGGGGTCGACTAGCAAGCTAAAGGCCAGCAAGATGGAGAATCAAGTCTTGACGACTCGCGTTGACAAGTTGGACACCGAGGTTCAGCAGCTCAAGGATCACTTGGCAAGCCTTAGGGGAGCGATTCAAGTACACCCGATGCTGAGTTTAGAACAACTACACTTCGCCGCCTACACAATTTGGAGACAAGAACAAGAGTTGGCATATTGGATGACTCAGATGCAAAAGGTTGCCCGAACAGTACAGATTCTAGCGGAAGACACTACCGAGCTCTATGACTGTGTGGATGATGATTCTGAGGAAGGAGTGAGGATTGTTTGGATTCTGAGGGAAATAATTAACCTCGATACTACCCTGAAGTAATATGTGTAGTTGGTTCTCTTTAAGTTATTGTAACAAGTCGTTTATGCATGATTCTGAGGGAAATAATCTTTCTGTTAATGAAAGTCGTTTAACGATGATATTTGCTGAACTCAGTGTTGCTCTTTGCATTCATGCATGATTCTTTCATTTACAATCTTTGTTAAAAGCTAATAATATCTAATTAGTACAATTGCTTGCGTTTTTTATTAATTGCCATTTATTAATTAAAAGGCTTTCTATTTCAGAAAGATTGCATTTTGCTTCTTAAAAATTATCATAATTCCACACCCTTATCGCACTCGCTCACGGTCAAAGTAAATGGAGGAAAACTTTGCCAAGTTGGAGGCCGACCTATCTGGCCAGATGGAACAAGCCCGACAAGAATTAAGGGACACCATCATCAAGTCTCAGTAGGACATGATGAAGGAAATATCCCTACTGCAAGCTCGCCTAGGACCTGATCCGAAAGGCAAGAGTACCCTTGAGAATCCTGCCCAAAACTCAAGGGATCAAACTCATGCCCAGATCGTCCAGAACCCTATGCTTGTTGATCATTCTCTAATCCCCCGCAAAGGGCATCTTCCTCCCACATCGGTCTAGCTCCTCAAACTCAACCACGGGTGACCTTCGGGAATCCTAAAGTTGTCGGGGACAGCATCCCAGACTTTGATGAGTTGGAGAAATTGAACCAAATGAAAGCGGAATTCACTAAGCAATTAGAGGATACTCAGAAATACCTAGAGGGAAAGTTTCAGCTGAAGGAAGACGAGGATGGCTCCTATTTTTTAATTTCTAGGGAAATCAATTTGGTCCCCGATGTGGAGATCCCGTAAAAGTTCAAGACCCCAGATTTTGAAAAGTTCGATGGATCCACCTGCCCCACTTCTCATATAGTGATGTTTTGCCAGAAGATGGTTGGGTTTACCAACAACGAGAAGCTCCTAATTCACTGTTTTCAAGACAACCAGTGGGGTCTGCCTCGAGGTGGTACAATCAACTAACCAGGGCTCAAATTAAGTCGTGGAGGGATTTGGCAAAAGATTTTACTAACCAGTATAAGCATGTAACCGACATGGTTCCTAATCGACTGTTGTTGCAAGGTATAGAACAAAAGCGCAATGAGACCCTTCGTGAATACGCTCAAAGATGGCGTGATGTGGCGGCGTAGGTTCAACTACCGCTTCATGAGCACGAGATCTCCCCAATGTTTGTAGAAACGTTTAAGAGAATGCTCTATGATTGATTGATCAACAACCCTATTAGCAATTTTGCAGAGATGGTCATGACTGGCGAGCGCAATGAAGCATCCATCAAGAGCGGAAGAATCGATAGAGGGGACCATTCGCGTAAGCAATACAAGAAAAGGGATCATGAGGTGAAAAATACAAACAACTTCAAGGCAACCAAGAAATTCATTATCTCCCAGCCCCAGGCCCCAGCGAGGAACTCCAGAATCTTCAACAAGAGAGAAGATAAGGGACCCAAAAAGGAAAAAGGATGGGAGATCCTTCACTCCTTTGCCAATCTCTTACAAAGAGCTCTACTCACAATTGTATAACGCTGATTTAGTTCGTCCTTATCATGTTACTCTGTACAACCCACCTTACCCAGCATGGTATGACCCTAAGGTTCATTGCGAATACCATGCCGATGTCCCAGTGCATTCGATTGAAATTTGTGTGGCATTAAAGAAGTTTGTCCAAAACTTAATCCAGACCAGAGTGTTACAATTGGGAGAACTAAGTACGACCAACAACCCCCTACCAAACCACGGAGGCCAAGGCATAAATGCTATCGAATACGAGAGTGCCAAAAAAACTAGGGAGAACGTGTCTGAAGTTCGATCGCTGTTAAGGTGTGTTTTCCAACATTTGTGTATGGAACGCCTCATTGACCGGGGAATGGTGATTGTGGAAGAAGGTTGTGGTCCATATTGTGAATACCACCAGCCAGGAGATCATGAGATTCAAGATTGTGAGGAGTTCCGTCAACTAATACAAGCTATGATGGATGAAAAGGAGATTGAGTTCTCTGAAGAAGAGAGATGAATGGAGGAAGTAGAAGTTTGTGCATCGGAGAGCCAGGAGACCAAGTATAGTGCCAAGAAACCACTCGTCCCCGGTCTCAAGCCAAGCAAAACAAGCGCACCAAAAGCAGCCCAAGATGATAATTACTTTTTCGAGGTCGTTTCCTTTTAAGGATACGAAGATGGTTCCTTGGAACTACACTGCAAGCATCACAATGTCGGGTTCCTCTATTTTGCATGGAGGATAGGACATGGAAATAGGGATGATGCCCATTCAAGAAGAACCTATTGAGCCAAAGGCCAAAGAGGTAAAGGATGTGAGGCATCTCACGAAGAGTAGACGAAGCTATGCTCTGGAGAACTTAAAGGCACCAGAGGAACCAAAAGAGAAAGGCAAGGAAATCAGAGTTGAACCAATGAAAGTTCTCAGAGATGACCCTCCACCGAAGATCAAAGAGCCAGTCACAAAAACTCAATCACAAGAGTTTTTGAGATTCTTGAAGCACATCGAGTATAGCATCGTCGACCAGCTTCAGAGACAGCCAGCTCTAATTTCCGTGCTCGACCTCTTACTAAACTTAAAGAAAGATCGGGAGGCCCTGTTAAAGGTTTTGAATGAGACCTATGTTACAAAGGATATATCAGTTAGGAGGTTAGATCAAATTGTCAGCCATATCACCAACATTAATCACATTACCTTCGGTGATGACGAAATCCCAGGGAAGATACGAGATCCACCAAGGCCCTAAACATCACCACTCATTGCAAAGGCCATGTGTTGCCGGGCCTGCTAATTGATAATGGCTCTGTATTAAATGTTATGCCATTAGCTACATTGCAGAAACTACCAGTCGACAGTTCACATATGTATCCATGTCATAATAAGGTGTGATCTTTCGATGGGACCCAGAGAGATATGGCCGGCAAAATAGAAGTACCCATGCTCATTGGTCCCACTGAATATGTGGTCGATTTTGTGGTTATGGATATCCAGCCATCTTACAACTGCTTTTTAGGGAGGCTATGGATACACTCGGCAAGCGCTGTTCCGTCCTCACTCCATCAAAAGTTAAAGTTTGTCACTGAGGGGAAATTAGTAATAGTGAATGTCGAAGAGGACATCATCGCTTCAGTGACTTTGGGTACACCGTACATCTGTACTAATGAGGAAGTAATGGAGTGTGCCTTTAGAGCCTTGGAACTTGTTAATGCTACCTTTGTTGTCGAAGGAAACAAGATTCCATGCCCTAATTTGTCCAATTGTACTAAGATGGTGGTATACGAAACCCTAGGTAAAGGAGCAAAGAAAAAGAAAGGCTTGAGAAAGAATCTGCAAGGATGCCTTCGTCCCATCAAGGTGATCCATAAAGTTGACCGCGTCAAACTCGGTTACAAGCCAAATTTCTTACAGAAAAAAGCAAGAATGGAAGAGGAAACAAGAGCAAATGAAGGCTAGGCTTAAAGGGGAGGACATTCCATGGTCCCCTGTCATCTATGGATACTTTAAGGGTGCCTTTATATCTGGAGGAATTTGAAATCCAGAGGTGGATGTCCAAGAGGCGAACCGAGAAGGGGAGAGGTGCCTCCAGGAAGAGTTGATCAATGAGGCTCTCGAAGAGATGAATATGGATATGATTGGCGATGAGAGCGAGGCTAATCAATTTCAGACCAAGATTTGCCCTTGCCTCCTAGGAGAAGAACTCAACAATTGGACCTCTGGGGACGTACTAGCCTTTTTTAAGAGCCAATCAAAGTAATGCTCAAAATAATCCCATTACTTTTGCCCGAAAATAATGGACATCCTTTGTAAAAAAAAGAAGCTATGTCATATCTATCTATTTCAAATGAAATAGACTATGTCTACATTTTCCTTCTCAAATGGCAAACACAACATTCATTTCATTTATGATTTATTTATTTATTTATTCATTTGTTTATCTTTATATACATCTATTTATTTGTTCACATCATAAACTATACCTTTCCTTTCCCAATACGCACTTTCAAAATCGTGCAGGCCTCTTAATATAAACTGTATGAATGAGGAGAAACTAATCCTGGAGTAGATTTTGAATGACCCACGTACTTGGCAGAGGTAGAAGAGGAGGATGATGGGATTCCTGATGAGCTACTAAGAATGATAGCCAGCGAGGAAAGAAAAATTCTTCCACACCAAGAGAAGATAGAGATTTTAAATTTGGGGACTAATGAAGAGAGGAAATAAATGAAGATTTGAGGTACCTTGTCACCAGAAGTCGGGCAAGAGTTGGTATGATTGCTTGTAGAATTTAAGGATGTGTTTGCATGGTCATACCAGGATATGCCAGGCCTAAACACAGATATTGTAACGCACAAGCTCTCCATCAGGCCGGAGTGCAAGCATATCCAGCAAAAGCTTCGAAGAATGAGGACAAGCATATTATTGAAGATTAGAGAAGAGGTAAAGAAACAATTTGAGGCCAGATTTTTGGAGGTTTCTAAGTACCCAGAATAGGTGGCTAACATAGTGTCGGTACCGAAAAATGATGGTAGGGTGCGTATGTGTGTAGATTATAGGGATCTTAATAAGGTGAACCCCAAAAACAATTTCCCTTTGCCTCATATTGATACTCTAGTTGACAATACTGTAGGGCATGCTTTGTTTTCCTTTATGGACGGCTTCTCAGGGTACAATTAGATCAAAATGCATCCTGAGAATATCGAGAAGACCACTTTCGTGACCATGTGGGGCACGTTATGCTACAAGGTGATGCCTTTTGGGTTGAAGAACGCTGAAGCGACGTATCAAAGAGCCATAGTGACCTTGTTCCATGATATGATGTATAAGTAGATTGAGGTCTACGTGGATGACATGATAGCCAAGTCTCGGACCAAGGAGGAGCACTTCCAAAATTTGTGAAAACTCTTCTAGAGGCTAATAAAGTATCATTTAAAGCTCAATCCTGCCAAATGTACCTTTGCGGTAACATCCGAGAAGCTCTTAGGTTTCATGGTAAGTTAGAAAGGCATCAAGATTGATCATGACAAGGTGAAAGCAATCCAAGATCTTTCGCCACCTCAAACTCAAAAGGAAGTCCGAGTTTGGAAAGGTTGAACTATATCTGTCGATTCATCTCATAGTTGACCAATAAATGCGACCCCATCTTCAGATTACTTCAAAAGAATAACCCAGGAATTTGGGATGAAGATTTTCAAGAAGCGCTAGAAAAGATCAAGAAGTATCTGACCAATCCTCCAATCTTAGTAGCACCAGTACCAAATAGGTCGTTGATTTTGTACTTGGAAGTTTTTGAAAACTCTATAGGATATGTATTGGGGCAACACTATGACTTGGGCAAGAAAGAAAAGGCGATCTATTACTTGAGCAAGAAATTCACCCAGTGTGAGACACGATACCCGTTGATCTAAATGTTGTGTTGTGCTTTCGTATGGGCTACTAAGCGGCTCCGACAATACATGTTGTATCACACCACTTGCTTAATCTCCCGATTAGATCTGTTGAAATTTCTAATGGAAACACCAGTATTAACCGGGAAAGTGGCCCGTTGGCAGATACTTTTGTCAGAATTTGACATTGTTTATGTAAGTCAGAAGATGGTAAAAGGAAGTGTGGTGGCAGATATTTTAGCAAGTCGTGCCTTAGATGATTATGAACCATTGGATTTCAGTTTCCCGAATGAAGATCTAATATGTGATCTGTCTAAAGGGACGTCTACTATCGAGAATGAAGGATGGAGGCTTTATTTTGATAGGGCATCGAATGCCTTAGGCCATGGAATATGGGCAGTTTTGGTCTCCCCTAAAATGTCGACTACCCTTCCACAAGTAGGCTGGAATTCTTCTGCACCAACAATATAGACGAGTACGAGGCTTGTGCTATGGGAATCCGAGAAGAAATAGAGAGAAAGGTCAAGGTGCTCCGGGTTTTCAGATATTCTTCTTTACTAATATATCATCTTCGGAAAGAATGGGAGACTAAAGATCTAAAGTTGATCAAGTACTACAACTTGATCTAAGATTTATCAAGGATTTTGAAGAAGTCAGTGTCGCCTACTTGCCAAGAGAGAATAATCAGATGGTCGACGTCTTGGCAACATTGGCCGCCGTATTCAAAGCGAGCCAGGTAGCCGAGATGGGGCCAATTGAAATACAAACCTTTGAGGTACCAACCCATTGCTAACGTATGGAAGAAGAGAAGGATGGTAACCCATGGTATTTTGATATCCTTCAATACCTCAAGTTCCAGACTTATCCAAAGGGGGCTGATGATAATGAAAAAAGGACTATCAGAAAGGTTAGCTTCGGGATACATCCTAGATGGGGAAATCTTGTACAAAAGAAGCAAGGATCAGATACTGTTGAGATGTGTCGGTGCTCAGGAGGCCAAAACCATTTTGGCAGAGGTCCACAAGGGCTTATGCGAAACCTATACTAGCGGTTTCTCGATGGCAAGAAAAATCTTGAGATATGGCTATTTTGGGTCAACTACGAAGGAGATTGCATATGTTATGCAAAGAAATGTCACAAATTTCAAATCTATGCTGACAAGATACACTCCATGCTAGTGCCTCTCCACACCATGAATTCACTGTAGCCTTTCGCTACTTGGGGAATGGACGTCATTGGTCAGATACACCCAAAGGCTTCTAATGGGCACTATTTCATCCTAGTGGCTATCGATTACTTCACCAAGTGGGTGGAAGCTGCCTCATATGCTAATATCACAAGAGTGACAGTTTACAAGTTTCTCGAGAGGAAATTATATGTCGCTATGGTATGCTCGAAAGAATCATCACCGATAATGCTTCTAATTTTAACAACAAGATGATGACTGAGGTGTGTGAACAATTCAAGATTGTACACCATAATTCTACCATTTATTGCCCCAAGATGAATGGAGTGGTAGAGGAAGCAAATAAGAATATTAAGAAGATCATAGAAAAAACCACAGAGACATTTAAGGACTGGCATGAGAGGCTCAATTTTGCTTTGTGTGCCTATCGGACATCCGTGAGAACTTCCACCGGGGCAACGTCGTATTCCTTAGTATACGGCACCGAAGCAGTGCTACCCATCGAAGTGGACATCCCGTCACTTTGAATTTTGAATGAGGTAAAGTTAGATGGAGTCGAATTGATGCAAGCCGAGTTTGATCAGTTGAACCTCATCAACGAGAAAATATTGAAAGCTATTTCCCATAATCAGATGTATCAGAAGCGAATGATGTGGGATTATAACGAGAAAGTTTACCCGAGGGAGTTTCAAAAGGAAGATCTAGTACTAAAAAAAGATCTTGTTGAATCAAAGAGACTTCCAGGGAAAATGGATGTCAAATTGGGAGGGGCCCTATGTCGTGAAAAAGGCCTTCTCCGATGGAGCATTAATTCTAACAGAGATGGATGGGAAAGAATTAAGCAACCCAATAAACTCAGATTTTGTCAAGAAGTATTATGCGCAATAAGAAAAAATAAATGAAAGAAATAAAAGAAATAAAAAACGAAAAGAAAAAAAGGATAAAAGAAGGATAAAATAAAAAAAAGGAAAAAAAGAAAAAAATGAGGGTTTAAGGTGAAAACCCGAAAATGGGCGCCTTAAAACCAAAGGAGGATCTAAATTGGAAATCCGAAAAGGACGGTTCAGATAGATTTAAATTTCAACATCCAGTTGACGAGCCTCGTTTCAGTTGAGGGTTTATGCTTTCGTCTTCATATTATCAGGGGAAATGGTCAAGGGTGGCCAGCGAGAAATTTGTCGAGGTTTATGGGTTTTCATCATTCATGCAGTCTATACTATCTAAATCTTTTTTCATTTTCTCATGTTTGCCAAGACTTTCAAATTTATCCTAATATCCCTTTAAGCTTCAATAAAGCTTTATTTTTTCCCCATCATTTGTCTCACAAATAGATTGACATAAAATAAAAAAGGCAAAGGATTTCTTGACATTACTATGATCTAACCTATTAAATGCATGTTTATTCCCAAATAGGAAAGGAGTTCGCCAAAAAGAGGACATCGGAGGCAAAGTTGATAAGATCTATTGCGGAAAGGCAGCAAACGCGGTTCACATTAAAGTCCGAGGGAACATGGGCGAAAACCCGTAAGGGAGCCCAAGAAAAAGAAAGAAAGAAAGAAAAAATAGAGAAAAGAAAAAAAGAAAAAAAAAGAAAAAAGAAAGAAGAAAGAAGAGAAGAAAGAAAAGAAAAGAAATTTTCTCTAAAGTGAAAACCTAAAAAGGCACTTTAGAACAAAAGGTTCAAAAACTCAAAAAGAGGCATGAAGGGTGAACCCGAGTGAGGGAGGAAGCACTGCCATCATGAAGAAGAAAAAACGGAGGACATGAGTAAAAGAGGGCAAGAAGAGAAATTGCCCGAGAAAGTCTAAAATCGTTATCATTCATGCATCATGTTTAGTTAGGCATCCCTAGGTTAGGAGCATGCTAACTCATATCTTTACAGTTTTTCATGTCGTCTCACAGATATCCAAAGAAAGATTGGGAACCCTTTGAGAAGAGGAGTATGCGACAAAGTAAAAAATCTGGATAGTAAAACTCTCCACACCAAGATCTCAGAACAAAAGAGGTAAATACCCGTAGCTCGGGAACTTTCGGACAGTAAAAAAACTCATCCATCCATGCCCAAGAAGAATGGAATCTTCGATTGAAGAATTGCTATCTGCTTTGTACACACCACTTCAAAGGAACGCATCTATCTGTTCACTACTGCTTTGGAGGAACGCAACGTCTTTGGTTGGGTTTGCTTTTCACCGTTTTGGGAAAGCAAATTAATTGGATTCATTCACTGCCATTTCAGAAGAATGAGTCGTTTGAAAGTTAGTTGGCTCGTCTACTGCCGCTTCAGAATGACATGCCAGCACCACCCAATTTCTGCCTTTTCGGGGAAGCAAAGTATTTGGATTCATTCACTGTCATTTTAGAAGAATGAGTCGTTTCAAGGTTAGTTGGCTCGTCTACTGCCGCTTCAGAAGAACATGCCAGCACCACTCAATTTTCTTTCTACCGTTTCATGGAAGCAAAGTATTTGGATTCATTCACTGCCATTTCAGAAGAATAAGTCATTTGAAGGTTAGTTGGCTCGTCTATTGCCGCTTCGGAAGGACATGCCAGCACCACCCAATTCGCTTTCTTCCGTTTCGGGAAAGAAAAGTATTTGGATTCATTCACTGTCATTTCGGAAGAATGAATCATTTGAAGGTTAGTCGGCTTGCCTGCTGCCACTTTGGAAGGACATACTAGCACCACCAAATTTGCTTTCTGCCATTTTGGGGAAGCAAAGTATTTGGATTCATTCACTGCCATTTCGGAAGAATGAGTCATTTTGGGGAAGCAAAATATTTGGATTCATTCACTACCATTTCGAAAGAATAAGTTGTTTGAAGGAAAATAAAGTATTTGGATTCATTCACTACTATTTCGGAAAGAATGAATCGTTTGAAGGTTAGTCGACTTGCCTGCTGCCGCTTTAGAAGGACATGCCAACACCACCCAAATTGCTTTTTGCTGTTTTGGGAAAACAAAGCATTTGGATTCATTCACTGCCATTTCAGAAGAATGAGTCATTTAAAGGATAGTTGGCTCGTCTGTCGCCACATCGGGAGGACATGCCAACGCTACCTAGTTGTTTTCGCCACTTTGGGAGAACAAGTTATTTGGATTCGCTCGTTGCTATTCCGGAAGAGCGAATCGTCTGATAGGGAAGTACGACAAAATCAGTGCTTATAGTCTTTGCTTTATTCTTACTCCACAAGTATAAGCAAAGAGGGGCAGCTGTAATAACTAATTTTATCCGGGAGACTCTTTTATCTTTGTGTTTGTTTTTATAATAATGACCTTTTTATATATACATATGTTACTATTGTAACACCCTTAACCCGGTATAATCGTAAGACTGAATCGAACGAGTCACATGGGGAATATTAGAGTAAAACCCAAAAGTTTCACTTCAATAAACAACCTTTTTTTCTTTTTTTCTTTTCTAAGTGCAACTTAGTTAACCTAAGCGTGAGAGAAAGCAGCAGACAAAATCTCAACTCGATTGGGCGTCAAATCGACATCTGATTGCCCCAAATAGTGTTTAGGGACTATTTTGTAAAACTATCACCAAACAGGGACTTAACTCGAAATTGAAGTTACCGCCGTTTAATTAGTCAGGTTTTGATCCACCACATAAATTTTCAACTCATTTCAGCCATCCAAACTCATTGAATTGCACCTACCAATAATTAGGGACTAAAACGCAAAGATTCAGAACTTCAGAAGATGCCAATTAACCACTTTAACTAACAGAGTATCGATACGCCAAGAACAATATCGATACGATCCTTTGTCATTTCAAAACCCAATTTCCAGTAGCTCAAAACCGTATCGATACGGTCCTGGGTATCGATACGCTTAGCCAATTTCTTCTTTCACCGTATCGATACGGTTCATACTATATTGATATGCCTTGCCCTTTTCAGCTTAACCGTATCGATACAGTAGCCCGAGTATCAATACGCCTGGGTACAAAATGTCACTTTTTGCTCGATAAACAATCCATAAACCAATTATAAACCCGTAGGCATGCTTCTAACACACAGGAAATATATTTAGGGATCGATCCTCAGCCATTAACAACAGAAACATCATCATACCATGATCACATGCACAAAAGGGAAATCTATAGGCATGCTTCCTAAAACCACTTCAAACCAAAGACCACAAACCATAGCAAAGCATAAACCAAACATAATAAGCCATTTACAATCTCAATAAGGCAAAACAAACTTGTCAAACCAGGGAGTTCAATCAAACATACACTCCCAAAACATCAAGGTATCCACCCATTGACAATACCATTACTATTGAAATGCTAAAACCATACTTGAGCTTAGAGCATCGAATAAACCACTTTTCTTGCTTTCTTCCAGCCCGAACAAACTACTTTTCTGCATTGTTAAGAAAAAATAGCGTAATCTATATGCTTAGTGAGGGATGCTCAAAACAAAACCATAACAATGCACTATTAAAAACCATTTTCTTATCAAACCATTTCCCACCATGCTCTTAACAAAACTCATGCTTTAAAACCCATTAAAGCAAAACCATTAAACTCTTTACACATGTATCATGATATTTCATGCTTTAAACCAAAGCAAATCTCAATGCAAGCTTCACATGCTTAGGCATTCAAAACATATCTCAAGATATAGTCTCATGTATAAATCTCATATACAATTTTATTTAAAAACCATGATACGTGTAATCTCATATATTGGCATTCAAGCGACCCGGATGGTTGCTTCGCCATCCCTATACACATGGAGCTTGTTGCACTCTCCATAATAAACACATCGGATATGCAGATACTCATTGATGGAGCTTGTTGCTCTCTCCACCAATACTTATGGAGCATGCTGCTCTCTCCATAAGGCGAATCTCATGGTGCTTGCTGCACTCACCATGACTTAGATCCCGTGGTGCTTGCTGCTCTCACCACAATACACTTCAGTTACCTTCAACACAATAGTTTCTACGATATTGAGGAGCTGAAGGACTCACGCACATGCGAATTTTACTACATTTTTATAGTGCACTCTCATCATATTGGTCGACCAATTATATCCAATTAAAATAAGCATCATCACTTGCCAATATATACTTTAAAACCATGCTAAACTACTGTTTTCCAATGCATCAACATAAACCATAGCATATCCCATTTTAAATCATAAATCAATGCATAGCATTTTCTCATCAAGATGCAACCTCTCGAAAACCATAAATCAATCTCATGGGATATCATGAATGATTTCTCAATTCATAAAAACATCCATAACAGTAGGTAACAAATCCAACTTCAAATCATGAGCTTGAACAATTTAAACCATGGGAAAAGCCGAGAACTGAGAGCGAAATATTTCATACTTACTTTCGAGGTTAGATTAGTGTTTCAAGCTTAATATAAACCCCCAAAACATTCCTTTCAAACCTTTGAAAAGCTTTAAACTAGTGCCATTCACCAACTACACCTCGTTTGGCTTACCGAGGTGAAATCAAACTTCCAGATCCTCCTTGACACCTTCCAAAACTATCGGATCATCACCCCTGCTTCTAACCAAAACAAAACAGAGGATTAATGCATTCTTTTGCATCAAAATCCCCAGCAACACACAACAACACTTTCCTCCCTCAACAACCAAGCTTTCGCCTAACAAAAACAACCGAAAACATTGGGGAAACCTTTCTAATACATCTCCAAGTACTACCCAGCGAGATTTACACTGAAACAACATCAATTTACATCCAAAAACATCCCCTTAATGTTAAAGAACCATCAGCAATCAATTAACCCCATAAGCAAGCCACCAACTCAAAGACATTAGCAACCAAACCTAACAATTTACCTAGTTCCGGGATTCTATTATCAAAATAACTTAAATCAAAATCTCAAATCATCATAATCATCATATTATCTCATTATAAACCCAGCAAAACCAATCAAAAGCAAAGATCCATTGATTTAGGCAAGTAAACCTTAATTAAACCAATTTTCCATAAACATATTACCAAAAACCCATTAGAAAACCATCATAAGAGACCAATAACTTGGGAATTTCAATGAAGAACATGTCATTATAGGGAAAGAATGAAACCTTACCTTTAATGCTGACTTTTCCTTCAATTGCAAAGATTTACATGAGAAAACAAGGTTTTGTTAAGAAAACATTAAAGAATCATTTAAGATCAAAAGGACAAATCAAATCAGATATTTACCTTAAATCTTTGAAAAGAAAATGATTGTTTGGCTGGAGAGAATTTGAGAGAAAGTGAATGAGAAAAGAAAGTAGTTACGTGAAATGTATTTTGAGAAAACAAATTGGTTAATTAATTTCCTCCAATTATTTATTTATTAAAATCATTTAAAACCAACCAATAAAAAGAAAAATTCTTAATTAGACTCTTGGTCAAAGCTCCCTAAAGATTCTAAGCCTTGATCTCTTACAATTTTGTCACTAAAAATAGTTTTACATGTTTTACATTTTGGTCACTAGTCCCAAAATGTCAACCTTCCAAAATATAATTTCCAAAATTGATTCCACTAAAATCACTTATATAATAAATAAGGATTTTAAAACATCTTCCCATATTTAATTTTACTCAAAAACTATTTATACCAAATTAATCCCGAAACTAGCTTAAATTGTCAAAACCAGCTCAACAAGCCATCTAGCCTAACCCATAAAACTTATAGGCCCAAAATCGGGGCATTACAACTATTATCTATAAACAATATGTATTAAGGGCTTTACTTACTTTAATTATACATAAGTGACTTTCTTTAAAACCCCAAAACAAAAAAATGCTACTTTTGTTACTAATTAAGCATAATTATTTACATTAGTAATATTTTGTTACTAATTAAGCATAATTATTAATATATACTAGCTTAATTATACATAAGACAATGGCAGTATATAAATATTACCTTATGTATAATAGTAATATATACTTTTGTTACTAATTAAACTAGTATATATACATATAGGTATGTTGCTATTTTATTATCATAATATTATATATTACTATTATCAAAATATTACTAATGTATTGCATTGTCATCTCATCTTACTATCTTATAATTATTGCTACCATCACTTTTTTATCTCATTGCTATTATGGTTATATTATTATCATCGAACTAAGCCCAAAAAACCAAAAAAAAAGATTAAGTAAGGTATTTAAAGCCCAATTAGATTAAATATAAATAAATAACCCAATATTATATTATAAAGTCCATTTATATTTAAAAACCCAAAATGATTGCATGTTATTACATTTGGCCTATTAGGGCCCATGAATAACTAAACCCTAAATAACCTAATCTGATAACCCTTTTTTTCTTATCCTTGTACAACCGCCTAATTTTAACCATCAGATCTAGGTGAGATCTGATGGACTAGATTGATCGAAAAGAGGTTATCCAGTTCTCGTGTGGATCGAACGAGCCAACCTCTCAACTTCTGCACGTGCTCACGCACGTTCTCCTCCTATCTCCCTAGTCGTGCGTAAAGTCCATCATCTGGCTAGTTGTCTTCCGGTGACGTCTCCCCGTCTCCAAGCCAGCACGCAAAGCCAGTGGCTGAATGCCACATCATGGCCTCTCGCCCACGTCGACCGCCAGGATGGCGCACGGTCCTCTCTCTCTTCTGGTCCCCCCAACACTCGACTCAGCCACGTCACGAAAACAAAAGAAAGGAACGTCGGAGGCGGTTTTAAAATGTAGGAAATCAACCAAAAATCCAAGAGAACTACAACAACGCATATGAATCAGAGGACAGCCAATAGCATTTTAGGGCCTTTTTTGCATTTTCAATAATCATGTAATATTTGGGCACTATATAACCGAAAGAATAAACATATGTAAACCCTAGATGGGATTTGAAAGTAATAGAGCAAAAAAGAAACCAAGAGCCTCAAGCTTTTTGGAGGTATACTCATTCTTCTTTCATTTTTACATCATCATACATAGGTATAAATACAGTATAAGGTTTTGAGATCTTTTACCTCTGTTTTTGGGTCTTTTTAGTGTCGGTTCGCCTTCGTTGTGTCTGGTCGATGCCTTCCTCCTTCGATAAAAAACCTCTCAGCCTTCCTTATGGTTGCGCATAGTGAATCAGAGAAAAGGGAATACCAAAAAGGGTTATTTCATCCTGGTTTAAAAAAAAAAGATGTTTTCGAATTGTTTTTTGGTGTTTTTAAAAGGGAAAAGGACTCAGTTTCAAAAAAAAAAACAAAGGGCAGATTTGGTTTTATAAAAGAAAAGAGAGTTAAACTCGGGTGTTTTGGGGTTGCTGGCCGCAGACGAGCGGCGACTGATGCGGCAAAACTTCGCCGGTTTCTAGAATTTTGGCTAAGATCTAGGTCTAGGGGGTGTTCATCCTCGTGATGGGAGAAAGAAGAGAACTGGGAGAGAGTTTATGTTATAAGGTTTTTTTTGTTTTAAAATTTTTTTGTTATATAGTCGGCCCTTGTTTTAAAATTGGTGTAATTATTTTTTAAGGACCTCCTCCCTGGTTTAATCACGCCCGCGGCCTTTCGCATGGCCAAATCACATTATAGGTCCCTCGACATGGGATAATTGCGCCCGCAAAGCCATTCTGCCTTTTTTATTTACGCCCGCAGTCCCTAGACTTGTGGAATCCTTGCCATATTGCCTCTTTTTTGTACATGTTTTTAATTTCTGCTATGTGATTTATTTCTTTTGCATTTCAGTCCTATTTTTTGGTGTTTATGCTTTTAATTTCTTGTTGATATATGTTTTATGAGGCTTGATATGCATGTATCTATTATGTTTAATATGCATGTTATAGCATGTAGTTTATGAATGTAATGAATAGTATAATATATAGTTCTTATATAATATATATAGTATATAATTTTTGATGTAATATATATATACTTCATAATACATATAATATATGGTACATATAACATATAGTTTTTCTATAATATAAAATATATAGTTATATATATAGGTTTTTTTTCATATAATATATATCATATAAGGTTTTTTTTAAATATAGTTTTTTTATAGAATATATGCTTTTTTAGTATGGAATATATAGTAATATTTATATCTATATGTTTATTTCTTTTAGTAAGCTTAGTTTGGTAGTTTGGGCCTTGATATGTTTTGGGCTTAGGTTGTTTAGCTTAGGTAGATTGGGCTTTGTTTTGTTTTGGGCTTTAGGCTTATTAGGTTAGGCTTTAGATTAAATTAGTTTAATTAATTTAAATCGTGTGCTCGTCTCATAGAGGCATGATTTATAAATTAATTAAGTTAATTTAGGATTAGTTCTTTTAGAGCCTTAGTTAGGTTTATGTTTGAATTAACTTAGTGAATTTAAATACATCCTTGGCTTATTGGGATAAATGTTAAATTCATTAAATTAATTGAACATTTCTTGATCACTTTTCGGATAAAATTAATTGCAACTTTAGATTGACATTTAATTTAAAACCATGATTAATTAACTTGATTTATTTTAAATAGTGTTCTCGACTTATTGGAACACTAGTTTAAAATCAATTGAATTAATTATCATGTTACAAGATAACTCATAAAATGTTAGGGTTTTCTAGCCTTTTTTAGGGTTAATTAATTTAGGGTTTATATTAGAATCACCTAATTAGTAACTAGATCACTAATTGAATCTTCCATAACTTGGGACTTTTAGGTTAGGGCCTTAGGTGGGCTTTTTGTGTGATTATCTTTAAGCCTTTATTTGCCATCCATTTTATTTGACATCATTTGGCCCATTTGGTTTACATAATAATTAACTTAAATCGTAAAAACGGAGGTATTCATTAATTTCGATATTTGTGTCGCAACAGTCCGAGCTTAAAGGATGTTGACCAAATATTTGAATTAATCCTTACCTACTCAAAGTAAAATTAAAAATTGACGTACGAAAATTGAACAATAAATTAACACGGCAGTCGGGCTTAATTGTTTACATCATGTCTTAATTGTTTGCATCATGCATAAAGGTGACGTACGAAAATCGAACAATAAATTAACACGGCAATCAGGCTTATTCAATATCGGTTTAATCTATGGTCCGATATATCGTCAACCTTACTAATTAAATGTTCAATTAATTCGAACTCACCAATTTGATAAAGCCCGTGTAATTAAGATCAATTTTTCAATTAAGTTCACCGAGTTAAATTCAATTCAAATTCCATCAATTTGAAAGCAACAAATATTCAGGTACCGATTCCTGGGCGTGATGGGGGTGTTAATCCTTCCCCATGCATAACCAACTCCCGGACTCTTTCATTATGAATCTCTGGCTTCCTACGGTGTCCGACCTACCTTATCCAAGTGACCTGTGGCGACTCCAAGTTTTTATTGTTTTCAAAAGAATGAAGATTTTCAAAAGTGATCCCCTTTAAAACTAATTTTCAAAGAATAATTTTGGGGACAACCCGTAGCACCGAACTTGTGAAACTCTTATGGTTTTAAAATATATAAAAGGTCGCTATAGCATGGAGGAGTAAAAGATTTAGGGTTTGTTTATCTAGGGATTGGCTATGATTAGTATATGATTCAATTGTTTGAAAATAAAGATTAAAAAATAGAATATAGTAAAAATATGAAAAATAATTTAATTCAAATTTTATTTTAAATAATTATTAATTGTATGCTTCAGCGGTGTATTGTGTTAGTGGTGTTCATTTAAATTTAATCATGAATACGTGTTAATGTTACGAGAATTAAATTATAAATATTATATAGGTCTAATGATACATTCGGTTCTTAATTATTTTTTAAAAAAAATATTAGTTTAAATTCTTTTTGTTTCTTTTATCTCTCGAACTTTAATTTTTTGATTGACTTGAATCAATTGACGAAAGAAATAACCATTTTTAATTGATGTCATATATTTTGTTATTTTAACAATAATGTCACCAATTATTTTATCATTTTCGTATAAACTCAAAAAATAATTAGAATGATAAAAAGGTTAAACAATTGTAAAAATAATATATTTTAATTAGTAAATTTATAAAAATATTAAAAATGAAAAAATGACTAAAAGAAAAAATAATTTATATAAGCTCAACAAGCCAGTTAAGTTTTTCATAGGCCGATTCAATTTAACAAAAAAAAAGCGCGAGACACAAAATTGACAAAAAAAATAAAGAACACAAATGGTTACTAAACTATTAACAAAATAAAATGGTCATCAAACTTTTAAATATTACATAATTGTATTAAACTTTAATTTTTGTTACAAAATGATCACTGAGTCGTTAATTGTCGTTGAAGTAGTGATATAATAATTAATAAAATTTGTATAATATCACATTTAATCCTTCAAGTTTTCACATTCAAACTATTTAGTCCTAATTTTAAAAAATAAATTTAGCCCTCATTATTTACACTTTTTTAATTTGGTTATATTTTTAATTAAAAATAATTTAATAATTTTTCCTCCAACCAAATGGTGACACGTGTCACCATATAATTAAAGGAAAATAAATAGAAATAATTAGAGGGGGTGAACCTAAGTGGTGTAGAAAGAAAAGAACATGCATAACCATTAAGCTAAAGCCTTGCTTTGAATACAAATAACAACAAATACAATATATATGTTATTATTTTTATCCAGAGCAAGGCTTTTATATAGTTGTTAAACATGTTGCTTTTATCCTACACCACCCAAGTTTAACCCCCCTTCTTTTCATTTATTTTCCTATAATCATATGGTGACATGTGTCACCATCTAGTTGGAGGATAAAATTATTAAATTATTTCGAACTAAAATATGAACAAATTGGAATAATGTCTAAATAATGAAGGCTATTTTTTTCAAATTAAGACTAAATTGATTGAATGTGCAAACTTGAAGGACTAAATGAAAGTTTGATGACCATTTTGTTTATTTAAGATAGTTTAGTGACCATTTGTGTAATTTACAGAAATAATAATAATATGACTTTTTCCAAAAAAATTGAAGAAAAAATGTTGTTAAGCCTATTATATAAATTTAACATATATAAAAAGGAAAATTCTATGACGGGCGTCACACACAGCTGAACACCACTAACACAATACACCGTTGAACACCATAAAATTTTTTAATACAATTAATAATTATTAAAAGTAAAATTTGAATTAAATTATTTTTTCATATTTTCACTATATTCTATTTTTTTAATCTTTATTTTTAAATAATTGGATCATGTACCAACCATAGTCAATCCCTAGATAAATAAACCCTAATTTTTTTCTCCTCTTGCCATTTCAGCCGTCGATGCCGCTGTTATCCAACAGTCTGCCGGTGAGATTGTCGTCGTCGTGCCTCCTTCCCCATTGCAGCCTGACCGCCATTCGATCTTCATTGTCGTTCCACGCCATTCGTGCAACAAGGTAAGGTTTTTGTCTTTTATGTTTGATTTGGAGTTGTCGTCAGTCGCCGCCAGTCGGCGTTTTCACCGCCCAGTCACTACAGTTGTTCGTTCGCCATCGACAAGATGACCCAATTCTAGCATCCCCTAATAACCACCGGCAGAAATATTCCCAACCCTAGCTCCCAAAATCCCAAACCCTAACCACAACTCAAAACCTAATTTTCAAATATTCGCAAATTGAGAACCCTAATTCTTAAATTAAAAGCCTAATTCCCAAATTAGAACCCTAACTATATACTGATACGATGTTTAACGAGTACTAGTATGTTGTTAATGAGTACCGGTACTGAAATAGCTCACTGGAAAATATTTTCAAAGGACGTATCGGTACTCGAGGGTATCGTACCAGTACTCTAAGTTGAACCTTTTTCTTGTACTTTGCTATGAGTATAGAATTAATTATTTCTTTTTAAATGCACGCAGACATAGATTTCATCTTTTAAACAAGTTGATGAAATTTAAACTTAACTCCTTCAAAACAAGTTAAGATGATGAATTGTAATCGTCAAATCAACATGAATTCAGAGAAGACAAACAACAAGGTACATTCATTATAATTAAGTGAATTTTTAGTAATAGTGTTGATTTTTTTACGGTATATTTTATTTAATATTGTTGTTTAATTTTTTATTTATTTTATGTACATATAGGAAAAAACTAAAGTTGTCATGAGAAAAAGATAAGAACTCCTTATCATAGTGATCACAAGTTAGAAGTACTCATTCATTTGGTGCAAAATATTGAAAAATAATTTGTTAAAATAAGTGGTCTATTTGAAAAATTAAATGGCCAATTTGAAAAATTAGTGACCATATTAACATCGAGTAATGTTAAAGGTTCAATACAAGATGGTGATTCATTAAAAGGGGCAGGTATACACAATCTATCATTAAAGGAGGATGTTTTAAATAATAGATCATAAGAGACTAGTTTACATAGTGGTCCATTGAAAGATGAGGGTTTAAAAAATAAATCACACAAGGAAAAAGGATTAAGTGTCTCATTATTGAAGAAAGAAACTGAGATTCATATTAAAAAATTGAGTTTGTCTCTATTTATAAATTGTGATCCTAATTATTCATTTCCCTCATTACAACCTATTGGTAAAAGAAAACTTGAAGTTAATTTTAAAGACAACATCAAGCTGACACTGATGGTCTCCTAAAAATTCCTAGCAAGGTTTTTAACTTTCAATTTCATTATCATCGATTTCCTAGTCAATCAGTTACGTTGATGGAAACTCCAATGATTACAAAAATGGCGCCTAAAATGTCAAACGATTCTAAGGCTTCGTCAAAGAGTAAAGACTCTCAACATAAAAACAATGTGAGATGTTCGACTGCACGTTCTGATTTTACTGATGATCCAAAGTTGAAAGATATGACATGGAAAAAAAGAGCTCAAATTTATAAAGTGAATACAATGGTAGGTACAAATCATTCTTTATTGGTTATATTTCATCTTATACTCTTATATTTTTTGTTTGCTTAAAACTAATTTTTGCTATATGATATGTAGATATAGGAAAAATTCACCAAATTTCATAATAATGGAGAAACATCGAAGGTCGAAAGTTCTAAAAAAATGAGGTAGTAACATGATGAAAAATATATATTTTTGTAGTAGGATGAAAATTTGTAATTAATATTGTACAAATATTTTATTTGAGTTGAATGTATGATCAATTACTTTTTTATTGTACAGGTTGAAGAAGAAAATAAGCTTTGTAATTTTGAGATTGAAACAGGATTGCAAGATTTATTCGCACAAGCTCAAATCAAATGTAAAACAAAAAATGTAAATTATAAACACAATTTTTAATATTTACATTTAGTGTTATTATTATTTTCAAGAGTTATATGTTTTTTTTTATTTAGGATAAATATGAGGCATGTGATTTGTTATCAGAAAATTTCAAAGAAACTGGTATGCTAACTGATGCATACAAGCAATATTTGGAGTACCTAACACCTGAAGAACACACAATTTGTTTTAATGTTGCTACTTGGAATAATACATCCAACACTCTTTACAACGCCAAAAATAATATTTTGGACGTTACTATGCTCGTATTATTTTTCTAGGAAAATGGTTATCTGATTGGGCATTATAAATTAAATTATAGGTAAAATACTTAAATCATTCATCAACTTTGCTCTCTGACCTGTTTTGGTCATTGAACTTTCAAAACGCTCAATTTACTCATTGAACTTTACTTTCTGGCCTACTTTGATCACTCTAAATTATTTTATTAATATTTTGGTATGATGTGGCATATTTTATTATTATTTAATATAAAAATAATTTAAAATAAAAATAAATTATTGGCTAAATTACACAAACCATCACTGAACTTTGCTCTTTGACCTGTTTTGGTCACTGAACTTTAAAAATGATCAATTTACTCACTGAACTTTATGCATTGACCTATTTTGATCACTCTGATGTTAATCTATTAACGCTGTTATGAAATGTTTTAAATAAATGATAAAATATTAATATTTATTTCCCTTTCCCTCTCTATTTCCCATTTTTTCCGTTCGAAGGTGCTTTCAACCAAACATAATTGCTAAAAGCTTTCCATTTATGTTACCTCAATGACCTCAAACAAGGTTTGTTGAACTGACCTACCTATCTCTAGGTGGAAGACTATGAAAGACTCTTGAATTTTTACCATTGAATATAGTGGAAACACTTGAAAAGTTAGAAACTTTGGGGATAGTAGGATGTTAAAGCACAAACTCGCAAAGATCAACACAACCAAACATATAAACTCCCTTCTTATACCCACACAAACAAATTTCACAAATTTTCAACATCCCCTAAATAAACAATGAAAATAAATGATTAAAAGGGTAAAGACAATTACACTTTAAATTGGTCAATGGTACAACCATCTTTAAGCACCTCAAGAAAGAAATGGTAACAATGAGGTCCACTCCACTAAGCAATTGTGTAAGACACGTATGATTGTTTTCACTTTAATGACCTTTCAATTGAATTTGGTTCCGTATTTTAGTTTGGTTGTTTCTTTTTTGGGATTTTGCAGGTTAAGGTTTATGGGAGAGGTAGTGATGGAAGAAGACCTATCGATGTTTTGACTGTATTGGTTTTGGATAAGACTTGGGCTATCGATTTGGGTTTGGTTGAGGGATTAGGGTTTTGGGGAGGTGATGGACCCATCATGACAGTCAAGGTTGTGAGAGAGAGATATTGAGAAGAAAAGGAGTTGTAGAAATTTGAGTATAATGCAGTACATAAAGTTTTAATATATTAACGGTGAGTGACCAAAATAGGTCAATACATAAAGTTTAGTGAGTAAATTGGTCGTTTTTAAAGTTCAGTGACCAAAATAGGCCAGAGAGCAAAGTTCAGTGATGGTTTGTGTAATTTACGTAATAATTTATTTTTATTTTAAATTATTTTTATATTTAATAATAATAAAATATGTCATGTCATACCAAAATATTAATAAAGTAATTCAGAGTGATCAAAATAGGTTAGAAAGTAAAGTTCAATAAGTAAATTGAACGTTTTGAAAGTTTAGTGACTAAAATAGGTCAGAGAACAAAGTTGAGTGATGGTTTAAGTATTTTACCCTTAAATTATTAAATCTTCTACATGCTCAATATTTGTTCTTTTGTCTGTTATTAATACAAGTGTTTGTATTTTTTTAAATATTCAATAGTTTATTGATCTCTATGTGTACAATTTGCACTTGAGACAAGAACCTACTCCAAAGAAGTTTTATCTACCTTTGTCCTTTAAGGTAAAAAATAATTTATGGGCTAGCGAGCAAATTATTTTTAGTTTATGATTTCATTACATTTTTAAATTTAACGTTTATCTTAGAGTATCATTATTGAATATTTTACACATGCCCAGAAGGCGGAAAAAAATACTATCATTTTCAAAATTCATTTCCGATGGATAGAAAACTTACCTATTGCTAGGAGTAATGTTGAACAGGGATATTTATAATTTGTTGTTTTCTTGTATGTAGTTGATAGTGATTTTTAACTCACATGATTTAGCAGATATATGTGCCTTTACATGATGCAAAAGACAAACATTGGTTTTTATTAGTTGTTGATATTGTGGAACGACATAATTACGTTTTGGACTCTCTTGGCATCAATGAAGTACGTAAAAATATTGCACAAGATTTAGTAAGTTCTTTCTTTATTTATGAAAACTAATGGAATTAATATAGTTTTTAATTAATCAATTTCTTAATTTTGTTGTGACTTATTATAACAGTTGATTAAAGCTCCACGTATGTATGAGTGTCATGCTCATTTGGGTAGATTATTTAAAGATGTTGCAGATTTTGCAATCTATTTTCTTGAATTACCGAAGCAACCAAATTCTTAAGTAATTTAAATTTAAAATAAAAATTTATTTTCTTATGTTTGTGAATTTCTTTTTAATAAATTAATTTATTTTATATTAGATTCATGAATGATTGTGGCATGTACATATTGAAGTATATAAAAGTCGATAAAAAAGTGATTGGTCGAATATTTTTTACGGTAAAGTATATCATGTAATTTCGTTTAGCTATTGTGTGATACTGAATAACGTGATATATTTATTGTGTACACTACACAATAAATACACATATATCGACGCTTTATTATACTGACAGTCAAAATTCGTCGGTATACAGAATATATACCGACGAAAATTAAAACTACCAATAAAAGTTTTAATTTTTACCGATTGATATATTATTTGTCGGTGTAGACAGAATTTATATTGACGGAAGACAAGAAACTGTCGGTATAGATATAATTTATACCGACGAATTGTAGTAATCGTCGGTATAGGTAAACTATATAACAATGGTTGATTCTGTGTTGGTATAGATATAATTTTTACTGACAGAAAATTGTATCTGTCGATATAAGTTATAGAGTATACCGATGGTTGAATATGTTTGTCGGTATAGGTTATATAGTGTAACCAATACCCGATTTAAATTTTTACTATTTTATTTTATTTTATTTTATTTTATTATTACTTTAATAAATCTCACGGTTTTAACCTAACTTAGATCAGGCTCTCTCTCGCTCTCAGTTTCCCAAACCAAACCATTCCAATCCCTAATCATTAATTTCTTCTGGATCGCCTCTCACTCTCTCATCTCGACCGATCAAACTTTTTAACTCACTCAATCGAACACTCATCCTTGGGCGGTCTCGGCCCTTTTCAATCCCTCTCTACCGCGGAGTTTGGGGTTTTGAAGCAAACTGAACCTATAACAAATTGTACGGACATGGAGAAACCAGTGGCGATCCTATAGCCGCCGGCTCAGTCGATGGTTATCTCTCAATTTTAGATTCCCGTGACCCTTCGTCTTCTTCATTCACTTCCTCCTCCAAAGTCGAGGTCTCCCAAAACAAAAGGATACATTTTTTCCTTTTGTATTTATTTGATCTAATTAATAATTATTGGGTTTTATGCCTAAATTTTCTAGTGACGTCGAGACCTTAGCTTCTTATTTTTCTAGTGTTCGTAATTATTTTTTACTTTTCAGTTTGAATGGAAGCAACAATTTGGTGAAGAAATTGAGCCAATCCCATTTTTCTCGAAGATGAATATATTTTGAAACATCAAGATTCTGCTAAAGAAAGGTTTCGCCTCTCAATTCTTCCCTTTTTGATGAATTAGATTCTCAATTGACTTGCTGTAGGTTGTTTGATATATCTATTTGAGTTTTAGAAATTTTGAAATTCTAATTCAATTGCTAAAAGTGGGATTCTTTCTTATGTTGAACTATTTTTGGCTAGTGTTTCTCTCATGTGTTTTGTCCTCAGTTCTACTATAGATTGTTAAAATACTGGTTGTACTCTTTTCTTACTATTACATATGTGCTTCATAACAATGAGCATGGCAAGGTATTGCCCATCGTTACTATGTTCCTTTCAAGTGTTTTCAGTACAAGGTAAAGCCAAAATAGAATGGTCGAAAGACAAATAATCATTAATAGTGTAGAATATGCAATACAAGATCAGTTTAGTTTTTTTTTTTTTTGTTTCTTGTTCGGTCAACCAATCTAATGTTCACATTTAGTATAGGTTGTTTTAAATGAAAAAGGATTTTACCATCTTGATAAGTTATAAAATAAGACTTGAATTCGAATTAATCATAAAACTGTGTTTTGGTGCAATTTTAAAAAAATATTACTGTGATTTTGCTTAACTTAATATCTGCTTACCGATAAGCATAGAATATTACATATTTTTAATGTATTTTATTTTCTATTTTTTTAATATATATACTCTTAAATTGTTTCTTTTGGGCTTTATTTTGGTATAAGCTTTATTATCTATGTTAGTCTAAAACCAACAATTGAAGCCAGAAGCTGAAATTTCGTCGGATGTAATGGCAGGAGTCGTGGGCACGATGCAGTCCGAGTCCAATGCAGCAGGATTCGGGGTACAGTCAGCAGCTTCTAGAAGGCTAATTAGCATTATCACGAAGTCAAGTTTTAGGTTATCTTGAATATAAGTGCATGGAAGATAAATATAAGGATATCCAGAAGATAAAACAGAATTCAACTTGAGCTACATGATTCAAATTTATTATCTTTGTCTTTTGTGATAAACCTTTGGATTTAATTTTAGATTTTTAGTTTAAATATTTTAGCTTTGTCTTTATCTTTTATTAGGGCTTTTGTAGCTTATTATGATTCTCGGGTATAAATATCCTTGATTGGAATTTGTATTTCCCTTGGTTAATTCTAAAGTAGCTTTGTTTTCTTTTCTCTATTCTAATCGTGAGAATTGAGTTGCACTTTACAACTTTAGAAAGCATTATTCGATTCTCGAGAAATAAGGAGTGGCAATCGGCCATTCCTCTAAAGTTACTACATCTTCAACTTAAAAAGACGTTGTTTTGAAAGGTGTTTTGACTTGTAGTTTGGGAGACGAATCGGTTAGTCATAATTCGCTTTCCTGTGAACAAATTTAGCGGCGTTCCGCTAAGGGGAATTGATATCGAGTTCGATTCTCTACGAGATACTATAACTCGAGTTGGGCTTTTTCAATACTCAAAATAGCTTGGTGCTAACGACAATAGACGTGGTTCGAACCAGCAAAGTTCAGATTTTGGAGATAGACTTGGAAATATCAATTAATAGGAGAAAAGAGTTTGCTGTAGAGGTTGGGCCCTGTTCACTGTAACCAATGTACTATATAGAAGATAAAATTATTTCGATGAACGATCGAAATTGAGGCTAGCAAAGCCTAAGGCTAAACCATCATCATTGAATTCTTTATTTTACAATTTACTGCTTTTATTTACACTTTATTTTTACTCAATTATTTCTAAACCCTCTTTTTACTTTTTGTAGATCACTTACCCCAAGAAACGAAATTAATTTCCTTAGTCCTTGTGGACCGACCCTATTTCTCTACACTACTTTTCATTGCTCATTATTAGAGATTAGGAATATATTTATTTAACAATTTCGACACTTGCCAAATTGGCACCGTTGCCGGGGACCTCGGCAAAATTACTAATCGTTTCTTGTTTTAATCTATGACCCGGTCACTACCCGAAGATCTAATCTACGAACCGAAAATCGAAGCACTTGCCAGAAGATTGTGAGAAACTCTTTGACGTAGAAGACAACAAGCGTCATCAGTACCTGACTTTGACGTAAGAACTCTTCAAACCGAAGATATATTCTCATTTAAGGATGACAGCGAATTGGAAGACATGGTTGAGCAAACTATCCGAGAGCTCGCTTAGCATCCGACGAGCACCAACCATTGTGCATCAATTTCTGAAAGAGTTTCGTATGGTTTGCTTGAGTATGAAACCACATGGAGTATCCGAAGATCAAATTAAACTTTGTGCTTTTCCTTTTTGTTTAGCTGATGCAGCTAGAGATTGGTTATTTTACTTATTGTCAGGCTCTATTGATACATGGGCTGATATGTCTTGATTTTTTCTTAACATGTTTTTCCTACAGCTCGAGCAAGCGAACTTAGGAAAAGCATTGTGGGGATTCGACAAAAGGACAATGAATTGTTATACGGTTACTGGGAATGATTCAAGAAGCTATACGCCAGTTATCCGCAACATAGTTTGACAGAACAAAACCTCATGCAATACTTCTATAAAGGGTTGCTACTGATGGAAATGAAAACTATCGATACGGCAAACAGAGGAACCCTTGTTAACCTGACTCCTCGAGCGGCTAGGGAATTGATTTCAACCATGGCTGCTAATGCCCAACAATTTCGTCTGACAAATGAAATCACTAGACGAGTTCATGAGATCAGTGCTCCTTCCATTGAAGCTAAAATTGACAAACTTATAACTAATGTAGTTGAAACCTTGCTTGCAAGTAAAACAGGTTAGGCTCGCCTATGCGGAATTTGTACCTTGCCTGATTATACAATAGATTGTTGCCCAATGCTTTAGGAAGATACCACAACATATGTAGATGCCGTATGGAACTTTCTAGGACCTCCCAAAGGCGATACGACCCTCACTCGAGCACATAAAATCCTAGATGGAAAAACCATCTGAATTTTAGCTATGGGTCCAATGCTCAGTACAATCAACCTTATTAACCATGCCCGCCTATGCCTCAACAACACTAACCCCATAAATCATTCCTTGAGGTCATAGTAGAAAGGCTAGCACTAAGCACAGAAAAATTCCAACAAAAGACTGATGCCCACTTTCAAGAAATTGACAAGCAAATGAGCCAGCTCTCGCAAATAGTGGGAGGAATGGAATCCCAAGGGAAGCTACCATTCAAACAAAACCAAATCTGAGATAAAATGCGTGTACCATTACCTTACGTAGCAGATCTGTCATCGAATCTGGATCCAATGAAGGCATTGACGCCAAATGCAAAAAGGAGAAAAGCGGAACCAATACCACCAGCGGATCCTCTTAAGCCATCACCATATGTTGTGCCGCCTCTATTCTCAGGAAGGCTTATTAAGCGCAACAAAGAAAGTAAAGAGAATGAGATTTTTGACGTGTTTCGAAAGATCAAAATCAATATTCCACTCCTCGATGCAATCAAACAAGTTATGAGGTATGCGAGATTTCTGAAAGATCTCTGTACAAATAAGAAAAAGCTTTTTGGGAATGAAAAGGTAAATTTGGGTAAGAATATTTTCTGCTGTTATTCAAAGGAAAATCCCACCGAAGTACAAAGACCAAGATATGTTTGCTATTCCTTGTAAAATTGGTAAGGTGGGAATTAAAAGGGCTATGTGTGATTTAGGTGCTTCAATTAATGTAATTCCCTTATGGATTTTTAAACTACTTAACGTGAGTCCTTTGAAAGAAACAAGTGTGCTCATTCAACTAGCCGATAGATCGGTGGTGTATCTAGAAAGGGGTCTTGGAAAACATTTTTGTAAAGGTAAATAAATTAGTGTTTTCGGTCGACTTCTACATCATCGATATAGAGGATGATCGATCAAATAGTTCTTCTGAAATTCTACTCGGAAGACTATTCCTGAGTACGACGCAAACAAAGTAGCAAAGTTTGATGTCTACAAAGCCATGAAATATCCTATTTCTATGGAGAATGTTAGCTTTATTGATATAATTGATCCTTTTGTTGAAGAATATATTGAGTATAGTTTTTCTGATGAGCTATGCAGGGATATATATGATAAAGCTGATATGCCTATAGAATTAGAAAATGTTTCTAATGTTGAGTTAAATTTGCGTTTGGAACCTTCAAAAGCTAAACTTTTACCTTCGATTTTCCAGGCACCAGCAATCAACTGAAACCACTACCGAAGCACTTGAAGTATGCATTTTTGGGAGATGGGACCACTTTGTCGGTTATCATCTAAACAAGCTTCCAAGGCGGAAGAAGAGGATTTAGTGCAAGTCCTAAAAACCTATAAAGAATTGATAGGATGGACGATCGCTGACATCAAAGGACTTAGTCTTTCGACTTGCATGCACAGAATCAAAGTCGAAGAAAATGCAAAGCCAATTCAAGAAGGTCAAAGCGCCTAAACCCTCCCATGATGGACGTTGTTAAAGAGAAGATCCAAAAGCTTCTCAATGTTGATATAATCTACGCAATTTTCGACAATAATTGGGTAAGCCCGATCCATATGGTCCCTAAGAAAACAAGAGTCACGATGATAGAAAACTCGGAAAGCGAGCTAGTCCCTACCCGTATTCAGAATATGTGGATAGTTTGTATTGATTATAGGAAGTTGAACGCTTTAACTAGAAAAGACCATTTTCCGCTTCCATTTATTGATCAAATGATAGAAAGCTTAGTTGGAAAATCTCACTATTGTTGTCTTGATGGTTTTTTAGGTTCCTTCCAAATCCCTGTGGCACTTGAAGATTAAGAGAATGGGATCAAAGTATTTATGGATGACTTTACGGTTTACGGTAATTCTTTTGGTGAGTGTTTAATAAATTTAACAAAAATCCTGAAACGATGCCTTGAATTTAATCTTGTGTTGAATTATAAAAAATGCCATTTTATGCTTGATAGAGGTTTAATTTTAGGCCACATTGTTTCTTCTGATGGTATTGCTGTTGATAAAGCAAAAACTGATATTATTTGCTCACTTCCATACCCCACAACTGTGAGAAAAGTTCGCTTGTTTCTTGGTCATGCAGGTTTTTACCGGTGGTTCATCAAGGATTTTTCCAAGGTGGCGCAACCGCTTTATAATTTATTACAAAAGATAGGACCTTCGACTTTGATCCATAATACAAATGTGCTTTCGATATCCTTAAGGAAAAGCTAGTTTCGGCACTCATTGTGCAACCGCCAAATTGGGATTATCTCTTTGAAATCACGTGTGACGCAAGCGATTGTAGCGTAGCTGTCGTACTTGGACAAAAGATAGGAAGGGAATTGCATGTCATCTTTTATGCGTCCAAAACCTTGGATGCGACTTAGCGAAATTATTCGACTACAAATAAAGAATTATTTGCAATTGTTTCCGCTTTAGAAAATTTTTGTTCATATCTTTTGGGAACTAAAATAATTTTTTTTTCTGGTCATGCATGTTTAAAGTACTTGCTAAGCAAGAAAGAGGCGAAGCTACGCTTAATCCGATGGATCCTACTCATACAGAAGTTTAATCTAGAAATCAAAGATAAGAAAGGATGAGAGAATTTAGTCGTTGATCACCTAAGTCGGTTGCCTATCACAAAAGATGATGCGCCATTAAGAGAAGAGTTCCCTGAGGAAGGCTTATTTTTGGCACAATTAATTCACCCATGGTACGTGGATATGGTAAACTATTTAGCCACAATGATATTACCTTCAGATTTATCACGTTTTGAGATTAGTCGAATTAAATGTGAATCACGATTTTACATTTGGGATGATCCATATTTATGGAAACATTGTTTAGATCAGGTAATTCGACGTTGTGTAGCAGAAAGCGAGGTAAATTCTATACTTAACTTTTGTCATCCTTACTCTTACGGAGACCATTTTGGTCCTAAGTGGACTGCGCATAAAGTCTTGGAATATGGATTTTTTGGCCTAATATTTTTCACGACACTTATATGTTTTGTAAATCCTGTGAAAAGTGTTAACGTGCTGGTAATTTAAGTCGAAGAAATGAAATGCCTCTTAAATCTATTCATGTTTGTGAAATTTTTGATGTATGCGGAATAGATTATATGAGACCTTTCGTTTAATCATTTAGGAATTGTTACATAGTACTTGCTGTAGATTACGAATCTATGTGGGTAGAAGCTAAAGCTACTCGGAATGATGATGCTAAAACCACTATTGATTTTCTAAAGAATTCTGTTTTTCTAGGTTTTGCACATGAGGGCGACAATTAGTGATTAAGGAACACAATTTGTCAATCGAATTCTTGAGGCACTAATGAAAAATATGGGGTAACGCAACAAATAACCATATCTTACCATCCTAAGACGAACGGTCAAGCGGAGGTTTCGAATGGAGAAATCAAATCGATTCTTGATAAGATTGTGAAGCTGAATTGGAAGGATTGGAGCCTTAAACTTACCGATGCCTTGTGGGCGCATTACACGACTTATAAAGGCCCAATCGGCATGTCCCCTTTATCGCTTAGTCCTCGGTAAACCATGCCATTTACCAGTAGAATTGGAGCATAAAACTTACTGGGCAATCAAAGAATGCAATATAGAGATGGATGCCGTTGGCGAAGCTCGAAAATTGCATATTCAAGAGCTAGAAGAAATAAGAAGAAATGCCTATGATAGTGCCCAAATTTACCAGGATAAGGCAAAAGAATTTCATGACTGGCAAATTTCTTTTAAAACTTTTAATGTTGGGAAAAGGTGCTACTTTTTAATTCTAAGTTGAATTTTTTTACAGGTAAGCTCCGAACGAAGTGGTTAGGACCTTTTACCGTGACTCAATTTTTCCCACATGGCACAGTTGAAATTCAAGATGATTCAGGAACTTGTTTCAAGGTGAACGGTCAGCGATTGAAGCCTTTTTATGAGAACCACCAAGCGTTCGTGGTTGAAAAAATAATTTTTGAAGAACCAATCGTTTAATTCAGGTCGTCAAGCTAACAACGTTAAATAAAGCAATTCAATGGGAGGCAATCCATTTTCTCTTTTTAATTTTTACTTGTTTTTATTTCTTAGTTTATTTTTCTTCTTCTTCTTTTTTTATTTATTTATTTTTATTGTTTGAATAAAATGTAGAGGGATTTTTATTTTAGATTCGAATGACATCGAAAATTAGAAGAGTTGCAGTGTGGCAATTTTTCAATTTGGTGGGAAAATTGAAAACATGATAAGAAATGGGGCATTTTCGACATTACGCACCACAACATAAACCTAATCCCCCACTTATTTTCGTAAAACTAATCCCTGTTGTTCGTTGCCTTTCCCAAATCTGCAAAATGATGATTTTCCCCCCAAACACACAGTCGCCGCAAAACCCTCCCCCAAGACCACCACCCATTTGCACCACCCTGCTAACCACTGGCTGTACACCCTACGCAGCCACCAAACCATCATCGCAAACATCTCACATCTCCCCCAGCCAAAATAACCGTAACCACCACCCTTTTCTTACCCTTCAGTTCCCGCACCATCAACGAAACCTAACGCCCTCGTATTTCGGTTAGCCCACTACAACGCCATGGTTCGCACAAGGCGCCAAGATCCTGGCCACGATCCAGTGTTCCTGAACTGAGGAGAAATCAATTCATGGCCGCGCCTCTAGTGGTAGATGTTGACAGCGATTTTGAGTAGCCACCTCAACTCGTTCCATGCCAGAACTACAACCACTACCAGCCAGCAGTCTCGCCTCCACGTGAACCTGCTCCAACATTTGCACCAAACGACCATTCACCATCTTTTGAACCTGAAAATCTAATGCATATTGTCGTGCCATTGTATTCTATGCCCACAGCCATATCATCACAGTCGATGCCTACTGCCATACCTTCCATGCCTGCTACCATTTCGTCACCATCAATGCTGACTGTGTAACACCCCCTCCCAGCCTGGTCGGAAACAAGGTTGGAGCGTGCTACCGGTGAGCATTACAGTGATTCGGTGCAAAAATTTTCAATCACTGATTGTCACTGAGTCTATGTAACACTTTTTGAACCTTATTAAACAAGAACATTAGCCCAATTTATCCAATAGGAAAACAATAATTAAGCAATTAAGGCTGATTCTTAATTACTACGAGTTTTAAGGACTAAAATGTAAATCCGATACTTTAGAGGTCCTTTAGTGCAACTAGTTGCACCATAATGAAATTCAATACAAGAAAAGTGAGTCCATAGACTTTCATATTATTCCAGTATTAATTACATATTCAATTAGACTTGCCAAGATCCAGTGACAATTCTGTAAGCAATGCAAAACTGTGTTCAACAGCCCTTGGCTGATTTAACAGACACCGTACCGGAACACATAGTATTGTATCGATATAGGTATGCATAGAGTTAATCTCCGGAGGAAACTGTCCAAGTTCATTTCGATATGGTCCTAGACTGTAAAACCTTTGATGATTTTGATATAACAATTATTTTTCAAGGACTTAATTGTAAAACAAACAAATTTTTAAAGTATCCCAAACTAACAAATATTTTAAAGCATATCTGATTCTAAGTCAAAAACTTAAAGCCCTAAAATTTTCTAAGTGTTTTAAAGGCCAAACTATTGAATATACGCCCAGGCGTATCAATACGCCTCTAAGCGTATCGATACAATTTTTAAAACATTGGTCACTATAAGCATCCGTTTCGATACGACTCTTTTCATATCGATACGACCTTCAAATGGGCTAAGTATTTTTCCTCAAGCATTTCAATACGAATACACTCGTATCGATATGACCTTCATACTGGTTTAAGTTTTAAGCATTGCGTACCGATACACCACTCGGTGTTTCGATACACTTCAAAGATTTTCTCAAAAATTAGCATTTAATGATTTAGCCGTTAAAGTCAGTTATTGGGAAACACCAATTTTAAAATGCCGTTGGACCCGTATCGATACACCCTCAAGATGTACCGATATAGGTTCAGTCAGTAGCTCATACGAGCAAAATTGCATCGATAGAGCTTCTCCTATATTGATACGCCCTATTATTTTCACTGAGACCGTACCGATACGCTTCCCCGCGTATCGACATGCACCTGTTATTTTGTGCACAACGACTCTTTCTTCTTATAGACAGGTACCGGTACGGGCCTTCGTGTACCGATACGGATGGTTGATAAAGAGCATTAATTGCGCAAAAAATGCAACCCAACGGCTACAATAATGATCTCAACCACCCAAACGGCTAGAAAACAATGCAAGAGCATAAAAGAAAGCCTTAAAAGCACCAACAACAACTATTGAACCATCAAGCAACATCAAACCATTAATCCAAACATTTGTGCCTTATAGAGTCATATCTTTGTACCCAACTAATTGGAGTTCTTCATTGTAAATCTTTATTTAGAGTTTGGGGTGTATTTTGATTGTAATTGGGTAATATCCATCTTGTAAGAGATATTTTTAGATTTCCAACTTCTTATTTGTATCGAGAGATTTCTTGGGTTATTCTTTGGGTAGAAAGATTGACCGATTGTAAAGGTTACCTCCTAAGCCTAGAAAAGGAGAAGAAAATCTAGTGGATTTTTTTGAAAATCCTTAGTGGGAGCTAAGGTAGTGGATGTAGAGCTTGTTAGAAGCTTGAACCACTATAATTTCCTCTGTCCTTTATTTTTCAATTTCCTTTTTCTCCCTCAAATTTTAAATAGCCAATTCACCCGCTCTTAGCCAAATCACTATCTTTTGATCCACTCAACAATTGGTATCAAAGCTTAACTCTTTGAAGGCTTAGCATCCACAAGAGGCTATCCTTGAAGAGTGTTGATCATTTATCCATTCATTGCCATGGCTTCTACCTCCGGGCAAAATCTAAACGAGTCACAATCGATCACAACGCCACCTTATTTCAATAGGGATAACTATCCCTATTGGAAGAACCGGATGAGACTCTTCATCAAATCCACCGACTATGTCCTTAGGGATGTAGTAGAAGATGAACCGGCCATTCCGATGAAAAGAGATGATGAAGGAAGACTTGTTCTGAAAACAAGGGTGGAGATGACTGATGAAGATCGGAGAAGAATCAAAATCAACGATAAAGCCCTACACATCTTGTTTTATGCACTTGGTCCCGACATGTATGCTAAGATGTCTTCATGCACAAGTGCAAATGAGGTGCGGGACAAGTTAGAGACCACTTATGAGGGCACCAACGACGTGAAGGAGACCAAGATCGGGATCCTCAATCTAAGCTATGAGAACTTCAAGATGGAACCAAATAAAAGCGTCTCTAAGATGTTCGACTGGTTCTCGGTTACTGTAAATGGTCTCAAGGGCTTCGGTGGGATCATTCCTAAAGACAAACTTGTTCAGAAACTACTCTACTCTCTTTCTGAATCATGGGATGGGAAGAGAACCGCTATTATCAAGGTGAAGAACTTGAAGACGTTGAAACTCAATGAATTAGTAGGATTTCTCCTTACTCATGAGATTATGAAGAAAGGAAGGGAAGAGGAAAATAAAAGAAAAGAGTGGAGAAGAAAGAGCTGGACAAAAAGAAGCTTGGTATTGCTCTCAAAGCTTCCTTTGAGGAGAGCGATTCAAGCGAGGAAGAAGACGAAGAGATGGCCATGTTGGCCAAGCGATTTACCCGATTCATGAAGTCCAACCGTGAAAGAAAATTCAATAGAAGAGGGGAGTTTAAGAACAAGAGCAAAGAAGAAGAGAATGACCTACTCATTTGTTATGAATGCAAGAAGCCCGGTCACATTCGCACCGATTGCCCTTAACTAAAGAAGAAGAGCTTCGGGAAGAAGAATAAACTCAATGCTCAAATGGAAACTTGGAGTGACGAGGAGTCATCTGAGGATGAGGAGCATGAAGTGGCCAACCTTTGCCTCATGGCCCTTGAGGAGGAACCAATGGTAAACCCTAACTCATCATCTTTTACATATAATGAACTATATGATGCTTATGATGAGCTACAAGATGTTTACGACGAATTGGTAGAAAAATACAAAGAGTCTATTTTGAAAAACAAGAAAAACATTTCCGATTTGAAATTTCAAAATGAGTCTCTTTCAAAAACCAATTCTGATTTGGAAAAGAAAGTTTTATATTTCGCAAATCTTTCAAATGAGCTTAAAAATAAAAATCACGATTTAGAAAAACTTCTTTATGATTTCCAAGATTATCACACAAAGGAGGTGGATAATCTTAAAACTTTTCTTACTATTGGGAAAAATACTTTTGAAAATGGTAGTTCTTCAAAAACTCAATATGTAAAGAGAAAGACTTTTAACCCCAAACAAAGAAGTTTTCAAAAGCAATCTAAAACTAAAAGAGTTAGGAATGTATGGGTGCCTAAGGAACTTATAGTTTCTAACAATATGAATGCTATTGCTTCTTGGATTCCTAAGGGAACCAAGATTATGGGAACTAATATTTGTGGACCCAAAATGATTTGGGTACCAAAATTCAAAACTTGATCTTTGTTTGTAGGGGGAGCAATGCTACAAGGTTAAAACCATAAGTCAAAATTCTTGGTACCTTGATAGTGGTTGCTCAAGACACATGGCCCGAGACAAGAGTAGATTCTTGGAGCTCAAACCAAAGAGTGAATGAGTAGTGACATTTGGTGACACCTCCAAAGGCCACATTGAAGGAATTGGCTCATTGGTAATCTCTCAACTACTCTTATTGAAAATGTTCTTTATGTCAATAGTCTTAAACATAATTTGTTGAACATTAGTCAATTGTACGATAAGGGTTTTAATATTCTTTTTTATGCTAATGGGTGTAAAATTAAGAACATTAAAACAAATCAAATAATGCTCATAGGTCATCGTATAGGTAATATCTATATGGTGCATTTAGATGACATACATACATCCAATACATGCCTTGTAGCACATAATGAAAATGATATATGGTTGTGGCATAGGAAACTAGGACATGCTAGTGTTAGTGTTTTAGAGAAATTGGTTTCTCTTGATCTAGTAAGAGGTTTACCTAAGCTAAAGTTCTCTAAAGATAAAATTTGTGATGCATGTGCTAAGGGTAAACAACAAAGAACCTCATTTAAATCCATTAATGATGTTTCTACTAATAGATGTTTACAATTGATCCATATGAATCTCTTCGGGCCTATTAGGACTATGAGTTTGGGTGGTAAGTCATATGCATATGTGTTAGTAGATGACTATTCTAGATACACCTGGGTTCTCTTATTAATTACTAAGGATGAGACTTTAGAAAAATTCATCAAAATTTCAAAAATCACCTAAAATGATCTTGATCTTAAAATTTCACATGTTAGAAGCGTTATGGAACCGAATTTCAAAATACGGGTTTTGAAGATTTTTGTAATAAAAATGGTATTAGCCACAATTTTTTGGCTCCTCGCACTCCTCAACAAAATGGGGTAGTTGAAAGGAAAAATAAAACTTTAGAAGAAATGGCTAGGACCATGCTTTGTGAAAATAATTTACCTAAATATTTTTGGGAAAAAGCCACTAATATGGCTTGCTACATAATTAATAGAGTAATGATTAGGCCTATTTTGAAGAAAATATCTTATGAGATTTTAAAATTCAAAAAGCCTAACATTAGCTATTTCCATCCTTTTGGTTGTAAATGTTTTGTTTTAAACAATAGAAAAGATAATTTAGGTAAATTTGATGCAAAAAGTGATGAAGCTATTTTTCTAGGTTACTCTTCAAACTCTAAAGCCTATCGAGTATTTAATAAAAGAACTTTGGTTGTAGAAGAGTCTATACATGTTATTTTCAATGATAACCGCCTTCCGAGGAAGGAATCTTGCAATGAAGATGATGTAGGGATCATTGAAGCCATTGGTGGAGGACAAACATCAAAGATGGATGAGATTCCAAGCAAAGAAGAGGAAACACAAGATCTACCTCTTGAAGCCTTGAAGGACTTGGCTCTAGAGGAAAAGGAGGTCTCCTACCCAAGGGAGTTCAACTATGTCAAAGGTGGTAAAATTTTGGGTGATCCATCCAAAGGGGTACCACTAGATCCTCTCTCAAACTTATAAATAATGTTGCATTTATTTCATACATTGAGCCTAAAAATATCAAAGAAGCATTAAAAGATGATTTTTGGATATTGGCCATTCAAGAAGAACTTAATCAATTTGAGAGAAGTCAAGTATGGACATTAGTTGATAGGCCTAGTAATCAATCTACTATAGGAACTAAATGGGTCTTTGGAAACAAGCTAGATGAGAGTGGTAACATAGTGAGAAACAAGGCTAGACTTGTTTCTCAAGGTTACACTCAAGAAGAGGGAATAGATTTCGATGAAACTTATGCACCCGTAGCTAGGATGGAAGCTATTAGAATGCTTATTGCATTTGCATGCTTTCATGATTTCAAGTTTTTTCAAATGGATGTTAAAAGTGCAATTTTTAAATGGTTTTATTAATGAAGAAGTGTATGTTGAACAACCACCGGGTTTTGAAGATCCAAAATTTCCAAACCATGTTTTTAAATTGACCAAAGCCTTATATGGTTTAAAACAAGCTCCTAGAGCTTGGTATGAAAGGCTTTCAAACTTTTTAATTGAAAAAGGTTTTGAAAAAGGCAAGGTGGACACTACACTTTTCATTAAAAGATATGACAATGACATCTTAGTAGTTCAAATATACGTTGATGATATTATTTTTGGTTCCACTAATGAGGTTTATTGCCAAGAATTTTATAAGCTAATGCAAGGTGAGTTCGAGATGAGCATGATGGGGGAGCTCTCATTTTTCTTGGGGCTCCAAATCAAGCAAAGGAAGGATGGCACCTTCATCAATCAAGCTAAGTACATCGAGGATATATTCAAGAAGTTTGGCTTGGAGAACGTAAAGCCTCAAGCCACTCCAATGAGCTCATCTATTAAGCTTTACAAAGATGAAGGAGGTAAGTGTGTCGATTCTAAGCTTTATCATTCAATGATTGACCCTTTGCTTTACCTTACCTCAAGTAGACCCAATATCATGTTTAGTGTTTGCTTGTGTGCTAGGTTTCAAGCTAGCCCTAGAGAATCGCACCTAGTAGCCATTAAGAGGATCTTTAGATACCTTAGAGATACACCTAGTTTAGGTCTTTGGTATCTTAGAGACCATTCCTTCAACCTTCATTCTTATTCGGATGCAGATTATGGGGGGTGTAAAATCGATAGGAAAAAGTACCTCCGGAACATGTCAATTCCTAGGTAGCATTCTCGTATCTTGGTTCTCTAAGAAACAAAATAGTGTAGCCTTATCTACCACCAAAGCGGAGTACATATCCTTAGGGAGTTGTTGTGCTCAAGTCCTTTGGATGAAGCAACAACTCTTAGACTATGGTGTTGAAATAGATACCATACCCCTTAAGTGTGACAATACTAGTGCCATTTGTCTCACTAAGAATCCCATCCAACACTCTAGAACCAAGCACATAGAAATAAGACATCATTTCATTAGGAATCATGTCTTAAAGAATGACGTAGTTCTAGAGTATGTTGATACCTTGAACCAATTAGCGGATATTTTTACTAAAACATTAGATAAAGAACGTTTTTGGACCCTTAGGAGAGAGTTAGGTTTAACAAGCCTTCCTTGACCCTTTAGAGTCCCAAAAGACCAAGAATTTACTTGAATTGATTTGATTGCCATGCTTATGTAATTTGTGCTTCTTGATGTATCTATGCCTTTAGTTAGGGGAGCTTGTCTCTATTCTTAACCTTCATCCTGTTCATTCATCATATACATGCATTTTGGTTCAAGTAAAATTGAACTTTTTAGCAACTTGTGGCCCAAAATGCATTTTCTGGGTTATGCATATCGAAACGGGTAACGTGTATCGATATATCATTCTTGACTCAACCAAGATTGCATTTCTCAGCACAAGTGTATCGATACACGTCCAAACGTATCGATGCAGTCTCAAGAACATGTTTTGATACAAGTAAGTCTGTATTGAAATGGTCCTAGTGTTTCGACACACTTGTATCGATACCCTATGTGGCGTATCGGTACACGCAAGTGTTAAGTCTTTAAATGAGTCTTTAATGAGAATCCAACTTTAAATCAATCTCTTTAAACCTTTTTACCTGAAACCCTAACTCTTTCAACTATAAATACCCTTCAAATCCTCTAGTTTTTCACACAATTTTTTGAGGGTTATTGTTCAACAAACCAAGTCTAAGATCTCTCAACAAATTGGTACATTATCATCCATCCATTCTTCCAATTTCCTCAAATCAAGGTATAAACTCTTTTTTTATTTTCGTTTAATTTAATATACTATTTTTAATAATTTTTTGTACAAAAAGTATACAAATAGTATGGATTTTAAAGTATTTGCAATAAATTTTCAAAAAAAATCTGATTTTTTTCCGATTCGAATATAGAAAATTATATCGTATATTTTTAACTTTTTTCTTTTTACCAAAATCTTTCTAAAATTATATTGTATAGTTTTTCATTAATAGCTTGAATTTTGGATTACATATTGGATTGAATTTGATGATTTATGCTCACATATGTTTTGTGCCTTAATTTGTTTTTAGATTCGATATGGCACCACGAAAAAGAGGTTGAACAAACGAGGCTGGCGAGTCTTCTACTGAAGATAATTTGGCACATCCTAATCTCAGTGTCATTTATCAAAAGAGTTTTGCAACCCCGACAGCTCTAAACAACTCCAAGCAATACCAAAATTATAAAATCCGCTCCGAAAGAGTAACAACTATCCCTTTTTTAAATTCTGAACATTTCAAGTTCAAATACCTTTCTCTTTTACACCGTTGGAACTTTATGTCTTTTTTGTCAATCCCTGGGTTTTTGTACTATAATCTTGTTCTGATTTTCTTTGTCAATGGCTGGTGCATCCCCAATCAAGACCGTACCAAAGGTACTGCTATTGAGTCTTTCTTAATGGGGGAGAAATTTCGGATCGATGTTCAAAATCTTGTTAATATTTTCGGGTTCGAAGATGAAGGAATCGATGATGAAGACTCTTTGGGACATGTTCTTGGCGGTTTTGTTACGGTTCTAGATGCTCATGATCGTTCTTGCATCTCATGATCACTTGGTGGTTTCGGCCATCTGGTGGAAAGTTTTCCATTATTCACCAAGTGGGTGACTTTTGGATTCGATGCTTTCGTGAAGAGAAGCAACCCAATCTTGCTCGAATCATGTTTGCAGAGCTAGTCTACCTTATCCAACATCGTCATACCCCTCTTGTTGCATCATTCACTTATGGGACAACTTTGAGTTACCTGTTCACTCAGTTGGAGATTGATTGTTTGCGAGATTTTTCTGAGCCTCTTACCGATCCCATTGATGAGCGATCTCTTGTTCGTTCAAAGTTCCACTATTTTAATGGTGAATGGTTATGTCTTGCCGAGCTTCCACACAATGCGTTTCCCGAAGTACCGGAAGTTCCTTCTCCAGTCACCCCTCAAGCTTCGATTGCTCCACAAGCTATGGACACTTTTATGGCTTATCTCAATGAGCAATTCACTTCATTGAGGACAACCATGACTGAAGGGTTTATGGCTATTCATACTCGATTTACTTCCTTAGAGGATCGAGTCCAAGCCATAGAAAGCCAACAAAGTTCAATGGACATATCACTTACGGCTTTCCATGGAGAATGGCGATAATCTCAGGCTAATCACACCCATGATGAAGATGAAGATCAAGACGAGGATGAAGATGATGCTCCCTAGACCTTCATTTCATTGCATATCATATTAGACTTTTATTTTTATGCACCTATGTTATTTACTCTATGAACCTATGCTTTAATTTTAGCTTTGTTTGGATTTGGATTATGTTGCCTTAATGATACTTATGTTGCTTAGTTTATGCTTTGGATTATGCTAAGTATGTTGCTTTGAATTATCCTTTGCTATAATTGATTTTGATCTAACAAAAGGGGGAGAATGTGCATAGGCTATTTTTTTTCAAAACCTGGCTTACTTTAAGGGGGAGTAATTTCAAAACACTTAAAAATTTGCTTTGGTTTTGTTATATCAAAAAGGGGAGATTGTAAAACCTTTGATGATTTTGATATAACAAATATTTTCAAGGACTTAATTGTAAAGCAAACAAATTTTTAAAGTGTCTCAAACAGACAAATATTTTAAAGCATATCTGATTCTAAGACAAACTTAAAGCCCTAAAATTTTCTAAGTGTTTTAAAGGCCAAACTATTGAAATACGCCCAGGCGTATCGATACAATTTTTGAAACATTGGTCACTGTAAGTATCCGTTTTGAAACGACTCTTTTCGTATCCATACGGCCTTCAAATGGGCTAAGTATTTTCCTCAAGCATTTCGATACGATTACACTCGAATTCAATACGACCTTTATATTGGGTTTAAGTTTTAAGCATTGCGTACCAATACGCCACTAGGTGTTCGATACGCTTCAAAGATTTTCTCAAAAATCAGCATTTAATGATTTAGCTGTTAAAGTCAGTTATTGTGAAAGACCAGGACCCGTATTGATACACCCTCAAGATGTACCGATACAAGTTCAGTCAGTAGCTCATGCGAACAAAATTGCATCTATACAGCTTCTCCCATATCGATACGCCCCATTGTTTTCACTTAGACTGTACTGATACGCTTCCCCGTGTATCGATACGCCCCTGTTATTTTGTGCACAACGACTCTTTCTTCTTATAGACAGGTACCGGTACGAGCCTTCATGTACCGATACAGATGGTTGATCAATAGTATTAATTGTGCGAAAAATGCAACCTAAAGGCTACAATAATGACCTCAACCACCCAAACGGCTAGAAATCAATGCAAGGATATAAAAGCAAGCCTCAAAAGCACCACCAACAACTATTGAACCATCAAGCAACATCCAAGCATTAATCCAAACCTCTGTGCCTTATAGAGTCATATCTTTGTACCCAACTAATTGGAGTTCTTCATTGTAAATCTTTATTTATTGTTTGGGGTGTCTTTTAATTGTAATTCGGCAATATCCATCTTGTGAGAGATATTTTTAGATTGCCAACTTCTTCTTTGTATTGAGAGATTTCTTGGGTCAATCTTTGGGTAGAAAGATTGACCGATTGTAAAGGTTACCTCCTAAGCCTAGAAAATGGGAATAATATCTAGTGGATTTTGTTGAAAATCCTTAGTTGGATCTAAGGTAGTGGATGTAGAGCTTGTTAAAAGCATGAACCACTATAATTGCCATTGTCCTTTATTTTTCAATTTCCTTTTTGCTCCCTCAAATTTTAAATAGCCAATTCACCCCTTCTTGGCCAAATCACTATCTTTTGATCCACTCAACATAGACCGTATCGATACGACATGCAAGGATGATAGACCAATTCTGAGAAACTCAAGAACTTGTATCGATATAGCTTGATCGATATCGATACGGGTTAACTAATGTTGTCTTTGACCAAGACCCGTTTCGATACACCCTGTACTCGTACCGATGCCATTAATTCTCCAAACTTCACTACCCAAGGTCGTACCGAAACACCTCAAATTCGTATCGATACGCCTGGGTTAGCCTACACTTTGAATGTTCCAAATATGCACTACCGTACAGAAACAGGTGGACCCATATCGGTACGGCCTATATTGTAATGCCAAATTTTATCTGGTTTTTAATCGAATTAACCTGTTGAACGAGGCCCAAATACAATGAAATTTTACCAATAAGTTTATTAAGTTATAATCTATTGACATGTCGAATTTTAGGGCTATCCAAATCCGTTTTACTAGGTTTTTACCGTTCAGTGCAAAATATGCATATTTCACCCCTTATAAGCTATACCAAAAAGCCATTTAGAGCCTTAGACACTTTTACATGCCATGCATCATACACACATATCTAAAAGGTCACAAATAACTAATTCAACTACTTTGCCACCATCCTAGGAGTTCATAAAGGCAAAACACGTTACTTGAGGCTTGTAGTGACTTGTCAACATCGTCCATTCTCCAATCTCGAATGGTGAAATCCATAACTTGAAATGCATGGAATGAAATGCATTAGGCATAATTTGCCTAGTGAGGTAGTCACAAGTCAACACTTAATCAATGAAATGCATTTCAAATTATATCTTGACAATAACATTGCAATAAATCAATAGTAGCAATGCAATGATCATGTTCAATAGTAATAACTTCATATTTCAACATTAACCCTTGGATCGATTCAGAATAGTGGATACGCGAATTCCTACGCCTCGCCAAAACAATGGATTGTCTAGTCCCTCCACCTCGCCAATATGACCAGTATAACAATACATCCCTCTGCCTTGCCAAATCAATATAGGCTATAGCCCAAGGACTGTGGTCCACCCGTACACTAAGCTCATGAATTCTATAGCATGCCAATTGTATCCCAAGTCCTTTCGAATCTAGGGTTCGATGACAATATCAACAATCCATATTCAATATCAATATTAATGTTTAATAATCTCAATGAAAATGACAATGATCGATAACAATCACAACAACTATGTTCTATGTCCAATGTTCAATGCTCCCATATTTCAATGACAATAACAATTGTAAAATCGATAACGATGCTCGATAGCAAAGACTATAGCAATATCAATGATTGATATTCAATGCAATAACTTACCTTATCTTACCAATGGAATCCACTAAGTGGTTTAGTGCAATATTCCTTGACAAAATGTTAGCCATGCTATAATCAATGACAATGAAATCGGGAAAGGTACCTAGCCTAATCCCGGGACTCTGACTACACTCATCTTAATAATTTGATGCTCCTACGGCTCTCGAATAGTAATTTCTTTTTCCCTAGCTTTCGTCGGTGATGGTGGAAGATCTCTATTCAATTCTTGAGTCGATCGATAACAATGATTCGATATCGATAAATCAAAAAAAGCTCAAGCTTCTCCAACCTCAACAATGGAGGTGCTTGCTTGGAAGAAGATGATGAAGGAAAGGAGTTAGCTTAGGTCATTCTCGGGTAAGCCTAGATTAGCTATCACCCTTTTCTTTTATTTGCTTTGTAATAACAAAGCTTTCCTTCATTTGAAGAAATTGCTTCTTGATCACCCACGTATGTGGGATTATAATGGAGGGGCTAATCGTAAGGTTAGTCCCTCAACTCTCAGTTCTCTATACTTGTTTCCCCAAACTTTTGATTTCTATAATTTAGACACTAAAAGATTTTTGATAATCTCAATAAGGTCCATAATCAATAATTTGGTTCAATTAGATTCCAGTATCGATGTAATTAACCTTGCGATCAAAGTCAATACAATATTTAAACTTTTCTGATGTAATGTTTTCGATCGCTGGAACCCATTTTTGACTAAACCGAATTTTGAAGTGTTACAACTTTCCCCCTTAAGAAAAATCCGTCCTCGAATTTTACCTAAATCGAAGAGATGGGGACATTGCTTGTTCATCAACTCTTCTGGTTCCTAGGTTGCTTCTTCCACGGAATGGATCCTCTAGAGCAATTTAATGAAAGGAATAGTTTTGTTACGAAGTCTCTTAACTTCCCTTGCAAGAATCTAAAATGGTTCTTCCTCATAAGACAAATTTGGTTGAATTTCCATAGATTTAGGCTCAATGATGTGCGAAGGGTCAGAACGATAGTTCTGCAACATCGATACATGAAACACATCGTGAATTTTACTCAATTATGAGGGCAACGATAAGTGATAAGCCATAGGCCAACATTTTTAATAACTCTGAAAGGTCTGATAAATCGAGGACTCAACTTTCCTTTTCTTCTGAACCTCTAAACTTTTTTCCAAGGTGAGCCTTTAAGAAATACTTTCTCACCAACTTCATATTGTATATCTCTTCGCTTAAGATCAGCATAAGCCTTCTGTCAATCAAAGGCAACTCTTAATAGATCATGGATGGTGGTAACCCGTTCCTCAGTTTCTTAAAGTAAGTCAGGGCCTAACACACTGCCTTCACTGAGTTCAGACCAACACAATGCTTCATACGGTGCCATCTTGATGGAAGCTTGATAGCTATTGTTGTAGGTAAACTCGACAAGAGGTAAGGATTTATCTCAAGAGCTTCCAAAATCAATGATACATGCTCGAAGCATATCTTCCAAGATTTGGATTACCCTTTTTGACTAGCAGTCAGATTGAGGGTGAAAAATAGTACTAAGATTGACTCTGGTATCCAGAGCTCATTGCAATGACTTCTAGAACCGGGATGAAAATCATGGATCTCGATAAAAAATGATAGACTGAGGTACTCCGTGGAGTCGTATAACTTCCTTGATATACAATTCAGCTAGCTTAGAAAGACCATAGTCCATTCGAACTGGCAAGAAATGGGCTGACTTGGTGAAATGGTCTACAATGACCCAAATGGCATCATGTTTAGCAGGAGTCAAAGGTAAACCACTAACAAAATCCATAGTGATATTCTCTCATTTCCATTGCGGTAGATCGATGAGTTGCAACAAGCCAGTGGGAACATGATGCTCAGCCTTGACACGTTGGTACGTGAGACATTTAGACACGAAGTTGGTTATGGCTTTCTTCATGCTCGGCCACCAATATAGTTTATGGAGGTTATTTTACATCTTTAGCGACCCTGGGTGGACAAAGAAAGAGCTTAAATGAGCTTCCTTAAGGATACCGGTACGAAGAGATTCATTATTGGGTACACAGACCCGACTAAGAAAACATAAAAGTCCTTCAGAATTGATTCCAAAGTCAGGGTTGTTTTGCAGCTTGGATATGATAACTTGAAGTTCAAGATCTTGTTTTTACAATGCTTGGATTCTCGATACGATGGTAGACTAAACTTGAAGTTCAACTACGAGACAACGATGCTTCCAAAGATGGAAGTGTGCATTGATAGCTCAAGGGGCAAACAGAGGTTTGCGGCTGAGTGCATCAGCTACAACATTGGCCTTGCCTGGGTGGTAATCAACAACAAGATCGTAGTCCTTGAGGAGTTCCATCCATCTTCGTTGCCAACGATTTAACTCCTTTTGAGTCAATAGATACTTAAGACTTTTATGATCGATGAAGAGATAACACTTTTCTCCATAGAGATAGTGTATCTAGATTTTCAATGCAAAGACAACTGCAGCCAACTCCAGGTCATGAGTAGGATAATTCATCTCATGTGGTTATAGTTGCCTCGAAGCATAGACAATGACTTTGCCTTCTTGCATCAATACGCATCCTAACCTGGGATGCGAGGCATCACTGTAAATGGTGTAGGCCTTTCTAGACTTGGGTTGGGTTAGGACTGGTGCATGGGTTAACACATGCTTCAATTGATCAAAGTTTCTTTGTTGATCCGCAAACCAAACGAATGGAGCTTTCTTTCTAAACAACTTAGTCAGATGAGCTGCTATCATAGAGAATCCTTTAACGAATCTTCTATAATAGCCAGCGAGACCAAGAAAACTTCTCACCTCATCAATGTTCTTCGGTGGGTGCCAATCAATAGTGGCTTAGATTTTCTTCGGATCCACCTGGATGCCCAAAGCCGATACAATGTACCCAAGGAAGGCAACTTCGGTAAGCCAAAACTCATATTTAGAGAACTTGGCATATAATTGCTTTTCTCGAAGAGTTTGAAGCACAATACAAAGGTGATCTCGATGCTTGATAGGGTTCTTAGAATAGATCAGAATGTCATCAATGAACACCACTACGAATTTATCAAGGTATGGTATGAAAACCCGATTCATTAAATCCATAAAGGCAGCTGGTTCATTGGTTAGCCCAAAAGGCATCACCAAGAATTCGTAGTGTCCATATCTTGTTTGAAAAGTTGTCTTGGGTACATCACATTCTTTGAATCTCATCTGATAATACCTAGATCTTAAATCGATCTTGGAAAACACGGAGGCATCCTTAAGCTGATCAAATAGGTCATCTATCCTTGGTAAAAGGATACTTATTTTTGATGGTCACCTTGTTCAACTGTCGGTAGTCAATACACAATCTCATGGAACCATCATTCTTCTTAACAAAGTGAATCGGTGCTACCCAAGGAGAGGAACTCGATCGAATGAAAACTTTACTCAAAAGGTCTTGAATTTGAGCCTTTAGCTCCTTGAGCTCAATGGCTGCCATGCGGTAAGGTGCAATAGAAACTGGGGCACTACCAGGTTGCACTTCAATACCGAATTTGACTTCATGGGTTGGAGGCAATCTAAAAATTTCATCAGGAAACTCACATACAGTGTCAACCTCCATAAAACGGGGTTTATCCTTGGCTTCCAATGTCAAATCTTGTAAACAAGGGTTTCTTGAACTCATTAACATGATACTCTCCTCGCCAAGACCTCAAAGATACAACTTCCACTTGCCTTTATCTACCCACGCTTGATGCTCACTAAGCCAGTCTAGACCCAATATAACATTAAACTCATGGATCGGTAGGGCCAAGAGATTGGCCACAAAAGGATTCTCTTGAATCATTAAGGGGCAATTCTTGCATATAAGAGTTATGGTGACATAATCACCCAAAGAATTTGTTACAAAAATCCTCGGTGCTATAGGTTTAGACGATAATCTATTCCTCTTAACCAATACGATTCTTATAAAAGAGTGGGTAGAACCAAGATCAATCAATGCATATAGAGGATAGGAATACAATTCAATGGTACCTGCAATGACATCAGGTTCATCCCCTTCTTCCATGCTCCTCACATGATACATCTGGCAGGGGTCTTGGATTCTTGCTTGCTCGATGCCTTTCCAGAGCCGCTAGGTCTCCCCACAGCTCCTGATGAGCCTTGCCTTGACCCTTACCCCAAAAGGACTGAGTAGGGGTTGTATTACTTGACGATATAGCAATAGACTTGGTTGCAATCAGCGGACAATCACGGATAAAGTGGCCTTGCTCACCATAATAGAAACAAACTCCATATTGCTTACAACACAAACCTACTGAATGTCTGTTCTGACAATAATTACAAACAAGATACTGTGAACTTCGATTCGAACCTCCAGTGCTCTCAACCGGGGTCATCTTAGAGAAAGATTGATTCATAGTCAACGGCTTCTCAATATTCCCAAAATGGGAAGGCTGTAGATAGATATGTTGTTTAGGGCCTTGATACTTTGGTGGCTTTAGGCTCCATCTAGGATATCGAGAATCATCTCTAACCCTCTTCTCAGATTTGCCCGACCCATTGGTCTTTTGGGCTTTCAACGATGCTTCGGCGGCTTTGACTTGGTTCACCAAGTCCTAGAAATCAGTGATGCTCAATGCAGTGAACACAAGGCGAATTTCATCGTTAATCCCAACAATAAACATTCGACAGTTCTCTTTCTCCTTCTTGATGTATTCAGCACCATATCAACAATACTTGCAGAAATCACGGATGTACTGCTCGACTGGTTGCCCACCTTGCTTGAGGTGGAGAAAGATGTTACGCCTCTCCGTGAGGTAATATTCAATAACATACTTCTTTCAGAATTCTTGAAGGAAGAACTCCCAAGTGGCAGTTTCCTCAGGAACGGTAAGAATAATGGTCTCCCACCACTAAAGTGCTTCGTCAACTAGTAACGCAAGGGCATACTCTAGCTTGTGCTCATCAGAACACTACAATTTCTTGTTTAAAATTCTCAATGTGTTGTCCAACCTGTACTCGACGATCTCGGGATTATCATCATCTTGACCAGCGAAAGTGTATGCTCAAAGTGATGTCAGCTTGTCAATAGGGGCTTGGGCATACTGCACAGTTGGTGGGGTAGGTTGCACTACCATCTCGACTTTCATAGATGTCATAAATTGCTTAAACATATCGGTCATATTTCGGTAACATTCAGCCTGCTCGTCAGGCAATGCCGGCTCGACATTTTGAGGTGGGGATTAGGTGGGTTCAGAGGGTCTCCCGCTTACTTCCTCGCCGTGTGTCGAGGGGTCGGTAGCAGGCTCATTAATATGGGCTTCGTTAGTCCCATACATATCTATAACCTAAAGAGTTCAAATTAGTCGACAAGTCACAATATACAACTCCCAGGTGTCAAAGTAACACAATAACAATACATTAAGCCTTGGTTTAGTCCTAGAATCGACTAAACTCTAGCTCTAATACCACAATTGTAACACCCCTTTTCTCAGCCTGGTTGGAAACCAGGTTGGAGCGTGCTACAGGTGAGCGTTATAGTGATCCGGTGCAAAAATTTTCAATCACTGATTACCAATGAGTCTATGTAACACTTTTTTGAACCTTATTAAACAAGAACATTAGCCCAATTTATCCAACAGGAAAATAATAATCAAGCAATTAGGGTTGATTCTTAATTACTATGAGTTTTAGAGACTAAACTATAAATACGGTAATTTAGAGGTCCTTTAGTGTAACTAGATGCACCATAATGAAATTCAATACAATAAAAGTGGGTACATAGATTTTCATATTATTTGGGTGTTAATTACCCACTCAATTAGACTTGCCAAGATTCAGTGACCATTTTGTAAACAATGCAAAACTGTATTCAACAGCCCCTGGCCGATTTAACAGACACCGTATCGAAACACTTAGTGTTGTATCGGTACGGGTATGCATGGAGTTAATCTTTGGAAGAAACTATTCGTTTTGATACGGTCAAGGACTGTATCGATACAACATGTAAGGATGATAGTCCAATGCCCAGCAACTCAAGAACTCAAATCAGTATAGCTTGATTGGTATCGATATGGGTTGACTAACGTTGTCTTTGACCAAGACCCGTTTTGATACACCCTGTACTCGTACTGATGCCATTAATTCTCCAGACCTCACCGCCCAAGGTCATACCGAAACGCCTTAAAGTCATATCGATACACTTGGGTTAGCCTACACTTTGAATGTTCCAAATATGCACTGCCGTACCAAAACAAGTAGACCCGTATCGGTATGGCATGCACTGTAATGCCAAATTTTATATGGTTTTTAATCGAATTAACCTGTTGTACGAGGTTTAAATGCAATGAAATTTTACCAGTAAGTTTATTAATTTATAATCTATCGGCATGTCAAATTTTAGGGCTATCCAAATCCGTTTACTAGGTTTTTACATTTTAGTGCCAAATATGCATATTTCACCCCTTATAAGCTATACCAAAAAGCCATTTAGAGCCTTAGACACTTTTACATGCCATGCATAATACACACATAACTAAAAGGTCACAAATAACTAATTCAACTGCTTTGCCACCATCCTAGGAGTTCATAAAGGCAAAACACGTTACTTGAGGCTTGTAGTGACTTGTCAACATCGTCCATTCTCCAATCTCGAATGGTGAAATCCATAACTTGAAATGCATGGAATGAAATGCATTAGGCATAATTTGCCTAGTGAGGTAGTCACAAGTCAACACTTAATCAATGAAATGCATTTCAAATTATATCTTGACAATAACAATGCAATAAATCAATAGTAGCAATGCAATGATCATGTTCAATAGAAATAAGTCCATATTTCAATATTAACCCTTGAATCGATTCGAAATAGTGGATACGCAAATTCTTATGCCTCACCAAAACAGTGAATGGACTAGTCCCTCCACCTCGCCAATATGACCAGTATCACAATACATCCCTCTACCTCACCAAATCAATACAGGCCGTAGCCCAAAGCCCATAGTTAACCCGTATATCGAGCTCATGAATTCTATGACATGCAAATTGTATCCCAATTCCTTTCAAATCTAGGGTTCGGTGACAATATCAACAATCCATATTCAATATCAATCTTAGTGTTCAATAATCTCAATGACAATGACAATGATCGATAACAATGGCAATAACTATGTTCTATGTCCAATGTTCAATGCACCCATATTTGAATGACAATAACAATGGTGAAATCGATAACAATGTTTAATAGCAATGACTATAGCAATATCAATGATCGATATTCAATGCAATAATTTACCTAATCTTACCAATGGAATCCACTAAATGGTTCAATGTAATATTCCTTGACAAAAATGTTAGCCATGCTATAATCAATGACAATGAGATTGGGAAAGGAACCTAGCCTAATCCCGAGACTCCAACTACACTCACCTCAATAATCTAATGCTCATATGGCGCTAGGATAGCAATTTCTTTTTCCCTAGCTTTCGTCAGTGATGGTGAAAGATCTCTATTCAATTCTTGAGTCGATCGAAACAATGATTCGATATCAATAAATTGAAGAAAACTCAAGCTTCTCCAACCTCAACAATGAAGGTGCTTTCTTGGAAGAAGATGATGAAGGAGAGGTGTTAGCTTAGGTCTTTCTCGGGTAAGCCTAGATTAGCTATCACCCTTTTCTTTTATTTGCTTTGTAATAACAAAGCTTTGCTTCATTTGAAGGAATTGCTTCCTGATCACCCACGTATGTGGGATTATAATCAAGGAGGGGCTAATCGCAATGTTAGTCCCTCAACTTTCAATTCTCTATACTTGTACCCCCAAACTTTCAATTTCTATAATTTATTCACTAAAAGATTTTTGATAATTTCAATAAGGTCCATAATCAATAATTTGATTCAATTGGATTATAGTATCGATGTAATTGACCTTGCGAACAAAGTCAATGAAATATTTAAACCTTTTCGATGTAGGGTTTACGATCGCTAGAACCAATTTTTGACTAAGCCGAATTTCGAGGTGTTACAGACTGTCGAACCAGACCATTTTATAGAGGTAAATTCTGAATCTGTTTTTATTACTCCATTACTAATGTACCATCAGCAATTTGGTTTTACATGTGACTTCAACACTGGTCTATCCTCGTCCGAATAGCCCCATTCTCCATCATTTGTTTCAAGCTTAGCCGAAGTTCCTTCGCCACCAGGCAGTCCGTAAACGTCTAGAGAAAACCCCGAGCAAAACCGATGAGGTCGATCCTATTTTTTCCCAGAAAAGGAAGTATTGCAAGGGTTCTTGAATTTTGATGGTAAGGAACATCGTAAATGGTATAATGCGATTTGGCACAGGTCATATCAGGTTTGTAAGTATATCGATTTTTTTACTCTTGACCGTTTACACTTATGTGATGTTGTGTTTAGTTACTTTGATGCTATTGGATGGTCATTATATGATAAAATTAATTTTGATGCATTCTATGAGTTGGTTTATGAATTTTATGCTACATTTCATTTTGCACAAACAAATCTGATTACTGTTAACTCCCCTACTGTTGTTTCTTTTCGGTTGTTAAGATAACACTTCTCTCTTTCTCTGTTTGAATTTAATGTGACGATGGGTTTTGTTGATGATGTTAACTCTTATGCTTATCTTAATACTTATCTTGAGATGCCACATGATTTAATGCCGACGGTACTTATTCAGCACTTACTTGTTCAGTAAGCAGACCATTTGATGCCAAAACAGCCAAGGCATTACCGATTCAGTAAAATTTACTTGTTCTTTTATGGTGTATGATGACAGGGCGTAAGGTAAATTTGGGATTTTGGTTTGCTAGGGCCTAACGGTTGTTGCCCCCTAATTTTGGGTCCTTACATTAGTCATCTTGCTCTCAATTTATTTGCATCCACTATTGTTTTTTCTTGTCTTATTCTTTTTCTATGGATGCTTTAGATGAATGTTGCTTGGATTCTATGGGGTTGCTTGCCGACACTCCTACTTCTTTTCACTTTGTTCCTCTAGATAATTAGACTAACCGAAAAGATTGAGTTTTTCAAAAGCGCAACACTCATCCACCCATATCGGAGGAACGTCAACCTGACATCCCGACTCGCATGTCCCACCTTGAGTCACATTTAAACACCATTGAATCCAATGTAGAGGAGATCCTTTCTCTCCTTCGGCAGAACAACTCTCGTCAGCCTCATGCGCAGTCATGCTTCTTAAGTGAGGGGGTGGATATTGAATTTTGCCTTGCTTAGTCATGCTTGTTTAAAAGCTTATTTTGATGATCACGATTGTCACTTGTCTAGATCGACTTAGGAGTTTTGCTTTAATTCCTTAATGTCATGGTTGAATCAATTGAGTTACACATGTATAAACTTGTTTGGGCACCTTAGTGAACTTGATGAATGCTTTTAACTTAGTGGTACAATTTTCATTTTTTGCTTAAATATGATTTTGGTTTGTACCGCTAATATTGTTTGACGTTCTCATCATGTGTGTTGCTTCATGGTGAGGCGATTGTGAGTGGTAGATAGGGTATGTGACTGGATTGGAGGGTGGGGCAAGGTGTTTGGGTTGTCATCTCGTTTCCAATGCAAAGATCTGAGTGATGAGCCAAGGCTATGGAGTTTAAAAAAACTAAGAAAAAAGAGTGGAAAAAAATAAAAGAATGAAAATTTGAAGAAAAAACAAAAAAAAGAAAAAAAAATAGAGGAAAAAGGGGATGAAGAATGAAACTCACACTCCGCCAATCGTCCACCATAAAGAAGGCTAGTCTTGGTTCGATGATGTCTCACCCTAAAAACGAACAAACAAAAATTCTGCATAGTTGATTGTTTTTCATTTGGTTAACCATTTTTTGTAGATTCACTTTTGTTGCCCTTACTTGATTATCTTGTTTAACTCTTTAGGATCCAAGCATGTTTTTAGAATTTTAGTGAAACTTTTGAGTAATTTTGACCAAGTGACAAGAGCGAAAATTAGACTATGCTTGAGGACAAGCATTGAATAAGTGAGGGGGAATTTGATAAATGTAGAATATTGCATATTTTTAATCTGTTTTATTCTCCATTTTCTTAATATATATACTCCTAAATTGCTTCTTTTGGGCTTTATTTTGGTAGGAGCTTTATTATCTATGTCAGTCCAAAACCAACAATTGAGGGAAAAAGTTGGAATTTCACTAGATGTCATGGCAGGAGTCGCGGGCATGACCTGAGACACGATGTAGTCCGAGTATGAGGCAGTAGGATTTTAGGTACAGTCATCAACTTCTAAAAGTCTGATCAGCATTACCACGAAGTCAAATTCAGGATAATCTTGAATATAAGTGCATGGAAGATAAATATAAGGATATCCAGAAGATAAAGTAGAATTCAACTTGAGCCACATGATTCAAATTTATCATCTTTTCCTTTTGTGATAAACCTTTGGATTTAATTTTAATTTTTTAGTTTAAATATTTTAGCTTTATCTTTTATTAGGGTTTTAGTTATTTTACCTTGTTAGGATTCTCGGGTATAAATACCCCTTAGGTTTAACCTTTAGAACTCAGATTGAAATTTGTATTTCCCTTGGTTAATTTTAAAGTAGTTTTATTTTCTTTTCATCTTTACTTTACTTTATTTTCTTTCTTTATTTTCTTCATACCAAATGGTAAGCATGATCCAATCCATGCTTAACTAAACTCCCAACTAGCCTAAAGCTTTGCGATGACTCAATTCCAATCGTGAGAAATGAGTTGCACTTCACAAATTCAGAAAGCATTCTTCGATACTCTAGAAATAAGGAGTGTCAATCGACCATTCCTTTAAAGTTACTACATCTTCAACTCAAAAAGACGTCGTTGTTTTGAAACATGTTTTGACTTGCAGTTTGGGAGACGGATCGGTGAGTCGTAATTCACCTTCCTGTGAACAAACTTAGTGGTGGTCCGCTAAGGAGAATCAAGATCGAGTTTGATTCTCTGCGAGACACCATAACTTGAATTGGCTCTTCTAGTACTCAAAATAGCTTGGTGCTAATGGCGATAGACGTGGTTAGAACCAACAAGGGTCAGATTTCAGAGATAGATTTGAAAATCTCGATTAACTGGAGAGAAGAGTTAGTTGTAGGGGTTGGGCCCTGTTGACTGTAATCAACATACTATCCAGAAGGAAAAATTATTTCGACGAACGATTCAAATTGAGGCTATCAAAGCCTAAGGCTAAACCATCATCATTGAATTCTTTATTTTACAATTTATTGCTTTTATTTACGCTTTATTTTTACTCAATTATTTCTAAACCCCTTTTTTATTTTTTTTCTAATCACTCAAGCCAAAAACTGAAGTCGTTAATTTCCTTAGTTCTTGTGGACCCTACTTCTCTACACTACTTTTCATTGCTCATTTTTAGAGATTAGGAGTATATTTATTTGACAATTTTGGCAACGTACTTTAGTTATTAATATTATATGGTTGTAGTGTGAAATATCTTGTTTCACTCATTTAGTATAAAGCTTGAAGAATACCTTGCACTTCTCTGTAAATCTAACTGCAATCATCAACTGAACAAGGTAAACTACAAAGGTTTAAGTTTTTCAATTATTTTCATGTGCCTTGTCTCTTGTTCGAGTCTATCTTCTTCATTAAACTATTTATTAGAAGAAATGGTTAATCGGAACTCTTCCAACTTGATATTGGTCATTTCAAGAACACATTAAACTATTTTTTTTTATTTGTAGGATGAGCATAGTGGTGTGATTTATCAAGGCACGTTGATTAAATGATTACGTGGTAGGGCATTCATTCATAAATAAGAAAGGTTATGCATCGCGTCTTGTCATTTTATCACCATAATTCTATTTGTCAATGAATGTGGCTTGATATAGATTGGAGTAAAAAGACATTCATACTCTGAAATCTGAATTATGCCTTTCTGAGTCGGCTACCGTTCTAATCATATATTCTTGTTAACTGTACAACTTCATTTTGCATAAAGTGATCTCTGCTCGGGGATATTGATCATCGTGTCTTGTTATGTCATGTTATTATTCTTGTATGTTTGTAACATTTTTTTTACAGTTATAAGAAAAATTGAGAGACATTAAATTTAGTTTGATGTACTTATAAAAAGTAAAATATTCTAATATTTATTCAAAATTTTGCAAAGTTAATTTTATTACTAAAAAATTAGAAAAATTTAATGGGTTTGTTTCCCAGAAAATAATTTTTAAAAAATGTTTTGAAGATAATTTACCAAACAGTGTCATATTTTCTTGATAAGCGAACAATTAGGATGGTGTCCGGTGCAAGTTTAATATTTTCTGCCTCCAGCGAACAATGAGGGAAAGTATTTGCGCAGCTGAGCATTTCTGAAAATAGTGAAAATGATGTGTATGAGACAATTGTAAGTTTTTTCCACTGGATATGAATGATAATGATGTAACCTTGCTTTACGCTGGTTGATATGCATCCTAGCAGTGAGTGTCACATGATTTTTCATGGCTTTTTTCTTGTCAAGTTCTGGCATTTTTGTTGGTGCTATGTTTTTTTGGTTGTCATGTCACATTTCCATCTAAATGATAGCTATGATAGATTTTAAAGCTGGGTAAGCATAAAGTTTTGCTATTCTATGTTTTGCATTATATGCCTTTTGTTTGTTTGGAGTTGTAGCGATTAAAAAATTTGAAGGTATCTTATTTTTCTAAAAAAAATAATTTAGGGGGGATTATTTTGACAATCGTGTTTTGAAATAAAATTGGAGTCGTTATCGGTCACTTGGGTTAGGTAGACCAGACAACAAAAAATAAACAAGAGATTTTCTTTTGGGTTCGATAGTCAGTTACGTGTGGGGAAGGTTTCGCACCCCACCACGCCTAAACTTGGTACCAAATCAATTACCATTTTATTAATATTGAATTTGCGAGTTAAAGTGACATTTAGATCGAAATTTGGTTATACATGTGAGTAAATTTTAAGCACCCCGTTATTCGAGGGTAAACAAAAAAACCACCACCACTACAACTGGTACTGGTCATGTTTACTCTCGAATAAAACAGTGCGCATCGACAATTTATTCCGAATGCGATCATAATAAAACATATGTATGAACAAGTAAACATAAGGCCAAAAATGCAAATATTATATATGAAGTAATAATATGGTATATATAAAAAATAATAGTGAAATATATATATATATATATATATACACACATATACATACCATCATATATATATCATATAACAATATATAAGATAATGTATATGTTAAAGAAACTACATATTAAACTATAATAAGGTCGATATATATATATATATATATATATATATATATATATATATATAATCAAAACTTTAATATACATATATGTATACGTATACTAAAACTAATAACATATATATTATACTACATTCAGAAACATATACATTATCTTATATATTGTGCATATTGCCTGAAACTCTCGTTAGCTTTCTACATCTTATATCATTTGCATTTGGGCTGCTACATCTCTCTATTGTTGTGCATATTGCCTGAAACTCTCGTTAGGTTTCATTTCCATGTTGTAATCACTAATTTTATCCGAGGTTAACCCATTTTTTTTTGCAAATAAGGGCTTAATATACCTATGCGGTCGAAGAAACAAAAAAACTATTAATCTAATATTAGTATGTATTATAATCTAGTATTATTATTACTACCATCATTATCTATCTGAAAAAGGAAAAAAAGAAAAAAGGAAAAAAGAAGAAAAAATCCCTAAACATTATTAATATTTTTAAGTGTTGCTCATATTAGCGTCATTATTATTATCATAATTAATTACTATTAGTATACTATTGTTGTCATTCTTAGTATCATATTATTGCTATTAGTATTATTGTAGTAATATTATCATTGTTATATTAATATTATTAGTATTAGTTATTACTACTATTACTGTTATATTATCATCTATTACCATTACTATTATTACTATATTATCATTACTACCATTATTATTGTTATATTAGTATTATAATATTATCGTTATTATCTACTACTGTTATTATTACTAAACTAAAAACTTAAAAAGACTAAATATAAGTAAATAAAGCCCAATAGTTAATATAAAATAAAAACCCATATTGTTAATATACAGACCATTTACATTTATATATATATATATATTACATATGATTAGCCTATTTGGGCCCATAACTAAACAAACCCTAGCCCTAATATGATATCTTCTTTGTGCAGCAACATTTCCACGCCGTTGTTTGACAGCTGTTAGATCAAGGAGTAATTAACAGCCCAGATCATCCCACAATAAAGGAAACCCTATGAGCCTCTTCTCTTCATCCTGCGCCACAACCCCTCCAGCATCAGATCAAGGGCTGATCAAACAGTCCAGATGGCCTCATCAAAGAAGAAACCCTAGGCCGTACTTTAATCCTGTGCCACGAACCCTCAACCGTTGATCAATGCTACATCGGATGACCAAGATCAACACTCGCGCGCGTGATCTATGCCTAACTGGTCCCCTCCTCTCTCCTCACATGCAAACAAAGGGAAGAATGTCAGAAGGAGAATGGATTTTTCAGAGGCCAACCAACATATTGGCAGAGAACGGATGAATGCAAACATATGATAGCAGCAGCCAATAGCACCATTTATTCAAATTTCCATGTAATTTAAAATGGATGTAATTTTCGGCTATATAAATAAAAAACCAAACAGTTGTAACCCTAATCGCAAAACGAAAGGGGAAAAGACATCAAAGCAATACAAACACAGCCTTCTGAGGTATATCCTCTTTTTTATTTCGAATCATTGCATGCATAAATAGAGTTAGGTATTCGATTTTACCTCGCTGGCATTTTGGCTTCCTTTTCCTTTTGTTTCTGCCGGTGATAAGCCCTCTGATTTCCTTCAGGGATGTATGGGGTGAATCGGTATAGTAAAGGGAGGTGGAAACCCTGTTTAAGTTTTGGGTTTTTTAGGTTTTAAAAAGAAAGGGATCAAGTTTAAAAGGAAACTGGAGGTAGATTTGGGTTTCAATCGCGAAAAGATGTATTTTTCTAGGGGTTTTGGGTCTGCCGGCTGCCACCGAACGACGACTGACGTGGCGGAGTAAGGCGGCATTCATCTGGATTTGGGAGAAAGGAAAGAACGAGGAGAGTTTCAAGGGTTATCGAAAATGGCCAAATGAGGCTAACTCTCGGTAGGAGGGGTTTTTTATAGCGGATAACGTTTTAAAATTGGGTACATTACTTTTTAAGGACCTCCACCTTAGTATAATTACACACGGAGAGGCTTTCGCTTTTTTAAATACCCCATTTGGTCCCTCAGTGTGGGTTAACCACTCTGTCCAAGCCATTCCGCCTTTTCAAATTCTTCCCTGGGTCCTCAAAAGTTTTCAAAACTTTTTAATTCGGTCCTTATTTCGAATAAGTTTCTTCTTTCTTTTAATTTGGCACCTTAATTTCTTTTCTTTTCAATTTGGTCCATATTTTAGTGTTCTCTTGCCCCTTGTTTGTTCATGCATATTTAATCTATAGTCTTTTATTATGTTGATATTGTTGTTCTTGCTTTATCATGTTGTAGATCTACATGCTAATGTGGTTTGATATACATTTTGTATGGTATATATTTTTTTATGTAATATATGTCTTTTATAATATATATAGTATATACATAATATATTTTTCTTTATATAAAGTATATAATATAATTTTCAAGTATAATATAGATTTTATAAGATGTATAACATATAATTTTGTAATATATATTTAATATATAGTTTCTATATAATATATGTTTCTTATAATATATTTTCTTTTTTATATATAACATATGCTATAATATAATATAATATATAGTTTTCTTAGATAATATATGTTATATTATAATACATGGTTTTCATAACATATATATAATATAGTTTTTAAAGTATATAATACTTGTTTTTTATATAGTACATAATATATATATGGTGTTAATTTTTCCATAGTTTAGGTTGAGTTCTTAGGTTAGAATTAGACAAAATTAATTTAATTAGTTTAAAATTGTGTGCTCGTCTCATATGGGTACGATCTTTAAATTAATTAAACTAATCTAGGGCTAGCTTTTTAGAGCCTTAAATAGATTTAAGATTCGAATGATTTTAGTGAATTTGAGTTTACCCTTGGCTTATTCGGATAAATGTCAAATTCATTAAATTGGTTGAATATTCCTTAATTAACTTTTAGGATAAAATCTGATTTTGAGATTAGATGGACACTAAACTTAAACCATGATTAATTAACTTGATTTGTTTTAAATAGTATTCTTGGCTTCTTGGAATACTAGTTTAAAACCGATTGAATTAATTATCATATCACAAGATAACTCATAATTTGTTAGGGTTTTCTAGCTTTTTAGGGCTAATTAATTTAGAGTTAATACTAGAATCACCGGGTTAATACTAGAATCACCTAATTAATAACTAGATCACTAATTGGATCTTTCAATACTTGGGCATTTTAGGTTAGGCCCTTGGGTGGGCTTTTGTGTGTTTATCTTTAAGCCTTTACTTGCCATTCATATTAATTGTCATTCATGTGACCCATATATTTTGAATTAATTAATCCAAATCATAAAAAAGGGATATATTAATTTCGATATTTGTGTCGTAACAGTTCAAGCTTAAAGGATGTTGACCAAATATTTGAATTAATCCTTACTGTCCCAAGGTAAAGTTAAAAATTGATAAAATCATTACATCATATCTTAACTGCTTGCAACATACATAAAGGTGACGTACGAGATTCGAACCACAAATTAACACGATAGTCAGACTTATATGATGTCGATTTAATCTATAGTCTGATGTATCATCAACCTTATTAATTAAATTTCCAATTAATTTGAACCCACTAATTTGATAAAGCCCGTGCAATTAAGGTTAATTCTTATTTAAGGACGCTTAAGTAAATTCAATTTAAATTTCAACAAATTCCATCTATTTGAAAGTAACAAATATTTTGGTACTGATTTCTGAGCGTGATGGGGGTGCTAATCCTTCCTCACGTGTAACCAACTCCCGGACCCTTATCAAAGTGGCCGGTGGCGACTCCAAGTTTTCATTTGTTTTTCAAAGGAATAAGACTTTTCAAAAGAAATCCCTTTAAACTAAGATTTCAAAAATGATTTAGGGATAATTCGTATTGAAGGATTTTCTAAAAGAAAACACGCTTATTTTTAAAAGAAAGGAAAAAATGTCGCTATAGCTTGGCGACTCTGCTGGGGACCTCAATTTGTTTTTACAAAACAAAATAGAGTTAGGCCAAAAGAATATTTGTTGCCTTAAAATGATGGAAAATGTTGGAATTTCAATTGATTTTAACAAGGTCGATTCTTTCTTGGAAATGTGACTAAGATTACACGTGCTTTGATAATTGGTGGACTTCGGATTAATTTTTCATTTAATTTCTAAGGAATCACCGACATGTGTTGCATCATGTTCATCAAGCTCCATACCCAAGCTTCGTTCTTTTAAGTGGGAGTGAAACGCCACATACCCATGTGAGTAGCCCTTCATAGGTCGGTAATTCACTTCCAGAATCCACGCCTTCCAACATGGGAGCAACCCTCCACGTCACTAGGTCGTGCTTTCCCTCCAATCGAAACCAATTTGCAAGCTTGTAATGGGCCAAGATTGGGGTTCTTGTTGCCTTAGTAGGTAATGAGATAGGTTCGGGTACCCTCGATTAAAACCAAACCATGTGTGAGAATCTAGGAAACCTACCCCGTTAGAGCCATGCAGATAACCCTAGCGAACTAGAATTCATGTGGTTAGGTTTATTTCCTTATTTGATTGCCTTGTGCTTATTTCGTTTTACATTTATCTCTTCTCATTTCCGTTTTATTGTTTATCTTATAACTAACGCTTCTTTTTGTTTTCTTCCTTTTCCTCTTTTACATTTTTTGCATATCTTATCATATCATGAAGAGCATATTGAGTTGGAAATAGTTTGAAGTTAAAGACTAGATCAATGGAGACTTAGTCCGTAGCAATGATGAAAAGAATTCTAATGTCCAAATATGGTTGGAAAGGGAGCAACTACATGATGGAGACAGTATTGCCATTGGGTTCTGATCAACCATGTCAGCCACGACATTAATGAATACAGAATTCAATGATGTGTCCAAATTGAAGCCGGTTTGGAACAGTTGGGATTTTGAAACAAAGAGTACTTTCAGAGAAGAGTGTGGTGACACTGCATACTTGCTAAAAGTCCAGTTGATCAAGCACTATTACAAGCCTTGGTGGGTTTTTGGAACTCTACCTACAGCTGCTTCACGATTGGTAACTTTGAGTTAACTCTAATAATCGAAGAATACCGAGACCTTATAAATTGCAAGAAGATTGACATGAATTGGGTATATTCTAAGCCAAGTAAGAACAAAGCTTTCAGGGGTAAGTTAAATAAGTTATCAGATATGTTGTCATCTTGGGTCGAGCATCAAGTCATTACTTGGAACAATAAAGAGTATCTCAAGTGGGAGGGGATCTTAGCTTTAGCCTCTGTGCATCTTGTGGGCCGAGTTCAGCGGAATCTCTTTGCTTTGTTGATCTATGGACTGGTACTATTTCCTCGAGCATTGAGACTCATTGATCCATAAATTTTGGATATATTTGATCGTTTGGATAGTGGGACTAATCCAGTACCTGTAATTTTGGCTGAAACTTTTCGATCTTTGAGGTTTTGTCGAGAGCATGGTGGAGGTCACTTTTGAGGATGCCCACAGCTTTTGACTATTTGGTTCTACAACCATCTTTGGTCCGATCCTAGTTTTCAAGGCCTCTTTATGACGGCAAGTTCTTTCCCTTAAAAGAGTTCCTACGAAAGAATGATTAGCCAACCCGAAGATCTGAGGAAGTATGGAAAGATGTCCTCTGAAATCTAAATGAGGAAGATATAGTTTAGAGAGCATCGTGGTTGTTGGAAAAGACCACTACTTGGTCTTTGGGGGCATACCGCATATGCACCTCTCCTAGTTTTGAGACAATATGGTTCGATTCAATTTGTGCCAGCCACCAAAGGTCTAAATGAGTTCAACATGGATTATGCGAAGGAGAAGGGCTATAAGACGATGGTATATAATGCTTCTTCAACTTGGAACAACGCAAGACAGGTTAAGATCGTAAAGGTTACATACATGGTCACTACCAAATACGAAGCGTGGCGATTTAATCATGTCAACAACAACATTCCCCATTTGAATCCCGATGGAAAGAGATCTATAGAGGAGAGATTGGCCATGCTTCCTACTAAGGCTGATTTGATGAGGAAACAACTTGAAGAAGAGTGAAAGAGGTACCTCAAGCTCGAGGAGAGAGCCCATTAAGAAAATTTCGACTTCGAGTTAGAGAAGACACAATTTGAAAGAGTGGTTAAAGATCTACAAAGGAAAAGAGATGAGTTGGATCTCAAACTTAAGATGGAGAAGAAAGAAATTCATAAGCTTAAAAGGTTAAATAAGAGCAAGAGTCGTGAAAGGCAGACCAAGTGAAGGTTTAGAGGTCCGATTGAAGGAAGATAAAGCAAGAGCCAAAAACTACAAAAGAATGTTTTACGAGCACAAAGATCAAGTGCTCTCTTTAACAGAAGAAGCGAAGAATCTACGAATCTCCCACTCAAGACAGATCGAGAAGGAACAACACCAAAATGAAGCCTTGAAAGATCAAGTGAGGTGTTTGGAAAAGTCTCTTTTCAAGCATAAGGGATAAACTAGCAAGCTAAAGGCCAGAAACTTGGAGATTGAAGTCTTGATGACTCGCGTCGATGAGTTGAAAATTCAACAGCTCAAGGATCAAGTGGCAAGCCTTAGAGGAGCGATTCAAGTACGCCCGACGCCGAGTTTGGAGCAATTGCACTTCGTCGCCTACACAATTTGGAGGCAATAACAAGAGTTGGCACAATGGATGACTCAGATGCAAGAGGTTGCCCAGAAAGTACAGATTTTGGTGGAAAACGCTACCGAATTCCATGACTCTGTGGACGATGATTCTGAAGAAGGAGAGAGGATTGTTTGGATTCTAAGGGAGATCATTGACCTTGATACTACCTTGAAGCCATATGTGTAGTTGGTTCTCTTTAAGTTATTGTAACAAGACAACATTTCCATTAATGAAAGTCGTTTAACGATGATATTTGCCAAACTCAGTGTTGCTCTTTGCATCCATGCATATTTCTTTCATTTGCATTCCTTGTTTAAATACTAATAATTATCTAATTAGTACAATTGTTTGCATTTTTGATTAATTTCCATTTATTAATTAAAAAGCTTTCCATTTCAGAAAGATTGCATTTTGCTTTTTTAAAATTATCATCATTTCACACCCTTATCGCACTCACTCACGGTCAAAGCAAATGAAGGAGAGCTTTGCCAAGTTGGAAGCCGACCTACGTGGCCAGATGGAACGAGCCCAACAAGAATTAAGGGACACCATCATCAAGTCTCAGCAGGACATGATGAAGGAAATATCCCAGTTGCTGCAAGCTCGGCTAGGACCAGATCTGAGGGGCAAGAGTACCATTGAGAATCCTGCCTAAAACTCGGGGGATAGCCCCCATGCCCAGATCATCCAAAACCCTATGCTTGTTGGTCCATCTCTAAATCCTCTACAAGGTGCATCTTCCTCTCATGTCGGTGTAGCAGCTCAAACTCAACTGGGGGTGACCTTTAGAAATCCCAAGATTATCAGGGACATCATCCCAGACTTTGACGAGTTGGAGAAGTTGAGCCAAATGAAAGCGAAGTTCACTAAGCAATTGGAGGATACCCGGAAAGACCTAGAGGAAAAGTTTCGAGTGAACAAAGATGTGGATGGCTCCTATGGGTTAAGTGCTAGGGAACTTAGTTTGGTCCCCAATGTTGAAATCCCAAAAAAGTTCAAGACCCCCAAATTTGAAAAGTTCGATGGAACCACCTGCTCCACTGCTCATATAGTGATGTTTTGCCGAAAGATGACTAGGTTTACCAATAACGAGAAGCTCCTAATTCACTATTTTCAGGACAGCTTAGTGGGATATGCTTCGAGGTGGTATAATTAGCTACAAGGGCTCAAATTAATTCGTGGAGGGATTTGGAAAAAGCTTTTACTAATCAGTATAAGCATATAACCGACATGGTTCCCAACCGACTGCTGTTGCAAGGTATAGAACAAAAGTGCAACGAGACCCTTCATGAATATGCTCAAAGATGGCGTGATATGGAGGCACAAGTTCAACCACCGCTTCACGAGCATGAGATCTCCTCAATGTTTGTAGACACGCTAAAAGGGATGCTCTATGATTGATTGATCAGCAACCCTATTAGCAATTTTACAGAGATGGTCATAACCGGCGAGCGCATCGAAGCATCCATTAAGAGCAGGAGAATTGATAAAGGGGATCATTCACGCAAACAATATAAGAAAAAGAACCGTGAGGTGAACAATACAAACACCTTTGAGGCAACCAAGAACTTCACTATCTCCCAGCCCCAGGCTACAGCAGGCAATTCCAAAAACTTCAATAAGAAAGAAGATAGGGGACCCAAGAAGGAAAAGGGAGGATAGACCATTCACTCCTTTGCCAATCTCTTACAAAGAGCTCTACTAACAATTTTACAAGGCTGATTTAGTTCTTCCTTATCATGTTACTCCTTACAACCCACCTTACCCAGCATAGTATGACCCCAAGGTACACTGCAAATACCATGCCACTGTTCTGGGGCATTCGATTGAAAATTGTGTAGCATTTAAGAAGTTCGTTCAGAACTTAATTTGAACCAGAGTATTAAAGTTGGAAGAACTGAACACGGCTAACAAACCAATACCAAATCATGAAGGTCAAGGCATGAATGCTATCGAAGATGAATATTCCAAAAAAACTAGGGATAACGTGTTTGAGGTTTAGTCACCCTTAAGGTGTGTTTTCCAACGTTTGTGCATGGCACGCCTCCTTGACCGAGGAATGGTGATTGTGGAAAAAGGTTGCGGCCCGTATTGTGAGTACCATCAATTGGGAGATCATGAGATTCATGATTGTGAGGAGTTTCGCCAGTTAATAAAAGCCATGATGGACAACAAGGAAATTGTGTTCTTTGGAGAAGATGAAGGGAAGAGAGATTTAGATGTTTGTGCATCGGAGAGCCAGGAGACCAAGTATAGTGCCAAGAGATTGCTCGTCCTTGGTCTCAAGCCAAGTGAGACAAGCGCACCAAAGGTAGCCCCCAAGATGATAATTACTTCTCCAATGTCTTTTCTTTTAAGGATATTAAGATGGTTCCATGGAATTACACTGCAAGCAACACAATGTCAGGTTCCTCTAGTTTACACGGAAGAGAAGACGTGGAAATAGGGATAAAACCTATTCAAGAAGAACCTTTGGAGCCAAAGGCTAGAGAGGTAAATGATGTGGGGCATCTCACGAGGAGTGGTCGATGCTATGCTCCAGAGAACCAAAAGGCATCGGAGGAACCAAAAGAGAAAGGCAAGGAAGTCGGAGTTGAACCTGAGAAAGTTTTCGGAGATGACCCACCACCAAAGATCAAAGAGCCGATCATAGAAACTCAAGCACAAGAATTTTATAAGGCTGATTTAGTTCTTCCTTATCATGTTACTCCTTACAACCCACCTTACCCAGCATAGTATGACCCCAAGGTACACTGCAAATACCATGTCGATGTTCTGGGGCATTCGATTGAAAATTGTGTGGCATTTAAGAAGTTCATTCATAACTTAATTTGAACCAGAGTATTAAAGTTGGAAGAACTGAACACGGCTAACAAACCCCTACCAAATCATAGAGGTCAAGGCATGGATGCTATTGAAGATGAATATTCCAGAAAACTAGGGAGAACGTGTCTGAAGTTTGGTCACTGTTAAGGTTTGTTTTCCAACATTTGTGCATGGTATGCCTCCTTGATCAAGGAATGCTGATTGTGGAAGAAGGTTGCGGCCCGTATTGTGAGTACCATCAATTGGGAGATCATGAGATTCAAGATTGCGAGGAGTTCCGTCAGTTAATAAAAACCATGATGGAGAACAAGGAAATTGAGTTCTTTGCAGAAGATGAAGGGAAGAGAGATTTATATGTTTGTGCATCGGAGAGCCAGGAGACTAAGTATAGTGCCAAGAGATTGCTCATCCTCGATTTCAAGCCAAGTGAGACAAGCGCACCAAAGGTAGCCCCCAAGATGATAATTGCTTCTCCAAGGTCTTTTCCTTTCAAGGATATGAAGATGGTTCCATGGAATTACACTGCAAGCATCACAATGTGGGGTTCCTCTAGTTTACACGAAAGAGAAGACGTGGAAATAGGGATAAAACCCATTCAAGAAGAACCTTTGGAGCCAAAGGCTAGAGAGGTAAATGATGCGGGGCATCTCACGAGGAGTGGTCGATGCTATGCTCCAGAGAACCAAAAGGCACCGGAGGAACCAAAAGAGAAAGGAAAAGAAGTCAGAGTTGAACCTGAGAAAGTTTTCGGAGATGACCCGCCACCAAAGATTAAAGAGCCGGTCAGAGAAACTCAAGCACAAGAGTTTTTGAGATTCTTGAAGCATAGCGAGTATAGCATCGTCGACCAGCTTCGGAGATAGCCAACTCAAATTTCTGTGCTAACCTTTTACTAAACTTAGAGAAACATCGTGATGCTTTACAAAAAGTTTTGAATGAGACCTATGTTACAAAGGATATCTTAGTTAGAAGGTCGGATTAGATTGTCAGCCATATCACCAACGTTAATCACATTACCTTTGGTGATGACAAAATTCCGGGGGAAGGTACGGGGTACACCAAGGCCCTAAACATCACCACTCACTCCAAAGGTTATGTGTTACCGGGCATGCTAATTGATAATGGCTCCGCGTTGAATGTTATCCCTTTAGCTACATTGCAAGGACTAACGGTCGATAGTTTACATATGACACCATGTCATAATATGGTGCGAGCTTTCAATGGGACCCAAAGAGATGTGGTCGGGAAGATAGAAGCACCCCTACTCATTGGTTCCACCAAATATGTGGTTGATTTCATAGTCATGGATATCCAGCCATCTTACAATGCTTGTTAGGGAGGCCATGGATACACTCGGCTGGTGCCATTCCTTCTTCACTCCATCAAAAGTTAAAGTTTTTCACCGAGGGGAAATTAGTAACAGTGAATGCCGAAGAGGACATCGTCGCTTCAGTGACTTCGGATACACCATACATCCACACTGATGAAGAAGCAATGTAGTGTCCTTTAAAGCCTTGGAACTTTTCAATGCCACCTTTGTTGCCGAAGGAAGCAAGATTCCATGCCCTAATTTGTCCAATTATACTAAGATGGTGGTATGCAGAACCCTAGGCAAATGAGAAAAGAAAAAGAAAGGCTTGGGAAAAAATTTGCAAGGACGCCTCCATCCCATCAAGGTGATCCACAAAGTTGATCGGGTCAGACTCGATTACAAGCCAAATTTCTTATAGGAAAGGCAAGAATGTAGGAAGAAGGAAGAGAAAAGTAAGGCTAGACTTAGAGGGGAGGACATTCCCTGGGCTCTTATCACCTACGGAGACTTTAATAGTTTTTCCATATCTGGTGGAATTTGAAATCTGGAGGTGGATGTCCAAGAGGCAAACCGAGAAGGCGAGAGGTGTCTTCAGGAAAAGTTGATTAGTGAGGCTTTCGAAGAGATGAATGTGGATATGATCAGCAACGAGAACGAGGCTAATCAGTTTTTGGCCATGATTGACCATTGCCTCCTAGGAGAAGAGCTCAACGATTGGACCTTTGGGGACATACCAGCTTTTTTAGGAACCAATCAAAGTAACGAACATCCTTTTTTAAAAAGGAAGCTATGTTATATCTATATGTTTTAAATGAAATAGACTATGTCTATATTTTCCATCTCAAACGGCAAACAACATTCATTCCATTCCATTTCATTTATTATGTATTTATTTATTTATATACTTATTTGTTCATATCATGAACTATACCTTTCCTTTCCCAATACGCACTTTCAAAATCGTGCAGGCCTCTTAATCTAAACTATGTGAATGATGTAGAACCTAATCCTAAAGTAGATTTTGAATGACCCACAAACTTGGCGGAGGTAGAAGAAGAGGATGATGGGATTCCTGATGAGTTGCTAAGAATGATGGCCAGAGAGGAAAGACAAATCCTTCCATACCGAAAAAAGATAGAGATTTTAAATTTGGGGACTAACGAAGAGAGAAAAGAAGTAAAGATCGAAGGTACCTTGTCACCAAAAGTCAAGCAAGAGTTGGTGGGATTGCTTGTAGAATTCAAAGATATGTTCGCATGGTCATACCAGGATATGCCAGTCCTAAACCCAGATATTGTAACACACAAGCTCCCCATTAGGCTGGAATGCAATACTGTCTAGCAAAAGCTTCAAAGAATGAGGACAGACATATATTGAAAATAAGATAAGGTAAAGAAACAATTTGAGGCTGGATTTTTGGAGGTTTCTAAGTACCCAGAATGGGTGGCTAACATAGTGCTGGTACCAAAAAAGGATGGGAGGGTGCGTATGTGTGTAGATTATACGGACCTTAATAAGGCGAACCCCAAAGACAATTTCCCTTTGCCTCATATTGATACTCTAGTTGACAATACTGCGGAGCATGCTTGGTTTTCCTTTATGGACAGCTTCTCAGGGTAGAATCAAATCAAAATACATCTTGAGGATATGGAGAATACCACTTTCATGACCATGTGGGGCACGTTTTGCTACAATATGATGTCTTTTGGGTTGAAGAATGCCGGAGCGACGTATCAAAGAGTCATGGTGACCTTGTTCCATGATATGATGCATAAGGAGATTGAGGTCTACGTGGATGACATGATAACCAAGTCTCAGACCAAGGAGGAGCACCTCCAAAATTTGCAAAAACTCTTCCAGAGGCTAATAAAGTATCAGTTGAAGCTCAATCCCGCCAAATGTACCTTTGTGGTAACATCCGGGAAGCTCTTAAGTTGTGGTAAGTCATAAAGCCATCAAGATTGATCCTAACAAGGTGAAAGCAATCCAAGATCTTCCGCCACCTCAAACTCAAAAGGAAGTTCAAGGATTTTTGAGAAGGTTGAACTATATCTCTCGATTCATCTCTTAGTTGATCGATAAATGCGACCCTATCTTCAGATTACTTTGAAAGAATAAACCAAGAATTTGGGATGAAGATTTTCAAGAAGTGCTAGAAAAGATCAAGAAGTATCTGACCAATCCTTCAATCTTAGTAGCACTAGAACCAGATAGGTCGTTCATTTTGCACTTGGCAGTTTTTGAAAACTCTATGGGATGTGTGTTGGGGCAACACGATGACTCGGGCAAGAAAGAAAGGGCGATCTATTACTTGAGCAAGAAATTCTCCGAGTGTGAGACACGATACCCATTGATCCAAAGGTTATGTTGCACCTTGGTATGGGCTACTAAGCGGCTTTGGTAGTACATGTTGTGTCACACCACTTATTTGATTTCCCGAATAGATTTGTTGAAATTTTTTATGGAAGCACCAGCTTTGACCGAAAAGTGGCCCGTTGGGAAATACTTTTGTCAAAATTCGACATCGTTTATGTGAGTTAGAAAGCAATAAAAGGAAGTGTGGTGGCAGATATTTTAGCAAGCAGTGCCTTGGACGACTATGAGCCGTTGAATTTCAGTTTCCCAAATGAAGATCTTATATGTGATCTGTCTGAAGGGACGTCCACTATTGAGAATGAAGGATAGAGGCTTTATTTTGATGGGGCATCGAATGCCTTAGGCCATGGAATAGGGGCAGTTTTGGTCTCCCCCCAAAATGTCTACTACCGTTCCACAAGTAGGTTGGAATTCTTTTGCACCAACAATATAGCCGAGTATAAGGCCCGTGTCATGGGAATCCGAGTGGCCACAGAGAAAAAGGTTAAGGTGCTCAGGGTTTTCAGCGATTCTTCTTTAGTGATTTATCAACTTTGAAAAGAATGGGAGACTAGAAATCCAAAGTTGATCAAGTACTACGACTTGATCCAAGATTTGGTCAAGGATTCCGAAGAAGTTAGTTTCACCTACTTGCCAAAAGAGAATAATCAGAAGGCTGACGCCCTAGCAACTTTGGCCACCATATTTGAAGCAAGCCGGTTAGCCTAGATGGGGCCAATCGAAATACAAACCTTTGAGGTACCAGCCCATTGCTATAGTTTGGAAAAAGATGAGGACAATAATGCATGGTATTTTGACATCCTCCAATACATCAAGTTCAAGACTTATTCAAAGAAGGCTGATGATAATAACAAAAGGACTATCAAAAGGTTAGTATCAGGATACGTCATTGATGGGGAAATCTTGTACAAAAGAAGCAAGGATCAGATACTGTTGAGGCGTGTCAATGCTCGGGAGGCTGAAACCATTTTAGCAGAGGTCCACAGGGGCTTATGTGGAACTCATGCCAATGAATTCTCGATGGCAGGAAAAATTATGAGATATGGTTATTTCTAGTCAACTATGGAAGGTGTCTACATTAATTATATGAAGAAATGTAACAAATGTCAAATATACCGATAAGTTACACTCCTCGCTGGTGCCTCTCCACACTATGAATTCACTGTGGCCTTTTGGTACTTGGGGAATGGACGTTCATCGATCAGATACACCTAAAGGCTTCCAACAGGCACCGCTTCATCCTAGTGGCTATAGATTACTTCACCAAGTGGGTGGAAGCTGCCTCATACGCTAATATCACAAGAGCAATGGTTTGCAAGTTTTTCAAGAAGGAAATTATGTGTCGCTATGGTCTTCCCAAAAGAATCATCATCGATAATGCTTCTAATTTGAACAACAGGATGATGACTGAGGTGTGTGAACAATTCAAGATTGTGCACCATAATTATACCATTTATCGACCCAAGATAAACAGAGCGATAGAGGCGACAAATAAGAATATTTAGAAGATCATAACAAAAACTACGGAGACATTTAAGGATTGGATTGAGAGGCTCCCTTTTGCTTTGTTTGCCTATCGAACATCCTTGAGAACTTCCACCGAGGCAACGCCGTATTCCTTAGTATATGACACCCAAGCAGTACTACTCGTCGAAGTGGAAATCCCGTCACTTCGAATTTTAAACGAAGTAAAGTTGGATAAAGCCGAATGGATGCAAGCTAGGTTTGATCAGTTGAACCTCATCGACAAGAAAAGGTTGAAAGCTATTTCCCATAATCAGATGTATCAGAAGCGAATGATGAGCGAATGATGAGAGCTTATAACAAGAAAGTTCTCCCGAGAGAGTTTCATGAGGGAAAGCTGGTGCTCAAAAAGATCTTGTTGAATCAAAGAGACTTATGGGGAAAATGGATGCCAAATTGGGAGGGGCTCTATGCCATGAAAAAGGCTTTATTTGAGGGAGCGTTAATTCTAACGTAAATGGATGGGAAAGAATTGAGTAACCCAATAAACTCTGACTCCGTCAAGAAGTATTATGTGTAAGAGGAAAAAAGAAAATAAAAAAAGAAAAAGTAGAAAAAAAAGGAAAAGAAAAAAGATAAAAAAGAAAAGAAAAAGGAAAGAAGAAGAAAAAAGAGAAAAAAGGAGGGTTTAAGGTGAAAACTCAAAAAAAGGGCGCCTTAAAGCCAAAGGTGGGTCAGAATTGAAAATCCAAAAAGGACAGTTCAGATAGACTTGAATTCTGACATCCAGCTGACGAGCTTTGGTTCGATTGAGAGTCTATGTTTTGGACTTCATATCATCAGGGGAAATGGCCAAGGGTGGCTAGCAAGAAATCAACCAAGGTCGATGGGTTCGCATCGTTCATGCAGTTGACATCTTTCACATATTTTTCCCTGTTCTCATGTTTGCCATAACTTTCATAATTGCCCTAATATTCCAGCAAATATTAATAAAGTATTCTATTTTCTATTTTATATGTAGTCCGCAGATAGATTGACTTAGAATGAGAAAAAGCAAAGGATTTCTTGGCATTACTATGATTTAACCTATTAAGTGCAGGTTTATTCCCAAATAGGAAAGGAGTTCGCCAAAATTACGACAAGAGGACATCAGAGGCAAAGTCGATAAGATATATCGATGAAGGGCATCAGACGTTGTTCATGTTGAAGTCCGAGGGACTAGAGGCGAAAACCCGCAAGGGTGCCCAAGGAAGAAAAAAAGGAAAGAAAAGAGAAAAGGAAAGGAAAAAAAGAAAGAAAGAAATAAAAAAGAAGAAAAAAAATAGGAAGAAAGAAAGAGGAAAAGAAAAGAAAATTCTCTAAAGTGAAAACCTAAAGAGGCGCTTTAGAACAAAAGGTTCAAGAGTTCAAAAAGGGGCACAAAGGGTGAACTCGAGTGAGGGAGGAAGCACCGCCATCGCGAAGAAGAAAAGTACACAAAGGTCCATGTCAATGGGTGCATGAAGAGAAAGTGCCCGAGAAAGTTTGAAATTGCTATCATTCATGCATCATTTCTAGTTAGGCACCCTTAAGTTAGAAGCATGCTAACCTACATCATTACAGTTTTTTTTTTCATTTTTTTCACAGATAATCAAAGGATAGACCAAATACCTCCTAAGAAGAGGTGCAAAAGACAAAGAAAAAAACCTAACAAGGATATCATGCGAAGGATTTCAAACCTGCCACATTAAGATTTCAGAGCAAAAGAGACGCAAATACCCATAGCTCAAGAATTTTCAAACAACAAACTTAGAAAGCTCATTCATCCATGCCCAAGAAGGTTGGAATCTTCGTTTGAAGGGTGGCTATCTGGTTTGTTCACTACCGCTTCAGAGGAACGCAACTATTTGCTCACTACCACTTTGGATGGACATGTCATCTCTGTTGGGTATTGTTTCTACCGCTTCGGGAAATAAGTTCATCTACCATTTGAGGACATTGGACTCATTCACTATCGTTTTGGAAAAATGAGTTGTTTAAGGATTATTTGGCTTGTCTGCTGCCATTTCGGAAGGACATGCCAGCATCGCCCGTTTTGTTTTCTGCCATTTTGGGAAAGGAAGTTATTTGGATTCATTCACTACCGTTTCGAAAGAATGAGTTGTTTGAAGGTCAGTTGGCTCATTTGCAGCCATTTTAGAAGGACGTGTCAGTACCACCTGGTTTGTTTTTTGCTGTTTCAGGAAAACAAAGTATTTGGATTCATTCATTGTCGTTTCGGAGGAATGGATCGTTTGCCATTCTGGTTCGTCCATCGTCGTTTCGGAAGAACCCGCCAAGGTTACCCAACTTGTTTTTGCCGCTCTGAGAAAACAAGTTATTTGGATTTGTTCACTACCATTTCGGAAGAACAAATCATCCGCGAGCAAGTAAGTGAGACAAAGTTAGTGCTTATGGTTTTTGCTTTATTCTTGTTCTACAAGTATAAGCAAAGAGGGGCAGCTGTAATGACTAATTTTATCTAGAGGTTAACCCATTTTATTTTTTTTGCGAATAAGGGCTTAATATACCTATGTTGTAACACCTCCTTCCTAGCCTAGTAGAGAACCAGGTCGAAAAGTGTTATCGAAAACTGATTCAGAGATCGGAAGTTTAACCAGGTTCGAGATCATGTTTGAAATGTCTTATTAGTCTCTTTTAAGACTATTTAAAGATTAGTGACCAATATGTAAATTATTTGAAACTACAGTTTAAGTCTTTTAACGGAATTAACTGTCACCGTACTGATACACTTAAGTCTATATCGGTACACTAAGTCGAATTTCACAAATTCCAGATTCAAGGATAACCAGACTGTACCGATACATCTAAGCTCGTATCGATACGCGTTGACTAGAGTTGACCCATTTTGGTACACCTAACACTGTACCGATGCAATTAATTTTCAAACCTTACTGCCGAGGTTTGTATCGATACACCCCCTTTACGTATCGGTACACTCTATTTTACTTAGTCCAATTATACAAGGCTATATTGATACGCCATCACCCGTACTGATACGCCTGTCTTGTAATGACAGATTTTAGCTGGGTTTTAATCAATTTAACCTGTTGAACGTTCTCAAAACCTAACCAAATTTTACCAGCAAGTCTAATATTCATATTTTTAATAGCATACTAAATTTTAGGACATTTCAATTTCATTTACTAGGATCCTACCTTTTGGTGCCTTAAGGCTTATTTGAACTAGTTTTAACATTCCAATTCACACATACATCACCTAGGCACTATTAGGTTATTACACACATATCAAAATATGCAAACATGATATGTTTGAGCCATACGCCACCTTACTAGGAGTTCAAAGAAAAAGTTTAACATACAAATGATTAGTGGAAGTTACTTGCAACCACAACTACACGATCGAAGTACAAAGTACTTCAAGATCCTGAAATGCATGAGACACGCGAATGTTAGGCTTACATAGCATAGTGAGGTAGTTATAACAGATGCACAACAAGTTTATCAAATGCATGGATAACATATAGGTATGCTTGGGTGACATTTTACATAACATCAATCACAATAAACATATTCAAAGCCAATAGTCATGATTCCATGTAGCAATTATAAATCATATAAACATATCATTTTCCCTTGGACACGGTAACCAAGGGATACGCGGATTCCCCTGTACACCACACATATCGAAAATAGGCTGTAGCCTTGAGCCGTAGCTCTGGATAGTCCCTTACACAATCCATCCTTATCTCACCACACATATAGGCCGTACCTCCGGATAGTCCCTTACACAATCCATCATTTTCTCACCACACATATAGGTCATAGCCCCGGACCGTAGTCCAATCCCTTACTTAGTGAGCTCAAATAATCCTATGACATGCCAATTGTATCCAACATTTACAAGTGTCCAAGGAGCACAATTTCATATTTTACCTTATCAATTGCCCTTGGGCCATAACATATCATTTAATCACATGTTGAGCCTTAGCTCCTTTTCACATATCATATCACACTTTATATATTACACACGCATATAACATCAAATATCTATCAAAAGTAATAAGTTGACCTTACCATAGCCATTACCTTGACTTCACAATGCTTGCTCTACTTGAACCTCTTCAGCAAATGCAACACACACACACACACACATATATATATAACAAATGCAACGAGATAGCACCTAGCTAATCCCTTGACACAACTACACTCACCTTGATTCTAAAGCTTTCAAAGTGCTCGAATTACGATTCCTTTGCTCCTAGCTTTGGTTGGGGATGACATAGTGATTTCCTCCAACGCTTGAGCTAGTTCAAATTTAAAGAATGCATTAGAATCAAACCTAATACCTTGCAAACATCTTATAAGCTCAGCAAAGCTTGTAGACAACATCGAAACAAGGAAATTAACCTACTAATGCATGGGATTGACTTAGAAGTTCAAAGTTTAATTCTTGAAATTACTTCTCAAAGGTAAAAGGAATCATCAAATCGATAAGAGGGTTTTACTCACCAAATTATGAGCTTTCAAACAAAGTGTTTAAATCGAAAAAAGGTTGAGGATTGAGCCAAGGTGCTTTCTTAGCTTGAGGTTGAGGATAACAATGGTGGTGCTTGCTTACTTGAAGTTAATGGATGGATTTTGCTTCCGAGATCACAAAGTGATGAAGAGAGCTTAGTCTCTAAATTTTAAAACCTTTTTCAATCTTTAATCATTCCCCACCTATACATGAGCCAATAAGAAGCTTTCCTATTAGCAAGGGAAAGGTTAAACAATTGTTTCCCATCTTTTCATTCCCTTTTCTAAATTCTAGGTAATTGATGGCTACTCATCACTTGATTTGAGTGATCCCACGTGAGAGAGGCAAGCAAGGAGGTGACTAAGCACCTTACTCTCTATTTCCTTCAATTTGGGCCTTAAAACAATTTTAGGCAAAGGGTCGTATCGATACGCTATATAGCCGTATCGATACGCCTAGGCTAAAACAAGTAAGTTAGTTATGGTCGTTATATCGATATCAATCTTACTGTATCGATACACTTGACTTATTTTTAGCATTTCAGCTTTGAATTTCTTATAAAGAGGTCCATAGATCAATTTAATGCCCCACAACTTTCATTGATTATAAAATTGGATACAAGGATTAAGAAATTACAAATTCGGGCATATCCGATACAAAATTTCTGTTCACCGGAGCCTAATTTTGACTAGGTCGGCTTTTGGGATGTGACATATGTGGTCGAAAAAACAAAAAAAACTATTAATTTAAAATACTATTGTTGTCATTCTTAGTATCATATTATTGTTATTAGTATTATTGTAGTAATATTATCATAGTTATATTAATATTATTAGTATTAGTTATTACTACTATTTCTGACATATTATTATCTTTACCATTACTATTATTACTATATTATCATTACTACTACTATTATTATTGTTATATTAGTATTATATTATTATGTTATTATCTACTATTGTTATTATTACTAAACTAAAAACTTAAAAAGACTGAATATAAGTAAATAAAGCATAATAGTTAATATAAAATAAAAGCCCATATTGTTAATATACAGTCCATTTACATTTAATATATATTTATTACATATGATTGGCCCATTTGTTCCCATAACTAGAAAAACCATAGCCCTAATATGATATCCTCTTTGTGCAACCACATTTCCACGTTGTTGTTTGACAGTCGTTAGATCAAGGTGTGATCTAACGACCCAGATCACCCCACAGCAAAGGAATTCTTAAGAGCCTTTTCTCTTCATCCCGCACCGCAACCCCTCCACCATCAGATCAAGGGCTGATCAAACAGTCCAGAGGGCCTCATCAAAGAAGAAACCCTAGGCCGTACTTTAATCCTGCACCGTGAACCCTCAACCGTCAATCAATCCTACATCGGATAACCAGGATCAGCACTCGTGCGTGTGATCCACGCCTGACTGGTCCCATTTCTCTCTCGTTACATACAAACAAAGGGAAGAATGTCAGAAGGAGAACAAAATTTTCAAAGTCCAACCAACATATTGACAGAGGGCAGATGAATGCAAACAAATAATAGCAACAACCAATAGCATCATTTATTCAAATTTCCATGTAATTTAAAATGGATGTAATTTTCAGCTATATAAACAAAAAGCCAAATAGTTGTAACCCTAATCGTAAAAACGAAAGGGGAAAATACTTGAAAGCAATACAAACACAACCTTCTGAGCTATATCCTCCTTTTTTATTTCGGCTTCCTCGTCCTTTTATTTCTGCTGGTGATAAGCCCTCTGATTTCCTTCGGGGATGAATGGGGTGAATCGGTATAGTAAAGGGAGGTGGAAGCCCTATTTTAAGTTTTGAGTTTTTTAGGTTTTAAAAGGAAAGAGATCAAGTTTTAAAGGAAACTGAAGGTAGATTTGGGTTTGAATCGCGAAAAGATGTATTTTTCTAGGGGTTTTGGGTTTGTCGGCCGTCACCGGACGGCGACTGACGTGGCGGAGTACGACAACATTCATCTGGATTTGGGAGAAAGAAAAGAACGGGGAGAGTTTTAGGGGTTATCGAAAATGGCTAAAAGAGGCTAACTCTCAGCCTGAGGACTTTTTTATAGCGGATAACGTTTTAAAATTGGGTAAATTACTTTTTAAGGACCTTCGCCTTAGTATAATTACACGCGGAGAGGCTCCCGCTTTTAGAAATGCCCCTTGGTCCCTCCGCGTGGGTTAATCACTCTATCCAAGCCATTCCACCTTTTCAAATTCTCCCATGGGTCAAAACTTTTCAAAACTTTTTAATTCAGTCCTTGTTTCGAATAAGTTTCTTTTTTCTTTTAATTTGGCACCTTAATTTCTTTTCTTTTCAATTTGGTCCATATTTCAGTGTTCTCTTACCCCTTGGTTGTTCATGCAGATTTAATCTATAGTATTTTATTATGTTGATATTGTTGTTCTTGCTTTATCATGTTGTAGATCTACATGCTAATGTGGTTTGATATACATTTTGTATGGTATATGTTTTTTATGTAATATATGTCTTTCATAATATATATATAGTATATACATAATATAGTTTTCTTTATATAAAGTATATAATATAGTTTTTAAGTAAAATATAGATTTTATAAGATGTATAACATATAATTTTGTAATATATATTTAATATATAGTTTTTATATAATATATATATAATATGTTTCTTATAATATATTTTCGTTTTCTATATAACATATGTTATAATATAATATATAGTTTTCTTAGATAATATATGTTACATTATAATACATGGTTTTCATAACATATAATATAGTTTTTAAAGCATATAATACTTGTTTTTTATATAGTACATAATATATGTATGGTGTTTATTTGTGCATAGTTTAGGTTGAGTTCTTAGGTTAGAATTAGACAAAATTAATTTAATTAGTTTAAAATCGTGTGCTCGTCTCATAGGGGTACGATCTTTAAATTAATTAGATTAATTTAGGACTAGCTTTTTAGAGCCTTAGTTAGATTTAAGAATCGAATCATTTTAGTGAATTTGAGTTTATCCTTGACTTATTGGAATAAATGTCAAATTCAGTAAATCGGGTTAATATTCCTTAATTACCTTTTAGGATAAAACTGATTTTGAGATTAGGTGGACACTAAACTTAAACCATGATTAATTAACTTGATTTGTTTTAAATAATATTCTTGGTTTATTGGAATACCAGTTTAAAACCGATTGAATTAATTATCATATCACAAGATAATTCATAATTTGTTAGGGTTTTCTAGCCTTTTTAGGGTTAATTAATTTAGGGTAAATACTAGAATCACCTAATTAATGACTAGATCACTAATTGGATCTTCCATAACTTGGGCCTTTTAGGTTAGGGCTTTCAGTGGGCTTTTGTGTGTTTATCTTTAAGCCTTTACTTGCCATTCATATTAATTGTCATTCATGTGACCCATATATTTTGAATTAATTAATCCAAATCATAAAAAGGGAGATATTTATTAATTCTGATATTTATGTCATTACAGTCCGAGCTTAAAGGATGTTGACCAAATATTTGAATTAATCCTTACTGTCCCAAGGTAATGTTAAAAATTGATAAAATCATTACATCATATCTTAACTACTTGCACCATGCATAAAGGTTACGTACGAGATTCGAACCATAAATTAACATGGCAGTTAGACTTATGATGTCGATTTAATCTATGATATGATGTATCGTCAACCTTATTAATTAAATGTCCAATTAATTTGAACCCACTAATTTAATAAAGCTCGTGCAATTAAGGTTAATTCTTATTTAAGGACGTTTAAGTAAATTCAATTTAAATTTTAACAAATTCCATCAATTTGAAAGTAAAAAATATTTTGATACCAATTTTCGGACGTGATAGGGGTGCTAATCCTTCTCACGTGTAACCAACTCCCGAACCCTTTCAAAACAAATCTTTGGTTTCTTATGGTGTCGGCCTACCTTATCAAAGTGGCCGGTGGCAACTCCAAGTTTTCAATTGTTTTTCAAAGGAATAAGAGTGTTCAAAAGAAATCCCTTTAAACTAAGATTTCAAAAATGATTTGGGGATAATTCGTATTGACAGATTTTCTAAAAGAAAAACACGCTTATTTTTAAAAGAAAGGAAAAAAGGTCACTACACATGTGTTGCAATGTAACCCGATCAGGAGTTATATCAATAACATGGCAGTATTGTTTAACGAATGCATGTGCTAGATCTTTCCAAGAGTTAATTTTGGCATGACTCAACTAGTTGTACCATATTGTCGCAGATCTCGTCAGACTATCTGGAAAGCAATGAATTAAAAGGGAGTCATTGTCGATGTACCCTGTCATTCTCCTGACGAACATTGTAATGTGAGCTTCAGGACCCATTACATTTTTCGAAATCATGCATCTTGAACTTCGGAGTTGGCACGAAATCGAGAACCAAACTTAACTCGCTTGCATCCACTCCCAAAACTTGGTCAACATTTTTTATAGCCTTGAATTTGTCTTCCAACTATTTCTATCTATCCTCAAATTGTTTGGGTAGCTCAACTTTTAGTTTTTCGATTTGATTAAAATCCAGAACAAGGTATTCACTAGGGTCATCCTAAACTACGACTCCTCCTTGTAGGGAAGGTTCGGCCTGGCCAAACTGTGGCTTTGCTATGGACATCTCTACTAGCGGATAGGTCTTGCCAAGAGGATTACCCGAGTCTTCTATCAGTGATGAGAGGAATACCAGAAGAAAAGCTAAAGGCATGGAGAGATGTAGCAGCCCAAGTGCAAATGATATAAGATATATATTATACTCTATGCCTTTAGCTTTACTTCTGTTGAAGTAAGAGTGTTAAATCTGTGGTTTTGTATGTCCCAAAATTACTACGATAATAATTCTTTTAGAAATTAAAATCGTAGTGAAAATGATGTAGTGTGATGCAGCATGATGCGAATGAAAATGAGAAAATATGATGTACATGCAAAACAATATTATATTAGCACCACAACATATTTTGCACAAAAGGTGTTGATTTCAGTACAACTTTCAAAAGGAAACTTGCATTAGAACAAGTTTCTTTACATAAGGTGGACCTATTTCACATATACTGCTTGGCCTTAACACTCAGAACCTTGATCTTCCTAAAGAGCCATGTTAGCTTTTTCCCCCGATTAGATTCTGACTCAGATTGCAAGCTCAGAACATTGGTCTGAATGGCTAGAGGCTGCAAGTGCTATGCTACTTCTTATACTTGAACGAGGGCCACTTTCATAACATGGTCTCTATCCCGAATTTGATCTCGAGATTGTTGCAGTCGTGCCTCCCAATAACGATCATTCCACTTTTGAACTTCTTCAAAATTGTTAATTTGCCCCGGGTAGGTCTACAAAGCTATTTCTAATTCCTCGACTTGTTTCATTAGAGTCTTGTTCTTCTCCCTACTTGCTCTTAATTCATCTATGGAGTCTCGGTTATGGTGCCTCTATAGAGAGTCTTATAGTTCAATAATTTGGCCTTTCATATTTGAATTCTCGGTTCTACTCCCGAACAATTCTTCCTGCATGGCTATTTGCTGTATGTGAACATCTTTGAATCTTCTTAACCAAAGATTTGCTCTCTCTTTTTCCTCTCAGATTTCAAGCTTCCATTTGGCAGATGTCTTTCTAAGACCGACATATTTTGCTAATACGCGAAGCTTTTTGTAATCACCCTGTAGACCGCTCAAATCTTCTTCAACTTTGCTTTCTCCCTTCTTTAGCCTTTCGATCTCTTTTTACTGAGACTGTATACCAAACTTCAACTGGTTCCTTTCATTTTCCAACCTTGATAGTTGGCTTTCTATCACGAAGTACTTTTCAAAATCATGCTTTGCGATTTCCATTTTCGAGTGATCTACCTGCAAATGTTCCTCACAGGTACATTATTTTCAAAATCAAGCTTTGTGATTTCCATTTTCCAACCTTTGTTAAGGTCATCGAATAGTTCTATAACAACATCATCAATATATCCTAATGATTTGGGAAAGACAACCAAACCATAGATGGCCAGGGCAAACATTTCGACCTGTTTTTCTCACTTGTGTTGAACTTGGATCAAGTCTCGTATGAATCCCTAGGAGATGCACTTGGTTTCCCCTTTTTCTTTAATCCTGGATTTAGCCCATTATTCATCCATGCCGGTCATTTTCAGTAGCTTTTTTTGAAACGCTGGAGAATTAGGAGACTTGAAGCAGGCTTTATCAACCTGGATTTTTGGGCAATGGATCAAAGCAGTGTATTCTTTAATTGTTGGTACCAAATCGACATCACCTAGAGTAAAGCAACTGTAGGCAGGATTCCAAAACTGGATAAGGGCTCGGAACAAAACTTTATCGATGCTGACATCTAGCAGATAAGGTAAATCATCGTAGTTGCTATAAAACAACAATTTGTTTTCTTCGTCCTACTGGTCCCAGATTTCTTTTAACTCTTGGAGTTGGTTCTGAGTGGATCTAATAGTGGTGAAGTACCAGAGCTCTAACTTTTCACCTTCTAGCAGACTATCCCCTTTTCGGTGCTAAGTCTTTTCTGACCACTTTCGCACGCCTAGGTTTCCCATCAAGAAATCGATTCTCCATAGCAGATCCTTTATAACTATTAAACTTGCCTCAATACCCGAACCGATCCAAGGGTTATTTTTGAAATATGATATAATTGCTATTGAATACAAATATTGCATTGTCATCATCGATTCATTGCATTGTTATTGCTAAAGCATGATTTGGAATGCATTTCATTATTATCGTTATTGTCCGTGACTACCTCACTAGGCAATGTATGCCTAATGCATTTCATTTCATACATTTTAGTTTGAGAAGTTCGTCGTTGGAGATCGGAGGAGTTGGAAGATTTTGGCAAGTCACATCCAAGCTAAAGTAATGTAAATCAAACCTATGAACTCCTAGTATGGTGGCAAAGTAGTTAGACTAGTCTCTTATGGCCTTTTGGTTTGTATGTATTGCCCTTGGTTTGTAATTGTGCCTTAAGCCCTAAATGCCCCTTTTGAATGGCTTAAAAGTGACCAAAATTGCATACTTGGCATAAAAAGGTGAAAACATAGTAAATGGATTCGAATGGATATAAAATTTGGCATGCTAGTATATTATAGTGTTATAAACTTGCTGGTAAAATTTCATTGCATTTGGACATTGTTCAATAGGTCAAATTGAGTAAAAACTAGATAAAATTTGTCATTATAGTGCAGGGCGTATCGATATAGGTATGTATATTTGGACATGGACAACATCGATCAATAGCGTGTATCGATACGTCAAAGGGGCGTATCGATACGAAAAGTCAACACTAGAATCTGAGAAATTAATTGCATCGGTACAATTCAAGGGCGTATCGATACAGGTCAACCTGGTCAACACGTACCAATACGGTTCCCAGCCGTATCGATACATGTAATGAACATTGGAATCTGATAATCATAAGACATGCATTGCTTATCGATACGGATGGTCACCGTATCAATACGGACTCCTTGATTTTTAACCGTTTTAACGGTCATGACACAGACGTATCGGTACGGCCTCTCGAGTATCGATACCGATACAGGTAAATCTATTAAAAGTTAATTGGAATAAATTTGGAACATTGCATATTAGTCGTAAACATTGTACAGTTAAATTGAAGAGGTAATTGGACTCAGATTATCTTGAAAATTCGTATGATCATTGAATATAGGTTGAATTTCGGTATAGTAAGATTATTTTCAAAAAAACCCTCTAAAATATTGAATTCACAAATAAGTTCCTAAAGTTCATAAAAGTTTAATATTGGCCTGAAACTGATTAATGTAGTTTTGTATCGAGTCATTGCTTCTGTATATCGATATAGTATCTAATTGCCCAGTTAAACTTTGATTTTCGATTAAAATTTTTGCACCATTCATCGTATTATTTTCCGGTAACGCTTTCCTACCTGGTTCCCTACCAGACAAGGAATGGGGTGTTACAGACCCTCCCTGATTCGGGTCTCATATCCGGATACAAGATCCAAAATGACGGTATTTTTGGGCTTGGGAGCTTATGCCAAAATGATATCATTTTGGAAGCAATATAAATAGCCCAAATCTGCCAAAAAATTCATTTGTCCCCTGAGTTTTAAAAAAAACTTCTAAGTTCTCTCAAATTCTCTCAACCCTCTCCCTCACTCTCTTTGTCCAAACCCATCACTACCGAAGGACTACCGTGTCTCTCACCATTCACCGGCGATAGAGCAACGTCACGAACGACGGCCAGAGTACATGAAAAATAGATGGTTCGATTTGGTTTCGGCTCCTAAGATCAGATCTAAGGCTCGTTTTTCTTAATCCCCTCTTTGTTTTCATAGATCTAAGAAAATTCAAACTATTTTTTGTAATTTTTTACCTTTACTTCGATCTATTTTTTTCTTTTCTGTTTCGATCTTCTTTTTCTTTTTTGTATTTTTTTGTTTATTTGGTTCGATCTTTTCCTAATAGTCTCTCATCTCCCTTTTTGCAGATCGAACTCCCTTTTATTGGGAGTAGATTGGATGATCTAGAAAGCAAGGGGGACATGTTGAGATTCGTGGTGGTCGGGTTCGCGCGGTGGTGGCAGAAACGGATGAAGATATGGGGTTTAAAAGGATGGTAAGGGTGGTGGATTTGATTGGGTAATCATTTTTAGGATTTAATAGTCGAATTAATTTGTGGTGTCGGCAACAACTGTTGGAGCCGATGAGATCAACAGCAGCGCGGCTTTAAACGGGCGGCAGCTAGGCGAGTGGCGGTGGATGCTTGGTGAGAGCAGCTAGGGTTTTGTGTATTAGGGTTTAGTTTAGATGGGTTATTGGGCCGATGTAATAGGTTATCGGTTTGATTATTTAGGTGTTGGGTTGTATATGGGTATGGGTATTTGGGTTGTATAATATATATAATTGGCTTTAAGGCCCGGACTGATTTGGTTATTACATGCATGAAAGATAATGGGCCAAAAATTAAATAAACCACTGGTTTTTGGATCAAATTAAAAAACCAAAATAAATTTAGGGGACTAAAAGAGGAATTTGGCCACTGGAACTCGAATTAAAACTGAAATAGGAACTAAATTGTAAACCATGTAAAAGTTTGAGAGGCTGAGGGCTAAATTTAAAAAGGCGGAATGGCCTCTGGCGCTATTCAAGAATGCGGATGGATTTAAGAAGTAATTAACCTATTTTTAAAACTTTAAAACACTACAAAACCCATTTTTCGGTCCAAAATTAGATCTTTTGACCTTTTTTAAAATGTTTTATAACCCCCCAAATTCTCTGTTTTAAGAACCAAAAAGATGAACACCTGGTTTGAAACCCAAATGTCGGCGAGTACTGACCGTATCGACAACCATGAGCCACCACCAACTGTCGTTCACTAACGCCGGTGACCTCTAAAAAACCCTTAGAGAGCCCCTCTTTCCCTTTAAAAAATAGATCCGACAACCCTTTTTTAAACAACCCGCGATCGCCTTTAAATCCTAAAAAACCGAGATTAAAGACCCAAGAAAAACTTGTTTTGGAAACCCAGACCATCTATCATCAGAGACGACGGCCTCACCTACACAACTGACGGTTGATTTGAAGATTCAGGTATAAAACTCTAACTCTCCTATATTGCTTTTTGTGTTTGCATGCAAAGAGAAAAAAATAGTACCTTTCTGGAAATTCTCTCTCATTTTTGATTGATAATCCAAAAAACTCAGTACAATAATAGATTTTACTTTACTTATATCTAGATCTCTTGTTTACAAAAATAAGTAAACTTTTAGTGCAAAAACTGTAGATGATTCGGTTCTGATATCAATCTTTCTTTTATTTTGATTGGTACGGTAGATGGAGAGCTGGTGGGATGGTGGTCTTAGGTTCGCGATGAACGGGCAGCTGCTTGATAAAGACATGTGGTAGCCCTCGGACGAAGGAGCAAAAAGTCTCTCTCATACAGATTCAATCTGGATTGTTGGATCAAATTTGATCCAACGACTATGATTTTGTATGGAGATGGGCGGTCCAAATAGGGCCACGTGGTGCGTAGGAGTCACACAGTCCTGAGCATCCATTGCATGCGCCCGTGGGAGTCCAGCAGTCCGAGCGTGCATGTCACGCGATCAAATGAAGAGGCTCTCGAGTTCGATCATGGTTGTTGGATCTGGCTTGATCCAACAGATTTCCTTTGGTTGCGCACAAGAAAAAATATCATATTAGTATATGGTTAATTAGGGTTTTAGGGTTTTGTTATCAGTTAGGCCTAACGGGCCTTGTACATATTAGATGGGTTTTAATTTGTAAATAGACATGGATATGGATATTTTAATTAAACGAGCTTTCATTTATTAATTTATAACTGTTGTTTTTTATTTACATCCCATTCGATAATAATAATAATAATAATAATAATAATAATAATAATAATAATAAAACTCGGGTTAGTGGACCCGAATAAAAGTAGTGTTTATAGTTGCCTTTCTTTGCTCATTTTGGTGAAATATGAATAGAGCAAAGATTATAAGCACTAATTTATCCCACTTTCCTGTTCGGAGATTCGAAGCCACGAGTCCCTCCTATATGAAACTGGTTCAATCTTCCTCCGTCTGGGCTTTGGAGCTGCAAATTATTCTTATATAGAACCTTTAGCTTGTCCTTGACGACATCTCTTTAGGCTGCAAGTTTTCCCTATATAGAACGTTTCACCTTCAAGTCCTGGAGCTATAGGTTTTTCCTATATAGAACCTTTCGCTAAATGCTCGCCTTGAAATCCTGAAGCTATGAGTTCTTCCTATATAGAACTATTCGCTTTGAAGTCTTGGAGCTACGAGTTCTTCCTATATAGAACTATTCGCTTTGAAGTCTTGGAGCTACGAGTTCTTCTTATATAGAACCTTTTGCTTTGAAATATTAGAGCTACGAGTTCTTCCTATATAGAACATTTCGCCTAGAAATCCTAGAGCTATAGGTTCTTCCTATATAGAACCTTTAGCCTTGAAATCCTGAAGCTATGAGTCCTTCCTATATAGAACTCTTCACTTTGAAATCTTGGAGCTACGAGTTCCTCCTATATAGAACCTTCCGCTCTGAAATGGAACCCCATTTTCTTACGTCATAAGTACCATAAATGCTTCCCATGCTTCCCAAAAGGCTGGAACTTGGAAAATATTAATACAATGCCCCGATTTCTTGTCGTGTTGGTATGAAAAAATGTTCATTTGTTCTAAAAGACTGAAGGTTAGATCTCTTTGAAAATCATAAATGAGTGAATTTTAAAGACTTTTGTTTTCCTTGCTGAGATCTACTTCTCTGGCTGTGGAGTGAAAGATCCAGTCTTTTGCTAATTTCTTTAGTACCTGTCAAGAAAATAGACAAGATGTTTCGATGATATGAGTTAGCATGCTCCTAACTTAGAGATGTCTAACAACATTTGATGCATGGTTAGTGTTGGAGTATGCCCAAATACCAATCATGAGATTATTTTAAAAGACATACTTATTTTATCACTTTTATTAATATAAAGCCATTATTTTTCAATCTTATTCTGTGCATTTAGAAATAAACTGAATTATAATAAAATCCTTAGAATAATATAGTTGTTCTTGAATGTCCTTAGTCGAGTATTATTATGGGCATGGAAAACAATAATATATTAAGACTAATATGTAGTTGATTGATGACAAAGTGTTGTCATTGACATGAAGATGTCAAAATCAATACATAAGTATGTGTTAGAGAACAACATACTGGACTGACCCGCTATGAGCATGTTTCTTGGATTATTATGTGACAGTCACAATATTGCTCATAGTGATAACTACATGTATGATCCTCAGACTTGAGATCATCATTATTTCAACATCGTGAGTGACATATTTTGATGCGGTCAAACGTGCGTTGTAACTGACTACACTATAAAGACTGGTGTCGAATATGTCGCAATCTATGTAGTGGGATATGATTGATCAAGATAGGATTTGTCCCTCCTACATAATAGGAGTAATATCATAGGCCACTCGATTGAGTGAGACTAGAAATGCATGGCCATGCTCAAATAAATTGATGTTAGATATCATAGTTATTCGTTTATAATAGTCTACTCAAGATATCAAGAAATATTAAATGGACTATACAAGTGTGACTATTCCATGACTTGTGTCCGATCTAGATATGAGGACAAAAGGATGTAATACATGAAAAAAGTTAATCACGAAAAAGGTTATGTCGAACCATAACTTCCTGTAACTTAGGTAGCAATGATTCATTGCTAGATGCCACTTATTGCTTGTAATATTAGAATTGTTATAGATATTACTGCTAACGTTACATGAACCTACAAGGGTCACACCCTATGATTGAAACGAACAAATATCAACTAGATAGCATGTGTACAAACTTGTTGTACACGTAATAAGTAAAAACCAAAATTATTATAATTATTGTAATTATAGATAATCTCGTTTATATATATATTTTTAATACTAGATAATTATTGTAATTATCAAATATTATTAAAATATATATATATATCTAAAGAAACCTAATTAAAGTAAAATCAGATTCTACATATTTAATTATATTTGGTTAAATATATTGTATATTTAATGAATCCAAATTTAATTAGAATTAGTTTTTTAAATGCTATATAAAGGCATAAGGTCTAGCAGCCAAAAATATGCCTTTTGCGAAATACCTCTCTAATAGTTGGAGAAGTAAAATATTGTTCGTTTCATTCGGGCGGACTGCGTAGAGTTCGTAACAATGTTGTGACGACTTGGATTCGATATCGTGCTAGAAGAATTGGATTCTCCTAACTCCCTAAGGTTTTTCAAATTTATTTAAGGTAACGTTTCATCCCTTTTCACCTCAGATTCGTTCCTCGTACATGGATCACTGGCGGAATATGCCAGATAATTTTTCTACTACGCCATGGGGTGTACCGGCATTTCCCAACAGTGGTATCATAGCAACTTTTACGATTCAAATTTGGACTTAAATACTTGGATGATGCTTTTGTATGAGATACATGTTTTGCTTTTCTGTTTTGAAGAGTATACGATATTTGTGCAAAACCAAGAAATTGAATCTAGTCATGGTTAATATGTTAATATGTTTTAAGTAAGTTTTTACAATCGAAGGTTAAACATTAATCATGTGTTTGTTGTTGTAAGGTTTTAATGTTCGTATGTTAATTGTTAGCATGATGAACATGCGGTTCTGATAGTAGTTTGTTTTCGGCCGAGGAACAATGGTTGTTCTAGTGCGAAAAACCTTAGGGATTGAAAAATCCCCAAAAGACGAATCTGTTGATAAAATTTATCAAATCGTGAGGTTTTTCTGTAGTAATCAAAGTGCTAAAATTAAAAATTATGGTGACAAAGGTTGTAAGAATTATTTTGGTGACTATAATTAACAAGATAAAACATGTGTATGTTTTGGATGATATGCATGGTGTTTGAAATGCATGGTTATAGCCTAATAGCCCATTTACTTTGGTTTTATATTTATAAATATGGCATGTGTGATGTGCCTTTCTTTTATCTATTGTAATTCTCTTCTCATCTTACTCTCTCGTATGTAAAATGAGTTTCTAAAAATTTGTAAAATTTGCGAAGAAACTATGGATCACAGGAGTAGAATGATGGGCCAATCAAAGGTGGATTAGATGCTTGAGAAGCAAGTTCTATCTTTAGTTTATTTTGGTTCTCCCATTGGCTTGGGATGGGCCACCTTAGTTTTACGGGCTATAACCATTGCATTTATATTTACTACTTTACATATATGTGTTACAATGTATGTTTTTAGCATAATGGTAACTGATTAGATCATACTTGAATGGTGAGATTAGTATAACAAAACCCTTCATATTTAATTAAAATAGCCATCCAATATTAGCCCTCATTAAAACCTCGATCGGTACTATGTAGGTTTTTACAAAGTGAAGTACTTATATCTATCTTGGTTAAACGCAAAGAATAACCAAGTGATATTCACTGGTTGTAATATTGGTGAAACTAGGTTGTCCTAATGAGATTAGAAACCTAAAGGCTAATGATTTGGATAATCATGAGATGATTAGAAACAATAGTTGTTCACCAAATATAGGAATTACATGAGATGTAATTAGCAAGTGTTGCTTACCTAAATAATTGAATTCTAGGTGTAAAGCCAAAGCTGACTTAGGATGAAATGAAATATGGATCCTTACCCACTAGAAATGCTTTTTAGTAAGTTTTCAATTTTGAGGGTTTTTTAATAGTGGGAATGTTATTACTTTAGAAACATGATAAAAGGTACTTATAAATCATATTTTATCATTGTAGATTTGTTATGGCAAACTCAAACTCATTATCATTGTGATCCGTCATTGAGAAGGACAAATCGAATGGCTTGAACTTCCTTGACTGGTTTCGTAACTTGAAGAGTGTCCTCAAGGAAGAACATAATTTACAAGTCATCGAAGAGCCCGTCCCTAAAAAGCCAGCAGATGATGCCTCCAAAGATGAATTGGAAGCCTTTGAAAAATACTCAAGTGACATGGTAGATGTCGAGTGTTTGATGCTTGCGACCATGACTCCTGAGCTTCAAAAGCAACACGAGGACATGATTCCCTATGAGATGGTTAAAAATCTCAAGGACTTATATGAGGGGCAAGCTCCTCAAGAGAGGTATGAGACCTATAAGGCTTTGTTTCGATGAAAGATGGTGGAGGGAACTCCAGTAGAAACTCATGTTCTCAAAATGATAGGGTATATTCAGACCCTGGAAAAGTTAGGCTTCCCTAAGTGTTGAATTGGCTACTGATGTTATCCTACAATCGTTGTCGGACAGTTTTAATCAGTTTGTTCTTAATTTCAATATGAATGAAATTAACAAATCGTTATCTCAGTTGCTTGGTCTGTTAAGAACAACGTGAAAAAAGTTGGCTGCAAGCCTATTTTGATGGTCCGAAAGGATAACAGAAAAGGAAATCCCAACACCAAGGCAAAGCCAAAGCCCAACAAAGGAAATATTGCATTGAAACCCAAAGGAGGAGTTGCAAAAGAAGGAAAGTGTTTCTATTGCAACAATGCGAGACATTGGAAGAGAAACTGCCATGTCTATCTTGAGGACATCAAGAAGGCAAGAGAAAATGGATAGTTCGAATAAGGTATTTATGTTATTGATATAAATATATCAACATCTACTTCTTGGGTATTAGATACCAGTTGTGGTTCTCACATTTGTACTTCTGTATAAGGACTAAAAAGGATTAGAAAATTGGCAAAAAGAGATGTGAACCTATGAGTGGGAAATGGAGCAAGAGTTGATGCATTAGCCATAGGAACATATACTGTGTCATTATCTAGTGGACTTGTTTTAGATTTAGAGGATTGTTATTTCGTACCTAGATTGACAAAAAAACATTATTTCAATTTCTTGTTTGGACAATATTGGTTTTGAGATTACTATTAAGAATAATAGTTTTTCCTTTTATCTCATGAATGTTTTTATGGTATGACGCATTTAATAAATGACATCTATATCTTAGATCAAGACAATTCCATATATAACATAAATACGAAAAGATCAAAAGCAAATGACTCTAATCAAACTTATCTCTGGTCTTGTCGCTTGGGTCATATAAGTGAGAAACGCATATCAAAACTTCATAAAGATGGATTTTTGGATTCTTTTGTTTTCGAACAATTTAATATATGTGAACCTTGCTTATTGGGAAAAATGACCAAATTACCGTGAGAGAGCAAGTGATTTATTAGGTCTAATACATAGTGATGTATGTGGACCAATGAATACACAAGCCAGAGGAGGGTTTCAACACTTCATTACTTTCACTGACGACTTTAATAAATATGGGTACATTTACCTAATGCATCATAAATCTGGAGCCCTTGAAAAGTTCAAGAAATTTAAGAATGAAGTAAAAAAGCAACCAAAAAAGAGTATCAAAGCTCTTCGATCAGATCGAGGAGGAGAATACTTAAACTTAGAGTTTGATGAACTTCTTAAAGAATGTGGGATTGTCTCACAACTTACACCTCCTAGTACTCCACAACATAATAGAGTTTCTAAAAGGAGAAATTGAATATTGTTATGGTTCGATTAATGATGAGTCATGCTAATCTTTCAACTTCTTTTTGGGGATATGCACTAGAAACAATTGCTTTCACACTAAATCGTGTTCCATCTAAATCAGTTCAAAAGACACCGTATAAGATATGGACTAGGAAGTGTCCTAGTATGTCTTTTATGAAAAATTAGGGATACGAAGCTTATGTTAAACATCAAATGTCTACAAAAATCGAACCCAAATCTCATAAGTGTAATTTTGTGGGGTATCCTAAAGAAACTAAAGGATGTTATTTCTTGAATCCATCTGAGAACAAAGTGTTTGTTGCTCGAACAAGAGTCTTCCTCGAAAGAGAACTTATTTTCAGAAAAAGAAGTGGGAGAAATATTAAACTTGAGAAAATTCAAGATCAAATACATATCATTGAACCAGAGATTCAACAATAACAAGTTCCACAAATAGTTTAGGAAGATCTAATCATTCTTGAAACACAACCACTACGGAGATCTATGAGAGAACGCAATGCGCCTAAGAGATATGGATTTCTCGTCACATTGCTTGGTAATTTTCTCCTCATGGACCAAGATGAGCCTAAGACTTATCAAGAAGCAGTGGCGAGCCCAGACTCCAAGAAATAGCAAGAAGCCATGAAATCCAAGATGGATTCCATGTCAGAAAACCAAGTATGGACTTTGGTTGACCCACCTGAACGGATAAAGCCCATAGGGTGTAAATGAGTTTTCAAAAAGAAGATTGACATGGATGGAAATGTACAAACATACAAAGGGCGATTGGTCGCTAAGGTATTTCGTTAGATTCATGATATAGACTATGATGAAACTTTTTATCCTATTGCTATGTTTAAATCCATTTGGATATTGCTTGCAATAGCTGCATTTTATGATTATAAAATCTGGCAAATAGATGTCAAAATGGCTTTCCTTAATGGAAAATTAGATGAGGATGTGTACATGACACAACCTGAGGGTTTTTTCAATCCAAAATATGCCCAAAAAGTATGCAAGCTACAAAGACCCATTTATAGGTTGAAGCAATCTTCTCAAAGTTGGAATCTTTGTTTTATTGATGCAATCAAAGAATTTGATTTTATTAAAAATGAAGATGAGCCATGTGTTTTCAAGAAAACTAGTGGGAGCACTATCACATTCTTAGTATTGTATGTGGATGACATACTAATAATAGGAAATGACATACCTACCTTACAGTATGTAAAGACTTGGTTAGAAAAATGTTTTTCTATAAAAGACTTGGGTGAAGCAACCTACATATTCGGAGTCAAGATCTATAGAGATAGATCAAGACGACTCCTAGGACTAAGTCAAAATACATAAATAGATAAAGTGCTAAAAAGATTCAGTATGGAAAAATCTAAAAGTGGATTCTTACATATGATACATGGTATTTCACTCTCGAAGGAAACGTGTCCTTCAAAGCCTTAAGAAAGAGAGCGTATGAGTAAGATTCCACCTTCGACTATTGGATCTATCATGTATGCAATGCTATGTACATGTCCAGATGTATCATATGCATTAAGTATGACAAGTCAGTACCAAGTAGATCCTAGTGAAGGTCATTGGGTTGCAGTCAAAAACATCCTTAAGCACTTAAGAAGAACTAATGATACATTCCTTATGTATAGAGGTGAGGAAGAGCTAAGTATAAAAGGTTATACTGACGCAAGCTTTCAAACTAATACGGATGATTCTCGACCGCAATCGGGTTTTGTGTTTTGTCTTAATGGAGGTGTTGTAAGATGGAAAAGTTCAAAGCAAGATATAGTAGAAAATTCTACACCAGAAGTCGAGTATATTGCGGCAAGCGATGCTGCAAAAGAGGCTATTTGGATCAAAAAGTTCATATTTAAACTAGGAGTTGTGCCTAGCATATCAAATGCTATAGATCTACGTTGTGACAAAAACGAAGCCGTTGCACAAGCAAAAGAACCCATATCTCATCAAGGATCCAAACACATACTTAGGCATTACTATCTCATTCGAGAAATCTTCGATCGAGGGGATGTAGAAATATGTAGAGTACTAACGGATGATAATATCGCCGATCCACTAACAAAGCCTCTAAGATAGCAGAAGCATGATCGTCACACTAAGTCTATTGGCATTAGATATATGAGTAATTGGTCTTAGTGCTAGTGGGAGATTGTTGGAGTATGCCCAAAGACCAATCATGAGATGGTTGTAAAAGACATACTTATTTTATCATGTTTATTAATATAAAACCATTATTATTTTTTAGTCTTATTTTGTGCATTTATAAATAAACTGAATTATAATAAAGTCCTTGGAATAGTATAGTTATTCTTGAATGTCCTTAGTCGAGTATTATAGTGGGAATGGACAACAATAATATATTAAGATTGATTGATGACAAAGTGTTTTAATTGACATAAAGATGTCAAAATCAATACATAAGTATGTGTTAGAGAACGACATACTGGACTGACCCGCTATGAGCATGTTTCTTGGATTATTATGTGACAGTCACAACATTTCTCATAGTGATAACTACATGTATGATTCTCAGACTTGAGATCATCATTGTTTTAACATCGTGAGTGGCATATTTTGATGCGATCAAACATGTGTCGTAACTAACTACACTATAAAGACTGATATTGGATATGTCGCAATCTATGTAGCAGAATATGGTTGATCAAGATAGGATTTTTCCCTCCACATAATAGGAGTAATATCATATGCCACTCGATTATGTAAGACTAGAAAATGCATGGTCATGCTCGAATAAATTTATATGAGATATCATAGTTATTCGTTTATAATAGTCTACTCAAGATATCAAGAAATATTAGATGGACTATACAAGTGTGACTATTCCATGACTTGTGTCCGATCTAGATATGAGGACAAAAGGATGTAATACATGAAAAGAGTTAATCACGAAAAAGGTTATGTCCAACCACGACTTCCTATAACTTAGGTAGCAATGATGCATTGCTAGATGCCACTCACTGCTTGTAATATTAGAATTGTTCTAGATATTACTACTAACGTTACATGAACCTACAAGGGTCACACCCTATGATTGAAACGAACAAATATCGACTAGATAGCATGTGTACAAACTTGTTGTACACGTAATAAGTAAAAACCGAAATTATTATAATTATTGTAATCATAGATAATCTCATTTATATATATATATATATTAATGCTAGATAATTATTGTAACTATCAAATACTATTAAAATATATAGATCTCTAAAGAAACCTAATTAAAATATAATCATATTCTACATATATAATTAAATTCGGTTAAATCTATTGTATATTTAATGAATCTAAATTTAATTAGAATTAGGTTTTTGAATGCTATATAAAGGCATAAGGTCTAGAAGTCGAAAATATACATTTTGCAAAAAAAATCTCTCTAACAGTTAGAGAAGTAAAATATTGTTCGTTTTATTCAGGTGGACTACGTAGAGGTCGTAACGCTGTTGTGACGATTTGGATTCGATATCGTGCTAAAGGAATTGGATTCTCCTAAGTCCCTGTGGCTTTTCAAATTTATTTAAGGTAACATTTCTTCCCTTTTCACACTGGATTTATTCCTCATGCATGGATCACGGGCGAAATACGTCGTATAATTTTTCTATTGCGCCATGTGGTGTACCGGTATTTCCCAATAGTTAGCAACATCTCTACATTTTTTGGATGTCCCCTCTCACTTTTCTGGTCGATCAATTTTGGCTTTCTACTTGCTTCCTCACTCTTCTGGTTCTTTGTAATATCAATATCCCCTCTCACATTCGGTTGCAACCATTTTACCTATTTCCTTTTGAGCTTCTAAAATTTTGTGCTAAAGCATCTTTTTAGGTTTTCACTATAGATTTGCTTCTTAAAGCGCCCTTTCGAGTTTTCACCTTGAAATCCTTGTGTCCTTGCAATCTTCTTGCTTTCTCTCCGACAAACTTGAGTTCTGATGTAGATGGCAGTCAATGTCCTACTTCGGCGCACTCACCTAACTTGTGGCCTTTTCTTTAACTAAACTTTGGTATACCTCTTTTCACATGACGCTTGAACGTCGAGGTCAATTTCTATCTTTGACTTATCATGCCAAGTCTTCCTTTATCTCAACATTAGGGTGAGCACATGCCTCAAGTCCGTGCATTATTTTAGTTCAATCTTCATTTTGAACCCATCAAAGCATCTTGGCAGAAACAAACTCTATGTCATTGTACCTTTCTTACATGTATTCTTGTCATCTCATGTGCGGCATTATTGCCCTATTCGATATTGGGCTCAATTCATTTGATTGCACTGACCCATCATGCAGAGTCCTCCTCTATCTCAACATTAGGGAGAGCAAATGCCTCAAGTCCCTAAACTTTTTTCATTATCCTTTTTCATAAACCAAACATATCATCACGGTAGAGCCCCGCTTTAGATCCTCTTTCAAAACCTTTCTCCCGAAGCAATGTGAATACATATTTTTGTCTATTTATTAATGCCATTTTTATTGTCCTTTCAATGTAGGATACCTTTATGAATCAATATACAATGTCAAGAAACCTGACTTTATATAAAGAAGGAAAACATAATAAGATCCATGGATACCAAGTGCAAGAGCACCTTTGATTCAACCCTTTGGCGATTATTTCAAGCATAGCTTGTGTCTATGAAGACTGAATGTTGTGGCGATATTTGAAGTTATAAAATTACTCCCATATCGCTCGGTTCATCCTCATGATTACTGTATTGCTTGATCCATTCAAAAATTACTCCTTTTTGTTCTCATTATTTTTCTCCATTCATAAATGTGTTAATGCTTCTCGAACTTGTTTAACCAGTGGTGTACAAAAATATCTTTCTAAGAATAAAATCTAAGTGCATGTGTGTGCTTCTAATTGTAACTAGAAATTATTGTATTATTATTATTATACTCGTATCTTCAAGGATTCATCTTTGACGTCGGGGTATTGATTAAGTAATAAAGTGAGAGTAGAGTGTCGAACCCACAAGGATTGGATTGATAAACATGTGGTTATCATTCTTAGGGATGTGTTTGAAAGTATGGGTGAATGTCGGTTTAAAGAGAAAACTAATTAAACTAATCTAAGATAGCGATAACAAAGATAAACAACTGCAATGACTTAACAATTAATTATGAAGGTTGTGATTATTGCTAAGGGTATATGTATGGTTATCTAACTCAATGCTATAGCAACTGGCGATACATGTCTGCGTAAACCCTAAGGTACTTCATCTACTTGACAAGATTTTTTAATGAACTTCTGACTCTCTCGATGCCTAGAAGTTACTAACTTCGTAATTCAGGTGATACATGTATGCGTTAACCCTAACTACTCTATTATTTGTTTAAGAACTCCCTTTTAGTCGTTGGAACTCTAAACTTATGTCTAAGCCATATTAGAACTAAGTTGACAGCTTAGCCCCACTCTTCATGCTTGTATAACTTAACTCTCTCCAATATTAAGCAATAGATCAATAGTTATCAGGCCTCTCTCAAATAGCTCTTATAATTAACTACGTATTAAGCACATAAACATAATATATGAAGATGAAAACAACTAAAACATTAAATTAAAATAGCCAAAACACATAATCTTGGGGCGCAATAAACCCAACTAAAAAGTTAAGCGCATCTTTGAGCGTAAAGCAACCATAATTAAAAGTATAGTATGGCAGTTTATCAAGCAAAGGAAAAGAAATAAACCGAGTGTCCTCGACAAAGTCTAATTGTGCTGCAGGTATCTTCTTCATCAGCCTCTCTCGATGGCTTTGATCAATGAGGATAATCATCTAGCTTCACTCCAATGGTTCTTTGTAAGCTCAGACTAGGACTGTCATCTAAATTTTGCTCTCTAACGATCGGCTCTCCTCTTGAGTAGCATCCAAGTCTTTTTTATGCAGGCGGTGAAACTATGGCTTCAGTACCCTAAAGTGTACGACTTCATTAAAGAAAAGCCAGTTGTTTCCCGCTTCATTAAATGTTGCGTATCTGGAAGAAAGTCCATGTGGGCAAAGGAAGATTCATCTCCAAATCTTCATGCTTCGTCAGCTCCAACCATGCGATCTGCTCCTCTCCTGCTCTAGCTATTCTCCAACATCCACTAGCATCTTGCACATGCACCACAAAGCACCACCTTCCCATGAAAAGCACCAATATATATGATAGTTTAGGCACAGGTGGTGTAACTCCCTATCTACATGCAAATATGTACAATTTAACCTAAATGCAAACTAAACGATCTTAAATACATGCAAAATACAAGGATTAAAGGCATATAAAATAGAACATTTATACACTCATCAAATACCCCAAACTTGAACTGTAAATAAGAAAAATAAAAACAAAAAATAAGAACAGTAGATAGCTCATAAGTCTTAAGGTTCCACTAAGCTATGATTTCAATGATTCCAAGTTCTGCTGCAGCAGTAATTCATCCCTCAACTATGTCGATGATAAGCAAGTATGTTAGAGCTTACAATTTTGTTCAAAATATTGAATCTACTGTAAGTGCAATGTGTGCTTGGTTACATGCATTCATCACTTAATAGTCTTAGATAAGCTTAATGATTGCTTTCTTTTTCTGCCTTAGCATATTGATTTTCCTTTTAAGAACATTTTTACTTCATGTTCCTTTATGTTTGAAAACTGTATTCTTGGGGCTTCAGCTTATCACACTACCCTTCGGTACCTAAAGATGGAGTGAAGCAAATAGCCCATCCCCGAGCCCTACAAGCAGTGTCATCACGTGATGACTTTTATTCACTCTTTTCCAGTACTATCTTACCTACCAGGGAAAGTTAAATGGAGCAAACACAACTCACATAGTGTACTAAGATAGCAAAATGCATAAAAGAGTATCTCTCAACAGTTTTGTTTAAATTATCAAGTCTTAATTTATTTTCTTGTTTTTTAGGGACTTATTTAGCCTTTATTTTGCTACATTGAGCATTTCAGTTATTCTCTTTTCTTTTTGATTCATGCCTAAGCATCAAAAGTCGACCTAGAGTATCCCTAAGATTTCTTAAGTGTCAAAATACATGCAACTTGTGGTTTTTAAGGGCTACAAAAAATTTATCATTAAGTTCAAAAACTTGAAAATTTAAATTTTTAAATTCAAAATCATAGGAAGTCATAATCAACGCAGCAGTAAATTCAAAATCAAGGGAATCATAGCAAATGGAATCTATTGGGCAGATTAGGCTAATTATAGTCTTAAAAATTTAAATTTTTAAATTTTACCTAAATTTAACCTAATATATATGGGTATGTACTCCCCAAAACTTGATAAGAGCATTATCCCCAATGCAAAAAGAAAAAAAAAAGAAAAACAAATCAAGGAAAACAAAAAATATGCAAAATAAAATATGAAATTGGACTACTATGACTTAAAAGAAAAGAGAAACTAACCCCGGGAATTACTGGGTGGTGGTGCACGGTTGGCCCGGCTCTTTGTTCTTTTTCCAGTATGGTGTGTCGAAGGTACAAGTGTCGGTCAAGGCTTTTAGATATCAGGGGATGCTGGAGATGTTGAGGCGTCCTTGACAGCTGGGGACATGGTGGATGCCAAGGAGCTGAAGGATGTATATAGTGGGGTTCGTTGCCTCAAATGTGCTTGTAGCTCTTCAATAAGCTCAAGGACTCAACTGGTAGACACCTTGGTTCGAGTTCTGGGATAGTAGCAGTTGGAGTTGGTAATGTCTGCACAAAATGGGGAGTGGCTCGGCCAGTCGGCTGTTGCACCTCCAAAGAGTCATCGCTAACAAGGTGAACCGGGCTAGCATGAGTTGAATGTTCAGGGTGCATGGGTGCCTTGCCCTTGTCCTTGGCTTTTGTCCTCTTACTCAATCGGTGGAGAGCAGATACCGGAGGGTTGTTCTTCCTATTCCGTGTCTTGGCAGTAACAGTGGGAGGACTAGGAAGAGTTTCTCCTTCTTCTTCTTTTTTTTTGTTTTTTTCTCTCTTCTTCTTCTCTTCCTTCTTCTTCACTTTTTTCTTCTTCACATCTTCGACTTTGTCATTATCTTCTCTAGGTGATCAGTTAGCAAAGATATATGCAAAATACTATTTTGGGAATGCTTCAGTCGACCCTGGGACAATTGGTTTAGCATGGCTCTCATAGCCAGATCATTTGCTCTAATATATTCAAAGAATGGTTAGAAGAATTCCACCAATGCACCTCTCAAGGTGGTGCATAGTGAATTCGTGGCAGTGGTATTGAATGGTGTTGAGCTATACACTAGTCCCTTGAGTCGATGGATTTCCTTTGGTAGCGCCCCTGTAGAGGCCTTTATAATCTCATCATCGGGGTCAATTCGAATGCTTGCCTTTTAAACATAAAGCAGTTATCAGGTTGGGAAAGAGTAGGGGCCTTTTCTTTCGAAAAGAAATTACTCTATTAACAATGGAATCGTAGGTCATCCTGCCAATGTTGATTCGGCAACCTGACATTACCGAGTTCAAGAGAAGCATTCTTTTGGTAGGGATTGTAGTGTGGTGTCCGGTAGGTCCCATCCTAGAGTTCATGAAGTGAATCTAAAATTAGGGGTCTGGTTTCAAATCGACTCATTTTACTATCTTGTGGTTAGTGGATTGCCATGTCTATGCAGTCTTCAAAATGCATAATTCTCGTAGGACCTCGTCATGGATGGTGTTGGTTATCGTTGCCACAAAGTTTTCATGGTCATCATCTGCATTGTCAATGTCACAGATTGCATTTATATTCTCAGCATAGAAGCTTACCATTTTCCCATGGATGAATGTTTTGGTGTTTGTGGCTTTGGTGATGTGAGTGTAGAACTCGCGTACCATGAGACGTTGATATACCCTGGCCGCAGGACAAACTCTTCCCAGCCATGGGTCTCAATTACTGAACAAATGTTATCATCGAATTGGGTCCGGTGAACACCAATAAACTTTAATCCTTCTTTTAGAAGTAGTTTTCAGTTATTGAATGTCTCATATCACTACTCTATCTCAGGAATGGAGAAGGTCTTGTGAGGGTCGGAGTAGTCTTGGTGGAACTCAGAGTTATCGGTGAAGCACTAGTGTGAATATGGATTATCGATCGAGTTTTTGCCATTTTAGAAAGAATGAACAAAATTTTGGGAAGCAACATAGCAAATAGTAGATAGAAATTAAAAGTGCATGATGAAAGAAGGATTTCTCAAAGCAAGTTGATGAAGGGTTTTGGGTAACATGTTGAATGGGGGAGGAATGGTTTTTTTTAATTGTGTGTGATGGATGGAAGGCTTGTGACAACAGGAGAAAAGTGTGTAGGGTAAAGTTAGTAAGGTGGACAGGTGTAGATATTGGGTTGAATATCTTTTTCTCACGAATTTGAAGGAATATCCCCTCCTTCAAATGCTATTGTCTTACTGTGGGAGGGCCCCGCAAATAACCTCGCTTAATAACTTCCAAGAATTATTAAATAAAGCTTTTAAAAGAAATATAAAGTTATAATTAAAATGTGGAAAGTAAATTGCAGAAAGTAAATGTGAAAAAGCAAAAGGGAATGAACGAAGGATGTTTTAGACATTGGATTGTAGGAATTTAGTCTTATCACGGAGGATTGGTGCCCCATTGTTATCTATAACCATTAGAGTGTCAGTCTGGTGTGGCTGAGATTGCGATCAAGATGCAAGGTCTTTTGTACCTATGGAGAGGAATAGCCTTTATCAGCATCACTTACTGCTTGGATGACACCCTGTCTTGGTTGATTGCGGAGGTTCAATTTTAGAACAGACCATTCTATAATAAGAGGGAAGTTACCAGCTTCACACCATTTGATAACTTCTTGCATGAGCATGGTTTTCATGGCTGGTGTAAGTCTTGGTTTGATCCAGTTGCCACGGTCATTCGCAATCAGTGCCTTATAACTGCACACTTGCACGTTTTGACTCTTAGATTTGGCAAAATACCAAATTATAGAGTATTCTTCTTCCTTATGGGCTGTGTGCATAGTCTTATCTGCTGGGTTGCCCATACTATCCACAAGTTGGCAATCCTCATATTACTCTATGTACCTTGGGTTGCTGAAGATGTTAAATGTGGTCTTGTCATCATTCATCTTCATGGTAAAGTTGTCATTCTCACAGTTGATCACGATCTATCCGGTGGCTAGGAATGGTCTCCCTGAGATTATGCGAGCATTCTCGTCAGCTTTGTAGTTAAGGATGATTAAGTCTACTGGGAAGACAAAATTATCTACCCTAACTAGCATATCTTCAATTTTACCCTCAGGTCAGATTTGAGATCGATCAGCCAATTGAATGGTCACTGATGTAGGCCTTTCTTTTCCCATCCCTAATCATTTAAACGCAGATTTTGGTATTAAGTTCACACTTACATCGAGATCACACAAAGCACGGCCAGTATAGTTGGGGCTTATAGAGCATGGAATGGTGAAGCTTCCAAGGTCCTTCATCTTGGGTGGAAAATTGCTCAGTATAGCCACAAACTCGCTCATGGTGGTGACAGTTTCAACATCACTCACCTTCCTATTCTTGGTGATGATCTCTTTTAGAAACATTGCATAGATAGGCATTTGATCAATGGCCTCCAAAAGTGGGACATTGATGTGTAGTTGTTTGAGCATCTCTAGAAATTTTTGATACTAGACATCATGTTTTAGAGCTCCCAACCTTTGGGGGAAGGGAGGTGGTGGTTTGGGCTCGTCTTGTAGCTTACTGGATGGAGGTGTATCCTCAGCTTTGTCTTCCTTGCCTTCAGTAGCAAGGTCACTCATTGTATCAGACACAAGAGATGATTCCTTTGGTGCAAGAGCATCACTGGATGGCTTGCTTGGAGTAGGATATACTGGAGAGCTTCCCTAAAACTTGGCTTCTGTCTCAACTGCGTGCCACGTAAAAGAGTGATGGCATTGCATTGTTTTGCATTAAAGGCCTTAGTGACTTCAGTATCACTAGGTAAGCTGCCAGGTTGTCTCGTCTTCAACATCTTGGCCATTTACCCTACTTGAGTCTCAAGGGACCTTATCGAGGCGGTTTTGTTTTGCAGGATCGATTGCTAGTTCTATAACATGGTAGTATGTGTTGTGAGCATGTCATTGTGGTTCTTCAAGTGGGCTGCTTGATCCTGCATAATGACATGGGCAACTTCCATAAACGTTTGATACGAATTATCAAAAAAATTAGAATTGGAGTTAAAAGCTCCCTGGTTTTGCCTCCGAGTCTTTTGGAATCCAAGAGGTTTAGTTGATGTGGATGGTTGTGCTCATAGATTTCCATTATTACCTCCCTAACCAAAATTTGGATGTTACCGCCACCCTGGGTTGTAGGTGTTGGAGTATGAATTATTATTTCGGTTTGTGTTCCCTACATAGCATCCAGATTCTTGTTGGTTTGGGAATTCGTTTGACAAATGTTCCCCATCACAATGCTCACAAGTGTATTATACCACCTTCATCTCACGAACATTGGAGGGTCCCTGCATGTTTTTGAGAAAGTTGGTGATGGTGGAAAGCTGAGTTGCAACAGTTTGGGACTTGTATAATTAAAGTGTTCTAGCTACTTTAGGTCCAGGCCTCAATCTCCCTCATGGGAATTGGTAGTCGGTGTGGGCTATTCAGTCAAGTGTTTTGAAAACCTCATCATGTTCTCTATCGATCAAGGTACCATTAGCTGACGATTCGATCATCATCCCTGTTTGTGCATTGATGCCATTATAAACGTCATAATTTCTAGCCAATCTGTAAATCAAAGGATCAAGCACTTACGTAGCAAATCTTTGTATCTCTCCTATGCTTCATACATGGAATCATCATCATATTGTTGGAAATGATGTAATAGAACTTGTGGAACAGGTTTTCAACCATGCTCTGGCTCGAACACGCAAGGAGAAAGGGAATAGCTTGAGTCGCAAGGCATCAGTATGTATGTCTAGTTGCCTGAAACAATCACAGACTTCCAAGAAAGCTTGGATGTGCTCGCGAGCGTCTTCTCTTGTTGATCCTCCAAATTGTCCAATGTTGTTGAGCTTGTTGAACATAATGGGCTTTAGCTCAAAGTGGGTCGTCCCTAGATCAGGTGCCACTATCAGTGGATTAAGGTCGTTAATAACAGGCTCAATGATATCTCTAATATGTCTTCTGGGCCTGGTAGGTGGTTGCCCATTTTGGCCATTGAGTGTTGCTCTAACATCTCGTTGTCCATCGATTAGAGGTACTTTGTTATGTACGTTCTCAAGGTTGTTCCTTGGTGGTGGGTCGTTATCGTTCACCATCGTCTTATTCTCCCGTATAAGCCTCCGAAAGGTTCTTTCGATCTCTAGATTTAATGGAAGAATAGGTTCGTTGGTGGAACTTCTGGTCATGAACTAGAATGCACCTAAGAATAAGAAAAAATTAAAAACAAAAATTAGACACAATAAAAATAAAAGTCATAAGCGCAATTACAACGTAAGTATCAATTGTCATTCTCCGGCAACGACACCAAATACTTGATGCTTGTTGAATAGTGATGCACTTTAGAGCAAGTATACTCGTCGTACCAAGTAATAAAGTGAGAATAGAGTGTCAAACCCACGAGGATTGGATTGATAAATATGTGGTTATCGTTCTTGGAGATATGTTTGCAAGTATGGGTTAAAGTTGGTTTAAAGAGAAAACTAATTAAACTAATCTAAGATAGCAATAATAAAGACAAATAGCTACAATGACTTAACAATTAATTATGGAGGTTGGGACTATTGCTAAGGATAGATGTATGGTTATCTAACTCAATTCTATAGCAATGGGCGATGCTTGTCTGCGTAAACCCTAAGGTTCTTCATCAACTCGACAGGATTTTCTAATGAACTTCTGACTTTCTGAATGCCTAGAAGTTAATAACTCTTTAATTAAGGTGATACATGTCTACGTTAACCCTAACTACTCTATTATTTGTTTAAGAACTCCCTTTTATTCGTTGAAACCCTAAACTTATATCTAAGCTAGATTAGAACTAAGTTACCAGCTTAGCCCCACTGTTAATGTTTGTATAACTTAACTCTCTTTAATATTAAGCCACATATCAATAGTTAACAAACCTCTCTCGAATAGCTTTTACAATTAACTACGCATTAAGCACATGAACAGAATAGATGAAGATGAAAACAACTAAAGCATTGAATTAAAATAACCAAGACATATAATCATAGGGCGCAATAACCCTAACTAAAAAGTTTAGCGCATGTCTGAGAGCAAAGCAACAATAATTAAAAGTATAGTATGGCAGTTTATCAAGCAAAGGAAAAGAAATAAGCTGAGCTCCTCGACAAAACTCCATATGTGTCGTCCAAGTGTGTTGCAGACCTCCTTTCCGTTAGCCTCTCTTGATGGCTTCGTTCGATGAGGAGAATCATCTAGCTTCACCCTGGTGGTTCTCCGTAAGCTTGGACTAGGAATGTCATCTAAATTTTGCTCCCTAACAATCAATTCTCCTCTTGAGTAGTGTCAAAGTATTCTTTATATAGGCGGTGAAACTAGGTCATTAGTACCCTAAAGTGCACGACTTCATTAAAGAAAAGCTAGTTGTTTCCTGTTTCATTAAATGTTTCGTATCTGGGAGAAAGTCCATGTGGGCAAAGAAAGATTCATCTCTAACTCTTCATGCTTCGTCAGCTCCAGCCATGTGATCTGCTCCTCTCCTGCTCCAGCTATCCTCCAGCATCCTGCACATGCACCATAAAGCACCACCTTCCCATGAAAAGCTCCAATATATATGATAGTTTGGGCACATGTGGTGTAACTCCCTATCTACATGCAAATATGTACAATTTAATCTAAATGCAACCTAAATGAGCTTAAAGACTTTCAAAATACAAGGATTAAGGTCATATAAAATAGAACATTTATGCACTCGTCAAACCCCCCAACGCTATTAGAGTGCTCCGAGATTTATTCAATTGTTCATTCATCCATTCATTCATTTACCATTTTAACTTTTTTATTTTTAATTTTGTATGGATTTTATATTCATTTATATTTTGGGCACTAGCTACAATCCATGTCTTTTTATTAGGGCATAGAAGACAACGCCTAGAACTTCAATTTCAAGCAACTCCACGTAGTTATACTTGCCTAGTTCACTTCACTTCTTATAAATTTTGGAGATATTTTCATCATCGAACATCATCGAAGGAGTAGTAGTCTTTCTTTTCGTGCTTTGTCGACCAGAGTACGCTGAGTAAGAAATCACATTTCATCGTTATCAGAATATTCGACTGATCTTTGTATCAAAATCAATGTCACTATGCACGTGAGATCCAAGGACCTACGGAGGTAAAAGGGATATACATATATGGTTTCAAGTTCATTCTATGTTAAGTAAAAATACATCTTTATTGAAATGAAAGTCCAAAAACATGACATGTGCCCTTACAGAAAAAGATCTTTGCTACTTTAAGGCCAAAAGTAGCAAGGTTGATTCCACGCATTACTTCAAAAGAAATCCAAAAGGCAAGGAAATTTGAACAAATCAACACCTAGCATGAACATGAAAAAAAACATGGATAAGATGTATCAAAAACCCTAGACAACTTTGGAACTGATCTTTCATTCATCATGATTCTTCAATCCTTCAACCGAGGTAGTAGTCTGCCACATCTCTTTCGCTTTCCATTGCTTAACCATATCATGTCTCAGTGTTCTATTACCAATCAACTTCTCTATTTCTTCTTTCAAAACCCATTATCTCCTCATAGGGTGCCCTGATGCCCCCATATGGAAATCACAAACACTGTCAGAGTTGTAATTAAAAAGAAATGGGTCTAACATCTCTTCCATCATTTTAACGACAATATATTGCCCTTGAATTAAATGAAGAAGCAAGACCACAATAGAAGTCTTGAAAACCTTGAAAGGTGCTCTTGCTTGAAACATTTTATGTAGTGGACGTTGCCCTTTAGTTAATTTCATCTTGTTTATTTCCTTCTTGGTCATAGTTATCTCCTTGTTCTCCTCTTCGCCCTATAGAGAACTCTGATCTGGGTGAATTGTTGACAATGGTAGATTGAGATGCTTATTTTGATTATTTGTCAACTTTTTGGCATGCCCTAATCCTTGGTAGAACCTGAGCTTTCCATCTTCAAAGTAAAGTAGTCCTTTCTCAATAAGGGTGCAAACACTGCGTTTCAAAAATGCACAATTTTTTGTTGTGTGACCACAATCACCATAATAAAAACCACATGAAACCTTGATACCATACACATTAGGATTAAAATAAGATTAATGTTTCGATGGAGGCAACTTCAAGAGTTTGTTCTAACTAGCAAGGGCAACAACTCAAAATACGTCATCAAGATTGACGTCTTTGTCTTCTTCTTCTCAACTTGGTATCTCAATATGCATTTCTCCAATCTCCACTCCTCTTTTCTTCAACCGAAATTGATTTTTCTTAGGAACATCATTATTCCCAACCATTATGGCTTCGGTGGAATCTTTCAAAGCCAATCCTAACTTCTCAAATGAATTTGGAATAATATTCTCTATGGAAGAGTAGTAGTCTTGACATTTGATCGCGCTTCTAGCTTCTATTGATGTAGGCAAATCTGCTTCATCCATCTTCTTTTCCGCGACATGATCCTTCCCTAATTTCACCGTATTGACTGCGGTTGGAAAATTAATCTTCAGACCCTGACCTATTGTCTCAAATTCCAACACCCCAAAATCAAGAAGATTCTACACTTTACGCTTAAAACTAATACATTTTTTGATGGAATGACCTTGAATACCCGCATGGAAATCACAATGATCCTTTTCCTTGAACCATCTTGGATAAGGAGGTGAATGAGGTCTGATAAAACAAGGGGCAACTATTCGAGCTTCTAGCAGCATGGAAAACAACTCATGGTAAGTAAGAGGAATAGGAATAAACTGAGGGTTCTTCAATTTCTTGCCCTTCTCTTGAGAACTGGAAGCATGGTCAATCGACAACTAAAGAGGTTCTGAAATAGCCGAAACCAAATGTGATTTTTCGGTGTGGGAGGTGACAATTTAGTCATTGAGGTGGCTAGCATCTCTGTCTTCTTGTTGCTTTCTAAATCTTCTTTATTATGCGAATCAATTTCATCTGAACCTCTCTTTATTGGTTGGGATAGGATTTCCATAATAGAATCATGGATTTTATCCAATACAAACTCAGTGGAGCATTCTGAGGCATTGCAGGCTACCTCAAACTGGTTGATAATAGCTTGCTCCTAATTAGGCACAATTCCTTCTTCCACGAAGTTGAAATCCCAATTCTTACTTGTGTTTCCAATCTCCACTTTTGCTGAAGAGTTCTTTACCAAGATTTTGCTCCAGATTATGATAGTTAGCATACTCATTAGCTCGTTCATTTGCTATCTAGATTCTTCTTGAGACTTCCTCATATATGTCATCATTTCCTTTTGAATCCCGACCAGATGTTCCTGGAGTTCCTCAAGCTTATCTATTCTAGTCGCTAAATCATTAATGGTTCTAAAGCTGTATTGGCAGGAAATTATCCTCTTGCTACTTTTGCTTTTGCTTTCTCTTTCTAAAAGGAATGTTCTCTAAAATAGCAATGAATATAATGCAATGAATGTATTTTTTGTACAAAATTAAATATTTAAAAATTGATGTTGTAAAAAAACTATGTTATGCAACAAAAATTAATAATGCTACCATGCAAGAATGAATGCAATGATGGCGTTGATTTTATAGGAGATCACCCTAGAACAACTTTCATTGAAATTAAAGAGGTTCTCATTACAAAGCAAATAAAATAAACTCCTACAGATAGGCCTCGGCCCTAACTCCTAATTATTCGATGGCTTCAAGTAGTTGAAAGAATCTTGGTGCCTCATCCATCTCCGGGTAATGAAAGGGCGAAGGGCTTTGGCTTCTGTGGTTAGAGTTCTTACATGTTGGGCTACCCCTTACACATGAACCATCAAATTCATTTTTTATTGATCTCGATCTTGAATCATTCGGGTAGCATTGCGAAGTCGCCTTAGCCAATAATGTCTTTACCTTCTGCGGCTTCCTCAAAGACCACGAGTCGACCCAAGTAATCTTGAACTGTAGCCTTTAATGACTCAATCTGAGCTCAAAGTGTCTCATTCTCGCGTTGAAACTAAATTGTAAACCATGCAAAAGTTTATGGGATCGCGGGCCAAATTTAAAAAGACAAAATGGCCACTGGTGCTATTCAGGAACACAAATGGATTTAAGAAGTAATTAACCCATTTTTAAAACTTTAAAATACTATAAAACTTACTTTTCGATCCAAAATCAGATCCTTTAGCCATTTTTTTAAAAACGTTTTATAACCGCCTTCTCTGTTTTAAGAACCAAAAAGATGAAGAACACTTGGGTTTAAACTCAAATGTCGATGAGGCCTGATCGTATCGGCCACCGTGAGCCATCACCGGCCGCCGTTAATCTACGTCGGTGACCTCTAAAAAACCCTTATAGAGCCCATCTTTTCCTTTAAAAAATAGATCTGACCACCCTTTTTGAAACAACCCTTGATCACTTTTAAATCATAAAAAACGATATTAAAGACCTAGGAAAAAATTGTTTTGAAAACCCTGGTCGTCTATCATCGAAGATGGCGGCCTCACCTACACGACCGGCAGTTGATCTGAAGATCCAAGTATAAAACCCTAACTCTTCAATATTGCTTTTTGTGTTTGCATGCAAAGAGGAAAAAAGAGTACCTTTCTAAAAATTCTCTCTCGTTTTTGATTGATAATCCAAAAATCTTAATACAATAATAGATTTTACATTGCTTATATCTAGATCTTTTGTTTACAAAAATAAGTAAATTTTAAATGCAAAAATTGTAGACGATTCGATTATGATATTCATCTTTTTTTATTTTGACTGGTACAGTGGTTGGAGAGCTGGTGGGATGGCAGTCCTCGATCCGTAATGAACAGGCAGTCGTTTGATGAAGAAACGTGGCGGCCATCGGACGAAGGGGCAAATAGTCTCTCTCAGGCATATTCAATCTGGGCCATTTGATCGGATTTGATCCAACGGCTAGGATTTTATCTGGAGATGGACGGTCCAAATAGGGTCACGTGGCGCATGGGAGTCCAACAGTCTTGAGCGTCCATTGCATGCGGGCGTGGAAGTCTAACAGTCTGAGTGTGCATTTCACACGGTCAACTAAAGAGGCCCTCAGGTTTAATCATAGCCGTTGGATCTGGCTTGATCCAACGGCTCTCCTTTAGCTGCGCATAGAAAAAATATCATATTAGTATAGGGTTAATTAGGGCTTTAGGGTTTTGTTATCAGTTGGGCTAACGGACCTTGTACATATTAGATGAGTTTTAATTTGTAAATAGACATGGATATGGAAAGTTTAATTAAATGGGCTTTCATATATTATTTTATAATTATTGTTTTTTATTTCCATCAAATTCAATAATAATAATAATAATAATATTTGCTTTTATTCTATATGTTATTAAGAAACACAAATATTTGCTTGCACATTTCTTGTGCTTGTAATAGACTCGTACGTGTTTTAGTGATCATGTATTACATACTTTTTTTTATTCAAATATCAAATAATATTTTTTCCCTTTGAAAAATGAAACAATATTGTTATAATTTTATCCAACATTACAAATAGTATTAATAATTTTGATATTTAAAATAAAAAATAACAATAGTATTAATAATTATTAATATTTAAGATAAAAAATAAATGTCAATTAAACATATACCGACGAAAATTTACTGTTAGTAAAAGTCTAAATCACATGTATTAATACCTTGACTTATAGCGACGGTAGAGGTCCATCGGAATAGATACACTATTTTTTGGGGTAGGCCATACCTATATAGACGGATTTGTCCGTCGGTATAGGGTTCCAACATCTATAGCGATAATTTTTTCTGTCGCTATAGACATATACTAACTAGTGTTTTACTGATAACTGTTTGTCTGTCAGAATATTACTTTTGTCTGTCGGTAAAAAGTTTTGAACAATATATCGACGTATTTTAGGTGTTTTACCAACGGTTTTCTGTCCGTCACTATATGTCATTTTTTGTAGTGGTAGATGCTAGAAATGAGAGTTGAACGAATAAAAATTTTGGCAAAACTTGTTACAAGCAACCACAATAAAGATGATCTTTCAATCGTTCTGAACTGTCCATACAAGATTTAGAAGTTGAGGAAAAGAATGGGGTAAAAAGAGCTGAAATAGCATATGACAATTTGCAATAATTGACTGAAATTTCTAGTTAAATCATATTTTTTTTCTCTTTTTTACTTTATAATTGTATCATCCCATGATCAAAAGAAATGGATGAGATTATATATATGGGGTTTCATTATTTACAGAAATTTTGAATGCTATTGTACCAGTTTGTGGTTGGTTCAAAACCTTCCCTCTTTTTTCGCTTTTCATTTATTTTCTTCATGTGGTGAATAATGATGGTGACTTGAGATTTTTAGAGCATGACACACATGTGAGTACTATGGTTCTTATAGTGATTATTAAAAGGAAAAACCATTGTGAATAATCAATATTGTTTATATACCAAGAAAAGAAAAATCGAACGAAATGTTTAAGGAATGTAAGATTATAGTGTTTGGTTTAAGGAATATAAGATTACTTGACTGAATATTTTACCAAATTGTCCTTATGATATATTTTCTTTTTAACAAGGTAAACTTTAAATATTAAATTTTTAAAAAATTGTAGCTTTTAATTCACCATAATGTGTGTTGATTTTGAAAAATAGATTAAAAACCAAAAAGATTACTCAAACATTACAATGTGGCTTCACTTAAAACATTATCACAGTTGAGCAATCGATGTTTCCTACTTTGACAAATCATAGAAGTTGCAAGCAATACATTTTATGTGTTCATAATTTTTTGTCCAGATCAGGTTTTAGGAAGGCAAAAGTAATCAAGTGCTTGCCAGCACCCATCAAGCATATTCCCCCCTTCCACCTTTCAGAATTCATACATTGAGGATCCCACTATTCAATATTATAAAACTAATATTATTGATTTTGATATAACAAATATTTATATTCGAATCATTTTAAATACATTTTTAAAGTATTGAAATAAATCACAACTCTAAATTGGAAAGAGCTAAGTGTTCAAATAACATATTTTAAAGACCAATCTTATCTAAGTTATTTTAATCCATTTCGAAATGTTTTTACAAGGTTAAAAGTACTCAAAAAGTCGATTTGGCATTTGAATACCGGTACGGCCTTATAGGCGTACTGGTACAATTTTGCTTTCTAAAATTTCACTGAGCTCTTTTCGTATCGGTACGACACTCGTACGGATACGGTTCAACTTCGAGTACATGTACGATACCATCGAATACCAGTACGCCCTTTGAAAATATATTTCAGTGAGTAATTTCAGTATTGATACGCATCCAATATCGGTACTCATTAAACAACGTACCAATACTCGTTAAACAGTGTACCGGTACGCGTGGGCTTCAAGCTACAAATAGGCCCTTAAATCAGATTTTCCCCGAATTCCATTTAAACACAAACCCTAAGTGCGCCGCTCTCCCTCTTCCCCCCCCCCCTAAAAAAATCCTTCAATTTTCGCTCAAAATACTACAATCTTCAAAGGTTTTTTTTTTTGTGAAATCATCAAGGATTCATCTTCATTTCATCAAATTGTGCATTCTTTCACCGTTTTCTGTCCAATTTCTGAGTTTTCAAGGTATTTTTTTGAAATTCTTTAATCTACAATATGTATATAGTTTAATTTCATAAGAATCATCTAGTATAATCTAGGTTTTGTATCTAGTTTCCTTTTTTCTATATGGAAGAATCTCGATTTTGTATCTAGGTTTTGAAATGATTTTGCAACAATGTATATATTTGAAATGATTTTGTATCTAGGTTTCAATTTCTTAACAATGTATATATTTGAAATGACTTTGTATCTAGGTTTGTATCTATTTTGATATAACACATATATACAATGTATATATTCGTTTTTCTCTTAATATATATCTGCAAATAATTTGTTTTATGTATCTCTTTTACTTTGAATGTTTCGGATAACATGTGGACTGAAATTGATGATATTTTGTATACATATTTATTGTTTTTGCAGGAGATTCATCATTCTTTAGTGTGTCTAGAATCTTAGGTTATATCCTTTTGATTTTAAAATAGTACCAAAACTCGCGGCTAAACGTCGCACAGGTTTACCTGCTACGAGTTAGCCCTTTTTGAACCTCAACCAATTTTACCAACATCTTTTGACTCATGTTTTGACGAACTCGGAAGACAAAATCAGAAAGCAAAGTTTGAGTGTTTTTTAATTTTACTATTAGGGATGGGCGTTCAAATTTTCTTACCTTTGTCTAATGAGGCAATGGAAATTTGTTCCTATGCTTAAGCTCACGCTCGAATATTTTTCTACTTTGGTTCAAATTTTCTTTTCCAACTCTCGTTGTTTTCTTGATGATTCTGGTAAAGTTGTTATTGCCATTGAATCCTATCTAATGGGGAAGATATTCCAACTAGACATCGAAATCATTGCCATCCATCTAGGTCTAGAGAACACGGGTCTTGATGATGATGATCAGCCTATTCCCGATTCTCCAGCCCCTAACTCTGTTACTGCCTTAAACGCCCATGACCGCTTTCTTCATCTCATTATCACTTGGTGGTTTTGACCATTCGATGGTAAGTAATCTACCATTAGGGGCATCAATGCTTGGTAAATTTAGTGCTTTCGCATTGGCCATCGCATCAACCTTGCTCAGATCATTTTTGTTGATCTAGTTTATATCATCAACAACCGTCGCACCTCTATGGTCACCTCCTTTTACTATAGTTGCGTCCTTGGCCATATCTTTCTTAAGGAGAAAATATATTGCTCTATAGATATTTCCTTCTCATTCGGTAATAAGATTGATGCTCCATCTCTTTGGAGGGCTCATTTTGATCTCATCAACGGTGAATGAATTCATCGCGCGCCAAGGGCAACTCTAGCACCTCAAGCGGCTTGTCAGCCTTTTGTTCTAGCACCTGAGGGATATGTCTCTTTGGCTTCGTTTTTGTAGTTGGTCACTCAGATGGAGGGCCGTCTTATGTGTCTCTTAGATTCTGTTGATGAACGACTTGAGATCTTGGAGTATTCGGTTCAACTTCTTCATCTGGATGCTGAGGATGATGATGATTGCGGCAACAATGCACGTGAGGCTTAGTTTCATTTCATAGCATGCACTTCATCTAAACTTATCTTTTATGATTATGTTTTGCTACATACTTTGCACTTATATTGGTTTATGTTTCTTTATTTTGTTATGGCTATGCCACTTTGGATTGATTATGGTTTATTTTGGATATTATTGCTAATGTTTTATGGCATATGTTGTGCTTTGGATTGGTTTCTATTTATTATTGTTTCTCATTCTTTTGATCCAACAAAAAGGAGAAAATTTTTTATTAAAATTTTGGAAAATTCTACAACGGGCGACACACACATACAACTAATGCTATACACCACAATGTTTAATTCAATGTTTACAAAAATCTATTAATTTGGTTCTAATTTAAATATAATACTATAATTTAATTCAATTTGATCATTAATATTTAAAAATTTTATCAATTTAATCTAAAAATATATAAATTTGGTACTAATTATCACATATTTAAGTTTTACACATATATCATTGTCGTTATCAAGCAACAACCCACTTATCTCTGACGAGTTCTTCATCAACTTGCCGATGGTCGCCATGGCTTCATCTCAACTCCTCAAAATTGGGACGACATCAAATACAGTACCAAAATAATTGCCTCATAATAAAATAAAATCCAAATTCAATACCAAAATAAAATCCTCATCGACACTTCAAATTTATTTTTACCGAAAGAGTTATAATTCTATTCTTCATTATTCTGTTGTATAATATAAAACTATTTAAATCCATTAGGTATTTAAAGTGCGTTCATGTATACATAATTGGATTTAAATAATTTTATGCTAAACACTAATAGAAGAGTTTTGGAATGTGATTCTGGGCATGTTTGATTCATAGGGTTGAACTCGAGACGATGATGATGATTAATTAAAGATTAAAAAAACCTAGAAAATTAAAAGATGAAAGAGTTATTCTCAAATTCTAACTTTGTTTTAAAATATGATTAATTATATGTAGAGTCTTCGAGAACTTAAATATTTATTTAAAAGTCATTAAAATGTTCTTACAAGGTTAAAAGTACTTAAAAAGTCGACTTGGCCTTTGAGTACCGGTACAACATTATAGGCTTACTATTACGGTTTTGTTTTCTAAAATTCTAGTGAGCTCTTTCTGTACCGGTACGACACCCGTACCGATATGGTTCAACTTAAAGTATCGGTACGCCTTGTCCAAGTACTGGTACCCTCTGTATTGGACAACAACTCTTTTTATTTTTTAACATGTATTGATTGTTCGGTCAACTCAACAAAGCAGAAGATTAGATCAGAAGGCTAAAAAGAATTAGGATTTGATATATTTCTCTCATATAAATCCATCTATCATTCAAGATTAAAAAGAAAAGTAAATTAGCTAATTACTAGTAAACTAAATCTCCACTGAGTTGCAGCAAGGGGAAAATCATAAAACGCTAATAATTGCAAATAAGATAAAAGTAAATTAGGTACAAAACCAACTCCATACAATTTGAAAGAAGAACGGTCAACTTTATTCTCATTAAAACTTAACAGTATTTCCTGCATGTATAACTAGGATAACATAACTAAATATCACAATGGACACACAAAAGAAGAAAAACAACGACCCTCATCCATTCACACACTACCGGTCCTTATTTGGTTGCCAATCCAAAACAATTTGATGTGATCCAGGCCAGTTCCAAACTTCTTTGGCCCTTGTTCACATCAGAGGAGAAGTTGCAGGATTTAAACACTTGTTCCTGAGTCGAGGATCTCAACAATTCAAGCTCAAACATGCCTTTTCAAGCCCTAAATCTGAGCTTGGAGCCTAGGCCATCTTTTGAACAATTCAACATGTTACTTATGCATTTTAATATAAGCATTTGAGTGCTAGCTTAGGAGTGTGTTTCATGTAGTTGCATGAGCATTAATAAATTTGCATGTTTACTTATGCATGGTAGTTTATTTATTGCACATGAATAAATATGCATGTTAGTTCATTTAAGCATGATAGGTCATTAAAGCATGCTAGTTCATTAAGTATGCTAGTTCATTTAAGTTGCATTATTTTAACATGTCTTTTTGTGTTATTCGATGCATGAAGGCTGAAAAAAAGTGGCACTCCAATGGACACCAAGATGGATTAATCACATGTTTGAAGTCTTTTGGGATTCAAGCACTTAAGGGAAAGTAAAGGTATGATTTGAAACAACACTTAAGGGAATTCAAGGAGTCTCATACATTTAGTCAACTTGTTTGCCATTTTTGAATTAGATCCAGGCCGATCTAAGTCTTTAAGTCTTCTTTAAACTTATTCCTTTATTTTGTAGCTTTCCAACGCACTTTGAATCACATCAATCCGATATCGGAAGCTTAAGATATGACAAGATTATTAAAGATAGTGCAGGCTAGAAATACAATACGAGAATAATCACCACTCATACAAAAGACCATCCATTTGCTGGCAGATTCATTCTCCATGCAAGGGCCATTCAGCTTCCCCTTTAAAGAGCACTCAAAGGCTTCATGATAATCTAATTCATCCATTAAAGGATATTGAATGACAACCAACCAAGCTTGGCATCTCAAAAGTCACTCCCTTGGGGACACATGAATATCTACATTCATCTTAAGGATTTCCACATTCAACCCACAATTCATCATAGAGAATCAAGCCTTAGAAGCTCAAAGGTTTCTTCTATGTGGACAAATAGGTGTCTACATTTGTCCTAGAATTGTCCACATTCATCCTAAAGCTTCTTCAAGTCTTTTCGGCTACCATGGGAGAAGGAAGGACACAAGCCATTATAGAGTCTTCATTACCATAAAGATGACACTTTACTCTTTGTCGTGACCTTTTAAATTCTAGCCTTGAACACTATAAATAGGCATCATTTCTCTATTACAGATACAATTTGGAACATTTGAATATATTTTGTGAGAGTTTAATATCTTTGTTCTTTATTGAACTTTTTAACTTATCAAGGAATTCTCGTTGTGGCGCCATTCCTATTTTTTCATATACCAAGGTTCCTAGTTTTCTAACTATAGGGTCAAGTTCTTTCGTTTATGAGTATTATGGAAAACGAGTCTTCACTTTAATATAGTGTTGGTTCCTTCCTCGTTTCTCTAAACATTTAATAGGATTCGGGTCTTATCTCTTTATAAATAGGGTTCTTTTCTCGTTACCATCCATTTTTACCATTTTTCATTTACACATATTTGTTCACCATCATCTTCCATTCATCTTATCATATTCCCTATCTATCATTTCATAAGCTTCCGCTACCATACAATTTTCATCATAATCTTCTTTAAACAACAACTCATTTTTAAGCCATTTCACCATCCTACAAAATACTTACTGCGTTCATGATCTGGCAACTCATAATTTTGAAAACTCACGTAACCGGGATCATATCATTTGGTATCAGAGCTTTACGAACCAAGTAAGTATCAAATTTTCTTTTTCTTGGTCTTGTAAAAAAAGTTAAAAAAATAAACAAAAAAGTTCAAAAAAAGAAGAATTGCAAAAGAAAAGTGAAAAGAAGAAAAAGTTGGCATCAAAAAAATTGAGAGAGGGATTATTTGATTGAATTCCTGATTCTTGGGCATCATTGTGTTCTACACCACCCTTTATTTTTTAACATCATTTGGTTTCATTTTTTAGCCTACCATATTACCGTACATCTACTACCATACACAACTTTATTTTCAGCCGATTCCACAAGGCAAAATCTTTTTTCAAGTCAACCTAGTTCATTTAAGGACTTAGGGAGAGAACGAGTGGTAAAAGGAAAAAGAGTGAACATCAAGGGGATAAAAGCCAAATCCTAGGTGAAATACGAGTGGAGTGAAATTTTCTTTTGAGTGGCTTAGTAGGGATTTTTTTTTAGTGAGATTTTTTGAAGAGAAATAGTGAGGCTTTTTAATGAGGATTTGTCATTTTTAATCTTTGATTCATAATGTCTCGAAAGTACACAAGATCTAATGTTTCTATAAAAAAATACCAGACTTTGCTCTACATGATCTTAGCCACGAGATGAGACATGTGATGCAACAAGCAGTTCAGCCCATAAAAAAGAAGTTCGGCCGATTAGAGAAAGTTTCTTGTCGGAAGCAAACACCTCTATTAAAGGAAAAATGCAACTAAAAAGGAGATACAACACTCAATCTTTTTTCTAGTTCTACATCAAAATGAAGTCAAAGATCTTGCGAGAAGTATTTCTCCTTCCAATCAAGAGGCGTTGTTCGAAGTTCCAAGTCCAGCGAGCCTAGTACAATTTCTTTAAATCTCGAAAGTCTAGCATGATTTCAAAAGTGTTTTGACGATTATGTCAAAGAAACACAATTGTAAAAATCTTTAGAGAAAGAAAATATTTGTAAACATGAAAAAGAAATTGAGGGAGAAGAAAAAAAGATCTGTGAAAGAGAAGAGAGTTTTGATGAAAAAGAAACGATTTTTGAAAAAGAAAAAATTGAGAGTTAGCATAAAATTGAGAGGGGAAAAGACAATCTTAAAACGGAAAAGAGAAGAGATTTTGAGCAAGAAAACGAGATTGAAAAAGAAGAGCAAACTCAAGAAAAACAAGATTGTGAGAAAACAATGAGTGGAAAGAATGAGATTGTTTGTGCAAAAAATAGAGAAGAAGCGAAATTATTTTGTACTAACAATTAGGAAATCTTTTTGTTATCTCTTACTTTGTCTTTTTCATAGGAATTTTAAGAAGTGCCTTGAAATGACAACCTTGAAAGGACACAAGCCATTATGTCATCTTCATTACCATAAAGATGACACTTTACTCTTTGTTGTGACCTTTCAAATTTTAGCCTTGAACACTATAAATGGGCATCATTTCTCCATTGTAGATACAATTTGGAACATTTGAATATATTTTGTGAGAGTTTAATCTCTTTGTTCTTCATTGAACTTTTTTACTTATCAAGAAATTCTCCTTGTGGCGTGATTCCTATTTTTTTCATATACCAAGGTTCCTAGTTTTCTAACTAGAGGGTCAAGGTCTTTCATGTATGAGCATTATAAGAAACGAACCTTCACTTTAATATAGTGTTGGTTCCTTCCTCGTTCCTCTAAACGTCCAATAAGATCTGGGTCATATCTCTTTATAGATGGAGTTCTTTCCTTATTACTATCCATTTTACCATTTTTCATTTACACTTATTTGTTCACCATCGTCTTCCATTTATCCTATCATATTCCCTTCCTATCATTTATAACAAGTTTCATCATCATGTTTTTTAAACAACAACTCATTTTTAAGCCATTTCACCATCCTACAAAATACTTACTGCGTTCACGATCGAGCAACTCATAATTTTAGAAACTCACATAACCGAGATCACATCATAATTGGATCTTTTCCCATATTTTCAATTCATTAGTATATACAGCCTACAAAAAATAGTATTAATATACATAACAACAAAGAGTAATTACTATTATATTTCTTATTTAATTACCTCATATTTTATCATCATTTTTGTATGTGTCAGACATGTATCCAACTAATTTTTATATTTGAAGTACATCAGTATGCCTCGTATCCTTATCACAAAGCTTGTTCAGAGAAGGTTCAGAGGTTTTTTGCAAGTTCAACATGACATCTTCATCATATGAAACATGTGTTGGGTTGGACGATGTGTAACACCCCCTGCCCGGGCTAGTAGCAACCCAGCTCGGGAGCGTTACATTAAGCAAGCAAGGACAATACAATGACAAACTTTGAACAAGACAATACAAGAACATGCAAGCAACAAGGTATACTTACTTAGCAAACAAGTAACTCACATTTGATCTCAAATTATCAAAGGCATTTGAATTGTAGCATATAATTGTTTACTTTCATACTTACACTATAAGTTACTACTTTCATGAATCAATTTAGTTCATCTTCTATACCAAAAGCATTCGAATGACCCTAGGTGTTCTACCTAATTCCATTTCATTTCAAGGTTCTTTAGTTTGTATACATTTAGCCATTTCATTCCTATACTTACTAAGCATAATTATCCAACATTCAATAGCATGTAACTAGTTCCATCCAAGTTTTACTCTATCCCTATGCATTCGGCAATCATCCTATACTCACATTAGACCATTCAACCTATACCAACCAAACACTCAACCACACTTACATCAAGGTGTGTTTATATACAAGTGACCTTATATGTCCAAGTCATTCGAACAGAGTACAAGTAAGCATGGTTCATTATATTCTACTTTTAATTCAAGCATACACATGAATACAACAAGGCTTTCAACTTGTTGCATAGCAAACTAGATCAACATATGATCATTCCATAATTAAATCCATATATGCGCAACAAATACCATTCCTTACATGAAACTTTAGTTCATTACATACTTGTAAAAAGGTTCAAAACATAGTAGGCCCATCAAGACATTATATACAAGTACCAAGTGTACCAAAATGCATGTTCATGATAAACTATAATATAGTGCCACCATTCTAGGAGATATACAAAACAAGTATGAAACCATACTTAGGCAAAGCGTGTGAGTTGCTTCTAGCTCAAGGTAATAGGCTTCCAGATCAAGCAAACACTCATATCCTTTATCCTGTAGGCTGGGAAGAATGAAAAACAAGAGTGATAAGTACAAGAATGTAGTTAGTGAGGTAGTACTAGATCTAACCATTTATTTTATCCAGTTATGTGTCATTTAAATCAAGTATAGTTCTATCTAAGGATTTCAAGTATTAAGATAATCCTAACTAAGGCTTTCAAGCATCAAGATAATCCTAGCTAAGGATATCATACATTCGGCTATCAAGAAACAAGAATTCACGCTCCATGAATCAAGCACATCATGCTTGCAAAACAAGAAATCAAGGTAAACATGCTTACATGACAAGTAACATACATATCATGACTTTCAAGACAAGTAACATTCAATTCATAGCTTTCAAGACAAGTATCATGTGTTATTAGATTGTTATTTCATGTATTATCAATTAAACAACGCCCTTGGTACTTAGTTTGTATAGGTAATCGAGTCACCAACCAACTGTCGCCACAAGATGCATCGTAGTGCTAGTCAAACACTCTTGTTGTCGCCAAAGAACACATACGTACCCTCCGTCTGTCGCCAAATAGGGGCCTTATCCCTGGACCGTAGTCCACCCTTACACAATGAGCTCTAGACTCTAAGGCATGCCCTTCTACCTAGTCTAACTAGCTACCAAGGTTGTTCGATTTACCATTTATTCAAGTGTTTCAAGATCAAGATCATGTCAAGCAAGTTCATTTCATATTAGCCCTTAGGCCAATTGAGCCGTAGCTCGCATTTCATGTAATTTTCATGTTTCCTTTCATCAAGATGAGAATATGTCTCAGGTAAGTCTTTAGCATTTGATCACGTGCAATCATCACATATACAAGCATCCATGTTGTCACTTATTCATGCTTAGACATTCGAATTAATAAAGTATTCAAAGATGTGATCCATTTCATACATTACAAGTCATTCTTCCCTTATTAAGTCAAGTCCATGATTAGGTTCATTTAACATTTCATGAATTTAACAAGTATGCATTGGTTAGGACCTAGTCCTAACCCAGAGATAACTACACTCACAATACTCCAAGCTAGCTAGTCTTGGATCCACACTCCTTTGTTCTTGGCTTTAGGATGATCCACTCTATCCTCTTCCACCAAGTTTACTCCTGGTTCTATCACATTACAAGTGCAAACATGTCAAAACAATATCACAAAGTCATTCAATTCAAGACTAGGTTACAAGTATACAACATTCACAAATTTGGCAGCATGTTCATGTACATTCTTCATTACACTTAACTATACTTATCTATATTCTAGTTCATGTAAAACAAGATAGAATCCATGTCCTAAAACTATTTACAAAACAGTTTGCAAATTGCCACAAAACAGTGTGCAATTGCCTATACTGCTGCTGCCAGGCAGCTTGCACTCTAGTCACTTAATCAAGCATAACTTCCATTCCGTAAGTCGGAATTTCAATTGGTTTACACCGTTGGAAAGCTAACAAAATTTTATTTATAACCAAATAAGGCTTGCATTTTATTTCTTTACCAATTAATACAGTTTTAACTTAAAGACAGGGCATTTTGCTACACTGGACAGTTTGCACTATCCCTAGTGTTTCTTCTCTACATTTCAGTATACAACCCAGAATTCAGTTTTGTTTTCTCCTAATGAATTTATACATATCAAGATGTTGTCGATAAAATTTTTTTCCTTAAATTAATTATATACAATTTATAGTGATTTTTCAAAGTTACCGCCCAGAACAAAGCATTCTGGGCAGATTACACTTGGTTGAATTTCTAGCTTCTTAATTCACCTAGGCAAGGTTCTAGCATGGCAATTCAATTCATGTTCATGTTTTTACATGTCTAGGTCATTAAAATTCACCTAGCAATGAGCTTAAAACAGGGCATTGTCACGTTGAACCTAATTTGATCTATTTGATCAACATTACACATCCAATTCATCAATTAGGCAGTCCATTACCTAGTTTAACTAATCCAATTAGGTGTAGTCATTTTCCAGAAAGTTATATATTCAATTAAATCTTCCATTTATCTACCTACATGATCAAAACAGGGTTCTATACCCAATTGACATGTTTACACATTTTCTCTATCAAAATAGTCCCAATTCAACACTGTTTTCTACCAAGAACACATTTCCCAGATTTCCAGCAACTATACATATTTCCTTTATCAAATTGGTTACTAGAAATCACAATTTCAAGTTCAAATTGAAGCTAGCATGACCCTAACATGCATAACAATCATCCAATTCCATCTAGTCAACAAGAACGTCATCATTCGCATATTCAAACACTCTATAACATATAAAGTCAAGCATTATACCTTCTCCAAGCTAAATTTGATCAATGGATGAATCAAAAAGCATGAATTGAAGGTGTTTGCATGAAGCTTTTCTTTCTTTCCCCTTTCTCTCTCACAATCGGCTATGGAGGATGATAATGGGAGGAAGAAGATAATTCTATTTTGTTCATATTTCCTCCAAACAAGCCGTGTGTCACCCTTCACTTAGACACATGTTCTCATCAATTGAGAACATGTATCAAGGCCCTCAATTTTACTCTATTTGCATGCAAACCATAGAGTTTTGCATGATCACAATTTTATCCTTCTATTTACGCCTTCTAATTTTAATTTCAATTCAATTTGGTCTTAAGGATGGCTAATGCTGATTCTTCTTTAAATTGATCAACTTATGAATTCAATTAGCCTATAGTTTAGATTATGGTAACATTTGTATGCCAATTTTAGGATGTTACAATTATCCTCCCCTTAAAATAAATTCATCCTCGAATTTACCTTAATCGAATAGGTGAGGATATTGCTTCTTCATGACTTCTTCAGATTCCCATGTTGCCTTTTCAACCTTGTGATTTCTCCACAAGACTTTGACAAGAGAAACATTATTGTTTCAAAGTCTTCTGACTTCCTTGTCAAGTATCTAAATAGGTTCTTCTTCATAAGATAAGTTGGGATTCAATTCCACCTCTTCGGGTTCAAGAACATGGGATGGATCAGACAGATATCTTCTGAGCATGGAAACATGGAAGACATTGTGGATCTTATCGAATTCACTAGGAAGTGCCAATCGATAAGCCACTGGACCAATTCTCTCAATGATTTCAAAAGGTCTGATAAGCCGAGGGCTGAGCTTTCCTTTTCTTCCAAATCTGAAGACTTTCTTTCATGGAGATACTTTGAGGAAAACATTGTATTGGATGTCTCTCCTTTTCAAGTTAACCTAAGCTTTATGCCTATCGAAAGCTTCCTTCAATCGATCATGAATGATCTTCACTTGTTCTTCGGTTTCCTTGAGCAATTGAGGTCCTAAAACCTTGTTTTCTCTCAATTCAGACCAGCACAAGGGAGTTCTACATCTTCTTCCGTATAGATCTTCGAAGGGAGCCATCTGAATAGATGTCTGATAGCTACTATTGTAAGCAAACTCTACTAGGGGTAGAGATTTCTCCCAGTTCTTTCCGAAGTCTATAACACAAGCACGTAGCATGTCTTCGAGTACTTGAATGATTCTTTTAGATTGTCCATCTGATTGTGGATGAAAGGCTGTACTAAGATGCACTTTAGCTCCTAGAGCCTTCTGCAAAGAATTCTAGAATCGAGAAGCAAATCTGGGGTCACGATCAGAGATTATAGTTGTAGGTACATCGTGTAATCGAATCACTTCACAGATGTATAGCTCGGCTAAGGTTTCCAAGCTCATGTTTATTCGAACATGGATGAAGTGAGTAGACTTTGTGAATCTATCAACAATCACCCATACAACATCATTCTTTCCTGGAGTGGAAGGAAGACCAGTAACGAAATCCATTGTAATCTGATCCCGTTTCCACTGAGGGAATTCGATAGGTTGGAGCAATCCAGTAGGGACTTGATGCTCGGCTTTAACCCTTTGACAAGTTAGGCACTTCGATACAAAGTCTGTGATAGCTGATTTCATGCCCGAACACCAATATAATGGCTTTAGGTCTTTGTACATCTTAACCGATCCTGGGTGAATCGAGAAAGAGATTTGGTGAGCTTCTTGTAACATCTCGTGTTTTAGTTCCTCATTGTTAGGAACACATACTCTATCTTTGAGATAGAGGAGTCCATTCGACTTGAGGGAGAAGTCAGAATTAGACTCTTAGTCTAGCTTGGATATGATCTTCTGAAGATCTGGATCAATTTGTTGGAGTTCTTTAATTCTCGAGATCAAGATAGATTGAACTTGAAGTTCAGACAAGAATTTTTGTCCTTTGGATAAATGAAAATGAGCATTGATAGCCAAAGAAGCTACAAATGAAAGAACAAGATCATTAAGGTAAAATTTTCGAGTAGTTACTTGCAAGACAAGTAAGGTATTCGAATGGATTACTTGTAATCCAAGTTCAATGAATTATTCTAGGAATTAGATTTAGGGGTTTACCCGAGTATGGTCTGCGACTAAGGGCATCAGCAACCAAGTTTGCTTTCCCCGGATGGTAGTCGATAACCAAATCGTAGTCTTTAAGCAATTCTAGCCATATTCTTTGTCTCAGATTCAAATCTTTCTGAGTCAGGAGGTATTTGAGACTCTTGTGATCTGTGAATAGATTACATTTCTCCCCATACAAGTAATGTCTCCATATTTTGAGAGCAAACACGATAGCTACCAATTCTAGATCGTGTGTAGGGTAATTTAACTCGTGTGGTTTTAGTTTCCTTGAAGCGTAAGCTACCACTTTTCCGTCTTGCATTAGGACACAACCTAGTCCTAAATGAGATGCATCACTATAGATAGTGAATTCCTTGCCCGATTCAGGTTGGATAAAAATCAGTGCATGAGTTAGAGCTTGTTTAAGTTGATCGAAGCTTCGTTGTTGGTTCTCTGACCAAACAAAAGGCGTATCTTTACGAGTTAGCTTAGTTAAGCTTGCGGTAGTGGATGAAAATCCCTTGACAAAATGTCGATAATACCCGGCTAAACCGAGAAAACTTCTGACCTCACCAATATTCTTTGGAGGTCTCCAATCCATGATGGATCGAATTTTGCTCGGGTCTACTTTAATTCCTTCTGCCGAGATGACATGGCCAAGGTACGAGACTTTTGATAACCAAAATTCACACTTAGAGAACTTTGCGAACAATTAACGTTCTTAGAGAGTTTGCAATACAATTTGTAGGTGTTCGAAATGTTCTTTCTTATTTCGAGAATACACCAGGATGTCATCGATGAAGACGACCATGAGGTCCATAAAAGTAGCTAGGCATTTGTCAAGATAGGGCTTGAATACACAGTTCATGAGGTCCATAAAAGCAGCTGGGGCATTTGTCAACCCGAATAGCATTACAAGAAATTCGAAGTGACCATATCGAGTACGAAAGGCTATCTTGGGTACATCTTCTTCTTTTACTCTCATTTGATAGTATCCCGATCGAAGATCGATCTTTGAGGTCACCAAATCATCCTTGAGTTGATCGAAGAGATCTTCTATCCTTGGGAGAGGATACTGGTTCTTGATAGTAAGCTTGTTCAATTGTCTGTAGTCAATACAGAGTCTCATAGTCCCATCTTTCTTTTTCACGAACAAGACTAGAGCACCCCAGGGAGATGAGCTAGGCCGAATAAAGCCTTTGTCTTGTAGCTCTTGGAGTTGCTTCTTGAGTTCTTTCAATTCAACAGGTGCCATTCGATATGGTGTGATGGACACCAGAGTTGTTCCAGGTTGAACTTCAATCCCGAACTCTACTTCTCTGGTTGGAGGGAGACCAGGGAGTTCCTCAGGAAAAACATCAATGAATTCAGATACAATTGGCATACTAGGTAAGCCAAATTCAAGTTCATCTTACATAGTTATGGCAGCAAAGATTGAGGTCGGTTTTCTATCAATTAGGAGGATTGATTCCTTCCCTAATCCCTGGAGATACAGTCTCCTATTTTGGCAATCTATCCAGGCTTCGTGTTTGCTTAGCCAATCTAGTCCTAACACTAGATCGAACTCACAAGAAGGCAAGACATAAAGGACTATGGGAAAAGGTACATTTCGAATGCTTATAGGACATTGCTTGCAAAAGAAGTTAATAGACATATTTCCTCCTATAGGGTTCGAAACTACAAGGCTAATCTTAACAAGTTCGGGTTTTTAGTTTAACTTAGCAATCAAGGAAGAACATATAAAAGAATGGGTAGATCCCGAATCATTCAAAGCATATGCAGGACTTGAATGTAATTCAACAGTACCTGTGATGACATCGGGTGCTTCTTCTTCCTCTTTCCCACGAATGTGGTAGATTCGAGCAGGGGCTCGAGATTCTTGGTGTATAGGTGCCAAATGTTAGCCTCTACCTTTGCTTTGATTTCTGGACTAAGCTTGTCTCGGGCCCTTATTTCGATTAGATGGAGCTGAGCTAGAATTTGCGGAAGTTCGAGTTGGAACCTTGTTAGGATTCTGAGGACAATCCCAGATATAATGATCAGAGGCTCCACATAAGAAACACAAATTCTGCTGAGTTCTGCATTGCCCGGTGTGGTGCTTCTGACAGAATTTGCAAGTAAGATATTGAGCAGCTTTGGTAGAATTCCCCGTACTATCAACAGAGATGATCAGGGCTGAAGACTTGATTACCGTTTGGGGTTTTGATATGTAATTACTTTTCTGAGCAGGAGTGTAATTTGAGGAGTGATCCTTAGAGTGTTTGGATTTCTTTTACTGCCAGTGAGGCTTGTCATCAGTTCTGGATCGTTTATCCTTCCAGGAGTTACCACTCTTGCATTTTTCACAGGCCTTCATCTTTGTGTCGGTTGCAATAGCCTGGTTCACTAAATTCTGGAAGTAAGTGATGCACAGGGCAGTGAAAATTGAACTTAATTCATCCTTCAGTCCATCGATGAACATCTGACATTTATCAGCTTCGATCTTGATGTATTCCGACCCATACTTGCAGAAGTCACTCACGTATTATTCAATGGGTTGATAACTTGCTTGAGATACAAGAAACTTTCCCGCGCTCAGCCAGGTACTATTTACTGATGTATTTCTTCTTGAATTCCCTGAGGAAGAATTTCCAGGTTACCACTTCACCAGGAGCAGTCAAGGTAGTGGTTTCCCACCAGCTTAGAGCTTTATCTGCCAACAGGGATATGGCACATTTGAGTTTGTGCTCATCAGGACAAGGTAGCTACTTAGTTAAGATTCGAGTAGTGGCCTCTAACCAATACTCAGCTACTTCGGGATTGGCTTCATCAGTGCTAGTGAAAGTATAAGCCCGGTGTTGAGCCAGCTTGTCAATTGGGTGCACTGTTTGGCACAACAACAGAAGGAGCAATAGGATGATCTTGTTTTAAGGCAGTTACTAGATGATTGAACATCTCCTTCATACTTAGAAGATATTCTTGTTGCACAGGATTGATAGCAAGAGCTTCATGTTGAGTAGCAGCTTGGGCTTGGGTTTGAGCATGTTGTTGTGGAGGATTCTGTTATATCCTCACACTGTCTCTATCATTCAAGGAGCCTTCAGGACTTTCATTGTCCCGGCCTAGTCTTGTTTCATACATTCTACGTTCAAATAGAACAATTAGGGATCCGGTTTAATAAGCAAGACACAAGCTATTCAATACTAGTCTCCTAGGTGGCACAAGTATCCTATATGATACATTATAGCCCGGTTTAGTCCTAGAATTGACTAAACCTAAAGCTCTGATACCAAATTAATGTAACACCCCATACCCGGGCTAGTAGCAACCCAGCTGGGGAGCGTTACATTAAGAAACCAAGGACAATACAATGACAAACAATGAACAAGACAATACAAGAACATGCAAGTAACAAGGTATACTTACTTAGCAAACAAGTAACTCACATTTGATCTCAAATTATCAAAGGTATTCGAATTGTAGCATATAATTGTTTTCTTTCATACTTACACTGTAGGTTACTACTTTCATGAATCAATTTAGTCCATCTTCTATACCAAAAGCATTCGAATGACCCTAGGTATTCTACCTAATTCCATTTCATTAAAGGTTCTTTAGTTTGTATACATTTAGTCATTTCATTCCTATACTTGCTAAGCATAATTATCTAACATTCAATAGCATCTAACTAATTCCATCCAAGCCTTACTCTATCCCTATGCATTCGGCAATCATCCTATACTCACATTAGACCATTCAACCTATACCAACCAAACACTCAACCACACTTACATCAAGGTGTGTTATATACAAGTGACCTTATATGTCCAAGTTATTCGTATAGAGTACAAGTAAGCATGGTTCATTACATTCTAGTTTTAATTCAAGCATACACATGAACATAACAAGGCTTTCGAATTGTTTCATAGCAAACTAGATCAACATATGATCATTCCATAATTAAATCCATATATGTGCAGCAAATACCATTCCTTACATGAAACTTTAGTTCATTACATACATGTAAAAAGGTTCAAAACATAGTAGGCCCATCAAGACATTATATACAAGTACCAAGTGTACCAAACTGCATGTTTATGATAAACTATATATAATCTAGTGCCACCATTCTAGGAGATATACAAAACAAGTATGAAACCATACTTAGGAAAAGCTTGTGTGAGTTGCTTCTAGCTTAAGGTAACAGGCTTCCAGATCAAGCAAACACTCATACCATTTATCTTGTAGGTTGGGAAGAATGAAAAACAAGAGTGATAAGTACAAGAATGTACTTAGTGAGGTAGTACTAGATCTAACCATTTATTTTATCCAGTTATGTGTCATTTAAATCAAGTATAGTTCTAGCTAAGGATTTCAAGTATTAAGATAATCATAACTAAGGCTTTCAAGCATCAAGATAATCCTAGCTAAGGATATCATACATTCGGCTATCAAGAAACAAGAATTCACGCTCCATGAATCAAGCACATCATGCTTGCAAAACAAGAAATCAAGGTAAACATGCTTACATGACAAGTAACATACATATCATGACTTTCAAGACAAGTAACATTCAATTCATAGCTTTCAAGACAAGTATCATGTGTTATTAGATTGTTGTTTCATGTATTATCAATTAAACAACGCCCTTGGTACTTAGTTTGTATAGGTAATCGAGTCACCAACCAACTGTCGCCACAAGATGCACCGTAGTGCTGGTCAAACACTCTTATTGTCGCCAAAGACCACATACATACCCTCCGTCTGTCGCCAAATAGGGGCCTTAGCCCTGGACCGTAGTCCACCCTTACACAATGAGCTCTAGACTCTAAGGCATGCCCTTCTACCTAGTCTAACTAGCTACCAAGTTTGTTCAATTTACCATTTATTCAAGTGTTTCAAGATCAAGATCATGTCAAGCAAGTTCATTTCATATTAGCCCTTAGGCCAATTGAGCCGTATCTCACATTTCATATAATTTTCATGTTTCCTTTCATCAAGATGAGAATATGTCTCAGGTAAGTCTTTAGCATTTGATCACGTGCAGTCATCACATATACAAGCATCCATGTTGTCACTTATTCATGCTTAGACATTCGAATTAATCAAGTATTCAAAGATGTGATCAATTTCATGCATTACAAGTCATTCTTCCCTTATTAAGTCTAGTCCATGATTAGGTTCATTTAACATTTCATGAATTTAACAAGTATGCATTGGTTAGGACCTAGTCCTAACCCTGGAGATAACTACACTCACAATACTCCAAGCTGGCTAGTCTTGGATCCACACTCCTTTGTTCTTGGCTTTAGGATGATCCACTCTATCCTCTTCCACCAAGTTTCCTCCTGGCTCTATCACATTACAAGTGCAAACATGTCAAAACAAGATTATAAAGTCATTCAATTCAAGACTAGGTTACAAGTATACAACATTCACAAATTTGGCAGCATGTTCATGTACATTCTTCATTACACTTAACTATACTTATCTATATTCTAGTTCATGTAAAACAAGACAGAATCCATGTCCTAAATCTGTTTACAAAACATTTTGCAAATTGCCACAAAACAGTGTGCAATTGCCTATACTACTGCTGCCAGGCAACTTGCACTCTAGTCACTTAATCAAGCATAACTTCCATTTCGTACGTCGGAATTTCAATTGGTTTACACCATTAGAAAGCTAACAAAATTTTATTTATAACCATATAAATATTTCATTTTAGTTTTTTACCAATTAATACATTTTTAACTTAAAGACAGAGCATTTTGCTACACTGGACTGTTTGCACTCTCCCTAGTGTTTCTTCTCTACATTTCAGTATACAACCCAGAATTCAATTCTGTTTTCTCCTAATGAATTTAGACATATCAAGGTGTTGTACATAAAACATTTTGCCTTAAATTCATTATATACAATTTATAGTGATTTTTCAAAGTTACTGCCCAGAATAGAGCATTCTGGGCAGATTACACTAGGTTAATTTCTAGCTTCTTAATTCACCTAGGCAAGGTTCTAACATGGCAATTCAATTCATGTTCATGTTCTTACATGTCTAGGTCATTAAAATTCACCTATAAATGAGCTTAAAACAGGACATTATCCTGTTGAACCTAATTTGATCTATTTGATCAACATTACACATCCAATTCATCAATTAGGCAGTCCATTACCTAGTTTAACTAATCCCATTAGGTGTATTCATTTTCCAGCAAGTTTTCTATTCAATTCAATCTTCAATTTATCTACCTACATGATCAAAACAGGGTTCTATACCCAATTGACATGTTTACACATTTTCTCTATCAAAACAGTCCCAATTCAACGTTGTTTTCTACCAAGAACACATTTCCCAGATTTCTAGAAACTATACATATTTCCTTTATCAAATTGGTTACTAGAAATCACAATTTCATGTTCAAATTGAAGCTAGCATGACCCTAACATGCATAACAATCATCCAAATCCATCTAGGCGACAAAAACATCATCATTCGCATATCCAAACAATCTAGAACATGTAAAGTCAAGCATTATACCTTCTTCAAGCTAAATTTGATCAATGGATGAATCAAAAAGCATGAATTGAAGGTGTTTGCATGAAGCTTTTCTTTCTTTCCCCTTTCTCTCTCACAATCGGCTATGGAGGATTATAATGGGAGGAAGAAGATGATTCTATTTTGTTCATCTATCCTCCAAACAAGCAGTGAGTCACCCTTCCCTTAGACACATGTTCTCATCAATTGAGAACATGTGTCAAGGCCCTCAATTTTATTCTATTTGCATGCAAACCATAGAGTTTTGCATGATCACAATTTCATCCTTCTATTTATGCCTTCTAATTTTAATTTCAACTCAATTTGGTCTTAAGGATGGCTAATGCTCATTCTTCTTTAAATTGATCAACTTATGAATTCAATTAGCCTATAGTTTAGATTGTGGTAACATTTCTAGGCCAATTTTAGGATGCTACACGATGAAGCTTGGTGCTTAGTTTTCTTGGGTTTTCCTCTTCATGTTTCAAGAACTATAGGATCTTTAATTCTAAGAAGCTATCCGCTTTTAGTGGTTCTCTTTTTACATCCCACTTTCAGGCTTGCAATTTGAGACTCATTTTTCCAAATTGACCTTTAACCTCATTGAAAGTTTTAAATGTTTGTGATGCACAGTGACATATAGTCATACAATAAGAGACTAGAGTGGAATACCTGGCTTGAACTGATGTTGGATTATCATCTTTGACATATTCATTCTTCTTTTCTAATCTAACATCTTTATTTACATAAATAGTCTATCATTTCATTATACATCCTCGGGGTATTTCCTTTTCCTTTTCATATTTCAACACGACAAACATTTGTCAACATGGAAATCCAACAGACTCTAACTTCATACAACAACAGTACATGGTATCATATGTATTATCTTTAAGTACAAGATAAAACTTCACTTTTTCAAAATTCTCTAACCAATAACACATACACTCATTTTGTAGTTCCCTTTTTGACCAAATAATAACTCCCATAGGACATTTCTTTGCACAATGTAGCAAAGGCATTTCTCGTATATAAATGGGTTGTATTATTTTCTAAAGTTGCCAACACACCGTCACAATACGGTTGTTCATCCATTGTTCTGAAGTCTTGATAACCTTCCTTGTAACGGCCTGAATTTTAGATATTTGAGTTGGATCTCGGATTTAGGTTAGCATAATTAAGTCTAAGGATTTAATTTTGATGGATGAGAAAATTTAAGGATCAAGTTGATGATAAGGGGTCTAGTCCCTAAAGAAAATAAAGTTATGGGCTGGGGAAAAACAATGGATAAGAGGTGAGCTTATTAAAGAATTTAGTTAATATTATTTTGAGATGGAAAATAAAGAGGGATTGGATGCCAAAAGGGGGAAAATATCTCAAACATTTTCTCCTTTTTTCCATTTTTTCATTCATTCTTTCTTTCTTTCTTTTTCCCCTCTCCCCTTGGGTTTTGCACTGATCTATGGCTACCAGAGCTGTCGTGTGCTACACTGCCACCACCATCGTGTTTCTCTTGTCGTTTGGAGTTGACTGGTGCCAGTGGCGTCGCTAACAGAGTTGCCAGAGGATGGGGTAGAGAGAAGAATTGGGATGTTGAAAAAGTGGAAATTCTGACGGTCAAAACTAGAAACTAAGGTCAACGAAGTGCTCACTGGTGCCAATATAGCTGGACTAAAGCTCATTGCCTTCGTTCGACTCACTGGTGCCAATATAGCTGGACTAAAGCTCGTTACCTTCGTTCGACCACCGAAAGGCACCATATGTGCCCCCATGCTTCGCCACCGAGAGAGGGTGTATGTAGCAGTTGGCTGGTGCACCAAGCTTTAGTGCACCGCGCCTCACTAGATCCTAGTGCTTGGGTGCTCCTGCTCTCTACCGCACTAGATCATCGCTTGTTGGTGCACAGCAGCCTATGCCGCACCTGATCGCTCAACCTTGACTAGGCTGTTGACTAGTGTGGACCGACCGTTGACTTTTTCTAGGTAACTTTACTTGTGGGTTTCTCAACGTTCTGAGTCTATTTCACCAAATTCAAACCTGATAAGCTATTTTTATGTGTTTTATCCCCTAAAGTAGTCCAGTAATGTGAAATGGCTTATATAGTCATATTTGTTTTATGTGTGTTAGTATCTGCAAAATAGGTAGATAATGAATATGCATGCGTGGAGATCGATAGTATGATACTCGATATTATGAGATGCATGATGATGTTGCGGATATGATGGGACTCATTGAGGCTTTAGAGACTGGGTAGGGTTTTTTGAGATGCTCATATGATTATTTGATGATTCTTTGATTGATTAAAATAATTGTGATTTATTGTATGCTTGTTCTAATAGATTGACGAGATTTGATGAGAATTATGCTTAAGAGTTAAATACTCGATTAAATGATTATAAAGCCAATAATTAATATTAACTAGGTGAATGTGTTAGTAAACAAACCCTAATGACTTTCATAAGATTTAAGGATCAAATAAATCATGGTAATGACATAATTTGATGAAGTTGTGCGAACCCATGAATAGGGTATCGGTACGTACTTTAGCCGTACTAGTACGTGATTAGGGGTAGTATCAGTACGGGTCAACCAGTACTGTTACTTGTGGAAATCTAGAATTTCTAGTAAGCAATATCAGTATCGGTACATGAATGAGTACTGGTACATAGGGAACCATATCAATAGTCATGTTCGAGTACCGATACCGAATATACGAGATAATTTATAATGCTAATAAAAATATGGAAATTGACGTGGATTATTAATGAGATAATATAGATTAATAGAGATAATTAATGAGGATGATTAATGTACACTTCTATAATGCATTAAAAAGTTGGTAAACTTAATTGGGTGACTTGTGGTAATAACAATAATTGGAGATCCTTGGTGGATCGAGTTAAGCAGTGTGTTGTATGGTGGTTGTGTCAATGTTGTGTGTTGTTTGGACACTTGGTTGGTTGAGTCACCTTTGATTGATGGGATATAGATGCCCAGAGAAAGAGTGTTGCAACACCATGTTTTGAGATGTTGAATGTACGTTCTCGATGTTGTGTGACACAGGGCCGCATTCGATGATACTCGAGGAGAGATGCCGAGTATGGGTGTACATTCCAGAGGCTATGTGACATTGGGCCTTACCAAGAGTGAAAGTATGTTCCTGAGGCTGTGTGACACTAGGCCTCACTTAGAGTGTATGTTCCCGAGGTTGTGTGACAGTGGGCCTCGCTCCAAGTTTGTGGTATAACTTTGTGTGCTTTTGCTTAGATGATCTGGTGAAATCCTAAGTATGGTTGGGCCTTGTGTTCCCTGTATGATGTTTGGCTATGATGAGATCATGTGTTTAGGCGACTAGTGGTAATGTCAACTGTTTATTCATCTCTTCTTATTGCTTGTACTAGCTTGCATGCTTGTATTTATGATTAGCATGAAGTATAATAGACTAGATGTGTACCATTGAGTGGAATAGAGGAGCACTATTAGTATGGGATTCCAGTATGTGGTGATTTTTAGAGTACGATAATTGTATTTAGTGGGCTGTGTATTCATAGGACCTTACGTAATGGTGTCTATAATCCTTATTTTGAAATTGTATCAATCTAATTGAATGTTCAAATATTTTAAATTTAAATTGTAGTTTATTTGCACCGTTTTGATTACTTAACTATATTTTCAACTGTTGGCTTTAAATGTTCTTGGGAGATACCTTGTTGGGCTAAACTCAGTTTGAGAAATTTTATGGTTTTGGTTTGGGCTTGAGGCTCAAATGTGACATTCGGGTTGATGGTGTTACATTTAGTGGTGTTGGAGCTTATGTTTAGTCGGTTTAAGGAAATCACATGGTGGTATAGGTGTTTTAGTAAGGTGTCTAGTGATTACAAGCACTTAAATTAAGTTTGTACTCCTTAAGACTGAAATTTTAATGGTGCGTCCAATGTTGCGATGCTAAAAATGGTTATGGTCATGGCCGAGAGGGTTGAGTTAAGTGTTGAGCCACTCATGGGAGTGATTATGGGGGTGAGGTCGCCCCAGACTATTGAGATGCAAGTTAGCTGAATAATGCCAGAGTCGAGGACGTGTCCTTCTCCCACCATCTAAATGGTGCCTTCGTTGTGTGTTGTAGCCGTTCTGAAGCCTTCAGATACTTTATGAGAGTTTTTGGCAAAAAAATCTTTATCATTATGCGTGAATAACATTTATGATGCAAGTATGGATGACCCACTCTTGAAGTCGATCAATGAATGCACGTTGGTTGGAGGACCCTTTGTTTATTTAAAAATGAGTCTCATTGATACTTGGGAAGCATCATTGCCCTTCTCAAGGGCATTTCTCAGAGATAGTGGATTCAAGATCCGCTAGTTCGTTAGAGTGTGACTGAAGTTTGACGTTCTATAGGCTTCATAAATCTATCTTCTTGAGAGTTGTTGCACCTTGGAAATTGATTTGTTTAATCAAGCACGACTCTAGCCAATAATGTCTAGAGTGAGATTGAGGCTTCAAGACCTTGAGGGAACCCAACCTTTGGTACTAAGGATATTGAACGGTTTTCCTTCTACTATGATTTTTGTAGTAGACGCTTTGAGAATGGCACAACGTTGTGCTACATGTTTAACCATTTGGTAGATGTCAATGTGTGTAGTTCAACGCTCAAGAGCTTTTGGACTGACAGAGTTTTGTTTTTTCTTTCTGAAGGATTCGTCGGGACTTCCTCCTTAACAAGAATATGAGTAGATGTTGATGTAAGGCCAAGTTGGACGTCAGTGCCTATCGCCCTTGTCAGAGGATACCAACCTAGTTGAAAGAGTCAGAGATTTAGTTACAAAGTTGAAACATGAACGAGATTTCTTTTGTCTGAATGTTTCACCCAAGGAAGAACCAGGCTTGTTCTCTAGTAATAAGTTGGTTCGTTGAGGTGATGCTTAAATCGTTGCTAGCTTGTTAAGTGACAGTGAAAGATCGTTACATGTCTCCTAAGGTGGATGACTCATTTAACCGATTGCAAAGTACCCGTGTATTTTTCCATATTGGTTTGAGAATGAGATTCTTATTGTTAAAGTGTTAGAGGCTAGTAAATTTGAAATGGATTTGGGGATGAGGATTTCTCTCTTTAAAGTGTGTCATGGTAACGTTTGTTGTCTGTAGTGATGTTTGAGATGTTTCAGTGATGATAGGGTGGGGGCCACCATATTGTCTCTCAAATATGAGTTTGATGCCTTGTGTGACACATGTGAATGTGTAAGGAATATGGATATATATAAGCATTAACAAGATAATTACCTTAATGACCTTATGTATGGGAGAGGTTAGTTATCGTGTGATCAGTTAAGGAGGCAAAGGTTTGAGACTTCATAAAAGCTTTTGATTTTGATCGTAGTTCATTACAACAAGCTGAAGAACACTGGTGGAGATCTGAGCTATGTAAGACAGTTTTGTTGTGAAAATGGTACTGAATCGATTAAATTTGGGTAAGATTTTAAGATCTTCGATGATGTTTTGTTGTATTGTCAGAGCTATATTTTTTGTGCTAGAAGTGGAAAAGTTGTGTTCACCCCAATAGTGTGAAAATTTGGGTACTTAATCTTTAAGGAAATTTTAGATTTGGACAACGACGTGGGTCGAAGTAAGTAAGAACTGATGACCGTGTGATCGATCACCACCTAAGTAAAGTAAACTTGATAAGTGATGGATTGTACGGAGTTAGTTTGGGTTAGAGTACCATGCTGCCCATGTGAGGGCGATCAAGGATCACAAGTGATGGTCATGAAGGAAGTACCGATACTAGCTCTATGCAGTACCAACACTCAATTCATCTAGTGTCGATTCTGATCAGTCATCATCAGTACCATGTGTTTGTTGGTTAAGCTTCGAGTTGAGGATTGGGTAACTTTGAAGTCGTGAGAAGTAGCATCTAGTTGTAATTAAGAGGATACAATGTTATGATTGAAATTAGGTTCGATGGTTTCTAATGGACTTTGAGATCTTGTTGTAGGTGTCTTAGAGAAAGATATATCAAATCAAGAGATTCTTCTTATATAGTACAATGGTCAGTATATGGTGAATTTTGAGAGTGACAGTTTGTACCAAACTTTCGCCATGTATATTGGGAGACATTATGGAGTCGTGTGCTTGAGATAGTGATAAGTGTTTAACTTGCCATTAGTTGGGAGTCAAATAGTGAGTTCCTCAGATTTGTTTTGATGTTTCGATATTTATCGATGGAAATTAAAAAATGATCGTGGATCTTGTAAAGAATTATGAGTGGACAGTTTCAATGCGATTTCATTGAGAAATGATATATTTCCTGGTACGTATCGTATGTTTTTCGGTAAAGAATATTGATAAGGGATATTTTGCTCTCAAAAGTCTTGCATCGGGCAAGCAATAATATTGATAAAGGATGCCATCAGAGTTAGAGTTTCCTTCAAGGAGTCACCAGGTGAGGAATTGTTTTGTTTCGGTTGCAACGGCTGTTCAACCTCTTGTCCTTTTAGATTATACAATGTTGTGGAAATATTTTGTATGCAACCACCTTTTGAGTCCTACAGTATAAGTTAAGTTTCGTTGATGACGTAATTGTGTGACATTTTTATAGGGTACGTTGGGTCTTGCTTGTTGTCTGTAATGTACCGAGCAAGGATGGATTCCTTTGAAGAGAAAGAATCAGTTAAGATTGTGTTTGTACCGTTAGAAGACAAGGGTTATAATTGATAAGTGTTGAGATTAGAGTAACGCAGTGGGAAATTTTTTAGGGCGCCAAAGGGTTATAAAGGTTTTAGCATCTTCTTGATTTATGGATACAAATTTTGATGATGAAATTTTCTTTAAGTAGGGGAGAGTTCTAAGGACCCGAATTTTGGATATTCAAGTTGGATCTTGGATTCGGGTTAGCATAATTAAGTCTAAGGATTTAATTTTTATGGATGAGAAAATTTAAGGATCGAGTTGATAATTTGGGGTCTAGTCCCTAAAGAAAATAAAGTTATGGGCTTGGGGTAAAACAATGGATAAAAGATGAGTTTATTATAGAATTTATCCAATATTATTTTGAGATGAAAAATAAAGAGGGATTAGCTGCGAAAAAGGGGAAAATATCTCAAACATTTCTCTCATTTTCCCTTTTTTCTTTCTTTCTTTTTCCACTCTCCCCTTGAGTTTTGTCCCGATCTACGACCACCGGAGCCATCGTGTGCTACACCGCAACCACCATCATTTTCCCCTCTTCGTCCGAAGTTGACCAGTGCTAGTGGCATCACCAACGGAGCCGCCACCGAAAGGGTGGAGAGAGAGAAGATTTAGGATGTTGAAAAAAATGATAGTTCCGGTGGTCAAAACCGAAAACTGAGGTCAATGTCATGTTCACTAGTGCTAGTACAACCGGACTAGAGCTCATCACCGCAGTCCAACCGCTATAAGGCACTGAAGCACCTCCACGTGTCGCCACTAAGACTAGATGTGTGCGTAGCTAGCGGGTGCACCTAGCTATATTGCGTCGCGCCATATTGTATCCTACTGCCCGGATGCATTTTCTCTCTACCCACTGGATCACCACCCGCGGGTGCATAACAGCTAATCATTGGACCTTGACCAAGTTGTTGACCGGCTGTTGACTTTTTAGAGGACCCTACCTGGGAGTTTCTTGACGTTCTTAGTCTGTTGGCATAGTCTATTTTTCCAAATTCAAACTCAGTAAGTTGTTTTTAAGCTTTTTATCACCCTAAAGTGGTCTAATAGTGTGAAATGGCTTATGTAGTCGTCTTTGTTTTATCCGATGATTTGGTGGAATCGAATATTGGAATTAAAGAGAGGTTTGAAGCAGCTCGGATGGGGATTTATCTCTTTGGCCAAAAGGTAGTACACCTCGAACTCATGTTGCTTCATGAGCATCATAAATGTGATGTCTTTGCATTTTATTATCTACAAAGTAGGCAGATGATGAATATGCATGTGTGGAGACCGATAGTAAGAGAGTCGATATTTATGAAATGCATGATGATGTTATGGATATGAAGGGACTCATAGAGGCTTTAGAAACCGTGTAGGGTCATTTGAGATGCTTGTATGATTATTTGATGATTGTTTGATTGATTAAAATAATTGTGATGTCTTGTATGCTTGTTCGAATAGATTGATGAGATTTGATGGGAATTATGCTTAAGGGTTAAATACTTGATTAAATGATTATGAAGTTGGTAATTCATATTAATTGGGTGAATGCATTGGTAAACAAACCGTAATGAATTTTATAAGCTTTAGGGATCGAATAAAGCATGGTAATAACATAATTCAAGGAAATTGTGTGAACCCATGAATAGGGTATCGGTACGAGCTTTAGCCGTACTGAAATGTGATTGGGGATCATATCGATATGAGTCGACCAGTGCCAGTACTTCTAGAAATATAAGATTTCCAATAAACAATATAAGTATCAGTACTCGTATGAGTACTAGTACCCAGGGGTACCTTATCACGAGTACCAGTACCCATTATACGAGAAAATCTATAATGCTAATAAAAAGATGGAAATTGACGAGGGATATTAATGAGATAATCTGAATTAATAGAGATAATTAATGAGCATGATTAATATACATTTCCATAATGTAGTAACAAGTTGGTAAACTTAATTGGATGGCTTGTGGTAATAGCAATCATAGGATATCCTTGGTGGATCGAGTATTGTTGTGTGTTGTATGGTGATCGTGTCAATATTGTGTACGGTTTGGACACTTGGTTAGTTGAGTCACCTTTGATTGATGGGATTTGGATACCCATAGAAAGAGTGTTGCAACACCATGGTTAGAGATGTCGAATATACGTTTCTGACGTTGTGTGACACCAGGCCTCATTCGATGATACCCGAGGAGAGATGCCGAGTATGGATGTACGTTCTCGAGGTTGTTCGACACTGGACCTCACCCAGAGAGAGTGTATGTTCTCAAGGTTGTGTGACACTGAGCCTCACTCAGAGCGTACATTTTAGAGGTTGTATGATATCGGGCCTCTCTACAGGATTGTATTATGACTTTGTGTGTTTTTGCTCGAATGATTTGGTTAGATCCCAAGTATGGTTGGGCCTTGTGTGCCATGTATGATGTTTTGCTATGATGAGAGCATGTGTTTAGGCAACTAGTGGTAGCATCAAGTGTTTATTTATCTCTCCTTATTGCTCGTCCTAGCTTGCATGCTTATGTTTAAGATTAGCATGAAGTATAGTAGAATAGATGTGTACCACTGAGCTTTGTAAGATCAATGCTCAGAATCATTGTTTTCGTGCATAGGTTGATCGTGGGATTGTGAAGCACTATCAGTATGAGTTCCAGCATGTGGTGATTTCAAGAGTAGGTACTTGTGTGTAACACTCCCTACCCGGTCTAGGAGTTAGACCAGTATAGGGTGTGTTACCAAACAAACATAAGGCATTCAAGCATCAATTAGAAGGGTATTTGATAAAGTCATCCATTCTCCCAATCCTTTCGCTTTGGTTAAAAAGAAAGATTAAAGTTTCAGGGTATGTCTTACTAACATGATTCAAGATTAGAGTAATGTTTAATACTCCATGACAAGCATGACCATTTAATCTCAACTTAAACAATGCCACACTTCAATATTCTTATAAGACTACCATATACATTCATTACAAATGTCCTTCAACTTACATATCAATCAAGAAGTTAACCAATTTGATTTATCCTGCAAGTAATCATGCACTCAACAAACTTCCAACATGAATATAGTTTAATCATGGTGATCTATCATACACACGATCATATCTATATCCCTATGTCTCAAAAGCAAGTCCGAAAACCAAATAAATAAAGCATAGGATAATTAAATCAATTATTTAGAGAGGCCCTTTTTACAAACTTAATGTAATAATATACAACCAAATTGAATGGTTGCTAGCCAAACTCAGAGCTTAACAATTATCTACATGCAATTTCATTCATGTGCCACCCTACTAGGAGTTTTAACAAAACTTACAAAGTATGCCTCAAGTGCCTGTGATCTTAACCAAGCTTCGGAATGAGGGATCTCTAACATAACCTGAAATTGATATCAGAATTTAACCATTAAGTAATCACTTAGTGAGATAGCTTGATCAACCAATACATGATTTAAAAACTTTAATTCATATCCTTATTCTTTCATCTTGATTATCAGATTTAGGTAAGTACCAAGTTTGGTCAACCGTATCTTATTTTATACCTAGAGTTCGAACATGACAAACACTCTAAGACTATCCATTCCATATAGGGTGAACTTGATCTCTTGTAAGACATTATAACTACTGAATATTCAGCTTGATTCAATTATAGACTTAGCCAATAAGTAATTAACCCACATTATTTCACACATGTTCGAATAAGGAGTTAATGTAACCATTATATCTTTTCCTCGTACCTTCTTATGCCCCAACTTCTTAAAGCCTCGATATCAATTAGTTTCTTATTTAATCCATTGAACATAAGTTCTTTGCCACAGAAGGTATCTAACTACCATCTTATGAACATGTATACATTTCGTAAGAGTTACCTACTTAGCATCTCAAAACTTGTATTAATTATATTCCTAAATCATCATACATATCATATTAAATCCTAAATTATTTATTACTCAGACGTTCAAAATAGCATTTCAAGATATGTAAAACATGTCACCTAAATTACCAAGCAAAGCATTTTATAACATGTATGCCATTACATGCGATCAAGATAGCATCTAGTGGGTATCAAGCATTTGAACCAATATGTGCATATATGAATGTGTAGTTAAACAATTATTTAGGTCAATGTACTCAATCAAGTTTAGACATGTACCTATTCGAACATAGCTGATATCCCTTTCTAAAGGAAAAATATAAGAATTGGGTAATTGTACTGTACTTATCTACCAAAGTGTTACCATGATTTAATGAATGATAAAACAAGCATTCGTTGTTTTTTCTTTATCAAGCCTAGGAGCATCATGTAATACCTCAAGTATGTATTTAAAAAGCATATTAATTACCAAAGTACATTCTCAGAACATATACATAACTTTTCACCCAAGGTAACAAGTAGCATATCACAATTATTTTTCCTTCTTCTAACATATAGTGCATCAATATAATTTCTCACTTTAATAAGTAAATTCCTTTGATATCTTTTATCACATCTTTAAGAATCAATTAACAACATGTAAACAAATGTGTTTACAAGTTCATTTTCATTTAGCTTTCACTTAAGATCATATCTTAGGAAGTAAGAATCATTCAAGTTCCACAAAGGATCTCATTTCTTGATAAGAAAGTTATCACATCTTTTTCTTGTTTTAAAAAAATATTCTTTCATATTTATTTATTAACATAACCTTGCGAATCGAACTTCAGCCTAGGTACACGAACCCTATCAAACAAACACCAAACAAGGGTACTAAAAGTACCAATAAATCTCCCATTTTATCATTAAACAAGGGTACTAAAAGTACCAATCAATCTCTCAATTATCATTAAACAAGGGATCGTAGTCCACCCCAAACACGAGCTCTATGGACTCTATGGCATGCCAACTATACCTAAGACTGACTCGAGACCAAGGCTTTCACAATTATTGTCTTTAACATAAAGTGAACATAGCTCCATTTGAAGTTATCATAACCATGCTATATTACCCCTTCTTTTCTCAATAAGGGTGCACAATTATGTTCACCATATGTGAACCCAAAATTTCACTATTTTCATTCAAATGGCCTCATTTCCAACAATCATTTAGTCACTTTTCAAGTACATAGCATTTCTTGCATTCAAATTATCCATTTCATATATGATTTAACATTCCAAAGGCTTGTTTCGATTTACATCATATTTTCCATTCATGTCTGTCATTTGAATTATACAAACACCATATGACACTCAAAGCAATACTAATCACAAACATCACATAATCGATTCATTTAAGATCCTCAATTCACATTCATATTTTTAGCTAAATTGTAGCTTATGAGAAATTCTACTTGTTAAACAAGTCAAGCAATCATATAGAAAATACAAGAAGTATAATTTCAATCATAGAATCTAGTATTAATGTCTTATTGATGCTAAGAGTATAACTCTACATACTTATCATTGAACAACTAAGTCTTTTATTTCTCATATCAAACATTTTTAGTTTCCATTAAATTTTGTGCAAGACATGCAGTTCATATATATAATAATCACATAGCATTAGTGGGTTGGTACTTACCTTATCATCCAAGCTTAGAAGTATCCATGTGACTTGATACAATAATCGAACAAGATGAAATAGAATAATTTAAGTAATATGCTCATGATAGTTTTGATCTATCCCGAGACTTAAGCTACACTCACCAATCATTCCAAGCTACAATTGTCCCCGCAACAATCTCTTCTTTGCTTATCTACGATTGAGTCTACTTTGGTCCTTAATGCTTCCACTCTTTTGTCTTTTTTCCACCGAAATCTAAACCCAAGTTTCACAATTTGTTGTTCCTATTTCGGTTGAGTTCTTCTCCTCACTCTAATCTCTTAGCCTTCGGCTTCAACCAAGAAAGGAAGAAGATGAAAAATGGCATTTTTGGTAGCCTTTCCCTTTCACCAAAACCTATTCAATCATTCCTCCCCTTAACACATGTCTTCGGTGGCTTAGGACAAGTGCATGTGTCCTCCAAAAATTGAGATTTTAGCATGTAACCATATGGTTCTTAATGTCATTTGGTTAAGTCCTCATAATTGGGTTAGAAAGTTTTTTTTATAACAATTTGGTCCCATTCCGCTTAGTTAGCCAAATAGATGATTAAATCATAGTACACAACATTGATTTCCAAAGTAATTTGTCTCATTCTTTCTATTTGGTCCTAGGTTCTTAATTAATCTTTAATGTCACATAATTTAACTATCAACTTAGTTATTGTGTTGATAGAATACTTCTAGGCCCACTTTTGGGGTGTCACATTGTGTTTAGTGGGATGTGTATTCATAAGACCTTACATGATGGAGTTTGTAACCCTTACTTTTGAAATTGTATTAATCAAATTGAATGTTCAAATGTTTTAAATTTAAATTGGATCTCCTTTTTACCATTTTGATTATTTAACTATATTTTCAATTGTTGGCTTTGTATGTTTTTGAGAAATACCTTGTTGGGCTAAACTCAGTTTGAGAAATTGTATGGTTTTGGTTTGGGCTTGAGGCCCAAATGTGATATTTGGGTCGAGGGTGTAATATTTCTCTCATCTTAGAGATTGTAGTTGTAACACCTCTTTCCCGGGTTAGGAGCGAGGAGTGTCAATGTATTTAACATGTAAGAAGACACAAATTTTGGCCAAATTGAACCATTTCTTAAGTTTCTTACTTATCAAGTTACCCTTATAATCAATTCAAGTTACCACCTAGACTTACTAGACCATTCAAATACTATGATCAAGTTAGGATCCATTTCATTTTGAATTAAACCAAGCATTAATCTAGTATATCAAGTTGATTCCATTTAAACTAAGTTTACCTTAGTCTTAAGGCCATTCGAATACTTACTTATCAACAAGGTATCTTACCCACATACAAGTTCATTTAGATACAAGACTAGTAACAATAATTCATTATAGCATTTTGATAAGTCTTCAAAAGTACTATTTTTCTTACCCTTTTTACTCATATTATTGTTAGACTTAGGCTCATATTAGTTGCATAATTAGCCATTCATGCATTAATCCATGTTTCCTTCCATCGTTGAGCTTGATTACATAACTTGGTAGTTTTTGTGGGAAAAGATGTTGTTTTGGTGTGTTTTGTGTGTATGTGCAGGATCACTTGCCAAAGCAAGGCTAGAGCTAGTTGCCAGGGCAATGCATGAAGGAGATGTCGAGCTAGTTGCCAGGGTAATGCATTAAGTAGACGTCGAGCCAGTTGCCAGGGCAATTGTCGACAAAGAATAAGGTGATATGGTAGTCAAAATTGGTGACTAGACAAGCCCAAGATGATGTGGAGCAAAGCTAAATCCCAAAGGAGTTTGATTTCCATGAAGAGAATAAAGAAGAATTAAATTCCAAGAAGATAGGAGACGTTCTAGAAGGAATATAATTATAATAAAGAATTATATTCTTTAAAGATAATTTAGTTCCAACTTAACTTCGTCCTCAAAGAAGGACTTTGACCTAGCCCTATAAATTAGAGGCCATGCCGTCAACTCCAGAGAGAGAGAGAAGAGTGAATTTTCGACAAGCATCAAGGGCAAGGAGGATTTCGACAAGCTTCATCCTTCATCTTTTTCTTTCTTGTTCAATTAGGTTCATGCTAGGGATTCTTTATCTTGTGTTTCTTTGGAACCTAGCCATGAACTAAATCTATTTGGCTAAGGTTATTGTGTCTTGTGGTTGTGAGAAACTATTGGATTTTGTTTAGGTAATAAGAGTTTGCATTTTTCTATTCAAGGTTTATTCATTCTTGGTTCTTATTCTTGTTTGCGAGTGAATTGAGAGAGGATCTCGTAACTTCATCTATTTATCTAATATCGGGAGAGTTAGATTCAAGAAACGAATGAATATGATCTTTATTCAATCTATTGATGGTGAAGATTAATCCGGCTTAGGAATAAGTTAAGGATTTCAACGGCTAAGAAGAGCGCAAGATTAGTTGTTGTTCACCCTTGATTCACGCAGGGATGTATTATCAAGGCATGCACAAGTAACTAGAATTTTGACTTAGGGATAAGAAGAAACCATTGAAGAACGCTCTGCCGAACCTTGAAGGTTGCTGCCCAGACGCCCAGTAGTTGCCCAACTAGTCGCCCAGGCAACCATCGATTAGTTGCCAAGGCAACCCCGTTGTGCAAGTTGCCATGGCAACTGAGTTGCCCTTGCACTCTTTTACCAAGACGATCCAATCGGCTATCAAACCTCAACTCACGATAACCTGGCCTATCTCTCTCATTTGATTTCTAGATTGGTTATTAGTTAAAACTCCTATAATCTTCTACTTGTGTTTTCTTTTACTTTTTACAGTGCAAGAGACTAGATTCTTGAAGTGGCACCAATCCCAGTGGAGACAATATCTTTTATACTATAACTTGCAACGTGTATACTTGCACAATTGCGTAGCACTTATTACGCGCAACAAGTTTTTGGCGCCGTTGCCGTGGATTGGCAATAGCGACTTTGTTTTTATTTTCTTGCACTTTCTTTTTACTTTTCTTGTTTAAGATGGCTAACAAACTTTGGTTTTGCATTGGTATATGACCAGGGCGAGACCGATTACACCAGAATATCCCTTTGATCCAGAAATCGAACGAACCTTACAAATACTTAGACGAAGGATAATAGTAGCAATGGCTAATCAAGACGGCAATGTGAATCAAGATGTTCCAGCAGGAGGAGGAGTGATTCTTGCATGAAACAAAACTATTCGAGACTATCTTGAAGGAGATCTTGATGGACTTAATCCAGGAGTTGTCATACCTGAAATTGAAGCCGACCACTTTTAGTTGAAACCGGTAATGTTTAATATGATCAACACAATTGGTCAATTTGGCTGCTCAACAACTGAAGATGAACGACAACATCTTAAATCTTTCCTCGAGATTTGCAACTCGTTCAAAATACAAGGAGTCACCCCTGATGTTTTACGATTAAGATTATTCCCCTATTCACTGAGGGATAGGGCGAAAACATGGTTGAATAGCATTCCTGCCGGATCAATAGGATCTTGGACCGATCTTTCTCCTGATTTTCTTGCTCGGTTTAATCCTACAAATTTGACTAATAAGCTTCGTAACGACATTACTTCTTTTCGGCAGGCAGATGATGAATCCATGTACAAGGCTTGGGAGCGATATAGAGAACTTCTCACAAATTCCCCCTACACGGATTCCCGGTGTGGACTCAAGTAACAATGTTTTACAACGCCATGAATACACCAACAAGGATGATGCTAGATGCCTCAGCAAACGGCATACTCCTAGATAAGTCACCGGAGGAAGCAATGCAAATTCTAAACAGGCTGGCCAAGAATGATTATCAATTCCCCTCTACTAGAAGAGGAGGAGTTAGACGCCAAGCCACAATAAATGAACTAGGATCATCAGATTCAATTTCGGCACAATTGGCCACTTTAACCAAGATGGTCCAAGACATGCAAAAACCAAACAACACACATGAGGTCAAGGTAATGGATTCTTTTTGTGAGTTATGTGGTGATAACCATGATTCTTCTGAATGTATGCCGAATCCGGAATCCAGCTTCTATGTGGGGAATTACAATCGGAACAACAATGTGATGTCCAATACATACAATCCAGCTTGGAAGAAGCACCCGAATTTTTCATGGAGTAATCCCAACAATGCTCTAAACCAGAACAATCAGAATGCACAAGCATCGAGATTCCAGCAGAATATGTCACGGCAACAGTTGCCACAGCAACAACCGACAACATCTAGTTCTTTGGAAAATTCTCTAAATGCTTTTATGATGAAAACTGAATCTTATATGGCTGAGAATAGTAACTTCATAAAAAGAACTGATGCTTTTATTAGTAGGACCGAGATGAGATTGCAAAACCAAGAGGCGGCAATGAAATCATTAGAAAATCAAGTCGGACAGTTTGCTCAAAACCTGAGTACTAGACCGCAAGGAGGTTTACCTAGCGATACTGAAGTCGCAAGAGGAACTGGCCATGAGCAATGTAAGGCGATCACCACTAGAAGTGGCCAACAACTTAAAGAGGCTCAAGCCCTCTCATCAAACAAAACTCCACAAAAAGATCAAGACGAACCTAGCGGCAAAGCCTCAGATGCTGAACCAGGAATTGCCGCGGCAACCGGCAATAAGCATGCCTCGGTAACTGATGATAAGGATGCTTCGGCAACTTGTGATAAGCATGCCTCGGCAACCCCAGTTGATAATGCCTCGGCAACTCCAGTTGTCCCGGCAATGCCGTCAATCAGGTTCCAAACCAATAAAAGGATCGAAGATATCCGACTTCCACCACCATTCCCACAAAGGTTGAAGCGCCAAAAGCAAGAATATCAATTCAAGAAGTTTCTTGATATCCTAAAGCAAGTTCACATCAACTTGCCATTGGTGGAAGCAATTGAACAAATGCCGAACTATGCCAAGTTTCTTAAAGACAGTGTGTCCAAGAGAACAAGGCTAGGAGAGTTTGAAACAGTTGCCGCAACAGAGGGATGCATGGCCATGTTGCACAATTGTATGCCACCTAAGTTGAAGGATCCCGGAAGTTTCACAATACCCTGTTCTATTGGAAACCAATATGTCGAGAAAGCATTATGCGACCTTGGGGCTAGCATAAATTTGAAGCCTAAATCAGTTTTCCAGAAACTAGGAATCGGGAAGGCAAGACCTACAACAGTTATGCTACAGCTAGCCAACAGATCCTATGTGCATCCAGAGGGAAAAATTGAAGACATACTGGTAAAAGTTGATAAATTTATTTTTCCCACTGACTTTATTGTTTTGGATTGTGAAGCAGATAAGCATGCACCTATCATTCTTGGGAGACCATTCCTAGCAACTGGGAGAACCTTGATCGATGTTGAAAAAGAAGAAATCACAATGAGGGTGAATGACCAGCAAGTTAAACTAAATGTGTTCCAAACACTAAGGCATGTCGATGATCCAGAAGAATGCCAACTTCTTCATGTCACAGCAGAGTTTAACTTCGACGAGGAATTTAGTTACCTCGGCAACTACATTGCCGATCAAGAGGAACCTGAGGAGTATGAAGAACCGATCGATGAGGAACAACAAGAAGAGGCAAATTGGCCAGTCAATCGACCAGGTACATACTTTGAACCACTGGATTACTCAGGTAAGGAAGGTAAGCTCGAAAAGCCCTCTATTGAACAACCACCGATTCTTGAGTTGAAAAAATTGCCAGAGCAACTAAAATATGCATACTTAGGAACCGATAATACATTACCTGTAATTATTTCTTCTAAGTTACAGCCTGAGCAGGAAAAGAAGCTGATCAAAATGTTGAAGTTACACAAAAAGGAAATAGGATGGGCAATTGCCGACTTGAAGAGAATTAGCCCGGCAGTGTGTATGCACAAGATTTTGTTGGAAGATGATCACAAACCTTCAATTGAGGCCCAGAGGAGACTGAATCATGCCATGAAAGGGGTTGTAATGAAAGAAATCATCAAGCGGCTTGACGCTAGCATTATATACCCTATCTCTGATAGTACATGGGTAAGTCTGGTACAATGTGTACCGAAAAATGGAGGTATAACAGTGGTAAGTAATGAAAACAATAAACTCATTCTAACCAGGACTGTGACCGGTTAGAGGGTTTGTATGGATTATCAAAAGTTAAACAAATCCACTAGGAAAGATCACTTCCCATTACCCTTTATTGATCAAATGCTTGACCGTCTTGCAAGTAAACCCTTTTATTGTTTTCTTGATGGTTATTCAGGTTACAATCAAATTGCCATAGCACCAGAAGATCAAGAAAAGACAACCTTCACATGCCCATACGGTATTGATGCTTTCCGAAGGATACCATTCGGATTGTGTAACGCCTCGTCAACCTTCCAAAGATGCATGATGGCACTCTTTTCAGACATGGTTGAAGACTTCCTTGAGATCTTCATGGATGATTTTTCTGTTTTTGGTAATGACTTCGACAGCTGTCTCGGCAATTTAGAGAAGGTGTTGGCAAGATGTGAAGAAACTGATTTAGTCCTTAATTGGGAGAAGTGCCATTTTATGGTAGATGAAGGAATAGTGCTGGGCCAAAAGATTTCATCCAAGGGAATTGAAGTAGACAAAGCCAAGGTGGACATGATCGAGAGATTACCCCCACCAAGTTCGGTTAAAGGAATTCAAAGCTTTCTTGGAGATGCAGGTTTTTACAGGAGGTTCATTCATAATTTTTCTAAAATCACTAAACCCTTGTGCAATTTGCTTGAACAGGATAAAGTCTTTGATTTTGATGATTCTTGCACCCAAGCATTTGAAACCCTAAAGGAAAAGCTTGCCTCGGCACTCATTATCATTCAACCAGATTGGACGCTACCTTTTGAGCTCGTGTGTGATGCAAGTGATTTCGCGGTAGGAGCAGTCCTAGGCCAACGCACAGGTAAGACCTTCCATGTGATATACTACGCTAGTAAAACTCTTAATAGTGCTCAAGTGAATTACACAACAACGGAGAAATAGTTACTAACTGTAGTTTTCGCATTTGACAAGTTTCGAACCTATTTGATTGGTACAAAGGTAATTGTTCATACGGACCATCCGGCAATTAAATATCTATTTGCTAAAAATGATGCCAAACCTCGTTTGATTTGCTGGATATTACTTTTACAAGAATTTGATATTGAAATTAAGGACAGGAAAGGAACAGAAAATCAAATGGCCGATCACTTATCACGTTTAGAACGCAATAGGGAGGAGGACGTGGATCTAGAGATATACGATGCATTCTTGGATGAACAACTTTTAGTTGCCTCAGCAACCATGGACGCGCATGCCTCGGCAAATCTCAATGTCGCAGCAGCCCTTGAAGTGCACGCCTCGGCAATTTTGGGAGCAGTCGCCACGGCAGCACATGCCTCGGCAATACCTTGGTACGCGATTTAGTTAATTTCCTTGTTTGTGGTATTTTACCTTATGGTCTTACTCACCAAGGGAAGAAGCGGTTCCGCCATGATGCTAAGCATTACTTTTGGGACGAGCCTCTTTTGTTTAAACAATGTGCAGATCAGGTTATACGCCGATGTGTCCCTGAAGAAGAGCAACAGAATGTACTCAATGCCATTCTTCACCCTATGGAGGACATTTTGGAGGAACTCGTACCGCGACCAAAGTTTTGTAATCCAGTTTGTATTGGCCAACATTGTACAAAGATGCCCAAGACTTTTACAAGCAATGTGATCGTTGCCAGAGGACAGGCAATATCTCTAGACGACATGAGATGTCGCTCCATAACATCATCGAGGTGGAATTGTTCGATGTATGGGGGATCAATTTTATGGGACCTTTCCCATCTTCATTCAGCAACCTCTACATTCTACTTGTCGTCGACTACGTGTCTAAATGGGTTGAGGCAGCTGCAGTTCCCAACAACGATTCCAAGACCGTGCAACGATTCTTGTAGAAAAATATATTTACACGGTTTGGGATGCCGAGAGCAATTATCAGTGAAGAAGGCAAGCATTTTGACAACAAACTTATTGCCAAGATGTTGCAACGCTTCAGCATATCACACAAGATCGCCACGACATATCACCCACAAACCAACGGGCAAGCAGAAATTTCCAACCGAGAATTGAAGGGTATACTCGAGAAAGTTGTAAATCCCTCTAGGAAAGATTGGTCATTAAGACTAGATGACACACTTTGGGCATATCGCACTGCATTCAAAACACCCTTAGGTATGTCCCCCTTCCGACTTGTCTATGGCAAAACATGCCATCTACCGGTGGAAATCGAACACAAGGTATATTGGGCAATCAAGACCGTGAATATGGATTGGGAAAGTGCCGGACAAAAGCGTTTGTTGGACCTCAATAAGATAGAAGAATTTCGTGCACTCGCCTATAACAATGCACGAATCTACAAGGAGAAAACAAAGCAATGGCATGACAAGAAACTATTGCCGCGGTAATTCACGCCAGGGCAACCAGTTCTCTTATTCAATTCTCGGCTAAAACTTTTCTCGGGAAAGCTGAAATCAAGATGGTCGGGACCATTCGAAGTTGTCAAACCATTCTCCCATGGTGTCGTGATAATCAAGTCCATCACTGACAAAAATGAATTCAAAGTTATTGGACAAAGATTAAAACACTACAATGGTGCCCATGTGGAACGTAACAAAGAAGTGGTCACCTTAGGAGATGCATGAGCATGCTCGATATTTTATTTTTATTTTATTTTTATTTTTAATTTTGTCGAACTATTTAATTTTTATTTTTTTATTACTTTTGATTATTTGCTTTTTTAGGATAGATTTATTTTCTTTTGTTTTATCTTTCTTTAAGTTTAAGAATCACTTTACACATCTTTATTTATTTTCTTTTATTAGTTTATCTTTAATTTTAATCCTTATTTGATTTGTCTTTGAATTGTAGGAAAATAGTTCAAGATAAAGAGGAATTTTGATCCAAGAAGGAAAACATCTTCAACAAGGAAATTAATGGGCTGAATCTAAGGCTTATATAAAGCCTCCAACTTACCCTAATTAAACCCCCCTTGCCATCACCCTTCCTCTAAACCGAAACCCTCTTTTTCGTCTTTCCAAAAATTAATCCCACCCACCATATTTACTACCTATCTTTTCTATAAAACCCATCACACTTAACCTATTCCTACTTTTCATCTTGCAACTATTTAGTTTTTTTTATTTTCTTTTGTTTGTTTCTACAAAACTCACAACCAAGATCATCTATGGCATCGAAAATTAAATTTTTAGTTCATCCAAGTTCCTCCAAAGAACCAAGATACAAGAAGTTTGCAACACCGGTGGTTCAAGAAAGATTTCACTCCAAGTTCAAAAGTCGGAAGATTTACGAAGAACAAGGATAATCCTTATGTTTTTGTTTGTGACAAGGCCATACTCATAAGCCCCGAAAACGTCAACACCTTTTACGGGCTCTACATTGAGAATGACGAGCATCAAGCCTTTGTTGATCAAATCACGCCCAAGCAACTCAACAAGGTGCTTCAAGAACTCACTCAACCGAGAACTCATTGGAACGACGGTAAACACAAGGGCACGGTAAATCGCCTTCGGCTTAAACCCGAGGCAAAACTATGGAATAAGTTTGTTAAAACTTCTTTAATGCCTACCACACACAATACTACCATTGATATACCACGTCTTTTGCTCATACATTCTATTTTGCATAATCACATCATTAACATTGGAAAAATTATTTGTGATGAGATTTTTGTATGTAGCTCAAAAGATAAGGGTTCTATTTTCTTCCCTTGCTTAATTTCTAATCTTTGCAAGGAGATGCATGTTCCAAGTGAGTCAACCGATGAAAAGGCCCTACCAAAGTCCGGTTGGAATCAAGCACAAATCTGAAAGCTAATGGGAGAGGCACCAGAAAAATCCTCAAGGCCTCCGATTGCCGCAGCAACTCCTGCCGCCCCGACAATCCCTAATGCCCAAGCACCTAACGCCCGGGCAACTCGGCCATCAACCCTGGGACACTTTGAAGCACTCTTACAACCATTGGCGAGCCACATAAGGCAAATTGAAGACCGGCAACTAATGTTCATGCGGTACATGAAGGAGCACAACAATGCCATCACCCAAGTCATCCTAGAAAAGTACCCGGACAATCGCATGCCATTCCCAATCTTTCCTGCTGAGATCCTTGCCCCGGCAACCAATGAAGCAGTCGCCACAGCAACTGCAACAGATGATGCAGCGGTAACCTACATCGTGCCTGCACAAGAAGATGCCACGACAACCAACCCTGAAAATGCCATGGCAACCAAAGCTAAAGACATCCCGGTAATCACTGCAAAAGCCAAAGGTAAATCACCTATGCCCGAATCAAATCCTACGGAATCATTGTTTGATTTTTCAGATTCGGACGAGTCCTCCATTGCACCAACAAAGACCGCACCAATTGAATCCTCCAAGCGAAAAGCCAATGACATTGATGAAGAGGACGATGAAGACAACCCCGTACGAGGATCGATTCCACCACCAACAACAAGGAAACAACCATCGCGTTCAAGCAAGAGAATCAAGACACCGACCAAAAGGAAACTAATCATCCACGACGACGAACTCTCAGAGCAAGCCCTCGTTTGCATTTTATTTTTCGTTATTTTTATTTAATACATGCATTGAGGACAATGCCTCACTCGAGTTTGGGGGGGATTGTTATTAGTAGTTAACATGTTTAGTTACATTCATCTTAAGTATTACATTTAGGATACATAAATTGCTTGCCATGCCTTTAGTTGGAACAAGAATTGCCTAGATTTGATGAATATCTGATGATGACTTTGCCAATGCACTTAATTGATAGAATTTTTATTCTAGGATAACCATGGAAAAACTTAGAATTTTACTATGATGCTAAATTTGATGAAACACTGTTGTGGTTTGATTGATTTAAGGAATTCTAGTGAACTTCGGTTGATAATTAAACAAATTAGGGGATTAGAATAAAAATTGGATGAATGCTAGAGGTGCCCGAAATTGGCTCTAGCATGTGCTAAAAAATTGATCGCTAGAGGTGCCCGAAACCGGCTCTGGTCGAATAAATTAATTAACTTAAGAAAACTAAAAACAAAACACTAGAGGTGCCCAAAATTGGCTCTAGTTAAAACATGTTAAACAGAACCTAATTAAGTAAATTGAAAACCTCTTGTTTGCATAGAATCCAAAAAATCAACTTGCACACAACTCCGCACACACTCACAAGCATTATAGTTTGATTCCATGTAACTCCTAAGTTTTCCGAAAAATGAAAAGCCAATCATACTTTGTGCCCAGGTTCTGAGAATTGAAATCAAGTTCAAAGCTAAGTTTGTGAAAATTGAAGGCTTGGTAGGTAATTATTAGTTTACATTGCTTGAGGGCAAGCAATAGTTCGAGTTTGGGGGTGTGATAAGTGTTCAAAAGTACTATTTTTCTTACCCTTTTTACTCATATTATTGTTAGACTTAGCCTCATATTAGTTGCATAATTAGCCATTCATGCATTAATCCATGTTTCCTTCCATCGTTGAGCTTGATTACATAACTTGGTAGTTTTTGTGGGAAAAGATGTTGTTTTGGTGTATTTTGTGTGTATGTGCAGGATCACTTGCCAAAGCAAGGCTAGAGCTGGTTGTCAGGGCAATGCATGAAGGAGATGCCAAGCTAGTTGCCAGGGCAATGCATGAAGGAGACGCCGAGCCAGTTGCCAGTGCAATTGTCGACAAAGAATAAGGTGATATGGTAGTCAAAATTGATGACTAGACAAGCCCAAGATGATGTGGAGCAAAGCTAAATCCCAAAGGAGTTTGATTTCCATGAAAAGATTAAAGAAGAATTAAATTCCAAGAAGATAGGAGAAGTTCTAGAAGGAATATAATTATAATAAAGAATTATATTCTTTAAAGATAATTTAATTCCAGCTTAACTTCCTCCTCAAAGAAGGACTTTGACCTAGCCCTATAAATTAGAGGCCATGCTATCAACTCCAGAGAGAGAGAGAAAAGAGAGAATTTTTTACAAGCATCAAGGGCAAGGAGGATTTCGACAAGCTTCATCCTTCATCTTTTTCTTTCTTGTTCAATTAGGTTCATGCTAAGGATTCTTTATCTTGTGTTTCTTTGGAACCTAGCCATGAACTAAATCTATTTTGCTAAGGTTATTGTGTCTTGTGGTTGTGAGAAACTATTGGATTTTGTTTAGGTAATAAAAGTTTGCACTTTATTATTCAAGGTTTACTCATTCTTGGTTCTTATTCTTGTTTGCGAGTGAATTGGGAGAGGATCTCGTAACTTCATCTATTTATCTAATATCGGGAGAGTTAGATTCAAGAAACGAATGAATATGATCTTTATTCAATCTATTAATGGTGAAGATTAATCCAGCTTAGGAATAAGTTAAGGATTTCAACGGCTAAGAGGAGCGCAAGATTAGTTGTTGTTCACCCTTGATTCACGCAGGGATGTATTATCAAGGCATGCACAAGTAACTAGAGTTTTGACTTATGGATAAGAAGAAACCATTGAAGAATGCTCTGCCGAACCTTGAAGGTTGCTGCCCAGATGCCCAAGTAGTTTCCCAACTAGTCGCCCAGGCAACCATCGATTAGTTGCCAAGGCAACCCCGTTGTGCAAGTTGCCACGGCAACTGAGTTGCCCTTGCACTCTTTTACCAAGACGATCCAATCGGCTATCACACCTTAACTCACGATAACCTGGCCTATCTCTCTTATTTAATTACATTGCCTTTTACTTATTTGCTTTCTAGATTGGTTATTAGTTAAAACTCCTATAATCTTCTACCTGTGTTTTCTTTTACTTTTTACAGTGGAAAAGACTAGATTCTTGAAGTGGCACCAATCCCTGTGGAGACGATATCTTTTATACTATAACTTGCAACGTGTATACTTGCACAATTGCGTAGCACTTATTACGCGCAACACATTTCAATCAAACTTTTACGTAAAACTTCATTCATATATAAGCATAATGAAAGTGGCTAACAACCATTCAAGTTCTACAACCATCTTGATTACTTGTTTACCTAACAAAGGTACTTTAAAACATTACATCCATGACCTCAAACTTTCATTCCAACTATGTACAACCCAAAATGCATGAAATATCAAATCTAGACACAAGACTATGCCACCATCTAGGAGACTCATATAAAGAACCAAGTCATACATTGTGCTTTGCTTGTGTTATGCTCGGAGCTCAAAGAAAGATAACTATCGATCAATCTAAACCTAAAATTTTGGGAAGAAGGAAAAACGAGAGTGATAAGTACTTAAAGTACTTAGTGAGGTAGTTCCTAAATCTATTAATTTATTCAGATTATTAGATTAAAGTCCTTGTTTATTTTAATCAGGATTATCCTAACTAGGCATCAATTAAGTATAATCAAGACCTATCTAGTCCAACATGCACCATTCGAATGCAACAGTTCAAGAAGTCAAGAATCCATTTCAAGCCCACAATAAATCAAGTCAAACAAACGATCAATCGCAATTTCCATTAATCAAACAAGTAATGGTAAGCAAGCATCAAGTTTTTCAAGCAATGAGATCATTAAGGCTCATTCGAATAGGGTCCCTTCTTACTATATAATTTACCATTCAAGTCATGAACATTTAAAGTTAACAAGTACTTCAATCATTTTTGTAATTTCATTTCATTTCAAGATCATTAGTAAACATCAAATTTGATCACTCTTCATTCATAATTATAAGTCTTTGTTTCAAGTTCATTTATTCTTGTTTTGCCTTGGTAGATAGTAGGACTAGGTAATCAAGTCTCAAGTTGGAACACGAAGTACCTAGCATGTTATCGTATTAACTTAGTACACAAGGTACCTAAGCGAGAAGGTGTCTGCTACACCACGTATTAGGGTACACAAAATACTTGAACAAAATGTGTCCATTACACTACATGTTAAGGTACACAAAGTACCAATATGTTACCGTATTAAGTCGAGCTCTAGACTTTAAGGCATGCCGTTCTACCTATGACGAACTAGCAACCAAGGACTTGTTGAGTCTTTTATTAGCAAGCAATTACACATCAAGTGATTAAGCAACAAGCATAACAAGGTCAATTTCAATTTAGATCTTTAAGCCATATAATTCTTAGTTCAATTCATAGGTAATCAAGAATTCTCAAACATCACACAAGATCATACAATCCAACGATGCATTTGATCACATCAAGCATTACAAGTAAGCACAATTCGCTCATTTTCATTATCTAGCTTCATTACCAAGTTATTAGCTTATCAAATCTTGATTATATCCTTTCTTCCCTTTATTAACCAATTACCAATAGAATTTAGATTCATTTCAAGCATAACTCACAAACAAGTATTTAGACATGCTGATTTGGTTAGGACCTAAGTCCCAACCCTAAATGTAACTACACTCACAAAACTCCAAGCAAAAGTAAGCTAGTGTTGCTCCTTGATATAGATTCCCTTATCCTTCCTACTAGCTTGGCCAACCCTCTCTTCATCCATAAGATCTTCTATCCCTTGTTCTAATAAGCCATACACAAACATATAAAGAGCATGTTAGCATACAATTCATCAAGCCAATTCAATCAATTCAAGACAAGATTACAAGCATATAACATACACATATTGGGCAGCATGCTCTTGTACATTTTCCTTTTTACTCAACCACAATTTTCTACATTCTAGTTCATGTAAAATAAGGTACATTTCAAAGCCTAAATCTGTTTTCAAGATAGTTTGCAAAATACCACAAAATAGTGTGCATTTGCCTATGCACCTGCTGCTAGGCAGCTTGCACTCTATTCACTTAATCAAGCATATCTTTCATTCCGTACAACGGAATTTCAATTGGTTTAAACCATTGGAAAGCTAACAAAATTGTCTTTATGACCATATAAGGCTTGAATTTTAGTTCTTATTCAATTAATACAGTTTTTTACTCAAAGACAGGGCAATTGTAATTCTGGACAGTTTGCGTTGTCCAGAGATTTTCATTTACAATTTCCAGCTCATTAACCATAATTCAACTTTGTTTTCTCCTAATGAAAATAGACAAATTAAAGAATGATACACTAAATTTTCAGCCTTAAATTCAATGTATACTAATTATGGTGAATTTTTAAAGTTGATGCCCAGAATAGAGTATTCTGGACATAATTGCACTAGGTCATGTTTAGCTTCTTAGATTCATTTTAACCAAGTTCTAGCATTAAAATTCAGTTTTCATACATTTCTATACATGCTTTGGTCAGTCCATTTATACTTATCAAGGAAATTAGAACAGGGAATGATGATCAATTAACTCAATTAAACATTTTTGTACAATTCCAATCTATCAAAATAGTTTCAACTTAAACCATTCTAATTCATGCTTCTGGTTCTTAATTTTCCAACATATAACACAATAACTCAAGCATGCATTACAACCTAAACATGTCATCTAACAGATTTAAGATCAATTCCAACAATTCACATGAACCGATTATGCATTCATAACATTTCCAGGATCTATTCACTCAAATTCCATTTCCCATTCAATTCAATCCATTCAAACATGTAAATTACAAGAGAAACAAGTGATTACCTTACTCACTATGTTATGTAGACTTAATTTGTGCTAAATCAAAGTTGCATTGCCATGGATTTCAAGCTTTCTCCCTCAAGTCCTCTTTTCTCTCTTTTCTCTAGTTGAATTCGGGTAGAATGAAGGAGAAAGGGGTTGGCTGATGATTCATCTAATTTTCCCTAATGAAAAGACCATTTTGTTCTCAATTTATCCACTAATTAAAGATCAATCAAGGGCATTTAAGGGATATTGGGATTTTAGCATGCATTCCTCTAGTTTACTAGAGTTTTCAAATTAGTCATCTTAATTTAGCAAGCCTATTTGTCAATTGCTACACTTAAGTCCCTAAATCAAGTATCTTTTCATTCCATTTGAATTCGGCACTTAATTTTGTTGCTTTTGCATTTTGATCCCTAATTAGGTTCTATTCAATATGACTTCTTTAATTATTTAAAGATTCCAAATAGTAGCAATAATCCTAAGCCTGATTTAGGGTGTTACAATTCTCCTCCCCTTAAAATATAAATTCGCCCTCGAATTTTACCTGATTTGAATAAATTAGGATATTGCTTTCTCATTGTATCCTCAGGCTCCCAAGTTGCTTCTTCTACCTTGTGATTCCTCCATAATACCTTCACTAGGGAGATATTCTTGTTCATAAGCCTCTTAACTTCCTTGTCAAGCATCTTGATTGGTTCTTCTTCATAGGACAAGTTGGGGTTTAATTCAACTTCTTCAGGCTCTAGAATGTGAGATGGATCAGACCGGTACTTTTTTGAGCATCGAAACATGGAATACGTTGTGGATCTTATCGAATTCACTAAGGAGTGCTAAACGATAAGCCACTGGACCAATCTTTTCAACTATATCAAATGGTCTAATGAATCGGGGGCTGAGTTTTCCTTTCTTACCAAATCCGAGAACCTTCTTCCAATGAGAAACTTTGAGAAATACTTTATCTCCTACATTGTATTGAATGTCCCTTCGTTTCAAGTTTGCATAGGATTTTTGCCTATCAAAGGCTTGCTTCAATCCATCGTGGATTATTCGAACTTGTTCTTCGGTTTCTCTAAGCATTTGAGGTCCTAACACTTTGTTTTCTCCAAGTTCGGACCAGCTTAGGGGAGTTCTACATTTCCTTCCATACAATGCTTCGAATGGAGCCATTTGGATCGAAGATTGATGGCTATTATTGTAGGCAAATTCGACAAGAGGTAGAGATTTCTCCCAATTCTTCCCGAAGTCAATGACACAAGCTCTCAACATGTCTTCAAGGACTTAAATCACCCTTTCGGATTGGCCATCACTTTGAGGATGGAAGGTTGTGCTTAGATTTAGTTTAGTTCCGAGAGCTCATTGCAAAGTTCTCCAGAATCGAGCTGTGAATCAGGGATCTCGATCAGAGATGATAGAAGTAGGGACTCTGTGTAAACGAATTACTTCACGGATATATAAGTCAGCTAGAGTTTCGAAGTTATAGTTCATTCGAACAGGGATGAAATGAGCCGACTTAGTGAATCTATCAATTATCACCTACACGGTTTCGAAGTTATAGTTCATTTGATCATGGATGAAATGAGCCGACTTAGTGAATCTATCAATTATCACCTACACGGCATCACATTTTCTTGGAGTACAAGGAAGACTAGTTATGAAATCCATAGTAATTCGATCCCACCTCCACTGAGGGAATTCAAGAGGTTGGAGCAATCCGGTGGGAGCTCGGCTTTAACCCTTTGACAGTTAAACACTTTGATACGTAATTATTGACGGCTGCTTTCATTCCTAGCCACCAATACAAGGGTTTGAAATCCTTGTACATCTTAACTGATCCAGGGTGGATCAAAAAAGAACTCTGATGAGCTTCTTGCAACATCTCTTGTTGTAATTCCTCATGGTTAGGAACACAAACTCTATCTTTAAAATAGAGAAGCCCATTCGACTTGATGGAGAAGTTAGAATTAGGCTCGGAGTCAAGCTTCAAAATAATCTTTTGAAGATCTGGATCAACTTGCTGGAGTTCTTTGATTCTCGTGATTAAACTGGATTGAACTTGAAGTTCAGACAAGAATTTATGTTTTTTGGATAGACGAAAATGAGCATTGATAGCCAAAGAAGCTACGAAGAAATAAACGAGATTACTAAGGATGATTTTCATACTATTATTTACAAGACATAGTGATTCAATTCGAATTAATAGCTTATTCATCAAGAGAAATTTTGAATGGTTGCTTATGATTCAAGAAGGAATTCGAATAGATGCTTGTAGTTCAACGAAGTGTTCGAATAGATATTTATGAGACAAGTAGGGAACAATTCGAATGGCTAATCACATTCCAAAGAAGGTTTTCAAAAGTTCAAGGCTTAGAATAGCTTACCGAATGTCGATTTACGACAGAGAGCATCCGCAAGCACGTTGGCTTTCCCGAGATGATAGTCGATATTCAAATCATAATCTTTCAAGAGTTCCATCCATCTTCTTTGTCTCAAATTGAGATATTTTTGAGTTAAGATATATTTGAGACTTTTATGATCAGTGAACAGACAGCATTTTTCACCGTACAAGTAGTGTCTCCAAATTTTGAGAGCGAAGACAATGGCAGCAAGTTCGAGATTGTGAGTTGGATAGTTTAACTCGTGAGGTTTCAATTGCCTTGATGCATATGCTATCACGTTGTGTCCTTGCATCAAAACACAACCTAGCCCCGAATATGAAGCATTGCTATAAATAGTGAATTCTTTGCTTGAATCTGGTTGGATAAGAACCGGGGCATGAGTCAAGGCTTGCTTGAGTTGATCAAAGCTTCGCTACTGATTCTCAGACCACTCGAATGGATGATCCTTTTGAAGGAGCTTAGTTAAGGGCAAGGAAATAGTAGAAAAGCCTTTTACAAATCTTCGATAGTACCTGGCTAAACCGAGAAAACTTCAGACCTCACTTACATTCCTCGGAGGTCTCCAATCGAGAATAGATTGAATTTTCTTTGGATCTACCTTAATCCCTTCAGCTGAGATTATATGACCAAGAAATGAAACTTCCGATAGCCATAACTTGCACTTGGAGAATTTGGTGAACAACTAATGTTCTTGGAGTGTTTGCAAGACAATTCAGAGGTGTTCACCATGTTCCTCCTTGTTACGAGAGTAGACCAAGATGTCATCGATAAGGACGAACACAAATTTGTCAAGAAAAGGCTTGAATACTTGATTCATAAGATCCATGAATGCAGTCGGGGCATTAGTTAGCCCGAAAGGCATTACAAGGAAATCAAAGTGGTCGTAACGAGTTCGGAAGGCTATTTTAGGCACATCTTTTTCTTTCACCTTCATTTGGTAGTAACCAATCAAAGATCGATCTTTGAAAACACTGAAGCATCCCTAAGTTGATCGAAGAGATCTTCTATTCGTGGCAAAGGATACTTGTTCTTGATGGTACGTTGATTCAATTGACGATAGTTGATACATAGCCGCATCGTACCATCTTTTTTCTTTACGAACAAGACAGGTGCACCCCAAGGAGATGTGGTAGGCCGAATGAAGCCTTTGTCTTGTAGCTCTTGAAATTGCTTCTTGAGTTCCTTCAACTCTACTTGTGCCATTCGATATGGTGTAATTGACACCGGGCTGGTTCCAGGTTGAACGTAAATCCTGAATTCCACTTCACGGGTCGAAGGAAGACCAGGGAGTTCCTCGGGAAAAACATTGACAAATTCAGATACAACAGGTATAGATGGCAAACCAAAGTCATATTCATCTTTTAGGACCACTGAAGCAAAGATTGAGGTCGGTTTCTTATCTATAAGCAAGATGGATTCTTTCCCTAATCCCCGGAGATACAATCTCCTATTTTGGCAATCAATCCAGGCTTGGTGTTTACCCAACCAATCTAGTCCTAACACTAGATCAAACTCACAATTTGGCAAAACATAGAGATCTATAGGGAAGGGAACATTTCGAATTGATAGTTGTACAAATCCTTCGGTAGAAATCCAACATTCTCAATTGAACCACCTTCATTCATGAAATTTCGCATCATTTTACTTGGAGCAATTCTAGAGTTGTGTTGCTCTTAATCTTAAAATGGCTTATAAAATAAATCATTAAAGAACATTGAATATATATAAGCTAGAAGTTAGTATGTAACAATTTGCTTATTGATGAATTACATACATGATGTAAGCAACTTATATTGGCGTCACCATTTCATGGTTATGTTTTGTGTAGAATTTAGCAACTTTTCAATATTGATACCGTTCGTGAAATTTGAATTTAATAAGAGCTCCACATCCAACTCTGTTGACCGGTCTTTGTTCACGTTTTCTGCTTGACAAGTTAATCCATCTTTCCTCTCTATATCCCTCCTTACGACACAACAATTTCTTTGAAATTATGTGACCACCATTACGACTTCTCATTGTCTGGCTCATTCAAACTCCAAAACCTTTCACTTTTGCATAGTATAATAAAACTCAATGCAATCATCCATGTCATTCTCATTGTAATCTTTTAATTATTTCTCAATCTTGTCACATATACTTTCGTCAATGAAGTAGTCAATTGTCTTCTCATCATCTATATGTTTGCCATCATCAAAATTACATTCAATTTGTTCTTCTTCAGCATAAGTTTAATGATCTAATTCACTGTTGTAGCCATCTTATCCTGATTATAGCCATCTTCATACTAATTATAACTCTCAAACTCTGTATTTTCAATTTTGGTATCTTGATTATTAGCCATCTTTAACCATTTTTTAATTTAAAGAAAAAATAAAAAAATAACAATAAAAGTCTTCCACTTCAGCACATCCATGTCATTCTCATTGTAATCTTTTAATTATTTCTCAATCTTGTCACATATACTTTCGTCAATGAAGTAGTCAATTGTCTTCTCATCATCTATATGTTTGCCATCATCAAAATTACATTCAATTTGTTCTTCTTCAGCATAAGTTTAACGATCTAATTCACTGTTGTAGCCATCTTTATCCTGATTATAGCCATCTTCATACTAATTATAACACTCAAACTCTGTATTTTCAATTTTGGTATCTTGATTATTAGCCATCTTTAACCATTTTTTAATTTAAAGAAAAAATAAAAAAATAACAATATTATAATGGTGAATGGCGAGAGAATCGAACTTAATACAAAATTTCAAAACTGAACAAATATTACTATTGAACCATATTAAGAATTGAACAAAATTTTAGAACTGAACAAATATTACTATTGAACTTAGAGTACCGGTACGATGCCCTTGAGTACAAGTATGATACCCTTGAGTATCGGTACGCCTATTGGAAATATTTTATAGTGAGTTATTTTAGTACCTATGCGTATCCAATATCGATACTTATTAAACAACGTATCAGTATGGAGTTAGGGTTTTAATTTGAGAATTAGGTTCTAATTTCGGAATTAAGGGTTCTAATTTGAGAATTAAAGTTTTAATTTTGGAATTAGGGTTTTAATTTGGGAGATTTTGAAAATTAGGGTTTGGGTGGTGATTAGGGTTTGATAATTTGAGGATTAGAGTTGAAAAATATTTCTGTCGGTGGTTATTAGGGGATGCCAAAATTAGGTCATCTTGTTGATGGCGAACGGACAGCTACGATGACTACCCGGTGACTGACGGCAACTCCAAATCAAACATCAAAGACAAAAACCTTACTTTGCTACGCGAACGACAGAGAACGACGACCAGGCTTGAACGGCGGTCAGGCTGCAGTAGGTACGGAGGCGCGATAGCCACAATCTCGCCGGCAGACAGTAGGGTAACGGCGGCGGTGGCTGAAATGGCAAGGAGGAGATAACGATTTAGGGTTTTTTATCTAGGGATTGACTATGTTTGGTATATGGTTCAATTATTTGAAAATAAAGATTAAAATAGAATAGAGTAAAAATATAAAAAAATAATTTAATTCAAATTTTATTTTAAATAATTATTAATTGTATGCTTAGTCTTTGAGCTTTTTTATCTTTATTAAAAATTTAATAGTATCAGCAGTGTATTGCGTTATTAGTGTTCATTTAAATTTAATTATGAATATGTGTGAATGTTACGAGAATAAAATTATAAATATTATACAGGTCTAATGATATATTTGGTTCTTAATTTTTTTTAAAAAAACGTATTAGTTTAAATTCTTTTATCTTTTGAACTTTAATTTTTTGATTGAGTTGAACCAACGGATGAAAAAAAACAATAACTATGTTCAATTGATGTCGTATATTTTGTTATTTTAACTATAATGAAACTGTTATGAATATCTTTATTTATGGTGGATATCCATATGTTAAATGAGACTTTAATGTACATTATTGTTAGGGTTTAATACCCATTAAAATTAGGGTTTCCATCTTATGCCTATAAATATAGAGTTTGGATAAAGCATTGTACACAACCCTACTTTGAGAATATAATACAAGTCCCTCTCTTTGTCTCTCATGTTGTTCTTGTTCATCTATTTTGTTCTTGCTCTTTACTTTATTCACAACACGTTATCAGCACGATCTTGCTCAATAACTGTGGCTCTTGTTGACAATTCCTGAAAAAGATTTTAACAAGATATTGGTTATTACGTCTACTATATATTCAACTTAGCTTGGAAATTCTGGTATGTTTTGTTTATTTGTATATCGATATAAAGATTGATTAACCACTCTTATATTGAGGTCAGTGTATTTTGATATATTGTTCGATTATTATTTCGTTCTAATATTTTGAATATTTGACTAATCACCCTTAATATTCTGTCACTTTCTCTAGAATTGATTTTTCTCTCAGATTGATTTTTCCCACGTAGCAGCAACGTCTATAAATAATATAGACTTCGCCATGTCTGAGTCCGCAATAGTAATGCAAAGGAAACAAGAAATTTTTGAGTATTTTACTAGAAGAAGAAAAAGAAATTTTTGGTTCTTACATTGCAAAGGGTTGTGCAACATTATGGGGATAAGGCTTCTCTTGCTCTCAACTCTGGACCAATGCTTCTCGAAGTAGAAGGCTTTAATTATGGGGTAAGAAAATTATGTCGTATACTCATTAATATATCCTCATAATTAAATATCAATATTTATTTATGTTATTTTATTGATTAAAGTTGGTATTTTTAACTATATTTTGAGTTTTACATGATATCTCTAAATGACTTGGAAAGAGATATGACATAAAGAGATTATGAGGAGCTCTCTTAGTAATTTATATCTCCATTGTCCTCAAGAGGAAAATCAATATCGGTAAACTCTATTTTTATTTTTATTCTTTAAATTACGATTTTAAAGTGCAATAATTTTTGGTGATTTATGATCTACAAGAAGACTGTTATAAATTATGGTGATTTATGTTCTCTGTTATGTTGGTTTAATCCAAGTATATTGGCTGGACATCCCGTTCTGCGAGGCTATTGGTCTCAAAGAAGGTTTCTAAAGGACCTTGTGAACTTGTTTAATAATGTCGCGTATGAGGATTAAATCTTTCGAATAATCTGCTCAAAATAAGGCCAGAGCCATTATACTTCTTCTCTGTCACCTCCGTGTAGGGTTGAAATCTGAATATTTAACGGTGAAAGATCCTCTTATTCCTTGGAATAATCTAAAGGAACAATATGACCATCAGAAAACTATTATTCTACCCAAAGCTCAATATGGTTGGTTGCATCTAAGATTGCAAGATTTTAAATCAGTAAACGAGTATAACTCTATTATGTTTCGAATTACTTCACAAATGAAGTTATGTGGTCAAAATATTACTGATGAGGATATGTTAGAAAAAAACATACTCCACTTTTCATGTTAATAATGTTGTCCTCAGACACAATATCGTGAAAAATATTTTAAAGGCTCACTGGCTCCACTCCATTCCCTGAATTGAATGTGAGATTTTATAATGGAAAAAAATAAATGTCACATTAGTAGTTGTGGTCATGGTCAAGGCTATGGACATAGACATTGTGGTCATTTTGAGAATAATTATACCCACCACAAGTGGAACAATAAAGATGACAATAGTGCAAAATATCATTCCAAAAAAGAGGAATCTATGTGTCACAGATGTGGCAACTTAAATCATTGGCTTTGTATTTGTCGAACACCGAAGCATTATGGACCTTTTATCCACAATCATGAATGATAAAGGAAAGAAAATATAAACAATTTTATTTATGGCGAAAATAATTATGGCGTTTTTGGTCCAACTCAATTAGATATTGTTGATTTCCTCATAACCCTTGAAGGGAATAATTCGCCATTTATTTTATTTCCCTTATAACCTCTAAATGGAATAATTGATCCTTTATTTATTTTGTTTTATGTTAATTTGTTTTACATATTATTTATTTACGCTTTATGTTAATTAATCTTTTGAAGAATATGATTACTTTATGAATAAAATATGCAATGGATTATGGCGATTTATGCTTAGCAGACAGTGCAAGTACTCATAATATACTTAAGCATAAGAACTATTTTTCCATTTAAATACAAGGGGGAAAATGTGAGTACTATATCTCAAAGTACTAAAATATCAATGCTCCGGAAGAGTAATAAGTTCTTGTGACATTATCTTTTATAGATAATTGATTTGATATGTGTTATATTTAATATTTTTCATTCCCTGAAGTGAATGGTACAAAACACATATTTTTCATTCCCCGAAGTGAATGAAACAAAGCACATATTGAAAGGTGCATAATTATACATATTTCCCATTTAAAATGCAAGTGAATAATGCGAGTACTATATCCGAAAGTACTAATATCATAGGAGGCTCCGGAAGAGCAAATATGTTATTGCCAAATGGAACTCTATTCCATATTCACATGTGTTATACTCGCCAAAATCGCAAAGAGACTTATTGAATTTTAAAGATATTCACAGAAATGAATATCATATTGTGATTATTAGTCAATGGGATGCTGACTATCTCCATGTTACGAGTATAAACCAAGGTAATAAGAAAATCTTGATAAAATTACATGAAATGCATCCATATTGTACTATACAAGAATTAGTACAAATTGAAGCTCGTGCTATTGCAAACCAAAAGTTTACTAATAACTTTATTATTTGGCATGACCGGTTAGGCCATCCCGGTTCAATTATGATGTGAAAAAATATTGATACTTCACGTGGTTATTCATTGAAGAACTGATAGATTCTTCAAAGTAATGTTTTTCATGTGATGGTTGCTCTCAAGGCAAATTGATTTTTCAACCATCATCAGCTAAGATAGATTATGAATCTATTAATTTTCTGGAACGGATACAAGATGATATATGTAGGCCCATACACCCTTCTTATAGATCATCTAGATATTTTACGGTTTTAATCGATGCATCGACTAGATGGTCATATGTATCCTTGTTATCAACCCGCAACTTGGCGTTTGCGAGGTTACTTACTCTGTTGATAAAATTCCGAGCACATTTTTCCAGATTACCCTATAAAGACAATCAATATTGATAAAGTTGATGGCATGCAACATCACTAATTCACATCAAGCTAACAAATTATCATAAGTTCTCCCCAGAATTTTTGGGTGTGCGGTATATGTTCTAATTGCTCCACCACAACGCACAAAGATGGGTTCTCAAATAAGGTTAGGAATATATGTTGGATTCGAATTTCCCTTGATAATTAAATATCTCGAGCTTCTTATAGGGAATTTATTTACAGTTTGATTTGCTGATTATCATTTTAATGAGTCAGTTTTCCCAACATTAGGGGGAGAAAATAAATAGCTGGAAAAAGAAATAAGTTGGAATGAATTATCATTATCTCAGTTTGATCTACGTAATCAACAATGTGAACTATAAGCTCAAAGGATAATTTATTTAGCAAATCAATTGCCAGATGATTTTGCTGACCCTAAAAGAGTGACTAAGTTACATATACCAGCTATGAATGCTCCAATTAAATTTTATGTCCCGGAAGGACAAACTCTAGTTGCTAATAAGTCTAACTTACGCATGTAGCGTGGTAGACAAGTAAGTTTCAAAGATAAAATTCCTCGAAAAAGAAAATGAGCTATATCTTGTGATAGTCTAATTGAGGAATCAACGTATTATGAAAATCTCTGGAAGAGATTTAAAGGTCTCCAATAGAGACATTGACATGAATCAAGTACCTGATAATAAAGAAATCTCAATAGATTATGTCATGTCTGATAATAAGCGGAACTGAAATCAACTTAACGTCGATAATACATTTGCATGCAATACAGCACTAGAGATTTTGATGTGGATCATGAACTATTGTCAATTGGACAATGTAAACAAAGAAATGATTGGCCAAAAGAGAAAGAGGCAATTGAGGCGAAACTAAAATTTCTTTCAAGAGAGAAATATTTGTGAGATATAAATGGGTTTTTGTGAGAAAGAGAAATAAAAGGGAAAATCACAAGATATAAGCTCGTTTGGTTGCACAAGGATTCTCACAAAGACATGAAATTGATTATGAGGAAATATATTCCTCGGTGGTGGATGCAACTACTTTTAGATTTTGATCAGTCTGGCAATAAATGAAATGACTTAGTTTCCGCTTAATGAATGTTGTTACACCATATTTGTATGAGCCTCTTGATAATAACATTTACATGAAACTTCCAGAAGGATTTAGACTGTAGAAGCAGTTAATTCAAGTTCTTGAGAACACTATTCAATCAAATTAAACTTATCTATTTATGGATTAAATAAATTGGGGCCTCAATAAATACTTATCAACAGAAGGCTATAAGAACGATTCAATTTCCCCGAGCATTTTTATTAAGAGGTTTATCTCTGATTTGTCGTTGTTGTTGTGTATGCTGATGATTTGAATATCGTTGAGACTCATGAAGAGATCTCTTTAACAATGGAATCATTGTGCATCAATCGACATACACAGAAAAATGTTTAAAGAGACTTTACATACATAACGTATATTCATTGATCACCCTTATGGTTGCTAGGTCTCTTAATGTAAACAAAGGTTCATTCTGCTCTCGAGAAAATGGTGATGATATTCTTGGTCCAAAAGCACCATATATATATAATAATTGATTTGGAAGCATCATATCTTAGTTGGTCCAAAAATACTATCTAAGTGCTACAAGACCATTACCTTTAGATCTTTCAAAACTCGATGCCTTTCCAGATCATGTAAATAATTGCTATGCACGAGGCAAAGCCAAAATATGTGTTTGGCTAAACATATCCAGAAGATATGTGAATGGCTTTCACAAGATAAGATACAAGCTATCTTGTGTAGAGATAATGCAAAATTTATATCTCAAGCTGGATACATCAAATGTGATAAAACGAAACATATTTCTTCAAAATTTCGTCCCTCATAATCTTCAGAAGAATAGTATTCGATGAATCCTTTCAAGTAGTAATTTGAAAGATATATTCACCAGTGCATAGTCTACTTCAACATTTGAAGATTATATTCAAGATTGAATTATGAAGATTCAAAGATCTTATGTGATATTTTCATGAAGGGGAGTAAATACGCGTTGCACTCTTTTTTCCGAAACCCAGGTTTTGTCCCAATGGGTTTTCCTAGAAAGGTTTTTAATGAGGCAACATGTTATGCGTATCAAAGATGTGTGTACTCTTTTTCCTTCACTAAGAAATTTTTTTCCCACATGGTTTTTATCTTAGTAAGGTTTTAATGAGGCACATTATCTTCATGGATATCCAAGGGGGAGTGTTATGAATATCTTTATTTATGGTGGATATCCATATATAAAATGAGACTTTAATGTACTTTATTGTTAGGGTTTAATACCCATTAAAATTAGGGTTTTCATCTTATGCCTATAAATATAGAGTTTGGAGAAAGCATTGTACACAACCCTACTTTGAGAATATAATACAAGTCTCTCTCTTTGTCTCTCATCTTGTTCTTGTTCATCTATTTTGTTCTTGCTCTTTATTTTATTCACAACATACACCAATTATTTTATCATTTTGCGTATAAACTCAAAAATAATTCAAAATAATTAGAAAGATAAAAAGTTTTAAAAAATGTAAAAACAATATATTTCAATTTGTAAATTTATAAAAATATTAAAAATTTGTAAAAAATGACTAAAAGAAAAAATAATTTATATCAACTCAACAAGCCAGTTAACTTTTTTCATAGGCCGGTTCAATTTAACAAAAATAAAAATCTCAAGGCACAAAATTAACAAAAAAATAAGGATAAAGCACATAAATGGTCACTAAACTATTTTGAAAAAAATAAAATGGTCATTAAACTTTCAAATGTTACATAATTGTATTAAACTTGATTTTTGCTACAAAATGATCACCAAATCATTAACTGTCGTTAAAGTGGTGACATAACAATTAATAAAATGTGTATATCACATTTAATCCTCCAAATTTATACATTCAATTAATTTAGTCCTAAGTAATGTAGAAAGAAAAGAAAATGCTTAACCATTCAGCTAAAGCCTTGCTTTGAATATAAATAACAACAAATATAATATATATGTTATTTTTTTTATCTAGAGCAAGGCTTTAATATAGTTGTTAAGCATGTTGCTTTTATCCTACTCCACCCAAGTTTAAACCCCCACACATTCAATTCTTTTTATTTATTTTCCTTTAACCATATGGTGACAAGTGTTATCATCTGGTTAGAGGATAAAAATTTTAAATTATTTCTAACTAAAAATATGGCCAACTTGAAAGAATATGTAAATAATAAATGATAATTTTTTGTTTTAAATTAAGACTAAATTGATTGAATGTGTAAACTTGGAGGACTAAATTTGATATTATACAAATTTTATTAACTGTTACATCACTATTTAACAACAGTTAACGGCTCAGTGATCATTTTGAAATAAAAATTAAAGTTTAAATGTTCATTATGCACATTTGAAAATTTGATAACTATTTTATCTTTTAAGATAGTTTAGTGATCATTTATGTACTTTACCCAAAAACGAGTAAAATGACTTCTTCAAAAACTTTTGAAAACAAAAAAATGTTGTTAAGCCTATTATATAAATTTAACATATATAAAAATCATTCAAAAAATTTAAAATAAGTAACGTTCTTTAAATTAATTAGTGAATTTATAAAATTATTAAAAAATTTAAAATAAGTGAAGTTATTTAAATTAGTGAATTTATAAAATTATTAAAAATGTAAAAATTGGCTAAAAACAAAACAATTGATTTCAGTTTAACGTGTCCGTAATTTTTATTTTCTGTTAATTTGTTCAATTTAAGACAATGAAAAGTTTGAGAAATAAAAATAGTAAAAAAATTAAGGACTAAAATAATTTTTTTTCGACAAAAGATGTTAAGCTATTCTATTAAAAACATATATAAAAACCATTATTTTTTTAAAATAAGTACCGCTATATTTTTTTAGTATAAATAAATACTGATATATTTTTTGAGTATAAATAAGTACAGTTATTGAATGTGCATACTATTTTTTGTTTTTTCTTTGCTTAATCGACAACGACATCATCTTTAATATTAATTGCGGACAGTCAATGATTTATATATATTTTAATTTAATTTAATTTAATTTAATTTAGATTATCTTTTTTTCTTTGCACATTCTATTATGTTTTTTCTTTTTAAACACGTTTTCTCTACTCTATAGCACGTCTCTATCTTGTGACAGGTTTCTATGGTCAATTTTACAAAATTTTAGTGTTCGTACGGTGACTATCATATCACTCGTTTGTAATTTGTGTTTATCGGTGTTCACGTAAAATTTAATCTCCTTTTGAGTTGTTTGTCGATATAATATGTAGTGAATTTTTGCTTTTGAAAATAAGCGTGAAAGATGTAGTAGAATAATATTCATATAATAGGCTATGGTGTGTTATGGAATATTAGGCCAACCGTTAACAACTCTAATAAGATGGTTGCTGATTTTGTGAGTTTTATTTAGTTCATGTTTTGATAATTTTTTGTGTTTAATCTGATTGGTGTAATATTTTTTTTTAATTTACTATTTTATATTTTTTGTTATTATCTTTTGAAATAATTTAAAATTATATTTTTATTTATCAATAAAATTAATGTGTCAAAAAAAAATTTAGAACTACGACCAGTAGCAAACACAAAGATTGACGAAATTTAACCTTAATAAATTCCTATAAACTTGATTAAACGTGAACATAAAATGGAAGCAAAATTCACAAGCTTTAATTTATCCAAAAAAAAAATCACAAGCTTTGTACTTGTTACACAAGAAACATTTATTGTGCCGACACCCCCTACTATTTGTAGGTTATCCAAAATAATAAATATGTAATAAATATCTGACAGGTAGAACTTTCCCTACGATCCTTATCAAAAATAAATATAATTTATATACATCAAAATTTGTCTAAATATATTATTTCAAATACAATTATAAAAGGTTTGAAAACAAAATTCACTTATAAATATAAAATACACTGGGGATATTCATAAAAAACACAGAAATATTTTAATTTTCAATATATATAGTTTTAATAAAATCAATCCTTACTTTTAAGTTAATTTGACTATTATTTTCTAAAAATTAAATAGCTTTCTTTAAGAAAAAATGTTGACAAAATATTAATTTTTGGCAGTTTTGAAACAATGTATTTTACTTAAATATGATACTATTTGTCTTAACTATCATATAAATAAATAATTTAAAATTATAAAATACATATATAAATCTTAAAAATATAAAACAAATTGCATACACGAATTATTTAGTGGAATATTCTTTAACTGTGTTAAAAATTTGGATAAGGTGACCTTTAACTTATTTTGACCATCAAACTATAAAAATTTAAAATTCGACCACCTAACTATTTAATTGTATCTATTTTGATTATCAACCGTTAAAATCTAATAAAGGGATAACGTGACTGTTAATGAAAATCTGTATAACTACACATTTGGTCTCTGTTAGTTACTTGTTCCACCAATTTGATACTAATACTAATTTATTTAAATAAATTAATCATTCATTAAGTGTTGACACGTGTCATCACCTTATCGTAGGAATTTAATTATTTATTCTTCCAATAAGGTGATGACATGTGTCGGTACCTAATTAAATGATTAATTTATTTAGTTAAATTAAAATTAAGATCAAATTGATAGAATATGTAACTAACATAGACCAAATGTGTAGTTATACAAATTTTTATTAACAGCGACATCACCCTCTATTAAATTTTAACAGCCGATGGTCAAAATAAGTTTAATTAAATAATTGAATGATCGAATTTTAAATTTTTATAATTTAATAATTAAAATAGGTCAAATCGAATAGCTGAGTGGTCATGAGATTGTTTATCCTAAAAATTTTATATTAAAATTGGACTTTTAAAATTAAATTTGATTTAAAATAGGCGAAAATGATGTCAACTTCAAACTTATCTGTATGAAAAAATATATAGACGACAGAATTGTCGTTTTCCATTTGAAATATAATAAAAAATTCTAAAATTTTTGCAGATATTAAATTAAAATTTATAAAGAATTAAATTTCAGTTTTTGAGGACCACGAATCCTCTAACCCTTGTTAGAGTCCACCCTAACTAAAATTTAACCTTTTTAAGATTAAAAGTAGGGAGGGTAGTTTTACCTAAGCCCGACAGGTTTTGATTCGATTTAATTTTATAAAATCGGATTTTTAAAGAAAATTTTAATTTGAGTCAAGTTCGGGTTAAATTTTTAGGAAGAAAATGAGTTGGGTCGAGTTCGAGTTTAAGGTGAAAACATATCCAAACCGACCCAATTCAAAACAATAGTTTAATTTTATTTTAAATATTTAGGTATACTTGATATAATGCCCATCTCTTTATTTATTTTTTCAATTATTTATGAATTTGTCTAATAAAAATAAAATGATCATTATAATATTTTCTCTCTATTTGTATTACTCTAATTAACTCTTTATTTTATCGATAAAAATAAAAAATAATTTTTTATTTATGTCAGGTTAAATCGGGTTCAAACTTTTATTTTGAAATTTGGGTCGAATTCAAATTGATAAAACATTATAAAATGTGAGTCAAATTTAAATAAAAGTGTTACATTTTTAAGGCAGATACAAATTAGCAAAAAGAAACCCAACTCAACCTGCCCATGATCATCCCCAATTAAAAGTTAAATCTAATTAAAAAAAACGAGGGTCACATTAACATTATCAAAAAATACATATGTAAACAAAGGCGAAACCTCTAAGGAGCTATAAACCTTAAAAATTAAAACATTATTTCTTAATTAAAACAATAATAAAATTTTATTTTAATCCTTAAAAAACATATAATTCTCAAATTTAAAAATTTGCAAATGAACTCTTAATAAATAAATAATATTAGTTGTATCACTGTATTTAGACAGGTTAGAATTGTCGCTTTCAATTTATTTATTTATTAAGAGTTCATTTGAAAATTTTTTGGCAGATGAAAAGCTGAGAACGCAACGGATGTGCTTTTTATCTAAAACCCATAACGAACTCTTACAATTATATTCCAACTCCCACCTTCCATATCAGCAAAAGGGAAAGGATTCACGTCAATGGATTCCATTAAAGCTCAACGTCGACTTAACACCATTCAAACCCAAATTGTCTCCGCCGTCAGCTCCACCGTCTCTCACTCCGACCTCCGTTCTAGCCCAACCGCAGCCGAGTTCGTCTCTGGTACGTTATACATGTATATTTGGTTGAGACTTGAGAATAAGAATGGTGTATAGGCTTGGACTGGTTGTTCTGTTTTGTTTTTATGATTTTTTTTGTGGTTCATATCCTTCCATGTAAAAAATAATATATATTTTTACAGTACAATAAATGTACAGTTTTTTATCTGGGTTTTTGGTTTTGGTTGATTGTTCTTAAAATTTTGTACGTAATTAAATTTTCATCTTTTTTATATGCATAAGAAGCATAAAAGTCGATTGTTAAGTAACATAGAGGATTGTCTTTCCATTCCAAGAAGAACTTTTGTTGGCTTTAATTTTCTTTCAATTATATTATATATAGTTGATATTTTAAATTAGATTATATCTGATGTATGTTTTAGAAGCTTCCATTGATGTTGTTTATTTTATCTGTGTTTAACTAACATATGTTGATATTCAAAGTTGAAACTTTATCTTTGAGCAGATCAGAAATACAGCGTTGTGTTACCAGAGAAATTGCAGACAGGAAAATAGAATGTGTACAGGTACCAGTCTGCTACTATCCTTTTCATATTTTGTCTCTGCTTCGTCCCTTTTTTACTTTTATGCCTTATGACAGGTCTGCTCGGTCGCCATTGAAACTCGTATCGCGATTTCCTGATCATCCCAGCATTGCTACATTGCATGACAATTTTGTGTAAGCATCTGGCTATTGTCCAATGCATCAACGCTTTATCATCCTTTTCATTTCGGAGTACTTTGGATGGTTACTTCAATTATTGGTTTGCTTTTTTTATTTAGACATGCCGCTGAGAACTTCGGAGATTACAGATATCTCGGAACAAGAATTCAAGGTGATGGAACTGTTGGAGAGTAAGTTTCCTAGTAACAAAATGAAGTTCACAGTTTGTTTTTAAAGTTCTTCATTTGCTTTCATTTTTATGTTCTATTCATCAAGGTACAAGTGGATGACATTCAAAGAAGCTGCTGCAGCTCGGACAGCCATCGGTTGTGGCCTAATACATCATGGAATACTAAAGGTGGAGCAGGATTTCAGTTAATTGTATATTTGTTATTACGTGCAGCAGCATGATCTGCAATAAGTTTCTTGCCCGGTGAACATATGTGCACCACTTTTTCGGTCCGACTCCTCATTTTTCTTAAAGTACCTTATCGGGCTCTAACACTCTAAGTCCTGCTTTTATAATGACAGGGCTCTTGCATTGGATTATATTTCATCAATAGACCAGAGTGGCTCATTGTTGATCACGCTTGTGCTGCATATTCCCTTATATCAGTTCCTTTATATGACACTCTAGGTTTGCCACTGCCCCAAATGCTCTCCTTTTAGATTCAATGCTTGTAAAATTCGGCCTATTGCTACGATGCTATGTTGAAAATTATGTTTTTCTGCAGGTCCGGATTCTGTCAAGCACGTCATAAATCATGCAGATCTAAAAGCCGTATTTTGCGTGCCTGGAACTTTGAATTCTGTAAGTTTAAGCTTTCATTGGTGCATATATATTGGGAATTATATTCCAGTTTCCATTTCGACAAATTGAATCATTGATGATATAGTTTCCAATTTTTTGAGTGATAAGAACCATTGATTTCTTTCGTCAATACAAGAACAAACAATGGTCTCATGGACATATTTTAATGTTTTGAAGATTCTGAATTTGTTTCACAATATTAATTCATCTCCCCCATTGGAATTTGCAGTTGCTGAGCATTTTGTCCGAGATTCCATCCGTTCGTTTGATTGTGGTATAAACTTGCCAAACCATAACTTTCTTAGTCTTTCCATCCGTTCGTTTTGTCCGAACCTCATAGGTGCAACAAAAGTACATACTGATTTGCCATGTTCTCTGTAGTAAAATTATTTGCTTCATTAATCTACAGGTAGTTGGAGGAATGGAAAATGAAGTGCCTTCGTTGCCATCATCAACTGGCATTCAGGTTGTCACATATTCAAAATTATTAAGTCAGGTATGAATGTAAGTGTGTAATATTATAATTTGAATCATTCTAGAGTATTTTTGATACATTTACCTTTTAGTATTTATGTTTGATGAATGTATATACTAGTCATACTTGAATTAGGATACATGAATACATTGGTTCATGAAAGAACTTGAATGATTCTAAAATGTTGTATGTGATGAACCAATATAAGCAAGTCACATTTCAAGTTTATAAATACTTTTCAGGAGTGTGAAAAGATTAAACATATTTATACTGCACACATATATGTATCCAAATCTATGATTATATGTCTGCTATTTACTGATAAATTTGCTTACTAGTGTGCTCTAAAATTCTTTTCCATGTGAATGGTGTTCCATTAGGGCCGTAGTAATCTTCAGCCATTTTGCCAACCAAAACCAGACGACATTGCTACTATTTGCTACACTAGTGGTACAACTGGAACACCAAAGGTATTATTAGCTTTCCCCTGGTAATTTTAACACATCTCATCTAAGTATAACCGTAATTTTAATACTTCCGATATTCGGTAGCCATATCAGATCTAACAGTACTGAAGTTTCGAGTTGGACCCCAAAATGAGAGGAATTTTCTATACTCACAAGACTCGAAACCAAAACTCTACTTAAAAGGGCTTACCACTCTATCCAACAGGCAATGGTTTCTAAATAAACATTTAAATAAAAATGGAGGGTTTTTTTTTTTTGTTTTCTTAACACACCTGCTTATACTAATCACAACTTTTGGCAAGGGAGTTGTGTTGACCCATGGAAACTTGATTGCAAATGCAGCTGGGTTCAGCATTTCAGTAAAATTTAACCCCTCAGACGTGTAAGTTGTATTGGTTTCAACTTCAAATGATGTATACACTTTCACTTGTGCTGAAATATTTTATATTTCTGCTGTCTTCAGTTACATATCGTATCTCCCTTTGGCACACATTTTCGAACGATTTAATCAGATCAATTTAGCTCATTTTGGAGTTGCAGTTGGATTCTACCAGGGGGTATGACAGTAAACCTTTCACGCATTCATCATGCTTATATAAATTTGTAACATCCATATTACTTTTCATAAATGAACTATACATCAGATTTCAGAGATAAAGCTTGTGGACGTCCCAGAAATGAACTATACATCAGATGACCAGCCTTATCCTCGTGGAGAAATCTGTGTTAGGTGTCCAATTGTTTTCCAAGGGTATTACAAAGATGAGATGCAAACGTAGGCTTCACACATATGGATCGATCCAGTTTTTTTTTTCGGTTTTTGTTGAAACTTGAAACCATCATTCATAAGCCTTATATTGAATGTGTCTAAGTTTTTTGACAGGAGAGAAGTAATTGATGAAGATGGACGGCTTCATACCGGAGATATAGGCCTATGGTTGGCTGGGGGTCGTTTAAAGATTATTGATGGGTAAGATCTAAAAGCATATGGTCGAACCGAATGGTAAGAAGTTCGATGCCTTTTAAATAAGATCTTATCTGACATGTATATGTTACTGTAAAATGTGTGTACTGGTACAGGAAGAAGAACATTTTTAAGCTGGCTCAGGGAGAGTACATAGCTCCAGAAAAGATTGAAAATGTATATGCTAAATGCAAATTTATAGCCCAATGTTTTATATATGGAAAGATAATGAGGTTTGTAAAATTTTTTCATTCTTTTTTTTTTCACCCCTGCTGCTGACCCTTGCATTATTTTTCTTGGTAGGCGACAGCTTCAATTCTTCATTGGTAGCTATTGTCTCGGTGGACCATGATGCTCTGAAAGCATGGGCTTCATCTCAAGGCATTAAGGTGATCTCTCTCTATATTTTACACAATTTGCTAAAAATTTAGAACACAGGCATTTCACACAGTTTGCTAAAAATTTAGAACACAGGCATGACATGGCACAGCAATAAAAGGTGATCTATATATTTTATAAAAGTGGTTGTTACTAAAATGATCATAGGTTAGAGGCTTATAGATGCAAGGATTTGATACCACCACATACAAGTAGCAAGGTTTTATGTTAGGGCCGAACTTTTATCCTTAGTAAAAACTATATGAGAATTTGAAAATCACATAAGTGCAAAATTAGATTATCAATATAAAATATATGGAAATTTGAAATTTTTAGGGATGCGACTACCCTTAGCACCCCTGGGTTCATCCATGGTGATAATTGATAGTGCCATAATGTTCTTCACTATAACTTACATTTCCTTTTTCCCATTTGGTGTGATGCTGTCTCGCTTATCACCCGCTAACTGTTATATGCCGATGATCAAGTGCAGTACAAGGATTTAGAAGAGTTGTGCAATGACGGGAAAATACTTGTCCATGAACTCGTTGTTTAGTCCAATTACTTAATTTTTTCTCCATTTCCTTTTTCACTAAACCTTGAGTTTTGGATTGATCCATTGTGATACAGTTGAGAGGCTTCGAATTCGCAAAATCGGTGACGTTAGTGCTCGAACCATTTACAATGGAAAATGGTCTACTCACTCCAACATTCAAGGCAAGTTTCTGGGATTTTGAAAATTCAACTTGCTACATTGGCTGCATGAATCAAATAAACTAAACCCGGGTTCTTATCTCTTGTTAATTTTTGGTGCCAGATTAAGAGACCTCAAGCAAGGGAGTATTTTGCAAAAGCAATCTCAAAGATGTATGCAGAGCTGAAAACATCTGATCCATCTCCTCTTAATAAATTGTGAGAATTCAATGCAATAAAGCATGTCCTTTGTACATTAAGGAATACAACCATTAGCATGTTGACTGTTAGACTGTAATCTTTGTTCAATAAGATTTCACTAATCATACAAATTTTAACATATGTTTGGCCAATGATTCAATTCTCCCTTAGCCTTGAAAAACTCTTCAAAACTATGTCGTTGATACTAAGATTTCCAATAAAAATTAGGGTAAACATCACCATTGGTCACTAAACTATTATCGCCTTCCTGTTTTGGTCACCAAACTATTATTTTTGGTAAAATAGTCACTAATGTTACATTTCCCCCTATTTTGGCCACCCACCGTTAAAAACTCATGGAAAATAGAAAAGTGAGAATAGTTTAGTGACCAAAATAGGAAAGACGCAATAGATGAAATAAGTAACATTAGTGACCAAAATAGAAAAAAACATAACATTAGTGACGATTTTGCACAAAATAATAGCTTGTTGATCCGATAATAGTTTAGTGACCCATGGTGATGTTTACCGTAAAAATTAATGGTTTACGGGCTAGTTTCATGCGAAGAGAAATATTGAAGCGAGAAGCACTACAAATAAATTTAATTTTGCTTTATCACTAGAAATAAATTGTAAGGTTAGATAACTATTCCTACTGTGGTGATGATAAACGAGTGGATTTAGATCGGCCTACCTAAGAGAACTTAGTTAATTTTAAACTTGATAAAGTAAAAAATGTCACTAAACTATTTCAGAAATGATATTTTTACTACTAAATTTTCAAAAGAGCATTATAACTTTGATTTTGTTATAAAATAGTCACCACAACATTAGTTGTTATTAACTTCAGTTAAAGGGATGACGTGGTGTAACACCCCGAAATCCGGTCTAGTCGAAAATAGGTTCTGGCGATCGAAAATCCTATATCGAAAATGTTCAAATATTGTATTGATGTTGACCACAAGGTCAATTGTATTGGTATTGGACTCTAGTTGAGTCGAATTATTGTTTAAGGATCTTATTGAAAGTATTGGAAACATTTTAGTGGCTAAATTATAGAAATTAAAACTTCAGGGGTACAAGTATAGTCTACTGAGAGTTGAGGGACTAACCTTGCGATTAGCCCCTCATCTATTATAATTCCCATACGTGGGATAACCGGGAGAGCTTCCTTCATTGAAAGGAAAGCTTCTCAATTAAAAGACATATGAATAGCTAAAGTTTGGAAAGCTTACCCGAAACCCCTCTAAGCAAGCACCTCACCAAGCAATCGTCTCCTACCTAAGCAAGAACCTCCATTGTTGAGGTTGAAGAAAGCTTAGTTTTGATTGGTTTATTGTTATCGAAACGATCCTAGCTAACGGGTAAGCTTACTCCCTCAAGCTATTATTGAAATTGATGGATAAATCAAGTTTAATCCTAAGCTAGGGTTTGGCCATCTATGGAGTTTGATAGTTAATAGTTAATTTAAGCTTCGATATTGATTTTGATATCGTTATAATGATTTCGATATCATAATATTGAATCTAACCGATTCCTATTGATTTCCTAGTTCAAGAAATCGACAAGGAGCATCCATCGACCTCACCAAAGACTAGGAACAAAGGGGTTGTCATCCGAAAACCGTAAAAGCATCGAATTATCGAGGTGAGTGTAGTCGGAGTCTCGGGATTAGGCTAGGTGCCTTTCCCGACTTCATCGTTAATAGAATTGTCATCGCTAACTCCATTGTTAAGGATTATTGCATTGAATCACTTATCAGACATTATGGTAAGTATTGGTAAGTTATCGCATCGAGTATTGAGCATTGTTAATGTCATTGTCATTGTTATTGAACATCGGACATATATATCATTGTTGTTATTGAGTATTGTTATTGCCATTATCATCGCCATCATTATTGAATCATGGAGGTATAAGGTATTGATGTAGAGCATTGACATGGTCATTGGTATAGCCATTGTCATTGGTCATTGTTGTTAACGTTGTTATTGTTATTGAAACATTGTATAAGAACCATCGGCTATTGATATTGTCATTGAGATCATTGAAATTTTGCTATTGACATAGATACTATTATCGGGCATTGATATTGAATCATTGTTTATTGATAAAGCTATCGAACACATTGAATATTATTACTGCTATTGAATACCGATCATTGATATTGTCAGTGGACCCTAGATTCGAAGGACATTGGATACAATTGGCATGCCATAGAATTCATGAGCTCAGTGTACGGGTGGACTATGGTCCTAGGGCTATGGCCTATATTGATTTGGCAAGACGGAGGGATGTGTTGTGATATTGGTCATATTGGCGAGGCGAAGGGACTAGATCATTCATTGATTTGGCGAGGCGTAGGAATTCGCGTATCCATTATCCGAAATCGATCCAAGGGTTATTGTTAAAATATGGAACATTGTTGATGAATATGATCATTGCATAGCTATTGATAGTTCATTGTATTGTTATTGTCATTACTTGAATTGCCTTGCATTACTACGTTATTGCTATCATTTGGCTACCTCACACTAGGCAATATATGCCTAATGCATTGCATCTAATCCATTTCAGGTTAAGAGATTTACCGTTGGAGACAGGAGAAGTTGAAGCGTTGGACAAGTCACTAGCAAGCTAAAGTATTGTATATCGACCCTATGAACTCCTAGAATGGTGGCAAAGTACTTGAACTAGTCAAATAGGGATCTTTTGGTATGTATGTTATGTGCTTGCGGTGTAATAGTGTTTAATGCCCTAGTGACCCTTTTGGAATGGCATAAAAATGATTAAAATGACATATTTTGCTCTAAAAGGTGAAATCATGGTAAATAAATTCGTATGATCATAAAATTTGTCATGCAAGTAGTTTATGGCCTGAAAATATTGTGCGCAAAATTTCATTGCATTTGAATATTGTTTGGTAAGTTAAATCGAATAAAAACCAACAAAAATCTGTCATTACAGAGCAGGGCGTATCGATACGGTTGATGACGTATCGATACGGCCTTGCATATTTGGTCAGGTCAACGCTGGTCAAAAGGGGGCGTATCGATACGTCCTAGGCATATCGGTACGGATTTTGGCTACTGAAATTTGGGTGTAAAAATGGTATCGATACGGGGTCAAGGCGTATCGATACGTGGTCAACGCGATCAACCAGTATCGGTACGGCCTCAACCGGATCGATACGAGTCTCTTACCCTTGATACTGAAATTTAGGAATTTAGGCTTGGCGTACTAATACGGCCCCAAGTGTATCGGTACGGTGTTAGTTAAATTAGTTAAAAGCCATGGAAAACAATTTTGCATTGTTTACAAAGAGGTCACTAAATCTTGTATAGACTAATCGGAAGGGCAAATGAATTTCGATTAACATGAAAATTTGCATGGTTGATATTTACATGTTTAATTTCATTTTAGTAAGCCCAATTTCAACGGAGGACCTCTATAATAATGACTTTACGATTGGGTCCCTAAAACTTAGATAGGTTTAAAGTAGGTCCTAAATGAGCAATCGTAAACTCGTAACGGATTAGTGGAACCGTCTATTGAATAATATGGGATTAAGAGTCAAAAAATATCATCTTTTGTTTGAAATTATCGCACCGATCACTGCAAGGTTCACCGGTAGTATTCTCCGACCCGGTTCTCGACCTGGCCGGGTAAGGAGTGTTACACGTGGTACATTAGATAATTTTTTATTTGAACCCTCAATTAGTCAATTATAACTAAAAATAAGTTGATAGCACATCAACCGACGGCACGAACAACCTTTCTACCGAAATCTACGTCTACTCCTGTTCCATATTCTTTGAACTTCATAGATATTGTCCAAGAGACCATCTCAACATTTATGTCTCAAATGCAGGAGAAAATAAACTACCAATGTGAATAAGATAGAAAGTAAGTCCACAGATCATTGTACTTGCAGAAGAATACCTAACAAGATATTAGAGAAGTATCGAAAATAAAATTTTAGTTATAGTTAATGGGACAAATGATATATTATCCATTAATTTAATGTGTCACGTCCTTCCCTTAACAACAATTAATGACAACTAACGAGGTGATGCCTAGTTTGTAACAAAATCAAAAGTTTAATGTTTATTTTGTAACCTTTAAAAGCTCAGTCATCGAAAGATCATTTTAGTATAGTTTAGTGACTATTAGTATATTTTACCTTTTAAACTTAGATTCATTTTAAGTTCAGATTATTTTGACTCAGATAATTTGGAGATGATAACTTTAATTATTTCTGAAAATTCATCTCTACTTGAATCCTTGTGAATCATTCACCACCATTATCGCTATTATTTTTATTTGACCCCATCACTTCTCGTACTGCTTATGCGAGTATGGTCCATATCTTTTTTTCAGGATAAACTATATCTGGTGTCAGAGTTTGGTAAGAAACATGTTACTTTTCTTTTAAAAGTTACAAATACGTTATCCAATTAAAAAATATTACAAACACGACACTCTTCTTACAAACAAGTTAATTAAAAATTGTTACAAATATGTCACTCAATTAATATAGTGTTACAAACGAGTCACTTTTCTTCTATTACAAATGATATAATAACATTTTTAGTCACCAAAGCTTATACAATCTATCAATGCGATCCTAATTCGAAACAATTCATTAAATTTAACTTAATATTTAAAATTTTCATCATTTTAATATTTGCTCTTCACTTAAATTGCTTGTTCTTATCCTAGAAATGTTATATCACTTTCCTCGTATAATAACAATTTAACACCAACTTGTTGTTTTATGACAAAATACAATTATTGAACTACTGATTTGATTTGATGGGCTCGCTTGCTTTGATAGTATTGAAAAAAAGACTAAATTAATGGAATTTTTAAATACGAAGGATTAAATTATTGAATTATCTCGAATTAGGACAAAATTAACAGAATGCATAAATTTTGGGACTAAAAATGTTATTATACGAAAGAAAAGTGACATGTTTGTGAGTAGAGTGGCATGTTTGTAACAAAATGTTAATTGGGTGACGTGTTAGTAACAATATGTTAATTGGGTGGTCCATTTGTAACTTTTAGAAAAAGAGTAACCTATTCATTATAAAACTTACAATTAAGTGACATTGATTGTAGTTTACCATATAATCTATCATACTATTCACAAATCATTATTTTCCGATCTATAAAAGAGGAACAGACATTCTAGCAAAAATATAAGTTTAGGGTTTATGATTAAAGTTTAGGGTTAGAATTTATGATTAGGTTTAGGATATAAGGAGGGTTTAATTTTTAGAGTTGTTTAAAATTTATTTTTTTTTAATTTTGGGACATAGAGACTAAGAGATATATGATTTTTGTTCCTAAAAAAAGTAGTGTTAACAAACTTGTAATTTTTAGGTCGTAATTGAAAATCGTAGTCTTGCAACGATTTTTTTTTTGGATCATTATGACTGCACTATCGGGGATTAAAGCAATGGAAAAGTTGTAAAACAAAGCACAGTGGAACTCCCCAACAACATGGGAGCCAGTAGCGGATTTAAAAATATTTTTGAGGGTGAACATACATATATTAATATCATATCTGAATTCGGTTCAATTATTAGTGTGTTGGGGCTCGATTCTTTTAGTTTTCGTGAACATCTTTGTTTTGCGTTTGCAAAAATGTTCATTTAGTGTTTGCGTACATAAATGATTAGGTGTAAATAAGTTAAAAATGCTTATTTGCAACAGTGTAAATAAGTTATCAATACACACATTATTGAATTGGAAAATAACGATATAAATAACTTGTCCACCCTGACTATATGATGGATCCGCCACTGTAGTTAAAACATATACTATAATTTATACAAACATTTGTTTTCCCTCATGTCGTGGGAATTGAGTACAATCATGCGTAACAAAGGGAAGAAAGCATACAATTCATGCTAGCCATAAAAACACATTAGTGAATCAGAAATCTCCAAATTATAATTTACAAAACAATGTGATATATATAATATCTATAAGGCTACAACAAATTCAAAACAACTAAATATGAGCATATTACCAATTTATATTCAATCAGTAAAAAGCAAGAACTAAAAAATAAATGCCTTTGTTAAATTAATTCAACGAAATTAGTATAAATAATCATTAATTCATAAAGTCACATTTCTACTTCTGGTTTCAAATTTAATCTCTAAGTCAAAATCTAAAGTTAGAAAAGGAATAGGTAAACACAAATCAACTAAATGTTAATTTATTTTATCCTTGTTTGTATTTTTACGGTTGTAAGATAGAGAACAAAAGGTATCGAAATCTTGTAAAACAAATTTTAAATAATATTAATAGAAATAGACTTTTATATATTAAATAAATGAAGATTTTTAAAAAAGAAAAATTACATACCTTCAAACTTGAGACATTTGAGAGTTTTGAACTTTAAAAACTGAAAATTTTGTGTTTGAGGAAGAAAAATCGTCAGAAGTAGGAGCAGAACCCGAATAATTTTTATTCTTTGCGAGCTTCCATTTCTCTTGTAGTTGGTTATTATTTTTGGACTTTTATATAGGCCTGTAAATGAATTTGGCTATAATGAATTGTTCATGGACTCTTAAAAAAGAATAAGTTATTTATAGACATCTTTAGTAGTATTTTATTATAATTTATGTGGATGAGCACAAATAAAAATTCAAAGTGGGCACAAAAAATTCATAAAATTTCAAGGTGGGCACTAATAATACTTTAAAGTGGACATAATCAATAAATAGATAACTAATAAAAAATGAGAATTTCAGAGTGGGCGCGTGCCCACCCTAAATATAATGTGGATCCGCCAGTGAGAGCAGCAACACCAAAATGAAATCAAAAAGAACAAAGGGGTCACAAAAACAAAGTAGAGGTAAATCCATCTGCCAGAGCACCATACAGCTCATCCACCTTTATGCCATCACCTGGAAGCACGATGGTCAATCCACGTCTCCCTTAGCCAATGTATTCTTCATCGGTGAAAGCATACACATGAAAGAACTACACAACACGCATCTATGTGCTTATAAGATTCCCATAAGTTCCATGATCGTCGTTCATGATGCAGTACCCACGACACGGCTATCACTTAGGGTGATAATGAGCCTGACCGGCTCGCATGCTATTTGGGCTCGGTTTGGTCAAATTTCGGCTCGAGTGAGTTTATGCTCAGCTCGAGACCTTAATAAGTCGAGCCGAGCTGACCCAAGTTCAACTAAAAAAGCTTGTAAACAGGCTCAGAATAATTATGTATTTGGGCACTCTTTTGTCCTTTTCCAACATTGGATTTTGTTTCAGTGTTGGTTATGAAAGGGGTTTTTAACGAGGCCCCATCTTTTATAAAAAAACTATAGCAAAATTGTCCATTTCGAGCTGAGTCGAGCCTAACGAGCTTCGAGTCTGAGCCGAATCCAATAGCATTGTTTCTGAGTCAAGTTCGAGCCTAAAATTTTGAGCTCGATGAGCCTTGAGCTTGACCAGGCTCGGGCTTTGCTCGGCTTGTTATCACCCCTAGCTATCATTGAGTAAGATTCAATCACCACCGAATAATCATAACATTGTTAGAAAATCATTAATCCAAAAATCAAATAATAAGGCGCACTCCATCGCTTCTCCATCAGGAGGGATGTATGGTGTATCTGGAGTCACTGAAGCGATGATGTCTTTTTCTGCATTTGCTGTTACTAATTTCCCACTGGTGACAAAATTCAATTTTTGATGGAGTGAGGATAGAACGGCGCCGTCCGAGTGTATCCAAGGTCTTCCTAACAAGCAATTGTAAGATGAATGGATATCCATGACCACAAAATCGACCACATATTCAGTGGGACCAATAAGCAGAGGTACTTCTATTTTCCCGACCACATCTCTCTAAGTCCTGTCGAAAGCTCATATCGTATTATGACATGGTTTCATATGCGAGCTATCGATCGGTAGCCGTTGTAGAGTGGCCAATGGCATGACATTCAATGTAGAGCCATTGTCAATTAAAACGCCTGGCAACACAAAACCTTTACAGTGGGTAGTGATGTTCAGAGCCTTGACGGACCCTGTGCCTTCCCCTAGAATTTTGTCATCACTGAAGGTAATGTGATTGAAGTCAGTAATGTGACTAATGATTTGATATAATCTCCCAACAGAAATATCTTTTGCAACGAAGGTCTTGTTCAAAACTTTCAACAATGCATTTCGATGCTTTTCTGAATTCAGTAACAGATCAAGCACCGAAATGTGAGCTAGTTGTTTCCGGAGTTGATTGACGACATTATACTCGTTCTGCTTCAGAAATTTTAGAAACTTTTGTGCTTGCGTTTTTGTGATGGGCTCCTTGATCTTTGCTGGTGGGTCTTCTCCAAACAACCTTTTAGATCATACTCTAGCTTCCTGGACTTTCTCCTTTGGATCCTTACATTTTCTGGAATGTAGCATCGACCACTTCTTGTTAGATGCCCCACGTCACTTACTTCTCTGCTACTTGGTTGAGCAAGCTCCGTTTCCATCGTCCTCTTCTCCTCTTGTACATTAGACGATCCCTGAATCATGACGCTTGTGGCGTAATTCCACGGAACCATCTTCGTGTCTTTAAAAGGAAAAGATTTTGGGGTAGTAATTATGATCTTGGAGCCACTTTTGGTTCACTTGCCTCATTCGTCCTGAGACCGAGGACAAGCGGTCTCTTCGCACTGTATCTATTTTCTTGGCTCCCTGATGCACAAACTTCAAACTCTTTTACTATTTTCCCTTTCTCAAAAAACTCTATCTCCTTGTTGTCCATCATAGCTTGAAGCAAATGACGGAATTCCTCACAATGCTGAATATCATGATCTTCTAACTGATGGTACTCACAGTACAGGCCACATCATTCTTTGACCAACACCATCCCCCGATTGATGAGACACGCCATACACAATTGTTGAAAGATCCATCTCAGGGGGGACTGGACTTCAGACACGCTCTTTCTGGCTTTCGCGGTACACTCGTCTTCAATGGCATTTACACCTTGTCCCTTGTGGTTCGGCAATAGATTGTTGGCCGTGCTGGGTTCCCCTAGCTATAATACCCCAATTCGAATCAGATTCTGAACGAACTTTTGAAAGCTGTACAATTCTCGATTGAGTGCCCCAGGACATCAGCATGGTACTCGCAGTGCTCCTTAGGGCTATACCAAGCCGGGTATGGTAGGTTATAAGGGGTAACATGGTACGGTCAGACTAGATCGGCCTTGTATAATTGTGAGCAGAGTTCTTTATAAAGGGTAACATGGCATGGTACGGTCGGACGGACATGTATTTCTATCAAACATCTCAAAGTTTGGAGCCTTGAACTTGTACGGGATGTCCATATCTAGGACCAGGCTGAGTTCTCTAGCACTTAACCCATAAGGGTCATCCTCCTCTTCTTTTACTCGGAGCTTCTCCTCCAGGTGCTTCTGAGTGTTTTCTAGTTTCTTAGTGAACTCCTTTTTCATTTGGTTTAGCTTTTCCAATTCATCGAAATCTGGGATGCTATCTCCGGTAATCTCGGGATTCCCGAAGGTCACCCCTAGTTGGGTTTGAGCGATTGCACCAGCATGAGAAGCAAATGCGCCTTGCATAGGGTTTGAGGAAGGATCAATGAGCAGAGGATTTTGGACAATTTGGGCATAAAGGCGATCCCCCGAGTTTTGGGCAGGGCTCTCGATGGTACCCTTGTGTCTTGACTCTTGCCTCAGTTGGGCTTGCAATAGCTGCGATATCTCCCTCATCATGTCTTGCTAGGACTTGAGAATGGATTCCCTTAATTCCTATTGGGTTCATTCCATTTGACTACGTAGGTCGGCTTCTAGCTTCGCAAAACCTTCCTCCATTTGTTTTGTTCGTAAACGAGTATGATATGGATGTAGAATGATGGTAATTTTTGAAGAACCGAAATGCAATCTTTTTTGTTTTTGAAACAAAAAACTTTTTAGTCAATTGTATGTTAACAAAACAAGGAATGCAAATAAATGAATTATGCATGAATGCAATGAGCAGCATTGAGTCTGGCAAATATCATCGTTAAACGATTTTCATTAACAAAAACATAGTCTTGGTACAATAACTAAAGAAAGCCAACTAAGCCTATGACTTCAGGGTGGTATCGAGGTCTATGATCTCTCTCAAAATCCAAATAATCATCTCTCCTTCTTCAGAGTCATCGTCGACACAATCATGAAGTTCAGTAGCGTCTTCAGCCAAGAGTTGTATCTTCTGGGCGATTCCTTGCATCCAAACCATCCATTGCGCTAACTCCTGCTCTTGTCTCCAAATGGTGTAGACAGTAAACTGTAGTTGCTCCAAACTCGGCACTGAGCGTAGTTGAATTGCTCCTCTAAAGCTTGCCACATGATCCTTGAGCTGTTGAACCTCAGTTTCCAATTCTTCAATGCGAGTCTCCAAAGCCTGGTTCTCTGTCTTACTTTCCTTTAACTTGCTAGTCGAACCTTTGTGCTTGAAAAGAGACTTCTCCAAACATTTAACCTGATCCTTCAAGGCTTCACTTTGGCTACGTTCTTTTTCAAGCTACTTAGAGTGAGAAATGTGCAAGTTCTTCATTTCTTGTGTTAAAGTGAGCACCTGGTCCCTGTTCTCACAATACATCTTTTTATAATTTTCGGCTCTCGCTTTCTCCTTCCTAAATCAGAGCTCTATCCTTTCGCTTGATCTGCCTTCTACAACTCTCTTGCTTTTGCTTAGCCTCTTAAGTTTCTGGATCTCTTCCCTTTCTAACTTGAGCGCGAGTTCCAATTCATCATTTCTCTTCTGCAGACCTTTAACCACTCCCTCAAACTGTATCTTTTCCAACTCAAAGTCGAATTTCTCTTGGCGAGCCTTCTCCTCGAGCCTGAGATACCTTTCCCGCTCCTCTTCAAGTTGCTTCCTCATCAACTCGGCTTCAGTAGGAAGTGTGGCCAACCTCTCTTCCATTTTCCTTTTACTATCGGGATTTAGTTGGGGAATGTTGCCATTGACGAGGCTGAATCTCCATGCCTTGTACTTGGGAGTGGTCATGTGGGTAGCACTCATAACTTTGACTCGTCTCACGTTGTTCCAAGAAGAAGAAACATCGTACACCGCTACCTTGTAGCCTTTTTCCTTCTCATAATTCATGTTGAACTCATTCAAGCTCTTGGTGGCCGGAACAAACTGCTTCAAGCCATACTGTCTCAAAACCAGGAGAGGAGCATAAGCAGTGTGCCCCCAAAGTCCAAGTAACGACACCCAAGAGTGTACTCCGCACCTGTAGAGGATACTCCTTGCAAAAAGCCAGAGAGCCCTCCAAACTACATCATTCTCCTTCAGGTTACTAAGAACATCTACCCAAACTTCCTCAGATCTTCTGGTGGGCCAATCTTCCTTTAGCAGAAATTCTTCTAAAGGTAAGAAACTGCCATGGTAGAGAGGCTTCGAGAAATTAGCATTTGACCACAAATGGTTGTAGAGCTAGACTGTCAAAAGCTGCGAGCAACCATGGAAACAACCTCCACCGTGCTGCCGACAAAACCTCAGAGATCGAAAAGTTTCGGCTAAAATCATAGGCACTGGATTGGTTCCACCACTTAGACGGTCAAACATATCTAAGATTGCCGGATCAATTAGCTCTCCGCTCGGGGAAAGAGAACTAACCCGTAAATTAACAAAGTAAAGAGATCTTGTTGAACTCGGCCTACATGATGTACCAAAGCCAGGGCTAGAATCTCATCCCATCGGAGATACTCCTTACCGTTCCAAGTAATGACCTGATGCTCGACCCAGGATTCCAACATATCTGAGAATCTTTTGAGCTTGCCCCGAAAGGCTTTGTTCTTACCAGGATTCCCACTTAAGGGAAGGAGCTCGGGTATAGAGCTTAATTATATGATGCAACACATGTCGATCACTCCTTACAAATTAAATGAAGAGTTAATTCGAGGACCACCAATTATCAAAGGCCGTGCAATCTCGATCACATTTTAAGGAAGAATTTTCCTAGTTAAAGTCAATTAAAATCCCAATAATTTTCATTATTTCAGAGCAACAAATTTTCCTTTGGCCTAATTCTCTTTTGTAAAAAAAATAGTCCCAGCAGAGTCGCCAAGCTGTAGCGACCTTTTTTCCTCTCCCTTTTTGAGAAAAAGAAATTTTGACGTGTTAAGGGCGTTTATTTAGAAAATAAGTTGACTACTAATTATCCACTGAATTGTTAATGAAATCCTTTGAAAAATGGGGAATTTCTTTTGCAAACTTTAAATTTTCCAAAACGATGAAAATTTGGAGTCGCCACCGGCCACTTGGGTAAGGTAGGCCAGACCCCATAAAACCAGAGATTTATTACGAAAGGGTCCGGGAGTTGGTTACGTGTGGGTAAGGATTAGCACCCCCATCACGCCCGAAAATCGGTACCATAAAATTTGTTGCTCTTAAAAGAATGAAAGTTATTGAAATTTAGATTGAGTTTAATTCGAAGTTACTAGATGAAAATTAACCTTGACTACACGGGCCTTATCGAATTGGTGGATTCAAATTAATTAAACATTTAATTAATAAGGTTGACGATATATCGGACCATAGATTAAACCGACATCGAATAAGCCCGACTGTCGTGTTAATTTATGATTCGACCCCCGTACGTCACCTTTATGCATGATGCAAACATTTAAGTATGATGTGATGATTTTATTAATTTTTAATCCATTTACCTCGGGACGGTAAGAATTAATCCGAATATTTGGTCAACATCCTTTAAGCTCGGACTGTTACGGCACAAATATTTGAATTAATAAATACATCCTCTTTTATAACTTAAATTGATTAAACGTGCAATTAAGACTAAGGATTATATGGATGCCAATTGGGTTATGTCAATCAAGGGTATAAATGTAAACATTTAAAAGGAGTGGCCCAATTTAATATATAGCCTAATTACGCATTTAACCTTAAAAGATTAAAAATACCCAATTTATGGTGACTAAATTGTAATTTAATGCTAAGTTAAACTTAAAATTGATTTTTCCCTTTGTAGTGATTAATAAAAGTTCAATTAATTTAATGAATTTAACATTTACTCCAATAAGCCAAGAATAAACTTAAATTCACTAAATTAATTCAAAATTCTTATTTAACTAAGACTTAAAATATCTAGGACTAATTTTAATTCTAGAATCGTGCCCCTATAAGTCGGGCACACGATTTGTTTGAATTAATTTGACTATTCTTAATCTAAATCTAAAAAGGAACCAACTAAGGTCTACAATCTAAGCCCAAACCATAGGCCCAAACTATTGAAACTAATCTAAAAAAGACAAGGCCCAAAAGATTTTAGGTGCCATCATATTTTTAAATACTATAACATAAACAATCATAAAAAAACATGCATCGAAACAAACCATGAATTAATGTTATAGCTTATATAAAATTTATCATTTAAAAATATACATTAAAGCAAACTATATATTAAAGTTCCATAAAAAAACCATTATGACACATTATCCATTTTGCTAAAATCTTTTATTTATTTTAAGTCATATCATAAAACATATATATATATATATATATATATATATTTCACATTATTATACACTTCAAAAACCATATTTTTTATGAATTAAAATATATTTCAAAATTACGTTTCCTTCATTCGAAATTGTATGTATTATATATATATATATCATATTTTACAAAATTCTATCTTATTCTTTAAAATTGCTATACATCGAAAGTATTTATTGTATGTACATATATACATTTGTGTTTATACATATCTAAAAATTTACCATATAAAAAATATATTACACATTAAAATATTTATATTTATATTTATATTTATATTTTTATCATTATTTTTTCTTACAAATTCCCGTTTTTATCTTAAATCATATCGTAAGTTAAAAATTCACAATATTTTACTAATCTCCAATTTTACCAACAATACTTTGGTTAACTTCTGACCAACGTCAATCAGCTGAGTTGAGGCCTTTCTTAAGATGCCTCTTTTTACTGATCTTAGTAGTACTCTATCTCTTCTTTGGGTTCGACGGTCATTTGTCCGTAACTCTTTGGTATGGTCCTTCTTCCATCTCAATGTTAGGCTGAAAACATGTCCCATGATTGTCTAAATTTCATATAGAATTCAATCCTTATTTTTCTGGGCCAACCAAGGTTTTATGGTAAATACTTACTTTAAGTCTCTGAATCGTGTAGCATACTACGACCTACTGTTATTCTTTTTAGGACCGCTGCCAGGTTTGTATCAAGTCAATCATATGCACATCTGGCATTGCACCCTAAACTCCATTCTAAAACACGAAGACCTTATTCTTTTCTATTTCTCTTTTTTTCTTCTCTTTTTCGTTCCCTTTTTTATTTTCTCTCTCTCTTTTCTCTTTTTCCTTTTTACACTGACTTGCTAATCAACATTTCAACCAAGGATGCTTCTTGGGTTAATATACAAAATCAAAACTAATGAAAAAGAATAGAATTCCCAGATATCAAATGTAAAAGCGTCTTAGATTCAACCCTTCCGGTGATTAGCAGTTTGCCTTTGAATGCTGTGGAGATACTCGTAGTAGTGAAATTCCCTCCTAGATTGCTCGGTTCATCCTCATGATTATGGTTCTTGCTTGATCCGTTCAAAAACTACTTATTCTAGTTCTCATTATCCTTCTCTATTAACAAAGGTTTAAGCTTTCTGACTTTTATTTAGCCCATGGAACGCAGATAATGTCATTCTGAGAATTCTTAAACTTAAGTGCATACTTCTGATTGTAATCAAAATTATGTCAGTGTCCTCAAGGATTCATTTCTGACGCTACGGTATTGAACAAGTGGAGCATAGCTCCTTATTAAATTTGTTCTCCTCCCACAGCTTCATCAGGATGCTCCGGGGCTTATTCAATTTGTTCATTCATTTCCCTTTTCTTAGGGGAATTCATCTCGTCACAGTTTTTTGTCTCGAGGATAATGATGGAGCATACAATAGTACCCCGAGTTACTTGGCATAGTCACGATTTTGAAAATATTACTATCACTCATGAAGCGAGGAGTTTCGGGCTTCAATGGAGTACCCCTAAAATTCTGCACTCGTATCCAAAAATGCCTATTACCAGGTTTCGAACATTGGAATGCTTTTTGGTTAATGCCTATTACCAGGCTTTGAAGTAATTTTTTTTTGAAAAATGCCTATTACCAAGCTCCGAAAGTTAAGTAAATTTATTTTATTTTATTTTTATTTTTCTTTTTAGGTACATTCAAGCAAATCCATTTGGGTTCGCCTAGGATATTTTCTTAACATCAAACATCATCGAAGGAGTAGTGATCTTGCTTCTCTCACTTTATCGACCAAAGTAGACTGAGAGGGAATCACGCTTCATCGTTATCACAACATTCAATTGATCTCTTTCATTGGAATCAATGCCGCATCATGCACGTGATATCCGGGGGTCTATGAAGGTAGGAAAGAATATATGCATATACACTTTTAAGAAAAGAGCATCATTTCATTGGAATGGCAAAAGCAAACATAACATGAATATTCCCAAAAGATCACTACTACTACCTTCGGGCAAAGTTAACATGCATAGAAAAACAAATACAACAAAAATAATAAAACAAGGATAGGATGCCCTAGAAATCCTTGACCCTTGCAACATTGGTCATTCATCCCGACGCTCTAAACCTTCCCAAAACATGGCCTCTTTCTTAAACTTAGGTCTTCCATTCTCAAAGGAAAGCACACCATTCTTAACGAGTTCATAGACCTTGCCCTTAAAAAACACGCACTCTTCCGTTGTGTGGCCAAAGTCACCGTTATGATATTCACATGGAACCCTACTGCCAAGCACATTAGTATTGAAATAGGCATTCTATTTCGGGAGATGTATCCTCAAGAGTTTATTATGAACTAACAGATGTAACAACTCCAAATTTGTCATCAGGAATAACATCTTTGTCTTCTTGTCACTCCCTCTTGCATCATGCACTTTAGCTTTCTTTTTTCCCCTTTTTCCTTAAGTATGGCTCCCTTTCTCGGAAGACATCACTATTATTAGGGCATGTGGCTTTTGTGCTCTTTTGGAACTGCTTCAGACCTTTTAAGCGGTTTCAGGATTGAGCTTCCTGTGGAACGGTCGTGATTACGATGGTTGCTGATGTTTTCTAATTTTGCCGACGTCAGCAACTTCGTCTCATCCACCCCTTCCATCATGGTAACTCGACCTTTTTCTAATTTCATAGTATTGGCCATGTCTAGAAAATTAATCTTCAGACCTGGACTTATCATCTCAAAATCTAATACCCCGATATCTAGGAGATGTTGAACTTTACGCTTAAAACTTACACACTTCCCGATGGAATGCCCCTGAGTTCCAGCATGGTAACAACGATGGTCTTTCTCACTGAACCAACTCAGATATGTAGGTGACAGGGCTTTGACAAAGCAAGGTGCCACCAATCGAGCGTGTAGCAGCTTGGAATACAAATCTCGGTAAGTGAAAGGACTGGGAGTAAACTGGGCGTGCTTCAATTCTTCTTTATTTTCTTTAGCCTTGGAAGCTTGGCTGAATGATAGCTAATGAGGTCTTGGGATCAAAAACACCAAAGGCTGATCATGTGATTGCAGGAATGAGAATTCAGAAGATAATGTAGCCGACATCCTCATTCTCTCATTGCATATTGTACCTTTCTCATCTTGTGGCTCTAACTTGTTCGGTTTTTTGTTTGCTGGTGATGACAAGATTTCTGAGAGAGAGTCCTCGGTCTTATCTGACACTAATTTGGTAGGGCACTACTAAGCAGTGCATGCTACCTCATATTGGTTGATGATAGTTTGGTCTTCGCTAGACAAAACCCTTTCCGCTATGAATTCGCATTCCCTATTCCTTCTCTCCTCTTGTCCGAAAAAGTCTTCTTTCATACCATCTTCTTTGGTCGTAGTTGCCATCATACCCATCAGTTCATCGATTCACCCCCTTGTTTCCTCTTGGAACTTCTTCACATATGATATTATATCCCTTTGATTCCAAATCAATTGTTCATGAAGCTGTTCGAGTCTAGCTACCCTAGCTGCTAGATCATTCATATTTTCGAAGTCGAGCTGGTCAGAAGTCATTCCCTCCTTACTCATACCTTATGAGGCGAATGTTTTTCCCCGATTAGTGATGCATATGATGTATGTAAATGTACAAAAATGTATTATTTGAACAAAAATAACAATACATCACGAAATAATGCTACTATAAAAACATGAATGAATGCAAAGAGCGACACTGAGTTCGGTGATTATCATCGTTAAATGATTGGTATTAATGGGAATATCGTTTCATTACAATAGCCAAATAAAATCCGCTTTGCAAACGGTCCTAAGATAGCATATAGATCAACAGTCTTTTCTCTCTCATCGGATTCATCATTCGCATAGTCCTGAAGCTTGGCAACATCTTCCCCTAGGAATTGTGGCTTCGGGCGGCTTATTGTATCAATTCTCACTCTTACTTCCAAATAGAGAAGACAATGAATTGTAGTCGCTCCACTGTTGGCATTTGGTGCACTTAAATTGCTCCCTTGAAGGAGTCCCACCGAATTCAACCTTCAATGTGTACTAAAGTCAGAAGTTCCTTTCGACTTGAAATATTCTTTCTTGTTCTGAGTTGAGACTCGATTGTCGACCCAAGATGGCAAAATGTCTGAGAAACTTTCGATCCTGCCCCAGAAGGCCTCGTTCTTGTTTGGCATGGTTTTCTTTGACCTCCTTGCAAGACTTGGTATTTCTCAATTGTCAGGGTCAAATCAAAGTTTCCAATAACAGAACAGCTGTTGACTTTGAGAGCATTTCTCTCCTCGTAATCACGGCCATCATCGAATGAAGATTCTGGCAGACATTACTGACCTGAACCTAACAGGAATACTGTCCCCGTCGTAGTTGCTCTCCTTTTGACCATATTTGTACATCGAGATTCTTCTTATCATTGTTACGAATGAAATCTCCCGTTAATCTAGTCTTTAATTTCAAACTATTTCCAACTTAACGTGCTCTTAATGATATGATAATATATGCAAAATAAAAAGGTAAAAGGAAACGAAAAGAAAACAAAAAGAAGTCTGTTAGTCATAAGATAAGCAATCATTTTGGAAATGATAAAAGGTAAACACAAACCAATTAAGCAAAAAAGGCAAACAATTAAAGCAAGAACCCTAACAGCATGAATTCTAGTTCGCTAAGGTTATCCGCATGGCTCTAACAGGGTGGGCTTATTAGATTCACACACATGGGTTCGGTTCTAATTGGGGTACTCGAACCTATTTTATCACCTACTAAGGCAACAAGAACCCCAATTCTAACCCATTACAAGCTTGCGAATTGGTTTCGGTTCGAGGGAAAGCACGACCTAAATACGTGGAGGGCTGCTAATGTGTCAGGAGGCATGGATTCTAGAAGTGAATTACCGACCCGTGGAGGGCTACTCACGTGGGTATGTGGCATTTCACTCCCACTTAAGGGATGAAGCTCGGGTATAGAGCTTGGTGGAATGGTGCAACACATGCCGGAGTTTCCTTAGAAATTAAATGAAAAATTAATTCAAAGGCCACCAATTATCAAAGCCCGTTCAATTGTAGTTACATTTTCAAGAAAGGTTCAACCTTACTAGAATCAATTGAAATTACGACAATTTTCCATCATTAAAAAGCAAAAAATATTTTATTTGGCCTAACTCTCTTTTTGTTTTTTTTAAAACAAAACCGATCCCCAGTGGAGTCACCATGCTGTAACGACGTTTTTTGAAAAAAATCCCCTTTAGAAAAATTATAAGTTCGGCGCTACGGGTTATCCCCAAAATCGTTTCTTTGTATTCATTCATGTTTAAAGGGATTTCTTTTTCTTTTGAAATCTGATAAAAACTTGGAGTCGCTACCAGCCACTTGGATAAGGTAGGTCGAACACCACAAAACCAGAGATTCATTTTGAAAGGGTTCAGGAGTTGGTTACGTGTGGGGAAGGATTAGCACCACCATACATTACACCGACATCGAATAAGCCGGATTGCGGTGTTAATTTATGGTTCGAATCCCACATGTCACCATTATGCATGGTGCAAGCAGTTAAGATATGATGTAATGATTTTATCAACTTTTAACTTTACCTTGGGACGGTAAGAATTAATTCAGAAATTTGGTCAACATCCTTTAAGCTCGGACTGTTACGACACAAATATCAAAATTAATAAATATCTCTCTTTTTATAATTTAGATTAATTAATGCAAAATTAATGGGCCGTATGAATGATAATTAAGGAATGACAAACAAAGGCACAAAAATAAACACAAAAGGCCCAACGCAAGACCTAACCTATAAAGACCCAAATTATAAAAAATTAATTAGTGATCCAGTTTCTAATTAGGTGCTTTTAGTATTAATCCTAAATTAATTAATCCTAAAAAAGCTAGAGAACCCTAATAAATTATGAGTTATCTTGTAACATGACAATTAACTCGATCGATCTTAAACTATTATTCCAATAAGCCAAGAATACTATTTAAAGTAAATCGAATTAATTAATCATGGTTTTAATTTAAATGTCAATTTAATCTCTATGTTAATTTTATCTTAAAAGTAATTAAGAAATGTTCAACTAGTTTAATGAACTTAACATTTATCCCAATAAGCCAAGGGTAAATTTAAATTCACTAAACTAATTTGAACCTTAATCTCTCTAAGGCTCTAAGCTAAGCCTAAATTAATCTAATTAATTTAAAGATCGTGCCCTATGAGACGAGCACACGATTTTAAATTAATCAAATTAATTTTACCTAATTCTAATCAAGAATTAATCTATCAAACTCAAAACCCTTCTAACCTAAGCAAGCCCTAAACACAAGAAGGCCCAAACCACTAAGCCCAAAATATAAAAGGCCTAAACTTCTAAACTAAACCCAAATGAAAGACCACATGTATACTTTTAAGAAAATATATTTTAATTATATATTATATACCATATACAAAAATATATCATAAAAGGGATAATGTGAAAAATCATGATAATAAAGTAAACAAGCTAATAATAAATTAAACAACATTCAACAAGTGAAATAACATATATTTCACAAGCAAAATAAAATAAAATAACAAAATAAAATAAAATAAAACACATAAAAAAACTAGAATAAACAACAAAGGTTACCAATAAAATCATCCACATTTTAATTGAACTATAAAAAGGATTATACATAAATAAAAAGAAAAGGGAAGAATGTACCCAAAACTCAAATATTTATGCTCGATTAACTAGGTTCCACATGAGTTGTTAGGGTTGAGAAGCTCAATTCAAGAGTTTAATAATGGTGGAAAATGATTTCGATTAGGGAAAATTATAGTGGATAAGAGAATCAAATAGTCTTGAAAAAAAGAAAGAAAACGACAGTGGGGGTTTTGGGTAAAAAAAACGAAAAGAGGGGGTTGCCGAATGCCCAAAAAATAGGTTCCTCCTTTTTTTGGTCTTCATTTAGGGTAGAAATATATATGTATATATGTGATGAAGGGTATTTTTGGTTTATCCCCTTAAAATAAGAACCAATGAAAATTAAGACCTTGGTCACCAAGTAGTTTTTTTAACCAATGGGAATGAGGCATTGATTCATCTAATGAGAACCAAACCTTGATGAGTAAGGAGTTGAGATATTTATTTTATTTTTGTATATATTTTTTACTATATAAAATTATATATAATGGGCCATGAAATTTTGGGCTTAGGGTATAAGGTAAGGTTTTTGGTATTTAAAAAAATGGTAATGTGAATTTATTTTATTTCGAGCAATTAATTTAACTCGGACATAATTAGTGTCTACAATGTAAAAATTGTATTCGAACCATTATTGTGCTAACCAAGGTATGTACATCTTTATCCGATATTGATTTATGAAACTTCAATTTATCTGATATGTATACGAAATAAATATGCGAAATAATGATATGAAATATGTTCATGTGAAAGAATAAGATATATGTGATAGCTCAATTTTGAGCCTTGATTGTCTTAGTAATGTGTCGGACATAGTTGACATGCCATAAGATTATTAGCGCTTGTGTACGTGTTCTACGGGGTACGGGTTGCACTACAGTGCATGTTCTTTGATTTAACATCAAGATGTGAAGTTGGAGGCATTCGGTGCCATTGTAGGATGTGCAGTTGGAGCTTTCAAGCCATGGGATGTGCAAGTGGATCCGTAAGTCCGTAGAGTTCTAAGAAATCACGGGCTAACGTATGTGTGAATCGAAAGTCTGAAACTAATATGAAAGGGTAATAAGAAAAAGCAAGACTAAGACTATATTACGATATTTAATTGCTGATATGTTGTGTTAATATGGTTAAATGTGAAAGAGAAATGAATGACATGGTCTATAGTCTCTAATGTATGCATAATGTTAAATGCTTCTTATAATTGCTATGTGTGTGTTCCTTATGAATACCTTTTTACCTTACTCAGCTTTTATAAGCTCACTCTGTGTATGTGTGATTGCCTTTGCAGGTGTTCGATAAGTTCAATATTTAGATAGCGATCACATCGAGGCTAGGTCACAAGCCACACTCTATTTGTATGTATGTTCTACTTTGTTAACTCCTAGTAATGTTGACATATATGTCAAATATAATTGCCAACTGTCATTGCTTGGCTTGATATGGTATAGCTGTTATTTGATTGTATGCGTATAAACTTATGGCTTAACCGTCAAATAGGTGCTCAAACTATGTCATTTTTCTAGTTAGGTGCCCAAACTATTTTTAGGTCAAATAGGTGCCTAACGTTTCATTCCGTGAACCATTTAAGGTTCTTCGTTAATTGCTACCGTTAAAGGACACGTGTCATCTCTTGAAAATTTCAAAATTATATTATAAATAAATAAAATTACTTAATTTTTAGAAAATCTCTAAGTTTTCCAGATTTCACAAAATAACCCCCAAATTCCAAAATCCATAACTCCCCAAAACCTAAATCCTGATTCCGCTATCGATTTCCATGCCTCTGCCCACCACATCGGTCGCCGGACCATCACGACCATTTCTTCTACCACCCCGTTGCCGGAAATCGACCGACGCCGTTCGAAAAGCCAAAATTGTCGAGTAGTTCCTTCGAACAATTCACTACGAATGGCGGTAGGACAAACAAAAAACAGTGTGTGGGTTGTTCGGAGAGAGGAGGGCACTTCATTCCGTCGTTGGCAACGCAGCCAACGCCGACAGGAGTGGTCGGATTTGGGTGTTTTTGGATTTGAGGACTATTTTGGGAATATTTGAAAATTTTATGATATATTTTTATTTTGTTTTATTAATTTTATTTATTTGTAATATAATTTTGGAATTTCCAGGAGATGGCACATGCCCTTTAACGGTCAGAATTAACAGAGAACCTTAAATGGGTCACATAATAAAACATTACGCACCTATTTGACCCAAAAAATAGTTTAGGCACCTAACTAAAAAAATGGCATAATTTGAGAGCCTATTTGCCTATTAAGCCTAAACTTATCAAAGTGTAAACTATGTGCTTGTATAAAGGTGCAGCTTGCAAGTGTGTGGTAATAATTATGAGTAATGAGGTCAATGGTATATGCATAGTCATGATGAATAAGTTAAGAAATATAAGTAAAATATGAAGAGGCCTAATATCTACATCTTGGTAATATATAGGTAGATAAGCATGTTAAGTAGTGAATTTAATGACTAAAGTATGCTGAAGTAGTTAAATGGTTAAAGTTGATTAAAGATTAAAAAAAGAAGTATTAGATGCACAAATGACTCATTTGTTTGTTTTAAACATTAAAAGCATAATTTTGTACTAGATAGGTAGATAAGATGTTAAGCAGTGAATTTAATGACTAAAACATATTGAAGTAGTTGAATGGTTAGAGTTGATTAAAGATTGAAAAGAGAAGTAACTATGTAACAACCAAAATTTTGGGTTAGGCATTTGAATCTTAGATCTAGGTTGAGTATTTTAATTTAAGCATTAAATTAAAAGAACAAGATCTTGGAAGATTTAAATTTTAAAGAAATTGATGATCGATTTTGAAAGGATTGAAGGTTGAGGACCTATGATGCGATTTTACCATTTTTATTTAGAAGACAACTTTTTAAAATAAAGTGGATGAAAAAGGGAGGAAAAATCATATTTTATTTTCCATTTTCTCTCTCCCTTCTCTATCTTCTTTTTCTTTTCTCATTTCTTCTAAAAACTCCCAACTTCGATCTATCAAAATCTAACCATCCGTTTTTGATATCTCTACCGTCATCGTGTTCTTCTCGCTGAGACGAGTTAACCGGTAGTTTCTAAATCACCGTCAGAGCTGGCGTTGGAAGGGGTGGAGAAAAAGAAAATTTGGATTTCTCAAACGGAGTAGTTCGAGTGGCCAAAACCAGAAATCGAGGTCACCATCATGCTCAACGGTGTCAAGAGAACAGGACTGGAGTTTGCCACTGCCGTCAGGCCATCGAAGGCTGTCGCACGCGCGGTCACCTACACATGGGCATGTGCCAACTGCAGAGGGTGGGTGCGCAACACTACCCTACACCTACGCCAAAATAGATCGCTTGTACTATTGACCAACATTGAATGACCTTTAACTTTTTTTGAGGGACCTTACCCAAGGGTTTTTCGACGTCCTGAGTTTGTTTCTACATCCCCTTTTTCTAAATTCAAACCTCATACGCTATTTTTCTAGTGTTTGAATTTACGGATTAGTTAGATTATGTAACACCTCGGTTTTGGGCCTATGAGTTTCTAGGTTGATTAGATGGTTCAGTGGATTGAGATTAGAGATTTGAGTCGGATTTAGAATAAAAATCGGAATAAATATTTTTGTGCGAGAAAATATATGGGAAAATATCCTAAAATCATTATTTAATATATGGATATTTTTGGTAAATTCAATTTCAAAAAATGGAATTCGGAAATTGGACATTTTGGCTAGTGACCAAAATGTAAAGAGTGAAAAACTATTTTTAGTGACTATTTTGAAAAAGGTTAAATCTTAGAATCTTTACGGAGATAATTTACCAAATGTTTTAATCTGATTTTTCTCTCAATTTGGATTATTTTAAATGAGTTTTAATTAGTGAATTAAAAGGAATTTAATTAAGGAAATGTAGTTATTTTCCTAAAACCACTTTCGACGTAACTTTTTCTCTCAAAGTTTATTAAGCCAAACACTCTCTTTTGCATCAAAGATTTGAGGTAATGTTCTTGATTTCATAAATTCTTGATTTCTAATGGATTCTTCAATCTTGTTTTCCAAAATCTCATTGTTTTCCTTTGTTTTTCAAGAGTAAAACATCCAATTAAGAAGAAATTCACTCATTAGAGGTAAGATTTGTTCTTCTCCTCCAATGAGTGGTTCTTTACTAAAATTTCCAAGTATTTGATCATTGTTTAATGTTTCTAATTAGTTTTATTGATTTAATTATGGAAAATTGATTAAATCATGATTTAATTGATGAGATTAAGTGATTTTTGTTTTGGATCTATTTTGTTTAGTTCTTGATTGGTTCTAATCATAATTTTAATGGTTAGTAGTGTTAATAAGTGAGTTTTTACATTGGAATCCTAAAACTAAGTGAATCTCTTATTTCCTAGGTAGATAGTGTTGTGTTTTTGGTGAGTTTGGGTGTTTTATGAATGTTGAAGGTATAAGGATTGCGTTGGGTTGTTTTTGGATGTTAATTGAAGGATTGATGGATTAAACCTTTAGGTTTTGGATGGGTTACGTTTGGAAGGTGTTTGATGTTGATTTTGGTTGTTGCAGAGGGGTTTTGGTTAGAGCTGTTGTGGATAAATGTTGCTGAGTCTTTGAATGCATTTAGATGCATTAAATCCTTTGTTTTTTGTGGTTAAATTAAGGGTGATTGATCCTCAAGCTTATGGTATCGTTTCAGAAGCTTTGGAGGAGTAGTTCGCATCAGCGGATGAAGTTTTGTGTAGTCGGTGAGTGAGAACGTGGACTTCAACTTTGAAATGGTTTAAATGGGTATTTTGGGAGTTTAAATTAAGCTTGAAACACTGGTTTAAACTCAGAAGTAAGTATGACGAGATTTCTCCCTCGTTCGTGCTTTAGTGAAATTGATTTTATGCACTTGTTTTTGAATTACATGATTCTTACTATTTAAGCTTATTTTAAGTATCTTTTATACTAATTTTTGATCATATATTGATGGTGAGTGCATTGAGAAAATAGTCCATGTAAGTATGAAGAATACATGTAAATGAATGGTTTAATGCATTGGAAATGGTTTTTGAATGTTGCATATAAAAAAAATGAGGTACATGGTTAATAATGTAATTATATTAGCAAGTTATGTGGTTTAAAATGTTTTTAGATGTATTTGGCCGACCATAGGATTGATAGTGCACTATAATAAGTCACCTCGGGTGTTGAGGAGTTTATGTGTACCTAATACTTCACCACGAGTACCCTACGGTTGAGGGGTTATAAGGTATCAAAAACTCCCGTTAGTGGATTATCCATCTAACCGATGATTGGATTGTGATGGTACCCGGTTGTGATTGTATCTTCATTCCGCTTGAGATTGTATGAAGTGTTGAGAGGACACTTGTTGAATCTGTGTATCCGATGTAATATTTTGTAAAGTGGAACTTGGTTTATGATCACTTGAAATCCAATATAATTGATAATGTATCATGTTGATGGGTTATGTTGTATAATGTTGGTTTATACATGTTTACTCTTTAATCCATGCATATGGGTTGTTATGCATGGAAAAGCTTAAATTGAGGGATTGCAAATTTGATTTTGCTGTTGACCTTGATACATGTTGCATATGGTTTAATATGCATATTTTTGGAAATGCTAAGTGCATGGTTTGTAAGACATGGTGTTTTGAAAGATGTTTTAATGAGATTTTCAAGTGGTTTTCATAACCGGTTTTAATTGCATTGATGGTGGTTGCTTTTGAGCACTCATCACTAAGCTTAGTCTGCTTACGCTCTATTGGTCCATTAATGCAGATAATTAAAGGGTTGGAGGAAGTGAGCAAGCGAAGGAGAATCTAAGGACTTGAACTATTCGAAAGTATGGTTTTTGAACTAGACTAGTAGTAATAAAGGTAATGAGGTTCATTGTTGATTGGGAGGGTTATTTGCTAAACTCCTGATTTGTGCAAGTTTATATTGTTGTTGTGGTGTTGTATGACACTTTATATGTTCATTTTATGTGAATTTACGTTTCATGCATTGGATGGATTGGTTTTTAGGAACCATGTCTCTAGACATATGATTGTAGTATGTTTTTTTTGGTTTGATCATGTTTCTTTGATATTCTGGCATGGTTTGATCTTCAGTTTGGTGGTGCACATGTTTATGGATTGTTAGAGCATGTTTGAATCCACGATTGTCTGAAACACCAACAAAATTGGACATTACAGGTTAGTGGGTACCAATACGCAGGGCCTCGTATCAGTACGAGTAAGCTAGAAAAAGGCCTAGAGATCAGTACACGGGAGGCCATATCAGTACGTGTTTTAGCTACTAGAATCCATGGTTTTGCAAGTGATGCCCGCGTACCGATACGCCTAGGACCTGTACCGGTACGAACCTGTGTAATGAAGCCTCGTATCAGTATGGGTGCCCATTTACCGATACCGACTGCCATTATTTCAGTTAAAGTGATTCTTGAGGTTTCTGATTCTTTCATTTTGGCCCCTAATGTTCGTGATTGCAATTCTATGGATTGAATGATTGTTTTGAGATGAAATTTTGCAAGAAAGCATGTAATCTAATTAATTGAGGGCTGGTAACTCAAATTTTAAAATAAGTCCTCGTAACTTTCTAGATTTGCAATTTGGTCCCTAAATTGCACTTATGCACAATTAGATGTCAATTCGAGGCCCGATTTAGTTAAGATTTCACCTACTACCAACATGCACACCTTAGGACATAATGTTGCATCTAGAAAAGATAAAAAGAAACAATAGACGTAATCTTAGTTAATCATTCTCGGGTTTATTTTAACAAACCTAATATAGCTCACTCAATTCAGTCGGGCGTCTAGGCCGGGTCGAGGGGGTTACCGATTATGCAATTAATTAATATATTTTCTTTTTGTAATTATATGAGGAATACTCAAGCTCAAATATCAGAGCAAGAGGAGTAATCAGGAAGCTTGAATGAAGATTTATTGTTAGTGTTCAAGGATAATACACCTCGAACTCTAAAATGCTTCATGTGCATCATAAGTGTAGTTGCCTTGCTTGTTAGTGGTTGCAAAATCGGTAGACAAGTAAAAATCATGTTTAGAGACCGATATTATGATAATTGATATTTTTAAAATGCATGATGATGTTTAAGGATATGACGCGATTCATAGGAACTTTAGGGACCGTGTAAGGTCACTCAATATGCATACGAATACCAATGATTGATTGATGGATGGATTTTGATGATATGGTGCCTTGTGTTCTAGTTTGAAATGGGCTTAAAGATAAATATAATACCATTACATCCTAATATTGCCAAACTAACACCCAAAATTCTAAATTTCCCAGACTAGCACCATTATAGTGAACTCACTGCATAAGCATCGCGAGTTCTAAAATAATATTATTTTTATTCAAACTTACCGTAGGAGCATGGAAAGTTCTATTTTTTAAAATATCGGTTTAAATCTTAATCTAGGTGATTAGGATAATCCTAATCCGAACTCGTCGTGCATGTGGGTTAAAAGCCGCCGTGACATTTGAACATAACACCATTTGGGAAAAATATGACCGTTCGACAATGAATACAAAACGAAACTCGTCGTCCATGTACGACAAGTTTTACTATGTATTTGTTGGCCAACGGTCATGTTTTTTCAAGTTAGGGTTTTTTTGTTTACAATAAATAGGTAGTTTGGTATAGAGTATTGATCACCCAAACATTCTTCCACCTCTTTAGTTTGAGCAAAGCTAGCAAGATTAAGAAGGCATGTGATTTTCGTAGAGCCCAGAAAAAGCAAGAATTCAAAATATTTCAGAAGATTGAAGGTAACAGTTTTTGGAATTTTAGATTATGGCGTTTGTGAGTGTTTTTTGGTTAAAATTATTGTGAGATTAGGGATTAGGGTTTAGAAAATTATTTAGATATGAGTTATTTTGTTTAATCAGAATATGAAATAGTGTTAAAATTTTGTTATTTGATTGATTTTTTACGGTTGAAGGTCTTTTGGCACAAAATTATTGGAAAAAGAATGACGTTAAGATGTGAAGAATCGCACATCACGAACAACATAGAATTATTGATTATTTTTTATGAATTTTAATTTGTTGTTTTTAAATGATAAAGTAGTAATTTAATTTAAATATTGTGTTTGTAGACCGAGGAGACTCTATTTCAGCCCCGGTTGATATGGAGCGATCCACCGAGCATGAAAATCAGAGGACTTTTGGAGACAGCCAGTTTTAGTTACGCGTCAAAGATTCGTAGTTAACAAGTTGAACAATCTAGTCACCTTAATCTAGAAACTTAATTTAGTGATCTTCTAATTCGATCCTTTTGTTAAACTTCTTTGAGTTACAAGTTGGGATGTTACAAATCCCTCCCCCTTAAGAAAATTTCGTCCTCGAATTTACCTAAGATGCACAATGAGAATACTTATCCCTTCTAGCAGCCTTAAATTCAAAGATGCAAGTCATTGCATAGCCATCAAACAAGTATTTTACCACTTCACTAACGTAACATTCGATAGATGATTATTCAAATTCACCGATTAACAAGACTTAGCTAACAAGTAAGCACAACAAAGTTAATAACTAGTATCTTTATCTCATAATTCATATAATCAATTATGGATCCACATCAATGTAGTGTTTTAACTCAATATATTCAACCGAATAATCAAAGCATTCAAGCTCACAATCAAGTCATACTTTCCAATTTACCTTCATACATAATCAATAAAAGAGTCATGCTTTCAACCATTCATTCAATTTATTAGGCATCATCAAGCTTTATTCAGCTATAGCCTAGCGTCCCAAGCAAGCCAACAAATTTACTTGTAACACAAGTAAAGAACAAACAATTCAAAACTAATTGCTTGATTCTCTAATATATTCAATCAATTAGGCAAGTACAAGGTCAAGGATATCAAATTTGTTATTATAAACTCAAAGGTTACCATATTCATAAGGCATACATCAATAGAATTATTTGTGAAACAATAATTTAGTCCAACTAAAGTATGTTTTAGGAATTTGACTGGATTACAAGGATACTCTAATTGACCTCAATTATTATAACTAAAGGTACTATTACAAAGGGATGCAAGAACTTCTAATCTTATCAAGAGCGCATTACAACATTTGTTACTATTTCCTAACAATCATATATCAAGTAGTTCCATGAAACCAAGCAAGGTCTTATCTTAACTTAGAACCTAATGCATTCATTCTTGACTAGATGATTATACATGATTTCCAAGCAGCAATAGAACACTTATAACTCAATCTAATTTTAATCATTTCCATGATTCAACTTCACAATCTCATTCAAGGAATCAAACAGTTCGGTGTTCTTTATCGAAATAACCACTACTATGCATTCATTTATCACTATTCCATCTCCACCACTAGTGGAGTCATCCATCATCTCATTATCCCGACAAATATGTTCCAGACATCTCGTTGTCTGTTTGACAAATTCATACCATGACTAGTTTTCACTATTGATCACAAATATGCGTCAAGCGGGTTTGAATAAATTACATATCACAAAAGCTTGTCAAAATTAAACTCATAGGTGGCACAAAAGCTTGTAACGCACCTGATTTTTTTAATAAAACAAACAAAAAGAAAAGTTAGTAATAATAAGAAAAATGCAATAACAAAAACAACTAACACCAATTGCCAATCCCTGGCAATGGCGCCAAAAACTTGTTGCGTGTTTTAAGTGCTGCACAAACGATGCAAGTATACACGTCGTAAGTAATAAAGTGATATGTTAAGTATCGAGTATCGTCTCCACAAGGATTTGCTTGGGTCACTTTGCTTAAGTTATTACACTGTAAAAGGAATAATATTGAAGATGATGAATATCAAGTAAAATAAACTAAACAAAAAAAAGAAAATAGAAAAGAGTAATTGGTAAGAGAGTAGGTCGGGTTATCGTGAGTCGTGGTGTGATAATCGAATGGACTGTCATGGTAATTGAGTGCTAGAATAGCTCTATCGCTTCAGCAATTGAACCAGACAGATTGCTGGGGCAATTCTGTAACAACCTGGGCAGTTTTGTAATTGCCTGGGTAGGTCTGTGAATTCCTGGGCAAGTCTGCGATTGCTAGGGCAATTTGGCGACAACCTTCAAAGTTCGGCGAAGTGTTCTTGAATGGTTTCTCGTTATACCTAACTCAAAACGCCGTTAATTGTGCATGCCTTGACAATACATCCCTACGTGAACAAGGGGTGAACAACAACCTATCTTGCGGTCCTTTTAGCCCTTGAAATTCGCAACTTATCCCTAAGTCAAATTAGTCTTCACCATCGATCGATTGTATGAAAACCATGCTCATTCGTTTCTTGAATCTAACTCTCCCGATATTAGATACATGACTTCTTATTTATAGGAGATGGCTAGGTTAAAGTCTTTCTTGAGAATGAAGTTAAGTTGGAATTAAATAGAATAAAAGAAATAGATCTCTTTTACTATATATTAATTCCTCCAAAAACTTTTCCTTAAACTCTTGGAATTTATATCCCTTTGATCTCCAATAACTCCTCATAAATTTGAATTTAAATCTTCATTAAATGCTGCATGGAAGTCCAAATCTTTGAGATTTATCTCTTGATTTTCGTGCTTATCCCTAGTGAGGTGGATGTATCCCGACATGCTTCAGCAATTTGCGCAGCATGGCAGACAACTTCGTTTGCCTTGGCAGACCCTCTAGTTTGGCATTTTGGAAAGCAGCTTTGATTGCCTTGGCAGAACCTCCAGTTTGGCATTTGGAAGGCAGCTTCTATTGCTTTGGCAAATCCTTCAGTTTCCTTCCTTAGCTACCACAACAATCTCCTACTCGCTTGGGCAATTGGATCATGCACACAGAAAAACACACACCAGTAGTACCATTTTCCACAAAATCAACTAAATTATTAAATCAAGCATGACATTGAAGGAAATCATGAAAACATGCTTGAATGCCTAATAATGCAACTAAAATGAGCCTAAGTCTAACAATATTATGAGTAAAAAGGGTTATAAAAATAGTACTTTTTAACACTCATCACACCCCCAAACTCGAATTATTGCTTATCCTCAAGCAATGCAAAACTAACAATTTCCTGCCAAGGGTTTAATCATCAAAGACATGCTTTAAATTTGCCTTCAAACCTCAAAACCATGGCACAAAGTATGAACACCTTTTGAATTCTTCGGATAGAGCAAAATTTACTCGGAACCAAACTATAATGCTTGTGATAATGTGTGTGTGTAGTTGTGTACAAGTTGATTTTCAAGATTCTATGTAAACAATAGGCTTTTATCAATTTCATTAATGGGGCATTTATTCTTCTTTTTACTATAGCCAATTTCAGGCACCTCTAGTAAAGTAAGCAATTTCTCATTTTAATTTATTTTTTTTGGTTGACTAGAGCCAATTTCGACCACCTCTAGCGATATCATTAATTTGTAACTACTAGAGCCAGTTTCGGGCACCTCTAGTAAGAAATTAAATTTTAATTTTAAACTTACCCAAATTTTAAGCATCCTAAGTTCATCAAGTTTCTTTCATTCAACAAGCCACAACCGTGTTCATAATATTTAGCATCATAATAAAATTCTAAGTTCTTTTCACGCAATCCTAAAATTTAAGGGTTTTTTCAATTAAGTGCAGGGGCAAAAATTCATCATTGGATATTCAACAAGTCTTAAGCAATTAAATCTAATTAAAGGCAAGGCAAGTAACATATGCAACCTATATGCTATTACTAACTATGAATGCAACTAAACATGAAATTAACTAGAAACCAATACCCCCCAAGCTCGAGAGAAGCATTGTCCTCAATGCATGCAAATAAAATTAAAATGCAAATGAGTTAGTCGGAAAGGTCATCACCTTGAATGATGCATTTCCTTCGTGCCAATTGCTTGGTTCGTTTGCCAATTCGTGATGGTTGAGTACGTGTGGCTGGTGTTGCCTCTTGTGCGGCAGTTGCCGTGGCATCAGGACATGCCAAGGCATCGAGAATTGCCGAGGCAATTTTGATTGCCCGAGCAAGTAGTTCGATAGGAAAAATTGGGAAAGGAATGGTGCTATCGGGATAGTTCTCCAATTTGACTCACATGATGGCCACATCGTGATCCTTCATATACCGCATAAAAAGCAGTTGTCCGGCCTCGAGTCGCTCCAATCGTTGCACTTTAGCAATCTTATCAAGGCTTGCCAAGGCATGTGAAATTGTTGCAGCATTTTTAGTTGCCCTGACAATTGTCGGAGCATGGTTCATGATTAGAAATTGTTCATGGGTTTGTGGTTCATGTGGGTTCCTCCATCGAGTGACAATATTTCCCAAAAAGAGTTGGGCTAATGTGCTTGCAACTACTCCCTTTTGCGTTACCATGGTGGAGGTGCCTTCCTTGTAGTCCATGTATACCCTCCACCTTGCAACTGTTCCTGAAGGCATGGATATATTAATAGGAAAAGTTATATCAGCACCCAACCATTTAATTACCTCATTCTCGTTGACCTCCATTATGGTTGGATGTAGCCTTCGTTGTCATGGCAATTGTTGCTCAAGCCAATTGCCGTGTCAATCTTTTACCAAAATTCTATGAATGTTAAGGGAAGAACCAAGTTTCTGAAAAGCTTCATGAATGCAAACACCATTTTCTTTAGGCTCCTCAAACATCTCCATCAATAGAGATTTCAATGGCTTCAAATCTACCTGCATCGGTTCCTCAAGAAATCCTACAATGGATGAGGTGAAGTTTTAAAGAATTCAAAAGGTTCAACCATCACCTACTCATATTCCATGAGCAAAGTATTATCATCTCGTTGATCTTGCTTGTGGTCGTGCCATTGTTATGGCAAAGGTGGATGTAAGCAATCTCTAAATTCCTACTTTAGCATCAACGTTGTAACATTATGGGCATCAGAATCCTCAAAATTTGTTGTAGCATTACTTTGCTTTGCCTCTCGGAATGTTGTCGCGATGTTGCTCTGTTTAGGCTCCTCAATCATTATCGTGGCAATTGGTTGCATATGCTCATCAAGTGTTGGGCAATCTTCCTCATTGGCAGGCTCTCAACTTGGAGGTTTTAGTTGATCCTCACACATCGGGGATATATCCATGTATTTCTCCTTCTCATCTTCCCTTAGGATTTCATTATCCCTAGCAATTGATTGTTAGGGCATGTTATCCATGGCATATGTGAATCTCCTCAATTGATCTTCTGAATCCCTCAAGGGTGCATCCCACTGAGCTATCCTCATATCCATGGACTTTGATAGCTCTCGAATCTCTTTAATTGATCCGTCAAGTCTAGCCAAGGAAGCTAGCAACGCTTCCTCCAAGGAATTGGAATTCTCTTGGAAAGGACTGTATTGCCATGGCATATCTGTTGCCACGGCAAAATTATCATGGTAAAAAATTTTGAGCTTTTTGATCATACCATGAAGGATTTTGTTGTTGGTTCCATCTATGGTCCTCCATGTAGCCATATGCACTAGGGTTGTGAGGGCAATCTTCAAACACATGATGTTCTCCACAATAAGCGCACGAGTTCAACACGATATAGGCTTTTCTCGGTTGGTATAGGTAATCATCGGTGAGTGTAAGAAACTCTTGATTGGATTGATTCCTATCTTCCATCATCAACTCTCTAATAGATCGGCTTTTATTTCCCGACATGTTGATGTCCCTTAACTTGTAGCGCACCTGAATTTTTTTAATAAAACAAACAAAAAGAAAAGTTAGTAAAAATAATAAGAAAAATGCAATAACAAAAACAACTAACACCAATTGCCAATCCCCGACAACGGTGCCAAAAGCTTGTTGCGTGTTTTAAGTGCTACGCAAACGGTGCAAGTATACACATCGCAAGTAATAAAGTGATATGTTAAGTATCGAGTATCGTCTCCACAAGGATTGGCTTGGGTCACTTTGCTTAAGTTATTACACTGTAAAAGGAATAATATTGAAGATGATGAATATCAAGTAAAATAAACTAAACAAAATAAAGAAAATAGAAAAGAGTAATTGGTAAGAGAGTAGGTTGGGTTATCGTGACTCGTGGTGTGATAATCGAATGGACTATTGTGGTAATTGAGTGATAGAGTAGCTCAATCGCTTCAGCAATTGAATCCAGACAACCTGGGCAGTTCTACAATTACCTGGGCAGGTATGTGAATTCCTAGGCAAGTTTGCGATTGCTGGGGCAATTTGGCGACCACCTTCAAAGTTCGGCGAAGCGTTATTCAATGGTTTCTCGTTATCCCTAACTCGAAACGCTATTAATTGTGCATGCCTTGATAATACATACCTGCGTGAACCAAGGGTGAACAACAACCTATCTTGCACTCCTTTTAGCCGTTGAAATTCGCAACTTATCCCTAATTCGAAATAGTCTTCACCATCGATCGATTGTATGAAAACCATGCTCATTCATTTCTTGAATCTAACTCTCCTGATATTAGATAAATGGATGAATTCATGAGATCCTCTCCCAATTCACTCGCAAACAAAATTAAGAGTCAAGAATGAACAAACTTTGAAGTAAAATTGCAAACTCAATACCTAAACAAATCCAATCGTTCTCACAACCACAAAAACATAATAACCCAAGCCAAATAAGTTTAGTTCATGACTGGGCACAAAAGATATACAAAGAATAATCCCCAAACATGAATCTAACCAAAACAAAGAAGGAAAAACAAGAAGATGTCGAGCAACCACCTTTTTTCTCTTCCAACCGCACCTCTCCAATTTTACTTTCTTCCAAGTAGGCGGCTAGGGCTTCTTATTTATAGGAGATGGCTAGGTTAAAATCTTTCTTGAGGAGGAATTTAAGTTGGAATTAAATGGAATAAAAGAAATAGATCTCTTTATTATATATTAATTCCTCCAAAAACTTTTCCTAAAACTCTTGGAATTTAATCTCCCTTTGATCTCCAATAACTCCTCATAAATCTGAATTTAAATCTTCATTAAATGCTGCATGGAAGTCCAAATCTTTGAGATTTATCTCTTGATTTTCGTGCTTATCCCTAATGAGGTGGATGTGTCCCGACAAGCTTCAGCAATCTACGCAGCGTGGCAGACAACTTCATTTGCGTTGGCAGACCCTCTAGTTTGGCATTTTGGAAAGCAACTTTGATTGCCTTGGCAGAACCTTTAGTTTGGCATTTGGAAGGCAGCTTTGACTGCTTTGGCAAATCCTTCAGTTTCCTTCCTTAGCTGCCACGACAATCTCCTACTCACTTGGGTAATTTGATCCTGCACACACAAAAACACACACCAGTAGTACCTTTTTCCATAAAATCAACTAAATTATGAAATCAAGCATGACAGTGAAGGAAATCATGAAAACATGCATGAATGCCTAATAATGCAACTAAAATGTGCCTAAGTCTAACAATAATAGGAGTAAAAAGGGTTATAAAAATAGTACTTTTGAACGCTCATCACATAGATCATACTAGCTAGCCAAACAATAATAATCAACCAGAAATTAATTATAGAGGCCCCATTACAACTTAAATGCTCCTAAGAGCTTCGATAAATATGTAAAAGTCATATAAGAATCTATATGCTTATGCAAGACTAACTAGGTGCCACCATCCTAGGAGTAAATAAGAAGTTGATCCGAACCATACAAGATTCCCAATACTGGATTAGCTCGGAAACAACTTGAAGACTCGCAAAACCTGTAAGGTGATTAGAAAGTACACTATAAGCCATAGCTTAGTGAGGTAGTTTACATAAATAAATAATAGTATTAACAAGACTTTTCATTCACACATTTCAAAGAACAAGTTTGATTACTAGCTTACATATTCGAATACTTCTAATCAATTATACTAATCGAACTCTCATCCATACACATGTATCAATATTCAATCTTAAGATCATAGCCATGTCAACTTCAACCTGAAAAAGCTCGATTCTTTAACCATATAACCGAGCTAATTTAACAAGAAGGATTTAATTATCACAAAACCATACATTTCTTAATGTTCAAGGCATCAAGTAATACTTATCATTAACAAAGCATGCCTTAGCTTATCTTATCACTTACTTTAGTCTTCCTCACTACATTTAGTTCATGAGCAATATGCATATATATATATATATATATAACATCTCAATTTGTTCATACTTATAAATATATTTATCCAAAGGGAACATTAAATCTTGAATATACAAATGTAGTCTCAAAGCAGTCCAAGCATAATTAGATTAAGTCAAGACAGTCCTATAAGCATGTGTGCATAGTTATACCTCTTTAAAAAAACCTTGTTTGATTAATTTAGGACTTAACAGTCCGCCTACAAGTATTTCACAAATCAAACAATATAAAACAGTCCATGGTCACTCAATTTAAATCTATACAGCCCATATACAAGTGTTCACTAATTAAACATTATAAATCAGTCCATGATTGTTTGATTTAGGACTAAAGAGTCCACCTACAAGTATTTCACAAATCAAACAATATAAAACAGTCCATGGTTACTCAATTTAAGTCTATACAGCCCACATACAAGTGTTCACTAATTAAACATTACAAATCAGTCCATGATTGTTCGATCCAATCATGTAATATCACCTTTCTTTAATTTCAAGCATGTATTCGAACAAAAATGTATCTTATCGTGTCTTAAATTAAAAGAAGTTATTCGATCAAGCATGTATCTTAACATGTTTATAATTAAGCTACTAATCAGAAATCCACCATAGTAGTTATGGTTTCTTTTATTTCAAACATAGCAAATTTTACTTCTAGGTAATTTATACTGCTTTATACTTCTTTTAATCCAGCCTTGAGACTAAAGCTACAACCTAGATACACGAATCCTCTAAATCTATTATCAAACAGGCGATACACCAAGTACCGAAACAGGGGAACATCAAGTACCAATACAAGGGTATACAAATAATACCAAAACAGGGGTACACAAATAGTACTTGATCTCTAACAACAAGCGGACCATGGTCCGGACTAGCGAGCTCGATGGACTCTATGGCATGCCAATTGTACCTATGACTGACTCGAGACCAAGGCTTTTCTCTTTTACTTATCTAATTAAATCATTTAGCACATAGCTTTTCATGAACATCATATCATATTACATTACTTTTTAGTATAAACATGATTCACCTTATGTGAATTTTCCATTCAAGGTGAGCATTGCTCACATTTTTATTAACAAGGCCACTAAGGTTAGTTTTTGTTTTTAATCAACCAGGCAATGGGTCGTGAGACACCCATTGTACCTTTAAAAATCAGTATCATTCATTTCTCCCATTCAAAGGTATTCGAATGGTATTATACTTGACCCGTAGGTTATTTTAAGTTAGGTCATTTGACCTAAATGCATATAAACCTTATCACAAATCACACCAAACAACCATTCTAGCAATAGTATCATATTATTCAAGTTCTTTGATTTTGACATCAAGACCTTTATCAAAGGTAACAACTCTCTCAATCCATGATTGAATTTAGAGTACAAACATCTACAATACAAACAAATTACTCACTTACACTACAAGGTACTTTTTATTAAAAATAATTACCACAAATCTCCAAGCTTATTTGCACAACGTTTCATGACTTATTTTGCAAGTAAATAAATTTGTGTAATTAAGGGACTCGGGATGTATATCTTCTAATCCAAAACTTAAACTACTCTCACCTTTTATCCCAATGTTACGGGATACCTGAATCCTCAATTATCTTCCTATTATCCAAACTCTTCCTAGCTTCCTCTTGGTCTAAACATAGCAAAACATCATAACTACATATTACACCATTTCAATCCTTAAATATGGATCATCAAGGCAGCTTACTATGTGCATTCATTTACTCAAAACAGGGCAGCAAGCATGTATGTTAACATTTTACATTGCAATCCAATTCACACACACTTTTATATCTTATCAAAATAGTCTATAGTATATATAGATATACTCAAGATAGTCTAAAACCACATATATTCATGTATAATTTCAAAACCATTTCCATTCTTTCATGTTTTTAAATGATATTTTCTAATGTCCTAATCGGCTGCTGCTGTCAGGCAGATTACGCTTCACTCAGTTAAAATTTCATATCTTTCATTTCGTATGTTAGACTTTCAAACCGTTTACACCATTGGAAAGCTAACTCAACTACCTTTCTAACCATATATGCCTTGCATTTTCACTCCTTATGAATTAATACAGATTTTAGTCTAAAGATACACCAAAATCTGCGACCAAGTAGATTACACTGTCTTTGAACAATTATCTTTATACACTGTTATATAGCTCGAAATTCAGTTTCGTTTGTGTTAAATGAAACTAGACATGACAAGATTTTCCACCATATAAATTATAGGTTCTAAATCTACCAGTACAATTTATAGCAATTTTTCAAACTCACAGCTAATGCATATTTTAAAACTGTTTACACAAGGCAGCTTTCTTGCTCATTTTAATCACCTGTTTTGCCAATTTAGTCTATATTACATCCTTCCCCTGTTCTTTTTAAAGATATTATAGACTTGAAACACATTTGCTCCTTACTTGTTACCAATTTTAAATGTTTAAACAACCCCTATTATGCTAAAAGATCAAAACAGTTTCAATCTATGATATATATATATATATATATAAACATGGAAGCCTTATAACTTAGTCTATATACCTTGATTCAGTTCATACCAAATTAAATACTCAAATTTCCAGCATTGATTAGCTCTTTAACTTGTATTGAATTAAACATATCAAATACATTTGATATCTAACTCATTGTTTCAATAAACAATTTCAGCTCCTATTCTAACTACAAACAACCGTTTCTTTCAAACATGTAAGAATATAACCCATAGTCTATCAATCCAAGCTTTTAACACATATAGCATTTCCCTACATGCAAGATCAAACCACCTAATTTGAAAAGAGACTACAAGAATGAGACTTACCTCCTTGGAAATCAACTAACTGTTCGAGCATCAATTGGACAATCCCACCAAGCAAAATATCACCATGGACGAGCTCTCTCTTTCTCTCTAAATTCATTTTCGGTTTGAGTTAGAATAAAGAGGATTTGTTTGTTGGCAATTTCCACTAAGGATTACAAATCCTACGTGGCTTCATAGGCTTAAGCCACTTGGACAAGTCTTCTTTAACTTATATCTTAACATGGAACACTTATAGTTAACAAGTTGAACAATCTAGTCACCTTAATCTAGCAACTTAACTTAATGATCTTCTAATTTGATCCTTTTCTTAAATTTACATATTATTTATTTTCATATCACTTCTTTGAGTTACAAGTTGGGATGTTACAGTTGTAATATTAACTTAGTTTATATGTGACAAATTATTATTTTTATTATGGATGAATTGTTGCAGTTCTAATGGATGCCATATTTGGATGATGATAGTCGAGCGGTGATTCAAAACGATGTGTACAAAGATGCCAAAAATTGGTGTTCCATAATGTCATTGATACATTTCACGATTGTTGAGATGTTTTACGACAATCGGGTCCTTAGGAAGTTCAGATACCACTAGCTTGTTCTAGGGGATCCGATCAACATGGATGACATAGAAGAGGTGGACTTACGCGGTAAGAGTGAAGTGAATTTGCCTAACAAATATTCGTCATACATAGCATGGTGGCATGAAAGGTCAAACATGTTGCCTCCTCATGTTCCCATTAGAGCAAATGGTTTCGATTTGTCGATTTCTGAGTACCATTAGTGATTTATGGCACACAACAAACCGTACTTGTCGAACCAAGCCCAACGAGATGCTTATCTTGTTTTGTTTCAAAACTGACAACCTCATGAAGCATCGAGCGAGTCATCATCGGGTGCGGGGTCATCTAGAGACAGATCCAGGAGGAGAAGATCTAGATTTAGATTTGGAGGTAGATGCTTAAGAAGAGAGGCTAAACCGGAACCAGAACCTGTGTAATCCCCTCAACCCGACCTAGAAGCCAGACTGAACTAAGCGAGCTACAATGGGTTTTGCAAAAACAAAACCTGAAACAGTTAACTAAACTAAGACCCATTTTTTCTTTTAATCTTGTCTAGATGCAACATTACATCCTATAATGAGCATGTTGACAGCGGGTAAAATCTCAACTAAATCGGGCGTCGATTAGACATCCAATTGTGCAACTTGAAATTTAGTCCCTAAATTGCAAATCTAGAAAGTTACGAGGATTGAACTAAAATTCAAGTTACCAAACCTCAATTAATCAGATTACATGCTTGCTTGCCAAATTTCAACTAAAAAATATAATTCATACTCATACAATTGCATTTAAGAACATCATGGACCAAAATGAAAGAATCAAAAACTTCAAGAATCACATTAACTGAATTAACAAAAGCCCATATCGGTACACGAGCAAGTGTATCGGTACACTTCAACAATTTCAGAATTCCAAATTCCAGTAGCTCAAAACTGTACCGACATAACTCTTCGCGTATCGGCATTCCTTGCCAATTACACATGCCCGTACCGATATAGGTACCCGCGTATCGAAACCAGCCTCGAATTATGCTTATCCGTATCAATACAAAGGCACGCGTACCGATACACCCAGGCTTGTAATGTCCAAATTTGTTGGTTTTTCATACAATCATGAATTCAAACATGCTTCAACAAGCCATATACATGTATTCCACTAAACTAAAGATCAAACCATGCCAGAACATCAAGGATACATGATCAAAACATAGCAACATACTTCAATCATGATTCTAGAGGCATGCTTCCTAAAAACCAGCCCCAAAATATGAAACATAAATCCACATCAAAATCAACCATATGAAGCCTCTTACAACACCACAACATCATAAGCTTGCACAAATAGGGAGTTTAGCAATAACCCTCCCAAACAACAATGAACCCCATTGCCTTTATTACTACTAGTCTAGTTCAAAAACCATACTTTTGCGTTATTCAAGTCCTTGGAATTCCATCACTCGCTCGCTGCCTCCAACCTTTAATTCTCTACATTGATGGACAAAGAGAGCGTAAGCACAGAAGGCTTAGTGAGGAGTGCTAAAAACACAACACCATCAATGGAATTAAAACCGGTTTCCAACTCACAAGAGTTCATCATTTTAAAACATCTTTTCAAAACATCATGCCTTTCAAACTATGCACTTAACGTTTCCAAAACATGCATATTAAACCATATGCAACATGTATCATCGATCAACAACAAAATCCCTATTTGCAATCCCTCAATTTAATCTTTCCCATGCATAACAACCCATATGCAAGGCTTAAAGAGTAAACATGTTTAAACCAACATTATACATCACAATCCATCAACATGATGCATAAACAATTATATTGGCTTTCAAGTGATCATAAACCAAGTCCCACTTTACAAAATATTACATCGGGTACACGGAGTCAACAAGTGTCCTCTCAACACTTAATGCAATCTCAACTGGAACTCAAGGTACATTCACAACTGGGTACCATCACAATCCAATCATCGGTTAGATGCATAATCCACTAACGGGAGTTTTTGGTACCATATAACCCCTCGACCGTTAGGGTACTCGTGGTGGAGTATTCGTTACACATAAACCCCTCAACACCCGAGGCGACTTATTTATAATGCACTATCAATCCTATAGTCGGCCAACTATATCCGATAACATTTTAAATCACATTATTTGCCAATATAATTTATTTTCAACCATGTACCTCACTGTTTTTATATGCATCAACAAAACCATTTCCAATCTATTAAACCATGCATTACAAGTATTCCTCATACTTACATGAATCATTTACCAAATGCATCCATCATCAATATATAATCAAAAACAGTATAAAACATACTTAAAACTTGCTTTAACAGTAGGTACCATGTAATTCAAAAGCATGTCCATAAAACAAATTTCGCCAAAACATGACCGAGGGAGTAAACTCTTTATACTTACTTCTGAGCTTAAACTAGCATTTCAAGCTTAATTTAAACTCCCAAAATAACCTTTAAACCATTTCAAAGCTGAAATCCGCGTTCTCACTCACTGACTTCGCAAAACCTCGTTCATCGCCAAAGCTTCTAAGACGGTGCCACAAGCTTGAGGATCCACTTCCCCTCATTTAACCACACAAAACAGAGGATCCAATGCATCTAAATGCATTCAAGAACTCAGCAACAGAAATTCCCAACAACTCTATCCAAAACCCCTCTACAATAAGCGAAAACAACATCAAACATCTTCCAAACTTAACCCAACCAAAACCTAAAGATTTAATCCATTAATTATCTTCAATTAACGTCCAAAAACAATCTAAAATCTTCCTTATACCTCCAGCATTCATTAAACACCCATAACATGCCATAAACACAATGCTAGCAACCTAAGAAATTAGCGATTCACTTAGTTTCAAGATTCTAATGTTAAAACCAACTTATTAACATTATTAACCATCAAAATAATGATTAGAATCAATCAAGAACTCAACAAAACAAATTCAAAACAAATTTCCACAATTTAACTAATTTCCACAATTAAATCATTAAAACTCACTAGAAAGACATTAAACAAGGATCAAATAATTGGAAATTTCAATAAAGAACCATTCATTAGAGGAGACGAATGAACCTTACCTCTAATGAGTGAATTTCCTCTCAATTGGATGTTTACTCTTAAAAACAAAGAAAGATAATAAGATTTTGGAAAACAAGATTGAAGAACCCATTAAAAATAAAAGGTTGAAGAAATCAAGAACATTAACTCAAAACTTTGATGAAAAAGAAAATGTTTGGATGAAGAGAAGTTGAGAGAAAAGTTTGAGAAAAGAAGTTACGTAAAAAGTGTTTTAGGAAATAACCACCTTCTTTAATTAGTTCCCCTTTAATTTCCTTAATTAAAACTCATTAACAATAATCCAAATTAAGAGGAAAATAAGATTAAAACATATAGTAAAATAGCTCCCTAAGGATTCTATGATTTGACCCTTTTTTCAAAATATTCACTAAAACAGTTTTCATTCTTTACATTTTGGTCACCAGCCAAAATGTCCAAATTCCATTTTCCAAAATTGATTTTACCATAAATTTCCATATATTAAATAATGATTTTTAGACATTTTCCCATATTTTCTCACACTAAAAATATTTATTTCGATTTAAATCACAAATTTGACTCGAATCTCTAATCCCGATCCAACAGACCGTCTAGTCAACTTAAAAACTCCTAGGCCCAAAGCTGAGGCATTACAACCAGAACCTGTACCAGCTTTTGATGTCGGCTCTTATCTACCATCGTATGGGTCCCCGAGTTAGGAACAAGCTCTGCAAACACATGTGCCATGGAATTTGGAGACTCCATATAAAGCAGGCATGTAGAGAGGTGGACCTAGTGTTTGGGGCACTTAAGGACAAGGATCTGTAGCACAAGTGATACTCTCCAATTGATGTTGTTAAGAGAAGCTTGATTGTTCCTGATCGTAGAATGCAAGTAAGCCTTGTGCCTCTGAATGCTTTAATGAATAAAGAAGGAAATGATGAAAGATGATGATGGAAATGATATGTGGAAGCATGGATGCGTGGTGTCACATTATTAGTATGGGTCCACCAATAGTTACGGGTGATGTACGTGTGTTAGAGTGCCGATACTAGCTTCATGCGATATTAGTACTCAATTCATCAGGTATCAATAATGGTTGGTTAGTACCAATTCTCATGAGTTTATTTGTTAAGTTCCTTGTTGAGAAATGGCTAGTTCTAAAAGCTATATGAAATAACAAAAATTTGTAACTAAGTGAGTGTAGTGTTGTGGTTGAACGTAGTTTCGATGGTTTCAGATGAGCCCTTGAGATCTTTTTTGTGTGTTTCAAAAAATAATGTATCGAGGTAGAAGATTCTTCCTTTGTAGTATAGTGGTCGGTACACTGTGCATCCTGAGAGCGACAAGTTGTATTAAACCCTTGCCATATTTTATGAGAGATAGTGAGAAAATATGCGATCGAGTTCGTTGATAAGTGTTTAACTTGTCATCGGTTGAGAGTCAAACATCGATTACTTTTAAAGTTAACTCAGTTGTTTCGAGATTTACTCTGTGGAAACGAGACAAAACAACCATGGGAATTGGTAAAGAATTTCTGAGTACACATCATCAATGTGATTGCACTTTAAATAATTATATTTTTTGTGTGCGAAGATAGCATGTTTATTTATAAAAGGATGAACTCTGGTTTTGATGTCTACTTGGATTGAACGTGGTTCAAATTGTACAGCACAACATTGATCCTTTCAAGACAAGATATAATTGTGAGCATAATACTCCACTATGTTGAACCCAGTTAGTAAGAGCTATGGTAGTTAACGGTCTGAATAAACGTATCGAGGTCTAGGGCCAATACATCTTGAGACGTCTTTCACTTTCAGAAGTCTTGCATCGATCAAGCAAGTAAATTGGTAAAGGTTACCATCAGAGTTGAGACTCCTTTAGGGAGTCACTTTGAGAGAAATCGTTTCAGTTTTTTGCACACCTCATACTTCAAAATGCTTCACGTGCATCAAAAGTGTAATTGCTTTTACTTGTTAGTGCAAAATAGGTAGACGAGTACTAAACATGTTTAGAGACCAATATTATGAGAATTGATATTCTTAATATGCATAATGATGTTAAGGATATGATGTGATTCATATGAACTTTAGGGACTATGTACGATCACTCAATATGCATATAAATATCGATGATTGATTGATGGATGGATGGATTTTCATGATATGATGCCTTGTGTGCTAGTTTGAAAAGGTTTAGGTGTTTTTGATGAAAATGATGCTAAATGAAATAAATACCTGTAACTAGATGAAATAAATAATGCGTTACTAAATGAACCTTAATGACTTTCATAAGCTTTAAGGGTTGAATAAAGCCTCATAACCATGTAATTTGCTAAGACGATTTGATCTTGTGAGTATGGTATCGGTACCGGCTTCAACTGGCATAGGTACGTTATTCAATATTGTATTGCTACGGGCTGACCCATACCAGTACTCAAAGATTTTAGGATTTATTTTTCCCACATCTAAGCTTAATTTCATACCGGTGTCTAATACCCATTTTGAAAATAGAATGCTAAATTTGTACTGATACTTGAATAAGTATCGGTACCCTGATAGGTTGTATCGGTACTCATTGGTGAGTATCGGTACCCACTAAGAAAAATGATCTATAATGTTAGTTAAAGCTGGAATCCTATCCAACAGTAATTACCAGAGAACAATGCTTGTTTTAGTGGGCTATGTATTCTTAGGACCTTACTAGGTGAAGCCTGTATATATTTGTGTAATATCTCCCACCCGACCTGGTAGATAACCGAGTTAGAGAACGCTACCGGTGACCAAAACGATGATCAGTACAATGAAATCGGATCATAATCAATAGTTAACCAATGAATTGCTTGACAAATAAGTCAATATCAATAACGATAACTTAGGGGTTCAATGCAATGCTTGGATTATCAATTAAGGATTGATTTAGGCTTTTTATGAGTTTTAGGGACTAAAATGTAACTTCTATATTTTAGAGGTCCTTTCTTGTATTAAACTATATCATCGGAAAATTCATGTTGAAATTAATGTTCGTATAAATTTTCAAAGCAATTGGAGATCATTTACTCCTTCGATTAAGCCTTGTGATCCTTAGTGATCAATTTGTAAACTATTTAAATCTATGTTCTTAGCACTTCTAACAGTTTTAACTGTCACCGTACCAAAACGCCTAAGGCTGTATCAGTACGGGTTAAGCTTTATTCCAAAACTATCTACTTTCGTTTCGATACGGCTTGATACGTATCGATACGTGTTGACTAGCTTTGACTAATACATTGACCACTGTTTCGATACGCCTAGGGCTGTAACGATACCGATGTGCACAGTTTCAAGTATCATTTGCCAAAATCCTTACCTATTTCGATACATATGGGGCTGTATCAATACGTATTGACCATGGTTGACCTATTTTGATACGCCCAAAGACCGTATCGATACAATAAAATTCCCCAACCTTATTGTCAACTTTAGTACCGAAATGTCATAGCTCGTATCGGTACACTTTAGTTGACCTATTCTTTGACCGACAAAATATGCAAGGCTGTACCAAAACAGCTTGACCTGTATCGGTACGCCCTGCACTCTAATGACAAATTTCATCTGGTTTTTAACCAATTTGACCTATTGAACGATATCCTAATGCAACGAAATTTTACTAGCAAGATTTAAACCCTATAATCTACTAGCATACCAATTTTTAGAGTCATCCAAATCCATTTACTAGGTTTTCAGCTTTTAGTGTCCAATATGTCATTTTAGCCATTTTTAGGCCAAACCAAAAGCCAAAATGAGCCTTAAACATTATTACAATGCAATCGTGACTTAAACACATCAAAAGGACTATACATGACTAGTCTAGCTACTTTGCCACCATCCTAGGAGTTTAAAGTCTAGTTTAACATTACATATGTGGGAATGTGACTTGCTTCAAAACACTCATTGCTTTGATCCTCGATCCAACTATGCTTTAACCTGAAAATGCATGGAAATGAGATGCATTAGGCTTAGCCTAGTGAGGTAGTCATAGACAATAATATGGACATCAATGAAGGTCGTGACATGTATAACAATAAAAATGCTTCTTGAAACATATTTTAACAATACTTGCAACAATTATTCCTATATTCTCCTTGGATCGACATGTAATGTGGATATGTGAATTCCCAACCAATATCGCCAACAATGAATGGTCAATATCTGCCAACATCGCCAATAAGACCAGTACATCCACGTCCTGTCAACATCACCAAATAGAGCCTTAGCTCATGGACCGTAGTCCACTCCTTATCATTGAGCTCATGAATTCTATGACATGCGAATTGTTGCGTGTTTTAAGTGCTACACAAATGGTGCAAGTATACACGTCGCAAGTAATAAAGTGATATGATAAGTATCGAGTATCATCTCCACAGGGATTGGTTTGGGCCACTTTGCTTAAGTTACTGCATTGAAAAGAAATAGATTGATAGAGATGAATATCAAGTAAAATAAACTAAACAAAATAAAGAAAATAGAAAGGAGTGATAGATTTAAGAGAGTAGGCCGGGTTATCATGAGTCGTGGCATGATAGTTGAATGGACTGTCGTCGTAATTGAGTACTGAGTAGCTCAATCATTCATCAATTTAATCCAGTCAGATTGCCTAGGCAATTTTGCGATTGCCTAGGCAATTGGGAATGGAGTGATTGCCTGGGCAATTAGGCGATAACCTTCAAAGTTCAGTGAAGCGTTCATCAATGGCTTCTCGTTATCCCTAACGTGAAACACTATTAATTATGCATTCCTTGGTGATACACCCCTGTGTTAACCATGGGTAAACAACAACCGATCTTGCGCCCCTCTTAGCCGTTGAAATTTGCAACTTATCCCTAAGTCGAATTAGTCTTCACCATCGATTGATTGAATAAAGACCATGCTCATTCGTTTCTTGAATCCAACTCTCCCGATATTAGATAAATGGATGAATTCACGAGATCCTCTCCCAATTCACTCGAAAAATTAAGAACCAAGAATGAACAAACTTTGAATTAAAATTGCAAACTCAAATACCTAAACAAATCCAATCGTTCTCATAACCATAAAAACACAATAACCCAAACTAATTTACTTCAATTCATGGCTGGGTTCGAAAGGTATACAAAGGAAAAAGTCTCAGCCATGAATCGAATGGAATAAAGAAGAAAGAAAAAGAAGATGTCGAACAACCCTAGTTTTCTCTGCAAGTCAAACTCTCTCCAATCGAACTCTCTTTTGAAGTAGGCGGCAAGTCTTCTATTTATAGTAGTTGGCTAGGTCAAAGTCTTTATTGAGGAGGAAGTTAAGTTGGAATTAAATAGAATAAATGAAATAAATCTCTTTTATTATTATATTTTTATTCCTCCTAAAACTCTTGGAATTTAATCTTCCTTTAATCTCCAAGAACTCCTCAATAATTGGAGTCCTTATCTCCATCAAATTCCTCATGTAAATCCAGATTTTGGGAGAGTTATCCATTGAATTTCAATTATCATCCACAACTAGCCAGATTTATCTCGAATTGCCTGCGCAACTGGTTCAACAAGTCCTTCCTTATTCTCCTGAATTACCTCGGCAATTTGTACTTTGCCACGACAATCCTGACCTGCACAAAATAAAGCACCAAAGCAGCGACTTTTCAACGAAAAACCAACAACATGTAATACCAAGTTAATGAATCAAGGAAAGTGGGAAATTATGCATGAATGCCTACAAATGCACCTAAAATGAGCCTAAGTCTAACAATATATGAGTAAAAAGGGTCATAAAAATAGTACTTCTGAACACTCATCACACCCCCAAACTTGAACTATTGCTTATCCTCAAGCAATGCAAAACTAACAATTACCTGCCAAGACTTTAATCATCAAAGACATGCTTTAAACTTGCCTTCAAACCTCAGATCTGTGGCACAAAGTATGTTTGCCTTTCAAATTTTCGGATGGCATAGAATTTACTCGGTATTAAACTATAATTCTTGTGACAATGTGTGTGTGGAGTTGTGTACAAGTTGTTTTTCAGGATTCTATGTGAACAATAGGTTTTTATCAAATTAATTATCGGGGTATCTATTTTTATTTTTACTAGAGCTAATTTTGGGCACCTCTAGCAAAGCATGCTATTTCTTTTTTTAATGTTAATCAACTAGATCCAATTTCTGGCACCTTTAGCAATTTTTTAATTGTCTGATAACTAGAGCCAGTTTCAAGCACCTCTAGCAAGAAATTAAATTTCAATTTTAGTTTAAGGCTAGGGCCAGATAGGCACCTCTATCAAGAAATTACCCAATTTTAATAACCTAAGTTCACTAAGTCTCCCTTAATCAACAAGTTACAACTGTGTCAATAAATATTCAGTATCATAGTAAAATTCTAAGTATGTTCCATGCAAACCCTAAAATCGAAAGTTCTATCAATTAAGTGCAGTGGCAAAACTCATCATAGGATATCCAACAAGTCTAGGGAAATTAAATCCAATGAAAGGCATGACAAGTAACATATGAAACTTATATACGATTACTAAAGATGAATGTAACTAAAGATGAAATTAACTAGAAACAAACACCCCCAAAACTCGAGAGAAGCATTGTCCTCAATGCATGCAAGTACAAAAATTAAAATTAAAATGCAAATGAGTTAGTCAGAAAGGTCATCACCTTGAATGGTGAGTTTCCTTCAAGCTGTGTGCTTGATTCTTTTGTCAGCTCGTGGTGGTTGTTGGCGTGTGGCTGGTCATGCCTCTTGAACCTTTTTCTCCACTACCTTGTCGCTTTGTGTATCCTTCTTTGCGGCCTCGTCGATGTTAGAAGCTTTGCGCTTCGACTTTGATTGCTTGGTCGGGGGGTGACTTCATTGGGGTAAAAACTTTTTGTGCAGCAGTTGTCGCGGCATCTTTAGTTGCTGGGGTAAGTAGTTCGGCAGGAAAAACTAGGAAGGGAATGGTCCTATCGGGATAGTTCTCCAATTTGACTCGCATGATGGCCACATCGCGATCCTTCATATACCGCATAAGAAGTAGTTGTCGGGCCCCGAGTTGCTCCAACCGTTGCGCCAAAGAGCTAAGTAATTCAACAATCTTATCAAGGTTTGCCAAGGCATATGAACTTGCCTCAACATTTTTAGCTGCCTTGGCAATTGTCGGAGTAGGGGATTTCTTTTCTATTGTTGGTTCTTTTGTCGGTTCCTCACCCATTATCCGCATATAGTGGCTTCGAGTCCACCAAAGGTATGCGTTGATGGTAGTAGCTTCAACAAGAATTTGCCCTTTCGATTTGCAAACTTGGCGAGGAATCGCTTCTCAATGAGTGGTGATGCAAATTGCTGGAAAGAAGGCTCAAGAGCTCGGAAGAACTTGCTCCGGGCATGGTTTTGATATTTTTTTTATGGGTTTGTGGTTCTCGTGGGTTCTTGATTGGAAAAACAAAGTAAAACAAGAAAGAAAAACTTAAGAGTTCAAAGGAAGAAGGAAGCTAGGAAACTCCTTATCCCTTGAAACTCTTATCCTAAAAAAATAAAAATAATCATAAAAGGATAATTATCAAGATAAAGGAAAAATGAAAATAAAAATATAGATAAAAAGAAAGCTTGAGAAGGGTCATTTCTGATATTTCTTATAGTCCATCCGTACCCTCCATCGGGTGACAATATTTCCCAAAAAGAGTTGGGTCAATGTGCTTGCAGCTACTCCCTGTTGCATTACCATGGTGGAGGTGCCTTCTTTGTAGTCCATGTATACCCTCCACCTTGCTACTATTCCTGAATGCATGGATATATTAATAGGAAAAGTTATATCAAGACCCAACCATTTAATTACCTTATTCTCGTCGACCTCCTTCATGGTTGGATGTAGCCTTTGTTGTCGTGGCAATTGCTGCTCAAGTCAGTTGTCGTGGCAATTGCTGTTCAAGCCAACTGGCGTGGCAATATTCTACAAAAATTCAATATAAGACAAGGGAAAAACCAATTTTCTAAAAAGCTTCACGAATCCAAGCACCTTTTCTTTAGGCTTCTTGAACATCTCCATCAGTAGAGATTTTGATGGCTTCAAATCTACCAGCGTCGGTTCCTCAAGAATTACCTGCAATGGATGAGGTAAGTTTTTAAAAAATTCAAAAGGTTCAACCATCACTTGCTCATATTCCATTAGCAAAGTATTGTCATCTTCTTGATCTTGCATGTGATCGTGCAATTGTCGTGGCAAAGGTAGGTGAGAGCAATTTGCTGTAGCATTACTCTTGTCAGCCTCTCGGAATGTTGTCGTGGTGTTGCTCTGTTTAGGCTCTTCAATCATTATCGTGGTAATTTGTTGCATAGGCTGATCAAGTGTCAGGCAGCCTTTATCATTGGTAGGCTGTCGACTGTGAGGTTTTAATTGATCCTCACACATTAGGGATCTCATCTTTCCTTAGGATTTCAGTACCCCTAGCAATTGATTGTTGGGCATGTTATCCATGGCATATGTGGATCTCCTCAATTGATCTTCTGAATCCCTCAAGGGTGCATCTAACTTAGCTATCCTCGCATCCATGGGCTTTGATAGCTCTCGAATCTCTTAATCATCCACGTATGTGGTTATTAAGAATGAGGAAGGGCTAACCGCAAGATTAGTTCCTCAACCTCTGATGTTCTAAGCTCTTACCCCAAACTTTCAATTTCTTTAATTTGGTCACTAAAACATGTTTCAAAGCTTGCAATAAAGTCTTAAACAATATCAATACTTAATTAGGGTTCGATAACTAATAATTGGTCACTCGTTCAAAAGTCAACCTTAGGATTTTGACTCTCTGTTGTGAAATTTTCTGTCACCGGAATCGAATTCCCCTTAAGAAAAATTTGTCTTCAAATTTTTATCTGAGTCGAAAAGATGTGAATACTGACTTCTCATTTGTTCTTCTGGTTCGCACGTAGCTTCTTCAGCCTTGTGGCTCCTCCATAGTACTTTAACTAAAGGAATGTTCTTATTTTGAGGTGTTTTGACTTCCTTTGCCAATATTTGCACTGGTTCTTCTTCATACATCAAATTAGGTTGGAGTTCCACAGTTTCGGGCTTTATAACATGTGATGGATCAGATCTATAATTGCAGAGCATCGATACGTGAAACACATCATGGATCTTGCTCAACTCTTGGGGCAAAGTTAACTGATAAGCCACAGGGCCAACTCTTTCAGTCACCTCGAAGGGTCCAATGAATCGGAGAATCAATTTTCCCTTCTTGCCAAATCAAAGGATCTTTTCCCATGGAGAGACTTTCAAAAATGCTTTCTCACCAGCATCAAACTGTATATTTCTCCTCTTGAGGTCAGTATAGGCCTTTTTCTAGTCAAAGAAAGCCTTCAAACGGTCATGAATGATGGTAACCCGTTCTTTGATTCCCCGAAGTAAGTCAGGGCCCAATACCTTGCCTTCATTGAATTCAGACCAACATAGTGGTGTTCTACACTTTCTGCCATACAATGCTTCATACGGTGCCATACCAATAGACGATTGGTAACTATTATTATAAGCAAACTCAATAAGAGGTGGGGATTTCTCCCAAGTTCCTTCAAAGTGAATAACACATACATGAAGCATATCTTCTAGTATCTGAATCACCTTTTCTGATTGGCCATCAGACTGAGGATGGAAAGCTGCACTAAGATTGGCTCTAGTGCCTAAAGCTCATTTCAATGACCTCTAAAATCGAGAAGCAAATTGTGGATCTAGATCGAGGACGATAGACTATGGCACTCCGTGGAGTCAGACAACTTCCTTGATATACAAGTTAGCTGGCATAGGAAGGTCGTAGTCCATTTTGATTGGTATGAAGTATGCTGACTTAGTGAAACGGTCCACAACAACCCAAATAACATCATGTTTAGCTAGGGTCAACGGTAAACCACTGACAAAGTCTATGGTTATCTTCTCCCATTTCCACTGAGGGAACTCAATGGGTTGCAACAATCCAGCCGGGTTACGATGCTCAGCTTTAACTCGTTGGCATGTGAGACATCTAGATACAAATTCTATGATAGCCACCTTCATGCCTGGCCACCAATACTACTATCGTAGGTCTTTGTAGATCTTTATTGTCCCAAAGTGGATTGAGTATGGGCTACAATAGGATTCTTTGATGATTTCATCACGAAGAGACTCATTGTTGGGCACACATATTCTATCATGGAAGCACAAGAGTCCTTCAGATTTAACCTTGAAGTCAGGATCAGGATTATTTCAAAGTTTAGAAACAATGGCTTGTAATTCAGGATATTGTTCTTGTAAGGACTTGATTCTCATCACAATGGTAGACTAAACTTGAAGTTCATTTATAAAACCACGGTGCTTTAGAAGTCAGAAATAAGCATTAATAGCCTGAGGGGTAGGCATAGGCTTGCGGCTGAGCACATCGCTACTACGTTGGCCTTGCCTGGATGGTAATCAATAACAAGGTCATAATCTTTGAGGAGTTCCATCCATCTCCTTTGATGAATATTAAGTTCTTTTGTGTCAACAAATAATTAAGGCTCTTGTGATCGGTGAATAGATAACATTTTTCTCCGTAGAGATAATGTCTCCAGATTTTCAATGCAAAGAAGCCCGCAGCCAATTCAAGGTCATGAGTAGGGTACTTCATTTCGTGTGGATTTAGTTGCCTTGATGCATAAGCAACAACCTTGCCTTCTTGCATCAGTACGCACCCCAACTCCTAGTGCGAAGCATCGCTATACACAGTGTAATCCTTCCCATACTCTGGTTGGATTAGAACTAGTACATGAGTCAATACCTGCTTGAGTTGGTCAAGGCTTCTTTGTTGCTTCTTGGTCCATTTAAAAGGAGAATCCTTCCGTAAAAGTTTAGTTAACGGATTTGCTATTATAGAGAATCCTTTATTGAATCTTCTATAATATCCAGCAAGGCCGAGAAAGCTACGGACTTCACCTACGTTCTTCGGTGGTCTCCATTCAACTATAGCTTAGATCTTCTTTGGATCTACTTGAATGCCTTCAACGGAGATCACATGACCCAAAAATGAGACTTGGGTGAGCCAGAACTTGCACTTACTGAACTTGGCATACAATTGCTTCTCCCGAAGGGTCTGAAGCATAATACGAAGATGTTCACGATGTTCAGCTTGAGCTTTGGAATAAATCAATATATTGTCTATAAACACTACTACAAATTTGTCAAGATAGGGTCTAAAAACCCAATTCATGAGATCCATAAAGGCAGCAGGAGCATTGGTTAAATCGAAGTGCATAACTAGGAATTTGTGGTGACCATATCTTGTACAGTAAGCCGTCTTGGGAACATCACACTCCTTCACTTTCATCTAGTAGTGCCCAGATCTCAGATCAATCTTAGAAAAGATTGTTGCATCTTTCAGTTGATCAAACAAGTCACAGATCCTCGGCAAGGGATACTAATTCTTGATCGTGAGCTTATTCAATTGGCGATAATCAATACAAAGACGCATTAATCCATCTTTCTTCTTGACAAAGAGGACCAGAGCTCCCTAAGGGAAGGAACTCGGTCGAATAAAACCCTTGTCTAATAAGTCTTGAATTTGCACTTTAAGCTTGGTAAGTTCTACAGGTACCATCCGATAGGGTGTAATGGAAATCGGAATGGTTCCAGGTTGCACTTCAATCCCAAATTCAACCTCACAGATTGGTGGTAAACTCGAAAGTTGATCAGAAAATGCATCAAAGAATTCTTGCACGGTGTATATATCTTGCAACTGTGTTTCTTCCTTACTCACGGTAGCATACAACAATATCTTTTGCCTTTGGAGTCCATAAGAGTCACGCTCTCCTTGCCAATACCCCAAAGGTACAACTTCCTCTTTGAACAATCCACCCAAGCTTGATGCTTCCCGAGCCAATCAAGCCTCAAAATAACATTGAAATCATGTATTGAAAGGGCCATAAGGTTAGCTGGAAAAGGTATCCCTTCTATCATGAGAGGAAAATTTTTGCATACAAGTCCAATTACAACACTATCCCCCAAAGGATTAGTTACGGTGAGTTTAGAAGCTATAGGCTCGGATGTCAACTTGAATCTCTTAATCAATACAGTACTTATAAAGGAATGGGTGGATCCAGGATCAATCATTACATAAATAGAATGATTATATAGTTCAACAGTACCTGTAATGATATCAGGCTCCTCATCCTTCTCTCAACTCCTCACGTGGTAAACTTGGGCTGAGGCTTTAGATTCATGTCGGTTAGGAACCCTTGTAGAGCCACCAGATCTACCGAAAGCTCATGATACATCTTGTCTCGGTCCCTTGCCCCTGAAGGATGGAGCAGGGGACGTAAGAACCATTGTGCAGAAGATTTAGAGATGTTCATTGGACAATCCTTAATATAGTGGCCTTATTCTCCACAAAAGAAACATACCCCAAATTGCATACGACATTGCCCCGTAGGGTGCCTCTTTTGGTAGAAATTACAAACAGGGAACTGTGACTCCCGTTCAGATCCTCCAGTACTCTCAATAGAGGCAGTTCTTGCAGCTGACTGAGACATGGATTGTGGCTTGACAAAATCACCCGATCTAAAGGTTTGCTAGTGATAAGATTGCTTGTACCCTTGCTGCTGCTTACCTTTCTTATATGGTAGAAGGGGTATTGACTCATCTCGTAACCTCTTCTCAAATTGGTTAGGCCAGTTAAACCGATACGACCTCTGAGTAGCTTTAGTGGAGATCGCTTGATTCACAAGCTCCTGGAAATCCTTGATCCCCAGAGCAGTGAACAAAGGCCGTAGTTCATCACTCAAACCTACAATGAACATTCTACATTTCTCTTCTTCCTTCTTAATGTACTCAACCCCGTACTTGCAATACGTACAAAAGTCATAGATATGTTGCTCCATTGGTCTCCCACCTTGTTTCAGGTGCAAGAAGATACCTCGCCTTTCAGCTAAGTAATTTTCACTGATGTACTTCTTCTTGAACTCTCGCAGAAAGACGTCCCAAGTTACAACTTCCTCGGGAGTGGTGAGTGTCGTAGTTTCCCACCAACTTAAGGCTTCATCAATCAACAGGGCCAAAGAACACTCGAGTTTATGCCCATCTAAACACTGTAGTTACTTGGTTCAAATTTGTATCATGTTATCTAGCCAATGCTCCGCTACTTTAGGGTCCTGCTCGACCTTACTCGATAAAGTAGTAGCTCGATGTTGAGGTAGCTTGTTAATAGGGGCTCGGTTCACAGAAGTGGTAGCTACGGAGGATTGTATAGACTACTCAGATTTAAGGGTAGCCATGAACTATTTGAACATCTCGGTCATGTTCTTATAGTATTCAAACTGAGCAACTTGCAATTCTAGCTCAATGTTCAATGGCTCTTGTAAGGGCACTTGCAGATTAGGAGGATTCTCTCCCATTTCTCCTCGCCATTGGTCGAGGAGCCAATGGTGTGCTCAACTTTTTCGTGAGCCATAACAAAGTCGGACATCTTTGCACCAAAAAGGAAGAAGGATCGGATTAGTCGCAAGTCTCAATATACACATAATAACAAAATGAACTCCTAGGCGGCATATGCAATGCAATAACTATACAATAGACTTCGTTTTAGCCCTAGAATCGACTATACTCTATCTCTGATACCACAATTGTAACATCCCCCACTCGGCCTGGTAGATAACCTAGTTAGAGAACTCTACCAATAACCAAAACGATGATCGGTACAATGAAACCAGATCATAATCAATAGTTAACCAATAAATTGCTTGAAAAATGAGTCAATATCAATACCAATGACTTAGGGGTTCAATGCAATGCTTGGATTATCAATTAAGGACTGATTTAGGCTTTTTACAAGTTTTAGGGACTTAATTGTAACTTCTATATTTTAGAGGTACTTTCTTGTATTAAACTATATCATCAGAAAATTCATGTTGAAATCAATGTTCGTATAAATTTCCAAAGCAATTGGAGATCATTTACTCCTTCGATTAAGCCTTGCGATCCTTAGTGACCAATTTGTAAACTATTTAAAACTATGTTCTTAGCCCTTCTAACAGTTTTAACTGTCACCGTACTGAAACACCTAAGGCTGTATCGGTACGGGTTAAGCTTTATTACAAGATTGTCTACTTTTGTTTCGATATGGCTTGATCTGTATCGATACGGGTTGACTAGCTTTGACTTGTCTATTGACCGCTATTTCGATACGCCTAGGGCCATATTGATACGATGTACACAGTTTTAAGTTTCATTTGCCAAAATCCTTACCTATTTTGATACAATTGGGGCTGTATCAATATGAATTGACCATGGTTGACTTGTTTCAATATGCCCAAAGACCATATTGATATAACTAAATTCCCCAACCTTACTATCTACTTTCGTACCGAAACGTCTTAGATCGTATCGGTACTCTTTAATTGACCTATTGTTACCTCCTCATAAGTATTGTTTTTCATGCCTATTTTGATATGCTTTTTCTTGTTTCCAAGTACATTTAGTTGCATTAGATTGATAGTATCATGCATTTGCATCAAGGTGTTAGTTGGCTGCCTATGCTTGTGTGAAAGGTTGTTTTTATGGCCTTTTTGTATGTTGGTAGGGTGTTTGGCAGGAGAAATGAACGCGGGACGCAGTTACGAATGCCAAGGTGAATGCCAGATACTGTGGACACGAAAGGATTAGAGGTGTGCCAAGCATCTGTTGGCATGAGGTATGCCAGCAGCCATGCCAAGAGAGGAAGAACCTCAGAAAAAATAGGATACACTCTGGCTCCTTAAAAATCACATTTGGACAGCCTCCAGAAAAATAGCGGATAAGGTGATGCCAAGTTGTGTTGGCAAGGTCGTGCAAAGTTAGTGTGCCAGGATGGCCGTGGCATGATGACATCAACCCTAGCTTGGTAAGCTATCACACCGATCAGATGAGGCTTATCTCTTATCTATGGAGAATTCAAATTTCAAATAAAGAGAGAGTTATCCTAATTCCTTCCCTTGCACGCCTATATATACACTACGCGATCAAGCTTGGAGATCGACACTGAGAAGAAGAGACGAGACAAGAGGTGGTCGGAGCAACTGAGGAAGGGTGGTTTAACCTCTTGGCCGAGAGCCTGGCATGGAGGGCTGCACCGAGATACCCTTTCTGCCTATTCCCTTGGCAAAAGTTGTTTTTCTTTAGTTTTTATTATGATGGTGATGTTAAAAACATTTTTTGGTTTATTGGTTAATCCCCACACCATGAACTAATTTAATAGTTGGTGGGGAATGTTTTGATTTTAAACGTTGGCTTTTATGCCTTAGTTCCTTTATAATAATTATGCTTTTGGCAAAGTTTGTCTGTTTTGTGTACTTTAATTTTTCCTAAGTACTGTGCCAAAGCGAGAGCTGGCACAGTTAGCTTATTGCCTTCCAATATCTTAACAGACTTGTGTTGGCAACGATCAAGTTGCTGAACACTTGGGAGAGAAGCTTCGAGAGAAGTCTTTCAAGTAGATGAACTTACTTAGGAAGTAAAATCTACCCACACAGAGTATGAATTTGTTTTTAAATCAAATTGGTTTAAGGAAAACATACAGTATAAAGATATAGGGGTTTTTAATTGGCCAGTTTAGGGCAATGACCATCGAGAGAGGCTTTGCTAACGTTGAATATGCTCGGCAAACAATGCCAAGACAGTTTTGCCTTTGAAGGCTGGCATGAACCACGTTAAAATCAGGCATTCCCTGCCAACAATCATCATTCATTTAAAAACACTTTCCTTGCCAACGCTTTACTTCAGTTTCTATTCTATTTTATTTTATTTTCTTAGTTTAAAAATCAGCTATTTCAAACAACAATCTTTTCTTCCAAAACAAGTAACTATCGAACAATCGAATTCAAGTCAATCGTTGTGGGATCGATAACTCAGCTTACCAAGCTGTATTACTTGTTGACCGTGTATACTTGCATGCAAAAGAATCTTGCCACAGTTTATCTTGCCCAAATACATACCATTTATACCTTTTGCCAGCATTCATTTTACACATCTCCCTAAGAGTCAACAAGTTTTTGGTGTCATTGCCGGGGATTGCAACGGATTTGATTTTTTTTAATTTTTATTTTTATTTGTTTTTGTTTTTGCTTTCATCTTTGTTTTCACTGATGTATGACCATAAACCACCCAGTGGTGGACGAGTGGCCATACGATCCAGAAATTGAGAGAACTGTGCAAAGGTTAAAGAGGCAATGTCAAGAAATGATCCAAGGCAATTAGAGGAATGGTGTGGTGAATAATGATCCACCCATTAAAAATCAGCCTAATAACAATGCACCACCACCTCCTAATGTCCCAAATATGGTTGAAGAAGAAGAGAGGCTGACCCGAGAACATTCAGCACCTAACATTGCAAATCTCATGCCAGGACTTATTGGTACTGATGCCAATGAGCCTAACTTTGAACTTAAACCCGTAATGATCCTAACTCTTTTGAATGTAGGTCAATTCAATGGAGCACTTACTAGAGACCCGAGACAACATCTCATGCAATTCATGGAGATATGTCAACTATTTCAACAAACTAGAGTATCTGGAGATACTATGAAGCTAAAATTGTTTACTTTTTCCTTGAGAGACAAAGCCAAGGCATGGCTCAATTCTTTGCCATCAGGATCAATTACTTATTGGGCAGACCTTTGCAAAAAGTTCCTGACGTGGTTTCAGCCACCAACACTCACTGCCAAGTTGCATGGTGAAATCATTACATTTAAACAGGCTGAGGATGAAACTCTTTATGAAGCCTGGGAAAGATTTAAAGATTTGTTGAGAAGGTGTCCAATGCATGGGTTCCCAAATTGAACCCAAATACAAACCTTCTACAACGGATTGAATGCACAAATAAGGACTGTTGTTGATGCTTCAGCAGCTAGATCGTTGCTTGATAAGAAGTACACTGAGGCTGTTGATATCCTTGAGAGAATTTCGATTAATGACTTCGAGTATCCTGTTGCTAGACTTGGGACCGGGACTAAAGCTAGTGGGAAACTTAAAGTTGATGAACTCACGTTCATCCATGCCGAGATTTTCAGCCTCACTAGCATGGTGAGAACGTTGCAAAAGAACCAAAGTGCTAGATCCTTTTGCACCATTTGTGGAGAAAACCACCATGTGGATGAATGCCCTGTTAATCTTGAGTCGGTAAATTTTGTTGGGAATGTTGGTCGTTTTTATAATGCTAATACCTATAATGCAGGTTGGAGACAACACCCTAACTTAGCTTGGGGAAATCAAGGAGGCAATCACTACAATGCCCCGCGCCAAAACATCCAACGGCAGAACAACAATGCCTTGCTAGCTTTTTATCAAAATACCATGCCACATAAAGCTCAGAACAATTTTTAGCAAGGGTAATGAAGCAACCAAGGAGGAGATCTTACACAATATATGGAGCGAAATGAAGTAACAGTCCAAAGTTTGGTGGCATCAATAAGAAACTTAGAAATAAAAATTGGGCAGATTGCTAATGTACTTAGCAACCAACCCCAAGGCACTTTGCCAAGTGACACTAAAGATGCTCGGCACAAAGAAAATGAACAATACAAGGAAATAACTCTTTGGAGTGGTAAGCAGTGCAAAACAGAGATGGCTGCTGAGCATCCAGTCGTCATCCAGGATGCAAAGCTTGTGCCAGCAGACATACCCAGAGAACTAGAGAAGGAGAATGACAACGATCATGCCAGTAAGAGTGCTAAACAGGCTGCTAGTCCTAGTGCCAACAATGATGCCAGCAATGATGATAAATAGACTGATGCCAAAACAGATGCCAGCACTACCTCGGTAATGCCGGTAGCGCCAGCATATGTATATCCACCGCCACCATTTCTAGCAAGACTTCAAAAGTATAAGCAGGACCAGCAATTTAAGCGCTTTTTGGAAGTGCTTAAATAGTTGCAAATTAACATTCCATTGGTGGAAGCTCTTGAACAAATGCCCAACTATGTAAAATTCATGAAGGACATCTTGTCCAAAAAGAGGAAGTTGGGAGAATTTGAAACTGTTGCTCTCACTGAGGGATGCAATGCCATGATCCTAAACTGATTGCAACTAAAGCTAAAAGATCTATGGAGTTTTACTGTTCCTTGCACAATTGGCGACAAGTTCATGGGGAAGGCGCTGTGTGACTTGGGACCCAACATCAATTTGATGCCACTATCAGTTTTTAAGAAGCTTGGCATAGATGCAAGACCTACTATGGTGGCACTTTAATTGGCAGACTGATCCTATGCACATCCAAAGGGTAATATTGAGGATGTGTTGGTAAAGTTAGACAAATTCATTTTCCCAGCTGATTTTATCATTTTGGATTATGAAGATGATATTAATGTGCCAATTATTTTAGGTAGGCCATTTCTTGCTACTGACAGGGCTCTTATTGATGTTCATAAAGGGGAACTAACCATGAGAATGAATGTCAAGCCGATGAAATGATGGAGTCCATATTTACTTTAGACATGGCACAGTTGTGCCAAGATATAGCAAGTGATGACGGCATGCTTGATGGCATAGTTGAACTGTTTGAGGAACCTGTGGAATCCGCCTTGGAGGCTAAAGATGTAAGTTACTTTGAGCTACTCCATTTTGCCAGCAGAGAGAAAGAAACCAAAGCCATCTATTGAGGAACCACCATAGTTGAAGCTTCAACCCCTTCCATAACACTTAAAGTATGCTTACTTAGGTAAGAACTCGACTCTGCCAGTGATTATTGCCACTGATCTCACTCATGATCAGGAGGTAAGACTGCTGGCAATACTAAAAGATTATAAGCAAGCGTTGGGTTGGACCTTGGCAGACATCCAAGGTATTAGCCCAACCATTTGCATGCACAAGATCATACTAGAGGGATACAATGACAGGACCATTGAAGGCCAAAGGTGGCTAAACCCAAGCATGAAAGATGTTGTAAAGAAAGAGATCATAAAATGGTTGGATGCCGGGATTATTTATCCCATTTCCAACAGCTCTTGGGTTAGCTCATTGCAGTGTGTGCCAAAGAAGGGTGGCATGACTGTGATCCAAAACATTAAGGCTGAATTGATTCCCTCTAGAACCATCACTGGATGGAGGGTGTGCATGTATTACAAAAGGTTGAATGAGGCTACAAGGAAGGACCACTTCCCATTGCCTTTCATTGACCAGATGTTGGACAGGTTGGCAGGTAAAGCTTTTTACTATTTTTTAGATGGTTATTCGGGATATAATCAAATTGCCATCACCCCTGACGACCAAGAGAAGACCACGTTCACGTGTCAATATAGGACATTTGCCTTTAGAAGGATGCCATTCGGACTGTGTAATGCGTCAACAACATTTCAACGTTGCATGATGGCCATTTTCTCCGATATGATTGAGCATAACATGGAAGTATTCATGGATGATTTCTCAGTGTTTGGTGTAACATTTGAGGAATGCATTCATAGCCTGGAGCAAGTTTTGAAGAGGTGCATAGAGACAAACCTAGTGTTGAATTGGGAGAAATGCCACTTCGTGGTGAAGGAGGGCATTGTTCTCGGTCATAAGGTAAACAAGAAAGGACTAGAAGTTGATCAAGCCAAAGTGGAGGTAATTAAGCAATTACCACCTCCAACAAGTGTTAAAGGTATAAGGAGTTTTTTAGGTCATGCCAATTTTTATCGGTGATTTATTAAAGATTTTTTAGAAATTGTTAAACCTTTTTGCTCATTGTTGGAACATAATGCCACTTTTGCATTTGAAAATTATTGTTTGAGAGCATTTCAGGAGCTTAAAGATAGATTGATTAATGCCCCCATAGTCATGGCACCGAATTGGAATGAGCCCTTTGAGCTCATGTGCGATGCTAGCGATTATGCCGTTGGAGCAGTTCTGGACAACGGCGTGGCAAGATGTTCCATACCGTCTACTATGCCAGCAGAACCTTGAATAAAGCACAACTGAATTACTCTACAACCAAGAAAGAATTCCTCGACATTGTATTTACTTTTGATAAATTTAGATCTTATCTAATTGGTAATAAGGTTGTGGTTTATACAGATCATTCGGCGTTGAAATATCTCTTGGCAAAGAATGATGCCAAACCTAGAGTAATCCGATGGACACTCTTACTTCAAGAATTCGACTTGGAGATCAGAGATAAGAAAGGCAACGAAAACTTAGTAGCTAACCATCTCTCTCGGTTGGAGCATCACATTGAGGATGGTAAGTCCACTATAATTACAGACGAATTCCCTGACGAGTATTTGCTTGCAGTCGATGCTATACCATGGTACACTGACATAGTCAACTACCTGGTAAGCAATATTCTGCCATCAAACTTGGCATATAATGCCAATAAAAGATTTTTATGATAAGTGAGGCAATACTATTGGGATGAGCCTATGTTGTACAAGTAGTGTGCCGACCAAGTGATTCATCGGTGTGTGCCACAGGACGAGCAGCAACATATATTGCATCTATGCCATGTCGCACCATATGGAGGACATTTTGCTAGGATGAAGACTGCTACCAAAGTTTTACAGTCAGGATTCTTTTGGCTCACACTGTACAAGGATGCCCACGAGTATGCCAAGGCATGCGATCGATGCCAATGAACAGGGAACATCTCTGGCAGACACTAATTACCTCTCCAGAACATTATGCCAATGGATTTATTTTATGTATAGGGGATAGACTTTATGGGTCTTTTTCCCCCATCATTTGGTAATGTGTATATTCTTGTGGCTGTTGACTATGTGTCAAAGTGGGTAGAGGTTGTTGCCTTGCCAGCAAATGATGCCAAGGTTGTTGCCAAGTTCTTGCACAAAAACATTTTCACTAGATTTGGTGTTCCTCAAATGATTTTTCATGATGAGGGTACTCATTTTAAATGTAAATTAATTTCTAAAGCATTGTGCATGTATGGGATTCAATAGCGAATCACCACAGCATACCATCCACAAACAAAAGGGCAGGCTGAGATATCTAATAAGGAGATTAAGAACATTTTGGAAAAAAACTGTGAATCCAACAAGGAAAGACTGGTCCTTGAGACTAGATGAGTCCTTGTGGGCTTATAGGACGACATTTAAAACTCCTTTGGGTACTTCCCCATTCAAACTTGCCTTTGGCAAACCATGCCATCTGCCAGTAGAACTTGAACATAAAGCCTATTGGGCCATCCGGAAGCTTGACATGGCATGGAGAATTGCTAGAGGAAAGCGGTTGCTTGACCTCAATGAATTGGATGAATTTAGAACACAAGCCTATGAGAACGCTAAGATATACAAGAAGAAGGCAAAATGTTGGCATGATAGCTGGATCCTGCCAAGATAGTTCAAAATAGGCCAGCTTGTTCTATTGTTTAACTTTGGACTCAAACTTTTTCTAGGTAAGCTTAAGTCAAGATGGACGGGTCCTTATGAAGTTGTGAAGCCATATGCTCATAGGGCTGTAGATATCAAAAATTTACAGACCAGAGAAATTTTTAAGGTGAACGGTCAGCGCCTAAAGCATTACTTGGAAGGTAAGCAAAGTCATGCCAAGGAGGTGATACTCTTGGCAGAATTGGAATGAAGCATCCACAGGTTTGAAATTCTTTGTAAATATTAGGATTAGTTGTTTTTGTTTTCCTTTAGGAATCAGGTTTTTGTTCTTGTTTTCTTTTTATTGTCTTTTAATTTTTATTCCTTTGTTGCGTTACACGATTTTTCATTTAGTGTGTGCAGGAATTTTGGCAGGAACTGATGCCAGGAATATTGCCAGAAGGACTGTGAGCCAGTGTGCTTGCTAGCGGTTATGCCATGCCCCATGCTAGAGGCATGCGCAGGCTTTCGTGTGAAGGAAGAAAAAAAACCATAACTTGTTTTAGAAGAGAGAGAAAATCGGGAGATTTACCCTTGCCGCCCATATTTATGATGTTTAATTTTATCATGATTACCCTATCACTTCAAAAATCCCTTCCATATCTTGATCCTTTATCACTTCCCATTTAAAATTTAAACTCTTTCCACTTAAAACTGTAACCCCCTACCTGGGCTAATAGCAACCCAGCTCGGGAGCGTTACATTAAGCAAGCAATGACAAGGACAATAAAATGAACAAGGCAATACAAGCAATACAAGAACCAATCATACTTACATAGCAAACAAGTAACCTTATATTTTATTTCAAATTGTCAAAGGCATTCGAATAGAACACTACATTAATTCCTTTCATGCTTTCAATTACAAGTTACTACATTATCAGTACACTTTACTTCCTTTTTCCTTATCATTCGAATGACCCTATGTGTAACTTGATTCCAATTCATTTCATTGATCCTTAGTTTGTATACATTTTAACATTACACACTTAGATTTCTAAACATGAGCATTTGATCATTCAATTTTTCATGTAACTAGTTTCATTCAAGACTTATTCCATGCCTAACCATTCGGCAATCATCTATACACACACTAGGCTATTCGGCCTTTACTAATCAAATTCACAACTTTCATTTCAAGCAAGACATACATTAAACAATGCATTCGGTTGGAATAGAAGCAAGCATGGTTCAATCATCCTACTTTCAATTCAAGCAAGTCAAGTACAATAACAAACATTCAATTGTTCTAAGGGACTAGTTCAAACATTAGATCATTTCATTCCATCATCATATGCGCAACAATCACCATTCATTACATGATACTTAAGTTTATTACATACTTAACCATAGGTTCATAACATAGTAGGCCCATCAGGACATTATATACAAGTACCAAAATGCATGACCAACCAATTTTATACATTCTACTGCCACCATTCTAGGAGATATACAAAGCAAGTATGAAACCATACTTAGGCAAAGCTTGTGTGAGTTGCTTCTAGCTTAAAGTAACAGGCTTCAAGATCAAGCAATGGTTGAATCCTTTATCTGTAGTTGGGAAGAACGAAAATGAGAGTGATAAGTACAAGAATGTACTTAGTGAGGCAGTAACTAAATCTAACCACTTGTTATGTCAAGTTTTATGTCATTTAAACAAGATTGAACCTAGCTATGGTTTCACACATTAGATTGATCCTAGCTAAGGCTTTCAAGCATTAGAAGAATCCTAGCTAAGGATATCAAGCATTAGAGTAATCATAGCTAAGGATCATAGCATTCGGCCATCAAGAACAAGAATCGAGAATTCATATCATGAATCAAGCACATCATGCTTACAAAACAAGTAATCAAGAAAGTCATGCTTACATGACAAGTAACATTCAATTCATGGCTTTCAAAATAAGTAACATGTGATGTAGGATTGTTATTTCATGTATTATCAATTAAACAACCCCCTTGGTACTTAGTTTGTATAGGTAATCAAGTCTGCAACCAACTGTCTCCACAAGATGCACCGTAGTGCTGGTCAACCCTCCTACTAATGCCAAAGACCACATACGTACCCTCCATCTGTCACCAAATAGGGGCCTTGGCCCTGGACCGTAGTCCACCCTGACACAATGAGCTCTAGACTCTAAGGCATGCCCTTCTACCTAGTCCAACTAGATACCAAGGTTGTTCGATTTTACCCTTTATTCAAGTGTTTCAAGATCATGTCAAGCAAGTTCATTTCATATTTGGCCATTAGGCCATTTGAGCCATAGCTCACATTTCATGTAATTTTCATGTTTCATTTCATCAAGATGAGATGATATCTCAAGCATGTTCTTTAGCATTCAATCACAAGTATCATGCCACATACAAGCACCAATATACCATACAAACATGCTTAGCATTCGAATTAAACATGTATTCAAGATGTGATCTAATTTCATGCATTACTAGTCATTCTTCGCTTATTAGGTCAAGTCCATGATTAAGTTCATTCAACATTTCAATAATGGAAACATGTATGCATTTGGTTAGGACATAGTCCTAAACCTAAAGATAACTACACTCACAATACTCCAAGCTTAGCTAGTCTAGGATCCACAATCCTTTGTTCTTGGCTTTAGGATGATCCACTCTATCCTCTTCCACCAAGTTTACTCCTGGTTCTATCACATTACACAAGAAAATACATATCAAAAGAAGTTCACATACTCATTAAATCAAGACAATGTCACACGTATACAACATTCACAATTTGGCAGCATGTTCATGTACATTCTTCAGTACACTTAACTACACTCTAGTTCATGTATAACAAGGCAGAATCATTGTCCTAAAACTATTTAGAGAACATTTTACAAATTGCCACAAAACAATGTGCAATTACCTATACTGCTGCTACCAGGCAGCTTCTACTCTAGTCACTTAATCACGCATAACTTTCATTTCGTACGTCATCATTTCAATTGGTTTACACCGTTGGAAATCAAACATAATTTCCTTCATTCGAGGAGCCTTCAGGACTTTCATTATCCCAACAAAGTCTCGTTTCAAACATTCTACATTCAATTAGAACAATTAGGGATTCGATTTAATAAGTAAGACACAAGCAATTCAATACAAGTCTCCTAGGTGGCACAAGTATCCTATATGATGCATGATAGCCCGGTTTAGTCCTAGAATCGACTAAACCTAAAGCTCTGATTACCAATTAAATGTAACACCCCTTATCCGGGCTAGTAGAACCCGACTCGGGAGCATTACATTAAGCAAGGAAGGACAATGACAATATAACGAACAAGGCAATACAAGCAATACAAGGACCAATCATACTTACTTAGCAAACAAGTAACCTCAAATTTATTTCAAATTATCAAAGGCATTTGAATAGACCACTAGATTAATTCCCTTTCATGCTTTCAATTACAAGTTACTACATTATCAATACACTTTACTTCCTTTTTCCTTATCATTCGAATGACCCTATGTGTAACTTGAATCCAATTCATTTCATTGATCCTTAGTTTGTATACATTTCAACATTACACACTTAGATTTCTAAATATGAGCATTTGATCATTCAATTTTTCATGTAACTAGTTTCATTCAAGACTTATTCCATGCCTAACCATTCAACAATCATCTATACACACACTAGGCTATTCGGCCTTTACTAATCAAATTCACAACTTTCATTTGAAGCAAGACATATACATTAAACAAGGCATTCGGTTGGAATAGAAGCAAGCATGGTTCAATCATCCTACTTTCTATTCAAGCAAGTCAAGTACAATAACAAAGCATTCGATTGTTCTAAGGGACTAGTTCAAACATTAGATCATTTCATTCCATCATCATATGCGCAACAATCACCATTCATTACATGATACTTAAGTTCATTACATACTTAACCATAGGTTCATAACAGAGTAGGCCCATCAAGACATTATATACAAGTACCAAAATGCATGATCAACCAACTTTATACATTCTAGTGCCACCATTCTAGGAGATATACAAAGCAAGTATGAAACCATACTTAGGCAAAGCTTGTGTGAGTTGCTTCTAGCTCAAGGTAACAGGCTTCAAGATCAAGCAATGATTGAATCCTTTATCCTATAGTTGGGAAGAACGAAAACGAGAGTGATAAGTACAAGAATGTACTTAGTGAGGTAGTAACTAAGTCTAACCATATGTTATGTCAAGTTTTATGTCATTTAAACAAGATTGAACCTAGCTAGGGTTTCACACATTAGCTTGGTCCTAGGTAAGGCTTTCAAGCATTAGAAGTATCCTAGCTAAAGTAATCAAGCATTAGAGTAATCATAGCTAAGGATTATAGCATTCGGCCATCAAGAACAAGAATCAAGAATTCATATCATGAATCAAGCACATCATGCTTACAAAACAAGTAATCAAGAAAGTCATGCTTACATGACAAGTAACATTCAATTCATGTTTTTCAAAACAAGTAACATGTGATGTAGGATTGTTATTTCATGTATTATCAATTAAACAACCCCCTCGGTACTTAGTTTGTATAGGTAATCGAGTCTCTAACCAACTGTCTCCACAAGATGAACCGTAGTGCTGGTAAACCTTCTTACTGTCGCCAAAGACCACATACGTACCTTCCGTCTGTCACCAAATAGGGGCCTTAGCCCTGGACCGTAGTCTACCCTGACACAATGAGCTCTAGACTCTAAGGCATGCCCTTCTACCTAGTCCAACTAGATACCAAGGTTGTTCGATTTTACCATTTATTCAAGTGTTTCAAGATCAAGATCATGTCAAGCAAGTTTATTTCATATTAGGCCCTTAGGCCATTTGAGACATAGCTCAAATCTCATGTAATTTTCATGTTTCATTTCATCAAGATGAGATGATATCTCAAGCATGTTCTTTAACATTCAATCACAAGTATCATGCCACATACAAGCACCAATATACCATACAAACATGCTTAGTATTCGAATTAAACATGTATCAAGATGTGATCTAGTTTCATGCATTACTAGTCATTCTTCCCTTATTAGGTTAAGTCCATGATTAAGTTCATTCAACATTTCAAGAATGTAAACATGTATGCATTTGGTTAGGACCTAGTCCTAACCCTAAAGATAATTATACTCACAATACTCCAAGCTTAGTTAGAATTGGATCCATAATCCTTTGTTCTTGGCTTTAGGATGATCCACTCTATCCTCTTCCACCAAGTTTACTCCTGGTTCTATCACATTACACAAGCAAATACATATCAAGACAATGTCACAAGTATACAACATTCACAATTTGGCAGCATGTTCATGTACATTCTTCACTACACTTAACTACACTCTATTTTATACATAACAAGGCAAAAACATTGTCTTAAAACTGTTTAGAGAACAATTTACAAATTGCCACAAAACAATGTGCAATTACCTATACTGCTGCTTTCAGGCAGCTTGCACTCTAGTCACTTAATCACGCATAACTTTCATTCCGTACGTCAGCATTTCAATTGGTTTACACCGTTGGAAATCTAACATAATTTTCCTTCATTCGAGGAGCCTTCAGGACTTTCATTATCCTGACCAAGTCTCGTTTCAGACATTCTACGTTCAATTAGAACAATTAGGAATTTGGTTTAATAAGCAAGACACAAGCAATTCAATACAAGTCTCCTAGGTGGCACAAGTATCCTATATGATGCATGATAGCCCAGTTTAGTCCTAGAACCGACTAAACCTAAACATCTGATTACCAATTAAATGTAACACCCCTTACTCGGGCTAGTAGCAACCCGGCTCGTGAGAGTTACATTAAGCAAGCAAGGACAAGGACAATACAATGAACAAGGCAATACAAGCAATACAAAAAACAATCATACTTACTTAGCAGACAAGTAACCTCATATTTGATTTCAAATTATCAAAGGCATTCAAATAGACCACTAGATTAATTCCTTTCATACTTTCAATTACAAGTTACTATTATCAATACACTTTACTTCCTTTTTCCTTATCATTCGAATGACGCTATGTGTAACTTGATTCCAATTCATTTCATTGATCCTTAGTTTGTATACATTTTAACATTACACACTTAGATTTCTAAATATGAGCATTTGATCATTCAATTTTTCATGTAACTAGTTTTATTCAAGACTTATTCCATGCCTAACCATTCGACAATCATCTATACACACACTAGGCTATTCGGCCTTTACTAATCAAATTCACAACTTTCATTTCAAGAAAGACATATACATTAAACAAGGCATTCGGTTGCAATAGAAGCAAGCATGGTTCAATCATCCTACTTTCAATTCAAGCAAGTCAAGTACAATAACAAAGCATTCGATTGTTCTAAGGGACTAGTTCAAACATTAGATCATTTCATTCCGTCATCATATGCGCAGCAATCACCATTCATTACATGATACTTAATTTCATTACATACTTAACCATAGGTTCATAACACAGTAGGCCCATCAAGACATTATATACAAGTACCAAAATGCATGATCAACCAACTTTATACATTCTAATGCCACTATTCTAGGAGATATACAAAGCAAGTATGAAACCATACTTAGGCAAAATTTGTGTGAGTTGCTTCTAGCTCAAGGTAATAGGCTTCAAGATCAAGCAACGGTTGAATCCTTTATCATGTAGTTGGGAAGAACGAAAATGAGAGTGATAAGTACAAGAATGTACTTAGTGAGGTAGTAACTAAATCTAACCAGTTGTTATGTCAAGTTTTATGTCATTTAAACAAGATTTAACCTAGCTAGGGTTTCACACATTAGATTGATCCTAGCTAAGGCTTTCAAGCATTAGAAGAATCCTAGCTAATGATATCAAGCATTAGAGTAATCCTAGCTAAGGATCATAGCATTCGGCCATCAAGAACAAGAATCAAGAATTCATATCATGAATCAAGCACATCATGCTTACAAAACAAGTAATCAAGAAAATCGAGCTTACATGACAAGTAACATTCAATTCATGTTTTTCAAAACAAGTAACATGTGATGTAAGATTGTTATTTCATGTATTATCAATTAAACAACCCCCTTGATACTTAGTTTGTATGGGTAATCGAGTCTCTAACCAACTATCTCCACAAGATGCACCGTAGTGCTGGTAAACCCTCCTAATGTCACTAAAGACCACATACATACCCTCCGTCTGTCGCCAAAAAAGGGCCTTAGCCCTAGACCGTAGTCCACCTTGACACAATGAGCTCTAGACTCTAAGGCATGCCCTTCTACCTAGTCTAACTAGCTACCAAGGTTGTTCGATTTTACCATTTATTCAAGTGTTTCAAGATCAAGATCATGTCAGGCAAGTTCATTTCATATTAGGCCCTTAGGCCATTTGAGCCATAGCTAACATTTCATGTAATTTTCATGTTTCTTTCATCAAGATAAGATGATATCTGGAGCATGTTCTTTAGCATTCAATCACAAGTATCATGCCACATACAAGCACCAATACACCATACAAACATGCTTAGCATTCGAATTAAACATGTATTCAAGATGTGATCTAGTTTCATGCATTACTAGTCATTCTTCCCTTATTAGGTCAAGTCCATGATTAAGTTTATTCAACATTTCAAGAATGTAAACATGTATGCATTTGGTTAGGACCTAGTCCTAACCCTAAAGATAACTACACTCACAATACTCCAAGCTTAGCTAGTCTTGGATCCAAAATCCTTTTTTATTGACTTTAGGATGATCCACTCTATCCTCTTCTACCAAGTTTACTCATGGTTCTATCACATTACACAAGCAAATACATATCAAAACAAGTTCGCATACTCATTAAATCAAGACAATGTCACAAGTATACAACATTCACAATTTGGGAGCATGTTAATGTACATTCTTCACTACACTTAACTACACTCTAGTTCATGTATAACAAGGCAGAATCATTGTCCTAAAACTGTTTACAAAATAGTTTACAAATTGCCACAAAACAGTGTGCAATTACCTATATTGCTGCTGCCAGGCAGCTTGCACTCTAGTCTCTTAATCACGCATAACTTTCATTCCGTACGTCAGAATTTCAATTGGTTTACTCCGTTGGAAATCTAACATAATTGTCCTTATGACCATATAAGTCTTGCATTTTAGTTCTTAGCCAATTAATACAGTTTTTAACTTAAGGATAGGGTAATTTGTTACACTGGACAGTTTGCACTGTCCCTAGTGTTTTTTCTCTACATTTCATTATACACCCAGAATTCAGTTCTATTTTCTCCTAAAGAATTTAGACATATAAAGGCATTGTACATAAAATCTTCAGCCTTAAATTCATTATATACAATTTATAGTGAGTTTTCAAAGTTACTGCCCAGAATAGAGCATTCTGGGCAGATTACACTAGGTTGAATTTCGATCTTCTTACTTCATTTTATTAGCAAGGTCATGTTCATGTTCATACATGTCTTGGTCATTATATTTCACCCAGAAATGTGTTTAAAACAGGCATTATCATGTTGAACCTAATTTGATCTACTTGATGAATATTGCACATCCAATTCATCAATTAGGCAGTCCATTACCTAGTTTAACTAATCCAGTTAGGTGTAGTCATTTTCGAGCAACATATCTATTCAATTCAATCTTCATTTCATCTAGATACATGATCAAAACAGGGTTCTATGTTCAATTGACATGTTTACAAATCAAAGCATTCCCTAATCAAGTTTGTTTTCAACCATGAACACATTACTCAAATTTCCAGCAACTATACATATTTCCTTTATCAAATTGGTTACTATATATCACAATTTCAATTTGAAGCTAGCATGACCCTAACATGCATAACAATCATCCAATTCGATCTAGGAAACAAGAACATCATCATTTGCATATTCAAACAATCTATAACATGTAAAGTCAAGCATTATACCTTCTCCAAGCTAAATTTGATCAATGGATGAATCAAAAAGCATGAATTGAAGGTGTTTGCATGAAGCTTTTCTATCCCCTTTCTCTCTCAAGAAATTCAGCCAATGAGATAATTTTGGGGAGGAAGATGAGAATATTTATGGTCATTTTCCCCCTTTGGCCGTGAGTCACCATTAGATGGCACATGTTCTCTTCATTGAGAACATATGTCAAGGCCCTTAATCTTAATCCTAATTGCATGCAAACCATAGAGTTTTGCATGTTCACATTTCCATCCTTCCATCTATGCCTTTTAGTTTTAATTTCAATTCAATTTGGTTCTAATTTCACTTATTTGATCTTAAGGATGGCCAATGTTCATTCTTCTTTAAATTGATCAACTTATGAATTCAATTAGCCTATAGTTTAGATTGTGGTAGCATTTCTAGGCCAATTTTAGGGTGTTACAATTCTCCTCCCCTTAAAATAAATTCATCCTCGAATTTACTTGAATTGAATAGGTGAGGATATTGCTTCTTCATGACTTCTTCAAATTCCCATGTTGCCTCTTCAACCTGGTGATTTCTCTACAAGAATTTGACAAGAGGAACATTCTTGTTTCAAAGTCTTCTGACTTCCTTGTCAAGTATCTGAATAGGTTCTTCTTTATAAGATAAGTCGGGATTCAATTCCACCTCTTCGGGTTCAAGAACATGAGATGGATCATATCTATATCTTTTGAGCATGGAAACATGGAAGACATTGTCGATCTTATCGAATTCACTAGGAAGTGCCAATCGATAAGCTACTGGACCAATCCTTTCAATGATTTCAAATGGTCCGATAAACCGAGGGGTGAGCTTTCCTTTTCTTCTGAATTTGAAGACTTTCTTCGAAGGAGATACTTTGAGGAAGACCTTGTCTCCAACATTGTATTGGATGTCTCTCCTTTTCAAGTCAGCATAAGCTTTTTGCCTATCAAAAGCTGCCTTCAATCGATCATGAATAATCTTCACTTGTTCTTCGATTTCTCTGAGCAATTGAGGTCCTAAAACCTTGCTTTCTCCCAATTCTGACTAGCACAAGGGAGTTCTACATCTTTTTCCGTATAGAGCTTCAAAGGGAGCCATCTGAATAGATGTCTGATAGCTATTGTTGTAAGTAAACTCTACTAGGGGTAGAGATTTCTCCCAATTCTTTTTGAAGTCTATAACACAAGCACATAGCATATCTTCGAGTACTTGAATGATTATTTCAGATTGTCCATCTGATTGTGGATGAAAGGTTGTACTAAGATGCACTTTAGCTCCTAGATCCTTCTATAAGGAATTCCAGAATCGAGAAGCAAATCTGGGATCACGATCAGAGATTATAGCCGCAGGTACACCGTGTAATTGAATCACTTTACGGATGTATAGCTCGACTAAGGTTCCAAAGCTCATGTTCATTCGAACAAGGATGAAGTGAGTAGACTTTGTGAATCTATCAACAATCACCCATACAACATCATTCTTTCTTGGAGTGGAAGGAAGACTAATAACGAAATCCATTGTAATTCAATCCCATTTCCACTTAGGGAATTCGATAGGTTGGAGCAATCCAATAGGGACTTGATGCTTGGCTTTAACCCTTTGACAAGTTAGGCACTTCGATACGAAGTCTGTGATAGCCGATTTCATGCCCAACCACCAGTATAGTGGCTTTAGATCCTTGTACATCTTAACAGATCTCAGGTGAATCAAGAAAAAGCTTTGATGAGCTTCTTGTAACATCTCTTATTTTAGTTCCCCGTTGTTAGGAACACATACTCTATCCTTGAAATAGAGGACTCCATTCTACTTGAGGGAGAAGTCAGAATTAGACTCAGAGTCTAGCTTGGATACGATCTACAAAAGATCTAGATCAGTTTGCTGAAGTTCTTTAATTCTCGATATCAAGCTAGATTGAACTTGAAGTTCAGACAAGAATTTCCATACTTTGGATAAACGAAAATGAGCATTGATAGCCAAGGAAGCTACAAATGAAAGAACAAGATCATTAAGGAAGATTTTTGAGTAGTTACTTGCAAGACAAGTAAGGTATTCGAATGGATTACTTGTAATCCAAGAAATATTAAATTTAATGAATTTTTATATGATGTAGATTTAAGGGTTTACCCGAGTATGGTCTGTGACTAAGGGCATCAACAACCACGTTTACTTTACCCGGATGGTAGTCGATAACCAAATCGTAGTCTTTAAGCAATTATAGCCATCTTCTTTGTATCAGATTCAAATCTTTCTGAGTCATGAGGTATTTGAGACTCTTGTGGTCTGTGAACAAGTTACATTTCTCCCCGTACATGTCTCCATATTTTGAGAGCAAACACGATAGCTGCCAATTCTAGATTATGTGTAGGGTAGTTTGACTCGTGTGGTTTTAGTTGCCTTGAAGCGTAAGCTACCACTTTTCTATCTTGCATTAGGACACATCCTAGTCCTAAATGAGATGCATCACTATAGACAGTAAATTTTTTGCCCGATTATGGTTGGATAAGAACTGGTGCATGAGTCAGGGCTTGTTTAAGTTGATCGAAGCTTCGTTGTTGGTTCTCTGACCAAAAAAAAATGGTGTATCTTTGCAAGTTAGCTTAGTCAAGCTTGCGATAATGGATGAAAATCCCTTGACAAAACGTCGATAATACCCGGCTAAACTGAGAAAGCTTATGACCTCCCCAACATTCTTCGGAGGTCTCCAATCCATAATGGATCAAATTTTGCTCGGGTCTACTTTAATTCCTTCTACCAAGATGACATGGCCAAGGAACGAGAGTTTCAATAACCAGAATTCACACTTAGAGAACTTTGCGAACAATTGACGTTCTTGAAGAGTTTGCAATACAATTCGAAGGTGTTCGGAGTGTTCTTCTTTATTCTGAGAATACATCAAGATGTCATCAATGAAGACGACCACGAACTTGTCAAGATAGGGCTTGAATACACGATTCATGAGGTCCATGAAAGTAGCCGGAGCATTCGATAACCCGAATGGCATTACAAGGAATTCAAAATGGCCATATCGTGTATGAAAGGCTGTCTTGGGTACATCTTCTTATTTTACCCTCATATGTAGTATCCATATCGAAGATCGATCTTCGAGAACACCGAAGCATCCTTCATTTGATCGAAGAGATCTTCTATCCTTGGGAGAGGATATCGATTCTTGATAGTAAGCTTGTTCAGTTGTCTGTAACTAATACAGAGTCTCATAGTCCCGTCTTTCTTTTTCACGAACAAGACTGGACCACCCAGGGAGATGAGATGGGCCGAATAAAGCCTTTATCTTATAGCACTTGGAGTTGCTTCTTGAGTTCTTTCAATTCAACAGGTGCCATTTGATAGGGTGTGATGGACACCGGAGTTGTTCCAGGTTGAACTTCAATCCCGAACTCTACTTCTCTGGTTGGAGGGAGACCAGGGAGTTCCTCAGGAAAAATATCAATGAATTCAGATACAATTGGCATACTAGGTAAGCTAAATTCAAGTTCATCTTGCATAGTCATGGCAACAAAGATTGAGGTCGGTTTTCTATCAATTAGGAGGATTAATTCCTTCCCTAAACCCCAGAGATACAGTCTCCTATTTTGGCAATCTATCCAGGCTTCATGTTTGCTTAGCCAATCTAGCCCTAACACTAGATTGAACTTACAAGAAGGCAAGACATAAAGGTCCATGGGAAAAGGTACATTTCGAATGCTTATAGGACATTGCTTGCAAAGAAAGCTAATAGGCATATTTCCTCCTATAGGGTTCGAAACTACAAGGCTAGTCTTAACAAGTTCGGGAATTAAGTTTAACTTGGCAATCACAGAAGAACATATAAAAGAGTGGGTAGATCCCAAAACAATCAAAGCATATACAGGACTTGAATTTAATTCAACAGTACATGCGATAACATCAGGTGCTTCTTCTTCCTCTTTCCCACGAATGTGGTAAATTCGAGCAGGGGCTTGAGATTCTTGGCGTGTAGGTGCCGAATGTTGACCTATACCTTTGTTTTGATTCCTGGACTAAGCTTGCTCGGCCCTTGTTTCGATTAGATGGAGCTGAGCTAGCATTTACAGAAGTTCGAGTTGGAACCTTGTTAGGATTCTGAGGATAATCTCGGATATAATGATCGGAGGCTCCACATAAGAAACACAAATTCTGTTGAGTTCTACATTTCCCGGTGTGGTGCTTCTGACAGAACTTGCAAGTAGGATATTGAAAAGCTTTGCCGAAATTCTCGTACAATCAACAAAGATGATCAGGGCTGAAGACTTGACTACCATATGAGGTTTCAGTATATAATTGCTTTTCTGAGCATGAGTGTAATTCGAGGAGTGATCTTTGGAATGTTTAGATTTCTTCGACTGCCAATGAGGCTTGTCGTCATTTATGGATTGTTTATCTTTCCAGGAGTTACCACTTTTACGCTTCTCAGAGGCCTTCATCTTTACCTCGACTTCAATAGCTCGGTTCACTAAATTCTGGAAGTCAGTGATACCCAGGGTAGTGAAGATGGGACTCAGTTCATCATTCAGTCCATCGATAAACATCCAACATTTATCAGCTTCAGTTTTGATGTATTCTGACCCGTACTTGCAGTACTTGTAGAAGTCACTCACATATTGTTCAATGGGTCGACCACCTTGCTTGAGGTACAAGAAATGTTTCCGGCGCTCGGCCAGGTACTGGTCACTGATGTATTTCTACCTAAATTCCTCGAGGAAGAATTTCCAGTTTATCGCTTCAGCAGAAGCAGTCAGGGTAGCTGTTTCCCACCAGCTTAGAGCTTCATCTGCCAACAGGGCTATGACACATTCGAGTTTGTGCTCATTAGGACAAGGTAGTTGCTTAGTCAAGATTCGAGTAGTTTCCTCTAACCAATACTCAGCTACTTCGGGATTGGCTTCATCAGTGTCATTGAAAGTATAGGCCCAGTGTTGAGCCAGCTTGTCAATCGGAGCTCTATTTGGCATAGCAATAGGAGGAGCAGTAGGATGATCTTGTTTTAAAGCAGTTACAAGATGATTGAACATCTCCTTCATACTTAGAAGACATTCTTTCTACACATGATTGATAGCAGGAGCTTCCTGTTGAGCAGTAGCTTGGGCTTGGGTTTGAGTTTGTTGTTGTGAAGGATTCTGTTCTATCCTCACACTATCTCCTTCATTCGAGGAGCCTTCAGGACTTTCATTATCCCGACCAAGTCTCGTTTCAGACATTCTACGATCAATTAGAGTAATTAGGGAATCAGTTTAATAAGCAAGACACAAGCAATTCAATACAAGTCTCCTAGGTGGCACAAGTATCCTATATAAAGCATGATAGCCCGGTTTAGTCCTAGAATCAACTAAACTTAAAGCTCTGGTTACCAATTAAATGTAACACCCCCTACCCGGACAAGTAGCAACCTGGCTTGGGAGCGTTACATTAAGCAAGCAAGGACAAGGATAAAACAATGAACAAGGCAATACAAGAACCAATCATACTTACTTAGCAAACAATTAACCTCATATTTGACTTCAAATTATCAAAGGCATTCGAATAGACCACTAGATTAACTCTTATAATGCTTTCAATTACAAGTTACTACATTATCAATACACTTTACTTCCTTTTTTCCTTATCATTCGAATAACCCTATGTGTAACTTGATTCCAATTCATTTTATTGATCCTTAGTTTGTATACATTTTAACATTACACACTTAGATTTCTAAATATGAGCATTTGATCATTCAATTTTTCATGTAACTAGTTTCATTCAAGACTTATTCCATGCCTAACCATTCGACAATCATCTATACACACACTAGGCTATTCGGCCTTCACTAATCAAATTCACAACTTTCATTTCAAGCAAGACATATACATTAAACAAGGCATTCGGTTGGAATAGAAGCAAGCATGGTTCAATCATCCTACTTTCAATTCAAGCAAGTCAAGTACAATAACAAAGCATTCGATTGTTCTAAGGGACTAGTTCAAACATTAGATCATTTCATTCTATCATCATATGCGCAGCAATCACCATTCATTACATGATACTTAAGTTCATTACATACTTAACCATAGGTTCATAACATAGTAGGCCCATCAAGACATTATATACAAGTACCAAAATGCATGATCAACCCACTTTATACATTCTAGTGCCACCATTCTAGGATATATACAAAGCAAGTATGAAACCATACTTAGGCAAAGCATGTGTGAGTTGCTTCTAGCCCAAGGTAACATGCTTCAAGATCGAGCAACGATAGAATCCTTTATCCTGTAGTTGGGAAGAACGAAAACGAGAGTGATAAGTACAAGAATGTACTTAGTGAGGTAGTAACTAAATCTAACCATTTGTTATGTCAATTTTTATGTCATTTAAACAAGATTGAAGCTAGCTAAGGTTTCACACATTAGATTGATCCTAACTAAGGCTTTCAAGCATTAGAAGAATCCTAGCTAAGGATATCAAGCATTAGAGTAATCCTAGCCAAGGATCATAGCATTCGGCAATCAAGAACAAGAATCAAGATTTCATATCATGAATCAAGCACATCATGCTTACAAAATAAGTAATCAAGAAAGTCATGCTTACATGACAAGCAACATTCAATTCATGGCTTTCAAAACAAGTAACATGTGATGTAGGATTGTTATTTCATGTATTATCAATTAAACAACCCCCTTGGTACTTATTTTGTATAGGTAATCGAGTCTCCAACCAATTGTCTCCACAAGTGCTGGTCAACCTCCTACTATCACCAAAGACCACATACGTGCCCTCCGTCTGTGGCCAAATAGGGGCCTTAGCCCTGGACTGTAGTCCACCCTGACACAATGAGCTCTAGACTCTAAGGCATGCCCTTCTACCTAGTCCAACTAGCTACCAAGGTTGTTCGATTTTTCCATTTATTCAAGTGTTTCAAGATCAAGATCATGTCAAGCAAGTTCATTTCATATTAGGCCTTTAGGCCATTTGCGTCGTAGCTCACATTTCATGTAATTTTCATGTTTCATTTCATCAAGATGAGGTGATATCTCAAGCATGGTCTTTAGCATTCAATCACAAGTATCATGCCACATACAAGCACCAATATACCATACAAACATGCTTAGCATTCGAATTAAACATCTATTCAAGATGTGATCTAGTTTCATGCTTTACAAGTCATTCTTCACTTATTAGGTCAAGCCCATGATTAAGTTCATTCAACATTTCAAGAATGTAAACATGTATGCATTTGGTTAGGACCTAGTCCTAACCCTAAAGATAACTACACTCACAATACTCCAAGCTTAGCCAGTCTTGGAACCACAATCCTTTGTTCTTGGCTTTAGGATGAACCACTCTATCCTTTTCCACCAAGTTTACTCCTGGTTCTGGGCAGATTACACTAGGTTGAATTTCTAGCTTCTTAACTCATTTTTGCAAGGTCCTAACATGGCAATTCCATTCATGTTCATACATGTCTAGGTCATTATAATTCACCTAGAAATGTGCTTAAAACAGGGCATTATCATGTTGAACCTAATTTGATCTATTTCATCAATATTGCACATCTAATTTATCAATTAGGCAGTCCATTACCTAGTTTAACTAATCCAGTTAGGTGTAGTCACTTTCCAACAACATATCTATTCAATTCAATCTTCATTTCATCTAGATACATGATCAAAACAGTATTCTATGTTCAATTGACATGTTTACACGTTTTCTCTATCAAAACAATCCCTAATCAAGACTGTTTTCAACCATGAACACATTACTCAAATTTCCAGCAACTATACATATTTCCTTTATCAAATTGGTTACTATATATCACAATTTCAAGTTCAATTTGAAGCTAGCATGACCCTAACATGCTTAATAATCATCCAATTCCATCTAGGCAACAAGAACATCATCATTTGCATATTCAAACAATCTATAACATGTAAAGTCAAGCATTATACCTTCTCCAAGCTAAATTTGATCAATGGATGAATCAAAAAGCATGACTTGAAGGTGTTTGCATGAAGCTCTTCTCTCCTCTTTCTCTTTCAAGCAATTCGGCCAAGAAGATAATTTTAGGGAGGAAGATAACAATATTTTTGGTTATTTTCCTCCCTTTGGCCGTGAGTCGCCATTAGATGGCACATGTTCTCTTCATTTGAGAACATGTGTCAAGGCCCTTAATTTTAATCCTAATTGCATGGAAACCATAGAGTTTTGCATGTTCATATTTCCATCCTTCCATTTATGCCTTATAGGTTTAATTTCAATTCAATTTGGTTCTAATTTCACTTATTTGATCTTAAGGATGGCCAATGTTCATTCTTCTTTAAATTGATCAACATATGAATTCAATTAGCCTATAGTTTAGATTGTGGTAACATTTATAGGCCAATTTTAGGTTGTTACAAAAACTCTCTAAAACCCATCATTATCCCCTACTTTTCGGCTAACCTCATTAAACACTCAACCTTTTTCTCTTCCATCCCATTAAACCGATTTCATCGAAGATTTTCCCTTTTACTCTCATTCTCGATTTTCTTTCAAGCAAGATCCAATAACTTCAATATTTTCTTCTCTTCTTTTCGTCGAACCTCATCTTTTCATCTTCATGGCTTCATCGTCTACTCTGTTCAAGCAGTTCTTCAACGAACAGATTTAGAAGAAGTTCGATGAGAGCTTCTCTTCAAGATCGTTTCTTTATGAGAAACACTTTGACTTCCAAACTGACGGCACTGTCGGATTCTCGTCGAGTTTATGTTCGTCGTTGATATGCAAAAGTGGAGTTCATTCTGCCAGCAGAAAGGAGAAGTCCATGCTACCATCGAGCAAGAGTTTTATGCGCATCTTGTGTCAAAGGATTCTCCGTTCTTGATTATTAGGGGTACCTGTGTCCGCTTTGATGAAGGATATATTAATGCACTCTTTTCTTTGTCTAGTGAAGGAGATGAATATTTCAACTATGTTGAGACCATGAATGCTGTCAAGCGTAAGAAGATACTGGCAGATTTGTGCGAACCTGGCACAACCTGGACTGTCTCGTCCACTGGCCACTGGACTATCAAGAGACTATCATTAAAGCTACAGATGCGGGGCTGGAACCACATTATCAAACACAACTTGATCCTCACAACTCACAATGAGACCATCTCGGAGGACCGACTGATCCTATTACACTCTATTGTCAATGGGGCAAAATAAATGTTGGCAAAATCATCATCGAAGAAACTTACAAATATGCTGCCAAGGGTAAGGGCAGTTTTGTTCCAAGTGTATGCTCGCCAGGAGATTATCCTTCAAAAATTTTAGACAGCCGAGGAGCGTAACGCAAAAATGAGGCACTTCACCAAGCAGTGGGATGCCATCATTTAGGAGGTACTTGTGAAACTTTCCCTGAAGATGTTCCGATATTTCCACTTTTTCCTGTCGAGCCTACTGCTAGTGATCCTATGCCAGCCAGTCATGCCAATCCAGTCAAGTCAGCCAGTCCAGTCAAGTCTGCTAGTCCAGCCAGTCATACAAGTCCAGTCATTTCTTCTAGTTCTGAATATAAAGAAACAGTTCCACTGTCCCCAGTGCACATTGAGACTACCAGCATCGATTCCTCCTTCGAGTCAGAGGAGATTCTTGCCAAGAAAGAGAAGCCAACACTAGTCGCACCACCAGCCGAGTCTACCAAGAAGAAGGATGATCTTGGAGCCTCCACTGCTGCCTCAAGGCAGGGCTGGAAAGGAAGGAAAAGAATGGCCCCTGAATGTGGGAGCCTAACCATGAGGAAGACTCGTGCCAGAAAAGAGAAAGAAGCCCGTGCGAAGCGAGAGGAAGCCTCGTCCGAATGGGAGTCTTCTTCTTCCTAAGTCCTTTGTATTCCATCTTTGCATTTCATGTTTGCATTGTCATGATCATGCATTTTTATTTTTCTATTTTTCTTTTATATATGTGTTGTTTCATACATTGAGGACAATGCACATCTTGGGTTTGAGGGCGTGCATTTTCTCACATTCATGCCATGTCATGTACTTCATGTTTAATCTTTTTTTGTTTGCCATATAGTTCATGTAGAGTAGTTGCATACCGAACCATTAAAAAAAGTGAAAAAGAAAATTTTGTCTTGGCTTAAATTTGAAGTTTGTTAACAACTGTAAGCAAGCTTATTTTTTGATCTACTTGTTCACCCGATGATGATTTTATGATGATTTTATAATTTTCAGTTTGTCATGCCAGTAGATTTGTATGCCATGTTTGCCATGACAATTGATCTCTAGTTTAGGGAATTGAATTTACACTTAACACTTGATATGTATCTAGTTCCCTGGCAAACTTAGACTATTTGAAGCTATGCTCAGATTTAAAAAAATGATGCCAGGGTAAAAAGAAAATAAATAAGGCAGCAATGTTCTGCCAAGGCAATAAAAAATGAACTCTCCTCTACCTAGGGATAATAAGTTACTTGGGGCTTCGTGGTAGCTCCCTCTTAGTTCTCAAGTCCAAAACCCTATGGTATGAGTTGAAGATAAAGCCTAGTGATGTCTGGATTAAGGTGGGGATTCATGGTATGCTCTCTCTTATCACTCACGCTAAATAGTGTCACGAAGCAAGCTTATATTAATGCCAACAAAACCCTCGTCAAGAAAGAAAAAAAATGATAACAATAAAGATTTGAGTTTAGGTAGTAAAATTGGCTAAGGGGGTGAAAGGATATTGGATGCATATTGCCTACACATCATGCACGCTTCATGAACTTAGACTAGAGATATATTGTTGCACTTGAATTACTATATACTTGGCACTGTGCACTAAGATTTCTGAGGGCAACATTAGAATCAAACTCTGTTTGCTAGCATTTGTTGGCATTCCAACCAAACTTTTGCCGAGGTATTATTTTCAATGTTTTTGTTTTTCTCTTCTCTTGCATTACTTGAGGACAAGCAATGAGCTGGGTTTGGGGGTGTGTTACCTCCTCAAAAGTATTGTTTTTCATGCCTATTTTGATATGTTTTTTCTTGTTTTCAAGTACATTTAGTTGCATTAGATTGATAGTATCATGCATTTGCATCAAGGAATTAGTTGGCTACCTATGCTTGTGTGAAAGGTTGTTTTTATGGCCTTTTTGCATGTCGGTAGAGTGTTTGGCAGGAGAAATGAACGTGGGACGCAGGGACGTAGTTAGGAATGCCAAGGTGAATGCCAGATGTTGTGAGCACGGAAAGATCAGAGGTGTGCCAAGCATCTGTTAGCATGAGGTGTGCCAACAGCCATGCCAAGAGAGGAAGAACCTCCAAAAAAATAGGATACACTCAGGCTCCTTAAAAATCGCATTTGGATAGCCTTCGGAAAAATAACAGATAAGGTGATGCCAAGCTGTGTTGGCAAGGTCCTGCCAAGTTAGTGTGCAAAGATGGCCATGGCATGATGACATCAGCCCTAGCTTGATAAGCTATCACACCGATCAGCTGAGGTTTATCTCTTATCCATGGAGCATTCAAATTTCAAATGAAGAGAGAGTTATCCTAATCCCTTCCCTTGCACGCCTATATATACACTACCCGATCAAGCTTGGAGATCGATACCGAGAAGAGGATACGAGATGAGAGGTGGTCAGACCAAGGTGTTGGAGCGGCGAGTGATAGTCGGTGCAACCGAGGAAGAGTGGTTCAACCTCTTGGCCGAGAGCCTAGCATGGAGGGCTGCATCGAGAGACCCCTTTGCCTATTCCTTTGGTAGAAGTTGTTTTTCTTTAGTTTTTATTATGATGGTGATGTTAAAAACATTTGTTGGTTTGTTGGTTAATCCCCACACCATGAACTAATTTAATAGTTGGTGGGGGGATGTTTTGGTTTTAAACGTTGGCTTTTATGCCTTAGTTCCTTTATAATAATTCTGCTTTTGGCAAATTTTGCCTGTTTTGCATACTTTAATTTTTCCTAAGTATTGTGCCAAAGCGAGAGCTGGCATAGTTAGCTTATTGCCTTCCAATATCTTAATAGACTTGTGTTGGCAACGATCAAGCTCCTGAACACTTGGGAGAGAAGCTTCGAGAGAAGTTGTTCAAGTAGATGAACTTACTTCGGAAGTGAAATTTACCCCCACGGAGTATAGATTGGTTTTTAAATCAAATTGGTTTAAGGAAAACATACACTATAGAGATATAAGGGTTTTTACTTGGCTAGTTTAGGACAATGACCATCGAGAGAGGCTTTGCTAACGTTGAATTTGCTCGGTAAACAATGCCAAGACAGTTTTTCCATTGATGGTTGGCATGAACCACGTTGAAATCAGGCATTCCCTGCCAACAGTCGTCATTCATTTAAAAACACTTTCCTTGCTTTACTTCAGTTTCTATTCTATTAGATTTTATTTTCTTAGTTTAAAAATCAGCTCTTTCAAACAACAATCTTTTCTTCCAAAACAAGTAACTATCGAACAATCGAATTCAAGTTAATCTATGTGGGATCGATAACTTAGCTTACCATGATGTATTACTTGTCGACCGTGTATACTTGCACGCAAAAGACTCTTGGCACAGTTTATCTTGCCCAAATACATACCATTTATACCTTTTGCCAGCATTCATTTTACACATCTCCCTGAGAGTCAACACCTATACTTTGACCGACCAAATATTCAAGGCTGTACAGAAACAACTTGACATGTATCGGTATGCCCTGCACTATAATGACAAATTTTTTTAGTTTTTAACCAATTTGACATGTTGAACGATATCCAAATGCAATGAAATTTTACTAGCAAGATTTAAACCCTATAATCTACTAGCATGCCAATTTTTAGTCATCCAAATCCATTTACTAGGTATTCACCTTTTAGTACCTAATATGTCATTTTAGCCACTTTTAGGCGAAACCAAGAAGCCAAAATGAGCCTTAAACATTATTACAATGCAAGCATGACTTAGACACATCAAAATAACTATACACGACTAGTCTAGCTACTTTGCCACCATCCTAGGAGTTTAAGGGCTAGGTTAACATTACATATGTGGGAATGTGACTTGCTTCAAAACACTTATTGCTCTGATCCTCGATCCAACTATGCTTTAACTTAAAAATGCATGGAAATGAGATACATTAGGCTTACTTAGCCTAGTGAGGTAGTCATAGACAATAATATGGACATAAATGAAGGTCATGACATGTATAACAATGAAAATGCTTCTTGAAACATATTTTAACAATATTTGCAACATTTATTCCTATATTCTCCTTGGATCAACATGTAATGTGGATACGCGAATTCCCAACCAACATCACCAACAATGAATGGTCAATATCCGCCAACATCGCCAATAAGACTAGCACAACCACGTCCCGCCAACATCACCAAATAGAGCCTTAGCTCAAGGACCATAGTCTACTCCTTACCATTGAGCTCATGAATTCTATGACATGCCAATTGTACCCCATTTCCATTCGTATCCTAGGATTCAATACTTGCCAATATCAATAACAATAACTATAGCAATAACAAGAACGATAACGATATCAATAACGGTAGCAATAACAATAGCGATAGCAACGATGGTAGCCATGTCAATGTCAATGTAGCTTCAATAATGTACTATGAGCAATATGGTCAATCTCAATGTTTCTATGATATCAATGATATAGTAGTAATTCAATAATTAACTTGACAATGAATAAGGTTATCTAAGCTTACCAATGACACCTTTAGCAAGGTTCTCTTACATTCATACCTTGATAATGCAATAATTCAATATTAATGAATCTGGGAAAGGCGCCTAGCCAATCCCTTGACTCTAACTACACTCACTGATGATTCTGAGGCTTTCAAGGCTCTCGGATGACAATTCCCTTGTTCTTGGACTTGGTGGAATTTGGAGGATTTGGTAATTCTTCACTTTGAATATCTTGAGCTACATCAAATCAATATTACAAGGATTTTAATATCGATAATAGATTCATAGCAACTCAATAGGTATGTAATCCCTAGACCCTAAACCCTAAACAATAATACTCAAGCTATATAATCCCTAGAGAATTTCTAGGGTTCTGGATTCATAAACTTGAGATTCGACCATAATCATTGCCATGGAATTGATAAATCAAATTGAGAAAACACTTATTTGGTCAATAGCTATAAACTATGATTAAAGAACTTAAAGAAATCAAAGCTTGATTTCACCTTCAATGGAGGTTTGTGCTTAGAGGTAGGGGATGAAGTTAGGGAGAGGTGCTTGCTTAACCAATGACCGGTAAATTTTCTTTCTTTCATTTTTTAACTATTGAGGTTTCCTTAGGATGAAGGAATCAATCCTTAATCATCCACGTATGTGATGATTAAGATTGAGGAGGGGCTAATCACAAGATTAGTCCCTCAACCTCCGATGTTCTAAGCTCTTACCCCAAAACTTTCAATTTCCATAATTTGGTCAATAAAACATGTTTCAAAGCTTGGACTAAAGTCCTTAACAATATCAATACTTAATTAGGGTTCGATAACTAATAATTGGTCACTCGTTTAAAAGTCAACCTTACGATTTTGACTTTCTGTTGTGAAATTTTCGATCACCAGAATAGAATTCTGACTAAGCCCGGTTTTGGGATGTTACAATTTGAATATTTGAACCTTTTATTTTTAAATTATTTTAAATAGCAACTCCATGTTTTGTAAACTAAAAGATAATTGTTTTAATATGATTTTTTTATGATGATAATGGTTTTTAATTGTGGTGAAATTTATGGTTTAATTTTTGGCAAGTTGGGTTGGTGACCCAATGTGACGCTTCGGATTCTTGGGCCGGATCAGGGTGTTACAAACTAGATGCACAAATGGCTCGTTTATTTGTTTAAAACGTTAAAAGCATAATTTTGTACTATGTACACACTACAGAAAACAAGTTTTTAGCAGCGTTTTTAAGTGCCACAAAAACCCTCTCGACGCTAGAAAGAGCGCCGCTAAATTAAACGCCGCAACAGTTAGTGGCGTTTGTGAACAAAAAACATCACAATAGGCCGAGTTATATAGCGGCATTTTACCACCAAACACCGCGAAGTACCTTGTCTCTAGTGGCGTTTGCTCCACCAAACTCCGCGAAAATACCTTTTCTTTAGTGGCATTTGTTCCACCAAACGCTGTTAAATACCTTGTCTTTAGCGGGCGTTTGTTCATCCAAACGCCGCTATTTCCCTTTCTTTAGTGGCACTTGTTCCTCCAAACGCCGCTATATACCTTGTCTTTAGTGGCATTTGTTCCTCAAAACGCCGTTATTGACTATTTGTCATTTCCCTTCACCTCATTACTATGCTTAGTAATGTATACTTGTAGTTCGCTTCTTTATAAAATTTTAATAAGATATAAATGGAGTTGATGTGGGATTTAGCGGCATTTTTCTAACAAATGCCACTATATATCAGTCTATCGCGATGTTTATTAAAAAGGCCACTATATGTAACTCAAAAAATGTTGTTAAAAACCTATTTTGCTGCGGTGATATTATTTTGATGCAGTATATTAATCGCAATTTTGAGGTTACGTGTTGAATTTGAGATTTCTTTTGCAATTACATATGTATTTAGGTGAAACTTGTGAGTTAGGGAATCCAAAATTGGTGAAAACAAGAAATGGTTTCAATACCCCCTTATAGATTTTGAAATCATTGTGCAAACTCAAATTTTAGATTGTATTTTGGCATCAAAACCATACTTTGGGTTTCAAAACTCAAGGCATGGTTTCGAAACCTATTGTTTGGGTTTTGATACCCAAATGCTTAAATAAACTCCTTTAAGCTTATAAACTTTTAAGTTGGTTCCTTAAGCCCTCTTAAGCACTAAGGTAAAGTTTTAGCCATAAAATGGGATTAATGACTAATTGAATGCTTAACCAATAGTTTGATCAAGATTCGATAAATTTCATATAGGTCCTTAAATTATTTAGAAATTTCAATGTTGGCCCCTGAGCTTTTTAAAGACTGAATTAGTTTATATGTGACAAGTTACCAAGATAATGGTTACCCTTTGCTCTGATTAGTATTGCACTCTAATCGGATTTGACTAATAGTTAAGAACATCGATAATTTGAAATATGTTTTTTATTTGATCTACAATTTCTTAATATGTCAACTTTCAATCAATGAATTGAGTGATCAAAGATTAAACATAGAAATGGATTTAATGATTTATAAGACTAAGCGTGAATAGTAATATTAGAATACGTGGTCTAATGAACTATCAAATAAATTTATGTATGTTTGTTTACTTTGACGTGTTTAATTTTTATTAAATTTTGTGTTTCGATGTTTGCTAGTAACATCTTCGATCCGATTTACGACTAGCTCGTGTAGGAGGTGTTACACCCTTCGCACCCCCGTATCACCTTCATCTTCCAAAAATTCCATTACTAAGGATTGATCTTGTTCCATCGACAATTTATTAAAGCCCAAATTCGCTCCCATAGAACCCTTCTAGCATGATGCGAGAAGTGTTGTCGGAACTCCTAAAAAAAAATAATGCTTCAAGCCATTCGGATCCTCCACCCAACGGCCCTTAATATGCAAGACAACAATAACATTCCAAATCCCCTAATCTTTGTTGTACGGTTAAAGGAACGAGTATTTTGATCTCTCGCTTGCAACCATAATGCTCGTAATTTTTGTCACCAAATAGATTTCTAGTAACATATTAACCTCCTTAAATCTGCAGTCAACATCCTTCTTTCAACATTCATTTCCTCACCTCCATCCCCTCTCCCCACATGCTCATCCATGTCTTCCAAGAGAGCAGAAGTAGCTTCAATTCTCTATTCTATACTGCCAAAAGTCGTCCAATTCCATTGAGCCCCACAATTTTTGCAACATATTGAGCCCCTCCTCACCATTAGAAATACACTTCCATTCTTGTTCCATTGTACATCTATGTTTCTTTCTCTCCAGCCAGTAATTGAGAAAGCGAAAAGGCCGAGGACAACAATCTAGTTCATCACTTGTTAGTCTTATAGGTGAATGGTCTGATAATCCCTTCCGTAGGTTTGAAGTGATTATTGTTTGAACTGATCAATCCGGTGTCTCATCACCAAAAAATGATCTAATCGCCTGCATTTATTGCTGGAGCCGAACCATGTAAACTTCTTACCCATCATCAACAAATCAATTAGTCTCGAATATTGAATGAAATCCAAAAATTCATTCATCCCACGCATTTCACCCACATATCGAAGCATAAATGCACACCATGCCACACTTCTAGCCATCATTAATCCACTCAGCCATCACCCCCACTAAGGATGTAAAAAGCTGATCCAACCTGAAAACCCGACTAAAACTTACTAGATTCATAACTTGGTTTGACCTGATGACCCGAAACTGATTTGTAATCGACTATCGTTGACCCGAATCTGAGTTGGACATGTTAATGTAGTAACCGAACCCGACCTGCATCCGACCGAGAACGACCTGAACCCGAATTGGACCTGTTACTGTGAACCTGAAACCCGACCTGTACCTGACTGAAACGAATCCGAGCCTGAGACTGACCTGGCAGATAACCGATATTACCCGACTGAATCGACCCAAGATCTAATTTTACCCGACCTGTTAATTGACTCGACTTGTTTTGAACTCCACTTGTTGTTGACCTGAACAGATATTGACCTAGCTTGATATTTTCCTTAACCTGACATGTTAATTGAGGAAGTCTATGACTTGATGAGTTTAAAGTGTTGATAAATGTAAAGTATTAAGTGTTGATAAATATAAACTATTAATTTTTTAAATCAAGTTAAAGTGTTAAATAATATTTTTGTTATATATACATATATATATATATATATAGCTAGTTAAAAATATATAAAAAAGAAAGATTGGATTTAGATATTCAATATGCATATGCTTAGTACTAATTCGTTCAATATAAATTATTTGTGAAGTTAATAAGAATTAACATACTTATTAGGGATTTGGGGATTCAAGGATTAGACTTATACTTTAATTATTAGTGATTGTAAGATTTAGGGGTTGAGGTTTGGGTTTAGGGGTAAATGTGTTAAGTTAAATGTTTTTGGTTATATGATTAGTTTAGGGATTTTGGGTTTATTTTTGTTCATATTAGTCCCTAATTTTTAACCGAATTTACCTTATTTATTTCAATTTTTTATAATCTAGTCCAAATGTTAAAAATATGATGATATTTTTGTTCATTATAGTCCCTAAACTTTATTTTTAGCTAAAATTGACTATATATATTTCTGATTTTTGCTAATTTAGTCGAATAATATTTTTGTTTATTTTAATCCTTACAATTTAATTTTTAGTCAAAATTACCTTATATTTATTTATATTTTTGACAATTCAGTCCAATTTATTTTAATCCCTAAAATTTAATTTTTAGTCAAAATTACCTTATATTATTTATATTTTTGACAATTCAGTCCAATTTATTTTAATCCCTAAAATTTAATTTTTAGTCTAAATTAACCCCTATTCATATTTTTTGAATTTAATCCAAAATTATTTAAAAAAAATTGCCCGCGCAAATCCCAATCCCATATTTCAATTTGAAAATCAAAAGAAATTGATGTAAGATTTAGGAGGAATCTCCCCGCCCAATATTTTAGGGGTTATTTGCACTTTAGGTCATTACTAATTTATGAGTTTTACATTTATGTCTTTTTTTTAGTTTTAGTTTGATTTATTTTAGTCCTGATTTAGTTTAGTTTCCTTAGACCTTTAGGTTTAGGTTTATGTTCTTTTTTAATTAGATCCTCCTTCATAAAATTATTTAATAATTAAACCTTTTAAAAGGCAAACTTATTTCGGTTGTACCCAACCCAAAACGACCGATGGCGACTCTAAACGTTTGACGAGCTTTTGAAGGCCCAATTTATTTCGGTCCGGACAAAAAACGGCGTCGACAATTATAATATATTTAATTAAAATTATTAGTGTTTGAGGTAATGAGATTAGTTTAGGGATTATGGGATTATGCTTGTACTTTAATTATTAGTGATTGTAAGATTTAGAGGTTGAGGTTTGGAGTTTAGGGTAATTGTGTCAAGTTGAGTGTTTGGGTTATGGGATTAGTCTAGGGAATAGGGGATTATGCTTGCACTTTAATTATGAGTGGTTGTAAGATTTAGGTGTTGAAGTTTGGGAGTTTGAGGGTAAATGTGTCAACTTGAGTGTTTGAGGTTATGGGATTAGTTTAGGGATTAGGGGATTAGGCTTGTACTCTAATTATTAGTGATTGTAAGATTTAAGGTTTGGGGTTTATGGGTATAATATATGTTTCAAGTTTAGTGTTTGGGGTTATAGGATTTGGGGTTTAGGGTATAAATAATACATGTTTCAAGTTGAGAGTTTAGAATTGGGGTTATGAGATTAGTTTAGGGATTAAGAGATTTGGGGATTTGTCTTGTACTTTAATTATTAGTGATGGTAAGATTTAGGGGTTTGAGTTTGGGGTTTAGGGGTAAATGTGTCAAGTTGAGTGTTTGGGGTTATGAGATTAGTTTAGGGATTGGGGTTTATGTTTATTCATATTAGTCCCTAATTTTTAACCCAGTTCACCTCAATTTATTTCAAAATTTTCTAATTTAGTCCAATGTTCTAAATATGATGTCATTTTTGTTTATTATAGTCCTTAAAACTTTATTTTTAGTTCAAAATGACGCGTATATATTTCTATTTTTGATAATTTATTTGAATAATATTTTTTCTTATTATAGTCCTTACAATTTAATTTTTAGTCAAAATTACCCCATATTTATTTATATTTTTTTTGCAACTTATTCTAATCCCTAAAATTAATTTTTTAGTCCAAATTGATCTCTATTCATTTTTTTGATAATTTAGTCTAAATTTAAAAAATATATACCGTACATTTTTTAGGACGGTCTGCCCAAATCCCTAGCCGAAAACACAGACAAATGAATAATGTTCAATCCCATAGCCAATTAGCCATAGCCCATAGGTGATAGACTTGCCGCCTGCCATATCAATTTCAAACCAAACGGTCATTTTAAATTTTTTAGGGTTATTTGCACTTTAGGCCATTACTACTTTAGGATCTTTACACTTAGGTCCTTTTTTATTCTTTAGTTTTAGTTTGATTCATTTTAATCCCAAATTTAGTTTAGTTTCCTTAGGATTTATGGGTTATGGTTTAAGGTTTAGCGTTTATAGTTTATGGTTTAGTCCCAATATCAGTGAATGTTTGATTCATTTTATGGTTTAGGGTTTACAAATTATAGTTTAGGGTTTAGGGTTTACTGTTTAATTCATTTTAGGCCCAATTTTAGTTTAGTTTTAGTTTGATTCATTTTAGTCCCAATTTCAGTTTAGTTTTAGTTTGATTCATTTTAGTCCCAATTTTTATTCTTTAATTTTAGTTTGATTCATTTTAGTCCAAATTTTAATTTTAATATTTTTGTTCATTACAGTCCCTCAAACTTTATTTTTATTCCAAATTGACCCCTATTGTTGCCCTCAAACCATATTACTAATCAGACTTAATGTGATTCGTGTTCGTGGAAGGTGTTAAATAATTCACTCAAAATGACCCAACCCAAAGTCTATCGACTATTTGTATGAAACTCAAACTTAATACGAATTCGAAACCCGAATTAACCTGGCCTAAAATGAAACCGACTTGAAATTACCTGACCTGAAATGAACCCGACTTGAAATGAACCCGACCTGAAATTAAACCGACCTGAAATGAACCTGACCTGAAGTCTATCCTACCCTGAATTAACCCGTCAATTAATTGATTCAGACCCGAACCGTTTTGACCCGACCTAAAATGAACCTGGCCTGAAACGAACCCGGCCCAAAATGAACCCGACCTAAAACTGACTCGCATCCGACCTAAATCGAGTCGAACCATCAAATCGACCAGAAATAACCTGTATCTGATTTGACCTGACCTAACAAGACCCGACCTGAAACCCATCCGATTACCCGTTTTTACATCCCTAACCCCCACAATGTCTATCTACAATTTTTTATTTATTAAAGCTCCAAATGGTTTCATCGGTCATTTTTGTTAGTAAACAAGCTTCGCTATGAACTCAGAAGTGACAATTGGTATGTTTAGTAGGAAGTGGGGAAGTAAAAACTTATTTACATTTGTACTGACATGTGTTTATCTAAATTAGTGTATTGATTTTTTTGGCTTTCTATTGGTCAAATACTTATTGTTTTAATGATTATTATCTCAAGATTTCATGAATGACTTGTTTGATTGACTTACTTTATTTGTTGGGGGTGTTTTTATGGACAAAATCAGTAGGAGATTACGTGGATATGTTCTCTTTGCAAGATTTGTGGGAGCTTTTTTACCATTGAGTCTCTGGATTATCTTTATATATTGCTGGTTTGAATTCTATGTTTGAGGTTAAAGTTTTCTTGTTCTATTTTTTATAGTGGGTTGATCTCTAAGCGTGGCTCTGCAAATGTAGGATGTTGTTCGAACTGCGTCAACAATTTTGTCTCATTTTTTTAGCATTTTTATTTTTCTATTAGAGCCTACTAGCTTTCGATTCTTGGCAAAAGAAACACTAACAATTGAAATCAAAGGGTAACACTGTACATAATTGTTGTAGATCTTGATGAGGTCATTCTACCACTGATGCACCCGTGCTTGATGGCTCTAATTATTCATATTAGAGAGCTCGAATGAGACTGTATTTTAATTCTTTGGATGAGAAGACCTGGATGACATCAATAATTCAATGAAAGGTCCGTGAATATAAAATCAATCTTTTCAAGCAGACAACTATAGATGAGAAATAAACAAATCATAATTCAAATGCCCTCAATGCGGTATTTTGCGGTGTGGATCAACAAGCGTTTCAAAAAAATCTCATATTGTAATACTACATTTGAAGCTTGAACAATTCTTAAATTTACTCACGAGGTAATGAAAATTGTTAAACAAACCGAACTCTAGATGTTGACAACGATGTTTGAAACTATTCATATGCTCGAAGAGGAAATACTACGCCAAGATACATGACATTGGAAATCAAACGTATTCTTTTGTTAAGGCATAAAACATTGAGGAGGTGAAGAATCTTACTTCAATGCCGCTAGATGAAATGATCAAGACTTTATACACTTTTTAACTAAATCTCGAATAAGGTAAGAAAGGTAAGGTCAAAACTCATAAAAATATTGGCCATGTTTGGTAAGGAGTGGTTTTGGCCATGTTTGGTAAGGAGTGGTTTGAGCCAAAATTAAAGGTTTGACTGATGAAATCTACTAATTTAGATATTTGGTAAATAACGAATTGAGGTGAAACCTTTAGTTTTGAAAAGGTAGTTAATATGAGCTTTTTAAAACTAGAAGTTTTGACATTAGAGCTATAAAGATTTTTTTTTTACCTTTAATTCGTATTTACATTGTGACATTTTTAAACTAATTCTTTTTTATTTTTTATTAAATAGAGAATTTACATTCCCATATTAGGATTTGAACCCATACAAGATGGGGTAATCTGAGCATCTTTTAGCCACTAGGCCAATTAATGGATCTCTAATACTTTTTGTTTTTTTCTTAGACATTTATATTTGTATTTATAATAATTAATTAAATTGTACTAAAAATAATTATATAAATAATAAATTAACAAATAGATCCTTCAAATATGCTTAGTAATGTTATATTAAAAAAATATTTTTCATAATCTAATTAATATTAATAGATACAAAATATTGATAGCTAATAAACTATTCAAACAAGTATCGAATATAATCATGTTCTTATATGTTATTTTGCTTGTTTAAATAATCAAACAACCATCAACTATCAATTAATTTTACCAAACATTTTTATAGAATCAGCTAATCAAATCAACTATCAGCTATCCACTAATTGCCAAACAGGACCATTGCTTTTCCTTTAACTAACATAGTTGAGGTTTTATAGAAAGAACTTACCATCTTGACGGGAACCTTAAATAAAGCTTTTGACATATGAAACAAGAAGAAAACAACTATAAAGGGGAAATAAAAGTTGTGAACACAAATGACAATAAAAAAACAAGAAAAAAATACATCAAAGAAAAAGAAATTATTTAGAGGCTCTAAATTATGTGAGGAATAAGAAACCAATATGACATTAAGCTGATAATTATGTGATGAATAAGAAACCATTATGACATTAATCTGCTAAGGTTGAACATTAAAACAAGATGTTTTAAGTTGTTTAATGGTCTTAGAAAAAAAAAACTATGCTACACCTTCTATTATAATTTAACCAAGAAAGCACCCTAGAAAAAATATAAGGTAATTCTGGGTAAGAAAGGAAATTGTTTGTTCCAGGACTCAGACATTTTCATTCCCTTAATTGAAACATTGGCAACCAAAAGGGGTCGACGACTAAAGATGTTTTTGTCGAGATTCTATCTTCATCGATATCTTCACCGATTTTCTTTGGAAGAAAATTATCCACGTTCACCACGCCAATTGTTGATGGAAAAATTGGAATATTGGAGTATGAACTCAAAAAGCAACCAAATCAAAATATAACAAGGAAATGATGTGAAATTGTATTTGGTGAGGTGGATTAGTAACTGTTTAGTGTAAGTAATCTTACGTGAAGATTATATTAAAAATCCTTTGTGAAGATCGAAAATGATGGATCGGTTCAACTCTTGTAAGTAATCCTTAGCATATTCTTATCGTTCCACATCAGAATAAAATTTGTTCAAGGTTAAAATTAGAAAAAAAACCTAAACAATTGGGACAATTTATCATGATTTTAGTTTGAGGAAAACTCTAATTTTAGATTTCTGTTGTATTCTCAACACCTGTATATAAACCTTGCTAAATTAAGGTGTAAGATACTGAACTTCTGTTTATCACAAGTATATTGTAATAGTCGGGTTGGTCTTTTTTTTTACTTAATCTCAGAAAAAGAAAAGGAGATCAAGAAGGAAGAGAACGCATTACCATTATCTATATCTACCCCTACATCTTCACCCTAATAGAAAATGGCGCCGTCAGTCGTCGTAAGTGGCTCTGGTGAGAATCCAGAATTTGAAGGAAGGATAACAGTGTATGTCATAGTTTGTGTGATCATAGCAGCCTTCGGAGGCTTGATGTTTGGATATGACATTGGCATTTCAGGTTTTCTTTTCTTTTGCTTTATGAATATTTATGTTATATACAAAAAATGAATTGTTCTAAGGAAAAGATTTGATTTGGATGACAGGTGGAGTAACATCCATGGATGATTTCTTGAAAAAATTCTTTCCAGCTGTGTATAGAAAGAAACAACATGTTCTTGAAAACAATTACTGTAAATACGATAACCAATTCCTCCAGTTGTTCACGTCGTGTTTGTACCTTGCTGCTTTGATAGCCAGTTTTGCAGCTTCAAAGGTGTCCACAAAAGCTGGCAGAAAACTCACCATGCAGATTGCTTCAATTTTCTTCTTACTAGGCGTAGTCTTAACTTCTGGAGGTCTCAACCTTGGAATGCTAATTTTGGGGAGAATTTTTCTTGGCTTTGGTGTTGGGTTTGCCAATCAAGTAAGCTAATTAGTTTCAGAAATTGGATCTTCTTCATTTGTAATGGTCCAACATTAATCAATTCTACCAATAAACCACCATATGAATGGACTTTAAATACGTGTATCCTTGTGTAATTTAATTTATATCAGTTGGCTAGCTAACTTATAAAATTAATCATTATAAATTATCTCAGGCGGTACCACTCTTCTTATCTGAGATAGCTCCAGCTAGGATTCGTGGATCACTCAACATTAGTTTCCAACTTTTCCTTACAATTGGAATTCTAGTAGCCAATCTAGTAAACTACTTTGCCTCAAACATCCATCCTAATGGTTGGAGAATTTCTCTTGGCATTGCCGGTATCCCAGCTTTAATGCTTTTCTTGGGATCTATACTCATTTGTGAGACTCCAACCAGCCTTATTGAACGTAACAAAATTGAGGAAGGAAAGAAGGTTCTGAGGAAAATCCGAGGCGTCGAGAATGTTGATGACGAGTTTGATACAATTTTACATGCTTGTGAGATGGCAAAGCAAGTGAAGGACCCATTCCGCAAACTAATGAAGCCAGTGAGCCGACCCCCACTAGTGATTGCCATTTGTTTACAGATTTTCCAGCAATTTACTGGAATCAACGCTATAATGTTCTACGCTCCAGTTCTCTTTCAGACCGTAGGATTTGGGAACGATGCTGCGTTGCTTTCATCTGTTATTACTGGCCTTGTCAATGTGTTTAGTACGATGGTTTCAGTATATTTAGTGGACAGGGCCGGTAGGAGACTTCTGCTACTTGAAGCTTGTGTCCAGATGCTTATTTCCCAGGTGAGGGAATTGAATTCATACTTAATAATGTATTTTGTTTCATTAGATGAATTGGCAATAATAGTACTAGTTTGTTGCATTTATGAAGGTTATCACCGGCATAATCCTCCTCAAAGAGTTGAAACCCACGGGTGATAATCTTTCCAAGGGGGAGGCAATCTTCGTGGTGATCCTGGTGTGTCTCTTTGTCATGGGCTTTGCGTGGTCATGGGGGCCGCTCTGCTGGTTAATTCCTAGTGAGACTTTCCCGCTCGAGACTAGATCCGCGGGTTTTGCCTTTGCAGTCAGCTCTAACATGCTCTTCACTTTCGTCATTGCTCAAGCTTTCCTCTCAATGCTCTGTCACCTGCAAGCAGGGATCTTCTTCTTCTTCGCTGGCTGGATTATCATAATGGGAGCCTTCACTTGGTTCCTGTTGCCTGAGACCAAAGGGATTCCCGTTGATTCTATGGTTGACAAAGTCTGGAAGCAGCACTGGTTCTGGCGTTCTTTCATGGCCGACGATGACCTCAGGACTGATGTAAAGGTTGTTTGATCCAACCACAATAAAGTTTCTGGTCATGCTACATTTTTTTCTTGTAAAGTTTACTACTCGACATCTCGCTAGCTGTTGGATTCTCTATGGGACTGATCATCGCTGCTTTTTTTGAGCTTCTGACACTATCATCGAAAATAAATGAAAAACAAACAATTCCACATTGTTTCTAGATTCTTATTTCTTGAGGAATAAGGGATAGCCTATCATTAAGCATACTAGGTTGTTTCAAGCATGACATAGTTATAGCCCTTTTATTTTTTTGTTCTCTCTTATAGTTCAAAACTACATAGTGTTTTCACTCTCTTGACTATTTTGTAAGTGAATTCTTATTTAGTTCAAGAATTGAACCTATAAATCACTACTTAATTCGATACCAATAAAGAGTTGTCCTTCCAAGAAACTTCAAAACTATAGGGGATGGTTTTGGACTTGTCTCGTGAGCAACACAAGATATCCAAACGACAACAACAAAAGATTGGCTAAAACATGATGGGGTCGAGTTGCTGAGGTTTCATGTGTAACGGTTTCGAAAATTTTAATGTTGATATTCACATTGTACCGAGATAAAAATAGTGAAATTCAAGAAAATATTATTATGGTCTTGGGTATATGACCGAGTATGAACATGACTATGTTAGGCACTCTTCTTCTTGTTTCGCCTTCCAACTATGATTCTCGTCAAAGGAAGAATCCCTTTAAGTGCTCAATTTTTTGGGTTAATGACTGAGTGTTGACCCGAGCTTTGATCTTGATGGTTAAATAAGGTAATTGGAACTATTGTCCAAGTTTTGTCCTTGTTAGCTAAGAGATGGTTTGTTTAGACATAAAAATATGTTTTTGAATTATGAGTAAAGGGAGGACCAAAGGAACAATTATGCCCTGTTCCTTTTGATAGGTTGAACCTCATTAATATTGGTTGTTTTCACGTGAAGACAGAGGGGACATAATCTGATTTGCATGAGATCACCCTCTCATTTTCTCCCATATTCTTCTTCGAAGAACCCTAGCCACCAACCATTAAAAATCTAAACTTTATCAACATATCATTTCACTCAGGTAATCTAAACTTCTGGAAAAGTTGATCACCTTCTTTAACAAGGTGGTGTGAAATTATCTAGAGGTTTACGTAGGGTTTAAGCTTTGGAAGCTGCCTTCATTCCTTTTCATTTGGTTTTTATGTTTTGAAAACATAACTTACCTTTTCCAAATCTCAACTTTAATGTATATACCATTCTTCTTGCTTGTTGATTAGTAAAAGAAGTTGATGATACTTGTAGAGCTAGAGGGAAGAAAAAGTTGAGAAGTTGATCAAAGGAGGCTTTTTTCGTTTTTTTCTTCAATAAGACAATACACTTTTAACTTTGTACTACTCCATGCAATTCACAAATTTAATACTTTGCTTGTAGGTATGATTGCATGTTAGTTGTTTTTGTGTGCAAGCGTATTTAAAAAAATCTCATTCGTTGTTATAAAGGTGTAAAACGAAGCTAATCAACCCTTAATAACTACTATAAGTTTTAGTAATCAACTAGAGTCTTAAAAGTAGTATTTAGTGTTGAGTTATATATGACTTTCGGGCATAAAATACGCATTTATGGGTTAGAGTATTGGTACTCATTTATATAGTACTGATATCGTATGAACACAAACTTAAATGAATATTTTAGTGGGTAGGTATCAATACCAACTTCATGATGTATCAATAATGTTCATCTTGTATTATTAATGATTGAATTTTTCCAACATCGAAGGCTATTATGGTATCGATACTTAGGAGTGTCAATTCTCATTCTTTAGTACTGAGACCTTTAGGCGAGTATCGAAATCCACTAGAGAGTATCAATACTCTTGGTGTAATTTGATTAGAAACATTTTAATAGACTTGGTAATGAGTTAATGGGTCTAGAAAACATCCATAATTTTTTAATGCCTAAGATACCCCAGAATAATGCGATACAAAACGAATATGCTTAATCAAAAATAAATTATGTGATAATTAGATAAGTTGTGTGGTGGTCTATATTTTGTGTGACGATTCTTTGTTGTGATGCACAAATTATCGAAGCGAACACCAAAGATTCTTAATAAATATTCAAAATGTGTAGCTTGGGCTAACCGAATACCCAGTGATTGTGCTACAACACCATTATCTAAAACTGTGAGGATGTGTTACATGATCTTGTGTGATCCCAGGTGACATCTTTAGTACTTGGTGTTGTGTGATCGATGTTGTCATTGTTATTGAACATTGATTATTAGTATTGTCACCAGACCTTGGATTCGAAAGACATTGGATACAATTGGCATGCCATAAAATTCATGAGCTCATTGGTACGGGTGGAGTACGGTCCTTGGGCTACGACCTATATTGTGGTGAGGCGGAGGGATGTTTGTGTTTTTGGTCATATTGGCGAGGCGTAGGGAGTTTGCGTATCCACTATGTTGAATCGATTCTAGGGATTAATATTGAACTATGAACTAAATGATATTGAACATGAGATATAGCATCAATGTTGTTGAGCATGAGTTGTTATGCATTCCATTGTTAATTGCATTGTTTATGACTACCTCACTAGGCAAAGTATCCCTAATGCATTTCATCTCATGCATTTCAGTTGATCAAGTCATCGACTCGAGATCGGAGCAAATTAGAAGTTTTGGCAAGTCATCACAAGACAAAAGTAATGTATATTGCCCTTACAAACTCCTAGTATGGTGGCAAAGTAGTTGAACTAGTTGCTTTTAGTCATTTTGGTGTGTGTGCATTGCCTATGTTTTTTATAAGGGCTTAAGGCTCAATATGGTGTTACAGAAGTGATTAAAATGGCTTAATGTGCATATTTGGCTTAAAAAGGTGAAAACCTAGTAAATGGATTCGAATAGCTATAAAATTTGACATGCTAGCAGATTAAATGGTTTTAAACTTGCTGGTAGAGTTTCATTGCATTTGGACAATGTTTGATAGGTTAATTTGAATAAAAACCAGATAAAATCTGTTATTACAGTGCAAGGCGTATCAATACTTCTTAGGGCGTATCGATACGGGTATGCCTAATTGGACTTAGTAAACAGGGCGTATTGATATTGCACTGTGCATATCGATACGGATTTTGGTCACTAGAATCTGGAAAAATTAAAGGTATCGGTATGGTCTTAGGGTGTATCGATATGAGTCAACGTGGTCAACTCGTACCAATACGATCTCCAGCTATATCGATACGAGTTTGTATCTATTGAATTTGGGAATTTTAAATTAGGCAAGGTGTACCGATACGACCTTCCGAGTATCGGTACGGTGACAGGTAATTCAGTTATAAGTGTTACGAAACAGTTCTGAAATATTTCATTTTGGTCACTGAATGTTATAGACCTTAATTGGAAGGGGAATTTAACTCTGATTAACATGAAAATCTATACAATCGCTGTTTATAAATTGAATTTTATTGTAGTAACGATAATTATGTAAAAGGACCTCTATAATACTAAAATTACAATTTAGTCCCCAAAGTTCATAAAAATTTAAAATTGGTCATGAATGGATAATCACAGTTTTGTATTGGTTTAATTGAATATGTGGTATTGTTTTCTAAGTGTGACATCATTAAAATGTTGACCATTGTTTATAATTATCGCACCGATCACCACATCGTTCATCGGTAGCACTCTCCGACCCGATTCTCAACCACGCCGGGAAAGGGGTGTTACAGGAATTCCTCTTAGATGGTGCTCCTCGAACACGAACGATATCAACAGCCTACAAATGAGAACATCTAAATTTTGACCTTTACAAGGTTAATGGAACACTTCTACTCTATTATACTTCATGCAATCCATAAACATAAGCATACAATAAAAGTATAAAAAAAGATATGCATGAGTGGAAACATATATGTCTATGATTTAACATATAGGATACACAAGTTAGGAATTATAGAAAATAGTTCAATTCAACATCGCCACACATGCTCATATCCATTCACGACAATAATAAAATGCTGGAAACAATATTTGTCAATAAGCAATGTTCTGGTATCAATGTTCAATAGCGATATCAATTACAATGGAAATGTTCAATGATCTCAATGGAAATGGCAATGATCGATACTTCATTTTCAATGCTACGATGAAAATAACTATATCGATATCAATGTTCAATGGCAATGACAATAATGATAACAATAGCAATGACTATTCTCTATGTCCAATGTTCAATGCTTCAATAATTCAATGACTATATCGATGGCGAATTCATTTACAATGATCGATGGCAATGATTATAACAATATCGATGTCCGATATTCAATACAATGACTTACCTCTACTTACCAACGATATCCACTAAGTGGTTCGATGCAGTATTCCTTAACAATGATGTTAGCAATACTATATACAATGACAATGGAATCGGGAAAGACACCTAACCTAATCCCGAGACTCCGACTACACTCACCTCAACAATTCGATGCTCCTACAGCTCTCGAATGACAATTCCCTTGTTCCTAGCTTTTGTCGGTGATATTGATTTTGATATCGAAATCAATATAACAATATCAAAATCAATATCAAAGCTTAAAATAGCTATTGGCCATCAAATTCCATGGATGACCAAAACCCTAGCTTAAGATTAAACTTGATTTATCCATGGATTTCATGAATTGTTTGGGGATTATAGCTTACCCGATCGATAGCAACGATTTGATGTCAATGAATGAAAGAAAACTCAAACTCCACAACACTCAACAATGGAGGTGTGTGCTTAGGTGAAGAAGATGAGATGAAGGTGCTAGCTTGATGAGCAATCAGGTAAGGTTTCTAGCTTTAGCTATTCAATTTCTTTTATTAGAATAGCTTTCCTTCCAATGATGGAATTGCATCAGATAATCCCACGTATGTGGTGATTATAATTGAAGAGGGGTTAATCGCAAGGTTAGCCCCTCAATTCTCAATACTCTATGCTTAAACCCCCAAACTTTTAATTTCTATAATTTAGCCACTAAAAGATTTTAATACATTCAATAAGGTCCTTAAACAATGAGTTGGCTCAATGAGAGTCCAACATCGATGCAATTGACCTTGCGGTCAAAATCAACACAATATTTGGACCTTTTGATGTAGGGTTTCCGATCGCCAGAACTCAATTCCGACTAGACTAGATTTCAAGTATTACAATTCCATTACCTTAAACAACAAAGTAAATAATTGCACTCATAAGACCCTTAGTTTATTTTATTATGTAACTCTATATTATGATTATTTTTATAAATGTTATTTTATACTATGGAGCTCCGCTTTTTGTATATTGCTTTAGTTATTTTTTTATATTATCTTTGTATTTTGTTTAGTTAATTATGCAAATTTTTAAATGTTTTAAGCTAAATCCATTTCCATAAATTTGGTTGCTCGTTTAAGTGACCTAATATAGCATATTAGATTCTCTAGATCATAAAGTCAGATTTTGGGTGTTATATTTAATGGTATCAGAGCTTAGGTTTAACTAATTCTAGGTCAAATCAATAGTCATAATAAAGTGTTAATGAATACAAACCCTTAAATTAAATTGTACTCCTCTAAGACTAAAATCTTGATATTGTTTATTTGTTTTCTTACTAATACAAAAATTTTATGCTATGAGTTGAGGAGCATAGGCAGGTGGTTCGCACCTCTCATACAGATGATTCTAAAGACAAGTTCATCCAGAATTTAGAGGATGTGGATCTCCCAGAGTTTGATAGGGTCAACGAGGCAAAATACTTTCACGACTTGAATACGACTCTCTGCCGCATTCTGAAGGTCATTCCGAGAGCCAAACCTACTACTTCGCTAACATCTACTCCCCATTCAACAAAACTGTAGGAGACACCAGTCAAGAGACTCCACCAATAGAAGACCATCGACTTTAATAAAGCCAACAATAAGTGCTCGATAGTTTTATATTAGTGGATGAGGTAGACTTAGTGGACTTTGAGCCTGATTCATTGAAACTGCACGAGCAATTTAGAGTGCCCCACCACCCTAGCGAATGATAACGAGAAAAAATGATAAGAAATAATATAGATATCTCTATGGTAAGAGGTTTTGACTTGGGATATCTTTCTGGATGAGTTTAGGAACAAGTATATTGAAGAGGTTCACATTGATAACCTGAGGCTACAATTCCTGTTTATGATTCAGGGGATCATACATTAGCCAATTATGAGTTAGAGTTCTTTTGCATAAGCTGTTACACCTCAAAGTTGTTAGTCATAGAGGTTTAGAGATGCTGTAAATTTTTGGATAAAGTCCAACATGTTTTCTATATAATATGATTGGGAAACAACCATAAATCTTTTCTAAGTTGACCTTCTAGGTCAAGGCTTTCGAGAGATTAAAAGGCTTAACTCACATGCGCACATGGAAGACCAGAACATAGGTTAGGAGAGGAGGACTCAGGACATGTCATGTAACACCCTCTACCCGGTCCGGAAGAAAATCAGGATCGAAGATGTCAACCAAACAATATTCAAAAATCAAAAGAATGAATCATGAGATAGAACCTCTTTTTTTTAATCATATTAACGTTATCATAATCATCATAAAATTCAAGTCAATACTTCTACACTTATTTAACATTTGAGTCACAGACCTAAAGGTTAGATTCATTCTTATTTAAAATATTACTTAGAAGTAGTAATTATAAGCAAAAAGATTAAGGCACAAGCAGGTGATTTTTAGCAGACTCATAGGGTATGTAACACCCCATTCCTGGCCTGGTAGAGAACCAGGTTGGAGAGCATTATCAGAAATAGGTTCAGAGATCGGAAGCTTAGTTGGTGTTCAGAATCTTGTTCGAAATGTCTTATTATTCTCTTTTACAACTTATCGAACTAACATACTAATAGCTTACTCAATTTGGGGTCAATTTTAGCCTTTTTCAAACTTAGGGACTAAATTACAAATTTTATAAATTAAGGGACTTTATCAAAATTTGTTCTTACAAACCTCCATTTAAACTTACCAATTATTAACCTGTGTAATTTCATTATTAACGGAGGCCGTTTACCTATCCGATTAGACCTTTTAAAGATTAGTGACTAATCTATAAACTATTTTAAACTACAGTTTAAGTTTTTAACGGAATTAATTGAGCTTGTACCGATTCACTTAAGACCGTATCGGTACGCTAAGCCAAATTTCACAATTTCTAGATTCAAGGATAACAAGTATGTACCGATACACTGAAGCTTGTATCGATACGCATTGACTAGGGTTGACCCGTTTCGGTACATCCCAAGGTAGTACCGACGTAATTAATTTTCCATACCTTACTGCTGAGGTTCGTATCAATACAGCCTAACCCGTATCGGTATGCTCTATTTTCCTAGGTCCAAATATGCAAGGCCGTATTGATACAGCTTGACCCGTATCGGTACGCCTGCCCTATAATGACAGATTTTATCTAGTTTTTAGTCAATTTAGCATGTTGAACGATGTCCAAATTCTACCAAATTTTACAGACAAGTTATAAACATATAAATCTAATAGCGAGCGAAATTTTAGACCAATCAGAATTCATTTACTAGGATTTTACCTTTTGTAGCCTTTAAGCTCATTTTAACTAATTTTACCAATTCAAAACATGTCAACTTTCACATTTGACACTTAGGCACTATTAGGCTATGACACACATATCAAAATGGGCAAATACAACTTGTCTAAACCATATGCCACCTTACTAGGAGTTCGAAGCAAAATATAGACATATATAGTGTTGATGAGAGTGACTTGCAACCACAACTACACGATCGAGCTTGGAATTCCTTTAAGGCCCTGAAAATGCATGAGACACTAAAACGTTAGGCTTACTTAGCCTAGTGAGGTAGTTATAATAAATACAAATAAGTTCCTACAAGGCATAAATGACATGTATACATGCTTGGATGACCTAGGTGTATCATTAATCATGTATAATCATGCACGAGACAATTATCATAATTCATATACCAAATGCAAAGCATAAACTCATATTATTTCCTTGGACATAGAAACCAATGGATACACGGATTCCACTATACACCAAATCATATCAAATGTAGGTTTTAGCCTTGAGCCGTAGCTCCAGAAAATAACCCTTACACAAACCAACCTTATTTCACCATATATAGGCCGTAGCCCTGGACTGTAGTCCAATTCCTTACTTAGTGAGCTCAAATAACCCTATGGCATGCCAATTGCATCCAAAGTCCACAAGTTTCCAAGGTCACATATTTCATCATAAACTTACCTTTGTGCTCATAAGCCATATCATATCGGATTTCAAATTGAGCCTTATCTCTGCATATCATATCATATCATATTCATATCAAATTCAAATATAGCATAATTTAAGCATCATATATGAGCTTACCCATATCGACCATACCGAAGACTTACCATGCTTACCATTAGCATCCACACAAGCTTGCTCTACTTGAGCCCTTAAACAAAATGCAAATTGTAACACAAAACGAATGCAACGGGATGTCACCTTGCCTATCCCCCGACACATTTACACTCACCTAGTGCACAAAAGCTTTTAGGGTTCCCGAATTTCGATTCCTTTGCTTCTAGACTTGATTGGGGATGATGTATTGGTTTCCTTCGATTCTTGAGCTAGGAAATAACACAAATAATCGTTATAATCAACATAACGACATTAACACTCATTTCAAAGATTAGGCTTAGTAATTCGACTCGAAATTAAATTCCAAATATTCATGGAATTAGATAATTGATTGAGGGCTTTTACTTACCCAACCGATGGCTATGCTATAGAGGTTTCCAATCAAAGAAAATTTGAGCCTAAGTAGTCAATAAGGGAGGTGTGTGCTTGCTTAAGGTTGAAGACAACAATGGTGGTGCTAGCTTGGTTTCTTTTGAGTTTTCCTTTCGGGAAGTTCAAATGAGGTAGAGAGCTCTCTTTTACAATTAATTTTAAAAGACTAAATCCCTTAATTATTGTTCCACCTCATCCCTAGCCAATGGAAAGGTTTCATTTGGCCAAGGGTTTGGTTAGCCCAACCAATTACTTTCCCTACTTTTCTTTCAATTTGACAATTTGATGACTATTAGTCATCTTTTCTGAGTTATTTCATGTGGGGGAGGCTATCAAGTTGGTGACTCAGCACCTTATTGTTCCACATCAGCATAAGCTTTCTACCGGTCGAACGCAGCTCTGAGCCGGTCATGAATAATGGTTACCCTTTCTTCGGTTTCCTAAAGTCAGCCAGGACATAACACCTTGCCTTCACCAAGTTCGGTCTAACAAAGAGGAGTTTTACATCTTCTTCCATACAAACTTAATAAGGGGCCATTTGAATATGTAGACACTAAATTTTGTTCGAGTTTAAATTAAATGCTTGAAATAAAATAAATCCACATTACCCTTTTTAATACCCAAAACCTTATACCCTAAGCCCAAAACTACATGACCCACTACATATGGTTTTTACATGGAGGCAAAAATACCAAAATGAAAATATCTCAGTTCCTTACTCACTAATGCTTGGTTCACATTGGATGAACCAATGCCTCACAGTCATTGGTTCTCATTTTTTAAGGGAAAAACCAAAAATACCCTTCATCACCATATGGATAAAAAGAACCCATTGCCCTAATTTTTAGAGGAGGCACCATTTTTTTTGAAAAACCCACGACCATTTTTCATTTCCCTTAAGACCACCAAACACCCAAGCTCCCAACTCACTCCCCATTCGATTCCCTTATCCACCATAATTTTTCCTAATTGAAACTATTTTCCACCATTACTAAACCCTTGAATCGAGCTTCTCAACCCCAACAACAATCCATGGAATTTAGCAGATCGAGCATAAATACTTGAGTTTTGGGTATATTATTCCTTTTTTTATTTGTTGTGTAATCCATTCATATGGTTTAATGAAATATTGATGAGTTTATTGTCAATCCTTTTTGTTTATTTAAGTTTCATTCTTATATGTTATTTTATTTTATTTATTTGTTAGTGTTTTATGTCTTTTTTGTTCGATATGTGGGTTGATATGTACATGTTATATAACATAATATATATAGTTCTTATATAATGTATAGTTTATATATGATATAGTATACATATTAGAGACTGTTCTTTATATGTAATATAGAGTATAATATATTTATATATTATATTGCTTTCATATAAGTATATATTTGTAATTCTTTTTTAAAAAACGTTATATATATATATATAATTTATACATATTATAAAATGTTATATATATAGTTTGTACATATAAGTATAATATAGAGGTTTTATATACAAAAATATAGCATTCGGTTCTTACATATATAAGTATATATTATATACATTATATATTATATGATATAGTGTTAAAGCTTATATATGTATATCACAACCAACTTTTTGCATATATGCGGTTGTGTGGAATGCGATAGGGTTTATTTTTTTATAGTGCATTAATGTTAATTAGTTGTTTTATTAATGTTAATTAGGTAAACTAATTTAATTAGTTTAAGATCGTGTGCTCGTCTCATAGGGGCAACATCTTTAAATTAATTAGATTAATTTAGGTTTAGTCTTTTTAGAGCCATAGTTAGACTTAGGGTTTGAATTAATTTAGTAAATTTAAATCTACCCTTGGCTTATTGGGATAAATGTTAAATTTATTAAATTAATTGAACATTTCTTAATTACTTTTAGGATAAGATCAATATGGAGATTAGATTGACATTTTATTTAAAACCGCGATTAATCAATTTGATTTGTCTTAAATAGTATCATTGGCTTATTGGAATACTAGTTTAAAACTGATCAAATTAATTATCATGTCCTAGGATAATCCATATTTTATTAGGGTTTTGGGGTTAATCAATTTAGGATTAATATTGAATTCACCTAATTAATAACTAGATCACTAATTGAACTTTTATAACTTGGGCCTTTTAGGTTAGGACCTTGGGTGGGCTCTTGTGTGTTTATTTTAAAGCCTTTTGTTTGACATTCATATTAATTGTCATTCATGTGACCCATATATTTTGAATTAATTAATCTAAATCATAAAAAGGGAGATATTTATTAATTCTAATATTTGTGTCGTAACAGTCTGAGCTTAAAGGATGTTAACCAAATATTTGAATTAATCCTTGCCGTCCCAAGGTAAAGTTAAAAGTTGATAAAATCATTACATCATATCTTAACTGCTTGCACCATGTATACAGGTGACGTACGAGATTCGAACCATAAATTAACACGGTAGTCTGACTTATATGATGTCGGTTTAATCTATGGTCCGATGTATCGTCAACCTTATTAATTAAATGTCCAATTAATTTGAACCCACTAATTTGATAAAGCCCATGCAATTAAAGTCAATTCTTATTTAAAGACGCTTAAGTAAATTCAATTTAAATTTCAACAAATTCCATCAATTTGAAACCAAGTGGTACCGATTTCCAAGCATGATGGGGGTGCTAATCCTTCCTCATGTGTAACTAACTCCCGGACCCTTTCAAATCAAATCTCTGGTTTATTATGGTGTCTGGCCTACCTTATCCATGTGGTTGGTGGCAACTTCAAATCTTCATTATTTTCATAAAACACGAATTTCCAAAAGAAATCCCCTTTAAACAAAATTTTAGAAAATATGGGGATGTAGCCGACTTGAGAATTTTTTTAAAGGAAAAACGTCATCACAGCATGGCGACTCTGTTGGGGATGATTTTGTTTTTACAAAACAAAAGGAGAGTTAGGCCAAGAAAATATTTGTTGCTTTTAAACGATAGAAACTGTTGGAATTTCAATTGACTTAACTGAGGTCGATTCTTTCTTGAAAATGTGGCTAAGATTTCACGGGCTTTGATAATTGGTGGACTTTAGACTAATTCTTCATTTAATTTCTAAGGAATTACCGACATGTGTTGCACCATATCATCAGGCTCTATACCCGAGCTCTATCCCTTAAGTTAGAGTGAAATGCCACATACCCACGTGAGTAGCCCTCCACGGGTCGGTAATTCACTTCTAGAATCCATGCCTTTTGACACATGAGCAGCCTCCACATCACTAGGTTGTGCTTTCCCTCGAACTGAAACCAATTTGCAAGCTTGTAATAGGCCAGAATTGGGGTTCTTGTTGCCTTAGTAGGTACTGAGATAGGTTCGGGTACCCTTGTATTAGAACCGAACACATTTGTGAGAATTTAGGAAGCCTACCCCAATTAGAGCCATGCAGATAACCATAGCGAATTAGAATCCATGTTATTAGGAATATGCTTTGGTTTTTATTTGCTTTATATTCGATATTCATTTTATTTGTTGCTAAACCATTTATTGTCTTGTCTTGTTTTGTTTTGTATGTTCATGACACTTCATAATGAAGTATTGATTCGAGAATAGTTCAAAATTTAAGACTTTCATAACGGGAGAAAGAGTTTGTAATGATGAATTAAAGAATCTCAAAGTTTAAGACTGATCACAAGATGAGCAAAGGCCAACCCAGTTATTGGCAGAGAAAGGACTTAAGTTTCAGTTGTGCCCTATGTGGTGGTTATGTTCTTTACTCATTGTAACAGTACTTGATCTTTGTTATGGAAAGTTGTTAAATGAGAATGTTCATCGAATCAATGTTTCTTTACATTCATTTGTACATTTTTAATTAATTACCTTTAATCACCTATCTCTGTTGTGCATACAACGCATTGCATTAATTAATTCATAAAACAAATAAAATTAATCGATGGGGGTTCATGGCAGTTCTTAGCCATCAAAGATTTCGTATCTGCACTTTACCCGGCACCAAAATAAGAGAATGGAGGAAAGTTTTGCCTAAGTTAGAGGCCGATTTGAGAGGTCAGTTGGAGCGAACTCAACAAAAGCTAAGGGACACCATCATCAAGTCCCAACAAGATATGATGAAAGAGATATCTCAGTTGATGCAATCCAGTCTAGGAGGAAAGGGTGTTGTCGAGACTCCTAACCAAGATTCGGGAGACCGTTTGGGTGCCCCAATCTTTAGGAAACCTCTTATTATCAATACCTCATCCAACCCTCCTCAATGGGCATTTTTTGCTCATCAGGCCGGCGCCTTTGCCCAAACTCAACCGAGCATGACCTTCAGAAACATCGACGATGTCGAGGGTAGTATTTCAGATTTCGATGAGTTGGAAAAGTTGAACAAAGTAAAGGCTGAATTCTCAAAGCAATTGGAGGACACTCGGAAGGATCTCGAGGAGAAATTTTAGATAATGGAAGACAAAGAAGGTTCTTTTGGACTGAACGCTAGAGTGCTCAATTTAGTCCCAAATGTGGTAATCCTGTACAAGTTCAAGACTCCGAATTTTGAAAAGTTTGACGGAAGGACTTGCCCCACTGCAGATATAATCATGTTTTGCTAAAAGATGGACGAGTTCATCAGCAACGAGAAGCTTCTAATTCACTACTTCCAAGATAGCCTAGCGGGGCCTACTATGAGGTGGTACAATCAGTTAACTCATGCCCAAATCAAATCTTGAAAAGATTTGGCCCAAGCTTTCAAAGATCAATATAAGTACATAACTGATATGGTCCCTAAATGGCTCTTGCTACAAAGTTTGGAACAAAAGCACAATGAGAGCTTCCGAGAGTATGCCCAGCGTTGGCGAGACGTGGCGGCTCAAGTTTGGCTCCTAATTCGAGAAAATGAAATTATTCCCATGTTTGTGGACACTCTACGAGGAGTCTTATATGATCGTTTGATCAGTAACCCTATCACCAGCTTTGTGGATATGGTTATGACGGGAGAGCGTATTGAAGATGCTATCAAGAAGGGGAAGATAATGGACCCCTACAGCACAACTGCCCACAAGGGGCATAACTCTCAGGCTCATATGGTGGGTTCTTGCCTAAACAATCAGCCTCATGGCCACTCCCGTAATCAATCATCAGGGTATACAAAGCCCCCAAGGGTTCTTCATCCGGTCCCTATATCATACACTGATTTGCTCCCAATGCTTATTGAGAAGAAAGTTCTAATTCTGGCTCAGTCCAAACCAAAGGATCCTCCCTATCCCAATGGTTATGATGTTAATACCATGTATGACTATCATGTGGGAAGTACGGGCCACACCATAGAGAATTGTGGGGCACTGAAAAACAAGGTTCAAAGACTGATTGAGAGCGGTCTGTTGAAGTTTTGAAAAGAATGAATGATGAACACAACTTTTGGGAGGTGTTGCTTCCCACGTTTTAAGAGTTCATGTGTTTAAGTTTCCTTTCATGTTGCATTTTCTTTTGAAGTAATGCATGAAACCAATGTTACTATGATTTGCCCGAAGATAACAATGATCTTTTTGTAAGGGCACATGTTATGTTTGCGGATTTTCTTTCTAATGAAAAATGCATTTTGCTTAACATACAATGACCTTGAAATTATATATATGTATATTCCTTTCTTACCCCCCATAGGTCCTCGGATATCACATGCATGATGTGGCATTGATTCTAATGAAAGAGATCGATCGAATGTTGTGATAACGATGAAGCGTGATTTCCTCTTAGTCTGCTCTAGTTAGTATAGAGCGAGAAGCAATATTACTATTCCTTCGATGATGTTCGATGATAAGGAAATCTCCTAGAAGAGCCCAATCGAGTCGCGTGAATATGCTTTTAAGGAAAAAAGGAAAAAATCAGAAGGGTACTCCGCTATAGCGAAAAGGTTAAATGAGGATGCTTTGCTCCACTTACTCTAATAAAGTCAAAAGCCTTGGCTATATGAGTAAGTTTTCAAATCGTGACTATGCCGAGTAACTCAGGGTATTGTTGCATGCTCCATCATTATTCTCGAGACAAAGGACTATGATGAGTTGAATTCCCCTAGGAAAAAAAAAATGAATGAATGAGTTGAATACGTTCGGAGCATCCTGATAGAATTATGGGGGGAGAACAAATCTAATAAGGAGCTATGCTTTACATGTTCAATACCCTAGCATCAGAGATGAATCCTTGAGGACACTAACACAATATTAATTAAAATCAGAGGCACACACTTACACTTAGAGTTCTTAGAATGACATGTTTCGCACTCCATAGGCTATACAAAAATTAGAAAGCTTGAATATATTTTATGAATGGAGAAAGACAATGAGAACTAGAAGGAATAGTAATCGAGCAGATCAAGCAAATACCATAATCATGAGGATGAACCGAGTAATATGGGAGGAGTTGCACAACTTCAAATATCGCCACAACATTCAAAGTCTTCATAGGCACAAGCTATTCTTGGAATAATCACCGGAGGATTGAATCTAAGACGCTCTTGCATTTGATATCCGGGGCATCCCATTCTATTTTGTTCTTTCAATTAAATTTTGATTTCAAGGTTCTGTATGTTAATCTAAAAAGGCATTCTTTATTAGAATGACGACCATAAAATAGATACATTTTAGAAAAAAAAGATTTCTCTGTATTACTTCGAAGATAAATGCATCAGCAAGGCCCAAAGTTGTGGGGCACTATGTGATGTGGGATGACGAAAAATCTTTGAGGTTAGTTTACCATGATGGGGCATTATTGTCTGGGGAGGCAACAAGGGCATTTTTACCTAAGAATCCAGAACAAATGAAAGATGACGCTAGGCTTGAAAAAACTAGGTTAAAGATTCTGATTGCGACCAAGGTCACCTGGCTCAAAGAGTGAACAACACAAGTTTGGGGGCATATTTTGTCTAACATGAGATGAAATGAGGGGTTGTAGTCCCAAGATGACGACCACCGGCTCTAGAAAACAAAGTCAAACTAAATTCATACATCATTACATTATCATGAACACATGCATCTTTGCATCATGAAATACGCTTATACAGCTAGACATCCCTATGTTAGGAGCATGCTAACCCATACCTTTATAGCTTTTTGTTTACTTTAAACAGATATTTGAAGATTGATAAAAGGATGGACCTACAGTTCGATAAAAGGAGAAATAGATCTCATAAGAATCAAGAGTCCTTTGACTTGTATAATTAGGATTTCTAAAGGTCTCCCGATCCCTGGTTTCTATCCTCCTTAAAGATATTTTTCTCAAAACCAAATTTCTCAGTTCTAGCCCTTCAAAGGACGTTTTCTTCAAAACTCAAATTTTCAATTCTATCCATTCGAAGGACGTTTTTCTCAAAATTAAAATTTCTTAATTTAATCCTTCGATAAGGATGTTTTTCTTAAAACTCAAATTTCTTAATTTGATCATTTCATAAGGATGTTTTGCTTAAAATAAATATCTGAATTCGATCCTTCTACAAGGATGTTTTTTCTTAAAACTTAAAACTTCTTAATTTGATCCTTCCATAAGGATATTTTTATTAAAATCAAAATTTCTCAATTTGATCCTTTTATAAGGATGTTTTTGAGAATTTCTTAATTCAGTCCTTTCCTAAGGACGTTTTTCTTAAACCCAAAAGAATTTCTCAGTTCGATCCTTTTCATAAGGACAAGTTTTCATGAAGACAAGATGCTTTTAACTCGACTCTTTCAAAAGGATATTTCTTAAAAAGTAAAAAAAAGAAAAAGAAAAAGAAAAAGAAAAAGGAAAAAAGAAGAAAAACAAATCTAAAGTGAAAACTTGAAAAACGTTTTAGAACAAAAGATTCAAAAGTTCAAGAGGAAATGGGCATAAATGGTTGAACCCGAATGTGAGATGAGGTACCGCTGTTGCAAAGAAGAGAAGCGAAAAGCAAGAGAGGGCCAAAGTAAAGGGACCAAGAAGAGAAAGTGCCCAAGAAAGCTTAAAATTGTCATCATTCATGCATCATATCTAGTTAGACATTCCTAGGTTAGGGGCATGCTAACTCATACTAGTATAGCATTTCACCTCTTTCCATAGATATCTAAAAAATAGGTCGGGTACTTCCTGAGAAGAGGAGAAAATGACAAAATGAGAGCCTGAACAGGACTTCAGGCGAAGGATTTCAAATTTGCCACATCAAGATTTCAGAGCGAAGGAGGCCAATACTCAAAGTTCAAGGATTTTAGGCGAAGGATTTCAAACTCGCCACATTAGGATTTTAGCGCGAAAGAGGCAGATACTCAAAGCTCAAGGATTTCAAGGTTGCCACATCAGGATTTCAGAGCAAAAGAGGCAGATAATCAAAGCTCAAGGATTTTAGGCGAAGGATTTCAAACTCGCCACATCAAGATGTTAGAGCGAAGGAGGAAAATGTTCAATAGCTTAGGAATCTTCAGTCAGGAAAGTCAAAAATAGCCTATCCGTTCAGGTTCATAAAGAATGGAAACTTTTAGCATAATGGCCTATCCTTAGGCCCAAGAGGAATAAAACCTTCATTTGAAGAATTGCTATTTGTTCACTACCGTTTTGGAGGGACGTGTCTACACGATTGGTTTCTACCGCTTCCGGGGAAACAATTTCTTCTACCATGCGAGGACATTGGACTTGTTCGCTGCCGCTTCGAAGGAACATGCCATTTTTGCCTAGTTTTATTTTTGCCGCTTTAGAAAAGCAAGTTGTTTGGATTTTTTGTTGCCGCTTCCGAGGAATGAGTCGTCTGCTATCTGGTATGTCCCTTGCCGCTCCGGGAGGACATGACAGTTCTAACCAGTTTGTTTTTCCATTTCAAGAAAACAAGTTATTTGGATTTGTTCACTGCCACTTCGGAGGAATGATTCGTTTACTATATGGTCCGTCCATTGCCGCTCTGAAAGGACATGCTAGAGCTACCCAGTTTGTTTTTTTTCATTTTGGGAAAGCAAGATATTTGGATTTGTTCACTGCCGCTTCAGAGGAGCAAATCGTCAAACAAGGAAGCGGGACAAAATTTGTGTCTTTAGTCTTAGCTCTATTCCCGTTTTACAGCAGTGAGCAAAGAGGGGCAGTTGTAGACACTAAATTTTGTCCAGGTTTAAATTAAATGCTCAAAGTAAAATAAATCCACATTACCCCTTTTAATACCCAAAACCTTATACCCTAAGCCTAAAACTACATGACCCATTACATATGTTTTTTTACATGGGGACAAAAATACCAAAATGAAAATATCTCAACTCCTTACTCACTAAAGCTTGGTTCTTATTGGATGAACCAATGCCTCACTGTCATTGGTTCTCTTTTTTTAAGGGGAAAACCAAAAATACCCTTATCACCATATGGATAAAAAGAACCTATTGCCCTAATTTTTAGAGGAGGCACCATTTTTTTATTTGAAAAACCCACGACCATTTTTCATTTTCTTTAAGACCACCAAACACCCAAGCGCCCAACTCACTCCCCATTCAATTCCCTTATCCACCATAAATTTTCCTAATCGAAACTATTTTCCACCATTACTAAACCCTTGAATCGAGCTTCTTAACCCCAACAATAATTCGTGGAATTTAGCGGATCGAGCATAAATACTTGAGTTTTGGTTATACTCTTCCTTTTTTCATTTGTTGTGTAATCCATTCTTATGGTTTAATGAAATGTTAATGAGTTTATTGTTAATCCTTTTCGTTTATTTAAGTTTCATTCTTATATGTTATTTTATTTATTTATTAGTGTTTTGTGTCTTTTTTGTTCGATATGTGGGTTGATATGTACATGTTATATAACATAATATATAATTTATATATATGATATAGTTACATATTATGAGACTATTCTTTATATGTAATATAGAGTATAATATACGTATATATTATATTGCTTTCATATAAGTATATATTTGTTTTAAAAAATGTTATATATATATATAAATATATATAATTTATACATATTATAAAACGTTATATATATAGTTTGTACATATAAGTATAATATAGAGCTTTTATATACAAAAATATAGCATTCGGTTCCTAAATATATAAGTATATATTATATACATTATATATATTACATGATATAGTGTTAAAGCTTATATATGTATATCACAACCAACTTTTTGCATATATGCGGTTGTGTGGGATGTGGTAGGGTTTGTTTTTACAGTGCATTAATGTTAATTGGTTGCTTTATTAATGCTAATTAGGCAAATTAATTTGATTAGTTTAAGATCGTGTGCTCGTCTAATAGGGGCACGATCTTTAAATTAATTAGATTAATTTAGGTTCAGTCCTTTTAGATCCATAGTTAGACTTAGCGTTTGAATTAATTTAGTGAATTTAAATCTACCCTTGGCTTATTGGGATAAATGTTAAATTCATGAAATTAATTAAACATTTCTTAATTACTTTTAGGATAAAATCAATATGGAGATTAGATTGACATTTTATTTAAAACTGTGATTAATCAATTTGATTTGTCTTAAATAGTATCCTTGGCTTATTGGAATACTAGTTTAAAACCGATCAAATTAATTATCATGTCCTAGGATAATCCAAAATTTATTAGGGTTTTTAGTCTATTAGGGTTAATCAATTTAGGATTAATATTGGATTCACCTAATTAATAACTAGATCACTAATTGAACTTTTATAACTTGGGCCTTTTTGGTTAGGACCTTGGGTGGGCTCTTGTGTGTTTATTTTAAAGCCTTTTGTTTGAAATTCATATTAATTTTCATTCATGTGACCTATATATTTTGAATTAATTAATCTAAATCATAAAAGAGAGATATTTATTAATTCCGATATTTGTGTCGTAACAGTTCGAGCTTAAAGGATGTTGACCAAATATTTAAATTAATCCTTACCGTCCCAAGTAAAGCTAAAAGTTAATAAAATCATTACATCATATCTTAACTACTTGCATCATGCATACAGGTGACGTACAAGATTCGAACCATAAATTAACACAGTAGTTAGACTTATATGATGTTGGTTTAATCTATGGTCCGATGTATCGTCAACCTTATTAATTAAATGTCCAATTAATTTGAACCCACTAATTTGATAAAGCCCGTGCAATTAAGGTCAATTCTTATTTAAGGACGCTTATGTAAATTCAATTTAAATTTCAACAAATTCCATCAATTTGAAAGCAACAAATATTTTGGTACCAATTTCCAGGCGTGATGTGGGTGCTAATCCTTCCCTACACGTAACCAACTCCCGGACCTTTTTAAAACGAATCTCTGGTTTCTTATGGTGTTCGACCTACCTTATCCAAGTGGCCGGTGGCGACTCCAAATCTTCATTGTTTTCAAAAAACATGAATTTCCAAAAGAAATCCTCTTTAATTAAAATTTTAGGAAATATGGGGATGTAGCCGACTTGAGAATTTTTAAGGAAAATATGTCATCACAAAATCGAAGCTTGATAACTGTTATTATATGCAAACTCAACCAATGGTAGGGATTTCTCCCACGTATGTCCGAAATCGGTAACATAGGCTTGTAGCATATCTTCCATAATCTACAAGGAAGAATCAAGATTGATACAGAACACCTATAAATATGGATAAAAGAGAAATAAGGTTACCTGAATAAGCCTTTCGGATTGACCGTCTGAGGATGGAAAATAGTGCTTAGGTGCACTTGGGTTCCCAAAGCCTCTTGTACGGTCCTCCAAAACTGGGATGCAAAGCGTGGATCACGATCGGAAATAATGGACATAGGAACTCCATGCAAATGGATAACTTCTCGAATGTATAACTCAGTAGGCTTAGGCAAGCCGAAGTCCATTCTCACCAGAATGAAATGAGCAGATTTGGTGAATCGATCCACAATGACCCAAAATAGGTTGCAAGAGACCGATAGGCACCTTGTTCTTGGCTTTAACCCGTTGGCAGGTCAAGCATCTAGCCACAAAGTCTGTGATCTCACCTTTCATACCAGACCATCAATACAGCTCTTTCAAGTCTTTAAACATCTTGATAGCTTCGGGGTGAACGAAAAAAAGACTCGAATTAGCTTCGTTCAGGATTTGATCCTGAAGATCATCATCATCGGGGACAAAAATACAGTTTCGAAAACACAACAATCCTTCAAAATTCATGGCAAAGTTAGGATCCGGTTTATCTTTGATCTTAGCAATGAGAGTTTGCAACTCCTCATTAGATTCCTGGAGTGTTTTGATTCGAGACACAATGGTTGATTGAACTCTCAATTCAGCTAAAAACTTGCCATGCTTCTTGAGCCGAAATTGAGCATTCAAACATCCTAGAGAGGGAGTGGGCTTCTGACTAAGGGCGTCAGCCACAACATTAGCCTTATCGGGATTGTAATGAATGACTAAATCATAGTCCTTTAGAAGTTCCATCCACCTTCATTGACAGAGATTCAACTCTTTATGAGTCAGAATATACTTCAGGCTCTTGTGATCAGTGTACAAGTAACACTTCTCACCTTAAAGATAGTGCCTCTAAATCTTTAAGGCAAACACAACAATAGCTAGTTCTAAGTCATGCATCGGGTAGTTTAGCTAGTGTGGGTTAAGCTGACGTGAGGCATAAGCAATGACTTTTCCTTCTTGCATAAGTACACAGCCTAATCCTAGGTGGGGTGCATCACTGTATACGGTGAAGTCCTTACCTGACTCGGGTTGCACCAAAATAGGGGCATGGGTTAGGACTTGCTTAAGTTGATCAAAACTCCTTTATTGTTCCAATGTCCACACAAAGGGAGTTTCTTTACGGAGAAGCTTCGTCAATGGTGGATCAATCATCGAGAACCCTTTAATGAATCTACGGTAGTAGCTTGAAAGGCCCAGAAAGCTACGAACTTCTCTAACATTCCTCGGAGGAATCCAATCAAGAATTGCTTGAATCTTCTTTGGGTCCACCTGAATTCCCGCAAAAGAAATAACATAGCCCAGAAAGGATACTTCAGATAGCCAGAATTCACATTTATTGAACTTAACATACAGTTGCTTCTCTTGGAGAGTTAGAAGCACAATCCGGAGGTGTTCTTCATGAGTGGCAGCGTCCTTGGAATAGATCAAGATGTCATCTATGAACACAACCACGAATCTATCTAGATAGGGTCAGAACACACAGTTCATCAGGTCCATAAAGGCTACAGGTGCATTGGTAAGCCCAAAAGGCATTACCAAGAACTCATAGTGGCCGTATCTAGTTCGAAAGGCATTGTTTGGAACATCAGGCTCCTTCACTTGCATTTGATAGTTCTCGGATCGTAGGTCTATCTTAGAGAAAACAAAGGCACCTTTTAACTAATCGAATAGGTCATCATTCCTTGGTAATAGATACTTATTCTTGATCATTACCCTATTCAGTTGACGGTAATCAAAGCATAGTCGCATCGATCTATCCTTTTTCTTGACAAACAAAACTGGTGCTCCCCAGGGTGAAGAACTCGGTCGAATGAATCCCTTATCCTAAAAGTCGTGGATTTGGGCCTTCAATTCTTTTAATTCAATCGGAGCCATCCTATGCGGAGTGATAAAGACTGGTGTAGTCCCTAGCTGCATTTTAATCCTGAATTCCACTTCTCGAGAGGGAGGGAGTCCTGAAAGTTCATCGGGAAATACATCAGGGAAATCTTTCACTACCGGGACATTCTCAAACTTTGGATCTTCTTTAGACTCCATTGCACACAAGGTAGCCTTACTAGGCTCAAGATACTACTTGAATTATGTTTCAAGTAATTTAAATTGAATAGCATAATTGTTGGTATTAATAAATGGAGGGTTAGAGAACCGATTTTGAGAGTTTTTAAAAAACATGTGAATTAAGTTACTAAGGACTAAATCAAGAGACATAAAAAAATTGTTTGCATGCATGTAACTTTTATGAAAGTCTAGGGGTATAACCACTTGTCTCTAATAAGTGTTGGGTGTTGACACTCAGCTTTAGGAGATGGAATTGAAGACAATGCTCTTCATCCTCTTCATTTGCTTCAAAAATTGAAAGGGGAGAGTAAAAGAAGGAGGGTTCAACTATGGCCTTGGAAAAAAGGGGGAATTAAGCTTCATTAACACCAAGCTTATATCAATTTTCAGTCTTAAAGAAATGAGAGTAAGTAATATGTTGTGTACCTTGCTTGATAGCTTAAATTGTTAGAACATGCATGAATCTCTAGGATGATCTAAACACTTGATGTTTGTTGAAATGAAATGTATTGTATGAAGTTCTACCTTTTTGGTGATTGGATGCTTAGAATGGTTGTTTGAGCAATTTTTCTTATGAATGGCATGTATAATTCGAATGATTGGGCATAAGAGTCTATGGAGGGTAGTTGAAGTATGTAATCAGTTTTTGATAACAAGATTGAGGTTAAAATCAAATGGATTTAAGAAGGGTAACAATTAATTACATACTTGTTATGAATGTTTTAATGGCGGGAGAGGAGTTTTGGGAACATTGATGAAATTAGATTCTATTTTAAAGGCTATTTGATGCACGTATTATTAAAAATATAGAAAATTTTATGTTTTAAAATTGTTTTGATTTGTGTATATAATCAGTTAAAACTGATTATTTCGAATGTGAGTGAGTATATATATATATATATATATGTATTGATATATACTAAGGTATTTGGAAGTCTTGTTAGAAGGAAAAATAAGGCCTGAAGATTGAGTTATAAAGAAACTGTCATGCTTTGTACCTTGTAAACAGTTTTAAAATCTACATTAGCTATGACTTTGAAAAATTGCTATAAATTGTAATGGTGGAATTAGAACATATAATTTATGTGGTTGGAAATCTTGTTATGTCTAGTTTCATTTAAAACAAATGAAACTGAATTTTGAGTTTAATAACAGTTTGTAGAGACAATTGTTCAATGACAGTGTAATCTTCCTGGTGGCAGAATTAGGTGTATCTTTAGATTAAAATCTGTATTAATTCATAAGAAATAATATTCCAAGGAATATATGGTTAGAAAACTAGTTGAGTCAGCTTTCCAGCAGTGTAAACAGTTCAAAATTCCAACATACGGAATGGAAGATATGCAATTTTAATTGAGTGATGCGCAATCTACCTGGTAGTAGCAGCCACTTATGATATTAGAAAATATCATTGAAAAATATAAATGTATGGAACCTGTTTTGAGATTATACATAAATATATTTGATTTTGGACTATCTTGAGTATGTTTATATACTATAGGCTGTTGGATAAAATATAAATGTGTGTTGTGAATTGGATTGCAATGTAAAATGTTAACATACATGCTTGCTGCCCAGTTTTGATGGATTTAGTGTATATATGTGAAATTCGATTGACTTTTGTTGATATACATGCTTGCTGCTCTACTTTGAGTAAAAGAATGAACATAGCTATAAGTTGCCTTGATGATGCATATTTAAGGATTGAATTGATGCTAATATGTAGTCATGATGTTTTGCTATGTTTAGACTAAGAGGAAGCTAGGAAGAGTTTGGATAATAGGAAGATAATTGAGGATTCAGGTATCCTGTAACATCGGGATAAAAGGTGAGTGTAGTTTAAAGTTTTGAATAAAATAAATCTGTTCCTAGTATCTTGGTTGTTGTTTCAATAAATCCTACTGGATTATTTGACTAAAGGAGAATGTAAGACTAAGCCTAGAAAAAGGTACGTACTTCCTTTGAAAGTACTTTTGACTTGATATTGACTTGAAAATTATATTGTTGATCAAGGGTTATACTTATACTTGAAAGTATAAGCTTGCTTTAGTAAAAAAGGTTTGTATGAAAATAAGTAAATGTAACCTAGATCAAATATATGAATGAGGCTGTCCAATTCTAGTTAACTAATGAGTTTCATAAAAGGATAATATATTGTAAATTGACTCGACTTAAGTACAAATGAATGCTAATGGAGGTAAGCATCTTAGGGTAAACTCAAGCTAGTTGAGTTATTTGTTCTTGTTACTCAATTCTAGTTTACTTGAAACTAGACTTGAAACTAAATTGTTTGAACTACATTAATGATATAAGGCACATAATGCCTCTCGATTTTAAAGGAAATAATATTGTAAATACAAGCCTTGATTTCAGTTAGTTAGACACAGTTGACATGCCATAGAGTCTGTCGAGCTCGCTAGTATGTACTGTGGTCCCTTGTTGTTTAGATCAAGTGATCTATTGGTACGATTGGTACCCTTGTTCGGTAATGAATAGATTCAGTACCTTGTGTACTCTTGTTCTGGTACTATGTGTACCCTTGTTATTGTTACACTTATTGTGGATTCGTGTGTCTAGCTACTTGTCAATCAAGGCTCATGACAATTTAAAATGTAAATTAATGAATATTGAGGTTAAAATGAGAATTTAGAATGTATATTCTATTGATATGTATTGGATTTCGATCCCTTGATTTAGGAAGGACTAAATGTCATTAGTTAAAGTTAGAACTACATTTTAATAGAAATGGTAAATGGATCATTTGCTAAGAACTAAATTGAACAAATATCATGAAATCAGATTCATGCTAGATCGAATGGTTGCTTATATTGAAAGAAATGTAATGAATATATGCTAGATCGAATTCTTGCTTATAACGAGAGAAATGTTATGATCCATATGAAAATCAGAAATGTTTCTAGCTTTTGTAAGAAAACTAAATATGTAAGGTAGAAATCTTATACCAAGTAACCATTCTAAAGATAGACAATTCTCTTATATGATAGTATAGCCTCAATTGACTTAGTTAAGTTAAGTATGTTGTTGTGGACTGATTTATAATGTTTAATTAGTGGACACTTGTAAGTGGGCTGTATAGACTTAAATTGAGTAACCATGGACTGTTTTGTATTGTTTGATTTGTGAAATACTTGTAGGTGGACTGTTTAGTCCTAAATTGAACAATCATGAACTGATTTATAATGTTTAATTAGTGAACACTAGTAAGTGGGCAATATAGACTTAAATTGAGTAACCATGGACTGTTTTATATTGTTTGATTTGTGAAATACTTGTAGGTGGACTGTTTAGTCCTAAATTGAACAATCATGGACTGATTTATAATGTTTAATTAGTGAACACTTGTAAGTGGGCAGTATAGACTTAAATTGAGTAACCATGGACTATTTTATATTGTTTGATTTGTGAAATACTTGTACGTGGACTGTTTAGTCCTAAATTGAACAATCATGGACTGATTTATAATGTTTAATTAGTGAACATTTGTAAGTGGGCAATATAGACTTAAATTGAGTAACCATGGATTGTTTTATATTGTTTGATTTGTGAAATACTTGTAGGTGGACTGTTTAGTCCTAAATTGAACAATCATGGACTGATTTATAATGTTTAATTAGTGAGAACTTGTAAGTGGACTGTATAGACTTAAATTAAGTGACCATGGACTGTTTTATATTGTTTGATTTGTGAAATACTTGTAGGCGTACTATTTAGTCCTAAATTAATCAAACAAGGTTTGTTTAAAGAGGTATAACTATGCACACATGCTTACAGGACTGTTTTGACTTAATCTAATTATGCTTGGACTGTTTTGAAACTACATTTGTATATTCGAGGTTTAATGTTCCCTTTGGATAAATATATTCATAAGTATGAACAAATTGAGATGTTATAGGTATATATATGCATATTGCTCATGAACTAAGTGTGGTGAGGAAGACTAACGTAAGTGACAAGATAAGCTAAGACATGCTTTGTTAATGATAAGTATTACTTGATGCCTTGAACATTAAGAAATGTATGGTTTTGTGATAATTAAATCCTTCTTGTTAAATTAGCTCGGTTATATGGTTATAGAATCGAGTTTTTTCAGGTTGAAGTTGACTTGGCTATGATCTTAAGATTGATTATTGATACATGTGGATGGATGAGAGTTCGACTAGTATAATTGATTAGAAGTATTCGAATATGTAAGCTAGTAATCAAACTTGTTCTTTAAATGTTTGAATGAAAAGTCTTGTTGATATTGTTATTTATTTATGTAAACTACCTCACTAAGCTATGGCTTACGGTGTATTTTCTAATCACCTTACAGGTTTTGCAAGTCTTTAAGTTTTTTCTTAGCTAATCCAATATTGAGAATCTCGTATGGTTCGGACCAACTTCTTATTTACTCCTAGGATGGTGGCACCTAGTTAGTCTTGCATAAGCATATATACTTTTATATGACTTGTACATATTTATCGAAGCTCTTAGGAGCATTTAAGTTATAATGGGGCCTCTATAATTAATTTTTGGTTGATTATTATTGTTTGGCTAGCTAGTATGATCTATGCCTGCTTGACTCATGCTTGGAATGGTTTGCATGACTTGGTTAATCTCACTGATGTTGTGGCTAGGAATTTTAGAATCATCTTGTCATGGAATAATTGAAATGAGAGTATGTCTTTGAGGCAATTAGCCGGACAACTAGGATAATTATTAAACCAATCATAATTGAATAGATTAAATGTTACATGTCTTGTAATGATGTGAGTTTATACTCTACTATCATCTATATGTTACTCTCTAGTAAATATTCTCTAAAATCTCATGGATGTTGTTGATGAAATTGAAAGTTAAGACTCCTGATAATGGCTTTTAAAAACTCAGATGACCTTAGTCTTAGTGAAATGTCTAAATGATTTTTGCTTATATAGTTAGCAATCGATTTGAGAGTTCAAGATTAGTTACCTTTGTAAGAAGCCTTTAGTTGACAAGGGTAGTATCTTTGCTGGATCGGAATTTCATAAGATGGATATGATTACTCAAATGTTTTATTTCACTCTAGCAATTAGAAATGAATCTTTTTTGGCTAAGTATAGTTAAAAGTTTAAAATTTTCCCTGATTTGTCTTTGTACAGCTATTACAAAAGAGCTTAAGTCAATTAGGTTTGCTTGCTTGTTTGTCACTAACATGTCCTAATTTGGTTTACTTTCTAGATAGGTTTAGGGGATGTTACACCTGTCTCGCTCCCTTTCCCTTGTTCGGATTATTCTAAGAAGCCATAGAGGTATGATCATTTGGATTCTGCGGGCACTGCCTGATGAAGTGACTAGATTCACCACAGAGGTAACAAGATCCTGACTGTCTACAGCACTGTCCAGGGTACATTTTCTGACAAAAATCACATAAGGGAATCTGTGAACCTCTCCCAGAATCGCCCATACTGTCAACAAAAGTTATACGAGTAACAGATGTCCCTGGAGATCGGGACTGTGGCATATATCCCAATCTTGGTAATTGTTGAAAGGTGGCAGACTTCTGGTACCAATGTCTATTCTTCTTCTGAGGCGTGAGAGGTTTGGAATCATCTCGGGACATCTTGTCGGATCGGGCTTGGTTACCTTTCCTTCTTTCACAAGCCTTCTGGAGGCTTTAATAGCAATCGCCCGGTTGACCAAGTTCTAGAAGTCCTCCAACGCCAAAGTAGTAAAGAGAGGGCGTAACTCATCACATATTCCATTAATAAACATTCTACATTTCTCCTTCTCAGTGCGTATGATCTCCGAACCATACCTTGAGTACTTACAGAAGTTGTGGATGTACTACTCCACGGGTCACCCTCCTTATCTTAGATGGACGAACTTCTTACGCCTTTTAGCAAGGTAATGGTCGCTGATGTACTTCTTACGGAACTCCTGAAGGAAGAAGTCCCATGTGACTATATACTCAGGTACGACGAGTGTTACAGTGTCCCACCAACTCTGAGCCTCCTCGGAGATCAATGCCAAAGCAGATTCCAACTTGTGTTCGTCCAAACACTTCATCTGCTTGTTTATGACCTTGAGGGTATTTTCCAGCTAATACTCTACTACTTTGGGGTTGTCCTGTTCTTGGCCGGTGAAGGTATGAACCGAATACTGTCTAAGCTTATCAATAGAGGCTCTCGAGATAAATGTGGGGTGCTTTAGAAGGCTGAGGTGGCTGCTCCTGCATGAGTGAAATTACCACATGTTTGATCATCTCCGCCATAGACATCAAATACTCTTACTGAGTGGGAGGCATCGAAGGAGGATTAGATGGGTGATTCTGTCCCACCTACTCTGGTCTGGCCTAAGCTCCCAGGGTGTGGTTCGATTACGACACGCCTATCAGTGGGTGCAGACATTTTCAAATCTATTCATACAGAAAGGATATAATCATGTAAGTTGCAAGTTACAGATAACATATACAAATAAACTCCTAGGTGGCATATTCACATGTAGACTCATGAAAAGCCACGGTTTAGTCCTAGAATTGACTAGACTCTAGCTCTGATACCACAAATGTAACACCCCCTTCCTGGCCTGGTAGAGAACCAGGTCAGAGAGCGTTACCAAAAATAGATTCAGAGTTTAGAAGCCTAGTCGGAGTTCTGAATCTTGTTCAGAATGTCTTATTATTCTCTTTTACAACTCCTCGAACTAACATACTAATAGATTACTCAATTTGGGGTCAATTTTAGCCTTTTTCAAACTTAGGGATTAAATTGCAAATTTTACAAATTAAGTGACTTTATCAGAATTTCTTCTTAGAAACCTTCATTTAAACTTACCAATTATTAACCTGTGTAATTTTGTTATTAACGGAGGTCGTTTACCTATCCGATTAGCCCTTTTAAAGATTAGTGATCAATCTATAAACTATTTTAAACTGTAGTTTAAGTTTTTTTACAGAATTATCTGACACCGTACCGATACACTTAAGACCATATCGGTACGCTAAGCCAAATTTCACAATTTCTAGATTCAAGGATAACAAGTCCATACTGGTACACCTAAGCTCGTATAGATAAACGTTGACTAGGGTTGACCCGTTTTAGTACACCCCAAGGCTGTACCGATGCAATTAATTTTACAGACCATACTGCCGAGGTTTGTATCGATACTGCCTGACCCGTATCGGTACACTCTATTTTCCTAGGTCCAAATATGCAAGGCCGTATCGATGCAACTTAACCCGTATCGGTACGTCTGCCCTATAATGACAGATTTTATCTGGTTTTTACTCAATTTAGCCTGTTGAATGATGTCCAAATTCTACCAAATTTTACAGACAAGTTATAAACATATAAATATAATAGCATGTGAAATTTGACCAATTAAAAACATGATCCCAAGGATCCCAAAGATCCTCCTATTGTTGCTACTAGCTAACACATCATTTGTTTTACATTACCAAGTTGTTAATACATTATGGAGAAGTATAGAATTCAGTGGGTATAGGTACTCGAACACGAGTATCGATACCGTACCCCATAGATACTAGATACTAGTACTCAAACATGTACCCATACTAATATTGCTTACTAGAAATCCTAGATTTCTACAAGTACCAGTGCAGGTTGACTCGTACCGATATGACACCCAAATGCGTACTGGTACGGCTAAAGCTCGTACCGATACCCTATACATGGATTCGCACCATTTCATTGAATTACAATATTATAACAATTTATTCAGTCCCTAAAGCTTATGAAAGTCATTAGGGTTTCTTTACTAATGCACCCACTCAATTAATGTTAATTATCAGCTACATAATCATTTAATATAAATTCTTGACTTTATGATCAATTATTCGAATATTACCAATTATTAGTCCATTTGTATAATTTTCATCAAATCCCATCAATCTATTCGAACAAGCATACAAGTCATCACAATTATTTCAACCATTCACTTAATCAACAAGTAATTTTACGAGCATCACAAACGACCCTACACAGTTTCTAAAGCCTCCACGAGTCACATCATATTCACGGCATCATCATGCATTTCGTAATTATCGAATCTCATAATATTGATCTCTACTCATCCTTATACATCGTCTACAAATTTTGTAGATACTAACACATAAAGAAATCACATTTATCACACTCATGAAGCAATAGGAGTTTGAGCTGTACTAACCTCAAGCACTCACGATAAATCCTCATCCGAGCTTCCTGATACTCCCCTTGGTTTGAAATACATTAATTTCATGCATGCCCTATTCAATTCACAAGGTTAAATGCATAAAAACAACTTATTGGGTTCAAATTTGGCGAAACAGACTCAGAACGTCGAGCAACCCCCAGCTATGGTCCCCTAAAAAAGTCAATGATGGTCAATGATGAATGTCGGTCAACGGTAGTGACGGCATAGTTAAAGGCGACTGGCTGTTCGGTCAACGACTAGTCTGGCTCACTCAACCGGCTGGTTTAGCTTGATCATCCGGCTTTCAGCTCTATTTGGGTGGCTCAGTTTAGATGGCTTCTACTAGTACAATATGAAGCCCACACATGACCGACGACGCATGTGGTGATGTCAGGTGGCTAGAATCGGACGGAGAGCTCCAGGTCATCATTTTGACAGCGACACCGTGACCACCACTGACTCGTCTTGGTGAGGTGAGGGCAATAGTGTAGAAGGTGTCAAACACAGACACTCCAATGGTGGTGGATCGGAGATGGAAGGTTGTGGAAGAAAAGGAAAAATAAAAAGAAAAGATAAGGGAGAAAAGAGAAGAGAGAAGGGGAAAGATGAGATTTGATTTTTCCCTCCCCATTTCCCCCACTTTAATTCAAAAGAACCCTCTTCCCCAAGCCACACTTTCTTTAATTTACAGTCAGGTTAAAATAATTGACCCGAAACCAATATCCACAAGATTGACCCATAAATTGGGTCGTTACAACTCTCCCCCTTAGAAGAAATTTCATCCTCAAAATTTGTATCCAAAGATCAGAAGAAGATGCTCAAACCATTACAACTCTTCGACGTTCTCAAAGATTTTCCGCTGCGCTACTCTGATCTCTCACAACACTTACCAATTATATCTCTTATCTTCTAATGATACAACCATAATCTCAACTGAGTTTTCTCTTAGAAGAAATATGTCTTTGCTCGGTACATTACAGACGACAAGCAAAACCCAATGGTACCCCGACAAAGCTGTCACACAAATACGTCATAAAATAAACTTAACTTATGTTGTAGAACCCAAAAGATTGTTGCACACAATATCTTTCCACAACCTCATATGATCTAAACTGACAAGAGGTTAAACATCCCTTGCATCCAAACAATACGATTCCTCTCGTGGTGACTCCCTTAAGGAGACTCTAACTCTGATGGCATACTTTATCAAAAACATTGCTTACCCGGTGCAAGACTTTTGAAAATGAACGAAATCTCAACTCACCTCAAGAACTTACCTTAAACTCTTTATGATAACTCATATCGATAACTAAAGCAACTATCATAAAAAAACTCAGTCCACACAAGAGTCTTAAACTCCAAACTATCACCTATCTGGAGAACACTTCATATGTACCCTTACTAGGTCCGTCATCGAATAAAATCCCACGAAGGGATAAGGCTCAATAACAAACCTCGAATCTCGTGTCAAAAGGTAGCATGTGCACACTGTAGTGTTGTACAACCCAACCCACAAACAATCCAATCATACTTTCTATCTGAAACTCACATTTGCCAAAAATATCAAAAGATACTTACCAAGATATATATCATCACCCAACGAAATCTCAACGAATTTGTGCACTAACAAATTCTTTACAAGGATCATGGTTAGCTATTTAATTTCCACTATAAAACATCAAAACATCACAATAGCTCTTAAGAACTCTATGATAGACTCTCAACTGATGGCAAGTAAACCACTTATCACTATCTCAATCACACGATTCCACATTGTCTCCTAAAACACGTGGAGAAAGTTTGGTACAAACTGTCTCTCTCAAGATTCACCATACACAAACCATTGTACTATATTGGGGAAACCTTCTATGATGATATATCATTCTCTAAAGCACACTTAAGAACATCTCAAGGTCATCAAAAGCCATCAAATTTAAATATAATCATAACACTGTACCCATTGAAAAACAATCAAATATTTCTTCTTATAGTTTCCAAGGCAAAATAATATGTAACTTGAAACTTCTCTAACGAAGTGCTCGTGTATTGGTACAAACTGATCAGTACCGAAATTAGATGAATCGTATACCAATACCGTATGGAGCTAGTATCGGTACTATATTACATGATCATCACTTGTGATCCTTGATCGCTCCACATGGGCAGCATGATATTCTAACCCAAACCAACCTCGTACACTCTATCACTCATCAAATTCACTTTACTTAGGTGGTGATTGATCATACAATCAATAGTTCTCGATTACTTTGACTTTCGTCCTTATCCAAATGTCAATTTCCCAAAGATCCTTGAAAATACAACAAAAAATTCTCGAAGATCTGAAGATCTTACTCGAATCTAATCAAGTCAACACCACTATCACAACAAAGCGGTTTGACGCAGCTTGGATCTCCATGAATGTTCCTTAGCTTGCCTCAGGAAAACTATGATACAAATCAAAAGCATTTACGAGGTCTCAAACCCTTGTTTCCTTAATTGATTACACGATAACTATCCCTTCCCATACACAAGGTCATTATCTCGTCAACGCTCATATTTCTATATTTTTATATATTCACACATGTCACATAAAATATCAACTTACATTCGAGAGACAACAAGGTGGCCCCCACCTTATCATAGTTGAAACACCTCAAATATTACTGTAGAAATCAAACGTTACCATGACACGCTCTAAAGAGAGAAATTCTCATTCCAAAGTTCATTTCAAAGCTATTAGCCTCCAAAACTTTAACCGTAAACATCTCATTCTTGATTCAACCACAAAAAAATACACGGGCAGTTTACAATCGATTAAATGAGTCATCCACCAAAAGAAACAAGTAACGGTCTTTAAGTGTAACTAAATAAGTTATCAATGGTTTATGCGTCACCTCACAAACCAATTTCTTACTAGCGAGCAAACCTGATTCTCCCTTGGGCAAAACATTTGACAAAAGAAACCTCGTTCGAGTTACACCTTCACAACTAAATCTCTAACTTTCGGTCGATGTCCTCTGAAGAGGGAGATGGGCACCGACATCCAACTCGGCCTTACCCCAACATCCACTCATGTTCTTGATAGGAGGAACTCCTGACTCCTCCAAGAAGCGTAAACAAACACTCTAACAATCTGAAGGCTCTCGAGTGTCAAACTACATATGTTGGCATCTACCAAACATGTTATATCCCAAATTTGGCCTAAAGGTATTACTATTTCTATTGCTAAATTAATAGTTCCATTATGTCACTTGATTGATTAACTGAGTGACTTAGGACCGAATTAAAGCAAAGAAAAAAATGAATAGCCAATGTTAACAAGGATTAAAATGAATTCTAGGACCAATTGAGAGTTTGCATGCTAAATAAGCTTAAGCTCAAGGGCTTGAACACTTGTCACATTTAGGCACGGGCAAGTGGAGAGGGGTCTCGACCTTGGAGAAGAAAATGACCAAACTTGTATTTTTCTTCTTCTAAATCCAAGTGACCGAAACACCAAAAGAGAGAGAGAGAGTGGGAAAGAAGCTTATCCATGGTGATTTAGGAGTTCAAGCTTGTTGATCTAAAATTCTTGAATTCTTGTTCAAATAGCTTAAGCAGGGGGGTAAGCCTTCTCTTAATCTAGGATTTAACTTAATAATTTTTTATGATTTTCATATCCATGCTATGTAGTTGATGTAGAAACAAAGATATGATATGAATTTTTTTCCTTGAGTATTCGAATGACATCATTGTTGATTGTACAACCATATTCGAACTTGAATTAGGCTCATGGCATTTAGTATAGCTCAAATTGAAACATACAAATGCTTCATGAATATGTGCCTTGTTTCGAATGGCTTTGGACTATTTTATTAAAATCAGAATCTCAGAGGGGTTGTTTTGTAACAATCAAGGGCTGATTTTGAATTAAAAAATAGACTGTTTTGAAATTCAAAAGGGGTTGTTTCATAAACTCATATTTAAGACTGTTTAACAATCATAATAGGGCTGATTTGTGATCAATTGGACTGTTTTATAACTCTGGAAACAAGGGATTGATATGTGAACTAAGGAGGATTGTTTTGCACTAAATTAGGATTGTTTTGATAAATTGATGGATTGTTTTATAATTCTGGAAACAAGGGAATAATTTTTGAGCTAAGGGGGACTATTTTGCATTAAAATAGGGTTGTTTTGATAAATTAATGGACTATTTTGAAAAGCTAGAAACATGGGACTATTTTGTAAATTTAAAGGACTGTTTTGAAATGAAATAAGGATTGTTTTGGGACTGTTTTAGCATTTATGTTAACTTCATTCATGAAGCATATGCACATCACAGTTAAGAATGATATCAAAATTGAAGAGATCAAACATACCTCGGAATAACCTGTGAGTGTAGTTTAAGTCTCAGGACGGGTTAGGACCTTCCTAAGCATCCTTAATCATTTTAATTTACATTGCCTTATTTTTTAAGCTAAGTTATGCTAGAATTGAAGCTTGGATACGAGGTAAGTACTTAAATGTCAGGTAGTCTATGTCATGCAATATTTTACTAAGTTGTATGCTGAATTTTGAGAATCATATGTGATAATATATGTATTTGATAACTTGAACAATAAGTTATGCTTTGGTTAACCACTTGAATATGTAGCTATGCTCAATCTTGATTCGGAAATGATATGAATAAACTAAAGAGCTTTGGTTTTGAGTCAGTCATAGGTATAGTTGGCATGCCATAGAGTCTATAGAGCTCGTGTTTGGGGTGGACTGCGGTCCTTATGAGGCGACAGTAGGAGGGATGTGTTTTGGTCACTTGGCGATAGTAGGAGGGATTGACCGGTACTTTGAGTACCTTATTTTTGGAGACAATTGGTTGGAGATTCAAGTACTTAGACTACTTGATTACCAGGGTTAAGAATAAATAAAATGAATATATAATTTAACCATTTCCTTGTTGCTTGTACGATAAGTAAAGTCATAACTAAGGATTGTTTAATACTTTTAAAATAATTAATGCTATAAATTGTATGTATAGTCATTGTACTTAATTTAGTTACTCTTGAAATCAAGATATGATGTGACATTGTCTAACATTTTCTCGAAAGGATAATAACCTAATACTAAATTGCTCTAATTGTTATCTCATGTTTTAGCTATTCTTAAACTACATCACCAAGTGTTTACTTATCTTATCCTTTCGTTTACATTTCAGGGTGAACTTTTGTTTGTGTTTATCCATCGAGTTCAGATCAGATCACAAGCAAGGCAAAATATGTTTTGTAATCATTAGTAAAGAAACTACCTCACCAAGTGTTTACTTATTTTATCCTTTTGTTTGTACATAATGCATTTAGGTAATGCCGTTTCCATATGAATGTAATATCTATAGTAGTGAAATGGATGTATTAAGTCTTCTAAATATATGTTGTTGATTCTCTATGTTTTGAGATGAAGTTGAGTTTAAATTAGTCATGATTGAATGATTCAAATTGCTTTGTGACTGTATATGGAGTAGCTTTTTATAGAGATTCATGGAATGGTAATGTTGCATTGTTCTTGGACCGAATAGGTTATGATATTCAATCTTTGATCATGTTTAGATTTAAATCTAGTTTTAAAGGTATAAATGTTATGGACCTAATGTGAGTAAATGCAACATGAGATGCTAGTTGCTAATTGGATCTTGTTTGGTGCTACATATAAAGTTAGTTGCTTTTATCTCCTTCTATGTTACGATTATGCTTGATTAATTAACTAGTTGTAAAACTTTTTGATGCTAGTTGGTCTCTATTGATTGTTGTATTTTGATGAACCATTTTCTTGTGAATACTTATTGGTAGTCCCGAACCATGCTAAAAATTAGCCTAAACTAGTAAAATAGGAAACCTAACATTAGAACCTCAAATTTGAATGATCTTTAATTCAACTTGTGACAATCTTACATAGATTATAAGCATGATAAGCATGAAATTCAAACTCTCTTCTAGCTGGTTGTTCAATATCTTAGCATATATACATGTTGCTAGGTTTTTGTTTTTTATGTAATGCATCTTAACTTAATTTATCCTCTAAACTGGTCAAGGGGTGTTACAAAATGGTCAAACATGTCCAACAACCCTGTTGCGCCATTACCTAAACCACCACTATGAAAATCATAGTAGAATGGTAACGGTCCAACATTCTCATTACCAAAGGTTGGGTTCCTTTGAGGCCTCGGAGCCTCGAGCCCACTCTCGACATTACTAACTAGAATCACGCTTGATTAACCAAAGAAATTTCCAATGTGCAATAACTCTCAAGAAGGTAGCTCTCTCAAATCGGTAGAATGTCTAACTTCAGTCACACTCTAATGAACTAGTGGATCTCAAATTCAGCAACTCCAAGAAATGCCCTTGAGGAGGCGATGATACTTCCCAAGTATCAACAAGACTCCTTTTTACATGAACAAAGAGTCCTTCACCCAATGTCTATCCACCGATCAATTTTGAGAACAATTTATCCATCTATAACACAAATGTTATTCACGTATAACGACGAAGATTCTTTGCCAAAAACTCTCATAACATATCCAAAGGCTCTGCAACGACTACAACACACAATGAAGACATCATTCAGGTCGCGAGAGGAGGACATATCCTTGACTCACGACATGATTCAACTAACTCGCATCTTAAGAATCTAAGATGACCTCGCCCCAAGGAATTGCTCCCATAAGCAGTTTAACACTTATCTCAGCCCTTTTCGGCTACAATCGCAACCATCTTAGAGTCGTAACATTGGACGTACCATCAATATTCTAGTCTTAAGGAGTACGAACTTAATTTAAGGGCTTGTAGTTAATAGACGTCTTACTAAAACACCTATGCCACCTTAGGGTTTCCTAGAACTTGCTAAACCTAAGCTCTGATACCACTAAATGTGACACCCTGATCCTGATCTGTATCCGATGTACTACATTCATGTTACCCAAATGTTCGAACCAGAATGTTTTCATTTACAAATCATAGATTTAGCCTTTGTTCAAAACATTAATATGTCAAATACTCTATATAATTAACTAAACAACATAAATCAATTTACAAAATAGGAGCACCAAGTTTATAAGTTTATATCAAAATAATATTTCAAAATAATATTACAGGCTCAATAGTTGTAAGGTCCTATGAATACTCAGCCCACAAAGTACAAGTATTATACACTGACAAACGTCGCATACTGGAATCCCTTACAGACATTGCTCCTCGATCCCGCAATTCCACAACCTATGCATTGAAACAACGATTCCAAGCGTTGAGCTTACAAAGCTCAGTGGTGCATACCTACTCTACTATACTACATGCTAATCATAAACATAAGCATGCAAGCTAGTACGAGCATAAAAGAGATATAATAAACACATGGCAGTACTACTAGTCACCTAAACACATGCTCACAACTTGCAAGAAATCTAAAATGGCACACAAGCCCCGTCGTACCTGGGATCCCACCAAATCGTCCAGGCAAAAGCACAGAAGGTTCTTAACCACACTAGTGGTAGTAATCTATAAACCGGGATCACCTAGGCAACGAGTTCCATCCCTTACTACATACCCGAAAACACCTAGCCATCGAGTATGGAACAACTCATACTCAGAAACACATAGACATCGAGTAGAAGTCATCGTATACTTAGAAACACACAACCATGGAGCAGTACATGTCGCATACTCGGAAACACACAACCATCAAGTAGCGAGCGCCACTCAGAAACACCAGTCATCGAGTGCACACAAAGAATAAAATAAATACTGCAGTAAAAATCTTGGGTATATGGATCCTATCAATCAAATCATGAAATCAATCAAATGTATACCCGACATACAATCAGCGTGATCCCAAGGATCCTCCTATTGTTTCTACTCGCTAACACATTATTTTTTTACATTACCAAGTTGTTAGTACCTTATGGAGAATTATAGAATTAATATCATTTATTATCTCCATTCATCCATATTATCACATTAATTAATACATTAAATCAAATCATTAATCTTCCACCTCGATTCGTTTCTTTAACCATCATGTAGGTCATTCAGTTTAGTGGGTACCAGTACTGGACACGAGTATCGCTATGGTAGCCCTAGCTTCTAGTACTCACATGCATATCGATAATAAAATTGCTTATTGGTAATCTTAAATTTCCATAAGTACCGATACGGGTTGACCCATACCGATACGACATCAAATGCGTACCGATACAACCAAAACTCGTATCGATAACCTATACACGGGTTTTGCACCATATTCTTGAATTACGGTATTACAACACTTTATTCGGTCCCTAAAGTTTATGGAAGTCATTAGTGTTTCTTTACTAACGCATCCACTCGATTAATGTTAATTATTTGCTACATAATCATTTAAAACAAATTATTGACTTTATGATCAATTATTTAAATATTACCAATTATTAGTCCATTTTGTATAATTTCCATCAAATCTCATCAATCTATTCGAACAAGCATACAAGCCATCACAATTATTTCAATCAGTCAAACAATCATCAAGTAATTATATGAGCATCTCAAACGACCCTACACCGTCTCTAAAGTCTCTACGAGTCACATATTATTCACGACATCATCATGCATTTCATAATTATCAAATATCATAATACTAGTCTCCACTCATGCTTATACATGTCTACCTATTTTGTAAATACTAACACGCAAAGCAATTGCATTTATGATGTTCATGAAACAATAGGAGTTCGAGCTGTACTAACCTTGAGCACTGGCAATAAATCCTCACCCGAGATTTCCAATACCCCACTTGGTCCGATATCCAATCTCAAATAATCCTCATATAAAACAAATACGAAAATACATTAATTTCAGGTATCCCTCATTCAATTCACAAGGTTAAACGCATAAAAATATCTTATTGGTTCGAATTTAACAAAATGGACAACACCAACGAACTGAAAACGTTGAGAAATTCCTGGATAGCCCCCCCCGAAAAAAGTCAATGGTGGTTAAAAGTTAATGACAGCGACAACACGATCAACGACTACTGGTGGCACAGTCAACGACTGGTCCGACTTGACCAACTGGCTGGCTTAGCTCAGCCAACTAGTGGTTTAGCTCGGTCAACTAGCTAGTTTGGCCCAATCAACCACCTTCTAGCTTGGCTCGGCTCAGATGGCTTCAACTACAATCAGACGAAGCCCACGTGTGACCGATAGTGCATGCGGTGGCACCCGAAATCAGACGGTAAACTCCAGTCCAGTGTTTTGGAACCTCCTAAGATCGATGGTGGTGACGGTTTTTAGTTTTGAGAACCCGAACCTCCTCGACACGAAAACCTTAAACTTTCTCTCTCTCACCCCTTTGATAGTGGCTCCGACGATGACACCATGACAACTAGCCGACTCGTCTCGGCAAGGTGAGTGCAATGGTGTAGGAGGTGTTGAACATAGACACTCTGATGGTGGTAGATCAGACATGGAAGCTTGCAAAAGAAAAGGAAAAATAGAGAGAAAATACAAGAGAGAAAAGAGGAGAGAAAATGGGAAAGCTGAAATATGAAATCTGATTTTTCCCTCCCCTTTTCCCCACTTTAATTCAAAAGAACCCCTTTTCCCATGCCACACTTTCATTAATTTACACTCGGGTTAAAATATCTGAACCGAAACTAATATCCACAAGATTGGCCCACAAATTGGGTCGTTACATGACCTTTTACAGCTTAGAGACGGAGCAACGTTACCAGAACTTTCAGGGAGAAAAAGTGAGAGAAAAGAGGAAAGAGAAGGGGAAAGATGAAATCTGATTTTTCCCTCTTCCTTTTCCCCGATTTAATTGAAAAGAACCCTCTTTCCCAAGCTATACTTTCTTTAATTTACACTCAGGTTAAAATATCTGACGCAAAACCAATATCCACGAGATTGACCAAAAAATTGGGTTGTTGCAGGACCTTTTACAACTCAAAGATGGAGCAACGTTAGCAGAACTTTCAGAATCGACCACTCATATCGGAGGAAGGGTTGCACTTTTTTGAGAAGAACAAACTTCGGTTCAATGACAACATTTATGCCATCATTGAGACCCACAATTAGGCGACGTTTGTTCAGCAACTGGGGAAGATCAATGTCTCTTTGGTTTGTAAATTTTACACCCATATCACCACCACCAGAAACAAATCAACATTCGTTCATAGAAAAGTGGTCAGCTTCTCTACCGATACAATCAACTACTCTTTTAGCTTGGGCAATACGGAAGACGAGCACGCTGATTTTGCAATGGCAGCCACCATCGCTACTTACGATGAGGTGATCCATAACCTATGAGTTCCCTATAACACCGTAAAGGTCTAAATATTGTATTGACTTTGACCATATGGTCAATTACCTTAATATTGGACTCTAAATGAGTCAATTTATCAATTAAGGACCTTATTGAATTTATTGAAAAGTTTTTTAGTGACTAAATCGGGAAAATTGGAAGTTTGAGGTTAAAAGTTTAAAGTTTAGAAATTTGAGGGACTAACCTTGCAATTAGCCCCTCCCTCAAATTAATCACCACATAAGTGGGCTTCTCTGATGAAATTCTTTCAATGGAAGGAAAGCTTTCAATTAAGAGAAAGCAAAAAGAGGCTTACCCGGTTAAAGAATAAGCAACCACCATAGTATCATCTTTAACCTTTTACTTGAACAAGCAAGCACCTCTATTGTTACGGTTGTAACTCAAGCTTTCTTTGATTTATCGGTTCCTTTGTATAGCGATCGATTGGGTAAGATAAATTCCTCAAAAAATTGATTGAATCCATGGATATATTGAGTTACTTTCAAGTTGAAGTTATAGAGCCTTTAGGCTAAATTCAAGATTTTAGAACCTTAATCAGTGGAAATCCTATAGTTGATAGCTATTTCGAGTCTGAATATCGATTTTGATATTGTTTTATCGATTCTAACAATTTTTATTGTTTTTCCTTGCTCAAGTATTAGGGAAAGAAAAATCATCATCTCCATCTAAAGCTACGAGCAAAAGGATTGTCATGCGAGAGCCGTAGGAGCTTCGGATATCAAGGTGAGTGTAGTCGGAGTCTCAGAAATAGGCTAGGTGCGTATTTCTATTACATTGATAATGTTTTTTTGCATAGCTAACATAGTGTAAAAGGATATCATATCAAATCTCATGGGAGATTCTATTGGTAAGCATAAGTAAGTCATTGCATTGAATTATCAACCATAGAAGCATTATCGTTGATATCGGTCTCATTAAATCATTGAAACATAGTAACTTTGACTATTGAATTATAAGGTATCATAGCTATAGACATTGAACATCGAGATAAGTATGGTTATAGCCATTGATTGTAGGCATTGTTATTGTCATCGAAACATTGATATAGGAACATTGATCATTGATATCGAACATTGATTATTGTTATTGCCATTGAAACAGCAGCTATTGAATATTGATATTGTCATTGGATCGTTGATTGTAGACATTTGTATTGAAGATATTGACCATTTATATTTCCATTGAAACATTGATATTGAAATTGGTTAAGGACCTTGGATTCGAAAGGACATTGGATACAATTGGCATGTCATGGAATTCATGAGCTCAATGGTATGGGTGGACTACGGTCCTTGGGCTACGGCCTTTACTGTGGCAAGGCGAAGGGATGTTTGTGTATTGGTCAATTGGCAAGGCAGAGGGACTAGACCATTCATTGTTTTGGGGAGGCGTAGGAATTCGTATATCCACAATCTTGAATCGATCCAATGATTAATAATGGAACTTGATATAATTGATATTGAACATTAAACATTGCATTGATATAGTTAAAGCACGAGTTGATATACATTCCATTGCTATTGATATTGTTTTGACTACCTCACTAGGCAAAGTATGCCTAATGCATTTCAGGTTAATAAAGTCATCGGTACAAGATCAGAGCTAGTTGGAAGTTTTGGCAAGTCACTACAAGATTAAAGTAATGTATATTGCCCTTATAAACTCATATAACGGTGGAAAAGTTGTTAGACTAGTTACTTTTAGTTCTTTTGATGTGTGTCTATTGCTTGTGGCATGTATAAGCCTTAAGGCCTTAAACGACCTTTTAAGTTTGGCTAAAAGTGGCAAAATTGGCATATGTAGCTTAAGAAAATGAAAACCTAGTAAACGGATTCATTTTGACATGAAATTTAGCATGATATTAGATTATCATATTGTAATCTTGCTGGTAAAATTTCATTAGATTTGGATAATGTTTGATTGGTTAAATTGATTAAAAACCATGCAAAATCTGTCATTATAGTGCAAGACGTATCAAAATGGGTGATGGCGTATCGATACGGGTATGCATATTTGGTCATGGCCAACACGGGTCAACATGGCATACCGTTATGTCAAAGGGCATATCGATACGAAAAGTCAACATTGTAATCTATTGTAAAAATTGTATCGATACGGCTATAAGGCGTACCAAAACAGGTAAACACGTATCGATTTGGTCACTAGAATTTGATAAATTATAAACCATGCATCGTGTATCGATATAGATAGACACAATATCGATATGAGCTCATTGACTTTTAACTATTTTAACAGTCATAACATAGGCGTATCGGCGACCACACGAGTACCGATACCGATACAAGTAAAGTACTTATAAATTGTTTGGAATAAGTTTGAAACATTGCAAAATACTAAAATTTACAAATTAGTCTTTATAACTTGTAATGGTTTAAAGTTGACCCTGACTTGATAAATACAGGTTCGCACTGAATTGTTGAATTATTGTATCTCTATCGTATAGTTTATAAAGCATGACATCTTTCATTTATCGATCATCTATTACAATTATTGCACCGATCATCATTTTATGTATCGATATAACATACTCTGACCCAGTTCTCCACCAGGCCAGGAAAAGGGTGTTACATTTATGGTATCAGAGCTAGAGTTTAGCCGATTCTAGGACTAAATCGAAGCCTATTGAATTGTTATTGTGTTACTTTGCCATCTAGGAGTTGTTTATTGTGTATATAGTGACTTACCAACTAATTCAATCTCTTTATGTTATATTTATGTCAGAAACTAATGAAGCTCACATAAACGAGCCTGCTACTGGCTCCTCGACACATGGTGGGGAGATAAGGGAGAGATCTATCGAATCCACATAATCCATCACCTCAGAATGTTGATTTAGAAATGTCGGCTGCTCAGACCGAATGTTATCCGAACATGGCTGACATGTTCAAGCATTTTATGACTACTATGAAAGTTGAGCAAGCTATACAACCCACTCCACCTGTTGTCCAATACGCTCGAGCCCCTATTGACAAGCTATCGCAGCACTAAGCTTATACTTTTATTGGTTAAGATGATAACAATTCTGAGACTGTCAAACACTGTTTGGACAACACCTTAAGGATATTGAATAAACAATTGCAGTGCTCGGACGAGCATAAGCTGGAGTGTGCCCTCGCACTGCTTGCTGACAAGGTACTTTAGTGGTGGGAAACCACTACCCTCATAGTTTGTGAAGAAACTATTACATGGGGGTTCTTTCTTAAGGAATTCTAAAAGAAGTACACCATGGAGTTCTATCTCGCAGAAAGGCGCAGTATTTTCCTCCATGTCAAGCAAGGTGGTCGACCTATTGAGCAATATAGTCATGATTTCTGCAAGTACTGCAGGTATGGTGCTGAGTATATCAAGAAGGAGAAAGGGAAGTGCATGATGTTTATTGTCGGCCTCAGTGAGGAACTACGCCCTATGTTCACCTCATTGGGCATTACTGATTTTGAAGATCTTGTGAATCGAGTTAAGGCCACTAAAGTAACACATAAAGCCCAAAGGACTGATGGGTTAGACAAATCCAAAAAGAGGTTCAAAAATGATTATCGAGCTCTTAAATGGAACAAGAAAGGGAAGTATACAGACTTCCTGTTCTAGGATCATCAAGAAGCCTGAATCTGTGACTCAGTCTTTTGCTGAGGGGACCTTGGTGGATAGCAATAGAGGCTCGAATCGAAGCTCTCAGTACCTTATTTAAAACTATTGTCAAAACTACATCTAGTTGGTCATTGTCTCAAGCAGTCTGGGGCTTATTTCTATTGTGGCGATCAAGGCCATTTTATTCGTGATTATCCACTCAATGCTACAAAATCTACTGCTACACTGACTACTGTTACCTCCCCTACTCAATCTTTTTGAGGTAAGGGATCAAGGCATGGATCATCAGGAACTATAGGGAGACCTAGTGGCTTGGGAAACCCATCGAATAGGCAAAAATCAAAGGCACATGCCTAGATGTATCATGTAAGGAGCAGGGAGGAGGAGGATGAACCTGATGTCATTGCAGGTACCATTGAATTGTATTCACATTTTTTATATGTGTTGATTGATCTTGGTTCCAGTCACTCCTTTATAAGCATCGTGTTAGTCAAGAAGTATGAAATGTCCTTTGAAATCATAGTATCAAAAATCTTTGTACAAGCCTATTGGGTGATTGCGTCACCATGAGTCTTGTGTGTAAGAATTTTCCCTTATTGATTCAAGGGATTCCGTTTCTGGCCGATCTATTGGCCTTACCAACCCACGAGGTTGATGTCATACTGGGTTTGGATTAGCTTAGTAAACATCAAGCTTGGGTAGATTGTAGTAAAAGGAAGTTATATGTTCGAGGCCTTGGCAAGAAGAGCATTGCTTTGATGAATTCCCAAAACCCTTCACTATATGCTTTGACATTGGAAGCCAAGGATGGACCTCGATTGTCAGACATTGACACTATGTGTAATTTTCCTGATGTTTTCCCTGATGAGCTTCTGAGTTTACCTCCAACCAGTGAAGTAGAGTTTGGCCTTAAAGTGCAACCTGGGACTACTCCGGTTTCCATTGCACCTTATCAAATTGCAGCCATTGAACTGAAGGAATTCAAAGCCTAGATTCAAGAATTGCTTCATAAATGATTTATTTGACCGAGTTCTTCACCATAGGGAGCTCTAGTCCTCTTCATAAAGAAGAAAGATGGTTCTATAAGACTATGCATCGATTACCGACAGTTGAATAAGGTGACCATCAAGAATAAGTACCCATTGCCAAGGATAGATGACCTTTTCAATCAACTAAGGGATGCTTCTATGTTTTCCAAGATCGATTTAATGTCCGAGTATTATTAGATGAGAGTCAAAGAGTGTGATGTACCTAAAATTGCCCTCCGTACAAGATACGGTCACTACGAATCCTTAGTAATGCCTTTTGGGCTAACCAATGCACTGATAGCTTTGATGAATTTAATGAATCGAGTTTTCAGGCCCTATCTTAACAAGTTTGTAGTGGTATTCATTGATGACATCCTGATCTATTCCAAGAATGCCACTGAGCATCATGATCACCTTTGCATTGTGCTTTAAGACCTTCGGGAGAAGTAGTTTTTTGCCAAGTTCTCCAAATCTGAGTTTTGGCTTACTGAAGTTGTCTTTCTTGGGCATATCATATCGATTTCGGGCATCCAAGTAGACCTGAATAAAATCCAAGCCATCCTTGATTGGCATCTACTAAAGAATATTGGTGAAGTAAAAAGCTTCCTTGTTTTTGTTGGTTATTATAGGAGATTCGTCAAGGGATTTTCTATGATAGTAGCCCCTTTAACTAAGTTGTTCAGAAAAGAAGCTCCATTTTTTTGGACTGAGTAACAACAACAGAGTTTTCACCAATTGAAACAAGTCTTGACTCATGCACCGGTCCTAACGCAATCCAAGTCCAAAAACAGCTATATAGTCTATAGTGATGCATCACATCTCGGGTTAGGATGTGTATTGATTCAAGAAGGCAAGGTCATTGCATATTCTTCAAGGCAACTGAAGCAGCATAAGATGAATTACCCCGCTCATGATTTGGAGTTGGCTGCAGTTGTGTTTGCATTGAAAATCTGGAAGCACTATCTCTACAGAGAGAAGTGTTATCTCTTTATCGATCACAAAAATCTAAAGTATTTGTTGACTCTAAAAGAGATAAATCTTCGACAAAGAAGATGGATGGAACTCCTCAAAGCTTACGATCTTGTCATTGATTATCATCTGGGCAAGGCCAATGTTGTATCTGATGCACTTAGCCGCAAACCTCTGCCTGGTAAGTGTTGTTAATGATCATTGATTTCTACACATTGCATAGTGCATCGAATCATTGTAATGTTATTGTATTGTCGCTCTCTGAGCTATTAATGCTCACTTTCGACTTCGGAAGCATCATTGTTTCGTAGCTGAACTTCAGGTTTAGTCTACCATTGTTTAAAGAATCAAAACATTGCAAGTCCAAGATCCTGAACTCTAGCCTACTGCATCCAAATTACAAGGTAATCCTAACTTCAAAATCAACTCTGAAAGACTTATATGTTTTCGTGATTGGGTCTGTGTACCCAATGATAAATCTCTTCATACTGATATTCTTAAAGAATCTCATTCGAGTTCATTCTCTATTCACCCGAACTCGGTGAAGATGTATAAGGATCTTCGTGAACTTTATTGGTGGCTATGCATGGAGCAAGCCATAATTGACTTTGTGTCTAAATGTCTCATGTGCCAACATGTCAAGGCTGAGCATCGTGTCCCTACCGAATTATTGTAACCCATCAAATTTCCTCAGTGAAAGTGGCAAAAGATCACAATGGACTTTGTCAGTGGTCTGCCTTTAACTCCTGCTAAGCACGATGCAATTTTGGTCATTGTGGACCATTTCACCAAGTCAGCAGATTTCTTGCCGGTTAGGATGGACTATGGTCTTCCTAAATTAGCTGACTTGTACATCAAGGAAGTTATTCGACTCCATAGAGTACCATAATTTATCATCTCCGATCAAGATCCACAATTTCCTTCTCGATTCTAGAGGACACTAGAAGGAGCTCTAGGTACCAGAGTTAATCTTAGTACTGCTTTTCACCCTCAATCTGATGGTCAATCATAAAGGGTAATTTAGGTAATCATCAGAAAACTCCTTCCATTAAACAATCGAGAATGTATATCGATATTGAACCTTTTCGTACAGTTTTGAAAGACATGTTGCATGCATGCATCATTGATTTTGGCAGATCCTGGGAGAAATCCCTACCTTTCATTGAGTTTGCCTACAACAATAGTTACCAATCTTCCTTTAAGATGCCACTGTATGAAGCATTGTATGACAGACGTTGTAGAACTCCATTGTGTTGATCTGAACTTGGTGAAGGCAAGATGTTGGGCCCTGATCTACTTTGAGAAACCAAAGACCGGGTTACTATCATCCATGATCACTTGAAAGCTACCTTCGACTGACAAAAGGCCTATGCTGACCTTAAACAATGGATATCCAATACGAAGTTGGTCAGAAAGCCTTCGTCAAAGTCTAACCATGGAAGAAAGTTCTGGGTTTGGTAAAAGGGGAAGCTGAGTCTCTGATTCATTGAACCTTTTGAAGTTGTTGAAAAAGTTGGCCTTGTATCTTATCGACTATTGTTTCACTCAGAATTGAGAAAAATTAATGATGTGTTCCATGTATCGATGCTCTGGAAGTATCGTTCTGACCCTTTGCATATCTTGAACACGATTCTATAGAGATTCAACCTATTTTGTTCTATGAAGAAGAACCAGTTCAAATTCTTGCCAAAGAAGTTAAAAGGCTTAGTAACAAATCAGTTTCATTTTTCAAAGTCCTATGGAGGAGCCACATCGTTGAATAAGCAACCTGGAAACTGGAGGAGACAATGAAGAAACAATACCCGCATCTTTTTGGTTCAGGTAAAATTTGAGGATGAATTTTTCTTAAGAGGGAGAGTTGTAACACCCTAAAAACTAGTCTAGTCGGAATTGGGTCCCAGAGATCGAAAACCCTACACCGTAAAGTTTTGATTATTGTTAGAAAGTTCTTTAGTGACTAAATTACGATTAGCCCCTCCCTAAAATTGAAAGTTTGGGTTCTATAATGAAATTCATTCAATGGAAGAAAAGCTTTCAATTAAGAGAAAGCAAAAAGAGGCTTACCCAGTTAAAGAATAAGGAACCACCATAGTATCATCTTCAACCTTTTACTTGAACAAGCAAGCACCTCCATTGTTGAGATTGTAAAACTCAAGCTTTCTTTGATTTAACAGTTCTGTTGTATAGTGATCAATTGGGTAAGATGAATTCGTCAAAAAAATGATTCAATCCATGGATATATTGAGTTAATTTCAAGTTGAAGTTATAGTGTCTTTAGGCTAAATTCAATATTTTAGAACCTTAATCCGTGGAAATCCTATAGTTGATATCTATTTCAAGTTTGAATATCGATTTGGATATCGTTGTATCGATTCTAACAGTTCCTACTGCTTTACCTAGCTCAAGCATTGGGGAAAGAAAATTCATCATCTCTATCTAAAGCTAAGAGCAAGGGGGTTGTCATCCGAGAGCCGTAAGAGCTTCAGATATCAAGGTCAAGGTGAGTGTAGTTGGAGTCATGAAAATAAGCTAGGTGCTTATTTCGAATTCGTGGATATTAATTTTTGCATAGCTAACATTGTGTCATAATATATCGCATCGGATCTCATGGGAGAATCTATTGGTAATGACCAATAAGTCATTGCATTGAATTATCGACCATAGAAGCATTGTCATTGATATCCGTCTCATTGAAACATTGTAACATTGACTATTGAATTATAAGGTATCATAGCTATAGACATTGAATATTGAAATAAGTATGGTTATATACATTGATTATAGGCATTGTTATTGTCATCGAAACATTGATATAGGAACATTGATCATTGATATCGAACATTGATTATTGTTATTGACATTGAAACATCGGCTATTGAATATTGATATTGTCATTGGATCGTTGATTGTAGACATTTGTATTGAAGATATTGACCATTGATATTTCCATTGAAACATTGATATTGAAATTGGATATGGACCTTGGATTCGAAAGGACATTGGATACAATTTGCATGCCATAGAATTCATGAGCTCATTGGTACGGGTGGACTACGCGGTCCTTGCACTACTTCCTTTATTATGCCGAGGCAGAGGGATGTTTGTGTATTGGTCAATTGACGAAGCAGAGGGAGTAGACCATTCATTGTTTTGGCAAGGCGTAGGAATTCGCGTATCCACTATCTTGAATCGATCCAAAGATTAATAATGAAACTTGATATAATTGATATTTAACATGAATCATTGCATTGATATAGTTAAAGCATGAGTTGATGTACATTCCATTCATATTGATATTGTTTTGACTACCTCACTAGGCAAAGTATTCCTATTGTATTTCATTTCATGCATTTCAGGTTAATAAAGTTATCGGTACGAGATCAGAGATAGCTGGAAGTTTTGGCAAGTCACTACACGACTAAAGTAATGTATATTGCCCTAATAAACTCCTAGAATGGTGGTGAAGTAGTTAGACTAGTTACTTTTAGTTCTTTTGATGTGTGTATATTGCTTGTGGCATGTATAAGACTTAAGGGCCCTAAATGGCCTTTTAAATTTGGCTAAAAGTGGCAAAATTGGCATATTTTGCTTAAGAAAGTGAAAAACTAGTAAACGGATTCACTTTGACATGAAATTTGGCATGCTAGTAGATTATCATATTGTAAGCTTGATGTTGCGCGTATTGAGCGCTTCACAAATGGTGCAAGTATACATGTCGCAAGTTATGAAGTGATATGATAAGTATCGAGTATCGTCTCCACAGGGATTGGTTTTGGCCACTTTGCTTTAGTTACCGCACTGTAAAAGTAAAAACACAATTGATAATTGTAGGAGTTCTAACTAATGAATAAAATAAAAGAGCAATTAAATAAAATAAAGATGTAATCAAATGAGAGAGAGAGTAGGCCGAGTTATCGTGAGTTAAGGTGTGATAGTTGGAAGGATCGTCTCGGTAGATGAGTGCAGCGGTAACTCAGTTGCCGTGGCAACTTGCACAGTTATGTTGTCCTGGCAACTAGTAGAATAGTTGTCTGGGCAACTGTTTGGGCAACTGGGCATCAAACTTCAAGGTTTGGCAGAGCGTTCTTCAATGGTTTCTTATTATCCCTAAGTTGAAACTCTAGCTAATTGTGCATGCCTTGATAATACATCCCTGCGTGAATCAAGGGTGGACAACAACCGATCTTGTGCTCCTCTTAGCTGTTGAAATCCTAAACTTATTCCTAAGCCGGATTAGTCTTCACCATCAATTGATTGAATAAAGACCAAACTCATTTGACCTCTTCATGGAATTCAAACTCCTTTAGGATTTATCTTTGCTCCACGTCATATTGGATTTATCTAGTCATCAATCAGCTGCCACATAAGGTTATCCCATCTTGTTGACAATTGCCCCGGCAACTGGTTCGGCATATCCTTCCTGCCTTGCTCTAGCAACTGGTTATGGCCTTGCCTGGGCAATTAGTTCCTGCACACAAAAGCACACCAAAGTAGTATATTTTCCACAAAAATCACCAAGTTATGTAATCAAGCTTAACGGTGAAAAGAAACATGAATTAATGCATGAATGACTAATTATGCAACTAATATGACCCTAATTCTAACAATAATATGAGTAAAAAGGGTAATAAAAATAGTACTTTTGAACACTTAACACACCCCCAAACTCGAACTATTGCTTTTCCTCAAGCAATGCAAAACTAAAAATTACTTGCCAAGACGTTAATCATCAAAGACATGCTTCAAACTTGAATTCAAACCTCAGAACCGTGGCGCAAAGTATGATCACCATTTAACTTTTCGGATAGAACAAAAATTACCCGGAACCAAACTATAATGCTCGTGACAAGTGCGTGCGTAGTTTTGTGCAAGTTGATTTTTAAGATTCTATGTGAACAATAGGTTTTTAACAATTCAATTACCGGAGTATTTATTTTTGTTTTCACTAGAGCCGATTTCGGGCACCTCTAGTGATTCAACAATTCTTATTTTAATGTAATCAACTAGAGCCAATTTTGGGCACCTCTAGCGATTCTTTAATGTGCATTAACTACTAGAGCCAGTTTCGGGCACCTCTAGCAAGAAATTAAATTTTAATTTTCAATTTTAAATTTACCCAAATTTTAATCAACCGTGTAAAAAAATTCCAGCATCATAGTAAAATTCTAAGTTCTTTTTGTGTAATCCTAAAATTAAGGTTCTTTCAATTAAGTGCAGTGGCAATTATTCATCATTGGATATTCAACAAGTCTTAAGCAATTAATCCAATCAAAGGCATGGCAAGTAACATATGCAACCTAAATGTGATTGCTAAAGATGAATGCAACTAAACATGAAACTAACTAGAAACCAACACCCCCAAACTCGAGAGAAGCATTGTCCTCAATGCATGTAAAAGTGAAACAAAATTTAAAAGAAACTAAATGAACTGAGTTAGTCGGAGAGGTCGTCACCTCGAGTGATAAGTTTCCTTTGTGCCGTTTGCTTGATCCATTTTTCGGTCGGTGGTTGAATGCTTGTGGTTGGTACAATGTGAATAGCATTGCTTTGATTTGATCCATGTTTTTCGAGGCAGGTTCACTTGCCTAGGCATCAGTAGTTGCCGAAGCCATTATTGTTGCCTGGGAATCACCAGTTTCTGTTGTCGTGGCAACTGCTGAGGTAGTTGTCGGGGTATCCTCTGTTGCGGTTGCCGCAACAAGTAGTCGGCATGGAATTTCCTTAGCATGGTGTTGTGAGTCTTGTTGTGGAAAAGAAAAGAAAAGAAAACCTAAAAAATAAAGAACATTGTAGACAAAAATATAAAATATCTCCTAAAATTTCCAAAAATAAATAATGAACAAAAAAACAAAAATAACAAAAAGTAAAATAAAAGTTCCAAAAATAAAAAATAAAAATTCTTAGAAAGAGCATTTTTCATGCATCTTCTAATGTTACTGCATATATGAGAAAACTTGTAGAGGGTCATTTTTGATACTTCTTATAGTCCATCCGCACCCTCCATAGAGTGACAATATTGCCCAAAAAGAATTGGGCCAATGTGCTCGCAGCTACTCCCCTTTGTGTTACCCTAGCGGAGGTGTCTTTATTTTGTGTTAACTTGTAGTCCATGCATACTCTCCACCTTGCTTTTATTCCCGAAGGCATGAATATATTAGTAGAAAACGTTATATCACACCCAACCATTTAATTACCTCAATCTCATCGACCTCCATCATGGTTGGATGTAGCTTTCATTGTCGTGGCAATCAGTTGCCAAAATTTGCTGTAAGTCGAGGGAAAAACCAATCTTTTGAAAAGCTTTACAAATCCAAACATTGTTTTCTTTTGGCCTCTCAAACATCTCCATCAGTAGAGATTTTAATGGCTTCAAATCTACCAACATCGGTTCCTCAAGACATACCTACAATGAACGAGGTGAGTTTTTAAAGAATTCAAAAGGTTCAACCATTACCTACTCATATTCCATTGGCAAAGTATTGTCATCTCATTGATCTTGCACGTGGTCGTGCAATTGCCGTGGCAACTATAGATGAGAGCAATCTACAGATTCCTGCTTCATCATCAACATTGTTGTAATATGCTGGGTATCAGGTTCCTCAGAATCTGATGTAGTATTACCTTTCTCAGCCTCTCTAAATGTTGTCGTGGCATTGCTTTGTTCAGGCCCCTTAATCATTGTCGTGGCAATTCGTTGCTGAGGTTCATCAAGTGTTGGGCAGTCCTTCTCATCATCATACTCTCGAATTTGAGGTTTTAGTTGTTCCTCACACATCAGAGCGCTTTCCTTGCATTGTTCCTTGTCCTCTTGCCTTGGGACTTCAGTATCCCTAGGAATGAATTGTTGGTGCATGTTATCCATGACATATGTTAATCTCCTCGATCGATCTTCCGCTTCTCTCAAGAGTACATCCATCCTGGCTATACTCATATCCATAGAATTTAATAGCTTTTGGCGAGGAATATATTGCCATGGCATATCTGTTGCCGTGGCACTTGGCTGCTGATAAGGACTATATTGCCAAGGCATGTCTGTTGTTGCGGCAAAATTATTATGGTAAAATTTTTTTGAGCTTTTTGATCATACCATGAAGAATTTTGCTGCTGGTTCCCTTTATGGTCCATCATGAACTCATATGCACCGAAAATGTGAGGGCAATTTTCAAACACATGATGTTCTCAACAACAAGCACAAGAATTTTTCACGGTATAGGCTGTTTAGGCTTTTCTCAGTTGGTATAGGTAATCATCGGAGGGTGTAAGAAATTCTTGAGTGGATTGATTCCTATCTTCCAACATCAACTCTCGAATAGTTTTTCTTTTATTTTCCCACATGTTGATGTCCCTTAACTTGTAGCGCACCTGGATTTTTTTAATAAAACAAACAAAAAGAAAAGTAAGTAAAACTAATATGAAAAATACAATAACAAAAACAACTAACACCAATTGTCAATCCCCGACAATGGTGCCAAAAACTTGTTGCGCGTATTGAGTGCTACGCAAACGGTGCAAGTATACACATCATAAGTAATAAAGTGATATGATAAGTATCGAGTATCATCTCTACAGTGATTGGTTTGGGCCACTTTGCTTTAGTTATCACACTGTAAAAGTAAAAACACAATTGATAATTGTAGGAGTTCTAACTAACGAATAAAATAAAAGAGAAATTAAATACAATAAAGATGTAATCAAATGAGAGAGAGAGTAGGTCAGGTTATCGTGAGTTGAGGTGTGATAGTTGGAAGGATCCTCTCGGTAGATGAGTGTAGCGGCAACTCAGTTGCCGTGGCAACTTGCACAGTTGAGTTGTCTTGGCAACTAGTAGAATGGTTGCCTGGGCAACTGTTTGGCCGACTAGGCAGCAAACTTCAAGATTCGACAAAGAGTTCTTCAATGGTTTCTTCTTATCCCTAAGTCAAAACTCTAGCTAATTGTGCATGCCTTGATAATACATCCCTACGTGAATCAAGGGTGGACAACAATCGATCCTGTGTTCCTCTTAGCCGTTGAATCCTAAACTTATTCCTCAGCTGGATTAGTCTTCACCATCAATTGATTGAATAAAGACCATACTCATTTGTTTCATGAATCTAACTCTCCCGAAATTAGATAAATAGATAAAGTTACGAGATCCTCTCCCAATTCACTCGCAAACAAGAATAAGAACCAAGAATGAGCAAACCTTGAAGTAAAAGTGCAAACTCAATTACTTAAACAAAATCCAATCATTCTCACAACCACAAAAACACAATAACCCCAACCAATCAAGTTAGTTCATGGTTGGGTTCAAAAGATATACAAAGAATAATCCCCAACCATGAATCTAACCGAAACAAAGAGAAAAAGAAGAAATCGCACAACTCCTTTGGAAACTCTCCTCAATCAAACATATCTTGAGGCTTGCAGCTTGGCCTTCTATTTATAGGGCTAGGTCAAAGTCTTTCTTGAGGAGGAAGTTAAGTTGGAATTAAATATCTAGAAGAGATAAATCTCTTTTATTTAATTCCTACTAAATCTTCTCATATTCTTTAGGGATTTAATTTCTCTTTGACCTCTTCATGGAATTCCAACTTCTTTAAGATTTATCTTTGCTCCACGTCATAGTGGATTTATCCAGTCATCAATCGGCTGCCACATCAGCTTATCCCTTCTTGTCGACAATTGCCCTGGCAACTGGTTTGGCATATCCTTCCTGCATTGCTCTAGCAACTGGTTCAGCATATCTTTCCTGCATTGCTCTGGCAACTGGTTCAGCATATCCTTCCTGCGTTGCTTTGGCAATTGGTTCTAGCCTTGCTTGGGCAATTAGTTCCTGCGCACAAAAGCACACGAAAGCAGTATCTTTTTCAACAAAAATCACCAAGTTATGTAATCAAGCTTAACGATGAAAAGAAACATGAATTAATGCATGAATGACTAATTATGCAATAATATGACCCTAAGTCTAACAATAATATGAGTAAAAAGGGTAATAAAATAATACTTTTGAACACTTAACATTTGCTGGTAAAATTTCATTAGATTTGAATAATGTTTGATAGGTTAAATTGATTCAAAACTAGACAATATTTGTCATTATAGTGCATGACATATCGATAAGGGTGATGGCGTATCAACACGGGTATGCATATTTGGGTGTGGTCAAACCTAGTCAACATGGCATATCTATACAAAAAGTCAACACTGTAATAAGTTGTAAAATTTTCATTGATATGGCTATACGGCGTACCGAAACAGGTAAACACGTATCGATATGGCTAGAGCAGTATCGATACGAGATTTGGTCACTGGAGTCTGATAAATTATAAACCATGAATCACGTATCGATACATATAGACATAGTATCGATACAGGCTCATTGACTCTTAACCATTTTAACGGTCATGACATAGGCGTATCGGTACTGCCACACAAGTACCGATACCGATACAGGTAAATTACTTATAAATTGTTTGGAATAAGTTTGAAACATTGTATTATAGTCATTGAATATTAATTTTTTCAATTGGTAAGGTTAATTTTAGAAGAAACCCTCTAAAATACTGAAATTTATAGATTAGTCTTTATAACTTGTAATGGTTTAAAGTTGGCCCTGAATTTATAAATATAGCTTCGCATTGAATTGTTGAATTATTGTATCGCTATTGTATTGTTTATAAAGCATGACATCATTCATCTATTGATCATTGATTACAGTTATTTCACCAATCATCGTTTTGTCTATTGGTAACATAATCTGACCTGGTTCTCGACCAGACTGGGAATAGGTGTTACTTTCCCGCAACAGAGTTTGTATGGAACTTAGCAACCTCCAGGGTTGTTAAGCGAGTCAGCCTAAAGCTGAACCCTAAGTACTGGATTCACTTCATGAACACCCGATTGAAGCCCCTAGGACACCATTGAATAATCTCTAACGATAGGATGATTCTGTTGCACACGGTGACGATGGGTCAGGGAATCAACATTTGGGCGATGACTCACTAATCTATTATGAGGAGGACCACATCCACAGGTACAAAGAGTTCTTTTTGTGCAGGGGCATAGGTCCATGATGACCCCAATGACTTGATGATGGAAGCCTAATAGGGACGCTTCCAAAAGAGATACATAGGCTCAAGGGTCTTGTGGGTGGCGTTGTGCCGCTTGGTACCACGGCTACAAACAACCTGTGTGCAACAATGCTCAGTGTCATGATCGAGTTTTTCAAGCCCTTTTTTGAATATGCAGAGGAGAATGATATGGCTAAACGAGCCTTGTTAAACAAGTTGGCGCATGTGTCCACTGCTACTTCCCCTATTCCCATAACACTATTTCACAGAGCCTGCTACTGCACCTGTTCATCTGCCACACAGAGAAGAAGAAGAAGAAGAAGAAGAGAGAAGAAGATAAAGAAAGAGAAGAAGAAGATAAAACTCCTGCCAGCACTCTGACTGTTGTTGCAAGAATGAGAATGAGAAAGATGAAGAAGACAACCACCACTCCTACGCCTCGTCGCCTTACCAAACGGACGAGGGCTAAGGACAAAGGCAAGGCCCCCATGCACCCTAAGATATTAATTCCAGCTAGCCCAGTACACATGGTTAGTGATGACTCTACTGAGGTGCAACAATCAGTAAGTTGGGCCACTGCTTCTCCTACTAAGACACCACCCACTCCAACTGTGTCTGCTACCACTCCCATGGCCCAGAAAAGGTCACTATTGGTTGAGTCCTTGAGCTCATTAAGGAGCAGACCCCCATTATCTACCTCCTCTGAATCATCAGCCTCCACAATTGCTCCTCCACCATAAGATGCCCTACATCCCCAAAGATAAAATAGGCCCCACAAGAGCCTACCCATCTGCACTGCACTATAATGATAGATTTTATTTGGTTTTTACTCAATTTGACCTATTAAACAATGTCCAAATCCAATGAAATTTTACCAACAAGTTTATAATACTATAATTTACTAGCATACCAAAATTTACATCCATTCGAATGCATTTACTATGTTTTCACCTTTTTAGGCCAAGTATGCAATTTTAGTCACTTTTAAACCATTCAAAAGGGTCATTTAGGGCCTAAGGCACAACTACAAACCGAGGGCAATACATATGATAAGTGTTCAAAAGTACTATTTTTCTTACCCTTTTTACTCATATTATTGTTAGACTTAGGCTCATATTAGTTACATAATTAGTCATTCATACATTAATCAATGTTTCCTTCCATCGTTGAGCTTGATTGCATAATTTGGTTGTTTTTGTGGGAAAAGATGCTGCTTTGGTGTGTATGTGCAGGATCACTTGCCAAAGCAAGGCTAGAGCTAGTTGCCAGGGCAATGCATGAAGGAGATGTCGGGCTAGTTGCCAGGGCAATGCATGAAGGAGACGCCGAGCTAGTTGCCAGGGCAATTGTCGACAAAGAATAAGGTAATATGGTAGTCGAAATTGATGACTAGACAAGCCCAAGATGACGTGGAGCAAAGCTAAATCCCAAAGGAGTTTGATTTCCATGAAGGGATTAAAGAAGAATTAAATTCCAATAAGATAGGAGAAGTTCTAGAAGGAATATAATTATAATAAATAATTATATTCTTTAAAGATAATTTAATTCCAACTTAACTTCCTCCTCAAATAAGGACTTTGACCTAGCCCTATAAATTAGAGGCCATGCCGTCAACTCCAAAGGAGAGAGAGAGAGGAGAGAATTTTCGACAAGCATCAAGGGCAAGGAGGATTTCGACAAGCTTAATCCTTCATCCTTCATCTTTTTCTTTCTTGTTCAACTAGGTTCATGCTAGGGATTCTTTATCTTGTGTTTCTTTGGAACCTAGCCATGAACTAAATCTATTTGGCTAGGGTTATCGTCTCTTGTGGTTGTGAGAAACTATTAGATTTTGTTTAGGTAATAAGAGTTTGCACTTTCCTATTCAAGGTTTATTCATTCTTGGTTCTTATTCTTGTTTGCGAGTGAATTGGGAGAGGATCTTGTAACGTCATCTATTTATCTAATATCGGGAGAGTTAGATTCAAGAAATGAATGAATATGATCTTTATTCAATCTATTGATGGTGAAGATTAATCTGGCTTAGGGATAAGTTAAGGATTTCAACGGCTAAGAGGAGCGCAAGATTGGTTGTTGTTCACCCTTGATTCACGCAGGGATGTATTATCAAGGCATGCACAAGTAGCTAGAGTTTAGACTTAGGGATAAGAAGAAACCATTGAAGAACGCTCTGGCGAACTTTGAAGGTTGCTGCCCAGACGCCCAAGTAGTTGCCCAGGCAACCATCGATTAGTTGCCAAGGCAACCCCGTTGTGCACGTTGCCAAGGCAACCCCGTTGTGCACGTTGCCAAGGCAACCCCGTTGTGCACGTTGCCACGGCAACTGAGTTGCCCTTGCACTCTTTTACCAAGATGATCCAATCGGCTATCACACCTCAACTCACGATAACCTGGCCTATATCTCTTATTTGATCTCTTCTATTCTTTTACTTATTTGCTTTCCAGATTAGTTATTAGTTAAAACTCCTATAATCTTCTATTTGTGTTTTTACTTTTTACAGTGCAAGAGATTAGATTCTTGAAGTGGCATCAATCCCTGTGGAGACGATATATTTTATACTATAACTTGCAACGTGTATACTTTCACAATTGCGTAGCACTTATTACGCGCAACAAGTTTTTGGCGTCGTTGCCGGGGATTGGCAATAGCGACTTTGTTTTTATTTTCTTGCACTTTCTTTTTACTTTTCTTGTTTAAGATTCAAAGGGCTAACAAAATTTGGTTTTGCATTGGTATATGACCAGGGCGAGACCGATTACACCAGAAATTCCTTTGATCCAGAAATCGAACGAACCTTACAAAGACTTAGACGAAGGATAAGAGTAGCAATGGCTAATCAAGACGGCAATATGAATCAAGATGTTCCAGCAGGAGGAGGAGTGATTCTTGCACGATACAGAACTATTCGAGACTATCTTGAAGAAGATCGTGGTGGACTTAATCCAGGAGTTGTCACACCTGAAATTGAAGCCGACCACTTTGAGTTGAAACTGGTAATGTTTAATATGATCAACACAATTGGTCAATTTGGCGGCTCAGAAACTGAAGATGCACGACAACATCTTAAATCTTTCCTCGAGATTTGCAACTCGTTCAAAATACAAGGAGTCACCCCCGATGTTTTACGATTAAGATTATTCCCCTATTCACTGAGGGATAGGGCGAAAGCATGGTTGAATAGCATTCCTGTCGGATCAATATGATCTTGGACCGATCTTTGTCGTGATTTCCTTGCTTGGTTTAATCCTACAAATTTGACTGATAAGCTTCGTAACGACATTACCTCTTTTCGGCAGGCAAATGATGAATCCATGTACGAGGCTTGGGAGCGATATAGAGAACTTCTAAAAAAATGCCCCCTACACGGATTCCCGGTGTGGACACAAGTAACAATGTTTTACAACGCCGTGAATACACCAACAAGGATGATGCTAGATGCCTCGGCAAACAGCATACTCCTAGATAAGTCGCCGAAGGAAGCAATGCAAATTCTAAACAGTCTGGCCAAGAATGATTATCAATTCCCCTCTACTAGATGAGGAGGAGTTAGATGCCAAGCCACAATACATGAACTAGGATCATCAAATTCAATTTCGGCACAATTGGCCACTTTAACCAAGATGGTCCAGAACATGCAAAAACCAAACAACACACATGAGGTCAAGGTAATGGATTCTTTGTGTGATTTATGTGGTGATAACCATGATTCTTCTGAATGTATGCAGAATTCGAAATCCAGCTTCTAGTGGGGAACTACAATCGGAACAGCAATGTGATGTCCAATACATACAATCCAGCTTGGAAGAAGCACACAAATTTTTCATGGAGTAATCCCAACAATGCTCTAAACCAGAACAATCAGAATGCACAAGCATCGGGATTCCAGTAGAATATGCCACGGCAACAATTGCCGCAGCAACAACCGACAACATCTAGTTCTTTGGAAAATTCTCTAAATGCTTTTATGAAGAAAACTGAATCTTATATGGCTGAGAATAGTAACTTCACAAAAAGAACTGATGCTTTTATTAATAGGACCGAGATGAGATTACAAAACCAAGAGGCGGCAATCAAATCATTGGAAAATCAAGTCAGACAATTTGCTCAAAACCTGAATACTAGACCGCAAGGAGGTTTACCTAGCGATACTGAAGTCGCAAGAGGAACTGGCCATGAGCAATGTAAGGCGATCACCACTAGAAGTGGCCAACAACTTAAAGAGGGTCAAGCCCGCTCATCAAACAAAACTCCACAAAAAGATCAAGACGAACCTAGCGGCAAAGCCTCAGATGCTGAACCAGGAATTGCCATGGCAACCGGCAATAAGCATGCTTCAGCAACCGACGATAAGGATGCCTCAACAACTTGCGATAAACATGCCTCGGTAACCCCAGTTGATAATGCCTCGACAACTCTAGTTGTCCCAGCAATGCCGTCAATCAGGTTCCAAACCAATGAAAGGATCAAAGATATTCGACTTCCACCACCATTCCTACAAAGGTTGAAGCGACAAAAGCAAGAATATCAATTCAAGAAGTTTCTTGATATCCTAAAGCAAGTCCACATTAACTTGCCATTGGTGGAAGCAATTGAACAAATGTCGAACTATGCCAAGTTTCTTAAAGACATTGTGTCCAAGAGAACAAGGCTAGGAGAGTTTGAAACAGTTGCCGCAACAGAGGGATGCATGGCCATGTTGCACAATCGTATGCCACCTAAGTTGAAGGATCCCGGAAATTTTACAATACCCTGTTCCATTGGAAATCACTATATCAGGAAAGCATTATGGTTCCTTGGGGCTAGCATAAACTTGATGCCTAAATCAATTTTCCAGAAACTAGGAATCAGGAAGGCAAGACCTACAATAGTTATACTATAGCTAGCCGACAGATCCTATATGCATCCAGAGGGAAAAATCGAGGGCATACTGGTAAAAGTTGATAAATTTATTTTTCCTACTGACTTTATTGTTTTGGATTGTGAAGCATGCACCTATCATTTACGGGAGACCATTCCTAGCAACAGGGAGAACCTTGATCGATGTTGAAAAGGGAGAACTCATAATGAGGGTGAATGACCAGCAAGTTAAACTAAATGTGTTCCAAACACTAAGGCATGCCAATGATCCAGAAGAATGCCAACTTCTTCATGCCACGACAGAGTTTAACTTCGACGAGGAATTTAGTTGCCTCGGCAACTACATTACCGATCAAGAGAAACCTGAGAAGTATGAAGAACTTTTCGATGAGGAACAACAAGAAGAGGCAAATTGGCTAGTCAATCGACCAGGTACATACTTTGAACCACTGGATTACTCAAGTAAGGAAGGTAAGCTCGAAAAGCCCTCTATTGAACAACCACCAATTCTTGAGTTGAAGCAGTTGTCAGAGCAACTAAAATATGCATACTTAGGAACTGATAATACATTGCCCGTAATTATTTCTTCTAAGTTACAGCCTGAGCAGGAAAAGAAACTGATCAAAATGTTGAAGCTACACAAAAAGGCAATAGGGTGGACAATTGCCGACTTGAAGGGAATTAGCCGACAGTGTGCATGCACAAGATTCTGTTGGAAGATGATCACAAACCTTCAATTGAGGCCCAGAGGAGACTGAATCACGCCATGCAAGGGGTTGTAATGAAAGAAATCATCAAGAGGCTTGACGCCGACATTATATACCCTATCTCTGATAGTACATGGGTAAGTCCGGTACAATGTGTACCGAAAAAGGGAGGTATAACAGTGGTAAGTAATGAAAACAATGAACTCATTCCAACCAGGACTGTGACCGGTTGGAGGGTTTGTATGGATTATCGAAAGCTAAACAGAGCCACTAGGAAATATCACTTTCCATTACCCTTTATTGATCAAATGCTTGACCGTCTTGCAGGTAAACCCTTTTATTGTTTTCTTGATGGTTATTCAGGTTACAATCAAATTTCCATAGCACAAGAAGATCAAGAAAAGGCAACCTTCACATGCCCATACGGTACTTATGCTTTCCGAATGATGCCGTTCGGATTGTGTAACACCCCGACAACCTTCCAAAGATGCATGATGGCACTCTTTTCAGACATGGTCGAAGACTTCCTTGAGATCTTCATGGATAATTTTTTTGTTTTCGGTAATGACTTCGTCAGCTGCCTCGGCAATTTAGAGAAGGTGTTGGCAAGATGTAAAGAAACTGATTTAGTCCTCAATTGGGAGAAGTGCCATTTTATGGTAGATTAAGGAATAGTGCTCGGCCACAAGATTTCATCCAAGGGAATTGAAGTAGACAAAGCCAAGGTGGACGTGATCGAGAGATTACCTCCACCAAGTTCGGTTAAAGGAATTCGAAGCTTTCTTGGACATGCAGGTTTTTACAGGAGGTTCATTCATAATTTTTCTAAAATCACTAAACCCTTGTGCAATTTGTTTGAACAGGATAAAGTCCTCGATTTTGATGATTCTTGCTCCCAAGCATTCGAAACCCTAAAGGAAAAGCTTGCCTCGGCACCCATTATCGTTCCACCAGATTGGACGCTACCTTTTGAGCTCATGTGTGATGCAAGTGATTTTGCGGTAGGAGCAGTCCAAGGCCAACGCACAGGTAAGACCTTCCATGTGATATACTACGCTAGTAAAACCCTTAATAGTGCTCAAGTGAATTACACCACAACGGAGAAAGAGTTACTAGCTGTAGTTTTCGCATTGGACAAGTTTCGATCCTATTTGATTGGTACAAAGGTAATTGTTCATACGGACCATTCAGCAATCAAATATCTATTTGCTAAAAAGGATGCCAAACCTCGTTTGATTCGTTGGATATTACTTTTATAAGAATTTGATATTGAAATCAAGGACAGGAAAGGAACAAAAAATCAAGTGGCCGATCGCTTATCACGTTTAGAACGCAATAGGGAGGAGGACGCGGATCTAGAGATATGCGATGCATTCCCAGATGAGCAACTTTTAGTTGCCTCGGCAACCCTCGACGCCTCAGCAGCCCTTGACGCATACGCCTCGGCAACCATGGATGCGCACGCCTCAGCAACTCTCGACGCTGCAGCAGCCCTTGACGCACACGCCTCGGCAATTTTGGGAGCAGTCACCACAGCAGCATATGCCTCGACAATACCCTGGTACGCGGATTAAGTTAATTTCCTTGTTTGTGGTATTTTACCTTATGGCCTTACTCACCAAGGGAAGAAGCGGTTCTGCCATGATGCTAAGCATTACTTTTGGGACGAGCCTTTTTTGTTTAAACAATATGCAGATCAGGTTATACGCCGATGTGTCCCTGAAGAAGAGCAACAGAATGTACTCCGGCAATGCCATTCTTCATCCTGTGGAGGACATTTTGGATGAACTCGTACCGCGGCCAAAGTTTTGCAATCCGGTTTGTATTGGCCAACATTGTACAAAGATTCCCAAGACTTTTACAAGCAATGTGATCGTTGCCAGAGGACGGGCAATATCTCTAGACGACATGAGATGTCACTCCAGAACATCATCGAGGTGGAATTGTTCGATGTATGGGGGATCAATTTTATGGGACCTTTCCCATCTTCATTCGGTAACCTCTACATTCTACTTATCGTCGACTACGTGTCTAAATGGGTTGAGGCAGCTGCAGTTCCCAACAACGATTCCAAGACCGTGCAACGATTCTTGCAGAAAAACATATTTACACGATTTGGGATGCTGAGAGCAATTATCAGCGACGAAGGCAAGCATTTTGGCAATAGACTTATTGCCAAGATGTTGCAACGCATCGGCATATCACACAAGATTGCCACGGCATATCACCCACAAACCAACGGGCAAGCAAAAATTTCCAACCGGGAATTGAAGGGTATACTCGAGAAAGTTGTAAATCCCTCTAGGAAGGATTGGTCATTAAGACTAGATGACACACTTTGGGCATATCACACTGCGTTCAAAACACCCTTAGGTATGTCCCCCTTCCGACTTGTCTATGGCAAAACATGCCATCTACCGGTGGAAATCAAACACAAGGCATATTGGGCAATCAAGACCGTGAATATGGATTGGGAAAGTGCCGGACAAAAGCGTTTGTTGGACCTCAATGAGATAGAAAAATTTCGTGCACTCGCCTATAACAATGCACGAATCTACAAGGAGAAAACAAAGCAATGGCATGGCAAGAAACTATTGTCGCAACAATTCACGCCAGGGCAACTAGTTCTCTTATTCAATTCTCGGCTAAAACTTTTTCCGGGAAAGCTGAAATCAAGATGGTCGGGACCATTCGAAGTTGTCAAACATTCTCCCATGGTGCCGTGATAATCAAGTCCATCACTGACAAACATGAATTCAAAGTTAATGGACAAAGATTAAAGCACTACAATGGTGCCCATGTGGAATGTAACAAAGAAGTGGTCAACTTAGGAGATGCATGAGCATGCTCTCCTTTCGATATTTTATTTTTATTTTTTTATTTTTATTATTTTCGATTATTTTTTTATTTTTTTATTGTTTTTCGAACTAATTATTCTTTTTTATTTTTCGATTAGTATTATATTTTTTAGGATAGATTTTATTTATTATCTTTTTAAGTTTAAGAATCCCTTTACACATCTTTATTTATTTTCTTTTATTAGTTTATCTTTAATTGTAATCCTTATTTGATTTGTCTTTGAATTGTAGGAAAAAAGTTCAAGATAAAGAGGAATTTTGATCCAAGAAGGAAAACATCTTCAACAAGGAAATTAATGGGTTGAATCTAAGGCTTATATAAAGCCTCCAACTTACCCTAATTAAACCCCCTTGCCGTCACCCTTCCCCTAAACCGAAACCCTCTTTGACTCCTTTCCAAAATTAGTCCCACCCACCATATTTACTACCTATCTTTTCTATATAACCCATCACCCTTAACTTTCGAGAAACCTATTCCTACTTTTCATCTTGCAACTCTTTAGTTTCTTTTATTTTCTTTTCTTTGTTTTTTACAAAACTCACAACCAAGATCATCCTTGGCATCCAAAATTAAATTTTTGGCTCATCCAAGTTCCTCCAAAGAACCAAGATACAAGAAGTTTGCTACACCGGTGGTTCAAGAAAGATTTCACTCCAAGTTTGAAAGCCGGAAGATTTACGAAGAACAAGGCTTTGAATACTCCAACTCTCATCAAGATTTCGGCCTTGAACCATTCATCTTCGAGAGGATTGCACATCAAAAGTGGCAAATCTTTTTCCATCAATCGAAACCGGGTAACATCTCATGGGTAAAAGAATTCTATGCTCACTCTCCTAACCCGAATAATCCTTATGTTTTTGTTCGTGACAAGGCCATACTCATAAGCCCCGAAAACATCAACACCTTTTACGGGCTCTACATTAAGAAGGACGAGCATCAAGCCTTTGTTGATCAAATTACGCCCAAGCAACTCGACAAGGTGCTTCAAGAACTCACTCTACCGGGAACTCATTGGAACGACAGTAAATACAAGGTAACGGTAAATTGCCTTCGGCTTAAACCCGAGGCAAAACTATGGAATAAGTTTGTTAAAACTTCTTTAATGCCCACCACACACAATACTACCGTTGATATACCACGTCATTTGCTCATACATTCTATTTTGCATAATCGCATCATTAAGATTGGAAAAATTATTTGTGATGAGATTTTTGTATGTAGCTCAAAAGATAAGGGTTCTCTTTTCTTCCCTTGCTTAATTTCTAATCTTTGCAAGGAGATGCATGTCCCAAGTGAGTCCACTGATGAAAAGGCCCAACCAAAGTCCGGTTGGAATCAAGCACAAATCTGAAAGCTAATGGGAGAGGCACCAGAAAAATCCTCAAGGCCTCCAATTGCCGCAGCAACTTCTGCCGCCCCGACAATCCCTAATGCCCAAGCACCTAACGCCCGGGAAACTCGGCCATCAACCCTGTGACACTTTGAAGCACTCTTGCAACCATTGGCGAGCCACCTTAGGCAAATTGAAGACCGGCAACTAATGTTCATGCGGTACATGAAGAAGCACAACAATGCAATCACCCAAGTCATCCTAGAAAAGTACCCGGATAGCCGCGTGTCGTTCCCAATCTTTTAGGCCGAGATCCTTGCCACAGCAACCAATGAAGCAATCGCCACAGCATGAGATGATGAAGATACACCTGATATCATTGTAGGTACAATTAAACTCAATAATAATTTTGTATATGCTTTAGTTGACCCGGGATCTACCCATTCATTTATTTGTTTTCCCTTGCTTGAAAGACTTAACATGAAATTTGAATTAGTTGAAGAAGGGTTATAGGTTTTGAATCCTTTAGGAGGCAATGTAACCTTAAAGCTCATTTGTAAATATTGTACCCTTTTCATACAAAACATTCCCTTTCCAACAGATCTTTATGTCTTACCTTATTGTGAATTTGACTTGATCTTACGGTTAGACTGGTTAGGGAAACATAGAGCCTGGTTGATTGTCAAAAGATAAACCTATATCTTAGGGGGCTAGGAAAAGAATCAATATTCCTTCTTCACTCGAAACCCAAAGAGCCGAATCCCCTAGTTGCTAATATACTTGGAGTTGTTAAAACCGAATTTGATATTAATTCAATACCAACTGAGTTTGAATTTGCTGATGTTTTTCCTGAGGAACATCCAGGATTGCCCCCAACCCAAGAGATGGAGTTAAGAATCGAGACTCAACCTAGAATCAACCCTATATCCATTACTCACTATAGGATAGCCCCGGTTGAATTGAAAGAACTTCAAAAGCAGTTGCAAGAATTGCAAGACAAAGGATTTATTCAACCCAGTTCGTCTTCGTGGGGAGCTCCAGTACTCTTTGCTAGGAAGAATGATGGTTCTATGAGTCTGTGCATAGATTATCGACAGCTTAATCATTTTACAATCAAGAACAAGTATCCTCTTCCCAAGATTGAAGACTTGTTCGATCAGTTGAAAGGTGCATCCGTGTTTTCCAAGATTGATCAAAGATCTGGATATTATCAAATGAAGGTTAAGGAATCCGATATACCCAAGACTACTTTCTGGACTCGATACGGCCATTACAAGTTCCTTGTGATGCCTTTTGGCTTAACAAATGCCCCCGCTGCATTTATGGATCTCATGAATCGGGTCTTTAAACCTTATCTGGACAAGTTCGTTGTAGTTTTCATTGATGACATTCTCATCTACTCTAAGGATGAATCCGAACATTCAAAACATCTCAGAATAGTCTTGTAAACCCTCAGAGAAAATAAACTCTTTGCCAAGCTAAATAAATGTGAGTTTTGGTTACCTGAAGTATCTTTTCTCGGGCATGTAATTTCTACTGTGGGGATTAAGCTTGACCCAAAAAAGATTTAATCGATAATTGAATGGATGTCTCCAAGGAATGTTAGTGAAGTTCGGAGTTTCCTTGGCTTAGCTAGTTATTATCAAAGATTCGTGAAAGGCTTTTCTATCCTTGTCGCCCCCTTAACCATATTGCTTCGTAAGGAAATGCCATTTTTTTGGTCAGAAGAACAACAAAATAGTTTTGACCAATTGAAGGAGGTACTTACTCGAGCCCCAGTTTTGACCCAACCAGAATGGGGAAAAGAATTTACAGTATTTAGTGATGCATCTCACTTGGGTTTGGGTTGCGTTCTTATGCACGACAACAAGGTTGTAGCTTATGCTTCTCGACTGTTAAAATCTCATGAGCTCAATTACCCAACACACGATCTAGAGTTAGCTACAGTAATCTTTGCCTTGAAGATATGGAGGCACTATTTATATGGAGAGAAATGTTATTTGTTTACTGACCATAAAAGTTTGAAATACCTTCTAACTCAAAAAGAGCTTAATCTTCGACAACGAAGATGTATCGAATTGCTAAAAGATTATGATTTGGTCATAGATTATCACCCGGCAAAGCTAATGTTGTAGCTGATGCACTCAGTCGACAACATTTAAGTGGTAATTTTCAAACAAACTACTTTCCTTCCTTCTATTTGTTCGAAAGATTGATATGGTCTATGTCTAAAAACTTTTCTTTCCATTTTGTAGCTTCAAACTCTATAATTGGCCATTTTTGAGTGTCCAAAAAGCAAGGACCAATGGCCACCATTTGAATTCAATCAAACCTTGTACCTAGAATTCGATTACTTCAACAATCGGATCCTAAATTACAAGAAATTGAGCTCAAACTTAATAATGGTACTGAATCAGATTTCTCCTTAAGAGATGATGGATTACTCTATTTATGGAATAGAGTATGTTTTCCAAATAATCCTGCCTTGAGAAAATAAATTTTGCAAGAAGCTCACAATAGCCCCTTTTCAATACATTTGGGATCTGTGAAGATGTATAAGGATCTCAAAGACTTGTATTTGTGGCCAGGAATGAAATCCACTATTACGGGCTTTGTATCTAAATGCTTAGTTTGTCAGAAAGTAAAAGCCAAACACCAAGTTCCTTCGGGTTTGTTGCAACCTATTGAAATACCTCAATGGAAATGGAACAAATCACGATGGATTTTGTTAGTGGATTGCCTTTGTCCCCAAAGAAAAATGATTTTATTTGGGAGATTGTGGATAGATTTTCAAAATCAGCTCACTTTCTCTCCATTCGAATGAGCATGAGTTTGGAACAATTAGCAGAGTTGTACATTCGGGAAATAATAAGACTCTATGGCTTTCCTATTTCTATTATCTCAGACCGAGACTCCATATTTACTTCTAGATTTTGGAACTCCCTACAGAAAGTTCTCATGTCTAAAATCAATCTCAGCACAGCCTTTCACCCCCAAACAGATGGTCAGTCTAAAAGAATCATTCATGATTTGGAAGATATGCTTAGGGCTTGCATACTTGATTTTGGCAAGAGTTGGGAGAAAATCTTGCCCCTAGCTAAATTTTCCTACAAAAATAGTCACCAATCTTCTATTCAAATGGCACCCTTCAAAGCTTTATATGGAAAGAGATGTAAAACCCCTTTGTGTTGGTCGGAGTTGGGTGAGAAAAAGCTTTGGGGCTGGAACTACTTCGTGAAATAGAAGAGCAAATACAAGTCATTTGTAGTCGATTAAAAGAAGCTTTTGACCGGCAAAAAGCTTATGCTAATTGTAAGAGAAGGGATATTCGATATCAAGTGGAAGATAGAGTGCTTCTTAAAGTATCACCATGGGAAAAGATCTTCAGATTCGGGAAAAAAGGGCAAACTCAATCCCTATTTTATCAGACCATTCAAAATAGTAGAAAGGATAGGCCCTATTGCTTATCGACTAGCCTTACAAGAAGAATTCAACAAAATACACAATGTATTTCATGTGTCTATGCTACGCAACTACCGGTTAGATCCATCTCACATTCTCGAGCCCGATGAAGTAGAGTTGAACTCCAATTTAACTTATGATGAAGAACCTATTCAAATTATTGATCAAGAAGATAGAAGGCTCCAAAATAAAACCATATCCCTTGTTGATGTGTTGTGGAAGAATCATAGAGGCCTTGAAGCTACTTGGGAACCCGAATCAACCATGAGGGATCAATACCCACACTTGTTTTCCTCAGGTAAATTCGAGGACGAATTTTATTAAGGGGGAGGGATTTGTAACACCCTTATTTGATTTATAGTGAAAATGAATTAATATGTCTTATATTGAATGCTATCTAAGTGACTACAATTATTCTTGCTTGATGGACTTGATCGAAAGGCTAAATAATTAGAGGGGCAATTGGAAAGTGACCAAAAAGATAACTTTTGAATATTGAGATTTGCATGGTAAATTAAAAACAAAAAAAAGAATTGAGAGAGTGGTCGGTTGTTAGTTTGACATGTGGGGGTAATCTTAAGGAGCTAACAAGCCAAGGAAGAAATCATTCTCTCCTTCATTTCTTTCTTCATCAAAAGCTAGTCTGGAGAGAATGGGAGATTTGTTCAAGAGCTTAGTTTATGGTAATCAAGGATTCGGGTTGGTATGATATTTGCATGATTAATTAGGTAAGTTATCTTGTTAAATTCTTGTTTGCAAATGTGGCTTTGAGAATCTAGTAGAACTGATTATTATTGAATAGAAATTAGAATTTGCTAGATTGGTTTGGTTGATAATTGCTTTGTCCTTGAATGTAAACTTTAATAGATTGAAAATACTTGGGAATTCTGGAAATTTGGTGATGATCTCGTATGAAATTGGCTTATAGATTAGATAAGATTTTTATGGGAACTGTTTTGTTTGGATTCGATTGGAGGAAACTGTTTCGAATTGTTGACGTTTATGGGACTGTTTCGATTGTTGTTGGGGCATCAAATTTACATTTATAAAAAGGGGTTGTCTTAAGGTAAAAATTTAAAGGAAATGGCATTGTAATTGAGTAAGCACATCTGGTTGTTTTAACGATCTAGACAAGGTAAGAACTGCCCTGTTTCGAACAGTTTAAGGGAATGGGCTGATTATAGAAATTTGAGTGATATAGATACTTGTTTAAGGTATACAAAGATTAGTTGGTACATGCGTACACAGTAATTTGATTAATAATAATTGAATTAAATTAATTGTGCTAGAAAAATATGGTTGGAAAGTAACTAGGACAGTTCCGAATGGAATGAAAATTTTAGAAGAAGAGACTATAAGCCACAATGTTGCTAGATTCAATATTTAAATTGTTGAAGCTGAATCTGAACAATATAGTTGATCGAATTATATGAAAACATTAGAAGATCCAATCTTTTAAGGCTTGATTGAGTTTGTGTTTAGTATATATTGTAAAAGAATTCAATGATCACGAAACGAATCTAATACACCCTTGAATTTCTATTATTAATAGACATACATTTATTTCAAGAATATGTTGGATTCGCCCGGTTGTACTTTTTTTCATTATAACTAGGAAAGAAAAGAGTGCATGATCCCGCGAATTACTTTTGAATAAATTTTTAAAATCATATTTAAGAACCGTAGCATTTCGTGATTCATTGGTACATCGACTTTGATTCTCTATTAACAAATAATCTGGGACCATTAACATGGTTAAGGCCAAACCAAACCGTTTGAAGTTCAGATGCAGCAGGGTACTCTTTCTACTACTATTTACTAAATACAGAAAGATTTTCAAAAACAAAAATGTTTTTTCGATATAAAACACTCATGTAAATAAAACGATTTGAGCCCCTTTTTCTAATGCTGAATCGATGACTATGTATAAAGGGATAAGAATTCTTTGAATTTGAAGAAAAAAAAGAAATAACTTTGCTGACAAATTACAATTAGACATTATACAATTCTAAGTACAATTAGAAATTCTAAATTATATGTAAATTTTTTATTTATTATTTATTTATTATACTTTATTATACTTTTTAGTTTTTTATATATTTTCTATTTTGGTCAAAAGAATCCTCCGAATATTCTGGTCTTGGATTAGCAATCGGTTTCGATATTTTGGAATATGACTAGAGAAGAGAGGGAGAGGGTAAGCTCATTCCATTAGAAAAAAAAGATATGGGAATCGAGGGGACGAAAGACAGAAGGGTGTGGTGATTCATGATCAAGATTAGCTCGACACATCCGTGAGAGAAAATCGTATTTGTTCTGTATATAATTGTCGCATAGTTTAGAGAATTTCAATTTTCTATTTAAGGCCTAGGAGCCTATGTGTGCTTTAATTTGATCGAGCTTATTGGGGTAGGTACACAAAGGTAAGTTGGTAATTGTTTAATGAAATCAAATATAATGATGATGTGATAAATTAGATTGCCATAGTTGACTTATAGTGACTATGATTGATTACTTGTGTATCTAAAAGTATGCAATGAACGAAATGGAAATTTAAACTAAGCCTTGATTAGTATTGGTCCTAGCTTGTTTGGCATGCCAAAGTTCCTGAGCTCAGCTTGATACGGACTACGGTCCCTTGTTGGTACTACAGTATCCTTGAATATACTCATTTCCATGGAAAATCTCAATGGTAAATTGTACCATTGCTTGTTAATTGCTTCGAATGAAGATATATTCTAGGCTAGTATCTAATCAAGGATACTATTGATAACCATGGGTTGCTTGAATAAAGTGTATTGATAAATACTTGATTTACATGTAAATTACATGATTGAAAGATAGAGAAGTTGACTCACTCTTCATTAAGGTGTTGCTATGTGACTGATTTCTTTAAGTTGAAGAGAGCTCGATATGGTTTGGTTATGGTCTAGTGAGCATTGAAAGTAAAGTTGATTACCTTGCTAGTTTCGGCCTTGATTGAGATATTCCATTTAAAGCATGACTATGTGAATAATGATTTGGCGAAGTAGTTTACACTCATATTGTTTATTATTTAGGCAAGGCTAGATCTCTAATTGCTCACCTTGATCTTTCAAGATTTGTTGATACCTAAGTTGGTTTTGTGAGGCCACTCAAGGTCACAAGAAGTCACTCAAGAGTATGGTTTGTATGTTAATCATAGACTCCTAGAAGGTGGCACTAGAATGTAAACCTAAGCATGTTCTTTTGAGTATTTTGGGGGACGTTTGTATAAGGCCTTTCAAATGTTTTTATGTGATGCTAATGTTTGAATGCCTTGGTGAAATGTTTGTTTGAATGTGGATGATCATGGTAGGCGTGCTAGAACGGCATAGTGTGATAGTATATGATTATGGGAATAGCCAAACGGTATGATAATGTTTGTTTTGGTTGGAGCTTAAGAAGTCGTATGCTTTAAGAATCGCATAACCGGAAATGCTTAGCTATTAAAGTATAATTGTTAAACTACTCTCTTATGATTCATGTATAGATGCCTTGATTGTGATCTTTGAATTTGTTTGAGAGATATTAGGAATATACTAATGTTTAAAATTGTTAGATCCAATAAGTTATATTAAGTTGGATTAAAGGAATTAGATTTATCATTTCTCTAGGAGTAACATGTATGCCCATATACCTATTGTGCGCATGGTTATGTGATATTGTGTGAGGTAAAAATGATACTAGGTGACCTTATATCTATAAAAAAAATATAAATATTTTAACAAGAAATAAATATTTTCATGAATTTATTACCAACTCATTGGATTATATTAGTATATTTTTTGTAACCATTTTGTTGAATGCTTGAGTACTCTTAGTTCATGGTAGATTGTAATTTAATTTCATCCTTTAGGAGTAAGTCAATTAACCTCTAAAGTTCACGTTGGTCTCTAATGGTGTATTCATTCATTTTGAGTTGTTTCCCCTAGTTCGATTGCTTGCTTAATTAGCAAGCAAGCTTGTCTTCCTTCCTTAGTTTAGTAATACCTTAGGTTGTTGTGTGAGGGTATTACGCATATGCCTTAAGCTATCTTAACAGCAAAATACATACTTACCACATCCTCAAGATTCAACTCATTTTAAACATGTATACCATAATCCATATTCATCGAACCATTCACACACAAGCATCAATAATTCAACCATAAGCATCGAGATTAACCATACAATCCCTACATGATATTACATACATATCTTGAATTTAATATTTACAAACCTCAACAAAGGAATCTAGATGCATAATTATATGCTAAAGTGCCACCATCCTAGGAGCTAGGACAAAAGTAAATACATACGTTTGGAATAGTAAAGTGACTTGATCAAGCTCTCAAGGATGACTTCCTTGCAATATTCAACCTGTAATGTAGTGAAAGAAAGTATATAAGCCTAAGCTTAATGAGTGAGTTTAAAGCTTACGATAAGTATCTTATACAAATTTATTTCTTTCACTACTTAGAGATCTCACATACATTATGAGATTGGAGTAACAATGTAAGTTTGCTAATCGAATAATTGCTCAAGCATTATCACAATAACCATAGCATACTTCCATAATTACATAATAGCTCACAAAGTCAATTTGACCATTAACAAAATAATCATCATATCAATGCATCAAATAGACAATCTCCAATCAAATAATACAATCAATACAATTCAAGCAAGTTACCACCTTTTTATAAATTTCATTTGTTTCTTTCTCAATATCATGAAACATAGCCTTGAGAATTGATAGTCTAGTCTAGATACACGAGTCCCCAACCAACTATCGCCCATAACACATAAGGTACTCGCGGTACCGGTCAATCCCTCATATTTTCGTCAAATGACCTCATGCATATCCTTCCTACTGTCACCCATTAGGAACCATTGTCTCGGACTATAATCCACCCCGACACTGAGCTCTATGGACTCTATGGCATGCCAACTATATCTACGACTGACTCGAGACCGAGGCTTACATTAATCATCTTTCATTTCAATAGGTGAGCTAAGCTCCTTTCGAATTACACAATAATGTGTCATTACCCTTTTTTTCTTAAATGGGGCACAAACATGTTCATCTAGAGACTTACATATCTTTCATTTCGATCCAAGGCTCTTAGCCAGATCTAAACATCAATCATTCATAACTTATTTCATATCAAACATTAATAATCCACACAGCTAAGCAATTCAAGCTTACTCATTACATGGATCGATCAATTTTCATCTTTGTAATCATACATATATCCAATAATATTTCAATTCTGCAAGCATTTCATGACACTATTTTAAACAATTCTTAACATGCTAGTAATCACAGTTTCTCATAATTCAAAGTATTTCTCAAGGAAATACTTACCTTGCCTCCAAGCTAGCATAACATTTCATACATTGATTACTTTCAAGGTAAAACAACTAGAATGCAATGCCCAGAAAGTTGTTAACTCCTTTTCGAGACTTTAAACATCACTCACAATTATATTCTGAGCTGCTGTTGATCCCGGATCATGATCCCTTTTTGTCTAACAACACCTTGGTCTAAACTAGTTCTTTTCTCCTCAACATCCTCCCGATCTACCATGCCATAACATAAATATTATTAGGCACCTAATTCAATTCGGCAGCCACAATTTACACACATTTAAACATATCAATTTGTGATTCTAAAACAGCATTTAACTTCCTTTAAGCTCAGATCTGGCCATATTTTGTTTGGTATTCGATATGTGCTGCAAGCCACTTATAATTCATTCCCCGAATTCGAAACAGGGCAGATTTATTACATCTATATTTTTGCACAACAAGCAATCCCCTAAAACATTGCACATTTACTCCATTAACACCATTTTTATTCAACCATTATACATTAAAATCTTGCGCAGAATCAAAACGTTTGTATAAGTCAATTTAAGGCTTCAATTGTAAACATTGATTCAAAACTTAATTAACAACGATTCCTATTATAAAACAGTTTTGATATCCTACATTTTAACCGAAGGTAACATAGATAGAATTTATCAATTTGCTTGCCTAGAGAACCATTTTGTGATTACACTTTAACATCCTCCATTCAACAATTCAAGTTTAACTATGTTCTAAATCATGCATGCATTTTAGAACTAACAATTCATGAGAATTCATCCATGCGCAACATTCAATCTAACAAGGATTCTATCAATCAAACTTATACATCAAAATATCAATATACTTACTTCCTCTTGTCTTGAATTTCAAGCAATAATCAAGAATCAAATCATCAAGCTCAAATCCTTCCACCAAGCAAGCATTCGATCAAGTTCTCTCTCTCACTCTCTTATTTTTCTTATGTTCGATTATCACTTGGGGAAGATGAATCAAATGAAACACTCTCCTCAAGTGACCGGTTCCAAAATCCCCAAGTCTCTTCTCCATTAGACAAGTTTCATGACCATCTAATAGTTTTTAATTATCATGCAATTATAAAGTTTCCAAAACATTCCTATTTAGTCCTTGAAAATCGATTACTCCTTTGTTCAATCTTCCTACTTTGGTCACTAAATTTTGCTAATTAAAGGAGGTTAGAATCATGGCAATGAAACTTAGTTGTAGTAATTGATAACATTCTACTAGACCAAAATTTAGGATATCACATCATCATCCTCTTTCTTTCTCTCTTAGCCGAAACTCAAAGGTTAGAGAGAAAGGGGTAAGATTTTGTTAAAGCTGGGGAAAGATGAGCTAGAATCGGTCAAGGGGCTAGGTGAAAAACTTCCTTTCATCATTCGAATTAAGGTTAGGTTGTGAATTCCATGCTTGTTACGCTGTTATTACAATTGCTAGAAAGAAAACCAAATTAAATTATGAAAACCTTGAAAGTTTCGAATAGAATTGTGATGAATATTCATGTTGTGGCAGATTGGTATCTAAATTATGGTATTAGTGTATGAGACTTTGAATTCTTAAAGAGGTTGAGGAAATTCAAATGTTTGAATTAATCATTACTTTATTGTGAATATGAATTGAAATTTGAGAGTAATCCTAATGTGTCGTAACATCCTAATTCGGGCTGTTTATGAAATCATAGGAGCACTTGCATGAAATTGAGGATGATTAAGGATTGAATTGATGTCTTAAGAGCTGTTCAGTACATGTGTTCAAATAATAGGGTTGGTTTTGTGATATTTTGAATTGCAATGTGAATATGTATAAGAATCCTGCCTTGTTATGTGAACATGTACATTTGGTGGACTGTTTTCATGATTCTAAAACGTTAAAGGTCTTAAGAGCTGTTCAGTACATGTGTTCAAATAATAGGGTTGGTTTTGTGATATTTTGAATTGCAATGTGAATATGTATAAGAATCCTGCCTTGTTATGTGAACATGTACATTTGGTGGACTGTTTTCATGATTCTAAAACGTTAAAGGACTGAATTGTATTAAGAAATTATTAATGAGTTGCCGGGTGAATATGTATATATATATATATATATATATGAATGTAGAGTTGTTAAAACGCGTAAAAGCATGAATAAGGGGCTGTTTTGGAATGCCTTGAAAGCATATTGGATTAATTGAATTACATGTACTTATATACATATAATTAGGAACTGTTTTTGCATTAGTAAAGTGTCTAGTGGACTGCATGGGTGAACTAAATGTATATACATATAGGTTGTCTTGTTAAGTGTAAATATGTACAAAATTGGACTACTTTGTGTGTATAATTGTATATACGTATAAGTTTCCTTGTTAAGTGTATAAATGTACATGAGTAGACTGTTATTCGATTCTCAAGGCTATGTTAAATACTAAACATGAAATTTGCATATCAAACTTGTGTATTATCTTGATAACGTATGTGGTAAGTAAGATACTTGTAAAATATATCATGATTTGATAACTTTGATAAGTAACCATGTCTACAAATTGGTATGTATATGATATCATGGACTGATTTGAGTGTACAACTCATACACATATATATTGCTGCCCAAATTGGTATGTATATGATATCATGGACTATTTTGAATGTATTAATCATACACATATGTATTGATGCCCAAATTGGTATGTATATGATATCATGGAGTGTTTTGACTGTATTAATCATACTCATATGTATTGCTGCCCAAATTGGTATGTATATGATATCATGGACTGTGTTGAATGTATTAATCATACAAATATGTATTGATGCCCAAATTGGTATGTATATGATATCATGGACTGTTTTGAGTGCATTAATCGTACTCATATGTATTGCTGCCCAAATTGGTATGTATATGATATCATGGACTGTTTTGAGTGCATTAATCATACTCATATGTATTGCTGCACAAATTGGTATATCATGGACTGTTTTGATTGTATTAATCATACACGTATGTATTGATGCCCAAATTGGTATGTATATGATATCATGGACTGTTTTGAATGTATTAATGATACACATATGTATTGATGCCCAAATTGGTATGCATATGATATCATGGACTGTTTTGAGTGTATTAATCATACTCATATATATTGCTGCCCAAATTGGTATGTATATGATATCATGGACTGTTTTGAGTGTACTAATCATACACATATGTATTGCTGCCCAAATTGGTATGTATATGATAAGTGGACTCTTTTGTGATAATATGTGACTAAGTGGACTGTTTTAACATGTCCAATTGTGTATAGGATTAAAGTGGACTGTTTTGTGATAATATGTGACTAAGTGGACTGTTTTAACATGTCCAATTGTGTATACGATTAAAGTGGACTGTTTTGTGATAGTATGTGACTAAGTGGACTGTTTTAACTTGTCTAATTGTGTATATGATTGAAGTGGACTGTTTTGTGATAATATGTGACTAAGTGGACTGTTTTGACATGCCTAATTGTGTACATGATTGAAGTGGACTGTTTTGTGATGTATGTGACTAAGTGGACTGTTTTAACATGTCTACTTGTGTATATGATTAAAGCGGACTGTTTTGACTATGTTGTTTGTATACATTTTCTCATGAATGACTTAATCAAAAGAAGTACAAGGGAAGTTGGTTGTTGGAATCGTAAGACTATAATAAAAGAAACCAAGAAAGCTATAAGTTAATTTAACAATTAACAAAGACTTGTATAACTAACAATGTGTACGTAAATAATTCTTGAATATCTGTTTGGATTAAGGTCCATGCCTTAATAGAATGTTATGTGGAGTAACTTGTTTGATAAGCATCCCTATCTATGCTAAGTTGTGTTGAGTAAATTGTATGACAAGTGTCCCCTACTCATGGTATGATATGATACGGCTAATGTCTTAAATGCCAAAAATTCCCATAACATGGAATGTTATATTTGATGACTTGAGTATTAAGTAACCTATGCATATGTGTATATGATATGTTTGCTATGTATTTAAGAATATGTGAACATGTCTTGTTCGAATGATATGTATATTTGTATATGTTCGTCAGAATATTAAATGTATATATGCATGTATAACTGTCTAGTATGATTAACCTTGTTTGTAAATGAATGCTAATTCGAATAGCTAGTTTTAAATAGTTAAACTCTTATCCAAATCTTAGAACTTTATTGGATTAATGAACCTCGATGAAAGGGTAGATTGTTGTTCATACTCTTGGTAACTTTAAACTTCCTCGCTAAACCTATGCTTACTCTATCCTTTCAATGCATTTCAGGGTGATCTTGCTTAAGAATGCTTTTTGAGCTCAGACGTAATCACGAGTAATATGGCGTATGTTCGTATTTTCTCTAAGGACTCCTAGATGGTGGCACTTAGTTATTAAAAAAACATTGGGCATTAGAATCTCTTGTTTGACTACATATATATATGAGTTTTGTAGGCCTCTACTAATTTCTATGGTAGTTTGCTATATGAGTAGTATGGTTAGTATGATTGTATGGTGGTTTTAACATCTATTTGTGCCTAAATTTGCCAAATCCACTTGATGTCATGCGTGTAAGTAGATGGTTATTCATATACCTGTCAACATATGTTAACCCTAAATAGGTAACATAGTTTGTATGATTAGATTAATATTTTAAACAAGCAATTAGTAAGCATTTCTATGTATTCGTGTAAGTTGTTTACTAAGCGAAAGTTACTTGTAACTAGATAAGTTTGGTTTAAGCTCGAAACAACTTTGAAATTAGTATTTGATTGTAACATCATCTTTTGTGGATGATCTTCAATGTTTCATGATTGCTCGGCGAGTCAGCTACATTAAGTGTAGAATTTGAATGATTACTTGTTGATTAAGCTATGATAGTCTTTATGTTCGATTTCTATTCGCTATGGTTAGATGTTTCGTTGCGAGATGTTTGTTAAAAATGTTTTGAGGCATGCAAGTATGTAATCAATCTATGAAGCTCTAAAATTTCCTTGATTTCTGGTTGCTTTTTTGGTTAAGAAGTGTGAAGATATTGAATGTTTGTTTAATTATTTGTTCAATAGCACTTCCTAACTCGGTTTACTCCTAAGCCGGATTAAGGGTGCTACAAATGTATTACCTCAGCTCTGAGCTATATCGGTCTATCCATGATACTTCATTCGATCACTCTCAAACCTGAATTTGATGTTCCTCAACATCTCAGATACAAGGAATGGTGGATACCTTCAATTACACAAATTTCAAGTTCAGTCCTTATTGATATTGCTCTTAACTGAATAATTAAATACATAAGCAAGATTGGTTCAAGGTTAGATTCAGAAGCTTTTGGGTTAGAATTTTGCGAAATGGACTTCAAAATCGGACATGGGTCATTAAAAAATGCAAAATAGGGTTTTTGAAATTTTGACTTTTTAGTCAAAGTCAATGCTAACTCATTAGTCAATGCTGGCGTCAACGGTCAACGCTAACGTCAACAGTCAATTGGGTTGACTGGGCGTGTTGACTCACTAAGTTGACTCGAATGGTTCACCTAACTAAGTTTACTCAGACGGGTTAACTCAGTCAATGGGTTAACGGGTCGAGTAGATTATCGGGTTAGGTCAGTTTAGGTTTGGTAGAAGGGGTTCGAGCTGAACATGCTATGTTCAAGACTATTCTAGTCCAAGGCCGTTTCAAATCTAGGGCATGTCATAGTGGTCGAAATCTCCCTTCGACGGTGCGTGTTCTCCACGCGCGGCCCTCAATCGACCGAAACATACTCCAAAACAGTGGAAGATGATGCAAAAACACAAATCAAAGGGTTCTAGAAGCTTACCGAGGCTGAAATAGCTGCGACACAATGGCTAAAGGGGAAAACCGAATGGTTTTTCTTACTTTTCGGTGACTCCTAAAACGGTAGAGGAAAAATGATCGAAGGGTCGAGTTTTGCTCGCCGCGATGCTGGGACCTCAGATCTGGCAGCCATGGCTCACACAAATAACGGAGGCAACTGGAATTGACTAAAAAAAGAGGACAACGCTTGGGGTCTTTCGCCGAACCTTTAAGCTATTCTCTACGGAAAACGACGGAGAGGCAGGGCGAGTGGTGGTCGGGTTTTGCTCACAAGGCAGTGTCAGTCCCAATGGCCTCGGTGGTGACGAGTACGGGCCGACAGGAAGGTGGCGGTCAGGGTTCAATCGAAGATAAAAGGGTAAACGGATAGGTTAGAGAGATTTCTAGAAATATTGGATTCAAAAGGGTATTTAAATCGGTAGGAGGGAGTAGCTAGGATATTAAATTATTCCAACAAGGCCCATCATCCAAACATCAAAATTATTTCTTAGTTAATTTAAGACAGAAATGAGCCATTGGCTTAACAGTTTAAGCAAATGGAATTAGGCTGGGTAAGGATGTGGGTTTGAAAACCACCATCTCCAATTCCATTTTTTTTTATAATTAATCAAAGTTGGGGTGTTATGTATTTCAAAGGGTTTTCTATATAACTTCTGACTCTCTCAATGCCTAGAAGTTGATAACAATGAAGCTAAGGTAATATATGTCTACGTGAACCCTAACAACTCTATTATCTAACCAAGTTCCCCTAATTAGTCATTGAAACCTTAGACTTATGTTTAAGCTGGATTAAGACTAAGTTAACAGCTTAGCCTCTGTTCACATTTGTTTAACCTAACTATCTCAACATTAATCCATAGATCAATAGTAAAAGGTCTCTCCCGATAACTCTTACAATAACTATGCATGATGAATGATGAACAAAATAGATAAAGGAAAAGAACTATAGCATTTAAACAAAATATTCAAAACATAATATCCTAAAAAAAATAAACTCAATTAAAAGTATTTAGCTCATGTTTGAGCCTAAAACATCCATAATATAAACAATTAAAAACATAGCAATTTATCAAGCAAGGGATAGAAAAGGGTCAAACGTCCTCGACGATCTAATTGTTGCTATAGGTCCCGCATTTCTTCAACCTCTCTCGATGGCTTCTGCTGTGTGGAGCCTCCTCTAAAACTTCGACTCTGGTGGTTCTCTGATAGATGAAGACTAAAGGTTGCTATCTATGATCGAGCTCTCCTTGTTTGTGGCCCACGTCTCTTTTATATAGGCGAGAAAGCTAGGGTTTTGTAACCCTAAAGTGTGCGAAGCATCCTTTAAGAGGATCTTGCTTTCCCTCTTCCTTTAATGAGTTCCGTATCTAGTGAGAATCCATGTAAGCCGAAGTTAGATTTATCTTCAACTCTTCTTGCCTCATCGGCTCCTTCCAAGAGATGTGCTATCCTTCATGCTCTAGCGCTCCTGCTCCAATAGTTTATGCGCAAACACCACAAAACACTACCTTTCCCATTAAAAGCACCAAAGTATATAACAATTAGGCACAGACATGCAAATTATATGCAAACTACACCTAAATGCAACTAAATGAGCTTAAACACATGCAAAAACTAAACTAAAATGGTATGCAAGATAAGTTATTTACACCGTCATAAAAGATCCCAGTGGATGTTTTAGGATTAAATAAGATTTTAGAGCCCTTCTAATCTAATTCTGAAAAAAGAATGTATTTTTCGCTTTTTGATAAGAGTACATCTTTAAATTTCCATTGCCACGCCTCTTAAATTGATTGATATGAAATTCTACCCTCTAAGTTATGGTTGTTTTACTAAATTAGTTAAATGGGTAAAATGATTACATACTAGTGAAGTAGAATATAATAAGGAAATCCACATAGTTGAACAATGCTTGAAACAGCCCAATTCGCTCATACAAAACAGGCCACCCCTTATACCATCAGAAGGTATACAAAAATAGGACGCGAACCTTTTTGTTTTCTCATTTATTTTCGCTCAGAACGATAACACAAGGTCGATCGAAATTAGCATATGGAAGACTGCAACTTCTCGGGTTGTGTCTGACAGTAGGCCCCATCAGCAGCAAATTCAACACGGAAAAAAAAAAAAAAGCTAGAGGTTTTATTGCGGGCTTCGATCATTTTTACCCAACGATGATCACACAACCTTAACATCAGTCCTAAGGTCATCGTCACCCATGAAAGACCGCCAGAACCAGTGCTGCTTCCAGATTTTGTCAACCATGGAATCAACGGGAATCCCTTTGGTCTCAGGCAACAAGAACCAAGTGAAGACTCCCATTATGATGATCCACCCAGCGAAGAAGAAGAAGATCCCAGCTTGTAGGCGACAGAGCATTGAGAGGAAAGCTTGAGCTATGACGAAAGTGAAGAGCATGTTAGAGCTGACTGCAAAGGCAAAACCCGCGGATCTAGTCTCGAGCGGGAAAGTCTCACTAGGAATTAACCACCCGAGAGGCCCCCATGACCAGGCAAAGCCCATGACAAAAAGACACACCAGGATCACCACGAAGACTGCCTCCCCTTTGGAAAGATTATCAGCCGTGGATTTCAACTCTTTTAGGAGGATTATACCGGTGATAACCTGCATAAATGTAAACATTTGTACTATTATTTCCAATTTAGCTAGTGACACAAAATACATTAGTATTAAGTATGAATTCAGTTCCCTAACCTGTGAAATAAGCATCTGGACACAAGCTTCAAGTAGCAGAAACCTCCTGCCGGCCCTATCCACTAAATATACTGAAACTATCGTACTAAACACATTGACAAGGCCAGTAATAACAGATGAAAGCAACGCAGCATCATTCCCAAATCCTACGGTCTGGAAGAGAACTGGAGCGTAGAACATTATAGCGTTGATTCCAGTAAATTGCTGGAAAATCTGCAAACAAATGGCAATCACTAGTGGGGGTCGGCTCACTGGCTTCATTAGTTTGCGGAATGGGTCCTTCACTTGCTTTGCCATCTCACAAGCATGTAAAATTGTATCAAATTCATCATCAACATTCTCGACGCCTCGAATTTTCCTCAGAACCTTCTTTCCTTCCTCAATTTTGTTACGTTCAATAAGGCTGGTTGGAGTCTCACAAATGAGTATAGATCCCAAGCAAAGCATTAAAGCTGGGATGCCAGCAATTCCAAGAGAAATTCTCCAGCCATTAGGATGGATATTTGATGCAAAGTAGTTTACTATATTGGCTACTAGAATTCCAATTGTAATGAAGAGTTGGAAACTGATGTTGAGTGCTCCACGAATCCTAGTTGGAGCTATCTCAGATAAGAAGAGTGGTACCGCCTGAATAATTTATAATGATTAATATTATCAGCTAGCCAGCTGCCAGCCAGTTGCTATAAATTAAATTACACAAGGATATACGTCTTTGAAGGAGATTCAATTACTGAAAGTAATTCGCTTACTTGATTGGCAAACCCAACACCAATGCCAAGAAAAATTCTCCCCAAAATTAGCATTCCAAGGTTGAGACCTCCAGCAGTAAAAACTACGCCTATTAAAAAGAAAATTGAAGCAATCTGCATGGTGAGTTTTCTGCCAGCTTTTGTGCACACCTTTGACGCTGCAAAACTGGCTATCAGAGCAGCAAGGTACAAACACGACGTGAACAACTGGAGGAATTGGTTATCGTATTTACAGTAATTATTTTCAAGAACATGTTGTTTCTTTCTATACACAGCTGGAAAGAATTTTCTCAAGAAATCATCCATGGATGTTACTCCACCTGTCAATCCAAATCAAATCTTTTCCTTAGAACAATTCATTTTTTGCATATAACATAAATATTCATAAAGCAAAAGAAAAAAACCTGAAATGCCAATGTCATATCCAAACATCAAGCCTCCGAAGGCTGCTATGATCACACAAACTATGACATACAGTGTTATCCTTCCTTCAAAATCTGGATTCTCACCAGAGCCGTTTACGACGATTGCCGGCGCCATTTTCTGTTAGGGTGAAGATATAGGGGTAGATATAGATAATGATAATGCTTTCTCTTCCTTTTCGTTTTCCTTTCTTTTTTCTTAGATTAAGTAAAAAAAAAGAGCAACACTACTATTACTATATACCTATGATAAATAAAAGTTCGTTATCTTACACCCTAATTTAGCATGGTTTATATACAGGCGTTGAGAATACAACTGAAATCTAAAATTAGGATTTTCTTCAAACTAAAATCACGACAAGTTGTTCCAGCTGTTTTGTTTTTTTTCTTCTAATTTTAACATTGAACTGATTTTGTTTTAATGTGGAATGATAAAAATATGCTAAGCATACTTACAGGGGTTGAACCGATCCATCATTTTCGATCTTCACAAAGGATTACTTACACTGAACAGTTACTAATCCATCTTACCAAACACAAACCCAATCAACAGTAACGCTATGTCCCCACGGATTGGTCACTCATGTAAACCCATAGTTTATCATCTCCATTAACAACCCAACCCAACCCAACTACCACATCTCTAGTTATACACGAGTGCGCCATAGAACCTATATAAATCAAAGCATATAATAGAACAAAAAAATGTGAACGTCTTTGTGATAACATCAGTTGAAGCCTGGTCCTCATTGTTAAAGTCCGGTGATCATCGGAGAAATAGAAACAAAGCCGGCACTGGAGCAGGTCAAACCGGTCGACCGCCCTGAGCCCCATTTTTTAAAATTTTTGTTACTTTAATAATTATAGTAAAAGGGCCTCAAATTTTAGTTATAATATTATATAAAGGCCTCCATTTTAGACCATAAATAACAAGTAAAAAAAAATAGTAATATGGGTCATGATTGACCAATAAGAAAAACAAAGATAAAAAAATAATTTTGACTATTTGTTTATTATAACGGTAAAACTCTCAATCCCCATAAACAAAACCCCTGACTTTTCAATTCCTCAAATACTCTACTTATTTCTCTATTGCTGCAAGCCTGCAATTTCTTAATATTTTTAAGATTCAACAAATTGTTTTTTGAATTCAACATCAACTTGGAAGTGCATCATTGGGTCTTAGCATCATATCTCAAAAGGGTTATTCAGGAAATCAAGAAAGAAAAAAAAAGGAAAGTTTGAATCTCAATTTCTTTTTCTTTGTTGATATATTTATTTTGTTAATTGTTCATATTTTTTTATTGAATATGTCATCTAAAAAATATGAATCTGGGTACGAGAAAAGAAAAGAAAACTAGAAGATTTAGTTTTATCACAGAAGGGGCACTAGATAAATTTTTTATAAAAAATTTAGGAAATCAAGTCATGTGGAAGAATTAAGTTAAAATGAAAGTAATAATAATGAGTCTAATGTTGTTGATGAAGATTATTTGAGTAGTGAAAAAATTAGTTTCTCTTTAGACATTTTTGATCCAAGAAATCGGGGGGGGGGGGGTCTTGATAACAAAACAAGATATTTATTATTGGAAAAGGGTCCAATAAAAATTTTTGGTGAGAACTTTCCAATGGGTAGTAATTATAGGCAATTTTCAGATTCTCATTATACTAGAATATTACCAAACGGGGAGAAACATGATAGAATTTGGTTAGTGTACTCAAAATTTGAAGATAAAATATATTGCTTTTGTTGTAAGTTATTTAGGACAAAAACTCTTTATAGCGCATTAGCAAATGAAGAATACAATGATTGGAAACATCTTAGTGAAAGCCTTTAAGTCACATGAAAATAATATTCAACACATTACTAATATAAATACTTGGATTGACTTGCAAATTAGATTAGCAAAGAATAAAACAATTGATAAATATGCACAAGAACATGTTTTAAAAGAGAAAATTCATTGGAAACAAGTTCTTACTAGAGTAATTGATGTAGTGAAGTGTCTTGCTAAAAATACTATGCCATATCGTGGAACTAACGAGAGATTCTATCAAGACAATAATGGTAATTTTTTGAGATTAATTGAAATGATTGCAGAATTCGATTTAGTGATGCAAGAGCATATTCGTCACATTGATAATAATGAGATACATTATCATTATCTTAGTCATAAAATTCAAAATGAGTTGATTTTCTATGTTAGCTTCTAAGATTAAATGTGCAATTATTTCTAAAATAAAAGAGGCTAAAATTTTTTATGTGATACTTGATTGCACTCTAGATGTAAGTCGCCAAGAACAATTGACTTTAATTATACGATGTGTTGACATATCAGTTTGCCCAATAAAAGTTTAAGAATACTTTTTAGAATTTTTGAATGTATATGATACATCTGGATATGGACTTTTTAATGAATTGTAGTCTGCATTTGTATCTCTTGATATTGATATTCAAAATATTAGGGGGCAAGGTTATGATAATGGATCTAATATGAAAGGAAAACACCAAGGTGTGCAAAAAAGATTGTTAGAAATAAATCCTAGAGCATTGTATGTTTCTTGTGCTTTTCATTCTCTTAATCTTACTATTTGTGATATGGCACACTCTTGTGTTAAAGCAATATCTTTCTTTGAAGTTATTCAACGTATTTATTCATTGTTTAGTAGTTAGATAAAACGTTAGAAAATTATGCATGATTGTGTGGATGGCTTATCTCTTAAATCACTATCTAACACACGGTGGGAAAGTCGCATTGAATGTGTAAAAGGCATTAGATTTCAAACTCCTCAAATAAAAGAAGCCTTGTTAGAATTAATTGGAAATAGTGATGATGCTAAAACCAAAAGTGAAGCAGAGAGTTTAGCTAATGAATTATAGAATTTTGAATTTTTGTTATGTGTGGTTGTTTGGCATGACATTTTGTTTTACATTAATATGGTTAGTAAATTATTACAATCTAAAGATATGTATATCGATGTTAGTATAGAACAATTAAAAGGATTGATTTCTTTTTTTTTTGAAAATTATAGAGAAAATGAATTTGCTTCTGCCATGACCACTGCTACAAGTATTGCAATAGATATGGATGTTGAACCTATTTTTTTCTTAAAAAAACGACAAATTCGAAGGAAAAAGCAATTTCATGAGAATGCACATGAGGATAATATACTATCTGCTAAAGATTCTTTTAGAGTTAATTATTTTGTTGTTGATATTTCTGCCTTAAAAAGTAGATTTGATGAATTGCAACCATATGATAGTATTTTTGGTTTTTTGTTTGATTCAAAAAAATTAAATTCTCTAGACGATAATAAATTGAAAGAGTGTTGTATTAACCTTGAAAATTCTTTGAAATATGGTAGTTCTTTTGATTTTGATTCGAATGATTTATTTTTGGAATTAAAAGTGTTACAAGTGACTTTGCCAAAAGAAATTAAGACGGCACTTGAAATCATTGAATTCGTCAAAAGTTTAGGTTGTTATCCTAATATTTCAATTGCATATAGAATATTATTGACCATACCTGTGACTGTAGCAACTGCAGAAAGAAGTTTTTTCTAAATTAAAATTGTTAAAATCTTATTTATGGTCAACTATGTCACAATAAATGTTAAATGGATTGCCACTTTTATGTATTGAAAAATATATGTTAGAGCAAATAAATTAAGAAAATATTGTTGATGAGTTTACTTTTCAAAATGCTAGAAGAAGTCATTTTAAATGATTATTTGATACTTTAATTATGTTGATGTGCAGTTATAGTTGAAATCATTTTTTCTCTACATAAGGTTGGGTATGCTTTTGACAATTTTACATAGGTATTTTTAATTTTTTTGCAATTTTACTTTATTGTGTATCTATGAGCAAAATTTGGTGCTATTATTATTATAAATTACATTTTTAGATTATAACTAAATAGGGACCTCATTTTTATAATTTGCCCAGGGCCTAAAAAATGTGAATCTCTCGAGAAATAAGCAATCCGAAAGAATAAGGAAGACGAGAATCTTTCAAGAATTAGGGATTTTTTTAGGGTAAATTACCTGGGTGACCACCCAACTATTGGTTATGACCCGTTTTGACCATCGAACTACAAAAATTCAAAATTCGACCACCCAACTATTTAATTGGACCTATTTTGACCATCAGCCGTTAAAATCTAACGAAAGGGTGACGTGAATGTTAATGGAAATTTGTATAACTATACATCTGGTCCATGTTAGTTACATATTCTATCAATTTGATCCTAATTTTAGTTTAATTAAATAAATTAATCATTCAATTAAGCACAAAACTCTCCCTTTGTTTGCATCTGTTAATAAGTAAATCTCTGCTTCGATTTTTTCCAATATAAAACTTCAACAAATAAAAGGGAAAAGGTGAAAAGATGAAATCTGTGTCAACTGATGGTTGGGTTGCACCAAAACTTTTTAAGAGGATGGACAAATTCATGTTTTATATGTTCATTGCTGGAAAGAAAGCCTTGGAAGACGGTGGAGTAACTGAAGATATAATGGATGAGTTAGATAAAATGAAATATGGAGTTTTGATTAGCTCAACAATGGGTGGCATGAAAGTAAATTTTCGGTCTTTAGAACATGTGCCTTCATTTTAAAGGTGATGGATGCTTGGATATAAGAAACAGCTGATAAAACCTTATATTTATAAATATTAAACTTGATCAAGTAAAACACGAACACTAGCAGCTGGGATCATAGTTTTAGTATAACAAAACATGCCATACATGCATAATGCATACTTTAAAACATGAGTGGTATAATTTTATAATACTAGTTTAGTGTTTAAAGCCGGCTTTAATAACATAAAATCTCTTGAATCATAAGTGATATAGTGTATGTAGCACCCCGCATGAGGGCTCACAACCTTAAGAAACAAACTGTTTTTGCAAATTGTTTTCCTATTTCTGTGCATTGATTCATTTAGGTGGTTTTTGGAATGAAAAGGTTTTCAATGATGCAATTGAAGCTTTGAGGATCTCGTACAAGAAGATGAATCCTTTTTGCGTGTCGTTTGCTACTACAAATATGGGTTCAACGATGCTTGCAATGGATTTGGTGAGCTTAAAATTAAAATTTGCAATGTTAAGATGGATGTTGAAATTTAACTTCCAACTTCTAAGTTAAAACTGATGATGTTTTCAACTATTCAATCTCCACTGCATGCGCAACAAGCAACTTTTGCATATTAAATGCAGCAAACCACATCATTAGAGGCGAAGCTGTAAGTTGAGGAAAGATAAAATCCAATATATTGTAGTTTGTTTTTATTACCCCGTGTCTGAGGTATTTGAAACAAAATTGCAAGATGTGATGCTTTGTGGTGGCTCGGATGCAACAATTATACCGATTGGTATCTCTTTCTCTTTTTTGTATTTGAATTCATTTACAATCTTTCCGGTTGGTACAAACAAAATATACCTGATTTTACGATTTTTTATTCAAGACTGTGAGGTTTTGTGGCGTACAGAGCACTCTCTCAAAGGAACAATGATCCTACCAAAGCTTCATGCCCTTGGGATGCTGTGATAATTCAATTACTCTTGTGTTTCCAGAGTTTCATTTTTCTTTTGCCGTTCGTTTTTACCAAGTTCTTGAACGAAAGCAATAAAACTGTGAATAAGTTAATGAAGTAATTTGGTGCAAAGTAATTGAATGATTAATTTATTTAATTAAATTAAAATTAAGATTAAATTGATAGAATATGTAATTAACAAGGACCAAATGTGTAGTTATACAAATTTCCATTAACATCTACGTCACCCTTCCGTTAGATTTTAACGGCCGGTGGTCATAATAGGTCCAACTAAATAGTTGGGTGGTCGAATTTTGAATTTTTATAGTTCGGTTGTAACACCCCCTACCTCGGTTTAGTAGTAAACCGGTTTGGGAGTGTTCAGGGAACATTGGAAGCACGAATAATTTAAATTTTTTTCAAGAACTCATCCCTAATAGGCGAGTTGAGTGACTAGCAAGCAAGCGACGTAGACAATTACAATTGACCATACATGCAAGATATGTTTATCATTCTTGTTCATTATATGCCAACCATTGATTAGTCATTTTCAAGTTACATTCAAAGATTAATAACTACTTAGTCATGTAGGCATATATAGCATTCAAATGGCATTCTTAACTAGCAAGGCATTCACAATCAAGTATACAAGCATGGCCATCTTATTATTCATTTTAGGTTACCACTTAGGTTATTCATTTTCAAACCTACATTCATGCGATCATATAAAGCTTTCAATTAGCATACCTAGACTAGCATGTTTCATTTTAACTCAATCTCATTACATTCAAGACATGTAAATATTTCATGTAAGTTTAACTAAACACGATCATATGTACATGTAATCAAACATATCTCAAGCAAGCATATCATGTTTCATAGACATTATAGGTCATTCATGTGATTGGTTACCTTCAATTGTTCATTCAAGGTTAACTACTATTTAGGCATGTGAACAAGCAAAGCATGTACATTTGATCCCTTCCTATTCGGCAATAGCAAGTTCTAGCATATCATGAAATAATTTCCTCATTCATCGAGTCTTAATGTCATGTATAGCATTAGGCAAAAATGTGTTCATTTCATTTCAATTTACATATACACGTAGCAAATCAAGTTCATGTGAGCATTTATTCAAATCATACTTCAAGTAGCATGCATGGTTTCATTCTTTACCCATTTGGCAATTCAAGTTCATGTATACATGAATTATTCATAATATTTATTCAAGCATTTATATTTTCATACAAGGCATTCGACTAGCATATTTGACTAGGACATACTTAATTCAAACTCATAACATATGCCCAACTTAATCCATTTAATCCACTTGAAAATTATGTCATTCATACTCCAAGTTTAGCATTTAAGCCTTTATAACATTATAGGCCAAATCAAGTTCATATATACGACTTTCAAGTAACATAATGCATGTCCTAGCTTACTATATACAAGACTAGGTGCCACCAACTACTAGGAGCATTACAAACAAGTATGGATTCATACTTATGCTTTTGCTTGTGTCTTACTTGAAGCTCAAGAAATCTGACTTCGGGATCAAGTAATTCACCTTGAAGCACCTAACCTGTGGTTTGGGAAGAGAGGAAATGAGAGTGATACGTACGATATGTACTTAGTGAGGTAGTACTAGTTCTAACCAATTATTATGTCATGTCTCAATTAATCAAGTAGCCCTATTAAGGTTTATAGCATTCCAAGTCAAGCAAAAATCATGAACTCATGTATCATCATACTTATGACAATCAAATATCAAGGCAAGCAAATGTTAAGTAACCAATTTGTCAAGCAAATCAAGTAGCATGATAAGCTTATCAAGTAATTATCAAGTAAACATTCTCTAGTATCATTCGAATAGCAAGATAGCATGACAAGCAAAATCATAGATCACAATTCAATCTTCAATAATTTCAAGTCAATTGATAGCATGTTTAAGCAAATCACAACATTTCCAAGTCAAGTAACATAATCACAATTTGTTTCAAGCTTATCACTCAAGATATGTTCACAAGTTATACACATTGATTCAAGTGAGAGTATAAGTCCATTTCGAGTAGCATTGCATGTGACAAGTATATCAAGTGTACAAGTATACATTTTAAGTAGCATGTAAGCCTTAAGCCTTAATTATTGCTTGTTTACTTTCTTTAATTTAAGCCTTATTACTTAGTTGTCCATTATACATGTTTATACATTCTTGCAATGCAAAACAGTCCATATTTTCATTTAGTCTAGCCAATTCAGTCACATAACATGTACACATAATTCATAATGCCAAAACAGTCCATACTTTCATTTAGTCTAGCCAATTCAGTCATATAACACGTACACATAATTCACAATGCCAAAACAGTCCATATTTTCATTTAGTCTAGCCAATTCGGTCATATAACACGTACACATAATTCACAATGCCAAAACAGTCCATATTTTCATTTAGTCTAGCCAATTCGGTCATATAACACGTACACATAATTCACAATGCCAAAACAATCCATATTTTCATTTAATCTAGCCAATTCGGTCATATAACATGTACACATAATTCACAATGCCAAAACAATCCATATTTTCATTTAGTCTAGCCAATTCAGTCATATAACACGTACACATAATTCACAGTGCCAAAACAATCCATACTTTCATGTACACGATGTACATGGCAGCAACACTCATTAATTCAAGTAAGATCGAGATCTTTTTCAAGTAACAATCATGTAACAAGAAGTTCGAGTATACAAGTCAAGTAATATGTTCAAGTAATCAAGTTTGCATGTCAAGCAATTCAAGTAAACATCAGCTCAAGTGAGACCATAAGCCATTTCAAGTAGCAAATCATACAATACAAGGTCCAAGCATAGGCAATTATCATTTCAAGAGTTTCATGTCAAGAATCAAGCATTACATGTCAAGCAATTCGAGTATTTTAAGAATTCATGTCAAGTGATTAAAGTGTTCAAGATTTCTTGTCAAGTCATTTAAGTATTTCAAGATATAATTCAAGTATTCAAGATTTTCTTTTGAATTTCTTATTCAATTTCTCAATAAGGTTCATATCTTTTTAACATGTTTGCCTTGGATCACAATTGTTCATGAATAACATTGGTCCGTGTTTGACCATAAATGTAATACCTCAAATCATGGCCTAGTAACATGTCATAAACTAATTAGAGCTTAATTGTACAAACAATTTACAAATTTGAAGAATTAATTAAACCTAGTGACTAAATTAGATGGATTGATAAAGAAGTAGCCTAATCATGAAGGATCAAATAGTAACAAATTGTAAATGTAGAATTGCATGCAATAAGGATGAGTAATTAAGGATTTATGAAGCAATTAGACCATAATTTGCCAAGTGGAGGCAAATAGTCAAGCCATGTGATAACAACATGGCCAAGTGGCCATCTTTCTATCATCTTCTCCACTCCATCTCCCTCCACCTTGCCCGAACCATACATAGCCATTAGGAGAAAGAAAGCTTCATAGATTACCTCCAAATTCAAGCTTCTTGATTCAACCTTGATCAAATTTAGCTTGGAGAAGGTATAATGCTTGATTTCAACTTGTTATAGATTGTTTAAACCTTGAGATTTTGATGTTCTTGTTGTCTAGATTGATTAGGATGATTGTTATGTGTGTTAGGATCATGTTAGCTTCAATTTTCTACTTGAAATTGTGAATACTAGTAGCCAATTTGATAAAGGAAATATATATGGTTGCTGGAAATTTGAGAAATGTGTATATAGTTGAAAACAATTTGAATTGGGACTGTTTTGGATAGTGAAAATGTTTAAGCATGGCAATTGAATATAGAATCCTGTTTTGATCATGTATGTAGATGAATTGAAGACTGAATAGAATAGATAACTTGCTGTAAAATGAGTGCACCTAATTGAATTAGTTAAATTAGGTAATGGGCTGCTCAATTGGTAAATTGGATGTGTAATGTTGATCAAATAGATCAAATTGGATTCAACATGATAATGCCTTGTTTTAAGCATACTGCTAGGTGTATTAAACTGACCTAGACATGTAAGAACATGAAAATGAGTTGAATTGCCATGTTAGAACCTTCTTAAAATGAGTTAAGAAGCTAGAAACTCAACCTAGTGTAATCTGCCTATAATACTCTGTTCTGGGCAATAACTTTGAAAAATCACCATAAATTGTATAAAATGAATTTAATGCTGAAATTTTTATGGACAACACCTTGATATGCCGAAATTCATTAGGAGAAAACATAACTAAATTCTGGGTTGTAGAATGAAATGTAGAGAAGAAACACTAGGGACAGTGCAAACTGTCCAGTGTAACAAATTACCCTGTCTTTAAGTTAAAAACTGTATTAATTGGCAAAGAACTAAAATGCAAGCCTTATATGGTTATAAAGACAATTACGTTAAATTTCCAACGGTGTAAACCAATTGAAATTCCGATGTACGGAATGAAAATTATGCATGATTAAGTGAATAGAGTGCAAGTTGCCTGGCAGCAGCAGTATAGGTAATTGTATACTGTTTTGTGGCAATTTGTAAACTGTTTTGTAAACTGTTTTAGGACATTGATTCTGCCTTGTTTTACATGGACTAGAGTATAGATAAGTGTAGTTAAGTGTAGTAAAGAATGTATATGAACATGCTGCTAGATTTGTATTTGTTATGTGCTTGTAACATTGCTTTGATTGAATGACTTTGTGAACTTGTTTTGATATGTGTTTTCTTGTAATGTGATAGAACCAGGAGTAAACTTGGTGGAAGAGGATAGAGTGGATCATCCTAAAGCCAAGAACAAAGGAGTGTGGATCCAAGACTAGCTAAGTTTGGAGTATTGTGAGTGTAGTTATTTCTAGGGTTAGGACTAGGTCCTAACCAATGCATACTTGTTTACATTCTTGAAATTTTAAATGAAATGTATGAAATTTGATAACATCTTGAATACATGTTTTATTCGAATGCTAAAAATGTTTAAATGGTACATTGGTGCTTGTATGTGTCATGATGCATGTGACCGAATACTAAAGAACTTGTTTGAGATACCATCTCATCTTGATAAAATGAAACATGAGAATTACATGATATGGGAGCTATGGCTCAAATGGCCTAAGGGCCTAAAATGAAATGAACTTGCTTGACATGATCTTGATCTTGAAACACTTGTATAAATGGTAAATCGAACAACCTTGGTAGCTAGTTGGACTAGGTAGAAGGGCATGCCTTAGAGTCTAGAGCTCACTGTGTCAGGGTGGACTACGGTCCAAGGCTAAGGCCCCTATTTGGTGACAGACGGAGGGTATGTATGTGGTCTTTGGTGACAGTAGGAGGGTTGACCAGCACTACGGTGCATCTTGTGGCGACAGTTGGTTGGAGACTCGATTACCTATACAAACTAAGTACCAAGGGGGTTGTTTAATTAATAACAAATGTAATAACAATCCTAAAACACATGTGACTTCTCTTGAAAGCTATGAATAGTATGTTAATTGACATGAAAGCCACGAATTGTATGTTACTTGTCATATAAGCATGACTTACTTGATTACTTGTTATGTAAGTAAGAGTTGATTGATTCTTGTTATGAAAGCATGAAGTATAATTCCATGTTCTTGTTCCTTGATAGCCGAATGTTTGAAATCCTTAGCTAGGATTATCTTGATGCTTGAAAGCCTTAGCTAGGTTCATTCTAATGCTTCAAGCCCCTAGCTAGGTTCATTCTTGTTTAAATGACACAAAACTTGATATAATAAATGGTTAGAACTACTTACTACCTCACTAAGTACATTCTTGTACTTATCACTCTCGTTTTTCATTCTTCCCATCTACAGGATAAAGAATAAAAGTGTTGCTTGATCTTGAAGCTTGTTACCTTGAGCTAGAAGCAAGTCACACAAGCTTTGCCTAAGTATGGTTTCATACTTATTTTGTATATCTCTTAGATTGGTGGCACTAGATTGTATAGACTTTAGCTTGATCATGCATTTTGGAATACTTGAACTTGTATATCTATATATGTTCTTGTTCTTGAATGGACCTACTATGTTATGAACCTATTGGAAAGTATGTAATGAACTTAAATTTCATGTAATGGATGGTGTTTTGCTGTGTACATATTGAATATACATTGAAATGATCAAGTGTTGATCTAGTTTGCTTTGGAACAATCGAATGCCTTGCTTAATGTACATGCGTGCGCTTGAATTGAAAGTACTATGAATCGAACCATGCTTGCTTGTATTCCAATCGAATGCCTTGGGAACTATATGGTCACTTGTGTGTGTGTATATACCATGATGTATGTGTTTTGGTATTAGCATGATGATTGCCGAATGGATAGGTATAGAGTATAACTTGAATGGAAGCTAGTTACATGCAATAGTATGTTAACATGATCATGTTTAGAAATCTAGGTATGTAATGTTATATGTAACAAACTAAGGAACAATGAAATGAAATAGAATTATGTTACAAGCTTAGTTCATTCGAATGATAGAGATAAAATGAAGTAAATTGTATTGTTTAAGTAGTAACCTATAATTTAAATATGTAAGGAAACAATTAAATGCCTTATTCGAATGCCTATGATGTCTTGAAATCAAATGAATGCTTGGTTTCTTGTTAGTTAATTAAGCATGTTTAGTTGCTTGATAGTTAAGTAACTCATCTAATAGGGATGAGTTATCTATTCTTGCCTTGATATCCTTGCCCTTGCATTGGTAACGCTCTTGAGCCGGTTGGCTACTAGCCCGGGGTAGGGTGTGTTACAATAAAGGTCCAAGAGATACTTAGCTCAAAGTACATAGCAATGGCTAATATCGGAAACATGGCAATCCTATACTTCTCACTATCCAACCAAACTGTCGCCACTTCGTACAACTCTCTCGTTACCTCTAACTGTCGCCAATAACATATTACATGTAATGGGGCGTCCCCCCAAGCCATGGCTCATGGACCGTAGTCCCAAGTATACCATGCATCATACCATTGTATCCAAGGACTTCCATTGTAGGCAACTTAAGTCTTTTAAATCTTTAAACTTTCATTAGAGTGGTATTCTTATACTTTAAAGCTTGTTATTGTTTATTATGTTTTATGCTTTCATGTTCAAGTTGAGACAATTCAGATTCGAGAATTACATTCAAGCAAGTTATAGCAATATCATGCTTAGCCCTTAGGCTAATTGAGCCTTAGCTCTTTATTTCAAGTAATTCATGCTTACATCAAGACATCATGTAATTCAAGATCCTTTTCAAGCAAGTATGTCAAGATTAACTTAGCCCTTAGGCTATTTGAGCCTTAGCTCCACAATCACCAATTACTTATCTTTCAAGCAAGTATTTACATTACCATATTAGGTATCAAGTAAGCATTTGAGTGAAATTGCATTCATGATGCTAGGATCAAGCATCATATATCATTATAATACATACATGCCACTATTCGAATAGGCACAATCAAGAACAAGAAATCAAGCATTTACATCCATAGTGTAACTCAAGCAAGCAATTCGAATAAAATCATTCAAGGCATGGAATCACACAATGTTTACACATTTCTTTCTAAATAATTTAACTTATCCATTTCCATGCTATTACTTAATCACAAATTTTAGCTTAGTCCAATCTTCCCTTTTAATTCATATTCAAGTTTAATTAAGCTCATTATCATGGCATATCAATAGCAAGAAGATTGACATATAAATTTTGGTTAGGACCTAAGTCCTAACCTTACCTAAACTACACTCACAATACTCCAAGCTGAGCTAGTCTTGGATTCAAACTCCTTTGTGTTTCCCACTAGCTTGGCCAATCATTTCTTCCTCCACAAGGTTTTCTCCTTGCTCTAACATTACACACAAGACCGTAGATTCAAAGCTAGTAACCAATTTAAACAATGCATGATTTCATACACACTCTAGCATACATTTGACATCATTTAGAAAACCTACTTTATAACTATTTCCATGCATTGAAACTGTCCCAATACACATGTTCAATAATCAAACAACATGCTTACATATATACATTCCAATTTGGGTAGAAGCAGGGCAGTAACCAAACTGTCCAAAATACCTAGACTGCTGCTGCCAGGCAGCTTGTGCACTGTTTACTTAAACATGCATAACTTTCATCCCGTACGTCGGAATTTCAATTTGTTTACACCATTAGAAAGCTTACTTATCCATATTTCTAACCATATAGGCCTTACATTTTTATTTCTTGCCAATCAATACAGTTTCTGTCTTAAAGACAGACCAATTGCATTATTGGACAGCTTGCACTGTCCCTAGATTTTTATTTCTAAAATCCATTTTACAATCCATAATTCCATTTTGTTTGTTTCTAATTAAAATATACATATTAAGTCTCCATTCATATAAATTTCAGCCCTTAATTCAATTCATACAATTTATAGTGAATTTTCAAAGTTGCTGCCCAGAATAGAGTTTTCTGGGCAGATTTCACTAGGCTTGATTTTAGCTTCATTATTTACCTATACCATGCTTCTAACATTATTATTCAACATATATACATATTCCTACAAGTCTAGGTCAGTCCAATTTACCTATCAATGTGATTAAAACAGGGCATTATAGTACTATGTTCGAATTAATCCATTTGATCAACAACATTCCTCTAATTCACCATTTGAGCAGTCCATCATCTAGTCTTAACCAATTCAACTATATGTATTCATTTGCCAGCATCTAATTAATCGATTATCATAGCAAGCATGGACTCATGTTACTCACAAGATCACTCGAACCAGCCACATGTTTATACTTAATCACATATAACAATCTCATCCTAATTTTAAACAATAGATTCATATCTTCATGTATACATTTAAATCAACAACAAGGATACTATAAAATCAACACGCAAAATCAGATTTATCAAGGAGAAGAGTGAAGAAATTACCTTCTCCTAAGTTAATTTGAGCAATTCTCAACAATTTAACATAGATTGAAGATGGTCTAGGAAGCTTTCTCTCACTCCTTTTTCTCTCTACAAGTTCGGTTAAGGGAAGATGAAGATGATACCATTATTTTCATCTTTCCTCTCCAAAGTTGTGAGTCATCACTCACTAAGAACTTATCCTCATCTTGTGAGGACATGTGTCAAAGTCCCAATCTGAAGTTTAATTTACATGCAAACTCTAAAACTTTGCATGTTCATAATTGCATCATTCCAATAAGCCTTCTCATTTTTAACTTCAATTCGAATTGGTCCTTAAACTATTTAAACATTTCTTATGAATTCATTTTAGTCCTTCTTAACAATAGCTATTTATCTTTTCTTTATTTGAATTTAACTCCTAATCCATCCAACTAATTCATTAATGATAGATCCAAACAAATTATTTAGCTTTTGAATTTTGGTCATAATTCTAGGCCAGTTTTAGGGTATTACATCGGTGGTCAAAACATGTCACACCCAATAGTTTACCCTTTTTTATTATCTAAATACAATAAAGAAAACAATGGTTTATATAGGTCCAAGATACAATAATCGGCCCAACTAACTTGCCCAACAAACAGAATAGACTAATTTGACTAATTTTAGTCAGTTACAACAAACTATTATATTCATACTCTATCATTCTCCTGGTTTTGCTTCATTCAAACTTCTTCCAAGAAAATACTTCCAATTTTCTTCTCATATCAGCAAATACTGAAGGAGCAACAGGCTTTGTGAGAACATCAGCAACCTGCTCAGCAGAAGGTATATAATTCACAAGAAGATTTCTTGCAATAGCATTCTCACGCACAAAACAATAATCAATTTTCACGTGCTTAATTCGAGCATGGTGAGTATATAATACCTTAAAAACCGGGTTAGTTACTATTAGATTAATTAGTGGTTAATTATTGTTTGCATTGAGAATTGACAAATTAGTGACTTGAATTTGTATATTAAGAAGGTGTATGACCTTATTGTGATAATTAGCAAATGTTCTTATGGCTGAAATTTTAAATAGAGAAACTTCATGTTTTGCATGTAAGAACCAAAAGGTTTAGGGATTATATACGAGGGTGATAGGATCAAATAGAAAAGAATACAAATTAGTGTGGTGACAAGATTGTAATAAGGGTATAATATTTGGGTTTGTATGTCCAATTACCCATTGGTGTGAGTTTGCTGCCAAATATGGCTAATAAGGGATTATATATGGCTATGACTTGAAACTAGAAAATTTAGTAATTGTTTGCTGCCAAATAGTTTAAAATCAATGAGAAGATGATTAGTAATGTTTTACGTATTTGCTGTAAATAACATGTTTTGTTGGTAATTGAACGAAATTGGGAGAGTGGATTAATATGATGTTTTAGAAATTAAATTTAGATATGGAAATTAAGCTTGATTTATTTTGGTAAATGAATAGCTTGAATCATGTATTGTTTTGAATAGCATGAATGTTAAATGGCATTGTATTTTTTTTATTGTAATGTGTGCACTAACGGTGAATTCAATAATTCATAGAAAATACCAAAGGTAAAATTAGAACATGAGACTTATACATATAGAATCGCGTGTGAGTTTAGTTTTATCACCAACAAACGGTAATTGATTTCGAGTCCTGGATCAAAAGATATAAATTTTTAATCGAAGGTAGGACAGAAAAACTGGAAGCAAATTCTGCTCTGGGTAGTCTCTGTTTCGGGAATTTTATGATTTTATAATTTTTGTAGATTTTATTAAATTATGTGGCCTATACCGATAGAACCATAGTCGAATACGGTTTTTAACGGTGTATAGAAAGTTAAATTCCAATGAGTATTCTTCTCTGTAGAAGCAAATCTTTGTAGGTAGTGCATGCTGCCAAAATTCTGGAAATAATTGCCTAGCTTAAAAGTGAAAATATTTTGGTATTGTATGAATCTTAAGATTGAAATCTAATTAATGTTGTAAATTAAAAAGGAAACTATGCTGCCATGTCTAGTTACTATTTGATTGAGGTGATTGGATGATATAATGCTAGATTTTGAGCCCTCGGTTTAATGTTTGAATCAATGCAGTTTTTAAATTAGCTAAATTGTAGTTTTGAAAGAACTAAGTGGGCAGTTTGGAAATGTCTTTAGTGGTTCGCAATGTATGTATTTACAAGATTGTTTTGTATGATTTTTATGCATGGGTATGTAAGGTGAATTGCGTGATACACTATTTTGGAATTATGCTTTTCGAGTGAGATAAGAAAACATCATGTCTATGATTTTATATTTTAAGCATATGAAATAGTGATTAAACTATGTATACGATCATGAACTTGATATTGCTAATCCATGAATTAAATCCTTGCTATTTGTAAGTGAGCATTATGTATTTAGATGAATTTTGAAACTATTTTGAAGCTATCACAATTGTGTAGACTTAAATAAGGATCTTGAGGTGGTGATTATGATATAATGAGTAATGAGAGATTGTGGCGTAGTATTGGTTGTAAGATTTCTAATGTTGATAAATTAAAGTAAGTTTGAGCAGCATATTTTTAGATCTGTATAAATGTATTGTGGTATTTGAAATGAGAGAATAGTTGATTTATCTGTGTGCATTAAAACATAGGATATGATAATGAAATGAATTATATACTTTAGCATGTAAGATAAAAGAGTATGTGTGTGCTTGAATGTGTACATTGCTTGAAGATGCATGTAACTAAAAGTTCTGATGATTGGTTATTTATTTTGAGGTACATACTTTGATAAGGAAGAATGGGAAAGAAAATAAGTTGAAAAAGCAAGATGTGGGTGGTTGAGGTATCCCGTAACATCAGAATATCAGGTGAGTGTAGTTGCATTGTCTCAAATGACACGGTGTCATTCCGATTCTTGAATTTATGTTTTGATATATGAAATGTGTAAGTATGAATGCATATGAACATTTTTGCATGAGTCTCAAGTAGAGCAAATCGGGGGAAGGCATTCTAGCATGACATCTTTGATAAGTTCTTTGTTGATGTTGCATTACATATGCATCATGTGCCATGCTATGTTTGATATGATTTTAATAAGTGGTAATATACTTCGTTTGAAAGCTTAGGAATCAAACTATGAACCCCTTTGCCATAAGACTTTAATAAAAAAATCAAAACTTAAAATGATATAAGATAAGAAATCGTAAGTCTTCCAGAGCTATTAGCTCATCTTTTCCATAAGATATTAAGTAAGGAAATAAGTAAGTCACCTTATGTCATAAGATACCCTCCTAATTCTCAAAACTAAAAATATTAATTTGCTTGAACAATGGATGTCCTTGGACACTTTGGCATGATGCCGAGGTATAATTTAGGGACTACAGTCCACGAGCTATGACTCAGGGGTGACGGCTCCACATGTGTGATATATTGGCGATAGTAGGAGGTAACGGGGGAGATGGTAAAGAGATTGACGACAGTTGGTTGGATAGAGAAGAAAATCTAGGTCTGTTGTGCTATAAAATAGCCATTACTTTGTGCTTTGTGCTAAGTGAATCTTAAACTAATGCTACACATGTCCAAATGTGATCCAGGAAAAACGTTTTAAAAGATATAAACTTTGTAAGAAATCTGTTAAGAACTCTGATAAGCTCTGATAAGCACTCTGATAAGAATTCTAAAAACTTTGATAAGTACTTGGATAAGCCTTGATAAGACTTCAATAAGACAAGTTATGAACTTTGATAAGTTAGATAAGAAATTCGAAGGAACTTAGTTTAAACCTCTGAAAGATATTCAGTTAAGATTTGAAAGAATACGAACTTCAATAAAGCTTCCAATAAACAAAGCCTTATTTAAGTTAAGATTAAAACGTAAGTATCACTTGCTAACTTATGCGTGTATTCTTTGAATTTTCACTTAATATCATTGGCACTATGCTTTGTTATATTAATGTCACTACCTCACTTAGGCTATATCAGCCTAATGCATTCATTGTTCATGTATGTGCAGGTTGATTAAAGCTTGTGTAATTCAATCGTGGTCAAGTGTTGCAAGTCACTGCATAAAGTTCTAAGTAGAGTTTATATTTCTTTAGTTAAAACTCCTTAGATGGTGGCATATCAAACTATATAGTAGCATGCGAATTAGTAGTTCATTTTGACTATAATGTATTTAGAGTATTGAATGTTTGTAATTGACCTCTTAGAAGTGATCATCTTTGGTATAGTTCTTATGAAATTTTGATCTCGTAATGCTTGCTTTGATTGATGTTAGATATGAGATTTGTATGGTTATGCAATTGTTTCTTATTTTAGTAAGCATGCCAATCAAATTGAAAAGGGTAAAGATATACTTGACTAGATTGGATTAAATATGGTATAACTTAAAGTACTTGGTTTCTAAAATTGTATAACATTCAATTTGCCAAAGGAATGAGATATTATAAGAAAAGTCTAAGTCATATATGCTGCAAAACTGTCCTGTTTGTTTAATTATATGCTGGTGTAAGTTTTGGATGGTAACACATATTTAAGTCTTTAAGTCATTGACGATGTAGTTTTACATGACCGTTTAAAGCTATATAGGTTCAAATGGATATGCTGATAAGATTACTTGGAAAACATACTAAATTTTAAATCTTAACTAAGACTATATATTGGAATAGTGGGAATCTTACAAATGGCTTGTGAAATTTGTTATACTATGTTAATGATGATGAGTAATCTTGTTACTTTGAATTATATGAACCTGACTAGACTGCAATTGAGCTATTACGATTTTCACTTTAGTGTTAAATTAAATTAGAATCACTTTATGTTACATAATGTTATCAATTGAATTTGTTTTGTTATTTATTAGATAAATATGTTTTAAAAAAAATTATTAACCTATCAAATCTTGTGTGAATTTTTACGATTCAATTATTGGATTTTTTGTGTTTTGGTTTGGTAATATCTTCAATTCCAGTTTTCTCTGGGCTGGGTTGAGGGTGTTACAAATTGGCATCAAATTTAGAGTTTAGTCGATTCTAGGACTAAACCAAAGCTTATTGTGCGTCTACATTATGCATAGGCCACCTAGGGGTTTAAGACTTGTTTACTACCTGTGACTTGCAACTGAAACAATTTGTTTACGTTGTTTCGACAGTTAGAATGTGTAATAATATTTTGAGATATGATATTGTATATTCATTTTCAATGTGTAATAATATTTTGAGATATGATATTGTAGATTCATTTTCTGTAATAGTAAAAGTTATGTAATAGAACAATACTTCATAGTTCGGGAGAAAATTCCGGGACAAATTTTTTATTTAAGGAGGGTGGAATTGTAATACCCTAAAAACAAGGTTAATCACCATTGGATTAATTAGTGGCTAATTATTGTTTGCATTGAGAATTGACAAATTAGTGACTTGAATTTGTAAATTAAGAAGGTGTATGACCTTATTGTGATAATTAGCAAAGGTTCTTGTGGCTAAAATTTTAAATAGAGAAACTTCATGTTTTGATTGTAAGAACCAAAAGGTTTAGGGATTATATATGAGGGTGATAGGATCAAATAGAAAAGAATACAAATTAGTGCGGTGACAAGATTGAAATAAGTGTAAAATATTTGGGTTTGCATGCATGTGTCTCAAGATTAACTCAATAGGTGATGAATAATGAGCATTTCTTTAAAAAAATAAAATTCAAATTTGTGGGGATAAGCTGATCGGTGAAGGGAGCCATAAAAAAATCTCATCGTTTCATATTTCTTCTTCACCGAAGCTGGAATGCAAAACTTTGAAGGATTCGAGCTTGAAATCTTCTAAATTTCAATCACTCATCTTTCCAAATAGTTTAGAAATTTCTAGGTACATACAATGAACCTAGTTTTCAATATTGATTCGTTGAATTTGATATATATTTATAGACATATTTTTAGATCATTGTTCTTTGGTGCTTAGACGTGATGATTATATATAAAAAAATTTGATGAAGAACTCATGCCTTGTTTCGGTTATGTAAATTTAGAGAAATGATCTTGTGATTTTGTCTATGCTTCAAGAATTGGGTGATTGTCTTTTAGTATTTGATGGTAGATGTTCATTGATGTTGAAGCTAAGTTAGGTAGTAGAACTTTTCGATGGGAACATAGAATGTACTGATGCTGCCCTGTTGGATATACTTCCATAAATGTTTAGATTGAATTGTAAGATAAGCATATAATTATGGGTGAATCTTTGGCTAGTCATGGTTGTGACTTGAAACTAGAAAATTTAGTAATTGTTGGCTGCCAAATAGTTTAAAATCAATGAGAAGATGATTAGTAATGTTTTAGGTATTTGCTGCAAAGAACATGTTTTGTTGGTAATTGAACGAAATTGGGAGAATGGATTAATATGATGTTTTAGAAATTAAATTTAGATATGGAAATTAAGCATGATTTATTTTGCTAAATGAATAGCATGAATCATGCATTGTTTTGAATAGCATGAATGTTAAATGGCATTGAATATTTTTGCTTGTAATGTGTGCATTAAAAGTGAATTCAATAATTGATAGAAAATACCAAAGGTAAAATTAGAACATGAGACTTATACATATAGAATCTTGTGTGAGTTTAGTTTTTCCACCAACAAACGGTGATTGATTTCAAGTCCTGGATCAAAAGATATGAATTTTTAATCGATAGTAGGACAGAAAAACTGGAAGAAGATTCTGCTCTGGGCAGTCTATGTTTCGGGACTTTTATGAATTTTATAATTTTTGTAGATTTTATTAAATTATATGGCTTATACCATTAGAACCATAGTCGACTCTAGTTTTTATAGGTGTAAAGAAAGTTAAATTCAATGAGTATTCTGTTCTGTAGAAGCAAATCTTTATAGGCAGTGCATGCTGCCAAAATTTTGGAAATAATTGCATAGCTTAAAAGTGAAAATATTTTGGTATTGTATAAATCTTAAGAATGAAATATGATTAATGTTGTAAATTAAAAAGGAAACTTTGCTGCCCTGTTTAGTTACTATTTGATTGAGGTGATTGGATGATATTATGCTAGATTTTTAGCCATCGGTATAATGTTTGAATCATTGCAGTTTTGAAATAAGCTAAATTGTAGTTTTGAAAGAACTAAGTGAGCAGTTTGGAAATGTCTTTAGTGTTTGGCAATGTATGTATTTACAAGATTGTTTTGTATGATTTTTATGCATGGGTATATAAGGTGAATTGCTTGATACACTATTTTGGAATTATGCTTTTCGAGTGAGACAAGAAAACATTATGTCTATGATTTTATATTTTAAGCATATGAATTAGTGATTAAACTATGTATACGATCATGAACTTGATATTGTTAATCCATGAATTAAATCCTTGATATTTGTAAGTGAGCATTATGTATTTAGATGAATTTTGAAACTATTTTGAAGCTATCACAATTGTGTAGACTTAAATAAGGATCTGAGGTGTTGATTATGATATAATGAGTAATGAGAAATTGTGGTGTAGTATTGGTTAAAAGATTTCTAATGTTGATAAATTAAAGTAAGTTTGAGCAGCATATTTTTAGATCTGTATAAATGTATTGTTGTATTTGAAATGAGAGAATAGTTGATTTATATGTGTATTAAAACATAGGATATGATAATGAAATGAATTATATACTTTAGCATGTAAGATAAAAGAGTATGTGTGTGCTTGAATTTGTACATTGCTTGAAGATGCATGTAATTAAAAGTTCTGATGATTGGTTATTTATTTTGAGGTACATACTTTGATAAGGAAGAATGGGAAAGAAAATAAGTTGAAAAAGCAAGATGTGGGTGGTTGAGGTATCCCGTAACATCATTATATCAGGTGAGTGTTGTTGCATTGTCTCAAATGACACGGTGTCATTCCGATTCTTGAATTTATGTTTTGATTTATGAAATGTGTAAGTATGAATGCATATGAACATTTTTGCATGAGTCTCAAGTAGAGCAAATGGGGAAGGCATTCTAGCATGACATCTTTGATAAGTTCTTTGTTGATGTTGAATTACATATGCATCATGTGCCATGCTATGTTTGATATGATTTTAATAAATGGTAATATACTTCGTTTGAAAGCTTAGGAATCAAACTATGAACCCCTTTACCATAAGACTTTAATAAAAAAATCAAAACTTAAAATGATATAAGATAAGAAATCTTAAGTCTTCCAGAGCTATTAGCTCATCTTTTCCATAAGATATTAAGTAAGGAAATAAGTAAGTCACCTTATGTCATAAGATACCCTCCTAATTCTCAAAACTAAAAATATTAATTTGCTTGAACAATGGATGTCCTTGGACACTTTGGCATGATGCTGAGGTATAATTTAGGGACTACAGTCCACACGAGAGCTATGACTCAGGGGGGTGACGGCTCCACATGTGTGATATATTGGCGATAGTAGGAGGTAACGGGGGAGATGGTAAAGAGATTGACGACAGTTGGTTGGATAGAGAAGAAAATCTAGGTATGTTGTGCTATAAAATAGCCATTACTTTGTGCTTTGTGCTAAGTGAATCTTAAACTAATGCTACACATGTCCAAATGTGATCCGGAAAAACTTTTAAAAGATATAAACTTTGTAAGAAATCATTAAGAACTCGATAAGCTCGATAAACACTCGATAAGATTTGATAAGAATTCTAAAAACTTTGATAAGTACTTGGATAAGCCTTGATAAGACTTCAATAAGACAAGTTATGAACTTTGATAAGTTAGATAAGAAATTGAAGGAACTTAGTTTAAACCTCTGAAAGATATTCAGTTAAGATTTAAAAGAATATAAACTTCAATAAAGCTTCCAATAAACAAAGCCTTATTTAAGTTAAGATTAAAACATAAGTATCACTTGCTAACTTATGCGTGTATTCTTTGAATTTTCACTTAATATCATTGGCACTATGCTTTGTTATATTAATGTCACTACCTCACTTAGGCTATATCAGCCTAATGCATTCATTGTTCATGTATGTGCAGGTTGATTAAAGCTTGTGTAATTCAATCGTGGTCAAGTGTTGCAAGTCACTGCATAAAGTTCTAAGTAGAGTTTATATTTCTTTAGTTAAAACTCCTTAGATGGTGGCATATCAAACTATATAGTAGCATGCTAATTAGTAGTTCATTTTGACTATAATGTATTTAGAGTATTGAATGTTTGTAATTGACCTCTTAGAAGTGATCATCTTTGGTATAGTTCTTATGAAATTTTGATCTCGTAATGCTTGCTTTGATTGATGTTAGATATGAGATTTGTATGGTTATGCAATTGTTTCTTATTTTAGTAAGCATGCCAATCAAATTGAAAAGGGTAAAGATATACTTGACTAGATTGGATTAAATATGGTATAACTTAAAGTACTTGGTTTCTAAAATTGTATAACATTCAATTTGCCAAAGGAATGAGATATTATAAGAAAAGTCTAAGTCATATATGCTGCAAAACTGTCCTGTTTGTTTAATTATATGCTGGTGTAAGTTTTGGATGGTAACACATATTTAAGTCTTTAAGTCATTGACGATGTAGTTTTACATGACCGTTTAAAGCTATATAGGTTCAAATGGATATGCTGATAAGATTACTTGGAAAACATACTAAATTTTAAATCTTAACTAAGACTATATATTGGAATAGTGGGAATCTTACAAATGGCTTGTGAAATTTGTTATACTATGTTAATGATGATGAGTAATCTTGTTACTTTGAATTATATGAACCTGACTAGACTGCAATTGAGCTATTACGATTTTCACTTTAGTGTTAAATTAAATTAGAATCACTTTATGTTACATAATGTTATCAATTGAATTTGTTTTGTTATTTATTAGATAAATATGTTTTAAAAAAAATTATTAACCTATCAAATCTTGTGTGAATTTTACGATTCAATTATTGGATTTTTGTGTTTTGGTTTGGTAATATCTTCAATTCCAGTTTTCTCTGGGCTGGGTTGAGGGTGTTACAAATTGGCATCAAATTTAGAGTTTAGTCGATTCTAGGACTAAACCAAAGCTTATTGTGCGTCTACATTATGCATAGGCCACCTAGGGGTTTAAGACTTGTTTACTACCTGTGACTTGCAACTGAAACAATTTGTTTACGTTGTTTTGACAGTTAGAATGTGTAATAATATTTTGAGATATGATATTGTATATTCATTTTCAATGTGTAATAATATTTTGAGATATGATATTGTAGATTCATTTTCTGTAATAGTAAAAGTTATGTAATAGAACAATACTTCATAGTTCGGGAGAAAAATTCGGGACAAATTTTTTATTTAAGGAGGGTGGAATTGTAATACCCTAAAAACAAGGTTAATCACCATTGGATTAATTAGTGGCTAATTATTGTTTGCATTGAGAATTGACAAATTAGTGACTTGAATTTGTAAATTAAGAAGGTGTATGACCTTATTGTGATAATTAGCAAAGGTTCTTGTGGCTAAAATTTTAAATAGAGAAACTTCATGTTTTGATTGTAAGAACCAAAAGGTTTAGGGATTATATATGAGGGTGATAGGATCAAATAGAAAAGAATACAAATTAGTGCGGTGACAAGATTGAAATAAGTGTAAAATATTTGGGTTTGCATGCATGTGTCTCAAGATTAACTCAATAGGTGATGAATAATGAGCATTTCTTTAAAAAATAAAATTCAAATTTGTGGGGATAAGCTGATCGGTGAAGGGAGCCATAAAAAAATCTCATCGTTTCATATTTCTTCTTCACCGAAGCTGAATGCAAAACTTTGAAGGATTCGAGCTTGAAATCTTCTAAATTTCAATCACTCATCTTTCCAAATAGTTTAGAAATTTCTAGGTACATACAATGAACCTAGTTTTCAATATTGATTCGTTGAATTTGATATATATTTATAGACATATTTTTAGATCATTGTTCTTTGGTGCTTAGACGTGATGATTATATATAAAAAAATTTGATGAAGAACTCATGCCTTGTTTCGGTTATGTAAATTTAGAGAAATGATCTTGTGATTTTGTCTATGCTTCAAGAATTGGGTGATTGTCTTTTAGTATTTGATGGTAGATGTTCATTGATGTTGAAGCTAAGTTAGGTAGTAGAACTTTTCGATGGGAACATAGAATGTACTGATGCTGCCCTGTTGGATATACTTCCATAAATGTTTAGATTGAATTGTAAGATAAGCATATAATTATGGGTGAATCTTTGGCTAGTCATGGTTGTGACTTGAAACTAGAAAATTTAGTAATTGTTGGCTGCCAAATAGTTTAAAATCAATGAGAAGATGATTAGTAATGTTTTAGGTATTTGCTGCAAAGAACATGTTTTGTTGGTAATTGAACGAAATTGGGAGAATGGATTAATATGATGTTTTAGAAATTAAATTTAGATATGGAAATTAAGCATGATTTATTTTGCTAAATGAATAGCATGAATCATGCATTGTTTTGAATAGCATGAATGTTAAATGGCAGTGAATATTCTTGCTTGTAATGTGTGCATTGAAAGTGAATTCAATAATTGATAGAAAATACCAAAGGTAAAATTAGAACATGAGACTTATACATATAGAATCTTGTGTGAGTCTAGTTTTTCCACCAACAAACGGTGATTGATTTCAAGTCCTGGATCAAAAGATATGAATTTTTAATCGATAGTAGGACAGAAAAACTGGAAGAAGATTCTGCTCTGGGCAGTCTATGTTTCGGGACTTTTAGGAATTTTCATAATTTTTGTAGATTTTATTAAATTATATGGCTTATACCATTAGAACCGTAGTCGACTCTAGTTTTTATAGGTGTAAAGAAAGTTAAATTCCAATGAGTATTCTGTTCTGTAGAAGCAATTCTTTATAGGCAGTGCATGCCGCCAAAATTTTGGAAATAATTGCATAGCTTAAAAGTGAAAATAGCTTGGTATTGTATAAATCTTAAGAATGAAATATGATTAACGTTGTAAATTAAAAAGGAAACTTTGCTTCCCTGTTTAGTTACTATTTGATTGAGGTGATTGGATGATATTATGCTAGATTTTTAGCCATCGGTATAATGTTTGAATCATTGCAGTTTTGAAATAAGCTAAATTGTAGTTTTGAAAGAACTAAGTGAGCTGTTTGGAAATGTCTTTAATGTTTGGCAATGTATGTAATTACAAGATTGTTTTGTATGATTTTTATGTATGGGTATATAAGGTGAATTGCTTGATACACTATTTTGGAATTATGCTTTTCGAGTGAGACAAGAAAACGTTATGTCTATGATTTTATATTTTAAGCATATGAATTAGTGATTAAACTATGTATACGGTCATGAACTTGATATTGTTAATCCATGAATTAAATCCTTGATATTTGGAAGTGAGCATTATGTATTTAGATGAATTTTGAGACTGTTTTGAAGCTATCACTATTGTGTAGACTTAAATAAGGATCTCGAGGTGTTGATTATGATATAATGAGTAATGAGAAATTGTGGTGTAGTATTGGTTAAAAGATTTCTAATGTTGATAAATTAAAGTAAGTTTGAGCAGCATATTTTTAGATCTGTATAAATGTATTGTTGTATTTGAAATGAGAGAATAGTTGATTTATATGTGTATTAAAACATAGAATATGATAATGAAATGAATTATATACTTTAGCATGTAAGATAAAGGAGTATGTGTGTGCTGTAATTTGTACATTGCTTGAAGATGCATGTAATTAAAAGTTCTGATGATTGGTTATTTATTTTGAGGTACATACTTTGATAAGGAAGAATGGGAAAGAAAATAATTTGAAGAAGCATGATGTGGGTGGTTCAGGTATCCCGTAACTTCATTATATCAGGTGAGTGTTGTTGCATTGTCTCAAATGACACGGTGTCATTCCGATTCTTGAATTTATGTTTTGATTTATGAAATGTGTAAGTATGAATGCATATGAACATTTTTGCATGAGTCTCAAGTAGAGAGAATTGGGGAAGGGCATTCTAGCATGACATCTTTGATAAGTTCTTTGTTGATGTTGAATTACATATGCATCATGTGGCTTGCTATGTTTGATATGATTTTAATAAATGGTAATATACTTCGTTTGAAAGCTTAGGAATCAAACTATGAACTCCTTTACCATAAGACTTTAATAAAGAAAATCAAAACTTGAAATGATATCAGATAAGAAATCTTAAGTCTTCCAGAGCTATTAGCTCATCTTTGCCATAAGATATTAAGTAAGGAAATAAGTAAGTCACCTTATGTCATAAGATACCCTCCTAATTCTCAAAACTAAAAATATTAATTTGCTTGAACAATGGATGTCCCTGGACACTTTGGCATGATGCTGAGGTATAATTTAGGGACTACGGTCCACGAGCTATGACTCAGGGGTGACGGCCCCACATGTGTGATATATTGGCGACAGTAGGAGGTAACAAGGGAGATGGTAAAGAGATTGACGACAGTTGGTTGAATAGAGAAGAAAAGCTAGGTATGTTATGCTATACAATAGCCATTACTTTGTGCTTTGTGCTAAGTGAATCTTAAACTAATGCTACACATTCCAAGACAAACTTTTTAAAAGATATAAACTTTGTAAGAAATCTGTTAAGAACTCTGATAAGCTCTGATAAACACTCTGATAAGATTTGATAAGAATTCAGAAAACTTTGATAAGTACTTCGATAAGCCTTGATAAGACTTTAATAAGACAAGTTATGAACTTTGATAAGTTCGATAAGAAATTCGAAGGAACTCAGTTTAAAACTCTGAAAGATATTCAGTTAAGATTTAAAAGAATATAAACTCCAATAAAGCTTCCAATAAACAAAGCCTTGTTTAAGTTAAGATTAAAACATAAGTATCAATTGCTAACTTATGCTTGTATTCTTTGAATTTTCACTCAATATCATTGACAATATGCTTTGTTATATTAATGTCACTACCTCACTTAGGCTATATCAGCCTAATGCATTCATTGTTCATGCATGTGTAGGTTGATTAAAGCTTGTGTAATTCAATCGTGGTCAAGTGTTGCAAGTCACTGCATAAAGTTCTAAGTAGAGTTTAGATTTCTTTAGTTAAAACTCCTTAGATGGTGGCATAGCAAACTATATAGTGGCATGCTAATTAGTAGTTCATTTTGACTCTAATGTATTTTGATTAATGTTGTAAATTAAAAAGGAAACTATGTTGCCCTGTTTAGTTACTATTTGATTGAGGTGATTGGATGATATTATGCTAGATTTTGAGCCCTCGGTTTAATGTTTGAATCATTGCAGTTTTGAAATAAGGTAAATTGTAGTTTTGAAAGAACTAAGTGAGTTGTTTGGAAATGTCTTTAATGTTTGGCAATGTATGTTCTTACAAGATTGTTTTGTATGATTTTTATGCATGAGTATGTAAGGTGAATTGCTTGAGGCATGCTAATTAGTAGTTCATTTTGACTCTAATGTATTTTGATTAATGTTGTAAATTAAAAAGGAAACTATGTTGCCCTGTTTAGTTACTATTTGATTGAGGTGATTGGATGATATTATGCTAGATTTTGAGCCCTCGGTTTAATGTTTGAATCATTGCAGTTTTGAAATAAGCTAAATTGTAGTTTTGAAAGAACTACGTGAGTTGTTTGGAAATGTCTTTAATGTTTGGCAATGTATGTTCTTACAAGATTGTTTTGTATGATTTTTATGCATGAGTATGTAAGGTGAATTGCTTGATACACTATTTTGGAATTATGCTTTTCGAGTGAGATAAGAAAACATCATGTCTATGATTTTATGTTTTAAGCATATGAATTAGTTATTAAACTATGTATACGATCATGAACTTGATATTGCAAATCCATGAATTAAAAATCCTTGCTATTTGTAAGTGAGCATTATGTATTTAGATGAATTTTGAAACTGTTTTGAAGCTATCACTGTTATGTAGACTTAAATAAGGATCTTTATGCGGTGATTATGATATAATGAGTAATGAGAGTTTGTGGTGTAGTATTGGTTATAAGATTTCTAATGTTGATAAATTAAAGTAAGTTTGAGCAGCATATTTTTGGATTTGTATAAATGTATTGTGGTATTTGAAATGAGAGAATTGTTGATATATATGTGGGTATTAAAACATAGGATATGATAATGAAATGAATTATATACTTTAGCATGTAAGATAAAGGAGTATGTGTGTGCTTGAATTTGTACATTGCTTGAAGATGCATGTAACTAAAAGTTCTGATGATTGGTTACTTTTTTTGAAGTACATACTTTGATAAGGAAGAATGGGAAAGAAAATAAGTTGAAAGAAAATAAGTTGAAAAAGCAAGATATGATTGCGGTTCAATATCCGGTAACTTTGGGATATTAGGTGAGTGCAGTTGCATTGTGTAGTGACGTTTTGAATGGGAAAGAAAATATGTTGAAAAAGCAAGTTTTGAACGGGAAAGAAAATATGTTGAAAAAGCAAGATGTGATTGTGGTTCAGTATCGATAACTTCGGGATTTTAGGTGTGTAGTTGCAGTGTGTAGTGATGTTTTAAATTCAGGTCTGTTTGGAAAATACATTTTTAATTGAAAGATTGTGATCGTGGTGGAATTCTTAAAAAATTCGTATTTTAAAATAAAATTTAAAGTCGCCCCCGGTCACTTGGATAAGGTACACCGAACACCCAAAAAGGTAAACTAGAGATTTAAAAAGGGTTAGAGAGTCAGTTACGCGTGAAGAAGGATTAGTACCCAGCAACGCCCAAAATTGGTACCTAAGGGTTCGTATCGTAAATGTCGAGAAAATAAAAAATTCAGTTTAATTTAAAATTTAATCATTAAAATGTATGCATGCGCGAGCATACGAATCGAACATCTAACTCGTAACCCACGATACTAAAGGAGATGACGTTATCGGGACATCAAGCACTAAACTAGAGATTAGCACAATAAATTAAATATGGCAATTTAAAATGCGTAAACAAATCAACAAAGCTAACATAAACAACAAGGTAAGCTCAAATAAATAGAGAAAAACCAAACATATACATAAAGTGGGTTTTTACGTATGAACCTCAAGAAAACAAACATTATGCTAAAAATATATATACATAAAGTGGGTTTTTACGTATGAACCTCAAGAAAACAAACATTATGCTAAAAATATATATGTCATATTAAATCAAATGCACTATATATATGGAACACGTGTGTTATATACATATACATACCTTACTTGTACACATATATATTAAAATAATATTACTTATACTTGGTAAACACCGTATTATACATATATGTATGGATTCATATTTACTTAACATATATATAATCACATAGGAAGAATATATTATAAACACTAGTTTAAAAATATTTGGAAATATGTTATAAACAAGTAAACTTGTAATTTATATATGATATATATAATATATAGGCAATATATATATATACATACACACTGTATAGTTTAGTTGAAAATAAAAATATAATTTATTATATACGTAATAATAGATGAATAAAGAAAAGGTACATAATGCATACAAAAATGGGAATAAATTTAATATAGATATAATATTTACATATATAATAAGATGTAATGTAAGATATAGATACGGTAAAAAGTATATGGTAAAATATAGACTCTTTATATATTAGTAAATAAAATTCTATCTATAATACTATGAATTAAGATATTACCAAAAACAAATTAAATGAAATAGACAATTTACACATATACCAATATTAAAAGGGTAACACAATATTCATTATGAGAATGAAAATAACTGCTGGAAATAATTATACCACAAATATATTACCAAAAACTCGAAATAATGACTAAATTAAAAGAATTTTCAAAAACTCAGGGCCCGCAGAGATGATTAAAGCGAGGCGGAGGGATTTAAATGAGGTAATTAAACCGATTTTTGAAACGAGTATATAACTCAAAAAAAGAAACAACTTCATTTTATTCCCAAGCCTAAAAAAATCAAAGCCCCTTTTCATAAAATCCACTTAACTGTTCTTGAATCAACATTTGGTTGCATCACCACATCAGTCACCTCCAATTCACTTGTTCTAGTTATAAATGAAAAATTGCTCACCACATCAGTCACCTCTATCTCTACATTCATGCACCTCCATTCCACTTGTTCCAGTTACAAATGGAAATGTTGAATCACCACATCAGTCACCTCCATCTCTACATTCTTCCACCCCCGTTTCACATGTTTCAGTTACAATCTGCATCATATGCTTACCAGAAGTAAAGCTGGTATTTTCAAGCCTAAGGTGTTTCACACCACAGTCAAAGACAGAGAACTTGTTGATGTCTTTGAGGCTTTGCAACATTCATCTTTGAAGGTTGTTGTGCAATATGAACACAATGCCCTTCTCCAGAACAAAACCTAGACATTACAATCTCTTCCACCTGATCGAAGGCCAATAGGGTGTAAGTGGTTGTTTAAGATAAAATGAAAACTATATAGGTCTATGGTTCAGTTTAAAGCTCGTTTGGTAGCTAAGGGTTACTCTTAGAAGATAGGCATTGACTTTAAAGAAACCTTTAGTCATGTTGTACGTGTTGCCGCAATTAGAACAATATTGGTTGCTGCTGTCTTAAACAAGTGGTCTATACGCCAAATTGATATTAATAATGCTTTCTTGAATGGTGACCTCAATGAGGAGATTTTCATGATGCAACCACCTAGTTTAGAGAAAGCATGACCTCTATGAGAAAAGCTAGTCTACAAGCTTACCAAAGCCATTTATGGATTGAAACAAGCTCCCAGAGCATGGTTCGACACTCTCAATTCCTTTCTTTTCACAAGGCTTGGCTTTTTTGCTTCTAAAGCTGACTCCTCCATATTTCTTAGAAACTCAAATACATCAAAGCTATTGCTTATGGTGTAAGTCGATGATATTATCATCACTGGTAGTCATTCTGTTGAAGTTGATGATATTGTAAGGAAAATTAGTTCTATCGTTTCTCTTAAGGACTTGGGTACGCCTGAGTTAATAATTCAATCGCAAAATTTCACACAATAATTGAAGATATTACAAAAAACAAAACACAGAAGATCCAATAATTGAATCGTAAAAATTCACACAAGATTTGACAGGTTAATATTTTTAAAACATATTTATCTGATAAATAACAAAACAAATTCAATTGATAACATAATGTAACATAAAATGTTTCTTATTTAATTTAACACTAAAATGAAAATCATAATAGCTCAATTGCAGTCTAGTCAGGTTCATAGAATTCCAAGTAACAAGATTACTCATCATTATTAACATAGTATAACAAATTTCATAAGCCATTTGTAAGATTCCTACTACTCCAATATATAGTCTTAGTTAATATTTAAAATTTAGTATGTTTTCCAAGTAATATTATCAGCACATTCATTTGAACCTATATAGCTTTAAAAGGTCAAGTAAAACTACATCTTGAATGACTTAAAGACTTAAATATGTGTTACTGTCCAAGAATTGCACCAGCGTATAATTAACCAAATAAGACAATTTCGCAAAATATATGACTTGGACTTTGCTTATAATATCTCATTCCTTTGGCAAATTGAATGTTATACAATTTTAGAAACTAAGTACTTTAAATTATACCATATTTAATCCAATCTAGTCAAGTATATCTTTACCCTTTTCAATTTGATTGGCATGCTTACTAAAATATGAAACAATTGCATAACCATACAAATCTCATATCTAACATCAATCAAAGCAAGCATTACAAGATCAACATTTCATAAGAACTATACCAAAGATGATAACTTCTAAGAGGTCAATTACAAACATTCAATACTCAAAATACATTATAGTCAAAATGAACTACTAATTAGCATGCCATTATACAGTTTGCTATGCTACCATCTAAGGAGTTTTAACTAAGGATATCTAAACTCTACTTGGAACTTTATACAGTAACTTGCAAAACTTGACCACGATTGAATTACACAAGCTTTAATCAATCTACACATTCATGAACAATGAATGCACTGATATAGCCTAACTGAGGTAGTGACATTAATATAACAAAGCAAAGTGCCAATGATATTGAGTGAAAATTCAAAGAATACTAGCATAAGGTAGCAATTGATACTTATGTCTTAAACTCAACTTAAACAAGGCTTTGTTTGTTGGAAGCTTTATTGGAGTTCATAATCTTTCAAATCATAACTGAATATCTTTCAGAGTTTTAAACTGGTTTCCTTCAAATTTCTTATCAAACTTATCAAAGTTTATAACTTGTCTTATTGAAATCTTATCAATGCTTATCAAAGTTTTCAGAATTCTTATCAAAACTTATCAGAGTGCTTATTAGAGCTTAACAGAGTTCTTAACATATTTCTTACAAGGTTTTATATCTTTTAAAATGTTTGCCTTGGATCACATTTGGAAATATGTAGCATTAGTTGAAGATTTACAAAGCACAAAGCACAAAGCAATGGCTAGTGTATAGCACAACAAACCTAGCTTTTTTTCTCTATCCAACCAACTATCGTCAGTCTCTTTACCATCTCCCCCTGTTACCTCCTACTGTCGCCAATATATCACACATGTGGGGTCGTCACCCCTGAGCCATAGCTCATTGACCGTAGTCCCTGAATTATACCTCCGCATCATGCCAAAGTGTCCAAGGACTTTCATTGTTCAAGCAACTTAATATTTTTAGTTTTGAGAATTAGAGGGTATCTTATGACATAATGTGACTTACTTATTTCCTTACTTAATATCTTATGGCAAAGATGAGCTAATAGCTTCGGAAGACTTAAGATTTCTTAGCTCATATCATTTTAAGATTTGATTTGCTTTATTAAAGTCTTACAGTAAAAGAGTCCATAGTTTGATTCCTAAGCTTTCAAACGAAGTATATTACCACTTATTAAAATCATATCGAACATAGCAAGGCACAAGATGCATATGTAATGCAATATCAACAAAGAACTTATCAAAATATGCCTTGGTAGAATGCCCTTCCCCAATTTGCTCTACTTGAGACTCATGCAAAAATATTCATATGCATTAATACTTACACATTTCATATATCAAAACATAAATTCAAGAATCGGAATGACACCGTGTCATCTGAGACAATGTGTAATCACTCATTTTTGTCCGGCCATGTATATAGATGTTTAATATTACTAAATATATATACATATTATATATATGTTATGTATGTGTCATTATTATGTGTTTAATGTATGTATGTTTATTATCTATTTAGGCATAAATGTATATTTGTATGTTTATATGTATATGCGTATGTATTATTAATACTATATTATGTGTATGTACGTATGTAATGTGTATTAGTGTTTGTATATTATGTGTAAGTATATTAGTTTATATATGTACATGCATATGTATGCAAGTAAGTATGTTATATTATATGTATTTATTATTATTAGTTGTTATTATTATTATTAATAATGTTAAATGGGTTATAAGTAATAATATAAAAAATGGATATGATTTACGAGTCTAGTCTTTATTAATGTCCATGTCTATTTACAAATAAAAAAACCCAAACTTTAATTACATAGCCCGTTTGGCCCAAAACCCTAAACCCGTATCTAACAACACACTTTATCCCTTTTGCATCCAAGATCTGTCCGTTCGATCAGATCTGATCCAACGGTCCATATCAAATCAAGAGAGGCCATCCATCTTTCCCACGCACGAGTGAAGCCCACCGCAGAAGCTTCATCTCCCACACGCCTACGTCGATTGCTGCCACGTGTCCAGATCACCAGTTCCCCTCATTGCCGAAAATTATGACATTCTCTCACCGGCTCCCCAACCACCATGTAGGGCAAAAAATGATAAAGAAAAGAGAGGATATCAGAATGAAATCAGCCATAGTGTATTCATTAAAGTTTGCTTATTCTTGTAAAAAAAAATGAATATAAAGTATGTAACCATCTATTTGTAATATCAGATTATCATCAATACATGCAAAAAAAGATTTCAAAAAGGTATTCTCTTGCTTCCTTTTCCATTTTGAATATAACAAAAGAGGATAAAGAGATTAAGGTTCTTACCGAAGTCTAGTCTTGGGCCGCCACCACGCATGGTGGTTGAGGTTGGTGTCGCCGATGAACAGTACCTCAGTCTTTGCCTTTTCGTTTCCTCTTCCCATTTTCCACCGGCAAGGATTTTAAATCTTGAGTTTTCACAAAAGAATGGGTTTTGAAATGGGGTTTTGGCTCTCAGTTATTTCGAGTTTGAAGGCAATAAAGTCGTAATTTTGAAAATCGGTAGTCGGATTCAGGGTTAGGAGAAGAGAACGAGTCATTTTAGAGTTCGCCGATCGCCGAAATTTGGGTTCGTGTTGAATCCAGATGTTGATTCAAGAACAGTTTAGAGGATTTTATGAAATGGGGCTTTGATTTTTTTTGAGGCTTGGGAATAAAATGAAGTTGTTTCTTTTTTTGAGTTATATACTCATATCTAAAATTGATTTAATTACCTCATTTAAATCCCTCTGTCTCGCTTTAATCGTCTCTGCGGTCCCTGAGTTTTTGAAAATTCTTTTAATTTAGTCCCTATTTCGAGTTTTTGATAATATATTTGTGGTATAATTGTTTCCAACAGTTATTTTCTTTCTCATAAAAAAATATTGTGTTACCCTTTTAATACTGATATATATGTGAATTGTCTATTTCATTTAATTTGTTTTTGGTAATATCTTAATTCATAGTATTATAGATGGAGTTTTATTTATTAATATATGAAGAGTCTCTATTTTACCATATCCTTTTTACCGTATCTATATCTTACATTACATCTTATTATATATGTAAATATTATATCTATTTTAAATTTATTCCCTGTTTTTTATGCATTATGTACCTTTTCTTTATTCATGTATATCATTAACATTATTACGTATATAATAAATTATATTTTTATTTTCAACTAAACTATATAGTGTGTGTATATATATATGTTGCCTATATATTATATATATCATATATAAATTATAAGTTTACTTGTTTATAACATATTTCCAAATATTTTTAAACTAGTATTTATAATATATTCTTCCTATGTGATTAAATATATGTTAAGTAAATATGAATTAGTACATATATGTCTAATACCGCGTTTACCAAGTATAAGTAATATTATTTTAATATATATATGTACAAGTAAGGTATGTATATGTATATATATATAATACACGTGTTCCATATACAGTGCATTTGATTTAACATGACATATATATGTTTTTAGCATAATGTTTGTTTTCTTGAGGCTCATACGTAAATACCCACTTCATGTATATGTTTGGTTTTTCTCTATTTATTTGAGGCTACCTTTTTGTTTATGCATTTTAATTTGCCATATTTAATTTATTGTGCTAGTCTCTAGTTTAGTGCTCGATGTCCCGATATTCTAGTGAGAGTGTCGTCCTGAATTTTTAAGTGTCATCTACTTTGGTATCGTGGGTTGCGAGTTAGGTGTTCGATTCGTATGCTCACACATGCATACATTTTAGGGATTAAATTTTAAATTAAATTAAATTTTATATTTTCTCTGCATTTACGATACGAACCCTTAGGTACCAATTTTGGGCGTTGTGGGGGTGCTAATCCTTCCCTACACATAACCGACTCCCAAACGATTTTTAAATCTCTGGTTTGCCATTTATGGTGTTCGGTCTACCTTATCTAAGTGACCGGTGGTGACTCTAAATTTCATTTCAAAATACGAGTTTTTTAAGAACTCCACCTCAATCACAATCTTTTAATTAAAAAGGGGTTTTCCAAACAGACCCAGATTTAAAACGTCGCTACAACATGGCGACTTTGCTGGGGACAAATTTTGTTTTCAAAAACAAAATAGAGAGTCAAGCCGTAGTTGGGTTCGTATTGTAAATATTAAGAAGATTTAAATTTGATTTAATTTATTTTTTATTTCTAACCTTATTTGTTTAACGTTTTTTTTATCATGTAATAGTCTTAGAACCTTTAGAAGAGAGTGGTTACTTTGCTTCGTTGGGTTTTCACCTCCGTATAGTGTTGTAACTCGCTTTCAGAATCCGGTCCTTATATTTCGTGTGGTCTTCTCCCCTGTATGGTATAAGGGTCGTATTCCCTCGAATCGATGCCTGAGCGACAGTTTGAGTACCATTTTTTCTTTAGAATTTATCCGCATATAGTGAGACATAGAGCCCACTTGTTAGAGTCATGCCATAAAAGGTATTTATTTCGCATAAAGGCCGTAACTGTTTAGGTCTTTTATTTGCATTTTTGTTTGTCTGTTTATGTATATTTTAAATGATTGACTTGAGTGCTTTTATTGCCTTTGTATATTAACCATTTATTTGGATTATTCTCATCAAACTGACACAATTCTCTTTTGTGTTTGTCCCTTTTCTTTTTGGTGCATTGCATTCTCATGACATAAAATGAGGTATTTATTTCGCAAGTATTGAACACGGTAGAAGGCAATCATAATGGACGAGATGTCTCATATTCAGATAAACCGAGCAAAATTTGAGCATGGTCAGAAGGATAGAGAGGGTCAATCATCTGAAGAGCTTAAATCATACAGGGTAACTGATGCTCGTGTTGAAGATGAGCGAAATAAAGGGCAAGAGTTGAAAAAATAGATGGCCGAGATGATGAATATGATGACCGCTATGGCCAAAGGCAAGGGCTCTATAGAACCAGAAGAAGGGGCAGTCAAGAGTCAGAATAAAGAAATCGATGGTCAGAATATCACTCCTAAGCAAGATAACATCGGTAAATACAACAAATGGGTCTAGAAGAAACCCAAAAAACAAGTGATGTAAAGAAGCACATCCCGATTCCTGTGAGGTACACCGAGCTGCTCCCGATTCTTATTGAGTAAAACCTTATCACCCATGTTCATTATGTTCTAAAAGAACCACCTTACCCAAAAGGTCACAACAGACGTGCTAGGTGTAGTTACCACCTAAGGAGTTCAAGTCGCACCACCGAGAATTGTGAGGCTTTAAAGAATCGAGTCAAAGATCTTATCAAGATAGGTATATTGAGTTTCGAAGACGGGAAGCCTAGATTCTACATTGAGACAAAAACTGCTTGAGGGGAAAAGTTGGAAATAAGTCAATATCTAAGGGAAGGCTTGGATAACACAGAAGCGAGTCACTCCAGTAAGTTAAGTTTAGAGGTCAAAGATGGGGGCATCCTAGAGGAGGGGCATTCATTCAAGTATAACCAGCTCAAACAAGAGAAGGATGTTTTGAGCGAGAAATTAAAGAGTTTACAAGATGATCATCATAAACTCTACTGTGTGTTTAGAAATAAGGGTATGGGTAACACTTCAGAAGAATGGAAGAAGAGTATCATTCATCTGAAGAATGACCTGGGACAATGGAAGCAGAGAGGTAGGACCCGTGAAAATAGGGCTCAATTATTGTCACAAAAGTCAGAAGAAGCCGAGAGCATATATAATACCCTTTAGAAAGAGTTATAAGATAGCTTAGCTATGAATGAGATTTTGAAAATAAGTCTACAACAGAGTGAGACTAGATCGAACACCTTTCAGTTAGAGAGTGAAGCACTCAAAGAACAAAAAAGGAGCTTGGGACTTCCTTGCGTACAAGTGAGATTCGTGCCGAAGCCTACAAGCAAGCTGGCTATGAAAGTGTTGAAAAGGTAACTCTCCAACTACAAAGAGCTAAGTGAGAAATAAAAGAGAATGACAAGGACAAGAAGAGTGTCATAACCCAAGCTCGTAAAGTAGCCCAACAGGTGGCAGATTTGGCTGACAAAACAATGCCATTAAGTCAAAATATGGATCCTGCATTGGACTGTGAAGGAAAAGTGACCCATTTGTTGAAAGAAGTTAAAAAGTTATGGGTTAGGGCTCATCAATATTTGTAAAGCATAGAAGAATATTTGATGTAACGAGCCTTTTTGTTTAATGAAAGTCTTTATACGATGATCACTTTGCGACTAATATTTGCTTGCTTTCATGTTTGCATTTCATTGATTCAAAAACATTCCACATTAGGGTATTTTTATAAAAATAAAAGATGTTCTGTAATGTGCAGAGATTGATAATGCTATGGTTGGGAATAATCAAAGCATGAAGTAATGAGAGAGTAGACAAAAGTGGGGCACCGAGTATGCAATAGAGACTTAAAAATATTGTCAATCTTTTGTACGCAGACATCCAATCTTTATAGAATTCATTATAAATGAGTATTGGTGAATCAACACCTCATTTTGCGTTCATTGTAATAGTTTATACTTATTGTTTACCTTTTACACTTCAGACATTTATGATGCATTTAACACATTAATTAATTAAATAATTAAATTTTACGGGCTTAATGGCAGTATTCGGGGACCAGTAGATAGAAAAAATGGAACAAAGACTATAACAACTAGAAGATAGATTTAAGAAAGAGCTCAAGAAGAATGAAAAAATGGATATTTTCAATACAAGGGAGCTTTGTGTAGTCCTTGATTTCGTCATTCCTCTAGATTTCAAGGCTCCTAGATTTATGCTGTGTGATAGCACCAGTTGCCCGAAAGTTCATCAGACTATGTTTTCAGAAAAATGGAAGGATGCATAAAGAATAAAAAGTTGTTGATCCATTATTTCCACGATAGCCTGACAGGACCTGCATCAGTATGCTATAATCGGTTGAGCTGAAAGCAGATTCGATCTTGGAGTGATTTAGCTGGCGCCTTTTTGGGGCAATATAGATATGCCTTGGATTTAGCACCGACTCGACATTTTCTTCAAGGCCTGAAGATGAGGCCAATTGAGACCTTCAAGGAATACGCCTTGAGATGGAGAAATTTGGCAGCCTAGGTTCAGCCTCCTATAACCGAAAAAGAAACGACTCCCCTATTCTATGCGACTCTTCCCATCCCATTCTTTGATAAATTACTAGAGAAATTAAGGACCAGATTCGAGGATTTCATGAAGATAAGGGAAAGAATAGACTATGTAATCCAAGAACAAAAATTGGAATCTAAGTCTAAGTACCAAACCGAAAAAGTAGAAGAAGAAAGAGAGGTAAATGAGTGCCACCTTCAAAGTTCTCGTAATCATAAAAGAAGAAGAAATGCCGATTCTTCTAAGCCATCAAGAAAAATTCCTCGAACAAATGCAAACTTGGAGGTACTTGGAGTATCCATTGCACACATTCGGCCTCATTTGGTTGAAGGTCGCTATCTCACTCCCAGACCAGTAAAGAATATATATGATCCATCTGCCCACAGTTTTGACCTGAATAGTACCTATGATTTCTATATGGGGTACCGGGGCACCCTACCAGGATGTGTAGGCCGTTGTTGGAAAAGGTCAAGAAATTGATCAGTAATGGGGTTTTGACACAAGAATTGATCCAGCAATGGGGAACAAAGGAATTGGGGCAAGTCTGCACGACGCCAAGAAGGCCAAAATAAGTCGGCATCTAAAGGAGGATCTGAGGCCCCATCTTTCACAATTGTTCATTTTTGCATCCAGGGGTTCCTTTGGAAGTAATGCATTGAACCAAATCTACTACCTTTTGGCCCGAATGTAGCCGAGATTTTTTTATAAGGGGCATATGTCATGTTTAATTATTTTTATTCCAATGATAAAAGCATTTTGCTTAACATACAATGACCTTGACAGCATATATGTATATCTCTTCTTGCCTTTGTAGGTCACTAGATGTCAATTGCAAGATGTGACATCAATCTGAGATCAATTAGATGTTATGATAACGATAAAGTCTATTTTTTCCCTTAATAGACTCTGGTCAGCAAAGCGAGATTACTACTCCTTTGATGATTCGATGAGGAAATAGCTCCAAAATTTAAGCATACAGAGTTGCCTAAAATTGAAATTCTAAGCATAGCCTTCTAAGTACCGATAGATTATAAGTGAAATAGAAGTATATATGCATAAAATAAAAGAAAACAATAATAATGACGAATGAATAAAGAAAATGAAATCCTATGTTCGAACCCTAATAATAGGCATATTCTAATAATAGTGTGGAATTTTTAGGGCACTCATCTGAAGCGATAGGATAAATAAGGTTGCAATGCACCATCCAAATAAAAAACCTTAGCTTCATGAGTGATGGTAATATTTTCAAATCATGACTATGCCGAGTAACTCGGGGTAATGTTGTTTGCTCCATCATTATCCTCGAGACAAAGAACTGTGATGAGTTGATTTTCCAAAAAAATAATAATAAATGAAGGGAAGAAATAGGAATGAAAAAGAAGAAATAAAGGAACACTATTACAAGTACAATTGGAAGCACACATTTGCACCAAAATGTTATTCTTAGAATGATATTTTTGCACTCCAACAGTTAAACAAGTCTATTTTTTGGCGGAGCAAAAAATGAGAATTGAGAAGGGATAATTTTCTATAGCAATGCGATAATCATGAGGATGAACCGAGTCATTCAAAGGGGACTTCACGACTTCGAATTGTCACAACATTCAAAGTCTTTACAAACATAAGCTATGCTTAGAATGATCACCAAAAGGTTGAATTTGAGACGCTCTTGCACTTGATATCTAGAGCTCATATTCTATTTTCTTTATTATTATAAATTTTTTTCAAGTTCCTATATGTTAATCTAAAGGACACCCTTTATTGGAATGATGATCAACAAATTGACATTTTAAGCAAAAAAAAAGAGATTTCTATATATTACTTTAAGGATGAGATTCAGAATACAAGGTCTGATGCAATTGATCGACCTAATGCAGAGTAATGACCCATCAATGACAGTGATGAAAATGAGGGCAAGAGTTCATATGTCAAACAACTAAGGGGGCTTAAAGCTGATTTTGACCATAACACTTTGATTAGTTCAGAGAATGGAATAATAAACTTGGACGAAACTAAGATCATAGAGTGCGAGGAAAAATTAGGGGTTTAACATTAATTTTCAAGAATTGTTAGACATTGTGCAAAAATTTTGATTTTCTTATCATTTCTTCCAAACATCATTCTTAAAAATGTTTTGCATTTTTTTTTGTATATTTTGGTTATTTTAAATAGTTGTCATTTGCTCCAAACATTAGTTTTCAAAAATGTTTGGCATTTTTCTCTCAATTTTAATCTTTGAATATTTATCATTTTTTCCAAACATCAGTCTACGAAAATGCTTGACAAATTTTAAATAGTTATCATTTGCTCAAAACATTAGTTTTCAAAAATGTTTGGCATTTCTCTCCCAATTTTATTTTTTGAATATTTATCATTTCTTCCAAATATTAATTTTAAAAAATGTTTGGCATTTTTTCTGAATTTTGATTATTTCAAATATTTATCATATGCTTCTAAACATTAATTTTCAAAACGGTTTGGCATTTTTTTCGAATTTCAATTATTTCAAATATTTATCATATGCTTCCAAACTTTAATTTTCAAAACTGTTTGGCATTTTTTTTCAAATTTTGGTTATTTTAAATATTTATCATTTCCTCCAAACATCAGTTTTAAAAATAATAATAATAATAATAATTATGTTTGGATTTTTTCCCTCAAGTCTCAATTTTGTTGATATCCATAGTTATTTTTCTCTAAACATTAATTTTAAAAAATGATTGGCACTTTTCGTCACATTTTGATTCTTTTTATCAAACATTTAAAAAAAATGTTTGGCCTTTTTCCTCAAGTCTCAGTTTTGTAGATATCCTGAATTTTGATTCTTTTGACACTTACCATTTCCTCCAAACATTAGTTTTTTAAAAAAATAATATTTCGCATTCTTTCTAAATCTTGATTTTTAAGATAGTTTTTCTCCCAAACATTAGCTTTCAAAGTGTTTGGCTTTTTTCTCCAAGTTTTGTTTTCGAAATGATTGATTTCTTTCAAAAGTTATTGATAAAAATGAAAGCATAAGGATGAAGAGTTGGCTCCCGTCGAGATACTATAAGAAGAATAAGATTGAGTTTAGGGAGTGAAGGCATTTTGCTTACCTCGGTGATGAGACAAATGGAGACTCTGAGCATTGAGTCAAAGACGAGAAAAATAGTCGAGCCCAAGACTGAATAGGGGCAATAAGATGATGAAAGTCCCTATATAAGAGTCGTAGAGGGACTAGAAGAGGGATTTATGAAAAAGAATAGAGTCCCTGAAGATGAAAAAGAAAAAGAGTTACTCGCACAAGAAAGAAGCGCGAGTCAAATATGAGATGGAGATTCAATAAATGAAGATAAAGATTGAAGAACATATTGTAGAGATATGGAGTGAAGAAATTTGAGAATGACCTTTAATGGAACAGGGTTTTAAAAGTAGATTTGAAAAGAAAAGAAAAAGAGAAGAGAAAGAGAAAAGAAGAAAAAGAAAGAAAAATAGAAGAAAATGTTATATTGCATGCATCATATAGAGATCCCTATGTTAGGGGCATACTTATTTAGAAGCATTTTGCTTGTTTTAAACAGATATTTGAAGATTACTAAAGATTTTGATCTACAACTTCATGTTGAAGAGGTATACGCATCGAAGACTTTATATTGGTAGCCATGTTGGTGTAAATCCAGATTAAGAGAGATATCAGTTGTTAGGATGGCGTGAATCCAGATCTTATGTCCTTCGAGCCACCAGTAAGTCCTTCGAGCATGATGATAAGTCCTTCGAGCCACCAATAAGTCCTTCTAGCATAGTGATAAGTCTTTCGGGCCATCAGTAAGTCCTTCGGGCATGATGCTAACCTTAATATGATGTCATGACCGATAAAAACTAGGGCATCATTTTAAGGGATTGGTAGCCTGTTAGCGTGAATCCAGATTAAGAGATATTTCGGTAGCCGGGATGGCGTGAATCCTGATCTTAAGTCCTTCGGGCCACCAGTAAGTCCTTTAGGCATGAGATAAGTCCTTCGAGCCACCTGTAAGTCCTTCGGGCATGGTGATAAGTCCTTCAGGCCATCAGTAAGACCTTCGGGCATAATCCTGACCTTAATGTGATTTCAAGACCGATATAAATCGGGGCATCATTTTAAGGGATCGGAAGCCTATTGGCGTGAATCTAAATTAAGAGATATTTTGGTAGCCATGTTAGCGTGAATCCATTTCGTAAGTCCTTTGGGCCATCAGTAAGACCTTCAGGCATGACAATAAGTCCTTCGGGCATGGTGATAAATCCTTGAGGCCATTAGTAAGTCCTTTGGGGATGATGCTAACCTTAATGTGATGTTAAGATTGATAGAAACCAGGTCATCGTTTTAAGGGATTGGTAGCTTGTTGGCGTGAATTTAGATGAAGAGATATTTTAGTAGCTGGGATGGCGTGAAGCTAGATCTTAACTCCTTCGATCCACTAGTAAGTCCTTCGGGCCATTGGTAAGTCTTTCAGGCATGGTGATAAGTCCTTCGGGCCATCAGTAAGTCTTTCGGGCATGATGATAAGTCTTTCAGACCATCAGTAAGTCCTTCGTGCATGGTGATAAGACCTTTAGGCCATTAGTAAGACCTTTGGGCATGATGTCAAGCTTTCTTTTTGAAGTCAAGACGAGTACAAATCGGGGCATTCAAGAGTTTGAAGCTTGAAATAATTGGCTGAGGAAGAGTGGAAAGTTCTATAAGAACCCGTGATTTCAAGTCTCAGGACAGAGAAGTAGGAAGAATGTGTTCTTTTGTTCTTTGCTTTTTTCTCGTTTCACAAGAACAAGCAAAGAGGGGCAGCTGTAATCACTCATTTTTGCCCAGCCATGTATATAGATGTTTAATATTATTAAATATATATGCATATTATATATGTATGTTATGTATGTGTCACTATTATGTGTTTAATGTATGTATGTTTATTATCTATTTTGGCATAAATGTATGTTTGTATGTTTATATGTATATGCGTATGCATTATTAATACTATATTATGTGTATGTACGTATGTATTATGTATATATGTAATGTGTATTAATGTTTGTATATTATGTGTAAGTATATTTGTTTATATATGTTTATGTATGCAAGTAAGTATGTTATATTATGTGTTTTATTATTATTATTATTAATATTAAATGGGTTACAAGTAATAATATAAAAAATGGATATTATTTAAAAGCCCAATCTTTATTAATGTCCATGTCTATTTACAAATAAAAAACCTAAACTTTAATTACTTAGGTCTGTTTGGCCAAAACCCTAACAAAACCGTAAACCCATATCAAATAACACACTTTATCTCTTCTGCATCCAAGATATGGCTGTTAGATCAGATCTAATCCAACGGTCTAGATCAAATCAAGAGAGTCCATCCATCTTTCCCATGCGCGAGTGAAGTCCACCACTGACACTTCATCTCCTACACGCTCCTACATGCCCACGTCGATTGCCGCCACGTGTCCAAATCAACAGTTCCCTTCATCGTCGGAAATTACGATGTCCTCTCACCAGCTCCCCAACCACCATGCAAGGCAAAATTGATAAAGAAAAGAGATGACATTTGAATGAAATCCGCCACAGTGTATTTATTCAAGTTTGCTTATTCTTGTAAAAAAATGAATATAAAGTATGTAACCATCCATTTGTAATATCAGATTATCATCAATACAAGCAAAAAAAAAATGATTTCAAAAAGGTATTCTCTTGCTTTCTTTTCCATTTCGAATATAAGAAAAAGGGATAAAGAGATTAAGTTTCTTAACGAAGTCTAGTCTCGGGCCGCCACCACTCATGGTGGTTGAGGTTGGTGTCACTGATGAACGACACCTCGGCCATTACCTTTTCGTTTCCTCTTCCCTTTTACACTGGCAAAGATTTTAAATCTCGAGTTTTCACAGAGAGGGGGTTTTGAAATGGGGTTTTGGCTCTTAGTTATTTTGAGTTTGAAAGCAATAGAGTCCTAATTTTGAAAATCGATTGCTGGATTCAGGGTTAGGAGAAGAGAACGAGTCGTTTTGATTCGTTTTAGAATTCGCCGGTCGCCGGCGAGCAACGGTCGACACGACGCTAGACAATGGTCGGCACAACAGAGGAGTTGCCGAAATCTGGGTTCGTGTTGAACCTTTGTAACTGGAACAAGTGGAAAGGAGGTGGAGGAATGTAGAGATAGAGGTGACTAATTTGGCAATGCAACATTTCCATTTGTAACTGGAACGTGTGATATGAAGGTGGAAAAATGTAGAGATTGAGGAGACTGATGTGATGATGCAATAAATCTTTGTGGAGGTGGAATGGAGTGGAAAAGTTTAGAAAAGATGGTGATAAAAAGGAAAAAAGATCAGCATTAGCCTTTGAGGGTGAACCAAAGCTGGGTAAATATGTAGAAGGAATGGAAAAATTAAAAATAGGTTGAGCCCTTTTCCAAACAGATATTTATGAATCAGAAGCACAAGGAAAAACACTTTCATCAAATTGACCATGTCAGGAAATGTATATTCTACCCATGGAGTCTAAACATGCAACATTCCCTAATCGGCCTGGCTGGGAAACAGGTTGGAGAATGCTGCCGGTAAACAAAATGATGATCGGTGAGATAATATTTCATTAAATACTTGTCATTTAATCGATGTTATACTTTTCAAGTTTTAGGGACTAAACTATAAAATCTAATAATTTAGGAGTCCTTTCATGCAATTAACTATGTAATACTGAAACTCGATACATTGGCAGTAAGCTTGTAAATTTTCATGTCATTCCGATATCATTTACACATTCAATTAGACTATACAATAATCAGTGACCATTATGAAAACTATTCAAAATTGTGTTTAATGTCTTTTAACGGAATTAACTACCACCATATCGATACACCTTGGGGTCGTACTGATACAGGTTTATATGATTTAGGACTCCAAATGAAACTGCCCAAACACATATCGATACGGTCGAGGACCGTATCAGTACCGCATGCAAAGGGTGAGAACCCAATTCTCAGCAATTCAAGAACTCGTATCGGTACAACTTGACCAGTATCGTATGAGTTGACTAACATTGACTTTGAACCTGCCCCGTTTCAATACACCCTAAGAGCATATCGATGCATTTAAATGCCCAAACCTTACTGCCAAAACCTGTATCGATACACTTCAACTTGTATTGATGCGCTATGATTAACTCATGCTTTCCCAAGCAAAATATGCAAGGCCGTATCGATACAGTTGGATCTGTATCGGTACGCCTTGCACTGTAATGTCAAATTTTATCTGTTTTTTAGTCCATTTGACCTAGCAAACAATGTCCAAATGTAATGAAACTTTACCAACAATATTTCAATACTATAATATACTTGTATGCCAAATTTTAGGGTTATTCGAATCCATTTACTAGGTTTTCACCTTTTAGCACCAAATATGCATATTTAGCCATTTTTAAGCTATACCAAAAGCCATTTAGAGCCTTAAACACTTTTACATGCCATGCATAATACAAACATATCAAAAGGGCCACAAATGACTAGTTCAACTACTTTTCCACCATTCTAGGAGTTCATAGAAGCAAAACACATTACTTGAGCTTGTAGTGACTTTTCAACAACGTCGATTCTCCAATCTCCAACGGTAAAATCCTTAACCTGAAACGCATGAAATGAAATGCATTAGGCATACATTGCCTAGTGAGGTAGTCACAACTAAACACTTTATCGTTGAAATGCATTCCAAACCATATCTTGACAATGACAATGCAATATGTCAATAATAGCAATGAAATGATCATATTCAATAGCAATAAGTCCATATTTCAACAATAACCTTTGGATTGATTCAGGATAGTGGATACGCGAATTCCTACGCCTCGCCAAATCAATGGATGGTCTAGTCCCTCCGCCTCGCCAATATGACCAATATCACAACACATCCCTCCGCCTCGCCAAATCAATATAGGTCGTAGCCCTAGGACCGTAGTCCACCTGTACACTAAGCTCAAGAATTCTATCGCATGCCAATTGTATCCAATGTCCTTTCAAATCCAAGGTCCGGTGACAATGTCAATGGTTGGTGTTTAATAGAAATGACAATACTCAATATATATATTCAATGAGTTTATCAATGAGCAATGTTTCAATATCAATGTCCTATAATAGTATCAATGACATTAGCAATATTTCAATGATCTCAATGACGATGTCAATAGCTGGTGACACATTTGCAATGTTTGGATGATAATAACAATGTCGACCTCAATAATCCATGACAATGACAATAACAATGGCAATGTCAATGCTCTATAATCAATATCCTATATTTCTATAATTCAATGAAGATGAAAATGTTAATGACATTAACAATACTCAATAACAATAACGATATCTATGTTCGATGTTCACTAACAATGACAATAACAATGACAATGCTCAATACTCGATGCGATAACTTACCGATGCTTACCACAATATCTGCTAAGCGGTTATATGCAATAATCCTTAGCGATGAGATTAGAAATGACAATTTCATTAACAACAAAATCGTGAAAGGAACCTAGCCTAATCCCGAGACTCCGACTACACTCACCTTGATAATTTGAAGCTTTTACGGCTCTCGAATAGCAATCCCCTTATTCCTAGCTTTTAGGGGAGACGATAAATGCTCTCTATCAATTTATTGAGCTAGGTAACCAATAGGATTGTGTTAGAATCAACATTACGATATCAAAATCAATATAACAATATCAAAATCAATATCTAAACTCAATAATACAATATATATGAATTGTCCATTGATAGCAAAAACCTAGCTTGAGATTACTCTCAAATCCTCTATGGATTTTAACGATTCTTTGGGGGATTACGCTTACTTGATCAGTAAAAATGTTTCGATAATGATAAACCGAAGAAAAACTAAGCTTGAGCTTAGGATCTAATGGATGTGTGAGCTTAGATGAAGATGATGACTATGGAGGTGCTTGCTTCTTTAAGAAGTCGGGTAAGACTTTCCACCCTTTCTTTCATTCTTTTAATTCTAATGAACCGATGGCTTTCCTTCATATGATGAAAGCTCATCAAACTAGCCCACGTGCGGGGGATTAATATTTGAGGAGGGGCTAATCTCAAGGTTAGTCCCTCAACTCAAAATTCTTCATACTTGTACCCCCTAAACTTTCAGTTTCTATAATTTAGCCACTAAAAGATTTTCAATACATTCAATAAGGTCCTTAAACAATAATTTGACTCAGTTGGAGTCCAATATTGATACAATTGACCTTACGATCAAAGTCAATACAATATTTAAATAAATTTGATGTAGGGTTCTCGATCTCCGGAACCCGAATCTGACTAGACCGATTTTGGGGGTGTTACAACTCTTCCCCCTTAAGAAGAATTTATCCTCGAATTTTACTTGGATCAAAGATATGAGGATATTGCTTTCTCGTTGTTTCCTCCAGTTCCCATGTTGCTTTCTTAGCTGTGTGGCTCTCCCAAAGCACCTTAACCAATGGAATAATCTTGTTACAAAGTCTCTTGACTTCCCTTGCAAGAATCTGAACCGGTTCTTCATCGTAGGACAAGTTTCGTTAAATTTCCACATATTCAGGCTCAATGATGTGCGAGGGATTAGAACAATACTTTTGAAGCATGGATACATGGAATAAATCATGCATTTTACTCAATTTTGAGGGCAACAATAAGCGATAACCCACAAGGCTGATCTTTTCAATAACCTCGAAAGGTCCAATGAATCGGGGACTCAATTTCCCTTTCTTGCCAAACCTCAAAATTTTCTTCCACGGTGAGACTTCGAGAAATGCTTTCTCACCAACTTCATACTGTATATCTCTTCGCTTGAGATCAGCATAAGCCTTCTGTAAGCCAAAGGAAACTTTTATTCGATCATGGATGATGGTAAACCATTCCTCGGTTTTCTGAAGTAAGTCAGGGTCCAACACATGCCTTCACCAAGTTCAGACCAACACAATAGAGTTTTGCATCATCTTCCATACTAGGCTTCATACGGTGCCATCTTAATGGAAGCTTGATTATTGTTGTCATAGGAAAACTCGATAAGAGGTAGGATTTCTCCCAAGAGCTTCCAAAATCAATGGTGCATGCTAGAAGCATATTTTTTTAAAACTTGGATTACCTTTTTCGACTGGCCGTCAGACTGAGAGTGGAAAGCAATACTAAGATTAAATCTGGTACCCAAAGCTCCTTCCAATGACTTTCAGAACTGAGATGCAAAATGTGGATCTGGATTGGAGATAATAGACTGAGGTACACTGTGGAGTCGGATGACTTCCTTGATATACAAGTCAACTAGTTTGAGAAGACCATAGTCCATCCGAACTGGCATGAAATGGGATGACTTGGTGAAACGATCGATAATGACCAATTGGCATCGTGTTTAGCAAGAGTTAACGGTAGACCATTAATAAAGTCTATAATGATCTTCTCCAACTTCCATTGTGGTAAATCGATGGGTTGCAATAATCCGGTAAGAGCACAATGTTCAACCTTAACACCCTGACACGTGAGGCACTTGGATATGAATTCAACTATGGCTTGCTTCATGCCCGACCACCAATAAAGCTCTCGTAGGTCCTTGTACATATTCACTGACCCTGGGTGTACATAGAAAGAACTCGAATGAGCTTCCCTAAGGATATCAATGCGAAGAGATTCATCATTGGGTACACAGACTCAATCATAAAACATAAGAGCCCTTCAAAATTCATTCTGAAGTCAGGGTTATCTTTCAACTTGCAAACAATGGCTTGAAGTTTAGGATCTTGTTTTTGCAATGCTTGAATTCTCGATATGGTGGTAGATTGAACTTGAAGTTCATCTACGAGATAACAATGCTTTTGAAGACAGAAGTGAGCATTGATAGCTTGAGGAGCTACAATACAAGCACTTTGCAATGATTTGGTGCACCAATCAACACATTAAACTTAATGAACAATAACGATACTCACCAGGCAGAGGTTTGCGGCTGAGTGCATCAACTACAACATTGGCCTTTCCCAGGTGGTAGTCAATGACAAGATCATAATCCTTGAGGAGTTCCATCCATCTTTGTTCTCAAATATTTAACTCTTTTTGAGTCAAGAGATACTTGAGACTTTTACGATCAGTGAAGAGGTAACATTTCTCTCTGTAGAGATAATGCCTCCAAATATTCATTGCAAAGACAACTGCAGCCAACTCTAGATCATGGGTAGGGTAATTCATTTCATGTGGCTTTAGTTGTCTGGAATCATAAGCAATGACTTTGCCTTCTTGCATCAGTACGCATCCTAACCTGAGATACGAAGCATCACTATAGATAGTGTAGTCATTTCCAAGCTCTGGTTGGGTTAAAACTGGTGCTTGAGTTAAAACTTGTTTCAATTGATCGAAGCTTTTTTTTTGTTCCTCAGTCCAAACAAATAGAGCTTCTTCCCTTAACAACTTAGTTAATAGAGGTGCTATTGTAACACACTAAAAACTGGTCTAGTCGGATTCGGCTTTCGACGATCGAAAACCCTACATTGGAGTTGTCTAAATATTGTATTGAATTTGACCGTAAAGTCAATTGTGTCAATATTGGACTCCAATTTAGTCAAATTATTGTTTAAGGACCTTATTGAAAGTATTGAAAAGATGTTTAGTGGATAAATTATAGAAATTGAAAGTTTAGGGAGCAAAAGTATAGAGAATTAAGAGTTGAGGAACTAACCTTGCGATTAGCCCCTCCTCAATTATAATCACCCTATGTGGGATATCAGATTCAATTCCTTCAAGCGAAGGAAAGCTATTCTAATTAAAATAAAGTGAATAGCTAAGAATAGAGAACTTACCCGATTGCAATAGAAAGCTCACACCTCCCTTGACTGCATCCTCTTCATCTAAGCTAGCACCTTCATTGTTGAGGTCAGAAAAACTTGAGATTTCTTCGGATTATCGACATCGAATCATTGCTATCGAACGGGTAAGCTTAATCCCCCAAACAATTGTTGAAATCCATGAAGGATTTAGGAGTAATCTCAAGTTAGTTTTTTCCTATCCATGGATAATTCATAGATATTGTTTATATTGAATTTAGATATTGATTTTGATATTGTTCTATTGATTTCAATATCGTAATATTGATTCTAACAAAACCCTATTGTTTACGTAGCTCAAGCAATTGATAGAGTGCATCCATTTTCTCCAATGAAATCTAGGAATAGGGGAATTGCTATCCGAGAACTGTAGAAGCTTCAGATTATCAAGATGAGTGTAGTCGGAGTCTCGTGATTAGGCTAGGTGCCTTTCTCAATTTTGTTGTTAATGAAATTGTTATTGATAACCTCATCGCTAAGGATTATTGCATTAGACCACTTAGCGGATATTGTGGTAAGCATCGGTAAGTTATTGGATCAAGTATTAAGCATTGTCATTGCTATCGACCTTGTTAATGAACATCGAACATATATATCGTCATTGTTATTGAGTATTGTTAATGTCATTAACATTGCCGTCATCATTGAATCATGGAAATATAGGATATTAATTATATAGCATTGACATTGTCATTGTTATTGCCACTCTCATGGATTATTGATGTTGACATTGTTATTGTCATTGAAACATTGGATTCGAAAGGACATTGGATACAATTGGCATGCCATGGAATTTATGATCTCAACGTACGGGTAGACTACGGTCCTTGGGCTACGGTCTATATTGATTTGGAAAGGCGAAGGGATGTATTATGTTGTTGGTCATATTGGTGAGGCGTAGGGACTAGACAATTCATAGATTTGGCGAGGCATAGGAATTCACATATTGAACATGATTATTGCATTGCTACTATTAAAACATTGTATTGTTGTTGCCAAGACATGATTTGGAATGCATTTCATCGATAAAGTATTTAGTTGTGACTATCTTACTAGGCAATGTATGCCTGATGCATTTCATTTAATACATTTCAGGTTAAGGATTTCATCGTTGGAGATCGGAGATTCGACGTTGTTGAAAAGTCACTATAAGCCCAAGTAATGTATTTTGCCTCTATGAAATCCTAGAATGGTGGCAAAGTAGTTGAACTAGTCATTTGTGGCCCTTTTGATATGTGTGTATTATGCAAGGCATGTAAAAGTATTTAAGGATCAAAAATGGCTTTTTGGTATAGCTTAACAATGGCTAAATATGCATATTTGGCACTAAAAGGTGAAAACTTAGTAAACGGATTTGAATGACCGTAAAATTCTGAATGCAAATAGAATATTGTATTTAAATATTGTTGGTAAAGTTTCATTGCATTTGGACATTGTTTTCTAGGTCAAATAGACTGAAAACCAGAAGAAAATTGACATTATAGTGCAAGGCGTACCGATACAGGTCAAGCTGTATCGACACGGCCTTACATATTTGGCCTAAGAAAGCATGAGTTAACAATAGCGTATTGATACATGCATGAAGTGTATCAATACGGGTTTTGGCAGTAAGGATTGGGAATTTAATTGTATTGATACAGTCATAGGGTGTTTCGAAACATGTCAACTCTAGTCAACCCGTTTCGAGACAGTCCCAGCTGTATCAAAACCGGCATTGGTCAATGAAAGTTAGAAGTGAATCTAAATATTCCCGTATCGATACGGCATGATTGAGTATCGATACGTATGACCGTTATTATAGTTATAAGACCACAATAAGCAAGTCAAAGTGGTCAACCCGTATCAATACAGTCCCAACTGTATCGAAACGGGACATGATAGTTTCAATGGGTTCTAAATTATATACACCTGTATCGGTACGACCCCAAGGTGTATCGATATAGTGGTAGTTAATTCTATTAAAAAACTTAAACTACAGTTTTCCATTATCTACAGATTGGTCAGTAAATGTTGTATGCTCTAGTGGAATTGGTAAATGTTATCATAATAACCCGAAAATTTAAAAGTTTACTATTACTAAATTGAGTTTCATTGTGGTATTGTTAATTATAGAAAAGACCTCTAAATTACCATATTTACAATTTAGTCCCTAAAACTTATAGAAATTATAAGTTGGTCATAATTGACGAATTATTGATTCATAGTGGATAAATTGAGCTAATATTGATACTGGGTAATGATTGAAATGTATAATAATGATGAAGAGTTATGCATTGTTGGGATTTTATTGCACCGTTCTCCGTTTGGTTCACTGGTAGCATTCTCTGACCCAGTTCCCCACCAGGTCGGGAATGGTGTTACATTTGTGGTATTATAGGTAGAGTTTAGTCGATTCTAAAACTAAATCGAAGCCTGCTAGGAGTTGTATATTGTGACTTGTCGACTAATCTGATCTCTTTATGTTATAGATATGTATAGAACTAACAAAGCTCATATAGACGAGCCCGCTATCGGCTCCTAGACGCATGGTGAAGAAATAAGGGGGGAGACCCGCCGTATCCATCTAATCCCCTACCTCAAAACGTCAAGCCAAAGTTGCCCAATGCTCAGGCTGAGTGTTACCAGAATATGTCCAACATGTTCAAACAATTTATGACCTCGATGAGAGTTGAACAAACTGTACAACCTACTCAGCCTGCTGTCCAGTATGCTCAGACCCCTATCGAAAAGTTGGCATCACTTTGGGCCTATACCTTCACTGGCCAGGATGATGACAATCCTGATACTGCAAAATACTAGCCATATAATACATTGGGAATCCTGAATAAACATTATAATGTTCAGATGAGCACAAGCTAAAGTGCGCCCTAACACTGTTAGTGGATGAAGCACTCTAGTGGTGGGAGACCACTATACTCACTGTTCTTGAAGAGACTATTTCTTGAGAGTTCTTTCTTCAAGAATTCTGAAAGAAGTACATTAGCAAATACTATCTCACAGAAAGGCGCATCATCTTTCTCCATCTGAAGCAATGTGGTTGACCCATCGAGCAATACATCCATGACTTTTGCAAGTATTGCTGATATGGTGCAGAATACATTAAGAAAGAGGAAAAAAATGTAGGATGTTCATTGCCGGGCTTAGAGACGAGCTACACCCTATATTTACTGCCTTCGGCATCACTAACTTTTAGGACCTTGTAAATCAAGTTAAGGCCACCGAAGCTGCACAAGGGGCTCAGAGAACGAGTGGATCTAGCAAGTTCAAGAAGAGATTCATAGATGATTCTCGGCCTCCTAAGTGGAACAAAAAGGGCAGGTATCAAGGCCCTAAGTAGAATGCTTATCCTCAGCCTTCCCGTACTAGGAATATCGAGAGACTTCAAACTACAACGCAATCTTCCATGAAGACGACCTCAGTTGAAAGCACTAGAGGCTCCAACTGAAGTTCACAAAATCTAGTTTGCAACTACTACCAGAAATGACATCAAGCGGGTTAGTGTTGTAAGCAGATTGAAGCATGCTTCTATTATGGAGAACAAGGTCATTTCATCCGTGATTGTCTTCTTGGTGCCACCAAGTCTACTACTGCATCGGCAAGTAATGAAACCCTACTCAGTCTTTTCAAGGTAAGAGGTCAAGGCAAGGTTCATCGGAGCTACAGGGAGACCTAGTGGCTCTGGCAAGGAACCGAGTAAATAAGAATACAAGGCTCCTACTATGTTGTATCACATGAGGATAATAAAGGAGGAAGATGAGCCTAACGTCATTGCATGTATCATTGTATTGTACTCTTATTCTATATATGCATTGATTGATCCTGGTTCTACTCATTCCTTCATAAGCATTGAGTTAGTTAAGAAGCATAGGATGTCTAGTGAACCTATAGCATTGAGAATCTCCGTAACAAATCCATTGGGTGACTGTGTCATTGTAAGCCTTGTGCGCAAGAACTGCCCCTTGATGATTCAAGGGATTCTTTTTGCGGCCAACCTATTGGCTTTATTGATCCACGAGTTTAATGTTATATTGGGTTTAAACTGGCTCATTGAACATCAAGCCTGGGTAGATTGTAGCGAGAGAAAATTGTATCTCCGAGGCCTTGGCAAGGAGAGCATTATGTTAATGAGTTCAAGAAGTCCTTCCTTTTATGCCTTGACATTGGAAGCCAAGGATGAACCTCGACTACAAGATATTGATACTGTGTGTGAATTTTCCGAAGTCTTCCCTGATGAACTCCCAGATTTACCCCCAATCTATGAGGTTGAATTTGGTATTGAGATACAACCTGAAACTGCACTAGTTTTCATTGCATTTATCGAATGGTAGCAGTTAAGCTGAAGGAATTGAAAGCCCAGATTCAAGACTTGCTTGACAAAGGCTTCATTCGATCGAGTTCCTCACCTTGGGAGCTCCGATTCTCTTTGTAAAGATTAAGGATCGTTCCATGAGACTATACATCAATTATCGGTAGTTGAACAAGGTGACCATCAAGAACAAATATCTATTGCCAAGGATCAACGACCTATTCGATCAGCTTAAAGATGCCACAGTGTTCTCTAAGATTGATTTGAGGTTTAGATATTACCAAATGAGAGTTAAATAGTGTGATATGCCTAAAACTACATTTCGTATGAGATACAATCACTACAAATTCTCGGTGATGCCATTTGGGCTAACCAATGAACCGACAATTTTTATAAACCTAATGAATCAGGTTTATCGACCTTACCTTGATAAATTCATGGTGGTTTTTATTGACGATATCTTAATTTACTCCAAGAACTCTGCCGAACATCGAGAACACCTTCGTGTTGTGCTTCAAACTCTAGAGAAACAATTATATGCTAAATTTTCTAAGTGTGAGTTATGGATCACCGAAGTTGCCTTCTTTGGGTACATTATATCGGCTTTAGGGATCTAGTTGGACCCGAAGAAAACCCAAGCCATCGTTGATTGGCACCCACAGAAGAACATTGGTGATGTAAGAAGTTTCCTTGGTCTTGCGGGCTATTATAGAAGATTAGTTAAAGGATTTTCTATGTTAGCAGCCCCATTGACTAACTTGTTAAAGAAAGAAGCTTCGTTTGTTTGGACTGGGAACAACAAAGAAGATTTGATCAATTGAAACAAGTTTTGACTATTGCACCGGTCCTAACCCAACCTGAATCTGGGAAGGATTACACTGTTTATAGTGATGCTTCGTATCTCGGGTTGGGATATGTATTGATGCAAGAAGGAAAATTCATTGCTTATGCTTCCAGACAACTAAAACTACATGAGATGAATTACCCCACCAATGATCTAGAGTTGGCTGCAGTTGTCTTTGCATTGAAAATCTAGAGATATTATCTCTATAGAGAGCAATGCTACCTCTTCACTGATCATAAAAGTCTCAAGTATCTTTTGACTCAGAAGAAGTTGAATCTTCGACAATGGAGATGGATGGAACTCCAAAAGGACAACGATCTTGTCATTGATTACCATCCAAGCAAGGCCAATGTTGCAGCTGATGCGCTTAGCCGCAAACCTCTTCCTGGTAAGCAATACTATTGATCATTGAAATTAATATGTTGATTAGCGCATCAACTCATTGTAAAGTCCTTGTATTGTAGCTCCTCAAGCTATCAATGCTCACTTCTACCTTCGAAAGCATCATTGTCTTGTAGCTAAACTTCATGTTCAGTCTACCATCATATCGAGAATTCAAGCATTGCAAAAATATGACCCTAAACTTCAAGCCATCATTTCCAAGTGCAAGATAACCTTGATTTCAGAATGAATTCTAAAGGGCTCGTATGTTTCTGTGATCGGGTCTGTGTACCCAATGATGAATCTCTTTGCACCGGTATCCTTAGGGAAGCTCATTCATGTTCTTTCTCTGTACACTCGGGGTCAGTAAAAATGTACAAGGATCCATAAGAGCTTTATTTGTGGCCGGGCATGAAGCAGGCCATAGTTGAACTCGTATCTAAGTACTTTATGTACCAGCATGTTAAAGCTAAGCATCGTGTTCCTACCAGCTTATTGCAACCCATCAATCTACGACAATGGAAGTGGGAGAAGATCACTATTGATTTTGTTAGTGGTCTTCCCCTAACCCCAACTAAGTACGATGCCATTTGGGTTATTGTGAACTGTTTCACTAAGTTAGCGTATTCCTTACCAATTTGGATGGACTACGGTCTTCCTAAATTAGCTAACTTGTACATTAAGGAAGTTGTTCGACTCCATGGAGTGCCTCAGTCTGTCATTTCAGATCGAGATCCACGATTTGCATCTCGGTTCTGGAAGTCATTGCAAGGAGCTCTGGGCACCAGAGTTAATCTTAGCACTGCTTTTCACCCTCAGTCTGACGGCCAGCCGAAAAGGGTAATTGAGGTAACTGTCACAAGTACCTTCATTTGAACCATCAATGAAATATACCATTATTGAATCCTTCTTCGCAGATTTTGGAAGACATGCTTCGAGCATGCGTCATTGATTTTGGAAGCCCTTGGGAAAAATCCCTACCTCTTATCGAGTTCGCCTATAACAACAGTTATCAAGCTTCCATTAAGATGGCACCGTATGAAGGAATGTATGGCAGACGATGTAGAACTCCATTGTGTTGGTCTAAACTCAGTGAAGGCAAGGTGTTGGGCCCTGACTTATTTCGGGAAACCAAGGAACGGGTCACCATCATCCATGATCGATTAAGAGTTGCCTTTGATCGATAGAAGGCCTATGATAATCCCATGCAAAGGTATATACAATATAAAGTTGGTGAGAAAGCTTTTCTTAAAGTTACACCATGGAAGAAAGTTTTGAGGTTTAGCAAGTGAGGGACGATTCATTGGACCTTTCGAGGTTATAGAAAAAGTTAGTCTTGTGGCGTACCGTTGCCCTCAGAATTAAGTAAAATCCACGGTGTGTTTCATGTATCCATGCTTCGAAAATATCGTTCTGATCCTTCGCACATCATCGAGCCTAAATCTATGGAACTCCAACCCAATTTGTCTCATGAGGAAGAACTAATCCAGATTCTTGCAAGGGAAGTCAATAGATTTTGCTCAATTCATCTACCAACATGATCAAAACAGGGCTTTTAAGCTACCATTTCAATTTAATTCATTAGAACATCAATCCACTAGAATTTCCAACACCGACAATCTCAATTTACATTCCAATCATCATCCAAATTTTCCAGCATCAAGCATAGCATTTCACTATCAATTTAGCTATTGACAATATCAATTTTCCTATTCATTCGATTGGCATGTCAATTTCATGGATTAATCAATCAATTGAAATTCTTAACTAGTTCATAGCATCAATTCACTATCTATTCATTCATTTCATATATTTCAAGCAAGATCCCTAAATCTAAATGCATCATTTGTATCTTTAACACATAAAGGAAGAGATTTTACCTTCCTATCAAGATTATATGAATGCTAGAAACTCAAATTTCACCAAATTCAAGCTTGAATCTAGGATGACAAAGCTTTCTCACTCAAATTCCTTTTTCTCTTCTTTCTTTCTCCTACTCGGCACAATGAGGAAGATGGTGATAATTCATCATTTAATTCCTCCTTTAAAATGACTAATTCATCCTTAATTATCCCCTAATTAATGACATGTGTAGGGGTATTTTAGGAATGTGAAAATTTTGCATGCATTCCTCCAATTTATCAATTGTTTCGGTTTGGTCAATTATACATTAGGTTTTCACTTTTTCAATTATAGCATTCTAGTCCTTAGCAACTAGATTTAACACCCTTCTTTCAATCAATTAGGGATTAAATGAAGGCGTTGTAGTAACTTCTTTTATACTAGTTTTGAGGATATTACAATTTCTTCCCTTTTTCTAGGCCAAAGAGGCAACCCTTACACAATCAAAATTTCTAACCCAAAGCTTTGATCAAACCCTCTTTTACAAGAGAAATACAAAGAGAAAACTAGGAAAACCTCTTAAGGCTGATATGTTTGTAATTCTACGCTCACTCACCCAAAACCTAACCCTTGAGCATGTATAACAACTAAGCTCACAAGTGTGTTCTACAAAGAATTTGACAAATTAAAGCTCTAAGACACTTTCTCAATCATAGAATGTTAGCTTGTTGTTACTTGTTCTTCTATAGATGCTTAGAGGTGTCTTTTTAACCATCTAACAACTTTATGGCCGTTACTAGCTATTGGGGACTTAAATTCCAACCATAAATGTTGTTCTAGAGCAGGGCATATCAGTACACGAGGCTTCGATATCGGTACGTGACCTAAAGATGAAAGAGCATTGGGCATTTATAACACTGGGTATCGGTACACTATACAAACGTATCGGTACGAATCCATGGGTATTAGTATGGCTAAGACCATATCGGTACTAAAATTGACTTCTAGAATTTGGAAAACTTTGTAACACCCCAGAAAATCGGCTAGATGATTCGGGTAAACTATCGGAATTGGGTTGGAATTTTTTGGGTTAGGCTTTAGCTAATTAATTAATTTCAAAAAATAAATTGGGTAATTAAATTGATTTCGGATAAATTTATCGCGATAAGTATTTGTGAAAAATATATTTAAAGAGTTCCATAAGGGATAAAATTGAGTTTTGGTAATTTTAGATGGGTTGCTTTAATTTAATTAAATGGTGACAATTTTGCTAAAGGTTATAAAATATTACTAATGGCAATATCGTAAAAAGAACTAAAGTGATGGTTTTATGGGATTATTTGGCACATTTATTAAATAAAGCTTTTACCATATACTTTTAACTAGAAAAGGATGTTGGTTATTATTTTCTCAAGAAAGAAAACTACACTAATCAATAGCCACACAAGAGATTTTGATTTCTCTCATCCAATTCAATTCATTTTCTTTCTAAACCATTTCTAATCAATAGCCACACAAGAGATTTTGATTTCTCTCATCTCGTTCAATGGATTTCACATTGGAAGATTGGAGGAGCAATCTTAATTTTCAATTTCCAATTTATTTGGATAATCTTTGATTTTCTAATGACCTCCTAATTATTTTGTGTTGATTTTCTATCAATTCTATTGTCTTTTGATGTTAAAAATGAATTTCAATGGATTAATTTAATTTCTAGATGCTAAAGAGTGAATCATCATATGATAGATGAAATCTAAATGTTTTAATTGGATTATGTATTATTCTTGTGGGTTAGATATAATCTAATCTCAATTTTTGAAATTGATTCTAGATTTAATCTAATTGTGTAATACCCTTTTCCCGTATTCATAGCTGAATACGAGTCAGAGATATCACAAAACATTTGTAAAACACTCTACATTTGTAACTTGGTAAAATTTTATTTCTTTAAAAATGTTACAATGTATTTAGTTTTTATTTACAAATCTAGTTATTCGCGTAAAGTTTAAAAATAATATTTTCATCTTCAAATCGAATTTATTTTCAGGCAGCAACTTATCAATTAATTTGTCTTGATATAATTAATAAAACTGCCTAAAAACTGCCTGATTTAAATTCATCCAAATACCAAATAAAATGCAAATTCTATCAGAGCAGGCATACCCTTTTAATATACATGCCAACTAGTAAATATCAAATATTATCAAAAGATATCTTACTGATACTGATGTACCTGTTATTGATTGATGATGTCCGTATATTCTCCTTACTCCAACCATTTCTTCTTTCCTACGTGTAAAACAGTTACACGCTAAGTATTTACTTAGTGAGGCAATAATTCAAATTTAAGTGTAATTGTCATAATATCAATCTCAATATTAATTATTAATTATTAATAATGCATATGATCACCTTACCATTACATGCTCATTAACATAATTAAATATGTAATAGCATATATGTATATCAAATTGATAATATTAGATCTTACCAATATTGGTGCCATTTCCATCCATAAGCTTTCAATGCTTACCAATACCTTTTCCCAACTCTGTCTGCAAGCTTTCAAGCTTATCATTCTATTTTTTTATATTTCAATTCAGTTTACTTAGACAAAGGTATCGAATTAAGAGATTCTATGTACACGAGTCATCCCCCCATACCCAACCTTTATTGAGTATGTATATTATTTGCACTCTACCGAGAGTGCTTAGCACTGAAGTGCTTCTGTATACTTACCGGATTATACAATATATCCCTCATTGAGTTTTTATGAAATTACTCCGAAGTGCTTAGCACCCGTAATAAGTCCGTATACTCAAACCATGCATGAATATACTCCTCAATGAGTATTTATAAAATTTGCACTTTACCTGAAGTGCTTAGAATATTTATATAGCTGTTTATGACTCTATGGCTAGCCAACTATACCTTTGAACCTCTATATCATACTTGGGCTTTATATCATCAAATATTTCATCCATGGCAATGTATATCAATTTATATTAACATGAAGCAGTTCATAACCGAATAACATTAATAGTAAATCATCATCAATAACTAGTGATCAATGCATTTATTTTCAACCTTTGACATATTTAAAGTATGTCAAATGTATGATCAATGACATAATTATCATGACAATATATAAACTAGGTAGACTCATCGCAAGTCTTACCGGTGATGTATAAAACATCTATGTATAATGTTATGTATGCATTGCACTCACCTGGGCCATGTATTAGTATGCCTCACTAAGTCCTCTTCGATCCTTTCCTTCATTTTTCCTTGAACCTCCCTTGATTCGAACTTAACTTCATAATTCAAATAAGTAAAATATTTGTTAGATACCAATCTAACAATATGTTACATATTGTCCAATATAATCATTCGAATACAAAATCTCCAAACATTTTATTTTCTTCCTTGTATTGTTCAAAAACTCATTATGGTCCTTAGTGACCAATGTGAATTTCCATTAACCCTTTTCAAGCTTACTAATTAACCTTAGATACAAAATGTATCAATTCTCATTTTCTGGCAGTTTGCAGTACCTCCAAAGAAATATTTCTATAAAATAATCTACAACTCATAATTCGATTCCGTTTGTTCTGATAGAAACTAGATTCAATAAGCTTTTCAACCATATAAATTAATAGCCCAAATTCAACTTGTATGATTTATGGAGAATTTTCAAATTCAATTTCCAGTATTGAATTTCGGAACAGCCTGCTATACTGTTTTCTGACCTTTCGCCACTTAAAAATTCATATCTTTTTACTCGGAACTCGAAATCAGTTTCCGTTTGTTGGAAACAAAACTAGACGAACAAATCTTTACATCGGTATAAAATTCACTTTATAAAATTTTTTGTAGAATTTATGGTGAATTTTCAAAGTTACTGCCATAAACCAGTTTTTCTACACAACTTCCATAAAAAACTTTAACTTTTATACTAACTTCTCCTTACTTCTCTACTTTTCAATTTAGTCCAATCACTAGCTTTAAACCACCAACTCATCACATTCTTCACCAAATAATCATTCACAATAATTCTCCCTAATTTTCCTTATTTACCGAAATAGGTACTAAAATGCAAAGATAAGGATTCATGCTTCTTAACTTTGCAATTTAGTCCTCAATTCAACATTACTACCTTAATTCCATCATTACAACTAAAAATCAGATTTAGCCCCCATACAAAACTTCCATTTTGATTTGGTCACTTAACTTTGACAAATTGTCAAAACGGTCACTAATTCAATTCAACATCAATTTGGAATTATAACTTCATTTTCTTATCTCAAACATCATTAATAACATAAATACACTCCAAATTCTAAAAATTCAGATTTGGTCCTTTGACTTTTCAATTTGCCAAAATGGTCCCTACACAATTTAACTTAGGGTTTTGCTTCCAAACAACAATTCAAGCTTACTAGATCATTATTTCAATATCACAAAACCTAAATTAAAATTGAATCCATAAACCCTAATCATCTTCATAATAATCAAAACATGTAAAACTTAAATTCCAACTCAATATCATGATTTTTAACATCATACTAGCTTGATTTCGACTTGAATTCAATCATGGAATCATAAAATCTCAAAAGCCCCAATTTGATCCATAAACCCTACTTTCTTTCTCATGTAAATTCTCATCAATCAAGCATGGATTCCATGAGTTATTGATATCAAAAGATAGAGCTTGAAGATTAGAACAATTTTGTAATTGAAGAGATTACCTGAAAACCGAGTTTCGGGGCTTGAATCGAGCTTGGAAAATTTTTTCTCTTTATTTCCCTAGACCTCACGTTTGTTGCTGGAAAATATGAACATTTGATTCATCTTTTTACCATTATTTTACACATATATCTATTAAATGAATATTAAGTTCATTTAATAGTGAAATTACAATTTTGCCCCTTTTTATCCAATAGTTGAGATTGATTTTATCATCAATCAAGGGCCAAGATCTAATATTCCATTTTCTCTTTCCAAAATTGCCCTTATAACTTTTTAAATATTTCAAAATTGCCATTGGGGCCAAATGACCAATTTGGCATCCAACTAGTTTTTATTTACTAGTTTGCCATTCTTGTAAAAATTCAACTAAATCTAGTGGGATTCCAACCAACTATAATAAAATATTCATAAAGTGATATTTTATGAATTTTTCCATATCTTTTGAATCAGTCTTCAAAATTTCCATTCGATCCAATATACTGATAAATACTCCTTTACTCAGAAATAAACTATTGGATACATCTTGAACCGAACTAAAAATATTTCCAACACTTGGAAATGACTTTTATAACCTTTCTCTACCATATGGTAAAATTTCAAAATTTTTCAGTTCGATCCGGGTATACGAATTCCACTTAAACTTTAAATGCGGTTTTCCCAATAATCAAAGTATCAGATCGAACCAAAAATTCCGCATTCGATTCACACCCTTAGGTGATCTATTTATTAATGAAATAAAAACCCTTAACTTTGGGAAATTACAGCTTTTGTCCCCAAACTTTTCCAAAGTTTATACTTTAGCCATAAAATTTTCAAAATTTACATTTTTGTACTAAACTTTTACACTTCAATTTCCATTCCAATTGTCCTTGGTATTCAACCAAACTTTAAAAATACCTTATTCAATTCACTATCTATCACATGATACCTTTAAACCTTAGAAATTTCCTTTCCAAAACCCATAATTAAAGAAATCCCAACTTTCGCATTTTTGTCATTTTAGTCACTAAGTTAGCTTTTAAGCTATTATCTTAGTACTAAATGACCCTTAATAAACTTAGTAAATTTTGGGGTATTACAATTCTCCCCCTTAAGAAAATTTGTCCTCGAATTTTCCACACGCACTTGATTCAAAAGGTGAGGAAACTATTTTTTTATATTTTCTTCTTATTTCTCTCAAATCGTTTCTTTAATCTTATGATTTTTTTGTCAAAGAACTTTGACAAATAGGATTGTCTTTTTTTCTTAGTTCTTTGACTCCATGTGCTAGGATCTTTACCAGTTCTTTTTCATAGCTTAAATCTGGCTGAATCTTTATTTTCCCCAGAGTAACAACATGTGAGGGGTCTAATTAATATTTCCAGAGCATCGATACATTATGAATCTTGTTCATTTCAAAAGATAAAGCTAACTATTAAGCTTAACTATCAGACTAACTCCTTTCACAATTTATTATAGCCCAATAAATTTTGAACTTAACTTTCTCTTTGTCTAAACCATAACATCTTCTTCCAAGGTGAAACTTTTAAGGAATACTTTATCCTTAACTTCATATTAAATATATTTCCTTTCAGGGTCAACAAGTAGTTTCCATCATTGAGATAGAAATTCTTCCTTGATAATACAAATATCTATCAAATCTAACTTTCAAGTTTTCAGTTTCACTCTTTTCCACTTGTTTGAACCTTGACAACATTTCTCATCCTTTCTTTAAAGATATCTTATTTAATACAATGTGGTAAATTTTATTCTTAACTTGAAAATCAAAACACCATCTTCTTTTAATGCAAATATTGCATTCATAACTCTTAAGACAACAATTGTCTTTCGACTGAGAGCGTCAGCTACCACATTAGTTTTTTCTGGATGATAGTCAATGACCATATCATAATTCTTTAGAAACTCGATCCAACTTCTTTGCGTCAAGTTCAACTCTTCTTTAGTAAGCATATACTTTAAACTTTTATAACATATATAAATATAGCATCGTTCACTGTATAAATAATGATGCTATATCTTTTAAAGCAAATACAACCATTACCAGCTCCAAATCCCAAGTAAGGTAATTGCTCTCATATATCTTAAGTTGTCTTAAGCATAGACCATTACTTTTCCTTTTTGCATAAGTATGCATCCCAAACCGTTATGAGAAGCATCTCTATATACTACATAATATTTACCCGATTCTGGTTGTACTAGTACCGTGGCTTCTATTAAGATCTCCTTTAATGTTTCAAAGTTTTCTTGGCATTTATCTATTAAACTGAATGGCATTTCTTTCCTTAATAGCTTGTTCAATGGGGAGGCAATCATCAAGAAATTCTGAACCTCTAAAACATTCTTCAGAGGTTTCCATTCAACTATAATTTGTACTTTCTCAGGGTCTACTCTTATTCCCACTGCCAAATCCATAAATCTAATAAAACAACCTTTGACAACCAAATTCATACTTTAACAATTTAGCATATAACTTCTTTTCTCGAAACGTCTGAAAAACAATGCAAAAATGGGCATCTTATTCTTCCTTTTTCCTTCGAATAGACCAAAATATACTCAGTGAACTCTACCAAAAATTGGTCCAAGAAAAATTAAAATACCTAGTTCATCAGGCCTATAAATGCCGTAGGCATCATCACGAACTCATAGTACTCATACCGAGTCCGAAAAGCTATCTTTAGAATTTCTTCTTCCTTGATTTTTTTAACTAATCAAAAGATCATCAGTCTTCGGAAGAAGATATTTATTCTTTACTATTACCTTCTCGAGCTGATAGAAATCAGTCTTTCTCTTTCACAATTAACACTGGTGTGCTCTCAAGATGACAGACTTGACTTTATAAAGCATCGACCTAACATTCCTTGCAATTTGTACCTTTAAATCTTGAAGTTCGGTCGAAGACATTTTATACGGGGCCATTAATTTAGGCGCAATACCTGGTGTCATCTTTATTTTAAATTTCACTTCTCAATCTAGAGGTAATTCTAAGTAACCCATATGAGCATACATCCAGATATTTTTGGACAGTCGAGTTATTTTCCAATTTAACTTCAACAACCCGAGTATCCATTATATTTGCTAAGAAAACTTAACAACCTTATAACAACAATTTCCTTAATAAAATAACTGAAATTACATTGTAGAAGGTATTTACCCTTTTATCAACTGCTACTATTTTTGTACCTTCCGTGTTTTTCAATACTAATCACTTAATGCGACAATTCATCTTGGTCTGATAGGAAGGTAACCAATTCATGCCCACAATCATCTTAGACTCCTCAAAAGATAATTCCATTAAGTTTATCGGGAACTCTATTTTTTATGTTTTTAGCGAGCAATTCCACAAGTTTAACTCTTCCTTACATTACAACCCAACAAATTCATAACCGATATATTACTTGAAATGGGTTCTATAAGGATATATCATTCACCATTCAACTTCGTACTTATACACGAATGTGTAAAGCTAGGACCCATCAACATCAATACAAGTTTATCCAAAAAGATTAGATGTACCTTCTATGATTTTCGAATCATCCCAATCTTTATCAGTCCTGATGTTATAAACTCGAACAGATATGTGCAATCTTGGCTATGAAGCAAATTCAGATGATTTTCTAATCTAGCTTAAATCTTGGAGCAACAAAATAGCTCCATCCAATTTCTCGGTATCCGTCTAGTGTAATCCTTAGATTATTCAGTTACAAATCAACAACCACTGGACCTTAATCTGCTTTTCCTTTCAATTCAGGTGTTTCTAAACTTTTCAGTTCCTTAATCCAGCACAGGCACTTCTTGTTGTACCAGTCCCCCTTTCTTGTTCAGATTTATCTGAGGGTTATTATTAACCTTATTGTTACCACATTGTCATCATCCCTTTCATTTCATTACCAGCCGAATAGAGAGAAGAAATTGAGAGAAAGAAACCTTGAGAGAAATCAACCATTGAAGAGGAAAATTAAGTTTGCATGTGTAGAGATTTTCCAAGGAAATTAAGCTAGAAGCAAAATAAGTATGATTCTACTTGTGTTCAATTGAATAGGCAAATATATATGTGGAATTGGACTGTTTTGATGATTATAGATGAGATTTTATATTGAATATGTTGTTAAATGATTGAATGGTTGTAGAATTATACAAATTTGAAGAATGAAAGCTAGGTACAATGCTGGAAATCATGTGTTTGTGATAGTGTAATAAGCTAGGTTGCTGGAAAATTGAATTGTGTTGTTGAAGTGAGAATTGAATGATTAGAACTTAAAATTGAGCTATGGAATTAATGAATTGATTATGATCATGATTAGATTTTGCAAAGAAGGTGTTAAACAGATTGAATTGTTAGCAAACAATGCTGGAAATGAAGGATAAAAGTATGAACATAGTCTTGTAACATAGAAACTGTTTTATTGAATTGAAATTGAGTAAACATGCAAAATTAAGCTTTGTAACCAACTTACCCTATTTTGGAAGCCTTGATTAATGGATTAAAATTGACTTAACATGTTTAGGATATCATATGAAATGAACTATAGGGCCAAAACATTGGTTAAAATGAATTTAGGGAATAAAAATGTGAATAGGTACAATCTGCCCAGAATTGCTCTGTTCTGGGCAGTCACTTTGAAAATTCACCAAATATTGTATAGAAAAAATTCAGGGATGAAATTTTAATGACATGATCCTTAGTATGTCTATTTAATTAGCTGAAAGCATAATTGAAAACTGGGTCCTATGCTGGAAACTATAAATAGGAATTGCTGGACAGTGCAAACTGTCAAGGCAGTGTAAATGCCCTATCTTTGAACAATAAACTGTATTAATTGGCTAAGAAATAAAATGCAAGCCTTACATGTTCTTATATAAAATTTTGTTATATTTCCAACGGTATATAGCAATCGAAATTCTGACGTACGAATTAAAAGATATGGCCATATAAAGGGACAGTGTGCAAACTGCCAGGCAGCAGTGTCCTGGGCAGTTTTGGACTGTTTTTGCACCTAGTAACGAATTGTTTCCAAAATAGTTTTGGGACATTGTAAACTGTCCAATTATGCTTTAAAATGAATTAATAACAATATGGAAATGAACTAGTAAGAAATGCTTAAAAGGAAGCATAAAAATAGTAGATAAATGTTAGGTACAAATGTGGTAACATTCCTACTATGATTGTGTGATATATTGTGCTTGTTTTGATGAAATGTGCATGTGCTATGCTTGCTAGATCAAGGGCAGAAAATTGGGGAAGAAGAGGATAGGAGTGGATATCCCAAAGCTAGAGGCAAAGGGATTTGGATTCAAGACACTTGAATTGCTAGGAGTATTGTGAGTGTAACTATCCTTAGGGTTAGGACTAGGTCCTAACCAACCTTGTTATTGTTTAATTCAATGTTATTGCCGTGTAACATGACTTAAAACCTATTTGGCTAATTAAGGGAAGAATGATATGTATGATAACTTGTTTGATGCCATGATTTATGTGTTTACTTGAGTGTTAAGGAAATGAAATGTATTGCTTGACATATTGCATTGCTTATGCCAAAGGTATGAAATGGCATGCTTGCTTGGAGAATAAGGTACGCACATTGCATACATATGCTTGTGATTGTGAATGTTATACATGGCTAATTGAAATGTATTGAACAAGGATACTACTTTTTATTCATGCTATTCGATTGGCATGGATAGTTTTGTATTAGGAGTTAAGACTCCATAAGCCTAAGGGCTTGGCCTTTGAATGGCATAATGTTGTATTGGATCATGAAATGTATAAAGCTTAAATGAAATGGATAATCAACAACCTTGGTAGCTAGTTTGATAGATAGGAGGGCATGCCTGAGAATCTTGAGCTCATATTGGCACAACGATGCATATTGGCACTACGGTGCATATTGGTACGACGGTATATATTGGCACGACAGTGCATATTGGTACTTCAGTGCATATTGGCACTATGGTACATATTGGCACAACGATGCATATTGGCACTACGGTGCATATTGGCACTACGGTGCATATTGGCACTTCGGTGCATATTGTTAAGATTTGATTATCTAGTAAGCTACTTACCAAGGATGTTGAAAGATGACTTAATAATTCAAATGAACATTGCTTTTACTGTAAGAAACTTGTATGAACTTCCTTGCTTTTAAAGATATGTATAGATGAATACCTTTGTGTATGAATGCCTACTTGATAATTTGAGTGTTTTGGTTGCTTGTCCTCTAAGCATGATGTTCTAATAGCCTATGAGAATCATGATGGATGTTGTTATGTTGATTGTATGATATGTAAAGATTGCCTAAGTTACCTTATACAATTTGAATAAGCATGTGTCTTGTATTGATGGTCTTGATTCCTTGAATTACTTGTAAACTTGGATATGTATGCTTTGAAATTGACTAGATTTAGTGTTACCTCACTAAGTACATAACTTGTACTTACCTCTCCAGTCTTCATTCTTCCCATAACAGATTAAAGATACTTCAAGAGGATATCTTGGGTTTGAAGAAACACTTGAGGCAAGCTTGAAAGTATGAATTCATACCCTTTGTATACTCCTAGTTTGGTGGCACTAGATTTTGTAATAGGTTGCCTTGATCATGCATTTGAACATGTGTTTAAGACTTGTATGTGTAATGTTTGATGGGCCTATCTTGTAAGTAACTTTGATGACTTAAGTTATATGTTTGAACTTTGATGATATGTATATATATATGAGTAAGAAGCTGCGCAAATTATGAAACAATGCAATGTTTGATGAAACCATGTATGATTCGAATGCTAAACAAATGTTGTATGATCATGCATTTGTTCCTATGTCTATTAGCATGATTCGGCAATGACAAGATTGAGGCTAAGGTATGTTTAAGCATGCATTAACAATGTATAAACCAAGTATGCCATGAGATTTTATGACTTGATTGTAAAGAATCAAATGAATTGTGGTTAGGGATTACATGTGGTTCGAATAGGTGTATGAAACTGTAATAAGATTGTAAGTTGGATGCTTGTATTAATCATGTTAATTGGTTGAATAGGTAGTTTCTTGAGATGCAAGTAAGCTAGTTAAAGTATGTTTAGTAATTCCCTAGTGTTATTCGAATATGGCAATTAGAATTGTAGTAAGAATGAAAATTGAACCATGTTTAATAGAATCTTAAAGTGAAGTATGCCACACTTGTTGATTGTTGTTTGAATTGTGCATGCGAATTGAATGGATTGGTAGCATGATATTGGTAACTTAGATTATAAGGAATGAAACAAAATGGTACCTAAATTAGTATGTTATGTATGTTGGTTTTCTTAATGCGGATTGATTGTATGAATTGTATGTCTTGTAATGTTTGGTTTGGGGTTACTTGTGCCGCAAGTTAAGTACACTGAGGTTACTTGTTCGACAAGTAACCTATCTATTGCTTTATTTTCGCTTCAGTAACACTCCGGAACTGGGTTATGGCTAACCCGAGGATGAGGTGTTACTATCTTATCTTGTCAAAATCAAGGTTGATGCTAGCTCCTTATTCATATAGTCATGAACTTGTCATATTCTTATCAAAATTGAGCATTGCTCCATATTATTGCTATCATGCCATCAAGGCTTATTTCATAACATATCCACAAGTTCAACCACATGTATCTTTCGAACAAAGTATACATTTATAGCATCTCAAACATATTCAACCATAATCAAGGCATCGAGTGAACATAGCTTATTGTTATTCATTTCAAGTGCGTATATAGTTCATATACACAGTTCTTAATTCACAACCCTTTTTATTTAGTCAAATGATAGCATGACGAAGGTTGCTTAACAAGCATGCATAAATCTTACTACAAGCATATCACTGAAACAAGGATTACATAACACATCATATCTAACAATTAGGTACTTACCTCAAGTCCAAGCGTGGTTATGCTTGATATAATTCAAGGTAAAGCAATATAGTTAAAGCAACAAGAAATGCTCAGGAAGGTTACTAGCCTATCTCGAGACTTTAAACTACACTCACAATTCGTTCCAAGCTAATTTTGCTTCTGGATCACAATCCCTTTTCGTTTATCTACAAATTGATCTACCTTAGTCTCTCCTCCAATAATACCTTCTTGGTCTAACAATTCATAAGGAGTATAATCATATATTAGAACCATTCCTATCAACAAATAATTTGCAAAACAATTCTATTCTTCATGTATGCAAACATATAAACACAATATAGCTCATAACAATCTCAGGTGTCAAGATAGTCCCTAATCATATCCGTTCACATACTTGTGTGCAAAATAGTCCACAACCATTCATGTATACAAAAAAACATGGCAATTAAACTTATATACACATTTACACATCAAAACAGTCTACTTTCTCTTCATATGTACCCCAAACAGCCCATTATTCATATTCATACTATAACACCCCAAAATTCAGCCTAGTCAAAAATAGGTTTCGGTGATCAGAAACCCTACATTGGAAAGGTTCAAATATGGCTTTGACTTAGACCGCAAGGTCAATTGTATTGTTATTGGACTCTGATTGAGTCAATTTATTCTTTATGGGCCTTATTGAATGTATTGAAAACCTTTTAGTGGCTAAATTATAGAAATTGAAAGTTGGGGGGTACAAGTTTAGAATACCGAAGAGTCGAGGGACTAACCTTTAGATTAGCCCCTACTCAATTATAATCATCCTACATGGTGTGTTCTGATGACCTTCCTTCATATGAAGGAAAGCTATTCCTTTAAAACAATAGAATAGCAATTTAGGGAACTTACCCGATTACATACCAAGCACACACCTCTATCTCATCTTCTTCCACCTCCAAGCAAGCACCTCCATTTTTGAAGGTTGAGAAAGCTTGAGTTTCTTCATTTTATCGTTACCGAATTATTGTCTTCGATTGGGTAAGTAGTAATCCCCAAACAATCATTGAAATTCCATGGATAAATCAAGCCTAATCACAAAGTTAGGGTTTTGACTATCCATGGAAGTCTTGTAGCTAATGGCTATTTCGTGCTTAGATATTGATTTTGATATCGTTATATTGCTTACGATATCATATTGATGATTCTAATACAATCCTATTCTTTTACCTAGATCAAGAAGTTGATAGAGATCATCCACTGTCATCGAAAAAAGCTAGGAACAAAGGGATTGTCATCTGAGAGCTGTAGGAGCATCAGATTGTCAAGGTGAGTATAGTCAGAGTCTCGGGATAGACTATGTCTCTTCCGATTCCATTGTTATTGTTTGTTGTATCGCAAATACCGTTGTCAAGGATTATTGCACCAAACCATATAGTGGATGCTATTGGAAAACATTGGTGAATCATAGTTTTAACTATTAATTATCGTTATTGTTATCGCCATTGAGCATTGCTATCAATACAATTTTTGTTATCGAGTCATTGGAAATAGAGCATTGATCATTATCATTGTCATTGAGATTATTAAGCATTGACATTGTTAATGATATTGTTAATGAATATGGATATCAGATCATTGTTATTGACAAGAATATTAAACATCGCTATTGTTACTAAACACCGATCATTGATATTTTTACCGGACCTTGGATTCGAAAAGACATTGGATACAACTGGCACGCCATAGAATTCATGAGCTCGTTGTATGGGTAGACTACAGTCCTAGGGCTACGACCTATATTGATTTTGCGAGGCGGAGGGATGTGTTGTGATATTGGTCATATTGGCGAGGTAGAGGGATCAGACCATTTATTGATTTGGCAAGCTATAGGAATTCACGTATTCACTATCCGGGAATCGATCCAAGGGTTAATGATAGGAATTATGATATTATTGTTATTGAACTTGAAGATTGAATTGATAATATTTATTTGTGGCATCATTGTTGTTGTTACATTTTTAAAATGTATTCCATTGTCATTGGTATTGTTTATGACTACCTCACTAGGCAAAGTATGCCTAGTGCATTTCATTCCATACATTTCAGGTTAAGGATTTCACCGTTGGAGATCAGAGAATAGACGTTATTGACAAGTCACTACAAGCCTCAAGTAACGTGTTTTGCCTTTATGAACTCCTAGGATGGTGGCAAATTAGTTGAACTAGTCATTTGTGACCATTTAGATATGTGTGTATTATGCATGGCATGTAAAAGTGTCTAAGGCTCTAAATGGATTTTTGGTATAGCTTATAAGGGGTGAAATATGCATATTTGGCACTAAAAGGTTAAAACCTAGTAAATGGATTCAAATGGCCCTAAAATTTGACATGCTAGTTGATTATAGTGGTTGAATATTGCTTGTAAAATTTCATTGTAGTTGGACATCGTTCAACATGATAATTTGATGAAAAACTAGATAAAATCCGTCATTACAATGTAGGTCGTACCGATACGGGTTCCCTATTTCGGTACGGTAGTACATATTTGGTCAGGTAAAAATGCAAAATAACCCAGGCGTTCTGATATGGCCTTCAAGGCATTTTGGTACAAAAATGGGCAGTAAGGTCTGGAAAATAAATGGCTTTGGTACGGATACAAGGTGTACTGAAACAGACCTTGGTCAAAGTCAATATTTGTCAACACATATTGATACAAGTTAAATTGTATCGAAACAAAAATTGTTAGATTCAATGGAGTTTAAATCCATGAGCACTCGTACCAATATGACATTAAGGTGTTTCGGTATGGTGTTTGTTAATTCGGTTAAAAGCTGCTGAACATAGCTTTGCATTGTTTATAGAATGGTCACTGAATCTTGTATAGTCTAATTGATAAGGTAAATGGCATCGGATTAACATGAAAACTTATAGAATGGTTAATCATAGCTTGAATTTCAGTATAGATCGATCAATTGCTAAAAGGTACCTCTAAATTTCCAAAACTTATAGTTTGGACCCAAAGGTATAAAAAGTTTAAAATTAGTCCTAAAATATATTGGTAAGCCTTGCATTGCTCGATTTCATCGCACCGTATGAGATATTTGTCTCGTTAATGTGCCGGATTCACCGTATTGTTCGATGTTAACGCTTTTTGACTTGGCTCTCTACCAGACTGGGAAGGGGGTGTTACACATACTCAAAACAATCCATTCACCTATTATGCAAACTTATGTGCATCAAAACAACCCCTAATATGATTATATGCATTCAAAGAAGTCCAAATACTCTCACAAATGTCTATAACAACCCTAAACTCATAAGCACACAATTATTCATGCTTAAAACAGTCTATAATTTTCACAAGTTTCCAAAAATAATCCCTAATTCCTAGATATACAATTATGGTACATACAACAGTCCATAATGTTTTCATAGGTGCAGGGAAGCCCTTAACTTCATTGTTTTCATTCAAAATAGTCCTCAAATATATTCTTAAAACATATCCCATGCTTTAATTATTCACAGCAGTCCACTAACGTTATTAAAACATGCAAAAGTGTCCATTACTTACGTACACAGTTACAAAACAGTCTTAAATATGTTCTTATATATTCAGAACAATCCTATTTATTTGAAGAAAACATTCTCTAAGCTACACAGAACAACCTCATTGTTCCATTCCTTTAAAACAACTCAACTACGTATAATTCAGTCCATTAACAATTTGTTTCAAAACACAATAGTCTCTAGTTAGTTCTTAGGAGTCAATACCTTAATTTTCATATTTCAAGCACAACATACACATCCAAATAATGACCTAAATCATTTTGAGAGTTTCTAAAACAGGGCATCATAACAACAACCTCAAATTGATCTTATTCAACTATTCCAAATTTCTCAACAACTCACTACATTACATAACAATTCAATGATGTACATAATTCATGTAATCTTAGATGCATAGTTCAAGAATACATCTCCTCAATGTCTTAATGTCATAAAGATTTATCTCATCAAAATTTAGTAACTTAAACATGTATGGACAACATCTTAATCATGTTGTAAAATCAAAATACTTTCAAACAAATTACTTTCACAAGGTTCATATAAAGATATACTATGACATTTCAAATTTGTTTCTAAATTTAAGGTGAACGAGAGCTTTCTTACCCTCTTTCCAACGGCCCGAATCAAAGCTCCTAAGCTTCAACTATGGAGTTCATCGATAGCTCTCAAATACACACACTCTCTTAAGCAATTTGTTTCGGTCAAATTTGGGAAGAAGGGGATGATGCTTCACAATTTCTCTCCCAACTGATTCCCATCTTTCCACATGTTTGACTTAAGGATTGACATGTGCAAAGGTGTAATACCCAAAAAATATGGTCTGGAAGTATGAAGAAACATTTAATAAATTCCAAATTGAATCAAAGATGCTCTTAAGATTTAATTCTAAATATAGTAAGGACCTAATAACAAGGTTATAAAATATGGAAGCTTAAGAAGGAAGGACCAATTTAAAGGCTTTGTTAAAGCAAGGGAATTGCATGTAAAGTTTAAAAAAAGTGAAATTAGACATGTGTCTTGAGGGAGAGAACCTCTCAGCCAAGTGTATACCCAAAGAGAATTCATTTCCCTGTTTGATCTTTCTCCACCGAATCATGCTAGTGAGAGAGAGGGTTAGACTATGGATGGAAGCTTCATGGTTTAGGCAATAATCTTGGACATTTTTTTGGCTAAAATACTTCGATTAAATGTTGTTGAAGGTAAGAACATCCTTTTAGTTCCTTTAGCATTTGATTCTATCGTGTGAAATTCAAGTAGTATGATCTTTTATGCTCAAGCTATTGGATTGTGAAAGAGTAGAACTTTTTACCATGATTTTTAAGCTTTGAGAACTGGTTGTTTATGATAGGTTACTTATTTGAATGGAATGGACAACCTTGAGTAATGGTATACATGTTTAATGAAATGTGTTTTGTGGTTCAGTGAAGGTAGTTTTGGATGGTAACTTGCTATTAAGGAATCTTATTGTTGCTTGAAGCAAATTAGTAATTTGATTAGGCTAGTATCGGATGCATATGTGTATTTGAATCATGAACTAATCGCCATTGATTTATAAGTATTAAACACTATATTTTTGTGTACTAAAATGATTCAGCTAGGGGCTGATTTAGTTATTAGAGGACTGTTTGAAACTGGTTAAATCTAGAAGGAACAAGGGAGGGGATGTTTTGAAAATTTAGAGGTTGTTAAGGGGGTATACGAACTGTTTGTTGATCATTTTGGGTTGTGTTACAAACTGGAAATTTAGGGATTTCTTTGCAAAGAATAGGGCATTGTTTTGTAAATCTAGGGGACTTGTTATACAAGTTTAATTTATGGACTAATTTGCACTTGAATTGAACAATGTTGAAAATGAAAAATATAGACTGTTTTATAAGCACAACAAATGATTGAAGTACATTCTAAGTGAGGACTATTACGATGTATATAAGTATGAATACTCATAAGTATGGGCTGTTTTTATATATATATATATATATATGACATTATAAAGACTGCTCTAAGTACAATCAAATAATTTTGTGGGCTGATTAGATTCCTATAGATATGTAAGTAAGATTGATGGACTGAATAGGCTTGAATATCCATGTTTGTGGACTGGTTAGAACTTGTAAACATACGAATACGAATTTGAAACTGTTTTGCATGGTAGAGACATTTTATGGACTGTTTTGGGACTATTGAAAATAGGGGAAAGGGCTGGATGTAAGAACCAAGAGTTGTTAATACCTTATAGGGACTGTTTTGGTTCGAAACATGTGTAATTGTATAAATCGAAACTGTTTTCACTAGATTACAAGATTAAGGGACTGTTTATTATAAATGAAACCATGTGGGGGCTGTTTCGAGTATAAAAATATGAACAAAAGTATTTTTGAACTATTATGTGTACATACATGTGTAACATCCCGAAATCCAGTCTAGAAGAATATCATTAGACTGTTTTCTAAATTAACTATGTTTATCTTTGTTTTAAAATTTTATAGCCTAAATAAGGCCTAGGACCAAATTGAGTAAATGGGGAAAATTAGCCAACCAATAGTTTAGGACCATTTTGCGAGAAAGAAAGAAAGAATGACCAAAGTTCAAGGACCAAATTGTATGACAACCTAAAGTAAGGTTTTGCATGTAACATTTAGGAACTTAAGGGTCATTACACATGTGTATTTTTGACATGTTTTGGTGGGTTTGAACGGTCAAGTGGAGAGAAGAAAGCCATTTCATTCTTCATCTCCTACAATTTGACCAAGAAACTCCACAGATGAAGGCAAGAGGTGGAATTGTTGGTTGATTTGTGGATTAGATATTTTGATAGTAATTTGGAAAGGAAGAGTAAAAGCTTTCATCTCCTTGTTGCTTTGAATCTTAACTTTTTGTTGAGACTTTGAGTTCATGCATGAGAGAATTCCTTGATATAATGGCTTGAGAAATATTTGAATTGCTATGAAATTCTTGTTTGTTCAAAGAATTTGGTATGAACTTGTGATTTCGTAGTTGGATAAGTTAAATTAAGTGATTGTGTGATGATGTTAGATGTTAAATAATATACATATGTAGAACCTTTGTTTTGAACACGGTAAGAATCACATAATGCAAGGAATTGGTTAGATAGAACATTGGATATTAGGAGATCTGGGCAGATTGTTTCGAATGAATATATGAGGTTTTAAAGACTACTTTTCCATAAATATGTGTAGCAGTGAAATTGTTTGAATGTAAACATTAAAGATCAAAAGCTTTTGGTGGCCTGTTTAGAATGTTTTCTGTATTGTTGTGTTATTGATTAATGAAGCTAGTGTAACATTGTTTCTGGAATTTTAGTAGGAAGCAGAATTTTATGTTACTAAAAGCTCTTTTTGCAAAAATAAAGAACAATCTTATGCACATAGGAAGCTAAATTGTTAAATCTAAATTTTGAGACAGTTTTGCAACAGATTTGAGGCTGTGTTAAATTGTTTTAAGGTGTATAAGTATGCTGCAAATGAATGGGGGCTGCATATCACTCGAATAGTGACTGATTTGTACTAATTAGAGGATGAACCTAATTTTTAAGGACAGATTTATAAGTCTGAATACAAGTATTGTTTGAAAAAGAATAAAGGCTGAATTGCAAATTGTTTGTGTGTTGTTTTGCAATTTCTAGGGGCTGTTATATATGAACTAAACCTGGAAAAAAATGAATTGCACTGAAATGGATTGTTTTAAATTTGCTAAGGCATTGTTTTTGTGCCTAAGTGGACTGTTTCGAACATAACATGTATACATATGAAATTTGGGGCTGTTTTGGTATGAATAAATCATCAATGGAATGTTTTGAGTGAATAATATGTATACATGTTATATTGGATAGATTTGAGTGATTGAATGTGTAGGTATCTCGTAACTTCAAGATATGAGGTGAGTATAGTTAAAGCCTAGGGGTAGGCTTGCAACCTCCCCGATCAATTTTTGTTAAATTGTAGGTACATTGCTTAATTGATGTGAAAATGTGCTTAATTGTGATGACATTTGGATAAACATGAATGGATCTCATGCTTGAATGATCACTTGATATGGAAATGTTATGAAAACTCTTATTGAATTCATCTCATGAAATTGGTTAAATGGAATGTTTTCATACTTGTTTTATTGTGTCTTATGAGATAAGGAATCTCTACTTAGGGTGTCATGCTTAAGCTTTATAATGAAATCTATTTTGTGTTAAGCTAAAGGATATTAACATTTGTGCTTGTATTAGGATGTAATCCTTACTTCGAATAGCAATAAAAAGGAGCATGTGATGCATTAATTGTGAAATGGCAGCTAATCTTAGACTCGTAGATTGTGTGAGATCTGATTGTGTGTATAGAATCCAAGAAAGTTATAAGTAGAGAATGATTATGAATGTATTGTGGTTAATAAGTAAGCATCTCAGAACTCTCAAATGTGGTGTAAGCACTTGAAGAAGGCAATGGTTAATAAGTAAAATGCATCTCAGAACTCTCATGTAACACCCCCAACTCGGGTTAGGAGTTAGGAGCGTTACGACAAGAAAACAAGAAGATAATCAAGAAATTAGGGTCAATTAAAATTTCTCTTTTCATCTAGAACTCGTCTCTAATAAATGAGTTGCTTATCTGGCAATTTATTAATATGATCAAACAAATTAAACTTATAATTATTAAAGAATACCAATAAGATTTAGTTACTACTTATAGGATCAAATTAAAACATTTTACATTTACTTGTTTAGCAAGCAACTACTAGACTATTTCTATTAAACTTTCGAATTCCATACTAGATTAAGTTCAAGATAATTTCAAGTCTAATTTAGATCTTCTATTCGAACTAGGGTAGTTTACAAGTTCATTATACCTTTCGAATGGGGATACAAGCAAGGGTTAAGGATTCATTCGGTTAGGATCAAATTCATCACAAACCATTAAATTAACATGTTCAGTTCATTTAGACTAAGCTTAAACTTTTAATGCATTACATTTGAATTAGGTAAACAAATTTGAATCTTAATCTTATTTGAATGGACCACTAATCAAATTACCAAGAATCAACTAAACCAATTCATGATCTCTAAGTTCTTAGGAAACTTGAAACGAGCAAGTATTTAACGTGATTTGAATACAAGATAAGTTTAGAACATTACCAAGTGACCATCTTATATACATATACAAGCCAAATGCATGAACTTAACAAGTCTAGACACAAATCTAAGCCACCATCTAATAGTGCTTTAAAATACTTACAAAGTCATACTTCAAGCATAACAAGCCTTGCTCCGGGTCCATGATGGCTAACTTCAAGGTCAAACAATAATCGGGTTGGCTTTTACCTGAGGTTTGGTACGAATGCAAACAATAGTGATAAGTACAAAATTGTACTTAGTGAGGTAACATCTAATCTATCAAGTTATTAGGTTTCAGGGGTCTTTAATCCAATTGTAACTTAATTAAACCTTAAACATAAAGTCAAGCCTTAACTTAAGGTTCAATCATCAATCAGATATACAAGCACACAATAACCAAGGGTCCAAATCAATAGTTTATATTACATAACTCATTTCTTTTACTTTACTAGCATGTAGACTCATTAGATTATTCGATTAAGCTTAGTATTCAATATTAGTTAGCTCTTCACTTAGTTTTCAATTATAATTATCTAAGGTGATTCACTATTCAAGTTTAAGAGTTCATTTAGGACAATAACCAAACTGTTCAACTATTTACAAAACAGTGTACAAAATTATCCAAATCACCTAGACTGCTACTGTCAGGCAGCTTGTGCACTGTTTACTTAAACATACATAATTATCATTCCGTACGTCGAAATTTCAATTAATTTACACAGTTTGAAAGCTTACTTAACCTTCTTCACAACTGTTTAGAACTTTCATTTTATTATCTTTCCAATTAATATAGTTTTTAGTTCAAAGATAGGGCAATTGCATTTCTGGATAGTTTGCACTGTCCAGATGTTTTCATTTCCATAATTCAGCTCAAAATCCAGAATTCAATTCTATTTTCTCCTAATGAAAATAGACATATTAAGTTTCAATTAACATAAATTTCATCTCTTAATTCGACCTACACAATTTATGGTGATTTTTCAAAGGTTGCTGCCCAGAACAGAGTTTTCTGGGCAGATTTCACTAGGTTTGATTTTAGCTTCATTATTCACCTAGACCATGCTTCTAACATTATTATTCAACATATACACATATCCCTACTAGTCTAGGCCAGCCCAATTTACCTATTAATATGATTAAAATAGGGCTTCATAGTACTATGTTAGAATTAATCCATTCGATCAACAACATTCCTTTAATTTACTATTTGAGCAGTCCATCATGTAGTCTTAGCCAATTCAATAACATGTAGTTATGGTTCATTTTAATCCATTAAACTAGAATGAATAATTCCTTATGTTAAATCTAGACTTCTAATTCATTTTAGGTTGAACCAGACAAGCAATTTAGGACTCTAACCCTATTCATTTAGGACATTATTCAAACCAACTTAGGTGATCATTTATCAACTCAATTTGGTTGTATTTAGATAGTTACGCGACTTAGCAAACAAGTTAATTTATCTTGTATTTATCCTAATTCAAGTAAATACGTAGCTTATCATTCAAGTTAATTTATCTATACATGTATCAGTTCCATTCGGTTACATGTTACCAAGAGAATAATTTCCATTCCTAAGTTAATCAAGCATTCTTTTAAACACCAACTTCGTTCACTTATAGTTACTTAATTAGCAAGCACTATTATTATCCATTCGGTTTAGCTTAAAGGTTCCATTTAAAATATTTGTTCAATTAGGCTCTTGTATAATTCATTTAAGGAGAGTACCATTTAGGTTATAGTAAACAAAAGATCTAGGACTTCTAGCCCTATTTGGATGACACCAAGGTAAGCTTATCTTGTATAACATTATTCTACATTCAATTCCTTTAAATTTAGTGCAAGTACTTAGTCTTTTAATTCTATTCGAATTAGTAGGCTTATAGACATGGTTATATTTCTCAAAATAAATTCTAGATCAATCTCAAAAACCAAGCAAACCAAGCATGTCAAGCAAGCTAAGCAAATCAAGCATACCAAGTAATTCAAGCATGCCAAGCAAACCAAGCAAATGATTGCACCTTTTCATTTCATACACTTTGCTTAATCAAGTCAAGCCAATCAAGTAGCAAATTCAAGTGCTGCCTTTATTCGGTTTAATCTAGCTAGGTCTTAGTAAATTTTTAGCGTGTCTTAGATTAGTCAACATGATGTATTCGAATGGTTCAACATACTAAGTACAAGCAACTCAATTCAAGGTTTTATACCATACCAATCAAGCAAGGAATACATTTACAAGAATTAGGCAAACTCAACAAGCAATTTTGTGTTTCATTCGATTAGGAGTCCATTAGCACCATGTTTTAGTTTCAAAGATATAAGCAAGTTTAGGTTGACAAGTTTATCACTTCATCCATGAAAATTCCTTATTTTACAAGTTCAATATCAAGATTCAATAGTGCGCATTTTCATTCAAGTATAGCTTATTTCATTTTAAGCTTATTATCAAGTTTTTCCTTGGCCTTTAGTTATTCTTGTTTACTTGCTTTAATTTGAGCCTTAGACAATTAGATGTCTTTTACTTGTTTGCCTTGGATCTTCGATTCCATCTTGAATAACCATGGTCAGTGTTTAACCATATAGGTCCAAGCAATATTTAGCTCAAAGCACAAAGCAATGGCCAATATCGAGAGCATGTAAATCCTATCTTCACACTATCCAATCAACTGTCGCCAATCTCTGTACATCTCCCCCATTACCTCCTAATGTCGCCAATAACATATTACATGTAATGGGGTGTCCCCTGAGTCGTAACTCATGGACCGTAGTCCCAAGATGACCAAGTATCACACTTTATTATCCAAGGACTTCCATTGAAAGGCAACTTAGGTATCTTATCTCCTTAAGTGTTTCATGTTCAAGTCAAGATCATGCAAGTATGAAGCTTTTGAATTCAAGTGTTCAATTATCAATCATGTCAAGATCAAGATCAATTTTTAAGCCCTTAGGCCATTTGAACCATAATCCAATTATCAAGTAATCAAGATTTCAAGCATCAACTAAGGTCACTTAGACCATCAAGCAATTCAAATAGGTCACTCAAATTTAGGGAGTAAGTATTAAATTCATTTTCAAGTGATTATTACTTATCAAGCAAGTTCATTTTAATCTAGTATTATTCAATTGGTCATCCTACACCAGCAAGTACCATCTTACAAGCAAAGCAGCAAGATTCAATCACATTTATGTATACACATCAAGTCTCAAGCAAACAATCCAAGCAAACACATTCCACTTCCATTCGATTAGTTATCAAGAAGATCAAGCATTTCGTTTCATGTTCCATTATCAAGTCATGTACTTATTATCATGGTACCAATTAGGCATATTCCCTTAATTTTTGTTTACCAAGCATAAATTAGATTCATTTCATGATACATTCACAAGCAAGAAGAATAAGCATGTAATATTTGGTTAGGACCTAGGTCCTAACCCTATGTTAACTACACTCACCTTGTATCCCAAAGTTACGGGAAATCCGAATCCTCGTTCACATTCACATTCTGATACTTATCCATCCTTTCTACCATTTTCTTAATCTAGTATACAAACAATGCAAGCATGTATTAGAACCAAATCAAATTCAATTTACACATGCATTCCATTTCAAGCAAACATGCCATTACAATCACTAATACTGTTTTCTGTTTCTGGCAGTTTGCACACTAGTTACTATTTTACTCATATCTTTTAATCTACAAGTCAAAATTTCGATCCGTTTACACCGTTAGAAAGCCAATTCAATTGTCTTTCAACCATATATGGATCATATTTTTAGTTCTTCTATATTAATACAGATTTTGATTTAAAGTCAGGTCAATTTACAGTTTGGAAACTGCCCGATTTGCATCTTTAGTCCACTTTAGTGAAGACTTTAACTATGACTCCTTTTCCATCAAATCTAGTCCTTTTAGACCTTTATTACCCTATTTTTACCAGTCAAGATTGGTCCCAAAATAATCCATTTCAGTCCTTAAATCAACAATTTTTTCTAGAACAGTCCATATTTCACTAATTCTACCAATTACACTATAAGCAATCCATTTAGCTACAATTCATGCAATTCGAGTTATCCAACATTCATTTTAACCTTTCCCCTATTTTAACTAAAATTTTCAGCATTTAATGTTATCCATTCCAACCCCGATTTCAATGATTTATTCAAAACAGTCCCTAGTCAAGTTTATAGCAACAAGTGGGACTAGTTTAGTTACTAGGTCCATTTCCAGCATTTAGACACCATTTGTAATTGTTTAATGATCCAATTCATTTTATATACAAGTTTCCCAGCAATCTTTCATTAAATTAAATCTAAATTCCAATCTAATAGTGATTCAAACCATACTACTAGTCTAGGGTTCATACAAGACAGTTCTCATGCATGTTATCACTTTCATTACCGATTTATCAACCCTTCAGGTTTTGATCTAGACTCAATTCAAATATACACATGTTCCATAAGTAATTCATCAAACTCAAGTTTAAACAAAGCATCCAAACATGGAATTCAATCGAACAAGGAGAAAAATGAACTTACTATCTTCCTAGCTTTGATTATCATGTGAGATTACATGCATGCAAGCTCCTAAGCTCTCATCCATGGTGTTTCTCTCACCATTTCTCTCCCTTTATTCTTTCTCTTTATTCTTTCCTTACCCATTCGTCTGAATGGATAAGAATAAAGATGATATCTTCATTTTAATGGATCATGGAAATGTCCATTTTGCCCCTTGATTATCCACTAATCTAAGGCTTAATCAAGGGCAATTAGGAATACTAACTTTTAGCATGCATTCCATCAAGTTGCCATTTATTTCGGTTTAGTCCTTTTTAATTTGGTCACATTCGTTTCATTTCTTTCATTTAAGTCACTAATTCTTTTAATTCTCATCATGAGCAATTTAATTGTATACTTAGGTTCTAGCGATTATTGTAACATACTACTAGGCCCTAATTCAAGGTATTACTAATCAAGGGCAATTAGGAATACTAATTTTTAGCATGCATTCCTTCAAGTTGTCATTTATTTCGGTTTAGTCCTTTTTAATTTGGCCACATTCCTTTCATTTCTTTCATTTAAGTCACTAATTCTTTTAATTCTCATCATTAGCAATTCAATTGTATACATAGGTTCTAGCTATTATTGTAACATATTACTAGGCCCTAATTCGAGGTATTACATCTCAAATGTGGTGTAAGCACTTGAAGAAGGCAATTGAAGGTTTATAATGAATTAAAGATTCTAACAGAATCAATCAAGAACTTACAAAATATTTTATTTGGTGACTAAATTGATTGTGTTGGGACTAGTAAAACAGGTGAATTACTACTACCCAAATGAATACATAAACATTTGATCCAAACCCTTAAAATTAAGCTTTACAAGGGATCTTAGTGAATCAAATTATAAGTGTGAATATGGAATGCCCTAATTAGATGTAGAACTTGAAGACTATAAATATGGAATATGATATACTTAATTTGAGATAATCATAACTATACAAGATCCAATTTGAATAGAATACTTGTTCTTGTGGACTCTCTTCTATTTCAAGTTTGTAGATTTGCACATCTTAAGGAAAATTTATGAAAGGATAGAATATTGGTTCTATGTTAATGTCTACTCCGAACTACCTTACTAGGATCTTGCTTATCTATCCTTTCACATTGTATTTCAGGTAGTTTGGCTTGCGGTTAACATTTGACTCGGACGCGATCATTGGTTATAAGACGTACGTTTGAACTATCCAAAACTTCTAGATGGTGGCACATAGATCTAGGGTGCATTATGCATTATAATCCTTATATGTGATGATTGTATATAATCAAGTTATATGAGTTTAAGTGATGTAAAGTGCCCTTATTTCTCCTTATCTATTGTGCGTTGGTTGTTGTCTATATGCATTTCTAGTGCTGGTGATCGATTGAGTGTTTGATAGTCATGCCAATGTTGTCCTTCTTGCTTGTGTTTAATTGAGTTAACCTGGTTATTATAAACCTTTACTTTGTTAATAAACTAGGTCTAGTAATATATTCTATAAGGATTTTCGACATCCTTTCTCCTTGAAATTAATGGTCTTAAATTATGAAATACTAAAGGAGATATTGCATCTGACTAGAATAATTCGGTTAGGTACTTAAGCTTGAGTAAGGAGTTTCTCTGATCGTTCTATTACTTAGAACTTAGTATACCTCTTTCATGATTAACCGTTAGGTGGTAAAAATTTGGTTATATTAAATGGTTTGAACAAAATGTTTTAATCTGTGTTTCCCTCTTGTAGTCATTTTGAAAGTAGGATTAACCACTTAGCAAGGGTGTAAAATTTCTAATTTAGTATCACTTAGGCATCTGAGGTAATTGCTTGTTCGTAATTAAAATATCACAATTTGTTTATTTGAAGTAGAAAGTGGTTGTTAATGATGCGGTCTTGACTTGGGTCTTATCTATGAAATCTTGAGTGTCTAGGTGATACTTAAGTGCTCTTTCGAATCAAATTTGCTCAAAGTTATAACTGTGATGCATGTTGGTCATATAATTGTTTTTTAAAGGTTTTAAAATTCTTGATCTTGCTTCGAAAGCTTGTTCATATTAGATGCTTGCGTAGTTTTTAACACTCCTGACTTGGTTTATTAGTAAACCAGGCTTAAGGGGTGTTACAAAAGGTCCTTGAATGTAAAATCTTTAGCCACCCCAATTCTCTTCTCATTTAATTTGATCCTAGCTTCTTAATTGATCTATCAAGGACATCTTGCAACAACTTGATTAGTGATTGAATCGGTAACATACTTCTAAGCCACGTTTTGGGGTATTACAGTAGCAAGGTGAGAAAAAATTTTTGGTTCGTAATTTTGTACAGTAGGGTATTATAATAAAGTGATTGGTTTAGTGTGTTCCATTATATATATTGACCCTTGCATTTTCTTGTGGAAGATGGCGAGTGTTCGGACGTGTTTCGGTTAGGCGCCGAGGCGTTTGCGAGACGGTAGCAAGTTGGTGAGTGAGAACGTGGATTTTAGCTTTGAAATAGTTTAAAGGTTATATTAGGGGTTTAAATAAAGCTTGAAATGCTAGTTTAAACTCGGAAGTAAGTATGATAAGATTTCTCCCTCGGTCGTGTTTTGGCGAAATTGGTTTTATGCACTTGTTTTTGAATTACATGGTGTCTACAGTTTAATCAAGTTTTAAGTATATTTTATACTTGTTTTTTATCACATATTGATGATGGATACATTTGGACATGGTTCATATAAGTATGAGGAATACTTGTGAATGCACGGTTTAATGCATTGGAAATGGCTTTGAATGTTGCATATAAAAAAGTGAGGTAGATGGTTTAAAATGTCTTATATTGGCCAGTGATATGGTTTAAAATGTTATCGGATATAGTTGGCCGACCATAGGACTGATAGTGCACTATAATAAGTCACCTCAGGTGTTGAGGAGTTTGTGTGTACCGAATACTCCACCACGAGTACCCTAATGGTTGAGGGGTTATATGGTACTGAAAACTCTCACTAGTGGATTATTCATCTAACAGATGATTGGGTTGTGATGGTACCCGATTGTGATCTTACCTTAATTTCGGTTGAGATTGTATGAAGTGTTGAGAGGACACTTGTTGAATCTTTGTATCTGATGCAATATTTTGTAAAGTGGAACTTGGTTTATGATCACTTGAAAGCCAATGTAATTGATAATGTATCATGTTGATGGATTATATTATATAATTTTGGTTCATACATGTTTACTCTTTATGCCTTGCATATGGGTTGCTATGTATGGGAAAGCTTAAATTAAGAGATTGCAAATGGGATTTTGCTGTTGATCCATGATACATGTTGCATATGGTTTAATATGCATATTTTTTGAAATGTAAAATGCATTTTTTGTTGGGAAAAACGAGAAAATGCTTTGGTTTGATTAAGCACGAGAGTTTTGCGTACATACAGTTAGTCATCTATGAGGGCATATAAGTAATCATGCATACATACATTCACCCTTATGGATGACTTTTTGGAGGCCGATAAGGATATTATGCAAGTAGCTTAGGTGATGAGGTTTTTTGGGTTCTCAAGGTTTGTAGAAGGTGTTAAAGATTGGTTCTTGGAAGTTTGAGTTGTGCTAGTTTTGAAGCAACCACAGTTGGTGCTAGAAGTGCGTGGTCTTTCTGGGTCCAGTTGGTTGTTAATGAAGTTTGTTCAAGAATCTTATGAGATTGTTGCACCATTAACGAAATTGCAGTAAGAGATGTTCTGTTGAATTGGATGATTCGCTAGGTTTCATTTGGGATACTGGTGTAGGTTTAGTTAGTTAATTAGTTCTAGGTTAATAACCGAACGTGTTTTCAAATGAATTTGGTGAATTGGACATGACTAGTGTTTTGGAAGGTTATTTAACTAGTTTATCAAATAACAAGAGTTATGTTTTTGATAACTACAAAAAAGAGGAACGACAATTTGGTTTTAAAAGTTGTTTTTGTGAATTAAATAGAGAGGGGACAGATGCTAAGAATTTGTAGGGAGCAATTGAACCCTTTGTATTTTAACAATTCTATTTTCTTTTGTTTTAAAAAAAACTACTACTGATAGTTAATATTTTGTTTAAAACATGGGTTCTCTAAATTTTTCTCTCTACTAAAAACTATTGTTTTAGTATTTTCTACTTTCCTAAAATATTTTTCAATGATCAATTGATTTTCTGGACTTATTTTTGATCTATTTTCATACAAATGATTTTTAAACTTGAGCAAATCGGTGGATTTTTGGTTAACAATGTTTCACGTTAGAATACAAGGGGAAGCTCATTTTGGTTGTACTCCTATCAAGTAAAGTAAGCTATAGTTTCTTATTGACATTCCACACGCTTTGTTTCCTTAATCTATTATTTCTATTAACATTTGTGATTAAAATGAATTTAATTCGGTTAAATTGTTTTATAATGGTTTCAAGAGTGAATTATGGTTAGGTTGTTCAAACCTAATGATTTCTTATTGGTTGGTGAAATCTAAAAATTGGTTTTACTAGTTTGGACCCTAAATTAGTTTAGATGTCTAGTTGAGATAGTTGTTCTTCATCAATTGAGATTGATGTTTAGTTAAGTGAAGCCTTTAATGTTGGTTGTAGTTTTGAGAGTTGTTGATGATTTTGCAAAGGTTCATAAATTGAGAATTGTTTATGAAGGGCTGATTGAATATTAGAAAGGGTTGGTGCAAACTAAAAGTGGTTTCGGAAGATTGACGTTGTTTTGAGGTTGGTAATTAGATTAGTTTTGTGCGGATTGAGACAACGAGTAACCGAATATCATATAGGTGGTTGAATGTTTCTCAACATTTCTCCGTGGATGAAGCTTGTAGAGAATAGCTCGTAATAGTATGTTGAATCAGGTCTTAGTAGACGGCATGGAAATAAACGGGAAGACCGATTTTGTGACATGTTTTGTCGAGATGGTTTGAGCTCAAATGTGTAATTGATGAGTTGCATACATTTTTTGTGGTGAAGTTTGTTTGACCCTTTGCTTATTGTTTCCGTAAAGAGAAAGTTGAGAATTGTTGGTTTTACCGTTGGTAAGAGGTCTTAGTAGACTAGGTGTTGCTTGTCGGGAATATTGAATTTGTGAAAGTTATGTGGGATAAGTGTAATGGAGGAAGATGTTAGATGAACGAAGGTTTGTGTCTGTTTTGTTCCCTTTTAGTAAATTCGAGGACGAAATTTCTTTTAGTTGGGGAGAGTTGTAACACCCTGAAAAATGGGCTAGAAGATTCGGGTAAATTATAAAAACCGGGTTGGAATTTTTGGGTTAGGCTTTAGCTAATTAATTAATTCCAAAAAATAATTTAGGTAATCAAATTGATTTTTGATAAATTTATCTTGATAAGTATTTGTGAAATATATATTTAATGAGTTTAATAAGGGATGAATTTGAGTTTTGGTAATTTTAGATGGGTTGTTTTAATATTAATTAAATGGTGACTATTTTGCTAAAGGTTATAAAATATTAGTAATAACAATATGATGAAAAGAACTAAATGGATGATTTTATGGGATTATTTGGCCAATTATTAAATAAAGCTTTTACAATCTATTTCTAACTAGAAAAAGTCGATGGTTATTATTTTCCCAAGAAAGAAAACTATGTCTAAACTAATCCCTCTTTTTGTCTCGAGATTCTCTCAAACACCATTTTGATTTTTTTTATTTTCTTATCCAATTTCTATTCATTTTCTTTCTAAACCATTTCTAATTAGTAGACACACAAGAGATTTTGATTTCTCCCATCTCGTTCAAAGGATTTCACGTTAGAAGATTGGAGGAGCAATCTTGAATTTTAATTTCCAATTTATTTGGGTAAGCTTTGATTTTCTAATGATCTCCTAATTATTTTGTGTTGATTTTCTATCAATTCTATTGTCTTTTGATGTTAAAAATGAATTTTAATGGATTAATTTAATTCCTAGATGCTAAAGAGTGAATCATGATTTGATAGATAAAATCTAAATGCTTTAATTGGATTATGAGTTATTCTTGTGGGTTAGATATAATCTAATCTCAATTTTATAAAATTGATTCCGAAATTAATCTAATTGGTTGAATTTAGATTTGAGTTCTTAGATGGGGTGATTAGTAGAATGTTTTATTGATTATTGGATCGTATATTGGAGTGTATTGCGAGTGTTCGATGAAATGTTTAATAGGAATTGGATTTCAAGCCGAGCATAGCGCGAGCAGGACAGTGGCGCTGCTGCTGTCCATTTTGCTTTGCGTGGTAATAGAAAAAGGGGGAAAGAGGGGGCTGCTGGTGCGTCCCAATTGTTGCGTGGTTTTCTAAAATAAAATGAAAGAATGATTATAAATCAGGGAAATGAATGGAAGTAGTAAGGGACGTTCGAATTATGAAAGGAGGAAATTGATCCCCTGCAATAGTGCGATGGGTCAGTAGGGAGAGAAAGAATTTTTGGTTCTTAATTTTGTACAGTGTGGTATTGTAATAAAGTGATTGGTTTGGCGTGGTCCATTATATATATTGACCCTTGCATTTTCTTGTGGAAGATGGCGAGTGTTCGGACGTATTCCGGTTAGGCGTTGACGCTTTGGCGAGACAGTAATAAGTTGGTGAATGAGAACATGGATTGCAGCTTTGAAATGGTTTAAAGGTTATTTTGAGGGTTTAAGTTAATCTTGAAACGCTGGTTTCAATTTAGAAGTATGATGAGATTTCTCCCTCGGTCGTGTTTTGGTGAAATTGGTTTTATGCACTTGTTTTTTAATTACATGGTACCTATTATTTAAGCATGTTTTAAGTATGTTTTGTACTGATTTTTGATCACATATTGATGATGGGTGCATTTGGAAATGGATCATTTAAGTATGAGGAATACTTGTTAATGCATGGTTTAATGCATTAGAAATGGCTTTGAATGTTGCATATAAAAACAATGAGGTACATGGTTAAAAATGAATTATATTGGCAAGTGATGTGGTTCAAAATGTTATCGGATATAGTTGGCTGGCCAAGGAATGATAGTGCACTATAATAAGTAACCTCGAGCGTTGAGGGTTTATGTGTACCGAATACTCCACCACGAGTACTCTAACGGTTGAGGGGTTATATGGTACTAATAACTCTCGTTCGTGGATTATACATCTAATCGATGATTGGGTTGTGATGGTACCCTGTTATGATTGTACCTTAATCCCGGTTGAGATTGTATGAAGTGTTGAGAGGACACTTGTTGAATCCATATATCTGATGCAATATTTTGTAAAGTGGAACTTGGTTTAGGATCACTTGAAGGCCAATATAATTGATAATGAATCATGTTGTATAATGTTGGTTTATACATGTTTAATCTTTAAGCCTTGCATATGAGTTGTTATGCATGGGAAAGCTTAATTTGAGGGATTGAAAATGGGATTTTGCTGTTGAATCGTGATACATGTTACATATGGTTTAATATGCATTTTTGGAAATGTTAAGTGCATGGTTTGTTGGGAAACAAATGAGAAAAAACTTTGATTTGATTAAGCACGAGACTCGTAAAAAGTGTTTTGATGTGTATGGTTGTTATGCATGTTATGTTTTCAAAGAAGTAAGCAAATTGTGTTGGCTTTACACTTATATCCTACTTACAATGAACACATGGCTTATGCAAGAAGAGATTATGCTTTTGATTTGGTTAAGCACATTTTATTAAAATGCCATGAGAATAAAAGATTGTTACGAAAGCATGAAGATATGTTTTGAATAAGCATGTTTTATTTAAATACTTTGGAAACAGAGAATTTGGCTTACTTTGATACGTGCTTCGATTGTTGGTTTTGGTTTGAAAATACATTGGCGTTTTACTTTTTGAGCATACTCACTGAGCATTATATGCTTACGCTCTCTTTTCTCCTGTCAATGCAGTGAATAAAGCAAGTTCGGGGTTATGGTATGAGGCAAGGTAGATTCCAAGATAAATGTATTCCAAAGGGCATGATATGATATTAATATTATTTGTAATAAGGCAATGTGGGTAGAATAATGAGATGGATTTTTTTATTTAGGGAATGATAACTTGATTGAGTGTATATTACGTTCGATGATGGTTGTATTTAAAGATTAATATGTTGGTTTTATTTTAACGCTTTGTATGCTTTATAGTTATGATCAAATGATTTAAATGGTCTAAAAAATGATTGGATTGATTACTTGTGTTTAATGAGTAATTATGGTCATATGCTTTTAATCCCTTCATTAATCTATAGCCTATGTTGAGGTTATGACCATTTAGTGCTTAATGGATAATACCTGATTTTGTTAGGAAGCATGCCTCTAGAATATATGTATAAATATGAATTGTGTTGAATAATTGGAATGTAATTAATTGAGCCCATTTGCTTAAAGGATGGTAAATAATTAGAATCTTGTGAATATTGTTTGTAAGTAATATGGATAAGTTCGAGTTGAGATTCGAATCCTCAACATGCATTTTATTGCAGCTCGTGTAATGGCATGGCTGGTCATTGATTCGGTTAATGGATTTTACCGAGTTTAAATTCTTTGTATTTTGATCACTATATGTTGTTGCACCAATTGAATAAGTAAATGATGTTTGTTTGACCTGAGATTTTGCGAGAATGTTTGTATTTTGGTAGTTTTACAATTTAGTCCTTAATTTCGTATTTCGCTAAATTGGATGCTTATTTGTTATCCGTTAAAGCTGAAATTTGACACGCTGGCATGAAATATGATTAATTAACAATTGGTAACTTGAAACTTGTGTAAGTATCTCTAATTATATAGATTTATAGTTTGGTTCCTAAAGTACTCGTTTTGAAATTGAGTGCCCTATTGATGTTCGTATCGAATGAAAAATGAATTGCTGCTAGTATGTACACCTTAGGTCTTAAAAATGAATCTAGACAAGAAAAGAAAAAATGGACCGTAATTCGAGTAAGATTGTTTGGGTTTGCTTCGGGCAAACCAAATGTGATCTTATTGGTTTCGGTCTAACGACTATGTAACCCTGTTGACCTGACCTAGTCGCTAGACCGAACCGAGCGAGCTACATTGGGTTTGCCAAAACAAACCAATAAAGATTTAACTTGAATTACGTCTTTTTTTCTTTTTATCCTATCTAGATGCAATATTATAAGCTAAGGTGAGCATACTAAGATCGGATAAATTCCCATTTGAATCGGGAGTCGAACTAACATCCAATGGAGTGTATTTGCAATTTAGGAATGAATTGCAAATGTAGAAAACTTAGAGGACTTACTTAAATCTAAAGTTACCAAACCTTAATTAGTTAGGTTACATGCATGTCGGTCAAATTTTATCTCAAAACAACCATCTAATCTCTTTAATTAACAATTATACAAATTAGGGACCAAATTGAAAGAAACATAATACTACAAGAACCCATATGAAAATAAGAGAACCATTATGGAATTAAAAAACATTTAGACCCACATGTAAAATTGTAGCTCAAAAGGACATGTAGAACTCATTGAATTGTTGAATTTATGTTATAGGACATAAATATAACATTTTAAACTATTTTTCAACTTTGCAAAACCATCCCTGCGAAATGTATCGAAACCCCCTTAGTGGTTTCGAAACTTGTGCTCCAGTAGCCAAAATTTGCCTCGTAGTTTCAAAATCTTAGGGCTGGTTTCGAAACCTCATGCCCTCTAGTTTCGAAACATTCCTGTAGTTGTTTAGAAAATGCAAATCCGAAAAACTTTAGAACCTCCCTAAACAAATCCGAAGAGACCCTAAACATCCTGTAACTCACAAAACAACATGTCTGGAACATCATACAAACACCATATCAACCAAATACCAAATTAACATGGAAGCATAGACTTTACGGGAACAAAGGGAATCAACAAGGTAAACCTATAGGCATGCTTCCTAGAAACCCAACAAACCAAACCTCGAAAGATAAATCCACGGCAATAACAACCAAATAAGGCCTCATACAAATCCACAACAACATTTTAAACTTGATCAAATAGGGAGTTTAGAAAAACCCTCCCAAAACAACAATGAACCCCATTGATGGACAAAAACATACTTTTGAGTTATTCAAGTCCTTGGAATTTCCATCACTTGCTTGCTGCCTCCAACCTTTAATTCTATGCATTGATGGACAAAGAGAACGTAATCACACAAGGGTTAGAGAGGGATGCTCAAAACCACAACACCATCAACGTAATTAAACCGATTTCTAACTCTCGTGAGTTCAATATTTTAAAGCCTCTTCTCAAAACACCATGCCTTTCAAACTATGCACTTAAACTTTTCCAAAACATGAATATTAAACCACGTGCGACATGTATCATGGATCAACTGCAAATTCCCATTTGCTACCCTCAATTTAAGCTTTCTCATGCATAACAACTCATATGCAAGGCTTAAAGAATAAACATGTATAAATTAACATTATACAACGTAATCCATCAACATGATACGTTATCAATTATACTAGCTTTCAAGTGATCATGAACCAAGTTCCACTTTACAAAATATTACATTGGATACATGGATTCAACAAGTTTACTCTCAACACTTCATGCCATGTCAACCAAAATTCAAGGTACAATCACAACCGGGTACAATCACAACTCAATCATCGGTTAGATGCATAATCCACTAATGGGAGTTTTTGGTACCATATAACCCCTTAACAGTTAAGGTACTCGTGGTGGAGTATTCAGTACACATAAACCCCTCAACACCCGAGGTGACTTTTTACAGTGCACTATCAATCCTATGGCTGGCCAACTATATCCGATAAAATTTTAAACCACATCACTTGCCAATATAATTCATTATTAACCATGTACTTTACTGGTTTTATATGCAACAACAAAACCATTTTCAATGCATTAAACCATGCATTACAAGTATTATGGATACTTACATAGATCATTTACCAAATGCATCCATCATCAATATATGATCAAAAACAGTATAAAACATACTTAAATCATGCATAAATAGTAGGTACCATGTAATTCAAAAACAAGCGCATAGAACCATTTCGTCAAAACACGACCGAGGGAGAAATCTCATCATACTTACTCCTGAGTTTAAACTAGAATTTCAAGCTTAATTTAAACTCCCAAAATCACTTTCAAACCTTTCTAAAGCTTTAAAACTCGTTTCCACTCACCGACTTCGCAAAGCCTCATTCGTCGATGCGAACTACTCCTCCAAAGCTTTCGAAACGGTGCCACAAGCTTGAGGATCATCTTCCCCTGATTTCACCACACAAAAATTGAGGACTCAATGCATTAAAATGCATTCACAAACCCAGTAACAAAAATTCACATCAATCATTCTCAAACTCTAACCGAAACCCCTCCACAACAACCAAAAACAGCATCAAACTCCTTCCAGACTTAAACCAGCCAAATCCTAAAGGTTTAATCTATCAATTAACATCCAAAAACAACCAACGTCATCCTTACACCTCCAACATTCATTAAACAACCAAAACTCTCCAAAAAACACAACGCTAGCAACCTAGGAAATTAGAGATTCACTTAGTTTCGGGATTCCAATGTTAAAACCAACTTATTTACATTATAAAACATAAAAATCCTAATTATAACCAATTAAGAACTCAACAAAATAGATTCAAAACGAAAATCACTTAATCTCAACAATTAAACCTTGATTTAACCAATTTCCACAATTAAATCATTAAAACTGATTAGAAAACATTAAACAATGATCAAATACTTGTGAATTTCAACAAAGGGAAGGGAAGAGGCGACCACTCTTCTTCTTCCTTTTCTTCATTGTGTCCTCTAATGTTGAATCTCCAAAGGGAAGATCTTGTTGGCCTTTGAGAGAAACAACAAGCTTGGGGTGGTTCACGGCAGTCCACGATGGCTTGGTAGTTTTCTTCACTTTTAGTTGTTCTTTGTTGTTGCATTTTTATTTTGGAATGGGCTGTTTAAAATGGTTGATTATGGATGATGTTTGCCCAACCATGAACTAACTCTAAGTGGCTTGGGCTTGTTTTGGATGATTATATTTTAGTTTAAATGGATGTTTTTAGCTTTTTTCCAGTTTCGTTCATGCTTTGTCTATTGTTTCATTGCCCTAAGTTTGTAAGAGCTCTTGAGACTTAACCATTACTTGGGTGTTAGATTAGCTTAATGGTCGAGAGAGTTAAGCTTAGATCCACATAAACAATGGGGGTTGGATGCTGAGAGGCACAACTCTAACTCACCTTAGAGATAAGGGAAGGGTTTCAACAACTAAAATGAGTAGAGTTTCCTCGATAAGTAGCTTGCTAGGGTTCACGCTGAGAGGTATTGCCGTAGCATTATTGCTGTCAGGTTTCTGGCTATAGATAGTTTAGAATCACCTAGGTAAACTCTGTCGAGCATGTTATAAGCTGGAAGGTGTTAGTCATTCATGAGAGGTAGGCATAGGATTCCATGATAAACCTAGCCTGTCATCCCATTTGAGAGTTTCACACGTGCGAGGACGTTCGAAGTCTATTCAGTTCAGTCCAGTTTTCATTATAGTTGTTTGCTACAACATTTCTTAACCTGTTCCCACTTGCTATTGCATTTATTTTCAGTTTTTATTTTGTGTGCTTGAACTTGACTTGAAATGCCTCCAATCCCTGTGGAGACGATAGTCACTCATTACTTTACTACTTGTTTGATTTGTATACTTGCACTATTTGCGTATCATTTATAGTACACCACAACACGCAACACTTGCCAAAACCTCCAATACTCTCAATCTCGCATCACCAACCTCTTTAACTTCAAATGCATGAAATGAAATGCATTAAGCATACTTTGTTTAGTGAGGTAGTCATAAAAAATGTCAATTATAAAGTTATTCAATTTAAATCATGCTTCAATAATGACAATTCTATAAATCATGTTCAAAAACATATTTAACATATATCAACAATATTCCTTGAATTGAATATAGATAGTGGATAAGCGAATTCCTATGCCTCGCCAATTCACAAATAACAAAAACATCCCTCTGTCTCACCACAATAAAGGCCGTAGCCCAAGGACCGTAGTTCACCCGTACCAATGAGCTCATGAATTCTATGGCATGCCAATTGTATCTAATGTCCTTTCGAATCTAAAGTTCAATAACAATAATGAAGTCAATGTCGATAACAATGGCAATATCAATGTCGATAACATTTGAATAGCAATAACAATATAAATGTCGAATAATCTATGTCTCTATGTTTCAATGGTCCAATGATATCAGTAACAATAGTAATGTTTCTATAAACAATATTTCAATGTAATATCTTACCGATGCTTATCAGTATAGTTCCCAAAGAGATTCGATGCAATATCCTTTGACAAATTGTTAGCCTTGCAATATTCAAAAACGATAAAATTAGGAAGAGTACCTAGCCTATTCATGAGATGCCGAATGCATTCACATGATATCCTAGAGTTATGGGATATCTCGAATTACAATTTTGGATTGTTTTTTGCCTTTGCAAACTCTTTTCGAACTGACGTCCCATTGATTTTAATTTAATTTGAGAAACCAGGTTAATCTCCTCCAGCAACATGGAGATAACCTCTGGTAGTATGTTTACTTGTTCTCGAACTTAACATTCGACAAACATCGTCACATGGCATCTCTAATAAGCTGTTAAACAATATGTATAACTATACCTTAGAAGATTCATCTTTATCCAAAAACCAGACCAACTTCCCTTACCGAAAGGAATTAAGAAAAAATTTTAAACTCTTTTCCTCCTGTGATTAATAGTGCCCGACATGGCATGGGAAAAATTGTGCCACATTGTCTTCTGGCCATCACATCCACGTGGGATGGGATAGAATGCCATGGTGGTATGCAAATTCAAATGGTTTCCACGTAACCTGGGCATGCAAATTGTAGCCATATTTATTCCACACGTGTATGGGGATGGCCTTTGGCATTAGCCAAAGCTTTCCCTTGCCATGGGGTTTCCTCACCTTTTTTATTTAACAATAAATAGGATATGGTTCATCATGGATCGAACCTTTAATTCTCTCATCAAACCTTATTTTATGAACCAAATGTAGCCGCCGGAACTAATTTTCTGATCATCTAAAATTGAGATCCGACTAGACCAGTTTTTTGGGATGTTACAATTATCCCCCTTAAGAAATTTTCGTTCTCGAATTTACTTGAACCGAAAAGATGAGGGTATTGTTTCTTCATTTTCTCCTCCGGTTCCCAGGTTGCTTCCTCAAAGGTGTATCTTCTCTAGAGTACTTTGACTAACAAAACAATTTTTTTTGCAAAGTCTCTCAACTTCCTTTGCAAGATTCCGAGCTGGTTCCTCATCATAGGCCAGATCAGGTTGAATCTCTATAGATTCTGGCTTAATGATATGCAAAGGGTCAGAGCGGTATTTACGATGCATTGACACATGGAATACATCATGGATCTTGCTCAACTCCAAGGGCAATGCTAAACGGTATGCCATAGGGCCAACTTTTTCGATAACCTCGAAGGGTCCAATGAATCAAGGACTCAACTTCCCCTTTTTATCAAATCTCAATATTTTCTTCCACAAAGGAACTTTGAGGAAGGCTTTCTCACCAACCTCGTATTGTATATCCCTTCGCTTGAGATCAACATAGGTTTTTTGTCGGTGAAAGACAACCTTCAAAGGTCATGGAAGATGGTAATCCGTTCCTTAGTTTTCTAAAGTAAGTTAGGGGCCAACATCTTGACTTTACTGAGTTTAGACCAACGCAATGGAGTTCTACAACGTCTACCATACAAAAGCCTTGTACGGTGCCATTTTAATGGAAGTTTGATAACTATTATTGTAGGCAAACTCAATGAGAGGTAGGGATTTCTCCCATGATCCATGGGAATCAGTAATACATGCTCTAAGAATGTCTTCCAAAATCTGTAATTGAAGGTTCAATATCAATACGTGGTTTCTATGGTTCAATGGGGGAATTTTTTATGATTACCTGACTCACTCTCTCTGGCTTGTCGTCAGACTGTGGGTGAAAAGTAGTATTGAGATTAACTTTGGTGCCCAGAGCTTCTTGCAAAGATCTCCAAAATTGAGAGGCAAACCGTGGGTCTTGATCGGAGATACTGGTTTTTGGTACTCCATGGAGTAGGATAATTTCCTTGATATACAAGTCAGCTAGTTTAGGAAGACCGTAGTCCATTCTAACCAGTAAGAAGTGTGCTGACTTGGTGAAACGGTCCACAATGATCCAAATAGCATCGTGTTTAGCGGGAGTTAAAGGCAACCTACTGACAAAGTCTATAGTGATCGTCTCCCACTTCCACTACGGTAGAACAATACGCTGCAATAAACCAGTAGGAACACGATGCTCAACCTTAACACACTGGCACGTGAGGCACTTGCACACAATGTCAACTATGGCTTGCTTCATGCTCGACCACCAGTAAAGTTCCTTAATGAACTCGGGTGAACGGAGAAAGAACTTGAGTGAACTTCCTTGAGGATATCAATGCGGAGAGATTTATCATTGGGTACACAGACCCGATCATGAAAACACAATAGACCTTCAGAATTAATTATGAAGTTCGGATTCTCATTTTCTTGTAGCTTAGAAGCAAATGGCTAGAATTTCAGTGTCTTGACTTCGCAATACTTTGATTCTCAATACAATAGTAGACTAAACTTGAAACTCAACCATGTTACAATGATGCTTCTGAAGTCGGAAGTGAGCGTTCATATCTCGAGGGGAAGGCAAAGGTTTACGGCTGAGTGCATCAGAAACAACGTTAGCCTTGCCCAAAGGGTAATCAATAACAAGATCATAGTCTTTGAGGAGTTACATCCATCTTTGTTGCCGAAGATTCAACTTCTTCTGTGTCAATAAGTACTTGAGACTTTTATGATCGGTAAAGGGATAACATTTCTCTACGTAGAGATAAGGCCTTTAGATTTTCAATGCGAAGAGAACCACAACCAAATCCAAGTCATGAGTAGGATCTGTCGGCTAGCTGTAGCATAACTGTTGTAGGTCTTGCCTTCGCGATTCCTAGTTTCTGGAAAACTGATTTAGGCATCAAGTTTATGCTTGCTCCAAGGTCACATAATGCTTTCCCGACATAGTGGTTTCCGATGGAATAATGTATTTTAAAACTTCTGGGATCCTTCACCTTCGGTGGCATACGATTGTGCAACAAGGCCATGCATCCCTCTGTTGCGGCAACTATTTTAAACTCTCCTAACCTTGTTCTCTTGGACACAATGTCTTTCAGAAACTTGGCATAGTTCGGCATTTGTTCAATCGCCTCAACCAATTGCAAGTTGATGTAGACTTGCTTAAGGATATCAAGAAACTTCTTGAATTGATATTCTTGCTTTTGTCACTTCAACCTTTGTGGCAAAAGTGGTGGAAGTCGGATATCTTTGATCCTTTCATTGGTCTGGAACCTGATTGACGGCATTGCTGAGGCAACTGGAGTTGCCGAGGCATCGTCAACTGGGGTTGTTGTGGCGTGCCAAAAACTTGTTGCGCGTATTGAGTGCTCCGCAATTGTGCAAGTGTACACGTCGCAAGTTATAGTATAAAAGATATCATCTCCACAGGGATTGGTGCCACTTCAAGAATCTAATCTCTTGCACTGTAAAAAGTAAAAGAACACAAGTAGAGGATTGTAGAAGTTTAACTAACAACTAAACTAGAAAGCAATAAAGTAAAAGAAGATGTAATCAAATGAGAGAGAATAGGCCAGGTTATCGTGAGTTGAGGTGTGATAGCCTAGTGGATCGTCTTGGTAAAAGAGTGCAAGGGCAACTCAGTTGTCGTGGCAACTTGCGCAGCGGGGTTGCCTTGGCAACTAATCGAGGGTTGCCTGGGCAACTGTTTGGGCGACTGGGCAGCAACTTCATGGCTCGGCAGAGTGTTCTTCAATGGTTTCTTCTTATCCCTAAGTCGAAACTCTAGCTAATTGTGCATGCCTTGATAATACATCCCTGCATAAATCAAGGGTGAACAAAAACCAATCTTGCGCTCCTCTTAGCCGTTGAAATCCTTAACTTATTCCTAAGCTGGATTAATCTTCACCATCGATAGATTGAATAAAGACCATACTCATTCGTTTCTTGAATCTAACTCTCCCGATATTAGATAAATAGATAGAGTTACGAAATCCTCTCCCAATTCACTCGCAAACAAGAATAAAAACCAAGAATGAGTAAACCTTGAATTGAAAGTGCAAACTCTTATTACCTAAACAAAATCTAATTGTTTCTCACAACCACAAAACACATAAACCTTAGCCAAATAGATTTAGTTCATGGCTAGGTTCTAAAGAAACAAAAAGCAAAGAATTCCTAACATAAACCTAATCGAACAAAGAAGAAAAAGATGAAGAATGGTTGAAGCCACTTTGTCGAAATCTCTCCCCTTTGCTCTCTCTTGTCGAAATCTCTTCCTTGCTCTCCCTTGGAGTTGGCGACTTGGTCTCCTTTAAATAGGAGATGGCTAGGTTAAAGTCTCTATTGAGGAAGAAGTTAAGTTGGAATTAAATACTTTAAAAGAATATAATTCTTTATTATATTTAAATTCCTTCTAGATCTTCTCCTATCTTCTTGGGATTTAATTTCTCTTTGACCTCTTCATGGAAATTAAACTCCTTTGGGATTTAACTTTGCTCCATATCATCTTGGGCTTATCTAGTCATCAATTTCGACTGCCATATCATCTTATCCTTTATCGACAATTGCCCCACAAACTAGCTCGACATCTCCTTCATGCATTGCCCTGGCAACTGCGTCGGCATCTCATTCTTGCACTGCCCTGGCAACTGGTTCTAGCCTTGTTTAGGCAAGTGATTCTGCACACACACAAAAACAACTATCGACAACACCTTTTTTCCACAAAATTAAGCAAAATATGAAATCAAGCTTGTCCACCAAGGAAACAATGCAAACATGCATGAGTGGCTAATAATGCAACAATATGAGCCTAAGTCTAGCAATAATATAAATAAAAAGGGTGAATAAAATAGTACTTTTCGACATTTAACATTACACTTCGATGTTCAGTATACCCTGTCGGTGAGTGTGTAAACCCATCACTGGGCAGACTAGACAATAAGAATTTTAGGTATTTAAAATTATAGCCACGAAGGGTTGAATAGCCTGCTCAGACTTTAATGAGATCAAAGATTGTTTGTATATTTTTGTTGTGTTTCAATAACTCTTTTAACTAAGTGGTCCACCTTAGTGGCTCAAGGCCTGATGTTTCTTATCAAGGGTGTAACACCCTGAATTTGGGCCTAGAAGTTAGCCGGATAGACTATAGAGTTCGGGTGAACCAGATTGGGCGATTCAAACTAGTTTGAGAAATTTATTTAAACTAAATGGTTTTTGGTGGAAATAGCATGTGGAAAAATGAATAAAAATAATTATTTAATATATGGATATTATTGGTGTGATCAATTTTGGAAAACATGTTTTGGAAATGTGACATTTTGGTTGGTGACGAAAATGTAAAGTTTGAAAACTATTTTTAGTGAATGTTTTGTAAAAGAGTCAAAACTTTAATCTTTAAGGAGCTATTTGCCCAAAGTATAATATCAGACTTTATCCTTTAATTGGCTATTTTTAAAATGGTTTTTAAAAACATAAACAGGTTGAGAGAATTTATTTTATAATTCACTACTTAAAATAGAAATTTACGTAACTACTTTCTCAAAAAGACTTTCTCTAAAATTTTCTCCATCCGAACACTCTTTTCTTCTTCTAAATATGATTGTTTTCTCTAATCTTTTGTTATCAAATGATTTCCAATCTAAAGTTTATTGTTTTGGATATTGTTTTTACATGTAATAATTCCAATTAAGGGGAAAAGCAACCATTAGAGGTGAGCTTCATTTTCCTCCTCTAACATAAGGTTGTTTATTGAAATTCTCAAGTTCTTAACTCTTTTGATTTGATTTATAATGATGATTTGATTATTAAATGACGAAATATTATTTAGATTGAGTTTTAATAAAGAAACTAATTGATCTTTTTTATGGATTGAAATGGCTATGGTCTTGATTGATTTAGATCATATCTAAATTGGTTTTAATGTTATTAATAGAGATTTTCAAAAGAAATCCCAAAACTTTGAGAATTGCTAATTTTCTAGGTTGAGAATAGTTGGATCTTGGGGTGTTTATGTTGTTTGAAGGTTGCTGAAGTTATATGATGGTTATGATGATGTTTATAGATGTTAAACCATGTTGATTTGATGATCAAATCGTTTGGATATGGCTGGGTTATGTTTAGATAGAATTTGCAATGTTTTCGGTTGTTTTTGGAAGGGGAATGATGGCTTTTGGTTAGACGAAGTGAGGAGTTGTTGTTGCTAGGATTTTAGAAGCATAGCGAGGCATTAATTCTCTATTATTATGTGTATAAAACAGGTTAGATTGATCCTTCATCATTCAACGAGGTTTCGTTAGCTTCGGATGCTTGATTTTCAGATCAACGAGTAGAGCTTGGTGTTGTCGCTGAGTGAAAACATGATTTTCAGCCTTCTAAAGGTTTGAATGTGATACTAGGAGTTTTGATTTAGCTTGAAACACTGGTCTAAGCTCAAAAGCAAGTATTGAAAGATTTTGCTCTCGTTTTTGGTTTCATTTAAGTACATTCTCATGCCCTTGAAATAGATTTGATTACCAATAGTTATATGCATATTTTAGAATGGAAAGAGGATGCCAATGATCCCATATTGATGATTTATGAATTTAGAGAATGGTTTGCAACATGATTTAGAAAACGCTATATACATGGTTTATTGTATTAAAAATGGAATGTCTGAAATTGATTTGATTGATGCATATGCAAAACAGTAAGGTAACATGGTTTGAAACTATATATTGGCAAGTGACAATGGTTAAATGTTATCGGATATAGTTGGCTAGTCGTAGGGTTTAAAGTGACTATAATAAGTCACCTCATGTGGGTTTGAGGTAGCTCCCCTATGGGAACTACAACGGTCGAGGGATAGAATGCTTAGAATTCTCACGCTGGTGGATTTATACATCATAACCATTGATGTGGTAATTGTTTCGTTGCCCCGATTCGAGGATGTATATAGAAAGTAGTAGAGACCCCACTAGGGAAATCCGTGTATCTGATGTGTTTTTGCAAATAGAAATGATTTTGTTTTGGGTCACTTCAACTGCTAATATATGAGAGAAAATGTATCTTGATTCTTGAATAGTATTCATATAATATGGTTTATTCATGAGATGCTCTTTAAGCTTTGCTAATAGATGAACAAGCATGTGAAGGCTTAAATTGAGGTTTGCTTTTGAAAATTCTAGAGATCAATGATACATGTTGAGAAAATGGTTTATCCAACTTGCTTTAGAAAGAGAATAAAGCATGAGCTGTGATGGATCATGATTTTAGAATTTATGAACTAGACAAATGATTTTAAAAGCATTGTTGAGTGTTTTCCTTGAGCGTCTCTCACTAAGCATTTATGCTTACACACTCCTTTCTGATCAATTCAGATAAGTAAAGCTTCTAAGGCAAAAAGCGAGCAAGAAAGGAATTCCAAGAGTTTAGATTTTACAAGTATGGTTTTGAACTAGAACAAGTAGTAATAAAGGCAATGAGGGTTTATTGTTGTTTGGGAGTGTGTTTTGTTAAACTCCATGTTTGTGCAAGTCTATGTTGATGTTTTGGAGTTGTAAAAGGCCTTATAAGTTTGGTGATTGTTTTGCATGATGGTTTATGCTTTGATTTTGGGCTTTGGGGAAATATAAGCATGTTGGGTAGAAATCATGCATGTAGGATTACCTTTGTTGCCTTAATGCTTATGCTCTTCTGTTGTTGTGGTCGTTGGTTGATATGATGGTTATATAACTGTTGTGGTATGATGCTTGAGTGTTAAATGATGTTTGGGGTTAATTCAGATGTGTTTAAGGAGGTTCCAAAGTGTTTCGAAAGTGCAAATTTTGTAAACCTACAAGCAAGTTTCGAAACCAACCACTAGGTTTCGAGACTAGGGGGCATTTTGCTCTAGGCAGGGTTCGAAACCAGGCCCTGAGTTTTGAAACCAGCTAGTCAATTTTTGTTACTGGAGTGCAGTTTTCAAAACCACCTTGAATGGTTTTGCTATTTATCGCGGGGATCCATCCGTTATGTTGAAAAATAGTTTCTAAACTATATTTTGGTCCCTAGTTGTTATGTATACATTTGGCTGAGTTTAGATGATTATTTTGAGCTGAAATTTGACATGTATCTATAGAACCTGACTAATTGAGGATTGGTAAATCTAATTTGAAGTAAGTCCTTATAGTTTTGTAGTTTTACATTTTGGTCCCTAGATATTGGCAATGCTTAATTAATGATGCAAATGAGCTTGATTTGAGATGAGATTTCACGTGTATGTTTTGAATGGGCTTAATTAAAGTTTGGTACACTCAAAATGGAAGAAGTCTCTGAAATTTTCTAGAATTGCAATTTGGTCCCTAAATTACAATTGCGTACAAATAATGTCGATTCGACGCTCGATTGAGTTGAGTTTTCACCCCCTGCCAGTATGCACACCATAGGTTATAATGTTGCATCTAGATAAGATGAAAGGAAAAATGGTCATTTATCGAGGTGGACATTCATGGGTTTTCCTCGGTAAACCCAATGCAGCTCACTCAGCTCGGTATAGCGATTAGACCAGGTCAAGGGGGTTACAAAAGGTCTTATAAGCTGGAAGGGTCTCGCACACTTTTCCCCCTCTCCAAAAGTCAAAGAGTCGATAGAGAGCTCATCATTTGTGTGAGCTCTGTTTAACTTACATATTCCTATACTATGAGAAGAGATTGGGTTAATCGGCAAGTCACAATATACACAGTAATTAACTCCTAGGTGGCATAATGCAATGCAATGTAAATACAATAGACTTCAGTTTAGTCCTAGAATCGACTAAACTCTAGCTTTCATACCACAAATGCAACACCCCCTTCCTGGCGTGGTAGAGAACCGGGTTGGAATATGATACCGATGATCAAAGTAGTAAACCATACAATATTTTTAAACAATGTTTAGTGATTCATCAATAGTAAATATCAATGACTCAATACTATGGTAGTACAAAGGGGATGATAATTTGATTTAAAACTAGAATCTTCCATTTTAGAATCAATCTAAAACTTTTTACAAGTTTATGGACTAATATGTAATTTTAGTAATTTAGAGGTCCTTCCAAGAAATTAAATTTACAGATATGAAATTTATCCTATGAATAGAGAGCATATAAATTTTTATATCAATCAGAGGTCATTTACTAGAATTTTACCTTTTTTGGCCAATTATGCATATTTTCCCAATATTAGGCAATTTCAAAAGGGTCATTTTAAGCCTTTAACCAAACACAAAGCATACATAACATATATACGAAAAAATGGTCTAATATGACTTGTCTATCTATTATGCCACCATACTAGGAGTTTGTAGGGTCGATAAAAATTACTCTAGGGATCGTTGTGACTTGCCAAAACCTCCAATACTCCCAATCTCGCATCAACAACCTCTTTAACTTGAAATGCATGAAATGAAATGCATTAAGCATACTTTGCTTAATGAGGTAGTCATAAAAAATGTCAATTATAAAGTTATGCAATTTAAATCATTGTTCCATAATGACAATGGTATGAATCATGTTCAAAAACATATTTAACATATATCAACAACATTCCTTGGATCGAATATAGATAGTGGATAAGAAAATTCCTATGCCTTGTCAAATCAATGAGTGGTCTAGTCCCTCCACCTCACCACAATAAAGGTCGTAGCCCAAGGACTGTAGTCCACCCGTACCAAAGAGCTCATGAATTTTATGGCATGCCAATTATATCCATTGTCCTTTCGAATCCAAGGTTCAATAACAATAAAGAAGTATATGACAATAACAATGACAATATCAATGTCGATAAAAATGGCAATATCAATGTCAGTGTTAACATTTCAATAGCAATAACAATATCAATGTCCAATAATCTATGTATCTATGTTTCAATGATGTCAATAGCAATAATAATGTTTCTATAAACAATATTTCAATGAAATATCTTACTGATGCTTACCAATATAGTACTCAAAGAAATTCGATGCAATATCCTTAGACAAAATGTTAGCTATGCAATATTCAGTAACAATGAAATCGGGAAGAGCACCTAGCCTATTCCCAAGACTCCGACTACACTCACCTAATATCCTGAAGTTATGGGATATCCCGAATTACAATCTCAAATTGTTACATCCCATTTATTTTAATTTGATTTGAGAAATGCGACCTTGAAATCGGTTCTTGTTCAAGTTAATCTCCTCCAGCAACATGGAGATAACCTCTAGCAGTATGTTCACTTATTTTCGAATTTAACTGTAATATCCCAAAATTTGGCCAAGAAGTATGTTATTGAATTGAATTGTCTAGAATTGTTTTGTAAAGAATATATGATCAATTACGTGAAAATGGGCCAAAAGTTAAAGTAAGGAAAAGTAGATAGCTAAATCAAAAGGACCAAACCGAATTCTAGGCAAACTACAAGGTTTGCATGATAAATTAAAAGTGAAAGTGGGCTTGTACGCATGGCCACTTTAGGTCAAGGCAAATGCAAGGGGGAGGGGGAAGTCTCGGCCACCAAAAGAAAATCAAACACTAGAGAGAGAGAGACTAGAATTTTACCATGGAAATTTAAGTAATTGAGTTTTATTAGTTCTAATTTTATAGTCTTGTTCAAGTGTGTGAAGAAGGAGGTAAACAATTTTTCCTTATTTTAAATTTAAGCTTTTATTTGAGAAATTATCAAATGAATTCATCTTGTGTTATGTGTTGATAAGGTTGGTGGAAAATTTAGATTCATATTATGAATCTTCTCTAGATCTTTTGAAGTGTGTATGTAATGTATTGTCATGCTTCATGAGAAAATGATAACATGGTTGTAATATAAGTTGCTAATTTTAAATCCTATGAGTTTTATGGATAGTTGAATGATTTGAATGGGTCAAATTGAAGTTACTACCATTACCTTATGTTTTAGTAATTCATAAGATAATTTAGGCCATTGTTGAATGCATAAGATGTGATTGAAACTTGATTTGATTGCTATTGTTTCATAGTAATGAAATTTAAATTGTGGAGGGCCAAAATGATTCATCCAGGGAATGATTTGATCATATGAGGATTGTTTTAAAACTGTTTTGAATTGATAAAAATAGGGAAAGGGCTATTTTGCAAGTATAAGGGTCTGTTAAGACTTCATAAGTGGACTGTTTTGGTGTATATATGTATACATGTATAATTGAACTGTTTTGTGTATATATGAATACATAGTGGACTATTTTGGTGTATATAAATGTATACATGTATAATTGGATTGTTTTGTGTATATATGAATACATAGTGGACTATTTTGGTGTATATATGTATGTATGCATGCATGATTAGACTGTTTTTTGTGTATATGAATACATAGTGGACTGTTTTGGTGCATATATATGTATACATGTAACACCCCCATCCCTGGTTTAGTAGTAACCGATTCGTGAGTGTTCAGGGAACACTGGAAGCACGAATAATTTAAAAGTTTTTCAAGAACTCATCCCTAATAGGCGAGTTGAGTGACTAGCAAGCAAGCAACGTAGACAATTACAATAGATCATACAAGCAAGATATGTTTATCATTCTTGTTCATAATATGTCAACCATTGATTAGTCATTTTCAAGTTACATTCAAAGATTAATAACTACTTAGTCATGTAGGCATATATAGCATTCAAATGGCATTCTTAACTAGCAAGGCATTCACAATCAAGTATACAAGCATGGCCATCTTATTATTCATTTTAGGTTACCACTTAGGTTATTCATTTTCAAACCTACATTCATGCGATCATATAAAGCTTTCAATTAGCATTCCTAGACTAGCATGTTTCATTTTAACTCAATCTCATTACATTAAAGACATGTAAATATTTCATGTAAGTTTAACTAAACACGATCATATGTACATGTAATCGAACATATCTCAAGCAAGCATATCTTGTTTCATAGACATTATAGGTCATTCATGTGATTGGTTACCTTCAATTGCTCATTCAAGGTTAACTACTATTTAGGCATGTGAACAAGCAAAGCATGTACATTTGACCCCTTCCTATTCGGCAATAGCAAGTTCTAGCATATCATGAATTAATTTCCTCATTCATCGAGTCTTAATGTCATGTATAGCATTAGGCAAAAATGTGTTCATTTCATTTCAATTTACATATACACGTAGCAAATCAAGTTCATGTGAGCATTTATTCAAATCATACTTCAAGTAGCATGCATGGTTTCATTCTTTACCCATTTGACAATTCAAGTTCATGTATACATGAATTATTCATAATATTTATTCAAGCATTTATATGTTCATACAAGGCATTCGACTAGCATACTTGACTAGGACATACTCAATTCAAACTCATAACATATGCGCAGCTTAATCCATTTAGCCACTTGAAAATTATGTCATTACATACTCCAAGTTTAGCATTTAAGCCTTCATAACATTATAGGCCAAATCAAGTTCATATATACGACTTTCAAGTAACATAATGCACGTCCTAGTTTATTATATACAAGACTAGGTGCCACCAACTACTAGGAGCATTACAAACAAGTATGGGTTCATACTTATGCTTTTGCTTGTGTCTTACTTCAAGCTCAAGCAATTTGACTTTGGGAACAAGTAATTCACCTTGAAGCACCAAATATGTGGTTTGGGAGGAGAGGAAACAAGAGTGATAAGTACGATATGAACTTAGTGAGGTAGTACTAGTTCTAACCAATTATTATGTCATGTCTCCATTAATCAAGTAGCCCTATTAAGGTTTATAGTATTCCAAGTCAGTCAAGAATCATGAACTCATGTATCATCCTACTTATGGCTATCAAATATCAAGGCAAGCAAATGTTAGGTAACCGATTTGTCAAGCAAATCAAGTAGCATGGTAAGCTTATCGAGTAATTATCAATTAAACATTCTCTAGTATCATTCGAATAGCAAGATAGCATGACAAGCAAAATCATAGATCACAATTCAATCTTCAATCATTTCAAGTCAATCGATAGCATTTTTTAAGCAAATCACAACATTTCCAAGTCAAGTAACAGAATCACTATTTATTTCAATCTTATCACTCAAGATATGTTCACAAGTTATACACATTGATTCAAGTGAGAGTATATGTCCATTTTGAGTAGCATTTCATGTGACAAGTATATCAAGTGTACAAGTATACATTTTAAGTAGCATGTACGCCTTAAGCCTTAATTATTGCTTGTTTACTTTCTTTAATTTAAGCCTTATTACTTAGCTATCCGTTATACATGTTTATACATTCTTGCAATGCAAAACAATCCATATTTTCATTTAGTCTAGCCAATTCAGTCATATAACATGCACACATAATTCACAATGCCAAAACAGTCCATATTTTCATTTAATCTAGCCAATTTAGTCATATAACGCGTACACATAATTCACAATGCCAAAACAGTCCATATTTTAATTTAATCTAGCCAATTAATTCATATAACACGTACACATAATTCACAATGCCAAAACAGTCCATATTTTCATTTAATCTAGTGAATTCAGTCATATAACACGTACTTATAATTCAAAATGCCAAAACAGTCCATACTTTCATGTACTAGATGTACATGGCAGCAACACTCATTAATTCAAGTAAGATTGATATCTTTTTCAAGTAACAATAATGTAACAAGAAGTTCGAGTATTCAAGTCAAGTAATATGTTCAAGTAATCGAGTTTGCATGTCAAGCAATTCAAGCAAACCAATCAAGTAAACATCAGCTCAAGTGAGACCATAAGCCATTTCAAGTAGAAAATCATACAATACAAGGTCCAAGCATAGGCAATTAACATTTCAAGAGTTTCATGTCAAGAATCAAGCATTACATGTCAAGCAATTCAAGTATTTCAAGAATTCATGTCAAGTGACTCAAGTGTTCAAGATTTCTTGCCAAGTCATTTAAGTATTTCAAGATATAATTCAAGATTTTCTTTTGAATTTCTCAATAAGGTTCATATATTTTTAACATGTTTGCCTTAGATCACAATTGGTCATGAATGACATTGGTCCATGTTTGACCATAAAGGTCCAAGAGATACTTAGCTCAAAGCACATAGCAATGGCTAATATCGGAAACATGTCAATCCTATACTTCTCACTATCCAACCAAACTGTCGCCACTCCGTACAACTCCCCCGTTACCTCCAACTGTCGCCAATAACATATTACATGTAATGGGGCATAACCCCGAGTCGTGGCTCATGGACCGTAGTCCCAAGTATACCATGCATCATTCCATTGTGTCCAATGACTTCCATTGTAGGCAACTTAAGTCTTTTAAATCATTAAACTTTCATTAGAGGGGTATTCTTATATTTTAAAACTTGTTGTTGTTTCTTATGTTTTATACTTTCATGTTCAAGTCGAGACAATTCATATTCGAGAATTACATTCAAGCAAGTTATAGCAATATCATGCTTAGCCCATAGGCTAGTTGAGCCTTAGCTCTTTATTTCAAGTAATTCATGCCTACATCAAGACATCATGTAATTCAAGATTATTTTCAAGCAAGTATGTCAAGATTAACTTATCCTTTAGGCTATTTGAGCCTTAGCTCCACAATCATCAATTACTTATCATTCAAGCAAGTATTTACATTACCATCTTAGTTATCAAGTAAGCATTCGAGTGAAATTGCATTCATGATACAAGGATCAAGCATCATATATCATTATAATACATACATTCCACTATTCGAATAGGCACAATCAAGAACAAGAAATCAAGCATTTACATCCATAGTGTAACTCAAGCAAGCAATTCGAATGGAATCATTCAAGGCATGGAATCACACAATGTGTACACATTTCATTCTAAATAATTTACCTTATCCATTTCCATGCTATTACTTCATCACAAATTTTAGCTTAGTCCAATCTTCCCTTTTAATTCATATTCAAGTTTAGTTAAGCTCATTATCATGGCATATCAATAGCAACAAGATAGACATGTAAATTTTGGTTAGGACCTAAGTCGTAACCATACCAAAACTACACTCACAATACTTCAAGCTTAGCTAGTCTTGGAGCCAAACTCCTTTGTGTTTGCCACTAGCTTGGCCACTCCTTTCTTCCTCCACAAGGTTTTCTCCTTGCTCTAACATTGCACACAAGACCGTAGATTCAAAGTCAGTAACCAAATTAAACAATGGATGCCTTCATACACACTCTAACATACATTTGACATCATTTAGACAACCTACTTTATAATTGTTTCCATACATTGAAACTGTCCCAATACACATGTTCAATAATCAAACAACATGCTTACATATGTACATTCCAATTTGGGCAGAATCAGGGCAGTAACCAAACTTTCAAAACTGTTTACAAAACTGTCCAAAATACCTAGACTGCTGTTGGCAAGCAACTTGTGCACTGTTTACTTAAACATGCATAACTTTCATTTCATATGTCAAAATTTCAATTTGTTTACACCGTTAGAAAGCTAAATTAACTCTCATTATAACCACATAGGCCTTTATTTTTTATTTCTTACCAGTTAATACAATTTTTATCCTAAAGACAAGGCAATTTACAACACTGGACAATTTTCACTATCCTTGGAGTTTTATCTCTAAAATCTATTTTATAGTTCGAAATTCAATTTCGTTTGTTGCATGTGAAACTAGACATATTAAGGTTTCTAACCATATAAATTACAACTTTTAATTCAACCATTACCAATTGTAGTGACTTTTCAAAGTTTTTGCCAAGAACAGTGTTTTTTAGGCATATTTCACTAAACTAGATTTTAGCTTCATTAATCACTTAGATGGTAGTTCTAACATGTTAATTTAACTTATATTCACTCTCATACATGTCTAAGATAGCTCCCAAGTTCATGTATTTACATTTCATGCCCTATTTTTACACATATGGTCACCATATGTACCATTTCATATATTCACATGTTTAAACATTAAATTCCTGGGAGTTTTGACTCTAATTCCAATTGGAAAACAAGCTATGGATTCATTCAAATCAACAATCCAGCTTACTATCTTTACGAACATGTTCACTCACTTAACAACTCAACTCACGATACCAAATTCATAAATTCATCAATTTCACACAAACACTTATACAATAATCAAATTTCCATAGCCATACCATGTGTACTCAAAACAGTTTCTATATGTTTACATGACCTTCAACATATGTTCTAATTGATTCATTTAGGCAACATCTTATACATGAATTCTAAGTATCACTACAAATTCTAGCATCTATACTCAACATTTCACAAGTAATTCAAGTTGCTAAAATCACAAATTCAAGAAGGGAACTCATGAGTGTTAGGTATTACCTTGTTTCTCAAGAATTTCATGCAAAAATTCAAGCTCTAATAAGCTTCCATGGTGCCCAGTTCTCTCCCTCACTCCCAAAAATTTGATGGTTTGTTTATTTTGAAGGAAAGAATAAGAAGATCAAAGTTGATCCCCATCCATGTGGCTGATTCTAACATAATCCCCCCACACTTGTCTCAACAAAACTTGACAATTGTGCAAGCCTCCCCTAAATTAACTTTGTTACTATGCAAACACCATTTTTTATATTCCAATTAGTTTAGTCACTCTCCCAAAGAGTCATCTTTCTTTAATTAATTCCAATTAGGTCCTAATAGCTTTACTAGATTTATTTATATAATATTTATAACAATGTAACATAAGGTTTGAATGTCATAATCTCCTAGGATAAGATTTGGGGTATTACAATTCCTCCCCTTAAAAGAAATTCGCCCTTGAATTTCTTCGATGACCAAGATTAATAACTACTTAGTCATGTAGGCATATATAACATTCAAATGGCATTCTTTACTAGCAAGGCATTAACAATCAAGTATACAAGCATGGCCATCTTATTATTCATTTTAGGTTACCACTTAGGTTATTTATTTTCAAACCTACATTCATGCGATCATATAGAGCTTTAAATTAGCATACCTAGACTATCATGTTTCATTTTAACACAATCTCATTTCATTCAAGACATGTAAATATTTCATGTAAGTTTAACTAAACACAATCATATGTACATGTAATCGAACATATCTCAAGCAAACATATCATGTTTCATAGACATTATAGGTCATTCATGTGATTGGTTACCTTCAATTGTTCATTCAAGGTTAACTACTATTTAGGCATATGAACAAGCAAAGCATGTACATTTGATCCCTTCCTATTAGGCAATAGCAAGTTCTAGCATATCATAAAATAGTTTCCTAATTCATCGAGTGTTAATGTTATGTATAGCATTAGGCAAAAATGTGTTAATTTCATTTCAATTTCCATATACACGCAGCAAATCAAGTTCATGTGAGCATTTATTCGAACCATACTTCAAGTAGAATGCATGGTTTCATTCTTTACCCATTCGGCAATTCAAGCTCATGTATACATGAATTATTCATAATATTTATTCAAACATTTATATATTCATACAAGGCATTCGACTAGCATACTTGAATAGGACATACTCAATTCAAACTCATAACATATGTGCAGCTTAATCCATTTAATCCACATGAGAATTATGTCATTAATACTCCAAGCTTAGCATTTAAGCCTTCATAACTTTATAGGCGAAATCAAGTTCATATATACGACTTTCAAGTAACATAATGCATGTCCTAGCTTACTATATACAAGACTAGGTGCCACCAACAACTAGGAACATTACAAACAAGTATGGATTCATACTTATGCTTTTGCTTGTGTCTTACTTCAAGCTCAAGAAATCTGATTTCGGGATCAAGTAATTCACCTTGAAGCACCTAACCTGTTGTTCAAGAAGAGAGGAAACGAGAGTGATAAATACGATATGTACTTAGTGAGGTAGTACTAGTTCTAACCAATTACTATGTCATGTTTCCATTAAACAGGTAGCCCTATTAAGGTTTATAGTATTCCAAGTCAAGCAAGAATCATGAACTCATGTATCATCATACTTATGACAATCAAATATCAAGGCAAGCAAATGTTAGGTAACCAATTTGTCAAGCAAATCAAGTACCATGGTAAGCTTATCGAGTAATTATTAAGTAAACATTCTCTAGTATCATTTGAATAGCAAGATAGCATGACAAGCAAAATCATAGATCACAATTCAATCTTCAATCATTTCAAGTCAATTGATAGCATGTTTAAGCAAATCACGACATTTCCAAGCAAAGTAACATAATCACAATTTATTTCAAGCTTATCACTCAAGAGATGTTCACAAGTTATACACATTGGTTCAAGTGAGAGTATAACTCCATTTCGAGTAGCATTTCATGTGACAAGTATATCAAGTGTACAAGTATACATTTTAAGTAGCATGTAAGCCTTAATTATTGCTTGTTAACTTTCTTCAATTTAAGCCTTATTACTTAGCTATCCATTATACATGTTTATACATTCTTGCAATGTAAAATAGTCCATATTTTTATTTAGTCTAGCCAATTCAGTCATATAACATGTACACATAATTCACAATGCCAAAACAGTCCATATTTTCATTTAGTTAGCCAATTCAGTCACATAACATGTACACATAATTCACAATGCCAAAACAGTCCATATCTTCATTTAGTCTAGCCAATTCAGTCATATAACATGTACACATAATTCACAATGCCAAAAAAGTCCATATTTTCATTTAATCTAGCCAATTCAGTCATATAACGCGTACACATAATTCACAATGCCAAAATAGTCCATATTTTCATTTAATCTAGCCAATTGTAACACCCTAAACCTGGCCAAGGAAGGTTACCACTATCTAAGCTATTGACTAATTGAATTATGTGGTAATCAAATTAAAGAGGAAAGAACATTAGCTAACAAATAACTAAAGGGACCAAAATGTTATAGCCAACAAGTTAGAGCGCCAAATTAAAAGGGCTCAAAGGTTTATATATTATAAGTTTGGTTTGCATGTCAAATTCTTATGAATCAAAGGACTTGGACACTTGGCTTGTAATATCCTCAAAACTAGTTTAAAGAAGTTACTACAATGCTTTCATTTGATCCTTAATTGATTGAAAGCAAGATACTAGATTTAGATAATAAGGACTAGAAAGCTATACTTGAAAAAGTGGTGACCTAATGTATAAGTGACCAAACCAAAACAATTGACAAATTAAAGGAATGCATGCAAAATTCATACATTCCTAAAATGCCCCTACATATGTCAGTAATTAAAGAATAATTAAGAGTAAATTAGTCATTTGGAGGAGATAATGGATGATCCATTATCATCATCTTCTCCTCTTTTTGTCGTGTAGATGAACTAGGAAGAGAGAAAGGAATTTGAGTGAAAAAACTCCATAGCCATACATTCAAGCTTGGAATTGGAGAAATTGGAGTTGATAACATTCTTATAATCTTGATAGGAAGGTAAAATCTCTTCCTTAATGTGTTATAGATACAAATGATGCATGAAGATTTAGGGATCTTGCTTGAATTATATGAAATTGATGAATAGATAGTGAATTGATGCTATGAACTAGTTAAGAATTTCAATTGATTGATTAATCCATGAAATTGACATGCCAATCGAATGAATAGGAGAAATTGATGTTGTCAATAGCTAAATTCATGGTGAAATGCTATGCTTGATGCTGGAAAATTTGGATGATGATTGGAATGGATGATTGAAATGTAAATTGAAATTGTAGATGCTGGAAATTCTAGTTGTTTGATGTCCTAATGAATTAAATTGAAAATGTTGCTCAAAAGCCCTGTTTTGATCTTGTTGGTAGATGAATTGAGCATTTAATAGAGTAGATAACTTGTTGGAAAATTAATGCACCAAATTGGATTAGTTAAGACTAGGTAATGGACTGCTCAAATGGTGAATTGGATGAATGATGTAGATCAAATGGATCAAACTAAATTTAACATGATAATGCCCTGTTTTAAGCTCATTGCTAGGTGAATTAGTCTAACCTAGACATTTGAGCACATGAAAATGAATTGAATTACCATGATAGAACATTGTTATAATGAGTTATGAAAATAGAAACTCAACCTAGTGTAATCTGCCCAGAATACTCTGTTCTTGGCAGTGACTTTAAAAAATCACCATAAATTGTATAAAAGGAATTTAAGGCTGACAATTTTATGGATAATGCATTGACATGTCTAAATTCATTAGGAGATATGAGAACTGAATTCTAGATTGTAGAGAAGAAACACTAAGGACAATGCAAACTGTCCAGTGTTGTAAATTACCCTGTATTTAAGTTAAAAACAGTATTAATTGACAAAGTACTAAAATTCAAGGCCTATGTGGTTAAACGGACAATTAAGTTAGCTTTCCAATGGTGTAAACGGTTCGAAATTCCAACATATGAAATAAAAGATATGAACATTTAAGTAAACAGTACAATGTTGCCAGGCAGCAATTGTCTAGATGTTTATAATGAATTGTATGCTTAAGTATGGAGTCACATAATGACTCAATTGATTGCTGAACTGTATCTAATACCCTATGTATTGTATGAATGTTAGATCAAGTGGAAAATAAGGATAAAGGGGCTCACTTAGATCAACAAGCTAGTAGAGGAAAAGGGATTACAATCCGGGATCGACAATAGCTCGAAAAATTCCTGTGAGTGTAGTTTAAAGTTTGGAGAGGGCGGTAACCTCTCCAAGCCAGTTTTGTATTTGTAAATTTTCATTGAATTTTAAGTATAAACTGTATAATGAGCTTGCTATGGAGCATTAGCATGGTAAGTACACTTTTGAGTGGTTCTAATGGGCCTTGAAATTGTTATGCATGTTAAGATAATGTTAGCTTCTAATGGTCCTTGAAATTATGAGTCTTAGTAGTCAAATTGCTAAAGAGATGTGTATGGGTTGATGGAAATTGAGAATTGGGATCAAGGTTGAAACTAGTTTTGATTATGGACTATTTTGCTAGATGAAAATGTGTAAACATGCTTAATTGTATATGTTGTCCTATTTTGATCACATTGACAGGTGAATTGGACTGAACTAGACGTGTAAGAACATTAAAATAAGTTGAATTATAATGTTAGAATCTTGTTTAGATGAATTATGAAGCTAGAAGCTTAACTTAGTGTAATCTGCCCAGAATACTATGTTTTGGGCAGTAACTTTGAAAAATCACCATAAATTGTATAAACGGAATTTGAGGATGAAATTTTTATGGACAGTGCCTTAACATGTCTAAATTCATTAGGAGAAAACATAACTGAATTCTGGATTGTAGAAAAGAAACATTAGGGACAATGCAAACTGTCCATTGTTGTAAATTACCTTGATTTTAAGCTAAAAATATATTAATTGGCAAAGGATTAAAATGCAAGACTTATATGGTTAGAATGATAATCAAATTAGATTTCCAACGGTGTAAACTAATTGAAATTTCGATGTACAAAATGAAAGTTATGCATGTTTAAGTGAGCAGAGAACAAGCTGCCTGGTAGCAGCAGTTTAGGTATTGTGGCAGTTTTGTAAACTATTTTGCAAACAGTTTAATTGTTGCCTTGTTTTGCCTTAATATGGAATGTAGGCAGTTTGGTAATGTGTATTAAGGTGTGTACATGAATATGCTATTTGTTTTGTATATATAATGTATTAACCTTGCTGCCATGTTGAATGACTTTGTGAATTCATGTTTTTACCTTGTTCTATCTATGTGATTTACTAGAGCAAGGAGAGGACTTTGGAGAAGGGTCTAAAGTCGAGCATTCAAGGGACAAGCAAAAGGGAATAGTCTTTCGAGTCTAGCTATCTTGGGGAGTTTTGTGAGTGTAGTTTATTCTAGAGTTAGGACTAGGTCCTAACTAAAGCAAGCATGTCTAAATTCTTGAATTGTTAAATTGGACTTAATATGATATTGACCTAATAAGGGATGTATGAAATAAGATAATACATGAAACTTGACTACATCCTTGAAGTGTTGTATAAATAGAATGCTAGCATGTATATGTGGTAACAATGATGCTTGTATGTATGGCATGGTATTGTGGCCAATTGCTTAAACTGAATGCTTGATGTGCAAGCTTAGGTGATGCAATGAACACTTCAAATGATTAGTTATGACTCTTTTGGCCTAAGGTCTTAATGTATGTATACACTTACCATGCAATACTCGAGATGAATCTTGGAAAAGATAATGCTTGACATGAACTTGTACACTTGAATGATACATGATCTTGAACTTGAAAAGTTTGAAATCCTTGAATAAATGAATTATAATCAAACAACCTTGGTTATTACTTGAATAGGTAGAAGGGCATGCCTTAGAGTCTAGAGCTCATTGTGTCAGGGTGGACTACGGTCCAGGGCTAAAGCCCCTAATTGGCGACAGACGAAGGGGACGTATGTGGTCTTTAGTGACAGTAAGAGGGTTGATCAGTACTACGATACATCTTGTGGCGACAATTGGTTGGAGACTCGATTACGTAGACAAACTATAAACCAAGGATTGTGCTAAAAAGATAATAAATGAGCAAATAAGCATGAATAGCTTGATTTCTTGTCATGTAAGCATGATTTGCTTGATTTCTTGTCATGTAAGCATGATTTGCTTGATTACTTATCATGTAAGCATGATTTTCTTGATTTCTTATCATGTAAGCATGATTTGCTTGATTACTTGTCATGTAAGCATGATTTGCTTGATTTCTTGTCATGTAAGCATGATTTGCTTGATTACTTGCCATGTAAGCATGATTTGCTTGGTTTCTTGTTATGTAAGCATGAATTGCTTGTCTACTTGATATGTGACCATGAATAGCTTGATTACTTGAGATGGATAAAGCATGAATTATGATTCATTGTCTCTTGCTTCTTATGCTATTCGAATGCCTTGAAATCCTTAGCTACGATCATTCCTGACTAATGGACACTTAACTTGATATAACAATTGGTTAGAATTAGTTACTACCTCACTAAGTACATTCTTGTACTTATCACTCTTGTTTTCATCCTTCCCAACCACATGATAAAGGATTTGATCATTGCTTGATCCTGAAGCCTAATTTATTGAGCTCGAAGCAAGACACAAACATAGCTAATGTATGGTTCATACTTGTTTTATATTTCTCCTAGTTGGTGGCACCTAGAAACATAAATGTAGCTAGGAATAGACCATGCATCTTGTTTGTTTTGGGAGGATTGTATATATGCATGAACATGGCTACTTGACGTTTTGAGAACTTGTATATATATACTCTTGTATGGGCCTTCCATGTTAAGAATATAGTTGTTTAAGACTATAGTATGTAGTGAACGCAAATTCCATGTAATTAAAGATTGTTGATGCGCATATATGTGTAATTGAATGGCTTAATCATGTCCTAGCTTAACAATGTTATTCGTATGCTTGCGTGAATAAATGTATACTTGATTGAATGGCATGAATGTTACATGTAGAAATGACCAAGTCTAGCAAATTATGTATGAAATGTTTCATGTATCAATCTAAGGAACAATGAAACGAAATGGAAGCATGTTTACTCACTTAGGCTATTCGAATGTTAGTGTATGATGATGTTAATTAAAATGTTGAAGTAGTAACCTATAATGTCTTGTAAACAAATATGAGATTGCTTGCATGTTAAGTTATGAATGCTTGGTTGCTTGCTAGTTAAGTAACTCACCTAATAGGGAGGAGTTAACCTTTCACTGCCTCGACCTTGCTTGGCAATGCTCCCGTACCAGATTGCTACTAACTCGGGGTAGAGGTGTTACATTTATTGGTAATCAGAGCTTTTTAGTTGGTTATAGGACTAAACCGGGATCTCTTGCATCATATAGGATACTTGTGCCACCTAGGAGACTTGTATTGTATAGCTTGTGTCTTTGCTTAACTAAACTGAATTCCTAATTGTTCTATTTGAACGTAGAATGTCTAAAACAAAGCTTGCTCGGGATGATGAAAATCCCATAGGCTCCTCAAATGAAGGAGATAGTGTGAGGATGGAGCAGAATCCTCCACATCAACAAGCTCAACCCTGAGCCCAAGCTGATGCTCATTAGGAAGCTCCTACTATAAATTCTGTGTAGCAAGAATATCTCCTAAGCATGAAGGAGATATTTGATCATCTTGTAACTACTTTGAAATGAGACCATCCTATTCCTTCTCCTCCTACTGCTCCAAACAGAGCTCATATTGACAAACTGGCTCAACATCGGGCTTATACCTTCACTGGTATTGATGAAGCCAATCCTAAAGTAGCTAAGTACTGGTTAGAGGCCACTACTCGAATCCTGACCAAGCAATTACCCTGTTCTGACGAACACAAACTTGAATGTGCCATAGCCTTGTTGGTAGATAAAGCTTTGAGCTGGTAGGAAACCACTACCCTGACTGCTCATGTTGAAGCTATAACATAGAAATTCTTCCTCGAGGAATTCATGAAGAAATTCATTAGTGAACAATACTTGGCCGAGCGCTAGAAGTGTTTGTTGTACCTCAAGCAAGGTGGCCAATCTATCGAACAATACGTGAGTGACTTTTGCAAATATTGCAAATACGGGTCAGAATACAATAAGACTGATGCTGACAAGTGTAAGATTTTATCGAGGGATTGAATGCTGAATTAAGTCCAATATTCACTGCTCTGGGTATCACTGACTTCCAGAATTTGGTGAACCGGGCTATTGCAACTGAGGCAAAGATGAAAGCCTCAGAGAAACGCAAAAGTGGTAACTCCTGGAAAGACAAACGATCCAAGAATGATGACAAGCCTCACTGACAGTCAAAGAAGTCTAAACACTCCAAAGAACACTCTTCGAATTACACTCCGGTTTAGAAGAGCAACTACATACCGAGACCCAAATCGGTATCAAAGCCTTCAGCCCCGATCATCTCTGTTGATAGAATGGGGAATTCTAGTAAAATTGCTCAATATCCTACTTGCAAGTTCTGCCATAAGCACCACACTGGCCAATATAGAACTCAACAAAATCTATGTTTCTTATGTGGAGCCTTAGATCACTCTATCAGGGATTGTCCTCAGAATCCTAACAATGTTCCGAATCAAGCTCCTACAAATGCTAGATCATCTCTTTCCATTCAAAACAAAGGTCCCAGACAAGCTCAGTTTGGAAATCAGGGGAAGGGCAAAGTACAACATTCGAACACCCCTACTCATCAAGAATCTCGGGCTCCTTCTCAAATCTATCATATATGGGGAAAAAAAGATGAAGAATCACCTAATGTCATAGCAGGTACCGTTAAGCTAAATTCAACTTCTGTTTATGCTTTAATAGACTCGGGATCCACACTCTCATTTGTATGCTCATCTTTTATTGAAAAATTGAAGTTAAAACCTGAAATTGTAAAACAAGGCCTTGTAGTTTTGAACCCTATAAGGGGAATCACGTCCATTAACTTTCTTTGCAAGGAATGTCCCATAATCATTTGAAACATACCCTTTCCTATTAATTGATATGTATTGCCAACTTGTGAGTTTGATCTAGCGCTAGGACTAGAATGGTTAAGCAAGCATGAAGCCTGGGTAGATTGCCAAAATAAGAGACTTTATCTCTGGGGTTTAGGAAAGGAATCTATTCTTCTAATTGGTAGGAAACTGACTTCAATATTTGCTGCTATGGCCTTACAAGATGAACTTGAATTTGGCTTACCTAGTATGCCAATTGTATCTGAATTCATTGATGTTTTCCCCGAGTAACTCTCTGGTCTCCCTCCAACCAGAGAAGTAGAGTTCGAGATCGAAGTTCAACCTGGAACAACTCCGGTGTCCATCACACCTTATCGAATGGCACTTGTTGAGTTGCAAGAACTCAAGAAGCAACTCTAAGAGCTACAAGACAAGGGTTTCATTAGACCTAACTCGTCTCCCTAGGGTGCTCCAGTTTTGTTCGTGAAAAAGAAATATGGGACTATGAGACTCTATATTGACTACATACAATTGAACAAGCTTACTATCAAGAATAGATACCCCTTGCCAAGAATTTAAGATCTTTTCGATCAACTCAAAGATGCTGCAGTATTCTTAAAGATCACTCTTTGATCGGGATACTACCAAATGAGGGTAAAAGAAGAAGATGTACTCAAGACAGCCTTTCGTACTCGATATGGCCATTTTGAATTCCTTGTAATGACATTCAAGTTAATGAATGCTCCGACTGCTTTCATGGATCTCGTGAACCGTGTATTCAAGCCCTATCTTGACAAGTTAGTGGTCGTCTTCATTGATGACATTTTGGTGTATTCTCAAAATAAGGAAGAACATTCTGAACACCTTTGAATTGTATTGCAAACTCTCAAAGAACGTCAATTGTTCGCAAAGTTCTCTAAATGTGAATTTTGGCTATCGGAAGACTCGTTCCTTGGCCATGTCATCTCGGCAGAAGGGATTAAAGTAGACCCGAGCAAAATTCAATCCATCTTGGATTGGAGACCTCCGAGGAATGTTGGTGAGGTCAGAAGCTTTCTTGGTTTAGCCAGGTATTATCGACGTTTTGTCAAGGGATTCCCATCCATTGTCGTAAGCTTGACTAAGCTAACTCGCAAAGATACACCCTTTGTATGGTCGGAGAACCAACAACGAAGCTTCGAACAACTTAAACAAGCCCTGACTCATGCTCATGTTCTCATCCAACCAGTATCGGGCAAGGAGTACACTGTTTACAGTGATGCATCTCATTTAGGAATAGGATGTGTCCTAATGCAAGATGGAAAAGTGGTAGCTTAGCTTCAAGGCAACTAAAACCACACGAGTCAAACTACCCTACACACGATCTAGAATTAGCAGCTATCGTGTTTGCACTCAAAGTCTGGAGTCATTACTTGTACGGGGAGATATGCAACTTATTCACAGACCACAAGAGCCTCAAATACCTCCTAACTCAGAAAGACTTGAATTTGAGGCAAAGGAGATGGCTAGAGTTACTTAAGGACTACGATTTGGTTATCGACTACCATTCAGGGAAAGCAAATGTGGTTGTTGATGCCCACAGACCATACTCGGGTAAACCCTTAAATCTAAGTCCTAGAATAATTCATTCGAAATGTTCCTTTCCTGACTTGCAAGTAACCATTCGAAAACCTCCCTTAATGATATTGTTTATTCTTTCGTAGCTTCCTTGGCTATCAATGCTCATTTCCGTTTATCCAAAGGACGGAAATTCTTGTCTGAACTTCAAGATCAATCTAGTCTAATCTCGAGAATCAAAGAACTCCAGCAAATTGATCTAGATCTTCAAAACATCATGTCCAAGCTAGACTCTGAGTCTAATTCTGACTTCTCCCTTAAGTCGAATGGACTCCACTATTTCAAAGATAGAGTATGTGTTCCCAGAAAAAAGGAACTAAGACACGAACTGTTGCAAGAAGCTCACCAAAGCTCTTTCTTGATTCACCCTGGATCGGTTAAGATGTACAGGGACCTAAAGCCACTATACTGATGGCCAGGCATGAAATCGACTATCACATACTTTGTTTCAAAGTGCCTAACTTGTCAAAGAGTCAAAGCTGAGCATCAAGTCCCTACTGAACTGCTCTAACCAATCGAATTCCCTTACTGGAAATAGGATCGGATTACAATGGACTTCGTTACTAGTCTTCCTTCCACTCCAAGAAAGAATGATGTTGTATGGGTGATTATTGATAGATTCACAAAGTCTACTCACTTCATCCATGCTCGAATGAACATGAGCTCGTAAACCTTAGCCGAGCTATACATCTGTGAAGTAATTTGATTACACGGTGTACCTACAGCTATAATATTTGATCGAGACCTCAGATTTGCTTTCTAATTCTAGAATTCCTTACAGAAGGCTTTAGGAGCTAGAGTGCACCTTAGTACAACCTTTCATCCTCAATCAGATGGAAAACCAAAAAGAATCATCCAGGTACTTGAAGACAAGCTACGTGCTTGTGTTATAGATTCGGAAAGAACTGGGAAAAATCTCTACCCCTAGTAGAGTTTGCTTACAACAATAGCTACCAGACATCTATCCAGATGGCTCCCTTCGAAGCTCTATACGGAAGGAAATGTAGAACTCCCTTGTGCTGGTATGAACTAGAGAAAACAAAGTATTGGGACCTCAATTGCTCAGGGAAACCGAAGAAAAGAGTGAAGGTCATTCATGATCGATTGAAAACATCTTTTGATAGACAGAAAACATATGCATACTTGAAAAGGAGAGACATCCAGCATAAAGTTGGAGACAAGGTCTTCCTGAAAGTCTCCCCTTAGAAGAAAGTCTTTCGGTTTGGAAGAAAAAGGAAGCATAGTCCCTGATTCATTGGTCCATTTGAAGTCATTGAAAGGATAGGGCCAGTGGCCTATCGATTGGCTCTTCCCAGTGAATTTGGCAAGATTCACAATGTCTTTCACGTATCTATGCTCAGAAGGTATAGATCTGATCCATCACACGTATTAGAGCCTGAAGAAGTGGAACTGAATCTTGACTTGTCTTACGAAGAAGAACCAGTTCAGAGTCTTGATCGTGAAGGTAGAAAGCTCAGGAATAAAACCATTCCTCTTGTCAAAGTCTTGTGGAGAAACCACAAGGTAGAAGAGGCAACTTGGGGATCTGAAGAAATCACGAGGAAGCAATATCCTCACCTATTCGATTCAGGTAAATTTGAGGGCAGTTTTATTTTAAGGGGGAGAATTGTAACACCCTAAACCTGGCCTAGGAAGGTTACCACTATCTAAGCTAAAGACTAATTGAATTATGTGGTAATCAAATTAAAGAGGAAGAACATTAGCTAACAAATAACTAAAGCAACCAAAATGTTATAGCCAACAAGTTAGAGCGCCAAATTAAAAGGACTCAAATGTTTATATATTATAAGTTTGGTTTGCATGTCAAATTCTTAAGAATCAAAGGACTTAGACACTTGGCTATCTATGAGCAATGCCAAGTTTGGAAGGGGGTGACTCGGCTAATGCCACTTAGACCATAGATGATAAAATTCTCATCATCTTTCTCCTTCCAAAATTCACCATAACCGACTGAAAGGGAGAAAGAGAGAAGAGAGAAAGCTTGATGATCTCCATGGAATTCTTGAGAGATTAGGCCATAGTAGGAATAAATAGAATTAGAATTCACATTGAGGAAGGTAAATGCTTGATTCCTCACTTCAATTACATGCTTGAATCTTGAATTTGTGATATTCTTGTAGCCTAATTTAAATAGGATGATTGTTATGCATGTTAAGATGATGTTAGCTTCTAATGGTCCATGAAATTGTGAGTGTTGGCAGTCAAATTGCTAAAGAGATGTGTATGGGTTGCTGGAAATTGAGAATAGGGATCATGGTTGAAACTACTTTCGGTTAGGTATTGTTTTACTAGATGAAAATGTGTAAACATGCTTAATTGTTTATGTTGCCCTATTTTGATCACATTGATATGTGAATTGGACTGACCTAGACATGTAAGAACATTAAAATAAGTTTAATTATAATATTAGAATCTTGTTTAGATGAATTATGAAGCTAGAAGCTTAACATATTGTAATCTGCCCAAAATACTCTGTTCTGCTCAGTAACTTTGAAAAATCACCATAAATTGTATAAATAGAATTTGAGGCTGAAATTTCTATGGACAGTGCCTTAACATGTCTAAATTCATTAGGAGAAAACGGAACTGAATTATGGATTATAGAATGAATTGTAGAAAAGAAACACTAGGGACAGTGCAAACTATCTAGTGTTGTAAATTGCCCTGTCTTTAAGATAAAAGCTGTATTAGTTGGAAAAGGATTAAAATGCAAGACCTATATGGTTAGAAATACAATTAAGTTAGCTTTCCAACGGTGTAAACTAATTGAAATTCCAACGTACGAAGTGAAAGTTATGCATGTTTAAGAGAGTAGAGTACATGCTGCCTGGTAGCAGTAGTTTAGGTATTGTGGCAGTTTTGTAAACTATTTTGCAAACAGTTTTGGGACATTTTAATTGCTGCCATGTTTTGCCTTAATATGGAATGTAGGCAGTTTGGTAATGTGTATTAGGTGTGTATATGAATATGCTATCTGTTTTGTATATATAAGGTATTAACCTTGCTGCCATGTTGAATGACTTTGTGATTACATGTTTTGACCTTGTTCTATCTATGTGATTTACTAGAGCAAGGAGAGGACTTTGGAGAAGGATCTAAAGTCCAGCATTCAAGGGACAAGTAAAAGGGAATAGTCTTTCGAGACTAGCTAGCTCGGGGAGTTTTGTGAGTGTAGTTTATGCTAGAGTTAGGACTAGGTCCTAACTAAATCAAGCATGTCTAAATTCTTGAATTATTAATTTGGACTTAATATGATCTTGGCCTAAGGATGTATATGTGGTAAGATTGATGCTTGTATGTATGACATGGTATTGTGGCCAATTGCTTAAACCGAATGCTTGATGTGCTAGCTTAGATGATGCAATGAACACTTGAAATGATGAGTTATGGCTCTATGGGCCTAAGGGCTTAATGCATGTATACACTTACCATGCAATACTCGAAATGACTCTTGGAAAAGATAATGCTCGACATGAACTTGTACACTTGAATAATACATGATCTGGAACTTGAAAAGCTTGAAATCCTTGAATAAATGAATTATAATCAAACAACCTTGGTTGCTACTTGAATAAGTAGAAGGGAATGCCTTAAAGTTAGAGCTCATTGTATTAGGGTGGACTACGGTCCAGGGCTAAGGTCCCTAATTGGCAATAGACGGAGGGTACGTATGTGGTCTTTGGCGACAGTAGGAGGGTTGACCAGTACTACGGTACATCTTGTGGCGATAGTTGGTTGGAGACTCGATTACCTAGACAAACTATGAACCAAGGATTGTGTTAAAAAGATAATAAATTAGGTAATAAGCATGAATAGCTTGATTTCTTATCATGTAAGCATGATTTGCTTGATTTCTTATCATGTAAGCATGATTTGCTTGATTACTTGTCATGTAAGCATGATTTGCTTGATTTCTTGTTGTGTAAGCATGAATTGCTTGTCTACTTGATATGTCACCATGAATAGCTTGATTACTTGAAATGGATAAAGCATGAATTATGATTCATTGTCTCTTGCTTCTTATGCTATTCAAATGCCTTGAAATCCTTAGCTAGGATCATTCTTGACTAATTGACACTTAACTTGATATAACAATTGGTTAGAATTAGTTACTACCTCACTAAGTACATTCTTGTACATATCACTCTTGTTTTCATCCTTCCCAACCATAGGATAAAGGATTTGATCATTGCTTGATCCTGAAGCCTGATTTATTGAGCTCGAAGCAAGACACAAGCATAGCTAAAGTATGGTTCATACTTGTTTTATATTTCTCCAAGTTGGTGGCACCTAGACATATACATGTAGCTAGGAATAGACATGCATCTTGTTTGTTTTTGGAGGATTGTATATATGCATGATCATGCCTGCTTGATATTTTGAGTACTCGTATATATATACTCTTGTATGGGCCTTCCGTGTTAAGAATATAGTTGTTAAGACTATAGTATGTAATGAAAGCAAATTCCATGTAATTAAAGATTGTTGTTGCGCATATATGTGTAATTGAATGGATTAATCATGTCCTAGCTTAACAATTTTATTCCTATGCTTGCGTGAATAAATGTATACTTGATTGAATGGCATGAATGTTACATGAACAAATGACCAAGTCTAGCAAATTATGTATGAAATGTTACGTGTATCAATCTAAGGAACAATGAAATGAAATGGAAGCTTGTTTACTCATTTAGGCTATTCAAATGTTAGTGTATGACGATGTTAATTAAAATGTTAAAGTAGTGACCTATAATGTCTTGTAAACAAATATGAGATTGCTTGCATGTTAAGTTATGAATGCTTGGTTGCTTGCTAGTTAAGTAACTCACCTAATAGGGAGGAGTTAACCTTTCCTTGCCTCGTCCTTGCTTGGTAACGCTTCCGAACCGGATTGCTACTAACCCAGGGTGGGGGGTGTTACACCAATTCAGTCGTATAACACGTACATGTAATTCACAATGCCAAAACAATCCATATTTTCATTTAAACTAGCCAATTCAGTCATATAACACGTACTCATAATTCACAATGCCAAAACAGTCCATACTTTCATGTACTAGATGTACATCGCAGTAACACTCATTAATTCAAGTAAGATTGAGATCTTTTTCAAGTAACAATCATGTAACAAGAAGTTTGAGTATACAAGTCAAGTAATATGTTCAAGTAATCAAGTTTGCATGTCAAGCAATTTAAGCAAACCAATCAAGTAAACATCAGCTCAAGTGAGACCATAAGCCATTTCAAGTCGCAAATCATACAATACAAGGTCCAAGCATAGGCAATTATCATTTCAAGAGTTTCATGTCAAGAATCAAGCATTACATGTCAAGCAATTCGAGTATTTCAAGAATTCATGTCAAGTGATTCAAGTGTTCAAGATTTCTTGTCAAGTCATTTAAGTATTTCAAGATATAATTCAAGTATTCAAGATTTTCTTTTGAATTTCTTATTCAATTTCTCAATAAGGTTCATATCTTTTTAACATGTTTGCCTTAGATCACAATTGGTCATGAATGAAATTGGTCCGTGTTTGATCATAAAGGTCCAAGAGATACTTAGCTCAAAGCACATAGCAATGGCTAATATCGAAAACATGTCAATCCTATACTTCTCACTATCCAACCAAACTGTCACCACTTCGTACAACTCCCCCTGTTACCTCCAACTGTCGCCAATAACATATTACATGTAATGGGGTGCCCCCTGAGCCGTGGCTCATGGACCGTAGTCCCTAGTATACCATGCATCATACCATTGTATCCAAGGACTTCCATTGTAGGCAACTTAAGTCTTTTAAATCTTTAAACTTTCATTAGAGGGTATTCTTATACTTTAAAACTTGTTGTTGTTTCTTATGTTTTATACTTTCATGTTCAAGTCGAGACAATTCATATTCGAGAATTACATTCAAGCAAGTTAGAGCTATATCATGCTTAGCCCTTAGGCTAGTTGAGCCTTAACTCTTTATTTGAAGTAATTCATGTTTACATCAAGACATCATTTAATTCAAGATCCTTTTCAAGCAAGTATGTCAAGATTAACTTAGACCTTAGGCTATTTGAGCCTTAGCCCCACAATCACCAATTACTTATCTTTCAAGCAAGTATTTACATTACCATCTTATGTATCAAGTAAGCATTCGAGTGAAATTGCATTCATGATACAAGGATCAAGCATCATATATCATTATAATACATACATGCCACTATTTGAATAGGAACAATCAAGAACAAGAAATCAAGCATTTACATCCATAGTGTAACTCAAGCAAGAAATTCGAATGGAATCATTCAAGGGATGGAATCACACAATGTTTACACATATCTTTCTAAATAATTTAACTTATCCATTTCCATGCTATTACTTAATCGCAAATTTTAGCTTTGTCCAATCTTCCCTTTTAATTCATATTCAAGTTTAATTAAGCTCATTATCATGGCATATCAATAGCAAGAAGATAGACATGTAAATTTTGGTTAGAACCTAAGTCCAAACCCTACCAAAACTACACTCACAATTCTCCAAGCTTAGCTAGTCTTGGATCCAAACTCCTTTGTGTTTGCCACTAGCTTGGCCACTCCTTTCTTCCTCCACAAGGTTTTCTCCTTGCTCTAACATTGCACACAAGACCATAGATTCAAAGTCAGTAACCAATTTAAACAATGCATGATTTCATACACACTCTAGCATACATTTGGCATCATTTAGACAGCCTACTTTATAACTGTTTCCATACATTTAAACTGTCCCAATACACATGTTCAATAATCAAACAACATGCTTACATATGTACATTCGAATTTGGGCAGAATCAAGGCAGTAACCAAACTGTCCAAACTGTTTACAAAACAGTTTACAAAACAGTCCAAAATACCTAGACTGCTGCTGGCAGGCAGCTTGTGCACTGTTTACTTAAACATGCATAACTTTCATTTCGTACATCGGAAATTCAATTCTTTTACATAGATAGAAAGCTAATTTAACTCTCTTTCTAACCACATAGGCCTTGCATTTTTATTTCTTACCGATTAATACAATTTTTATCCTAAAGACATCAATTTACACCAGTAGACAGTTTGCACTATCCTTGGAGTTTTATCTCTAAAATCTGTTTTATAGTTTGGAATTCAATTCCGTTTGTTGCATTTGAAACTAGGCATATTGAGGTTTCTAACCATATGAAATAAAAATTTTAATTCAACCATTACCAATTGTAGTGAATTTTCAAAGTTACTGCCCAGAACAAAGTTTTCTGGGCAGATTTCACTAAACTAGATTTTAGCTTCATTAATCACTTAGATGGTAGTTCTAACATGTTAATTTAACTTATATTCACTCTCATACATGTCTAAGATATCTCCCAAGTTCATATATTTACATTTCATGCCCTGTTTTAACACATTAAAATCTGGGCAGTTTTGACTCTAATTCCAATTGGACAACAAGGTATGGGTTCATTCAAATCAACAATCCAGCTTACTATCTTTACGAACATGTTCACTCACTTAACAACTCAACTCACGATACCAAATTCATAAATTCATCAATTTCACACAAACACTTATACAATAATCGAATTTTCCATAGCCATACCATGTGTACTCAAAATAGTTTCTAAATGTTTACATGACCTTCAACATATGTTCAAATTGATTCATTTAGGCAACATCCTATACATGAATTCTAAGTATCACTACAAATTCCAGCAACTATACTCAACATTTCACGAGTAATTCAAGTTGCTAAAATCACAAATTCAAGAAGGAAACTCATGAGTGTTAGGTATTACCTTGTTTCTCAAGAATTTCATGCAAAAATTCAAGCTCCAATAAGCTTCTATGGTGCCCGGTTCTCTTCCTCTCTCCCAAAAATTTGATGGTTCGTTTATTTTGAAGGAAAGAAGAAGAAGATCAAAGTTGATCCCCATCCATGTGGTTGATTATAACATAATCCCCCAACACTTGTCTGAACAAAACTTGACAAGTGTGCAAGCCTCCCCTAAATTAACTTTGTTAGCATGCAAACACCAATTTTTATATTCCAATCGGTTTAGTCGCTCTCCAAAAGAGTCATCTTTCTTTAGTTAATTCCAATTAACTCATAATAGCTTCACTAGATTTATTTATATAATATTTATAACAATCTAACATAAGGTTCGAATGTCATAATCTCATAGGCTAAGATTTGTGTTATTACAATACATGTGCATTTGGACTCTTTGGTAAATGAAGCGTTGTTTATGGGTTGTTTTAATACGAAAATTGAGGATCATTAAGACTAGATTGAATGTGATTCTAATATGTATTTGTATTCTTTGTTATACTTAGACCAAGAAGGAGTTGAAGAAGTAAGGTCTAAGGTAGATCAAGTTGTAGAAAAGCAAAGGGGGATTGTGATTCGAGAGCAAATATAGCTTGGATCAAGCTGTGAGTGTAGTTTAAAATATCAGGATAGGCTTGTAACCTTCCCAAGTATCTTTCAATGATTTAATTACATTGTTTTAATATTGAGCTAAGCTATGCTTAAAATCTAGCATGGATTCGAGTGAGTGCTTAATGGTAAAATATCTTGGCTTATGCAATGCTTGATTAAATACATGCTAATATTGAAAGTTATACATGTGTTTATATATGTTTGAAATGATAAATGATAAGCCTTGCTTGTGTAATAATAAGAATACGAAGCTATGTTCATCTTGATATGAGTAAGACATGTTACTTGATTATATGATTAAGGAGCTAAGCTCAACTCTGATTCTGATATGATAAGATCTAATTGAAAAGCTTTGGTGTCGAGTCAGTCATAGGTATAGTTGGTATGACATAGAGTCCATAGAGCTCATGTTTGAGGTGGACTACGGTCTTTATGAGGCGACAGTAGAAGGGATGTGTTTGGGTCAATTGGTGATTGTAGGAGGGATTGACCGAATACTTTGAGTACTATATTTGGCAACAATTGGTTGGGTATTCACATACCTAGGCTACTTGATTCCCAAGGCTATGTAACCCCCTCGACCCAGCCTAGTTGCATGACCTAACCGAACGAGCTACATTAGGTTTACCGAAGTAAACAATGAAGAAGAAACCTGAAACACGTCCATTTTTTTATCTTGTCTAGATGCAAAGTTATAACCTATGGTGAGCGATTAGGTAGCGGATGAAAACTCAACTCAATCAGGCATCAAATTGACATCCAATTAGTTATAATTGCAATATAGGGACCAAATTGCAATTCTGGGAAACTAGAAGAACTTAACCCCTTTTAATGGTACCAACTTTTAATTAATTAAGTTTCATGCTTACACATTGAATATCAATACAAAAAAATCATCCGAACTCATATATTTGCATCAACAACATTCAGGGATTAAAATGTAAGAAATCAGAACTTCCAAATAACTGAAATAACTGTTGGTCGTATCGATACACTATGGGGTTTATCACTACGCTTTGCTTGATTAAAAGTCCCCAAATTCTAGTAGCTTTAAACCGTATCGATACGCCTATGCGTACTAATAAGCCTTGCCCAAAAACACTACCCTGTACCGAAAGGATCCCTCGCATACCTAAATTCTAAGCCTCAATCAGCCTTGCCGTACCGAAATTGGTACCCCACATACCGAAACGATAAGCCTAAAATAGCTTATCCATACCGATACGAGGATATGCGTACCGATATGCCTAGACCTAAAATGTCCACTTTTACTGGTTTAACATGCATTCGAAGATACTAAAACACCCTAACATGCTTCTAACACAAATCCTACACATTCTAGGATCGATCCTCAACTAAAGATACCAGAATCAACATCATATCCAAGCATCATGCTTCAAATGATAAACTATAGGCATGCTTCCTAAAACATAGACTACATCAAGCATGAATCTTAAAACCAAAGCAACCATGAATCAATAATGAACAGTTACAAATCAAGAGCAGCAAAACAACGTTGCTCAACTAGGGTGTTTAGCAAAAAATCTCCCAAATTAACAATGGAATCCCCCATTGTCCTTATTACTTATAGTCTAATTAAAAAACATACTTTCTATACCGAAGTCTTTAACGATCCCTTGCTTCCTTGCTGCCTTCAACTTCAATTCTTTGCATTGATAGACAAAGATAGCGTAAGCACACTAGGCTTAGTGAGGAGTGCTCTAAAACAACACACCATCAATGTATTTAAAACCATTTTCCAAACCACATTGAAATCTCATTTCAATCATCTTGTAAATTCATCATTTAAAATGTCATTCCCTGAAAACCATGCACCTAACACTTTCAAATGTTAGCATATTAGACCATATGCAACATGTATCACTAACAAAATCAAATCCCATTGCTCAACCTCAATTTAAGCCTTCCCATGCATAACAAACCATATGCAATGCTTAAAGAGTAAACATGTATAAATCATCATTATACAACAACATGATACATCAACAATTATATTGGCTTTCAAGTGATCATTAACCAAGTTCCATTTCCAAAATAGTTCATCGGATACTAGGATTCAACAAGTGTCCTCTCAACACTTCAAGCCATCTCAACCGAAATAGCGATACAATCACAATCACGGTACATTCACAACCGGGTACATTTATAACCCGCAGGGACACCAACCCCAATAATCAGTTAGATACTTAATCGACTAATGGTAGTTTTCATCACCATATAACCCCTCAACCATTAGGGTACTTGGATGGAGTATACGGTACACTGTATAAACCCCTAGACATCCAAGGTTGCTTTTTATAGTGCACTATAAATCCTATGCCCGGCCCACTATATCTGATAACATTTTAAACCACATCACATGCCAATATAATTCATTATTAACCATGTACCTCATAGTTTTTATTTGCATCAAACCAAACCTTTATCAAAGCAACAAACCATGCTTTAAAACAAGTAATTCCACATACATACAAGGATCACTTACCATGTGCATCCTTCAACATTTCATAATAAAATAGTATTAAACATACCTTAAAACATGCTTAAATAGCAGGTACCATGTAATTCAAAATAGGTGCATAAAACCATTTAGTAAAAGCACGGTCGAGAGAGAAAACCACTTTATACTTACATTCGAGCTTAAACCAACATTTCAAGCTAAGCTTAAACTCCCATAAACCACCTTTACCATTTTAAAGCTAAAATCCACGTTCTCACTCACCGACAAGTGAAACTTCAATTCGCCGACGGTAATTCAAGCGTCTGAGGCCTTCAAAGCTTCACCACAAGCTACAAGATCGATCTCCCCTATTTTAACCACATAATAATAGAGGATCAATGCATCATAATGCATTCAAATCCTAGCAAAACAATTACTCAACATTGCTTTGCTAAACCTATCAAACGCCATCCGAAACAACCGAAAACAACATCAATTACCCTTCCAAACTCAACCCAGCCAAAACCTAACACTTCCACCCATCAATTAACATCAACTAACATCTAAGATTCATTCAAAAACATCCTTATACCTCCAACAACCATTAAACCTAACACTTTCAACCATTAAACCACCATCAATTGATTGAATAAAGACCATGTTCATTCATTTCTTGAATCTAACTCTCCCGATATTAGATAAATAGATGAAGTTACGAGATCCTCTCCCAAATCACTCTCAAACAAGATTGAGAACCAAGAATGAACAAACTTTGAAAATTTAATTGCAACTCAAAAACCTAAACAAAATCCAATTGTTTTTCACAACAACAAAACACAATAACCCCAACCAATCAAGTTAGTTCATGGTTGGGTTCAAAAAATATACAAAGAATAATCCCCAAACCATGAATCTAATGGAAGCAAAAAAGAAGAAGAAAAAATCGATCAGCCCCCTTGAATTCTCTCCCAATCGAACTCTCTCCAAGCTTTCTCCCTTCTTGTCGAAATCTCTACTCTCTTGCCCTTTGGAGTTTGTCGAAATTTCTCTCTTCTCTTCTTCTTGCTCACCTCTCTTTGACAGCTTGGTCCTTGAAATAGGAGATGGCTAGGTCAAAATCCTTCTTGAGGAGGAAGTTAAGTTGGAATTAAATTATCTTTAAAGAATATAATTCTTTATTATATTTAAATTCCTTCTAGAACTTCTCCTATCTTCTTGGGATTTAATTTCTCTTTAACCTATTCATGGAAATCAAACTCCTTTAGAATTTAACTTTGCTCCATGTCATCTTGGGCTTATCTAGTCATCAATTTCGACTACCATATCATCTTATTCTTTGTCGAAATTTGACTTGGCAACTGGCTCGACATCTCCTTCAAGCATTGCCCTGGCAACTAGCTCGGATCTCCTTCATGTACTGCCCTGGCAACTGGTTCTAGCCTTGTTTAGGCAAGTGATTCTGCACACACACAAAAACACACCAAAGCAGCATTTTTTCCCACAAAAATCACCAAGTTATGTAATCAAGCTCAACGGTGGAAAGAAACATGAATTAATGCATGAATGACTAATTATGTAACTAATATGAGCTTAAGTCTAACAATAATATGAGTAAAAAGGGTAATAAAAATAGTACTTTTGAACACTTATCAGTAAACACATTGCCTTATTAACCGAATTTAAAAAACAAGTTTCATACTCAAGCTATTGCTTCGATCTTGGACCTTCCTTGTTGTACCACTGCTACCCCACAACATTAATGCTCTACATCAATGTGAAAAAAGATAGCGTAAAAACAAATTCTTAAGGAGGTTGCTCATAAACAAAACATTGATGCATTTAAAAACCATTTGAAAACCATAAACCACTTCATTCTCAAAACATGCTTAACTACCCAAGCATTCTCATTTGTTTTCCAAAACAAATAGTGTATCACAACCATATGCACCATTATTTATAAATATCATGCTTAAATACCAAAGCATTACTCATTTGTTTTAACAACAAATCATGCATAATAATCATATGCATCAAAACATTTATAAACATCATTTATCTCAATGATTCATATATATTGGCAACTAAAGTGACCTAGATGGCACTACCCCCATCTTTGGATAGCACTACCCTATCCATACATGTCCAGATACACAGATTCCTTTGATGGCACTACACCTATCAAGTCTCATGGCAGTACTACCCCCACCATAACTTACTTCGGCTAGGAATAGAACTACCCTTATCCCGTTGTGATAACACTAACCCTATCACTTCACAATAGCACTACCCCTATTATGTAACCAAAAAATTTCACACGTTCAATTTTTTATTTATAGTTCACTTTCATCCTATGGCTAGCCAACTATATCCAAAACTTTCTCATTACGTCACAAAGACAATATATCATTTCCAAATACATTTACTTATTGTTTTCCAATACATTTCGTAAAACCATTTCATATGTAATACCACATTGCCAAAGGCAACATCACATTCCTCTTAGGAACAATTCTCGATGCCCATATGCATTCAAATACTTTGATAAATATATTATATATTTATCCAAAATGATGCATTTAAAGTAAGTAAATCAAACCATGTTTAAAATCAAAACATGAAAATCAACCATGTTTAAACCAACATGAAATCCGCAAGCTCATCTCGAAATCAATAAACAAGCAAAGTAAGAACGAATTACGCTTGAGCTTAGTTAAGCTTTTTAGGCTATAACTAAACCCCATGATCTAGCGATCAAAACTTTTAAAGAGCTTCAACCCATTTTCACACACTGGTTCACCTCGCCTCACTTGCCAACACGAATTGAGCCTCTAATAAGCAACGTACACCACTAGGCAAACCCGCCTTAGTCATCCCCTGATTTAACCACATAAAAATAGATGGAAAATGCATCGTTGCACATTCAACTTGCAACTAAACAAAGACCCCTTGCAACTTCAATATTCGCCTTCCAAAACTAATTGAAACTATCGAAAACAACATTAAACACCTTCCAAACTTAACCCAGCCAAAACCTACTGGTAATCCATCAATTAACATCCAAAAACAACCTAATAACACCCTAATACCTCCAACATCCATAAACCTCCACAACTCCTCAAAAACACATAACTAACAACCTAGAAATTAGAGATTCACCTATCTTTGGGATTCCAATGTTAAAACCAACTTATTAACGTTATCAAACATCAAAATTATGATTAAAACCAATCAAGAACTCAGTGAAACAGATCCAATATGAAAATCATATGATCTCAACAAATAAACCTTGATTTAACAAATTTCCATTATTAAATCATCAAAAGTCATTAGAAAACATTAAACAAGGATTAAATATTTGGTAATTTCAGTAAAGAACCTTTCATTAGAGGAAAAGAATGAACCTTACCTCCAATGAGTGAATTTCGTCTCAATTGGATGTTTTACTCTTGAAAAACAAAAGAAAACAATTAGATTTTGGAAAACAAGATTGAAGAATCCATTGGAAATCAAAAGTTTAAGAAATTAAGATCATTACCTAAAATCTTTGATGAAAAAGAGAGTATTTGGTTGAAGAGGTTTTGAGAGGATATAACTACCTTCTTTTATGTCAAAATTGGTTTAAGGATATAATTACCTTCTTTTATTAAGTCCCCCTTTTAATTCCTTAATTAAAATTCTTTAAAATCAATCTTAATTGAGAGGAAAATCTAATAAAAACATTTGGTAAGTTGGCTCCTTAAAGATTCTAAGATTTGACCCTTTTTTCAAAATAGTCACTAAGAACAGTTTTCATTCTTTACATTTTGGTCACTAACCCAAAATCTCAAATGTCCAAAAGCCATTTTCTAAAATTGATTTCACCAAGTATTTATTCCGATTGTTATCCCAAATTTGATTGGAATCTCTAATCCCGGTCTACCAGACCATCTAATTAACATAGCAAACTCTTAGGCCCAAAACTGGGGCGTTACAACTCTCCCCCTCTTAAGAAATTTTGTCCTCGAAATTTACCTGAAGGAAAGAGATGAGGAAACTATTTCAACATATCTGTCTTAGTTTCTCACGTGGCTTCTTCAACTCCACAGTGTCGCCACAACATCTTCACAAGCTCAATCATTTTGCCACTAAGAACTTTACTGCTAGAATCAAGGATCTTTACAGGTTCCTCCTTATGAGATAAATTAGGGCATAATTCAATGACTTCCACTGCATAACATGTGATGGATCCGACTAATACCTTCTCAACATCGATACATGAAACACATTATGAATCTTCTCCAACTCAGGAGGCAACCTCTAACGATAAGCCACAAGACCTATACGCTCCACAAATTCATATGGTCCAATGAGCCTCGGACTAAGCTTTCCTTTACGTCCAAACCACATCACCTTCTTCCAAGGTGACACCTTCAAGAACACACGATCACCAACCGCATATTCAATCTATATACACTTCAAATCTGTGTAGGATTTCTGATGATCCAAAGCCACTTTTAAGCGAACACACAAGCCTTACCTTCTCATATGTGCCTTTCAACACATCTGGCATAGAAACATGCTTTTCTCCAACCCCAGCCCAACACAAAGGTGTACGTCACCTCCTACCATACATGACATTTGTCAAACCAAACGACATTACCAAAAACTCATAATTCCCATACCTCATGCGAAAAGCAGTCTCTGACACATTCATATCTTTAACCTTTAACTAATAATACCCTAATCACAAATCAATCTTAGAGAAAGCTATCGCGCCACAAAATTGATCAAACAAGTGGTAAATCTGAGGCAACAAATACTTGTTTTGAACCATCAACTTAGTCAATTGGCGGTAATCAATGCAACATATATGGAGTAATAGACACTGGAGTCGTACTCGAGTACATCTCGATTATGAATTTTGATAGATACTTGTCGAATAAACCCACAATCTAACAAATCCTGAAGTTGCATCTTCAATTCATTTAATTCCTTTGGTGACATACGATAAGGAGTAATAGACATCAGAGTCGTACCCGAGTATGTCTTGATTCTTAATTCCACCTCTCTATCCAGCGGTAAACCTGACAACTCTTCGAGAAACACCTCCTATAGTATCCCAAAGATACAACTTATAAGAATAGATAATTTTAAATCAAGAGATTTAATTAATTAGAATATTGTATTAAATGATTATGTAAGTAATGGATTAAATCGAAGGAAGAAGCAAATTAGGGGGATAAATCATAAAAGGGACTAAAATCTTAAGTTGGTAAAACTATGGCATTGCATGTTAAACTTATAATAGTTTTGGGACATTCCACATGTCCACTATTTGGATCGATCAAAAGCTTTAGGAGTGTCTTCTTTTTCCCCAAAAATTCTTAAACCGATTATCCATATTTAGAGAGAGAGAGACTTTTGTATGATGATGATTCAGCCTTTGGAGATAGATTTAATTGAGCTTTGAATTGTTAGATGATCTAGCTAAGGTAAGATATGTTTCTCTTAAATTTGTTTGAATGGTTGTTAGATTGTTTACATGATTCGTTGATTGAATTTGGTTATGCTCACATGAATTGTTGTAATGGTGGAAACTTGATAGTTTAGATGTTCAATTAGGACATGATTAAGTCGAATTCTCCTTTAAATGAGTTGCTTTGGATTGTATCATAAGTTTGAGTCAATAGAATTTGTGGAATATGATGTGTATATGAAATTTTATAATTTTTTTTGAATTTTATAGAACAAACATAGATTATGGACACCTATATGAGGCGGGATTGTTCGAATGAATTGGGGGCATTTCTAGGAAAATTTGACCTAATTCATCTCTAAAGAATGTCTTTTTAGAATTGAATTGTGGGCTGATTGGTGTACATCACAAACATGGTATAAACACTTAAGTGGTATTGTTCAAAATGGCTGAACTAAATTCGGTTATATGCATATTTAATAGCTAAGGGGGATTGTTCTATTTTAGTAGAAAATTTAGGGTTGTTTAGAGCTTAAATTAGACAGTTCTGATATTTATTTTGGAGTTATAATGTTATAGGGTATAAATAATGAATTAAGATGGTGTTAAGAAGAATTAAAAAGGGTTCAAAGCTGTTCAAGTTAACTAAATTGTGCAAAAACTGTTTTAATGTGATTTTGTATTGTGAAACCGATTCTTTGTGATTGTGTGATATGTATGTATCTAAATTTGGTGTCTATGTGATTTGCCTTGAATACGTGAATCTTCCTAATGTAATATATGTATATATTTGATGTGGTAGACCGTGAAGAGGGTGAAGGGAGAAAGGCTTTAGTTGATCAGAACGTTAATAGGCAAAAGGGGATAGTATTACGAGATCAACCGTAGCTTGAAAAAAAAGAACTGTGAGTGTAATTTAAAGTCTTGGGTGGGATTGATAACTCTTCTCGAGCATTGCTTTGTAGATGATAGTTGATTAATTGACATATTGCTATGTGTGCGCATGCTTGGAGACAAGTTAAGTAAGTATTGATGAATTCTTTAAAATTGGGTGCAATTAATGGAAAACATGTTCCTGACCAAAGTGACTAGTATAACATGGGATGGTATTTAATGAAAGGATTAATTATGAATTCACTCTACTGAAAAGTGTTGATAAATAATGTGTAATAGTATTCAAATGACTTAAATGCTATAAAACAATGCTTCAAATTGGAAGAATGGAAAATGAGATATGATTTCAATTGAATCTAATTGGTTTGTTGTGAAATATTGATATAGATAGGCCATGTGGTTGTTCGAATTGATGGATGATAATTCTTGAATCACAATAAGTGATCTTATGTTACCCAAACTGTTAATGGGTAAAGAAATTGATATGAGATGATGAAATAAAGAGCTATGCTCAAATGGAAATAAGAATGAAATAAAAAGTAAAGCCTTGGTCTCGAGTCATTCTTAAGTATAGTTGGCATGCCATAGCGTTCAGAGCTCAGTGTTTAGGGTGGACTACTGTTCAGGACAGTGGTCCTTATTTGGCGACAGTAGGAGGGAAGTTGTGTGGTCACTTGGCGACAGTAGAAGGGATTGATTGGTACTGCGAGTACCAAATATTTTTATGGGAGACAATTGGTTGGGGACTCGTGTACTTAGATTGGATATTTGATTCATAAGGTTAAATAAAAAATTGATTATGAATTAAACTTCGTAATTATAATTTGTGTATCTTATTCTAATATTGGTAATGTGAATCATGATATAAACCTTGGAAGCTGTATAATCGATATCAACTTGATGTAAATTAAGTATGAGGTGCTGTGTTTTTAATGAATTGCACATAATTAACATGTTATGGGTAGAATGCTTATAAATGGGTAAATGAATTAACTAGCTTGCCTTGTACTCCTAGTTGGTTCGGATGCATTTGTTTTGGTAGTGGAAATCAATTCATGTTGATGATTTTTGTTGAATGCTTTAAATTACCTCACTAGGCATTGGCTTATACATGCATCTTTCTTTCACTACCTTTCAGGTAACATTTTGAAGTATAAACCTAGTAGAGGAGCTTAATCAAGTCGCAAGGAGATTAAAAGTATGTATTTATATTTTTGTCAAATCCTAGGATGGTGGAATCTTAATGTTTTGAGTTGTTTGTAGCTTTCTAAGTTTCTGTTTTGGGCTTTGTAAATCTTAAGCTCCAAGCCATATGCATGTAAATATATAACTATGCTAATTTATGATTTGTGTGGTTATGTTTTGCATGATGATTGTGGATTGATGATGCCAGGGATGTTTAGTTGGTGAATGTGGTTGGTTGCTTTCGCGTTTGGCATGTAAGTTATTGTTAGGTTGCTTGTAGTCTTGAATGTGACCAATGTTGGTTCTAGGATTAGAAATCATTAAGCTAAGGTATTATATATGTTGGATGTTTGGCATGCCTTGATGTTATCTTGTTTTGTTCTAGTAAATTGTTGAGCCCTTGTTGTGCTTTAGAAATTACAAAATAGGTTGTGTGATTGGTTTGGAGATTTTTGAATAAATGTATTTGTTCTAGAGACTAAACATTGAGGATTAAATACAACAATACTGGAAATGGTAACTTGTACTTAAAGTAAACTTGTTCTATCTATTCGAAAGATTTCTTAAGACACAAGTAATTTCATATGTGACAATTATCAATACATTAACCAGTTAGATAATTAAGGAAACATTTTAAATCTCAAGCGATTGGTTAGGTTCGATCATAAAATGTAAGTTGGATGAGGGTTATTAGTTAACTTAAGGCTTAAGTTAACACTCTTGTTTGATTTAAACACCTTATATTTGGGTTGGTGCCATGCTAAATTTTGGGCCGTTTCATTTTGGTATCAAAGGTAAGGTTCATTTGATCCTTAGAGTTAAGTAAATACATTGTATTAATATTGGGTTGATGGTGCCACCTAAGAGTTATATAATTATGTGACATATATTTGATTAAGGTCATTTCTTATTATAGAATGTGAGAAATTAGACTAGGCAAAGATAATGAAAACCCAACAGGTTCCTCCAATGAAGGAGGGAGTGTGAGGATGAACCAAGATCCTCAAAAGAATACTGAACCCCAACAAGTTCAGCAAGAAGTTCCTCAAATTCATCTCGTTCAATGGGAATGCTTCTCTAGTCTGAAAGAGATGTTTGATCAATAGTCTATATGAGACAGAATCCTCCAACTCCTCTTAATCTCTCGGCACTAGCACCAGCAAGGACTCCAATCGATAAATTGGCTCAGCATCGAGCTTATACGTTCACCGGTGTAATCACTCATTTTCACTTGTAAATATATTAATATTGCATGTATATTTATTATATGAATGTTACTAATATAAGGTGGTGTGTGCATGTATAAGTTATGTATACGTATTAGGGGTGTATGTATGTCGCGTATGTATCTAGAGTATGAGCGTATTTGATTAATATATAGATGTTATGTTAATTATATGTATGGTTATACGTACGTATACTAGAATATTATATTAATTAATGATTGTATAATAAGTATACATTTTCGTATATACATGTATTGCTGTTATAATTATATTATTATTAATATTATTGGGCTGGTAAAATGAAAAAAAATTAAATATATATTAAACCCAAATAAACATGAAGTCCAAGTCCAATTACAAGTTCAATTACAAGGCCCGTTTGGCCCAAATCTGAATCCCCTTTAATTACAATGTGCAGGTAACTGTAGGCCGTTGGATCAAGATCTGATCCAACGGCCACAATGCAACCAAGGTCAAAAATATCTGCCAGGCGCGTGTTCCACACGTATGGACCATTCGAGTGCCACGCGCGCGTGTGGCCCACGCGCGGACGCTTTAATATCCCACGCGCGCGTAAGATCCACGCGTTCTGACTCCTCGGCTACGGAGCTCCATGTTGCGAAATCTGAAGCCGTCTCATCAAATCGAGGCTTCATCCAGGCCGATCGTTCTTCAAGCCATCTCGACCGTTAGATCAGATCTGATCTAACGGCCGAAAACGCGTCTGGCCGCTGGCAGAATGACCACACCGCCACCGCGCCGATATTCAGTCCCCGCGTTCAGATTATGCCAAAGACAACAAGCAAGGTGTCAGTTCAGATCTGAAAAAAGGAAGATGCAACTTGCAACCAAAAAAACAGAGGCAATAATATATATGAAACGGGGCTTTTGTAACGGAGATTAGCGGAAAAAAAAGGGGAGAGTAAGAACAAAAAAGGGAGAAAAGAGATCTTGTAATACGAAAAATCTGAGAGTTGTAAACTTCCAAGATAATCAAAAGACAGTCCAGTGGTAAATTTTTTGTCTCTTGTTCTTACTTATTTCTTTACATGCATATGCGAAATAAAATAAAAAAAAACAGAAACAAAAAAGAAAGTAGTCTTACCGGCGTTGTCTGTGGGTCTTCCTTCCCTCGGTGACAAGCCTTTCGGCTTCTACAAGCCAGATCTGGTGAACTAAAGGGAGGGGAAGGCCCCCTTGATAGTTATATTTTAGGTTTAGAACTCTCTTTTTTTATTCGTATTTCCTAGATCTAGGGCGAATAGAGGTATATCCTCTGAATCCAACCTAGGATTCGTATTGAGGACGACAAGGGGGATGTTTTGGTCTATTTTGGAGGCTCATCGGCGCCGGTTAGCGGCGGCCGGCGGCGGAGAATACGGCGGCCGACCGCCGGATTATGGGTATTATAAAAACAGACGAGAGAAAACGAAGAACAAAAGGCTCTGAAAAACCAGAAAATGAAACAAATGGCCAAAATTTTGATTTCGGCATTAAAGGGGGGCTTTTATAGTCGTTTTTATTTTGCTAAATGGGTAAATTACACACTAAATCCCACCGCGTTTTCAATATTTTCATTTTTGTCTTGCCGCATGGTATAATCACGATTCAGTCCCCTGATTTTTCAAAAGGTTATAATCTAGTCCCTAAATTACATGAATCGGTTTCGAATGGTAAAATTACGCCTTAACCATCCCGCGTTTTTGAATTTTTCACTTTGGGTCCGCCCCTTGGTCTAATTACGATTCTGGTCCTTTTAGGTTATGTTTGTTTATAATTTCGTCCCCAAATTACATATTATTGTTCCTTAATTTCGCCTTGTGACTTTTGTTTTTCTTTCATTTTGATCCTGTATTCTTTGTAAATACTAATGTTCGTATTATAATCGTATATGTTGATGTATTCTATTATTTTATTTTATTTTATGTCACTCGTATATGACTCGTATTCTATGTTTACATATATATGTGTATTAAGATTATAATGGTCATGCGTCTTTTATCCGGTCATTCATATTAAGCATGTTATGTTTTAATTGATTCGTACATTGTATATTTTGTATTTTTATATGTGTGTGCTTTCTTATTTTTTAGGGCTACATGTTAATATATTTACCCTTTTTATACGATATGTTGACCCGTATATGTTGAAATATGTTTTATTACCAGTATGCATTTTTTAATATTTGTTCGTCTATATGTACTTATTCCTGCCTTGTTATTTTGACATATTATAGTTGTTTTTATCTATTATTTAGAATAATATGTATATATATACATGTTTTAGTCTGAAATATCATTCCTGTTAAATTAATATTCTGGTATGTCAATATTTATTATGTTTAAATATTTTGCCATGTTTTACGTTTTTGCCACTAAGATTGCATATCAAGATATAACTTGTTAATGCAGAGTCCTTTTATCCGAGCGTAAACGGGGCCAGTATCAAGCGTAGTGATAGTGGTTGGGCGTTTATTCTCGGATAACGGGATCCTTAAAATTTATTCGCAATTATGACCGAATTTTAAAATAATCGTCACTTTAATCCAGAAAATCCAATATTAATAAAGCGGTAATTATTAAAGTACCAATTTTGGGCGGTGTGGGGGTGCTAATCCTTCCCCATCCGTAACCGAATCTCGAACCCTGTCTTTTTGAATCTCTGGTTTTATGGTGTCCGGCCTACCTAAGTGGCCGGTGGCGACTCCATTTTTTTATATACGGTTTATTTTAAAACCCCACGGAATAAATATTTTATATCCAAATACCTTTCAAAAAACATCCTTCGAAAACCCATCGTTTTTTTAGCGATGAAAAAAAAATGACATCGCTACAGATGGCGACTCCGCTGGGGAAAATTTTTGTTTTTTAAAAAAAACAAATGAGAGTCAAGCTTTTAAAATAATTACCGCTTTACTAATATTGGAAGTTTCGGATTAAAGTGACTATTAAATTAACATTCGGTCATAATTGCGCGTTTATTTTAACGCATTTAAAATATGGCATATAAACCCGTCTTTTTAAGTGGGGGAAAACGCTAATGATTTCGTGGAGATATCGTTCTCCCGTATGGGCCTAGCAAGTACCTTCGGGGCTCGAGTACCTTATGCTTTCATAAGGATATCGTTCCTTAGTACGGGCATAAGCGAATGGGTCCCCCTGAATTGAACCCGGTTGAAAGGAGCCTATAATGGGTGATGATCGGGGGCCTTGCTACCCTTAGTAGGGGACAGCAAGGACAATTCGGGTACCTCCTAGAACCAAGACTGCATGTAGAGAATACATAGAAGCCTACCCATTTAGAGCCATGCGGATATCCTTAGGTTTAGACGAGATAAATAGGGTTGTTTTGTGTGTTTACTCTGTTTAATTTTGTCATTTTATTTATATATTTATCAATTTTATCTGGTACTGACTTGTTTTCTTTTCGCTTTGTGTTCTTTTTCGCATACATCATTGCATTTGCATCACATAAAGGTACTGGATCAAGTGGTTTGCCTGATCAGAAAGTCTTTCACCATGGAAAAAAGGTGTCTTAGGAAAGAAGAGATTAATTTATCAGTCAGACATTGGTCAGAAGTCAGCCAGAAAATCCAAGGGGACAGTTTGCCTAACGAACGCGTAATAGCTGAATACACCTATGTGAGTCTCCAACAGAACGACTTGTGGGATCTTCAAAGCATTTGGGAAAGATGGGACCGAAGACTACATGACTTATTTTGCGATAGTTATGGCGACATCGCACAGCTGTTATATATTCGGATTAATCAGCCCCTACTCCGAGCTATAGTCCAGTTCTGGAATCCGGCTTTTTGCTGCTTCACCTTTAATGGGCAGGACATGATGCCTACGGTAGAAGACTACACTGCTTTACTTAACCAGAAAAATATCCAGGAAGATTGGATCTACGCGAAGCCTCCAAGGAATCAGAATTACATTGCGAAACTCAAAAACTTTGCGGGAATGAGTGACGATTGGGTTAGTGGCCTCCTTCAAATCCGAGGAGATAATACAGTCTTTGCATGGGAGAGTATTCGGGACATCATATCGACACATCCAGATGAGGCAAAGAAAGTGGACCTATTCGCTTTAGGAATATATGGCTTGGTGATCTTTCCCAGAGTACTCGGGAACATTGACATAGCCATTCTGGATTTGTTTGAATGGGTGAAACGAAAAGCAAACCCAGTACCAACAATCTTGGTCGAGACTTTCATTTACTTAAATGCTAGCCGGAAACATGAAGAAGGACGTTTTCGAGGATGCGCACAGCTATTACAAGTATGGATTCAGAGTCACATGTGGAAGACGCCGACAAGAGTCCTGCCGGGGATATCCTTCCAAGGTTTTTCGCCTTTACGAGAATACTTAGCAAAGGAATGGCGAGAGGATTTGAAAACAAAAATGTGGACCAGGTTCTTCAGGAACATTCAAGATGAAGACATAGCATGGAGGGTCCCATGGCTTGGTAAAGTTAATTATTTTCTATACAGTTGTGGTGACTTCAACTGGCTGATGATGTTGGGATTGCATGGAGGGATCGCTTGTGCTCCGCTTTTAGTGTCTCGGCAGTTCGGATCACGACAGTTCATTCCCAATACCGCCGGATTAAGCCAAACTGAATTTCTTTTCAAAGGAGAGTTCAAAGGAAAAATTCAGACCATCATGAGGGCCTGGGATCATTGTTATCGGATCAGGGTGGAAGGAGATACCGAGCACATGACTACCCCAGATTACGATCTTTGGAGACGTTTGAGGGTTAATGATGTGATTCCTAAATCTGATCAAGGACCAGCAATGTCACTCGAAGAGCTTGCAAGGGTGGTACCGTCCGAAGCCGACATCTTAAGGAGTGAACTCGAAGAAGTTAAAAAGAAAATGGACATTCAACAGACCCAACATGCAAGCGAACTCTATAAAGCAAGCTTAGAAGTTGACGAGCGGGATGTGATCATTAGGCAACTGAAGAAATTAAATGCAGATTTGAGTGACAAAAATACTCTTTATCAAAAAGATGCCCTCCTGTTACAAGCAAAAATACAAAAGGCCGGCCGGAGTCAGTTCATAGTTGTGGAAAGAGAAAGAATGAACGGCATCCGTTTGGTGGAAGAAGAACGAGAAATCAACAAAAGAACGATCGAGAAAGAGATTGAAAGCTACCGTTTGGCTATAGAGGAAGAAAAACGGTCCGCCAAGAAGGCTATTGATCAAGAGAAAGAAAGATTCAGACAAGAAATCAGCAAGGGAAAACAAGCTGTCCATCATGAGAGAGAAAGTGTCGCCGTATGGAAAAGAAAATCCATAAGTAGTCGAAATAGACTATTGGAGAGGTTGGGGCAAAGCCAAAGTCAAAATAATGAATTAAAAGGAAAAGTAGCGGAAGTCGAACACTCACTTGAATGTCTTCGCCACAGGAATAATTTATTTGAGCCAAGCAAGAAAGAGAACGAAGTGGGTGTGTTACAAGCACGAATCGGGTCCCTCAAGCGGTTGTGGAGGATTACAAGGAAAGAATTAATGTGTTCGAGGAAGCTGCAGCCGGAGGGGGACACTGTTGGCGAGAAGAGATTACGCGACGCTGCTCGAATGGTACAGATGAGACGATACTACGCAAACCTAATGGTGGACATACAACGGGTCGCCGGACATGTAAATGATTTATTTGTCGAGGCTGAGACACTCCGACCTTTTATAGCCCGGGAATGGAAGAAGCTCCCGGGTTCCTCAAGCTGCTCAAGGCAATTGGAAAGTTATGAGATAGAGCTAGAATCTATCTATAGGACTCTGTGTTATAATTAGATCTTTTGTACTAGGGATCTTTACTTTGTAATACGAATTTTGTTGTAATCAAGACCCTTTAATTTCCGTGGAAGTAATTCAAAGGGTGATTACCAGTGAATCGATACCTTGTCTGCATGCATTCTTGCATTTGCATCATAACATTCGCATCATTGTACATGCATTTATTTTTTGCAACCATATTAACAATATTGTGGCATTGTATGTAGTGTTAACCCGCAATCATTCATCACCTATACTTTACCCGGCTACAAAGAAAGCTCATGGAAGAAAGAATAATCAGTCTAGAAAGAGGGCAAAGAGAGCTCGAGACAAGGCTTGAAGAGGCCCAGAGAAGCCTTAGTGATCAGATTGCGCAGTCACAAACATCTATAGTTTCTGACATAACTGCATTACTGGCAAAAAGTCTTGGAAAACGAGTAGAAGGAGAAAATGTTCCAGAACCAGAAGGTACCCCGGCTCACTTCAAGGTTCAACCAACTACACCAAACCAAGCTAGAAAGGTGTATATTGACCCTGCAGGAATATCTTCCAGCTTTCAAATAGAGGCTCCTGAGACTCAACCCCTTGATACCGAAGCACTTTATGAAGAAGAAGTGCCGGACCTAAACATGGTCGAAAGGATCAGGAGCGAGGTAGAAAAAAAGTGGGAAGAAAGATTTCGCCTCATGGAAGAAAAATTTAAAGCGTTACAATCAAATGAAGAATCAGAAACAGCGCTTAAGTGACCTAAAGTCAGTGTCGATCTTGTCTTACCGCCAAAATTCAAAACGCCAGAGTTTGATAAATATGACGGAACCACATGTCCTTCTACACACATAACAATGTATTGTAGAAAAATGGCGGCTTACCATAAAGATGAAAAGCTCTGATCCATTGTTTCCAGGATAGTCTAACTGGAGCGGCGTTACGTTGGTACACTCGGTTAAGCAAAGCGAATGTTAAAACATGGAAAGATCTGTCTAAAGCATTTCTTGAGCAATACAAACATGTAATGAGACATGATCCCTAGCAGAATTATGCTAGAAAATATGGGGCGAAGTCCAATGAAAGCTTGCGACAATATGCCCAAAGGTGGAGAAGTGGCCGCCCAAATCCAGCCACCTATCCCGAGCATGAAATCACGCCATTATTTGTCAATACTCTGAAAGGGGCACTCTTCGATCGCCTCATTAATAATACAACACAGTGTTTTGCCGACTTGATCGGGGATGGGAGTCTCTCGAATCGGCAATTAAGAGCGGCGAATTGATGGTGGGGAAGGGTCTCGAAAGTACAATAAGAGAAGTGAAGTAAACACCACCAGCACCTATACCGCTTGAAGAACTTCACAGTCTCACAGCCACAAGCACTGTGGGAAAAACACAAAATTCGAATCAAAGAGATGAGAGAGTCACGAAAAGAGAAAGATAGGAGAACTTTCACTCCCCTACCTTTTCGTATACGTAACTTTATTCCCGTTATATGAAGCGGACTGGTCCGCCATACATCGTTACTCTGTCAATCCACCCTTCCCGCCTTGGTATAATCCAAGCGCACATTGCGACTATCAAGGCGGTACCCTGGACATCCCACAGAGAATTGCCTTGCCTTCTCAAAAAGCTTGTGCAGAATTTAATCGATTCCGGGATATTGAAGTTTGAAGAGCCAAGCGTAGCCAACAACCCGCTGCCCAATCATGGGAGCAGAGGAGTTAATGTCATAGAAGAATGCTTTACCAGGAGGATAAAGGATGACGTGTTAGAAATCAAGTCTCCTTTACGGTGGGTATTTCAACAATTATGCATGGCTCGTGTGATCAACAAAGGCATGATAATAAGGCAGAAGGAATGTGGAAAGTATTGCGCATTCCATCAGACTGAAGGGCATGATATCCAAGAATGTGAAGAGTTCAAGAAATTGGTGCAGAAGTTGATGAATGAAAAACAAATTGAATTCTTTGAGGAACCCATGGGGAAAGGAGGAGACGTACACATGATGACAGACAGCCCCAAAACTAGATACGGGAAGGATAGACCTTTTATCATCTCTCCCAGGATAGGGAATGCAGGTGTCTCCCAAGGAGAAACCAGCAAGATAAATCCCAAGATCGTCATTTCAGCACCATCTCCATTCCCATTCAAAGACATGCGACAAATTCCCTGGAATTATGCCGCGAATGTGACCATGCCATAAAAATCAGAACACGAACAGGTAAAAGAGCCTACGCTAGAAGACCGACAAAGCCAGAACAATGTGAACGTTGGTGAAGCAGGCCATTTCACAAGGAGCGGCCGATGTTATTCCTCCGAGGCTTTGAGAGCAGCTGAAAAAGATAGGGGGAAGAATACAGCAGTTAGCCCTACGCAGATATTTGGAGAAGAACCTCCCCAAAAGATAAATGAACCGGTAACTGAGGCCCAGGCCAAAGAATTTCTAAAGTTCTTGAGACATAGCGAGTACAGCGTAGTGGAACAACTACGGAAACAACCGGCCAGGATCACAGTGCTGGAATTACTCTTGAGTTCAGAGAAGCATCGGGAGACGCTATTGAAAGTGCTGAATCAAACTTTTATGCCCTAGGACATTTCTGTAACAAACCTGGACATGATAGTAGGGCATATTACCGCCTATAATCATATCACATTCAGTGATGATGAGATCCCGGAGGGAGGAATGGGGTCTACCAAAGCCCTTAACATCACTACCCATTGCAAAGGGTATGTATTACCAGGCGTACTGATCGACAACGGGTCAGTATTGAATGTCTTGCCTATGGTAACCCTACAAAAATTGCCAATAGATGGTTCGCACCTAAAGCCTTGCTACAACTCGGTAAGCCTTTTTGATGGTACAAAAAAAAGGAACAATGGGGAAAATTGAGGTGCCCCTATTGATCGGACCAACTGAATATGTGATCGATTTTGTGGTGATGGACATAAAACCATCTTACAGCTGCTTATTGGGAAGACCGTGGATCCACTCCGCAGGAGTTGTCCCATCATCATTGCATCAGAAATTAAAATTTGTAGTTGAAGGCAAATTGGTCACCGTAGAAGTAGAGCATGAATTTGTTGCTTAGTGACATCGGACACCCCATACATTCAAAATGATGAAGATCTTTGCAGAATGCTCGTCCGAGCATTAGAACTAGTAAATGCCACATTCGTTTTAGAGGGAAGCGGATCCCCTACCCCAGGTTATCTAATTGTACCAAGATGACCGTCGCGAAAACTCGGGCCGAGGAGCCAAAATAGGAAAAAGGGTGGGGAAGAAATTACAAGGAAACACGAGACCCAAGAATATGATAACCAAGAAGGATCGTTTGGATTTGGGTTATCAACCAAGTGTCCAACAGAAAAAAGAGGAATATAAGAGGAAGGAGGAGCAAAGAAAAGCCAGATCTAAAGGAGAGGACATTCCGTGGAGGTCGATATCCTTTCCTAGTTTGAAAGCCACTTTCGTCTTTGAAGGGTTCTACCAGCCAGGTCAAGATATTGGAGAGGCAATGAAGAAAAATGATGAACTTAACAGGAGGAAATGCTCAATTAAATCATTTGAGGGATGTACATCAACATGATAGCTGAAAAGGACCGTGGCAGCAAAATGTTGACCAACATCCGCCCTTGCCATCCCGGGGAAACACTTGATAACTGGAGCTGCATTGATTTACCTGTAGTTTTTAGGAATAGATCAGAGTAATGCTCCGAATCAACCTTTTGCTTTTGCCCATAGACAATGGGGATCTCTTGTATGGGGCACCTATGTTAACTTTTTGATTGAAATGAAAATATCCCCACTTTCTTAAAAATGACCAAAGTCTCATTTATTCCATTCATGCATTCTTCATGTTCATTCCCTTCATGTAAAGCCGTCTCTTTCCCAATACAATTCATTCTCATTTATTGCAGGTCGCTCATGATTGTGATATGAATGATACGGATCCAATCTGGAGTAAATTTTGAATGCCACGAGGTCTCGAGAGGAAATTGAGGAAGGATATGATGAAATAGAAATTGAGGTCCCGAAAGAGTTAAAGTGAATGGTGGACGACGAAGAAAGGCGATTATGCCCCACCAAGAAGAAAGCGAAATTGTCAACTTGGGGATGAAGAAGCGAGAAAAGAAATAAAAATAGGAACGACAATTTCCTCAAAAACCAAGCATGAACCGATAGCCCTACTTCAGAATTCAAGGATGTCTTCGCTTGACTTATCAAGATATGCCAGGATTGAATACCGACATAGTGGTGCACAAATTGCCAACCAAATCGGAGTGCAAACCAGTACAGCAAAAACTTCGGAGAATGAGGCCAGATATGTTGTTAAAGATCCGAGAAGAAGTGAAGAAGCAATTTGATGCTGGATTCTTGGAGGTAGCCAAATACCTCGAATGGGTTGCAAACATTGTACCAGTACCAAAGAAAGACGGGAAAGTTCGTATGTGTGTAGATTATAGGGATCTGAATCGAGCTAGCCCAAAAGACAACTTCTCTTTGCCACATATTGACACGTTGGTTGACAACACCGCAGGACATTCATGGTTTTCCTTTATGGACGGCTTCTCAGGGTACAACCAGATAAAGATGGATCCTAACGACATGGAGAAAACCACATTCATAACCATGTGGGGCACTTTTTGTTATCAAGTGATGCCGTTTGGGCTAAAGAACGCAGGGCAACATACCAAAGAGCAATGGTGACTCTCTTCCATGATATGATGCACAAAGAAATAGAAGTATACGTGGATGATATGATTGCCAAATCCCGAACAGAGGAAGAGCACCTACAGAACTTGAGAAAACTATTCCAAAGACTACGGAAGTACCAACTGAGGCTCAATCCTGCCAAGTGTACCTTCGCCGTTACTTCTGGAAAACTCTTAGGGTTCGTAGTAAGCAGAAGAGGGGTTGAGATTGACCCGGATAAAGTGAAAGCAATCCAGGACCTTTCACCACCCCGCACGCAGAAGGAAGTCCGCGGTTTCCTGGGGAGGCTGAATTATATCTCTCGTTTCATTTCCCAATTAACCAATCAATGCGACCCGGTCTTCAGACTTCTTAGAAAGAATAATCCTGGCGTGTGGGATGAAGAATGTCAAAAAGCCCTAGAAAAGATCAAAAAGTACCTGACAAATGCTCCAATTTTAGTCGCACCAGTACATGGTCGACCACTAATTCTCTACTTAACAGTCTTCGAGAGTTCAATGGGATGTGTACTGGGGCAACACGATGAGTCAAGAAAAAAGGAGCAAGCCATCTATTACCTAAGCAGGAAATTCAATGATTGCGAAACACGGTACCCGCCAGTACAGAAGCTGTGTTGTGCTCTAGTTTGGGCTACCAAGCGGCTCAGACAGTACATGTTATACCATACTACCTGGCTAATATCCAAGCTAGACCCATTAAAGTTCTTAATGGAAGCGCCAGCGCTAACGGGAAGGATGGCTCGATGGCAGATGCTATTATCCGAATTCGACATCGTATATGTTAATCAGAAAGCCGTAAAGGGGAGTGCCGTAGCGGATTTCCTGGCTAGTCATGCTTCGGATGACTATGAGATATTGAACTTTAGCTTCCCAGACGAAGACTTGATGTGCATTACAACCGAAGAAGAGATTTCAGATGATAAGTCATGGAAACTTTACTTCGATGGAGCCTCCAACGCCCTCGGACATGGGATAGGGGCAGTGCTAATTTCACTTGAGGACGTCTATTATCCTTTCACCAGCAGATTGGAATTCTTCTGCACAAACAATATAGCTGAATACGAAGCTTGCATCATGGGACTGAACTCAGCCATCGAGAGAAAGGTTAAGAAACTTCGAGTGTTCGGAGATTCGTCTTTAGTCATTTACCAATTGCGCGGGGAGTGGGAAACCAGAGACCCGAAGTTGGTCAAATATCACGAATTGATACAAGAGCTCATCAAAGAGTTCGAAAAGGTCAGCTTCAATTACCTGCCCCGAGAAGGGAATCAGATGGCAGATGCACTGGCAACCTTGGCATCCATGTTTAAAACAAACACCGGGGCAGAAATGAAGCCCATTGAGATGCAGACGTTTGAAAAACCTGCTCATTGTTGTAATATACAGGAAGAGATTGACGGAAATCCATGGTACTATGACATCCTGCAATATGTCAAGCTTCAAAAGTATCCAGAAGGGGCAAACGACAATGACAGAAAAGCGCTCAGGAAAATGGCAATAAAATATATCCTAGATGGGGAAATCCTATATAGGAGAAGTCATGATCAAACATTGCTAAGATGTGTGGATGCCCGGGAGGTGAAGGAAATCTTAGCTGAAGTACATGATGGGATCTGTGGAATGCACGCCAACGGGCTGTCTATAGCCCGAAAAATTATGAGATACGGTTATTTCTGGTTGACCATGGAGGGAGATTGCATGGATTACGCCAGAAAATGCCACAAATGCCAAATTTACGCTGACAAGATTCATGCACCCCCATCACCTCTACGAACCATTAATTCTCCGTGGCCTTTCGCAGCATGGGGCATGGACGTCATCGGGCAAATCCATCCGAAAGCCTCCAATGGGCATCGTTTCATTTTGGTTGCCATAGACTACTTCACTAAATGGGTAGAGACAACGTCTTACGCCAATATCACCAGGACTACAGTTTGTAAGTTCTTAAAGAAGGAAATTATTTGTCGATACGGATTGCCAGAGAGGATCATCACCGACAATGCTTCCAATCTGAACAACAAAATGATGAAGGACGTATGCACTCAATTCAAGATAACACACCATAATTCCACAGTCTATCGTCCTAAAATGAATGGAGCAGTGGAAGCAGCAAACAAGAATATAAAGAAGATCATAGCGAAGACTACGGATACCTACAGGGATTGGCATGAGAAGTTGCCTTTTGCCCTTTTCGCCTATAGGACGTCCATTCGCACATCAACGGGGGCAACGCCCTACTCCTTGGTGTATGGTACCGAAGCAGTACTCCCAATTGAGGTAGAGATTCCGTCCCTCCGGGTCTTAAACGAAGTAAAACTGGAAGAAGCTGAATGGGTGCAGGCCAGATTCGACCAGCTAAATCTCATTGACGAAAAAAGACTAAAGGCCATTTGTCATGGTCAGATGTACCAAAAGCGGATGGTGCAGGCTTACAACAAAAAGGTGCGCCCAAGAGAATTCAAAGAAGGGGATCTGGTACTCAAGAGAATCCTCCCTATCCAGAAAGATTCTCGAGGAAAATGGACGCCCAACTGGGAAGGACCGTACGTCATAAAAAAAGCCTTCTCAGGAGGAGCCCTGATCCTAACAGAAATGGACAGGGACGAGCTGAAAAATCCCGTAAATTCTGATGTCGTTAAGAAATATTATCTCTAAAAAAAAATGGAGAGCTCAGGACGAAAACCCAAAACCGGGCGTCTTGAAGCAAAGGAAGGACTCGAGTTGAAAACCCGCAGAGGGCGGCTCGGGTAAGTTGAAAAGTTGAATATCCGAAGAGAAGGGCATCCTCATGAACATCATGAAGAGAAGGTTTCAGGCAAGAAATTCTACTCTGGTTGACAGGATCATGTATCATTCATATCGAGGATAATGAGAGATTTTGTATCTTCATGTGTGTTATACCTTTCTTTTTAAGATGTCCCAAGCCCTTAATCGTAATAAAGCCGTGTTTTTGAGCATCCATTCCTGGCCTTCTTGTCAATTTTAGTCAAATAAGATAACATAGGCTTATAATGAAACAAGAGATTTCGGAGCATTACTATGATTTAACCTTGAAAATGCAGGTGATCAAAGGAAACGATGTTAACTCCGTCCTCCAGTTCCCTACATAATGGCTAGGGAAGGTGAGAAGCTTTAAACAACTAGGTAGGATGACCAATGGCACATGTCCTATCTATCCAAGGAAGGCACACGAGATAACAAAAGAGATCTCTTGGGTGAAAACCAGAAGGGCAAAAAAAAACTCTTTAAAGTGAAAACCCGAAAGGGCGCTTTAAAATTTCAAATCATAATTGGAGAAAAAGAAAGGTTGAGATGGTTGAACCTGACAGTGAGGCGGAGTATCGATGCCTATAAAAAAGGAGAAAACGGACGTCAAGATCAAATAAGGACCAAAACAAGCCCACCCAGAGATTGACTCTCATGCATCATGAATAGTCAAGCATCACTAGAATTAGGAGCATGTCAATTCATTCATTTGTCATAGCATTTTGTTTTCGTCTCAGACAGGTATCTGCAGATCCAAAGAGACATCGAAGACCATCACGGTGTGAATCCCAAATGAGAAGACAATGTTTTTACATACAAAAGGCACATGTTTTCAAGCTCTAGAGAGAGGTTCTATATAGGAAGAATCCGTCTTTCTGAGGTTTCAGAAGCTGAAAGTTCTATATAGGAAGGACTGACAGCTCCAGGGTGAAGACTCGCAGTTCTATATAGGAAGGACTCCCAGTCAAAGCAATTCACCCATGACACGCAAGATTATATAGGAAATCCTGCTGTGTCGAAAGCGAAGAGTTCTATATAGGAAGGGCTCCGAGCTTTATTGTCTTAGAGTAAAAGGTTCTATATAGGGAGAACCTGTAGCTCTGAAATTCTAGATGCCAAAAAGTTCTATATAGGAAGGACTGATGGCCCCAAGGTGAAGACTCGCAGTTCTATATAGGAAGAACTCCCAGTCAAAGCAATTCACCTATGACACAGGGTTATATAGGAAACCTGTTGTGTCGAAAGCAAAGAGTCTTATATAGGAAAGGCTCCGAGCTTCATTGTCTTAGAATGAAAGGTTCTATATAGGAAGAACCTGTAGCTCTGAGATTTCAGACGCCAAAAGTTCTATATAGGAAGGACTGGCGGCTCCAGGGTTTGAAGACTAGCAGTTCTATATAGGAGGAACTCCCAGTCGGAAGAATCCATCAGTAACACAGAAGGTTTTATATAGGAGAAACCAGCGTTGAAGGCGAAGAGTTCTATATAGGAAGGACTCCAAGCTACACCGTCTCAGAATGAAAGGTTCTCATAACTCGAGGCTTCAGAGTGAAGGGTTCTATGTCGAAAGAGCCTATAGCTCCAAGATCGGAAGGTGACGAAGCTCTATATAGGAAGAACTTACGAGCCTGAACATTCAGCCAAGGAAGAGCGGAGATGTCCAAAAGAATTCCTTTTTCCAAGGCTACAAACAGGGAAGTCTGATAAAATGAGTGCTTATGAATCTTTGCTTTGTTTCCCATTCCATGAGAACAAGCAAAGAGGGGCAACTGTAATCACTCATTTTCACTTGTAAATATATTAATATTGCATGTATATTTATTATATGAATGTTACTAATATAAGGTGGTGTGTGCATGTATAAGTTATGTATACGTATTAGGGGTGTATGTATGTCGCGTATGTATCTAGAGTATGAGCGTATTTGATTAATATATAGATGTTATGTTAATTATATGTATGGTTATACGTACGTATACTAGAATATTATATTAATTAATGATTGTATAATAAGTATACATTTTTGTATATACATGTATTGCTGTTATAATTATATTATTATTAATATTATTGGGCTGGTAAAATGAAAAAAAAATAAATATATATTAAACCCAAATAAACATGACGTCCAAGTCCAATTACAAGTTCAATTACAAGGCCCGTTTGGCCCAAATCTGAATCCCCTTTAATTATAATGTGCAGGTAACTGTAGGCCGTTGGATCAAGATCTGATCCAACGGCCACAATGCAACCAAGGTCAAAAATATCTGTCAGGCGCGTGTTCCACACGTATGGACCGTTCGAGTGCCACGCGCGCGTGTGGTCCACGCGCGGACGCTTTAATATCCCACGCGCGCGTAAGATCCACGCGTTCTGACTCCTCGGCTGCGGAGCTCCACGTGGCGAAATCTGAAGCCGTCTCATCAAATCGAGGCTTCATCCAGGCCGATCGTTCTTCAAGCCATCTCGACCGTTAGATCAGATCTGATCTAACGGCCGAAAACACGTCTGGCCGCTGGCAGAATGACCACACCGCCACCGCGCCGATATTCAGTCCCCGCGTTCAGATTATGCCAAAGACAATAAGCAAAGTGTCAGTTCAGATCTGAAAAAAGGAAGATGTAACTTGCAACCAAAAAAACAGAGGCAATAATATATATGAAACGGGGCTTTTGTAACGGAGATTAGCGAAAAAAAAGGGGAGAGTAAGAACAAAAAAATGGAGAAAAGAGATCTTGTAATACGAAAAATCTGAGAGTTGTAAACTTCCAAGATAATCAAAAGATAGTCCAGTGGTAAATTTTTTGTCTCTTGTTCTTACTTATTTCTTTACATGCATATGCGAAATAAAATAAAAAAAATAGAAACAAAAAAGAAAGTAGTCTTACCGGCATTGTCTGTGGGTCTTCCTTCCCTCGGTGACAAGCCGTTCGGCTTCTACAAGCCAGATCTGGTGAACTAAAGGGAGGGGAAGGCCCCCTTGGTAGTTATATTTTAGGTTTAGAACTCTCTTTTTTATTCGTATTTCCTAGATCTAGGGCGAATAGAGGTATATCCTCTGAATCAAACCTAGGATTCGTATTGAGGACGACAAGGGGGATGTTTTGGTCTATTTTGGAGGCTCATCGGCGCCGGTTAGTGGCGGCCGGCGGCGGAGAATACGGCGGCCGACCGCCGAATTCTGGGTATTATAAAAACAGACGAGAGAAAACGAAGAACAAAAGGCTCTGAAAAACCAGAAAATGAAACAAATGGCCAAAATTTTGATTTCGGCCTTAAAGGGGGCTTTTATAGTCATTTTTATTTTGCTAAATGGGTAAATTACACACTAAATCCCACCGCGTTTTCAATATTTTCATTTTTGTCTTGCCGCATGGTATAATCACAATTCCAGTCCCCCTGATTTTTCAAAAGGTTATAATCTAGTCCCTAAATTACACTGAATCAGTTTCTAAATGGTAAAATTACGCCCTTAACCATCCCGCGTTTTTGAATTTTTCACTTTGGGTCTGCCCTTTGGTCTAATTACGATTCTGGTCCTTTTAGGTTATGTTTGTTTCGCAATTTCGTCCCCAAATTACATATTATTGTTCCTTAATTTTTGCCACTGACTTTTGTTTTTCTTTCATTTTAGTCCTGTATTCTTTGTAAATACTAATGTTCGTATTATAATCTTATATGTTGATGTATTCTATTATTTTATTTTATTTTATGTCACTCGTATATGACTCGTATTCTATGTTTACATATATATGTGTATTAAGATTATAATGGTCATGCGTCTTTTATCCGGTCATTCATATTAAGCATGTTATGTTTTAATTGATTCGTACATGGTATATTTTGTATTTTTATATGTGTGTGCTTTCTTATTTTTTAGGGCTACATGTTAATATATTTACCCTTTTTATACGATATGTTGACCCGTATATGTTGAAATATGTTTTATTACCAGTATGTATTTTTTAATATTTGTTCGTCTATATGTACTTATTCCTGCCTTGTTATTTTGACATATTATAGTTGTTTTTATCTATTATTTAGAATAATATGTGTATATATACATGTTTTAGTCTGAAATATCATTCCTGTTAAATTAATATTCTGGTATGTCAATATTTATTATGTTTAAATATTTTGCCATGTTTTACGTTTTTGCCACTAAGATTGCATATCAAGATATAACTTGTTAATGCGGAGTCCTTTTATCCGAGCGTAAACGGGGCCAGTATCAAGCGTAGTGATAGTGGTTGGGCGTTTATTCTCGGATAACGGGATCCTTAAAATTTATTCGCAATTATGACCGAATTTTAAAATAATCGTCACTTTAATCCGGAAAATCCAATATTAATAAAGCGGTAATTATTAAAGTACCAATTTTGGGCGGTGTGGGGGTGCTAATCCTTCCCCATCCGTAACCGACTCCCGAACCCTGTCTTTTTGAATCTCTAGTTTTATGGTGTCCGGCCTACCTAAGTGGCCGGTGGCGACTCCATTTTTTTATATACGGTTTATTTTAAAACCCCACGGAATAAATATTTTATATCCAAATACCTTTCAAAAAACATCCTTCGAAAACCCATCGTTTTTTAGCGATGAAAAAAAAATGACATGCTACAACCGGAGCTAGCGAAGAGAAGTCAAAAGAAGCTAAATTCTAGTTGGAACCCACAATAAGGATCTTGACTAAGCAATTGCAACGCTCGAATGAAAATAAATTCAAGTGTGTTGTAGCTCTCCTAGCTGATGAAGCACTTAGTTGGTGGGAAACTACAATTCTTACAGGCCCGGCGGAATCTATCACTTGGGAATTTTTCCTCAAAGTGTTCATAAAGAAATATATCAGTGAACAATATTTGGCCGAGCGTAAAAGACGTTTTGTGTATTTGAAGCAAGTTGGCAAACCGATTGAGCAATATGTCAGTGAGTTATGCAAATACTGCAAGTACGAGTTCAAATTCATTAAGAAGGAGAAAAATAAGTGTTGAATGCTCATAGATGGGCTTAATGATGAATTAGGACCAATGTTCACGGCTCTAGGAATTACAAACTTTCAGGATTTGGTAAACCGGGTGATAGCCATTGAGGCTAAGATAAAAGCTTCTGAAAAAAAAAGAAGGGGAATCAATCCCGAAATGACAAGAGATCAAGGGATGATAACAAACCACATTGGCATAATAAGAAACAAAAATATCAAAGAAGGAGTTCTTCCAATTACAACAATTCTTCAAAGGGTAACTTCTTACCCAAACCTCAATCGGTGGATAAACCCTCAACACCATCAGTCTCAGTAAACAGTACGAGAAATATGGGAAGGGAGACTCAAATCCCTGTTTGTAATGTTTGTCAAAAATATCACATGGAACAATGTAGCAAAGTAAAACCCCTATCCCCAGGCCTAGAAGATAGTATTGTTCTAGCAGAAGACAATGTAACTTGTCTAAGAAGTTAGAAATCGAACAAGATGATGTCTCATGGTGAGACCTTTAGAGCACAAATCATTCGAATAAATAAGCCATGAAGCATTAAAGCATCAGAATACAATCATCAAAATTGGAGATAGGAAACACATAATCTTTCTAAAGTTTTATACTTAACAAGGATGTGAACAACAGGTATATTAGTTCTTTTAAGTCATGATACTCAATCAAGAACCATAAGATGTAAGGCATACCAATTTAAGAACTTTAAGGCTACTTCGAAACATTATAAATCCAAGACTTCCTAACGTTGTGATCTAACCAATTTTACATGTACAAAAAGGGACTTCCAACTTGTTATATGCTTGAGAAGCTAAACATGCAATGTTCAATTCGATTCTTGGCTCGATAGGTATTCCCATACTTTAATTGCTCACAAACATTATAAAAACCTTATATCATCATCTCTCATTCGATATAATAAGCTTATAACATCTCTTAAATCAATCGAATCTAGCAACCAAGTCAAGACAAGCAAAATCAACCACTAAAAGCACATTAAGCCAAACTCATAGATATATATTTAAAAGCTCTTAATAAGTTACTAATTACAAACCCCCTTATAATAGACAAAATGTTGTAGCCTAACAGTCCAAACTAGTGCCACCTTCTAGGAGTTAATTTAGCAAACAAAACATACGTTCAATGCCTTTGGTGACATAGCAGGGTAGATACATGCTAGCATAATTAAAACAATAAGGTAGATACATGCTCTCGACATTACTTAGAAAGAAACTTATCATCAAGCAACTGTTACAGTTGTTTAGTTTAATAACTCAATCCATCACAAGCAGTCTAAAATTGAATAATCTAACCATAACTAGTCAGGGTCTCGAAGAACAAGATCAATTGAAACACTACCAAGCAATGGTAACAAGTACCATTAGAACATTTAATCCTTTCAATTAAATATTATTAGGCAATGGCAACCTATACCATTGAAGTATATAATCCATTCGATCAAGCACTATCAGGCAATGGTAACCAGTTCCATTGAAACGTATGATCTATTTATTTACGCATTATCAGGCAATGGTAATCAATACCATTGAAACACATAATCCATTCGATCAATCATTTCCAGGCAATGGTATCATATGCCATTGAAATATACATGTAATCTATTTAGTTATTCGTTCCATTTTACTTAATTCATCGAGTACATAGCCATATACATGAGAATTACAATAAACATTATAATAACCCAATTCATGGTTTAATTCAAAAAGGGCACAAGTAATTACTCCTACTTACCTTGTCCACTATCACCTTACCAAACAAAAGCAACTCCAAGCAATTATAGGCAGATTATGCCTCGTCATACAACCAAATAACTTAAAAAGGAATTCTACAATCTATGCTTACTTAAACATAGTTATACTCACAATTATGTCGAGTTACTCTTGATTCTGGGTCACTATTTCTTTTTGTCTTTCTTCCCTTTGATAAATCCCTTTCCTATCTAGATCAATAACCATTAGTAAAGAATTAGAATCAACTCATTGACAAACAATTCACATAGTAGTCTAACAAAACCAAAACAGTCCCCTAATGCTTTCCCTTAATTCGAATCTACCCTTCCTAGACTTCAATGCTCCTTTTTATTCAAATAAACTACCTTCCTATGAAACATACATTGTTAAAATTTCTTTAATTGATCATCCTTCAATATAGTTATCAATTTCTTTAACAGTCGCATATTGTCCTGTTCGAAACAGAGCAGTTCCGATCTTATTTGATTTGTCTAAGCTGCCTTTAAGACTCAAAGAATCAATTTTCATAATTTCATTACAATTCTAACATTTGAGTAGCTTAATTATAGGAACCAACTCACAATTTAGTCAATTATGCTATGCCAAATTTCAAAACAGATTCATTAATAGCCAGCTTCAATCGAACAGTTCTATAATGTCCAATTCGATTCAGATACTTGATCTAATAAACTTCATACTTGAAGTTTAAGCATTCAAATCATTTAAAGGTTCTAAGTTTACACTACAACTACCAATGTTGCCAATCACATGTTTCAATCGATCTAAATTTCATCATTCTACAAAATTCTATCGACCAAAGCTCCTAATTCATATAATAATCTTGATTAAGCAAGAACTGAATCTAAACGTCAAGTATCATGCCTAGTTTCAAGAACAAAGATACAAGCATGAAGGAACTTACTTTCTTTGGCAGAACAATAGCTCAACCATTCAAAAATATGCCCGATTCCAAAGTAAGCTATGAAGGTTTTCTTCCTTTTCTCTCAATTCTCTTCTTTGGATTCTAAGGAGAATGAGAAGGATGATGAGATTATTTTTGTCCCACTTAAAATTAGATTAACTACAAGTGGCTCCTTCATAGCATGGCCACATCGTTAAGCTATTCTCCAATTATGTATTACCATGCAATACTAAGTTTTGTGAAGGTTCATTAAATAGTCACCTTAATCTAGTATTTCAATTTTGTATTCCTATCAAATCGACCACTCATGGAATTATCAAGTAGCCACTTAAATAAATTCCTTATCAATTAATAATGTTCACTTCTCTAATCATAATTTAGGATGTTACAAATCCCTCCCCTTTAAGGAAAATTCGACCCCAAATTTTACCTGAAGAGAAAAGTTGTGGATATTGCTCTCTCATGGCAGATTTAGGTTCCCAAGTAGCTTATCTACTTCCATAATTCCTCCATAAGACTTTGACAAGGAGAACTATCTTAGTTCGAAGCTTTCTTTCTTCTCGATCAAGGATTTGTATTGGTTCTTCCTCGTAGGATAAATCCCGATTCAATTCAACTTCATCTGACTCGAGGATGTGAGAAGGATCAGATCGATAGCTACGTAGCATTGATACATGAAACACATTGTGTATTTAGCTGAATTCTTCTCGAAGGGCGAACCGATATGCAACATGACCAATCCTTTCAATGATGTCGAAAGGTCCGATAAACCGAGGACTAAGTTTTCATTTCTTACCAAATCCAAACACCTTCTTCCATAGAGATACCTTGAGAAACACTCTGTCTCCCACGTTATATTGAATATTCCATCTTTTACGATCATCATAAGCTTTCTATTGATCGAAGGCTTCTCTCAATTGATTGCAAAAAAATTGTACTTTTTCTTCTGTTTCTTGAAGCAATTGGGGTCCTAAAGCTTTGTTCTCCCCCAACTCTGACCAGCATAGATGGGTCTTACACTTTATTCCATAAAAGGGCTTCAAAGGGGGCCATTTGAATAGAATATTGGTAGCTATTATTGTATAAGAATTTCACCAAGGGTAAAGCTTTCTCCCAATTCTTTCCAAAATCGATTATACAAGCTCGTAACATATCTTCTAACACTTGTATAATTCTTTCAGATTGACCATCTGATTGAGGGTAGAAGGCGATACTGAGATTGACTTTGGTTCCAAGAGCTTTCTATAGAGATTTCCAGAATCTAGAAGTAAATCCAAAGTCCTGGTCAGAAATTATCGAAGTAGGAATGCCATGTAACCTTATGATTTCTCGTAGGTAGATTTCTGCTAGTTGGTCCAGACTCGTGCTCATTCAAATAAGAAGAAATTGAGATGATTTCGAGAACCTATCAACAATCACCCAAATAACATCATTCTTCTTAGGTGAAGAAGGCAATCCACCAACAAAGTCCATTGTTATTTGTTCCCATTTCCATTGCAGAATTTCAATAGGTTTTAATAGTCCTGAAGGAACCTGATGTTCTGCTTTTACCTTCTGACAAACCAAACATTTAGTTACAAAGTTTGTTATAGCAGATTTCATCCCGGGCCACCAGTAGAGACTCTTCAAATCTTTGTACATCTTTAATGATCAGTGATGTATTGAGAAAGAACTATTGTGGGCTTACTGAAGGATTTCCCTTCTTAAATTTGAATCATTGGGAATACCCACCCTATTTCAAAAATAGAGTAATCGATCTTCCTTTAGAACAAAGTCTGATTCGGTATTTCCATCCAGCTTGAGTTTAAATCCTTGTAAATCAGGATCTGACTGTTGCAACAATCGAATACTTGATATTATATCAGAGTGAATTCGAATAGAAGCCAAGGTCCCTCGCTTCCTACCCATTCGAAGGCAAACATTAATGGAGGATAACACTACAAACATTTTCAAGGTAATGTTAGGTGATATCTATATAGATTTCAAATAGGAATAAGGGGAGATTTGGTTAAAACGAATACTAACCACATGTATGTTGGTGACTAAGTGCATCAGCCACAACATTAGCCTACCCCGGGTGCTAATCTATGATTGTATCATAGTCTTTAAGTAGCTCGATCCATCGTCTTTGCCTAAGATTGAGCTCCTTTTGAGTAAGGAGGTACTTCAAACTTTTTTGATCGATGTAAAGATATCATTTTTCTCCATACAAATAGTGTCTCCAAATCTTTAAGGCAAAGATTTTAATTGTCGGGAAGCATATGCTACCATTTTATCTCCTTGCATCAAAACACATCCTAATCCCAAATGAAAAGCATCACTAAACACCGTAAATTCTTTCCCTAATTCCGGTTGAGTTAACACTGGAGCTCGGGTAAGCACTTCTTTCAAGTGGTCAAAGCTTCTTTGCTGTTCTTTAGACCATATGAATGACATATCTTTACGAAGAAGTTTGGTTAGGGGTGTGGCCAAAATTGAAAATCCCTTAACAAACCTTCAAATATCCAGCTAAGCCAAGGAAACTTTGGACTTCACTAACATTCCTCGGAGATATCCATTCAATCACAGATTGAATCTTTTTTGGATCGACTTTAATTCCAAAGGCCAAAATTACATGTCCGAGAAAGGATACTTCCAGCAACCATAATTCACATTTGTTAAATTTGGCATAGAGTTGATTATCTCTAAGAGTCTGCAACACAATTCTGAGGTGCTCTGAATGTTCAGCTTAATCTTTTGAGTAGATAAGAATGTCGTCAATGAAGACCACGACAAACTTGTCTAAATAGAGTTTAAAGACTCAGTTCATGAGATCCATAAATACGGCAGGGGCGTTTGTTAAATCGGATGGCATTACTAGGAACTCATACTGACCATATCAAGTCCTGAAAGCGGTCTTAGGTATGTCAGATTCTTTAACCTTCATTTGGTAGTATCTAGATCTAAGATCGGTTTTAGAGAATACCGAAGCACCTTCGATTGATCAAACAAATCTTCAATTCTTGGAAGAGGGTACTTATTCATAATCGTGACTTGATTAAGTTGCCGATAATCTATACACAGTCTCATTGATCAATCTTTCTTCTTGACAAAGAGTACCGGGGCTCCCCACGGAGATGAGCTTGGTCGAATGAATCCCTTGTCTTGTAATTCTTGCAACTGCTTGTGAAGCTCTTTTAATTCAACATGAGCCATTCTGTAAGGAGTAATTGATATAGGATGGATTCCTGGTTCAATTTCGATTTTGAATTCCACTTCCCGAGTCGGGGGCAATTTCGGAAGTTCCTTAGGAAAAACATCAAGAAATTCAGACACAGTTATAATTGAATTTATATCAGGCTCGATTTTCAAATTCCCAAGTATATTAGATAATATGGTATTTAGCTTTTTAGGTTTTTGATCAATTAGGGATATTGATTCCTTTCCTAAACTCCTTAGGCTTAGTTTCCTCTTTTGACAATCTACCCAAGCCAGGTGTTTTCCTAACCAGTCTAATCCCATAATTCAATCAAATTCGAAAAAAGTAGGACATGCATATCAATTGGAAAAGGAATGTTCTAGATGTATAGGGGACAATTTCTACAAACGATATTTATGGTCATAACTATAACACCCCTACCCCAGACTAGTAGCAAACCGGCTCGGGAGCGTTACCAATGCAAGGGCAAGGAAAGCAATCAATACAAGAAGAAGATCAAGGCAAGGATTGATAACTCATCCTTATTGGATGAGTTACTTAACTAACAAGCAACCAAGCATTCATTACTTATCATGCAAGCAAACTCACATTTGATTCTTACTTCATCCTAAAGCATCCGATTAGGCTTCTAAATTATTTCCTTTCATGCTTTCATTACAAGTTACTACTTCATGAATCAATTAAGTTCATTTATAACTTAATGATTCGAATAACCCTAGTGTATAACTTGCTTCCATTTCTTTCAATGATCCTTAGAATCTTACATGTACATCTTATCCATGAATTACTAACATGATTCTTTCAAATTGCATGTAACTAGCTTCTATTCAAGTCATTCTTTATACCTAACCATTCGGCAATCATCATGCTAATACCAAAACACATACATTTTGATATATACACACACACAAGTGACCATATAATTTCCAAGACAATCGAATGGAAGGCAACAAGCATGGTTCAATTCATAGTACTTTCAATTCAAGCATACATATGTACATTAAGCAAGACGTTCGATTGTTTCAAAGCAAACTAGATCAACACTTGATCATTTCAATGTATATTCAATATGTGCTCAGCAAAACACCATCCATTACATGAAATTTAAGTTCATTACATACTTGCCAATAGGTTTATAACATAGTAGGCCCATTCAAGAACAAGAACATATATAAATATACAAGTTCAAGTATTCCAAAATGCATGATCAAGCTATAGTCTATACAATCTAGTGCCACCAATCTATGAGATATACAAAACAAGTATGAAACCATACTTAGGCAAAGCTTGTGTGACTTGCTTCTAGCTCAAGGTAACAGGCTTCAAGATCAAGCAACACTCATATCCTTTATCCTGTAAGTTGGGAAGAATGAAAACGAGAGTGATAAGTACAAGAATGTACTTAGTGAGGTAGTACTAGGTTTAACCACTTATTATGTCAAGTTTTGTATCATTTAATCAAGTATAATCATAGCTAAGGATTTCAAGCATTAGAATGATCCTAGCTAAGGCTTTCAAGAATTAAGATAATCCTACCTAAGGATTTCAAATATTCGGCTATCAAGGAACAAGAACATGGAATCATACTTCATGTATTCATATCAAGAATCAAGCAACTCTTGCTTACATAACAAGTAATCAAGTAAGTCATGCATACATGACAAGTAACATACAGTTCGTGGCTTTCATGTCAAGTAACATATTATTCATAGCTTTCAAGACAAGTCACATGTTTTTAGGATTGTTATTACATTTGTTATGAATTAAACAACCCCCTTGGTACTTAGATTGTATAGGTAATCGAGTCTCCAACCAACTGTCACCACAAGATGCACCATATTGCTGGTCAACCCTCCTACTGTTGCCAAATACCACATACGTACCCTTCGTCTGTCGCCAAATAGGGGCCTTAACCCTGGACCGTAGTCCACCCTGACACAATGAGCTCTAGACTCTAAGGCATGCCCTTCTACCTAGTCCAACTAGCTGCCAAGGTTGTTCGATTATAGCCATTATACAAGTGTTTCAAGATCAAGATCATGCCAAGCAAGTTCATTTCATTTTAGGCCTTACGCCATTTGAGCCATAGCTCACATATCATGTAATTCCCATGTTTCATTTCATCAAGATGAGATAATATCTCAAGCAAGTTCTTTAGCATTTGATCACATGCAACATGTCACATACAAGCACCAATGTACCACTTAAACATGATTAGCATTCGAATAAAACATGTATTCAAGATGTGGTCAAAATTCATGAATTCCTAGTCATCCTAAGTCAAGTCCATAATTAGGTTCATTTAACATTTCAAGGATGTAAACAAGTATGCATTGGTTAGGACCTAGTCCTAACCCTAGAAATAACTACACTCACAATACTCCGAGCTTAGCTAGTCTTGGATCCACACTCCTTTGTTCTTGGATTTAGCATGATCCACTGTATCCTCTTCCACCAAGTTTACTCCTAGTTCTATCACACTACAAGCAAACACATATCAAAACAAGTTCACAAAGTCATTCAATCAAAGCAATGTTACAAGCACATAACATATACAAATCTAGCAGCATGTTCATATACATTCTTTACTACACTTAACTACACTTATATATACTCTAATCCATGTAAAACAAGGCAGAATCAATGTCCTAAAACTATTTACAAAACAGTTTACAAATTGCTACAAAATAGTGTACAATTACTTATAATGTTCCTGCCAGGCAGCTTGCACTCTATTCACTTAATCATGCATAACTTTCATTCTGTACGTCAGAATTTCAATTGGTTTACACCGTTGGAGAGCTAACGTAATTGTCTTTATAACCATATAAGGCTATCATTTTAGTTCATTTCCAATTAATACAATTTTTAACTTAAAGACAGGTTAATTTGTTACACTGGACAGTTTGCACTGTCCCTGGTCTTTCTTCTCTAAAATTCATTCTACAACCCAAAATTCAGTTCTGTTTTCTCTTAATGAATTTAAACATATCAAGGTGTTGTCCATAAAAATTTCAGACTTAAATTCATTTTATACAATTTATAGTGATTTTTCAAAGTTACTGCCTAGAACAGAGCATTCTGACCAGACTACACTAGGTTGAGTTTCTAGCTTCTTAACTCATTTTAACAAGGTTCTAACATGGCAATTCAACTCATTTTCATGTTCTTACATGTCTAGGTCAGTTTAATACACCTACAAATATGCTTAAAATAGGGCATTATCATGTTGAATTCAATTTGATCTATTTGATCAACATTACACATCCAATTTACCAATTGAGCAGTCTATTACCTAATTTAACTAATCGAATTAGGTGCATTCATTTTCCAGTAACATATCTATTCTATTCAGTTCTCAATTCATCTATCAACATGATCAAAACAGGGTTCTATATTCAATTAACATGCTTAAACATTTTCACTAGTAAATCAGGCCCTAATCAAACTGTTTTCAACCATATACACATTTCTCAAATTTCCAGCAACCATATATATTTCCTTTATCAAATTGACTACTAGTATTCAAAATTTCAATTTCAAATTGAAGCTAACATGATCCTAACACACATAAAATTCATCAAAATCAATTTATACAACAAGAACATCATCAATCACTCATTCAATCTAGTTGCTAGGGAAGAAGGATTTAGAATCCACTTACAATCTTCCTAGCTATTAACTTTTCATTCAATTGTTATCACATGCAAGCTTCCTTCATCTACAATGGTGATTTTCTTTTCCTAGATGGATGAGGGGAAATTCAGCCAAGGTGGAGAATAGTGGAGTGGAGAAGATGATAGAAAGATGGCCAGTTGGCCATGTTGTTATCGCATGGCTTGACTATTTGCCTCCACTTGGCAAATTATGGTCTAATTGCTTCATAAATCCTTAATTACTCATCCTTATTGCATGCAATTCTACATTTACAATTTGTTACTATTTGATCCTTCATGATTAGGCTACTTCTTTATCAATCCATCTAATTTAGTCACTAGGTTTAATTAATTCTTCAAATTTGTAAATTGTTTGTACAATTAAGCTCTAATTAGTTAATGACATGTTACTAGGCCATGATTTGGGGTATTACAGTAACCCCTCCTATAGGATTCAAAACTACCAGTCCTTGATTAACAGTTTTAGATTTCAGATTCAATTTCACAAGCAAGGGGAACAGATAAACGAATGGGTGGATCCCGAATCAAATAAAGCATATACATGTGCATTATTTAACTCAACAGTACCTGCTATTACATCAGGCACCTCTTCATCATCATGGTTCTGAATGTGATACACTCGAGCAGGGGCCTGAGACTCTTGATGAGTGGTAGTAGGAGCTTGGCCTCGAGTTCTCCCCGAGATTCCTGAATGAGTTTGTTTCAGCCCCTTGCCCTTAGGAGATGGGAATTGATTCGAATTGGAGGCCACCTTAGCCAAAGATTTATCGAAGGTTTGGGGACAATCACAAACTTAATGATCTAGGCTTCCACACCGAAACATGCATTTGACTGCTTTCTACATTGACCGGAATGATAATTCTGACAAATATTACAATGTCGAGTATGTGGATCCTTGCTAGAATTCCCCGAGCTATTGATAGAGATTGAAGGTGTAGAAGATTTAATTATGGTTTGAGGCTTCGAAATGAAGTTACCCCTTGGAGAAGCAACATAGCCTGAGAAATCCATTCCTTGATTTTTCAGCTTCTTGAAAGGCCATTGAGACTTGCTATCATTCCTTAGCCTCTTGTTTTTCTTAGAAAATCTCTCTCTTCTTTTATCAGCTGCTTTAATCCTAGACTCGGTAGCAATCACTCAGTTCACCAAGTCTTGACAATCAGTTATTCCAAGAGCCGTAAACATCAGGCTTAACACATCGTTCAGTCCTTCTATGAACATTCTGCATTTATCCTCCACCTTCTTAATATATTCAGACCCATACTTGCAATATTTTGCAGAAATCACTAACATATTGTTCTATGGGTCTACCACATTGCTTCAAATGCAAGAAACGTCTTCTTCTTTTCGTTAGGTATTGTCCGTTCACATACTTCTTTCAAAATTCTTTTAAGAAGAATTCCCAAGTGACAGAGTCTTCAAGGGTGTTGAGGATTGTAGTTTCCCACCAGTTCAAGGCTTCATCGGCAAGTAAAGCCACCGAACACTCCAATTTATGTTCATCAGAACACTGAAGCTGTTTGGTTAGAATTCTAATGGTAGTTTCCAACCAGTATTTTGATGCTTCCGGATTCTCTTCATTAGATCCTGTGAATGTATAGGCACGATGTTGAGACAATTTATCAATTGGGGCCCTATATTGATTTCCTACGGGTGCAGGAGGATAATTTCGCATCAGGTTAGTAACAAGTTGATTGAACACCTCAGTCATGCTGAGAAGGCATTCTTTTTTAATTTGATTAACTTGTGGAGCTTCAGGATGTGGTTCTGTAGACTTTGAAGGTCTATTTGTTCCTGACCCAATCTGACACTCCCTCCTTCATTGGAGGTGCCAATCGGGCTATCTCTATCCTGAGCCAGATGTGTCTCAAACATCTGAAATTAGCATTTAAGAAATATTCAATCAAACAAGGTCACAGGCATAATTTAGTTCAACTCCTAGGTGGCACTTAAACAACAGATGACACAACTTATACTGGTTTAGTCCTAGGATCGACTAAACCTTAGCTATGATTACCAAATTGTAAAACCCCAATCCCCAGGCCTAGAAGATGGAATTGTTCTAGGAGAAGACAATCTAACTTGTCTAAGGAGTTAGAAATCGAACAAGATGAGGTTTCGTGGTGAGACCTTTAGAGCAGAAATCATTCGAATCAATAAGCTATGAATCATTAAAGCATCAGAATACAATCCTCAGAATTGGAGATAGGAAACACATGATCTTTCTGAAGTTTTATACTTAACAAGGATGTGAACAAAAAGTATATTAGTTATTTTAAGTCATGATACTCAATCAAGAACCATAAGGTATAAGGCATACCAATTTAAGAACTTTAAGGATACTTTGAAACATTACAAATCCAAGACTTCCTAACATTGTGATCTAACCAATTTTACATGTACAAAAATGGACTTCCAACTTGTTATATGCTTGAGAAACTAAACATGCAATGTTCAATTCGATTCTTGAGAAACTAAACATGCAATATAACAAGCTTATAACAATTATAAAAACCTTATATCATCATCTCTCATTCAATATAACAAGCTTATAACATCTCCTAAATCAATCGAATCTAGCAACCAAGTCAAGACAAGCAAAATCCACCACTAAAAGCATATTAAGCCAAACTCATATATATATATATATATATATATTTGCAAGACCATAATAAGTTACTAATTACAAATTCCATTATAATAGACAAAATGTTGTAGCCTAACAGTCCAAACTAGTGCCACCTTCTAGGAGTTAATTTAACAAACAAAACATACTTTCGATGCCTTTGGTGACGTTGCAAAATCTTCCCCAAGCTTGATCAATAATCAATTTCTCTTGTACAATTATCAGGGTGAGTAATTAGGTTGCTAGCATAGAAACTTAATCAACTATAAGGTAGATACATGCTCTCAACATTACTTAGCAAGAAGCTTATCTTAAGCATAATTATAACATATCATTAACAAGACTCTGAGAAGAATTTATCATCAAGCAACTATTGCAGTTGTTTAGTTTAATAACTCAATCCATCACAGGCAATCTAAAATTGAATAATCTAACCATAACTAGTCATGGTCTCGAAGAACAAGATCAATCGAAACACTCTCAGGCAATGGTAACATATACCATTGGAACATATAATCATTTCAATTAAATATTATCAGGAAATGGTAACCAATACCATTGGAACATATAATCCATTCGATCAAGCACTATCAGGCAATGGTAATAAGTACCATTGAAACATATGATCTATTTATTTAAGCTTTATCAGGCAATGGTAATCAATACCATTGAAACACATAATCCATTCGATCAATCCTTTCCAGGAAATGGTATCATATGCCATTGAAACAAACATGTAATCTATTTAGTTTTTCGCTCTATTTTTCCTTAATTCATCGACAACATAGCCATATACATGAGATTTACACTAAACATTATAAGAACCCAATCCATGGTTTAATTCAAAAAGGGCACAAGTAATTATTCCTATATACCTTGGCCACTATCACGTTACCAAACAATAGCAACTCCAAGCAATTATAGGCAGATTATGCCTCGCCATACAACCAAATAACTTAAAAAGGAATTCAACAATCTATGCTTACTTAAACATAGTTATACTCACAATTATGTCGAGTTACTCTTGATTCTGGGTCACTATTTCTTTTTATCTTTCCTCCCTTTGATCAATCCCTTTCTTATCTAGATTAATAACCATTAGTAAAACATTAGAATCAACTCATTGACAAACAATTCACATGACAGTCTAACAAAACCAAAACAGTCCCCTAATGCTTTCCTTTAATTCGAAATTGCCCTTCCTAGATTTAAATGCTCCTTTTTATTCAATTAAACTACCTTCCTATGAAACATACATTGTTAAAATTTCTTTAACTAACCAGCCTTCAATACAGTTATTAATTTATCACCTAACTCATTTTAATGAATTGGTTAATTGAACCAGTTCTTCACAAAACAGTCGCATATTGTCCTGTTTGAAATAAAGCAGTTCCGATCTTATTTGATATGTCTAAACTGCCTTTAAGACTCAAAGCATCAATTTTCATAATTACATTACAATTCAAACATTTGAGTAGCTCAATTCTAGGCACCAATTCACAATTTAGTCAATTATGCTATGTCAAATTCCAAAATAGATTCATTAATGGGCAGCTTCAATCGAACAGTTCTATAATGTCCAATTCAATTCAGATACTTGATATAATAAACTTCATACTTGAAATTTCAGCATTCAAATCATTTAAAGGTTCTTAGTTTACACTACAGCTACCAATGTTGCCAATCATATGTTTCAATCGATCTTAATTTCATCATTCTACAAAATTCTATCGACCAAAGCTCCTAATTCATATAGTAATCTCGATTAAGAAAGAACCAACTATAATTTTCAATTATCATGCCTAGTTTCAAGAACAAAGATACAAGAATCAAGGAACTTAATTTCATCGTACTCAAAAATATGCCCGATTCCAAAGTAAGCTGTGAAGGTTTTCTTCCTTTTCTCTCAATTCTCTTCTTCGAATTCTAAGGAGAATGAGAAGGATGATGAGATTAGTTTTGTCCCAGTTAATATTAGATTAACTACAAGTGGCTCCTTCATACCATGTCCATATCGTTAAGCTCTTCTCCAATTATGCATTACCATGCAATACTAAGTTTTGTAAAGGTTCACTAAATAGTCACCTTAATCTAGTATTTCAATTTTGTATTCCTATCAAATCGGCCACTCATGGAATTATCAAGTAGCCACTTAAGTAAATCCCTTATCAATTAATAATGGTCACTTCTATAATTAGAATTTAGGATGTTACAAGGAAGCAATCTAGAGCATGCTTTCTATATGGGGAAACAACTCATTTTATTAAAGATTGTAACACCCCATCCCTTGGTTAGCCGTAATTCAGTTTGGGAGCGTTACTAATACGACAACAAAGCAAGAGATAGGCTACTTGTATAGATAACTTGCGACGCAAGTAACCCAAACACAACAATACAAGACATGCAAGTAATCCACATTAATCAAAACAAACATACTTAGCATACTTTTAAACATTAGGCATGCCAAAGAGGGTACAAATTTATTTCTTTTCTTTTTATTTCAAGTATGCATTTAGGTTACTACTTTTCATGATTAATTTACAAACTTTATTACATATCAAATGTGCATTCCATTAGCAAGAACTAAGCATAACATTATTCTTTTAATTAGCTTAATTGCATCTCAAGATACTACTTATTTAACCAATCAACATGATCAATACAAGGCATCCTCTATCATTCGAATAGCCATAGCACATACAAGAATGGTTCATTTCATTTCATTTTAAAGTTAATCAATCAAGTAGCTTTCCTAGGCATCTTCAATTTCATGGAACTACATATGCATGTTCAATACATACCTTAGCTTCAATTCAAGCATTGCCGAATCATACCAATGGTCATAAGAACAAATGCATGATCATACAATATTGGCCTAGTATTCGAATGATACAAGGTTCCAACAATCATTGAATTTCTTTCACAATTTGCGCAACATCTTACTTATTTATATACATATCAACATGTTTATATTCATAGTTCAAGTCACCCATGTTGGTTACAAGATAGGCCCATACAATAACAATACATATACTAGTCATAAACACACAACAAAATGCATGTCCAAAGCTAACTATTACAAGTTCTAGTGCCACCAAACTAGGAGCATACAAAGAGTATGAAATCATACTTTCAAGCTTGCTTCAAAATGTTGCTTCGAGCTCAAGATATCCTCTTGAAAGTATCTTTAATATGTTATGGGAATAATGAAAAGTAGAGTGGTAAGTACAAGTTATGTACTTAGTGAGGTAACACTAAACTAACCAATTTCAAGTATACATATCCAAGTTTACAAGTCTTTCAAAGAATTAAGATCATCACTACATGTCATATACTATTCGAATATATGGGGTAAACATAGGCAAGCTTCGTATATCACACATTAAACATAGCAACATCCATCATGTATACATGTCATGCTATTCGAATTATTGCTTAGAAGACAAGCAATCAAAAACACCAAGTAGACATTCTTGCACAATAACATCATTTATGAATTTCTTTCATGGGAAGTAACAAGTTATACAATCATTCATGTGTTATCTTTCAAGACAAGGATGTTCATTCAAGAATCTTACAAGTCAAGTAATGTTCACATCACACATCCAAGACAAACAATGTTCATTTCAAGTTATTAATTCCTCTTACAACACCATTGGTATTTAGTTCACTAGATAATCAAATCTTCATCAATATGCACCGTCGTGCCAATATGCACCGTAGTGCCAATATGAGCTCAAGATTCTAAGGCATGCCCTCCTATCTATCCAAACTAGCTACGAAGGTTGTTTGATTATCAATTCCATTCAATCTTATTACAATTCTTTAATCAAGACATGATTATGCCATTCAAAGGCCAAGCCCTTAGGCTTATGGAGTCTTAACTTCCAAGACAAGTTTATCCATGCAATTCGAATGGCATGAACACAAGGTGTACCATTGTTCATTTCATTTCAAACAAGTCATGCATATCAATCACAAACACATTCATATGTATGCAATGTGCGTACCTTATTCTCCAAGCAAGCATGCCATTTCTTACCTTTGGCATAAGCAATGCAACATGACAAGCATTTCATTTCATTTGCTTAACAATCAAGTAAACAAGTAAAACATGGCATCAAACGAGTTGTCATTCCTATCATTCTTCCCTTAATTAACCAAATATATATCAGGTCATGTTACATGGCAATGTTATTGAACTAACACAATAGTAAGATTGGTTAGGACCTAAGTCCTAACCCTAAGGGAGGTTCCACTCACAATACTCCTAGCTAATCACTTGTCTTGTATCCAAATCCCTATGCCTCTTGCTTTGGGATGTTCACTCTTTTCTTCCTCTTCCACAACTTGTTGCCCTTGTTCATCTCTATATTGTTATTACCTCATTTTAGGACATAACTGGACAGATTACAATGTCCCAAAACTGTTTTGGAAACAGTTTGCTTCTATGTGCAAAAACAGTCCCAAACTTCCCAGGACACTACTGTATGGCAGTTTGCACATTGTCCCTTTAAATGGTCATATCTTTTAATCCGTACGTTGGAATTTCGATTAGTTTACACCGTTGGGAAGATAACAAAATTTTATTTATTACCATATAAGGCTTTCATTTTAGTTCTTATCCAATTAATATAGTTTTTACTCAAAGACATGGCATCCTGCTTTACTAGGCAGTTTGCACTATCTCTAGTATTTCTACTCTACATTTTAGTACACAACCCAGAGTTTAACTCTGTTTTCTCCTAATGAATTTATACATTCCAAGGTGTTGTCCATAAAAATTTCAGCCTTAAATTCACTATATACAATTTTTATTGATTTCTAGCTTGGATTTTGGGAACAGAGCATTCTGGAAGATTACACTAGGTTGGATTTCTAGCTTCTTAACTCATTTAAGTAAGGTCCTATCATGGCAATTTCATTCATGATCATGTTCATACATGTCTTGGCTATCATAAATTTCCTAGAAATGTTCTTAAAACAGGGCATAGTCATGTTGATCCTAGCTTAATTCATTTGATCACAATTACACATCAATTCATCAACTAGGCAGTCCATTGCCTAATTTATCTATTTTAATTAGTTGTAGTCACATTTCCAGCAATACAAGTATTCAATTCAATCTTCTTTTTACCTAGTAACATGATCAAAATAGAATTCTAAGTTCATATAACATGTTTGCTCAATTTCTATGACCAAAACAGTGCCTAACAAGACTGATTTCTACCATGTTCATAATTCCCAGATTTTCCAGCATTGGTTACTAACAATTTAGGTTGTTTAACACCTTAATTACATTACCTAATCATGATCATGTTCAATTCATTAGTTCCATAGCTCAATTACATGTTCTAACAATTCAATTCAGTACCAAATTCACTAGTTTATTCAAAATAGTTCCTAATCAATATTATATCAACATGTGTGACTAGTTTTCTCACCAATTCATTGTTTACACAATTCTAGCATAATACCTAGTGTTCATTCTCCAAATTTACGTAACCCTACAACAATTCAATCATCTAACAAAATATTCAATAGTTAATTTCATCTACAATCATCAAAATAGCCCAAGTCAATAAGTATAGATGCGTATTCGATTGAACAAGAATAGAATCATACTTACTTTGTTTCTAGCTTTAATTTCCTTACAAAATCCTATATATGCAAGCTTCATTTCCCTTCATCAATGGTTGATCTCTCAAACTCTCTCTCTCCCCCTAATTTCCTTCTTCAAATCGGCAAAATGAAGAGAATGGATGAAGATGACATCCATCCTAATGGATTTATGAAATGTCCAAAATGTCTTTTAATTAATCCTTACTCTTAACTTAATCAATGGCATTAGGGGAATTAAAGAGTTTAGCATGCAACCATCCAATTTGTTATGCATTTCGATTTGGCCACTTTAAATTGGTCACTTATTCTGTTCATTCTTCAAATTAAGTCCTTAATTGACTTTACATAATTCAAGATTATTTAACTATTTAGGAATTCTAAATAGTGGTAACATTCTAAGCCCTATTTAGAGGTGTTACAATTCCTCCCCCCTTAAATTAAATTTGTCCTTGAACTTACCTGAATCGAATAGGTGAGGATACTGCTTCCTCATGACTTCTTCAGATTCCTAGGTAGCTTCTTCCACCTTATGGTTTCTCCATAAGATCTTAACAAGGGGAACAATCTTGTTCCGAAGCTTCCTTACTTCCCGATTAAGAATTTGAATTGGTTCTTCTTCGTAGGACAAATCAGGATTAAATTCTACTTCTTTGGGCTCAACGATGTGTGAAGGATCAGATTGATACCTTCTGAGCATTGAAAAGTGGAAGACATTGTGTATTCTATCGAATTCTCTAGGAATAGCTAATCGATAGGCCACTGGACCAATTCTTTCAACAACTTCAAATGGTCCGATGTATCAGGGACTGAGCTGCCATTTTCTTCCAAATTTTAGCGCTTTCTTCCAAGGTGAGACCTTTAGAAAGACTTTGTCTCCAATAACATGCTGGATGTCTCTCCTTTTCAAGTCAGCATGTGCTTTTTGTCTATCGAATGCTGCTTTCAATCGATCGTGAATGATCTTGATTTGTTCTTCAGTTTCCCAAAGCAATTGAGGTCCTACAATCTTGTTCTCTCCCAATTCGGACCACCATAGAGGAGTTCTACATCTTTTACCATATAGAGCTTTGAATGGTGTCATTTGAATAGAATATTGATAGCTATTGTTGTAGGTGAACACTACAAGTGGTACGGATTTCTCCCAATTCTTCCCGAACTCAATAACACAGACTCGTAGCATATCTTCTAGCACTTGAATGGTTCTCTCGTACCAGAATTGAAAAGCAAATCGAGGGTCACGATCAGAGATGATTGTTGTGGGTACACCGTGTAACCGAACCACTTCACGGATGTACAGCTCGACAAGGGTTTCTAAATTCATGTTCATACGAACATGAATGAAGTGAGTAGATTTAGTGAATCTATCAACAATCACCCATAAAGCATCATTCTTTGTTGGAGTAGAAGGAAGATCGGTGACAAAGTCCATAGTAATTCGATCCCACTTCTACTGGGGAGGTTCAATAGGTTGGAGCAGTCCAGTAGGGACTTGATGCTCGGCTTTGACTCTTTGACAAGTTAAGCACTTGGATACGAAGTCCGTGATTGCATATTTCATGCTTGGCCACCAGTATAGTGGCTTTAGATCCTTATACATCTTAACCGATCCAGGGTGGATTGAGAAAGAACTTTGATGTGCTTCTTGCAACATTTCCCGCTTCAATTGTTCGTTGTTAGGAACACAGACTCTATCTTTGAAATAGAGGAGTCCATTTGACTTGAGGGAGAAGTCAGAGCTAGACTAAGAAGTAAGTTTAGACATGATCTTCTGAGGATCTGGATCAACTTGCTGAAGTTTTTTGATCCTCAAGACTAGATTGGATTGAACTTGAAGTTCAAACAAGAAATTTTAGCCCTTGGATAGTCGGAAATGAGCATTGATAGCCATAGTAGCTACGAAAGAATTAACTAGGTCATTAGAATGATTTTCAATAGATTTCTTGTAATGCAAGGCACTGTTCGAATTGTTACCTATATAACAAGGCATTGTTTTAAATTGTTTCTTGAAGAATAAGGCATTATTCAAATTCTTATTCAAATGGGTTACTTGTAACCTAAGAAGGTTTAATTCGAATAGTTACTTATATTTCAAGGAAGATTTCAAGTTGTTACTTATCAAACAAGAAGGATACAAAATTGAATGAATTCACTAAGAATTTTTTATTTAGGAGTTACCCGAGTGTGGTCTGCGACAAAGGGTGTCAGCAACTACGTTTGCTTTCCCCGGATGGTAGTCGATAACCAAGTCATAATCCTTAAGTAATTTGAGCCATCTCCTTGACCTCAGATTCAAGTCCTTTTGAGTTAGGAGGTATTTGAGACTTTTGTGATCAGTAAATAGATTGCATTTCCCTCCGTATAGATAGTGGTTCCATATCTTGAGAGCAAACACGATAGCTGCTAGTTCCAGATCGTGTGTTGGATAATTAGACTCATGTGGCTTCAATTGCCTTGAAGCGTAAGCAATTACGTTCCCATCTTGCATCAGGACATAACCGAGTCCTAGATGAGAAGTATCACTATAAACAATGAATTCTCTGCCCGATTCTGGTTGGATGAGTACCTGGGCATGATTTAGAGCTTGCTTAAGTTGATCAAAGCTTCGTTGTTGGTTCTCCGACCAAACGAAAGGCGTATCTTTGTGGGTAAGCTTCGTAAGGCTTGCGGCAATAAAGGAAAAGCCTTTAACAAACTTTCTATAATACCCGGCTAAACAGAGAAAGCTTCAAACCTCGATTACATTCTTTGGAGGTCTCCAATTCAGAATAGACTGAATCTTGTTTTGATCAACTTTGATTCCTTCAGGTGAGATAACGTGGCCGAGGAAATAAACTTCTGGTAACCAGAATTCACATTTGGAGAACTTGGCATACAATTGACTTTCTCGGAGTGTTTGTAAGACAATTCGGAGGTGTTTAGCATGTTCTTCCTTATTCTGAGAGTACACCAAGATATCGTCGATGAATACGACCATGAACTTGTTAATATAGGGTTTGAATACCCGATTCATGAGATCCATGAAAGTAGCCAGAGCATTTGTTAACTTGAATGGCATTACAAGGAATTCAAAGTGGCCATATCGAGTACGAAAGGTTGTCTTGGGCACGTCTTGTTCTTTCACTTTCATTTGATAGTACCCCAATCGAAGGTCGGTCTTAGAGAATACAGAAGCATCCATGAGTTGATCAAAAAGATCTCCAATTCTGGGCAGGGGATATTGATTCTTGATAGTGAGCTTGTTTAACTAACGATAGTCAATAGAAAGCCGCATATTCCCGTCTTTTTTTTCACGAACAGGACTAGAGCACCCCAGGGAGAAGTGCTAGGCTGTATGAAGCCTTGATCTTGCAACTCCTGAAGTTGCATCATTAATTCTTTCAACTCGGCAGGTGCCATTCTATAGAGTGTAATCGACACTAGAGTTGTTCCAGGCTAAACTTCAATCCTGAACTCTAATTCTCTGGTTGGAGGGGCACCAGGGAGTTCCTCAGGAAAAACATCAATGAATTCAGAAACAATAGGCATGCTAGGCAAACCGAATTCAATTTCATCTTGAAGAATCATATTAGCAAAGATTGAGGTTGATTTCATGTCTATTAAGAGTATGGATTCTTTCCCTAAACCCCAAAGATACAGTCCCCGATTTTGGCAATCTTCTTAGGCCTCGTGTTTACTTAACCAATCTAACCCCAATATCAAGTCAAACTTACAAAATGGCAAGACACAAAGATTAATAGGAAAGGGGACATTTCGAATGGTCAATGGAGCTTGCTTTTGGCGCAAGTTAATGGGTGTTTTCCCCTAATGTATTTGAAACTACAAGATTTGATTCAATTGTTTCGGGTTTTAATTTTAGCTTGTTGATCAAGGCATAACAAACAAATGAATGGGTAGACACCGAATCAATTAAAGCATATGCAGGACTAAAATTTAACTCAACGGTACTTGTAATAACATCATGAGCTTCTTCATCATCTTTACCAAGAATGTGGTACATACGAGTAGGGGCTCGAGATTCCTGATGAGTCTGAGTATTTGAATAGGGGCCCTTCAGTTTCCCCTGATTCCCAGACTGAGCTTGTCTGGGTGCTTTGTTTTGATTAGGAGGAGCTGAGCTAGCAATTGTAGAAGCTCGATTCGAAGCCTTGCTGGGATTCTGGGGACAATCCCGTATATAATGATCAGAGGCTCTACATGAATAGCATAGATTCTGTTGAACTCCGCACTGGCCAGTATGATGTTTCTGACAGAACTTGCAAAGACGATATTGATTAGCTTTAGCCTGATTCCCCGTGCTATCAACTGAAACAATAGGGGCAAAAGTCTTTACAACCATTTGAGGTTTCAGTATGTAACTACTCTTTTGATTAGGGGTATAGTTCGAAGATTGTCCCTTGGAGAGTTTGGAATTCTTTGACTGCCAGTGTGGCTTGTCATCGTTCCTGGGTCGTTTGTCCTTTCAGGAGTGTCTGCTCTTGCGTCTTTCCGAGGCTTTCATCTTCACCTTAGTAGTAATGGCCCGGTTTACCAATTTTTGGAAGTCGGTGATACCCAAAGCAGTGAATATAGGACTTAATTCATCATTTAGTCCGTTGATGAACATTCAGCACTTACCGGCCTCGGTTTTGATATATTCAGACCCATACTTACAATACTTGCAAAAGTCACTCACGTATTGCTCGATAGTTCGGCCATCTTGTTTAAGAAACAAGAATCGCTTTCGACGATCGGCCAGATATTGTTCGCTAATATATTTCTTCTTGAACTCATCGAAGAAGAACTTCCAAGTGACAAACTCTATAGGAGAAGTCAGGGTAGTGGTTTCCCACTAGCTCAGTGCTTCGTCTGCCAACAGAGCGATGGCACACTCGAGTTTATGCTCGTCAGGACATGGCAATTGTTTTGTCAGAATGCGAGTAGTGGCCTCTAACCAGTACTCGGCTACTTCAGGATTAGCCTCATCGGTGCTAGTGAAGGTATAGGCCCGATGCTAAGCCAACTTGTCAATAGGGGCTCGACTTACTATAGGAGCAGGAGGTGGAATCGAATGTTCTCCCTTTAGGGCAGATACAAGATGATCAAACATCTCTTTCATGCTTAACAAGCACTCTTGTTATACAAGATTTATAGATGGGGCTTCCTGTTGAGCTGCGGCCTGTGCTCGAGGTTGAGTTTGCTATTGCGGAGGATTCTACTCCATCCTCACGCTACCTCCTTCGTTAGAGGAGCCTATGAGACTCTCTTCATCCCGAGCAAGTCTCGTTTCTGACATTCTAGTTCAATTAGAACAAAAAAAGTTATAGATTTCACATTTAAGCAACAATAGAAGCTTATATCGAGTCTCCTTGGTGGCACAATATCCTATATGATGTAAGTGAACTTAGTTTAGTCCTAGAACTGACTAAAAAGCTCTGATTACCAATAAATGTAACACCCCGTCCCTGGGATAGCCATAATCCAGTTCGGGAGTGTTACCGATTCGATAACAAAGCAAGAGATAGGTTTCTTATTGAACAAGTAACCTCGATATAGATAACTTGCGACCCAAGTAACCCAAACACAACAATACAAGACATACAAGTAATCCACATTAATCAAAACAAGCATACTTAGCATACTTCTAAACATTAGGCATGCCAAATAGGGTACAAATTTATTTCTTTTCATTTTATTTCAAGTATGCATTTAGGTTACTACTTTTCATGCTTAATTTACAAACTTTATTACATATCAAATATGCATTCCATTAGCAAGAACTAAGTATAACATTATTCTTTCAATTAGCTTACTTGCATCTCAAGATACTACTTATTTAGCCAATCAACATGATCAATACAAGGCATCCTCTATCATTTGAATAGCCATAGCATATACAAGAATGGTTCATTTCATTTTCAAGTTAATCAATCAAGTAGCTTTCCTATGCATCTTCAATTTCATGGAACTACATATGCATGTTCAATACATATCGTAGCTTCAATTCAAGCATTGCCGAATCATACCAATGGTCATAAGAACAAATGCATGATCATACAATATTGGTCTAGTATTCGAATGACACAAGGTTCCAACAATCATTTTTTTTCATAATTTGTGCAACATCTTACTTATTTATATACATATCAACATAGTTACATACATAGTTTAAGGTACCCATGTTTGTTACAAGATAGGCCGCCCATACAATAACAATGCATAAACTAGTCATAAACACACAACAAAATGCATGTTCAAAGCTAACTGTTACAAGTTCTAGTGCCACTAAACTAGGATCATACAAAGAGTATGAAATCATACTTTCAAGCTTGCTTCAAAACGTTGGTTCGAGCTTAATATATCCTCTTGAAAGTCTCTTTAATATGTTATGGAAGAATGAAGAGTATAGTGGTACAAGTTATATACTTAGTGAGGTAAACATAGGCAAGCTTCACATATCACACATTCAACATAGCAACATCCATCATGTATACATGCCATGCTATTCGAGTTATTGCTTAGAAGACAAGCAATCAAAAACACCAAGTACCAAGTAGACATTCTTGCACAATAACATCATCTATGCATTTCTTTCATGGGAAGTAACAAGTTATACAATCATTCATGTGTTATCTTTCAAGACAAGGATGTTCATTCAAGAATCTTACAAGTCAAGTAATGTTCACGTCACACATCCAAGACAAACAATGTTCATTTCAAGTTATTAATTCCTCTTACAACACCCTTGGTATTTAGTTCAATAGATAATCAAATCTTCAACAATATGCACCGAAGTGCCAATATGCACCGTAGTACCAATATGCACCGTCGTGCAAATATGCACCGTAGTGCCAATATGAGCTCAAGATTCTAAGGCATGTTTTCATATCTATCCAAACTAGCTACCAAGGTTGTTTGATTATAAATTTCATTCAATCTTATTATAATTCATTAATCAAGGCATGATTATGCCATTCAAAGGCCAAGCCCTTAGGCTTATGGAGTCTTAACTTCCAAGACAAGTTTATCCATGCCATTCGAATGGCATGAACACATGGTGTGCCATTGTTCATTTCATTTCAAACAAGTCATGCATATCAATCAGAAACACATTCATATGTATGCAATGTGCGTATCTTATTCTCCAAGCAAGCATGCCATTTCTTACCTTTGGCATAACCAATGCAACATGACAAGCATTTCATTTCATTTTCTTAACAATCAAGTAAACAAGTAAAACATGGCATCAAACAAGTTGTCATTCCTATCATTCTTCCAATAATTAGGAAAATATATATTAGGTCATGTTACATGGCAATGTCATTGAATTAACACAATAGCAAGATTGGTTAGGACCTAAGTCCTAACCCTAAGGGAGGTTACACTCACAATACTCCTAGCTAATCACTAGTCTTGTATCCAAATCCCTTTGCATCTTGCTTTGGGATATTCACTCTCTTCTTCCTCTTCCACAACTTGCTGCCCTTGGTCTAGCAAGCATAACACATACAATTCATCAAAACTTGCACATAATGTCACACATATATAGTAATAATGTTACTACATTTGTACCTAACGTTTAGCTACTGTTTTGATGCTTTCTTTTAATTATTTCTTACTTTTTCATCTATATATTGTTATTACCTCATTTTATGACATAACTGGAAAGATTACAATTTCCCAAAACTATTTTGGAAACAGTTTGCTTCTAGATGCAAAAACAGTCCCAAAATGCCCAGGACACTGCTTCCTGGCAGTTTGCACATTGTCCCTTTAAATGGTCATATCTTTTAATCCGTACGTCAGAATTTTGATTAGTTTACACCTTTAGAGAGCTAACAAAATTGTCTTTATGACAGTATAAGGCTTTCATTTTAGTTCTTCGCCAATTGATACAGTTTTTACTCAAAGATAGGGCATCCTACTTTACTATGCAGTTTGCACTATCTCTAGTATTTCTACTCTACATTTTAGTACACAAACCAGAGTTTAACTCTGTTTTCTCCTAATGAAGTTAAAAATTCCAAGGTGTTGTCCATAAAAATTTCATCCTTAAATTCCCTATATACAATTTTTAGTGATTTTTCAAATCACTGCCCAGAGCAGAGCATTTTAGGCAGATTACACTAGGTTGGATTTCTAGCTTCTTAACTCATTTTAGTAAGGTCCTATCATGGCAATTTCATCCATGATCATGTTCATACATGTCTTGGCTATCATAATTTACCCAGCAATATTCTTAAAACAGGGCATAGTCATGTTGATCCTAGTTTAATCCATTTGATCACACTTACACATCAATTCATCAACTAGGCAGTCCATTACCTAATTTATCTAGTTCAATTAGGTGTAGTCACTTTTCCAGCAACACATGTATTCAATTCAATCTTCTCTTTACCTAGTAGCATGATCAAAACAAAATTCTAAGTTCATCTAACATGTTTGCTGAAGTTCTATAACCAAAACAGTCCCTAACAAGACTATTTTCTACCATGTTCATAATTCCCAGATTTTCCAGTATTGGTTACTAACAATTTAGGTTGTTTAACACCTTAATTACATTACCTAATCATGATCATATTCAATTCATTAGGTCCATATCTCAATTACATGTTCTAACAATTCAATTCAGTACCAAATTCACTAGTTTATTCAAAACAGTTCCTAATCAATATTATAGCAACATGTGTGACTAGTTTTCTTACCAATTCATTGTTTACACAATTCCAGCATAATACCTAGTGTTCATTCTCCAAATTTACATAATCCTACAACAATTCAATCATCTAACAACATATTCAGTAGTTAATTTCATCTACAATCATCAAAACGGCCCAAGTTAATAAGTATAGCTGCCTATTCGATTGAACAAGAATAGAATCATACTTACTTTGTTTCTAGCTTTAATTTCCTTACAAAATCCTATACATGCAAGCTTAATTTCTCTTCATCAATGGTTGATCTCTCAAACTCTCTCTCTCCCTAATTTCCTTCTTCAAATCAGGAAAATGAGGAGAATGGATGAAGATGACATCCATCTGAATAGATTTATGAAATGTCCAAAATGTCCTTTAATTAATCCTTACTCTTAACTTAATCAAGGGCATTAGGGGAATTAAAGAGTTTAGCATGCAACCATCCAATTTGCTATGCATTTCGATTTGGTAACTTTAAATTGGTCATTTATTTCATTCATACTTCTAATTAAGTCCTTAATTTACTTTACTTAATTCAAAATTATTTATCTATTTAGGAATTCTAAATAGTGGTGACATTCTAAGCCCTATTTAAGGGTGTTACAAAGATTGTCCTCAAAACCCAAATAAACTACACTCCCATGTCTCAAAGGGTTCGAACTATCACCAATCACCAAGTGGGAAGGGACCTAAGCAAGCACAATCCGGAAATTTCAGGAAGAATAAAAGTCAATGATTGTATGCTACTCATCAGGAATCCCTAGCACCTGCCCGAGTTTACCATGTTCGGGGCCAGGAAGATGAAGATTCTCCTCATGTTATTGCAGGTACAATTTAACTTGATATCCATCTTGTTTATGCCCTGTTTGATTCAGATTCAACCCATTCTTTTATATGCTCTACCCTAATTGAAAGATTTAAATTGAAGTCTAAACCCACAAATTGTAATTAGTTGCTGCCAACCCTTTGGGAGATAAAGTAGTTGTGAATTGATTATGCAAAAATTGTCCCTTGTTTAAACAAGGTATACATTCCCTGCCGATCTTTTTGCCCTACCCTTCTTTGATTTTGATCTCATTTTGGGCTAAGATTAGCTAAGTAAACATAAAGCCTGGGTAGATTGTTCTAAGAGTATACTATATCTCCTTGGTTTGGGAAAAGAATCGGTAGCCTTGTTAAGTAGTGAAACTTTCGAACCAATGATAGTGTTTTCCCCTATATCTAATTTGAATGAATCCAAATTATCTCTTGAATCTATTTAACCGTATCCAGATTTTTTTATGTGTTTCCCGAGGAATTGTCAAGATTACCTTCGACAAGAGAAGTAGAATTCAGAATTGAAGTTCAACCGGGATCAACACTAGTCTCCATCACACCATACTGTATGGCCCCGGTCGAACTCAAAAGCCAGTTACAAGAGCTACAAGACATAGGCTTTATTAGGCCTAGTTCTTCTCTGTGGGGAGCCCCGATTTTATTCGTGAAGAAGAAGGATGGGTCGATGAGACTCTTATTGATTACCGACAGTTAAACCAGCTCACCATCAAGAATAAATATCCTATAACAATAATAGATGACATGTTTGATCAGTTGAAAGATGCAACAGTATTCACCAAGATTGAACTTCGGTCAGGATATTATCAGATGAAGGCCTAAGAAAACGATGTTCCAAAAATTGCATTTTGGACTCGGTATGGTCACTATGAATTTTAAGTGATGCCTTTCGGCTTGTCCAATGCCCTTGCAATATTCATGGATCTTATGAAAAGGTTTTTCAAACCTTACTTAGACAAGTTTGTTGTAGTCTTCTTAGATGACATTCATGCCTATTCTAAGAGTGAGGAAGAGCATTCGAATCATTTGAGAATTATGTTGCAAACTCTTCGGGACAAACAGTTGTATGCTAAATTTAACAAGTGTGAATTTTGGCTCTCGAAAGTGTATTTCCATGGGCATGTGATATCTGTAGAAGGTATAAAGGTTGACCCGAAGAAAATTCAATCTATTTTTTATTGGAGACCACCGAAGAATGTGGGAGAAGTTGGGAGTTTTCTCGGCTTAGCTGGATATTATAGAAGATTTGTAAAAGGGTTTTCGATTTTGGTTGCTCCTTTGACTCGACTCCTTAGAAAGGACACACCATTCGAATGGGCAGAAAACCAACAGAAAAGCTTTGACGAATTGAAACAAATTATTACACATGCTCATGTTCTAACTCAACCTGAATTGGGAAAAGAATTTATAGTTTTCTGTGATGCTTCCCATCTCGGACTGGGTTGTGTTTTGATGCAAGATGTTAAGGTGATACCATACGCTTTAAAGCTACATGAACAGAATTATCCGACACATGACTTGGAAATAGCTGTTGTTTTTGCTCTAAATATTTGGAGACACTATTTGTTTGGAGAAAAATGTTATTTATTTACGGACCACCAAAGCTTGAAGTATCTTTTGAGTCAGAAAGAATTGAATTTAAGACAAAGAAGATGGATGGAATTGATTAAGGATTATGATTTAGTCGTTGATTATCATCCGGGGAAAGCGAATGTTGTGGCTGATGCACTCAGTTGAAAACGTTCTTTTGGTAAGATCCTAAAATTTAAATTTGTTATAGCTAATTCCTCACCATCCAAATCCCTTCAAGCTTGATACCTAAAATGATCCATTGTTTTTGTAGCCCCTTCTACAATCAATGCTCATTTCAGACTACAAAGAAATCAAAGGCAATTGGCCAAACTTAAAATTAAGTCTAAATTTAATTTGAGAATTAAGAATCTTTAGCAATTTCATCCCAAGCTACAAAAGATTGTAAATAAGCTTGATTCTTCCTCAAATCCTAAATTCCCCCTTAGGCCGAATGGTCTTCTTTATTTTAGAGATCAAATATGTGTGTCTAATGATCAAACTCTAAAAGAAGAAATGCTTCATGAAGCCCATAGTAGCCTTTTTTCTATACATCTGGGCTCAGTTAAACTGTACAAGGATTTGAAAGAAGTTTACCGGTGGCCTAAAATGAAGTTTGATAACACTGAATACGTGTCTAGATGCTTGAATTGCCAAATAATTAAAGCAAAACACCAAGTAGCGTCAGGATTACTTCAACCCTTGGAAGTACCCCAGTTGAAGTGGGAGCGAATAACCATGGACTTTGTAACCAGGCTACCTTTATCACCAAGGAAGAATGATTTTATTTGCGTGATAGTTGACAGATTTTCTAAATCGGCTCAATTCATATCAGTTCGAATGAGTATGAACCTGGATATGTTAGCCGAACTCTATATTAAAGAAATAATTTATCTTCATGGTATTCTTGTTTCTATTGTTTCAGATCAGGATCCTCGGTTTACTTCCAAGTTTTTGGGTTCCTTACAAAAGGCTTTAGGGACCAAGATTAATCTTAGCACTGCTTTCCATCCTCAATTTGATGGGCAATCTGAAAGAGTGATACAGATTTTGGAAGATATGCTTAGAGCATGTGTGATTGATTTTGGGAAGAACTAGGAAAAGTCCTTAGCTTTGGAGGAATCATGGAATCCAAGAAGCTACGTGGGAACCGGAATCATCAATGAGAAATCAATATCCTCAGTTATTTGCTTCAGGTAAATTATAGGGCAAATTTCCTTAAGGGGGAGGATATTGTAATATCCCAAAGATACAGCTTAGAAGAATAGATAGTTTTAAATCAAGAGATTTAATTAATTAGAAGATTGTATTAAATGATTATGTAAGTAATGGATTAAATCGAAGGAAAAAGCAAATTATGGGGATAAATCATAAAAGGGAATGAAATCTTAAGTTGGTAAAACTATGGCATTGCATGTTAAATTGATAATAGTTTTGGGACATTCCACATGTCCACTATTTCGATCGATCAAAAGCTTTAGGGGAGTCTTCTTTTTCCCCAAAAATGCTTAAACCTATTATCTATAGTTAGAGAGAGAGAGAATTTTGCATGTTGATTAATCGGCCTTTCGAGATAGATTTAATTGAGCTTTGAATTGTTAGATGATCTAGCTAAGGTAAGATATGTTTCTCTTTAATTTGTTTGAACGGTTGTTAGATTGTTTGCATGAGTCATTGATTGAATTTGGTTATGCTCACATGAATTGTTGTAATGGTGGAAACTTGACAGTTTAGATGTTCAATTAGGATATGATTAAGTCGAATGCTCCTTTAAATGAGTTACTTTGGATTGTATCATAAGTTTGAGTTAATGGAATTTGTGGAATCTGATGTGTATATGAAAGTTTATCACAATTTTTGAATTTTATGGAACAAACATGGATTATGGTCACCTAGATGAGGTAGGATTGTTCGAATGAATTGGGGGCATTTCTAGGAAAATTTCACCTAATTCATCTCTAAAGAATGTCTCTTTAGAATTGAATTGTGGGCTGATTGGTGTACATCACAAACATGGTATATACACTTAAGTGGTATTGATCAAAATGGCTTAACTAAATTCGGTTATGTGCATATTTAATAGCTAAGGGGGATTGTTCTATTTTAGCAGAAAATTTAGGGTTGTTTAGAGCTTAAATTGGACTATTCTATTATATATTTTGGAGTTATAATGTTGTAGGGTATAAATAGTGAATTAAGACGGTGTTAAGAAGAATTAAAAAGGGTTCAAAGTTGTTCAATTTAACTAAATTGTGCAGAAACTGTTTTAATGTGATTGTGTATTGTGAAACTGATTCTTTGTGATTGTGTGATATGTATGTATCTAAATTTGGTGTCTATGTCATTTGCCTTGAATACTTTAATCTGTCTAATGTAATATATGTATATATTTGATGTGGTAGACCGTGAAGAGGGTGAAGGGAGAAAGGCTTTAGTTGATCAGAACGTTGATAGGCAAAAGAGGATAATATTACGAGATCAATGGTACCTTGGAAAAAAGATTCGTGAGTGTAATTTAAAGTCTTGGGTGGGATTGATAACCCCTCTCGAGCATTGCTTTCTAGATGATAGTTGATTAATTGACATATTGCTATGTGTGCGCATGCTTGGAGACAAGGTAAGTAAGTATTGATGAATTCTTTAAAATTGGGTGTAATTAATGGAAAGCATGTTCCTAGCCAAAGTGACTTGTAACACCCCATCCCCGGGTTAGTTGTAATCCAGTTCAAGAGCGTTACCAAAGCGAGAACAAAGCAAAAGATAGGTTACTTGTCGAACAAGTAACCTCGATATACATAACTTTCAACGCAAGCAACCTAAACACAACCATACAAGTCATACAAGTAATTCACATTAATCAAAACAAACATTCTTAGCATGCTAATTTAGGTACTAATTTGTTTCATTTCATACTTATATTCTAAGTTACCACTAACATATTTCAATTTACCATTTCATTCAATACACACACATCATTCAAACAACAATAACAAGTGTGACACTGTAAGCAATTCCATTCAGTTGCCTTGAACCGTAAGCAATTACTTTCCCATCTTGCATTAGGACACAACCGAGTCATAGATGAGAAGCATCACTGTAAATAGTGAATTCTTTGCCCGGTTCTAGTTGGATAAGTACCGGGGCATGAGTAAGAGCTTCCTTAAGTTAATCAAAGCTTCGTTGTTAGTTCTCCGACCAAACGAAAGATGTATCTTTGTTGTTAAGCTTAGTAAGACTTGCGGCAATGGAGGAAAAGCCCTTAACAAACCTTCTGTAATACCCAGCCAAACTGAGAAAACTTCGAACCTCGCTTACATTCTTCAGAGGTCTCCAATCTAGAATAGGCTGAATCTTGATTGGATCGACTTTGATTCCTTCAACCGAGATAACGTGGTCGAGGAAAGAAACTTCTGATAACTAGAATTCACATTTGGAGAACTTGGCATACAATTGATGTATCGGAGTGTTTGCAAAATAATTCGGAGGTGTTCAGCATGTTCTCCTTATTTCCGAGAGTACAACAAGATGTCGTCAATGAATACGACCATGAACTTGTCAAGATAGGGCTTGAATACCCGATTCATAAGATTCATGAAAGCAACCAGAGCATTCGTTTAACCCGAATGGCATTACGAGGAATTCGAAGTGGCCATATCCAGTACGAAAGGCTGTCTTGGGCATATCTTGTTCTTTCACTATCATTTGATAGTGCCCCGATCTAAGGTCGATCTTAAAAAATATAGAAGCATCCCCGAGTTGATACAAAGATCTTCAACTCTGGGCAGGGGATATCGGTTCTTGATAGTGAGCTTGTTTAGCTGACGATAGTCAATACAAAGCCTCATAGTCTCGTCTTTCTTTTTCACGAACAGGACTGGAGCACCCCAGTGGTGCATACGAGTAGGGGCTTGAGATTTCTGATGAGTCTGAGCATTCGAATAGGGGCCCTTCAATTTCCCCTAATTCCCAGACTGAGCTTGTCTGGGTGCTTTGTTTTGGTTAGGATGAGCTAATCTAGCAATTGTAGAAGCTCAATTCGAAGCCTTGTTGGGATTTTAGGGATAATCCCAGATATAGTGATCAGAGGCTCCACATGAGTAGCATAGATTCTATTGAGCTCTGCACTGTCTAGTATGATGTTTCTGGAAGAACTTGCAAAGAGGGTATTGTTAGCTTTAGTCTAATTCCCCATACTATTAACAGAAACAATAGGGGCTGAAGTCTTTATAATGGTTTGAGGTTTTGGGATGTAACTACTCTTTTGATTAGGGGTATATTTCGAAAAGTGTCCCTTGGAATATTTGGACTTCTTTGACTGCCAGTTTGATTTGTCATCGCTCCTGGGTCGTTTGTCCTTCCAGGAGTGTCCGCTCTTGCGTCTTACTGAGGCTTTCATCTTTGCCTCGGTAGCAATGGCCCGGTTTACCAAATTTTGAAAGTCGTTAATACCCAGAGTAGTGAATATAGGGTTTAATTCATCATTTAACCCGTCGATGAACATTCGACACTTGTTTGCCTCAGTTTTGATATATTCAGACCCATACTTGTAATACTTGCAAAAGTCAGTCACGTATTGATCGATAAGTCGGCCAGCTATTGTTCGCTAGTATATTTCTTCATGAACTCATCGAGGAAGAACTTCTAAGTGATAGACTTCGTAGGAGTAGTCAGGGTAGTGGCTTCTCACCAGCTCAGTGCTTCGTCTGCCAACAGAGCGATGGCAAACTCGAGTTTATGCTCGTCAGGACATGGCAATTGTTTAGTTAGAATGTGAGTAGTAGCCTCTAACCAGTACTTGGCTACTTCAGGATTAGCTTCATCGGTGCCAGTGAAGGTATAGGCCCGATGCTAAGCCAGCTTGTCAATAGGGGCTCGACTTACTACAGGAGCAGGAAGTGGAATTGGATGTTCTCTTTTTAGTGTAGATACGAGATGATCAAACATCTCTTTCATGCTTATCAAGCACTCTTGTTGTACAAAATTTACAGTCGAGGCTTTTTGTTGAGTTACGGCCTGAGCTCGAGGTTGAGCTTGCTGTTGATGAGGATCTGCTCCATCCTCACACTATCTCCTTCATTAGAGCAGCCTACGAGACTTTCGTCATCCTCAGCAAGTCTCGTTTCGGACATTCTAGTTCAATCAGAACAATAAGAGTTTTAGTTTACACATTTAAGCAACAATACAAGCTTATATCAAGTCTCCTAGGTGGCGCAATATCCTATATGATGCAAGTGAGCTTAGTTTAGTCCTAGAACCGACTAAAAAACTCTGATTACCAATAAATGTAACACCCCATCCCTGGGTTAGTCGTAATTCGGTTTAGGAGTGTTACAAAAGCGAGAACAAAGCAAAAGATATGTTACTTGTCGAACAAGTAACCTCGATATACATAACTTGCAATGCAAGTAACCTAAACACAACCATACAAGTCATATAAGTAATCCACATCAAGTAAAACAAACATTCTTAGCATGCTAATTTAGGTACTAATTTGTTTCATTTCATACTTATATTCTAAGTTACCACTAACATATTTCAATTTACCATTCCATTCAATACGCATACATCATTCAAACAACAGTAACAAGTGTGACATACTTCACAATAGGCTACTAATAGACATGATTCAACTTTCATTCTTATTACAAGTTCATGTACTATATACGAATGATACAAGGCGGTCACTTAGTACATTTCAATTAGCTTACTTGTATTTTAAGATACTACTTATTCAACCAATTAACATGATCAATACAAGGCATCTAACTTACATTCTTATTAAATGTTCATACACCCTATTCGAATAGCTAGGTGTTCACTTAGTACATTTCATTTTTTTATTTTCAATCAAATCATACTATTTCATGGCATACTTAGCTAGTAACATTCTTAATGCATGCTTGAACATACCTTAGCTCCAATCCAAGTATTTTCGAATCATACCATAGCCACAAGAAGGAATGCATGATCATACAACATTGGTCTATTGTTCGAATGAAATAAGGATTTAACATTCATTGGATTACTATCATTTTATGCGCAACATCAAACTTATTTAGATACATATCAACATAGTTCATATACATAGCTTAAGTCATCAAAGTTGATTACATGATAGGCCCAAAAAAACATTACATTTACTAGTCTTAAACACGCAACAAATGCATGATCAAGGCTACCTATTACAAGTTCTAGTGCCACCAAACTAGGAGTATACAAAGAGTATGAAATCATACTTTCAAGCTTGCTTTAGAACGTTGCTTCGAGATCAAGATATCCTCTTGAAAGTGTCCTTAATTTGTTGTGGGAAGAATGAAGAGTAGAGTGGTAAGTACAAGTTATGTACTTAGTGAGGTAACACTAAGTTAACCAATTTCCAAGCATACATATCCAAGTTTACATGTATTTAAAAGAGTCAAGGCCATCTCTACGTAACATATACCATTCGAATTCAAGGAGTAAACATAGGTAAGCTTCACATATCACATATTCAACATAGCAAAATCCATCATACATACCCATCATGCTATTTGAGTATCTTGCTTAGAAGACAAGCAACCAAAAACACCAAGTACCAAGTAGGCATTCTTACACAACAAGCATCAATTATGTATAACTTCCATATGAAGTAACTAGTTGTACAATCATTCATGTGTTATCTTTCAAGGCAAGGATGTTCATTCAAGAAACTTACAAAATAAGCAATGTTCATATCACACATCCAAGGCAACAATGTTCATTTCAACTTTTAGTTCATCTTATAACACCCTTGGTATTTAGTTCAATAGATAATCAAATCTTCAACAAAATGCACCGAAGTGCCAAAATGCACTGTAGTGCCAAAATGCACCGTCGTGCCAATATGCACCGTAGTGCCAAAATGAGCTCAAGATTCTAAGGCATGCCCTCCTATCTATCCAAACTGGCTACCAAGTTTGTTGGTTATCGATTTCATTCAAGCTTTATACAATTCATTATTCAATACAAAATTTTTCCATTCAAAGGCCAAGCCTTTAGGCTTATGGAGTCTTAACTCCCAAGACAAATATATCCATGCCATTTGAATGGCATGAATACAAAGTGGTACCATTGTTCATTTCATTTCAATGAGCCATGTATATCAATCACAAACACATGCATATGTATGCAATGTGTGTACCTTATTCTCCAAGCAAGCATGCCATTTCTTACCTTTGGCATAAGCAATGCAACATGTCAAGCATTTCATTTCATTTGCTTAACACTCAAGTAAACAAATAGATCATGGCATCAAACAAGTTGTCATACATGTCATTTTCCCTTAATTAGCCAAATATGTATTAGGTCATGTTACATGGCAATGACATTGAATTAAGACAATAACAATGTTGGTTAGGACCTAAGTCCCAACCCTAAGGATAGTTACACTCATAATACTCCTAGCTAATCAATTGTCTTGTATCCAAATCCCTTTGCCTCTTGCTTTGGGATGTCCACTCTTATCTTCCTCTTCCATAACTTGATGCCCTTGGTCTAGCAATAATAACAGATACAATTCATCAAAATAAGCACATAATGTCATACATGTATAGTAGCAATGTTACCACATTTGTACCTGACATTTAGCTACTATTTTTATTCTTTATTTTAAGCATTTCTTACTAGTTCCTCTAAATTGTTATTACCTCATTTTAGGACATAACTGGACAGATTACAATGTCCCAAAACTGTTTTGGAAACAATTTGCTTCTAGGTGTAAAAACAGTCCCAAATGCCCAGGACACTGCTGCCTGGTAGTTTGCACATTGTCCCTTAAAATGGTCATATCCCTTAATCCGTACGTCAGAATTTTGATCACTATACACCGCTGGAAAGCTAACAAAATTTTATTCAAGTCCATATAAGACTTGAATTTTAGTTCTTATCCAATTAATATATTTTATTGTTCGAAGATAGGGCATTTACACTGCCTAGACAGTTTGCACTGTCCAGCTATTTCTATTTACAGTTTCCAGCCCATGACCCAGTTTTCAGTTCTGTTTTTCACCTAATGAATGTATACATACTAAGGATCATGTCACTAAAATTTCAGCCCTGAATTTGATCTATACAAATTTTGGTGAATTTTCAAAGCTACTGCCCAGAACAGAGCAATTTTGTGCAGATTGCACTTATTCACATTGTAATTCCTTAAATTCATTTTAACCAATGTTTTGGCTCTATAATTCATTTCATATGAAATCCTAAACATGTTTAGTCAATGTTAATTCATTTTTCAAGGTGACCAAAATAGAGTAAGTTGGTTAAATTGCTAAATTTTGCATGTTTACACAATATGTTCTTACTAAAACAGTTTTCTAAGCTATATGACTTTGTTCATACCTTTATCTTTCATTTCCAGCATTGTTACTAACAATTTATCTTGTTTAACACCTTAATTACATTATCTAATCATGATCATATTCAATTCATTAGGTCCATAGCTCAATTACATGTTCTAACAATTCAATTCTTACATAATCTCTTTTTTATTTTCCAACAACCTAGCTTTATTACACTATCACATACACATAATTTCCAGCATAATACCTAGTGTTCATTCTCCAAATTTGCATAGTTCTACAGCAATTTAATCATCTAACAACATATTCAATAGTTAATTTCATCTACAATCATCAAAACAGCCAAAGTTAACAAGTATAGTTGCATATTCGATTGAACAAGAGTATAATCATACTTACTTTGCTTCTAGCTTTAATTTCCTTACAAAATCCTATACATGCAAGCTTAATTTCCCTTCATCAATGGCTGATTTCTCTCTTTCCCTCTCTCCCTATTTTTCTCTTCAAAACTCGGCAATAGGAGAATGAAGAAGATGATGACTATGCTTAATCCAAGTTATTGGATTTGTGAAATGTCCAATATGTCCCTTAATTAATCCTTATCTTAACTTAATCAAGGGCATTAGAGGAAACAAGGAATTTAGCATGCAATCATCATCTTTCTCCTTTAATTCAATTTGGTCATTCTAAATTGGTCACAATTCTCTTTTAATCTTTCATGTTGCCAACTCACTTTGTTAATTATTCAATTCAACCCTTAATTGACTTTACTTAATTCAAAATGATTTAACTATTTAGGAATTCTAAATAGTGGTAACATTCTAAGACCTATTTAGGGGTGTTACAATTCTCCCCTCTTAAATTAAATTCGTCCTCAAATTTACCTGAATTGAATAAGTGAGGATATTACTTCCTCATGAATTTTTTAGATTCCCATGTAGCTTCTTCCAGTTTATGGTTTCTCCATAATATCTTAACAAGGGGAAAAATCTTGTTCCAAAGTTTCCTTACTTCCAGGTCAAGAATCTGAATAGGTTCTTCTTCGTAGGACAAATCAGGATTCAATTATACTTCTTCGGGCTCAAGAATGTGTGAAGGATCAGATCGATACCTCCTGAGAATTGAAACGTGGAAGACATTGTGTATTCTATCGAACTATCTAGGAAGAGTTAGTCGATAGGCCACTGGACCAATTCTTTCAACAACATCAAATGGTTGGAGCAGTTCAATAGGTTATTAGTTTGGGTTTACTTCGGCAAACCTAATATGACATCTTTAATTTGATCTTGGTGGCTAGGCGGGGTCAAGGGGGTTACAGATATCCTCTTAATGACATTGTAATGGTTTGTGAAAATGGAACATGTCCATGGGTCATTTGTCAAGGATGAATAATTCTCTCAGATTGGCCATCCGATTGAGGATGAAAGGCCGTACTAAGATGTACTTTAGCTCCTAGAGCTTTCTGTATAGAATTCCAAAATCGAGAAGCAAATCGAGGGTCACGATCGAAGATGATTGCTGTAGGTACACCATGTAACCAAATCACTTCGTAGATGTATAGTTCATAAAGGGTTTCCAAACTCATGTTCATACGAACATGGATGAAGTGAGTAGATTTAGTGAATCTATCAACAATCACCCATACAACATCATTATTTCTTGGAGTAGAAGAAAGACCTGTGACAAAGTCCATAGTAATTTGATCCCACTTCCATTGGGGAAGTTCAATAGGTTGGAGCAGTCCAGTAGGGACTTGCTGCTCAGCTTTGACTTTTTGAGAAGTTTAGCACTTGGATACGAAGTCCATGATTGCAGATTTCATGTCTGGCCACCAGTATAGTGGCTTTAGGTCCTTATACATCTTAACTGATCTAGGTGGATCGAGAAAGAACTTTGATGTGCTTCCTGCAACATTTCCCGCTTTAATTGTTCGTTGTTAGGAATACAGACTTTATCTTTGAAATAGAGGAGTCCATTTGACATGAGAGAGAAGTCGGAGCTAGACTCAAAAGTAAGCTTATATATGATCTTCTAAAGATCTGGATCAACTTGTTGAAGTTCTTTAATCCTCGAGACTAGATTGGATTGAACTTGAAGTTCAGACAAGAATTTCTGGCCCTTGGATAGTCAGAAATGAGCATTAATAGCCGTAGTAGCTACGAAAGAATTAACAAGGTCATTAGAATAATTTTCAATAGATTTTCATGCAATGCAAGGCACTGTTCGAATTGTTTCTTGAATAACAAGGCATTGTTTCGAATGCTTTCTTACAAGCTAAGAAAGACTCAATTTTCAATGGTTACATGTATTTTAGGCACCATTCTTATTCGAATGGTAGTTTACTTTTCAAAGAGTGTTTGAATGGTAACTTGTTGCTTAAGTAAACTCTATATTCATTATTTGCAAAATAAGAGAAGGCACGATTCAAATGAATTTAATCAGAATTCTAGATTTAGGAATAACCCGAGTATGGTCTACGACTAAGGGCGTCAGCAACTACGTTTGCTTTCCCTGGATGGTAGTCGATAACCAAGTTGTAATCCTAAGTAATTTGAGCTATCTCATTTGCCTCAGATTCAAGTCCTTCTGAGTTAGGAGATATTTGAGACTTTTGTGATCGGTAAATAGATTGCAATTCTCTCTGTATAGATAGTGTCTCCATATCTTGAGAACAAACATGATAGCTGCTAGTTCCAGATCGTGCGTTGGATAATTAGACTCATGTGGCTTCAGTTGCCTTGCAGTACAATCAATTACTTTCCCATCTTGCATTAGAACACAACCGAGTCCTAGATGAGAAGCATCACTGTAAACAATGAATTCTTTGCCCGATTCTAGTTGGAAAAGTACCGGGGCATGAGTCAGAACTTGCTTAAGTTGATCAAAGCTTCGTTGTTGCTTCTCTGACCAAACAAAAGGCGTATTTTTGCGGGTAAGTTAGTAAGACTTATGGAAATGGAGGAGAAACCTTTAACAAAACTTCTGTAATACCCGACTAAACCAAGAAAACTTCGAACCTCGCTTACATTCTTCGAAGGTCTCCAATCTAGAATAGTCTGAATCTTGCTTGGATCAACTTTGATTCCTTCAGCCAAGATAATGTGGCCGAGGAAAGAAACTTCTGATAACCAGAATTCACATTTGGAGAACTTGGCATACAATTGACCTTCTCGGAGTGTTTGCAAAACAATTTGGAAGTGTTCAGTATGTTCCCCCTTATTCCGAGAGTACACCAAGATGTAATCGATGAATATAACCACGAACTTGTAAAGATAGGGCTTAAAGACCCGATTCATAAGATCCATGAAAGCAGTCAGAGCATTCATTAATCCGAATGGCATTACGAGGAAATTGAAGTGGCCATATTGAGTACGAAAGACTGTCTTGGGCACTTCTTATTCTTTCACTTTCATTTGATAGTACCCCAATCTAAGGTCAATCTTAGAAAATACATAAGCATCCTTGAGTTGATCAAAAAGATCTTCAATTCTGGGCAGGGGATACCAGTTCTTGATAGCGAGCATGTTTAGCTGACGATAGTCAATACAAAGTCGCATAGTCCCATCTTTCTTTTTCACGAACAGGACTGGAGCACCCCAAGGAGAAGTGCTAGGCTGTATGAAACCTTTATGTTGCAACTCTTAAAGTTGCTTCTTTAATTCTCTCAACTCGACAGGTTCCATTCTATAGGGTGTAATGGACACCGGAGCTGTTCAAGGCCGAACTTCAATCCCGAAGTCTACTTCTCTGGTTGGAGGGACACTAGGGAGTTCATCGGGAAAATATCAATTAATTCAGAAACAATAGGCATGCTAGGCAAACCGAATTCTATTTCATCTTGGAGAATCATATTAGCAAAAATTGAGGTTGGTTTCTTGTTTATTAAGAGAATAGATGCTTTCCCCAAACCCCAAAGATACAATCTCCGATTTTGGCAATCTACCCAGGCCTCGTGTTTACTTAACCAATCTAACCCAAATATCAAGTTAAATTCACAAAAAGGTTTAACATATATATCAATGGTAAGGGGTATATTTCGAATGGTCAAGGGAGATTGCTTGTGGCGCAAGTTAATGGGTTTTTTCCCCCTAAGGGATTTAAAACTACAAGATTTCATTCAATAATTTCGGGTTTTAATTCTAACTTGTTGATCAATGCAGAACATGCAAATGAATGGGTAGACACCGAATCAATTAAAGCATGTGCAGGACTGGAATTTAACTCAATGGTACCTGCGGTAACATTAGGAGCTTCTTCATCATCTTTACCACGAATGTGGTACATACGAGTAAGGGCTCGAGATTCCTGATGAGTTGAGCATTCGAATAGGGGCCCTTTTGCTTCCCCTAATTCTCAGACTGATCTTGTCTGGGTGCTTTGTTTCGGTTAAGAGGAACTAAGCTAGCAATAGCAGAAGCTCGATTCGATGCCTTGCTGGGATTTTGGGGACAATCCCGGATATAGTGATCAGAGGCTCCACATGAGTAGCATAGATTATGTTGAGCTCTGCACTGTCTAGTATGGTGTTTCTGGCAGAACTTGCAAAGAGGGTATTGATTAGCTTTAGTCTGATTCCCTGTACTATCAACAGAAACAACAGAGGCTGAAGTCTTTATAACCGTTTGAGGTTTCTAGATGTAACTGCTCTTTTGATTAGGGGTATAGTTCGAAGAGTGTCCCTTGGAATGTTTGGACTTCTTTGACTCCCAATTTGGCTTGTCATTGTTCCTGGGTCGTTTGTCCTTCTAGGAGTGTCCGCTCTTGCATCTTTCTGAGGCTTTCATCTTTGCCTCAATAGCAATGGCCCGGATTACCAAATTTTGAAAGTCGGTAATACCCATAGTAGTGAATATAGGGCTTAATTCATCATTGAACCCGTCGATGAACATTCGACACTTGTTGGCCTCAGTTTTGATATATTCGGACCCATACTTGCAATACTTGCAAAAGTCGCCCACGTATTGCTCGATAGGTCAGCCAGCTTGTTTAAGATACAATAATCGCTTTCAGCGCGTGGCGAGATATTGTTCGCTGATATATTTCTTCCTGAACTCATCGAGGAAGAACTTCTAAGTGATAGACTCCGCATGAGTAGTCAAAGTAGTGGCTTCCCACCAACTCAGTGCTTCATCTACTAACAGAGCGATGGCAAACACGAGTTTATGCTCGTCAGGACATGGCAATTGTTTAATTAGAATGTGAGTAGTGGCCTCTAATACTCAGCTACTTCAGGATTAGCCTCATCGGTGCCATTGAAGGTATAGGACCGATGCTGAGCCAGCCTGTCAATATGGGCTCAACTTACTACAGGAGCAGGAGGTGGAATCGGATGTTCTCTTTTTAGTGTAGATACGAGATGACCAAGCATCTCTTTCATGCTTATCAAGCACTCTTGTTGTACATAATTTACAGTCGGGGCTTTTTGTTGAGCTGAAGCATGAGCTCGAGGTTGAGCTTGCTGTTGAGGAGGATTTTGCTCCATTCTCACACTATCTCCTTCATTAGAGAGCCTACGAGACTCTCGTCATCCCGAGCAAGCCTCGTTTATGACATTCTAGTTCAATCAAAACAATAAGAGTTTTAGTTTACACATTACACATTTAAGCAACAATACAAGCTTATATCAAGTCTCCTAGATGGTACAATATCCTATATGATGCAAGTGAGCTTAGTTTAGTCCTAGAACCGACTAAAAAGCTCTCATTACCAATAAATATAACACCCATCCCTGGGTTAGTCGTAATCCTGATCAGGAGCGTTACCAAAGCGTGAACAAAGCAAAAGATAGGTTACTTGTGAAACAAGTAACCTCGATATACATAACTTGCAACGCAAGTAACCTAAACACAACCGTACAAGTCATACAAGTAATCCACATTAATCAAAACAAACATTCTTAGCATGTTAATTTAGGTACTAATTTGTTTCATTTCATACTTATATTCTAAGTTACCACAAACATATTTGAATTTACCATTTCATTCAATACACATACATCATTCAAAAAACAATAACAAGTGTGATATACTTCACAATAGGTTACTAATAGACATGATTCAACTTTCATTCTTGTTACAAGTTCAAGTACTCTATTCGAATGATACAAGGTGGTCACTTAGTACATTTCAGTTAGCTTACTTGTATTTTAAGATACTACTTATTCAACCAATTAACATGATCAATACAAGGCATCCAACATACATCCTTATTACATGTTCATACACCTATTCAAATAGCTAGGTGTTCACTTAGTACATTTCATTTGCTTCTTTTCAATCAAATCATACTATTTCATGGTATACTTAGCTAGTAACATTGTTAATGCATGCTTGAACATACCTTAGCTCCAATCCAAGTATTTTCGAATCATACCATAGCCACAAGAAGGAATGCATGATCATACAACATTGGTCTATTGTTCAAATGAAATAAGGATTTAACATTCATTGGATTACTATCATTTTATGCGCAGCATCAAACTTATTTAGATACATATCAACATAGTTCATATACATAGCTTAAGTCATCAAATTTGATTACATGATAGGCAAAACAAAACATTACATTTACTAGTCTTAAACACACGACAAAAGCATGATCAAGGCTACCTATTACAAGTACTAGTGCCACCAAACTAGGAGTATACAAAGAGTATGAAATCATACTTTCAAGTTTGCTTTAGAACGTTGCTTCGAGATCAAGATATCCTCTTGAAAGTTGATTACATGATAGGCCCAACAAAACATTACATTTACTAGTCTTAAACACACGACAAAAGCATGATCAAGGCTACCTATTACAAGTACTAGTGCCACCAAACTAGGAGTATACAAAGAGTATGAAATCATACTTTCAAGCTTGCTTTAGAATGTTGCTTCGAGATCAAGATATCCTCTTGAAAGTGTCCTTAATCTGTTGTGGGAAGAATGAAGAGTAGAGTGGTAAGTACAAGTTATGTACTTAGTGAGGTAACACTAAGTTAGCCAATTTCCAAGCATACATATCCAAGTTTACATGTATTTCAAAGAATCAAGGCCATCTCTACATAACATATAGTATTCAAATTCAAGGAGTAAACATAGGCAAGCTTCACATATCACATATTCAACATAGCAAAATCCATCATACATACCCATCATGCTATTCGAGTATCTTGCTTAGAAGACAAGCAACCAAAAACACCAAGTACCAAGTAGGCATTCTTACACAACAAGCATCAATTATGCATAACTTCCATATGAAGTAACTAGTTGTACAATCATTCATGTGTTATCTTTCAAGGCAAGGATGTTCATTCAAGAAACTTACAAAATAAGCAATGTTCATATCACACATCCAAGGCAACAATGTTCATTTCAACCTTTAGTTCATCTTATAACACCCTTGGTATTTAGTTCAATAGATAATCAAATCTTCACCAAAATGCACCGAAGTGCCAAAATGCACTGTAGTGCCAAAATGCACCGTCGTGCCAATATGCACCGTAGTGCCAAAATGAGCTCAAGATTCTAAGGCATGCCCTCCTATCTATCCAAACTGGCTACCAAGTTTGTTGATTATCGATTTCATTCAAGCTTTATACAATTCATTATTCAATACAAAATTTTGCCATTCAAAGGCCAAGCCTTTAGGCTTATGGAGTCTTAACACACAAGACAAATCTATCCATGCCATTCGAATGGCATGAATACAAAGTGGTACCATTGTTCATTTCATTTCAATCAGCCATTTATATCAATCACAAACACATGCATATGTATGCAATGTGCGTACCTTATTCTCCAAGCAAGCATACCATTTCTTACCTTTGGCATAAGCAATGCAACATGTCAAGCATTTAATTTCATTTGCTTAACACTCAAGTAAACAAATAGATCATGGCATCAAACTAGTTGTCATACATGTCATTCTTCCCTTAATTAGCCAAATTTGTATTAGGTCATGTTACATGGCAATGACATTGAATTAAGACAATAACAAGGTTGGTTAGGACCTAAGTCCCAACCCTAAGGATAGTTACACTCTCAATACTCCAAGCTAATCATTTGTCTTGTATCCAAATCCCTTTGCCTATTGCTTTGGGATGTCCACTCTTATCTTCCTCTTCCACAACTTTCTGCCCTTGGTCTAGCAAGCATAACACATACAATTCATCAAAACAAGCACATAATGTCATACATGTATAGTAGAAATGTTACCACATTTGTACCTAACATTTAGCTACTATTTTATGCTTTATTTTAAGCATTTATTACTAGTTCCTCTAAATTGTTATTACCTCATTTTAGGACATAACATGACATATTACAATATCCCAAAACTGTTTTCGAAACAGTTTGCTTCTAGGTGTAAAAACAGTCCCAAACTGCCCAGGACACTGCTGCCTGGCAATTTGCACATTGTCCCTTAAAATGGTCATATCTCTTAATCCGTACGTCGGAATTTCGATCACTATACACCGTTGGAAATCTAACAAAATTGTATTTAATACCATATAAGACTTGAATGTTAGTTCTTATCCAATTAAGACAGTTTATTGTTCAAAGACAGGGTATTTACACTGCCTGGACAATTTGCACTGTCCAGCTATTTCTATTTACAATTTCCAGCATAGGACCCAGTTTTTAGTTCTGTTTTCACCTAATGAAAGTATACATACTAAGGATCATGTCACTAAAATTTCATCCCTGAATTTGATCTATACAAATTTTGGTGAATTTTCAAAGCTACTGCCCAGAACAGAACAATTATGGGCAGATTGCACCTATTCACATTTTAATTCCTTTAATTCATTTTAACCAATGTTTTGGCCCTATAATTCATTTCATATCAAATCCTAAACATGTTTAGTCAATGTTAATTCATTTTTTCAAGGTGACCAAAACAGAGTAAGTTGGTTAAATTGCTAAATTTTGCATGTTTACACAATATGTTCTTACTAAAACAGTTTTCTAAGCTATATGACTTTGTTCATACCTTTATCTTTCATTTCCAGCATTGGTTACTAAAAATTTAGCTTGTTTAACACCTTAATTACATTATCTAATCATGATCATATTCAATTCTTTAGTTCCATAGCTCAATTACATGTTCTAACAATTCAATTCTTACATCAACATCTCTTTTCAATTTTCCAGCAGGTAGCTTTGTTACACTATCACATACACATAATTTCCAGCATAATACCTAGTGTTCATTCTCCAAATTTGCATAGTTATACAACAATTTAATCATATAACAACAAATGCAATAGTTAATTTCATCTACAATCATCAAAAAAGCCAAAGTTAACAAGTATAGTTGCCTATTCGATTGAACAAGAGTAGAATCATACTTACTTTGCTTCTAGCTTTAATTTCCTTACAAAATCCTATACATGCAAGCTTAATTTCCCTTCATCAATGGCTGATTTCTCTCTTTCCCTCTCTCCCTATTTTTCTCTTCAAAACTCGGCAATAGGAGAATGAAGAAGATGATGACTATGCTTAATCCAAGTTATTAGATTTGTGAAATGTCCAATATGTCCCTTAATTAATCCTAATCTTAACTTAATCAAGGGTATTAGAGGAAACATGGAATTTAGCATGCAATCACCATCTTTCTCCTTTAATTCAATTTGGTCATTCTAAATTGGTCACAATTCTCTTTTAATCTTTCATGTTGGCAACTCACTTTGTTAATTATTCAATTCAACCCTTAATTGACTTTACTTAATTCAAAATGGTTTAACTATTTAGGAATTCTAAATAGTGGTAACATTCTAAGCCCTATTTAGGGGTGTTACATGACTAGTATAATATGGGATGATATTTAATCAAATGAATAATTATGAATTCACTATGCTGAAAAGTTTTGATAAAAATGTGTGATAGTATTCAAATGACTTAAATGCTATAAAATGATGCATCGAATTGGAAGAATGGAAAATGAGATATGATTTCAATTGAATCTAATTAGTTTGTTGTGAAATATTGATATGGATAGGCCATGTGGCTATTCGAATTAGTGGATGATAATTCTTGAATCACAATAAGTGATCTTATGTTACCCAAACTGTTAATGGGTAAAGATATTGATATGAGATGATGAAATAAAGAGATATGCTCAAATGGAAATAAGAATAAAATAAAAAGTAAAGCCTTGGTCTCGAGTCAGTCTTAATTATAGTTGGCATGCCATAGGGTCTAGAGCTCAGTGTTTAGGGTGGAATACGGTCTGGGGCAGTGGTCCCTATTTGGCGACAGTAGGAGGGAAGTTGTGTGGTCACTTGGCGACAGTAGGCGGGATTGACCGGTACTGCGATTACCAAATATTTTTATGGGCGACAGTTGGTTGGGGACTCATGTACTTAGGCTGGGTATTCGATTCACAAGGAAAAATAATTAATTGATTATGAATTAAACTTCTTAATTATGATTTGTGTATCTTATTCTAATATTGATAATGTGAATCGTGATATAAACTTTGGAAGCTGGATAATCGATATCAACTTGATGTAAATTAAGTATGAGGTGCTGTGTATTTAATGAATTGCACATAATTAACATGTTATGGGTAGAATACTTATAAATGGGTAAATGAATTAACTAGCTTTCTTTGTACTCCTAGTTGGTTTGAATGCATTTGTTTTGGTAGTGGAAATCAAATCTTGTTGATGATTTTTGTTGAATGATGTAAATTACCTCACTAGGCATTGGCTTATACATGTATCTTTCTTTCACTACCCTCCAGGTAACTTTTTGAAGTATAAACCTAGTAGATGATCTTAATCAAGTCGCAAGGAGATTAAAAGTATGTATTTATCTTTTTGTCAACTCATAGGATGGTGGCACCTTAATGTTTTCAGTTGTTTGTAGATTTCTAGGATTCTGTTTTGGGCTTCGTAAATCTTAAGCTCCAAGCCATATGTATGTACATATATAACTATGTTGATTTATGATTTGTGTGGTTATGTTTCGCATGGTGATTGTGGATTGACGATGCCATGGATGTTTAGTTGGTGAATATGGTTGGTTGCTTTCGTGATTGGCATGTAAACTATTGTTAGGTTGGTTGTATTCTTGAATGTGTCCGATGTTGGTTATAGGATAAGAAATCATTAAGCTATGGTATTACTTGTGTTGGATGCGTGAACATTTTGGCATGCCTTGATGTTATCTTGTTTTGTTATAGTAAATTGTTGAACCCTTATTGTGCTTTAGAAATTACAAAATAGGTTGTGTGATTGGCTTTGGGATTTTTAAATAAATGTATTTGTTCTAGAGACTAAACATTGAAGATTAAATACAAAAATATTGGAAATGGTAACTTGTACTTAAAGTAAACTTATTCTAGCTATTCGAAATCTTTCTTAAGACACAAGTAATTTCATATGTGACTATTATCAATACATTAACTAGTTAGATAATTAAGGAAAAATTTTAAATCTCATGCGATTGGTTAGGTTCAATCATAAAATGTAAGTTGGATGAGGGTTATTAGTTAACTTAAGGCTTAAGTTAACACTCTTGTTTGATTTAAACACCTTAGATTTGGGTTAATGCCATGCTAAATTTTAGGGTGTTTCACCTCCAAAAAATTGCAAACATTCCGAATGTCCTGCACTCGTACACCCTTGACTTCCAGATTCACCACAACTGGAAGGTAAGCTTGGCAACCTCCTTGCATCATATCCTTCGCTTGCGTAGCCAAAACAACATTGGACAAGAAACCCCTTTGGATTCATAATCCACAACCGTCTTATGTTCTCTTAACCAATCCATACCCAAGATAACATCAAAACCATTAACGACAACTCCATCAAATTTGCAGCAAACTCGTGACCCTAAACAACCAAAGGGCATCTCGTATACAACCTTCTAACCATAACCGTCTCACCAAAAGAACTAGTTACCAACATACCAACACTCAAAATCTCAACAGGAACATTCAACAAATGTGCACTCTCACTCAAAATGTATGAATGAGAAGACCCCAAATCAATTAAAGAAGACAATGAAAAAGATTGCAAGGTAAAGGTACCTGTAGTCACATTAGTGTCATTGTGGCCCTCACAATGATCATAAACATGAGCCAGTCCACCCTTCTCCGGTCGCACTACCATTGTATCTGACCATCCTCGGGCCTCTAAAAATTACCCCTTCGATGACCTCAACCTCTAGCAGGTGTGGCAACTTGTGCTGGTGTATCTCTCGCAACACGGGGACAATCACGCTTCAGGTGATCAGATGATTCACACTCCCAACAAGTTTCAACAGTACCCCAACATTCATCAATGTGACAGGCAACAACTCGCACATTCTGATTACGATTACCACCACAACCACACTTGTAATCCATCTTGAAATGCACATTGTGTGGTCTCTTATTCTGTATCCCAGAAAAACCACAATCAACTACTCACTTGCCCGAGCTCACACTTCCCGATTGCACTGGCTCGCCCAAAGATTACTCGATATCCTTAGACTGGTTGACCAATGCATCAAAATCTATATAATCCGTAGCTAATAAGTACGTCTTGATATCCGTGCCAAGACCATAACGGAACCGATCACATCTATGACAATCGCTTGGCACCAACTCAAAAGCAGACAAACTTTACCTCATACTCAGCCATCGACTTGTTGTTTTGCACCAACGACATAAACTCTCGCTTCTTGGCATCCAGATACTGCAGACCGAGGTACTTCCTCTTGAAACTCTCCGAATGAACTCCCAAGTCACCTCAGCTTACAAAACTTTCGCAAAGTTGGTTACCCACCAATGTAAGCATCACCGTGTAGCAAGGACACGGTGCAACCTAGCTTACGCACATCATTACATTCCATTTGAACCAGAATACATATAGTACACTCCAGCCATTTCTCAGCTGCCTTAGGGTTCAAACCCTTAAATTTAATATCTCCCAAACTGCAAAGACGCTCTAGAGGCAACCCATGATTAACAGCCACAACAGGCGCTGGTGCTTGCATATGCACCCTAGCTATCGCTGCCTGAAAAGCTCTCGTCACTGCTTGAATCAACAGCTTTATATCGCCAAAAACTAGCCCTTGCGAAACCTGAGGGCCACCACCCACCCAACTCCAGCACCAACATGAGGAATAGGTGGAGAAGGTAAACCGTTAGGAGGAATCACACCATCCTCAGAATTTTGATATTGATCTATTGCATTGTTATTGTCAAGATATGGATTGGAATGCATGTCATTGATATAGCGTTTATTTGTGACTACCTCACTAGGCAAAGCATGACTAATGCATTTCACTTCATACATTTCAGGTTAAGGATTTTGTCGTTGAAGATTGAAAGTTTTGATGTTGTTGACAAGTTACCTCAAGTCTCAACTAATGTGATTTGTCCCTATAAACTCCTAGAATGGTGGCAAAGTAGTCGAACTAGTCTTTTGTTACCCTTTTGGTATGTATGTATTAAGCATGGTTTGTGGAAGTGTCTAAGGCCCTAAATGACCTTTTGGCACAGTGAAAATATGGGTAAAAATTCATACTTGGCACTAAAAGCTAAAAACCTAGTAAATGGATTTAGATGACCCTAAAATTTGGCATGCAAGTAGATTATAGCATTGGAATATGGTTGGTAAAGTTTCATTGCATTTGGACATCAATTGCTAGGTCAAATGGATTAAAAACCAGATAAAAATTGACATTACAATACAGGGCGTACCGAAATAGGTCAAGCTGTATTGATAAGGCTTTGCATTTTGGCCTGGGAAAAGTACAAGTTTATCATAGGGTATCGATACGGGTTTAGGCGTATCGATACGGATCCTGGCAGTGAGGTCTGTGAAATTAATTGCATCGATAAGGCCTCAGGGCGTATCGAAATAGGTCATGGTCAAAGTTAATACTAGTCAACTCGTATCAATAGAGGTCAAGCTGTACTGGTACGAGTTCTTGAGTTACTGGAATTGGGTTGTTACCCTTGAATCCAGCAACGATACGTCCCCAACCGTACCGATACGAGTTTGGACAGTTCCATTTAGACCTCAACCTCATGCACACCCGTACCGATATGGCCCCAAGGCGTATCGATACAGTGGTAGTTAATTCTGTTAAGAGGCACTGAACACAGTTTTAAAATGATTACAAAATGGTCACTGAATATCGCATGGTCTAATTGTTACCAAAATGACATGAAAATCTACAAGATCATTGTTATAGTATTGAATTGCATTATTGCATAGTTGATTACATCAACGGACCCCTAAATCATCAGATTTACAATTTACTCCCTAAAACTTGTTAAAGTTACAAATTGGCCCTAATTGATGAATTGTTGGTCCACCATGGATAAGTTGAGCTAAGCTTATACCTAGTAACGTTTGAAAAGTATATCATCGATTGAATGACAAATCTGTATATTAAAATTTTATCGCACTGATTCTAACACCCCTACCTGGGCTAATAGTAACCCAGCTCAGGAGCGTTACTTAACAAACAAGCAATGTCAATCAACAATGCAAGAACAACACAATACAAGCAATACATACAATACAAGAACAATCAAACATACTTACTTATCATACAAGCAATTCACATTGACTTCAATAATCATCAAATGGGTATTCGAACTAGGCACCAAACTATCTTCTTTCATGATTACACTACAATTTACTATATTATCAATAAACTTTGCTTCATTTTATTCCCTATCATTCGAATTTCCCTAAGATAACAATCTAATTCCATTTCATTTCTATGTTCTTTAATTTATTTCATGTATCATTACATACCTAGGTTATTAAACATGATCATATTAACTTACAATAGCATGAAACTAGCCTCCTAATCAACTAGTTCATTCAAGTCTTATTGTAATCCTATGCATTCGGCAATGCCATTCAGAGACATAGGAGACCATATATTTCCCAAGACAATCGAATAGAAGACAAGCAAGCATGGTTTGATCATCACATATTCAATTCAATCAAACACATACACATGAACATGGCATTCGAATGTCATCAAGGTAAACTAGATCAAGCATTTGATCATTTCATTCCATCATCATATGCGTAGCAACATCAATTACATTTCAAGTACTTTAGGTTCATTACATACTTCATAATGTCATCCAAGATCAAGACATAGTAGGCCCATCAAGAACATTATATACATGTACCAAAAATGCATGTTCAACTAACTATAAACATTCTAGTGCCACCATTGTAGGATATATACAAAACAAGTATGAAACCATACTTAGGAAAAGCTTGTGTAAGTTGCTTCTTGCTCAAGGTAACATGCTTCAACATCAAGCAAACTCGTATCCTTTATCCTGTAGTTGGGAAGAATGAAAACAAGAGTGATAAGTACAAGAATGTACTTAGTGAGGTAGTACTAAGTCTAACCAATTGTTATGTCAAGTTTCATGTGTCATTTAATCAAGTATAAACCTAGATAAGGATTTCAAGCATTAAGATAATCCTAGCTGAGGCTTTCAAGCAATAGAGCGATCTTATCTAAGGCTTCAAGCATTTGAAGAATCATAGCTAAGGATCATAGCATTCGGCTATCAATAACAAGAATCAAGAATTCATATCTTGAATCAAGCACATCATGCTTGCAAAACAAGAAATCAAGAAGTCATGCTTTCAAGTCAAGTAACATACAAATTCATGGCATTCAAGACAAGTAACATATGATGTAGAATTGTTATTTCATGTGTTATCAATTAAACAACCCCCTTGGTACTTAGTTTGTATAGGTAATCGAGTCTCCAACCAACTGTATCCACAAGATGCACCGTAGTGCTGGTTAACCCTCCTACTATCACTAAAGACCACATACGTACCCTCCATCTGTCGCCAAATAAGGGCCTTAGCCCAGGACCGTAGTCCACTCTTACACAATGAGCTCTAGACTCTAAGGCATGCCCTTCTACCTAGTCTAACTAGCTACCAAGGTTGTTCGATTTAACATTTATTCATGTGTTTCAAGATCAAGATCGTATCAAGCAAGTTCATTTCATGTTAGGCCCTTAGGCCTTTGAGCCATAGCTCACATGTCAAGTAGTTTCATGTTTCATTTCATTAAGATGAGAATATGTCTCAAGCAAGTCTTTAACATTCAATCACATTGCATCATAGCACATACAAGCATCCAAGTTATCACATAATCATACTTAAGCATTCGAATTGATCATGTATTCAATACTAGGATCAAGTTTCATGTATTACTTTAATCATCCTTCCCTTATTAGGTCAAGTTCATGATTAGATTCATTTAACATTTCAAGAATTTAACAAGAATACATTGGTTAGGACCTAGTCCTAACCCTAGAGGTAACTACACTCACAATACTCCAAGCTTAGCTAGTCTTGGATCCACACTCCTTTGTTATTGGCTTTAGGATGATCCACTCTGTCCTCTTCCACCAAGTTTACTCCTGCTTCTATCACATTACAAGTACAAACACATGTCAAAATAATGATCATATGATCACCAAATCAAGACAAAGTTACAAACACACAACAATCACAAATTTGGCAGCATGCTCATATACATTTTCCATTACACTTAACTACACTTTTCTACATTCTAGTTCATGTAAAGCAAGGCATAATCAAAGGCCTAAAACTGTTTACAAGACAGTTTACAAAATGCCACAAAACAGTGTGTAATTTCCTATACTGCTGCTGCCAGGCAGCTCGCACTCTAGTCACTAAATCATGCATAACTATCATTCCGTACGTCGGAATTTCAATTGGTTTGCACCGTTAGAAAGCTAACAAAATTTTATTTATGACCATATAAGGCTCGCATTTTAGTTCTTTGCAAATTAATACAGTTTGTAACTTAAAGACAGGGCATTTTGTTACACTGGACAGTTTGCACTGTCCCTAGTGTTTCTACTCTACATTTCCGTTTACCACCCATAATTTAGATCTGTTTTCTCCTAATGAATTTAGACATGTCAAGGTGTTGTCCATAAAAAGTTCAGCCTTAAATTCATTTTATAAAATTTATAGTGATTTTTCAAAGTTACTTCCCATAACAGAGCATTCTGGGCAGATTACACTAGGTTGAATTTCTAGCTTCTTAACTCATTTTAGCAACGTACTAACATGGCAATTTCACTCATGTTCACGTTCATACATGTCTAGGTCATCATAATTCACCTAGCAATGTTCTTAAAACAAGGCATTATCATGTTGAACCTAATTTGATCTACTTGATCACATTTACACATCCAATTTATCAACCAGGCAGTCCATTGCCTAATTTAACTAGTTCAATTAGGTGTAGTCATTTTCCAGCAACATATCTATTCAATTCAATCTTCATTTTACCTAGCAACATGACCAAAACAGGGTTCTATGTTCATTTAACATGTTTACACAATTTCTCCATCAAAATAGTCCCTAATCAAGATTGTTTTCAATCAAGCACATATTTCTCAATTTTCCAGCAACTATACATATATCTCATTAGCAATTTAGTTTCTATCATTCAATTTCTAAGCTCTAATTGAAGCTAGCATGACCCTAACATGCATAAAATTCATCCAATTCAATTCATACACAACAAGAACATCATCAATAACTCATTCAATCAAGTTGCTAGGGAGAAAGGATTTAGAATCCACTTGCAATATTCCTAGCTATTCAATTTTCATGCAATTGATCTCATGCAAGCTTTTTTCCTCTCAACAATGGCGATTTTCTCTCCCTAGATGGATGAAGAGTGTATCGGCAAAGGTGGAGTGGAGGAGATGATAGCAAGATGGCCACTTGGCCAAGGTATCACATGGCTAAGCTATTTTCCTCCACTTTGAAAATTTTGGTCTAATTGCTTCATAAATCCTTAATTACTCATCCTTATTGCATGCAATTCTACATTTACAATTTGTTATTATTTGATCCTTCATGATTAGGCTACTTCTTTAGCAATCCATCTAATTTAGTCACTAGGTTTAATCAATTCTTCTAATTTGTAGATTCTTTGTACAATTAAACTCTAATTAGTTTATAACAAGTTACTAATCCATGATTTGGGGTATTACAATTCTCCACCTCTTAAGATAAATTCATCCTCGAATTTACCTGAATCAAATCGGTGAGGATATTGCTTCTTCATGACTTCTTCAGACTCCCATGTTTCCTCTTCAACTTGTGATTTCTCCACAAGACTTTGACAAGAGGAACATTCTTCTTTCGAAGTCTTCTGACTTCCTTGTCAAGTATTTGAATAGGCTCTTCTTATATGATAGATCGGGATTCAATTCCACTTCTTCAGGCTCAAGAACATGAGATGGATCTGACCTATATCTTCTGAGCATAGAAACATGGAAGACATTGTGGATCTTATCAAATTCACTAGGAAGTGCCAATCGATAAGCCACTGGACCAATTCTTTCAATGATTTCAAATGGTCCGATAAACCGAGGGATGAGCTTTCCTTTTCTTCCAAATATACGGACCTTCTTCCAAGGTGATACTTTGAGGAAGACCTTTTCTCCAACATTGTATTGGATGTCTCTCCTTTTCAAGTCAGCATAAGCTTTTTGCCTATCGAAAGCTTCCTTTAATCGATCATGAATGATCTTCACTTGTTTTTTGGTTTCTTTGAGCAATTGAGGTCCTAAAACCTTGCTTTCTCCCAATTCAGATCAGCACAAGGGAGTTCTACATCTTCTTCCATTTAGAGCTTCAAAGGGAGCCATCTAAATATATATTTGATAGCTATTGTTGTAAGCAAACTCTACTAGGGGAAGAGATTTCTCCGAATTCTTTCCGAAGTCTATTACACAAGAACGTAGCATGTCTTGGAGTACTTGATTGATTCTTTCACATTGTCCATCTGATTGAGGATGGAAGGTTGTACTAAGATGCACTTTAGCTCCTGGAGCCTTCTACAAAGAATTCCAGATCGAGAAGCAAATCTGGGACCACGATCAAAGATTATAGCTGTAGGTACACCGTGTAATTGAATCAACTCAAGGATGTATAGCTCGGCTAAGGTTTCCAATCTCATGTTCATCCGAACAGGGATGAAGTGAGTAGACTTTGCGAATCTATCAACAATCACCCATACAGCATCATTCTTTCTTGGAGTGGAAGTAAGACTAGTAACAAAATCCATTTTAATCCAATCCTATTTCCACTAAGGGAATTCAATAGGTTGGAGCAATCTAGTAGGGACTTGATGCTCGGCTTTAACTCTCTGACAAGTTAAGCACTTCAATACGAAGTCTGTGATAGCAGATTTCATACCCGGCCACGAGTATAGTGGCTTTAGGTCCTTGTACATTTTAACAGATTCCGGGTGTATCGAGACTGAGCTTTGGTGAGATTCTTGTAGCATTTCTTGTTTTAGTTCCTCCTTGTTAGGAACACATACTATATCCTTGAAATAGAGGAGTCCATATTACTTGAGGGAGAAGTCAGAATTAGAATCAGAGTCTAGGTTGGATATGATCTTCTGAAGATCTGGATCAATTTGTTGGAGTTCTTTAATTCTTGAGATTAAGCTGGATTGAACTCGAAGTTCAGACAATAATTTTTATCCTTTGGATAAACGAAAATGAGCATTGATAGACAAGGAAGCTACAAATGAAAGAAAAAGATCATTAAGGAAGATTTTTGAGTAGTTACTTGCAAGACAAGTAAGGTATTCGAATGGCTTACTTGTGATCCAAGTAAGTTCAAATTCGAATGAAAATATTCTAGAATTTAGATTTAGAGGTTTACCTGAGTATGGTTTGTGACTAAGGGCATCAACAACCACGTTTTCTTTTCCCGGATGGTAGTTGATAACCAAATCGTAGTCTTTAAGAAATTCTAGCCATCTTCTTTGTCTCAGATTCAAGTCTTTCTGAGTCAGGAGGTATTTGAGACTCTTGTGGTCTGTGAACAAGTTACATTCTCCATGTACAAGTAATGTCTCCATATTTTGAGAGTAAACACGATAACTACTAATTCTGGATCGTGTGTAGGGTAGTTTGACTCGTGTGGTTTCAGTTACCTTGAAGCGTAAGCTACCACTTTTCTATCTTGCATTAGGACACATCTTATTCCTAAATGAGATGCATCACTATAGACAGTGAATTCTTTACCCGATTCTGGTTGGATAAGAACCGGTGCATGAGTCAGGGCTTGTTTAAGTTGATCGAAGCTTCGTTGTTGGTTCTTTGACCAAACAAAAGGTGTATCTTTGTGAGTTAGCTTAGTCGAGCTTGTAGAAATGGATAAAAATCCCTTGACAAAACGCCGATAATACCCGGTTAAGCCGAGAAAGCTTCTGACCTCACCAACATTCTTCGGAGGTCTCCAATCCATGATGGATCTAATTTTTCTCGGGTCTACTTTAATTCCTTATGCCGAGATGACATGGCCAAGGAATGAGACTTCCGATAGCCAAAATTCACACTTGGAGAACTTTGCGAACAATTGACGTTCTCAAAGAGTTTGCAATACAATTTAAAGGTGTTCAGAGTGTTCTTCCTTATTCTAAGAATACACCAGAATGTCATCGATGAAGACGACCACAAACTTGTCAAGATAGGGCTTGAATACACGGTTCATGAGATCCATGAAAGCAGCCAGAGCATTTGTTAACCCGAATGGCATTACAAGGAATTCAATATGGCCATATCGAGTACGAAAGGTTGTCTTGGGAACCTCTTCTTCTTTTACCCTCATTTGATAGTATCCTGATCGAATATCGATCTTTGAGAAAACCAAAGCATCATTGAGTTGATCGAAGAGATCTTCTATCGTTGGAAGAGGATACCGATTCTTGATACTAAGCTTGTTCAATTTTTTGTAATCAATACAGAGTCTCATAGTCTCGTCTTTCTTCTTCATAAACAAGACTGGAGCACTGGTTAGCCCGATAGGCATAATTAGGAACTCGTAGTGACCGTAACGAGTCCTAAAAGCCATTTTGGGTACATCCAAGTCCTGTATTCTTATCGACCCATCCTTCTTCTTAATGAACAATACGGGTGCTCCCTAGGGTGAAGAGCTAGACCGAATAAAGCCTTTATCTTGTAGCTCTTGGAGTTTTTCTTGAGTTCTTTCAATTCAACAAGTGTTATTCGATAGGGTGTGATGGACACCGGAGTTGTTCTAGGTTGAAATTCAATCCTGAACTCCACTTCTCTGGTTGGAGGGAGACCAGGGAGTTCCTCGAGAAAAACATCAATGAATTCAGACACAATTGGCATGCTAGGTAAGCCGAATTCAAATTCATCTTGCATAGTCATGGCAGCAAAGATTGAGGTCAATTTTCTATCAATTAGGAGGATTGATTCTTTTCCTAAACCCTGGAGATATAGAATCCTATTTTGGTAATCTATCCAAGCTTAATGTTTTCTTAGCCAATCTAGTCTTAACACTAGATTGAATTCACAAGAAGGCAAGACATAAAGGTCCATGGGAAAAGGTACATTTCGAATGCTTATAGAACATTGCTTGCAAAGGAAGTTAATAGACATATTTCTCTTATAGGGTTCGGAACTACAAGGCTAGTCTGAACAAGTTTGGGTTTTAAGTTTAACTTAGTAATCAAGGAAGATCATATAAAAGAGTGGGTAGATCCCGAATCAATCAAAGCATATGGAGGACTTGAATTTAATTCAACAGTATATGTGATAACATCAGGTGCTTCTTCTTTCTATTTCCCACGAATGTGGTAGATTCGAGCAGAGGCTCGGGATTCTTGGTGTGTAGGTTCTGAATGTTAGCCTCTACCCTTTCTTTGATTTCCGGACTTAGCGTGTCTCAGGCCCTTGTTTCGATTAGATTGAGAATAACTAGCATTTGCAGGAGTTCAAGTTTGAACCTTGTTAGGATTTTGAGGACAATATTTTGAGGACAATCTCGGATATAATGATCGGAGGATCCACATAAGAAACACAAATTCTGTTGAGTTCTGCATTGCCCGGTGTGGTGCTTCTGATATAACTTGCAAGTAGGATATTGAAAAGCTTTGCCAGAATTCCCCGTACTATGAATAGATATGATCAGGGCTGAAAACTTGATTACTGTTTGGGGCTTCGGTATGTAATTGCTTTTCTGAATAGGAGTATAATTTGAGGAGTGATGTTTGGAGTGTTTAGCTTTCTTTGACTGCCAATGAGGCTTGTTGTCATTTCTAGACCGTTTATCCGTCCAGGAGTTACCACTCTTGCATTTTTCAGAGGCCTTCATCTTTGCCTTAGTTGCAATAACCCAGTTCACTAAATTTTGCAAGTCAGTGATACGTAGGGCTATGAAAATTGGACTTAGTTCATCATTCAGTCCATCAACGAACATTCAAAATTTATCAGCTTCGGTCTTGATGTATTCTGACCCGTACTTGCAATACTTGTAGAAGTCACTCACGTATTGTTCAATGGGTCAGCCACCGTGCTTGAGATACAAGAAACAATTCGGTGCTCGGCCAGGTACTGTTCACTTATGTATTTCTTCCTGAATTCATCGAGAAAGAATTTCCACGTTACGGCTTCAGTAGGAGCAGTCAGGGTAGTGGTTTCCCACCAACTTAGAGCTTCTGTAACACCCCTTACCCAGGTTAGTAGTAACACGGTTCGAGAGCGTTACTTAGCAAGCAAGCGAAGACAATCAAGTAATGGCATTCGATCTATACTAGATCATAGACAAGGCAAGGACAATACATGCAATACACATTTAAACTTGATTCAATAATCAAGCAATACATTCGGCAATCAACAACCAAGAAGAAACAATCATTCATACTTATTTACTTAGCTAACAAGAAAGCTCAAACTTGACTCATAAATCATCCTAGCATTCGAACTAAGCAAGCAAAGAGAGAGCAAGCTTTCAAACAAGGCATAAGCAACCATTCATGCATTTCTTTTCATGAAAGTAATCTCAAATGTAACTACCATTTCATCCTAAGCATTCAGCTATACTTACAATACAATTAGATTGATATCTTTCTTGCTTACAATTCAAGTTACTACTTCCATGATTTCTTTTATAACACATATACATTATTTCTTATCCTATTTAATCTACTCAGTATTACATGCTTCCATTCCAAACATATTTCAAAATCCTACCAATCGACCATATTACCAAAAGTAAGTACAAGCATGTAACTAATACCTAATGACCTAAAATATTCGTCCATGCATCAAACTAGTGCACAATACTCATATAATCAAAGTTTGAACACACAATTGAATCATATACATACCAAGGTTATTCGAATAGGGTTTAAGCAAAATGGTTCCTCATTTTCAAATCATAAATCAAGCATACATATAATCATTTCAAGCATTCACAAAAGCATGACAAGGTTATCAACTATTTCGAAGCCAATTAGGTCATCATAAGATCATTCCATAACATCCAAATATGCACAGCAAAACATTCAACCATATCAATTTATCTAAGTTCATTACAAACCTTAACTATATACAAATCATAGATAGGCTATAAAGCATTATATACAACCCTTCAAAATGCATGTTCAAGCTACTTAGATACAACTAGTGCCACCATTCTAGGAGAATACAAAACAAGTATGGAATCATACTTTAACAAAGCTTATGTAGGATGCTTCTTGCTCAAGGAGTCTAGCTTCAAAATCAAGCAACGTTGAATCCTTTAACCTGTAGGTTGGGAAGAATGAAAAAAGAGTGCTAACTACAAAAATGTACTTAGTGAGGTAGTAACTAGTCTATCCATTTTGTTATTTCATGTTTTATGTCTTTTAGATCAAGTGTGGACCTAGCTAAGGCTTCCAAGCATTTAAGTAAACTTAGCTAGTCTTTCAAGTATCAATAGTGGCCTTATCCAGTCTTTCAATCATCAAGGATATCCTATCTAGGATAGCATGCATTCGGCCATCAAGCTTAGGCATTAAGAAATCATAATTCATGAATCAAATAACATGCTTGCAAAACAAGAAACAAAGGAGTCATGCTTTCAAATCAAGCAACATACATTTCATGGCATACAAGACAAGTATCATGTATAATTGAATCTTATTTCATTTGTTTATTTCATTAAACAACGCCCTTGGTACTTAGTTTGTATAGGTAATCGAGTCTCCAACCAACTGTCGCCACAATATGCACCGTAGTGCTGGTCAACCCTCCTACTGTCGCCAAAGACTACATACGTACCCTCCGTCTGTCGCCAAATAGGGGCCTTAGCATTGGACCGTAGTCCAGCCATACACAATGCGCTCTAGACTCTAAGGCATGCCTTTCTACCTAATCCAACTAGCTACCAGGGTTGTTTGAATTACCATTTATTCAAGTTATCAAGTTCAAGATCATGTTCATGACAATAAAAATCATTTCATGTTAAGCCGTTAGGGTAATGAGCCTTAGTTCACAAGTCAAGTGGTTTCAAGATTCATTTCATCAAATGAGATAACATCATATTTCAAATAAGTCATTAGCATTCAACCATGTTGTATCATAGCACATACAAGAAACCAAGTTATCACTAATCATGCATAAGCATTTCGAATAGGCATGCACAAGAAAACTAGAATCATGTTTCATGTGTTTCTTTAATTCATCCTTCCCTTATTAAGTCAAATTCATGCTTAGATTCATTATCCTAACAAGAATGTAACAAATCATTGGTTAGGACTTAGTCCTAACCCTAGAGGTAACTACACTCACAATACAATCCAAGCAAGCTAGCAATTATCTTGTATGGCTACTTCCCTGTTCTTAGCCCTTGAATGATTTCCTTTTTCTTCCTCAATTTGCTGCCCTTGCTCTAGCAATAATAACACATACACATTTCATCAAAACAAGCACAATATATCATACAATCATAATAGCAATGTTATCACAATGTACCTAACATTTAGCTACTGGTTTTTATACTTCATTTTAAGCATTTCTTACCAATTTATCTCCACATTGTTATTACTTCATTTTAAAGCATAACTGGACAGACTACAATGTCCCAAAACTGTTATGGAAACAGTTTGCATTTAGGTTTAAAAACAGTCCCAAACTGCCCAGGACATTGCTGCCTGGCAGTTTGCACACTGTCCCTTTAAATGGCCATATCTTTTAATTCGTACGTCGGACTTTCGATTACTATACACCGTTGGAAATCTAACAAAATTTCCTATATGTCCATGTAAGACTTGCATTTTAGTTCTTAGCCAATTAATACAGTTTATTGTTCAAAGACAGGGCATTTACATTGTCCAATAATTCCTATTTACAGTTTCCAGCATAGGACCCAGTTTTCCATTATGTTTTCACATGAAGAAAATAGACATTCTAAGGATCATGTCATTAAAATTTCAGCCCTGAATTCAATCTATACAATTCTTGGTAATTTTTCAAAGTGACTGCCCAGAACAGAGCAATTCTGGGCAGATTGCATCTAATCACATTTTTATTCCTTAAATTCATTTTAACCTATGTTTTGGTCCTATAATTCATTTCATATGACATCCTAAACATGTTGAGTCCATGTTAATTCATTATACAAAGCTTCCACAACAGAGTAGATTGGTTATAATGACTAATCTTGCATCTTTACTCAATTTCAATTCCACAAAACAGTTTCTATGTTGTATGACTATATTCATACTTTTATCCTTTATTTCCAGCATTGTTTGCTAACAATTCAATTTGTTCACCATCTTCTTTAAAATACCTAATCATGCTCATTATCAATTCATTAATTCCATAGCTCAATTTTAAGTTCTAATCATTCAATTTTCACTTCAACAACACAATTCAATTTCCCAGCAACCTGGCTTATTACACAATCACAAACACATGATTTCCAGCATTGTACCTAATGTTCATTCTTCAAATTTGTATAATTCTACAATCATTCAATCATCTAACAACATATTCAGTAGCTAATCTCATCTAACATCATCAAAATCAGTCCAATTCAACAATATAGTTGCCTATTCAATTAAACACAAGTAGAATCATACTTACTTTGCTTCTAGCTTTAATTTCAATGAATAATCAGTAAACATGCAAGCTTAATTTCTTCTTCAATGGCTGAATTTCCAAGCTTTCTCTTTCACTTTTCTTTCTCTCAATTTTTGGCCAAATGAATGAAGAAGATGATGACAATGTGGTTATCCACATTAGTGGATTTATGAAGTTATAAAAATATCCCTTAATTAGTTACTAATCATGTAATTAGTCAAGGGAAAAATAAGAGAACCATGAAGTTTATCATGCATTCCTCTTCTTTCTTGTTTAATTAATGTAGTCATTCTAATTTGGTCACTTATTTCATTCATTCTTTCAATTAGACCCTTGACTATTCCATTTAGCTTAATTCTAAATTCAATTAAGCTATCAACTTATGCAATTTGGTTCCAGTACTTCTAAGCTAGGATTTGGGGTGTTACAATTCTCCCCCCTTAAATTAAATTCATCCTTGAATTTACCTAAATCAAATAAGTGAGGATATTGCTTCCTCATGTCTTCTTCAGATTCCCAGGTAGCTTCTTCCACCTTATGATTTCTCCATAAGATCTTAACAGGAGGAACAATCTTGTTCCAAAGCTTCCTTACTTCCCGGTCAAGAATCTGAATAGCTTCTTCTTCGTAGGACAAGTCGGTATTCAATTCAACTTATTCTGGCTCAAGAATATGGGATGGGTCTGATCTGTATTTTTTGAGCATAGATACATGGAATACATTGTGGATTTTATCGAATTCTTCAGGGAGAGCTAATCGATAGGCCACCGGTCCAATTCTTTTAGTGATTTCGGATGGACCAATGAATCAGGGACTAAGTTTCCCTTTTCTTCCAAATTAAAGGACTTTCTTCCAAGGTGAGACCTTTAGGAAGACTTTGTCTCCAACAACATACTGGATATCTCTCATTTTCAAGTCAGCATATGCTTTTTTACTATCAAAAGCTACCTTCAATCGATCATGGATGATCTTCACTTGTTCTTCGGTTTCCCGAAGCAATTGAGGCCCTAGCACTTTGTTTCCCCCAATTCAGACCAGCATAAGGGAGTTTTACACTTCCTCCTGTATAGAGCTTCAAATGGTGCCATCTGAATAGATGCTTGATAGCTATTGTTGTAGGCAAAATCTACAAGGGGTAGAGATTTCTCCCAGTTCTTCTCGAATTCTATAACACAAGCATGAAGCATGTATTATAGTACCTGAATAATCCTTTCAGATTGTCCATCAGACTGAGGATGGAAAGTTGTACTTAGATTTACTTTTGTTCCAAGAGCTTTCTATAGAGACTTCCAAAATTGAGAAGAAAATCTAGGATCACGATCAGAGATTATTGTTGTAGGTACACCATGAAGTTGAATCACTTCACAGATGTATAGCTCGGCTAAGGTTTCCAAGCTCATGTTCATTCGAATAGGGATGAAGTAAGTAGACTTTGTGAATCTATCAACAATCACCCATACATCATCGTTCTTTCTTGGAGTGGAAGGAAGACCAGTAACAAAATCCATTGTAATCCGATCCCATTTCCACTGAGGGAATTCAATTTGCTGAAGTAATCCAGTAGGGACTCAATGTTCATATTTAACTCTTTGGCAAGCCAGGCACTTCGATACGAAGTCTGTGATAGCCGATTTCATACCCAGCCACCAGTTCAGTGGGCTTAGATCCTTGTACATCTTGACAGATCCCAGGTGAATTGATAATGAGCTTTGGTGAGCTTCTTGTAGCATTTCTCATCTTAATTCCTCATTGTTAGGAACACACACTCTATCCTTGAAATAGAGGAGTCCATTTGACTTAAGGGAGAAGTCAGAATTTGACTCCGAATCTAACTTAGATATGATCTTCTAAAGATATGAATCAGTTTGCTGGAGTTCTTTAATTCTCGAGGTTAAGCTGGATTGAACTTGAAGTTCGGACAAGAATTTTCGTCCTTTGGATAAATGAAAATGAGCATTGATAGCCGGAGTAGCTACAAGAATACACAAGATCATTAAGGAAAATTTCGTGTGGTTACTTGCAAAACAAGTAAATGTTTGAATAGTTACTTGTGATTCAAGTAAGTTCAAATTCAATTGAGAATATACTAGAATTTAGGTTTAGGAGTTTACCTGAGTATGGCCTGCGACTAAGGGCGTAGGCAACTATGTTTGCTTTCCCCGGATGGTAGTCAATAATCAAATCGTAGTCTTTAAGCAATTCAAGCCATCTTCTTTGTCTCAGATTCAAATCTTTCTGAGTCAAGAGATATTTGACACTCTTGTGATATGTGAATAGTTTACATTTCTCCCCGTACAAGTAATGTCTCCATATTTTGAGAGCAAACACGATAGCTGCCAATTCTAGATCGTGTGTTGGATAGTTTGACTCGTGTGGTTTTAGTTGCCTTGAAGCATAAGCTACCACTTTTCCATCGCATTAGGACACATCTGAGTCATAAATGAGATGCATCACTATAGACAGTGAATTCTTTACCCGATTCTGGTCGGATAAGAACCGATGCATAAGTCATGGCTTGTTTAAGTTGATCGAAGCTTTGTTGTTGGTTCTCTGACCAAAAAAAGGTGTATCCTGTCGGGTTAATTTTGTCAAACTTGCGGCAATGGATGAGAATCCTTTGACAAATCGCCGATAATATCCGGCTAAACTGAGAAAGCTTTTGATTTCACTAACATTCCTCGGAGGTCTCTAATCAAGGATAGATTGAATTTTCTTTGGTCTACTTTAATCTCTTTGATCGAGATGACATGGTCAAGGAGCGAGACTTTTGATACCCAAAATTCACACTTAGAGAACTTTTGCGAACAATTGACATTCTTAAAGAATTTGCAATACAATTCTGAGATGTTCGGAATGTTCTTCCTTGTTTCGGGAGTAAACTAGGATGTCATCAATGAAGACGACCACGAACTTGTCGAGATAAGGCTTGAACACTCGATTCATGAGATCCTGAAAGCAGCCGGAGCATTCGTTAGTCTGAATAGCATTACGAGAAATTCATAGTGGCAATAACGAGTATGAAAGGATATCTTAGGCACATCTTCTTCTTTTACCCTCATTTGATAGTATCTCGATCGAAGGTCAATCTTTGAGAATATCGAAGCATCCTTAAGTTGATCGAAGAGATCTTCTACCTTGGGAGAGGATGCCGATTCTTGATCGTAAACTTGTTTAATTGTCTATAATCAATACAGAGTCTCGTAGTCTTTTCTTCCTTGTTCACGAACAATACTGGAGCACCCCAACGAGATGAGCTAGGCCGTATGAAGCCTTTATCTTGCAACTCCTGAAGTTGCTTCTTTAATTCTTTCAACTCAACAGGTGTCATTCGATAAGGTGTAATGGACACTGAAGTTATTCCGGGTTGAACTTCAATCCCGAATTCTACTTCTCTGGTCAGAGGGATACTAGGGAGTTCCTCAGGAAAAACATTAGTGAATTCAGAAACAACAGACATGATGGGCAAGCCGAATTCAATTTCATCTTGGAGAATCATCTTAGCAAAGATTGAAGTTGGTTTATTGTCTATTAAGAGAATGGGTTCTTTCCCTAAACCCTAGAGATACAATCTCTGATTTTGCCAATCTACCCGGGCTTCGTGTTTACTTAACCAGTCTAGCCCCAATATCAAGTCAAATTCACAAAAAGGTAAACATAATGATCAATAGGAAAGGGTATGTTTCGAATGGTCAAGGAAGCTTGTTTGTGGCGCAAGTTAATGGGTGTTTTCCCCCTAATGCATTTGAAACTACATGACTAGATTCAATAATTTTAGGTTTCAATTTTAACTTGTTGATCAAAGCAGAAACAACAAATGAATGGGTAGACCCTGAATCAATTAAAGCATATGCAGGACTGGAATTTAACTAAACGGTACCTGCGATAACATCGAGCTTCTTCATCATCTTTACCATTGAATGTGGTACATATGAGCAGGGGCTCGGGATTCTTGGTGAGTTGCAGAATTTAAATGGTTCCCTCTGCCTCTCCCTTGATTTCTAGACTGGGCTTGTTTAGGACCCTTGTTTTGATTGGAGAGAGCTAATCTTGAATCTCCAAGAGTTTAGCTTGGAACCTTATTGAGATTTTGGAGATAATCCCGAATATAGTGATCTGAGGCTCCACATAAGAAACACAAGTTTTGTTGAGTTCTGCATTGCCCGATGAAGTGCTTCTAACAGAACTTGCAAGTAGAGTACTGAACAACTTTACCAGAATTCCCGTACTATCAACTGAGATTATCAGGGCTGAGAATTTGATTACCGATTGAGGTTTCGGTATATAATTGCTCTTCTAGACATGAGTATGATTTGAAGAGTGGTCTTTAGAGTGTTTAGCTCTCTTTGACTGCAGTGTGGCTTGTCATCGTTTCTGGATCGCTTATCTTTACAGGAGTTTCCACTCTTACACTTCTCTGAGGCCTTCATCTTTGCCTCTGTAGCAATGACTCGGTTTACCAAGTTTTGGAAGTCGATAATACTAAGAACAGTGTACATAGGGCTTAATTCATCATTTAACCCATCAATGAACATTTGGCACTTGTCGGCCTCAGTTTTGATATATTCCAACCCATATTTTCAATACTTGCGTAAGCTTACACATCTTTGTTCAAGAGGGTGCACCCCTTGCTTGAGGTACAAGAAATGTTTCTGTCTCTCGGCCAGATATTGTTTACTGATATACTTCTTCCTGAATTCATTGAGGAAGAATTTCCACGTCACGGCTTCTGTAGGGGCAGTCAACGTAGTAGTTTCCCACCAGCTTAAGGCTTCATCAGCTAACAAAGCTATACGACATTCGAGTTTGTACTCATCGGGATAAGGTAGTTGCTTGGTAAGGATTCGAGTAGTGGCTTCAAGCCAGTACTCAGCTACTCCTTGGTTTGCTTCACCGGTGCCAATGAAGGTATAAGCCCGATGTTGAGTCAGTTTGTCAATCAGGGCTCGGTTTGGCACAACAACTGTAGGTGCAATTGGATGATCTTGCTTTAAGGCAGACACTAGATGATTAAACATCTCCTTCATACTTAGAAGGCATTCTTGCTGCACAGGATTGATAGTAGGAGCTTCTTGTTGAGCAGCAACTTGAGCTCTATGTTGAGCTTGATGTTGAGGAGGAATCTATTCCATCCGCACACTATCTCCTTCGTTTGAGGAGCCTTCAGGACTTTCATTATCCTGATCGAGTCCTGTTTCAGACATTCTATGTTCAAATAGAACAGATTAAGGGTTTGGTTTAATAAGTAAGACACAAGCTATTCAATTCAAGTCTCCTAGGTGGCACAAGTATCCTATATGATGCCTGATAGCCTGGTTTAGTCCAAGAATCAAATAAACCTAAATCTCTGATTACCAATTTATATGTAACACCCCTTACCCAGGTTAGTAGTAACTCGGGCGTTACTTAACAAGCAAGCGAAGACAATCAAGTCATGGCATTCGATCTATACTAGATCATAGACAAAGCAAGGACAATACATGCATTACACATTTAAACTTGATTCAATAATCAAGCAATATATTCGCAATCAACAACCAAGAAGAAACAATCATTCATACTTATTTACTTAGCTAACAAGAAAACTCAAACTTGACTCATAAATCATCCTAGTATTCGAACTAAGCAAGCAAAGAGAGAGCAAGCTTTCAAACAAGGCATAAGCAACAATTCATGCATTTCTTTTCATGAAAGTAATCTCAAATGTAACTACCATTTCATCCTAAGCATTCAGCTATACTTACAATACAATTAGATTGATATATTTCTTGCTTACAATTCAAGTTACTACTTCCATGATTTCTTTTATAACACATATACATTATTTCTTATCCTATTTAATCTACTTAGTATTACATTCTTCCATTCCAAATCTATTTCAAAATCCTACCAATCAGCCATATTACCAAAAGTAAGTACAAGCATTTAACTAATACCTAATGACCTAAAATATTCGTCCATGCATCAAACTAGTGCACAATACTCATATAATCAAAGTTTGAACACACAATTGAATCATATACATACCAAGGTTATTGAATAGGGTTTAAGCAAAATGGTTCCTCATTTTCAAATCATAAATCAAGCATACATATAATCATTTCAAGCATTCACAAAAGCATGACAAGGTTATCAACTATTTCGAAGCCAATTAGGTCATCATAAGATCATTCCATAACATCCAAATATGCACAGCAAAACATTCAACCATATCAATTTATCTAAGTTCATTACAAACCTTAACTATATACAAATCATAGATAGGCTATAAAGCATTATATACAACCCTTCAAAATGCATGTTCAAGCTACTTAGATACAACTAGTGCCACCATTCTAGGAGAATACAAAACAAGTATGGAATCATACTTTAACAAAGCTTATGTAGGATGCTTCTTGCTCAAGGAGTCTAGCATCAAAATCAAGCAACGTTGAATCCTTTAACATGTAGGTTGGGAAGAATGAAAAAAAGAGTGCTAACTACAAAAATGTACTTAGTGAGGTAGTAACTAGTCTATCCATTTTGTTATTTCATGTTTTATGTCTTTTAGATCAAGTGTGGACCTAGCTAAGGCTTCCAAGCATTTAAGTAAACTTAGCTAGTCTTTCAAGTATCAATAGTGGCCTTATCTAGTCTTTCAATCATCAAGGATATCCTATCTAAGATAGCATGCATTCGACCATCAAGCTTAGGCATTAAGAAATCATAATTCATGAATCAAATAACATGCTTGCAAAACAAGAAACAAAGGAGTCATGCTTTCAAATCAAGCAACATACATTTCATGGCATACAAGACAAGTATCATGTATAATTGAATCTTATTTCATTTGTTTATTTCATTAAACAACGCCCTTGGTACTTAGTTTGTATAGGTAATCGAGTCTCCAACCAACTCAATCGCCACAATATGCACCGTAGTGCTGGTCAACCCCTCCTACTGCCGCCAAAGACTACATACGCACCCTCCGTCTGTCGCCAAATAGGGGCCTTAGCATTGGACCGTAGTCCAGCCATACACAATGCGCTCTAGACTCTAAGGCATGCCTTTCTACCTAATCCAACTAGCTACCAGGGTTGTTTGAATTACCATTTATTCAAGTTATCAAGTTCAAGATCATGTTCATGACAATAAAAATCATTTCATGTTAAGCCGTTAGGGTAATGAGCCTTAGTTCACAAGTCAAGTGGTTTCAAGATTCATTTCATCAAATGAGATAACATCATATTTCAAATAAGTCATTAGCATTCAACCATGTTGTATCATAGCACATACAAGAAACCAAGTTATCACTAATCATGCATAAGCATTTCGAATAGGCATGCACAAGAAAACTAGAATCATGTTTCATGTGTTTCTTTAATTCATCCTTCCCTTATTAAGTCAAATTCATGCTTAGATTCATTATCCTAACAAGAATGTAACAAATCATTGGTTAGGACTTAGTCCTAACCCTAGAGGTAACTACACTCACAATACAATCCAAGCAAGCTAGCAATTATCTTGTATGGCTACTTCCCTGTTCTTAGCCCTTGAATGATTTCCTTTTTCTTCCTCAATTTGCTGCCCTTGCTCTAGCAATAATAACACATACACATTTCATCAAAACAAGCACAATATATCATACAATCATAATAGCAATGTTATCACAATGTACCTAACATTTAGCTACTGGTTTTTATACTTCATTTTAAGCATTTCTTACCAATTTATCTCCACATTGTTATTACTTCATTTTAAAGCATAACTGGACAGACTACAATGTCCCAAAACTGTTTATGGAAATAGTTTGCATTTAGGTTTAAAAAACAGTCCCAAACTGCCCAGGACATTGCTGCCTGGCAGTTTGCACACTGTCCCTTTAAATGGCCATATCTTTTAATTCGTACGTCGGACTTTCGATTACTATACACCGTTGGAAATCTAACAAAATTTCCTATATGTCCATGTAAGACTTGCATTTTAGTTCTTAGCCAATTAATACAGTTTATTGTTCAAAGACTGGGCATTTACATTGTCCAATAATTCCTATTCTGATTTCCAGCATAGGACCCAGATTTTCCATTATGTTTTCACATGAAGAAAATAGACATTCTAAGGATCATGTCATTAAAATTTCAGCCCTGAATTCAATCTATACAATTCTTGGTAATTTTTCAAAGTGACTGCCCAGAACAGAGCAATTCTAGGCAGATTGCATCTAATCACATTTTTATTCCTTAAATTCATTTTAACCTATGTTTTGGTCCTATAATTCATTTCATATGACATCCTAAACATGTTGAGTCCATGTTAATTCATTATACAAAGCTTCCACAACAGAGTAGATTGGTTATAATGACTAATCTTGCATCTTTACTCAATTTCAATTCCACAAAAGCAGTTTCTATGTTGTATGACTATATTCATACTTTTATCCTTTATTTCCAGCATTGTTTGCTAACAATTCAATTTGTTCACCATCTTCTTTTTAAAATACCTAATCATGCTCATTATCAATTCATTAATTCCATAGCTCAATTTTAAGTTCTAATCATTCAATTTTCACTTCAACAACACAATTCAATTTTCCAAAGACTTTAGCTTATTACACAATCACAAACACATGATTTCCAGCATTGTACCTAATGTTCATTCTTCAAATTTGTATAATTCTACAATCATTCAATCATCTAACAACATATTCAGTAGCTAATCTCATCTAACATCATCAAAATCAGTCCAATTCAACAATATAGTTGCCTATTCAATTAAACACAAGTAGAATCATACTTACTTTGCTTCTAGCTTTAATTTCAATGAATAATCAGTAAACATGCAAGCTTAATTTCTTCTTCAATGGCTGAATTTCCAAGCTTTCTCTTTCACTTTTCTTTCTCTCAATTTTTGGCCAAATGAATGAAGAAGATGATGACAATGTGGTTATCCACATTAGTGGATTTATGAAGTTATAAAAATATCCCTTAATTAGTTACTAATCATGTAATTAGTCAAGGGAAAAATAAGAGAACCATGAAGTTTATCATGCATTCCTCTTCTTTCTTGTTTAATTAATGTAGTCATTCTAATTTGGTCACTTATTTCATTCATTCTTTCAATTAGACCCTTGACTATTCCATTTAGCTTAATTCTAAATTCAATTAAGCTATCAACTTATGCAATTTGGTTCCAGTACTTCTAAGCTAGGATTTGGGGTGTTACAATTCTCCCCCCTTAAATTAAATTCATCCTTGAATTTACCTAAATCAAATAAGTGAGGATATTGCTTCCTCATGTCTTCTTCAGATTCCCAGGTAGCTTCTTCCACCTTATGATTTCTCCATAAGATCTTAACAGGAGGAACAATCTTGTTCCAAAGCTTCCTTACTTCCCGGTCAAGAATCTGAATAGCTTCTTCTTCGTAGGACAAGTCGGTATTCAATTCAACTTATTCTGGCTCAAGAATATGGGATGGGTCTGATCTGTATTTTTTGAGCATAGATACATGGAATACATTGTGGATTTTATCGAATTCTTCAGGGAGAGCTAATCGATAGGCCACCGGTCCAATTCTTTTAGTGATTTCGGATGGACCAATGAATCGGGGACTAAGTTTCCCTTTTCTTCCAAATTAAAGGACTTTCTTCCAAGGTGAGACCTTTAGGAAGACTTTGTCTCCAACAACATCTTTGGATATCTCTCATTTTCAAGTCAGCATATGCTTTTTTACTATCAAAAGCTACCTTCAATCGATCATGGATGATCTTCACTTGTTCTTCGGTTTCCCAAGCAATTGAGGCCCTAGCACTTTGTTTCCCCAATTCAGACCAGCATAAGGGAGTTTTACACTTCCTCTCCTGTATAGAGCTTCAAATGGTGCCATCCGAATAGATGCTTGATAGCTATTGTTGTAGGCAAAATCTACAAGGGGTAGAGATTTCTCCCAGTTCTTCTCGAATTCTATAACACAAGCATGAAGCATGTATTATAGTACTGAATAATCCTTTCAGATTGTCCATCGATTTGAGGATGGAAAGTTGTACTTAGATTTACTTTTGTTCCAAGAGCTTTCTATAGAGACTTCCAAAATTGAGAAGAAAATCTAGGATCACGATCAGAGATTATTGTTGTAGGTACACCATGAAGTTGAATCACTTCACAGATGTATAGCTCGGCTAAGGTTTCCAAGCTCATGTTCATTCGAATAGGGATGAAGTAAGTAGACTTTGTGAATCTATCAACAATCACCCATACATCATCGTTCTTTCTTGGAGTGGAAGGAAGACCAGTAACAAAATCCATTGTAATCCGATCCCATTTCCACTGAGGGAATTCAATTTGCTGAAGTAATCCAGTAGGGACTCAATGTTCATATTTAACTCTTTGGCAAGCCAGGCACTTCGATACGAAGTCTGTGATAGCCGATTTCATACCCAGCCACCAGTTCAGTGGGCTTAGATCCTTGTACATCTTGACAGATCCCAGGTGAATTGATAATGAGCTTTGGTGAGCTTCTTGTAGCATTTCTCATCTTAATTCCTCATTGTTAGGAACACACACTCTATCCTTGAAATAGAGGAGTCCATTTGACTTAAGGGAGAAGTCAGAATTTGACTCCGAATCTAACTTAGATATGATCTTCTAAAGATATGAATCAGTTTCTTTGGAGTTCTTTAATTCTCGAGGTTAAGCTGGATTGAACTTGAAGTTCGGACAAGAATTTTCGTCCTTTGGATAAATGAAAATGAGCATTGATAGCCGGAGTAGCTACAAGAATACACAAGATCATTAAGGAAAATTTCGTGTGGTTACTTGCAAAACAAGTAAATGTTTGAATAGTTACTTGTGATTCAAGTAAGTTCAAATTCAATTGAGAATATACTAGAATTTAGGTTTAGGAGTTTACGAGTATGGCTGCGACTAAGGGCGTGAGGCAACTATGTTTGCTTTCCCGGATGGTAGTCAATAATCAAATCGTAGTCTTTAAGCAATTCAAGCCATCTTCTTTGTCTCAGATTCAAATCTTTCGAGTCAAGAGATATTTGACACTCTTGTGATATGTGAATAGTTTACATTTCTCCCCGTACAAGTAATGTCTCCATATTTTGAGAGCAAACACGATAGCTGCCAATTCTAGATCGTGTGTTGGATAGTTTGACTCGTGTGGTTTTAGTTGCCTTGAAGCATAAGCTACCACTTTTCCATCGCATTAGGACACATCTGAGTCATAAATGAGATGCATCACTATAGACAGTGAATTCTTTACCCGATTCTGGTCGGATAAGAACCGATGCATAAGTCATGGCTTGTTTAAGTTGATCGAAGCTTTGTTGTTGGTTCTCTGACCAAAAAAAGGTGTATCCTGTCGGGTTAATTTTGTCAAACTTGCGGCAATGGATGAGAATCCTTTGACAAATCGCCGATAATATCCGGCTAAACTGAGAAAGCTTTTGATTTCACTAACATTCCTCGGAGGTCTCTAATCAAGGATAGATTGAATTTTCTTCGGGTCTACTTTAATCTCTTCAGTCGAGATGACATGGTCAAGGAACGAGACTTTTGATACCCAAAATTCACACTTAGAGAACTTTGCGAACAATTGACATTCTTAAAGAATTTGCAATACAATTCTGAGATGTTCGGAATGTTCTTCCTTGTTTCGGGAGTAAACTAGGATGTCATCAATGAAGACGACCACGAACTTGTCGAGATAAGGCTTGAACACTCGATTCATGAGATCCTGAAAGCAGCCGGAGCATTCGTTAGTCTGAATAGCATTACGAGAAATTCATAGTGGCAATAACGAGTATGAAAGGATATCTTAGGCACATCTTCTTCTTTTACCCTCATTTGATAGTATCTCGATCGAAGGTCAATCTTTGAGAATATCGAAGCATCCTTAAGTTGATCGAAGAGATCTTCTACCTTGGGAGAGGATGCGATTCTTGATCGTAAACTTGTTTAATTGTCTATAATCAATCTGAGTCTCGTAGTCTTTTCTTCCTTGTTCACGAACAATGGAGCACCCCAACGAGATGAGCTAGGCCGTATGAAGCCTTTATCTTGCAACTCCTGAAGTTGCTTCTTTAATTCTTTCAACTCAACAGGTGTCATTCGATAAGGTGTAATGGACACTGAAGTTATTCCGGGTTGAACTTCAATCCCGAATTCTACTTCTGCGGTCGAGAGGGATACTAGGGAGTTCCTCGGGAAAAACATTAGTGAATTCAAAAACAATGGACATGATGGGCAAGCGAATTCAATTTCATCTTGGAGAATCATCTTAGCAAAGATTGAAGTTGGTTTATTGTCTATTAAGAGAATGGGTTCTTTCCCTAAACCCTAGAGATACAATCTCTGATTTTGCCAATCTACCCGGGCTTCGTGTTTACTTAACCAGTCTAGCCCCAATATCAAGTCAAATTCACAAAAAGGTAAACATAATGATCAATAGGAAAGGGTATGTTTCGAATGGTCAAGGAAGCTTGTTTGTGGCGCAAGTTAATGGGTGTTTTCCCCCTAATGCATTTGAAACTACATGACTAGATTCAATAATTTTAGGTTTCAATTTTAACTTGTTGATCAAAGCAGAAACAACAAATGAATGGGTAGACCCTGAATCAATTAAAGCATATGCAGGACTGGAATTTAACTAAACGGTACCTGCGATAACATCGAGAGCTTCTTCATCATCTTTACCGCGAATGTGGTACATATGAGCAGGGGCTCGGGATTCTTGGTGAGTTGCAGAATTTAAATGGTTCCCTCTGCCTCTCCCTTGATTTCTAGACTGGGCTTGTTTAGGACCCTTGTTTTGATTGGAGAGAGCTAATCTTGAATCTCCAAGAGTTTAGCTTGGAACCTTATTGAGATTTTGGAGATAATCCCGAATATAGTGATCTGAGGCTCCACATAAGAAACACAAGTTTTGTTGAGTTCTGCATTGCCCGATGAAGTGCTTCTAACAGAACTTGCAAGTAGAGTACTGAACAACTTTACCAGAATTCCCGTACTATCAACTGAGATTATCAGGGCTGAGAATTTGATTACCGATTGAGGTTTCGGTATATAATTGCTCTTCTAGACATGAGTATGATTTGAAGAGTGGTCTTTAGAGTGTTTAGCTCTCTTTGACTGCAGTGTGGCTTGTCATCGTTTCTGGATCGCTTATCTTTACAGGAGTTTCCACTCTTACACTTCTCTGAGGCCTTCATCTTTGCCTCTGTAGCAATGACTCGGTTTACCAAGTTTTGGAAGTCGATAATACTAAGAACAGTGTACATAGGGCTTAATTCATCATTTAACCCATCAATGAACATTTGGCACTTGTCGGCCTCAGTTTTGATATATTCCAACCCATATTTTCAATACTTGCAGAAGTCGCTTACATACTGTTCAGTAGGTCGACCCCCTTGCTTGAGGTACAAGAAATGTTTCTGGCTCTCGGCCAGATATTGTTTACTGATATACTTCTTCCTGAATTCATTGAGGAAGAATTTCCACGTCACGGCTTCTGTAGGGGCAGTCAACGTAGTAGTTTCCCACCAGCTTAAGGCTTCATCAGCTAACAAAGCTATACGACATTCGAGTTTGTACTCATCGGGATAAGGTAGTTGCTTGGTAAGGATTCGAGTAGTGGCTTCAAGCCAGTACTCAGCTACTCCTTGGTTTGCTTCACCGGTGCCAATGAAGGTATAAGCCCGATGTTGAGTCAGTTTGTCAATCAGGGCTCGGTTTGGCACAACAACTGTAGGTGCAATTGGATGATCTTGCTTTAAGGCAGACACTAGATGATTAAACATCTCCTTCATACTTAGAAGGCATTCTTGCTGCACAGGATTGATAGTAGGAGCTTCTTGTTGAGCAGCAACTTGAGCTCTATGTTGAGCTTGATGTTGAGGAGGAATCTATTCCATCCGCACACTATCTCCTTCGTTTGAGGAGCCTTCAGGACTTTCATTATCCTGATCGAGTCCTGTTTCAGACATTCTATGTTCAAATAGAACAGTTAAGGGTTCGGTTTAATAAGTAAGACACAAGCTATTCAATTCAAGTCTCCTAGGTGGCACAAGTATCCTATATGATGCCTGATAGCCTGGTTTAGTCCAAGAATCAAATAAACCTAAATCTCTGATTACCAATTTATATGTAACACCCCTTACCCAGGTTAGTAGTAACTCGGGCGTTACTTAACAAGCAAGCGAAGACAATCAAGTCATGGCATTCGATCTATACTAGATCATAGACAAAGCAAGGACAATACATGCATTACACATTTAAACTTGATTCAATAACCAAGCAATATATTCGGCAATCAACAACCAAGAAGAAACAATCATTCATACTTGTTTACTTAGCTAACAAGAAAACTCAAACTTGACTCATAAATCATCATAGTATTCGAACTAAGCAAGCAAAGAGAGAGCAAGCTTTCAAACAAGGCATAAGCAACAATTCGTGCATTTCTTTTCATGCAAGTAATCTCAAATGTAACTACCATTTCATCCTAAGCATTCGGCTATACTTACAATACAATTAGATTGATATATTTCTTGCTTACAATTCAAGTTACTACTTCCATGATTTCTTTTACAACACATATACATTGTTTCTTATACTATTTAATCTACTTAGTATTACATTCTTCCACTCCAAATCTATTTCAAAATCCTACCAATCAGCCATATTACCAAAAGCAAGTACAAGCATTTAACTAGTACCTAATGACCTAAACTATTCGGCCATGCATCAAACTAGTGCACAATACTCATATAATCAAGGTTTGAACACACAATTGAATCATATACATACCAAGGTCATTCGAATAGGGTTTAAGCAACATGGTTCCTCATTTTTGAATCATAAATCAAGCATACATATGGTCATTTCAAGCATTCACAAAAGCATGACAAGGTTATCAACTATTTCGAAGCCAATTAGGTCATCATAAGATCATTCCATAACATCCAAATATGCGCAGCAAAACATTCAACCATATCAATTTATCTAAGTTCATTACAAACTTTAACTATATACAAATCATAGATAGGCTATCAAGCATTATATTTAACCCTTCAAAATGCATGTTCAAGCTACTTAGATACAACTAGTGCCACCATTCTAGGAGAATACAAAACAAGTATGGAATCATACTTTAACAAAGCTTGTGTAGGATGCATCTTGCTCAAGGAATCAAGCATCAAGATCAAGCAATGTTGAATCCTTTAACATGTAGGTTGGGAAGAATGAAAGAAGAGTGATAAGTACAAAAATGTACTTAGTGAGGTAGTAACTAGTATATCCATTTTGGTATTTCATGTTTCATGTCTTTTAGATCAAGTGTGAACCTAGCTAAGGCTTCCAAGCATTTAAGTAGACTTAGCTAGTCTTTCAAGTATCAATAGTGGCCTTATCTAGTCTTTCAATCATCAAGGATATCCTATCTAAGATAGCATGCATTCGACCATCAAGCTTAGGCACCAAGAAATCATAATTCATGAATCAAATAACATGCTTGCAAAACAAGAAACCAAGGAGTCATGCTTTCAAATCAAGCAACATACATTTCATGGCATACAAGACAAGTATCATGTATAATTGAATCTTATTTCATTTGTTTATTTCTTTAAACAACCCCCTTGGTACTTAGTTTGTATAGGTAATCGAGTCTCCAACCAACTGTCGCCACAATATGCACCGTAGTGCTGGTCAACCCTCCTACTGTCGCCAAAGACCACATACGTACCCTCCGTCTGTCGCCAAATAGGGGCCTTAGCCCTGGACCGTAGTCCACCCGTACACAATGAGCTCTAGACTCTAAGGCATGCCTTTCTACCTAATCCAACTAGCTACCAAGGTTGTTTGAATTACCATTTATTCAAGTTATCAAGTTCAAGATCATGTTCATGTCAATCAAGATCATTTCATGTTAAGCCCTTAGGCTACTGAGCCTTAGCTCACAAGTCAAGTGGTTTCAAGATTCATTTCATCAAATGAGATAACATCATATCTCGAACAAGTCATTAGCATTCAACCATGTTGTATCATAGCACATACAAGCAACCATGTTATCACTAATCATGCATAAGCATTTCGAATAGGCATGCACACAAAAACTAGAATCATGTTTCATGTATTTGTTTAATTCATCCTTCCCTTATTAAGTCAAAATCATGCTTAGATTCATTATCATAACAAGAATGTAACAAATACATTGGTTACGACTTAGTCTTAACCGTAGAGGTAACTACACTCACAATACAATCTAAGCAAGCTAGCAATTATCTTCTATGGCTATCCCCTTGTTCTTAGCCCTTGAATGATTTCCTTTTTCTTCCTCAATTTGCTGCCCTTGGTCTAGCAAGCATAACACATACACATTTCATCAAAACAAGCACAATATATCATACAATCATAGTAGCAATGTTATCACAATGTACCTAATATTTATCTACTGGTTTTTATACTTCCTTTTAAGCATTTCTTACCAATTTATCTCCACATTGTTATTACTCATTTTAAAGCATAACTGGACAGACTACAATGTCCCAAAACTGTTTTGGAAATAGTTTGCATTTAGGTGTAAAAATAGACCCAAACTGCCGAGGATACTGCTGTCTGGCAGTTTGCACACTGTCCCTTTAAATGGCCATATATTTTAATCCGTACGCCGGAATGTTGATTGCTAAACACCGTTGGAAAGATAACAAAATTTCCTATAAGTCCATACAATACTTGAATTTTAATTCTTATCCAATTAATACAGTTTATTGTTCAAAGACAGGGCATTTACACTGCCTGGACAGTTTGCACTGTCCAGTAATTCCTATTTACAGTTTCCAGCATAGGACCCAGTTTTCCATTCTGTTTTCACCTAATGAAAATAGACAATCTAAGTATAATGTCATTAAAATTTCAGCCCTGAATTCAATCTATAGAATTCTTGGTGAATTTTCAAAGTGACTGCCCAGAACAGAGCAATTCTGTGCAGATTGCATCTAATCACATTTTAATTCCTTAAATTCATTTTAACCAATGTTTTAGTCCTATAATTCATTTAATATGACATCCTAAACATGTTCAGTCCATGTTAATTCATTATACAAAGCTGCCAAAACAGAGTAGATTGGTTATAATGCCTAATCTTGCATGTTTACTCATTTTCAATTCCACAAAACAGTTTCTATGTTGTATGACTATATTCATACTTTTATCCTTTATTTCCAACAGTGTTTGCTAACAGTTCAATTTGTTTAACATCTTCTTTATGAAACCTAATCATGCTCATCATCAATTCATTAATTCCATAGCTCAATTTTAAGTTCTAATCATTCAATGTTCACTTCAACAGCGCAATTCAATTTTCTAGCAACCTAGCTTATTACACAATCACAAACACATGATTTCCAGCATTGTACCTAATGTTCATTCTTCAAATTTGTATAATTCTACAATCATTCAATCATCTAACAACATATTCAATAGCTAATCTCATCTAACATCGTCAAAATCAGTCCAACTCAACAATATAGTTGCCTATTCAATTAAACACAAGTAGAATAATACTTACTTGGCTTCTAGCTTTAATTTCAATGAAAAATCACTACACATTCAAACTTAATTTCTTCTTCAATGGCTGAATTTCCAAGCTCTCTCTCTCACTTTTCTTTCTCTCAATTTTTGGCCAAATGAATGAAGAAGATGATGACAATGTGGTTATCCACATTAGTGGATTTATGAAGTTACTAAACTATCCCTTAATTAGTTACTAATCATATAATTAGTCAAGGGCAAATAAGAGAACCATGAAGTTTATCATGCATTCCTCTTCTTTCTTGTTTAATTTAATGTAGTCATTCTAATTTGGTCACTTATTTCATTCATTGTTTCAATTAGACCCTTGACTATTCCATTTAGCTTAATTCTAAATTCAATTAAGCTATCAACTTATGCAATTTGGTTCCAATACTTCTAAGCTAGGATTTGGGTTGTTACAGCTTCATCTGCCAATAAGGCTATGGCACATTCAAGCTTGTGTACATCAGGAAAAGGTAGTTGCTTAGTCAAGGTTCGAGTAGTGGCCTCTAACCGGTACTCAGAAACTTCAGGATTAGCGTCATCAGTGCCAGTGAACGTATAGGCCCTATGTTGAGCGAACTTGTCAATCGGAGCTTGGTTTGGCACAGCAACAAGAGGAGCAATAGAGTGATCTTGTTTTAAAGCAGTTACTAGATGATTGAACATGTCCTTCATACTTAGGAGACATTCTTGCTGCACATGATTTATAGTAGGAGCTTCCTGTTGAGGAGCAACTTGGGCTCGGGTTTGAGTTTGTTGTTGTGGAGGATTCTGCTCCATCCTCATACTGTATCCTTTATTCAAGGAGCCTTCAGGACTTCCATTATCCCGACCAAGTCTTGTTTCAGACATTATACGTTCAAATAGAACAATTAGGGGTTCAGTTTAATAAGCAAGACACAAGCTATTTAATACAAGTATCCTATATGATGCATGATAGCCCGTTTTAGTCCTAGAATCGACTAAACCTAATGCTCTAATACCAAGTAAATGTAATACCCTCTACTCGGGCTAGTAGCAACCCGGCTCAGAAGCGTTACTTAACAAACAAGCAATGGCAATGAACAATGCAAGGACAATACAATACAAGCAATACATACAATAGAAGAACAATGAAATATATTAACTTATCATACAAGCATTTCACATTTGACTTTAATAATCATCAAAGGTATTCGAACTAGGCACCAAACTATCTTCTTTCATGCTTACACTACAAGTTACTACATTATCAATACACTTTGCTTCATTTTAATCCTTATCATTCGAATTGCCCTAAGATAACAATCTAATTCCATTTCATTTCTATGTTCTTTAATTTATTTCATGTATCATTACATACCTAGGTTATTAAACATGATCATATTAACTTACAATAGCATGAAACTAGCCTCCTAATCAACTAGGTCATTCGGCCATTAACACCAAATACATACAACAAGGCATACAAATAGTTCATTCAAGCCTTATTCTAATCCTATGCATTCGGCAACAACATTCAAAGACACAAGAGACCATATATTTCCCAAGGCAATCGAATAGAATACAAGCAAGCATGGTTTGACCATCACATATTCAATTCAAACAAACACATATACATGAACATGACATTCGAATGTCATCAAGGTAAACTAGATCAAGCATTTGATCATTTCATTCCATCATCATATGCGCAGCAACAACAATTACATTTCAAGTACTTTAGGTTCATTACATACTTCATAATGTCATCCAATATCAAGACATAGTAGGCCCATCAAGAACATTATATAAATGTACCAAAAATGCATGTTCAACTAACTATAAACATTCTAGTGCCACCATTCTAGGAGATATACAAAACAAGTATGAAACCATACTTAGGCAAAGCTTGTGTGAGTTGCTTCTTACTCAAGGTAACAAGCTTCAAGATCAACCAAACTCGTAATCCTTTATCCTGTAGTTGGGAAGAATGAAAACAAGAGTGATAAGTACAAGAATGTACTTAGTGAGGTAGTACTAAGTCTAACCAATTGTTATGTCAAGTTTCATGTGTCATTTAATCAAGTATAAACCTAGCTAAGGATTTCAAGCATTAAGATAATCCTAGCTAAGGCTTTCAAGGAATAGAGTGATCTTAACTAAGGCTTCAAGCATTTGAAGAATCCTAGTAAAGGATCATAGCATTCGGCTATCAATAACAAGAATCAAGAATTCACATCATGAATCAAGCACATCATGCTTGCAAAACAAGAAATCATGAAGTCACGCTTTCAAGTCAAGTAACATGCAAATTCATGGATTTCAAGCCATGTAACATGTGATGTAGAATTGTTATTTAATGTGTTATCAGTTAAACAACCCCCTTGGTACTTAGTTTGTATAGGTAATAGAGTCTCCAACCAACTGTCGCCACAAGATGCACCGTAGTGCTAGTCAACCCTCCTACTGTCACCAAAGACCACATACGTACCCTTCGTCTGTTGCCAAATAAGGGCCTTATCACTGGACCATAGTCCACCCTTACACAGTGAGCTCTAGACTCTAAGGCATGCTGTTCTACCTAGTCCAACTAGCTACCATGATTTTTCAATTTACCATTTATTCATGTGTTTCAAGATCAAGATCATATCAAGCAAGTTCATTTCATGTTAGGCTCTTAGGCCATTGAGCCATAGCTCACATGTCAATTAGTTTCATGTTTCATTTCATCAAGATGCGAATATGTCTCAAGCAAGTTTCATGTATTACTTTAATCATCCTTCCCTTATTAGGTCAAGTTCATGATTAGATTCATTTAACATTTCAAGAATATAACAAGAATACATTAGTTAGGACCTGGTCCTAACCCTAAAGGTAACTACACCCACAATACTCCAAGCTTAGCTAGTATTGGATCCACACTTCTTTATTCTTGGCTTTAGGATGATCCACTCTATCCTCTTCCACCAAGTTTACTCATGGTTCTATCACATTACAAGTACAAGTGCATGACAAAATAATGATCATATGATCACCAAATCAAGACAAAGTTACAAGCACACAACAATCGCAAATTTGGTAGTATGCTCATATACATTTTCCATTACACTTAACTACACTTTTCTACATTCTAGTTCATGTAAAACAAGGCATAATCAAAGGCCTAAAACTGTTTACAAGACAGTTTACAAAATGCCACAAAACAGTGTGTAATTTCCTATACTGCTGCTGCCAGGCAGCTTGCACTATAGTCACTAAATCATGCATAACTTTCATTCCGTACGTCGGAATTTCAATTGGTTTACACCGTTGGAAAGCTAATTTTTTTATTTATGACCATATAAGGCTTGCATTTTAGTTCTTTTTCAATTAATACAGTTTTTAACTTAAAGACATGGCATTTTGTTACACTGGACAATTTGCACTGTCCCTAGTTTTCTACTCTACATTTCAGTTTACAACCCATAATTTAGCTATGTTTTCTCCTAATGAATTTATACATATCAAGGTGTTGTCCATAAAACTTCAGCCTTAAATTCATTTTATACAATTTATAGTGATTTTTCAAAGTTACTGCCCAGAATAGAGCTATTCTGGGCAGATTACACTAGGTTGAATTTCTAGCTTCTTAACTTATTTTAGCAAGGTCCTAACATGGAAATTTCATTCATGTTCATGTTCATACATTTCTAGGCCATCATAATTCACCTATCAATGTTCTTAAAATCGGGCATTATCATTTTGAACCTAATTTGATCTATTTGATCACATTTACACATCCAATTCATCAACTAGGCAGACCATTACCTAATTTAAGTAGTTCAATTAGGTGTAGTCATTTTCCAGCAACATATCTATTCAATTCAATCTTCATCTTACCTAGAAACATGATCAAAATAGGTTTCTAAGTTCATTTAACATGTTTACACAATTTCTCCATCAAAACAGTCCCTAATCAAGACTGTTTTCAATCAAGCACATATTTCTCAATTTTCCAGCAACTATACATATATCTCATTAGCAATTTAGTTTCTAGCATTAAATTTCCAAGCTCTAATTGAAGCTAGCATGACCCTAACATGCATAACATTCATCCAATTCAATTCATACAAAACAAGAACATCATCAATAACTCATTCAATCAAGTTGCTAGGGAGAAAGGATTTAGAATCCACTTACAATCTTCCTAGCTATTCAATTCTCATGCAATTGATCTCATGCAAGCTTTCTTCCTCTAAAATATGGTGATTTTCTCTCCCTAGATGGATGAAGAGTGTTTCGGCCAAGGTGGAGTAGAGGAGATGATAGCAAGATGGCCACTTGGCCAAGGTATCATATGGCTAAGCTATTTGCCTCCACTTGGCAAATTTTGGTCTAATTGCTTCATAAATCCTTAATTACTCATCCTTATTGCATGTAATTCTACATTTACAATTTGTTATTATTTGATCCTTCATGATTAGGCTACTTCTTTAGCAATCCATCTAATTTAGTCACTAGGCTTAATCAATTATTCTAATTTGTAGATTGTTTGTACAATTAAACTCTAATTAGTTTATAACAAGTTACTAAGCCATTATTTGGGGTATTACACTGATCAACATTTTGTTCACCGGTAGCATTCTTTGACCTGGTTCCCGATCAGGCCGGGTGGGGGATGCTACGTTTGTGGTATTAGAGCTAGATTTTAGTTGATTCTAGGACTAAACTGAAGCCTATTTTATTATCATTGTGTTACTTTGCCACCTAGGAGTTATATATTGAGTATATCGTGACTTGTTGACTAATCCAATCTCTTTATGTTATAGATATGTCTGGAACCAATGAAGCTCGCATAGATGAGCCCGCTACCGGCTCCTCGACACACGGTGAGGAGGTGAGGGGATCCCTGAATGTGCCCAATCCCCCACCTTAGAATGTCGGGCCAGAGCTGCCTAATGCGCAGGTAGAGTGTTATCGGAACATGGCTAACATGTTCAAGCAATTCATGGCATCTATGAGGGCCGCAATGGTGGGGCAACCAACCCCACCAGTTGTCCATTATGCTCGAGCCCCTATTGACAAGTGGGCCTCGCTTTGGGCATACACTTTTACCGATCAGGATGATGATAATCCTTGTAACATCCTAAACCTGGCCCAGAAGGAAACTGGAGTTAAGAACGTTACTACAGAGAAAACTAAAAACGAGAACCAAAAAATTCAAAATTTTTGATTGACCATAATAAGGTTAACAATATGATTACTTAATACTTATAAACTTTCGTTGATTCTAATTCCTTTGAAGTACTGAATCATTATGAACATAAAAACACAGGGTCCATTTATTGAAAATAGAGGCTCTACTGATTCACTTGATCACATTTTTATTCCAATCACATCCTATACTGTTAACATAATTAATAGACCTTAATATGACAATCCGGGATTAACTTATACATACATTGCAATTCGATTGTACATCATTATACTCTAATAGATCATACAATGATTTATGGATTCATTCTGTTAGCTAAGGACCCAATTGAACATGATATCAGGTTAGGATAAGACTTATAAATCGAATATTATACCTTTACGATTGTCCTTAAAGTATCCATCCGAAAGGTACATGCACAATAATGCTCACATTATAATATTACACATTAAAGGATTATACAATACATAAAATACATTTCGTATAATAGACAAGTATTTTGCCACCATCCTAGGAGTAAACTATCTAAGATAGTTTCCAGATCTACAGGAGCTTCGAACCAAGACTTGTAATTCTCAACCATAATAGAAATAGGCACACTTTATTATCTTGCAATGCATGACATGGAATGCATTAGGCTTACCTAGCATAAGTGAGGTAGTAATATCAAAGCATTTATACATAAATCTTAAAGAATCATGCATCCAAATACACAATCAAATATTAATGCATGTTGTCATTGTCTTAACTTAGCTTATAGATTTTATACTATATAGTAGCTTATCAAAGCTTCCTTTTACAATAAGTTGATCTTGTTAAGATCAACTTGGCATATTGAAGTCTTCTCGAGACTTGGTAATTATTCATAAATATTTGATTCTTTGTTAACAATGTGAAAGCTTTCAAAGTTGACAAAGCTACTCATAGCTTTCAGATCTTTCAGGGATTACCAGAGCTTTCAGGCTTTCTTTAGAATGTACAGAGCTTATCAGTGCATTCGGGGCTTTACAAAATGCTATCCATATCTTTTATGTATTCTTATTTGTTTTCTCATTAGGTCCGAGTCTTTTACTCGTTTGACTTGGATCACTATTGGTGATGAATAACATTACTTCAGGAGATACTTAGCTCAAAGCACATAGCAGGGGCTAATATCGAAACATATCAAGAGGGCGTCCCCTAAGCAATTGCTTAAACAAGAGTACCAGAGGTACTAACAGATCATTTGATCTTAATAACAAGAGGCCATAGTCTAGACATTTCAGGCACCATCCAATAGATCCGAGGTCTTCCATTTTTCGAGGCAACTTATATGTTTTATCATAATTTTGTCATTTAGGAAGTTGCTTATTGTACAATTAACTTTACTTTTAAAGTTAACAGGGATTTCCTAGGTTACAAGTAACCTTGCTTATTTCTTTATTTCAATAGCTTATAATATCATTCAAGCTTCCTTACTTCTTTACTCCTTAGAATTAACTAATTAGTCTTTCATTGTAAATCTTATTGCCCTTACTTAGTAAGCTAATCCAGGCTTATTACAAGTACACAGTTCTTATCAATATCAAAGACATTCCATGGTGGCCAATCATTCAAGCATAGCAAGGCATTTTAACCACAACAATTGCAATATCATTCAAATTAAAACATGAATGCCATGCTATGAATGTATGCTCATCATCAATTAGCTCTATTCGAGCCTTTTTACAATGTGCATGTAATGCATCTCATTCATAACCAATCAATACATAATCTTAACAAATTAGACACTGGATAACTCCGCGTTACCCGAGACAGAAGTAACTACACTCACCTGTTATCCCAATATTATAGGATACCTGAACCACAAACAATCCTAGCTTCCAACCAACTCCTTTTAATGTCCCATAGTAAGGTGCGTACCTCACAAGAATAACACATCATTAAAAACTAATTCGATTAATTCCATTCACAAAATAGTCCCTTTATTTAAATGCCCAAAAACAATCCATATACTTTCATATATGCCCAAAATAGTCTTATTAACATTCATATCTATACATACAATTTAGTTCATTAATTTACTTAACTAAGCAAAACAATCCACTATGCTTGTTTATACACACAAAATAGTCCAGCTTTTCATACATGTATATTTTATACTTGAAACTGTCCATTAATCACATGTAGACAAATACACAAGCAAAACAGTCCATGGCATGTTCAGTTATACTCAAAACAGTCCATTAATCACATGTATACAAATACACAAGAAAAACAGTCCATTTTAATACATGTATATACAATTCTGGGCAGATTTAAGATGTACACAATCATTCATTCAAAACAGTCCATTTTCATACATGTACGTACAATTCTGGACAGATTTAACATGTACACAATCATTCATTCAAAACAGTCCATTTTCATACATGTATATATAATTCTGGGCAGATTTAACATGTACACAATCATTCATTCAAAATAGCCTATTTTCATGCATGTATATACAATTCTGGGCAGATTTAATATGTACACAATCATTCATTCAAAACAGTCCATTTTCGTGCATGTATATACATTTTTGGGCAGATTTAACGTACATGTATATACAATTTTGGGCAGATTTAACGTGTACACAATCATTCATTCAAAACAGTCCATTTTCGTACATGTATATACAATTCTAGGCAGATTTAACATGTACACAATCATTCATTCAAAATAGTCCATTTTCATACGTGTATATACAATTCTGGGCAAATTTAACATGTACACAATCATTCATTCAAAACAATCCATTTTCATACGTGTATATACAATTCTGGGCAGATTTAACATCTACAGAATCATTCATTCAAAACAGTCCCTTTTCATACATGTATATACAATTCTGGGCAGATTTAACATGTACACGATCATTCATTCAAAACAGTCCCTTTTCATACATGTATATACAATTCTGGGCAGATTTAACATGTACACAATCTTTCATTCAAAACAGTCCCTTTTCATACATGTATATACAATTCTGGGCAGATTTAACATGTACACAATCATTCATTCAAAATAGTCCATTTCCATACATATATATACAAATCTGGGCAGATTTAACATGTACACAATCATTCATTCAAAACAGTCCATTTTCATACATGTATATACAATTCTGGGTAGATTTAATATGTAAACAACCATTCATTCAAAACACATACATATAATTCCTTAATCATAGCAGATTTTGTCTCAATAGGAAGAGATATCGTTTCCAATCGGTTGAGCTTCCCTTTTTCCCTCTTTCTATCATCGTTTTCTTCCATGAAGAAGAAGATGATCCTAATAGATTTTAACTTTCCAACTCCCTTAACACATGGCTGATCATTATCTAATCTCATTATACATGGTTTGGTTCTCATTTGACATGTAGACTAGACCTTAGATTTTCCATAATTTAGCATGCAATCTTTCATTAATCACTATGTCACATTTTAGTCCTTTACACTTAAGGTATCTTTTCTTCCACTCTTCCATTTTGATCCCTAGTCTATTCCAATCTATTCTAATTCAACTATATATATTTGAATCGATTTATGTCACCTAAATAAAATGGTAGCATTCCCATTAATGCCACACTTTAATATAATTTCAAACCGGTCATAACATTAACCAATTAGAATCATACAAGCTTATTTCATCTCAATGGAATATTTAAGTTCAAAGATCACTAATTACGATTGACCCTGTTTTAGGGGTATTACAATCCCGAGGTCTACGAGTACTGGCTGGACAACACATTGAAAATCCTAAACAAGCAATTGCAGTTTTTGATGAACACAAGTTGAAGCGCGCCTTTGCATTGTTAGCTAATGAAGCACTTCACTGGTGGGAGATCACTATTCTCACTGTCCCTGAATAAATTGTCACGTGGGAGTTCTACCTTACAGAGAGGCGTAGTATCTTTCTTCATTTGAAGCAAGGCGGTCAACCTATCAAGTAGTATATCCATGATTTTTGCAAATACTGCCAATATGGTACGGAGTACGCCAACAAGGAGGAAGACAAATGCAAGATGTTCATTGTTGGGCTTAATGATGAGTTGTGCCCTATGTTCATTGCTTTGGGTATCACCGACTTCCAAGACCTCGTAAACTGAGTTAAGGCCATTAAAGCTACATAGAGGGCTCAGAGATCAGGTGGATCTAGTAAGGCAGAGAAGAGGTTCAGAGATGATTCTCAGTCTCCAAGGTGGAATAAAAAGAATAAATACCAAGGTCCCATGTAGAACATGTACTCACAGCCTTCCCGATCTGGGAACATTGAGAAACCTCAGATAGTAACGCAATCTTTTGCTAAGACGATCTCAGTTGAGAGCACTAGAGGCTCCAATCGAAGTTTACATAATCTAGTTTGCAACTACTGCTAGAAACAACACCCAGCGGGCCAGTGTCATAAGTAGACTGGAGCGTGTTTCTATTATGGTAAACAAGGCCATTTTATCCGTTATTTTCCTCTTGGTACAACCAAGTCTATGGCTACATCGGCAAGTACTACAACCGCTACCCAGTCCTTTCGAGGTAAGGGCTCAAGGCAAGGTTCATCGGGAGCTACAAGGAGACCAAGTGGCTCTGGCAAGGCACCGAGTAAGCAAGAATCCAAGGCTCATGCTCAGTTGTATCATGTGAGGAGCAGAGAAGGGGAAGATGAGCCTGATGTCATTGCAAGTACCATTGAATTGTACTCTCATTCTTTATATGCATTGATTAACCCTGGCTCTACGCATTCCTTTATAAGCACTGAACAAGTTAAGAAGCATGAAATGATTAGTGAACCAATAGCATCGAGAATCTCTATAACTAATCCACTGGGTGATTGTGTCACCATAAGCCTTGTGTGTAAGAATCTCCCTTTAGTGATTCATGAGATTCCTTTTATGGCCAACCTATTGGCCCTACCAATCTATGAGTTTGATGTGATACTGGGTCTAGATTGGCTTAGCGAGCATCATGCATGGTTGGATTGTAGCAAAAGAAAATTGTATCTCCGAGGCCTTGGCAAGGAGAGCATTGTGTTGATGAGTTCAAAAAATCCTTCCTTGTATGCTTTGACAATAGAAGCTAAGGATGGGACACAACTATCGGATGTTAACGTGGTGTGTGAATTTCCTGATGTCTTCCCTAATGAACTCCCAAGTTTACCCCCAACCCGTGAGGTTGAATTTGGCATCGACGTGCAACCTGGAACTGATCCAATATCCATTGCACCCTATCAAATGGCAACCATTGAGCTAAAGGAGTTGAAAGCCCAAATTTAAGATTTGCTTGATAAAGACTTCATTCAACCGAGTTCCTCGCCCTATGGAGCTCCGATTCTCTTTGTGAAGAAGAAAGATGGTTCCATGAGACTATGTATTGATTACCAGGAGTTGAACAAGGTGACCATCAAGAACAAATACCCATTGCCAAGGATTGATGACCTATTCGATCAACTCAAGGATACCACTGTGTTTTCCAGGATCGATATAAGGTCTGGCTATTATCAAATGACAGTTAAATCATGTGATGTGCCTAAAACTGCCTTTCGTACGAGATATGGCCACTACGAATTTTTGGTGATGCCTTTTGGGCTAACTAATGCACCAACTGCTTTTATGGACTTGATGAATCGGGTTTTAGACCCTACCTCGATAAATCCGTAGTGGTATTCACTGATGACATTCTAATCTATCCCATGAATGCAGCGGAACATCGTGATCATCTCCGTATTGTGCTTCAAACCCTTCGTGAGAAGTAGTTATTTGCCAAGTTCTCAGAGTGTGAATTTTGGCTTACAGAAGTTGCCTTCCTAGGGCATATTAAGTCAGCTTCGGGCATCCAAGTAGACCATAAAAAAATTCAAGCCATTCTTGACTAGCATCCACCGAAGAAATTTCGTGAGGTAAGGAGTTTTCTTGGTCTTGCTGGATATTATAGGAGATTCGTCAAGGGATTCTCTATGATGGCAGCTCCTCTGACTAAGTTATTGAGAAAGGAAACTTCATTCGCTTGGACTGCAGATCAAAAAAAGAGCCTCGATCAATTGAAATAAGTTTTGACTAATGCACCAATTCTAACTCAACCCGAGTAAGGAAGGGACTACACAGTTTACAGTGATGCATCGCATCTCGGGTTAGGATGTGTATTGATGTAAGAAGGCAAGGTCATTGCATATGCATCGAGACAAACTAAGCCACACCAAATGAATTATCCCACTCATTATCTAGAGTTGGATGTATTTGTCTTTGCGTTAAAAATTTGGAGTCATTATCTCTATGGGGAGAAATGTTACCTCTTTACCGATCACAAAAGTCTCAAATAACTCATGACCCAAAAGGAGTTGAACCTTGGACAACGGAGATGGGTGGAACTCCTCAAGGATTATGATCTTGTCATTGACTACCATCCGACAAGGCTAATGTTGTAGATGATGCACTCAGCCGCAAACCTCTGCTTGGTAAGTATTGTTATTGATCATTGAGTTAAATGTGTTGATTCGTACATCGACTCATTGCAAGTCCTTGTGTTGTAGCTCCTCAAGCTATCAATGTTCACTTTCGTCTTAGAAAGCACTGCTACTTCGTAGCTGGACTTCAAGTTCAATCTATTATTACATCAAGAATTCAAGCATTGCAAAAACAAGATTTTAAGCTTCAAACTATGATTTCTAAGTTGCAAGATAACCCTGATTTTAGAGTAAATTTTGAAGGGATCTTATGTTTTCGTGATCAGGTTTGTGTACCTAACGATGAATCTCTTCCCACAGATATCCTCAAGGAAGCTCATTCGAGCTCTTTCTCTTTTCACCCGGGGTCGATGAAGATGTAAAAGGACCTACATGAGCTTTATTGATGGCTCAGCTGAAACAAGCCATAGTTGAGTTTGTATCCAAGTGCCTTACTTGTCAACATGTTAAAGCTGAACATCGTGTTCCAACTGGATTATTGCAACCTATTGATCTACTACAATGGAAGTGGGAGAAGATCACTATGGACTTTGTCAGTGGTCTACCTTTGACTTCTGTTAAACACGATGCCATTTGGGTCATCGTAGATCGTTTAACCAAGTCAGCACATTTCTTGCCAGTTCGAATGGACTGTGATCTTCCCAAGGTGGCTAATTTGTATATCAAGGAAGTCATTCGACTCCACAGAGTGCCTCAGTCTATCATTTTCGATCGAGATCCACGATTCGCATCTCGGTTCTAAAAGTCATTGCAAGGAGCTCTGGGACCAGAGTTAATCTTAGTACCGCCTTTCACCCTCAGTCTGATGGCCAAACAGAAAAGGTAATACAGATCTTGGATGACATGCTACGAGCATGTATTATTGATTTTGGCAAATCATAGGAGAAATTCGTACCCCTCATTGAATTTGCCTACAAAAATAGCTACCAAGCTTCTATCTAGATGGCACCGTATGAACTATTGTATGGAAGGCATTGTCGAACTCCCTTATGCTGGTCTAAGCCCAGTAAAGGCAAGACATTGGGCCCTGATTTACTTCAGGAAAATGAAGAATAGGTTGCATTATCCATGACCGTTTAAAAGCAGCCTTTGACCGACAGAAGGCTTATGTTGATCTTAAGCGTAGGGATATTCAATATGAAGTTGGTGAGAAATTTTTCCTCAAAGTTTCACCATGGAAGAAAGATCTGAGGTTTGGTAAGAAAGGGAAATTGAATCCCTGATTTATTGGCCCTTTTCAGATTATTGAAAAAGTTGGCTCTGTGGCTTATGGCTTATTGTTGCCCTCAGAAATGAGTAAAATCCATGACGTGTTTCATGTATCCATGCTTCGGAAGTATCGTTCAGATCCTTCGCACATCATTGAGCCTGAATCTATAGAAATTCAACCCCACTTGTCCTATGAAGAAGAACCAGTTTAGATTCTTGCAAGGGAAGTCAAGAGACTTCGCAACAAGACTATTCCATTGGCTAAAGTGCTCTAGAAGAGCCATACCGCTAAAGAAGCAACATGGGAGCTGGAGGAAACAATGCGAAAGCAATATCCTCGTCTCTTCACTCTAGGTAAAATTCAAGAATGAATTTTTCTTAAGGGAGAGTTGTAACACCCCGAAATCTGGCCTAGTCAGAATTGGGTACTGGCGATCGGAAACCCTACATCGAAATTGTCTAAATATTGTATGGACTTTGACCGTAAGGTCAAATGTATCAAATTTGGACTCCAATCGAGTCAAATTATTGCCTAAGGACCTTATTGAAAGTATTAAAAATCTTTTAGTGGCTAAATTATAGAAATTGAAAGTTTGGGGATAGAACTATAGATCATTGAGAGTTGGGGGACTAATCTTACGATTAACCCCTCCTCAATTATAATCCCACATACGTGGGTGATCAGGAAACAATTCCTTTTAAGGAAGGAAATCTATTTCCATTAAAATAGAGTGAATGACCGAAAAATGAGGCTTACTCGATGCTTTAGTAAGCAAGCACCTCCACATTGCTATTGTATTCTTCTTCTTAAGCAAGCACCATCATTGTTGGTTGAGTAAAGATTAGTTTTCTTCAGTTTATTGTTATTGAAACGTTTCTACTGATCGGGTAAGCTATTTCCCCCAAACAATTGTTGAAATCCATGGAAGATTTGAGAGTAATCTCAAGCTAGGTCTGTAATACCCTCTGCCCGACCTAGAAGAAAGACCAGCGTAGAACGTGTTACTAAACAAACTTTTAACAATTTTTGAACAAACAAAAAACAATTTTTAGGACTTGACAGAACATCCTTTACGAAAGAAAGATAAATTAAAATCTTTTATTCAAATTTAGCAAGGTTAACTTCAATTATTGATCATACACAGATAACATACTACATTAATCATGTAACTCATTAGCTAAAAATATGGTATACTCTTATACCCTAACATCAAAGATAGTTCATTATTAAACTCATAAATGGATTCTGATTCGACTTCTGTAATACCCACCCCCGGCCTATAAGGAATTTACAAACTCAAAGAAGACGGTCTAACTTTAATAACAAGTTAGAGATCAATTTACTTAGATTCGATATTGAAGGTAGCAATAAACATTCGACAAAAGATGTAGCCAACCACTTAAACAGTACTCAAGAACTTCAATCTTATCTAATCAAAAAGGACAAGACCATTAAAGGACATAGGGGAGCCAAAAAGAAGACACATACATGTTTATGTTACTTGTATCCCAAGAAAACACAAAAAGACATGCCAACAACATAGTATTCAATGCATGTTCATGGCATCAGGTTTTGATATCAAACAATGTCTTGAATAATGACATACCTAGTATCCAAACATCTCGTATCAAAAGGATTTCTTAAACAAATCATTTATCCCAAGTGCCAAATCGAGTTGCATTACTGCCAACCATAATTATGCATTAAATATGATCATTAACCATTTGTATGATTAAATTTCAAGTCACTTTCCAACTCTAATTCCAGCAATATCTATCAAGTGGTAACATACTCATACAATCATATACCAAACAATCACGTACATAGCAACATCACGTCATGGTTCTCCTTGCTAGTGCCACCCCTTTGGAATTAACAAAATATAATTTCAAAACATACATTGGGAGTTTCGGGTGACCTTGTTGGATCTCCTTGCTAAAGATGGCAAGGAATTAAGCTGAGGAATATAACAGAGTGAGTTGTCAGAAAGGTAAACTTACAAGCGATTCAAATAACTAGAATGTGTAATAGTAAATGCATAATCGTAATCAAGCTATCGAAATAGATTGACTATCCATCATAACTACTTCTCATCTCATTATTTTCAACCGAACATAAAGATCCATCGTGTCGTATATCATTGTCTCATATATTTAATCATTGTGGTCACCAATGTACGACCCCTTATACAGAATTTGCAATTCTAGCAACCTTTAGGGGTTGATCCAATAATAGGTAATTATTCAGAGATGTATATAACACAAGCAATCATAGTTGAAACCTACAATACAGACTAGAATTCATTCTAGAATCTCCAATATAACCATTGCATTAGTAGGCAATGACATTCTTGTCATTGAATCATTCACTTTAACTTCGATCAGGGGTACAATTGTACCTTTCAAGGGACCTTAGTCCTATATTTCAAGTTGAGCTTAGAATGTATGTCCCATTGGCATGCCAATTCGACTAGACTAGGACTGAATATATTTATAACAATCAATCAACCAGGAAGCCAATTGGCATTCAACTTAATATTCTACAATATGTTTGAAGACTACTCTTAACATACATGATACCTTGATACTTACCTTTCAAGGATTTCCAACACACATACAAGCAAGTAAGGTGATGGCTGTAACCCTTTCTTTCTTTTGTACAACAATTGATCGTGTGCTATAACCCCTTTCTTTCTTTTGTCTTCTTGATCACAATTCTTGTTATCTAGATATGACAATAATTCACCAATGTATTATAACTAATTGCCATCATTCAATTGTCTATAATTTACATGTAAGCCTAACCAGAATTCTAAAGAAATAAAAAATATTTTATCTCATCAACGTGATCATAGTTAAATTAAAGCAATTAAGGCTCGTTGAAATAGTCCTCTTAGTTTTGAATACATTCCAAACTGCCATGGCTGCAATTATAGTTCCTATTAAGCCAACTTAAACATTTCTATACATGTATCCTGTTAATTTTTGTATTTCCAATTATCCAAGGATAGATATAGCTAATTCAATATCGAAATGGTTCCTAACATTTGCACAATTCTTCGAATAGGAGCCGAAACAACCCCTAAACTGATCCATTTAAAATAGGGCGGATTCATAAGGGTTTGATCGTTTTCACAAAGCAAAGATTCATGTCACTTTATTCCCTTGATCCTAGTGCAATTTCAATTAATTTAACCAGTTGCTTAGTACCATTTTTAAGGTTCTAAATCTCTTATTAATCCAATTCTCAAAGCATATTTGTTTTACACAATTTCGGATAGGCCTTGATAATTTAAGCATGAACTTACAAAAGTCGAATGGCCTTAGCTTAAGCCAACATTATCGAGTTCTTAGATTTCCAGCATGACTAACCTTTTTGAATTGTATGGAATTCATAACCAGATATAATCAACCAATCAAACATTCTTCTAATCCTATATTCGATTTCCATTCAAACAACAATGATCTCTCAAACATGCATAGCAACAAACCAACAATAACTAATAAGAAATTCACTTACTTCAATTGAAGAACACAAATAATTCTAGCATCCAAATAACCGAGACCTCAAAGTTCATCAATGACGGTCTTATAATCCCTCTCTCTCAATTCTCTTGTTTCAGCCAAGAGAAGAATGAAGGAGAAACAAGCTATTTGTTTGTCTCCCTTCATTGAATGGAAGACCACATGTCCATCAGTCATAGATCCATGTCATCGAGCTCTAGATGAGTTTCAAGCTTATCATGCAAACAACCAATTTTACAATCTAACAATTTGTTCCTCTCGATTCTATTCCCCTAAGCCTCATGTAGTTCAATTTGATCCAAAGAAACCCTTTAAGAAAGATTAATGATAATTCTATTTATGACATAACAATTTAGGGAATTCAATTTATAAATTTAGGATGTTACAAATCCCTCCCCCCTGAGGAAAATTCGTCCTTGAATTTCCATTAAAGAAAAAGATGAGGATACTGTTGTCTCATAGCAGATTTAGACTCCTAAGTTGCTTCCTTATTCCCGTGATTCTTCTACAGAACTTTGACAAGAGATATTGTTTTTTGTTTCGAAGTTGTCTAACTTCACGGTCGAGGATTTGAATTGGTTCTTCGTTATACGACAAGTCTTGATTCAATTCAACTTCATCCGGTTCAAGGACATGCGAAGGATCTGATTGATATCTACGTAGCATTGATACATGAAATACATTATGTATTTTGCTAAATTCTTCCGGAAGGGCTAACTAGTTTGCAACAGGGCCAATCCTTTCAATTATTTCGAAAGGTCCTATGAACCGAGGGCTAAGTTTCCCTTTCTTTCCAAACCTAAGCACTTTCTTCCATGGTGATACTTTGAGAAATACCTTAACTCCCACACTGTGTTGAATATCCTTTCTTTTACGATCAGCATAAACTTTATGTCGGTAGAATGCCTCTTTCAAATGACTGCAAATTATTTGTACTTGCTCTTCTGCTTCTCGAAGTAATTCAGGTCCTAAGGCCTTGTTCTCTCCCAACTCTGACCAACATAAAGGGGTCTTCCACAAAGGGCTTCAAAGGGAGCCATTTTGATAGAATATTGATAGCTGTTATTGTATAAAAATTTGGCTAGGGGTAAGGCCTTCTCCCAATTTTTTCCGATATCAAATAAACACGTCCGCAGCATGTCCTCCAGGACTTGTATAGTTCTTTTTGATTGCCCATCCGATTGAGGATGAAATGTTGTACTGTAATTGGTTCTAGTCCAAGGTCTTTTTGTAAGGATTTCCAAAATCTATAAGTAAATCTAGAATCTCGTTCAGAGATTATTGAGGTAGGAATGCCATGAAGTCTAATTATTTCTCGGATATACAATTTGGCTAATTGATCCAGAATCATACTCATACAAAGAGGGAGGAAGTGGGCAGATTTAGAAAATCTATCTACTATCATCCAGATTGGATCATTCTTCTTAGGAGACAAAGGTAGGCCGCTAACAAAGTCCATTGTTATTTGTTCCCATTTCCATTATGGAATTTGAATGGGTTGCAATAGTCCTGAGGGAACCTGATGCTCGGCTTTCACTTTTTCACATACCATACACTTAGACACGAAGTCGGTTATAGCATACTTCATTCTGGGCCACCAATAAAGACTTTTAAGGTCCATAAACATCTTCACTGAACCAGAATGTATTGAAAAAGAACTATTGTGGGCTTCATGCAGAATTTCTCTGTTTAATTCTGGATCATTAGGAACACACATCCTATTCCTGAAACATAGCAATCCATCCTCTTTTAGAGAAAATTCTTATTCAAAATTTTCATCCATTTTGAGCTTAATTCTGAGTAGTTTGGGGTCTGATTGTTGTAACATTCGGTTTCTTGATGCAACCTCATACTGGATTCGAATGGAAGCTAGGGTCCCTTTCTTTATAGCCAATCGAAAGTGGCCATTGATGGATGATGAAGATACATTAGATTACAAGAAAATATTTTAGGTGACACATATATGCTATAACTCGAATAAGATTAGGGAAAGGTTGCTTAGATCGGATTCTTACAGCGGGAATGTTGTCGATTGAGTGCATCAGCCACAACATTGGCTTCCGGATGATAATCTATAATTAAATCATAGTCTTTAAGGAGTTCAATCCATCTTCTTTATCTGAGGTTAAGTTCCTTTTGTGTCAAGAAATATTTCAGGCTCTTTTGATCGGTGTACAAATAGCATCTTTATCCAAACAAGTAATGTCGCTAGATTTTTAAAGCAAAAATTACGGCAGCAAGCTCCAAATCACGAGTCGGATAGTTTAGTTTATGGGACTTTAATTGTCGGGAAGCATACGCCACTACATTACCTCCTTGAATTAGAACATACCCTAAGCCCAAATGGGAGGCATCACTAAATACGGTGTATTCTTTTCCCGATTCTGGTTGAGTCAAAGCTGGAGCTCGAGTAAGAACTTATTTCAGCTGATCAAAGCTCCTTTGTTGTTTCTTAGACCAAACAAACGATGTATCATTGCGGAGTAACTTAGTCAATGGTATCGCTAAAATTGAAAAGCCCTTAACAAATCTTTGATAGTATCCGACCAAGCCAAGGAAGCTTCATACCTCATTTACGTTCTTCAAAGATCTCCATTCAAGTAAAGATTGGATCTTCTTCGGGTCAACTTTGATCCCTTCGGCTGAAATTACATGCCTAAGAAAAGATACTTTAGGCAACCAAAATTAACACTTGTTGAATTTGGCATAGAGTTTATTTTCTCCAAGGGTTCGTAGAACAATTCGGAGATGTCTTGAATGTTCATCTTCATCTTTCGAGTAAACAAGAATATCGTCAATGAAAACCACTACGAATTTATCCAAGTAGGGTTTAAAGACTCGGTTCATAAGATCCATAAACGCAGCAGGGGCGTTTGTCAGACCAAATGGCATTACTAGGAACTTGTAATGCATATCGAGTCCTAAAGGCATATTTTGAAATGTCAGACTCCTTTACTTTCATTTGATAGTACCCCGATCTAAGATCAATCTTAGAAAATACTGAAGCACCCTTCAGTTGATCAAACAAATCTTCAATTCTCGGAAGCGGGTATTTATTCCTAATCGTGACTTGGTTAAGTTACCAATAATCTATGCATAGCCTCATTTTTCCATCTTTCTTCTTGACAAAGAGTACCAGGGCTCCCCATGGGGAAGAGCTTGGTCGTATGAACCCCATATCTTGCAGTTCTTGAAACCATTTTGAAGTTCTTTTAATTCCACGGGAGCCATTCGATAAGGAGTAATAGATATGGGATTAACTCCTGGTTGAATCTCGATCTTGAATTCAACTCCTCTGGTCGGTGGCAATCCCGTAAGTTCCTCAAGAAAAACATCAGGAAATTCAGATACAATTGGGATTAAATTTATATCAAAATCGGTTTGAACAGTTGCAAACACATTAGCATATAAAGCATTCAATCATTTTGGCTTTTGACTAATAAGGGATATCGACTCTTTTCCCAAACCCCATAAGTATAATTTTCTCTCGTTGCAGTCTACCCAAGCCCGGTGTCTTCCTAACTAGTCTAAACCCATAATTAAATCGAATTCACAGAAGGGCAGCACATAAAGATCAATAGGGAAAGGAATGTTCTGAATATGCAAATGACAGTCCCTACAAAGAACATTTAGGGCTAAACATTTCCCCATAGGGTTCAAAATTAGGAGTTCTTGATCAACAATTTTAGAAATCAGGTTCAACATTTCAATCAAAGGAAAGCGATTAAAGGAATGAGTAGATCCCGAATCAATTAAGCATATACAAGACTATTATTTACTTCAACAGTACCTGCTATGACATCAAGTGCCTCTTCATCACCACAACTTTGAATGTGATACATTCGAATAGGGGCCCGAGACTCTTGATGAGTGGTAGTGACAGCCTGGCCCTGAGATCTTCCAGAGTTTCCCGATTGAGCTTGTCTCAGTCCCTTTCCCTTATGAGGTATAGCTTGATTCGAATTAGAGGCTACCTTAACCTGGGGCTTGCAAAAGGTTGAGGACAATCTCGGACATAATGATCTTCACTTCCACACTAGAAACATGCATTTGATTATCTTCTACACTGACCAGAGTTATAACTTTGACAGATATTGCAGTGTCGAGATTGAGGTTCCTTACCCAAATTTTTCGAGCTACTAATAGAGACTGTAGGAGCAGAAGATTTAATTATAGTTTGACGCTTCAGAATGTAGTTATCCCTTGGTGAAGCAACTTGGCTTGCATAATTCCCTCCTTAGCCTTTCGGCCTCTTAGAAGGCCACATTGGTTTATTATTGCCCCAAGATCTTTTATCCTTCTTGGAAAAGTTCTCCTTTCTTTTGTCAACAGCTTTCATCCGAGATTCCGTGGCAATCACCCAATTTACCAGATCTTAGAAGTTAGTTATTCTAAGGGCTATGAACATCGAGCTCAACTCATCATTCAATCCTTCGATGAACATTCTACATTTTTCCTCCTCTATCTTGATATATACAGCTCCATACTTACAATATTTACAGAAGTCACTGATATATTGCTCTACAAGTCTTCCACCTTGCTTAAGATGAAAGAAATGACTTCACCTTTCAGCCAAATACTATTCACTAACATATTTCTTTTGAAATTCCTACACAAAGAATTCCCAGGTGACAGAATTCTCTGGAGCTGTAAGGATTGTGGTTTCCCACCAATTCAGGTCTTCATCAGCAAGTAAAGCCACAACACACTCCAACTTGTTGAATCAGAACATTGAAGTTATTTGGTTAATATTCAGATAGTGGATCCCGCAAAGTATAGGCTCGGTGCTAAGCTAATTTGTCAATAGGAGCTTTCGAAAGGCTCACTGTAGGTACATGAGGATAATTTTGCTTCATTGTAGTGATGAACTGGTTAAACATCTCAGTCATGCTGAGAAAACATTCCTTTTGGATTTGACTTATCTGAGGAGCCTCAGGCTATGGTTCTCCAGCCTTTTGTGGATCTACTTGATCCTGATTCAGTCTAACACTCCCCCCTTCATTGGAGGAGCCAACCGGGCTATTTCCATCCCAGGCCAGATGTGTTTCTGACATCTAAAATTAACATTTGAAGGAGATTTAATCAGACAAGGTCATAAGCACAATTATTCAACTCCTATATGGCACTTAGTATAATAGATAACACAACCTAGACTGGTTTAGTCTAAGGATCGACTAAACCTTAGCTCTGATTACCAATTTGTAATACCCACCCAGGCCTATAAGGAATTCTAAAACTCAAAGTAGACGGTCTAACTTAACTAACAAGTTAGAGATCAATTTACTTATATTCAATATTGAAGGTAGCAGTAAACATTCGATAGAAGATGTAGTAGCCAACCACTTAAACAATACTCAAGAACTTCAATCTTATCTAATAAAAAAGGACAAGACCATTAAAAGACATAGTGGAGCCAAACAGAAGATACATACATGTTTATGTTACTTGTATCCCAAGCAAACACAAAAAGACATGCCAATAGCATAGTATTCAATGCATATTCATGGCATCAAGTTTTGATATCAAACAATGTCTTCAATAATGACATACCTGGCATCCACACATCTCGTATGAAAGGAATTTCTAAAACAAGTCATTTATCCCAAGTGCCAAATGGGGTTGTATTACTCCCAACCATAATTATGCATTACATATGATGATTAACCATTCGTATGATTAAATTTCAATTCACTTTTCAACTCTAATTCCAACAATATCTATCAAGTGGTAACATTCACATACAATCATATACCAAACAATCACGTACATGGCAACATCACGTCATGGTTCTAGACTATTACCAAATCATTTAAGTATAATCCGATGCATTCATATTATCTAATTACAAGGCACACATACAATCACAAGTACATAAACAAAACACATCAGAATTTCATCCTTAACATATTTACTTACAAGCCAACTGACCTTGTCCAGATTAATACATATAGACCTCTATTCTAGTGCCACCCCTTTGGAGTTAACAAAATATAATTTCAAAACATACATTGGAGTTTCGAGTGACCTTGTTGGATCTCCTTGCTAGAGCTGGCAGGGAATTAAGTTGAGGAATATAACAGGGTGAGTTGTCAGAAAGGTAAACATACAAGAGATTCAAATAACTAGAATGTGTAATAGTAAATGCATAATCATAATCAAGCTATCGAAATATATTGCCTATCCATCATAACTACTTCTCATCTCATTATTTTCAACCGAACATAAAGATCCACCGTATCATATACCATTGTCTCACATATTTATTCATTACGGTCACCAATGTACGACCTCTTATACAGAATTTGCAATTCTAGCAACCTTTAGGGGTTGATAAAATAACAAGTAATTATTCAGGGATGTATATAATACAAGCAATCATAGTTGAAACCTACAATACAAACTAGAATTCATTCTAGAATCTCCAATATAACCATTGCATTAGCAGGCAATGACATTCTTGTCATTGAATCATTCACCTTAACATCGAACAAGGGTACAATTGTACCTTTTAGGGGACCTTAGTCCTATATTTCAGGCATAGCTCAGAATGTATGTCTTATTGGCATACCAATTCGACTAGACTAGGAATTGATATATATATAACAACCAATCAACCAGGATGCCAATTGCCATTCAACTCAATATTCTACAATATGTTTGAAGACTACTCTTAACATACATGATACCTTGATACTTACCTTTCAAGGATTTCCAACACACATACAAGAAAGTAAGGCAATGGAGCCTTCTTGACATTCGAATAGTTTAACATTTATACAACAATTGAGATAAGTAAACATAGGCTACACTCACAAATTCACCAAGTCAATCTTTATCGTGTGTTATACCCCTTTCTTCCCTTTGTATTCTTGATCACAATTATTGTTATCTAGATATGGCAAGAATTCACCAATGTATTAGAACCAATTGCCATCATTCAATTGTCTATAATTTACATATAAGCCATAATTCTAAATAAATAAAAAGATCTTTCATCTCATCAATGTGATCATAATTAAATTAAAGCAATTAAGGCTCCTTGAAATAGTCCTCTTAGTTCTGGATCCATTCAAAACAAGAATGATCCTAGCTAAGGATTTCAGGCATTCAGCTAGCATAAGGAACAAGGGGCAATGAATCAAAGTTCATGCTTTCATATAAAGAATTAAGTAAATCATGCTTACCTGACAAGTAACATACAATTCATGGCTTTCATGTCAAGTAACATTCAATTCATGGCTTTCATGTCAAGTAACATTCATTATATAACTTTCAAGACAAGTAACATGTAATATAGGATTGTTATTTCATTTGTTATCATTTAAACAACGCCCTTGGTACTTAGTTTGTATAGGTAATCGAGTCTCCAACCAACTATCGCTACAAGATGCACCGTAGTGCTGGTCAACCCTCCTACTATTTTTAAAGACCACATACGTACCCTCCGTCTGTTGCCAGCTAGGGGCCTTAGCCTTGGACCGTAGTCCACCCTGACACAATGAGCTCTAGACACTAAGGCATGCCCTTCTACCTAGTCCAACTAGCTACCAACGTTGTTCGATTTAAACCATTATACAAGTATTTCAAGTTCAAGATCATGTCAAGTAGCAAATTCAATATGCACTAGGCCCTTAGGCCAATTGAGCCATAGCTCACAAATCATGTAATTCTCATGTGTTCATTTCATCAATTTAGGTTAACAATTCAAGCAATATCTTTAAACATTTGATCACATGCCATATCACACATACATGCACCTATGTTACCACTTAAACATGCTTAGCAATCGAGTCATACATGAATTCAACGATGTGGTCAAAATTTCAAACATACTTTAATAATTCTTCCCTTATTAGGCCAAGTCCATATTGGATCCATTTAAACATCACAAGAATGTAGACATGCATACATTGGTTAGGACCTAGTCATAACCCTAGAATTAACTACACTCACAATACTCCAAGCTTAGCTAGTCTTGGATCCACACTCCTTTGTTCTTAGCTTTAGGACGTTCCGCTCTTTCCTCTTCCACCAAGTTCACTCCTGGTTCTAACACATTACACAAGTACATACATGTTAAAACAAGTTCACATAATCATTCAATCAAGACAATGTTACTAGTACACAACATATACAAATATGGCTGCATGTCATATATTTTCTTTACTACACCTAACTACACTTATCTAAACTTTAATTCATGTAAAACAGAGCAAAAATCAATGTCCCAAAACTGTTTACAAAATAGTTTTCAAAACTATCCAGAATTGCCTATACTGCTGCTGCCAGGTAGCTTGTACTCTACTCACTTAATCATGCATAACTTTTATTCTGTACGTCGGAATTTCAATTGGTTTACATCATTGGAAAGCTAACTTAATTTTATTTCTAACCATATAGGCCTTGCATTTTAGTTCTTTGCCAATTAATACAGTTTTTAACTTAAAGACAGGGCAATTTACAACACTGGAAAATTTGTACTGTCCTTAGTGTTTCTTCTCTACAATTCATTCTACAATCCAGAATTCAGTCCTGTTTTCTCATAATGAATTTAGACGTATCAAGGTATTTTCCATAAAAAATCCATCCTTAAATTCCATTTATTCAATTTATGGTAATTTTTCAAAGTTATTGCCCAAAATAGAGTATTCTGGGCAGATTACACTAGGTTGAGTTTCTAGCTTCATAACTCATCTAAACAAGATTCTAACATGGCAATTCAACTTATTTTCATGTTCTTACATGTCTAGGTCAGTCTAATTCGCCTAGCAATGTACTTAAAATAGAGCATTATTATGTTAAATTCAATTTGATCTATTTGATCAACATTATACTTCTAATTCACCATTTGAGCAGTTCATTACCTAGTTTTAACTAATCCAATTAGGTGCATTCATTTTCCAGCAACTTATCTACTCTATTCAATCCTAAATTCCTCTAGAAATGTGACCAAATTAGGGCATTACATTCAATTAGCATGTTTAAACATTTTCACCTATCAAAACAGTCCCTACTCAAAACTGTTTTCAACCATATACACTCTCATTAGCAATTTAACATGATCTTAACATACATAACAATCATCCTAATCAATTTAGGCATCAAGAACATCAAAATCTCAAGATTCAAGCATCCTATAACATGTAGGAATCAAGTAATATACCTTATCCAAGCTAATTTGATCAAAGTTAAATCAATAAACTTTAATTGAAGGTGATGTATGAAGCTTTTTCTCTCCCTTTTCTCTCTCAACATTCAGCCATGTGATAATTTTGGAAGGAAGAAGATGATACAATTTTGTTCATCTTTCCTTCATGCATGTCGTCAGTCATCATTCCAATAGGCACATGTTCTCATCAATTGAGAACGTGTGTCAAGGCCTTTAATTTAATTCAATTTTACATGCAATCTCTATAGCTTTGCATGTTAACATTTCCATCCTTACATTTAAGCCTTCTAGTTTTAATTTCAATTCAATTTGGTTCTAATTTCATTAATTTGATCTTAAGGATGGCTAATGTTCTTTCTTCTTTAATTTGATTACCTCATATATTCAATTAGCCTATAGTTTAGAAAGTGGTAAACTTCCTAGGCCAAGTTTAGGATGTTACATTAAATCGTCCCTATTTGATGTTTCATTTCAGCAATTAGTCCCCCAATTCATTAGCTTACAACTTTTAGTCTTCAAAATAATCCTTTAAGACTCCTAACAATCATAATTCTGCCCCGATTCCTTGACATACAACAATATATTTCGAAATAATGCCTTATATGACTATCCTTGCATCAATCAGCTAGGAAACTTTATCGAATCACTCCTTCGCTATCTTAGAGTCACCAATAAAGTCCTTAAAATTACTTAATGTGTCAAAATCAGTTCAATTATTATGTTTATAAGCATTTTTACGCAATCTTACTCAAGCAGTCCCTAATTATCGAAATCATGCTTATTATTTGAACTTGTTCATTTCCATTTTTCTAGTAGCTAAAAATCTGAATTTAACATGCACAATACTTCAATTTAATCATACGGGCTTATTCGACTAGGTTACCACTTCCTCATTGATCAAGCAAATCTTAATTCAAAATAGAGTTATCAAGAACATACAAAATTTCTAAAGCTTAAACCATATTAGAGGAATTTATTCTAGCAATTTCTATCTCACACATGCATGGTAACATCACAACAATTTCTTCACCAAAAGATAATTCACATAGAAGTTATTATAATCTTAAATTCTAACACATGAAAAGCATTTAATTTAGTTACCTTTCTTTCTAAGGATCGATCCATTTCAAGACTCTTGATAAGCTTACACCAATTCTCCTAAGGATTCATGTAATGTTTGTTTCCTCCAACCTTTCGGTTTCTCTTTGGAAAAGAGAAAATATGACTAAATGAATTTGTCATTCCATATGGCCATACCCTTGCCCCATGGCGTCTCTCAAACTTGCCATGTGTGCAAGTTGTTTTCAATTTTTCATTCTTCATGCAATTACCAAGTTTACTCTAGTAATCATTTTGGTCCTTTGGTTATTTACCATCGATTCTTCATTTCTTTCATTTTATTGCCATTCTCAATTAGCAAACAAAATTTATTTTAGGGCATCCTTATAACAATCTAAGTTACCACTAATTAGAATAATTTACTAGGCCATATTTCGGGGTATTACAAGGTCTTAGCTATCCATGGATAATTCATAAATATTGTATATATCAGTTTAGATATTGATTTTGATTTCGTTATTTTGATTTCGATATCGTAATATTGAATCTGATTGATTCCTATTGTTTACCTAGCTCAAGAAATTGATAGTGAGCATCCATCGTCTCCACCGAAAGCTAGGAACAAGGGGATTGCTATCCAAGAGCCTTGAAAGCTTGGAATGTCAAGGTGAGTGTAGTCGGAGTCTCGGGATTAGGCTAGGTGCCTTTCCCGATTTCATTGTTATTGAAATTTCTATTGCTAACCTCGTTGTTAAGGATTATTGAATCGAACCACTTATCGGATATTGTGGTAAGTATCAGTAAGATATCACATCAAGTATTGAGAACTGTCAATGTCATCGTCATAGCATTAGATATAAATATTGTTGTTGTCATTAAGTATTGTTGCTGCCATTATCATCGACAGCATCATTGAATCATGTAAGTATAGGATATTGATATAGCCATTGTCATTAATGTCAACATCGTTATTGTCATGGAAACATTGTACATGAAGCACCGACCTTTGATATTGTTATCGAGATCATTCGACATTGCCATTGTTATTGATATTGTCATTGAACATGGACACCAGAACATTGTTTATTGATAAGAACATTGAACATGGATATTGACATTGAACATGAACTATTGATATTGTCACCGGATCTTGGATTCGAAAGGACTTTGGACACAATTGGCATGCCATAGAATTCATGAACTCAGTGTACGACCTATATTGATTTGGCGAGATGGAGGGATGTATTGTGATATTGGTCATATTCGCGAGGCAGAGGGACTAGACCATTCATTGATTTGGCAAGGCGTAGAAATTCGCATATCTACTATCCCGATCGACCCAAGGGTTATTGATGAATTATGGATTTATTACTATTGAACATGTTCATTGCATTGCTTCTATTGATCTATTGTATTGTTATTGTAAAGATATCAATTGGAATGCATTTCATTGATATAGTGTTTATTTGTGACTACCTCACTCGACAAAGTATGACTAATGCATTTCATTTCATACATTTCGGGTTAAGGATTTTATCGTTGAAGATTGAATGTTTTGACGTTGTTGACAAGTCACCTCAAGTCTCAAGTAATGTGTTTTTTCCTATGAACTCCTAGAATGGTGGCAAAGTAGTCGAACTAGTCTTTTGTGACCCTTTTGGTATGTATGTATTAAGCATGGTTTGTGGAAGTGTCTAAGGCCCTAAATGACCTTTTGGCATGGTGAAAATATGGCTAAAAATGCATGCTTGGCACTAAAAGGTAAAAAACTAGTAAATGGATTTAGATAACCCTAAATTTTGGCATACAAGTAGATTATAGCATTGGAATATGGTTGGTAAAGTTTCATTGCATTTGGACATCAATTGCTAGGTCAAATCGATTAAAAACCATATAAAAATTGACATTACAGTGTAGGGCGTACTGATACAGGTCAAGCTGTATCGATACGGCCTTCCATTTTTGGCCTGCGGAAATTACAAGTTCATCATAGGGTATCAGTACGAGTCTAGGCTGATAAGTGTTCAAAAGTACTATTTTTATTACCCTTTTTACTCATATTATTGTTAGACTTAAGCTCATATTAGTTGCATAATTAGTCATTCATGCATTAATTCATGTTTCTTTCCACCGTTGAGCTTGATTACATAACTTGGTGATTTTTGTGGAAAAAGATGCTGCTTTGGTGTGTTTTTGTGTGTGTGCAGAATCACTTGCCTAAACAAGGCTAGAACCAGTTGCCAGGGCAGTGCATGAAGGAGATGTCGAGCTAGTTGCCAAGGCAATGCATGAAGGAGACGCCGAGCCAGTTGCCAGGGCAATTGTCGAAAAAGAATAAGGTGATATGGTAGTCAAAATTGATGACTATACAAGCCCAAGATGACGTGGAGCAAAGCTAAATCCCAAAGGAATTTGATTTCCATGAAGAGATTAAATAAGAATTAAATTCCAAGAAGATAGGAGAAGTTCTAATAGGAATATAATTATAATAAAGAATTATATTCTTTAAAGATAATTTAATTCCAACTTAACTTCCTCCCCAAAGAAGGACTTTGACCTAGCCCTATAAATTAGAGGCCGTATCGTCAACTTGGAGAGAGCAAGAATAGGGAAAATTTCGACAACTCCAAAGGGCAAGAAGGAAGAGATTTCGACAAGAGAGCAAGGGGGAGAGAGTTCGATTTCTTCGTCTTCTTCTTCTTCTTCTTTGCTTCCATTAGATTCATGGTTTGGGGATTATTCTTTGTATATCTTTTGAACCCAACCATGAACTAACTTGATTGGTTGTGGTTATTGTGTTTTGTTGTTGTGAGAAACAATTGGATTTTGTTTAGGTAATAAGAGGTTGCACTTTTCTATTCAGGGTTTACTCATTCTTGGCTTTTATTCTTGTTTGCGAGTGAATTGGGAGAGGATCTCGTAACTTCATATATTTATTTAATATCGGGAGAGTTAGATTCAAGAAACGAATGAGTATGGTCTTTATTCAATCTATTTATGGTGAAGATTAATCCGGCTTAGGAATAAGTTAAGGATTTCAACGGCTAAGAGGAGCGCAATATTGGTTGTTGTTCACCCTTGATTCATGCAGGGATGTATTATCAAGGCATACACAAGTAGCTAGAGTTTCGACTTAGGGATAAGAAGAAACCATTGAAGAACGCTCCGTCGAACCATGAAGTTGCTGCCCAGCCGCCCAAGTAGTTTCCCAGCTAGTCGCCCAGGCAACCATCGATTAGTTGCCAAGGCAACCCCGCTGTGCAAGTTGCCACGGCAACTGAGTTGCCCTTGCACTCTTTTACCAAGACGATCCAATCGGCTATCACACCTCAACTCACGATAAACTGGCCTATTTACTCTATTTTAATTTCATCTATTCTTTTAGTTTATTGCTCTTAGTTTTCTCGTTAATTAAAACCTCTATTATCAATTGTGTTTTTATTTTCACAGTGCAGTAACTTAAGCAAAGTGGCCCAAACCAATCCATGTGGAGACGATACTCGATAATCATATCACTTTATTACTTGCGACGTGTATACTTGCACATTTGCGTAGCACTTATCACACGCAACAAGTGTTTTGGCACCATTGCCGGGGATTGGCAATTGGTGTTAGTTGTTTTTGTTATTGCATTTTTTTCTCTTAGTTTTACTAACTTTTCTTTTTGTTTGTTTTATCAAAAAAAATTAGGTGCGCTACTAGTTAAGGGACATCAACATGTCGGGAAATAAAAGCCGATCTATTCGAGAGATGATGTTGGAAGATATGAATCAATCCAATCAAGAGTTTCTTGCACCCTTTGATGATTACCTATACCAACCGAGAAAAGCCCAAAGAACTTATACCGTGGAAAAATCTCATGCTATGTGTGGAGAACATCATGTGTTTGAAAATTGTCCTCACATTTTTGGTGCATATAACTACATGGAGGACCATAGACGGAACCAGCAGCAAAATTCTTCATGGTATGGTTAAAAAGCTCAAAAAAAATTTTACCATAACAATTTTGCCGCAGCAACAGATATGCCATGGCAATGTAGTCCTTTTCAAGAGCATTCCAATTCCTTGGAGGAAACATTACTAGCTTCCTTGGCTAGACTTGACGGATCAATTGAAGAGATTCGAGAGCTATCAAAATCTATGGATACGAGGATAGCTCAGTGGGATGCAACCTTAGGGGATTCAGAAGATCAATTGGGGAGACCCACATATGTCATGGATAACATGCACCAACAATTCATTCCTAGGGATACTGACGTCCCAAGGCAAGAGGATAAGGAGCAATGCAAAGAAAGCTCTCAGATGTGTGGGGAACAACCATAACCTCAAAGTCAAGAGGATGCCAATGAGAGAGACTACCCAACACATGATGAGCCTGAACAACAAATTGCCTCGGCAATGATTGAGGAGCCTGAACAGAGCAATGTCGCGACAACACTCAGTGAAGCTGAGAACAACAATACTACAGCAAATTCTGAGGAACCTGATGGCCATAAGGTTACAATGTTGATGTTGAAGCAGGAATCTGTAGATTGCTCTCATCTACAATTGCCACGGCAATTACACGACCACATGCAAGATCAACGAGATGATAATACTTTGCCAATGGAATATGAGCAGGTAATGGTTGAACCTTTCGAATTCTTTAAAAACTCACCTCGTCCATTGCAGGTATGTCTTGAGGAACTGAGGTTGGTAGATTTGAAGCCATCGAAATCTCTACTGATAGAGATGTTTGAGAGGCCAAAAGAAAATGGTGTTTGGATTCGTAAAGCTTCTCAGAAAATTGGTTCTTCCCTTGGCTTATAGCAAATTTTGGCAACTGATTGCCACGGCAATTGGCTTGAGCAGCATTTGCCACGACAACAAAGGCTACATCCAACCATGATAGAAGTTGACAAGAATGAGGTAATTGAATGGTAGAGAATGGATATGATTTTTCCTATTAATATATTTGTGCCTTCAGGAATAGTAGCAAGGTGGAGAGTATACATGGACTACAAGCGAGCAAAGAAGAAAGACACCTCCACCATGGTAACGCAAAAGGGAGTAGTGGCAAGCACATTGGCCAAACTCTTTTTGGGCAATATTGTCACCCGATGGAGGGTGCGGATGGACTATAAGAAGTATCGAAAACGACCATCCTCAAGTTTTCTCAGATATGCACTAACATTAGAAGATGCATGATGGCACTCTTTTCAGACATGGTCGAAGACTTCCTTGAGATCTTCATGGATATTTTTCTGTTTTTGGTAGTGACTTCAACAGTTGCCTCGACAATTTAGGGAATGTGTTGGCAAGATGTGAAGAAACCAATTTAGTCCTTAATTGGGAGAAGTGCCATCTTATGGTAGATGAAGGAATAGTGCTCAGCCACAAGATTTCATCCAAGGGAATTGAAGTAGACAAATCCAAGGTGGAAGTGATCTAGAGATTACCCCCACCAAGATAAAGTCTTCCATTTTGATGATTCTTGCACCCAAGCATTCGAAACCCTAAAGGAAAAGCTTACCTCGGCACCCATTATCGTTTCACCAGATTGTACGCTACCTTTTGAGCTCATGTGTGATGCATGTGATTTCGCGATAGGAGCAGTCCTAGGCCAATGCACAGGAAAGGAATAGAAAATCAAGTGGCCGATCACTTATCACGTTTAGAACGCAATAGGGAGGAGGACACGGATTTAGAGATATGCGATGCATTCTCCGATGAACAACTTTTAGTTGCCTAGGCAACCATGGATGCGCATGCCTGGGCAACCCTCGATGTCGTAGCAGCTCTTGACGCGCACGCCTCGGCAACTCCAGACGTGCATGCCTCGGCAACCATATATGTGCATGCCTCGGCAACCCTCGACGCCGCAGCAGCTCTTGACGCGCACGCCTCGGCAAACTCCAAATACCCATGCCTCGGCAACCCTCGATGCCGCAGCAACCCTTAATGCATCAGCAACGATGGATGCGCATGCCTCGACAACCCTCGATGCCGTAGCTGCTCTTGACGCGCACGCCTCAGCAACTCCAGACGCGCATGCCTTGGTAACCACTGATACGCACGCCTCGACAACCACGGACCCGTATGCCTCGACAACTCTAGACACACACGACTCGACAATCTTGGGAGCAGTCGCCACGGCAGCACATGCCTCGGCAATACCCTGGTACACAGATTTAGTTAATTTCCTTGTTTGTGGTATTTTACCTTATGGCCTTACTCACCAAGGGAAGAAGCGGTTCTGCCATGATGTTAAGCATTACTTTTGGGATGAGCCTCTTTTGTTTAAACAATGTACAGATCAGGTTATACGCCGATGTGTCCCTGAAGAGGAGCAACATAATGTACTCCAACAATGCCATTCTTCACCCTTTGGAGGACATTTTGGAGGAACTCGTACCGCGGCCAAAGTTTTTCAATCCGGTTTGTATTGGCCAACACTGTACAAAGATGCCCAAGAGTTTTACAAGCAATCTGATCGTTGCCAGAGGACGGGCAATATCACCTACAAACCAATGGGCAATCAAGACCGTGAATATGGATTAGGAAAGTGCCGGACAAAAGCGTTTGTTGTACCTCAACAAGATAGAAGAATTTCGTGCACTCACCTATAACAATGCACAAATCTACAAGGAGAAAACAAAGCAATGGCACGACAAGAAACTATTGTCGCGACAATTCATGCCAGGGCAACTAGTTCTCTTATTCAATTATCGACTAAAACTTTTCCCGGGAAAACTAAAATCAAGATGGTCGGGACCATTCGAAGTTGTCAACCATTCTCCCATGGTACCGTGATAATCAAGTCCATTACCGACGAACATGAATTCAAAGTTAACGGACAGAGATTGAAGCACTACAACGGTGCCCATGTAGAACGTAACAAAGAAGTTGACACCTTAGGAGATGCATGAGCATGCTCTCCTTTCGATATTTTCTTTTTCTTTTTCTTTTTTTTCGAACTATTTTTTTTTCTTTCTATTATTTTCGGTTATTTTTTTTATCTCTTTATTTATTTTTGGAATTTTTAGGAGAGATTTTATTTTCCTTCATTATCTTTAGTTTCCATTTTTTTCCACAACAAGACTCACAACCACCATGCTAAGGAAATTCACTGCCGACTACTTGCCACAGCAACCACAACAGAAACTGGCGATGCCCAGGCAACAACAAAGGCTTCGGCAACTACTGATGCCCATGCAAGTGAACCTGCATCGGCAAACATGGATCAAATCAAAGCAATGATATTCACGCGGTACCAGCATTCAACCACCGACTGAAAAATGAATCAAGCAAACGGCACGAAGGAAACTTATCACTCGAGGTGATGACCTCTCCGACTAACTCATTTCATTTAGTTTCTTTTAAATTTTGTTTCACTCTTACATGCATTGAGGACAATGCTTCTCTCGAGTTTGGGGGGGTGTTGGTTTCTAGTTAGTTTCATGTTTAGTTGCATTCATCATTAGCAATCACATATAGGTTGCATATGTTACTTGCCATGCCTTTAATTGGATTTAATTGCTTAAGACTTGTTGAATATCCAATGATGAATTTTTGACACTGCACTTAATTGAAATAACCTTTAATTTTAGGATTGCATGAAAAGAACTTAGAATTTTACTATGATGCTAATTTTTTTTTCACGGTTGTGCCTTGTTGATTGAAAGAAACTTGGTGAACTTAGGTTCCTTAAAATTCGGGTATATTTAAAATTGAAAATTAAAAGTTAAATTCTTGCTAGAGGCGCCCAAAACTGGCTCTAGTAGTAAATGCACTTTCTTGCTAGAGGTGCCTAAAACTGACTCTAGTAGTTAATGCATATTAAAGAATCGCAAGAAGTGCCCGAAATTGGCTCTAGTCGACTAAAATAAAATGAGAAATTGCTTACTTTGCTAGAGGTGCCCGAAATTGGCTCTAGTGAAAATAAAAATAAATGCCCCGGTAATTAAATTGATAAAAGCCTATTGTTCACATAGAATCTTGAAAATCAACTTGTACACAACTACGTACACACATTGTCACGAGCATTATAGTTTTGTTCCGGGTAATTTTTGTGCTATCCGAAAAATTAAAAGGTGATCATACTTTGTGCCATGGTTCCGAGGTTTGAATTCAAGTTTGAAGCATATCTTTGATGATTAAAGTCTTGGCAGGTAATTGTTAGTTTGCATTGCTTGGGGACAAGCAATAGTTCAAGTTTGGGGGTGTGATAAGTGTTCAAAAGTACTATTTTTATTACCCTTTTTACTCATATTATTGTTAGACTTAAGCTCATATTAGTTGCATAATTAGTCATTCATGCATTAATTCATGTTTCTTTCCACCATTGAGCTTGATTACATAACTTGGTGATTTTTTTGGAAAAATATGCTGCTTTGGTGTGTTTTGTGTGTGTGCATAATCACTTGCCTAAACAAGGCTAGAACCAGTTGCCAGGGCAGTGCATGAAGGAGATGCCAATGCATGAAGGAGACGCCGAGTCAGTTGCCAGGGCAATTGTCGACAAAGAATAAGGTGATATGGTAGTCAAAATTGATGACTAGACAAGCCCAAGATGACGTGGAGCAAATCTAAATCCCAAAGGAATTTGATTTCCATGAAGATATTAAAGAAGAATTAAATTCCAAGAAGATAGGAGAAGTTCTAGTAGGAATATAATTATAATAAAGAATTATATTCTTTAAAGATAATTTAATTCCAACTTAATTTCCTCCTCAAAGAAGGACTTTGACCTAGCCCTATAAATTAGAGGCCATATCGTCAACTTGGAGAGAGCAAGAAGAGGGAAAATTTTGACAACTCCAAAGGGCAAGAAGGAAGAGATTTCGACAAGTGAGCAAGGGGGAGAGAGCTCGATTTCTTCTTCTTCTTCTTTGCTTCCATTAGATTCATGGTTTGGGGATTATTCTTTGTATATCTTTTGAACCCAACCATGAACTAACTTGATTGGTTGTGGTTATTGTGTTTTGTTGTTATGAGGAACAATTGGATTTTGTTTAGGTAATAAGAGGTTGCACTTTTCTATTCAAGGTTTACTCATTCTTGGCTTTTATTCTTGTTTGCGAGTGAATTGGGAGAGGATCTTGTAACTTCATCTATTTATCTAATATCGGGAGAGTTAGATTCAAGAAACAAATGAGTATGTTCTTTATTCAATCTATTGATGGTGAAGACTAATCCGGCTTAGGAATAAGTTAAGGATTTCAACGGCTAAGAGGAGCGAAAGATTGGTTGTTGTTCACCCTTGATTCACGCAGGGATGTATTATCAAGGCATGCACAAGTAGCTAGAGTTTCGACTTATGGATAAGAAGAAACCATTGAAGAACGCTCTGCCGAACCTTGAAGTTGCTGCCCAGCCGCCCAAGTAGTTGCCCAGCTAGTCGCCCAGGCAACCATCGATTAGTTACCAAGGCAACCCCGCTGTGCAAGTTGCCACGACAACTGAGTTGCCCTTGAACTCTTTTACCAAGACAATCCAATCGGCTTTCACACCTCAACTCACGATAACTTGGCCTATTTACTCTATTTTAATTTCACCTATTCTTTTAGTTTATTGCTCTTACTTTTCTCGTTAATTAAAACCTCTATTATCAATTGTGTTTTTATTTTCACAGTGCAGTAACTTAAGTAAAGTGGCCCAAACCAATCCCTGTGGAGACGATACTCGATAATCGTATCACTTTATTACTTGCGACGTGTATACTTGCACATTTGCGTAGCACTTATCACACGCAACATAGGCGTATCGATACGGATCCTGGCAGTGGGGTTTGTGAAATTAATTGCATCGATACAACCTCAGGGTGTATCAGAACGGGTCATGTTCAAAGTCAATGTTCGTCAACCCGTATCGATACAGGTCAAGTTGTACCTATACAAGTTATTGAGTTACTGGAATTGGGTTGTTACCCTTGAATGCGGTACCGATACGACCCCAACCGTAGTGATAGGAGTTTGGACAGTTCCATTTAGACCTCAACCTCATGCACACCCGTACTGTATGGCCCCAAGGTGTATCGATACGCTGGTAGTTAATTCTGTTATGAGGCACTGAACACAGTTTTAAAATGTTTACAAAATGGTCACTAAATATCGCATCGTCTAATCGGTTAGGTAGATGTTATCGGAATGACATGAAAATCTATAACATCACTGTTATAGTAATGAATTTCATTATTGCATAGTTGATTACATCAATGGACCCCTAAATCATCAAATTTACAATTTTGTCCCTAAAACTTGTTAAAGTTACAAATTAGCCCTAATTGATGAATTGCTGGTCCACCATGGATAAGTTGAGCTAAGCTTATACCTAGTAACGTTTGAAAAGTATATCATCGATTGAATGACAAATCTGTATATTGAAATTTTATCGCACTAATCACCATTTTGTTCACCGGTAGCATTCTCCGTCCCGGTTCTCGACCAGGCCGGATGGGTGATGTTACACTCTCTATGTTTGATTGCTTGTTTAGTGATTGAAATATGTTGATTAATGTCTGTTTATATATATTGGTTTGACTCAGCATTAAGTCAGAGTTTGAATTTTGAAATAAACTCTCAAAAAGGATTAAAATTAACCCAACATTCGGAAGCTTGTACAACTTATCTTTGCAAAGTACCAAGAAAGTTCGCTGAGTTTGTTTGAAAAACACTTCCCAGTTTGCTTTACTCCTAAACCGGGTTAGGGGTGTTTCATTATCGGAGATAGGCGTAACAAGAATTTCTATATACCCATGCATACGTCAACCATTTTAAAGATCAAGGCAAATACTTAAGTCACACCCTTATTCGTATTTGAAACAATATGTGCACCACTCACTCATTAATCCTCATATTGCCCAATTAGAGGAACATTTCAACTAAAGCACGTCAACTAAAGCATACCAACCAGTAATACCCCATCCCGACCTATAAGGAAATATTAGGCTAAAAGTAGACAGTCTAACTTGACTATCAAGTTAGAGTTCAATTTATTTAGATTTCAGGCTTAAGGTAGAAATAAACATTCAAAAGAAATATAGTTAACCACTTAAACAATATTCAAGAATTGAGACTTATCTAATCAGAAAGAACGAGACTATTAGAAGTCAAAAGAAAATCATATAATAGATGCATACATGTTATTGTCATATGTATCACAAGCAACCAATATCATTTTAAATAGCATATTATTCAAAACATGTTCGTGGCATCATGCTTTTCATAACAAGCATTGTCTTGAATAATGACATACCTGCATCCAAGCATTTCGTACAAAAAGAATTACCAAAGAAATCCTTTTATTCCAAGAACTAGGTCGAATTATATCATTTCCAACCATGATTATACAAATACATATGATGATTAACCCTTTGTCCGATTAAGTTTCAAGTCAATTTCAAACTCTGATTACCAACAATATCTATCAAGCAACAACCTACTCGTATAATCACATGCCAAACAACCACATACATAGCAACTTCATATAATGGTTCTAGATCATTACCAATCCATCTAAGAATAAATCGAAGCATTCATATCAACTAGTTACAAGGAACACATACATTCACAAGTACATATACAAATTCCATCAGAATTACAACATTTACTTACTTACATACAAGCCAACTAACTATGTCCATATTAAATACATATAAACCTCTGTTCTAGTGCCACCCTTTTTGGAGTTAACAAAATATAATTGCAAAACATACATTGGAAGTTTCAGGTGACCTTGCTGGATCTCGTTGCTAGAGCTGGCAGGGATTAAAATCTAAAATATAATAGGGTGAGCAGTCAGAAAGGTAATCTTCCAAGCAATTTGATCAACTATTGTATGCAATAGTAAATATATTCACAATCAAACTATCAAAATAGATTATCTATCCATCGAAGCTACTTTCTCATGTCATTATTGCCAAATCGAACATATAGATTCATCATTTCATTTATCGTTGTCTTATATTTATTCATTGCGGCCACCAATGTACAACCTCTTATACAGAATTTGCAATTCTAGCAACCCCTAGAGGTTGATCCAATATCATGTAATTATTCACAGATGTATATGGTACAAGAAACCGTAGTTGGAACCTACAACACAAACTAGAATTCATTATAGAATTTCCAATATAACCACTTCATTAATAGGCAATGACATTCTTGTCATTGAATCAATCACTTTTATATCGATCAGAGGTGAATTGTACCTTTCGGGGGACCTTAGTCCTATATTTCAGGCTGAGCTCAGAGTATATGTCCTATTGGCATGCCAATTTGACTAGACCATGACTAGACATATCTTTCTAGTGAACCTTATTGACTCTAACTACCTTATTTTCAACTCAACGTATATATATATATATATATATATAACAATCAATCAACCAGGATGCCATTTAGGCATTCAACTCATTATTCTATAACATGTTTAAATCTACTCTTAGCATACATCTTACCTTGATACTTACCTTTCAAGGATTTCAAACACACATACAAGCAAGTAAGGTGATGGAGCATTCTTGACATTCGAATAGTTTAGCATTTATACAACAATTGAAATAATTAAAAACAGGCTACACTCACAGATTCACCGAGATAATCTTAATCGTGAACTATAACCCCTTTCTTCCCCTTGTCTTCTTGATCACAATTCTTGTTATCTAGATATAGTAAGAATTCACCAATGCATTAGAACCAATTGCCATTATTCAATTGCCTAGAAATTACACAAAAGCCTAACCAGGATTCTAAGATAAAATTCTTTAATCTCATCAATGTGATCATAATCAAATTAAGTGATTAAAGCTCGTTAAAATAGTCCCCCTAGACTCAAATCAATTTGAAACTGCCTATGATGCAGATAAAGGTTCTTATAAGCCAACTTAAACATCTTTACACATGTATCCTCTTAAATTACATATTCTCAATGGTTCGATGCTAACTAACATTAATTCAATATCAAGGTGGTCCCTGGCACTTACAAAATTCTTCGAATAGAAGCAAAACATCCCCTACACTGGCCTGCTTAAAACAGGGCAGATTCACAAGGAATTGGTTACTTATACAATGCAAAATCCATGTCAATAAATTCCTTTGATCCTAGTGCGATTCCAATCAATTTAACCGGCTTCTTAGCATCATTCTAAGGTTCTAATTCTATCATTAATCAAATTTTCTCAAAGTAGAATTGTTTATACAGTTTTGGATAGGGCCTTAATCATAGACTTGAATTTACCAAAATCGAGTGACCTTAGCTTAAGCATACACCATCAAATTCTTAGATTTTCAGCATAACAAACCTTCTAAAGAACAATGAATTCATGGCCAAATCAATTAATCCAAGCATTCTTTCTATCCCTATTTTCTATTTCCAAATCAATTACCACAACCACTCGAACATGCATAGCAACAATGTAACAAAATCAACAAGAAATTCACTTACTTCAAATGAAGAACACAAATAATTCTAGCATCCAACATAACCGTGACCTCAAAGTTAATCAATGGCGGCTCCTTCTTTCACACACTCTCAATCTCTTATTTCAGCCAAGAGATAATGAAGGAGAACAAAGTTATTTGTTTGTCTCCTTTCTTTGAATGGAAATCGACATGTCTAACGTCCATAGAGCCAAATCATCAAGCTCTAGATAAGTTTAAGTTTGCCATGCAAATGACAAATTTTAGAATTCTAACATTTTGGTCCTTTCAATTCTACTCTCCTAAACCTCAAGAAGTTCAATTAGGTCCAATAAAAGCCTTAGTATGTATTTAATGTAACTCTACTTAAGACATAACATTTTAGGGATTTTCAATTCTACTCTCCTAAACCTCAAGAAGTTCAATTAGGTCCAAATCACACATTTTGGTCCTTTCAATTCTACTCTCCTAAACCGCTTCGAATGTGTACGAGCAGGGTCTAGGACTCTTGATGAGTGGTGGTAATAGCTTGACCCAGTGATCTTCCTGAGTTCCCTGATTGAGCTTGTCTCGGCCCTTTTCCCTTAGGAGGGGGAGATTGGTTCAAATTGGAGGCCACCTTAATCGGGGGCTTGTCAAAAGGCTGACGACAACCTCGAACATAGTGACTCACACTTCCAAACCGAAAACAGGCATTTGATTGTCTCCTACACTGACCAAAATGGTAATTTTGACAGATATTGCAGTGTCGAGATTAAGGTTCCCTACAGAAATTTCTCGAGCTATTAATAGAGACTGTAGGAGCAGAAGATTTAATTATAGTTTGAGGCTTATGAATATAGTTATCCCTTGGTAAAGCAACTTGGATTGAATAATTCCCTCACTGACCCTTCGGTCTTTTAGAAGGCCACATTGATTTGCTATCACCATGGGATCTTTTATCCTTCTTGGAAAAGTTCTCCCTTCTTTTATCAGCAGCTTTCATCCAAGATTCTGTGGCAATCACTTGATTTACCAGATCTTAGAAGTCAGTTATTCCAAGGGCTATAAACATCGAGCTCAACTCATCATTCAATCCTTCGATGAATATTCTACATTTGTCCTCCTCTTTCTTGATATATTCAGCTCCATATTTACAATATTTATAGAAGTCACTGATGTATGGTTCTACTAGTCTTTCACCTTGCTTAAGATGCAAGAAACGTATTATTCTTTCAGCTAAATACTATTCACTAACATACTTCTTTCGAAATTCCTTCAAAAAGAATTCCCAGGTGACAGAATTCTTCGGAGCAGTAAGGATTGTGGTTTCCCACCAATACAAGGCTTCATCAGCAAGTAACGCCATAGCACACTCCAGCTTGTGTGGATCAGAACATTGAAGTAGTTTGGTTAAGATTCGGATGGTGGTCTCCAACTAGTACTCAACCTCTTTCGGGTTTTCCTCATCCGATCCCACAAAAGTATAGGCTCGATGCTGAGCCAATTTATCAATAGGAGCTTTTGAATAGCTTAGTACAGGTCCGGGATGATCATTTTGCTTTATTGAAGTAATAAACTAATTAAACATCTCAGTCATGCTGAGAAAACACTCCTTTTGTATTTGATTTATTTGAGGAACCTCTGGCTATTGTTCTGTAGCCTTCAGAGGATTTACTAGTTCCTAATTCAGTCCAACACTCCCCCCATAATTGGATGAGCCAGCTGGGCTATTTCCATCCCGGGCCAGATGTGTCTCAAACATAGGAAATTAACATTTTAAGGAGATTCGATCAAACAAGGTCATAAGCACAATTATTCAACTCCTAGGTGGCACTTAGTACAATAGATGACACAACCTAAACTAGTTTAGTCCTAGGATCGACTAAACCTTAGCTCTGATTACCAAAATTTATTTAGATTTCAGGCTTAAGGTAGAAATAAACATTCTAAAGAAATATAGTTAACCACTTAAACAGTATTCAAGAATTGAGACTTATCTATTCAGAAAGAATGAGACTATTAGAGGTCAAAAGAAAAACATACAATAGAAGCATACATGTTATTGTCATTTGTATCACAAGCAACCAATATCATTTCAAATAGCATATTATTCAAAACATGTTCATGGCATCATGTTTCCATAACAAACATTGTCTTGAATAATGACATACCTGACATCCAAGCATTTCGTACAAAAAGAATTACCAAACCAATCCTTTTATTCCAGAACTAGATCAAATTATATTATTTCCAACCATGATTATACATATACATATGAGGATTAACCATTTGTCCGATTAAGTTTCAAGTCAATTTCAAACTCTGATTACCAACAATATCTATCAAGCAGCAACCTACTCGTATAATCACATGCCAAACACCCACATACATAGCAACTTCATATAATGGTTCTAGATCATTACCAATCCATCTAAGCATAAATCGAAGCATTCATATCAACTAATTACATGGAACACACACATTCACAAGTACATATACAAAATCCATCAGAATTGCAACATTTACTTACTTACATACAAGCTAACTAACCCTGCCCAGATTAAATACATATAAACCTCTGTTCTAGTGCCACCCTTTTTGGAGTTAACAAAATATAATTTCAAAACATACATTGGAAGTTTTGGGTGACCTTGATGGATCTCGTTGCTAGAGCTGGCAGGGAATTAAGTTGAGAAATATAACAGGGTGAGCAGTCAAAAAGGTAATCTTGCAAGGAATTCGATCAACTAGTATATGCAATAGTAAATATATTCACAACCAAACTATCATAATTTATTGTCGATCCATTGAAGCTACTTTCTCATGTCATTGTTTCCAAATTGAACATATAAATTCATTATTTCATTTACCGTTGTCTTATATTTATTCATTGTGGTCACCAATGTATAACCTCTTATACAGAATTTGCAATTCTATCAACCCCTAGAGGTTGATCCAATATCAGGTAATTATTTAGATATGTATATGGTACAAGCAACCGTAGTTGGAACCTAGAATACATACTAGAATTCATTCTAGAATTTCAAATCTAACCACTTATTTAACAGGCAATGACATTCTTGTCATTGAATCAGTCATTTTTTTATCGATCAGGGGTACAAATGTACCTTTTAGGGGACCTTAGTCCTATATTTCAGATTGAGCTCAAAGTATATGTCCTATTGGCATGCCAATTTGACTAGACCAGTACTAGACATATCTTTCAAGTGAACCTTATTAACTCTAACTACCTTATTTTAACTCAACGTATATATATATATATATATAACAATCAATCAACCAGGATACCATTTGGGCATTCAACTCATTATTCTATAACATGTTTAAATCTACTCTTAACATACATCTTACCTTGATACTTACCTTTCAAAGATTTCCAACACGCATACAAGCAAGTAAGGCAATGGAGCCTTCTTGACATTTGAATAGTTTAGCATCTATACAACAATTAAATTAATTAAACACATGCTACACTCATAGATTCACCGAGTTAATCCTGATCGTGAACTATAACCCATTTCTTCCCCTTGTCTTCTTGATCACAATTCTTGTTATCTAGATATAGTAAGAATTCACCAATGCATTAGAAACAATTGCCATCATTCAATTGCCTAGAAATTACACATAAGCCTAACCAGGATTCTAACATAAAATTCTTTAATCTCGTCAATGTGATCATAGAAAAATTAAGCGATTAAAGCTCGTTAAAACAGTCCCCCTAGACTCAAATCAATTCAAAAATGCCTATGATGCAAATAGAGGTTCTTATAAGCCAACTTAAACATCTCTACACATGTATCCTCTTAAATTACATATTCTCAATGGTTCGATGCTAACTAAAATTAATTCAACATCAAGGTGGTCCTTGACACGTACAAAATTCTTCAAATAGAAGCAAAATAGCCTCTACACTGGCCTGCTTAAAACAATGCATATTCACAAGGAATTGGCTACTTATACAATGGAAAATCCGTGTCAATTCATTCATTTGATCATAGTGTGGTTACAATCAATTTAACCGGTTACTTAGCATTATTCTAAGGGTCTAATTCTATCATTAATCCAATTTTCCCAAAGCAGAATTGTTTATACAGTTTTGGACAGGGCCTTAATCATAGACTTGAATTTACCAAAATCGAGTGACCTTAGCTTAAGCATACATCATTAAATTCTTACATTTTTAGCATAACTAACCTTCTATAAAACAATGAATTTGTGGCCAAATCAATTAATCCAAACATTCTTTCTATCCCTATTTTCGATTTCCAAATCAATTACCACAACCACTAGAACATGCATAGCAATAATCTAACAAAATCAACAAGAAATTCACTTACTTCAAATGAAGAAAACAAATAATTCTAGTAACCAACATAACCGTGACCTTAAAGTTCAATGGTGGCTCTTTCTCTCACTTTCTCTTAATCTCTTGTTTTGGCCAAGAGATAATGAAGGAGAACAAAGCTATTTGTTTGTCTCCCTTCTTTGAATGGAAATCCACATGTCTAACATCCATAGAGCCAAATCATCAAGCTCTAGATAAGTTTAAGTTTGCCATGCAAATGACAAATTTTAGAATTCTAACATTTTGGTCCTTTCAATTCTACTCTCCTAAACCTCAAGAAGTTCAATTAGGTCCAATAAAAGCCTTAGTATGTATTTAATGTAACTCTACTTAAGACATAACATTTTAGGGATTTAATTTACAATTTAGGATGTTACACAACCAAAAAATATCAACCAAAGCACAATAACCAAAACATATCAACCAAAATTTTAAGTCCTTAAACCAACACCAAGAATTAGAGAGGCCATTTACAACCACTTATAGGAATATCAGATGCTTATCTATCAAGAGACACAAAGATCATTGTATATGCAGAATGCTAGCATAATGCCACCATCTAGGAGTCATAAAAATTCAATAATCATACACCAACTTACTTGTGAACCGGTCCGAGCTTGATAGGTGGCCACAAACAAAGTTTCGACCCGCGATATAATCGAAAAGATAAAGTAAGTAAACACTTAGTGAGGTAGTGTCTGAATAAATAAGAACATGGATATGAATGCAACTTATATATAACGTGGCTATCCTTTTGAATTGAGATTCTATCAATATCATACAAAGCTCCAAATCTAAAGTTTGATCACATGCAATCTTAAACTACTAAGGTCGAATCATAGCATCAAAATCCTTCCTTTAATGGCATCTAATTATCACACGTGTAGGTATTATTTACAATACAACATCATAACAAATTAAGGGTACATTAACATTTTCATAACTTTAGTGATCAAGTCAGCCAAATACATATATCTGACATGTTCAAAGAATGTATAAGACGATTATACCTTAACTATTTAAGGGTACATTACATCTTTAGGTTCTTGAATCAAAATGTGGCTTAACTTTACTTACCAAGTAAGTAATCTTTTATCTTAATAATTTAAATAATAATTTAGCCATATTCGAAATAGATAAGGGCATAAAAAACAACCATCCGACATACATGTCTATTCTTTCATAATAAGGTCAAATAAAGTTAAATCAAATTTTAACTCAAATTAGGCAACAGGTAATTTACATCATGTTAGTCAAACATGGCATCCTTACTTTATAGAGAAAACACAAGTATCAAGTAAACAAGTATTGCTTATCATATAAGTAACATGATAGTTTGATAACTTAACTTATTAGTCTCATTTTTTAAAATTATCTTAAGTATAAGTTTGGTGAGATGGCCTAAGGTAAATTAGAAGCATGAAGATAACAATTAATACTTCATATCCATTACATGCACTACATTCAATCAAAATCGAGACATATTCAATCCAATCAAGTATCTAGTTGTTTTTCCATTTAGTACTTACTTGACTCTTAAATTATCCATCATAGTGTCTCATAGACTTGTACTACTTATCGCATAAGATAGCAAACATGACATATCTTAGGCACAGATTACTTATCATACAAGATATCAAACATGACATATCATAGGCATAGGTTACTTACCATACAAGATATCAAACATGACATATCATAGGCATAGATTACTTATTGCATCAAATATCAAACTGAATCTGTCAGTTTAGCTTACAAATTTCATTATTTTATCTTTAACATAGCCTTGAGAATCAAGTAGCCTAGGTACACGAATACCCAACCAACTATCGCCTGCAAAAGGTACTCAGAGTATCGGTCAATCCCTCATACTATCGCCAAGTGACCACAATACTTCCCTCCTACTATCGCCAAATAAGGACCATACTCCACCCCAAACATGAGCTCTATGGACTCTATGGCATGCCAACTATACCTATGACTGACTCGAAACCAAGGCTTTTCAATTGAAACTTATCATATCAAAATCAGAATTGAGCTTAGCTTTTTGTCTGGATAGTCAAGTAACATGTCTTAATTATATCAAATATGAGCATAACTCCACATTCATGTAGTCACATTAAGCAAGGCTTATATCTTATCACATCATGTCAGAATCATAATTGAGCATATCTCTATAATCTAAATATCATATGTGCAGGGCTTATTGTTCTTCATATTAAACATGCATGCAAATCATTTGAAATTTTCAATTCATTTACCCATAATATTCGAATGGTAGCATATCATAGAAAAAGTTACAATCAAGCTTATACAAGTAAGAATAGTCTTCACAAAAAGCATGTCATCAAATTTAAGTATAGCACATCATATAATCTTTACCTTTTAGGTACTTACCTCAACCCTCAATCAACACTCATTTAAGCATGGCTTACACAAGTACAAGATAATATAACAAATAACAAAAAATGCTCGGGAAGGTTTCTAGCATATCCCAAGACTTTAAACTACACTCACAGTTTGATCCAAGCTATATTTGATTCTGAAACACCACTCATTTTTTTTGCTTTCCTACAATGTTACCCACATCGGATTTTGCTTCTTCTTTGTCTAAACACAACAACCAAATAGCATGCATTACAATTCATTTCATTTAAACACAACCAATGTAGTGCCCTAAATCCTAGCCTAGTAGTATTGAAACTAATTGCTTAAATTGATAGCTAAATTGAACTTGTAATTAAGCTAATTAGGATAGTTAAGGACTTAATTGCAAGATTGAATGATAGGAGTGACTAAATTAAGATGACTAACTTGAAAACTCTAGCAAATTGAATGATTGCATGCTAAATTTCCTAACATCTCTAAAATGCCCTGATTAATCCATCATTAGTGGATAATTTAAGGACAAGATGGACCATTCATTAAGGGAAATTTGATGAATCATCAGCCAACCCCTTTCTCCTTCATTCTACCCGATTTCAACTAGAGAAAAGAGAGAAAGGAGGGGCTGAGGGATAAAGCATGAAATCCATGACAATGCAACCTTGATTTAGCTCCTAATTAAGTCTAGATAGCATAGTGAGTAAGGTAACCACTTGTTTCTCTTGCAATTTCATGTTTGAATGGTTGTTTGAATGATATTCTTGTTGTCTTGATAAATTGGATGGATTTTATACATGTTGGGAGAATGCTAGACTCATATTAAACTTGAAATTGTAATTCTTAGTGACCAAATTGAGATAAGATACATGTATAGTTGCTGGAAAATCTGGGAATTATGAACATGATAGAAAACAGTCTTGCTAGAGACTGTTTTGGTTATAGAAATTGAGCAAACATGTTAGATGAACTTAGAACTCTGTTTTGATCATGTTACTAGGTAAAGAGAAGATTTAATTGAATACATGTGTTGCTGGAAATGTGACTACACCTAATTGAACTAGATAAATTAGGTAATGGACTGCCTAGTGGATGAATTGATGTACAAACGTGATCAAATAGATCAAACTAGATTAAATATGAATATGCCCTCTTTTAAGAACATTTCTAGGTAAATTATGATGGCCAAGACCTGTATGAACATGATCATGATTGAAATTTCCATAATAGGACCTTGCTAAAATGAAATAGGAAGCTAGAAATCCAGCCTAGCGCAATCTGCCCAGAATGCTCTGTTCTGGGAAGTGACTTTGAAAAATCACTAAATATTGTCTATAGTGCATTTAAGGCTGAAATTTTTATGGACAACAACTTGGAATGTCTAAATTAACTAGGAGAAAACAAAGCTAAACTCTGGGTTGTGTACTGAAATGTAGAGTAAAAATACTAGAGACAGTGCAAACTGCCCAGTAAAGCAGGATGCCCTGTCTTTGAATAAAAAACTGTATTAATTGGCTAAGAAATAAAATTCAAGCCTTATATGGTCATAAAGAATATTTTGGTATCTTTCCAACGATGTAAACCAATTGAAATTCCTACGTACGGAATGAAAGATATGCTTGATTAAGTGATTAGAGTGCAAGCTGCCTGGCAGCAGCTGCATAGGCAAATGCACACTGTTTTGTGGCATTTTACAAACTGTCTTGAAAACATTTTAGGCTTTGAAATATGTATTATTTTACATGAACTAGAATGTAGAAAAGCGTGGTTGAGTAAAAAGGAAATGTACAAGAGTATGCTGCCCAATATGTGTATGTTATATACTTGTAATCTTGTATTGAATTTAATGAATTGGCTTGATGAATTGTGTGCTAACATGCTCTTTATATGTTTGTATGATTGGCTGGTTAGGACAAGGAGTAGAGGACTTGGTTGAAGAAGATAGGATTGATCAAGTTAAAGGAAAAGCAAAGGGGATTGTCATCAAAGATCGGTAGCTTAAGCTTCGAGTTTTGTGAGTGTAGTCTTTCTTAGAGTTGGAACTAGTGTTCTAACCAAAGTTGCATGTCTAAATACTTGCTTGATGATTGATAACATGAAATGAACTTAAATTATATTTGGTAATATTACATTAAGGGAAGAATGGACTAATTAAATACTTGACAATATGCTTGCAATATGGTTTGATTGTGGAAATGAATCAATTGTTTGTTCTCTATGATTCTATGCCCTATTCGAATGCTGCCATGGGTTGTGCTTGATAATTGTGTTCAATTGAATGAATATGCTCTTGAAATTGTTGGTTGCTTGATATTGCTTGAATGTGTACATAATGGAAATACATGAATGCTTGTACAATGATCTTAACCTTGTTATGCTTGTTGCTTAATCACTTGGTGCGTGTTTGCTTGATAATAAAAGACTCAACAAGTCCTTGGTTGCTACTTGGCCTTAGGTAGAACGACATGCCTTAGAGTCTAGAGCTCATCTTGTTAGGTACTTTATGTACCATCTTGTTTGGTGTTTTTGGCACCTTCTTGTTAGATACCTTGAGTATCATCTTGATAGGTACTTTGTGTACCCTCTTGTGTGGTGTTTTGGGCACCTTCTTGTTAGATACTTTGTGTATCATCTTGTTAGGTACTTTGTGTACTGTCTTGTGACTTGATTACCTAGTCTTACTATCTACCAAGGCAAAACAAGAATAAATGAATTTGAAACAAAGACTTGTGAATATGAATGAAGAATGAGCAAACTTGACACTTGCTAATGAACTTGTATTTTAATGAAAGTTACATGAATAAAATGATGTATATGCTATCTTGAGTTGCTCACTACTTGAAAAATAAGACATAAGAAAGAATGCCCTATTCGAATTGGATTAATTGATCTCTATAGTTGAAATGCTTGATTATTGCTAAACATTTCTTGATTGATTACTAGAACTTGTACTTGGTTAATTGCTTGATTTGTTCATTGTGAGACTTGAAATGAATTCATGATTTGTTGAACTTGTGGCATTCGAATGGTGCATATTGGACTAGTTAGGTCTTGACTCTACTCAATTGATGCCTAGTTAGGATAATCCTTGTTAAAATGAACAAGGACTTTAAGCTAAAATCTGGATAATTTGATAGATTTAGGAACTACCTCACTAAGTACTTTAAGTACTTATCACTCTCGTTTTTCCTTCTTCCCAAAAATTTCAGGTTTAGATTGATTGATAGCCATCTTTCCTTGAGCTCGGAGCAAAACACAAGCAAAGCACAATGTATGACTTGGTACTTTTTGTAAGACTCCTAGATGATGGCATTAGATTGATGTCTAGTTTTGTTATCTCATGCATTTTGTTTTGTACATAGTTTGCATGAAACTTGTCACTATGGTTGTAATGGTTTAAGGCACCTTTGATATGTAAATATACTTAAGCTTTTATGTAATGACTTGAATGACTTGATGGCCTCCTTTTGATATTTTTATATATAAGTATTTGACTCAAATTTCTAAGTGAAGTTTGTCTTGAATGTTATAAAAGATAATTTGAACTAGTCTTGCAAATCAAATAGAACTAAAATGTTGGTAAGATATCTTGTTTGATAAGTATGAGTTTCGAATAGCCTTAAGACTAGGATGAACTTAATTTAGATGGAATCAACTTGATATACTAGTTAATTGCTTGGTTTAATTCGAATGATATGGACCTAAAGGGTTGCTTGAATGTGAATACACCTTGATGTATGCTTGAATAATGGATGGTCGAATGCTTTAGATGAAAATGAAACTACATATGAGGTTGCTTGGAAGAAAACAAATCCAAAATTTTTGGTTTACCAAGCAATCCTTATGGTTATAAAAACAATCCAATATATATATATATATATATATATATATACAAAACAGCCCCTGTTTTGGCTTTTTAAAGCAGTCCCCAAATTATCACAAAACAGCCCCTGAAGTTTTTATAAACTGTCCAAAACAGTCTTTAAACACACAAATCAGTCCTTGTCATATTTTAAACTTATAAATCAACCCTTATTTCACTTGTTAAACAATCTTTAATATACGTTTATAAAATAGTCCCTTTTTGAAATATAAAACAGTCCAATATATATTTATACATGTACAAACAATCCAAAATACATATGTATACTTATATATACTCAAAATGGTCCCATAATTTATATGTATACATACATATGTACCAAAACAGTCCAATACATACTTGTATACATTCAAAACATTCCATTACTTATTTATATATATTCAAAACAATCCATAATCTTTCATAACAGCCCTCCCCTTTTTAGTGTATCAAAATAGTCCCGAAATAGCTTATTCATTGATTAAACAGTCCAACAATACAACCAACTAATTCCATATTTTACTTTAACAACTTAGTCCTTAATTAACTTCTAAAACAGTCTCCTTAATTCAATTCACGTTATGATCGATCCTATACTTCGAATTTCAACCATTAACATTCATATGTACTTAAAATCCCAAAAATGCTTCCATAATCCATGCATATAAACAAGCCTTCAAGGCCACCAAATTCATCCTAAAGCAGGATTCAATCACAACAATCAATTGTTAATTTCAATCGAATACAACAACATATAACAATCCAAGAATCATATTGTCAATAAATTTTTAATTTTCCTTTACTAATCTAATGACTCGATAGAACTCTTAACCAAGATTCTCATGTAATTCGTATATAACACAATCTACTAACACTAATGGAATTATACTAGGTTATCTTGAGTTGATTCGTATTTTAAAGACGAAAATAAGATTGCTTACCCCCTCTAAAATTAGCTACTCAAACCTACACTTCTACTTGAATCCACCATGAATTTCAACCATAGCTTCAAAGCTTTCTTTCTTTTTCTTTCTCCAACATGAGTTTCAGCCAAGAATGAAGCAGATGATATTGAGATGGATCATCCTCCTAAGTCGAGCATACCTTGCTCCCACACATGTTCTCCTATTTGGTTGACATGTGTTTGAACCCTTAAACAATTATTTTCTTTAGCATGCAAACTTAAAATTTCTTTTCATGTTCGGTTTAGCCCATTCACAATATGGCTATCCATTTCCTTCATTGTTTCAATTTGATCCTAAATGATATAATTATTCTAATAGATGACACAACTCTAGTGAATTAACTAACGGTACAACATAGCTTACTCCTAGGCCAATTTTTGGGATATTACAAAAACCAAGTTTCATACTCAAGCTATTGCCTCGATCTTGGACCTTCCTTGCCATACCAATGCTGCCCCACCACTTTAATGATCTACATCAATGTTAAAAAGAGAGCATAAGCACAAATGCTTAGTGAGGATGCTCATAAACAAAATATTGATGCATTTAAAAACCATTCGAAAACCATAAACCACTTTATTCTGAAAACATGCTTAACTACCCAAGCATTCTCATTTATTTTCCAAAACAAATAGTGCATCACAACCATATGCACCATTATTTATAAATCTCATGCTTAATTGCCAAAGCATTATTCATTTGTTTTCACAACAAATCATGCATAATAACCGTATGCATCAAAACATTTATAAACGGATTCCCTCCTTGGATAATTACCAAAACATATATTGGCAATTAAAGTGACCGATGGATGGCACTACCCCTCCTTGGATAACACTACCCCTATCCATACATGTTCAGATACACGGATTCCCTTGCTAGCAGTACCCCCATCAAGTGTCATGGAGGTACTACCCCCAGCATAACTTACTTTATTCGGGAAGAAAATTGCCCCTATCCCGTTGTGATAGCACAGCCCCTATCATTTCACAATAGCACTACCCTTATTGTGTAACCGAAGAATTTCACTCAATCGATTTTGTATTTATAGTGCACTTTTATCCTATGGCTAGTCAACAATTTCCAAAATTTTCTCATTACGTCACAAAGCCAATATATCATTTCCAAATACATGTACTTACTGTTTTCCAATGCATTTCATATGCAATACCACATTGACATAGGCAACATCACATTCCTCTTAGGAACAATTCTCAATGCTCATATGCATGCAAATACTTTGATAAACATTGCATATTTATCCAAAATGATGCATTTACAGTAAGTAATTCAAACCTTGTTTAAAACCAAAACATGAAATTCAACCATGTTTAAACCAACATGAAATCCTCAAGCTCATCTCGAAACCAATAATCAAGTGAAGTAAGAACGACTTACGTTTGAGCTTAGTTAAGCTTTTTAGGCTATAACTAAACCCCATGATCCAGCGATCAAACCTTTCAAAGAGCTTAAACCTGTTTTCACTCACTAATTCACCTCACCTCACTTGCCAACACGAATTGAGCCTTCGATAATCAACGTACACCACTAGGCAAACCCGCCTTGATCATCCCCTGATTTAAACACATAAAAATAGAGGGAAAATGCATCATTATGCATTCAACTCACTGCTAAACTAAGATCCCATGCAACCTCAACATTCACCTTCCAAAACTAGTTGAAATTATTGAAAAAAACATCAAACACATTCCAAACTCAACCCAGCCAAAACCTACTGGTTTAATCCATAAATTACCATCAATTAGCATCCAAAAAAACCTAATAACATCCTTATACATCTAGCATCCATAAACCTCCCACAACTCCTCAAAAACACATAACTAACAACCTAGAAATTAGAGATTCACCTAGTTTCGGGATTCCAATGTTAAAACCAACTTATTAACATTATCAAACATCAAAATTATGATTAAAACCAATCAAGAACTTAGCGAAATAGATCCAATACTAAAATCACATGATCTCAACAAATAAACCTTGATTTAACCAATTTCTATTATTAAATCGTCAAAACTCATTAGAAAACATTAAACAAGGATCAAATACTTGGGAATTTCAGTAAAGAACCTTTCATTAGAGGAGAAGAATGAACCTTACCTCCAATGAGTGAATTTCCTCTCAATTGGATGTTTTACTCTTGAAAACAAAGGAAAAAAGTGAGATTTTGGAAAACAAGATTAAAGAATCCATTGGAAATCAAAAGTTTAAGAAATCAAGATCATTACCTAAAATCTTTGATGAAAAAGAGAGTGTTTGACTGAAGAGATTTTGATAGAAAAGTTTGAGAACAAAAGTTACGTCAAAAGTGGTTTAAGGAAATAACTACCTTCTTTTCTTAAATCCCCCTTTTAATTCCTTAATTAAAAACTCTTTAAAATCAACCCTAATTGAGAGGAAAATCTAATAAAAACATTTGGTAAATTAACTCCTTAAAGATTCTATGATTTGACCCATTTTCAAAATAGTCACTAAAAACAGTTTTCATTCTTTACATTTTGGTCACTAAATAATGATTTCACAAAATATATATACTAAATAATGATTTTAGGATATTTTCCCATATTTTTACCTCACTTAAAAGTTTTTATTCTGATTTTTAACTTAAATTTGATTTGAATCTCTAATCCAATTCTACCTAACCGTCTAATCAACCTAGCAAACTCCTAGGCCCAAAATTGGGGCATTACAGTACCGATACGAAGCCCAGCGTATTGGTACGCCTGGACCTGTAATGTCCAAACTTGCTAGTTTTTCTCTCGAAAAAAGATTCAAACATGTCTTAACTCAACATAAACTTACATACAATTTAAACTAAGGATCAAACCATGCTATGTACACAAGGTAACGTGATCACATCATAAGGAGATACTTAAATCCCAATTCTAGAGGCATGCTTCCAAAGAACCAACCAACTCAACCGTCAAAAAGAGATTCAAGGTACATTTCATCATAGACATTACATCATTAACCTTTTATCAACAATTAAAACATCCTAGCATCACAAAAACATGAGCATAAGCATTTCCAACCAATATGCATACTAGCGGAAAACCGCAAAGCATAAACTCATACTCGTATGTCATTAACACTCATGTCTCAAATCCAACCACAAAAGCCATCAAACCACAACAATTAAATCATCATAAAGTAACCAAAATCCATATTACAAATCCCCCAAAACATGGTAACACGTTGCCTTAATTACTGAATTTTAAACCAAGTTCCCATACTCAAGTATATGTATTGATCTTAGACCTTTCTTGTCAAACCAATGTTGCCCCACACCTCTATTGCTCTGCATCAATAGGAAATGGAGAGCGTAAGCATAATTGCTTAGTGAGGTTGCTCATATACAACATTGATGCAATTGAAAACCATTCGAAAACCATTAAACGTTTTGTTTCCCAAAACATACTTTCTTCCCAAGCATTAACACAAGTGTTTAATCATCAACTCATGCTTAACTGCCCAAGAATTTCACATTTGATTGAAAATCCATTAGAAAACGATAAACCATCTTGTTTTCAAAACATGATTTACTACCCAAGCATTCTCTCATTTGATTCCTCTACAAATCATGCTTAAGAACCATCAACATTTATATTATTTATGAAACCCATTTCTCACAAATATTCTCATAAATTGGTATTTATAGTGAACCGGATGGAACTACCCCCGTCCTTGGATAGTACTACCCCTATCCATACATGTTCGGATACACGGATTCCCTTGATGGCACTACCCCCATCAAGTCTCATGGCGGTACTACCTTCAGCAAATATCACTTTGGCCTGGAATAGAACTACCCCTATCTCGTTGTGATAGCACTACCCCTATCACTTCACAATAGCACTACCCTATTGTGTAACAGAAGAATTTCACATGATCGATTTTACAATTTATAGTGCACTTTAATCCTATGGATAGCCAACTATATCCGAAACTTTCTCAATACATCACATAGCCAATATATCATTATCATATACTTTTATTCACTATTTTTAATGCATTTCTCAAAACCGTTTCATATGCAATACCACATTGCCAAAGGCAACAACACATTCCCTCTAAGGAAGAAGTCTCAATGTTCATAGGCATTCATTACGTTCTCTAAACATTGCATATTAATCCCAAAATGATGCATTTACAACAAGTAAAGTAAACCATGTTTAATCTCAAAACATGAAATACGCAAGCTCATATCAAAGCCGATAACCAAGTGAAATAATGCGACCGAGCCATCGGTAAGTAACGTACGAAACTAGGTGACCTTGCCTTGATTGTCCCATGTTTTAACAACATAAACCATAGTCAAAATGCATCATTATGCATTCAATTCGTTGCTAAACAAAGATCCCCTGCATCATTAACATTAACCATCCAAAACCTAGTCGAAACTACTAAAATCAACACCAATCTTCGCTCAACCAACTCCAAACTTCAAACCCGAGATTCAAACATTCAAACCACATCAAAACATATCCACAAACACCTTCAAAACATCCTTATATCTCCAGAAACTCAAAAACACATAGAACAGCCCCAAAAACGACAAAAAACTCATCTAAACATTAGCCAATTAAATAGTTTTAGGAATTATTCTCATAATCTCATTTCACATTGTGATTACCTTATCAAAACATAAAACAACTCAATTAAGATCTCCAAGTTTCATCAAATTAAACAAATCTTTAGGCAAATCATCAAAATTACCATTAATAGCTCAAATCTTGAAATCCATTGCAAAACCATGTTAATATCAATCCATAATCAGCTAACTACTAGGGAATATCAATAAATAACCTTAGTTTAAAGAGAGGAAAAGAAATTCACCTTTGAAGAAGCTCCCACCAAAATTAACGTAAGATTTTCTTGAAACTGAACTTATGAAATAGATGAAATCCTCGTGAAAATCTTGTAAGGTTTTGTTAAGAAATAAATGTAGAATCAAATTGTAACACCCCCTACCCCGGGTTAGTAGCAAACCGGCTCGAGAGCGTTACCAAGCGAGAACATTACATTACAAGCAAGAACAAGGCAAAGATAGATTAGCTTATCCCTATTAGATAAGTTACTTAACTACCCAGCAACCAAGCATTCATAACTTAACATGCAAGCAATCTTACATTTTGATTTCAAGACATCATAGGTTACCAAACAATTTAATTAACATCATCATACAACCCTAATTCAAATATCCTAAGTGTGCAAACATACTTCCATTTCATTTCATTGTTCCTTAGATTGATACATATAACATCTCATACCTAAATTTACTAAACATGATTATTTGTACATACAATTAAACATACCTTGTCTCCAAGCAAGCCATACACCAAGCCTACACATTTGGAAATTACCATACAAACATATAAAACACTTACAACAAGGTATGTTCACGCAAGTGACTATATAATTTCCCAAGGCATTCGAATTACACAATAGGCTAGATTAATTACTATGAAACATTCAATATATATATACTCATATGCGCAGCAAAACACCTTTCCATTACATGAAATTTGAGTTCATTACTTGTTTCACATTATCAACCAAGTTCACAACATAGTAGGCCCATTCAAGAACACATATATACAAGTAAAGTATTCAAAACATCAAGTAGCCATGTTCATGCATATATACAATCCTCCCAAAAAAAACAAGATGCGTGGTCTTGTTCTAGCTACATATATGTGTCTAGGTGCCACCAACTAGGAGAAAAACAAAACAAGTATGAACCATACTTTAGCTATGCTTGTTTCTTGCTTCGAGCTCAAGAAATAAAGCTTCAGGATCAAGCAACGGTCAAGTCCTTTATCCCGTGGTTGGGAAGAATGAAAACAAGAGTGATAAGTACAAGAATGTACTTAGTGAGGTAGTAGCTAGTTCTAACCAATTGTTATATCAAGTTAAGTGTCAATTAGACAAGAATGATCCTAGCTAAGGATTGCAAGCATTCGACTAGCATAAGAAGCAAGAGACAATGAATAATAATTCATGCTTACATAACAAGAAATCAAGCAAATCATGCTTACATAACAAGTAATCAAGCAAATCATGCTTACCTGACAAGTAATCAAGAAAATCATGCTTACATGACAAGTAATCAAGATATTCATGCTTATTAGTTCATTTATAATCTTCTAACACAGTCCTTGGTTCATAGTTTGTCTAGGTAATTGAGTCTCCAAGCAACTGTCGCCACAACATGTACCGTAGTACTGGTTAACCCTCTTATTGTCGCTAAAGACCACATACGTACCCTCTATCTTTCGCCAATTAGGGGCCTTAGCCCTTGACCGTAGTCCACCCTAACATAATGAGCTCTAGACTCTAAGGCATGCCCTTCTACCTATTCAACTAGCAACCAAGGTTGTTTGATTACACTTCATTTATTCAAGGATTTCAAGCTTTTCAAGATCATGTATCATTCAAGTGTAGAAGTTCATGTCAAGCATTATCTTTATTTCAAGAGTCATTTCGAGTATTGAATGGCAAGTTTATACATGCATTAAGCCCTTAGGCCAATAGAGCCATAACTCTTCATTTCAAGTGTTCATTGCATCATCTAGGCTAGCATTTCAAGCGTCAAGTTTAAGCAATTGATCACAATACCATGTCATGCTTACAAGCATCAATGTTACCACATATACATGCTAGCATTCTACTTATACAACACTTCAAAGATGTAGTCAAGTTTCACGCATAATCTTATTTCATACTTCCCTTATTAGATCAAAATCATATTAAGTCCAATTAACAATTCAATAATTTAAACATGCTTGCCTTAGTTAGGACCTAGTCCTAACTCTAGAATAAACTACACTCACAATACTCGCAAGCTAGCTAGTCTCGAAAGGCTATTCCCTTTTGCTTGTCCCTTGTATGCACGACTTTAAATCCTTCTCCAAAGTCATCTCCTTGCTCTAGTAATTCACATAGATAGAACAAGATTAAAACATGTAATCACAAGGTCATTCAACATGGCAACAAGATAATACATCACATATACAAGACAAGACAAATAGCATATTCATATAGACACCTTAATGCACATTACCAAACTGCCTACATTCCATATTAAGGCAAAACGGGGAAATAATTAAACTATCACAAAACTGTTTGCAAAACAGTTTACCAAACTGTATACAAAACTGTGTACAATTACCTAAACTGTTGCTACCAGGCAGCAAGTACTCTGCTCACTTAAACATGCATAACTTTCATTTCGTACATCGGAATTTCAATCGGTTTACACCGTTGGAAAGCTAACTTAATTGTGTTTCTAACCATATAGGCCTTGCATTTTATTTCTTTGCCAATTAATACAGTTTTTAACTTAAAGACAAAGAAATTTACAATACTGGACAGTTTGCACTGTCCCTAATGTTTCTTCTCTACAATTCATTCTACAATCCAGAATTCAGTTTTGTTTTCTCCTAATGAATTTTGACATGTTAAGGCATTTAAACAAAGATTACACTAGTTTAAGTTTCTAGCTTCATAATTCATTTAAACAAAGATTCTAACATTGTAATTCAACTTATTTTCATATTCTTTCATGTATAGGTCAGTATAATTCACCTATCAATGTGACAGGGCATTATAGTGCCATGTTCAATTTGATCCATTTGATCAACAACATACCTCTAATTCACCATTCGAGCAGTCCATTACCTAGCTTTAACTAATTCAATTATATGCATTCATTTTCCAGCAAGCTATTTACTCTATTCAAGTCTCAATTCATCTAACAACATGATCAAAACAGGGCATTATATACAATTAGCATGTTTACACATTTTCACCTAGTAAAACAGTCCCTAATCAAAACTAGTTTCAACCGTAATCCCTATTCTCAATTTCCAACAACCATACACATTCTCTTTAGCAATTTGGATACTAACACTCACAATTTCAAGATTCAAGTATTCTATAACATGTATGAATCAAGCATTTTACCTTCTCCTAAGCTAATTTGATCAAAGCTAAATCAAGAAACATGAATTGAAGATGGTCTATGAAGCTTTCTCTCCTCCTTTCTCTCTCAAAAATTCGGCTATGGTGGATGAAGAGGATAACAAAATTTTGTTCATCCTTGCCCACCTTGTTGCCGTGAGTCATGACTCACAAGGCACATGTTCTCATCAAATGAGAACATGTGTCTATGCCTTAAATTTTAACTCAATTTACATGCAAACTCTAGAGCTTTGCATGTTCACATTTCCATCCTTCCATTTAAGCCTTCTAGTTTTAATTTCAATTCAATTTGGTTCTAATTTCACTTATTTGATCTTAAAGATAGCTAATGTTCTTTCTTCTTTAATTTGAATAGCACATAATTCAACTAGTATATATTTTAGATAGTGGTAACCTTCGTAGGCCAAGTTTAGGGTGTTAGAATTCTCCCCCCTTAAAATAAATTCAACCTTGAATTTACCTGGATCGAATAGGTGAGGATATTGCTTCCTCATGATTTCTTCAGATTCCCACGTTGCCTCTTCTACCTTGTGATTTCTCCACTAGACTTGACAAGAGAAACGGTTTTTTTCCAAGCTTTCTAACTTCACAATCAAGAATCTGAATTGGTTCTTCTTCGTAAGACAAGTCAGAATTCAATTCTACTTCTTCAGGTCCAAGGACATGGTATGGATCAGATCTATACCTTATGAGCATAGATACATGAAAGACATTGTCAATCTTGTCAAATTCACTAGGAATAGCTAATCTATAGGCCACTGGCCCTATCCTTTCAATGACTTCAAACAGACCAATGAATCGGGGACTGAGTTTCCCTTTTCTTCCAAACCAAAAGACTTTCTTCCAAGGAGATACTTTGAGGAAGACTTTGTCTCCAACATCATATTGGATGTCTCTCATTTTCAAGTCTACATATGCTTTCTGCCTATCAAAGGCTGCTTTTAATCGATCATGAATAATCTTCACTTGTTCTTCGGTTTCTCTAAGAAATTGAGGTCCCAATAGTTTGTTTTCTCCCAGTTCAGACCAACACACGGGAGTTATAAATTTCCTTCTGTATAGAGCTTCGAAGGGAGCCATCTGAATAGATGTCTGGTAACTATTGTTCTAGGCAAAATCTAGTAGGGGTAGAGATTTCTCCCAGTTCTTTTTGAAGTCTATAACACAAGCACGTAGCTTATCTTCAAGCACTTTGATGGTTCTTTTAGAATGTCCATCTGACTGATGATGAAAGGCTGTACTAAGGTGCACTTTAGCTCATAGAGCCTTCTGTAAGGAATTCCATAATTAGGAAGCAAATCTGGGGTCTCGATCAGAGATTATAGCTGTAGGTACACCATGTAATCGAATCACTTCACGGATGTATAGCTCGGCTAAGGTTTCCAAACTCATGTTCATTCAAACAGGGATGAAGTGAGTAGACTTTGTGAATCTATCAACAATCACCCATACAACATCATTCTTTCTTGGAGTGGAAGGAAGACCAGTAATGAAGTCCATTGTAATTTTGTCCCATTTCCACTAAGGGAATTCGATTGGTTGGAGCAGTCTAGTGGGGACTTGATGCTCGGCTTTGACTCTTTGACAAGTTACGCACTTTGAAACAAAGTCTGTGATAGCCGATTTCATGCCTGGCCACCAGTATAGTGGCTTTAGATCCATGTACATCTTAACCGATCCCGAGTGAATTGAGAAAGAGCTTTGCTGAGCTTCTTGCAGCATCTCTTGTTTTAGTTCCTTATTGTTAGGAACACATACTCTATCTTTGAAATAGAGGAGTCCATTCGACTTGAGGGATAAGTCTGAATTAGACTCAGAGTCTAACTTAGACATGATATTCTGAAGATCTAGATCAATTTGTTGGAGTTCTTTGATTCTCTAGATTAGACTAGATTGAACTTGAAGTTCAGACAAGAATTTTCGTCCTTTGGATAAACGGAAATGAGCATTGATAGCCAAGGAAGCTAAAAATGAATGGAAAAGATCATTAAGGAAGATTTTAAAATGGTTACTTGTAAGATAAGAAAGGTTTAATTCGAATGGATTATTCTAGGATTTAGATTTAAGGGTTTTCCCGAGTATGGTTTTTGACTAAGGGCATCATCAACCATATTTGCTTTCCTCGGATGGTAGTCGATAACCAAATCATAGCCTTTAAGTAACTCTAGCCATCTCCTTTGTCTCTAATTCAAGTCTTTCCGAGTTAGGAGGTATTTGAGACTCTTGTGGTCTGTGAACAAGTTGCATTTCTCTCGTACAAGTAATGTCTCCAGACTTTAAGTGCAAACACGATAGCTGCCAATTCTAGATCATGTGTAGGGTTGTTTGGCTTGTGTGGTTTTAGTTGCCTTGAAGCATAAGCTACCACTTTTCCATCTTGCATTAGGACACATCCTAGTCCCAAATGAGATGCATCAAAGTAAACAGTGTACTATTTGCCTGATACTAGTTGGATGAGAATCAGGGCATGAGTCAGGGCTTGTTTAAGCTGATCGAAGCTTCGTTGTTGATTCTCCGACCATACAAATAGTGTGTCCTTACGGGTTAGCTTAGTCAAGCTTGCGGCAATGGATGAGAATCCCTTAACAAAACGTCGATAATACCCGGGTAAACCAAGAAAGCTTCTGACCTCACCAACATTCCTCAGAGGTCTCCAATCCATGATGGATCAAATTTTGCCCGGGTCTACTTTAATCTCTTCTACCGAGATGACATGGCCAAGGAACGAGACTTCCAATAGACAAAATTCACACTTAGAGAACTTTGCAAACAATTGACGTTCTTAGAGAGTTTGCAATACAATTCGAAGGTGTTCAAAATGTTCTTCCTTATTCCAAGAATACACCAGAATGTCATCAATGAAGACGACCACGAACTTGTTAAGATAGGGCTTGAATACACGGTTCATGAGATCCATGAAAGAAGCTGGAGCATTCGTTAACCCGATTGGCATTACAAGGAATTTGAAGTGGCCATATCGAGTACGAAAGCTTGTCTTGGGTACATCTTCTTCTTTTACCCTCATTTGGTAGTATCCTGATCGAAGATCGATCTTTGAGAACACCGAAGCATCCTTGAGTTGATCGAAGAGATCTTCTATCCTTAGGAGAGGATGCCGATTCTTGATAGTAAGCTTGTTCAATTGTCTGTAATCAATACAGAGTCTCATAGTCCCGTCTTTCTTCTTTACGAACAAGATTGGAGCACCCCGAGGAGATGAGCTAGGCCGAATAAAGCCTTTGTCTTGTAGCTCCTGGAATTGCTTCTTGAGTTCTTTCAATTCAACAGGTGCCATTCAATAGGGTGTGATGGACACCAGAGTTGTTCCATGATGGACATCGATCTCGAACTCTACTTCTCTAGTTGGAGGGAGACCAGAGAGTTCCTCGGGAAAAACATCAAGATATTTAGATACAATAGGCACACTAGGTAAGCCAAATTCAAGTTCATCTTGTAAGACCATAGTAGCAAAGATTGAGATCGGTTTCTTGTCAATTAGAAGGATTGATTTTTTTCCTAAACCCCGGAGATAAAGTCTCCTATTTTGGCAATCTACCAAGGCTTCATGCTTGCTTAAACAATCTAGTCCTAGCACTAGATCGAACTCACAAGTTGGTAGTACATATAGATCAACAAGAAAGGGTACATTTCGAATGAATAGGGGACAATTTCTACATAAAAGGCTTATTCTTGTAATCCCCCTATTGGGTTCGAAACTACAAGGCTTTGTTTTATAATTTCAGGTTTTAACTTCAATTTTGCAATCAAAGATAAGCATACAAATGAATTTGTGGATCCCGAGTCTATTAAAGCATAAACATGCGTTAATTTAGCTCAACGGTACCTTCTATGTCATCAAGTGATTCTTCATCTTCTTTTCCCAGGATATGATAGATTCAAGTAGGATCCCGAGATTCCTGGTGAGTAGGGGTGTTCGAATGTTGTCCTTTGCCCTTCCCCTAATTTCCAGACTGAGCTTGTCTAGGACCTTTGTTTCAAATGGAAGGAGCTGAGCTAGCATTTGCAGGGGTTTAATTCAGAACCTTGTTAGGATTCTGAGGACAATCCATGATATAGTGATCGGAGGCTCCACATAAGAAACATAGATTCTGTTGAGTTCTACATTAGCCAGTGTGGTGCTTCTGGTAGAACTTGCAAGTAGGATATTGAGCAGCTTTACCGGAATTCCCTGTACTATCAACAAAGATGACCGGGGCTGAAGGCTTGGTTACCGATTGGGGTCTCGGTATGTAGTTGCTCTTCTGAACATGTGTGTAATTCGAAAAGTGTTCTTTGGAGTGTTTAGACTTCTTTGATTGCCAGTAAGGCTTGTCATCATTCTTGGATCGTTTGTCTTTCCAAGAGTTACCACTTTTGCATTTCTCAGAGGCCTTCATCTTCACCTTAGTTGCAATAGCCCAGTTCACCAAATTTTGGAAGTCAGTGATACCTAGGGCAGTGAATATTGGACTCAGCTCATCATTTAGTCCATCAATAAACATCTGACACATGTCAGCATCAGTCTTGATATATTCTGACCCTTACTTGCAATATTTGTAGAAATCGCTCACGTACTATTCGATGGGCCAGCCACCTTGCTTGAGGTACAAGAAACGCTTCTGACACTCAGCCAAGTATTGTTCACTAATGTATTTCTTCCTAAATTCCTCAAGGAAGAACTTCCAAGTTATAGCTTTAGTAGGAGCAGTCAGCGTAGTGGTTTCCCACCAGCTTAGAGGTTTATCTGCCAATAAGGCTATGGTACATTCGACTTTGTGTTCATCAGAATAGGGCAGTTGTTTGGTCAGGATTCGAGTAGTGGTCTCTAACCAATACTCAGCTACTTCGGGATTGGCTTCATTAGTGCTAGTGAAAGTATAGGCCCGGTGTTGAGCCAGCTTGTCAATCAGGGCTCTGTTTGGCACATCAGCAGGAGGAGGAATAGGATGGTCTCGTTTCAAAGTAGTTACAAGATGATTGAACATCTCCTTCATGCTCAGGAGACATTCCTGCTGCACAGGATTTATAGCAGGAGCTTCATATTGAGCAACAGCTTGGGCTCGGGGTTGAGCTTATTGTTGGGGAGGATTCTACTCCATCCTCACACTATCTCCTTCATTAGAGGAGCCTTCAGGACTTTCATCGCCCCGAGGGAGCCTTGTTTTAGACGTTCTATGTCCAAATAGAACAATTAGGAATTCGGTTTAGTTAAGCAAAGACACAAGCTATACAATACAAGTCTCCTAGGTGGCACAAGTATCCTATATGATGCAAGAGAGCCCGGTTTAATCCTAGAACAGACTAAAAACCTCTAATTACCAATAAATGTAACACTCGTACCCCGGGTTAGTAGCACACCGGCTTAGGAGCATTACCAAGCGAGAACATTACACTACAAGCAAGAACAAGGCAAGAATAGATTAACTCATCCCTATTAGATGAGTTACTTAACTAGCAAGCAACCAAACATTCATAACTTAACATGCAAGCAATCTCACATTTTGATTTCAAGATATCATAGGTTACCAAACAATTTAATTAACATCATCATACAACCCTAATTCGAATAGCCTAAGTGTGCAAACATACTTCCATTTCATTTCATTGTTCCTTAGATTGATACATATAACATCTCATACCTAAATTTACTAAACATGATTATTTGTACATACACATACATTGTCTCCAAGCAAGCCATACACCAAGCCTACACATTCGGCAATTGCCATACAAAAATATGAAACACTTACAACATGGTATGTTCACACAAGTGACTATATAATTTCCCAAGGCATTCGAATTACACAATACGCTAGATTAATTACTATGAAACATTCAATATATATATCCATATGCGCAGCAAAACACCTTTCCATTACATGAAATTTGAGTTCATTACTTGTTTCAAATTATCAACCAAGTTCACAACATAGGAGGCCCATTCATGAAATTTGAGTTCATTACTTGTTTCACATTATCAACCAAGTTCACAACATAGTAGGCCCATTCAAGAACACATTTATACAAGTAAAGTATTCAAAACATCAAGTAGACATGTTCATGCATACATACAATCCTCCCAAAACAAACAAGATGCATGGTCTGGTTCTAGCTACATATATATGTCTAGGTGACAAAACAAGTATGAACCATACTTTAGCTATGCTTGTGTCTTGCTTCGTGCTCAAGAAATCAAGCTTCAGAATCAAGCAACGATCAAGTCCTTTATCCTGTGGTTAGGAAGAACGAAGACAAGAGTGATAAGTACAAGAATGTACTTAGTGAGGTAGTAGCTAGTTCTAACCAATTGTTATATCAAGTTAAGAGTCAATTAAACAACAATGATCCTAGGTAAGGATTGTAAGCATTCGACTAGCATAAGGAGTAAGAGACAATGAATAATAATTCATGCTTACATAACAAGAAATCAAGCCTTGGTTCATAGTTTGTCTAGGTAATCGAGTCTCTAACCAACTGTCGTCACAAGATGTACAATAGTACTGGTCAGACCTTCTACTGTTACCAATGACCACATACGTACCATTTGTCTGTCGCCAATTAAGGGCCTTAGCCCTGGATCGTAGTCCACCCTGACACAATGAGCTTTAGACTCTAAGGCATGCCCTTCTACCTATTCAACTAGCAACCAAGTTTGTTCGATTACACTTCATTTATTCAAGGATTTCAAGCTTTTCAAGTTCAAGATCATGTATCATTCAAGTGTAGAAGTTCATGTCAAGCATTATCTTTATTTCAAGAGTCATTTTGAGTATTGAATGGCAAGTTTATACATGCAGTAAGCCCTTAGTGCAATAGAGCCATAACTCTTCATTTCAAGCATTAAGTTTAACCAATTGATCACAATACCATGTCATGCTTACAAGCATCAATGTTACCACATATACATGCTAGCATTCTACTTATACAACACTTCAAAGATGTAGTCAAGTTTCATGCATAATTTTATTTCATACTTCCCTTATTAGATCAAAATCATATTAAGTCCTATTAACAATTCAATAATTTAAACATGCTTGCTTTAGTTAGGACCTAGTCATAACTCTAGAATAAACTACACTCACAATACTCCTAAGCTAGCTAGTCTCGAAAGACTATTCCCTTTTGCTTGTCCCTTGTATGCTCGACTTTAGATCCTTCTCCAAAGTCCTCTCCTTGCTCTAGTAATCCACATAGATAGAACAAGATTAAAACATGTAACCACAAGGTCATTCAACATGGCAACAAGGATAATACATAACATATACAAGACAAGACAAATAGCATATTCATATACACACCTTAATGCACATTACCAAACTGCCTACATTCCATATTAAGTCAAAACAGGGCACTAATTAAACTATCCCAAAACTGTTTCCAAAACAGTTTACCAAACTGTATACAAAACTGTGTACAATTACCTAAACTGCTGCTACCAAGCACCACGTACTCTGTTCACTTAAACATGCATAACTTTCATTTCGTACGTCGGAATTTCAATTGGTTTACACCATTGGAAAGCTAACTTAATTGTCTTTCTAACTGCTTACAAGCATCAAAGTTACCACATATACATGCTAGCATTCTACTTATACAACACTTCAAAGATGTAGTCAAGTTTCATGCATAATCTTATTTCATACTTCCCTTATTAGATCAAAATCATATTAAGTCCAATTAACAATTCAAAAATTTAAACATGCATGCTTTAGTTAGGACCTAGTCCTAACTCTAGAATAAACTACACTCACAATACTCCCAAGCTAGCTAGTCTCGAAAGACTATTCCCTTTTGCTTGTGCCTTGTATGCTCGACTTTAGATCCTTCTCCAAAGTCCTCTCCTTGCTCTAGTAATTCACATAGATAGAACAAGATTAAAACATGAAATCACAAGGTCATTCAATATGACAACAAGGATAATACATCACATATACAAGACAAGACAAATAGCATATTCATATACACACCTTAATGCGTATTACCAAACTGCCTACATTCCATATTAAGGCAAAACAGGGCAGTAATAGAACTATCCCAAAACTGTTTGCAAAACAGTTTACCAAACTGTATACAAAACTGTGTACAATTACCTAGACTGATGCTACCAGGTAGCACGTACTCTACTCACTTAAACATGCATAACTTTCATTTTGTACGTCGAAATTTCAATTGGTTTACACTGTTGGAAAGATAACTTAATTGTCATTCTAACCATATAGGCCTTGCATTTTAATTCTTTGCCAATTAATATAGTTTTTAACTTAAATATAGAGTAATTTAGAACTCTGGATAGTTTACATTGTCCCTAATGTTTCTTCTCTATAATTCAGTCTACAGTCCAGAATTCAGTTCTATTTTCTCCTAATGAATTTAGACATGTTAAGGCATTGTCCATAAAACTTTCAACCTTAAATTCCATTTATACAATTTATGGTGATTTTTCAAAGTTACTGCCCAGAACAGAGTGTTCTGGGCAGATTACACTAGTTTAAGTTTCTAGCTTCATAATCATTTAAACAAATATTATAACATTGTAATTCAACTTATTTTCATATTCTTACATGTCTAGGTCAGTCTAATTCACCTATAAATGTGATTATAATAGGGCGTTATAGTGCTATATTCAATTTGATCCATTTGATCAACAACATACCTCTAATTCACCATTTGAGCAGTTCATTACCTAGCTTTAACTAATCCAATTATATGCATTTATTTTCTAGCAAGCTATTTGCTCTATTCAAGTCTCAATTCATCCAACAACATCATAAAAACAGGGCATTATATACAATTAGCATGTTTACACATTTTCACCTAGCAAAACAGTCCCTAATCAAAACTAGTTTCAACTATAATCCCTATTCTCAATTTCCAGCAACCATACACATTCTCTTGAGCAACTTGGCTACTAACACTCACAATTTCAAGATTCAAGCTTTCTATAACATGTAGGAATCAAGCATTTTACCTTCTCCTATGCTAATTTGATCAAATCTCAATCAAGAAACATGAATTGAAGATGGTCTATGAAGCTTTCTCTCCTCCTTTCTCTCTCAAAAATTCGGCAATGGTGGATGAAGAGGATAACAAAATTTTGTTCATCCTTGCCCACCTTGTTGCCGTGAGTCATGACTCACAAGGCACATGTTCTTATCAAATGAGAACATGTGTCTAGGCCTTAAATTTTAATTCAATTTACATGCAAACTCTAGAGCTTTGCATGTTCACATTTCCATCCTTCCATTTAAGCCTTCTATTTTTAATTTCAATTCAATTTGGTTATAATTTCACTTATTTGATCTTAAAGATAGCTAATGTTCTTTCTTCTTTAATTTGATTAGCACATAATTCAATTAGTCTATATCTTAGATAGTGGTAACCTTCCTAGGCCAAGTTTAGGGTGTTACACAAATGATAAATTTTCCATTGGAAATCAGCAGAGAATTTTGGAGAATCTTGTTTGGAAGTTGAAATGGAAAGTGGTGGAAAATTAGGATAGAAAATGAGGGAAAATCAAAATAAGAGGAAAATGATTTGGAAAACAATTAATCATCAATTCCTTACTCAATTAAGGTAGTATTTTTAGGTTAAAAAATTTGGGAAATATAGCTCTGTTAGGATTCTTAGTATTTGCTCATTTACAAAATAGTAATTAAAATAGTTTTGCACTATTTTACAATTTAGTCACTAAATCAAAATGTCACTTGAAATCATTCAATTAAATTCCAATTTAATTACAAAAACACTTGATAATAATTTAAACAATTTTGATAAATCAAACCAATTTTTTTCTTCTTAAATTTTATCTTTAAAATGTCAGTTTCCCCGAAACTTATTTAATCGACTAATCTGGTGTCAAACCTCACCCGATCTAACCTCAAAACGTCTAACCCTATTTTTGGGGTGTTACAAATCTCCCCCTCTTAAGAAATTTCATGCCCAAAATTTACATGAAGGAAAAAGGTGAGATCACTACTTTATACAACTTCTCGATGTCACTACAACATCTTAACCAAATCAAAAGTTTTACCACGGAGAACCTTAGTACCAAAATCCCAAAATCCTTAATGCTTCTTCATCACAAACCAACCATGGTTGGAGCTCAATCCCCTTAATGGCACAACAAGTGACAGATTCAGTTTATACTTCTGGAGCATCGACACATGGAAAATATCATCTATCTTTCCAAGCTCTACCAGCAACTTCATATCGTATGCAACCGAACCAACTCGCTCAAACACCTTATAAGGTTCAATGAACCCATGGCCTATTTTACTCTTGCTCTTAACTCTCATCAGCTTCTTCCAAGGTGAAATCTTCAAAACACTTTACCATGCACTTTGCATTCAAATTCTCTCATCACATCAAATCCGCATAGGACTATTCTTTACCAATTCGAACCCACAATAGATCTTTCACAAATGAATTTCACTTCCTCATTCATACCCTATAAGCAAACCAGGCCCCGCAACATGATTTCTCGCCCGTTTTTGCCCAACATAGAGGTGTATGACACCTACAACCAGAATGAGTCTCACTAGGAGCTAACTGAAAGCTCAACTAACAACCATTAGTTATGTAAACCCTACCATCGGTAGTTTGCTTCCTCATGTCCTCTAAACTCAATCATAAAACACCTCAACGTAACCTCCAAAAATTGAATAACACGTTCAGAAATCCCATCCATCTAAGGATGATAAGATGTACTGTAATTAAGCCTTATACCCAGAGTTGTTTGTAGACTACCCAAAACCTTGATGTAAAATGCAGATAACTATCCATTATAATTAACTTATGAATCCCATGCAACCCTGTAACCCAACAAAATGCTTAAACGCCAACTTGACAACATAATATATCGTATGCATCACAAGAAAAAACATACACTTCAAGAAACGATCAACAATCATCGACAACAAAACCATCTTTGTACCATGCAACGAGGAACAAACTCAACCACATCTTTCTTGAAGCCAACCCAACATTACAACCCCTCAAATCCCAAAACATCTTTGTACCACCAGGATGCACATTAAAGGACTAGTATGGGCCCTAGTCGAAATAGTGCACCTCAACCTCGAATCCTCATGCACAACCACTCGACCTTAAAGCACAGAACCCAATCATCATTAAAATGAAAATTTGTCGAATTACCATCTAAAGTAGCCTTAACAAGAGGAACCAAAGAACTATTATATGGTTGCCTTACTTGAACATTTGAGATAACTCAAGCTTACTTGCAATTTGGCCAGTAAACCACATCCTCGCGTCACACTCAATACTGCAAACATCACCCTAAGCCCAACAATAGCTTTAAGACCCAACGCATTTGCTACCTCACTAGCTTTTCTGGATAATACTCGATTGAGTATTCGCAATCTATAAGCAATACAATCCACTTTCATTTCTCAAGACTCAACTAGTTTTGTGATATCAATACCACAAAATCTTATGATCGGTGTAAACAATACACTACTCCCTATAAAGATAATATATCCCAAATTTTCAAAGCAAACAAAACTGCTACAAGCACTAGATTGCGAGTCGGGTAATTGCACTCATGAACATCTAGTTGCCTTGATGCATAAGCCATAATCTTACCATCTTGCATCAACACACAACCCAAACCAACATACGACGCATCACTATAGACTAAAAACTCCTTACCAGACTCATGTTGAATCAAAATAGGAACATGTGTTAAAACCTCCTTCAACTTCTCAAAACAACATTGTTGACTCTCTGTCCACACACGAGGAACATTCTTTTGCAACAACTTCGTCAACAAAGTAGCAATACTAGAGAAACCATCCACAAAATGATGGTAGTATCCAGCTAACCCAAGGAAACTATGCGCCTCGAACACTGACTTTGGTTGTTTCCAATTAAGAATAACCTCAACCTCCTACGGATCGTATGGTTACCCTCCGCTGAAATCACATAACCAAGAAACACCACTTCTCTAAGCCAAACTTACACTTACCCAATTTAGCATACAACTGACGATCCTTCAAAACTCACAACACAAACCGTAATAGTTGTTCACGTCCCTCCTCAATACGGAAGTACACAAGGATAACATCAATAAACACCACCAAAAATTGCCCGAGATATTCATGGAACACTCTATCCATCAAATCCATGAAAGTAGTTGGGCTCTTGCCCAACTAGACGACATTACCAAAAACCCATAATATCCATAACTCATGCAAAAACTAGTTATCAGCACGTTCACGTCCTAACCTTCAACTGATAAAACCCCAATCTCAAATTAATCTTTGAAAACATAACCACCCCAAATAATTGATCAACAAATCATCTATGTAAGGTAACAAAAACTCATTCCAACAGTCAACCCATTCGATTGCCAGCAACCAATGCACATACGCATTGCTCTACCTTTTTCCCAAAGAATCAGTGCACCCCAAGGTGAAACTGAAGTCATACTCGAGTGCACCTCAAAGAAATTTACATAACCATCTTGCTTACACCATGTAAAACCCCGGATTAAGGCTTAAAGGAATTTAGATATAATAATAGACCTTAAGTTTCACTTAGAAGTTAATTGTAAGGAGTAAAAGATATTGTGCTTCTATGAAAGGAATTAAAATCTTGGTAACCAAATTCTAAGGGACTAAATTATCAAAGATGTAAAAATGAGTATTTGCATGAAAGACAAATTAAGGAAAAGGATTTAATGATGTGTTAACATTATATTATGTCATGTGGGTAAGGCGAGCTCACACTCGGCCTTGGGTGGGAGAGAGGAACCAAAATTCTTGTCTATTGTTCATCTTCCTCATGAGTTTAGCCGAAAGAGTGAGTGAGAGAGGAAAACTAGAAACTCAAAGCCTTTGACAGATCATGGTAGTTTAATGGTAACACTTTCTTGCTTCTTCTATTGAAAAGAAGGTAAACGACTAGTTCTCCTTTGATTATACTTATCAGAATGTATATTTTGAAGATGATTTTGTTGAGTATAATCACTAATTTAGGAGCTATTTAGAAAATTAGTGAATCGACCATGTTCTTGTGAATTGTTGGTGTTGTTATATTGCACGATAGAATTAGGAATTTGAGATCTTACTTGGGATTGATCAATGAAAGATTGAAAGCTTGGAATTTTCAATGTGTATATGCATTTACGTGAACTTTTCAAATAGAGATCATTTGTGAAGTTAAGATGTTTGAATTATTGACCAGGATTGTTTCGAATAGGTGCACCAAACTATTTTGAATTTTCAATTGGAATTGTAACTTGAATCATGGAATCGATTATAGATTGAATTGGTGATGAATGCTTTGTTTTAATTAAGTCAAGACATATATTTTGATTCATGAGCAGAATAGTATGATAAGTGTTACCTAGTAGCTTATTGAAAATGTATTGAATTGTTATAGTTGTTCTTTGGTGTGTTTGAGCAGTTTTGAAATGAATCTGATTAGTTAAAATGAATCTAATAAATTGAATTAGAAGAGGATGGGGTGACCTTGCTAATTAGAATGAAATCCGGGATTGATTTGATGAATTAAATGGTGAAATTTCTGTTGGATCAATTAATTAAAAGAGTAGTGATTTCCAGGGCTGTTTTGGTCCAAGTAGATGAATCTAATAATGCTGCCCTATTATAACACTTTTAGTATATATTGAATGCTGGAAAAATGCAAGTATGTTAACATCAAAATTCCTAGAATAAAATTGAGTGAAATACTTGCGTGGTTATGGTATTGTATGCTTGATAACTTCCTTGATAATGAAGGCTAGATAATTGTAATGTAAAGCTGGACAGAAATGTACTGGAACCGATCAGATTATGTATCTAATAAAATATTTTAATGTTACATGTAAGTAGATTAAGAGGATCAAGAAGACTAGAAAGTGGTTGTTGAACCTAGCAACAATAGGAATAAAGGGATTGCAATTCTAGAGCGTAATTAGCTTGGAGTTGTTGTAAGTGTAATTTAGTTTGGGCAATTTTTAATGTTGTTTCCAAATGCTTGTTATATTAAAATGTTTATGATCGCTTAGTAATCTCTTGAATTATGCGAATGGGAGATGCATACTAGAAAAGAGTACGTAAATGAGGTAAGCTTTATCGAATTACTGTAGTTACACTCTTGTAAATGCATTTGAGATTGATGCACATATAATAAGACGATTGACTGATTCATAATATAAAATCTCTTAGGAGATTAGTTAATTTACAAAGAAAGAAACCTTGAATCGAGTTAGTTAGACATAAGTGGCATGCCATAGAGATATTCGGCACAAAAGTGTCCTTGCATTTGAGATTGATACACATATAATAGAGCTCAGTAGTTAGGACTATGGTCCCCTGTTAATAAGATCTAAGGATCTTTTAGTACCTATGGTACTCTTGCACCATTAGAGATATTCGGCACATAAGTGTCCTTGATTTGGTACTATATGTACTCTTGATAACACTGTTCATGATGGATTCGTGTGTCTATTAAGTCGATCAAGACTCAAGTTAAATAAATGTATACCTGATTAGTTAAATGTCATAGATATCTTTTCTTATTTATGGGTTATTTGATGGTTGACAGAAATCTCTTGAATTATAGGATGTATATAAATATATATATATATATATCCCATGGATAATGAGTTAGCTTATGCAATGAAAATCTAGTCTGGAATCATATTAAAACCAGTCTCCAAGGACTCTTGAATCTTTCAAAATAAATGAAGAGACTAGACTATATTGGTTGTATAATGTAAGTTCAAATTATATTCTTTGAATTCATGAATTTCTCTTAACTGTATTTCAAGTCATATTGGGTGCTAGTAGAACTCTTCCAAGGAGTAAAGCAAGATCACAAGGCAAACAATGTATGTTTTTTTATTGAATTTGACTCCTAGGATGGTGGCAATAGTGTTTGGTAGAGCGAAGAATGTGTTTCTTGTATCTCAAGCAAGGGGAGAAGCCTATATAGCAATATGTAAGTGAGTTTTGTAAATATTGTAAATATGGCTCGGAGTATATAAAGAAGGAGGAAGAAAAATGTCGTTTGTTCATAGATGGGTTAAATGATGATCTGAGCCCAATGTTTACGGCACTTGGGATCACTAACTTTCAAGAGTTGGTGAATCGTGTGGTGGCCACTAAATCAAAGTTGAAATTTTCTGATAGAAGAAAAGAAACCTACTCAAGAAAGGATAAGAGACAGAGAAATGACAATAAATCTTATTGGCCTTCTAAAAAACCGAAACATCAAGGAACAAACTTTTTAAGCCAGCCCTCTCCTCCAAGGAGTAACTATTTATCTAAACCCCAAACTATGATTAAGACCTCAATACCAAATGTTTTGGTAAATAGTTAAGGGAACTCTGGTAGAGAAACTAATCTTTGTTTTGCAAGTTCTGTCAGAATTATCACAGAGGACTTTGCAGAAAACAAAATAATGCATGTTTCTAGTGTGGTGGGCTAGACCACTTTATTAAAGACTGTCCTCAAGGCTCGAATAAAGATCTTGTCAGAACTCTTCTCAGGCCAATTCGAACCATCCATCCAAAGGCAAGGGAGCGAAGCCAGCTTACTCTAGAAATACTGGAAGAAACCGAAACCAACCTCCAACTTCAACTCACCAAGAGTCTCGAGCCCCTACTCGGGTTTATCATGTTCGGGGACGTGAAGAAGATGACTCCCCTAATGTAAGTGCATGAACTATTAAGCTTTACAATTATCTTGTCTATGCTTTGTTTGATTAGGGATCAACCTACTCCTTTATATGTTCTAAATTGATTGAGAAATTTCATTTGAATCCCGAGCTTTCTGATTGTAATCTAATAGCTACCAACCCTTTAGAGGATAAGGTTCTTGTAAACCAAATGTGTAAATATAGTCCCTTGTCTATTCAAGGCATTATTTTCCCTGCAGACTTATTAGTACTACCCTTTGATGAATTTGACCTAATTTTGGGCTTAGATTGGTTAGCCAAACATTAGGCTTGGGTAGATTGTAGTCGAAGACAACTCTATTTGCATGGGTTAGTAAAAGAATCCATAATCTTGATAGACAAAACTTTAAGGAGTTCGAATCCCACTTTTGCCTCAATATTTGAATTCAATAAAACTCCTTCGGTTATAGAACCTATTTTAATCGTGTCAAATTTTCCTGATGTTTTTCCCGAGGAACTCCCGCGCTTGCCACCAATTCGAGAGGTAGAGTTCAAGATTGAGGTTCAATCGGGATCTTATCCTGTTTCCATTACCCCTATAGAATGGCACCGGTTGAATTAAAAGAACTCCAAGAACAATTACAAGAACTTCAAGACAAATGCTTCATTCGACCAAGCTCATCTCCCTAGGGAGCTCCCGTTCTATTTGTTAAAAAGAAGGATGGGTCAATGAGGCTATGTATTGATTATCACCAACTCAATCAAATCACAATCAAGAACAAGTATCCCTTACCAAGAATCGAAGATTCGTTTGATTAGTTGAAAGATGCAAGTGTGTTCTCGAAGATTGATCTTTGATCCGGTTACTATCAAATGAGAGTAAAGGAAATTGATGTACCTAAAACAACATTTAAGACTCGATATGGTCATTTCAAGTTCCTTGTTATGCCTTTTGGTTTGACAAATGCTCCAGCTGCCTTCATAGATCTAATGAATAGGATATTTAGACCCTTCCTGGACAGGTTTGTCATTGTATTCATAGACGATATACTTGTTTTCTCTAAAAACAAAGAAGAACATGTCGAGCACCTTCGATTAGTGCTACAGACATTGTAGGAACAACAACTCTTTTTGAAAATAAAGCAAATGTGAATTCTGGTTACCATAAGTATCCTTTTTAGGCCATGTAATCTCGGCCGATGGCATCAAAGTCGACCCGAAGAAAGTACAAGCAATTGTCGGTTGGCTACCTCCTAAAAGTGTCCGGGAAGTTAGGAGTTTTTTTGGTTTAGCTGAATATTACCGAAGATTTGTAAAGGGGTTCCCCACATTGGCTCTAAACTTAACCAAATTGCTTAGAAAGAAAAAAAGCTTTGTGTGGACAGAAAATCAGTAGAGGAGTTTTGAACAACTCAAGCAAGCTCTTACCCACGCCCCGGTTTTGATTCAACCAGAACCAGGAAAAGAGTATACCATTTTTAGTGATACCTCTCATCTAGGGTTTGGATGTGTCCTTATGCATGATGGCAAGGTTGTGGCCTATGCGTCCCGACAACTTAAGCCACATGAATCAAACTATCCGACCCATGATCTCGAATTGGTTGCAGTAGTTTTTGCTCTAAAAATTTGGAGGCACTACTTGTACGGAGAAAGTGTCACTTGTTCACATATCACAAGAGTCTCAAATATATCTTAACGCAAAAAGAGCTAAATCTTCGACAAAGAAGATGGATTGAGTTGTTGAAAGATTATGATCTAGTCATGGACTATCATCCCGAAAAAGCCAATGTTGTAGCTGATGCACTCAGCCGCAAACATTATAGTGGTAAGGGACACTAATTGAACCCTTTAAGTCCTTCATGTTTCAAATTAAACTCAAAACAAGTTGAAATTCTTGATAGAAATATCCTGATCAATTTCCTTACTTTTGTAGCACCCGTGGCTATTAATGCCCATTTTAAGCTCTTGAAGAGTCAAAAACTTCTATAAAAAATACAAGTTAAGTCTGGGTTAATGAACAGGATCAAGACTTTACAACAAATTGATCCCGAGCTTTAGAAGTTACTGAAAAGCCTAAAAATGAAGTTGATTCTGATTTCACCTTGAAGCCTAATGGAATACTATACTTTTAGGATTGAGTTTTTGTCCCCAATGACAATGAATTGAGGAAAGAGATGCTAAGTGAAGCCCATCAAAGTCTATTTTCAACCCATCCGGGATCAGTCAAGATGTACAAAGATCTTAAAGACCTGTATTGGTGGCCGAGAATAAAGAAAGATATTATTGAATTTGTTTCTTGATGTTTATCTTGTCAGCGAATCAAAGCTGAACATCAGGTCCCCTCGGGGCTTTTACAACCTATCGAACTCCCTAAATGGAAGTGAGAGCACATTACCATGGACTTTGTTAGCAGTTTACCCTTGTCACCAAAAACAAATGATTTAGTATGGGTAATTGTTGATAGATTGACCAAATCTGCTCATTTTCTACCTATTCAAAAGACTCTAAGTCTAGAACAGTTGGCCAGAATTTATATCCTAGAAGTAATCAGATTGCATGGAATTCCAGTTTCCATTATTTCAGATAGAGATCCCCGGTTTACTTCCAAATTTTGGAAAGCTCTTCATAGAGCCTTGGGGTTAAAAATTAACTTAAGCACTGCATTTCATCCTCAATCGGATGGACAATCTGAAAGGGTCATTCAAATACTTGAAGACATGCTCCGAGCTTGTATTGTTGAGTTTGAAAAAGATTGGGAAAAATCTCTACCTTTGGCAGAATTTGCCTATAACAATAGGTATCAAACTTCTATTCAAATGGCTCCTTTTGAAGCTCTCTACGGTAAAAGGTGTAGAACACAACTTTGTTGGTCAGATTTGGGAGAGAGCAAATTATTGGGACCTGATCTCCTAAAAGAAACTGAAGAAAAGATTAGATTCATTCATGATCGACTCAAGGCAGCCTTTGATAGGCAAAAGGCTTACGCTGATAGAAGAAGAAGGGAAATTTCTTATACAATAGGTGATCGAGTTTTTCTAAAAGTCTCTCTATGGAAAAAAGTTCTCAGATTTGGGAAGAAATGAAAACTTAGTCCTCGTTTCATTGAACCATTTGAAGTTGTAGAAAGAATCGCTCATGTAGCTTATAAATTGGCTCTTACGAGCGAGTTTGATAAAATTCATAATGTTTTCCATGTTTCTATGTTACGCAAGTATCGATCCGATCCTTCTCATATCCTTGAGCCTAAAGAGGTGGAGTTAGACACTAATCTCTCCTATGAAGATGAGCCGGTCCAGATACTTGATCGTCAAATTTAAAGACTTAGAAACAAAGCAGTAACCCTTGTTAAAGTCTTATAGAGAAATCATAAACAAGAAGAAGCTACCTGGGAACTTGAGACTTCCATGAAATATCAATATCCCCACTTGTTTCTCTTAGGTAAATTCGGGGTCGAATTTATTTTTATGGGGATGAGAATTTGTAACACCCCGGATTAAGGCTTAGAAGAATTTAGATATAATAATAGACCTTAAGTTTCATTTAGGAGTTAATTGTAAGAAGTAAAAGACATTGTGCTTTTATGAAAGGAATTAAAATCTTGGTAACCAAATTCTAAGGGACCAAATTATCAAAGATGTAAAAACGAGTAATTGCATGAAAGGCAAATTAAGGAAAATGATTTAATGATGTGTCAACATTGTATTATGCCATGTGGCTAAGGAGAGCTCACACTCGGCCTTGGGTGGGAGAGAGGAACCAAAATTCTTGTCCATTGTTCATCTTCCTCATGAGTTTAGCCGAAAGAGAGAGTGAGAGAGGAAAACTAGAAACTCAAAGCTTTTGACCGATCATGGTAGTTTAATGGTAACACTTTCTTGATTGTTCTATTGAAAATAAGGTAAACGACCCGTTCTCCTTTGGTTATACTTATAAGAATGTATGTTTTGGAGATGATTTTTTTGAATGTAATCACTAATTTAGGAACTATTTAGAAAATTAGTGAATTGGCCATGTTCTTGTGAATTGTTGGTGTTGTTAAGTTAGGATTTGGGAACCGATTCTTGTTTGGTAGAATTAAATGTTTGATTTGATTCATTTGAATGAATTACAATGTTGGAAATATTGGGTATGAATTTGTATGAACTGACTTGAGTATTAAAATAGACTTAGAAGCTGCCCTGTTCGGAAGTAATCTAAAATATGTCTGCTTTGATTACTAAAATGCTAGTGAATTGTTTAAGCTCGAAATAGATTATTAAATTGATAAGTTTGATTAAAGAAACAATTATGTTCGTATATAGAACACATGGAAACTGTTTTCTGGATTGTTCTGTTTCGATATAGGCTAAATGGTGCCATAAACACATGTAATTAATCGGTTATGAAGATTGAGATTTAATTTGAATGAAATACTTGCTAGAAAAACATGATAGGAAAGGAATTGAGTCATTGAACAATTATAAATAGTGTCTAATTGCTGAAAATGGAACTAGTAATGAAACTAGTCACCTAAATTGCTTGATTGGCTAACAGGGACTGTTTTGAAAGAACTGATAAATTGAGGACTTAATTGGACGATTTAAGGACCAATCTTAACTTGCAAAAACAAGGGGAAAATAAGGTAAAAAGGGCTGATTTGAACATGTAAGGGTCTTAGGCTAATTACATCACTAAAGTGGACCTAGTTGTAAACTGGTAGATTCAATACTGGAAATTTGACCCGGCTTTATCTTAAAAACTGTATTGATGTAGAAGGGCTAAAAATATAAGCCATATATGGTTAGAAATATAATTAATTTATCTTTCTAACGTTGTAAACGGATTTAAATTCCGAAGTACGGATTAAAAGATATAAGCATTTTAGTGAGTAGTGTGTATGCTGCCTGGCAGTGGCAGATTTGTTGTTTATAATGAATTGTGTATCTTGAATAATTGGTGTGATTGATTGCTTGGTTTTGACTGTAATGCATGATGGTGTTGTTTGAATACTAGATTAAGAGAATGGTAGAAAGGATGGATAAGTATCGGGATGTGAATGAGGATTTGGGTATCCCGTAATATGAACATCGTATTTGATAATAAGGGAAGGATGCTTAATTGGAAACTTGATGATGAATACATACATGCTTGATTTCTTGATAAGCAATCGAATTATAGTGGAATGTATTTGCTTGGATTGTCCATGCTTGAAATTTGATGTGTATACATAAATATGATTGAATCTTGCTGCTTTGGTTGTAAGATGGTACTTGCTTGTGTAGGATGACCAATCAAATAATACTATAATAAAATGAACTTGCTTGATAAGTAATAATCACTTGAAAATGAAACTAATTCTTGCTCCTTAAATCTTGAGTGGTCAAATCGAATGGCTTGAGGGTCTAAGTGACCTTAATTGATGTTTGAAATTCTTGTTCACTTGTGAAATGAATTAAGGTTCACATGGCTTAAAGGATTAAAATGAATTTGATCTTGATGTGCTTGATGCTTAATCACTTGATGTGTGATTGCTTGAAATAAAAGATTCAACAGGCCCTTGGTTGCTAGTCGGTTTTAGGTAGAACGACATGCCTTAGAGTCTAGAGCTCGACTTAATACGATAACATGTTTGGTACTTTGTGTACTCTAACACGTGGTGTAACAGACACCTTATTGTTTAGGTACTCTGTATACCCTAATAGCAGACACCTTCTTGTTTAGGTACCTTGTGTACCAACTTAATACGATAACATGCTAGGTACTTTGTGTACCCACATGAGACTCGATTACCTTGTCCTACTATCTACCAAGGCAAAACAAGACTAATAAACTTGCAATAAGACATGTTAACATGATTAATGAATGAGCAAACTTTACACTTGCAAATGAACTTGTAATGTAATGAAATTACATGAATAAAACGATGTACATGCTATCTTGAATTGCTCATTACTGGAAGGATAAATCATAAGGTGAAAGATCCTATTCGAACTGGATTTGGTGATCTCTATGCTTGATATGTTTGATTCTTGCTAAAACATTGCTTGCTAGATCACGTAATACTTGTAAATGTCTACTTGCTTGAATTGTACAATATAATTTCTTGAAATGAATCCTTGATTTCATGAGCTTGCCCATTCGAAAAATGCTAGATGAACTAGCTAGGACTTGTCTTTGCTTGATTAGGCTTATCATGGTTAAACTTGATTAAAATGAACAGAACTTGATAATAAGATTAAAATGAGCTAAGCTACACATGATTGAAATATGCGTACTCTTGTTTCTTGATAAGAAATTGTAAAGAGTTCATAGGAATGATTTGATGAGCTTGTCACCCTAAGCATACTTGTAAAATTGAATAATCAAACATGGAAATAAGAGCTCCTAATCGAATTGGGAACATGTGATTGTTTGATAGATATTGCTTAATGCTTGTAGTTATAATCCTTGCTTGATTGGTGAGATGAATGACTTTGAATTGGTTTGCTTGGTTCTTGAGATTGATTTAATTCTTGTATGGAAATGGAATCGTATCTATAAGTCTACTTAATTCAAATAGAGTTAAGAGTCTAAGTGATTGGACTAAATCTAAAGGAAATAAATGTAGAATGATGCTATATAAGATAAGTTTACCCTGTTGTTGTTCGAATAGGACTAGAGTCCTAAATTGCTTGTCTAGCTCAACCTAACATGAATTATAAGTTTATATTTAATATAAGGGATTATTCATTCTAGTTTAAGGGATTAAAATGAACCACAACTACATGGAATTGAATTGGCTAAGACTAGATGATGGACTGCCCAAAAAGTGAATTAAAGAAATGTTGTTGATCAAATGGATTAATTCGAACATAGTATTATAATGCCCAGTTTTAATCACATTAATAGGTAAATTGGACTGACCGATACTAGTACGAATATGTGTATATGTTGAATAATGAAGCTAAAATCAAGCCTAGTGAAATCTACCCAGAAAACTCTATTATGGGCAGCAACTTTGAAAAATCCCCATAAACTGTATAAGTCGAATTAAGGGCTGAAATTTATATGGATTGAACCTTAATATGTCTATTTTCATTAGGAGAAAACATAATTGAATTCTGGATGAAAACCTTTGGACAGTACAAACTGTCTAGAAATGCAATTGCCCTGTCTTTGAACTAAACACTGTATTAATTGGAAATATATTAAAAATGAAAGGTCTAAATGGTTGTAAAGAGGATTAAATAAGATTTCTAACGGTATAAACTAATTGAAATTCTGACGTATATATTAAAAGATATAGACAATTTAGTAAAGGGTGTACAAACTACCATAAACCGAAACATTTTTAGATTCTAGTAATGAAATGTATACTTGAGTTTAAATAATTGTCTTGAATGATTGGTGTCAATGAGTAGAAAGATATATGTGATATCTTGCAAAACAAGGTACTAATACACTACATGTTTTGATTGAGAAACTAAGAAAGTATAAGGGGACAGATTAAACTATAACCATGAATTACTTAATAAAATGGATTGTGTATATTAGTTCAATGGCCTTAAAATGAACTAAGTCCTAGTTAAGTTGTCGGGTTTAAAAAGGGTATGATCACGTTAACGATAATGAATTAACTGTATGTCTTCTACGACATGTAAATTATGATCACATCATAACATGCTTGAAGTTATGAAAAGAGAATTAATAAGTATGAATTCGAAAGAGGAATCAATGTAATAGCTTCCATAAAAAGTAATGCAGGCCACAAGATTTCATGTTGTTAACTTAGATAATAAATAAATATAAGCATAAGATAAAAATTAGTGAACTACACTCGAAATGCTAAACTTGTATTAGCTTCTTGTCTTGTCTTCTATACAAGAACCTTGTGTGAAGGGTTGTTTGATAGTCTTGCTTGTCTTGTCTAACAATTGCATAAACATTACACGCTTGATATGAAAAATGTAAAACTTCAAAATGAACTCCTAGCTGGTGGCTACTAGAATTGTGTATAAGTCATACAGAGGTCATGCATTTTGGATGATTGTAAATGTGTAAATGAAGCCTTGCTCTAATGGTTGGTAATGTTTAAGGTTATACCTTGGCTGTATATAAGTAATAGTCATAAGTAAACACTATGACCTTGTTTTGAACTTGAATGAATTAGAATTATGTGAATAAGCTTGTCCAATTAGAATATAGGAAGGTAATGGTAATACTTGAACTTGTCTAAGGTAAAGGAAAATATGAAGAACATGTATGAGACTACCCTAATTAGGACCATCTCGACATGGAACCTTGTATTTAACATGCCTAATACGAAATTGATATGATCTTAGATGCTCGAACTAGTCCTATATGAATTGAATTTGGAATGACTTAATATAAGATGGCTTAACTAAGGCATTGTTCAAATAGGGTAAGGTATCCTAGGTTTATTGTCTAATTTAACCTAAGATGTCTGTAAGTCTAGACTTATATTAGATAAGTTGAACATGATAATTCAGTGGTTGGGTTGAACCTAGCTACACTAACTTGTAATGGAAGTTTATTATAAACTCATAGCTTGCTTGTTGAGTAACTCGGTAACCAGTGTAGATAAGGTCTATATGGTATCATAAAGATTAGTGAACTTGCTTATGATTGAATTGAAAGTTAATGATAACTTGTTAGATAAGTACTCATCTATTAGAGATGAGTTCTAAATGATAAAAGAAATTTTTTATGTACTTGCTCGTTTTCTCGTCGTGACACTCTTCGCTCCTAACCCCGGCGAAGGGTGTTACATGAATGATTTGTTTTAATTGAGTTAAGACATGTATTTTGATTCATGAGCAGAATAGTATGATAAGTGTTACCGAGTAGCTTGTTGAAAATGTATTGAATTGTTATAGTTGTTCCATGGTGTGTTTGAGCAGTTTTGAAATGAATCTGATTAGTTAAAATGAATCTAATAAATTGAATCAGAGGAGGATGGGGTGACCTTGCTAATTAGAATGAAATCAGGGATTGATTTGGTGAATTAAATGGTGAAATTTCTGTTGGATCAATTAATTTAAAGAGTAGTGATTTCCAGGACTATTTTGGTCCAAGTAGATCAACCTGATAATGCTGCCTTGTTTTAACACTTTTAGTATATACTGAATGTTGGAAAAATGCAAGTATGTTAACATCAAAATTCCTAGAATAAAATTGAGTGAAATACTTGCGTGGTTATGGTCTTGTATGCTTGAGAATTTCCTTGATAATGAAGGCTAGATAATTGTAATGTAAAGCTTGACAGAAATGTGTTGGAGCCGATCGGATTCTGTATCTAATGGAATATTTTAATGTTACAAGTAAGTAGATCAAGAGGATCAAGAAGACCAGAAAGTGGATGTTGAACCTAGCAACGATAGGAAGAAAGGGATTTCAATTCGAGAGCGTAATTATCTTGGAGTTGTTGTAAGTGCAGCTTAGTTTGGGCAAATTTTAACGTTGTTTCCAATTGCTTGTTATATTAAAATGTTTATGATCGCCTAGTAATCTCTTGAATTATGCAAATGGGGGATGTATACTAAAAAAGGGTACGTAAATGAGGTAAGCTTTATCGAATTACCATAGTTACACTCTTGTAAATGCATTTGAGATTGATGCACATATAATGAGACGATTGAGTGATTCATAATATAAAGTCTCTTGGGAGATTAGTTAATTTACAAAGAAGGAAGCCTTGAATCGAGTTAGACAAAACTGGCATGCCATAGAGATATTCGGCACATAAGTGTCCTTGCATTTGAGATTGATGCACATATAATCGAGCTCGCTAGTTAGGACTACGGTCCCATGTTAATAAGATCTAAGGATCTTTTAGTACCTATGGTACTCTTGCTCCATGAGAGATATTCGACACATAAATGTCCTAGATTTGGTACAATATGTACCCTTGATAACATTGTTCTTGCTTGATTCGTGTGTCTATTAAGTCGATCAAGGCTCAAGTTAAATAAATGTATACCTGATTAGTTAAATGTCATAGATATCTTTTCTTATTTATGGGTTATTTGATGGTTGACAAAAATCTCTTGAATTATAGGATGTATATAAGTATATATATATATATATCCCATGGATAATGAGTTAGCTTATGCAATGAAAATATAGTCTGAAATCATATTAAAACCAGTCTCCAAGGACTCTCGAATCTTTCAAAATACATGAAGAGAACTAGACTATATTGGTTGTTTAATGTAAGTTCAAATTATATTCTTTGAATTCATGAATTTCTCTTGACTGTATTTCAGGTCATATTGGGTGCTAGTAGAACTCTTCCAAGGAGTAAAGCAAGATCACATGGCAAACAATGTATGTTTTCTTATTGAATTTGACTCTTAGGATGGCGGCATTAGTGTGTCAGGAATGTTTTGAATTACGTTTTGGTATGTAAATACTAAGTGATTATGTCTTTGTGATGGCATGTAAGTATGTATAAACTTAACTATGGCCCTGTTATATGGTTTATGATGCCGCTTGGTTATGAATGATTTTCAGGATATGTTTGGTTGTGATTGGTTTTATGTTAATGATTGATAACCTCATAGGTGGATGTTAGAATTTAAAACTACTATGTTAATAAAAAATTAAATTTGATATGTATGATTAGGTAAAAAGAAAATAAATAAGTTATTCACATGCCAACCTTTTATTATAGTCCTAAATGACTCGATAGAGTTTTAGTTAGTTAATATAATTGTCAATATTTCATAGAAGATTGTAAGCTAATTTAAGAACTTAATCTAGATGAATGCTTTTAATCTTCATGTATTGCAACACCATTGTTTGCTATGTCGTATGGTTGCTTGCAAGAAGGTCTGGTAGATGTATGTGAAATTGTGGTTTGAACATGAGTTTCTTTTGTGATTTCGAATGTTAGGTTGTAAGCATCTAGCTTTCTTGGATTCGATTCCTAACTTGGTGAACAAGTTAGCTTGTTTGAATCTCTTTTGTATGAGTTAAACCAATTATTTGCTAAACCGGGTTTGGGATATTTCACACCATCACTTTGTTGGCTCCGGAAAGTCATCCGTAAATGTGTACATATGTATGCATGAGTACTTATATGCTCTCTTGAATGCCTATGTACATGTATGCAAACCTCTAATGTCATGCTCAAAATGTATGCATGTACTAACATATTTAAATGTAGACATATAAGTGTTTATGCACTATGCATGTTCAAATATCCACACTTACAAACAACATTATCGGTACCAACACTCTTTCCAACCTGCTAAAGCTCGTACAAACAACCCTTGGTTTTCAATTAAAACCCTTCTCAGTACTACGATACGCGAGAACATCACAATTCTTGTTACTCACGAAACCAAATATTCTTAGAATACTCAACTCATCAGAACTTTGAGCGTCGCCTGAGCAAACACCATCTACATTGCATAACCATAAACCCACACTAACCATTGATCTCAAACACCCTTATCATGAACAACCACGCTGATGCCTTGGGAAGAAGAACTCTACGGTCTAACATACCCATGAATTGAACACTTTCACATCACATTCTCAACCCACACACTTCCTTAATGGTCGACAACATGACACAACAAGAATTTGGGAACAAGAATTTGGGAGCTAAACCAAGGTGTATCTCTACACTGAACTCAACTTCCTCACCATTAAAAATTCCCTCAAAAGCACTTTAGGGAAGGATTCCAAGCAACACTGACATTCAAATCCTGAATGTCCTAAAACCTTGGATTACCACGCAAGCCAAAATCTCATTAACCACAATTTGATCCATTCTTGGCCAAACCTCTCCACAAAATCGACTCAAATTTTCAAAACTCCAACACACTCAAACAACTTCCTTCAATTAACATACATAACTACGCGAAACCAGAATCCCCCAGAAACAGCAATAGCGAAAGAGAAGCAGACTACACAACCTTCCCTTTGTCAAAACACAAATTCCACGATTCTGCTGCGCACTTTCATTTCTAAAAATGAAAGTCAATCTAATGCTTTACGCATATTTCACACTCTGACCATCCTCGTGGAGAACGACATTAGGGTTACTATCAAACTTCCCCCTCCTTAACGGCATCATTGCTGGTCAGATTTTGATCTTGAACTTCAACTTACTTACCTGACGCGTGCATCAAAACACTTTTATTGAATTACACACTCAAAATTTTCATTAGAATATCATAAACAACACCATCAAGCAAAGCTCGAACACACACTACAGACTTGATGTTAACATCAAGCTTACGACACCCTATGGTGTACATATATCTCTTTACAACACCTACCAACCTTTCGTCCTCACGAGAAAACACATTACCAATACTAATGGTAGAAACCACTTTTAGAATTCAAACAGTGGAACCATGTCACCTATATACTCACTAACAAGGACAACATCACTCAAGTTTAGAGGCCATTCTAAACCATTCTCAGTCGAGGACCAAATCAACTCAAGATTGAACATCGATTATCTTATACTATCAAAATTTCCAGACATCGCTTACTGAGCATCGAAGTAACTACTGATTAAATAATTCTCATTCAAGAATAAAATTCTTTACCTGATAGTTAGGGCGTAGGCTCGGCAAGTGGTCCAAGACAACTTGCCAAAATCATTTTAAAACCACAGTAACAAGCAATGTGTTCTCATTATACCCCATCACAACAAATACCATTAATGTCACTCATAAATATATATGCAATCAACAAAATACCGATTCAAAAACACCCAACAATCACAGACCTAGCTTTGATACCACCAAATGTAACCCTCGCGACCCGGCCTAGTCGTCAGACCGAACCGAGCGAACTACATTGGGTTTTTGTGAAACAAAACCCGTTTCGATAAACTAAGATTAGGACTATTTTTTTCCTTTTTATCTTGACTAGGTGCAACATTAGGACCTAAGGTGAGCATGCTAGCAGCGGGTGAAAAATCAACTAAATTGGGCATCGAATCGACATCCAATTGTACGTATTTACAATTTAGGGACCAAATTGCAAATTTAGAAAATTTACAAGGACTTAACCAATTACAAAGTTACCATTCCTCAATTAGCCAGGTTACATATTTACTTAAACAAACATTCAAACACATTCAATTGCATTCATAAGAGCCAGGGACCAAAACAAAAGAATCTCAAGACATAAAATCTTCACTGACTAACTTAATGGCCAGTCGTACCGATATGGTCCCAAGGTGTACCAATACGCAGGCTACTCCAGCTAAAATCAGATTCCAGTGGCTAAAGGGCGTACCAATACACATCCCAGTGTACCGATACGAGGCCACCAGAAACACATACCCGTACTTATATAATGCCCCGCATATCGGTACGTCTGGACCTATATTGTCCAAACTTGCTGGTTTTTCTCTCGAACAAGGATTCAAACATACCTTAACTCAACAAAAACTTACATACAATTTAAACTAAGGATCAAACCATGCTATATACACAAGGTAACATGATCAAATCATGAGGAGATATTGCAATCCTAATTCTAGAGGCATGATTCCTCCAAACCAACCAACTCAACCTTCAAAAAGAGATTCAAGGTGCATTTCATCATAGGATTTACATCATTAACCTTTTATCAACAATTAAAACATGCTAGCATCACAAAAACATATGCATAAGCATTTCCAACCAATATGCATACTAGCGAAAAACCACAAACCATAAATTCATACTCGCATGTCATTAACACTCATGTCTTAAATCCAACCACAAAATCCATCAAAAACAACAATTAAACCATCATAAAGAAACCAAAATCCATATTACAAATCCCCAAAACATTGTAACACATTGCCTTAATTACCGAATTTTAAACCAAGTTCCCATACTCAAGTATATGTCTTGATCTTGGACCTTCCATGCCAAACCAATGTTGCCCCACAACTCTATTGTTCTGCATCAATGGGAAAAGGAGAGCGTAAGCATAATTGCTTAGTGAGGATGTTCATATACAACATTGATACAATTGAAAACCGTTTGAAAACAATTAAATGACTTGTTTCCCAAAACATACTTTCTTACCAAGCATCAACACAAGTGTTTAATCATCAACTCATGCTTAACTACCCAATCATTTCACATTTGACTGGAAATCCATTTGAAAACGATAAACCATCTTGTTTTCAAAACATGCTTTACTACCCAAGCATTTTCTCATTTTTTCCGCTACAAATCATGCATAACAATCATATGCATTTTAAATTACTTATGAAACCCATTTATCACAAATATTCTCATATATTGGCATTTACAGTGACCCAGATGGAACTACCCCCATCCTTGTAACATCCCAAAATATAGCCTAGAAGTTTGTTACTTTTGAATTGTATCTGAAATTAGATTAAGGATATCTTTATTATTAATGTAAAAGTGTTAAAGGACATTTTGAATTAAAAGGGAAATAGATGATCATTAGTGGAAAGAATAAACCGAAACAACCATAAAACTTGAGAGAATGCATGTAAATACTCAAAGTGTTAAGGACCTTCATATGAGTCATGGATTTAACTATCCATGTGTAATTGAGAGAGGAGAAATCGGCCTAGGTGGATGAAGCAACTAGGCTTGGTTTCATCATCTTCCTCCTTCAATCAAACCGAAGCTTTAAAGAGAGAGAATGATTTGAATTTAGCAAAGAGTTGAGTTTCAAAGGATTAGAGTGTTTGATAGCTCATGTTGGAAGGGCTAAGCCTTCAATTTTTTTTCTCTTGTTCATTAAATTAGATTGTGTTGTTGAATTGCTAGGAGATTTTTAGCCATGAAAGCATGAGATTGTAGTTATTAGAATGCTTATATGAATTTTAAAGTTTATATGGGCTGTTTGGTTCGAATAATGGCATATATGGACTGATTTGTGAGTACTTGATCATTCCTTGGATTGTTTGAATAATTAGATACATGTATGAATGAAAATTCCTTGCTTTGTCAGGATATGTATACAAACTAGACTGTTTTGAGCATGTATAAAAGTGTGTCAATATGTTCAAGGGGCTGTTTTGAGTACATTGAAATAATATAGATTGGTTCAGTTATATATGTATGTATATAACATCTAAGAACTGTCTTGACTTAAAATTGGATTATATAGGCTATTTTGAGTCATTAAAAACATGGTAATACTTTAAGGAATCACATGTCGACTGTTTTGGGTGTAAACTTGTAACACCCTAATCCCCCGGCCTAGAAGATTACGTTCAATCTATGAGTAGACAGGCTAACTTAACTAAAAAGTTAGCAAATCGGCAAAAAGACTTCGATTCTCAAACTAAGTCGTATTTTAAGCTAGTTTTAGAATTAGAGATATTGGATTTAGGGAATGGTTAAACATAGAACTTCAAATTTTATGAGCAACTTAATCATACTATTTTATCAATGATTCGAGTTTTATTGAAGTGAACCGTATAACACTTTTATACCATATATATATATATATATATACACCACAAGTTTTACAATCTTTAAACATGTTTTTAAGACTTGATCATTACGAGACCTATTCCATGGATTTTGAATACCTAAACATACATATTCTCAAATGATTACATTCAGCTATTTTCAAGCAACTGGTCTATAAGTTCTTAAGATCCTAAACCATTCAGAACTACCACTCATGTAGCTAACATTAACGACCAAGGATAAACCAAAATAGGGCACATACGTAATATTTACATAATATCATAGGATACCAAAACAGCCCCAACAAAAGGCATAATACATGAATAACCGATTCTACTAGTGCCACTTCTAAGAGTTGTAATTCGACAAAAAAACAAACATACATTTCTTGTTTTAGTGATCTTGCTTCGACCTCCCTTCTTTAGACTAGCAAACTTAGCAACCTAAAAGTTTACAGAGTGAGTAGTCATATTAGTAGTCTTGAATCAACCATACAAACAAGCAATTAATGTAATAATAAACTAAACTCAACAATTCATCCAAGAACAAATGATATAAGAATTGTTGTCCCCTTATTATCTTAGTATTATTAACATTGAAAAGCTTGCCTCAAATTAAACAAGAAGCTTATTCCTCAATTGATACTCCAGATTAGTGACCGTCCTCTAATTCAAAGGCTTATACAATTATCAACATTTCCTAGAGATGTATATATGTAGTTAAACAAATTAAAACTTCAATCTAATATAAAACCTTAATTGACATTTGGCTTTGACTAGTAATCAACCTAGAATATAGAATAACACAATCGATATCAGACAATGGTAACTAATACCATTGAAACCATTATTATTTTCATTTTAATTCAGAGGTACCTTAGTACCAATCAGAGGGCCTTATTCCAATTCAGATTGAGATCAGATGTTTACATTGGCATGCCAATCAGACTAGGTTTACACTAATCAAGGCTCTCATCGTCTCTATAATCGATCATCCTTTATTACTCTTACAACTTATTTAATCACAATTCCACCAATATAGAATGCTATTTAAAACATAGTAATAACCGCACTCTATTTAGAATAACTCTTGCATAAAAAAAGTTCATACTTACCTAGAACCCTTACCATAGCAACCATTTGAACTCTCCTTCATACATAAGCCATTCATGTTTTATCAATAAGGTAATTAATTCATTACTTTAACAACCTATGCTAACAAATATAGTCATACTTACAAGCAATCTGAGCTAAGCTTGATCGTGGGGCATTACACCTTTCTTCCTCTCGTCTTCTTGATCACTTCCCTTGTGATCTAATTTGAAACAATAATTGTGCATTAGAATTAATCTAATTCAATACTAGTCACACAACGTTTCAGCAGCTAATCCTTTTCCTAACATATTAACCTTTTAATGTTATAACATATTCAATTAATACTAGAGTCATTATACTCGGTGTTTAACAACATTATCTTCTTGTTACAATTGAGCAATTTCGGGTAAAATAGTCTCAACACTGCTCTGTTTCAAAACATGTCAGCTTTTAATTCGATCATTTTGCTTAGATTGCAATTAAACTCCTTTCAATTCTTCCTAACTTCCATAGAAGACTCATTATTCTTTTTAAATGAGACACTCTTTCAATTTTATATCAAATACTAGATTAGATTTAAATTGTTGATCCAACCTTCAATCGAGTGGAACCTTATACACTAGTTCCTTTTCGAAAGCTAATCTAAATGCATGATTTCAACAAATTTCAGCTTATAATTCTAATTCAATTCAACCAACAACACTATTGTTTCCTTCTAATTTCGAGCTAAGCCTTAACACATGAAATTTCCATTGCAGCAGCCACAACCAAGTTAATCAAAGTATTGATTCAATTAGCCAACAATCTTACTAAGATTATATTCATTATCATGAATTCAAGGCCATAATTAAACTCAATTTTCTAAAGAACATTCATTCATTAGCATACAAGGAACAACTTCACACATATATAAATCATTTCTCAATGATGATAACAACAATAACTCCTAATTTCTTCAATACTACATTTAACATTCAAGCCATAAAAACAGAAACTTACACGATTCCTCGGCAATTAACATTAAAGCTCCTAGCAATTAGAAATTTGTTCCTTCAAGCACCAGAATTTAACTCTCTTTTCTCTCAAGGTTTTGTTTCGGCTTAGCAACCAAATGAAAAGATTTTCCCTTATTTGTTTGTCATAGAAATCCATTAAGGATTTGGTCTTGTCCACATGGACGCCAGATCCATAGGCCACCTCAATGAACCATACACAAGTTTTGCTTTACCATGCAAGCTAAATATTTCCTATTGTTAATTATGTAGTCCCTTTTTAAACTAGTTCCCTTCTTTCGACAGTTTTCAATTTAGGCCCCTTACAATCTTTATAGAAGTGGTCACCAAGATAATTTAATCTCAATTAATTGTAACCAAGCATATTTCTAAAATAGAGAATTTAGGGTATTACAAATCCCTCCCCCTTAAGAAAATTCGTCCTCGAATTTACCTGAGGTGAAAAGGTTCAGGTATTGCTCTCTCATGATAGATTCTGGTTCCCAAGTAGCTTCTTTGTTCCCATGATTTTTCCATAGAACCTTTACCAAGGATATTGTCTTGTTCCTTAATCTTCTTTCCTCTTGATCAAGTATTTGAATTGGTTATTCTTCGTATGACAAGTTCAGGTTTAATTATACTTCTTCTGGCTCAAGAATATGAGAGGGATCCGATCGATATCTTCTCAACATAGATACATGGAACACATTATGGATTCTATTAAATTCTTCAAGAAGAGCTAGCCGATAGGCAACAGGGACGATTCTTTTTGTAATTTGAAAAGGTCCTATAAACCGAGGGCTAAGTTTCCCTTTCTTCCCAAACCTGAATACCTTCTTCCATGGGGATGCCTTGAGGAACACTTTATCTTCCACGTTATGTTGGACATCTCTTCTCTTGCTATCAGCATAAGCTTTCTATCGATCGAAAACTTCTTTCAATCGTTTACAGATGACTTGTATTTGTTCTTCAGTTTCCCAAAGAAGTTCTGGCCCCAAGACCTTGTTTTCTCCTAATTCGGACTAACACAAAGGAGTTCTACATTTTATCCCATAAAGAGCTTCAAAAGGTGCCATCCGAACAGAAGATTGGTGGCTATTATTATAAGAAAATTCGGCCATAGGTAAAACTTTTTCCCAGTTCTTTCCAAAATCGAGCACACAAGCTCGAAGCATGTCTTCTAAGATTTGAATGACTCTTTCGGATTGACCATCCGATTGGGGATGAAATGCCGTACTAAAATTGGTCTTAGTCCCAGGAGCCTTCTGTAAAGATTTCTATAATCTAGAAGTGAATCTAGAATCCCGATCAGAAATTATTGAAATAGGTACACCATGTAACCTTATGATCTCCCTAATGTAGAGCTCAGCTAACTGCTCCAGACTCATGCTTATTCGAACAGGAAGGACATGAGCTGATTTCGAGAACCTATCTACAATCATCCAAACTGCATCATTCTTCTTTGGTGTCAACGGTAACCCACTTACAAAATCCATAGTTATTTGTTCCCATTTCCATTGTGGAATTTTGATAGGTTGTAACAATCCCGAAGGAACCTGGTGTTCTGCTTTCACCTTCTGACACACCAAACATTTAGATGTAAAATCTGTTATAGCCGTCTTCATCCCAGGCCACCAATATAGGCTCTTTAAGTCTTTGTACATCTTCATAGATCCAGGATGTATGGAAAAGAGACTATTGTGAGCTTCATGAAGAATCTCCCCTTTTAAGGTTGAATCGTTGGGAACACATATTCTATTCTTAAAGTATAGCAACCCATCATCTTTTAAGGAGAAATCTCATTTGGCATTCATGTTAAGTATACTCACAATTCCTTGCAACTCCGAATCGGTTTGTTGTAATGATCGAATCCTCGAAATAACTTCTGGTTGTATATGAAGGGACGTTACAAATACTTGTTTCTTGTTAGCTCAAAAATGGGCATTGATGGAGGCAAGGACTGCAAAAATTTATATGGTTGAAATTTAGATGGCTAGTAATGTATCGAATAGATATAAGAAAAGGAAAATGATTAATTCAAAGGCTTACCACAGGAATGTTGGTGACTGAGTGCATCAGCCACAATATTTTCCTTGCCAGGATGGTAATCGGTTGTCAATTCGTAGTCTTTAAGTAGTTCAATCCACCTTCTTTGTCTAAGATTGAGCTCTTTTTGAGTTAGGAAGTACCTTAAACTTTTATGATCAGTATAGAAATGGCATCTTTCCCCATATAAGTAGTGTCTCTATATCTTTAAAGTAAAAATTACTGCAGCAAGTTCCAAATCATGAGTTGGATAGTTTAATTCGTAGTGCTTCAATTGTTAGGAAGCATAGGTAACTACCTTATCTCCTTGCATTAAAATGCATCCTAGGCCAAAAAGAGAAGCATCGCTAAACACCGTGTACTCTTTTCCAGCTTTCGGTTGAGTCAATATTGGAGCTCTAGTAAGAACTTCTTTTAATTGGTTAAAGCTCTTTTTTTGCTCTTCAGACCAAACAAATGGAATATCCTTACGAAGAAGTTTAGTTAAGGGAGCAGCCAGAATTGAGAATCCCTTAACAAATCTCCGATAGTAACCGGCCAAGCCAAGAAAGCTTCGGACTTCACTTATGTTCTTCGAAGATCACTTTTCAATTACATATTGGATCTTTTTCGAGTCAGGCTTGATCCCCTCAGCTGAGATTACATGTTCAGTATATAGTTGATGGTCTCTAAGAGTTTGCAACACAATCTTGAGATGTTCATAATGTTCGGTCTTTTTCTTAGAGTAAATCAGAATATCATCAATAAAGACCACAACGAACTTGTCTAGGAATGGCTTAAAGACTCAGTTCATTAGATCCATAAACGTATTAGGAGCGTTTGTTAATCCGAATGGCATCATGAGGAATTTGTAATGGCCATAACGAGTCCTAAAAGCAGTCTTGGGAATGTCAAATTCCCTAACTTTCATTTGGTAGTAACCTGATCTAAGATCAATTTTGGAGAATATTGAAGCACCCATGTAACACCCCCGACCTGGGATAGTAGTAACTCAGTTCGGAGCATTACTTAGCAAGGAAGCAAGGACAAGACAAGACATGTCAAGCAACAAGGCATTCAAACCATACATACTTATAACCATTCATGCTTACTTAACATACAAGCAAAACACATTTGACTTCAAATCATCTTATATCATTCGAAAAAAAACAAGAGTCATGGCAAGGCAAGCAATAGCAACCAATCATTCGAACAGGGCATAGGCAACCATTCATACATTACTTTTCATGCAAGAAACTCACAATTGATTCTTACTTCAACCTAAGTATTTGAATAGGACACATATCATATTCCATTTCAAGGTACCATTTACAAGTTACTCCATTAGCAATACACTTTAGTTCCTTTTTCCTTACTATTCGAATGACCCTATATGTGTCATGCTTCCATTCAATTCATTACTCCTTAATTTGTATACATTTTATCATTTCATACTTATTTACCAAAAACTTGAACATTTGATCATTCAACTCTACATGTAACTAGTTCTAATTAAGTCATACATTATGAATACACATTCGGCAAACACTATGCTAGCCCTAAGCGTTTTCATTATGGCATAAACACATACAAAGCATGAAACTAGTTCATTTAAGGCTTATCCTAGTCTTAAGCATTCGGCATGTATCATGCAAAACCAAGACAACTCCTACATGATTCGAATAGAAAAACAAGTAGGCATGTTTCATTCATCTTATACCCAATTCAAGTAAGACCTATTCATAGCAAAGCATTCGATTGATACCAAGGTAAGCTAGATTAAAAATTAGATCATTCAATCAATCAACATATGCGCAGCAAAAACATCACCCTTTACATGTTATCTAAGTTCACTACATACCTTATACTATATACATAACAAAGATAGGCCCATCAAGCATTATATACAATCTTTCAAAATGCATGTTCAAGCTATTTAAATACATCTAGTGCCACCATTCTAGGAGATACAAAACAAGTATGAAATCATACTTTAACCAAGCTTGTGTAAGATGCTTCTTGCTCAAGGAATCAAGCTTCAAGACCAAGCAATGCTTGAATCTTTTAACCTGTAGGTTGGGAAGAATGAAACAAGAGTGATACGTACAAAAATGTACTTAGTGAGGTAGTAACTAGTCTATCCATTTTTGTTGTTTCATGTTTCATGTCTTTAAAATCAAGTGTAAACCTAGCTAAGGCTTCCAATCATTAAAGTAGTCTTAGCTAGTCATTCAAATATCAAGAGTGACCTTATCTAGTCCTTCAAGCATCAAGATTATCCTATCTAGGATAGCAAGCATTCGGCCAACATGTATAAGCATCAATGAGTCATAATTCATAAATCAAGCAACATGCTTGCAAAACAAGAAACCAAGGAGTCATGCTTTCAATTCATGTAACATACATCTCATGGCATTCAAGACAAGTATCATGTATAATTGAATTGTTATTACATTTTTTATTTCATTAAACAACCCCCTTGGTACTTAGTTTGTATAGGTAATCGAGTCTCCAACCAACTGTCGCCACAAGATGCACCATAGTGCTGGTCAACCCTCCTACTGTCGCCAAAGACCATAAATGTACCCTCCGTCTGTCGCCAAATAGGGGCCTTAGCCTTGGACCGTAGTCCACCCGTACACAATGAGCTCTAGACTCTACGGCATGCCCTTCTACCTAGTCCAACTAGCTACCAAGGTTGTTTGAATTACCATTTATTCAAGTTATAAAGTTCAAGATCATGTTCATGTCAAGCAAGATCATTTCATGTTAAGCCCTTAGGCTATTGAGCCTTAGCTCACAAGTCAAGTGGTTTCAAGATCCATTTCATCAAAATGAGATAACATCATATCTCAAACAAGTCTTAGCATACAATCATGTTGCATTATAGCACATACAAGCATCCAAGCATTCACTAATTATGCATAAGCATTTCGAAATATACAAGTATTCAAGACTAGGATCAAGTTTCATGTGTTTCTTTAATCATCTTTCCCTTATTAAGTCAAGTTCATGCTTATATTCATTATCATGTCAAGAATGTAATAAAATACATTGGTTAAGACCTAGTCCTAACCCTAGAGGTAACTACACTCACAATACAATCCAAGCAAGCTAGCAATTGTCTTGTATAGCTATTCCTTTGTTCTTAGCCTTTGGATGATTTCCCTTTTCTCCTTCCTCCAAGTTCACTCCTTGCTCTAGCAAATTCATGATTAAAAACATTCATCAATATGTATACACAAGACAATTCAACATGGCAACAAGGTTATTTCAATACATATAAACATATACATACAATTCTGTCAACATTTCAATAAACAAGACTAGGTAGGATTTAATTATCCCAAACTATTACAAAACAGTCCAATAAAACTGTGTAAAAAACAGTTTCCAACTAGCTTAACTGCTGCTGCATGGCAGCTTGCACACTACATGCTTAAACAGGCATATCTTTCAATTCCTATGTCGGAATTTCGATTAATTTATACCGTTGGAAAGATAAAAAAAAATTATTTAAGACCATAAGAGACTTGAATTTTAGTTCTTATCCAATTAATACAGTTTATTGTTCGAAGACAGGGCATTTACACTGCTTGGACAGTTTGCACTGTCCAAATATATCTATTTACAGTTTCCAGCATAGAACCCAGTTTTCAGTTCTGTTTTCATCTAATGAAAGTACACATACTAAGGATCATGTAATTAAAATTTCAGCCTTGAATTTGATCTATACAATATTTGGTGAATTTTCAAAGTGACTGCCCAGAACAGAGCATTCTGGGCAGCTTACACTAGGTTGCATTTCTAATTCTTTATTTCAATCTAGCAAGGTCCTAACATGACAATTTCATTCATGAACATGTTCATACATATCTAGGCCATCATAATTCACCTACAATGTTCTCAAAACAGGGCATAGTCATGTTGAACCTAGTTTAATCTATTTGATCACTATTACACATCAATTCATCAACTAGGCAGTCCATTGCCTAATTTAACTAGTCCAATTAGGTGTAGTCATTTTTCCAGCAAGTTACAAATTCAATTAAATCTCCATTTTACCTAGCAACATGTTCAAAACAGAGTTCTAAGTTCATTTAGCATTCTTACACAATTTCTCAATCAAAACAGTCCCCTAATCTAGACTGTTTTGAACCATGTTCATGTTTCTCAATTTTCCAGCAACTACACATATGTTTCATTAGCAATTTGATTACTAGCAATCGATTTCCAGGTTCTAATTGCAAATAGCATGACCTTAACACATAAAGAAATCATCTAATTCATCAATACAACCAAGAACATCATCAAACAATCATTCAATCAATCTATAACATGTTAGGTTTAAACATTATACATTCTCCAAGCTTAAATTGATAAATGGATGAATCAAAAGCTTGAATTTTGAAGGTGTTTGCATGAAGCTTTCTCTCCCTTTTCTTTCTCTAAATTTTCGTCAATAGGAGAATGAAGAAGATGATGACTATGCCTAATCCGAGTTATTGGATTTGTGAAATGTCCAATATATCCCTTAGTTAATCCTTATTATTAACTTAATCAAGGGCATTAGGGGAAATGAGAAACTTAGCATGCAATCATCATCTTTCTCCTTTAAATCAATTTAGTCACTCTAAATTGATCTCTTATTTCATTTAGTCTTTCAATTAGATCCTTGACTAATCAATTTAGCTTAAATTCTAGGTTCAATTAACCTATCAACTTAAGCAATTGGTTTCAATACATCTAGGCTAAGATTTGGGGTGTTACACTTCAACTAATCGAATAAGTCTTCAATTCTTGGAAGTGGGTACTTGTTTTTAATTGTCACCAGATTAAGCTGCCGGTAATCTATACATAGCCTCATCGAGCCGTCTTTCTTCTTGACAAAGAGTACCGGGGCTCCCCAAGGAGATGAGCTCGGTCTAATGAATCATTTGTCCTGCAGTTCTTGCAACTGCTTCTGAAGCTGTTGTAGTTCAACAGTGGCCATTCTGTAAGATGGATAGATATGGGATTGATGTCCGGTTGTGTCTCAATCTTGAATTCTACTTCTCGGTTCTGCGGTAGTCCCGGAAGTTTCTCAGGAAAAACATCGACAAACTCAGATACGGTTGAGATTGAAATAATATTAGGTTCAGTTTTAACATTCCTGAGGATGTTGGCCAAGACAAGGTTCGACCTTTTTAATGGTTGATTGATTAGGGATATTGATTCTTTTCCTAGACACCGAAGTGTTGAGTGGATCAAATGATAGTGATTTGGCCAAAAGGGGGTGAATTGACTATTTAAAATTTGAGGGAGCAAAAAGGAAATTGAAATATGAAGGAAAAAGGCAATTATAGTGGTTCAAGCTTCTAACAAGCTATACATCCACTACCTTAGCTCCCACTAAGGATTTTCAACAAAATCCACTAGATTTTCTTCCCCTTTTCTAGGATTAGGAGGTAACCTTTACAATCGGTCAATCTTTCTACCCAAAGATTGACCCAAGAAATCTCTCAATACAAAGAATAATTTGGCAATCTAAATGTATCTATCACAAGATGAATATTGCCCAATTACAATCAAAACACACCCCAAACTCTAAATAAAGATTTACAATGAAAAAACTCCGAAGAGTTGGGTACAAAGATATGACTCTATAAGGCATAAAGGTTTGGATTAATGCTTGGATGTTGTTGGTGCTTTTGAGGCTTGCTTTTATACCCTTGCATTGATTTCTAGCGGTTTCGGTGGTTGAGATCATTATTTTAGTTCTTGGGCTGCATTTTTCGCGCAATAAATGCTCTTGATCAACCATACGTATCGGTACACGAAGGCCCGTGTCGGTACCAGTCTATAAGAAGAAAAAGCCGTTGTGCACAAAATAACAGGGCATATCTATACGCGGGGAAGCATATTGGTACGGTCTCAGTGAAAACAAAGGGGCGTATCAATACAGAAGAAGTTGTATCGATGCAATTTTCTTGCTTGAGCTACTGACTGAACATGTATCGGTACATCTTGAGGGTGTATCGATACGGGTCCAACGGCATTTTAAAATTGGTCTTTCCCCATAATTGACTCTAACAGCTATAACATTAAATGTCGATATTTGAGAAAATCTTTAAAGCGTATCGAAACACCTAGTGGCATATCGGTACGCAATGCTTAAAACTTAAACCCAATATGAAGGCCATGTGGATACAACTTTAGCCGTATCGAAACGGATGCTCACAATGGCCAATGTTTCAAAAATTGTATCGATACTCTTAGACGCATATCGATACGCCTGGGTGAATTTCAATAGTTTGGCCTTTAAAACACTTAGAAAATTTTAGGGCTTTAAGTTTTTGACTTAGAATCAAATATGCTTTAAAATATTTGTCACTTTGGGACACTTTAAAAATTTGTTTGCTTTACAATTAAGTCCTTGAAAAATATTTGTTATATCAAAATCATCAAAGGTTTTACAATCTCCCCCTTTTTGATATAACAAAACCAAAGAAAATTTTTAAGTGTTTTGAAATTACTCCCCCTTAGAGTAGACTAGGTTTTTAAAAGAATTAGCTTAAGCACATTCTCCCCCTTTTTGTTAGATCAAAATCAATGATAGTAAAGGATAATTCAAAGCAACATTCTTAGCATAATTCAAAGCATAATCTAAGCATAGGTTCATAATCCAAAGCAACATAATCATTAAGGCAACATAATCCAAATCGAAACAAATCTAAAATTAAAGCATAGGTTCATAGGTGCATAAAAAGAAAAGTCTAATATGATATGCAATGAAATGAAAGTCTAGGGAGCATCATCTTCATCCTCATCTTGATCTTTATCTTCGTCATGGGTGTGATTACCCTGAGATTGACGCCATTCTCCATGAAAAGCCGTAAGTGATATGTCCATCGAACCTTGTTGGCTTTCTATGGCTTGGACTCGATCCTCTAAGGAAGTAAATCGAGTATCAATAGTAGCAAACCCTTTGGTCATGGTTGTTCATAAAGAAGTGAATTGATCATTGAGATAAGCCATGAGAGTGTCTATAGCTTGTGGAGCAATCGGAGCTTGAGGGGCGGCTGGAGGAGGAACTTCCGGTGCTTCGGGAATCGCACCGTGTGGTAGCTCGGCAAGACGTAACCACTGACCATCAAAATAATGGAACTTTGAATGAACAAGAGATCACTCATCAATAGGATCAGTAAGAGGCTCAGAAAAATCTGGTGACCAATCAATCTCCAACTGAGTGAACATGTAACTCAAAGCTGTCCTATAGGTGAATGATGCAACAAGAGGGGTATGACGATGTTGGATAAGGTAGACTAGCTCCGCAAACATGTTTTGAGAAAGATTGTGCTTCTTCTCTTCATGAAAGCATCGAATCCAAAATTCATCCACTTGGTGAATAGTGGAAAACTTTCCACCGGATGGCCGAAACCACCAAGTGATCATGAGATGCAAGAAACGATCATGAGCATCTAGAACAATAACAGAACCTCCAAGAACATGTCCCAATGAGTCTTCATCATCGATTCCTTCATCTTCGAACCCAAAAACATCAACAAGAGTTTGAACATCAATCCAAAATTTCTTCCCAATTAAGAAGGACTCAATAGCAACAACTTTAGTACGATCTTGATTGGGGATACACCGGGCATTGACAAAGAAAATCAAGACAAGATTATGGTACTGTAATCACTCATTTTTATCCGGTTTGTAAATATTATTAACATATTAATATAATAATTAATAAGGTATTATTATTGCATGTATACATGTTATATTATATGTTTACTATAAATGTGACTAATGTGTATAAAAATATGTGTGTAATATGTGTAAGCGCATGCATATTATACATACTATGTAAGGTGTATGTGTGTCACATGTCACGTACGGTTTAATAGTTTATATATGTACTAGGGTGTATTTGGTTTTATTTATTTTGTGTGTATAAGATGCATGTATATATGTGTTTGAATGTTATATGGTATATGTTAATTTGCATGTATGGTTATCTGTACATAAATTATATATGTGTATATGTTATTATTATAGTATTATTATTATTATTATTATTATTACTATTAGGTTTAAATTAAAAAAAACATATCTAAAATATAAAACCCATTTATACAAACAGTCCAAGTCCACATAATATTACAAAAAAACCCAAAAAAATATAATATAATTTACAAGGCCCATTTTGGCCTGACCCAATATTGTAAAAACCCTAAAACCCTATCTAATATCCTATCTTTTCCTTGCAGCCTTCACCCTTCCAACCGTTGGATCAAGATTTGATCCAACAGTCCAGATGACACTAAGATAATCTAGCTGGCGCGCGTGTAAGTCACCCCGGGGCTGCTCGTCTCCCACTCGCGCGTGCACGAGATAGTTCATTATCCCTGTGCCACATGTCGAGATCATATGCAGCTTTGCTCATTACAAGGCCAGATCTAGGCCGTTCATTCCCCATGCGATCACAACCGTTAGATCAGATCTGATCCAACGTCCGTGAGTGAATCTAGCCGAAGACGACGCTGCCATACTCTCTCTACGCTGGCACCACTCCGCCGTACCACCAGCTCAACCACCGCGCTCAGAGAATGTGCAAAATACCAAAACAATGGATTGTCAGTACCGAAATCAAATCAGATGTATTTTCATGTCTTATTTTCTACCAAAAAACTCAGATCAGAGCAATATATGAAAATGAACCAAAGGTGTAAAAGGGGTTATCAGTTTCCAAAAAAATACAAAAAAGAAAAAATAAAGTTTCGTGGGTAATCCTTCTCCTTCTTTCCTCCTTCATGCATGTATATTTTTCATATAAAAATAATAATAATATGAAAAAATAAAGAGGGGATGTGAGTCTACCTTCGCTGTCAGTCCATTCTCTAGTGAGAAGCCCTTGTAGGGGTGAATCGGAGTAGGATGTTGGCACTAAAAGGGGTGGGTCATTTCAAGAAAGGTTTTTCCTTTCAAAAATGGGTTCGGCTTTTTTAGATCTAGAGGGACGGTTGTTTTTTTAATATCTAAAGGGGATATCTGGTTTCTACGTGACGAAGGGGTTGTTTTGGGTCGACCTAAAGTTTTTCCGTCGCCGACTAACGGCGGCCGGAGGTGGTTCATGTTGTTTTTTGGGCGGCCGTTTCTTCTGGAAAAACCAAAGGAGAGAGCTCACTCTCTTAAGGGCAAAAAATGAAGGGAAATGAAATAAGGGGTCGAATAATTGGGTTTTATAGACCCGAAATAAAAATAAAATGGTCTAAATGCATCATAAATCCTCCCTTGTCCCCAATATTTTCGTTTTGAGCTCGCCGCATGGGCCAATTACAATTTCGGTCATTTTTCATTTATGTTTTGTTTCAATTTGATCACTAAATTAACCGAAATCAGATTTCAAATGGTTTAATTACCCCACAGACCATTCTGCGTTTTTAAACTTTACACTTTGAGCTTGCCCCTTGGTCATATTGCATATCCAGTCCTTGCAAGTATGTTTCAGTTTTTAATTAAATCCCTGAATGTGTTCTCGTTTATTTAATTTTTGCCTCATGATTTTCCTTTTGTTGCATTTTGGACCTTTCTCATGTTTGAATGTTTGTGTCATTTAATTTCTATCACGTGTTGCCAGCAAATTCATTTTGTTCATACATGTACTAATGTCATGATTATTTGGGTATTTTGGGTTGTGCTTTCTACATTGTTTATTTTGTTTGCTAGTAACGTACATGTTCGTTTGGTATGCTTAGTTGACTTGTACTTATTGTGTTTGTATTTTGGCATGTATGGATTGTTTACTTTATTTTCAGGTTACATGTTAGTATGTTTTTGCTTGCTACGTTTATTTGTGATATTATGTTTTTGTGTTTTAATCCGTTTGTTCATCGTATGTTGGCTTGTTTTAGATATTGTTTTAGCTTCTTTGTACATCATGTTTTTATGTACCCACATGGATTTTCATATCCTCGTTTTTAGGATGTATGTTAGTGTATTTCTTGGTGCTATGGAGATGTCATGTTTTTTTAGTCTATGCATATAAATTGTTTCGCATGTCAAATATCAAGCATTAGTTTTTATTCTAGCATGTTTTCCTCTAGTGCCATACTACACCATGTGTATGTTATCCATATTTCAGTTGTATGTTGTCTTAATGTGCTCAAGCATGTTGAGGATAATTAATCCAGTTTTGTAAGCATGTTTTTATCTTGTTCATATTTGCTTCGTTTTTACCATGCTTTGTCTTTTTACCCGTGTATTTTATTATTTTTGTTTAATTTTGTAATATGCATGCTTTTATATTTTATAGTATCATGTCAATACAAATTGTATGTTATGTCTTGCTTTCTAAGGTCACATAACGGAATATAAATTGTCAATGCGGTGCCCTTTTATCTGAGCGTAAACGAGGCCAGTATCAGGCGTAGTGATAGTGGTTGGGCGTTTACTCGCTGATAACGGGGCCCTTAAAAGTTACTCGCACTTATAGCCGAATCTTAACTTAATCGGCACTTTAATATGGAAAGTTTAATATTAATAAAGTGGTAATTATTAAAGTACCAATTTTGGGCGGTGTGGGGGTGCTAATCCTTCCCCATCCGTAACCGACTCCCGAACCCAAAGTTTTCAAAATCTCTGGTTTTTATGGTGTCCGACCTACCTAAGTGGCCGGTGGCGACTCCAATTTCTAAATAAAATACGGTTTTTTAAACCCCACGGAATAAATATTTCAATACCTGAAAAACCACAAACACTTCGAAAAATTGGTTTTTTTAGCGAGACGGACATCGCTACAGATGGCGACTCTGCTGGGGACTATTTTTGTTTTTTCCAAAAACAAAATGAGAGTCAAGCTTTTTCAAATAATTACCGCTTTATTAGTATTAGAAGTTCCGGATTAAAGCAACTATTAAATTAAAATTTGGTTATAAGTGCGCGTTTATTTTAACGCATTTAAAATTTGGCATATAAACCCATTTTTTAAGTGGGGGGAAAACGCTAATGCTTTCGTGGAGATATCGTTCTCCTGTGTAGGCCTAGCAAGTACCTTTGGGGCTCGAGTACCTTATGCTTTCGTAAGGATATCGTTCCTTCGTGCATGCATAAGCGAATGGGTCCCCCTGAATTGAACCCGGTTGAAAGGATCCTATAATGGGTGATGATCGGGGGCCTTGCTACTCTTAGTAGAGGACAACGAGGAAAATTCGGGTACCTCCTAGAACCAAAACTGCATGTAGAGAACACATAGAAACCCACCCTGTTAGAGCCATGCAGATAACCTAGGTGTCTTAGATGGAATGTAAATAGGATTGCCTTGTTTGCTTATCGCATTTAATTTGCCCTTTTATTATGTATTTATCATTTTGTCTGGTACTGACTTGTTTTCTTTTTTGCTTTGTTTTTGCATATCATCGCATTCACATTACACAGGGCATTGATTCCTGAGTGGTTTTTCCCATAATAGAAGATTGTTCATGATGGACCAAAGGTTCTTTGACCTGAAGGAAGGGGGTCCAGTTCCATCCCGAGACTAGGCCAGGGGCAGCCTAAGAAGAATCATTCAAGGACTCCAGAATAGATTCAATAAGCAGTATCAGTTCTGGTAACAAGCAAGCTGAAATACAAGAACTAAAGAAGTAGATGTCCGAGATGATGGACCAGATGAATGCTATGATAAAAGGCATGCAGCCTGTCGAACTCAGGAAAGATTCAATCGAGGATCAGAAGGTGGAACAGAATGGTCAGAATGTCGAGACAGACAATACCATTAAATACGACAAATCGAACCCCTTTGTAATCAATCTCAAGAAGCAGACAAGCAGCATATCTGGGGTAGATACCAAGGAGACAGCGGCAAGACCAGAGGAAGCTCGAGAATCCAATGACATCAGAAGACATTATCCTATACCCATGAGATACACCGAGTTACTTTTGTTGCTTGTCGAAAGGAGCCTTATCATACCAGTGAAGTCTGTACCAAGGAAACCTCCTTATCCGAAGGGTTACAACAGTCGTGTCTGGTCCAGCAACCACATAGGCGATTCGAGTCATCACACTAAAAATTGTAGGGCCCTGAAGGACAGAGTTTAAGTTCTGATCAGAATGGGAGTTTTGGGTTTCGAAGATGAACAACCCTGATTCTATAGCGAGCCAGCCGTTGCCCGAGGGGCAAAGTCGAAGGAGGTTCAATACCCAACCCAAGGTTCAGGTAACACAGAAGTGGGTCACTCAAGCGGGATAAATTTAGGAGTCAAGAATAAAAGCGTCTCAGAAGATTAACTCGCACGCAAGTACGACCAACTTGAGCATGAGAGGCACGATCTGAGCATGAAATTGAAGAGTGTACAAGACGAGTACCAGAAGCTGCACTTTGAATTCAAGAATGTCAGTCTGGGATACACCGCGGAAGAGTAGATCAATGGTATGATTCAGCTGAGGAACGGTTCAGAACGCTGGAAGCAGAAATGCAAGAATAGTAAGAATAAAGTCAGATCATTACCACAGAAGCTTAAAGAAGTTGAGAGCCAACGCGACATCCTCCAAAATGAGTTGGAAAGCATTCTGGCCATGGACGATATTCTGTAATCAAGTCTGCAGCAGGAAAGGAATGAATCACAAGCTTTTCAAATGGAAAACGCAGCACTCAAAGAACAGATAGCGAGGCTCGAGACTTCTTTACGTACCAGCGAGATCCATGCTGGGGCAATGACCGTTAGGCTACAAAAGGTCGAGCAAACAATACGGGAGAAAGACCGAGACATGAAGATGGTTACGACTCAAGCCCGACAAGTAGCTCAATAGGTAGCAGATTTAGCTGATGCAGTAGCTTCGATAAGGCAGAATATGGATCCAGCGTGAGACCGTGCATGAAAGCTGACAGGATTATTGAATGAGGTCAAGACATTAGGTTCTAGGGTTCACCGCTATCTGTAAACCCCTAATACCGAATGTAATGAAACCTTTTGGTCTGAATGAAAGATGTCCTATAGGGACAAATCACTTACGGAATCAATGCCTTATTGCATTCATGCATTGCATTTGCATATGTCCTTTGCATTTTTTAATAATTTTATCATCGCATGGCACTTCATCATTTAATACTTGGGGTTCGATGGCAGAATTAGTTGGAAAATGGAACGAACCAAAGAGTCGAGGCTTGACCAGCTAGAAGAAAGAATCGAGAAAGAGCTGAAGAAGAAAGAAAAGATAAATGTTTTCAATACGAGGGAAATCTGCCTAGTCCCTGATTTGGTCATTCCTCCGGACTTCAAGGTTCCCAAATTTGCGTAGTATGACGGAACCAGCTGCCCAAAGATTCACTTAACCATGTTCTATAGAAGAATGGAGGGATACATGAAGAATGAAGAGTTGTTAATCCACCACTTCCACGATAGCCTAATGGGACCTGCAACAGTGTGGTATAACCGTTTGAACAGAAACCAAGTTAGGTCATGGGGTGACCTCGCTAATGCCTTTTTGGGTCAATACAAATATGCTCTAGATTTAGCACCTTGCCGTCAGTTTCTTCAGAATGAGAAAATGAGAACAAATGAAAGCTAAAGGGAATATGCATTAAGGTGGCGATGTTTGGTGACCCGAGTCCAACCTCCTATAGCGGAAGAAGATTTGACTCCCCTGTTCCATGCAATGCTTCCCTCTCCTTTCTTCGATGTGATGTTGGAGAAATCGAGAAACGGATTCGAAGATTTCATGACGATTGGAGAGAGGATAGAATACGCAATCAAAGAAGGAAAATTGGGGTCTAAGTCTAAGGACCAAATCGAAGATAAGATAGATAAATACGGAGAGGTAAATGAGTGTCATCTCCAAGGTTCGCATGGCCATAAAAGAAGAAGACAGACTGACACATCGGGGTCATCAAGGAAAATTCCTCAGACGAGCGCAAATTTGGAAGTGTTTGGAACATCTATCTCAGCAAGGCATTTAAAACATAAGAAATGCAACATCATCAAAGTCTTAACATGAATGTCATGCTATGAATGCATTTCACCCAATATGCTCTACTTGAGCCATATATACATGTTTATGCAATCTATTCAAGATACATATCATAGAAACTAAATTCGGTGTGACACCGTGTCACCGGAAACCATACAACTACACTCACCTGGTTATTCCAAAGTTATGGAATACCCGAATTCCATAAACTCTCGTAGCTTCCCACTACTCTTATCTTTACCCATTCATGTCCACACATGTACCTCAAACAAAAACAATAAGTTATTAACAATCAATTCAGTCCCTTTTTACCTATAAACAATCTTAATTAAAACAGTACTTCAAGCCAATTTAAGCTATATTCATGACTGTACACAACTACTCTTATTGTAACTAAACCAGATTGCACACAAAACTATCTCTAAACAGTTCAGACTGCTTAATAAATAGATAAGCACAAAAACATATACTCTAAATCGGTTTTCTAGCCCTCAATTCTGTATTCAATAAACTATTTTACATCACAAAATTCTGGATTCATTCAAGCATTCTAATGACCCACAAATTATGCACTATAAACTATTTTCATTACTGCATTCTACCCTATTACTACACATCACATAAACTTGCTCAAAACAACTTTAATAATTTTAAACACATTCAAAACTGCATAAACTGCACATGTTCACTAGACTGTACATTCAAGACTACACAAACAGCATTTCTGCACAGTTTTTGATCAAGACTGCACTGTTTTAAAAAACAAAACTGTTAATTTTTAAACATTCAAAACTGCTCATTTTATTCATAACTAGACTGCTCTAGTTTTTTTATTCTTAATCTAAACTACACAATCTTAACTAAATTTTACATATCCAAAATAGTGTATAATTTGCATCGAGGCAGTCCTTATATATCATCAATTTCATTGTACCCAAATTGTTTCAAATATACACAAATCTATCTAGACTCTTGTGATCAAATACTTATCCATTTTCTCTTCTTTATGCATCAAAATAATCCCCTAAAAATTTTGATAATAGTCATGTTGTAACACCTCCTACCCAGCTAGTAGCAACCCGGATCGGGAGCGTTACATTAAGCAAGCAAGCAAGAACAATACAATGAACAAGGAAATACAAGCAATGCAAGAACCAATCATACTTACTTAGCAAACAAGTAACCCCACATTTGATTCTTATTTCAACTAAAGCATTCGAACAAGGCCATTAAATTGTTTCCTTATAAGCTTACATTACAAGTTACTACTTACATGAATTAATTTAGTTCACCTTCTATACCATAAGCATTCGAATGACTCTAGGTGATCCACATAATTCCATTTCATTTCAATGTTCTTTAGTTTGTATACATTTAAACATCTCATATCCAAATTGCTAACATGGTTCTTGATCATTCAATTTACATGTATCTAGTTTTCATTCAAGTCTTATTCTATTCCTATGAATTCGGCAATCATCAAGCTATTACCAAAACACATACAAGTGACCATATAGTTCCAAAGCATTTGAATGGAAGACAAGCAACATGGTTCATCTTATACTACTTTCATTTCAAGCAAGACATGTACACTAAGCAAGGCATTCGTTTGTTTCAAGATAAACTATATCAACATTAGATCATTTCATTCTTAAATCCATATATGCGCAACAATCACCATTCATTACATGATACTTAAGTTCATTACATACTTAACCATAGGTTCATAACATAGTAGGCCCATCAAGGCATTATATAAAAGTACCAAAATACATGATCAATCTACACTCTAAACAATCTAGTGCCACCATTCTAGGAGATATACAAAACAAGTATGAAACCATACTTAGGAAAACCTTGTGTGAGTTGCTTCTAGCTCAAGGTAACAGGCTTCAAGATCAAGCAACACTCGTATCCTTTATCCTGTAGTTGGGAAGAACGAAAACGAGAGTGATAAGTACAAGAATGTACTTAGTGAGGTAGTAACCAAATCTAACCATTTGTTACGTCAAGTTTTATGTCATTTAAACAAGATTGAACCTAGCTAAGGATTTCAAGCATTTGAAGAATCCTAGCTAAGGATATCAAGCATTAGAGTAACCCTAGCTAAGGATCATAGCATTCGGCTATCAAGAACAAGAATCAAGAATTCATACCATAAATCAAGCACATCATGCTTACAAAGCAAATAATCAAGAAAGTCATGCTTACATGACAAGTAACATTCAATTCATGGCTTTCAAAACAAGAAACATATGATGTAGGATTGTTATTTCATGTATTATCAATTAAACAACCCCTTGGTACTTAGTTTGTATAGGCAATCGAGTCTCCAACCAACTGTCGCAACAAGATGCACCGTAGTGCTGGTCAAACCCTCCTACTATCGCCAAAGACCACATACGTGCCCTCTGACTGTCGTCAAATAGGGGTCTTAGCCCTGGATCGTAGTCCACCCTTACACAATGAGCTCTTGACTCTAAGGCATGCCCTTCTACCTAGTCCAACTAGCTACCAAGGTTGTTCGATTTACCATTTATTCAAGTCTTTCAAGATCAAGATCATGTCAAGCAAGTTCATTTCATATTAGGCCTTTAGGCCATTTGAGCCATAGCTCACATATCATGTAGTTTTCATGTTTCATTTCATCAAGATGAGATGATATCTCAAGCAAGTCTTTAACATTCAATCACATTGCATCATAGCACATACAAGCATCCATGTTATCACTTAATCATACTTAAGCATTTGAATTGATCATGTATACAAGGTTGGGATCAAGTTTCATACATTACTTTAGTCATTCTTCCCTTATTAGGTCAAGTTCATGATTAGATTCATTTAACATTTCATGAATGTGACAAGTATGCATTGGTTAGGACCTAATCCTAACCCTATAGATGACTAGTATTGGATCCACACTCCTTTGTTCTTGGATTTAGGATGATCCACTCTATCCTCTTCCACCAAGTTTACACCTGGTTCTATCACATTACACAAGCAAATACATATCAAAATAAGTTTACATACTCATTAAATCAAGACAATGTCACAAGTATACAACATTCACAATTTGGCAGCATGTTCATGTACATTCTTCACTACACTCTAGTTCATGTATAACAAGGCAGAATCATTGTCCTAAAACTGTTTACAAAACAATTTACAAATTGCCACAAAACAGTGTGCAATTACCTATACTGCTGCTAACTGGCAACTTGCACTCTAGTCACTTAATCATGTATAACTTTCATTCCGTATTTTGGAATTTCAATTGGTTTACACCGTTGGAAAGCTAACGTAATTTTCCTTATGACCATATAAGGCTTGTATTTTAGTTCATAGCCAATTAATACAGTTTTTAACTTAAAGACAGGGTAATTTGTCACATTGGACAGTTTGCACTATCCCTGGTGTTTCTTCTCTACATTTCATTATACAACCCAGAATTTAGTTCTGTTTTCTCCTAATGCGTTTAGGCATATCAAGGTGTTTTCCATAAAAATTTCAGCCCTAAATTCATTATATACAATTTATAGTGTTTTTTCAAAGTTACTTCCCAGAATAGAGCATTCTAGGTAGATTACACTAGGTTGAACTTTTAGCTTCTTAACTCATTTTAGCAAGGTCCTAACATGGCAATTCCATTCATGTTCATGTTCATACATGCCTAGGTCATTATAGTTCACCTAGCAATGTGCTTAAAACAGGGCATTATCATGTTGAACCTAATTTGATCTATTTGATCAGTATTGCACATCCAATACATCAACTAGGCAGTCCATTACCTAATTTAACTAGTACAATTAGGTGTAGTCATTTTCCAGTAACATATTTATCCAATTCAATCTTCACTTTATCTAGCAACATGATCAAAACAGGGTTCTATGTTCAATTGACATGTTTACACATTTTCTCTATCAAAACAGTCCCTAATCAATAATGTTTTTAACCATGTACATATTTCCCAGATTTCCAGGAACTATGCATCTTTTCTTTATCAAATTGGTTACTATATATCACAATTTCAAGTTCAAATTGAAGCTATCATGACCCTAACATGCATAACAATCATCCAATTCCATCTAGGCAACAAGAACATCATCATTTGCATATTCAAACGATCTATAACATGTAAAGTCAAGCATTATACTTTCTCCAAGCTAAATTTGATCAATGGATGAATCAAAAAGCATGAATTGAAGGTGTTTGCATGAAGCTCTTCTCTCTCATTTCTCTCTCAAAAGTTTCGGCAAAGATGGATGATAATGAGAGGAAGATGACAATATGTTTGTTCATCTTTCCTCCCTGGCCATGAGTCATCATCTAAATTGGCACATGTTCTCTTCCGATGAGAACATGTGTCAAGGCCTCCATTTAATTAAATTTTACATGCAATCTATAGAGTTTTGCATCTTCACATTTCCATCCTTCCATTTATGCCTTATAGTTTTAATTTCAATTTGGTTCTAATTTCACCATTTGATCTTAAGGATGGCCAATGTTCATTCTTCTTTAAATTGATTTACTCATGAATTCAATTAGCCTATAGTTTAGATTGTGGTAACATTTCTAGGCCAATTTTAGGGTGTTACAATTTCCTCCCCTTAAAATAAATTCGTCTTCGAATTTACCAGAATTGAATAGGTGGGGATATTGCTTCTTCATGACTTCTTCAGATTCCCATATTGCCTCTTCAACCTTGTGATTTCTCCACAAGACTTTGACAAGAGGAACATTCTTGTTTCGAAGTCTTCTAACTTCCTTGTGAAGTATCTGAATAAGCTCTTCTTCATATGATAGATCAGGATTCAATTCCACTTCTTCAGGCTCAAGAATATGAGATGGATCAGACCTATATCTTCTGAGCATGGAAACATGGAAGACATTGTGGATTTTATCGAATTCACTGGGAAGTGTCAATCGATAAGCCACTAGACCAATCCTTTCAATGATTTCAAATGGTCCGATAAACCGAGGGTTGAGCTTTCCTTTTCTTCTAAATCTGAAGACTTTCTTCCAAGGAGAAACTTTGAGGAAGACCTTGTCTACAAAATTGTATTGGATGTCTCTCCTTTTCAAGTCAGCATAAGCTTTTTGCCTATTGAAAGTTGCCTTCAATCGATCATGAATAATCTTCACTTGTTCTTCGGTTTGTGTAAGCAATTGAGGTCCTAAAACCTTGCTTTCTCCCAATTCAGACTAGCACAAGGGAGTTCTACATCTTCTTCCGTATAGAGCTTCGAATGGAGCCATCTGAATAGATGTCTGGTAGCTATTGTTATAAGCAAACTCTACTAGGGGTAGAGATTTCTCCCAATTCTTTCCGAAGTCTATTACACAAGCACGTAACATATCTTCGAGTACTTGAATGATTCTTTCAGATTGTCCATTGATTGAGGATGAAAGGTTGTACTAAGATGCACTTTATCTCCTAGAGCCTTCTGCAAGGAACTCCAGAATCGAGAAGCAAATCTGGGGTCACTATCAGAGATTATAGCTATAGGTACACCATGTAATCGAATCACTTCACGGATGTATAGCTCGGCTAAGGTTTCCAATCTCATGTTCATTCGAACAGGGATGAAGTGAGTAGACTTTGTGAATCTATCAATAATCACCCATACAGTATCCTTCTTTCTTGGAGTGGAAGGAAGACTAGTAACGAAATCCATTGTAATCTGATCCCATTTCCACAGAGGGAATTCAATAGGTTGGAGCAATCCAGTAGGGACTTGATGCTCGGCTTTAACCCTTTGACAAGTTAGGCACTTCGATACGAAGTCTGTGATAGCTGATTTCATACTCGGCCACTAGTATAGTGGCCTTAGATCCTTGTACATCCTAACAGATCCTGGGTGAATCAAGAAAGAGCTTTGGTGAGCTTCTTGTAGCATTTCGTGTTTTAGTTCCTTATTGTTAGAAACACATACTCTATCCTTGAAATAGAGGAGTCCATTCGACTTGAGGGAGAAGTCAGAATTAGACTCAGAGTCTAGCTTGGGTACGATCTTCTGAAGATCTGGATCAGTTTGCAGTAGTTCTTTGATTCTCGAGATCAACCTAGATTGAACTTGAAGTTCATACAAGAATTTCCGTCCTTTGGATAAACGAAAATGAGCATTGATAGCCAAGAAAGCTACAAATGAAAGAACAAGATCATTAAGGTAGAATTTTCGAGTAGTTACTTGCAAGACAAGTAAGGTATTCGAATGGATTACTTGTAATCCAAGAAAGATTAAATTCAATGAATTTTTTTCTAGGATTTAGATTTAGGGGTTTACCCGAGTATGGTCTATGACTAAGGGCATCAACAACCACATTTGCTTTCCTCGGATGGTAGTCGATAACCAAATCGTAGTCTTTAAGCAATTCTAGCCATCTTCTTTGTCTTAGATTCAAATCTTTCTGAGTCAGGAGGTATTTGAGACTCTTGTGGTATGTTAACAGGTTACATTTCTCCCCTTACAAGTAATGTGTCCATATTTTGAGAGCAAACATGATAGCTGCCAATTCTAGATCATGTCTAGGGTAGTTTGACTCGTGTGGTTTTAGTTGCCTTGAAGCGTAAGCTACCACTTTTCCATCTTGCATTAGGACACATCCTAGTCCTAAATGAGATGCATCACTATAGACAGTGAATTCTTTGCCTGATTCTGGTTGGATAAGAAGCGGTGCATGAGTCAGAGCTTGTTTAAGTTGATTGAAATTTCGTTGTTGGTTATCCGACCAAACAAAGGGCGTATCTTTGCGAGTTAACTTAGTCAAGCTTGTGGCAATGGATGAGAATCCCTTGACAAAACTCTGATAATACCTGGCTAAGCTGAGAAAGCTTCTGACCTCACCAACATTCCTCGGAGGTCTCCAATCCATGATGGATCAAATTTTTCTCGGGTCTACTTTAATTTCTTCTACCGAGATGACATGGCCAAGGAACGATACTTTCGATAACTAGAATTCACACTTAGAGAACTTTGTGAATAATTGACATTCTCGGAGAGTTTGCAATATAATTCATAGGTGTTCAGAATGTTCTTCCTTATTTCGAGAATACATCAGGATGTCATCGATGAAGACGACCACGAACTTGTCAAGATAGGGCTTGAATACACGGTTTATGAGGTCCATGAAAGCAACTAGAGCATTCGTTAACCGGAATGGCTTTACAAGGAATTCGAAGTGGCCATATCGAGTACGAAAGGCTGTCTTGGGTACATATTCTTCTTTTACCCTCATTTGATAGTATCCCGATTGAAGATCGATCTTTGAGAACACTGAAGCATCCTTGAGTTGATCGAAGAGATCTTCTATCCTTGGGAGAGGATACTGATTCTTGATAGTAAGCTTGTTCAATTGTCTAGAATCAATACAGAGTCTCATAGTCCAATCTTTCTTTTTCACGAACAAGACTGGAGCACCCTAGGGAGATGAGCTAGGCTGAATAAAGCCTTTATCTTGCAGCTCTTGGAGTTGCTTCTTGAGTTCTTGCAATTCAACAGGTACCATTCGATAGGGTGTGATGGACACCGAGGTTCTTCCAGGTTGAACTTCAATCCTGAACTCTACTTCTCTGGTGGGAGGGAGACTAGGGAGTTCCTCAGGAAAAACATCAATGAATTCAGATACAATTGGCATACTAGGTAAGCCAAATTCAAGTTCATTTTGCATAGTCATGGCAGCAAAGATTGAGGTCGGTTTTCTATCAATTAGGAGGATTGATTCCTTCCCTAAACCCGGAGATAAAGTCTCCTATTTTGTCAATCTATCCAGGCTTCATGTTTGCTTAGCCAATCTAGTCCTAACACTAGATCGAACTCACAAGAAGGTAAGACATAAAGGTCCATGGGAAAAGGTACATTTCGAATGCTTATAGGACATTGCTTGCAAAAGAAGTTAATATGCATATTTCCTCCTATAAGGTTCGAAACTACAAGACTAGTATTAACAAGTTTGAGTTTTAAGTTTAACTTAGCAATCACGGAAGAACATATAAAAGAGTGGGTAGATCCCGAATCAATCAAAGCATATGCAGGACTTGAATTTAATTCAACAGTACCTGTGATAACATCAGGTGCTTCTTCTTCCCCTTTCCCACGAATATGGTAGATTCGAGCAGGGGCTTGGGATTCCTGGTGTATAGGTGTCGAATGTTGGCCTCTACTTTTTGTTTTGATTCCTAGACTAGCTTGTCTTGGGCCCTTGTTTCGATTAGATGGAGTTGAACTAGCATTTCTAGGAGTTCGAGTTGGAACCTTGTTAGGATTCTGAGGACAATCCCGGATATAATGATCGGAGGCTCCACATAAGAAACACAAATTCTATTGAGTTCTGTATTGCCCGGTGTGGTGCTTCTGACAGAACTTGCAAGTAGGATATTGAATAGCTTTGCCAGAATTCCCCGTACTATCAACAAAGAAGATCGGGGCTGAAGACTTGATTACCGTTTAAGGTTTTGGTATGTAATTGCTTTTCTAAGCAGAAGTGTAATTTGAGGAGTGATCTTTGGAGTGTTCAGATTTTGTCGACTGCAGTGAGGCTTGTCGTCATTTCTGGATCGTTTGTCCTTCCAAGAGTTACCACTCTTGTATTTTTCAAAGGCCTTCATCTTTGCCTCAGTATCAATAGCCCGGTTCACTAAATTCTGGAAGTCAGTGATACCCAAGGCAATGAAAATTGGACTTAGTTCATCATTCAGTTCATCAATGAACATCCGACAATTGTCAACTTCAGTTTTGATGTATTCTGACTCGTACTTGTAATACTTGCAGAAGTCACTCACGTATTGTTCAATGGGTCGACCACCTTGCTTGAGGTGCAAGAAACATTTTCAGCGCTCGGCCAGGTATTGTTCACTGATATATTTCTTCCTAAATTCCTCAAGGAAGAATTTCCAAGTTACCACTTCAGCAGGATCAGTCAGGGTAGTGGTTTCCCACCAGCTTAGAGCTTCATCTACCAACAAGGCTATGGCACATTCGAGCTTGTGCTCATCAGGACAAGGTAGTTGTTTGGTTAAGATTCGAGTAGTGGCCTCTAACCAGTACTCAGCTACTTTGGGATTGGCTTCATCAGCGCCAGTGAAAGTATAGGCTCGGTGTTGAGCCAGCTTGTCAATCGGAGCTCTGATTGGCACAGCAACAGGAGGAGCAATAGGATGGTCTTGTTTTAAAGCAGTTACAAGATGATTGAACATCTCTTTCATACTTAAAAGACATTCTTGTTGCACATGATTGATAGCAAGAAGTTCCTATTGAGCAGCAGCTTGGGCTCGGGTTTGAGCTTGCTGTTGTGGAGGATTATGTTCCATCCTCATACTGTCTCCTTCATTTGAGAAGCCTTCAGGACTTTCATTATCCCGACCAAGTCTTGTTTCAAATATTCTACGTTCAATTAGAACAATTAAGGATTCGGTTTAATAAGCAAAGACACAAGCTATTCAATACAAGTCTCCTAGGTGGCACAAGTATCCTATATGATGCATGATAGCCCGGTTTAGTCCTAGAATCGACTCTAAAGCTCTGATTACCAATTAAATGTAACACCCCCTGCCCGGCTAGTAGCAACATGGCTCGGGAGCATTACATTAAGTAAGCAAGCAAGAACAATAAAATGAACAAGGCAATACAAGAACCAATCATACCTACTTACTTAGCAAACAAGTAACCTCACATTTGATTCTTATTTCAACCAAAGCATTCGAACAAGGCCATTAAATTGTTTCCTTATAAGTTTACATTACAAGTTACTAGTTATATGAATCAATTTAGTTCATCTTCCATACCATAAGCATTCGAATGACTCTAGGTGATCTACATAATTCCATTTTATTTCGATGTTCTTTAGTTTTTATACATTTAAACATCCCATATCCAAATTGCTAACATGGTTCTTGATCATTCAATTTACATGTATCTAGTTTTCATTCAAGTCTTATTCTATTCCTATGCATTCGGAAATCTTCAAGCTATTACCAAAACACATACAGGTGAACATATAGTTCCCAAGCATTCGAATGGACGACAAGCAACATGGTTCATCCCATACTACTTTCATTTCAAGCAAGACATGTACACTAAGCAAGGCATTCATTTGTTTCAAGATAAACTATATCAACATTAGATCATTTCATTCTTAAATCCATATATGCGCAGCAATCACCATTCATTACATGATAGTTAAGTTCACTACATACTTAACCATAAGTTCATAACATAGTAGGCCTATCAAGGCATTATATACAAGTACCAAAATGCATGATCAATCTACACTCTAAACAATCTAGTGCCACCATTCTAGGAGATATACAAAACAAGTATGAAACCATACTTAGGCAAAGCTTGTGTGAGTTGCTTCTAGCTCAAGGTAACAGGCACCAGGATCAAGCTACACTTGTATCCTTTATCCTGTAGTTGGGAAGAACGAAAACGATAGTGATTAGAACAAGAATGTACTTAGTGAGGTAGTAACTAAATCTAACCATTTGTTATGTCAAGTTTTATGTCATTTAAACAAGATTGAACCTAGCTAAGGATTTCAAGCATTTGAAGAATCCTAGCTAAGGATATCAAGCATTAGAGTAATCCTAGCTAAGGATCATAGCATTCGGCTATCAAGAACAAGAATCAAGAATTTATATCATGAATCAAGCACATCATGCTTACAAAGTAAGTAATCAAGAAAGTCATGCTTACATGACAAGTAACATTCAATTCATGGCTTTCAAAACAAGAAACATATGATGTAGGATTGTTATTTCATGTATTATCAATTAAACAACCCCCTAGGTACTTAGTTTGTATAGGTGATCGAGTCTCCAACCAACTGTCGCCACAAGATGCACCGTAGTGCTAGTTAAACCCTCCTACTATCGCCAAAGACCACATACGTACCCTCTGTCTATTGCCAAATAGGGGCCTTAGCCCTAGACCGTAGTCCACCCTTACACAACGAGCTCTAGACTCTAAGGCATGCCTTCTACCTAGTCCAACTAGCTACCAAGGTTGCTCGATTTACCATTTATTAAAGTCTTACAAGATCAAGATCATGTCAAGCAAGTTCATTTCATATTAGGCCCTTAGGCCATTTGAGTCATAGCTCACATATCATGTAGTTTGCATGTTTCATTTCACCAAGATGAGATGATATCTCAAGCAAGTCTATAACATTCAATCACATTGCATCATAGCACATACAAACATCCATGCTATCACTTAATCATACTTAAGCATTCGAATTGATCATGTATGCAAGGTTGGGATCAAGTTTCATGCATTACTTTAGTCATTCTTCCCTTATTAGGTCAAGTTCATGATTAGATTCATTTAACATTTCAAGAATGTAACAAGTATGCATTGGTTAGGACCTAGTCCTAACCCTAGAAATAGCTACACTCACGACACTCCAAGCTAGCTAGTCTTGGATCCACACTCCTTTGTTCTTGGCTTTAGGATGATCCACTGTATGCTCTTCCACCAAGTTTACTCCTGGTTCTATCACATTACACAAGCAAATAAATATCAAAACAAGTTCACATACTTATTAAATCAAGGCAATGTCACAAGTATACAACATTCACAATTTGGCAGCATGTTCATGTACATTCCTCACTACTCTTAACTACACCCTAGTTCATGTATAACAAGGCAGAATCATTTTCCTAAAACTGCTTACAAAACGGTTTACAAATTGCCACAAAATAGTGTGCAATTACCTATACTGCTGCTGCCAGGTAGCTTGCACTCTAGTCACTTAATCATGCATAACTTTCATTCCGTACATCAGAATTTCAATTGGTTTACGCCGTTGGAAAGCTAACGCAATTTTCCTTATGACCATATAAGGCTTGCATTTTATTCTTAGCCAATTAATACAGTTTTTAACTTAAAGACAGGGTAATTTGTTACACTTGAGAGTTTGCACTATCCCTAGTGTTTCTTCTCTACGTTTCTTTATGCAACCCAGAATTCAGTTCTGTTTTCTCCTAATGAATTTCGACATATCAAGGTGTTGTCCATAAAAATTTCAGCCTTAAATTCATTATATACAATTTATAGTGAGTTTTCAAAGTTACTTCCTAGAATAGAGCATTTTCGGCAGATTACACTAGGTTGAATTTTTAGCTTCTTAACTCATTTTAGCAAGGTCCTATCATGGCAATTCCAATAATGTTCATGTTCATACATGTGTAGGTCATTATAATTCACCTAGCAATGTGTTTAAAACAGGGCATTATCATATTGAACCTAATTTGATCTATTTGATCAATATTGCACATCCAATACATCAACTAGGCAGTCCATTACCTAATTTAGCTAGTACAATTAGATGTAGTCATTTTCCAGCAACATATTTATTCAATTCAATCTTCACTTTATCTAGAAACATGATCAAAACATGGTTCTATGTTCAATTAACATGTTTACACATTTTTTCTATCAAAACAGTTCCTAATCAAGACTATTTTCAACCATGTACATATTTCCCAGATTTCTAGCAACTATGCTTCTTTCCTTTATCAAATTGGTTACTATATATCATAATTTCAAGTTCAAATTGAATCTAGCATGACCCTAACATGCATAACAATTATCCAATTCCATCTAGGCAACAAGAACATCATCATTTGCATATTCAAACAATCTATAACATGTAAAGTTAAGCATTATACCTTCTCCAAGCTAAATTTGATCAATGGATGAATCAAAAAGCATGAATTGAAGGTATTTGCATGAAGCTTTTCTCTCCTCTTTCTCTCTCAATATTTTCAGCCAAGATGGATGATAATGAGAGGAAGATGACAAAATGTTTGTTCATCTTTCCTCCTTGGCCATGAGTCATCATCCAAATTGGCACATGTTCTCTTCCAATGAGAACACGTGTCAAAGCCTCCATTTAATTGAATTTTACATGCAATCTATAGAGTTTTGCATGTTCACATTTCCGTCCTTCAATTTATGCCTTCTAGTTTTAATTTCAATTCAATTTGGTTCTAATTTCACCTATTTAATCTTAAGGATGGCCAATGTTCATTCTTCTTTAAATTGATTTACTTATGAATTCAATTAGCCTATAGTTTATATTGTGGTAACATCTCTAGGCCAATTTTAGGGTGTTACACATGTTTTTGTACATATCAGTATATTTCCTGTCCTGTTTTCATATTCACATGTTTGGACACTTAGTAACATAAATTTAAGCCAAACATCTCACTAACTTGATAAAACAGTCCTCGATTACTTTTTTATAAAACATATCAGCTCCCATACATTTAAGCTTAACAGCCCCTAAATGATCTTAAGCATTCATAATATAATCCTAACCATTTACATGTTTACTTAACCCCTTGAAACATGGCAACATTCATCTTTGGCATAAATTTTTCATTAATCGCCTAGCTTTCAATCATACACATACATCTTTGCATCCAATTAAAGTTCCAAACAAATACATACTTCATCTATTAAACCATGATCATTAAACAAGATCACAATTTGTTATATACTATTTTCAAATTCTATTCGAAGATCCCTAATTATTTCTTTAAAATCTTTCACCAAATTCATGTGCATGCACAATATCTTCCATGGTTACAATCCATACATATATCATTCAAAACATACACACAAGAATTCTAATAAACAACCAAGTTACAAACAATGAAACTTACCCAATTCTTGGTTAGATCGATTATGTCCCTTAGCACTAGTTTCTCATTTATCAACTCTATTGATTTCCTCTCGAAACTCTCAATCCCTTACTCTATATCTTATGTTTCGGTCATTGGAAGGGAGAGGAAGGTGATAACCAAAACATTTTGGTTATCCTCTGCATAAGCCGAGATTCCCTCCTTACCCCTCCACATGTTCATCCACATTGACACATGTATGTGCCTTTATTTCCTTAAAGTTTTACCTGCAAACCACTAAGCATTTAAAGTCCTCGATTTGATCCAATCAAAATTGGCTATAATACTATTCAAATTTCTTACTTTGGTCCTTGGTTTGTGTAATAATAATAAAAAAGTTCTAGATTTATTCTAAAACAATTCAAACAATTAAGCTAGCATTTAAATTCTCAACTTACTTCTAGACCGGTATTTGGGGTATTACAGGAATGAAGGAGTAACAATCGTTGGTGAGAGAAGGTGGTCATGTTCTTCGTTTGAAGCAGCCTGGTATTTATAAACCTCACCCAGAATTTGGCATAAGGGTTTAGGTTCGACCATTGCACTGTCTTGGCGTTAGACAATGTTCTCTCCCATGCGGTGCCATCAACATACAAGTCTTTTAGGAGCTTAGTGTCAATTGCGGTGGTGACGCTAGCGACAAATTTAGTGTGGAGCCCGGCCACTATCTTTAGTTGATAATGGCTCACTATCAGTTACGGTGTGAAGTCCACCGTTACACCTTGTACAAAGACCCAATCTTCTTCATGTTGTACAAAGTGGGTGTAAAATTCTTTCACCCATTCTTCATTAATTGGTCTCCGTTTCCTAGAGAAGATCTCCCATCCATGGGTAAAGAGGACAGACTGCTCATCATTATCAAAGAATACCTCACATGCATTAGAGTTTGTGAGCCCTTCCTCTAGTATTAGCAGTTGATTCCGAAGAGACTTATATTTTGTAGAAATTCTTCAGAGTGAAGTCTTCCTAGAAGACCTATTGATTCATTTGTGGAGGAGTCTGAGTCGAAGCCCAAGAGAGAATCGAAAGATGATTGGTGAAGGGACAGAGACGATGGGGGCCTCAAACTTTATTGATGGCTTGCCATTGTTAGAAGGAGGTAATGTTCTTAGGAGGGGAGTAATTTTTCAATGCAAAAGTAGCAGCTAGTTGTGCCGGCAGGTTATCAGACTTGGTTTGGTAATGGAAAGACTTGGGGAGGAAGTACATGTATAGTCAGGTAAGTAAAATGTTTGAGAGTGATTGAGGGGAGTCAGCATTTAATGTTGAATGTATTGTGAAGCGTGAAAAGTGAAAGTAGGCGGCGAGTGGATGGGGTTGCAACGTGTGGAGTGATTATAGGTTATGGTGAGGGGTAGGGGCGTAAGTTCCCATAGTTTAAAAATCTAAATCCAATGTAGTCGGCTTACTTTCCAATGTCCCAGGAGAATGTTCAGCCCATTTTGTCCCTTCCTTTTAAATAATTGCAAAGTATAAACAAAATAAATAAAACTTAAATTGCATAAATAAAGGAACTACATGAAATAAATGCAAAATTTTAAATTGCATAATAGTAAAAGATATGGTTGAATGTTTTTAGACATCCAACAGTGTTATTGTAGTTTTGTCACGTTTTACTGGTGCTCCCTTGTAGGCCTTGAGGTGTTGACCGTTGACCTTAAAGATTGATCCATCTTTAAAGTCCAATATATCCAACGCACCATGTGGGTAAACCTCAACCACTCGGAATAGGCCGGACCAACGTGATTTTAACTTGCCCGGAAAGAGCCTCAAGCGAGAATTGTAGAGTAACACCATTTGGCCTTTAACAAATTGTTGACACATTAGTTTAGTATCATGCCATTTTTTGTCTTTTCTTTGTAGATCTTGGCATTCTCGCATGCATTCAGACAATGTCCGTCCAACTCATTCTATTCCAGTAGTCTTCTTTCCCCAGCTAGCTGGCAGTCCATGTTGATCTTCTTGATGGCCCAAAAGGCTTTACGTTCTAGCTCAACCGGTAGGTGACAAATTTTCTATACACCAGTTGGTATGATGACATCCCCAGCGGTGTTTTAAAAGCGGTCGAGTAGGTCCAGAGGGCTTCATCCAATTCTAAAGATTAGTCTCTTCAGTTTGGTTTGACCACCTTCTCAAGGATTTGCTTGATTTCTTGATTTTATACCTCAACTTGCCCAATTGTTTGTGGATGACATGTTGGGGCGATTTTGTGGTGGACTCCATATCGGAACTGTAACACCTCAAAATTCGGCCTAGTCGGAATTGGGTTCTGATGATCAAAAACCCTACATCAGAAATGCCCAAATATTGTATTAACTATGACCGCAAGGTCAATTGTGTTGACATTAGACTCTAATTGAGCCGAATTACCGTTTAAGGACCCTATTGAAAACCATTTTAGTGGCTAAATTGTAAGAATTAAAAGTTTGAGGGTAAAAGTATGATGAATAGGGAGTTGAGGGGCTAATCTTGTGATTAGCCCCTCCTCAATTATAAACAATCCTACGTGGGGTATTCTCATGGCTTTCCTTCACATGAAGGAAAGTTAAATCCTTAAAACACATGAATAGCTACAATAGCTAAAGGAATTGAAATTTTACCCAAGAATTGAGAAGCAAGAACCTCCCTCTATTGTCTTCTTCTTCCTAAGCAAGCACCACCATTGTTGGTTGAGGAAAGATTAGTTTTCTTCAGTTTATTGTTATCGAAACGTTCCTACCGATCGGGTAAGCTATTTTCCCCCATACAATTGTTGAAATCCATAGTGGATAACATAAAAGGACCCCCTAAATTATCAAATTTACTACTTAGTCCCTAAAACTTGTTAACTTTACAAATTAGCCCTAATTGATGAATTGCTGGTTCACCATGGATAAGTTGAGCCAAGCTTACACCTAGTAACGTTTGAAAAGTATATTATCAATTGAATGACAAATCTATATATTGAAATTTTATCGCACTAGTAATCATTTTGTTTAACGGTGCCATTCTCCAAGTCGGTTCCCGACTAGGCCGGGTGAGGGATGTTACAAGCGCAATGCCTTGGCAATCAACTTGTTGTCGAAATGCTTTCCTTCATCGCTAATAATAGCTTGGGGGACACAAAAACGAGCTCGATATTTTTTGCATGAACCTCAAAATAGTATTGGCATCATTTTTGGTCCTCACGGTTGCTTCCACCTATTTGGACACATAACCTACCATGTGCAAGATGACAGGTGGCCCTTGGAAGATGGGAAGGATCCCATAAAATCTATACCCCAAACATCAAAAAGCTCAACTTCCAAGATAACCTACATGGGAAGCTCGTTGCGTCGAGATATATTTCTTGTTCTTTGGCATCTATCGCATTCCTTGTAGTAGTCATGGGCATCTCAAAATAAGGTTGGCCAGTAAAATGCAGACTGTAGGACCTTTGCAGTCATCCTCTGCCCTCCAAAATGTCCTCTATAGGGAGTAGAGTGACAATGGTGTAGGATGTCTTCTTGTTCTTCTTCAGGGGCACATCTTCGAAACATTTGATCAACACATTGTTTGAAGATATAAGGCTCATCCTAATAGTAGTTGAGTGCATCATGCTGAAATTTCTTTTGTCCTTATTGTTAAGATCACAAGGGAAAATTCCACTAACAAGAAAGTTAACAATATCAGTATACCATGGTAAAGTTGTGGCTTTTAGAAGTTTCTCGTCAGGGAATTCTTCCTTAATATCATATGCAACATCAGTATCGCATGCATTAACTAGCATGGAGAGATGGTCAGCAACCTGGTTTTCAGTTCCTTTTCTATCAATTAGTTCAATATCAAATTCTTGTAGTAGTATTATCTAGCAAACAAGTCTGGGTTTAGCATCTTTCTTAGATATCAGGTATTTAATACCAGAATAATCAGTGTGCACAATAACCTTAGTACCTATTAAATATGACCTAAATTTATCAAATGCAAAAACAACAATAAGCAATTCTTTTTTAGTAGTGGTATAGGTTACTTGAGCTTCATTGAGTGTACGACTAACATAATATATGACATGAAAAATCTTGTTCTGGCGTTATCCAAGAATAACACTAACTGCATAGTAGTTCACGTCACACATTAGCTCGAATGGCTGGGACCAATTAGGAGGCCGACCACTGGTGCAGATATGAGCTTTTTTCGTAGGGTCTCAAACGCATCATGGCATTTTTCATCAAATTCAAATGCCCCATATTGTTCCAGCAATAGACACAATAGATTTGAGATCTTTGAGATGTCTTTGATGAATCTTCGGTAGAACACAGCATGACCTATGAAACTCCGAATGGCCTTGACATTGGCTGGAAGTGGGAGTTTCTCGATCACTTTGATCTTGGGGCGATCTACTTCTATACCCTTGTCAGAAATATAGTGTCTTGACACAATACCCTCGGTCACCATAAAATGGCATTTCTCCCAGTTCAAGACAAGGTCAATATCTTCACACCGTAGGAGAACCTTTTCAAGACTACCCAGGCAATAGTCGAATAAGTCACCATAAACCAAGAAATCAACTATAAAGATCTCTAGGAAATCGTCCACCAAATCCAAGAAAATAGCCATCATGCATCACTGGAAGGTTGTCGGTGCATTACACAAGCCAAAAGGCATCATGCGAAAAGCATAGATGCCATATGGACAAGTGAATGTCATTGTTTCTTTATCTTATGGGGCAATAGCAATCTGATTGTAACCAGAGCAACCATATAGGAAGCAATAGCAGGGTTTCCCAGTGAGTTTATCAAGCATCTGATCAATAAATGGCAGTAGAAAATGATCCTTCTTTGTAGCCTTGTTAAGTTTCCTATAATCAATACAAATTCACCATCTGGTTACTGTTCTGGTATGGAGAAGTTCATCAGCATCAGTCTTGATCACAGTTAGGTACACACTGAACAGGGCTCACGTATGAGCTATCAGAGATAGGGTACATGATTCCAGCATAAGCCACTCGATGAACTATTTCATAACCATCGTATTCATGATAGGATTGAGTCTTCATTGTGGTTCTATCGAACTGCTCTTGTCATCTTCAAGCAAAATCTTATGCATGTACAAAGTGAGGCTAATCCCTTTTATGTCAACAATAGCCCACCCAATGGCTCTTTTATGTTTCGACAGCACATTTAACAATTTAGCTTCTTGGTCAGGGTTTAAACAAGTAGATATGACAATAGGCAAAGTGTCATTTTCCCCTAAGTAGGCATACTTAAGTTGGGGGAAGAGGTTTAAGTTCAAGTATCGATAGATGTTCAAGCGAAGGTTTAGGAGATTTAAACTTAGTATGATCCAAAGGTTCAAAGGTTCTACCTGGCCATGTGAGCACAACACTAGTTTGTTCAATCTCCACATTACCTTCTTGCTCAGCTTCATTCATGGCTTTATCACAGTTAGCTTGGTCCTTTGTAGTAAGCTCGTTGCCGCAACAAATTTCAGGGAGGCCTTCTTTAATTAGGGCTTCTTCAATTTCGACATGCTAGCAATCTTCATAGTCATCCATATATTTGAGTATGCTGAAGATGTTGAATGGGATCTTCTCGTCGTTCATGTTCTTAGTGAAGTTGCCATTTTCACAGACGATCACAATCCGTCTGGTGGCTAAGAATGGTCTCCCCGTGATTATGGGAGAATTCTCATCAACTTCGCAGCCAAGGATGATAAAATTTGCTAGGAAAACAAACTTATCTACCTTAACTAAGATATCTTCAATTCTACCCTCCGGTTAGATTTGAGATCGATCGTCCAACTGAAGGATCACTGATACCGGCCTTGCTTTTCCCATCTCCAATCTTTTAAACACAGATTTCGGCATTAAGTTCACACTTGCACCGAGATCACATAATACACAAACAGAGTAATTGTGGCTTATAGAGCGTGGAATGGTGAAGCTGCTAGGGTCCTTCATCTTGGGTGGCAAATCACTCAACACAGCCACAAACTCTCCCATGGTGGTTACATCTTCAACATCACTCACCTTTATCTTCTTTTTCACGATCTCCTTCAGAAACTTTGCATAGATAGGCATATGATCAAAGGCCTCCAGCAGTGCGACATTGATGTGTAACTATTTAAGCATCTCCAAAAATCTATGATACTAGGCATCTTGTTTCTAAGCTTTTAATCTCTGTGGGAATGAAGGTGGTGGTCTGGGCTAGTCTTGTGGCTTACTGGATGTAGGTGCATCCATAACCTATCTTCCTTGTCGTCAGTAGATAGGTCACTCACTGTATCAAACACAAGAGTTGGTTTCTTTGGTGTAGGAGCGTCGATGGATGGCTTGCTTGGAGTAGTGTCTACTGGAGAGATTCCCCCAAAATTGTATTCTATCCTCAATTGTGTGCCACTTCGAAGAGTGATGGCATTGCATTGCTCTGCATTAAAGGACTTAGTGACTTTAGTATCACTAGGTAATCCACCAGGTGGTCTCATTTTTAACATGTGGGCAATCTGCCCAACTTGAGTCTCTAGGGACCTTATTGAGGCAGTGTTGTTTTGCATAATCAATTGTTGGTTTTGCAACATGACAGCCTGCATTTTGAGCATGTCACTGTGATTCTTCAAGTCGGTTGCTTGATCATGCATAGTGACATGGGTAGTTTCCATAAAATTTTGATAAAAATTATCAAAAGAATTAGAATTAGAGTTAGAACCTCCATATTTCTGCCTCTGAGTCTTCTGGAATCCAGAAGGTTCAGTTGATATAGCTGGTTCTGCTCATGGATTTCCTTTGTTGCCTCCCCAACCAAAATTTGGATGTTGTCGCCACCCTGGGTTGTAAGTGTTGGAGTAGGGATTGTTGTTATTATTTGATTTCCCTACATAGCATCCAGATTCTTGTTGTTTTGGACATTTACTCGACAAATGTTCCCCATCACAATGCTCGCATGTATATTGGACCACCTTACTTCACGAACATTGGAGGTTCCTTGCATGTTCTTCAGTATGTTGGTGATGGTAGAGAGCTGATCTGTGACAGTGTGGGACTCATCTAACTGAAGTTGTCCAGCTACTTTAGGTCCAAGCCTCAATCTCCCTCGGGGAACTGGAAGTTAGTGTTGGCTATCTGGTCAAGTACATTGAAAGCATCGTCAGGTTCTCTATCAAGCAAAGTATCATTAGTTGACGAGTCAATCATCAACCTTGTTGGTGCATTGACGCCATTATAGAACGTCATGACTTGTAGCCAATCTATGAATCCAAGAATCGATCACTTCCGAAGCATATCTTTGTATCTACCCCATGCTTCATACATAGATTCATCATCATATTGTTGGAACGAGATGATATCACTTTGCCTTTGGTTATCGGTGGACCATATCGGTGCAGAAACTTTCTACACAAGTTGCCTCAGGATGTAATAGATCTTACGGAACAAGTATTCACCCATGCTTTGGCTTGATCTCACAAGGAGAAAGGAAATAGCTTGAGTCGCTAGGCATTAGTAGGTATGTCTGCTGCCTGAAACAATCACAGACTTCTAAGAAGGCTTGAATGTGCTCACGAGCATCTTCTCTTGTGGATCCTCCAAATTGTTCAATACTATTGAGCATGTTGAACATAATGGGTTTTAGCTCAAAATGGGTCATCCCTAGATCAGGTACCACAATTGGCGGGTTGAGGTTGTTGATAACGGGCTCAATGATGTCTCTAATAAATCTTTTGGGCTTAGCTTGTGGTGGATCCTCCTGTCGGTTTTGGCCATTATTTTGAACTCCTTCGACAATTCCTTATCCAACAACTAGAAGTACATCATCTGGATTACGCACGTTCTCAAGGTTGTTACTTAGTGGAATCCCTTCGTCATTCACCATAGTCTTGTTCTCTCGTATAAGTCTCCAAAAAGTTCTTTCGATCTTTGGATTGTATGGAAGAATAGGTTCTTTAGTGGACCTTCTGGTCATACACTAGAACGTACTTGAGAATAAAAGGAAAAATAAAAAAAATAAATGCAATAAAAATAAAAGTCCTAAGAGCAATTACAACATAATTATCAATTGCCAATCCCTGGTAGCGGCGTCAAAAACTTGATGCTTGTCGAATACTGATGCACTTTAGAGCAAGTATACTCGTCGAATCAAGTAATAAGATGAGAGTGGAGTGTCAAACCCATGAGGATTGGGTTGATAAATACAAAGTTATCGTACTTAGGGGTGTGTTTGCAAGTATTGGTGACTGTCGGTTTAGGTCAAACTAATTTAACTAATCTAAAGATAGCATAAATAAAGACAAACAGCTGCAACGACTTAACAATTAATTATGGAGGTTGGGATTACTGCTAAGGATATATGATTGATTACCTATCTCAATGCTATAGCAACGGGCAATACATGTCTGCGTAAACCCTGAGGTTCTTTATCAACTCAATAGGATTTTCTAATGAACTTATAACTCTCTCGATGCCTAGAAGTTAATAACTTTGTAATTAAGGTGATACAAGTCTGCGTTAACCCTGACTACTCTATTATTTGTTTAAGAAGTCCCTTTTAGTCGTTGAAACCCTAAACTTATGTCTAAGCTAGATTAACACTATGTTGGTAGCTTAGCCCCATTGTTCATGGTTAGTTAACTTAACTCTCTCGAATATTAAGCCACATAGCAATAGTTAATAGGCCTCTCTCAAATAGCTCTTACGATTAACTATGCATTAAGCACATGAACAAAATAGATGAAGATAAAAACAACTAAAGCATTGAAATATAATAATCAAAACATAAAATCCTGGGACGCAATAATCCCAACTAAAAAGTTTAGCTCATATCTGAGCGTAAAGCAACCATAATTAAAAGTATATAGTACGGCAGTTTATCAAGCAAGAAAAGAAATAAGCCAAGAATCCTCGACAAAACTCCCTCTATGTCGTCCAATTGTGTTGTAGGCCTCCACTCTGTCAGCCTCTCTCAAAGGCTTCATTCGATGAGGAGAATCGTCTAGCTTCACCGTGGTGGTTCTCTGAAGCTCAAACTAGGGCTATCGTCTGAATTGTGCTCTCTATCTATCGGTCTCTCTTTGAGTAGTGTCTAAGTCTTCTTTATATAGGCGGTGAAACTATGGCTTCAGTACCCTAAAGTTGCGCGGCTTCATTAAAGAGAGCAAATTGTTTCCCGCTTTCTTAAATGTTGTGTATTTGGGAGAAAGTCCATGTAGGCAAAGGTAGATTCATCTCCAACTCCTTATGCCTCATTAGCTCTAGCCATGTGATCTACTCCTCTCCTGCTCCAGCAATCCTCTAGCATCATTCACATACATCACAAAGCACCACCTTCTTGTGAAAAACACCAATATATATGACAATTTAAGCATAAATGGTGTAACTCCTTATCTATATGAAAATATTTACATTCTAACCTAAATGCGACCTAAATGAGCTTCAAAACATGCATAATACAAGGATTAAGGGCATATAAAATAGAACATTTATGCACTCATCAAGTATACGACATGAATAAGCAAGTCAATCACCAATTACCATCATAGTGGTAGTCAAACCTGTTTAGCCCGAGACCACAAAGACCTTAGACTGGCGACACATATATATACATATACTCAGGACCACACAGACATCGAATACCATACCATGTCACCCACCCAAGACCATGCAGTCATTAGGCAGTGTATACCACATACCCAAGACCACAAAGACATTAGGTAGCGAATGCCACTCGGGACCATACAAACATCGAGTGCATTTAGAACACATGTACTGTAGTACCTACCTTGGGTATCCGGATCCCATACCAATCAATCATAATTCAATCAATGGCTCACAAGGCCCATATATGATACAAGTCAAGGAAAGGTCCTTCATTAAGGGTATCCAAATTCATATTTCAACCAAAGGCTCGTCATTTAAAATTCATCATATTCAATTATGTTTCAGTATAACACATTTCTCAAACCTTATTAAACTCTTATTAAAAATCTTCAACATTTGAGCAGTGGCATTAGTGGGTATCGGTACGACCCAATGGGTACTGGTACTCAGCCTCGGGTATCGGTACTCAGCTACCCATACTTATATCAATTTATGCTATTAGAATTTGGGGATAAGCCTGTCTATATTGATACTAGGTTGATCGTACCAATACACAGGCTCAGGTATCTGTTCACTACCCAACGTACCAATACCAAAATTGGTTACTAGAATCTGCAAAATCCCTCGAGTACTGGTTTAGATCGACTCGTGCCGATACCGCTTGAGTGTCGTACCGATACTGCTTGAATGTTGTATCGGTACATGACACTTAGTTCGTCTAAGTTCATCAAATTAGCAAGGAATATCGATACGGCTTCCCATGTACCGGTATTAAAGCTCAGAATTTACCTTTCAAGGCCATAGATTTCAACTCAAATCCCCCAAATCCAAACCACCCAACCAGTTTCATGCTTCTTAAAGTCTATTCAGATTATCGTAAACACTTTATGGCCATTTAAACACCTTTTTAACACAAGAACAATAACAAGATCAACCAAAGGCTATCATGCTTGAAAACACCCAACAAAATCATATATCATGCTTAGAGCAAGGCAATCACTATTAGGAAAAGCAATAAGCACTTCAAAGTTGGAGATGTATTAACCTTAAGCATAGACTCCAAGGGTAATTATTGACCAATTCTCTACAACTTTTCTCTTTCCACTTGGTGATAGAAATTTCTCTAATTCTTTCATTAAGCCAACAAGTGTAAGAACAAATTATTATCTTTCCAAAAAATTAATAAAGGTCACTAAATAATTTAATTAACCAACTAAATTTGAACCCTTCTTAAAATCAATCCTTTAAAAACTCACAATAAATTCTTCCAACAATATTTGTAAAACCCTTTAGGGATTATCCAAAACCCAACTCAAATACTCATTTTCTTTCACAATACACCCTCAATTTATATTTTCTCTATCATAACCCAAGCTTCCTCACACTAGGGTTTCCATGAAATTTAGTATTTACTTAGCCTAATTAATAACCTTCAATAATACACTCAACTTGTAGAAAATGAAGAGATATGCATTTTCTCGTCTCACAAACTTACCCAAAATCCGACTAAATAAAGAGGAAGTTAAAGAACAAAGTTTACATATTTACCTCCATTTTTCTTCTTACTTGCCATCCACATTTAAGGGAGAAGAGGGAGATTTGACCCATCAATATTATGCTCAAATGAAAGAGAATAAGGCAAGGATCCATTTTTCTTCTTACTTATTTTTCTTTCTCACATTGGGGAACAATGAGGGGAAGAAGATGGCATTGCCTCATATTTTCTCTCTCTCCTTACCCATTATAAAAAGCCTTTTCAATTAAAATAAATTTCAATATATCCAAGGGTTCAAAATAAAGATGTAAAACTTATCCCAATCGAATGATCCAAAACACTTGCTTGTAAAAGTTTCTATAATACTTTGGGTAAATTCTATCACAAAGATTTCATCTCTCTCTTTGTTTTCACTTTAGGCACAAAACTTAAATCCTTATTCACTCAAGTCCTTATTTCCATTAAATGAGCTTCCAAAATTTAAATCCTTCAAATTAAATCCTTAGCATCAAGATACCCATACCAGATTAAATATTTGAATTATTAACCCAAAATTTGGGTCGTTACATTCTTGCTCAAGATTAGAAGGTTCTTAGGAGGAAGGCCATTAAGATGGTCAAGGTCTTGTGTCGTAATCGTGGTCACGGTGAAGCTATATAGGAGTCCAAGTCTATCGTCCAAGCTCAGTATCTGCATCTTTTTTATCTAAGTAAATTTCGAGGCTAAAATTTCTTATGGGGGAGAGTTGTAGCACCACAATTTTCTCTCAATTTGTAAACCCTAGATTGTGTAAAGCCCTGATCTAAAACCCTAAACTCAATTTAGGAATTTAATTGAACTTAATCTGGATTCAGTGACCTAATTGTTAAAATCAAAGCTGTGGGCACCTTATAGTAAAGCGGGTAGAATTTGAGACCCATGTTTTGTAATTTACCCTTTAGTTAGAGTATTTATACTTCTTTTTCAGCCCTAATAGACTCTTCCATTGCCATTTGAACCAGCAGCCCCATCCTCTCTTCTTTTTCTCACTAAAAAACAATGCCCTCTCCCTTGCCTTTTCTGACCACGCTCTAACCACCGGCCTTAGCGTCATCCATTTACAAATCTGACACCACCATTTGATTCCTCATCATCACCTGAACAAAACCCAGCCACCGCTTTGTCCTCCCTCTTCGTTGTTTGTTCGAAATCTATAAAGAACCTTTCAGTTCTTTTTTCCTCCTTTGTTCATTTTGTAGTCCAATCTAGGTAAGCTTTTCATCAAGTTTGGTTCCTATGTGTATATTGCATTTTTAATCTCATTTTTTCATTGATTTTTAGCTGAATCGACCATTTGAGAAATATCAACCTTCACCACCGACAAGTCACGACGTCAAGGGGTTTTGGAAACCTTAACTGCATATCAAATAAAAGGGGTAAAGGGTGTTACTGTTGAGCCCAACAACAAGATAGCCACAAACCCTTTCTACTAAGCAACAACCAAATTGGCTTGTGTTTGCATGTGGCTAGGTTGAGCCCATCTTGTAGCCCAGCTGTGTGTGGGCATGTGGAGAGAGCCTAGAATCGAGATCCTGGTTCAGTGGACCAAACCAAGTCAGCCTTGAACCAAATTGATCAGACCGGACTAGTGAGCTAAATCATCAACCCGCTCATTGACTCGAACCGAAGTTGACCAAGACCTAACCCAAGTTAACCAAATTGTACCCATTAACCATATGAAGTCAGTGTTGACTTTTAACATAACGTTAGTGTTGACTTTGACCATGATGCCAGCACAGTCTTTGACCATTGACTTCTAGCATTGAATTTTTTTGTCAAAGTTGACTTTGTGTTTCTCAAAGTCATGGTTCCGAATCCGATATCCATCTTCCCAAATTCAAACCCATAAGTAATTTTGTCTATTTACATTTAAATGTACATAGTATTTAAGGATTTGTATATCGACATCTTATTTGAATTATTCTTGTGTTCAGGTGATACTGATTCGAAGACCAAGATTTTTCTCCTCTTCCACCTGTGCAGTCTACGATTGCACAACCTACGAGATCCGCACATGAGTATAGCTCGGATTAGTGAATATATATTAGTGTTATGGCTTAGTAGTAGATTCTTATATAGGTTTTACCCTCGTAGGTGTTGGTTTTGTTTAACGTGTTGCTAGAGATGAGTGTGGGAGACGATCCTCTCGTCGTTGAATTATTAGTTGCCTAAGGTGTGTCCTACTTGTACTACATATTTCTATGCTCTATGCATGTCTGAATTGTGAATTGTGATATGATTTTTATGATGATATGTCATGCATCATATATCGGAATCGGACTAAATTATTATCAGACTTATTGTGCATGCATCCTAATAAATTAAACAGGATTGTATTCAGATTCAAAAATTAGGATAACATGTCATATCATGTGGGTTGAGAATTATACGGGAAAGTTCAGTGGTTTCACCTTTCAGGCTAAACTCCACTTCGTATGGTGTGATGTAGAGTGTGGTTCTGGGGAACCTTACTCTTCAGACGGTGTACGTAGACAAGTGCATTGTATTGTGTCTGATACATCCTAATATTTGCTTATGTGTATGCATATTTTCTAATATGAGATGAGAGCATGATATTGTGAATATATTTGCAATCTATATGTGTTTGTTTTCACTTTAGAGACACACTGAGCCTTATAGCTTACTCCCTCTTAGTTCTTCTTATATATACTCAGATCTTAGGTGATACGGTACTTGGAGGATCTCATCATTTCAGACTTTATTTTTATTTATCAGTATGGACTATTTTTCAGTTACTTAGACTTTTATTATTATTTTGGGATAATTATGTTCAGACTCTAAACTATTATTATTTGTGATTACTATTTAAGCATGCATTTATGATGTTATTTTCGGTCATTTTATCTAATTATCAGAACAATGTTTATACGACTGTATTTTATAGTAAATGAGATTTTATTGAGTTATTTACTTTTAATATTTATTTTTTATTTTAAAATATTTAAATCTAATATCGTTTTCTTAAGGGGTAAGTTTTCAAACGTGACTTCCTAGAATCGGCCTATTTCTTTTGGGCCAGTTTTAGGGGGTTACACATAGCAATGTAATTGGGATTAATGTTTGAACCATCTCACTCGAAAAATATCACTTTCTAAGCATCATCACTAGCAATTGAAAATTAGAGCCAAAATTTTCGAGACCAAATAAGTCCCATTTTTTTCTTTTCAATTGCCTGCCTTTGGTTTGTAAAATCTGTTGTTGAAGTAAAACTTTCTTAACATAATAAAGATCTATATTATTGTGCAATAAAAAATGACATGAGAAAACATTTTGTCATGGGGCTAAAGTCCGACTAGCTTAATTATGCGGTCTTAGTCGACGATCTTAAGTCGAAGACTAAGTCAGCCTTCAAAATACTAAGCAAGAATGCTTAGAATGGCGGAAGCTTGTGGGAAAAAAGCTAAGTCAAGGAACACAAGAATGAAAAAGAAGAATTGTGAAGAGAATAACTCTTACTCAAATGAAGAATAAAAACTGAATGAATTACAATTGTGAGGGTGAGCCTCTATTTATAGGCGAACCCTCTTGCATCTAACGGTCTAGGATGAAGTGATCCAAGGGCTAAGGATTGATTCACACTCCCTATATATGGAAACTATATCCCTATATTACAAAGATACCAAATATGTTGGGGAAGAATAACTCCCCATCATATCCAATCATAACATGATTGTTGCTCTCAATTTGGAAAGGATACTCTCTATAAGTGTTGGTCAAAAGATGAGCTTCATCCATGGGTCTTGGTCTCTTGGGCGGACTAGGCATGGATAGGCCCGATTTGCTTGGCCAAAACCTCCTTGGTAGCATGATGGGTGCTGATTTGGGCCCTATGGTTGTGGACAACTTGGGGGTGCTCATCTGGGCCCCTAGTGTGTGTAAAGGGTACTGACTCGGGCCTTCTTGCAATACCCCAAATCATGGCCTAGCAATATGTCATAAATTAATTAGAGTTTAATTGTATAAACAATCAACAAATTCGAAGAATTGATTAAACCTAGTGACTAAATTAGATGGATTGCTAAAGAAATAGCCTAATCATGAAGGATCAAATAGTAATAAATTGTAAATGTAGTATTGCATGCAATAAGGATGATTAATTAAGGATTTATGAAGCAATTAGACCAAAAATTGCCAAGTGGACGCAAATAGCTAAGCCACGTGATAACACCATGGCCAAGCGGCCATCTTGTTATCATCTTCTCCACCTTGGCCGAAACTCTCTTCATTCATCTGGGAAGAGAAAAAAACACCATTTTTTAGGAAGAAAGCTTGCATGAGATCACAATTGTATGAAAATTTAATAGCTAGGAAGATTGTAAGTGGATTCTAAATCCTTCCTCCCTGGCAACTTGTTTGAATGAGTGATTATGATGTTGTTGTTGTATGAATTGAATTGGATGATTTCTATGTATGTTAGGAGCATGCTAGTTTCAATTTGAACTTGAAATTTTGATTTCTAGTAACCAATTTGATAAAGTATATACATATAGTTGATGGAAATTTGAGAATGAGTATATAGTTGAAAACTGTGTTGAATTGGGACTATTTTGATAGAGAAAATGTGTAAACATGTCAATTGGGTATAGAACCCTGTCTTGATCATGTAGGTGGATAAATTGAAGATTGAATTGAATATATAACTTTATGGAAAATGACTACACCTGATTGGATTAGTTAAACTAGGTAATGGACTGCCTAATTGATGAATTTGATGTGTAATGTTGATCAAATAGATCAAATTAGGTTCAACATGATAATGCCCTGTTTTAAGCTCATTGCTAGGTGAATTTTAATGACCTAGACATGTAAGAACATGAACATGAATTGATTTTCCATGTTAGAACCTTGCCTAGGTGAATTAAGAAGCTAGAAATTCAACCTAGTGTAATCTGCCCAGAATGCTCTATTCTGGGCAGTAACTTTGAAAAATCACTATAAATTGTATATAATGAATTTAAGGCTAAAATTTTTATGGAAAACACCTTGATATGTCTAAATTTATTAGGAGAAAACAGAACTGAATTCTGGGTTGTATACTGAAATGTAGAGAAGAAACACTAGGGACAGTGCAAACTATCCAGTGTAACAAATTACCCTGTCTTTAAGTTAAAAACTGTATTAATTGGTAAAGAACTAAAATGAAAGCCTTACATGGTTATAAATACAATTTTGTTAGATTTCCATCTGCGTAAACCAATTGAAATTCCAACGTACGAAATAGAAGTTATGCATGATTAAGTGACTAGAGTGCAAGCTGCCTGGCAGCAACAGTATAGGCAGTTGCACACTGTTTTGTGGCAATTTGCAAACTATTTTGTAAACAGTTTTAGGACATGAATTCTGTCTTATTTTACATGAACTAGAATATAGATAATTATAGTTAAGTGTAATGAAGAATGTACATGAACATGCTGCCAAATTTGTGAATGTTGTATACTTGTAACCTAGTCTTGAATTGAATGACTTTGTGATCTTGTTTTGACATGTTTGCACTTGTAATGTAATAGAACTAGGAGTAAACTTGGTGGAAGAGGATAGATTGGATCATCCTAAAGCCAAGAACAAAGGAGTGTAGATCCAAGACTAGCTAGCTTGGAGTATTGTGAGTGTAGTTATCTCTAGGGTTAGGACTAGGTCCTAACCCAATACATACTTGTTACATTCTAGAAATGATAAATGAATCTAATTATGAACTTGACCTAATAAGGGAATAATGACTTGTAATGCATGAAATTGATCATATCTTTGAATACTTGACTAATTCAAATGTTTAAGCATGAATAAGTGACAACATAGATACTTGTATATGTGATGATTGCATGTGATCAAATGCTAAAGACTTGCTTGAGCCATATTCTCATCTTGATGAAATGAAACATGAAAACTACATGATATGTGAGCTATGGCTCAATTGGCCTAAGGGCCTAATATGTAATGAACTTGCTTGACATGATCTTGATCTTGAAACACTTGAATAAATGGTAAATCGAACAACCTTGGTAGCTAGTTGGACTATGTACAAGGGCATGCCTTAGAGTCTAGTGTTCATTGTGTAAGGGCGGACTACAGTCCAGGGCTAAGACCCCTATTTGGCGACAGACAGAGGGTACGTATGTGGTCTTTCGTGACAATAGGAGGGTTTGACCAGCACTACGGTGCATCTTGTGGCGACAGTTGGTTGGAGACTCTATTACCTATACAAACTAAGTACCAAGGGGGTTGTTTAATTGATAATACATGAAATAACAATCTAATAACACGTGATACTTGTCTTGAAAGCTATGAATTGAATGTTACTTGTCTTGAAAGTCGTGATATGTATGTTACTTGTCATGTAAGCATGTTTACCTTGATTTCTTGTTTTGCAAGCATGATGTGCTTGATTCATGGATCATGAATTCTTTTTTCTTGTTTCTTGATAGCCGAATGTATGATATCCTTAGCTAGGATTATCTTGATGCTTGAAAGCCTTAGTTAGGATTATCTTAATACTTGAAATCCTTAGCTAAGACTATACTTGATTTAAATGACACATAACTAGATAAAATAAATGGTTAGATCTAGTACTACCTCACTAAGTACATTCTTTTGCTTATCACTCTTGTTTTTCATTCTTCCCAGCCTACAGGATAAAGGATACGAGTGTTACTTGATCTAGAAGCCTGTTACCTTGAGCTAGAAGCAACTCACACAAGCTTTGCCTAAGTATGGTTTCATACTTGTTTTGTATATCTCCTAGATGGTGGCACTAGATTGTATATAGTTTATCATGAACATGCATTTTGGTACACTTGGTACTTGTATATAATGTCTTGATGGGCCTACTATGTTTTGAACCTTTTGACAAGTATGTAATGAACTAAAGTTTCATGTAAGGAATGGTATTTGCTGCGCATATATGGATTTAATTATGGAATGATCATATGTTGATCTAGTTTTCTATGAAACAATTCGAAAGCCTTGTTATGTTTATGTGTATGCTTTAATTAAAAGTAGAATGTAACGAACCATGCTTACTTGTACTCTATTCGAATGACTTGGACATATAAGGTCACTTGTATATAAACACACCTTGATGTAAGTGTGGTTGAGTGTTTGGTTGGTATAGGCTGAATAGCCTAGTGAGTGTATAGATGATTGTCGAATGGTTAGGCATGGAATAAGTCTTGAATGAAACTAGTTACATGTAAATTGAATGATCAAGAACCATGTTAGCAACTTGGGTTAAAATGTACATGTAGAAGTCTAAGGAACAATGAAATGAAATGGAATTAGGTTGTTGTCTTAGTACATTCGAATGATAGGGATAAAAATGAAGTAAAGTATATTGATAATGTAGTAACATATAGTGTAAGTATATAAGGAAACAACTATATGCCTTGTTTCGAATGCCTTTGATAATTTGAGATCAAATATGAGGTTACTTGTTTGCTAAGTAAGTATGAGTTGCTTGCATGAAAAGTAATAAATGTTTAGATGCTTGTTAGTTAAGTAACTCATCAAATAACGATGAGTTATCAATGTCTTGCTTGTTCTTGTATTACCTTGTTCATTGCCTTGTCTTCTTGCTTGCTTAATGTAACGCTCCTGAGCCGGGTTGCTACTAGCCCGAGTAGGGGGTGTTACACTTCTGGCCTTGGCAGTACATGAGGTGCTTATCTCGGCCTCATGGTGTGCAGGTATGGTATGGACTTGGGCTCCTTGGTCTAAAGCAGCACATGATGTGCTTGTTTGGACCCCTTGGTGTGCGTCCATTTCGGTAATGGGTTGGTGGCCGTGACAATTTTCACAAATTTTGATAGCAAACATAGTAAAAATCTTTAAGAGCTATCATCAAAATTAAACTGTTTTACACAAACTATATTGACAACTTTAAATTAAAATCATTTTGATTTTAGTTATCAAAAGTTATCTCATGCACGTCAAATCTTAGCTATAAAGAGAAAATATAGCATTGATATACATTTAATGCTAATATATTTGACACCATTTACAGATTAACACACGTGTGTAACCGAAATCAAAAGTTAAGTTTTAATTGTGTATAAGATATATCTTCAACAAATGTCATAACATTTATACTACATGTCACGGGGCTAGACTTCTGAACCAACCCAAAGTGCGGCCTTAGTCGATGTTCTTAGACAAACGACTAAGTAAGCCTGAAATCCTTCTCCGAAAGATCGAATACTTCCAATGCACACAAACACAAGATCGTTCCAATAGGAACCGAACAAAAGAGAAAGACACCAAGAACAAAAGAAAGAACGCTCAAGAACGCGAAGAACACTACAGAGTGTTTTTAGAGTAAATGCCAAGTGTATTACTCAAATGATGGATGAATACAATTGAGGTGGGGAGGCCTCTATTTATAGTTGAATCCCTATACAATGAACGGACGAGATCGATCTTACTAACGGCTCAGATCGAAAGTCACCTACCAAATCTACACTAACTAAGGAAACTTTATCACTATGAAATTCTTTCCTTAAGTTTGTGTTCACATTGAGAGATATTCTTATCCCTTGGAATATTCCCTGGTAAGATGCCATCTATTAATTTACCAGGCTCAATGTATTTGGGCTTTCTTTCAGTCTCCAACGATCGGACCAAGTCAGGTGGTCTTCTCGGCAAGCCTAGAACCTCTTGGGTTATTGGTTGCGCATCTGTCTCAGACCCAAATATGTGGGCCGTGACATTCTCCCCCACCAAATCCGGCGATACCCTCATCGCTGTCTCAGAAAGGACTTCGCTTGGTTGATCTTGGATCTTCCATGGTACCTTGGCTTGCTCCCAGCTCAGAATCGGGCAATGGTGTTCCCCCATAAGAACGGCTCCCCCATAATGAGCACTCGACTCGGACTGGGTTGTCTTCTCATACAGACTGGTCGCCTTGGTTCCTTCCGCCGTGTAACTTCTTCTCGCTCTGCATCATTGCGCACATCTCGATGAAGTTTGAGATGCACCTCCTTCGTGGCATTCACTCTAACTGGCATCAACCCTTCCCTCGTGAAGTTTGGTGCCTCGTTTCCCATTGGCAACTTTTCCTGCATTGACCCTTCTTCACACTTGAAGATCAATGCTTCTTCCACCTTGCCCAAAGGTGCTTCTTCCACGGGCCTCATATCGCTGGCTGACTCAGGCAACTCTTGCCCCACTAAAGTAGTTCCTCCAACAATAGCCCCCAAAGCGATGTCTCCTTGGCTTGGAGCATCATCGGCAAGCTGAATGGCAGTCAGCGTCTTGGTTTCTTTACCCTTGTCTCGGTACGTGGGCACAACGCAACGTTGTTTGCGATCCAAAACACAGACGACGTCGGCACAAGGAACGATAAGAGCATCTATACGATCAAGGAAGCTTAGTCCCAAAACAAAATCAAAGTCATCTAAATTCATTACCTTGATGTCTTCCTTGCCCTTCCATTCACCAATCTGCAACTCAACCTTCCGTGCCGTTCCAATAATTGGAACTTCTTTAGCATTCACAGTCTTGATATTTCCAGTTGAACCCACAACTCTAAGACCAAGTTTGTCGGCAACCTTCTTGGACATGAATAGATCGGTTGCTCTGGTGTCCACTAGAGCACTCCTCGATCGTCCCGCAATGTTGATGTCGACAAACATCAACCCTTTCTGCTTGCGTACTCTCGCCTTAGCAGAACTCAGTATCATCGAGCCAAGTCTCACAGCCTCGCTCTGTTTGGGCTTGTCCACCCCCTTGGATGGCTTGACTCGATGTGGGCATGCTCGTAACTTGTGTGGCCCCTTACATTGGTAGCACTTTAGTTGCTTCTCTACCCTCAGCTTGATCGCTTTGACACTCGCAATCGCACCAAGTCTCGTCACTTCTTCATCCGACTCCTCGGACTCATCCCCTTTGACAACATTAAGACGATCATTCTTGGGGCAATCTTTCATCATGTGCTTCCCTTCGCAGATACAGCACACAAGACCTTCCCCATCTTTGACTCCCCCACCATAGCCCTTGCCTCGGGGCTTGAGGGATTTCTCCATCTCGAACTCGGCTATGGATTCAGCTGCGGCCATAGCCTTGGAGAGTTCCTCGACTCCCATCCTCTTCAGCTCTATTTTGGCCCATCGCTTAAGCCCGTCCTTGAAGATAAAGAGGCCTTCGGCTTCAGTGATGTCCGTGATTTGGAGTTTGAGTTCAGTGAACCGTCTGACATACTCTAGGATGGAACCTTCATGCTTGAGTTCATGCAGCTTCTCTCGAGCCTCCTGTTGGGCGTTCTTTGGGTAGAACTGTTCTTTGAACTCAGCCTGAAACTCTTCCCAAGTCCCGATGGGAATATCCTTGCTCTTCTCCTCAGAGCATCTGCGTCGCCACCATAAAAGTGCAACGTCAGTTAAGTAAACAGAAGCAATGTTTACCTTATCCGCATCATCCTTAATGCATGTAGCACGAAAGTATTGTTCCATACTCCACACAAAGTTCTCCACGTCCTGGGCCGATCTAGTTCCACTAAACTCCGTCGGCTTTGGCACGTCTAACTTTAGTCTGATTGTTGCCGTATTTAACATACCAGTCACGGTAGCCTTGTAAAATTGAAGCTCTCCCTTGAGCCCCTTAATTTCCTCCATCATCTCCGCCTTCAAAGCCTTTAGCTCGGCTTCGAGTGCATCACTCCGTCTATCCGCACTGTCGACACACTGGTCAAGGTCTCGCACGTTGTTCTTTAGATCCTGTACGTTGCTTTCGAGCTCCTCTCCCGAAGAGTCCAGCTCATCAAGACGTACTCTCACAACGTCAATCTCCTCTCGGGCATCCTTCATGGATCCTTCGAGCTTTCCCACCCTTTCTTCCAGCGTAGGCACAGTGTTGCTCGAACTGTCTCGCTTTCCATCGTCAGCCTGGGTCTCTGCACCCTTTTGTGCTGCAACATTCCCTCCTTCTTTGCCATCTCCAATCAGTGTTTGCGCTCGAACACTCGCTCTGATAACAACTGTCACGGGGCTAGACTTCTAAACCAACCCAACGTGCCGCCTTAGTCGATGTTCTTAGACAAAAGACTAAGTAAGCCTGAAATCCTTCTCCGGAAGATCGAATACTTCCAATGCACACAAACACAAGATCGTTCCAATAGGAACCGAACAAAAGAGAGACACCAAGAACAAAAAAAAGAACGCTCAAGAACGCGAAGAACACTACAGAGTGTTTTTAGAGTAAATGCCAAGTGTATTACTCAAATGATGACTGAATACAATTAGGTGGGGAGGCCTCTATTTATAGTTCAATCCCCATACAATGAACGGACGAGATCGAATCATACTAACGGCTCAGATCGAAAGTCACCTACCAAATCTACACTAACTAAGGAAACTCTATCACTATGAAATTCTTTCCATAAGTTTGTGTTTACATTGAGAGATATTCTTATCCCTTGGAATATTCTCTGGTAAGATGTCATCTATTAATTTACCAGGCTCAATGTATTTGGGCTTTCTTTCAGTCTCCAACGATCGGACCAAGTCAGGTGGTCTTCTCAGCAAGCCTAGAACCTCTTGGGTTGTTGGTTGCGCATCTGTCTCGAACCCAAATGTGTGGGCCGTGACATACACATAAAGTTGAACTTACGGATATACTGCACAAAATTGCGAAGAGTCGCAACATGCTCCTTGTTAAAAGAATAATTGGTGCAATTAGCTAAGCCCTAATATTTTTCAAACTTCATCAACTCATTTAAACGATCACTAAATAATCAGTTTTAGTAGCATTTAAAAGAGCTACTAATCCTTTCAATAATAATAGGCATTAAAACTGAAAAATGCTATTACTATTATCAAATTAAAGATTAATAATAGCTTATTAAGGAAATAAAATTGTTTAACACCTCTTTTAACCGATGATTTTAAAGTACCATAAATCCTTTTTTCGATTCCCTTTCAAATTCTCATGTGCTCCAATTTAAAATAACAAATCAGAACATAATATTTAGGATTTGCATAATAATAAATAATTATAAGGAATTTGATTAGGCTAAATACCAACAACACTAGGAACATAGTGTGAAGTCGAATGGTAATCCAATCTTGTTCGACAGTAGTAAGTGAATTAGCTTCTAAATTGTTGGAAAAAATATACTACTGCAAAACAAAGCTTTAGCATTAACAGAAAAATATTCAACATAACTGAATCAAGCTTAGATGTGTAATGGTATACAACTACTTAGAAGCTAATTCGTCCCGATTAGTGTAATTGCTGCATTAGACGACGTCCCCTGATGTTAATACGATATTTCCAAAAATCCACACCAAAAAACTGGAGTGGAAGATTATGGTATTGCTCTTCTCTAAAGAATAAAAAACACTCAAAGTTTTTAATAGTAAAATCGTAGAGAAACAGAGAGCAAACTTGAGAAAGTTGTTCGAATATATAAAATGAACCAAAATGCTCTCTCTATATATAGGATGAAATAAAAGGATAAAATAGTCTATTTACTAAACATAGAATTAAAACAACTTTAATTTATTATCTAAAACGATCAGAAAAGATTTAATTTAAGCAGTTAAAATCGTTCGTTAAATCTGCGTTGGATTAATATTGTAGTAACAACCGAATTAAAGGTTGAAACAATCCAATTCATTCCTGGATTAATGTTGCGGTAAAATCCAAATTTAAATCAGTCAACATATTTAAATTTTGGCCTAAAGCGTTTTAAATCGCTAATAAACAGTCAAGTGAATAATTGTTTCACATTAAACATAAGGAAAATGTTTTATAGATTTTCTCAAAAAGATAATACACGAACAAAACATGTTGAAGACAAGCACACAAGCCAAGTGAGCAGCATTGGTAGTGTGCACGTGCAAGAGTCTTGTCATTCTATCATTTAATAATAAACACAAGAAAGAACCCTTTATAAATTTATCTCAAGGCTCATTCTCACCCAATGCGGGATTTACATGCTTTACACTCTTTGAGCATTACCAATAGTGAGCAGCCAAAACAATGGGATAAATTGTTACGAATGAGGGGCCAAGTCAGCAACAACAAATTCAGCCAGCTCAAAGACTTAGTCAGCAGCAGAATATAACTGATGTGCGTAAAGGGACGCGTGAAATGAGAGACCCAACAGCCTTACGTGGCTTCATTTTGTTTGTTTATGTAACGGTTTGAATATATATGAAGGGAATTGATTGTAACAGGGGATTAGGCAAATACTAAGAATTTTCTCTCCTATTCTGAATCTGATCTATTTCTCCTTCTTTTCTTCTATTCTATTCTCTACATTTCTTCTATTGCACTGTGCAGGAAATTATTCCTGACATAAGTTATTAAAAAAATCAAGTTTTGCGTGTAAACAAGAAAAGGCTGTTACAAGGTTCATATGCTTTAGCTGCAACATTTGCGTCAATATGGGCTGAAATCTTTCTGATATTTTCGAATTGAGGGTAAATGAGTCTTGTTGAAGTTCTCTTGTGTTACTTGTGTCAACCAAAGTTTTCGCTGTAACCCGAAACCAAAAGAAAGAAAAAATTTAAAAACTAGCAAAACAGCCTGGTGGTACCACTTCTTAACGAAAACAAGACAAACTTCGAGGGGGTTAGTATGTCGCCATTAACCCGGATTGCAACGAACATTATTAAACCAAGACCAAATCAAATGAAGATATATGCGTTAGAACAATTTTAATAATTAATAATATATTATTTTATATTATTAAATTATTTCTAAAAAATAAAACCAAATTGATAGAATGTTTAAATAATGAATCTTAAATTTATTGATTTTTTTAATTAAGACTAAATTGATTGATTGTGTAAATATGAAAGACCAAATATGCTATTATACAATTTTTTTTAACTACCGTGTCACGAAAGTTAACAATACAATGACCATTCTGTAACAATATCTAAAGTTTAATGAATATTTTGTAACATTTTAAAATTGGATGACTAAAATAAACTTTTTAATTAGTTTAGTGACCATTTTTAAATTTTACCCTTATTTTTGTACTTTTGAAATAACTTTTTGGATTTTTTATTTTTATATTTTTAAAATTTTTAGAACTTTTAAATAATATCTAGTAATTTAAACATTTTATATTTTTAACATTCATAGTTTAAAAAAATCAAGTTTCCTAAAAAAACATGTGAAAATTTTAGTGTGCCATACGAGAGATTGAGAGTAATAATTTATAAAAAAATGTTAAAATTTAACCATTAAATTGATCAAATGACATAATAAATTTAATATCTTTATTTTAAAGGATCAATTAGGTGCCAAAAATAAAATTATTGATTGAAATCCTAACGATCTACAATATAACATCTCACTTTGAAAGAAAAAATACAGTGACTCGGCTTGCTTTAATCTCCAAATAAATAAATAGTTTGAGAAAAGATTGTTGTTTAAGATTTGAGGTTTAAAAGCTTAATGTTTTAGGGTTTAATTACATCAAAGACACTAAATTAATGATGTTTGATGTTTAGTTTTTTAAAAAATGTATTTAATTACATTAGAATATATTTCATTGAGAAGTAAAACAAGTATAATGGGTACACTAATAAGTTCTAAATTATCGCTTCAGTCGCCCCTATTTACCAAAAGAAAAACAAAACCCTAGAACTGTCATCCTTGGCAGCTAATTGTTGCTCTTGAGCGGCTGGCCTCCCACCGTTTTCTTTTCCTTGCCCTTGGTCGACCCTTTGTGTTCTGTTTTTACATCGGTTCTGCTTCTTTGCTTTACTTTGGCGCTTTTGTGGGTCCCTTCGTCCTCGGTCGTCACGGTCCAAGCTAAGACCCCGGTTTTGAAAGAGAGATGATCGATCTTCTCAGTCGGCTCAAAATGAAGAAGAATGGGTGAAAAGACCCGATTACTATCGTTTCTCTTTGGGCTCTGTTTCTTCAGCTTTGGTTGGTTATTTCTCCATCTTTTGCTTTTGTAGGTTTGATTCGTCGGTGGTGGTGGAGAGTTTAACAGCTCATCTTTTTGGCGTTCTTCATGCATGTGGTCACTGAGTTTTGTTGTTGCTTCGTTTTATCTCCTGAAGGGGTCTTGCCATGCTTATAGTGGCTCCGATAAGATGAAACTCTATTTTTACGGCCTGATTGGCCTTTCTCTCATTCTCTTGGTCAGCTCGGCCCTTGGATCTTATTTCGGTGTTATCGTTACCCGTTGTCAAGCTTGTCATATACCCTATATAGGTGCTGAAATTCGACTTTGTCAACTTTCTCCTCTTCTCTCAGCCGATTGTTTGGTGGCTTCTTTCCTTGGCTCTTTGTTTTGGACTTGTTAGGTGCTCTGGCTTGGATTGTTTTTATCTGTTTCATGTACTGTCTTTGCTTTTTCTAGGCATTCATTGCGTGTCTTTGTATGAATTTTCTCCAGTAATAAAGAATGTTTATCTTTGGTCAAAAAATAAAAAAAATAAGTATTAATGATAAAAATCTAATAATTTTTATTAAGGGTGTTTAAAAGTACTCCGCCCAATATTTTTAATATATTTATTGTTTTAATTTTAAATTATATTTTTAATTTTAGGTTCTTTAATATTTTATCTTAAAATTAAAATTAAATTTAAATCTTTAATTCTTTATATGTTTGTATTATGTACTTTTAAATTTTTTAAAAATATTTATATTAATTTATTAATACAAGATTCGAAAGTGAAAAAGAGATTAATATTTTAATGTCTTTTTGGTGATAAACTTTAATATATATATATATATATATTCAAATATTTCTATCTCAAAACTAACTTCAAATCACTAATTTTTGTGTTTGAATTATGTATTATGAACTTTTAAATTTTATGGGTTTACTATATAACTTTTAAAAGAAACTTTTAAATTTAAAAATAAATAAATAATATGAACTTGGTACTCGATTTTGTGGGTACCTAAGTTCTACAGTTACTCGATTAACAAATACCCAATAATTACGGGCCGATACCGGACCAAAAATTTCAATACCCAAAAAATCAGGTACCCGATACTTCGGATACTAAAAAGACTTGGGTACTAAAAAATGAACACCCCAAGTTCTTATATACAGCCTTAAGGCTATGTATAACAAAAACTCAAAAATAAATAAATAAATAAATCTGAGAAAAAGGGCTGGACCCTTGTCTTATAATTTTTGTAGGGCTGAGCTTGAGTAAACAATGTAGCCCACATTTTAGGCCTGACTTGGGACCCAAAGTAGCTCCTATCACCTATTTGGATCCGGCGTGAGCCAGACCCATAAACAGGTTCTCTAAGCACCTTTACTTTCAAAAATTAAATTTTATTTATTTATAATTAAGAAAAAAATAAAATTGTCTAAGATTATCAACTAAAAGCTCATGGACAACTTTGATTCAAATTTCAAAGACTATAGATTGACAGAAGAATGACAAATGTTAATTTTGCTTTCAAAATATCATCTTACATTTTCCAAAACATGCAAAAAAATAAATCTAAATTAAGAATAATTTTCCATTAATAATTTATCTAGTTTATTTTACAAAATAAACAAACCTTTTAATAAATTCTCCACCTTGTCACTTTCCTTTTAGTTATATAATAATCCACGTAAATTCACAATAAATTTTTAAATTCATGAATTTGTTATATATCTATTTGGTACTAAATTTAAAGTACATAGACATTTCGCAATTAGATTTATATTTGTATACCTTTAAAATATATAATGAAAATTGAATCTTAGCTAATGTATAAAATAGGTTTTCAGCAAATGAAATCTAAATCTGTATTTTCAAAATAATGTTTCCAAGCAGTAGCATTAATAATCTAATTTTCTAACGGGGAAGTCGTTAAATAAGCAGGGCAGTATACGAATTCCATACATAATATAAATATGGTTATCAAAATGAAAGTCTTTGTTCAAGTAAGTAAGGCAAATAAATTTTATAACCATAAAAGCTTCCGAGATGCTGAGACGAGAACCTAACATCAATCTCTAACCAAGTTCCTGAAACACCAAAGCAGAAATAAAGGAGAGAATAGACAGCCCAGACAACTTTAGACATATCTTAAATATGATTATAATATATATAACATAAAAGATAACATCTTAAATATGATTATAATATATATAACATCATAAATATGATTATAATGTGAATGTGATGGATTGTTCAAACTGCTTACTACTTGGACCAACCCCCATTGGTGATTTTAGGAACTATTTTAACTAATGCTATAAATATATCTATTTGTCTAGTTAATTCAATGAAATATATCCACTATTAGCTGTATTAAAGATGAACTAATGTATTAGGAAAAAATTCTTTCAAAGACGTGCATATAATTTGGTTCTGGATTTTAGATTTCGGAATAGACACTAAATCATAGAGTATCAAAGTGAACCCAAAAAACACCATCTTAAATCAACATTATCCCGTACAGCATTGCAATTTAAGTATGATATGCAGTTTTCGCATTGTAAGGGATGAAGTGGAGCAAAGAACACTAATCATTCATTCAGCATTGCCCATAACTCTATGCTTGAAACTTAAGACCAGAGACAAAATCCCCAGCCGTGTGCAAGCGGAATTGCACAAATAAGTTGCCAAATACTTACAGTGAGAGAGAGAAAGAGTAACTTGTGAGGCATGTACAGGCTTATTTGACTCACCAGAGTGTCATGCAGATTATAATGCCGATGAAGAGAATCGTTGAATTGCACTTGGTAGCCATTCTTTAAAGAAAGAATGGACATCAGTCTCTGCTGGAGAAACGGCTCCAAGAGGAGTTACAGTGATCTGAAATGATAGTTCAAGTATCGCATAAATTACAAGCTATATGATTGATAGAAGGCGCATCGAGTTGAGAAGAGATACTCACATATCCTTCCTGAAGAGATAGCTTATCAGTATCAACCTCATCAAGTACGGCTCCTCTTACCTAGAAGATTGATTAGCAATATATAAATCAAGCACGATACGGAAGATAAATGCAAATGACCTTACAAATGAGGCATTTAGCTACCAACTTATTCACATCATGTAATGCTGAACCACATTTCGAGTAACATGCTAAAAGACTTTCCACCTTGATATTGGATTCCTATATTACTCTGGCTTGTGTGTGTAAGTCATGTGCAAGTGATTCTCTTATATGGATTTATTTAATATTTTCTCTGTTTTTCTATGAATTTGGAAGATAATTGAAAAGTCATATCTCCGTACCCATGCCTGAAGATATGCCAGACACGAATGTTAGTTACGAATATTTCAAGAAAAATGAAGAATTGGAGCAGCACAGATGCATACCAAAATTCTAGTCATTCAAATGGAAAATATCAAATTCTTAAGCATAGATTTATGTGGAAGAAAGCCAAATAATATTGCATAATTAAAGAGAAACCAAGTTAGCAGAACAGTATTATACAAACAAAAATATAAGAATCACCTCTCTTTTGAACAAGAGGTGTCCCGCAGGTACTGATGATGTATCATTTTCTGTCCTTGCCAATGAATTTGATTCCATTTCCATTGAGGATAACATCTTTCCCCCTTGCCTTTCAGAAATAACTTGCTTCCACCCCATTTTGAATATACTTTTACCCTGTTTAGTCAACTTATATCCCTTTTTGAGGGAAAAGAAACAGCCAAAATATTCATTTATAAAGGAATCCAGAATAAATACATGGTAGTATTACTAATATTCATATGTTGAATTAGATGTCAGTATAAAAGGTATTAAATAATAAAGCAAATTAATAATAATCCATGTTACTCGGGCTCAGGATTGAGTGTCGGATACAAGTGTGTGTTACACGGGTAAGCTCATTTTTTTGAATTTACAAGACTGATCACCAAGATTTGCACTCGTCACAAAAATGAATAAAGGATGTTGTTGTCTATGACAGCCAACTTTAATTGGGGCATAAAACAGGTCAATATTAAGAACATTTCCTTACATGAAAAAACTTTGATGAGGTTTATTGTGGAGATGCCTTAGGGCTTTAATGCCAATCTAGTATGAAAAAAGTTCTCCAGAGAATGGTTTTGTGTGATGATATAAGACCTTACTGATTTTGTGTGATAATATAAGACCTTTTGGCCCTTTTGTTTTACCTATTTGATCCAAATGGATTTTGTAAGGTTCAACTAAAATGTTTAAATTGAAAACTCGTCATAAAAAATTGAAAAAACTATTTGCATGTGAATATAGTTACTGTATATTATTATATAAAAAATTATTTTGTTATCGCTGTGTCTTGTTGGACATATGTCTTAATTTTCTCAAAATTTCAGTGTCACCATGTCTATCATTTTGTAATTGTATTGTCATGTCCGTGCACAGTTAAAAGAAGGAATGTTTTTCATTTAGTCTTGCGGAAAAAATGAGTTGGATTTACTCAAGGAAACTAGGAAAAACAGCTTAGACTTGAAAAGGTGTGAATTGAAGCTAACCATATGTAGGGTGAAGGTACTAAAGACAAACAGATTTGTTAGGAGATTGATTTGTTTGTCCCATACCCGCCAGACATAGTGATACAATTCCAACTATTTGGCCTACATGATCCCATAATAAGTGGTATGTTAACTTGTGCACTATGCTAAGGACTTGTATCTCCAAACAGTGAACCAGATTCTAAATACTTGAAGGCTAATCCAGGTAAGGAAGGGAATTCTATTAAGAAGGGAATAGATTTGATCTTAAAAAAGCTTATATAGAAGCTGATTATGCAGGTTAGTGGTGGATAAGAAATCAATGTGGATAAATACTAGATTCCCTCTTAGAAATGAATCGACATTGATTTTGTGAATATTTCAGCACATTACATATGATATAGATCGTCTGTTAATGTGAAACTCCATCCTAGAATGGACTGATGAGATATAAAATGTGCTGAAATAAACAAAATCAAGAAAGATATTCGCAAAAGGGACTTTTCAAGCAAACAACACCTTTGTCAAATGCTAGCAATAATGGAACACTTTTCAATCTAGCCTTAGACAACACAACCATGAGATTATTGTATCATAAAAAATAGGCAATAGATTAGATTTTAAGCAACTATAGATGCACAAAATATAGATATGTTGCACACGTGGCTTTCTAATCTGAAATTTACCTTGTGGTTGGTAATATCTGTAGGCAGATCTATATTCAAAAAGCCTCTTAGAGGATAACTTTTATTCTTAATCTCAGCCAGTATTGCACTGAAGATTGGCAAGCAAGCCTCAGCAGCAAGCTTATAGTCATCAACACTGCTCTTACCTCCAACCCTGAGATTCCACACCAAGAATAATCACATAAGGCTTGTATGAACTAGAGAAGATATGGAAAACTAGTTTAAATGATCCTTTTGTACAAACATATTGCAACGAAAATATACATCCACATACCAGTCATATGATACAGAAACAGCAGGTATGTCATTGAAGAAGGCTTCTCGAGCACCAGCAACTGTACCAGAGTAGACACTGCTTCCAATAGTAGGCTAAACCAGTCACAATTAATACAAACTGACTTTTCCCATAGCAGCATTTACAACTATGATATAGAGCCATGGATAATGACAATGAAATTAGGAACTAACTAATATGAACATGTATAGAGGAAAAACAAGATTACTAACATATGATAACCACAGTTGCTGCCCATGTTTATGCCACTGATAACCTGCGTGTATGGAACAAGAGAAAGTTAACAACTACCCACATGATTAAACTCAGAAAAAAACCTTTGTTACTTGGAGAGTCATATCCCCATGATCATGTTTGAATATGCATCGGACAAGGGTATTTAAGTATATGAAAAGTCAGAGGAAAACAAAAACCAAACAAACAAAAAGATAAATCTTTCTGTGACATGGCAACAAAATGATTTGGTTCAAAAAGGAGATACTAAACCACATTGGTCCAAAGGAGAAAGGACATATAGATTTCTCCATAGTCCCCAATTTGCATAATGAAGGATAACATGATCTAAACCACTACATAAATATGTAAACAACATTTCTATCATATTATAACTAAATACAGCAAGAAATCTACCAGATCAGGAACTGAGGAGAAGAGTGCTTCTGAGATGCCCAAAGAAGTGCAATCAGCTGGGGTTCCTACAGACAAAATCCATCTAGAATTGTAACTATGTCCAAAATTTGACTATCATCTTTAAACCACATACTAAATATCAGTGTAAACTAAAAGGTCATGTCCACTTCGAAGGTAGTCCTTGATATTTGTAGCCACAGTCCATTAGCTAGTCGATGTGAGCACACTTCGACAATCTTAATATTAGTGGTGCAGTCTGTGGGAACCTGTTCCAGTTTCGTACCAGCCCTCAGACAAAAATTACAGTCCACACCTTTGTCTAGCAGGACTAGTGTTGAGAAGCGAAAACAACCCCATATCGACTAGTCAATCACTGAATTGTGGTTACATATAGGACCACCTTCTTCTCGTGAGGAATCTTTTATCAAAGGACAAAATCGTGAAGACAATCTTAACCTCTACAATGCACAATACCTCATTGCGGACGCATTTCAACAATCTTTGCATCAACAATCCTCAAAATTCTAAAACATTTATGTAATTAAAATTGGCACTCAAAATTATTCCAGAAAGGGAATAAAAGGTAATAAAAACAAACCAGAAACAGCATAAGCGGTGGCTCCATCAATATCTACTTTCTTTACAGCAACTGGGTGACGCCATGTTATACTATGACCAACGGCTGATTTCTCCCTGAGAAAAAAAGAAAGAAAAAGTAAAATTTTGTACAAAACTGACCAGGATGATCCTATTATTTAAAGAATCTGCGACTTAATCAAACAGTTGTCAGAAACTCAAAATAAACACAAATTAGCACAAAGATCCTATTATTTACGGAATCCGTCACTCTGATCAAACAGTTCTACGAATTCAAAATAAACAGCAATGAGCACACAATCCTATGATTTACAGAATCTGCCATTAACTTTCATCAAAAAGTTGTAAAAACTCAAAATAAACAGCAATAAGCACGACCGTCCTATTATTTACTGAATCCGCCAATGACCACGACGATCCTATTATTTAAAGAATCTGCAGCTTTCATCAAACAGTTGCAAGAACTCAAAACAAACAGTAATGAGCACGAGGAACCTATTATTTACGGAATCCGCCACTAACTCTGATCAAACAGTTCTACGAACTCAAAATAAAAAGAAATGAACACAATTATCCTATGATTTACAGAACCTGCCGCTAACTTTCATCAAACAGTTGTAAAAACTCAAAACAAACAGCAATAAGCACGAGGATCCTATTATTTACAGAATCTGCCACTAACTTTCATCAAACAGTTGTAAGAACTAAACAATAAACAGTGTAATGTGCCGAGGGAAATCAGAACTGAGTTGCAAATATGTAGGTTATAAAGGATTTAAATAATTCAGTGACGTACGAATCAGGAGCGCAAACCAGGACACGAAATCGATTGGCGGAGACGAGGACGCGAACGAGAGATCGGAGTCCAGGGGCGTCGATTCCGTCGTCGTTCGTCACCATCACCGTCGGCCTCTCATCGGAGCTATTGTTGTTGTTGTCGTCCATTTGCGGCTGCCAAAAATGAAGTGAAAACAGAATGAAAGGCAACGTGATGATTTCTTAGTTAATGTTTCATTTATTTATTACATTACTGTTAAAGTACACTGGTATTAGTCGCTAAACCCTGGAAAAATAATAGTTTTGAAAACTAAATTTTTTAAGATAAGTATACTATGCACAAGTACTTGTGTTTTTACAATTGTCTTAATTTTAGGGTTTAGAAATTTTATTTAAGGTATAATGTCCAGGGGTTTAAATTATAAGTTTTGAATTAGGTTTTAGGTTTAAAATTTAGAGTTTATAGATTAAAACTTAAATCTCTAACCCTATTATCTTAAACTCAAACCCTAATATATAACTCTAAATTATAACCATAAACTCTAAATTTTAAAATCATACACTTAAATCCCTAAACCGGGTTCATAAACCCTAAACTAATATGCTTGTGAAAAATTTTTGTTTTTACCGCTAGTGCATGAGATATTTTTTTTTTAAAGGTACAAAATGATTATTAAAATAATTAAATTGTTAAAAACAATAATGAAATTTATTAAACTATTTTTATCAAATTATTTTACAATGATGACTAAATTAATCAAATTATTATACTATTTTAGAACTTTTGATGACCATTTTATAACAATTTAACAAATTAAATGATCCTTTTATAATTTTTACAAAAGTTAGCGACTAAAATGATTATTTTCTATTTAATGACTATCATGTACTTTAAATTAAGGTAAAGTACACTAAAGCTCACTAAATTATCTCAAAAAAATTTAACATATTCACTAAACTTTCAAAAGTTATAGAATGATCATTAAATTTTAGTTTTTTGTTACAAAATAGCCACTAACACGTTAACTGCTATTAGAGGGTGATGTGGAAATTATGAAAAATTGCATAATAACACATTTAGCCCTTCATATTTATACACTCAACCAATTTAGTCATATTTTAAAAAAATCATTAATTTTAGCCCTCATTATTTAACCTTTTTTCAATTTGATCCTATTTTAAATTAAAAATTTTAGTGTTTTTTCCTCTAATCAGATGGTGACACATGTGGAAGGAAAACAAATGAAAGAAGATTGGGTTTTGGGTGAATTGAACTCTCAGTGGTTTTAGATGGTATTTAAGCATTCTATGTTTATCCACCAAACCAAAACAGTAGACCCAAAAAGAATTGAATCAAAAGTGAAGTAAATGCACAGATAATTTTTGTTTTGAAAAGTTTAAAGAGTAAAATGAAATTATAATCAAGAGTTAAGAACAATGGATGAAATTACCGAATTTGAGTCGCTTACGAAAATTCTTTATAATTGATTCTTATTTGCAAAAACAATATATTTATAACAATCGTAAATGGTCAATTTTTTCGCAATCAATTAATTTTTGAATTCTTTATCATCAGAATCTGGTTTAAAAGCGCTGTTGAAAATGGGGAAAAGGCAATGAACTTCCTGTTTGAGAAGTTGAAGATGTCAATCCATTAAAGTAGCTTGATGAACGTGATGATTGATCTTTCCTATCATGAGAAGAAAATATTAAATTATTTTTAATTTAAAATAAGATTAAATTAAAAAATATCTAAATAATGAGGGCTAAAATTAATATTTTTTAAAGCAGAACTAAACTGATTGAATACTTAAATATAAAGCGTTAAATGTGTTATTATACAAATATTTGTGACTGTCACGTCACTCATTTAAAGATAGTTAACGGATTATGGTCATTTTGTAACAAAAATTAAATTTTGATACTTATTATATAATTTTTAAAAATTTAGTAATCATTTTCAATTTTTTAAAATAATTTAATGATCATTAGTGTACTTTACCCCTTTAAATTATTATCAAGCTCGATAACTTGGAGAAAGATAGTGTGTATTTGTGCACACGCGAAGGACAAGTTGGATTAAAATTCTAGAGTATGATATGAGTATGCTTCGTGGATATTCCATTTATTTTTGGGTAAACAACATGGATGGTCCTTTTTGTTTTTGATATGTTCTCTTTTGATCATAGATTTTGAAAGAGTAATATTTTGTTCATTTGAATTTTCGAGTTATAATATTTTAGTCACTCTGACGTTAGCCTCCGTTAGACTATTGACGTGAAACGTTAGCAAAAATTATTAATTTCTAATTTGGACTCCTGAACTTTTGAAAGTTTATTTTTTACCCTTTTCAAACAAAATAAAATAAAATCAACTTGTCCTCCCAAAAATTCTCTAACCATGCTCTCTTCAACCCTTCTCAAACCCATCACTAGTCCCAAAAATCCCTTCTTTTTCTCTTTTTTGTCCAAATCCAGTCCCTTTTATCTTTTTTATCTCTTTTTTTCACTTTCAAAAAACTCTTAAAACCCGTATCAGTTACTCTTGTCCTTGCTAATCTCGTATTTTTTCTTTTTAGTCCAAATCTCGTCTCTTTTATCTTTTTTATCTCCCCTTTTCACTTCAAAAAACCATTAAAACACATGTTAGCTACTATTGTCCCCGCCAATCTCCCCCCAACTCACCTCATATCAGCTACCCATATCAACCTTTCTCAAACCCATCGTTAATTATATATTGGTTTGAATAAATATATATTGGTACCTTGTACCGACCCAATTTAAGGGTTAGTGAATCGGGTCTCGGACTCGGGTATTGGGCCTAGTGACAAAAAAAAAGAAGATGATGGGTTTTATTAAATTATTTTATCCAGGTGAGGATAAAGGTTTGAAATTTAAAGTGGTGGGTGGTGATTGGTGAAAAGAGGGAAAATGGAGGAGAAGATAATTTTGTAAGAGAGAGAAAAGTGGGAGAAAAGTAAAGGAAAGTTTTAAACCTCGATCTGCCCACCTTAGGACCATACACGACACCGCCGCCGTCTTTGCCTTCAGCTCGTCGAGACGAACCCGCCAGTGGTCATCTCGTTGCCGCCATTCACCGGGGTGAAGCCACAGAAGATCCAAAATTGTTGAATCGGCATGAACCGACGTCCACCGTCGAAGGGTGAGGCCACCACAACGTTCCCCATCTAGAGAAAAGGTTGATCTAGAGTTTGTCGTCGCCATCTAGCCACAGGAGGCCACCACGCGTGCTGCCGCCTACTCTAGGTTTAGCCTAGTTTACCAGGTCGGTTGAGCCGACTAGTGAACCAAACTAATTGGGCTAGTATGGCAGACCGCACAATGCAACTGCACCGTCCGACTATGCTGTCCGGCCGTCATTGATTGGCTGTTGACTTTTTTCAGGGACCCTACCCAAGGGTTTCTCGACGTTCTGAGTCTATTGGTGCAGTCTATTTCGCCAAATTCAAACCCAGTAAACTATTTTTATACGTTTGACCTTGTGAATTGAATAGAGGATGCATGAAATTAATGTATTTTCATATTCATTTTTATATAAGGATTATTCGAGATCGGATATCAAACCAAGTAGAGTATTCGAGAAGCTTACATGAGGATTTATCACTAATTCTTGAGGTTAGTACACCTCAAATTCCTATTGCTTCATGAGCATCATAAATGCGATTGTTTTGCGTGTTAGTATCTGCAAATTAGGTAGATGATGAATATGCATGTGTGGAGACCGATAGTATGAGACTCGATATTTATGAGATGCATGATAATGTTACGGATATGATAGGACTAATAGAAGCTTTAGAGACTGTGTAAGGTCGTTTGAGATACTTGTATGATTACTTGATAATTGGTTAATTGATTGATATAATTGTGATGCCTGATATCTTTGTTCATAATGAATTAACGTAATTCATCGAGAATTATGCTTAAGGGATTAATACTCGATTTAATGATTATGAAGTCGTTAATTAATATTAATGGAATGAATGCGTTAGTAAATAAACCTTAATGACTTTCATAAGCTTTAGAGATCGAGTAAGCATTGTAATATCATAATTCGAGGACATTGTACGAACCCTGAATAGGGTATTAGTACGGACTTGGGCCATACTAGTATGCAATTGAGAGTCGTATCGGTACGGGTCGACCCGTACCGATACTTATGGGAATTGAATATTTCCAGTGAGTAGTTTCAGTATCGGTACACATGTGAGTACTGATACCCAAGAATGTCGTACGTGTTTAAATACTGGTACTTGATACGCTAAATAATCAGTAAAGGTAAATTAAGGGTGAAAGTTGATGTGTATATTAATAATTGAGTTATGCCTTAATAAATGAGATAACGATGATCAATGGAGACAATAAACGAGATTAATTGTATACTTCTCCATAATGTATTAACAACTCGGTAATGTAAAATAAATGATGTGATGATGATTAGAAACAATAGGGGACCCTTGGGATCGTGTTGCTTGTATGCCGGGTAGACACTTGATTGGTTGAGTCTTCTTGATTTATGGGATCTGGATACCCAAAGAAAGAGTGTTGCAACACCATGGTTGAAGATTTTCTGAATGTAGGATCCTGATGTTGTGTGAACGTAGGACTCATTCGATGATGCTTGATGAGAGATATTGAGCATGGATGTAGGATACCGATGTTGTGTGGACGCGAGCCTCATCTCTACGAGTGTAGGATCCCGATGTTGTGTAGACGTGAAACTCACTCAAGAGTGTACGATCCTAATATTGTGTGGACGCGAATGTCACTCTAGGTTTCTGGTATGACTTTGTGTGCTTTTGCTCGGTTAATATGGTGAGATCCTGAGTATGTCTGTGTAACACCCCTACCCCATGTTAGTAGCAAACTAGCTCGGGAGTGTTACCAAGCAAGAACATTACATTACAAGCAAGAACAAGGCAAGAATAGATTAACTCATCCCTATTAGATGAGTTACTTAACTAGCAAGCAACCAAGCATTCATAATTTAACATGCAAGCAATCTTACATTTTGATTGCAAGACATCATAGGTCACCAAACAATTCAATTAACATCATCATACAACCATAATTCGAATAGCCTAAGTGTGCAAACATACTTCTATTTCATTTCATTGTTTCTTAGATTGATACATATAACATCTCATACCTAAATTTACTAAACATGATTATTTGAACATACAATTGCATGTAACTTGTTTCCGAACAACTATAACATTCGATATTCACCATAAAAACTCATAACAACACCCACGTCATGGTATATTCACACAAGACTTTATCATTCCACAAGGCATTCGAATGACAATATAAGCTAGATCAATCACTTGAACATTCCATATATATATTCATATATGCGCAGTAACTACTTATACATTACATATAATTTGAGTTCAATAAAAACTTGATTCACATTGTCAACCAAGTTCATAACATAGTAGGCCCATTCAAGAACACATATATACAAGTATTCAAAACATCAAGTAGCCATGTTCATGCATATATACAATCCTCCCAAAACAAGCAAGATGCATGGTCTTGTTCTAGCTACATATATATGTCTAGGTGCCACCAACTAGGAGAAATACAAAACAAGTATGAACCATACTTTAGCTATGCTTGTGTCTTGCTTAGAGTGAACCATACTTTAGCTATTCTTGTGTCTTGCTTAGAGCTCAAGAAATCAGGCTTCAAGATCAAGCAACAATCGAATCTTTTATCTTGTAGTTGGGAAAAATGAAAACAAGAGTGATAAGTACAAGAATGTACTTAGTGAGGTAGTAACTAGTTCTAACCAATTGTTATATCAAGTTAAGTGTCAATTAGACAAGAATGATCCTAGCTAAGGATTGCAAAGCATTCGATTAACATAAGAAGCAAAAGACAATAATTCATGCTTACAAAACAAAGAAATCAAGCAATTCATACTTACATGACAGTTAATCAAGCAAATCATGCTTACATGACAAGTAATCAAGCAAATCATGCTTACATGACAAGTAATCAAGCAAATCATACTTACATGACAAGTAATCAAGCAAATCATGCTTACATGACAAGTAATCAAGCAATTCATACTTATTAGCTCATTTATATTCTTTTAACACAATCCTTGGTTCATAGTTTGTCTAGGTAATCGAGTCTCCAACCAACTGTCGGCACAAGATGTACCGTAGTACTGGTCAACCCTCATACTATCACCAAAGACCACATACGTACCCTCCGTCTGTCTTTTATGGACCTCATGAACCGTGTATTCAAGCCCTATCTTGACAAGTTCGTGGTCCTGTTCATCGATGACATCCTGGTGTATTATCGAAATAAGGAAGAACATTTCGAACACCTTCAAATTGTATTGTAAACTCTCCGAGAACGTCAATTGTTCGCAAAGTTCTCTAAGTGTGAATTTTGGCTATCGGAAGTCTCGTTCCTTGGCCATGTTATCTCGGCAGAGGGGATTAAAGTAGACCCGAGCAAAATTCAATCCATCATGGATTGAAGACCTCAAAAGCTTTCTCGGTTTAGCCGGGTATTATCGGTGTTTTGTCAAGGGATTTTCATCCATTGCCACAAGCTTGACTAAGCTAACTCGTAAAGACACGCCCTTTGTTTGGTCGGAGAACCAACAACGAAGCTTCGATCAACTTAAGCAAGCTTTAACTCATGCACCGGTTCTCATCCAACCAGAATCGGGTAAAGAATTCACTGTCTATAGTGATGCATCTCTATTAGGACTAGGATGTGTCCTAATGCAAGATGGAAAACTGGTAGCTTACGCTTTAAGGCAACTAAAACCACACGAGTCAAACTACCCTACACACGATCTAGAATTGGCAGTTATCGTGTTTGCTCTCAAAATATGGAGACATTACTTATACAGGGAGAAATACAACTTTTTCACAGACCACAAGAGTCTCAAATACCTCATAACCCAGAAAGACTTGAATCTGAGGCAAATGTGATGGCTAGAATTGCTTATAGACTATGATTTGGTTATTGACTACCATTCGGGGAAAGCAAACGTGGTTGCTGATGCGCTTAGTCGCATACCATACTCAGGTAAACCCTTAAATCTAAATCCTAGAATAATTCATTCAAATTTAATCTTTCTTGGATTACAAGTAATCCATTCGAATTGAACCTTTCTTGTCTTGCAAGTAACTGCTCAAAAATCTCTCTTAATGATCTTGTTCATTCGTTTGTAGCTTCCTTGGCTATCAATGCTCACTTCCGTTTATCCAAAGGATGAAAATTATTGTCTGAACTTCAAGTTCAATCTAGCTTTATCTCGAGAATCAAAGAACTCCAACAAACTGATCTAGATCTTCAGAAAATCATGTCCAAGCTAGACTTTGAGTCTAATTCTGACTTCTCTCTTAACTCGAATGGACTCCTCTATTTCAAGGATAGAGTATGTGTTCCTAACAATGAGGAACTAAAACAAGAGATATTACAATAAGCTCACCAAAGCTCTTTCTCGATTCATCCGGGATCGGTTAAAATGTACAAGGATCTAAAGCCACTATACTGGTGGCCAGACATGAAATCGGCTATCACAATTTTTTTTCAAAGTGCCTAACTTGTCAAAGAGTTAAAGCCGGGCATCAAGTCCCTACTGGATTGCTCCAACCAATCGAATCCCCTTGGTGGAAATGGGATCGGATTACAATGGACTTCGTTACTGGTCTTCCTTCTACTCCAAGAAAGAATGATGATGTATGGGTGGTTGTTGATAGATTCACAAAGTCTACTCACTTCATCCCTGTTCGAATGAACATGAGCTTGGAAACCTTAGCTGAGCTATACATCCATGAAGTGATTCGATTACACGGTGTACCTACAGCTATAATCTCTGATCGTGACCCCATATTTGCTTCTTGATTCTGGAATTCCTTGCAGAAGGCTCTAAAAGCTAAAGTGCACCTCAGTACATCCTTTCATCCTCAATCAGATGGACAATCTGAAAGAATCATTCAAGTGCTCGAAGATATGCTACGTGCTTGTGTTATAGACTTCGGAAAAAACTGGGAGAAATCTCTACCCCTAGTAGAGTTTGCCTACAACAATAGCTACCAGACATCTATTTAGATGGCTCCCTTCGAAGCTCTATACGTAAGAAAATGTAGAACCCCCATGTGTTGTTCAGAATTGGGAGAAAGTAAGGTTTTAGGACCTCAATTGTTTACAGAAACCAAAGAACAAGTGAAGATAATTCATGATCGATTGAAAGCAGCTTTCAATAGGCAAAAAGCTTATACTGACTTGAAAAGGAGAGACATCCAGCATAATGTTGGAGACAAGGTCTTCCTCAAAGTATCTCCTTAGAAGAAAGTCTTTCAGTTTGGAAGAAAAGGGAAACTCAGTCCCCGATTCATTGGACCATTAGAAATCATTGAAAGGATTGGTCCAGTGGACTATCGATTGGCTCTTCCCAGTGAATTTGACAAGATCCAAAATGTCTTCCATGTCTCTATGCTCAGAACATATAGATCGGATCCATCCCAAGTCCTTGAACCTGAAGAAGTAGAATTGAATCCTGACTTGTCATACGAAGAAGAACCAGTCCAGATTCTTGATTGGGAAGTTAGAAAGCTCAGGAACAAAACTGTTCCTCTTGTCAAAGTCTTGTGGAGAAATCAAAAGATAGAAGAAGCAACTTGGGAATCAGAAGAAGTCATGAGGAATCAATATCCTCACCTATTTGATTCAGGTAAATTCGAGGACGAATTTATTTTAAGGGGAAGAGAATTGTAACACCCTAAACTTGGCCTAGGAAAGTTACCACAATCTAAACTATAGGCTAATTGAATACATGAGCTAATCAATTTAAAGAAGAAAGAACATTAGCCATCCTTAAGATCAAATAAGTGAAATTAGAACCAAATTGGATTGAAATTAAAACTAGAAGGCTTAAATGGAAGGATGAAATTGTGAACATGCAAAACTATAAAGATTGCATGCAAATGGAATTAAAAATAAAGGCCTTGACACATGTTCTCAATTGATGAGAACACGTGCCATGTGAGTAGATGACTTACGGCAGCCTTGAGGGAATAATGAACAAAAAAAATTCATCATCTTCTTTACAAAATTATCACCATAGCAGAGTGTTGAGAGAGAAAGGGGGGAGAGAAAGCTTCATACATCACCTTCAATTCAAGTCTCTTGATTTATCTTTGATCAAATTAGCTTGGAGAAGGTATAATGCTTGACTCTTACATGTTATAGAATGTTTGAATCTGGAGATGATGATGTTCTTGTTATCTAGATTGATTAGGATGATTGTTATGTTTGGTAGGATCATGTTGGCTTCTAATAGAACTTGAAATTGTGATTTCTAGTAGCTAAATTGCTAAAGAGAATGTATATGGTTTCTGGAAATTTGAGAATAGGAAGTATGATTGGAAACAGTCTTGACTGGGGACTGTTTTACTAGTAAAAATGTGTGAATAGGCTAAATGTATATAGAACCCTGTTTTGATCATGTTGGATGATGAATTGAGGCTTGAATAGAGCAGATAACTTGCTGGAAAATGAATGCACCTAATTGGATTAATTAAAACTAGGTAATGGACTGCTCAAATGGTGAATTAGAAGCATAATGTTGATCAAATAGATCAGATTGAATTTAACATAATAATGCCTTATTTTAAGTATATTGCTAAGTGAATTAGACTGACCTAGAAATGTAAGAACATGAAAATGAATTGAATTACAATGATAGAACCTTGTTAAAATGAGTTATGAAAGTAGAAACTCAGCCTAGAGTAATTTGCCCAGAATACTCTGTTTTGGGCAGTAACTTTGAAAAATCATTATAATTTGTATAAAAGGAATTTAATGCTGGAATTTTTATGGACAACACCTTGATATGTCTAAATTCATTAGGAGAAAACAGAATTGAATTCTGGATTGTAGAATGAATTGTAGAGAAGAAACACTAAGGACATTGCAAACTGTCCAGTGTTGTAAGTCACCCTGTCTTTAAGTTAAAACCTATATTAATTGGATAAGAACTAAAATGCAAGGCATATATGGTTAGAAATAAAATTACGTTATCTTTCCAACTGTGTAAATCAATTGAAATTCCAACGTACGGAATGAAAGTTATGCATGTTTAAGTGAACAGAGTACATGCTGCCTAGTAACAACAGTTTAGGTAATTGTACATTGTTTTGTGGCAGTTTATCAACTGTTTTGTAAACAGTTTTGGGACATTGATTTCTGCCTTGTTTTACATGAATTAAAGTATAGACAAGTGTAGTTATGTTAGTAAAGAATGTATATGAACATGCTGCCAGATTTGTATATGTCGTGTACTTGTAACATTGCCTTGATTGAATGGTTATGTGAACTTGTTTTTAACATGTATGTACTTGTGTAATGTGTTAGAACCAGGAGTGAACTTGGTGGAAGAGGAAAGAGTGGAACATCCTAAAGCTAAGAACAAAGGAGTGTGGATCCAAGACTAGCTAAGCTTAGAGTATTGTGAGTGTAGCTTACTTGAGAGTTAGGACTAGGTCCTAACTATAGCAAGCATGTCTAAATTCTTGAATTGTTAATTGACTTAATATCAAATTGATCTATAAGGGAAGAATGATTAAAGTAATGCATGAAACTTGATCACATCCTTGAATATATGTTTAATTCGAATGTTTAAACACGATTAAGTGGTAACATGGATGCTTGTATGTGTCATGTGACATGTGATCAAATACTTAAAGAAATTGCTTGTAATGTTATCCCACTTGATGGAAAAGAACACATGAGAATTACATGATATGTGAGCTATAGCTCAATTGGCCTAAGGGCTTAATGCATAATGAACTTGCTACTTGACATGATCTTGAACTTGAAATACTTGTATAAATGGCTATAATCGAACAACCTTGGTAGCTAGTTAGACTAGGTAGAAGGGCGCGCCTTAGAGTCTAGAGCTTATTGTGTTAGGGTGACTACAATCCAAGGCTAAGGCCCTTATTTGGCAACAAACGGAGGGTACATATATGGTCTTTGGCGACAGTAAGAGGGTTGACCAGCACTACGGTGCATCTTGTGGTGACAGTTGGTTGGAGACTCGACTACCTATACAAACTAAGTAGCAAAGGGTTGTTTAATTGATAACAAATGAAATAACAATCCTATATTACATGTTACTTGTCTTGAAAGTTATATAATGAAAGTTACTTGACATGAAAGCCATGAATTGTATTTTACTTGTCATGTAAGCATGATTTACTTGATTACTTGTTATGAAAGCATGATTTGCTTGATTTCTTGACATAGAAGCTTGAATTATGATTCATTGTTTCTTTTATCCTATACTAGCCGAATGCTTGCAATCCTTAGCTAGGATTTTTCTAATGCTTGAAAACCCTAGCTAGGATCATTCTTGTTTAATTGACTCTAAATTTGAAATAACAAATGGTTAGAACTAGTTACTACCTCACTAAGTACATTCTTGTACTTATCACACTCATTTTCATTCTTCCTAACCAACAGGACAAAGGATTTGCTCGTATCTTGATTCTGAAGCCTTTTACCTTGAGCTCGAAGCAAGACACAAGCATTGCATAAGTATGGTTTCATACTTGTTTTGTAATCTCCTAGATTGGTGGCACTAGAATGTTTATAGTTTATCTAGATCATGCATTTTGGAATTCTTGAAGCATGTATATATATGTGTGTTCTTGAATGGGCCTACTATGTTACGATCTTGATTAACAAATGTGAAACAAGCTTGTATTGAACTTAAACTACATGTAATGGGATGGTTTTGCTGCGCATAAATGAATTTGTATTGGAATGATCAAGTGTTTAATCTAGTTTACAATGAGCCATTTGAATGCATTGTTTAATGAACATGTATATGATTGAATGAATAGCATGAAATGTTTCATGTCTTGCTTGAAATGAAAGTAGTATGAGATAAACCATGCTTGCTTGTCTTCCATTCGAATGTCTTGGAATTATATGGTCTCTTGTGTGTGAACATACCTTGTTGTAAGGGTATTGTGTATTTTTATGGTAATGGTCGAATGGTCTATATGTTGGGAGACTAGCTTCATGCAATTGTATGTTAACATGATCATGCTTAGTAAATTTAGGTGTGAAATTAATATATGAATCAATCTAAGGATCATTGAAATGAAATGGAAGAATGTTTACACACTTAGGTCATTCGAATTGTTAATGGTAATAGATGTAGTTAATGAAATTGTTTAAGTAGTAACCTATAATGTCTTGAAATTAAAAATATGGGATTGCTTGCATGTTAAGTAATGAATGCTTGGTTGCTTTCTAGTTAAGTAACTCATCTAATAGGGATGAGTTATCAATTCTTGCCTTGCCTTTTTCTTGCTTGTATTACTATCCCGGGGTAGGGGTGTTACATAGAGAGTTTGTCGACGTGTTTCTGGAAGAGTTACTCGGGTTACCCCCAGATCGTGAGTTAGTGTTTTAGATAGATGTGATGCCCATCATGACACCTGTATTGATTGCTCTGTATCATATGGCACCCACGAAATTGAGAGAGCTAAAGAATCAAATTCAAGAGTTGTTAGAAAGAGGTTTCATCCGACCAAGCATTTTACCTTGGGTGCACCTGTCTTGTTTGTTAAGAAAAATGATGGGTCGATGAGGATATGTATTGATTATCGTCATCTGAACAAGGTAACAATAAAGAATCGTTACCCCCTACCGATGATTGATGACCTGTTTGATCAGTTGAGGGGTGCTCGTGTATTCTCAAAGATCAACTTGAGGTCAGGCTATTACCAGTTGAAAGTAATAAACGAGGATGTTGAGAAAACCACCTTCAGGATGCAGTATGGACATTATGAGATTTTGGTAATGCCTTTTGGTCTTACCAATGCGCCTGCAGCTTTTATGGACTTGATAAATTAGATCTTTCAGCCCTACCTAGATCAGTTTGTAGTAGTCTTTATTGATGACATATTGGTTTACTTGAGCTCGGAGGAGGAACATGATTATCATCTTTGTATTGTTCTCCAAACCTTGATGGAGAGACAGTTGTTTGCTAAGTTCAGTAAATGTGAGATTTGGCTCTCAGAGGTGGCTTTTAGGCCACATTGTTGCAGCAAACGAGATCTGAGTTGATCCGTATAAGATTCAAGCAGTGATGGAATGGAAACCCCCTAGGAATATCGTAGAAGTCTGTAGTTTTCTTGGGCTTGCAGGATATTATCGTTGTTTCATCAAGGGCTTTTTGAGCATAGCGGCACCGATAACCAAGTTGTTACAGAAAGGAGTCTCGTTTGAGTGTAACGAGAAAAGACAACAAAGCTTCGAGCAGATGAAGGCTTATCTTACAGAAGCCCTGATGTTGACGCAACCTGAACCGAGAAAGGATTATGTTGTGTTTAGCGATGCTTCTTTGAATGGGCTTGGTCGTGTCCTCATACAAGAGGGTAAGGTGGTTGCTTATGCTTCGAGACAACTTAAGCCTCATGAACGAAATTACCCTACACATGATTTAGAGCTTGCCACAGTTATCTTTGCTTTAAAGATTTGAAGACATTATCTGTATGGGGAAAAAGCTACATCTACACCGACCATAAGAGCTTAAAGTATTTGCTCACCCAAAATGAGTTGAATTTGAGGCAAAGGCGATGGATTAAGTAGTTAAAGGACTATGATTGCATGATTGTGTATCATCTAGGTAAAGCAAATATGGTGGCTGATGCCTTTTGGTAGGAAGTCTATGTCAGATTTAAGGGCGATGTTTGCCCATTTGAGGATGTCCGAGGATGGTGGGTTGTTAGCCGAGCTACGTGTAGAGCCTACCCTAGTGTAAGAGATCAGGAGGACACAAGTTTTAGACGAAGAATTAGTAGAAAATATTGAGATGGTATATTGGTGGCCTAGCATGAAAAGAGATGCGTCCGAGTTTGTGACAAGATTCTTAGCTTGTCAGCTAAGGCCGAGCATCAAGTTCCTTCAGGCTTGCTTTAGCCCAACCATATTCCATAATGGAAGTGGGATCGTGGGACCATGGATTTTATGACAGGCTTACTATTGACAAAAAGGAAGCACGATGCCATTTGGGTAATAGTGGATCGTTTGACCTAGTCTGTACATTTCATGCCTGTGCGTATGGATTTTATGCTTGAGAGGTTGGCACGGTTGTACATCCAAGAGATAGTAAGGTTGCATGGAGTACCATCATCCATCATATCAGATAGAGATCTGCGTTTTACGGTAAGGTTGTGGAAGAAGATTCATGAAGCTTTGGATGCCAAGTTGCAGTTTAGCATGACTTTTCATCCTTATACCGTTGGTCAATCAGAGCGAGTTATTCAGATTTTGGAGGATATGCTTTGGTGTTGCATCATTGATTTCAAGGGAAGTTGGGAAGATCAGTTACCTCTTGTTGAGTTTGCCTACAACAACAGTTTTGAATCAAGCATCAAGATGGCTCCCTTTGAGGCCTTGTATGGGCGCAAGTGTAAAACACCCTTGTGTTGGACCGAGCTAAATTAGAGAAGAATCGTAGGGTCATATTTGATTAGGCAAACCGAAGAGAAAGTTTAGATAATCAAAGAAAGACTGTATGTGGCCTTTGATCGTCACAAACCTTATGCGGACCGGAAGCGTAAGCACATCGAATATGATGTTGGTGACAAAGTTTTTCTCAAGGTGTCACCATGGAAAAGAGTAATCTGCTTTGGGTGGAAGGACAAGTTGAGCCCGAGGTTTATAGGACCATATGAGGTTCTTAAGAGGGTTAGACCCATAGCTTACCGGTTAGCCTTACCTCCGGAGATAGAACACATCCACAATATGTCTCATATATCAATGTCGAGACATTACCATTCCGATCCTTCCCATGTTATTCTGGTTAAGAAGATTGAGATCAACACCGACTTGACCTATGAGGAAGAACTGGTGAGAGTTTTGGACAGAAGGGTCAATGAGTTGCGCAACAAAAATATACCCTTAGTTAAAATGTTGTGGAAGAACCATGTAGTCGAGGAAACTATTTGAGAAGTTGAGGAGGATATGAAGCTACTCAATCCGTATTTGTTCCCAAAAGGTAAATTTCAAGGACAAAATTTTCTTAAGGGGGAGAGTTGTAACGACCCAAATTTTGGGATTCAGGAGTTAGTTTAAAACAAAGCGTGAGCTTCTCTTCTGGGTCAAGTGTTGGGTTTTTTAGAGCCTAGGTGGGCTATATTTTGTTGTAAGCTTTGAGGCTTGGGTGGGTGTTAATACGGGATGATGTAAGGAGGGTAATTGGGTAATTTACTCTTTTGAAAAAAAAAGGATGGGGTGTTTAATTTCTGTAGAGTGTAAGGAGGGTGAGATTGCCCTTGTTCCTTGTCTCCCTTTTCCTCTCATTTCCTCATCTCCTAATTTCACACAGACATGAGAAAGGTTGAATCTTTAAGCTTTTGGGGGTAAATCAAGTTTTGAGCTTTGAGGAAGAGTTGTTTAACGTTCAAGGATCTATAATCCAAGGTAAGAATGGGTTGAAATGGTGAAGGAGGAAGTTTTGGTGAGGGTGTGTGGGGAGTACGAGATTGAGTTTGGAAGCTCAATCCTTGAGTTATGTTAGTGTTTTTAACATCCCTAGTTTTTCCAGCAATGTTTTAACATGCTTTGTGACCTCCGTTTATAGTGAAAAAGGTTAGAGCGACATTTAAGGCAAAAGGGAAGAGCAAGGCTTGAAGTTTGTGGTTGGGAGCTTTTTTCTCAGTTTTAAATCAAGGTTAGTACACTACTAACTCCTTTGTGTTCCTATAAATCATAATTTTGATTTATTTGTGGTTTAGTTGACATTTTGGTTGTTTAAATGTTTAGAGCCTCTAAAATGGTAAATATTAAGATTAATGTTAAAATGGCTAAAATCTGATAGGAAACCACTTAAAACACTTTCCATAACCTGTAGGTTCAGTTTTGAGTTGTGCTCTTGGGTTTTGGGAGTGGTTTTCGAACTCCAGAAAATGAATTCTGGGTTCACGTATCGATACGGGTGACGTCATATGATACCATGTGTTAATTTTTGAAGAACACAACCATTTTTGTGAAGGGTGTATCGATACGACTGAAGGTGGTATCGATACCTTTCTTGTTATCCAAATTCCAGTAGCTAGTTTTGATATCGATACACTTAAAAGGGTATCGGTATACCTTAGGGTATTGGTACACGTCCTCATGTATTGGTACAGAGTTGTTTGGTTAAAAACCTACATATGTATCCTGGGTATCGATATGCTTGGAGGTTTATCGGTATAGAGGGTTGTATCGATACCCTTAGGGGTGTGCATCAATACCATCTATGCAATCTGCCCAAAAAATAAGATTTGAGTTTAAAGGACCTATAGTTCGAGGACTAAGGCCCGGTGGTCCTTTAAAGTGGTAAAATGAATAGTAACATCGAGAAACTAAGATTTAAACCTAATGTACGGGCTTAACGGGTAATATCTTAATTAAAAACCTTGGGTGACTTGTAGTGTTGTATGATTAAGGATCCGTGGTGGACTGAATAGTGAATCTATGCCACGTAAGGGCATTATTATGGATAGGATTTCAGATACCCATGAGAAAAGAGAGTGCTGCAACACCATGGTAAAGATGCCTAATGTATGAACCCGAGGCTTATTGGGACTGAGACTCTTTCGAAAGCTCGATAAGAGATTCCGAGCATCAGTGTGTGTACCTGATGCTTAGTGGAACCGAGCCTCACTCAGAGTGTGTGTACCCGATGCTTAGTGCAATCGAGCCTCACTCTTGGTTTGTTGATATTATGCATATGGTTGCTATGTGAGACTATTTAACTCTTATTGTTGATATGCTGAGACAGCTGGGGTTTGGTCCGCATTGATATGATTTCCTTATTTTCATCTTTATCTACATGCTCTTATTTATGTTTTGCATGAAGCATGGTTGAGTGGAAGTATATCTACTGAGCTTCGTTAGCTCAGTGTTCGAAATTGTTGTTTCTGCTTGTAGGTTTGTAGGTTGACGTGCATTCGTCGGAGCACCATTGGAGTAGGACTTTGGCATCGACTTGTGTCCGAGTACAACACTTACATTTATTTGGGCTATGTATTTGAGGACCCTATGTTGTGTTGTAACTATTATTTTGGATTTTAAATTAAGTGTCGAATGCTTTAACTATGTAATTTTAAATGGAGTTCCTCATGTAATGTTTTTATTATGTTTCTAATTTGAAATATTTCAAACTTAATGGATTTAAATGAATGAATATGGTTTGGGCTAAATCTAGTTGCATTTTTTATGATTTTGGGTTTGGGCTTGAGGCCCAAATGTGACATCCGAGTCGAGGGTGTTACATCTTCGTTGCGTGTTGTAGACGTTCTGAAGCCTTTGGATACATTATGAGAGTTTGTGGCAACGAATCTTCATCGTTATACATGAATAACGTGTATGAAGCGTGTTAGGATATACCATTATTGGAATCAATCAGTGGATGCAGATTGGTTGGAGGACCCTTTGTTTGCCTAAAAGGAGTCTCGTTGATACTTGGGAAGTATCATCGCCCTTCTCGAGGGCATTTTTTTAGAGATGATGATTCAAGATCCACTAGTTTGTTAGAGTGTGACCGAAGTTAGACGTTTTACAAGTTTGATGGCTTTATTTTCTTGAGAGTTGTTACACCTTGGAAATTGATTTGGTTAAATCAAGCGCGACTCTAGCTTGTAACATTAAGAGTTGTACTTGATGCTTTGAAGACTCGATGGAACCAAACCTTTGATAATGAGAATGTTGGATTGTTGCCATTCTACTGTAATTTTTGTAATTATGGTTTTGAGAACGACACAATGAGGTTATGAGACATGTTTGACCGTTCGATAGATGCTAATGTGAACAATTCGACACTCAGGAGCTTTCATATTGTTAGAGTGGTTGTTTATGCTTCTTGGAGGAGTCGTTAGGACTTTCTCCCTATCAAGAACATGAGTGGATGTTATGGTAGGGCCGAGTTGGACGTCGGTGCCCATCAAATTTGTCAGAGAACACCAACCCAATTGAGAGAGTAAGAGATTCAATTATGAAGGTGCAACACGAACAAGGTTTCTTCTGTCTAAGTGTATCACCCAAGGGATAGCCAACCTTGTCCGCTAATAAAAAGTCCATTTGTTGAGGTGATGCTCAAACTTTTGATAGTTTGTCATGTGACAGTGAAAGACCGTTACTTGTCTCCTAAGGTGGATGACTCGTTTAACTGATTGTGAAGTACTAGTGTGTTTTTCTGAGATTTGATTGAGAATGAGATGTTTGCTGTTAAAGTGATGGAGGCTAGTAGTTTTGAAATGAATTTTTGAATGAGGTTTCTCTCTTTAGGGCGTGTCGTTGTAACGTTTGATGTTTGTAGTGATGTTTGAGGTGTTTCAGCGATGATAGGATGAGGGCTACCATATTGTCTCTCGAATATAAGTTTGATGTTTTGAGTGAAACATGTGAATGTATAAGGAATATAGAAGTATAGGCGTTAACAAGATAATTACCTTAATGACCTTGTGCGTGGGATAGGTTGGTTATCGTGTAATTAGTTAAGGATGCAATAGTTTGAGACTTCATAAATGCTTTTGATTGTATCACAGTTTTCTTGAGATAAGCCGAGGAATATTAGTGGAGATCCGAGCTGCGTGAGACCATTATGTTGTGACAGTGGTGTTGACTCGATTAAAGTCGAGTAAGATTTCGAGATCTTCGAAGATGATTTGTTGTTTTTTCGGGGTTGTATCTTTGTGCAAGAAGAGGGAAGCGTGTGCCTACCCCTATAATATGAAATTTGGGTACTTGATCTTTAAGGAATTTGAGATTTGGACAACAACATGAGTCGAATTAATTGAGAACTATTGATTGTGTGATGAATCACAACCTAAGTAAAGTGAACTTGCTAAGTGATGGAGTGTACGGGGCTAGTACGGGTTAGAGTATCATGTTGCCCATGTGGGGCGATCAAGGATCACAAGTGATGGTCATGTAAGGGAGTATCGATACTAGCTTCATGCTGTATCGATATTTGATTCATTTGGTGTTGGTATTGTTCAGTCAGTACCGGTACCCGTGTGTGTTGTTAATTAAGCTTCGAGTTGAGGATTGGGTAACCTTGGATGCCGCGAGGAGTAACATCTGATATTTTTCAATGGGTACAGTGTTATGATTATATGTAAGTTAGATGGCTTTTTATGACCTCAAGACCTTTCTTGCGTGTGCTTTAGAGAATGATGTATCGGTGTAGAAGATTTCTCCGATGTAGTACAGTGGTCAGTACATGCTGAATTTTGGGAGCGTCAGTTTGTACCAAATTTATGCAGTGTGCTTTAGGAGACAATATGGAGCCGTTTGCTTAATATAACGATAGGTGTTTGACTTGCCATTAGTTGGGAGTTGAGCATTTAGTTCCTCAAAGTTGTTTGTGATGCTTTGATATTTCCTACGTGGAAATTAAATAGATGGTTGTGGACCTTGTAAAGGATTTGTAAGTGCATAGTTTTGGTGGGATTACGTTGAATAATTATATAATCCTTGGTAGTTACCATTTGATATTTTTTGGCAAAGGTGAGATCCTGAAAGAAAGTCTGCTTGGATTGTTTGTGGTTTGGGGCGTACAACACTACGGTGGGTACATGCTACCTTTTTGACGTGAGATTTGAGATTTGTGATGGAAACTTATCCCTTAGTGGGATGTCATGCAATGAAAGATTCGAGTGAAGGTTTAAATGACATGTTTTTCGGACATGTTATAGTTTGGAGTGTAAGAATCTTGCGTGAAATGATTTTTTGGGAGCTATTTTAGTTGTCAATACGAGATATCATGCCGAGTTTAAGGTAAGTTCTTGAGGCGTGTCGAGATTTTGTTCATTTTCAAAAGTCTTGCATTGGGCAAGCAATGTTATTGATAAGGGATGCCATTAGACTTAGAGTCGCATTTAGGGAGTCGCCAAAAGAGGAATCATTTTGTTTGGTTGCAACAGCTGTTTGACCTCCTATTCTTTTAGATCATACAAAGTTGTGTAAAGATTTTGTTGTGTAGTAACCTTTTAGGTTCTAAAGCATAAGTTAAGTTTCTTTGATGACATATTTGTGTGACGTTTTTTTGTCAAGGTACTGTTGGGATGTTCCATGGCTTGGGTTATGCACCAAATAGTGATGAATCTCTTTAAGAGAAATAATTAGTTGAGATTAGGTTTGTATCAATAGAAGACAAGGGTCATGACTGATAAGAATTAGTGATGGATCTCTTTGATTTATGTGTACAAATTTTGAGGATGAAATTTTCTTCAAGGAGGAAAGAGTTGTAACAACCTAAATTTCTGGGTTAATAAATTGGGCCTCGGACCCGGGTATTAGGCCTTTATGTTGGGCATTTTGGCAAAAAGGAGTTGGGTAATTATTAAATCATTTTATACAAATGTAAGGATGAGGATTTTTTTAATTTTTAAAAGCAATTGGGGTGGTTGGAAAGAGATCAAAAAATTTATGAAGGAGAGAGAGTGTGTTGGGTAGAGAGAAAGAAAGGAAATTTTAGAGAGATAGGAGCTTTTAATCCACCTTCATAACCAACTGGTTCTCCGTGGCTGCCACCGCTGCCATTATCAACTCCAGCTCATTGAGAGGAGTCTGACCATGGTCATCTCATCGCTGTAGCCGCCGCTGTTCGTCGAGGTGAGTGAAAAGTAGAAATGAACTAGCTTGAAATGCCATGCTCCGCCGTCTTCCTCTAGAAACCGACGCCACCACATGACTCACCAAACAGAGAAAAACAGATTTGGAGCTCGCCGGTTGTTTGCCATTGTCAAAAGGCACCGCACGTGCCTCCATACGCCACCACCAAGGGTGGGCGTGCGCCAGCTGCAAGGGTGGGTGCACAATGCATGTTGTGCACCGCGCCGCACCCGATCAGCCTCACTAGGTGTACATGCACTCACGAACACTAGATCCTGCACCTAGGGTGCACCATGGCTACCATGGTCTGCGTCGTACCCTATCACGCTACCCAGGTGCACCATTGTTGTTGCGCGCCCTGCCGTACTAGATCACCAGCGCTGTTGACCACGCTGTTGACCGTTGCTGTTGATTTTTGTTGGCTGGAATTGACCGTTAACTTTTTTTGGAGGACCTTACTCGGGGGTTTCTCGATGTTCTAAGTTTGTTGGCGCAATTTGTTTTGCCAAATTTGAACTCGATAAGCTTTTTTACACGTTTAACCTTGTAGATTAGTTAATGGTTGATGTTAATTAATATTTATGGTATTCTCATAGTTATGAGGATCGTTTGGGCTCAAATATCAGATCAATAGGAGCGTTTGAGGAGTCGATTAAGGATTTATCACTTTGGCTTAAGATTAGTACACCTCGAACTCTTATTGCTTCATGAGCATATAAATGTATTTGCTTTGCGTGATAGTGTCTGCAAAATAGGTAGTTGATAAATATGCATGTTTGGAGATCGATAGTATGAGACTTGATATCTGTGTGAGGCATGATGATGTTGTGAATATGATGAGATCCATGGATACTTTATAGACCGTGTGAGGTCGTTTGAGATGCTCGTGTAATTACTTGATGATTGCTTGATTGATTAGTAATCATGATGCCTTGTATGCTTGTTTGAATAGATTGACGTGATTGATGGAATTGTGCTTACAGGATAAATACTCGATTAAATGATTATTAAGCCATTAATTAATATTAGTTGATTGAATGCGTTAGTAAATAAACCCGAATGACTTTCATAAGCTTTAGAAGACTCATGAATCTGAAATTATGCTAAGATGTTTTAAGCTAGTAATTAGGGTATCGGTACGGGCTTCGACTATACTGGCACGTTATTCAACATTGTATCAATACAAGTTGATCCGTATCAATATATAGGGAAATTGAGATTTCTAGTAAGCAATTTTCAGTATCGATACACGTGTGAGTGCCGATACCTGAGGGTGCTGTATTGATACTCGTGTTCGAGTACCGATACCTGATATGCTAAATAATCTATAAATGCAAATTAAGGATGAAAATTGATGTGAATATTAATAATTGAATTATGCCTTGATAAATGAGATAACGTGGATTAATGGAGACAATGAATGAGATTAATTATACACTTCTCCATAATGTATTAACAACCCGGTAATGTAAAATAAATGATTCGTTGACGATTAGCAACAATAGGGGATCCTTGGAATCGCTTTGCTTGTATGCCAGATAAGCATTTGATTAGTTGTGTCGATGATTGATGGGATTTAGATACCCAGTGAAAGAGTGTTACAACATCATGGTTAGAGATACCGAATGGAGGTTACCGATGCTATATGACCCGGGCCTCATTCGAAGATACTCAATGGGGTATTCCGAGTATGGGTGTATGTTCCAATGTTACCTGACCCAGCCTCACCTAGAGTGTAGATGCTCGAGAGAGAATTCTAAGCAAGGGTGTATGTTCCGATGCTATGTGACTCGGTCTCACCCTGAGCGTTTATTCTGATGCTTCGTGACTCGGCCTCACTTTTGAGTTATTGTTGTTGTTGATATGTGTTTTTGCCTAGATGATCTAATGAGATCACGGGTATGGTTAGGGCATGAGAGCCATGTATGATGGTTGCTTTGACGAGACCATGTGTTTAGGCGACTATGTAACATCCTCAACCCTGATTAAAAGAAAACCATAGTTAAGAACGTTACTGTAGAGAAAACCGAAAACGCGAGTTAGAAAATTTCAAAATTTATTAAACACTTAACTATATCAAACAGGGTGTTTTCTTATCTCTTATAAACTTTCTTTGAAGAATTAAGCCTTAAACAAATTTGATTATCAGAAGCTGAATAGCCAAGAAAGCTCATGAATAAGCCTATCATGTCTTGGTTAGTTCTACTAACATAAATCAACAACATCACTTTATTCAATTATCGATGCCATGTCATCTTATTCAATGAAAAACCTACATTATTTTAGTCACTAGGCATTCAAACATTTCGTAGTATCTTCAAGACTACTTAGCATTCAAATAACATATATAGAATCTTCAAGACTACTTAGCATTCAAATAACATATACTCTATATCATGTTATTTATGTTTTAACTAACAGACATCCAGTACATGAGTACTTAACGTTCAACTGATCACACAACGTGTGCAAATTCACCTAGTAGTCAAACAATATATCACACATATGATCATTAAGCGTTTGGCCAAATAGAAGCATTCTTTTATTTATCTTGTATTTGATTGATCTTACTACCCAAAAGTTCATTTATCATTCAATGCTACATATCATATCTAGTTTCTCTTATACTTCGACTATTACATAAATTAAACATTTTCAATAAACATTTTCTCAAACAAGCCGATTTCATACAATGCAAGATGTCACATAAATTTATTTATTTAACACTTAACTTTTGGATTCCAATAAAGGTAACTCAATCAGATCTAACATCTTTTTCTTACAAGCCATTAGGACATTCATACCACAATTCAAGTTTTAAGGCAATACAAGCAGTGCTTAATATTCAAACATTTTCATTAATTCAAGATGTTAGACTTTTATGTAACTACCCTTAGTATTTCTTGACATAATTCTATAACTCCTGTATCATTAGCCATGGTGTAACATATTCTTTGTAACCATAAACTGAATACATTCACCTAATTTGAATACATCCTATTATATCATAATAGCCAAGACTTCAACTGAACTTAATAATCCATAATACTATTTGTATTTGAGTTTTTATAACATTATAAATCTACCCAAGCTACTTGTATAATCATATTGATGGTTAAATAAACCTAAATATTTACACATTCATGATCATTCCTACTAGGATTTCACTTAGACAAACATATATGCACATACAGTTACCCAGATATTTAATAGAGACTAGTATACCAACATCGAAATGCCCATGATACAAAAATGTTCATTTAAATTCTTTGGTTATCACACACATTGATCAGTTCTTGCTTAATCAATTTACATCAATCTTTAACTACTTCATAACACATCAAAAATCCTTCAATCCTAACAATGGTACAAGGCTTTCAATCCATAAGTCATAAACAGATCAATATGCCAATAGCTTGAACCACAATCAATAGCTTAACCAATATGTTAACAGTTTTAATTACAATTAGCATATACATTCATGGAATTTACACATTAAAAGTTACACTACATAAATAGACTCAAACATTGTGCCACCGTTCTAGGAGTATTGTAACTAGGGAAGATCCAACATTATTTGAATCTTGAGTAATGATTCGAAACCCTTGACAAATTGAATTATTGAGCTTTATTCAACCTGCAATGCATGATAATGAATGCATTAGGCTTCCATAGCCTAAGTGAGGTAGAAACATCAAATGATAAAACATATCGTACATGAGTCTCAAAGAATCACACATCCGGACACCCAAACATATATTAAAATGTATTATCTTTGTCTTAATTTAGCTTATATATTTTTATAATGTACCATAGCTTTTCCAAGCTTCATTATACAATAAGTTGATCTTGTCAAAGATCAACTTGGCACATTGAAGTTTCATGAGACTTGACAATTATCATTAGTTTTGTTTCTTTATTCAAATTCATCAGAACATTCAGAGTTTACAGAACTTATCAGGGATTTTTAGAGTTTACAGGGCTTATTAGAGCTTTCGGGGCTTTTCAGAATACTTTTCAATGTTCTTTCTAAATCCTTATTAGATTTCTCATTAAGTTTATGTCTTTTACTTGTTTGCCTTGGATAATACAATTGAACATAAATAACGTTGGTCTGAGTTTGACCATATAGGTCCAGACGATACTTAGTCCAAAGCACCTAGCAATGGCTAATATCGGAAACAGAACACACACACACACACACACACACACATATATATATATATATATATATATATATATATATGTAATTGGGGCATCCCCCGAGTCGTCACTTATGGACCGTAGTCCTAGAAGACCAACTATTATCTCATGGTGTCTAAGGACTTCCATTAACCAAGCAACTTAGGTATCTTATTTTATAACAAGAAGTTGGAGTGTATCTTATCAGACAAGTAATCTTACTTGTTGCATTCTTTCAACAGCTTATTGCATAAGTTAAGCTTTCTTGCTTCTAAAGCTTTTAAGATTCAAGGCACTTAACATTAGCTTTCAATCTTTTTAAAAAGGATCTTATTATTGTTTTGTTGGTCAGTAAGCAATCTCAAGCTTATTAACAATTACTGGTTCATCTCAATCTCAAAGTCATTCCATAATCAGTCACCCAAGCATAGCAAGGCATTTAACATACGAATCGTAACATCATCAAATACTTAACATGAATGCCATGCTATGAATGCACACTCATTCTCATTTAGCTCTACTTGAGCCTTTTTACACAATATATATGTATGAAGCAAATCATCCATAATCAATTATTCAAGCATAGCAAGGCATTTAAAATGTAAGAAATGCAACATCATTCAAATCTAAACACGAATGCCATGCTATGAATGTATGCTAATTCTCAAAATCGCTCTACTTGAGCCCTTTGTACACAATGTATATGTACAATGCATTTCATCCACAATCATTTAATACTTAACAATAGAGAATTAAACATCATGATGACTCCGTGTTACCCGAGACTCATGTGACTACACTCACCTCTTATCCTGACATTACGAGATACCCGAATCCATATTTCCATCCTCTAGCTATCAACTAAGCCTTCCTCCATTCTTCTTTTGTTTTTTTCCGGCAAGTACCTCAAACAAGAGTAACAAACCATTAAAATCTATCTAAATTCAACCAATACCTCCACAGCCCCTAAAACAATCTCTAAGTTATTAAATCAGCCCACAACATTCTTAATAGTTAAAACAGTTCATTCTCGCTTCTCATTGTCACATGTCACACAATAATCCACACTTATCATACGATACTGCTCATATTTTACCGTTAAATCTGTTCATACTTTTAAAGCAGTTTTTAGACAATATCGAAACTGTTTTTATACCAATCTGTATTGTTTAGAATCCAGACTGCACTACATAAAGCATACCAACTATATTTATTCAATAATCACATGTAACACATATACACATTTTAACATTATCAAAACAGTCCTCCTATAATTACGTTTTCCATGATATTTCCTATTATCTTATATGACTGTTGCAGTCGGCAGACTGCACATCACTCCTTTAAAATCTCATAACTTCCATTCCGTACATTAGAATTTCAAATCGTTTACTCCGTTGGAAAGCTGACTCAAGCTTTCTAACCATATAGGCCTTGCATTTTTACTCCTCATGAATTAATAGAGTTTTAATCTAAAGATACACTCAATTCTGCCACCAGGCAGATTATACTGTCTTAGAACAATTATTTATATAACTGCTATTTAGCTAAGAATTCAGTTTCGTTTGTTTTAAATGAAACTAGACATAATAAGCTTTCTAAGCATAGAAATTATAGCTTATAATTCAACTTGTACAATTTAAAGCAATTTTTCAAAGTGACTGCTATTGCAGATTTTAAAACAGTTTTGACCTTCCCTGATTTTAACTCCTTAAATCAGTACCATGATTTCTAAGCTTTCAATTTTACTCAAGTCTATTCAAACTACATATACACTTATCTTATTCTTTAATCTAAACAGTCTTTTATGATCAAGAAATCATAAAACTAGATTCAATCATGCTCACACAATACAAGGAATTCGAAACAGACTTTCAAGATTTCCTAAGGATGCAATCTGTTCTAAATTTTGTATATAAAATAGGGTAGTCTCTAGGATTGCCTATATTCAATGTTAAAACAGTTTTAGTATTCCAATTAGACACAACATTGAATTCAAGGTTTTCCACTTCAATGGTAGTTTCATTTAATACCTTAACTTAGCAAGACAGTTTACCAGAAATTTCCAGCTCATATATCTTACTCATTCAACCATTTCCTTAATACTATTGAGAATCCATTGTGGTTTGTCATTAAAACAATACATTCCTAAGCTCAATTTCAAGGATTCACAACTTACTATATTGAAATCAAAATAGTTTGTTCCAATCCTCAATCGAGTAGGACAATTGCTTTTATAGTCTCATTTTAACATTTGATTCAAACACATTCTTTCATTACAAATTTCCAGCATTAAAGTCCTTAATTCTTTTCAACAATTAACATCACAATTTCCCCTATAACCAAATCAATCTTTAATCTATATAACATCTATTCATGTATCAACCACTAATCAACCAAGACATTCAATCGAATACTCATCAATTATACCAAGAATCGGTTCAATGACATAGTTCCAAAATTACAATCAAATCAAAATTCCCTAAAAAAACTTACATTCAAAACAGTCCACTATGTTCATGTATTCACAAATCAAGCCAATTTTACTTATATAATCATGTGTACACCAAAACGGTCTACTTTTTATGCTTAACAGTCCCCTTAATTGCAAAACAGTTTCAATTTCATAAGTACACAATTATGTGTACAAAACAGCCCTATTTACTTTTCTTTGTATCTAAGGCAGTCCAATTTTCATATGTGTACATATATATACACAAAACTGTCCAAACATATTTAGATATATTCTGAACAGTCCATAACACATACATATACTTACGTAGATGCACAGAACAGTCCCCTAATGTTTCATACATGCAGAACAGTCCATAAATTTGCAAAGCATCCCTTCCCCTGCTTATACTAATCTAAAATCAACAACTTAGCAATCTTACTTACTCTTACAAAATTTGAAAATTAAGACAATCATCAGGTATACCATTCGAATATTTGGAAGGAACACACACACACAGGAAGTTCTTTAACAATCTAATCACTACAATTTATAGCATCCAATAGTAACATCTAACATACTTAGCTTAAATTTGAAATAAGATAGTGAAATGTTACCTTAATCTTCAATCCACTCAAGGTAAATTCTAACCGATTGAATCCAAGAAGCTCTTTGAATAAACACTCTCCCTCTCACTTTCTTTCTTATTATCTTTCAGTTGAGGAAGAAGAATGAAAGGGATATCACCCCTTTTTGCCTCCTTCACCGATTTCCTTCACCACATGTCCATAACATTCTCTTGACATGTGTGGAAACCAAAAACTATATTTTTATTAGCATGCAAACATGCTATTTTACATTTCATTACGTTTAACCCCTTCAATAGTGATCACCTATTTACCTTTCTTTAACAATTTAGTCCTAGATTCATAATTCAATCTAGATTTTAAATAGATTAAGGCACTTAAGTTAATAACATTCTACTAAGCCGATTTTGGGGTATTACAGACTAGTGGTAGTGCCACATGTTTATTTGTCTCTCCTTATTGCTCGCACCAGCTTGTATGCTTATATTTTTTATTAGCATGAAGTATAGTAGAGTAGATGTGTACCACTGAGCTTTGTAAGCTCATCGCTTGGAATCATTGTTTCTGTGCGTAAGTTCATTGTCGGATCGTAGGATCGAGGAGCACTATCAGTACGGGTTTCCAACATGTGGTGTATTCCAAAGTATGGTACTTGTGTTTAGTGGGTTGTGTATTCATAGGACCTTACGTGGTGGATTCTGTAATTCTTATTTCACAAATTGTATTAATTAAATTTAATGTTCAAATATTTTAATTTAATTAGAGCTCCTTTGTAACGTTTTAATCATTTATATATATATATATATATATATATATATATTAATCGTTGACTTTAAATGTTTTCGGGAAGTATTTTATTTAGGGTTAACCAAGTTGAGAAATTTTATGAAAATGGGTTGGGCTTAAGGCTCAAATGTGACGTACATGTTTAGGGTGTTATAGGCTATATCGAGTCTGAAAGGCAGTCTTAAGAACATCTTCATTCTTAAGCTTCAATTGATAATACTCCAACCTCAAGTTAATCTTAAAAAACATGTGGGCACCCTTCAACTGATCAAACAAATCATCAATCCTAGGAAGAGGATTACGATTCTTTATCATCACATTGTTGATTTGACGATAATCAATACACAATCTCATTGACCCATCTTTTTTTCTCACAAACAAAACAAGAGCACCCCATTGCGAAATACTCGATCGAATAAACTCTTGCTCAAGAAAATCTTGAAGTTGATTATTTAGTTTTCTAAGTTCCTTTTGTGTCATACGATAAGGAGGAATAGATACCGGTGTTGTCCCTAATAACACTTCAATCCCAAACTCTAGCTCTTTATCGGGAGGTAATCTTGGTAACTCTTCAAGAAAAAAATTGATAAATTTGCACACAGTCTAAAGACTCTTAGGCATAGGACAAGTAATTCTTGTATCCACCATATGTGCTAAGAAAGCCTCACAACCCTATAGTAGCATATCTCGAGCGACATGGCTGAGATCACTTTGGGAAGGCAATGATTCCTTTCCCCCGCATTAGTAATTTTTCTCCGTCTAACCCCCGAAGTTCCAAACTCTTTGCCCAACCTCTAGATTCTCGGCTACAATCCTCTACTCTCAGCAAATCTCACGACGAATAATAGGAAAAGAGAATAGGGTGAAGGTACCTAAAATCAAATTTGAAGCCTCATATTCATCCTTAGCCTTCACATCATACTGTCTCATCGGGGCTCTACGGTAGACCTCTTAGTGTCTTTACTCCTCTACCTTGACATGGATCCCGATCATCCTCTAGCGAAACCTCTGCCCCTCTAACATGACTATTGAGACCTTTAAGACTGGGCTGGGGTGCCATAACTAGCCTAGGGACAATCCTTGATAAAGTGATTCAGAGATTCACACCCATAACAAGTCTTAGGTGTACGAAAGCACTCTCACAAGTGATACTATCCACATGGCTAGCATGGACATCGAGCTGATAACCCAGATAGACCTCATCCACACATCATTAATGATGAAGTCGAATACCCTCCGCGAAATCTGAACCAGACCTTTGATTAAACCTCTACGACTGTTCATATTGTTCCCCTTGGAATCCCGAGAATCTCTAGATCTCTTACCTAAACTCTGTGATGAACCCTCAATTTCATAGGTCATGTACTGGCCTTGGGGCCGCTATAGTGTACCTCTGAGCTAAACTACCAACCTGCTCAAGAGAGCCGACACTATTGGCTAAATTTGTGAATGTCTTGTGTCGATCTACAGTCATGTACATATGAAGGTCTATGTTCAAACCCAGACAGAACCTCTTACATTTCATTTTCTCAGTTTCATAAGTCATGTACTGGCCTTGGGGCCCCTCCAGTGTGCCTTTGAGCTAAACTACCAACCTGCTCAAGAGACCCGACACTATTGGCTAACTTTGTGAATTTCTTGTGTCGATCTATAGTCGCGTACATCTGAAGTTCTATGTTCAAACCCCGACGGAACATTTTACATTCATTTCCTTAGTTGCAACCAACTCTAGAGTAAACCTACTCAGTCGCAAGAACTCATGCTCGTACTCGAATACTGACTGGTTCTTTTGCGCCAAATAGGAGAATTGGTCCCTCAACACATCCATATGAGCTTCTCCAACGTACTTGTTCTTGAACCCCTTCAAGAAGTACTCGTAAGTGGGTATTATGGGGTGCAATCCCAACTCCACGGTCTCCCACCACTCTCTTTTATTTGTTTATTTTTCTTTATTTTTAGACTTAAATAAAAATCCTCCACGTTTTAGATCCATTCTTTTTGCATATCTTGATGTGTTTGTTCGTATGTCTCTATGGCATGGTTTCCATCTATCTTGTGACACATTTTTTTGTCTATTTTATGACAATTTGACATTCTTGTAGCAGTTGTCATGGTGCATCCTCTAATCAGGAAAGGTCATTGGTCTAATATTGTTATATTTTCTTTTGTGGTAGTTTGTCGATGCAATCAAAACCGTTATTAATATTCTCAATCTCCACTTATAGATCAATATAGTGTCTAGTTGGAAGAGACATAGATTTTCAAGATTGCTAATTTTTCTACAAAAGATGAACGACATATTCATGGGAAGGTTCAATCTTTTTTCACCACACCCATTATGTTATATGTTTTAATTTTCTTTCTTCAAGATATTTCTTAGTGGATTTGGTGCCCAAGGTTCTTTTTACGATTTGAGTGTGTTGTATTTGTTGTACATTTCCTTATTTTTAAGGTATATAAAAAGACATAAAGCCAGAAAATGCCCCATAACGTTTGACTGAATAGTCATGTTGGCGCCTAACTATTTTTGAACCAATTTAACCCCCAACATTTCATTTTGGGTAAAATGATCCTTTTATGGATGAAAATTGTTACCCAACTGTAACACCCCAAAAACTATACTAGTCAAAATTAGAATCTGGCGATCGAAAATCCTAGATCGAAAAGGTTCAAATATTGCATTGACTTTGACCATGTGGTCAATTATATTGATATTGGACTCTAATTGAGTTGATTTATTGTTTAAGGACTTTATTGAATACATTGGAAGTCATTTGGTGACTAAATTGTAAAAATTGGAATCAATGGGGTAATAGTATTAAGTTTGGAAAGTTTAAGCTATTAGAAGCTAAATCGGAAAAGAAGGGAGAATAAAAAAGAAGAACTCACCGTAGACTAAGCAAGCACCTCCCTTATCTTCTACCAAGCAAGCACCAACATTGGTGGATGAGTGAAGCTTTGCTTTCCTTTGAAGCATTGATCCCAATAAATCTTTATAGCTTGGATAGGGTAAGCCCAATCATTGGCCATTGATTTTAAGCCAAATCCATAAAGGATTTGAGTTATAGAAAATTATCAAACCCTAGCTTGGTCCTATGTGAGCTCCAAGCTTAATACCTTATTAATTATATAGTTCAATATTGTTATTGAAGCTACTGGAAATATTGTAACCCTTGTTCCATCTTGTTTTAATTAGCTCGAAACATCCAGGTGAACTATCCCCTTTACTATCAAATTCCATTAAGCAATGGAACAAATGAGTTGTCATCCGAGAGCCATAGAAGCTTCGAAAAGCAAGGTGATTGTAGTCGGAGTCTCGAGAATAGGTTGGGTATCTTTCCCGATTTCATTGATATTGATTATTGCCTAGCTAACATTGTGTCTAAGGATATTGCATTGAACCTCTTTGGAGGCTTTATCGGTAAGCTATCGTATTGAAACATTGACCATAGTATCATCGTTATTGTTATTGTCACCATGGACATATTGATACATAGAAATATTGACTATTGAGTATTAAAGGTATCATTGTTATAGACATTGGATATTGAAATAGGCATTGTTATAGCAATTGATCATTGGTATTGTTATTGTCATCGAAATATTGATATTGAACATTGATCATTGATATTGATATTGGAACATTGACCAATGATATTGATATTGAAAATATCGATCATCGACGTTGCTATTGAAACATTGACATTGATATTGCTATTGAAACTTGGATTCGAAAAGACATTAGATACAATTGGCATGTCCTAGAATTTATGTGCTCATTAGTACGGGTGGACTATGGTCCTTGTCCTATGGCCTTTATTGTGGCGAGGCAAAGGGATGATTGTGTTATTGGTCAATTGGTAAGGTGGAGGGACTAGACCATTCATTGATTTTGCGAGGTGTAGGAATCTGCGTATCCATTATCTTGATTCATTGCATGAATCGTTGCATTGTATATTTGTTATTGAACATGAATCGTTGCATTGTTAGTGATAATACATGATTTGGAATGCATATTATCATTATCAATATTGTTTATGACTACCTCACTAGGCAATGCATTTTAGGTTACAGAAGTCACCGTTTTAAGATCGGGGTTCGTTGGAAGTTTTGGCAAGTCACAATAAGCTTCAAGTAATGTTTATTATCCTTACAAACTCCTAGTATGGTGGAAAAGTAGTTAAACTAATCACCTTTAGCCTTTTTTGTGTATAAGTTGCATATGGTATGTGTAAGCTTAAAAGGCCTAAAAAGTTGTTTTCAAATTGGTTAAAAGTGGTAGAATATGCATGTTTAGCCTAAAAAGGTAAAATCATAGTAAACAGATTCATTTGGCTATGAAATGTGGCATGTTAGTAGATTATAGTGTTATAAACTTTCCTGTAAAATTACATAGGTTTTGGACATCGTTTGGCTAGTTAAAAGGCATAAAAACAAGACTAAAAATGACATTACAGTGTAGGGTGTATTGATACAGGTGATGGCATATCGATACGAGTACGCAATATTGGTCACATCTGATAGGCGTACCAATACTGCTATGAGTGTATCAGTACAGTAACTCTTGATAAGAATCATTAAGCCTTGAGTTATCAAGGTAGATTGCTAAGCTTAAAGAATTACTAAAGACACAACTAAAATATACGAACAATCATTGACTACATAGAAGCCTGAGTAGGCTGTATAGCCTTTTGTGGCTATAATTTTAACACCTTAAACCCTTATTGCCTAATCTGCCCAATGATGGACTTACATACTCACTGGCAAGGTAGATGGTAACCTTTAACTCGTTAGGTATCGGTTATTAAATCATTGTATTGATATTGCTGCCATTGAATCATCACAAAGCTATATCAAACATCGATATTAGATTATCAAGTTATTGTATTTAACCATGCTACGGAAGTTGCATATAGGAGTTATGATGGTTAAAGGACCCTCACAACTTGACAAATGCCTGAGATAATTCTCGTCTTCCATTATTATATCTAAAAAGGAGCAATATACTCCTAAATAAAAGATGTATTCACAGTCTTCTCTTTTCTATGTCATTGCAAGGGTACTGGCTATGTCTTAGACCATTTTTAGAATGAATTATAGTGTAACACCCTAAACTTGGCCTAGAAAGGTTACCGCTATGTAAGATATAGACTAATTGAATTATGTGCTAATCAAATTAAAGAAGAAATAACACTAGCTATCTTTAAGATCAAATAAGTGAAATTAGAACCAAATTGAATTGAAATTAAAACTAGAAGGCTTAAATGAACATACAAAGCTCTAGAGTTTGCATGTAAATTGAATTAAAATCTAAGGCCTAGATACGTGTTCTCATTTGATGAGAACATGTGCCTTGGGAGTCATGACTCACGGCAACAAGGTGGGCAAAGAAGAACAAAAATTTTGTTGTCTTCTTCATCCTATCAATCGAATGTTTGAGAGAGAAAGGAGGAGAGAAAGCTTCATAGACCATCTTCAATTCATGTTTCTTGATTGAGCATTGATCAAATTAGCTTAGGAGAAGGTAAAATGCTTGATTCCTACATGTTATAGAATGCTTGAATCTTGAATTTGTGATGTTCTTTTTGCCTAAATTGAATCGGATGATTGTTATGCATGATAAGATAATGTTTGCTTCTAATGGTACTTGAAATTGGGAGTGTTAGTAGCCAAATTTGCTAAGGAGAATGTGTATGGTTGCTGGAAATTGAGAATAAGGACTATTTTGCTAGGTGAAAATGTGTAAACATGCTAATTGTATATAATGCCCTATTTTGATCATGTTGTTAGATGAATTGAGACTTGAATAGAGTAAATAGCTTGCTGGAAATTGAATGCATATAATTGGATTAGTTAAAGCTAGGTAATGGACTGCTCAAATGGTGAATTAGAGGTATATTGTTGATCAAATGGATCAAATTGAACATAGCACTATAATGCTCTATTATAATCACATTGATAGGTGAATTAGACTGACCTAGACATGCGAGAACATGAAAATAAGTTGAATTACAATATTAGAATCTTGTTTAAATGAATTATGAAGCTAGAAGCTCAACCTAGTGTCATCTGCCCAAAATACTCTATTTTGGGCAGTAACTTTGAAAAATCACCATAACTTGTATAAAAGGAATTTAAAGCTGAAATGTTTATGGACAGTGACTTAACATGTCTAAATTCATTAGGAGAAAATAGAACTGAATTCTAGATTGTAGAATGAATTGTAGAGAAGAAACACTAGGGATAGTGCAAACTGTCCAGTGTTATAAATTGCCCTGTCCTTAAGTTAAAAATTGTATTGATTAGAAAAGAATTAAAATGAAAGGCCTATATGGTTAGAAATGCAATTACGTTATCTTTCCAATGGTGTAAACCAATTGAAATTCTGACGTATGAAATGAAAGTTATGCATGTTTATGTGAGCAGAGTACATGTTGCCTGGTAGCAGCAATTTAGGTAATTGTACCCAGTTTTGTATACAGTTTTGAAAACTGTTTTGTAAACAGTTTTGGGACTAAGGTTACTGCCCTGTTTTACATGAATTAGAGTATAGGCAAGTGTAGTTATGTGTAGTAAAGAATATATATGAACATGCTGCCAGCTTTGTATATGTCGTGTACTAGTAATATTGCCTTGGTTGAATGATTATGTGGACTTGTTTTAATATGTATTTACTTGTGCAATGTGAGTGAACTTGGTGGAAGAGGAAATGGTGGAACATCCTAAAGCTAAGAACAAAGGAGTGTGGATCCAAGACTAGCTAGCTTGGGGAGTATTGTGAGTGTAGTTATTTCTAGGGTTAGGACTAGGTCCTAACCAATGCATGGATGTCTACATTCTTGTAATGTTTAAATGGACCTAACATGGACTTAGCCTAATAAGGGAAGTATGATTAAAGTAATGCATGAAATTTGATCAAATCCTTGAATTCTTGTATAATTCGATTGCTAAGCATGTTTAAGTGGTAACATTGGTGCTTGTATGTGTGATATGGCATGTGATCGAATGCTTAAAGAAATTGCTTGAAATGTTATCCCAAATTGATGAAATGAACACATGAGAATTACATGATATGTGAGCTATGGCTCAATTGGCCAAAGGCCCTAGTATATAATAAACTTGCTGAATACTTGACATGATCTTGAACTTGAAATACTTGTATAAATGGCTAAAATTGAACAACCTTGGTAGCTAGTTGGATTAGGTAGGAGGGTTGAAATACTTGTATAAAGGGCCTTAGAGTCTGGAGCTCTAGAGTCTAGAGCTCATTGTGTCAGAGTGGACTACGGTCCAGGGCTAATGCCCTTATTTGGCGACAGACGGAGGGTACGTATGTGGTCTTTGGCGATAGTAGGAGGGTTGACCAGCACTACGGTGCATCTTGTGGCGACAGTTGGTTGGAGACTCGATTACCTATACAAACTAAGTACCAAGGGGGTTGTTTAAATGATAACAGATGAAATAACAATCCTATAATACATGTTACTTGTCTTGAAAGTTATATAATGAATGTTACTTGACATGAAAGCCATGAATTGTATGTTACTTGTCATGGAAGCATGAATTGCTTGAGACTTGATATGAGATGTATTGTTGCTTGACATGTAAACCATGCAATGTTTGATATTTGGTATGTCAACTTGATTTACTTGGTAAATGTATACCATTTGAATGATTAGATAACATGTTTCTTGGTATTGCTTGCCTTGTTACTCTAATAAGATATAATTCATGCATATTGCTTGCTAGATTGTTCGAATGATATACATGCTTGGTGATTGTGATTCTTGATTGACTTGAAATGCTTATAAACTTTAGTTAGGTAGACTTGATAAATGGTTAAATAACATGATAAATGGTTAGAACTAGTTACTACCTCACTAAGTACATTCTTGTACTTATCACTCTTGTTTTCATCATTCACAACCAACATGATAAAGGATTCGATTGTTGCTTGATCTTGAAGCTTGATTTCTTGAGCTCGAAGCAAGACACAAACATAGCTAAAGTATGGTTCATACTTGTTTTTTACTCCCCTAGTTGGTGGCACTTAGATTGTATCTAGTGAACTAGTGCATGCATTTTGAATACTTGAATACTTGTATATATGTGTTCTTGAATGGGCCTACTATGTTATGAACTTGGTTGACAATGTGAAACAAGTTGTATTGAACTCAAATTTTATGTAATGTATAAGTAGTTGCTGTGCATATATGAATATACATATGGAATGTTCAAGTGATTGATCTAGCTTATATTGCTATTGAATGCCTTGTGGAATGATATATTCACTTGTGTGAATAAACCATGTTGTAGGTGTTGTTATGTGTTTGTGTGGTGAATGGCGAATGGTATAGTTGTTTGGAAACAAGTTGCATGCAATTGTATGTTCAACAATCATGTTTAGTAAATTTAGGTATGAGATGTTATGTGTATCAATCTAAGGGACAATGAAATGAAACGAAAGCATGTTTGTATACTTAGGCCATTCGAATGATAGTGGTATGATGTAGTTAATGGAATTGTTAAAGTAGAAACTTATAATGACTTGTAAACAAAATATGAGATTGCTTGCTTGAAAAGTTAAGTATGCTTGGTTGCTTGCTAGTTAAGTAACTCATCTAATAGGGATGAGTTAATCTATTCTTGCCTTGTTCTTGCTTGTAATATCTCGTCCTTGCTTGGTAAGGCTCCCGAGCCGGTTTGCTACTAACCTTGGGTAGGGGGTGTTACATATAGTACTGAGGGTTTGGTCGGGAATTGTAATACCCGTCTATACCTATTGCCAAAGGAGGGTAATTCAAACAATATTGCAAGTATACAAACATGTAATACCCATCCTATCTTGATTATGCATTGATGAACCAGGATAATCACTCCTCTAGTAATACTGTTTTCATCACCATAATCAATCCTTTAGATGATTGCGTCACCATAATTCTTGTATGATGGAATTCAATGATCCAAAGGATTCCATTTTTGGCCAATCTATTGGCACTTCCAATTCATGAGTTTGATGTTGTATTAGGATTGGGTTGATTCAGTGGACATTAGGCTTGGGTGGACTGTTGTAAAGAATAGTTGTATCATCGAAGCCTTGGTAAGAAGAGCATCACCCTTATGAACTCAAAGAATCCTTCATTGTATGCATTGACATTGGAAGCCAAGAATGAACCTCAACTGCAAGACATAGACACCGTGTGTAAGTTCCCTGACATTTTCTCTAATAAACTTCTGGGCTTACCTCCAACACGTGAAGTGGAATTTTGGTATTGAAGTGAAATCTGAAACAACCCCGGTTTCCATTGCACCTTATCATATGGCCGCAATTAAGCTTAAGGAGCTGAAGGCTCAAATCCAATACCTTTTGAATAATAGCTCCATTAAACTGAGTTCCTCACCTTGGGGAGCATCGGTTCTCTTTGTTAAGAAGAAAGATGGTTCCATGAAATTGTGTATTGATTGCCAACAATTGAACAAGGTAACCATCAAGAACAAGTATTCATTGCCATGAATTGATGACTTGTTCAATCAGCTTAAGGATGCCTCCGTGTTTTCCAATATCGATTTAAGGGAAAGAATCAGAGTTAAAGAATGTGATGTAACCAAAATTTCTTTTCGTACAAGATAAGGACATTACGAATTCTTAGTGATGCCTTTTGGGACAACTAATGCACCGACAGCCTTTATGGACTTAATGAATCGGGTTTTCAAATCTTATCTAGGTAAGTTCGTTGTAGTGTTTATTGATGATATCTTGATCTATTCTAAGAATGTTACTGAGTATCAAGACCACTTCTGTATTGTGCTTCAGACCATTTGGGAGAAGCAATTATTTGCAAAATTCTCTAAGTGTGAGTTTTGGTTTACCGAATATGCCTTCCTTGGGCACATAGTATTGGCTTTTGGGCGTTCAGGTGGACCAGAAGAAAATTCAGGCCATTCTTTGTTAGAAAACACCAAAGAAAATCGGTAAGGTGAGAAGTTTCCTTGGTCTAGTTGGCTATTATAGAATACCCGTTAAAGGATTTTCTATGATAGTGAAAGATACTTCGTTGTTTGGACTGAGGAACAAAAAAGAATCTTCGATCAATTGAAACAAGCCTTGACTCATGCACCGGTCCTGACCCAACCCGAGTCTGGAAAGGACTACACAGTTTACAGTGATGCTTCGCATCTTGGGTTAGGATGTGTATTGATGCAAGAAGGCAAGGTCATTGCATATGCATCGAGACAGCTTAAGCCCCATGAGATGAACTACCCTACTCATGAATTGGAGTTGTTGCAATTGTTTTCGTATTGAAAATTTGGAGGCATTATCTCTATGGAGAAAAATGCTACATCTTCACCGATCATAAAAGCATCAAGTATTTATTAACTTAGAAGGAGTTGAATCTTCGGCAACAGAGATGGATGAAGCTCCTCAAAGTTTATGATCTTGTCATCAATTATCATCTGGGCAAGGCTAATGTTGTTGCTGATGTGCTCAGCCGCAAACCTCTGCTTGGTAAGTATTATTGTTGGTCATCAAATCTTAATATTGCCTATCATATTGAACTCAATATGAGATCATTGTATCGTAGTCTTCGAGCTATTAATGCTTACTTCCGATTTTAGAGCACCATTGCCTCGTAGCTGAACTACAAGTTTAATCTACTATTGTATCGAGAATCAAAGCATTGCAAAGTCAAGACCCTGAACTTTAATCCATAGCTTTTAAGTTGCAAGATTATGATAATCTTGACTTTAGAGTTAATTTTGAAGGAATGCTATATTTATTTGATCAGGTTTGTATACCCAATGATAAATCTCTCTGCACCGATATTCTTAAGGAAACCCACTTAAGTTCTTTTTCGATTCAATCGACTTCTGTAAAGATGTACAAAGATCTCTAAAAACTTTATTAGTGGTGGAGCATAAAACAAGATATAGTTAAATTCGTGTCCAAGTGCCTTATGTGCCAACGAGTTAAGGTTGAACATCGAGTTCCTACCGGTTTACTACAACCCATTGACCTATCACAATGAAAGTGGGAAAGAATCACTGTGGACTTTGTCAATAGTTTGTCGTTAACTCTTGCTAAACACAATATTGTTTGGGTTATTGTGAATCGTTTCACCAAGTTAGCACACTTCTTACCAATTAGCTGACATGTACATCAAGGAAGTTATCCGACTCCATGTAGTACCTAAGTCTATTATCTCTTACCGAGATCCACAGTTTTCTTTTCAATTCTGGAGAACATTTCAAGGAGCTCTGGGCACTAGAGTTAACTCAAGTACCACTTTTCACCCTCAGCCTAACGGCCAGTCAAAAGAGGAAATTCAAGTAATCATAAAAAATCTTCCCCATTGAATCGTTGAAAATATGTATTGATATTGAACCCTCATGTATAGATTTTGGAGGATATGCTACGTGCATGTATTATCGAATTCAGAGGATATTGGGAGAAATCCCTACCTCTCATCAAGTTTGCCTATAACAACAGCCATCAATCTTTCATTAAAATGGCACCGTATGAGGCGTTGTATGGTAGACATTGCAGAACTCCATTGTGTTGGCCTAAACTCGGTGAAGGCAAGCTGTTGGGCCCTTACTTACTTTGAGAAAACTGAAGAACGGGTTACCATTATTCATGACTGTTTGAAAGGTGTCTTTAACCGACAAAAGGCCTATGCTGATCTTAAGTGAAGGAATATACAATATGAGGTTGGGGAAAGAGCCTTCCTTAAGGTTTCACCGTGGAAGAAAGTTTTGAGGTTTGGCAAAAAGGGAAAGCATAGTCCCCGATTTATTGCACCTTTCGAGGTTATTGAGAAAGTTGGCTCTATGGCTTACTGATTATTGTTGCCCTCAAAACTGAGCAAGATCCACGATGTTTTCCATGTACCGATGCTCCAAAAGTAACATTCCGACCCTTCACATATTATTGAGCCTGAGTCTATAGAGATTCAACCTAATTTGTCCTATAAGGAGGAACGAGTTCAGATTTTTGCAAAGAAAGTTAAAAGACTTCACAACAAATCTGTCCCATTGGTCAAAGTGCTTTGGAGGAGCCACACTGTTGAAGAGGCAACCTGGGAACCAGAGGAGACAATGAAGAAACAATACCTTCATCTCTTCGGTTCAGGTAAAATCTCAAGGACAAATTTTTCTTAAGGGGGAGAATTGTAACACCAAAAAACCGGTCTAGCCAGAATTAGGATCCAGCGATCGAAAACCCTATATCAGAAAGGTCCAAATATTGCATTGACTTTGACCATGTGGTCAATTATATTGATATTGGACTCTAATTGAGTCGATTTATTGTTTAAGGACCTTGTTGAATACATTGGAAGTCATTTGGTGACTAAATTGTAAAAATTGGAATAAATGGGGTAATAATATTAAGTTAGGAGAGTTGAAGGACCAACCTTGTATTTGGCCCTCCCTAAGCCTAATCATCCATTACGTGGGGTATTCAGATTAAATTCCTTCACTTGAAGGAAAGCTTTAGCTATTAGAAGCTAAATTACAAAAGAAGGGAGAATAAGAAGGAAGAACTCACCGTAGACTAAGTAAGCACCTCCTTTGTCTTCTTCCAAGCAAGCACCACCAATGGTGGATGAGTGAAGCTTTGCTTTCCTTTGAAGCATTGGTCCTAATAAATATTTACTTGAATAAGGTAAGCCCAATAATTGGCCATTGATTTTAAGCCAAATCCATGAAGGATTTGAGTTATAGAAAATTATCAAACCCTAGCTTGGTCCTATGTAAGCTCCAAGCTTAATTCCTTATTAATTTTGTAGTTTACTATTGTTATTGAAGCTACTAAAAATATTGTAATCCTTGTTCCATCTTGTTTTAATTATCTCGAAACATCCAAGGTGAACTATCGCCTTTACTACCGAATTCCATTAAGCAACGGAACAAAGAAGTTGTCATCCGAGAGCCATAGGAGCTTCGAAAAGCAAGGTGAGTGTAGTCGGAGTATAGGGAATAGGTTGGGTATCTTTCTCAATTTCATTGATATTGATTATTGCCTAGCTAACATTGTGTCTAAGGATATTGCATTGAACCTCTTTGGAGGCTTTATTGGTAAGCATCGGTAAGCTATCGTATCAAAATATTGATCATAGTATCATTGTTATTGTTATGGTCAACATGGACATATTGATACATAGAAATATTGACTATTGAGTATTAATGGTATCATTGGTATAGACATTGGACATTGAAATAGGCATTGCTATAGCAATTGATCATTGGTATTTTTATTGTCATCAAAAATTGATATTGAACATTGATTATTGATATTGATATTGGAACATTGACCAATGATATTGATATTGAAAATATTGATCATCATCATTGCTATCGAAACATTTACATCAATGTTGCTATTGAACCTTGGATTCAAAAAGACATTGGATACAATTGGCATACCATAGAATTTATGAGCTCATTGTTACGGGTGGACTACGGTCCATGGGATACGACCTTTATTGTGGTGAGGCGGAGGGACTAGACCATTCATTGATTTGGCGAGGCGTAGGAATTCGCGTATCCACTATCTTGATTCGATCCAAGGAATAACATTGAAACTATAACCCCCTCGACTCAGCCTAGACGCCAGACCGAACCGAGCGAGCTACATTGGGTTTGCCGAAACAATCCCATGGAGCGATAACTCGAATTACGTCCATTTTATTCTTTTTATCAAGTCTAGATGCATATTATTAACCTAAGGTGAGCATGCTGTCAGCAGGTGAAAACTCCGTAGAATTAGGCGTTAGTTCGACATCTAATTACTCGTACTTGCAATTTAGGTACCAAATTGAAAATCTATAAAATTAATAGTCAAATCACATGCTTGTATGCAAAATTTTAATTGAAAACGATCATCCAATCTCATACAATTGTACTCACAACAATCAGGGACCAAAATGAATAAAACAAAAACCTTAAAAGCACATTTTAACTATATTAACAACTACCCGTATCGATACACGAGTAAGTGTATCGGTACACCTACGTATTTTGAAAATCCCAGACTCTAGTAGCTCAAACCCGTATCGATACACCTCTTTGAGTATCGATATGCTAAGCCTTAAAACACTATCATGTATCGATATACCTCTTCGAGTATCGATATGCTTTGCCTGAAAACACTAACCTGTATCGATACAGTCTCACGCGTAGCGATACGCCTTAACCTGAAATGTCCAATTTCATTGGTTTAACATACATTTATGGATTCAAACATGTCCCAAACATTCATAATCATAAATACAACTATTCTCGGGATCATTCCATGCCAGAACATCAAAGATACATGGACAAATCATGACAACGTGGATCAACATGATTTTAGAGTATGCTTCCTATAAAACAACCAACCACCATACGAAGCATAAATCCAAAGCAATAACCAAACTTACAAGGCCAATTACAACCCCAAAATTGCAATACAAACTTGCCCAAACAGGGAAATTAGGAAAAACCCTCTCTAATCAATAATGTACCCCCATTGCCTTTATTACTACAAGTCTAGTTCGAGGACTCATACTTTTACGTTAAGAAGTCCTTGGATATTCCCTTGCTTGCTCACTGCCCCCAACCTTTAATTCTCTACATTGATGGACAAAGAGAGCGTAAGCACACAAGGCTTAGTGAGGAGTGCTCGAAACACAACATCATCAATGCAATTAAAATCGGTTTCCAACTCACAAAGCTTTCGTCATTTAAAACCACTTTCAAAAACATTATCATGCCTTTTAAACCAAAACATGCTTACTTTCCAAGCACTTCACATTTGATTAAAAAAAAACCATTTGAAAACAATAACCCATCTTGTTTTCAAAACATGCTTTACTACCCCAAGCATTATCTAATTTGTTTTCACAACAAATCATGCATAACAATCATATGCATCAAATCATTTATAAACTCTTTAATCCCATATATTCTCATATATTGGCATTTATAGTGACCCCATATAGACTCACCTCTATCCCCGGATAGACTCACCTATATCCATACATGTTTGGATACACGGATTTCTCATGATAGGCTCACCTCCATCAAATCTCATACCTTGCCTAGTTAAACCGCAAGATACCATCACAATGGGCTACCTAATTAAACCGCATACCCAACTGATAACCCAATATTCTAAGTAGCCTAGTTAAACTGATTTTCCTCAAGGACTATGGCAAGATCGATTTTATATATTATAGTTCACTTTAATCCTATGGCTAGCTAACTATAGCCGACACTCTCTCAACACGTCACATAGCCAATATATCATTTTCAAATACATTTGCTTACTGTTTTCCAGTGCATTTCATAAACCAAAGCATATTCAAAATCTCATTGCCCAAGGCAACAACACGTTCCTTTTAAGAACAAATCTCAATTCTAATAAGAATTCATTTCTTTGTTTAAAAATTACATATTAATCCAAATGATGTATTTACAGTAAGTAAATTATTCCATGTTTAAAACCAACATGTAAATCAAACCATGTTTAAACCAACATGAAATCCGCAAGCTCATTTCAAAGTCGATATTCAAGCAGGTAAGAGAAACTTAAGCTTGAGCTTAGTTAAGCTTATTAGGAAATAACTAAACCCTTGTGATCCATCGATCAAACATTTAAAAGAGCTTTAACACGTTTAAACACTCACCGACAACACAAAGCCTCATTCGCCGATGCAAACTACCCCTCCAAAGCTTCTGAAGCGACACTTCAAGCTCGAGGATCAACCTCCCCTGATTTCACCATACAAAAATAGAAGATCCAATGCATCAAAACTCATTCACAAACCCAGGAACATCAATCTACAATAATCCTCTACAAACTCTAGCCAAAACCTTCCCAAAACTACCAAAAACAACATCAAATATCTTCTAAACTTAAACCAGCCAAAACCTAATGATTTAATCCATTGATTATCTTCAAATAACATACAAAAAAACCTAACACCATCCTTATACTTTCGACATTCATTAAACACCCATAACCCGCCAAAAACACAACACTAGCAACCTAATAAATTAGAGATCCACATAGTTTCGAGATTCCAATGTTAAAGTCAACTTATCAACATTATAAAACATCAAAATCATGATTATAATCAATCAAGAATTAATCAAAATAGATCTGAAACGAAAATCACTTAATCTCATCAATTAAACCTTGATTTAACCAATTTCCATAATTAAATCATTAAAACTCATTAGAAAACATTTATAAAGGATCAACAACTTGAGAATTTCAGTAAAGAACCATACATTAGAGGAGAATGACGAAGCTTACCTCTAATGTTGACTTTCCCCCTTAATTGTATTGATTTACAAGAGAAAACAAGATTAAAACAATAAGTGTAACACCCTGAAATCTGGCCTAGTCAAAATTAGGTTCCAGTGATCGGAAACCCTACATCGAAAATGTTCAAATATTGTATTGATATTGACCACAAGGCCAATTGTATCGGTATTGGACTCTAATTGAGTCGAATTATTGTTTAAGGACCATAATGAATGTATTAGAAACCTTTTAGTGGATAAATTATATAAATTGAAAGTTCAGGGATACAATTATAGTTTATTGAGAGTTGAGGGACTAACCTTGCGATTAGCCCCTCTCCATTTTAATTTCCACATACGTGGAGTAATCAGAACCCTTTTCTTCAAAGGAAGGAAAGCCTTACGGCTATTGAATGTAAAATAACGAATTGAAGAGACTTGGAAGGGCTTACCCGATTAGGCAAGAACCATAGTCATCTTCATCTTCTACCTTTAAGGAGCTAAGCAAGCACCTCAATTAAAGCTTCCTTTAAGCTTTGGTTTTGCTTGAAATATTGATCGTAGTTAATCTCAATAGATTGAATAAGCTTAAAACAATCTAGGTGAACAATCGCCTTCACCCTCGGATTCCACCAAGCAAAGGAACAAGGGGATCGTTGTCCGAGAGCCGTGAAAGCATCAAATTATCAAGGTGAGTGTAGTCGGAGTCTCAGGATTAGGCTAGGTGCATTTCTTGACTTCATCGTTAATAGAATTGCCATTGCTAACTTCGTTGTAAGGATTATTGCATCGAACTACTTATCAGACATTATGGTAAGTATTGGTAAGTTATCGCATTTAGTATTGAGCATTGTCAATGCCGTCGTCATTGTTATTGAGCATCGGACATAGGTATCATTGTTGTCATCGAGTGTTGTTATTACCATTATCATCGCCATTGTTATTAAATCATGAAAGTTTAGGACATTGATATAGAGCATTGATATAGCCATTGTCATTGATTATTGAAGTCAACTTCATTATTATTATCGAAACATTGTAAATGAAGCATCGATCATTGTTAATGTCATTGAGACCATTTGACATTGTCATTGTTAAAGATATTGTCATTGAACATAGACACCGGAATATTGTTTATTGGTAAGAACATTGAACTTGGCTATTGATATTGAACATGAATTATTGATATTGTCACCGGACCTTGGATTCGAAGGAAATTGGATACAATTGGCATGCCCTAGAATTCATGAGCTCAGTGTACGAGTAGACTACGGTCCTAGGGCTACGGCTTATATTGATTTGGTGAGGAGGAGGGATGTGTTGTGGTATTGGTCATGTTGGTGAGGCGAAGGGACTAGACCATTCATTGATATGGCAAGGCCTAGGAATTCGCATATCCACTATCTAGAATCGATCCAAGGGTTATTGATGAAATATGGTTTTATTGTTATTGAACATGATCAGTGCATTGCTTCTATGGATCTATTGCATTGTTATTGTAAAGATATTTGTTGTAATGCATTTCCATGACATAGTGTTTATTTGTGACTACCGCACTAGGCAAAGTATGCCTAATGCATTGCATTTCATCCATTTCAGGTTATGAGATTTCAACATTGGAGATCGGAGAAGTTGTTGCGTTGTACAAGTCACAAGCAAGCTTGAAGTAATGTATATTGAACCTATGAACTCCTAGATGGGTGGCAAAGTACTTAGAAGGGTCCTATAAGGCCCTTTTGATATGTATATATTGTGCTTGTGGTATGTTAGTGCATAAGGCTTTAAATGAACTTTATATATGGCTTAAAAAGGACTAAAAGTGCATATTAGGCCCTTAAAGGTGAAATCATAGTAAACAGATTCGAATGGTCCTAAAATTTGGCATGAAAGTAGCTTATAGCATTGAAATATTGTGCGTAAATTTTCATTGCATTTGAACCTTGATTGATAGGTTAAATCGAATAAAAACCAGCAAATATCTATCATTACAGGGCAGGGCATATCGATACGGTTGATGGCGTATCGATACTGCCTTGCATATTTGGTCAGGTCAACGACAGTCAACAAGGGGCGTATCGATACGGCCTAGGCATATGGGTACGGATTTTGGCTACTGGAATTTGGGTGTAAAAATGGTATCGATACGGGGTTAAGGTGTATCGATGCGAAGTCAACATGGTCAACTTGTACCGGTACGGCCCTCAACCGTATTGATATTGGTCTATTGCTATTGAATATTAAATTTGGGAATTAGGTTTAGCGTACCGATACATCTATAAGGGTATCAACACGGTGAAAGTTAATTTTGTTAAAAGATAAAGAACAAGTTTTGTATTGTTTACAGAATGGTCACTGATTATTGCATGGCTTAATTGAATGGGCATATGAACTCCGAATAGTATGAAAATTTGTATGCTTACTATTTGTATGATGAATTTCATTATAGTAAGAGGAGTTTCAGAATCGGACCATTAAAATACTGAAATTGCTGTTAAGGCCCTAAAACTAGTATATGTTATAATTTGGTTCTAATTGGATAATCATAGACTCGCAATGGATAAATTTAAATTTATACTACTCATTCTTGAATGTTGGGCCTATTATCATCATTTATTGTATGAAATTATCTTAGCAATCATCGTTTAGTTCATCGGTAGCATACTCCGATCCGATTCTCAAGCACGCCGAGAAGGGGGTGTTACAATAAGGTTTTGAAAGAAAACAATTAAGAACTCATTTAACATTAAAATATTGAAGAAATTAAGAAGTTACCTGAAGATTTTGAAGAAGACAAGAGTGTTTGGATGAGGACAATTTGAGAGAAAATCTTTTAGAGAAAAGTTAGTTACGTAAAGTTTGCTTAGGAAATTAATTATAAAATTAATTTCCAAAATCTATCTATACTCTTCCCAAATCTTTTAAAATAGACAATTAAGGAGAAAAGTATGATATTAAACTTTGGGTAAATAGCTCCTTAAAGATTCAAAGTTTTGACCCTTTACAAAACAGTCACTAAAAATAGTTTTCATTCTTTACATTTTGGTCACTAGCCAAAATGTCACATTTCCGAATTCCATTTTTCAAAATTGACTTTACCAAAAATATTCATATATTAAATAATGATTTTTAGGTGTTTTTCTCAAATATTTTTTCACTCAAAAATATTTATTTTGATTTATATCTTGAATCCGACCTGAATTCTAATCATGATCCATCGGACCGTCTAAACAACCTAGAAACTCCTAGGCCCAAAACCGGGGCATTACAACTCTCCCCCACTTAGGAAATTTTGTCCTCAAAATTTTATTCGAAGAAAACAAGTGCGGAAACTGTTTCATCATGTCCGCCTTACTCTCACACGTGGCCTTCTCAACTCCACGATGTCACCACAACACTCTTACAAGTTCAATCGTCTTGCCACGAAGAACTTCACTGGTAAAGTCAAGGATATCTACCGGTTCCTCCTCAAAAGACAATTTCGGTCGCAACTTAATGTACTCCACCGACATAACATGCGATGGATCCGACCGATACCTTTACAACACAGACACATGAAACACATCATGATTCTTCTCCAACTCAGGAGGCAAACTCAAACAATAAGCCACAGGACCAACACGCTCCAAAACCTCATACAGTCCAATAAACCTAGGACCAAACTTACCCTTACGTCTGAACCGCATCACCTTTTTCCAAGGTGACATTTTCAAGAACACGCGATCACCAACCACATATTCAATCTCTCTACACTTCAAATCCGTATAGGATTTCTGGAAATCCACAGTCGCCCTCAAGCGATCACCGCTTAACTTTCTCATTCACGTCATTCAACACATCCAGCAAAGAAATATGTTTTTCCCCATACTTAGCCCAACACAAAGGCGTACAACACTTCCTACCATACCAAGCCTTATACGGTGCCATTTGTATACTAACCTGATAACTATTGTTATAGGCAAACTCCACCAAGGGCAACTGTCCCTCCCAGGTCTCTTGGAACTCAATGATACTACACCTCCACACATCCTCCAAAACATGGATCACACATTCAGACTGACCATCCGTCTAGGAATGATACGAAGTACTGAAATTCAACCGTGTACCAAAAACTCGATGCAAACACTCTAAAAACCTCACTGTAAACCATGGATCTCTATCCAAAACTATAAACTTAGGCACCTCGTACAAACGCACAATCTCAGCAACATACAACTCCGCCAACCTATCCAAGGTATGTGTGGTATGCACAAACACAAAATGTGCACACTTCGCATCAATCCACAACCACCCAAATGGAATCCTTTTTGGTAGGCATCAACGACAGCCCAGACACAAAATCCATGGTGATTCTCTCCCACTTCCATTCTGGTATCCTCAATGGTTGCAACAACCAGGAGGGAAACTAATGCTCAGCCTTAACATGCTGACACACCATGCATCTAGCAACAAAATCAGCCATATCTTCCTTTAAACCCACCTAATAGTACACTTCCTTCAACCCTCGATACATCTTGGTACTATCGGGCTGCATAACAAAAGGTTTAGTATGCGCCCCAGTCAAAATAGTACACCTTAACTCAACATCACTAGGCACCACTATCCGACTGTTAAAATACAACACCTCATCATTATTAAAGTGAAAATCCGTCGGATTCCCATCTATGATATCCTTAACATGTGGTACCAATGCATCATCAAAAGGTTGCTTCTCCTTAATCAACTACGACAAAGTTGACTTTTCTCACAATTCGGCCAACAAACCACCATCCCGGTCACACTTATTCGTGCAACATCACTCTCAACTCCATCACATCTTTCCTACTCAAAGATCGGCTACAACATTACTCTTTATCGGATGATATTCAATCATCAAATCATGATCCTTAAACAACTCCAACCATCTATGTTGTCTAAGATCCAAATCCTTTAAGCAAACACAACCGCGACAAGCTCAACAACATGCATAGGACAATGCTCTCGTGAACCTTCAACTTGTAAAAATACACAGGCCACAACTTCTCTAGCGACGCAATAATCTTAGAAGATTCTTTAACAAACCTCGATGTTAATTAACTGAATCTAAAAAACCCACAAACTTCTAACTCCAACCTTGGTTGCTTCAAAACTAACACAAATCAAACTTTTGAGAACCAATCTATAACACCCTCTTCAAACGTTGAGAACTCCAAAGAACCACATTACCAAAGCTACTTACATAAGCTACCTTGATTACACCATCACTCTATCAGCCTCCGAACAGTCATCCATAAGTGTGAACATATGTATGCATGATTACTTACATGCCATTATAGATGTCTATGTATATGTATGCAAAACCTCTAATGTCATACCCAAATGCATGCATGTACTAGCATATTTATATCTATACATATAAGTGTTTTTTCACTCTGCATGTTTAATTGTTCACACTTACTAATAAAGTTCTCAACACCAAAATTCCTTCTAACCTGCTAAAACTTGCACTTACCCAAATAAAGAACAACATTCATTCCTTACAAAAGCTTACTAAACCTTTCATACTTGATGATCAAGATCCTTCTCGGTACCTTTGTACACGAGAATATCATCTATAAACACAGTAACAAACCGATCCAACAACTCATAGAATACCCAATTCATCATATCCATGAATGCAACCAGCGCATTGTTAAACCAACCGACATCACTAAGAACTCATAATGTCCGCACCTCATAAAAAAGGTAGTTATAGGCACAACCACATCCTTTACCTTCAACTGATAATACCCAAACCTTAAATCAACCTTAGAAAATAGTGAAGCACCTCTAAACTGATCGATTAAATCATCAATCCGCAGAAAAAGATACTTATTATTACTCGTCAACTTGTTCAGTTACCAATAATTAATGCATATTCGCTTTATGCCATCATTCTTTTTCACAAACAACACCGGTGCACCCCACGAAGAAACACTAGGCCTAATAAACCCTCGATCAAGCAACTTTTGAGGTTGCATAAATCCTTCAATTTCTTCGGTGCCATGCGATAGGGAACAATACACACTAGGGTTTTATTTGCATACATCTTAATGCCAAACCTAACCTCTCTATCCGGTAGTAAACCAGGCAACTCCTCCAAAAAACACCCAAAAACTCACATACCGTACGTATACCCTAAACACACACCTCCTTCGATCCTTGATTCATAACATAGGCTAAGAATGCCTAACACCTGAAATCCATCAAACGACTCGCTTCTAGAGCCGAAACAACATTGGGCAAGAACTTAGCATTTTCTCCCACAAAAATCACTTTGTATTCATCAGCAAGTTTCAAGGTAACTTGCTTAGATTCAAAATCAACCACAGCTCTATGCTCGGTTAACCAATCCATACCCAGGGTTACATCAAAATCGTAAAATGGCAACTCCATCAAATCAACCGTAAACATATGAACTTGAACAACTAAATGAAATCTCTTGAACAACCTTCTCGCAACAACCGTCTCACTGGAAGAACTAGTTACTTGCATACCCACATCTCTACACTGAAACTGCCTTCAGCCATGACCTCTTTATGGTGCAACTGTTGGTGCCCTGGTCTGTCCACACACCAACAATGGACAATCACGTCTCAAAGGATCGCTCAATCCACAACTCCAACAAGAGTTAACAACAATAGACACAAGAGCATGTCCCTTACGAACCTAATGTGGCAGTCTCGCCTCATGCGATCACGCGATCCACAAACCCAATAGGTATTGTGTGCTGCTCTAGCCTAGATACTCTGACCCTACGGTCTTTTCCCAACACTACCACCCTCTTGTCTCAACCTAGGACGATACCTCTTATCACAAAGCTTCTTAAACTGACCACCACCAGAACCAGAGTCTGCAACTCTCTTACTAGAGCCAAAACCTCCCACACGAGCTAGCAAACCCAAGTTCTGCTCAATATCCTTCGCATGTATAACCAACACATCGAAAACAATGTATTTCCCCAAACCAAAGCCATGAATCCACACTTCTTCTTATCCAAGTATCTAACCCCCAGCTACTTCTTCTTAAAAATAGTTTGAAAAAACTCCCAGGTTACACCACCGAGTTCCATGCCCACAATCACGGTAGTCCACCAGCCATAAGCATCACATTGCAACAAGGATATAACATATTCGAACATACGGCATCACTGCACCCTATTTGTTCCAAAATCTTATCAATATAATCCATCCACTCCACGGATGCATCAGGTGTCAACCCTCAAAAATCAACTCCTCCCAACTACGGAGGTACTCTAACGGCAACCCAGTTTGTTCAACAGCTGGTGCAATCACATGGACTCTAGCAACAACAGCTTGAAAAGCTCCGGACATCGCCTATATCAAAGGTGCCATATCACCCAACACTAGCCCAATTGGCGTAGGTGCTACTTACTTCGAGATGGCAAACCCCTAGGAGATATAACATTCTCCTCAACTTCTTGCCTAATGACAACATCATTCACGCTAGTTCTCACTTCTTCCCTCGGTCGTAACATAACACATTTTCTAAGGCATAATAATTACACCAAAACAAAAACAATCGGCCCAGCTTCAAGCGAGGATCCAAGACTACATTTCCAAATTAAAACATTTCAGCTGTAGTAATAAGACAATGTATCCCCAAAACATACCCAACATAGCATATAACCCTCAACACACTTGTAACAATCACCATACATGGAAACCAATAGTAATCAATCAATAAAAATATTCTAACAACCATAACCTCACACCACTTATTGCAAACCTGGATCTGATACCACCAAATATAACCCCCTCAACCGGCCTAGACGCTAGACCGAACCGAACGAGTTACATTAGGTTTGTCGAAAAAACTCATGAAACGATAACTCAAATTACGTCCATTTTATTCTTTTTATCTTGTCTAGATGCATATTATTAACCTAAGGAGAGCATGCTGGCAGGGAGTGAAAACTCCATTGAATCGAGCACCAGTTCGACATCTAATTACTCGTACTAGCAATTTATGGTCCAAATTGAAAATATGTAAAATTACGTGGACTTTCTTGGTTTCAAGGTTACCTTTCCTGAATTAGTCAAATCACATGCTTGTATGCCAGATTTCAACTTAAAACGATCATCCAATCTCATACAATTGCACTCACAACAATCAGGAACCAAAATGAATAAAACAAAAACCTTAAAAGCACATTTTAACTGTATTAACAGCTACCTAAATCGATACACGAGCAAGTGTATTGGTACACCTATGTATTTTTAAAATCTCAGATTCTAGTATCTCAAACTCGTACCGATACACCTCTTCTAGTATCAAAACGCTATGCATAAAAACATTATCCCGTATCAATACACCTCTTCGAGTATCGATATGCTATGCCTGAAAACACTAACCCGTATCGATACGGTCTCACGCATATCGATATGTCATGACCTGAAATGTTTAATTTTGCTGGTCTAACATACATTTATGGATTCAAACATGTCCCAAACATTCATAATCATAAACACAACTATTCTAGGGATCATTCCATGCCAGAACATCAAAGATACATGAACAAATCATGGCAACGTGGATCAACGTGATTCTAAAGGAATGCTTCTTATGAAACAACCAACAAGCATATCCAAAGCAACAACCAAACGTAAAAGTCCAATTATAACCCCAAATTAGCAATACAAACTTGCCCAAACAGAGAATTTAGCAAAAACCCTCTCTAATCAATAATGTACCTCATTGCCTTTATTACTACAAGTCTAGTTCAAGGAGTCATACTTTTGCGTTAACAATTCCTTGGATCTTCCCTCGCTTGCTTACTGCCTCCAACCTTTAATTCTCTGCATTGATGGACAAAGAGAGCATAAGCACACAAGGCTTAGTGAGGAGTGCTCAAAACACAACACCATCAATGCAATTAAAACCGGTTTCCAACTCACAAAGAGTTCATAATTTAGAACCACTTTCAAAAACATTATCATGCCTTTTAAACCAAAACATGCTTACTTGTTAGATTAGCCAACTTCCATTTTGTTTAGTTCAGGGTTTGAGGATAGTGCACGACTATGCTATCTTTATTGGCTTTGATAAACTTATGAGTAAGGGGTCATTTTGAGAACTTTCCAACTCATGGAGCCATCTACCTAGCAAAGCATCAAGTAGGCAAAAATTTAGTTTTAGATTTTTTTGTTGGGGGCACTAGAAATTTTTTGTGCAAGCTGATTATTTTGCATTTGTTTATTAGTTGAAAATTGAGTTTTTTTGTGCAAGTAGGCAAAAGTTGAAATTTTTGTGTTTTTTTTGGGCGGAGGAGGGGACTAGAAAATTTTTGTGCATGCTGATTCCTTACTTTTGCATTTGCTTATTAGGTGAAAATTGAGATAGCCATTTTGTGTGAGCTGATTTTTCCATGTTTTCCCTTCATTTGATCCTTTTGGTAATAAGTGTGACGTGAACATTTGTTATCCGTAGTCGTGGATAATATTTCTGATTATGCTTACACTTATTGTTTGTTTCTTACTCGAACGGTCACTGCGACCAATCATGAACTTTAGTTTCGCTTATTAGGGTCTTAAATTTGTTAATTGCAAATTCTTCCTTTCAGTTCCTTCAAATTTTCTCCCTCTTTGGTCGATGCTTACAATCTCTAACCACTACTGCTAAATATTAATTTTTATTGTTCTAGGCTGATTGGATCTGTGAAATGTTAGTCTGACATGGATTTTGTAATGGGCCAGGTTTTGCTTGATTTAATCCGTAAAAAAGGATCCATGTTTTTCATGTGCGCTAATATCTGTTTTGGAGAAACAAAGCTGGTTCTATTTGTCTGATGCTCTGGTTGATTTCTGCCAATGCTTTACCTGTTGTTACTTGATGATTTATGCTTTACCTGATATTACTAAAGTTGGACTGGACTTGACAGTTTGAGCATATAGTCCTGAAAGTTGTCTTAATTGCAATTCAGATCAAAACACCGATTTTATTAAACTCGGCAGATAATTCTCAAATTGGTCTTGATTAATATCAGATCAAAGCACCGATTTGATAAAATATCCTTGAACGTCTTACCTGTTGAAACCTATAATCTGGTGATATGGTATGGTTTCAAGAAACTAGCTTGGGTTCCTCTCTTTTGATGTCAATATGAAATCTATTGAGGAATAGTAAGCAAAGGAGATTTACATGATTGACTCCTGAGTAGTGCTTGCCTCCATACTAACATTTGGGTGAGTGAATAATTATCTTTAGTATTTCATCGAGTTCTGACTGTTTATTATATAGGCATCTTTTATGGTAAAATTGTATTTTGAGTCAAGATGCAGTAGATCTCATGTTAGTTTCAGTATTTTCATATGAAAACGGCAACGATTTTCGTCATTTATGCACCTTTTTGTCTTGAGCTTTAAATTTTGTGCCCCATATACTTGCTTCTGAACATGAACGATTTCCTATGAACCATCTTATTCACTGTGACTTTTACTGGATATTGGTAATAGATGAAGTTTTTATAAGGACCATTTTATTGACAGGATTTATCACCACTTAAGCGACTTTGGTGATTGGCCAGTTACTTGAGATACGATTATTTCATTTCCTGATATATTGGTTAAATAGGACCATTCTCTTCTCGAGACCTTTTACTTTTTTTCATCATGTGGGAGTTCGAATTTATTTCTGTTTAACTACTTCTATCCATGTTGGGTTGGGGAGAGACCTTTGTACTTTGCTACAAAATTTATTTTGTACACTGCAAGGGTTTTATTTTTCTATTAATAGGAGTTTTGGGTATAGTTCTAATGAACCAACATTAAATTTTGAAACATTACCTAATCAATCATATCCTGTTGTACTGAAAAGAATATTTTATATTAGATTTCTTATTGCTTTCGCTGTCAAATTGCCAACTATACCCTTACCATACACGCACGGGGAGTCCCAGTACACTACTTGTATGCTTTTACCCGAGATTTTATTAAAAATAGGGGCACATGGATTAGTTTGTAGTGGTATGTAATTATTACCCAATGCTCATTCCATATTTCCCCTGGTTGATAATAGTGGGTGTAATACAAATACTTTATGTAGCTTCAACAACTCTTGGTCAATGGAGTTTTTAGAAAAAGGAATATCCTATTCCTCAATATTTTGTATGAGTTTCATAATTATAGGAATTTGTTTTATAACTAATACATGACTCAATAGATATATTTTACAAATAATATTTTCTGGATTTATCTGTGCTACACTTTTTTTTGGCAAGAGTTATGATCTTAGTTATAAAAATCGCGTCTAGACGTGCTTAAGACGCAGGGTGCTTGTGGACGCACAAAAAAAACGCTTCTTTAGACATAGGCACAGCGAGGCACGAAAAGCCCATCCGGGCACAAGGTGCATCACTTCTGGCGCCTTAAGGAATTATGATATCCGTTGAGTGGGAGAGTAATTTTATAAAAAAAAGGGTCATGTGAGTTATTACTCCACCCCTAGAACCCCCACCCGCCTATGCTTATAGAAGCATTTTTTTTGCGCCTAGGTGCGCTTTTTAAAACTAAGGTTGTAGTTTCTTGTTGTATGCACTGCTGCTAACTTTAGACGACTTCCAATCTGTGCATGAATAGTTAAGCTTGCTGGGAATAATGATAGGATGTTTGTTGTTAGCAGGGTATGCCAGTGTAGGCATGTACAGGTAGTAACAGTTAAATTGATGGTTTTAGGTTTTTAATTTTGCTTATCATCATTATCATTATTATTATAACTTACTGGAAATAATGATAAGATGCTAAGGGGAAAAGGAATTGTGATCTTGGCAATATGCCTCTTATCTTTTCTGGAGAAAATGATTAGAGAAGATGAGCACTGGACGATGCCCAGTTGTCTATCATAGACAATGTTTAGCTTTTTCTTTTATTTTTTAAGATTCCTCAGACTGCTGCAATCGACATTCCTTCTAGTTACTACTTAGGAAAATGTGGGACAAAACTCAGTACATGTTTTTTGAAATACTTAACGCTCACGGTTTCAGCATGAAGCTCATGTATTTCCCCGAATAGAAATTCTCAAATCAGGCATTATTAAATTCTGGAGTGTATTCTGGTAGCATGCTGCACTGATGTCATTCATAAGTTTTTATTGTTTGGCGGCGCAGATATTGTATTTCCTTTTATTGCTAATTATTGTGTAACAATCTATGTTGCTCTGACTCTTTAATTTTCTTGATTTACTCGTAAGTCGTATCTGATCACATGGATAGAAACTATAAGAGTGCTTTTTTCCCTAAGTGGGAGTGGAAGATTAGGAATTTGCTAGGCCACTATGCACAAAAGGGACTGGCCAGCAATTAGGTTTTATGTAAAGCACATAAGACCTCATTAATGGTCCAGTTACTATGCTGTTCTGTTTCATGAGTTATTAGTAGTAACTAGTAAGATGTCATATTTGAGATAGCTATTCGTTAATCATATAATTTTATGCTGTTTTGTTTCATTTCTTGTGGTTCACTAGACCTTTGGTGGGCATCTGTCTCTCACTAATAAATATTCACTAAAATGTTGATTTTTACATGCTTAGATCATTCATTGTAGAATTTTCAAATCGCTAACAGCATATGGGAGCCATCTTCTCTTCTCTCTAAAACAACCCATCTGACTCCACTTTATGTTACTGTTGCACAGGGGTAAAGATCTGCTCCACAGTGGTGGAGATGTTCACTTGTTTAATCTAGGGTGACTAACTCACATTGAAGTTGACCTATGGCTGAAATTGAATATAAAGATATATGAAAATGAATTGAACAAAAAAGTTGAACAGATATTAACCGTAGAATTAGTTGAAAATGCAAATCCTAGGATCAAGTAGTGTAGATGTCTCTATTGAGTAGTGTAGAGGATCCTTTTCCGGAACTATGGATAGGAATCTCTTTCTTTCATTACATTAAACTTGTTTGTTGTGATCCACGAACTTTTCTCTCTTTTTTTTTCTCTCTGGTAAGTTACTTTTTTGTTTGTATTATATAATTTTCTTTCTAATCACCTTGAGGTTCGAAGTCTGGATTGCTGTATGTTTGTCATTTGCTTGTGCTCATTGTACCTCCTGTTGCGGATAAATTTGTTCCCCATCCTCTTTTTAAATACCATGTTTTTGGCCTAGTGAGTATTATATAGTTTTATGTTGTAGGTAGGCTTAAATATATAAGTTCTTTACTGTATGTGTACATGTGGTTATGTTACTGTTTCATGGCAGCCAGTTACAGTCGGTTCTTGATGTCTCGTTTTTTTTTGTTGATTGATCCATATAACCAAGCCACTTACATTTTCACTTGTACAATGCTAGTGTTTTCACAGCAGCCACTTTGAGAGCAAAACTTTCCGACCAGTCTTATGTTGGCTGAGAAAATTATTATTGTCTCGAGCGTGTCTCATCTTAGTATGTCTGCTTGGTGATGTTAGAAGATGCCCTTTTCATCCAACTTTGAGGAATCTATTTCATTATTCCGAATATCTTGCAAAAACATATCAACCCTGGACAAATGATATGAAACACCCTAAATCCTAGCCTAGATGTATTGAAACCAATTGCTTAAGTTCATAAGTTAATTGAACCTAGAATTTAAGCTAAGTTGATTAGTCAAGGATCTAATTGAAAGGATGAAAGAACAAAGTGACCAAATTAAGGTGACCAACTTGTAAACTCTAGCAATTTTAAAGAATGCATGCTAAAGTTTCAATATTCCATAGTTGCCCTTGATTAAGTTAATATTAAGGATAAATTAAGGGACATATTGGACATTTCAAAAATCCAATAACTTGGATTAGATGATTGTCATAATCTTCTTCATTACACTAGTGCCGAATTGAAGAAGAGAAAAAGAGAGAAAGGAAAGCTTGAGGGAGAAAGCTTGAATCCATGCCCTACAACCTTGATTTAGATCCAAATTAAGTCTAGGTAGCTTAGTGAGCAAGGTAAGTACTTGTTTCTCTTGTAGATTTCATGTTTGAATTGAAATGGAAATGTAATTTGAGTGTATAGATGCTGGAAATGTGATGAACATGTAATAGACTCGTGTATAATTGTTGGAATTGATCTCAAAATTGTTATATGACATGTTAGGTTGCATTACATGTTGAATTGTTGTGGTTATATGCCGGAAATTAAGTGTAAGGAATGGTGTAACAAAACTAGGTTGCTGGAAATTTGAAATTGGATGTTATTGTAAGAATTGAATGGTTAGAACTTGTAATTGAGCTATGGAATTAATGAATTGATCATGATCATGTTTAGATAATGTAAATTGGATGTTAAACAAGCTAAATTGTTAGCAACCAATGCAGGAAATGAAGGATAAAAGCATGAACATAGTCATATAGCCTAGAAATTGTTTTAGTAAGAACATATTGTGTAAACATGCAAAATTAAGCTTTGTAACCAAGTTGCTCTGTTTTGGCTGCCTTGATTAATGAATTAACATTGACTAAACATGTTTAGGATGCCATATGAAATGAATTATAGGGCCAAAACATTGGTTAAAATGAATTTAAGGAGTTATAATGTGGATAGGTGCAATGTGCCCAGAATTGTATAGATCAAAATTCACCAAAATTTGTATAGATCAAATTCAAGGCTGAAATTTTAATGAAATGATTCTTAGTATGTCTACTTTCATAATGTGAAAATAGAATTGAAAACTGGGTCCTATGTTGGAAACTGTAAATAGGAATAGCTGGACAATGCAAACTGTCCAGGCAATTTAAATGCCCTGTCTTTGAACAATAAACTGTATTACTTGGCTAAGAACTAAAATGAAAGTCTATTATGGCCTAAAATACAATTTTGTTAGCTTTCCAACAGTATAAATTAATCAAAATTCTAACGTAGGAATTGAAAGATATGCCTGTTTAGGCATGTAGTGTGCAAGCTGCCAGGCAGTAGCAGTTAAGCTAGTTGGAAACTGTTTTGTACACAGTTTTATTGGATTGTTTTGTAACAGTTTGGGATAATTAGATCCTTCCTAGTCTTGTTTATTGAAATGTTGACATAAATGTATGTATATGTTTATATGTATTGAAATAACCTTGCTGCCATGTTGAATTGTCTTGTGTATACATATTGATGAGTGTGTCTAATCATGAATTTGCTAGAGCAAGGATTGAACTTGGTGGAAGGAGAAAAGGGAAATCATCTAAAGGCTAAGAACAAAGGAATAGCTATACAAGACAATTGCTCGTTGGATTGTATTGTGAGTGTAGTTACCTCTAGGGTTAGGACTAGGTCCTAACCAATGCTTTCTTGTTACAATCTTGAGATGTAAATGAATCTAAGCATGAACTTGACCTAATAAGGGAAGGATGATTAAAGAAATACATGAAACTTGATTCTAGTCTTGAATACATGTCTATTTCGAAATGTTTATGCATGATTAGTGATAGCTTGGATGCTTGTATGTGCTATGATACAACATGATTGTATGCTAAAGACTTGTTTGAGATATGATGTTATCTCATTTTGATGAAATGGATATTGAAACTACTTGACATGTGAGCTAAGGCTCAATTGCTAAGGGCCTAACATGAAATGATCTTGATTGACATGAACATGATCTTGAACTTGATAACTTGAATAAACGGTAAATCGAACAACCTTGGTAGATAGTTGGACTAGGTAGAAGGGCATGCCTTAGAGTCTAGATCTCATTGTGTACGGGCGGACTACGGTCCAGGGCTAAGGCCCCTATTTGTCGATAGACGGAGGGTACATATGTGGTCTTTGGTGACAGTACGAGGGTTAACCAGCACTACGGTGCATCTTATGGCGATAGTTGGTTGGAAACTCGATTACCTATACAAACTAAGTACCAAGGGCTTTGTTTAATGAAATAACAAATGTAATAACAATTCAAATATACATGATACTTGTCTTGAATGCCATGAAATGTATGTTACTTGACTTGAAAGCACGACTCCTTGGTTTCTTGTCTTGTAAGCTTGTTGCTTGATTTATGAATTATGACTTCTTGATGCTTATACTTGTTGGTCGAATGCTTGCTATCCTAGATAGGATAATCTTGATGCTTGAAAGACTAGATAAGGTCACTCTTGATGGTTGAAAGACTATCTAAGACTACTCTAATGCTTGGAAGCCTTAGCTAAGTTTACACTTGATTTTAAAGACATGAAACATGAAATAACAAAATGGATAGACTAATTACTACCTCACTAAGTACATTTTTGTACTTATCAGTCTTGTTTCATTCTTACCAACCTACGGGTTGAAGGATTCAAACGTTGCTTAATCTTGAAGCTTGATTCCTTGAGCAAGAAGTATCTTACACAAGCTTGGTTAAAGTATGATTCCATACTTTTTTTGTATATCCTAGAATGATGGCACTAGATGTATTTAAATAGCTTGAACATGCATTTTGAAAGTTTGTATATAATGTTTGATGGGCCTACCATGTTATGTATATAGTATCATGTATGTGATGAACCTTGATAACATGTGATGGTTGATGTGTTGTTGCGCATAAGATGATTTAAATGGAATGACTTAATGTTAATCTAGTTATCTTGATGACTTTCGAATGCTATGATCTTGTATATGGGATTGCTTGAATGTAAAGTAGGATGATGAGCCATGATGCTTGCTTGTACCCTAATCAAATTGCCTTGACATATAGGGTTCTTGAATGTAACAATACTTGTTTTGAGTGAGATGTATGCTTGTGGATATGATTGCCGAATGCATGGGATAATGTAACTAGATACATGCCTTGTGTTTGCTTTTGGTGATATGGCCGAATGGTAGGATTTGAAATAGGCTTGAATGGAACTAACTTCATGAAATATTGGATGTTCAAGAAACATGTTAGAAACCTAAGGATAAAATGTACATATAATAAGCTAGAAAACAATTGAATCGAATTGGAAGCATGTAATACTAAGGTAATTTGAATAGGATAGGTAACAAAGGTTAAATGTTGTAATATGAATCATGTTAGTAATAGCTAGTAATGTATACATGAAAGAAGAAAAATTTAAAGGCCATGTTCGAATGGATGTTGTATGAGTATGAACCAATTGTATGTTACTTGTATACTAAGAAATGTATGTTTGGTTGCTTTGCTAGCCTTGTTCATTGTTTGTTTTATTTTAGTTCGAATGATTGTTTCTTCTTGCTTGATAATTGCCGAATACTTTGGATGATTATTGAAGTCAAGTATGATTGTGTAATGCTTGTATTGTCCTTGCCTTGTCTATGTCTTGCTTGGTTCGAATGTCATACCTTGTCTTGTCCTTGCTTCCTTTCTAAGTAACTCTCCCGATCCGAGTTACTACTAGCCCGGGTAGGGGGTGTTACATATTAATTGGTAATCGGAGCTTTAGGTTTAGTCGATTCTAGGACTAAACTGAGCTATCATCGACTTCCAGAATTTGGTGAACCTGGTTATAGCAACCGAGGCAAAGATGAAAGCCTCGGAAAGATGCAAGAGTGGAAACTCCTGGAAAGATAAACGATCCAGAAATGATAACAAGCCACACTGGCAGTCAAAGAAAGCTAAACACTCTAAAGATCACTCTTCAAATTATACTCATGTCCAGAAGAGCAATTATATTCCAAAACCTCAATCGGTAATCAAATCCTCAACCCCAATCATCTCTGTTGATAGTACGAGGAATTTTGGTAAAGCTGTTCAGTATTCTACCTGCAAGTTATGTTAGAAGAACCACACCGGGAAGTGTAGAACACAATACAATATGTGTTTCTTATGTGGAGCCTCTGATCACTATATCGGGGATTGTCCCCAGAATCCTAATAAGGTTCCAAGTCAAACTCCTAGAAATGCTAGCTCAGCTCTCTCCAATCGAAATAAGGGTCCTAAACAAGCCCAGTCTGGAAATCAAGAGAGAGGCAAGGGGAACCATTTGAATGCCCCTACTCACCAAGAATCTCGAGCCCCTGCTCGAATCTATCATATCCGAGGATTGGAAGATGAAGAAGCACCTGATGTCATAGCATGTATCGTTGAGCTAAATTCAACTCCTGTTTATGCATTAATAGACTTGGGATCCACCTATTCTTTTATATGCTCATCTTTAATTGTCAAATCGAACTTGAAGCCTGAAATTGTAAAACAAAGCCTTGTAGTATCGAATCCAATAGGGGGAATTACAAATATAAGCCTAATCTGTAAAGAATGCCCTTTGTACATTCGAAACATTCCCTTTTATGTTGATCTATATGTACTCCCAACATGTGAATTCGATCTAGTTCTAGGACTAGATTGGTTAAGCAAATATTAAGCATGGGTAGATTGCTTAAATTGGAAACTATATCTCTGGGGTTTAGGAAAAGAATCAATCCTCTTAATTGATAGAAAACCAACTTCAATCTTTGCTGCTATGGTATTACAAGATGAATTTGAATTCGGCTTACCTAGTATGTCAGTCGTGTCTAAATTTATTGATGTTTTTCTCGAGGAACTCCCTGGTCTCCGTCCAATCAGAGAAGTAGAGTTTGGGATTGAAGTTCCACCTGAAACAACTCCGGTGTCCATCACTCCATATCGAATGGTACCTGTTGAGTTGAAGGAACTCAAGAAGCAACTCCAAGAGCTACAAGATAAAGGCTTTATTCGGCCTAGCTTATCTCCTTGGGGTGCACCAGTCCTGTTGGTGAAGAAGAAAGACGAGACCATGAGACTCTATATTGATTACAGACAATTGAACAAGCTTACGATTAAGAATCGATATCCTCTTCCTAGAATATAAGACTCTTCGATCAGCTCAAAGATGTTTCGGTATTCTCTAAGATAGACCTTCGATCATGATACTATCAAATGAGGGTAAAGGAAGAAGACGTGCTCAAAATGGCCTTTCGTACTCAATATAGCCACTATGAATTTCTCGTAATGCCATTCAGGCTAACGAATGCTCCGGCTGCTTTCATGGATCTCATGAATCGAGTGTTCAAGCCCTATCTCGACAAGTTTGTGGACGTCTTCATTGATGACATCCTAGTTTACTCTTGGAACAAGGAAGAACACTTTGAACATCTCATAATCGTATTGCAAACTCTTCAAGACGTCATTTGTTTGCAAAGTTCTCTAAATGTGAATTATGGCTAAACAAAGTCTCTTTCCTTGTCCATGTCATCTCTGTAGAAGGAATTAAAGTAAACCCAAAGAAAATTCAATCCATCCTGGATTGGAAACCTTCGAGGAATGTTAGTGAAATCAGAAGCTTTCTCGATTTAGCCGGGTATTATCGGTAATTTGTCAAAGGATTTTCATCCATTGCCGCAAGTTTGACAAAGTAACCCCGAAAGGATACACCTTATGTTTGGTCGGAAAGCTAACAACAAAGCTTCGATCAACTTAAGCAAGCCCTAACTCATGCTCCGGTTCTTATCCAACCAGAATCGGGCAAGGAGTACACTGTTTACAGTGATGCATCTCATCTAGGGCTAGGATTTGTTCTAATGCAAGATGGAAAAGTGGTTGCTTATGCTTCAAGGCAACTGAAACCACACGAGTCAAACTATCCAACACACGATCTAGAATTGGCAGCTATCGTATTCACACTCAAAGTCTGGAGACATTACTTGTATGGGGAGAAATGTAACTTGTTCACAGACCACAAGAGTCTCAAATATCTCCTGACTTAGAAAGATTTAAATCTGAGACAAAGAAGATGGCTAGAATTGCTTAAAGACTATGATTATCTAAATTCTAGTATATTTCAATCGAATTTGAACTTACTTGAATCACAAGTAATCATTCGAACACCTTACTTGTTTTGCAAGTAACTACTCGAAATTTTCCTGAATGATCTTATGTATTCTTTGTAGCTACTCCGGCTATCAATGCTCATTTCTGTTTATCCAAAGGACAGAAATTCTTGTCTGAACTTCAAGTTTAATCCAGCTTAATCTCGAGAATTAAAGAGCTCCAGCAAACTGATCCCGATCTTCAGAAGATCATATCCAAGTAAGACTTTGAGTCAAATTCCTACTTCTACCTTAAGTCAAATGGACTCCTCTATTTCAAGGATATAGTGTGTGTTCCTAACAATGAGGAACTAAGACAAGAAATGTTACAAGAAGCTCACCAAAGCTCATTCTCGATTCACGGGATCTGTTAAGATGTACAAGGATCTAAAGCCACTATACTGGTGGCCGGGTATGAAATCGGCTATCACAGACTTTGTATTGAAGTGCCTGACTCGTCATCGAGTTCCTACTGGATTACTTTAGCCAATCAAATTCACTCAGTGGAAATAGGATCGTATTACAATGGATTTCGTTACTGGTCTTCCTTCTACTCTAAGAAAGAACGATGTTGTATGGGTGATTGTTGATAGATTCACAAAGTCTACTCATTTCACCCCTGTTCGAAAGAACATGAGCTTGGATACCTTAGCCGAGCTATACATTCGTGAAATGATTCGATTACACAGTGTACCTACAGGTATCATCTCCGATCGAGATTCTATATTTACTTCGTGATTTTGGAAGTCTCTACAGAAAGCTTTTGGGACCAAAGTAAATCTAAGTACAGCTTTCCATCCTCATTCTGATGGACAATCTGAAAGGATTATTCAAGTACTAGAAGACATTCTTCGTGCTTGTTTTATAGAGTTCGGAAAGAACTGGGAGAAATCTCTACCCCTAGTAGAGTTTGCTTACAACAATAGCTATCAAGCATCTATTCAGATGGCACCATTCGAAGCTCTATACGGGAAGAAGTGTAGAACTCCCTTATGTTGGTCTGAATTGGGGGAAAACAAAGTGCTAGGACCTCAATTGCTTTGGGAAACCGAAGAGCAAGTGAAAATCATTCATGATCGATTGAAGGCAGTCTTCGATAGACAAAAGGCGTATGCAGATTTAAAACAGAGTGACATTCAACATAATGTTGGAGACAAGGTTTTTCTCAAAGTCTCCCATTGGAAGAAAGTTCTTCGATTTGGAAGAAAAGGGAAACTCAATCCCCGATTCATTGGTCTATTCGAAATCACTAAAAGAATTGGACTGGTGGCCTATTGATTAGCTCTCCCTGGAGAATTCGATAGAATCCATAATGTATTCCATGTATCTATGCTCAAAGATACAGATCAGATCCATCCCATATCCTTGAACCAGATAAAATTGAGTTGAACCCTGACTTGTCCTACGAAGAAGAGCCTGTCCAGATTCTTGATCAGGAAGTAAGAAAGCTTAGGAACAAGATTGTTCCTCTTGTCAAGGTCTTGTGGAGAAACCACAAGATAGCAGAAGCTACTTGGAATCTGAAGAAATCATGAAGAAGTAATATCCTCATCTATTTGATTCAGGTAAATTCGAGGATGAATTTATTTTAAGGGGAGGGGGAATTGTAACACCCTAAATCCTAGCCTAGAAGTATTGAAACCAATTGCTTAAGTTGATAGGTTAATTGAACCTAGAATTTAAGCTAAATTGATTAGTCAAGGATCTAATTGAAAGAATAAAAGAACAAAGTGACCAAATTAAGGTGACCAACTTGTAAACTCTAGCAATTTTAAAGAATGCATGCTAAAGTTTCAATATTCCGTAGTTTCCCTTGATTAAGTTAATATTAAGGATAATTTAAGGGACATATTGTACATTTCACAAATCCAATAACTTGGATTAGATGGTTGCATCATCTTCTTCATTACACTAGTGCCGAATTGAAGAAGAGAAAAAGAGAGAAAGGAAAGCTTGAGGGAGAAAGCTTGAATCCATGCCCTACAACCTTGAATTAGCTCCAAATTAAGTCTAGATAGCTTAGTGAGTAAGGTAATTACTTGTTTCTCTTGTAAATTTCATGTTTGAATTGAAACGAAAATGTGATTTAAGTGTATAGATGTTGGAAATGTGATGAACATTTAATAGACTCATGTATAATTGTTGGAATTGATCTCAAAATTGTTAGATGACATGTTAGGTTGCATTACATGTTGAATTCTTGTGGTTATATGCTGGAAATTATGTGTAAGGAATGGTGTAACAAAACTAGGTTGCTGGAAATTTGAAATTGGATGTTAATGTAAGAATTAAATGGTTAGAACTTGTAATTGAGCTATGGAATTAATGAATTGATAATGATCATGTTTAGATAATGTAAATTGGATGTTAAACAAGCTAAATTGTTAGCAAACAATGCTGGAAATGAAGGATAAAAGTATGAAATTAGTCATATAGCCTAGAAACTATTTTAGTAAGAACCTATTGTGTAAACATGCAAAATTAAGCTTTGTAACCAAGTTGCTCTATTTTGGCTGCCTTGATTAATGAATTAAAATTGAATAAACATGTTTAGGATGCCATATAAAATGAATTATAGGGCCAAAACATTAGTTAAAATGAATTTAAGGAGTTAAAATGTGGATAGGTGCAATCTGCCTAGAATTGCTCTGTTCTGGGCAGTCACTTTGAAAATTCACTAAAATTTGTATAGATCAAATTCAGGGCTGAAATTTTAATGACATGATCCTTAGTATGCCTACTTTCCTAAGGTGAAAATAGAACTGAAAACTGGGTCCTATTCTGGAAACTGTAAATAGGAATAGCTGGACAGTGCAAACTGTCCACGCAATGTAAATGCCCTATCTTTGAACAATAAACTATATTAATTGGCTAAGAACTAAAATGCAAGTCTATTATCGTCTTAACGAAAATTGTGTTAGCTTTCCAACGGTATAAATTAATCAAAATTCTGACGTAGGAATTGAAAGATATGCCTGTTTAAGCATGTAGTGTGCAAGCTGCCAGGCAGCAACAGCAGTTAAACTAGTTGGAAACTGTTTTGTACATAGTTTTATTGGACAGTTTTGTAACAGTTTGGGATAATTAGATCCTGCCTAGTCTTGCTTATTGAAATGTCGACAGAATTGTATGTATATGTTTATATGTATTGAAATAACCTTGCTGCCATGTTGAATTGTCTTGTGTATACATATTGATGAGTGTGTTTAATCAAGAATTTGTAAGAGCAAGGAGTGAACTTGGTGGAAGGAGAAAAGGGAAATCATCCAAAGGCTAAGAACAAAGGAATAGCTATACAAGACAATTGCTAGCTTGCTTGGATTGTATTGTGAGCGTAGTTACCTCTAGGGTTAGGACTAGGTCCTAACCAATGCTTTCTTGTTACAATCTTGACATGTAAATGAATCTAAGCATGAACTTGACCTAATAAGGGAAGGATGATTAAAGAAATACATGAAACTTGATCCTAGTCTTGAATACATGTCTATTTCGAAATGTTTATGCATGATTAGTGATAGCTTGGATGCCTGTATGTGCTATGATGCAACATGATTGTATGCTAAAGACTTGTTTGAGATATGATGTTATCTCATTTTGATGAAATGGATATTGAAACTACTTGACATGTGAGCTAAGGCTCAATTGCTAAGGGCCTAACATGAAATGATCTTGATTGACATGAACATGATCTTGAACTTGATAACTTGAATAAATGGTAAATCGAACAACCTTGGTAGCTAGTTGGACTAGGTAGAAGGGCATGCCTTAGAGTCTAGAGCTCATTGTGTACAGGCAGACTACGGTCCAGGGCTAAGGCCCCTATTTGTCGACAGACGGAGGGTACATATGTGGTCTTTGGCGACAGTACGAGGGTTAACCAGCACTATAGTGCATCTTGTGGCGATAGTTGGTTGGAGACTCGATTACCTATACAAACTAAGTACCAAGGGGTTTGTTTAATGAAATAAAAAATGTAATAACAGTTCAAATATACATGATACTTGTCTTGAATGCCATGAAATGTATGTTACTTGACTTGAAAGCATGACTCCTTGGTTTCTTGTGTTGCAAGCTAGTTGCTTGATTTATGAATTATGACTTCTTGATGCTTATACTTGTTGGTCGAATGCTTGCTATCCTAGATAGGATAATCTTGATGCTTGAAAGACTAGATAAGGTCACTCTTGATGGTTGAAAGACTAGCTAAGACTACTCTAATGCTTGGAAGCCTTAGCTAAGTTTACACTTGATTTTAAAGACATGAAACATGAAATAACAAAATGGATAGACTAATTACTACCTCACTAAGTACATTTTCATACTTATCACTCTTGTTTCATTCTTCCAAACCTACAGGTTGAAGGATTCAAACGTTGCTTGATCTTGAAGCTTGATTCCTTGAGCAAGAAGCATCTCACACAAGCTTGGTTAAAGTATGATTCCATACTTGTTTTGTATCTCCTAGAATGGTGGCACTAGATGTATTTAAATAGCTTGAACATGCATTTTGAAAGTTTGTATATAATGTTTGATGGGCCTACCATGTTATGTATATAGTATCATATATGTGATGAACCTTGATAACATGTGATGGTTGATGTGTTGTTGCGCATAAGATGATTTAAATGGAATGACTTAATGTCATTCTAGTTATCTTGATGACTTTCGAATACTATGATCTTGTATATGGGATTGCTTGAATGTAAAGTAGGATGATGAGCCATGATGCTTGCTTGTACCCTAATCGAATTACCTTGACATATAGGGCCACTTGAATGTAACAATACTTGTTTTGAGTGAGATGTATGCTTGTGGATGTGATTGTCGAATGCATGGGATGGAATTAGTGTGACGATCATGCTTTTGCTGCGTCAGAGGATTTGTTAGTGGATCGACAATGCTATCATCTGTTGGTACTTTACATATTTCCACATCTCCTCGATCTATAATTTCTCGAATGAGATGGTAACACCTAAGTATGTGTTTGGATCTTTGGTGAGATCTGGGTTCTTTTGCTTATGCGATGGCTTCATTGTTATCACAATGTAGATCTATAGCATTCAAAATGCTCGACACAGTCCCTAGTTGAGATATGAACTTCTACATTTCAGCATCACATGCTACAATATACCCTGGTTTTGTTGTAGAATCAGTTACTGTATCTTGCTTTGAACTTTTCTATCTCACAGCACCTCTATTAAGGCATAACACAAAACCCGATTGAGATTGTGAATCATCCTTATCAGTTTGAAAGTTGACATCAATATAACCTTTTATACTTAGCTATTCCTCACCTCCATATATAAGGTATGTATCTTTAGTTCTTCTTAAGTACTTAAGGATATTTTTAACTATAACCTAGTGATCTTCACTGGGATCTACCTGGTATTGACTTGTCATACTTAAAGCGTATGATACATTTGGACGAGTACATAGCATGGCATACATGATAGATCCAATTGCTGAAGCATATGGAACCTTACTCATGTGCTCTCTTTCTTGAGGTGTTGAAGGACACATTTCCTTTGAGAGTGAAATTCCATGTCTCATATGTAAGAACCCATTTTTGGATTCTTCCATACTGAATCTTTTTATTACTTCTTCTATGTATGTATTTTGACTCAGTCCTAGGAGTTGTCTCGATCTATCTTTATAGATCTTGACTCCTAATATGTATGTTGCCTCACCCAAGTCTTTCATGGAAAAACATTTTCCCAATCAAGTTTTTACAGACTGTAAGCTAGGTATGTCATTTCCTATTATCAGTATGTCATCCACATACAGTACTAAGAATATGATAGTGCTCCCACTAATTTTCTTGAAAACACATGACTCATCTTTATTTTTTATAAAATCAAACTCTTTGATTGCATCATTAAAACAAATATTCCAACTTCGAGAAGCTTGCTTCAATCCATAAATAGACCTTTGTAGCTTGCATAATTTTCGGCATCTTTTGGATCGACAAAACCTTTAGGTTGTGTCATGTACACATCCTCATCTAGTTTTCCATTAAGGAAAGTGATTTTAACATCCATTTGCCATATCTCCTAGTCATAAAATGCAGCTATCACAAGTAAGATCCGCATGGATTTAAGCATAGCAACAGGTCAAAAGGTTTCATCATAGTCTATACCATGAATTTGATGAAAACCCTTAGTGACTAATCGCACTTTGTATGTTTGTACATTATCATCTATGTCAGTTTTCTTTTTGAAAACCCACTTGCATCCTATGGGCTTAACCCCTTTAGGTGGGTCAACCAAGGTCCAAACATGGTTTTCTGACATGGAATCCATCTCGAATTTCATGGCCTCTAGTCATTTCTCAGAGTCTGCTCCCGTCAATACTTCTTGATAAGTCCTAGGCTCATATTGATCCATGAAGAGAACATCACCATGAAATGTGACAAGAAATCCATATTTCTCATTGCGTTTTCTTAAAAGATCTTCGTAGTGGTTGTGTTTTCAAAAATGTTGAATGTTCACCAACAACTTGTAGAACTTATTGTTGTTCAATCTCTAGTTCGATGATCTGTGGTTGATCTCGAATTTCACCGAGTTCAATATTTCTTCCACTTCCTTTTCGGCAAACAAATTCTCTTTATAGGAAGGTTCATGTTCGAGCAATAAACACTTTGTTCTCAGTAGGATTGAAGAAATAATATCCTTTAGTTTCTTTAGGATGACCCACAAAATTACATTTATAAGATTTGGGTTCGAGCTTTGTAGACATCTGATGTTTAACATATGTTTCGCATCCCCAAATTTTCATACAAGACATACTAAGGCGTTTCTTAGTCTATATCTCATATGCTATCTTTTGAACTTATTTAGATAGAACATGATTTAGTGTGAAAACAGTTGTTTCTAGTGCATGTCCCAAAAAAACTGGAAGATCAACGTAACTCATTATTGATCAAACCATGTCTAACAGTGTTCGATTTCTTCATTTGGAACTCTATTCTATTGTGGAGTACCAGGAGGTGTAAGTTGTGAGACAAACCCACATTCCTTAAGAAGGTCATCAAACTCTAAGTTTAAGTATTCTCCTATTCGGTTTGATCAAAGAGCCTTAATGCTTTTTCCTATTTAGTTTTGTACTTCATTTTAAATTCCTTGAACTTTTCAAGGGCTTCAGATTTATGATGCATTAGGTAAATGTACCCATATCTACTGAAGTCATCTGTGAAAGTAATGAAGTATTGAAACCGTCCTCTGGTTTATGTATTCATTGGTCCACATACATCACTATGTATTAATCTCAATAAATCACTTGCTCGCTCACTTTTACCATTAAAAGGATCTTTGGCCATCTTTCCCAATAAGCGATGCTTGTATACATCAAATTGTTCAAAAACAAATGAATCCAAAATCCATCTTTATGAAGTTTTGAAATGCAGTTTTCACTTATGTGACCCAAGCGACAACGCCAAAGATAAGTTTGATTAGAGTCATTTTTTTATCTTTTTGTATTTATGTTGTAAATGGAATTCTTTTGATCCAAAATATAGAGATCATTTATTAATTGTGTCACACCATAGAAAATATTATCGAGATAAAAAAACAACAATTATTCTTAATAATTATCTCAAAACCAATCTTGTCTAAACAAGAAACTGAAATGATGTTTTTAGTTAAACCATGCACAAAATAACAATCCTCTAAACATAAATTAAGTCCACTAGGCAGCGATAAAGTATGTGTTCCTATAGCTAATGCAACAACTCTTGTTCCATTACCAGCCTGTAGGTCCACATCTTCTTTTCTCATATTTCTACTCTTTTGTAATCCTTGTACAAATGAACAAATATGAGAACCACAACCGGTATCCAATACCCAAGAAGTAGGTGTTGATAAATTAATATCAATAACATAAATATCTGAGGCAAACGCTCCGCTTTCATTTTCCTTCTTGAATTTTTCAAGATAAATGAGGCAGTCCTTCTTCCAATGACATGTCTTAGTACAATGAAAACATTTTTCTTTTAGTGGCATGTCAAAGAAGTTCACATCGTTCAACTCGTCCTTCTCTAGGATCGATCATAATGATAACGAATTTGTATTTGCCATAAAAAATCTACAACAATAAAATATGATATTTTGAGTACGTTTACCAAGTTTGATTATAAAAGGACTTTATACTCCCACTACTTTTATTAAAATTAACAACCCTCAAATATTCATGTCGAAAATACTTTCTGTAAAGTTTTTTCTAGTGGGTAAGGATCCAAAATTCACATTCTCTTAAGTCAGCTTTGGTTTTTCTCTTAAGATTATGATTTATCTAGGTAAGCAACATTTTCTAATTACATCTCATGTAACTCCTTCATTTGGTGAACAACTCTTGTTCATAATTATCTTATTATATCCAAATAATTAACCTTTAGGTTTCTAATCTTATTAGAGTAGCCCAGTTAAGCCTTTAACCAATATTACAACCAACAAATATCACTTGCTTATTCTTCGCGTTTCGCCAAGATAGATGCAAGTACCTCGCTTTAGCATAACCTACATTGTATCGATCTAGACTTTAGCGAGGGTTAACATTGGGAAGCAATAAAGAGTTAATATTTTATTGAGGGCTTTTTGAATATTATCTCACCATTTAACATTTGATCTTATCAATTAACTAGCATGAATCTCATACATTCATTTTCTCACATACATGGAAAGAAGTAAATATGAATGCAATAGTTATAGCCTATATCCTAAGGTGGTCCGTCCCAAGCCAATGGGAAAACCAAATTATTCTAAGGATAAAAACACTTCTAAAGTATCTTTATGTCGGCCCACACGTCTGTTCTTCTGGTCCATGCTTTTTCATATAGATTACAATTTTAGAAACTCGTTTTACATACGAGGGAGTAACATAAGAAGAGAATTACAATAGAAGTAGAGAAAGGTACAACATGCAGACCGTATTTATAAAACCTTATAAATAAAACTAAATGCGCTATTGGGCTATAACCATGCATTCCAAACACCATGCATATAAAACATAATAATGGTGCGATTTGTTATTAAAGTCTTATCAGATTGTTCATATGTCAAGCCCCTTGAGGGGGGCTAAGGGGAGGAGCCCTTCGCGAGGTTTCGGCGGTCCTGCAGCCGCCGACGAGGTTGCTACTGCCTAGTTAGCGGTGGGGAAATTTTTAAAGATTAGCATCTTAATTGCTATGTAAAAACATCACGATTTGGTAACTTTTATCAACTTATCGTGTTTTTCAAGATTTTAAAATCCACGAGGTTTTTACTAAAACAACTTTTGTTACTTTTCTGCACGAAATCTATAGATTAACCATTAGTCTAATATACAACTATAATCCGCGTATGTTAACAGTTAACATCTAAAACCCTAAAACTCAATATTGAATATGTTAACAATTAACATATAATATTTTAAACCCTATCGACAAAGATCACGATGATTAACTCTTAATCATTGATCTTAGGACCATCTTTTAACCTGATTAACAGATTAACAGTGATTGAATAGATTTGCTCGTACAAATATCATATATTCGCTAAATATATCAAAAAATAACATGTATCTCATGCAATTACATCACCCAAGTAATTAAAACCCGAATCCATATCGTACAAGTCGCTTTGATATCACTGTTGGGTCACGTCGGCACACCCTATGGCGCAACAAAGAAATTATTCGGCGATTACCACCAAAGATCCATGTACGAGGAACGAATCAGGGTGAATAAGTGTGAAGAATTACCTGTTTAAAATTTGGAATTCTAAATTTGGAGGAGATAGATATCCAATCACGATTCTACGATGTCGATTCCTAAGCCGCAATGATAACGCTCCGACCTCTACGTAGTTCACCCAGTTGAAACGAGCATATAAAACTCTCTAAACTATTTAGAGGGTTTTTCCAAAAGCATTAATGATTGCTAGATCTCTCACGCCTTTATATAGCCTTTGAAATCCTAATTCAACTTATATTAGGATTTCAATATATATATATATATTAGTATATATAATTTTAATTTAACTTTAATTAGGATTACAATATATATATATATATTAAATATATATAATTCCAATTCAACTTAATTAGGATTTCAATATATATATATATATATATATATATTAAATATATATAATCCTAATTCAACTTTAATTAGGATTTTAATATATATATATTAAATATATATAATCTCAATTTAACTTAATTAGGATTTCAATATATATATATATATATTAAATATATATAATCCCAATTCAACATTAATTAGGATTTTAATATATATATATATATTAAATATATATAATCCCAATTTAACTTAATCAAGATTTCAATATATATTAATCTTAATTCAACTAATTAGAATTTTAATATATGTATATTAACATATATAATCCCAATTAAAATTTAATTAGAATTTCAATATATATATTAATTTAAATTAAATTATATTATTTATATATTAAAAGAGTCATAATTACAATAATTATTTTATTTTAATATTTATGCAACAATATCAAATATATATTAATTTAATTAAATTTGTGTACAACGAATTTGTACATATATAATTCGTTTAATATATGCTCATTTCAATCGTGAGTGTGACCCTGTAGGTTCATGTAACGTTAGTAGTAAATATTAGAACATTTCTAATATTACAAACAATGAGTGACATCTAGCAATGTCATTGTCACCTAAGTTACAAAAAATCATGATTCAACATAACCTTTTCGTGATTAACTCTTTTTCATGTATTACATCCTTTTGTCCTTTATATCTAGATTGGACACAAGTCATGGAATAATCACACTTGTATAGTCCATCTAATATTTCTTGATATATTGAGTAGACTATTATAAACGAATAACTATAATATCTCATATCAACTTATTCGAGCTTGGCCATGCATTTCTAGTCTCATTCATTCAAGTGGCCTATGATATTACTCCTATTATGTAAGAGGGACAAATCCTATCTTGGTCAACCATATCCCACTACATAGATTGTGCTATATCCAATATTAGTCTTTATAGAGTAGTCAGTTACGACACACGTTTGACTGTATCAAAATATGTCACTCATGATATTAAAATAGTGATGATCTCAAGTCTGAGGATCATACATGTAGTTATCACTATGAGCAATGTTGTGACTGTCACATAGTAATCCAAGAAACATGCTCATAGCGGGCCAGTCCAGTATGTTGTTCTCTAACACATACTTATGTATTGATTTTGACATCTCCATGTCAATGACAACACTTTGTCATCAATCAACTACATATTAGTCTTAATGCATTATTGTTGTCCATTCCCACAATAATACTCGACTAAGGATATTTAAGAATAATCATATTATTCTAAGGACTTTATTATAATTTAGTTTATTTATCACGCAGAATTGTAACTGAAAATAATAATGACAATGCCTCTTTTTGAATAAACAAGGTAAAAACAAATGCCATTTACAACCATCTTATTATTGGTCTTTGGGCATACTCTAACAAGCTTCACTCTTGACTTCTTTCATTGCCAAGTGCCTTGTGTGGTTCTTTAATTGCTTGGATTTTATATTTCCACCTGTAGCGATGTCCCCGAAGCTAAAAAACTGGTTTTCGAAGTGTTTGTGATTTTTTGGGTATTAAAATATTTATTTTGTAGGGGTTTAAAAAACACATTTTATTTAGAAATTGGAGTCGCCACCGACCACTTAGGTAGGCCGGACACCATAAAACCAGAGATTCGCAAACTGTTGGGTTCGGGAGTCGGTTACGGATGGGGAAGGATTAGCATCCCCACACCGCCCAAAATTGGTACTTTAATAATTACCGCTTTATTAAGGTTAGATTTTCCAGATTAAAGTGACGATTAAATTAAAATTTGGTTGTAAGTGCGAGTAAATTTTAAAGGCCCCGTTATCCGATAGTAAACGCCCAACCACTATCACTACGCCTGATACTGGCCCCGTTTATGCTCGGATAAAAGGGCACCGCATTGACAGTTTTTATATCTCGACATGCAATCTTAAAGAAATAATTCGAAATATACATTTACACTCATATGGTAAAGGACAAAATAAATAATAAAAACATGGATATCACAAAATTAAACAAATATGAAAAAAATTCGAATATGGCAGATAATAATAATAATAATGAAGCATGAATAAAAACGCGTAGTAAATAAAGAACCCATGATTCAAGAATACCTACAATGTAACATATGCATGACATGAATATGTTATGATATTAATTTCACAAATCAAAACGACGTACTAGCAAAGAAACTAATACCTAGCACGACATAATTTGCATACATAAAATAGAAACACGGTATTATACATGACAAAAGAAAACACACTAACGCATAACCTAAAAGCAAAGGGAACATATAATACATGCTAAAATACAAAAACATGTTGTATACGAGCCAACTAAAAACACGAATCGAACATGTATGATAAGAACGAGCGAACAAACATATAAAAACACATAATCATCATGAACTAAACACATATATATAAACATGAGAATATGAAATATAAAAAAGAAACACATGAGAACACAAAAAGGGCCACATCAACATATAAAATCATAATAAATAAACATGAATATTTAGATACGAAAAGAGGACTGAAATGAAAAATAACAAAAACAGGAAACAGAAATTAAAAGGTAATAAAATACAATTTAGGGACGAAATTGCAAATCAAACGAAACTTAAAAGGACCAAACATGTAATTGGACCAAGGGGCAAGCTCGGAGTGAAAATTTCAAAAGCACGGTGGGACTGGTGAGGTAATTTCACCATTTAAAAAACTGATTCAGTTTAATCCAGGGGTTGGATTGCAAGATCTTAAAATATAAGGAGGACCAGGGTTGTAAATATCCCATGCGGCAAGATAGAAATGAAAATACCGAAAACGCAGGGGGATTTATTACTGAATTTCACCATTTCAAAAAATAAAACACCTATAAAACACCCTTTTTTGGCCCGAAATCAAACTTTTCCTCATTTTTCTTCAAGGCCATTCTTTATAACACCCCAGCCCCCATTTTTCTCTCAATATGACCACCCCAAACTTTCGATAAACCCAGAAATCGGCGGCCATCTGCCGTCCCCTCCGCCGCCGACCGTCGCTAGTCGGCGCTGACGAGCCAAAAAAAAACACCCAAAACAAACCTCACTTCAACCCGAACCCAAATCTAAACTTAGATTTACACAAAGACTCCCCCTTTTACCTAGATCTGAGCAAATACGAAGTAAAAAAATGTTTTGTTTAACAGAAACGAAACCAGAAGGGACTTCCCTCTCTTTTCAGTTCACCATGTTCAGTTTTGGAAACTGGGGCGGCTTGTGACTGGCGAGGGGAGACCCGCTGACGACGAGGGTAACAAATCTATGCACTCCTCTCCCTTTTGTTATTATTTCTTATTTTTACTATACATACACGCAAGAAAAGAAATGAAAAGAAAGAGAGATTACCACTGAAACTTGGTGCTTCTTTTTTTATTTTTTTGTTCCAAAAACCTTTGATCTTATTCTTTTTTTGGTTTACATATATCCTGTCTGCTCTCTCCTGTTTGGTAAAAACTAGTACATAAGATATATTTTTTGGATCTGATTTTGTTTTGACGCTTTTCCCTTTTTTGTGTCTTTGGCATGCCCGGCCATGCTTGGTGGTTGGTACAGTCGGCATGGGGAGCGGCGTGGTGGAGAAGACCGTTCGGCTACGCAGACTGACGTCTCGGGAGACGAAACGATTATTGCTGCCACAACCGTTCCTATCCGTTGGATCAGATATGATCCAACGTTTAGGACCGCTCCATGATCAGACATTTGAGATGAGGCCTCGAGGATGGTGTAACGGCTCGGGATCTCGCCATGTGGCCTGAAGAAGATGGCTGGCTTTGTACGTGTCTCACACGCGCGAGGGGATAAGCCAACAGCCCGCGCGTGGGCTTCATGCTTCAGATGAGGGGTCTTTATGCTTCAACCGTGGTCGTTGGATATAGATCTGATCCAACGGTTATCGTGCAGCTGCACATGATAAAGGGAGCATTAGGATTTCAATATTTGATATGGGTTAGGGTTTCTTAGGGTATGGGCCGGCTTGGCCGAATGGGCCATGTGTAATTAAGTTTGGGTTTTGTAATTAAGGACTGAATATCTAATTTGGACTTTAATATAACTTTTTTTATCTTATTTTAATTTCAGCCCAATAGTATTAATAATAATAGTAATAATAATAGTAGTAATAATAATACTATACGCATACATACACATATAATATACACATACAAATTAATATACACATGCAAACACCCACACGTATGCACACATACACACATATTATTTAATATATACATGCAAACGTTAATATATGTAACACATTAACATAATATACCAACATACATGCATATATACTCATACACACATGGTTAAAGTACACAATAATCACACGTATAGTAATGAACATATAATATAATACGTGTACATGCAATGATAATATATTAACTAATAAACTAAAGTAGATTAATACAATACTTATACACCGGATAAAAATGAGTGATTACAGTTGCCCCTCTTTGCTTGTTCTTGTAAAACGAGAACAAAGCAAATATTATAAGCACTCATTTTTATCTGACTTCCCTGTTTGTAGCTTAGGAATCACGTTCTCTTCTGGAACTCTCCGCTTTTCCTCGGCTAAATCTTTGGGCTCGTAAGTCCTTCCTATACAGAGCTTTTTCACCTTCTGATCTTAGAACTATAAGTCCTTCCAATATAGAATCTTTCATTTTGGAGTCTCGAGTTATGAGTCCCTCCTATGTAGAACTTTTCACTCTGAGACGGTAGAGCTCGGAGTCCTTCCTATATAGAACTCTTCGCCTTCAACGCAGATTTTTCCTATATAAAATCTTCTACATCACGGATGGATTTTTCGATTGGGAGTCCCTCCTATATAGAACTTCTAATCTTCAGACCCTATAACCGCAAGTTCTTCCTATACAAAACTTTTATCTTCTGAAATCTCAGAGCTGCGGGTTTTTCCTACATAGAACCTCTTTCTCTGAGACAATAAAGCTCGGAGTCCTTCCTATATAGGACTCTTCGCCTTCAGCACAACGGGTTTTCCGTATATAAAACCTTATGTGTCATGGGTGATTTCCTTCGACTGGGAGTTCTTCCTATATAGAACCGCTAGTCTTCACCCTGGAGCTGCAAGTCCTTCCTATATAAAACTTTCAGCTCTTGAAGCCTCGGAGCGGCGGGTCCTTCCTATATTGAACCTCTCACTGCAGGCATTTGAAAATATAGGACCTTCCTATATAGAACCTTTATCTTCACATTTGGAATTCGCGGCAAAATGGCTACCGATGCTTCTTTGAATCTACAGAAACCTGTCTAGAATAAGACAAAATACTATGACAAATGAGTTAGCATGCTCCTGATCCTAGGGATTTCTAACTATTCATGATGCATGGGTGTCAATATCTTGGTGGGCCCTCTCAGTCAATCTCGTCCCTACGTTGCTTGCTTTCCTCTTTTCTTCTTCTAGCGGCGATACCCCATTTCACTGTCAGGTTCAACCATTCCACCCTTTCTTTTTCTGAATTTCTAATTCAGGTTTCTAAAGTGCCCTTTCAGGTTTTCGCTTTAGAGTTTTTTAGGTGCCCTTCCGGGTTTTCACCTGGGAGATCTCTCTTGTTGTCTCGAATGCTTTCTTTTAAACGAGCAGGGCGTGCACCATTGGTCATCCTACCCTGGTATTTGAAGCCTTCTGCCCGCCTTATTTCAACGAACGTCATATGGGCCGCTAGAGGGCAAGGTTAACATTGTTTTCTAAACACCTGTATCCTTAAGGTTAGATCACAATAATGCTCAGAAAACTCTTGCTTATCATAAGCCTATGTTAGCTTATCTGCATGATATTAATGGTAAATAACAAGAAGGCAAGGAATGGAAGCTCAAAAATGTGTTTTTATTATGATTAAGGGTTTGGAACAACTTTGGGGAAGTCATGACACACATGAGGAAAAGGAGAAGCCAGACACGAAATGCAAGATCTCTCAGTATCTTTAGTATGAATGATACATGATCCCGTCAACCGGCGTAGAGTTTTTTGCCTGAAGCTCTTTCTTCACAGGGTTCATGGGGACGATCCTTCTCTCTGGACATCCAACCTCTCAATTTATCCGAGCCGCCCTTTACGGGTTTTTGACTCGGATCCTTCCTTTGCTTCAAGGCGCCCTACTTCGGGTTTTCACCTTGAGCTCTCCATTTTTTTGTTGTTTTTTTCCTTTTTCTTTTTCAAACATAGTATTTCTTAATAGCATCAGAATTTATAGGTCTTTTCAGCTCGTTTCCATCCATTTCAGTTAAGATTAAGGCTCCTCCTGAGAAGGCCTTTTTTACCACGTATGGCCCTTCCTAGTTAGGCATCCACTTTCCTCGAGAATCTTTCTGAATCGGGGGGATCTTTTTCAGTACCATATCCCCCTCTCTGAATTCTCTTGGGCGCACTTTCTTTTGTATTCCCGCATCATTTGTTTTTGATACATTTGACCATGGTAGACGACCTTTAGCCTCTTTTCTTCAATGAGATTTAGCTGGTCGAGTCTGGCTTGCACCCATTCGGATTCTTCCAATTTTACTTCATTTAAAACCCGGAGTGACGGAATCTTCACCTCAATGGGGAGTAATTCTTCGGTACCATACACTAAAGAATAGGGTGTTGCCCCTGTTGACGTGTGAATAGACGTCCTATAGGCGAAAAGGGCAAATGGCTGCTTTTCGTGCCAATCCCTGTAGCTATCCGTCATATTCGCTATATCTTCTTTATGTTCTTGTTTGCTGCTTCCGCTGCCCCATTCATTTTAGAACGATATACTGTGGAATTATGGTGTGTTATCTTGAATTGGTTACACACGTCCGTCATCATTTTATTATTCAGATTGGAAGCATTGTTGGTGATGACCCTTTCTGGCAAACCGTATCGACAAATGATCTTCTTCTTTAGGAATTTACATACTGTAGTCCTTGTGATGTTGGCATAAGACGTTGCCTCCACCCATTTAGTGAAATAGTCTATGGCGACCAAAATAAAACGATATCCGTTGGAAGCCTTCGGGTGAATCTGCCCGATGACGTCCATGCCCCACGCTGCAAAAGGCCACGGAGAATTCATGGTGTGTAAAGGTGATGGGGGAGCGTGAATTTTGTCAGCATAAATTTGGCATTTGTGGCATTTCCTGGCGTAATTGATACAATCTCCCTTCATGGTTGACCAGAAATAGCCATACCTCATAATTTTTCGGGCTATAGATAGCCCATTGGCGTGCGTCCCACATAGACCGTTGTGTACCTCGGCTAAAATCTCCTTCGCCTCCCAGGCATCCACACATCTCAACAATGTCTGATCATGGCCTCTTTTATATAGGATCTCCCCATCCAGGATGTATCATGTTGCCATTTTTCTGAGTGTTTTTCTGTCATTATCATTTGCCCCTTCGGGATACTTTTGAAGCTTGACATATTGCAAGATGTCATAGTACCATGGGTTGCCATCAATCTCTTCCTGCACATTACAACAATGAGTAGGCCTTTCAAAAGTCTGCATCTTAATGGGCTTCATTTCTGCCCCCTGTTCGTTTTGAACATTGAAGCCAAGGTTGCCTAGGCATCTTACATCTGATTTTCTTCTCTGGGAAGGTAATTGAAGCTGATATTTTCAAATTCCTTGGCAAGCTCTTGAATTAATTCATAATATTTGACCAGCTTCGAGTCCCTGGTTTCCTATTCCCCACACAACTGGTAAATCACTAAGGATGAATCTCTGAATACTCGAAGTTCCTTAATCTTTCTTTCAATAGCTGAGTTCAGTCCCATAACGCAGGCTTCATATTCAGCTATATTGTTGGTGCAGATGAATTATAGTCTTCTAGTAAAGGGATAATAGACATTCTCGGGGGAAATTAGCACGGCCCCTATCCCATGTTCGAGGGCGTTAGAGTCTCCATCAAAGTAAAGCTTCCATGAGTTATCATCTGAAACCTCTTTCTCAGTTGTAATGCACATCAAGTCTTCATCTGGGAAATTAAAGTTCAACACCTCATAATCGTCAAAAGTGCGACTAGCTAGGAAATCTGCTACGGCGCTTCCCTTTACGAATTTCTGGCTTACATACACAATGTCAAATTCGGATAGGAGCATCTGCCAGCGGGCCATCCTCCCCGTCAGTGCTGGCACTTCCATTAGGAACTTCAAGGGGTCTAGCTTGGATATCAACCACGTAGTATGGTATAGCATGTACTGCCTAAGCCGCTTGGTAGCCCAAACTAAAGCACAACAAAGCTTCTGAACTGGCGGGCAACGCGCTTCGCAATCATTGAACTTTCTGCTTAGGTAACAGATGGCTCGCTCCCTTTTCCCTGACTCATCGTGTTGCCCCAATACACAACCCATTGAATTCTCAAAGACTGTCAGTTAGAGGATTAAAGGCCTGTCTGGTACCGGTGCGACTAAAATCAGATCATTTGTTAGGTACCTTTTGATCTTCTCTAGGGCTCCTTGACATTCATCATCCCACACACCGGGATTATTCTTTTTAAGAAGTCTGAAGACTGGGTCACACCGATCAGTTAATTGGGAAATGAAATGAGAGATATAATTTAGCCTCCCTAGGAAACCACGAACCTCTTTCTGAGTGTGGGGTGGTGAGAGATCCTAGATGGCTTTCAGTTTATCTGGATCGATCTCAATCCCCCTTCTGCTCACCACGAACCCCAAGAGTTTCCAAAAGTAACGGCAAAGGTGCATTTGGCAGGGTTAAGCCTCAGCTGGTATTTCCGTAGCCTTTGGAATTATTTTCTTAAGTTCTGTAGGTGCTCCTCTTCCGTTCGGGACTTAGCGATCATGTCGTCCACGTATACTTCTATTTCTTTGTGCATCATGTCATGGAAAAGAGTCACCATTGCTCTTTGGTAAGTTGCCCCTGCGTTAATGAGCCCGAAAGGCATCACCCGGTAACAAAAAGTGCCCCACATGGTTATGAATGTAGTTTTCTCCATGTTGTTTGAGTCCATCTTTATCTGGTTGTACCCTGAAAAGCCGTCCATGAATGAAAACCACGAGTGTCCCGCGGTGTTGTCAACCGCGTGTCAATATGTGGTAGAGGGAAGTTGTCTTTAGGGCTGGCTCGGTTGAGATCCCTGTAATCTACACACATACGGACCTTCCCGTCCTTCTTCGGTACTGGTACAATGTTTGCAACCCATTCAGGGTATTTGGCCACCTCCAAGAAGCTAGCATCAAACTGTTTTTTACCTCTTCTCTGATCTTTAACAACATGTCTGGTCTCATTCTCTGGAGTTTTTGCTGTATTGGTTTGTATTCCGGCTTTATTGGCAGTTTGTGCACCACTATGTCAGTATTCAAACCTGGCATATCTTGATAAGTCCAGGCGAAAACATCCTTGAATTCCTGAAGTAGGGTTATCAGTTCGTGTCTGGTTTTTGAGGAAAACTTCGTCCCTATTTTTACTTATTTTCTCTCTTCTTCAGTCCCCAAGTTTACAACTTCTGTTTCTTCTTGGTGGGGCATGATTTGCCTTTCTTCGATGGCTACCATTCTCCTCAACTCTACAGGGACCTCACATTCTATCTCATCATCTTCTTCCTCAATTCCTTCTAAGATTTTGGGGCATTCAAAATTCACTCCGGGATTGGGTCCGGCATCATTCATACAGTCAATCATGGGAGACCTGCATTAAATGAGAATGAATGTATTGGGAAGAGAATGGCTTTATATGAAGTGAATGAACATGAAGAATGAATGAAATAAATGAAACATTTGCCATTTAAGAAAACGGGGAAGATATTTTCATTTCAACAAAAAGTTAACATAGGTGCCCTATACAAGAGATCCCCATTGTTTATGGGCAAAAACAAAAAGGTTGATTCGGAGCATTACTCTGATATAGTCCTAAAAGCCACAAGTAGATTAATGTGGCTCCAGTTATCAAGAGTTTCCTCGAGATGGCAGGGGCGGATGTTGGTCAACATATTGCTGACTTGGCCCTTTCTAGGTATCATGTTGATGGACATCCCCTCAAGTGATTCATTAAATATTTCTTCCTTGTTGAGTACGTCATTTTCCTTAATTGCCTCTTCAACCTCCTATCCTGGTTGGCAGAATCCTCTAGAGACAAAAGTGGTTTTCAATCAAGGGAAGTACATTGGTCTCCATGGAATGTCTTCTCCCTTAATTCTGGCTTTTCTCTGTTCTTCTTTTCTCTTGTATTCTTCTTTTCTTTGTTGGACACTTGGTTTGTAACCCAACCCAAAATGGTCCTTCTTGGTTATCGTACTTTTGGCTCATAGGTTCCCTTGCAATCTTTTCCCTAGCCCTCTTCTTGATTTGGCTCCTCGGCCCAAAGTTTCAGCAACGGTCATCTGGGTACAATTAGATAACCTAGGATAGGGGATCCGACTTCCCTCCGTGACGAATATGGCATTCACTAGCTCTAATGCTCGACAAGAGCATTCTGCAGCATCCTCGTCATTTTGAATGTAGGGGGCATCTGATGTCACCGAAGCAATAATTTCCTGCTCGGCCTCTACTGTGACCAACTTGCCTTCGATCACGAATTTTAATTTATGATGTAGTGATGATGGGACAACTCCTGCAGAGTGGATCCATGGCCTTCCCAATATGCAGCTGTAAGATGGTTTTATGTCCATCACCACAAAATCAATCACGTACTCAGTCGGCCTGATCAATAGAGGCACCTCAATTTTTCCCATTGTTCCTCTTTGTGTTCCGTCAAAGCCTCTCACGGAGTTATGGCAGGGCTTTAGGTGAGAACTATCTATTGGTAGCTTTTGCAAGGTCACCATAGGCAGTACGTTCAGTGCTGACCCGTTGTCAATCAATACCCCCGGTAACACATACCCTTTACAGTGGGTTGTGATGTTAAGAGCTTTGGTGGACCCCATTTCGCCCTTGGGGATCTCGTCATCATTGAATGTTATATGGTTATAGGCAGTGATATGCCCCACTATCCTGTCCAGTTTTGATACAGAAATGTCCTAGGGCACAAAAGTCTGGTTTAGTACTTTTAATAGTGCCTCACGGTGTCTTTCTGAACTCAAGAGCAACTCTAGCACTGTGATCCTAGCCGGTTTCTTTCGTAGTTGTTCCACTACGCTATACTCGTTATGTCTCAAGAAATTTAGAAATTCTTTGGCCTGAGCCTCGGTTACTGGTTCATTTATCTTTGGAAGAGGTTCTTCACCGAATATCTGCGCAGGGGTAACCGATGTATCCTTTCCTTTATCTTTGGCCGCTTTAGCAGCCCTCAAGGTCTTAGAGGAGTAACATCTGCCGCTCCTCGTGAAATGGCCCACCTCACCGACATTCACATCACTCTTGCCTTGGTCGTCTTTCGGTGTAAGCTCTTTTACCTCACCAGATTCTGGCTTTTCTGGCGTGGTCACATTTACAGCATAGTTCCAGGGAGTTTGCCCCATATCCTTGAATGGGAACGAGGATGGTGCTGAGAGATGATCTTGGGATTTATCTTAGTGGTTTCTCCTTGGGAGGCACCTGCACTCCCCGGCCTGGAGGAGATGATAAGAGGTCTATCTCTCCCGTATTTAACGTTGGGGTTATCCGTCATATGTACGTCTGACCCCTTCTTTACCATGGGCTCTTCAAAGAATTCTATTTGCTTGTCATTCATCAATTGTTGTACCAATCTCTTAAACTCGTCGCACTTTTGGATGTCATGTCCTTCGTCCTGATGGAATTCGCAATACACTTCACATCCCTTCTGTATTACTACCATGCCTTTATCGATCACATGGGCCATGCACAATTGCTGAAATACCCACCACAAAGGAGATTTGATTTCCAGCACATCCTCCTTAATCTTCCTGGCAAAGCATTCCTCAATAACATTTACTCCCATGTTCCCATGATTAGGCAATGGTTTAGTAGCTACACTTGGTTCTTCAAACTTCAATATCCTAGAATCGATTAAGTTCTGCACAAGCTTTTTGAAAGCAAGGCAGTTCTCCATGGGATGACCAGGGGCACCACCATGATAGTCGCAATGCGCTTTTGGGTTATACCAGGACGGGAACATTATTTTGAACGGAGTAACGTAATATGGACGGACCAGATCTGCTTCATACAACTGAGAGTAAAGCTCCAAGTACGGAATGGGTAGGGGAGTAAAAGTTTGCCTCTCTTTCTCTTTTCTCGGGGTTCTCTCATTTCTTTGATTCGAGTTTTGCGCTTTCCCCGTAGGTGTTTATGGCTGTGAGACTGTAAAATTCTTTAGGGCAGTGTAAGTACTGGTGGCGTTTACTTCATTCTTCTTGCTGTACTTTCGAGATCTTTCCCGCTATCAATTCTACCGCTCTTAATTGCCAATTCAAGGGACTCCCCAGTCCTAATCAAATCAGCAAAACTCTGTGTCGTGTTATTAATGAGGCGGTCGAACAGTGTCCCCTTCAAAGTATTAACGAATAATGGCGTAATTTCATGTTTCGGGAGGGGTGGCTGAATTTGGGCGGCCACTTCCCGCCACCTCTGAGCATACTGTCGTAGACTTTCGTTGGACTTCTGCCCTATATTTTCCAACATAATTCTACTGGGGGTCATATCTGTTACGTGCTTATATTGCTCGATGAATGCTCTTTGAAAGATCTTTCCATGTTTTAACATTTACCCTGCTCAACTGGGTGTACCACCGCAACATCGCCCCAGTTAGGCTATCTTGGAAATAGTGAATTAATAGTTTCTCATCCTTAAGGTAGGCCGCCATCTTCCGGCAGTACATTGTTACGTGCGCAGAAGGACACTTGGTTCCATCGTACTTGTCGAACTCTGGTGTTTTAAATTTTGGTGGCAGGACAAGGTCAGATACCAGACTCAAGTCACTGGCATCATTTCCTGATTCTTCCATAGTTTGCAAGGTTTTAAATCTTTCCTCCATGAGGCAAAACCTCTCTTCCCACTTCTTTTCTACCTCTGTCTTGATCCTTTCGACCAAATTCAGGTCTGGCACCTCCTCTTCATAGAGTGCTTCAGTGTCAAGGGGTTGAGTCTCAGATGCCCCTACCTGAAGATTAGCCTACATCCCAGCAGGGTCGATATATACCTTCCTAGTCGGATTCGGCGCAGCCGGTTGAACCTTACTGTGAACTGGGGTACTTTCCGATTCTTGAGCGGTTTCTCCTTCAACTCTCTTTCTGAGACTCTTAGCCAACAATGCGGTTATGTCGGACACTATCGATGCTTGTGACTGAGCAATCTGGTCACTGAGGCTTCTTTGGGCCTCGTCAAATCTTGCCTCGAGCTCTCTTTGTCTCTTTTCTAGACTAATTATCCTATCTTCCATGAGCTTGCTTTGTAGTCGGGTAAGATATGGATGATGAATGATTGCGGCCTAACTTCTATTTTCACACTGCCACAATATTTATAACATTAATATGGTTGCAAGGAAAATAAATGCGTGTATAATGATGCAAATGTCATGATGCAATGCAAGAATGTATGCAAATAAAGGTACTGATTCCGCTGGTAATCACCCTTTTGAACTACTTCCACGGGAATTAAAGGATCTAGATTACAAAATAGTTCATATTACAAAATGAAGGTCCCTAATACAAAAGAGTCCTAATTAAGATACAGAGCCCTACAGATAAGCCCTAGCTCTATCTCCTAATTTTCCAATAGCCCTGAGCAGCTTGATGAATCTGGGAGCTTCTTCCATTTTTGGGGCCACGAAAGGTTGGAGTGTTTCAGCTTCGATGGCCAAATCATTCACATGCCTGGCGACTCGCTGTACGTCCACCATTAGGTTTGCATAATATTGGTCTCTATCCTACACCATCCAGGCAGCGTCACGCAGTCTCCTTTGCCAATAAATGTCCCCTCCAGCTGTAGCCTCTTCGAATACACTGATTCTTTCCTTATAATCCTGAACAGTTGCTTCAAGGGATTCAATTCGGGTTCATAACGTGCCTACTTCACGCTCTCTTTCTTGTAGCTCAGTGAAGCCATTCCTCTGACAGTAAGCTCGAAATGAGTATTCTACTTCTGCCACCTTTTCTTCTAACTCGACATTCTGACTTCGGCTCTGATCCAGACTTTGGATAGTGTCGTCGTACAACCTTTGCATCTCTAACAGTCTATTCTGGCTACTCATGGACCTTCTTTTCCAAGCAGTGACGTTTTCTCTCTTGTAGTTGACTGCTTGTTTTCCTTTGCTGATCTCTTGCCTAGTTCTTTCCTTTTCTTAGTCAATGACCTCCTTGAAGAACTGCCTTTCTTCTTCAATAGCCAACTGGCAGCTTTCTATCTCCTTCTCGATTGCTCTCTTGCTGATTTCTCATTCTTCTTCCACCAAACGAATACCATTCATTCTTTCCTTTTCCACGGCTATGAACTGACTTCGGCCGGCTTTCTGTATTTTTGCTTGGAGTAGGAGGGTATCCTTTTGGTAAAGAGCGTTCTTCTCACTCAAATCTGCATTTAATTTCTTCAATTGCCTAATGATCCCATTCGTCGACCTCTAAGCTTACTTTATAGAGCTCACTCGCATGCTGAGTCTGTTGATGTCCATTTTCCTCTTAATTTCTTCGAGTTCATTCCGTAAGATATTAGTTTCAGATGGTACCACCTTTGCAAGCTCCTCAAGTGACACAACCGGTCCCTAATCGGATTCGAGAATCACATCATTAACCCTCAAACGTATCCAAAGATCATAGTCTAGGGTGGTCATGTGCTCGGTGTCTCCTTCCACCCTGATCCGGTAACAATGGTCCCAAGCCCTCATGATAGTCTAGAATTTTTCCTTAAACTCACCTTTGAAAGGAAATTTAGTTTGGCTTAACCCGGCAGTGTTGGGGATGAACTATCGTGATCTGAATTGTCGGGACACCAAAAGCGGAGCACAAGCAATCCCTCCATGCAGTCCCAACATCATCAGACAGTTGAAATCACCGCAACTGTACAAAAAGTAATTAACTCTACCGAGCCACGGGACCCTCCATACTATGTCTTCGTCTTGAATGTTCCTGAAGAAACTAGACCATTTTTTCGTTTTCAAGTTCTCTCGCCACTCTTTTGCTAAGTACTCTCGTAAGGGCGAAAAACCATGGAAGGATATCCCTCGTAGGACCCTTGTCGGTGTCTTCCACATGTGGCTCTGAACCCATACCTGTAACAGCTGTGCACACCCCCTGAAACGTCCTTCTTCGTGCTTTCGACTGGCATTTAAAGAAATGAAGGTTTCAGCCAAGATTGCTGGTACTGGATTTGCCCGCCGTTTCATACGCTCGAATAGATCTAGAATGGCTACATCAGTGTTTCCAAGAGTTCTTGGAAAGATTACCAACCCATATATTCCCAAGGCAAACATGTCTATCTTTTTCTCCTCATCTGGATGAGCAGGTAGGATGTCTCAAATATTCTCCTATGCAAAGACTGTATTGTCTCCTCGAAGTCGGATCAGGCCATTAACCCAATCATCACACATCCCGGTAAAGCTTTTGAGCTTCGAAGTGTAATTCTGATTCCTCGAAGGTTTTGCGTAGATCCAATCTTCCTGAACATTCTTCTGATTAAGCAAGGCGGTGTACTTTTCTGCTGTAGGCATCATGTCCTGTCCATTGAAGGTGAAGCAGCAAAAGGCCGGATTCCAGAACTAAAAAATAGCTCGGAGTAGGGGTTGGTTGACCTGAACGTATAAGAATTGTGCAATGTCGCCATAACTATCACAGAACCTGTCTTGTAGTCTTTGGTCTCATCCTTCCCAAATACTTTGAAGATCCCATAAGTTGTTCTGCTGAAGACTCACGTAGGTGTACCCTGCTACTACGCGTTCACTCGGTAAACTGTCCCCTTGGGCCTTCTAGTTGACTTCTGACCAATGCCTGACTGACAAGTTAAGCTCTTCTTTCCTAAGACACATTTTTTCCATAGTGAAAGACTTTTTGATTGGGCAAACCACTTGAACCAGTACCTTTATGTAATGCAAATGCAATAATGTATGAAAAAGAAAAAAAAAACAAAAGCAAAAAGAAAATAAGTCAGTACCAGATAGAATTAATGAATACATAAATAAAAGACGAATAAGGTAAACAAACAAAACAACTCTATTTATCCTGTCTAAATAACCTAAGGTTATCCGCATGGCTCTAAGGGTGGGTTTCTATGTTCTCTATATGCAGTGTTGGTGCTAGGAGGTACCTGAATTGTCCTTGTTGTCCCCTACTAAGGGTAGCAAGGCCCCCGATCATCACCCATTATAGGCTCCTTTCAACCGGGTTCAATTCAGGGGGACCCATTCACTTATGCCTACACGAAGGAATGATATCCTTATGAAAGCATAAGGTACTCGAGGCCCGAAGGTACTTGCTAGGCCTACACGAGAGAACGATATCTCCATGAAAGCATTAGCGTTTTCCCCCCACTTAAAAAAACAGGTTTATATGCCAAGTTTTAAATACGTTAAAATAAACGCGCAATTACAACCGAATATTAATTTAATAGTCATTTTAATCCGAAACTTCTAATATTATTAAAGCGGTAATTATTTGAAAAAGCTTGACTTTCTTTATTTTGTTAAAAACAAAAAATGGTCCCCAGCGGAGTCGCCATCTGTAGCGATGTCTCCGAAGCTAAAAAACTGGTTTTCGAAGTGTTTGTGATTTTTCGGGTATTAAAATATTTATTCCGTGGGGGTTTAAAAAACGCGTTTTATTTAGAAATTGGAGTCGCCACCGACCACCTAGGTAGGCCAGACACCATAAAACCAGAGATTCGCAAACTGTTGGGTTCGGGAGTCGGTTACGGATGGGGAAGGATTAGCACCCCCACACCACCCAAAATTGGTACTTTAATAATTACCGCTTTATTAAAGTTAGATTTTCCGGATTAAAGTGACGATTAAATTAAAATTTGGTTGTAAGTGCGAGTAAATTTTAAAGGCCCCGTTATACGAGAGTAAACGCCCAACCACTATCACTACGCCTGATACTGGCCCCGTTTACGCTCAGATAAAAGGGCACCGCATTGACAGTTTTTATATCTCGACATGCAATCTTAAAGAAATAATTCGAAATATACATTTACATTCATATGGTAAAGGACAAAATAAATAATAAAAACATGGATATCACAACATTAAACAAATATGATAAAAAAACGAATATGGCAGACAATAATAATAATAATGAAGCATGAATAAAAACGCGTAGTAAATAAAGAACCCATGATTCAAGAATACCTACAATGTAACATATGCATGACATGAATATGTTATGATATTAATTTCACAAATCAAAACGACGTACTAGCAAAGAAACTAATACCTAGCACATAACATACGACATAATTTGCATACGTAAAATAGAAACACGGTATTATATATGACAAAAGAAAAGACACTAACGCATAACCTAAAAGCAAAGGGAACATACAATACATGCTAAAATACAAAAAACATGTTGTATACGAGCCAACTAAAAACACGAACCGAACATGTATGATAAGAACGAGCGAACAAACATATAAAAAACATAATCATCATGAACTAAACACATATATATAAACATGAGAATAAGAAATATATAAAAGAAACACGTGAGAACACAAAAAGGGCCACATCAACATATAAAATCATAATAAATAAACATGAATATTTAGATACGAAAAGAGGACTGAAATGAAAAATAACGAAAACAGGAAACATAAATTAAAAGATAATAAAATACGATTTAGGGACGAAATTACAAATCAAATGAAACTTAAAAGGACTAAACATGTAATTGGACCAAGGGGCAAGCTCGGAGTGAAAATTTCAAAAACGCGGTGGGACTGGTGAGGTAATTTCACCATTTAAAAAACTGATTCATTTTAATCCAGGGGTTGGATTGCAAGATCTTAAAATATAAGGAGGACCAGGGTTGTAAATATCCCATGTGACAAGACAGAAATAAAAATAACAAAAATGCGGGGGGATTTATTATTGAATTTTACCATTTGAAAAAATAAAACACCTATAAAACACCCTTTTCTGGCCCGAAATCAAACTTTTCCTCATTTTTCTTCAAGGCCATTCTTTATAACACCCAGCCCCCATTTTTCTCTCAATAGGACCACCCCAAACTTTCGATAAACCCAGAAACCGGTGACCATCCGCCGCCGACCGCCGCTAGTCGGCGCCGACAAACCAAAAAAACACCCAAAACAAACCTCGCTTCAACCTGAACTCAAATCTAAATTTAGATTTACACAAAGACTCCCCCTTTTGCCTAGATCTGAGCAAATACGAAGTAAAAAATGTTTTCGTTTAACAGAAACGAAACCAAAAGGGACCTCCCTCTCTTTTTAGTTCACCATGTTCAGTTTTGGAAACTGAGGCGGCTTGTCACTGGCGAGGGGAGACCCGCTGACGACGAGGGTAATGAATCTATGCACTCATCTCCCTTTCGTTATTATTTGTTATTTTTACTGTACATGCACGCAAGAAAGAAAGAAAAAGAAAGAGAGATTACCACTGAAACTTGGTGCTTCTTTTTTTTATTTTTTTTGTTCCAAAAACCTCTGATCTTACACTTTTGTTGGTTTACATATATCCTGTCTGCTCTCTCTTGTTTGGTAAAAACTAGTACATAAGATATATTTTTTGGATCTGATTTTGTTCTGACGCTTTTCCCTTTTTTGTGTCTTTGGCATGCCCGGCCATGCTTGGTGGTTGGTACTGCAGGCATGGGGAGCGGCGTGGTGGAGAAGACCGTTCGGCTACACAGACTAACGTCACGAGAGATGAAACGATTATTACTGCCAGAACCGTTCCTATCCGTTTGATCAGATCTGATCCAACGGTTAGGACCGCTCGATGATCAGATAGCTGAGATGAGGCCTCGAGGATGGTGTAGCAGCTCGGGATTGCGCCACGTGGCCTGAAGAAGATGGCTAGCTTTGTACGTGTCTCACACGTGCGAGGGGATAATCCAACAGCCCGCGCGTGGGCTTCACGCGGCAGATGAGGGGTCTTTATTCTTCAATCGTGGACGTTGGATCTAGATCTGATCCAACGATTATCGTGCAGCTGCGCATGATAAAGGGAGCATTAGGATTTCAATATTTGATAGGGGTTAGGGTTTCTTAGGGTGTGGGCCGGCTTAGCCGAATAGACCATGTGTAATTAAGTTTGGGTTTTTTAATTAAGGACTGGATATCTAATTTGGACTTTAATATACATTTTTTTATCTTATTTTAATTTCAGCCCAATAGTATTATTAATAATAATAGTAATAATAATAGTAGTAATAATAATACTATACTCATACATACACATATAATACGTGCACATACAAATTAATATACACATGCAAACACCCACACGTATGCACACATACACGCATATTAATTAATATATACATGCAAACGTTAATATATGTAACACATTAACATAATATACCAACATACATGCATATATACTCATACACACATGGTTTACATACACATTAATCACACGTATAGTAATGAACATATAATATAATACGTGTACTTGCAATGATAATATATTAACTAATAAACTAAAGTAGATTAATACAATACTTATACACCGGATAAAAATGAGTGATTACACCACCATAAGCATAACACATGCAATCAAAAGTATTTTCTATATTCATATTTAACTTTGTACATTGATTATTAAGAATTCAGAAAAATTCTCTCAATGTACTAATAACATTATAAGGTTATATATATCTTAACTAAATCTTGAATTGTCAATTCTCACCAACTCCACTTTTTATGTGCTAGATATTTAAGGACTAAATTGGTAACCTCTACCTTTCAACCCCATTTCAAGCACTTTACCATCAAAAGTTAAATCATAATTGATGGAAATTGTTATAGGCATTTCAACTTCAAACTACACTTTCATCCCAAAATTCCTTAAACATGCCAAATTGGTCGCTTAAGTATTCCGAGCTTACAACTTGATTCAAAACACATTTCAAAGCATGTAGAGTAATCTATTCTTCATGGGAAATTCCAAATTCAATTTTTAATTTCTAAACCCCAAACATGCCTTTTTGTTTTCTCTTGAATACACATGAATTTCAACTTGATTATAGCATGAAAATGATGGTACAACATTTAATCTTTCATAATTCAAATTTAATTTAAATTTAATCCATAAACCCTAAATTATCTCTTTTTAAAATTCAAGAGTTTCCCTTAGTTATTCTATGCAAATCCTTATACCAAATAAAAGAGAATTCAAAGAAGAACAACTTTTCATTTCATGTTCTAACACCCACATCCAAATAATTTTGGAAGAAAAATTAAAAAGATTAAATCAAAACTTCTTACCTATTGTTCTTGCAGTTTTTAGTGGGGGAGGAAATAAAAGACCTTTTTTTTGTTTTTATTTCTTGATTTCATGCCATTTATCTACTTATTGAACCATAAATAATAAAAATCTCTTTATTAGCCAAATGACCATTTTTCCTTCGAATCTAATAGTTCCATAACATGCCACATGTCCTCATCTAGCATCCAATGTGTTAGATTTAATCTTCCATTAGTAGTTTACAACTTTTCCCTTGATACAGACCAAAATTTCAATCTTATCCTAATTTGACCCAATGGCTAGGATTTAACATAGAATTATTTAAATCCAATGGTCCATATTAATCCTACCAATATAATCATGTGAAGTGACATTTCTACCCTTCACTTCATTGGCTAACATCAGTTCCTTTCGATCAAAATTTTGGATTAATTTTGAAATTTCATTTACGATCACATCTCAAAGGTGATCTGTCTAATTATGGAATAAAAATTATTCCTGGTAAAATTACCATTTTAGTACTCAAACTGTAACACCCTCTACCCAGATGTCACATTTGGACCTCAAGTCAAAACTCAAATCCATAAAATTTCCACTAGGTTTAGCCAAAACAAGGCATTTTCCAAAAACATTAAATTCAATATTTAAAAATATAGATAAACAATTTAAATCATTACAAAGGAGATCCACTTTAATTTAAAACATTTAATTTGATTTAATATAATTTTAAAATAAGAATTACAGACTCCACCACATAAGGTCCTATGAATACATAGCCCACTAAACACAAGTATTGTACTTCAGAGATCACCACATGCTGGAACCCCATACCGATAGTGCTCCTCAATCCCACGATCCAACGACCAACCTATGCACAAAAATAACGATTCTGAGCGCTGAGCTTACAAAGCTCAGTGGTACATATCTACTCAGCTCTACTTCATGTTAATCATAAACATAAGCATGCAAGCTAGTATGAGCAAAATGGAGAGATAAATAAACATGTGCTCTACCACTAATCGCCTAAACACATGCTCTCAACAAGGTAATCATCATACATGGCACACAAGGCCCAACCATACTTACAACATGGCATTATAACATCATATAGATATGGCGCTACCTCTAGCCACCAAATCATATAACATAGCAAGAAAGCATAAGCTTCTTGTAGCATATAAGCATTATATCACAATTTAGGAGTAAGGTCCGATCCCACTAAGCCTCGGGATCATACACTCTGAGTGAAGCCTGATTCTACTAAGCATCAGGATACATACACTCTTTGGGGTGAGGCCCAATACCACTAAGCATCGGGACATACACCCATTCTCGGAATCTCTCATCATACATCTTCGAATGAGTCCCGGTCCCACTAAGCATCGGGTTCATACATTTAGGAATCTTCAACCATGGTGTTGCAACACATTCAACTCTCACTGGGTATCTGAAACCCATCAATCAATATGATTCAATCATGTAGGTTTCCATAGCAAGGGTACGTCTAGCACACAACACACAACATCACACAATTCACCAAGGATCCCTACAGTTGCTATTACCATCAAGTCATCCAACTACGTTTACCAACTTATTAATACATTATGAAAGTGTACATTAATCATACTCATTAATTATATTCTTAAATCCCTATTATCTCGTTAATATTCCATGTTAATTCCTATATTTTTTATTAGCATTGTAGATTATTCCTTTTAGTGGGTACTGGTACTTGAACACGAGTATCGATATGGTACCCCTAGGTATCAGTACTCACACTCATACCGATATCGAAATAGCTTATTGGAAATCCTTAATTCCCATAAGTACTGATATGGGTTGACCCGTGTAACACCTCGAAATCCAGCCTAGTCGAAATTGGGTTTCGATAATTAGAAACCTTATATCGGGAATGTTCAAATATTGTATTGATGCTGTCCACAAGGTTAATTGTATCGATATTGGACTTTAATTGAGTCGAATTACCTTTTAAGGACCTTATTGAAAGTATTGAAAATCTTTTAGTGACTAAAGTAGATAAATTAAAAGGTGTAGGGGAAAAAGCATAAGACATTTATGAGTTGAGGGACTAATCTTGTGATTAGCCCCTCCTCAAATTAACTATCCATACATGGGATTACCGGGAGAGGTTCCTTCAATAGAAGGAAACCTATTGCTATTAACACAAGGTAAATAGCTAAGGAAATGAGAAAACTTATCCGACTCAAGCAAGCAAGCACCTCCCTTATCTTCATCTTCTCTCAAGCACACACCTCCATTGAATGATAGTTCAAGCTTAGTGTTCTTCGAATCATTATTATCGAAATGATCCTAGTAATCAGGTAAGCTTATTCCCTCAAGCTATTATTGAAATCCATGGTTATAACAAGCTTAATCTTAAGCTAGGGTTTGGCCATCCATGGAGTTTGATAGCTAATAGCTATTCTAAGCTTCGATATTGATTTTAATATCATTATAATGTTTACGATATCATTTTAATGACTCTAACACAATCCTATTGTTTTTACCTAGCTCTAGAAGTTGGTAGAGAGCATCCACCATCTCCATCGAGGGCTAGGAACAAGAGGATTGCTATCCGAGAGCCTTGAAAGCTTCAGATTATCGAGGCGAGTGTAGTCAGAGTCTAGAGATTAGGCTAGGTGTTTTTCCTGATTTCATTGTTATTGAAATTTCCATTGCTAACCTTGTTGTTAAGGAATATTACATCGAACTACTTATCAGTAATTATGGTAAGTATTGGTAAGTTATCGCATTGAGTATCGAGCATTGTCAATGTCATCATCATTGTTATTGAACATCGGACATAGATATCATTGTTGTCATTTAGTATTGTTATTGCCAATATCATCGCCGTCATCATTGAATCATGAAAGTTTAGGATATTGATATAGAGCATTGATATAGTCATTGATATAGCCATTGTCATTGATCATTGATGTCGACATCGTTATTGTTATCGAAACATTGTATATGAACCATCGGCTATTAATATTGTCATTGAGATCATTGAAATATTGCTATTGACATTGATACTATTATTGGACATTGATATTGGATCATTGCTTATTGATAAAGCTATCGAATTCATTGAACATTGTCATTGCTATTGAACACCGATCATTGATATTATCTCCAGACCTTGGATTTGAAGGACATTGGATACAATTGGCATGCCATAGAATTCATGAGCTCAGTGTATGGGTTGGGCTACGGTCCTAGGGCTACGACCTATATTGATTTGGTGAGGTGGAGGGATGTGTTGTGATATTGGTCATATTGGTGAGGCGGAGGGACTAAACCATTCATTGATTTGGTGAGGTGTAGGAATTTGTGTATCCACTATCCCAAATCGATCCAAAGGTTATTGTTGAATTATGGATTTATTGCTATTGAACATGTTCATTGCATTGCTTATATTGATCTATTGCATTGTTATTGTCAAGATATGAATTGGAATGCATTTCCTTGATATAGTGTTTATTTCTGACTACCTCACTAGGCAAAGTATGCCTAATGCATTTCATTTCATACGTTTCAGGTTAAGGACTTTTTCGTTGAAGATTGGAAGTTTTGACGTTGTTGACAAGTCACCTCAAGCCTCAAGTGATGTATTTTGTTCCTATAAACTCCTAGAATGGTGGCAAAGTAGTCGAACTAGTCTTTTGTGACCCTTTTGGTATGTATGTGTTAAGCATGGTTTGTGTAAGTGTTTAAGGCCCTAAATGACCTTTTGCCATATTGAAAATATAGCTAAGAATGCATATTTGTCACTAAAAGGTAAAAACATAGTAAATGGATTCAAATGACCCTAAAATTTGGCATGCAAGTAGGTTATAGTATTGTATTGTGGTTAGTAAAGTTTCATTGCATTTGGACATCAATTGCTAAGTCAAATGGATTAAAAAGTAGATAAAAATTGACATTACATTACAGGACATACCGATACAGGTCATGCCGTATCGATACAGCCTTGTATATTTGGCCTGGGAAAATGCAAATTCATCATAGGGTATCGATACAGGTCTAAGGGATCGATACAGATCTTGGCAATAAGGTTTGTGAAATTAATTGCATCGTTACGGCCTCAGGGCATATCAAAACAGGTCATGGTCAAAGTCAACATTGGTCAACCTGTATCGATACAGGTCAAGCTGTACCAATAGAAGTTCTTGAATTACTGGGAATTGGATTGTCATCCTTGAATGCAGTATCGATACGACCCTAAATGTATCGATACAAGTTGGATGATTCTATTTAGACCTCAGACTTGTATACACCCATACTGATACGGCCCCAAGGTGTATTGATACGGTGGTAGTTAATTCTGTTAAAAGTCATTGAACCTAGTTTTGAAACATTTATAGAATGGTTACTAATTATTGTAAGGCCTAATTGGATAGGTAATCGACATCAGAAATGCCTGAAAATTTACAAGGACATTATTGTTGTATCGAATTTCAACGTTATTTAGTTGTTTTCATGAAAGAACTCATAAATTACTAAATTCACAGATTAGTCCCTAAAACTTATAAAAGTCATAAATTGGTCATAATTGACGAATTACTGTTGAACATTGGACAATTGGACTAATGTTTATTTTGGCAATGCTTATAAAGCAAAATATCATTTAACTATCAATTATTGATTGAAATTTATTGCACCGATCACCGTTTTGCACATCGATAGCATTCTCCGACCCAGTTCTCGACCAGGCCGAGAAGGGGGTGTTACAAATGTGGAACCGATATGGACCCTAACTGCATACCAGTACAACCAAAGTTTGTACAGATAATTTATTCACAGGTTCATACCATTTCCTCAAATTATGATATTACCATGCTTTATTCTCCCAATATCCGATCATGAATAATCCTCGTATACCAAATAATATGAAACTACATTAATTTATGCATCCCCTAATCAATTCACAAGTTCAAACCCATTCAAATAGCTTAGTGGGTTCAAATTTGGAAAAACAAACTACGCTATTGGATTCGAAATATTGAGAAACCCCAGGTAGGCTCCCCAGAAAAAGTCAACCCTGGTCAACAGTCAACGGCAGTGGCGGTGGTCAACAGCGGCTAACGGCTCTGCTAGAAGGCTGACTTACATGACCAGCTCAGCCTGCAGCTTGGGCCAGCTTGGCAGGCTTGCTTGGCCCAACCGGCTGGTTATAACAGCCTAGCTTGGCCGGACATCGCCCACGTGCAAGCAGCGGCTCGTATGACGGCTTTCAGTGGTCGGACGGTGGCAGTCGATGCCCAGATCGACTATTCTCCAGCCTCTGATCACGGTGGTGGCCATTATTTCTTGATTTGAACACTCTAACTTCCTCAACTGGAAAACATGAAACTTTTCTCTCAACCCCTTTGATGGTGACTCAGATGGTGGTGCCGCTGGTACCAATGAACTTGTCTCGATGAGATAAACACAATGGCAGTGGAGGTGTCAGCAACGGATCCTGTGCCCACCTACAGGCCATTAACTTATCCTTGAAAAATAAAGGCCCAATCCTGGACTTGAGACCCAATTCTCTAACTCGAACATCAGGTTGTTACAACTCTCACCCCTTAAAAGAAATTTCGTCCTTGAAATTATACCGATAAACCAGAGAAGATGTTGAAACTTTTATAACTCTCCAACACTCTCAACATAACCTGTTACGCTACTCTGATTTCTCACAACACTTGTCAACAACATCATTTGTCTTCCAACGACACAAACATAATCTCAACTAATTTTGTAACCCCATTGACCTGGTTGAGTCGCAAGACCGAATCGAGCGAGCTACACTAGGTTTACCGAAGAAAACCTAGAAAGGTTCACCTTGATAAACGACCATTTTTTCTTTTATCTTATCTAGATACAATATTATAACCTATGGTGTGTGATAAGGTAGCGGGTGAAAACTCAACTCAATTGGGCGTCGGGTCGACATCCAATTGTACTCAATTGCAATTCAAGGACCAAATTGCAATTCTGGAAAATTATATGGACTTCTACCATTTTGAGTTTACTAATCTTTAATTAGGTTCATTTAAAACATACATGTGAAATTTTGTCTCAAGCCAAACTCATTTGCATCATCAATTAAGCATTTCCAATTTTTAGGTACCAAAACGTAAATCTATAAAACTATAAGAACTTACTTAAAATTTGATTTACAAATCCTCAATTAGTCAGCTCCCATGCATGCATATCAATTTTCATCTTAAAATGATCATCCGAACACATCCAATCGCATACCTAACGACCAGGGACCAAAATATAACTTTAGAAACTATTTTTCAACATAACGGATGAGTCCCTGCGAAAGGTATCAAAACCTCTCTAAGTGGTTTCAAAAACTGGGCTCCAATAGCCAAAACTTGGCCCCTTGGTTTCGAAACCTAGGGCCTAGTTTCATAACTTGTCTGTAGGTTCAGAAAATCTGCACGTTCGAAACACTTAAGAACCTTTCTAAACACATCTGAAATAACCAAAACATCATTTAAGACTCAAGCATTAATACCACAGCAACATACAAACATCATAACAACCAAAGACCACTATGATGCAAGAGCGTGGGCATTATGGAAAAAAGGAAGTCCTATAGGTATGATTTCTACCCAACATGCTTACATTTCCCCAAAAGCCCCCAAATCAAAGCACAGTCTAACATCAAAACCATTTACGAGTCCAAATAGGCAATATAAACTTGCTAATAACTAGGGAGTTCAAACACATACTCTCAAAACATATAGATACTCTCTCATTGCCACTTATTACTATTTAGTAAACATAAAACCATACTTGAGCGATGATACGCCTATTGAAATTTCCCCTTGCTTTCTCCCTGCCTCACTCAAGCTATTTATCTACATTGCTAGAAAAGAGAGCGTAAGCATAAATGCCTAGTGAGGGTCACTCGATTAAAAACCAACAACAATGCATTTTAAAACCATTTCTCAAGTGTAAACCATCTTTCATCATGCTCAAATATATCTCATGCTTTAAAACCCTTTTAAAGGAAAATCATCAATCATTTAAAACATGTGTCATAAATCTCATGCATTAACCATAATGCAAATCTCAAGCCAAAGCTTCTCATGCTTGTTTCTCATAAAGCATATTAGAAAATAGAATCTCATGTATACATCTCATTATGCAAAACCATTTACAAATCATGATACATGTAATCTCATATATTGGCATTGAAGTGACCCGAATGTAACTACCCTCATCCTTGGATAGCACTACCCCTATTCATTCATGTTTGAATGTACGGATTCCTTGATGGCACTACCCCTATCAAGTCTCATGGTGAAACTACCCTCACCATATTCTCACTTCAGCCGGGATGGCACTACCCCCATTTCCCGTATGTGATATCACTACCCCTATCACTTTACAATAGCACTACCCCTATTGTGTAACCGACGAATTTGTCTCACGTACGAATTTTGTATTTTAGAGTGCACTTTAATCCTATTGGTCGACCAATTATATCCAAAAATAATATAAATCTCATCACTTGACAATATACACTTTAAAATCATGTTACCTTACTATTTTTCAATGGATAAACATAAACCATCTCTCATCCCATTTCAAAAGCATGAACAATGCATAGCATTTTCTCAACATGATATAATCTCTTTAAAATAAAAAATCAATCTCATGAGATCACATGAATCATCTCACAATTCATAAAACATGCATAAATGGTAGGTAACAAATCTTTTTCCAAAACTTGAGCATGATTAACAAAAACAATGGGAAAACTGAAATACCGAGAGAAAAATCTTCCATACTTATTTCTGAGCTTAGATTAGCATTTCAAGCTCAATCTAAACCCCCAAACCTTACTCTCAAACCTTTGAACAGCTTTTAAAACCAATTCTACTCACCAAAAATGTTTCGCTTGCTTTGCCGAAGTGATCTCAAGCCTCTAAATCAACCGGGACTTCTTCCAACGTTGCCGGATCAACCTCTCCTGCTTCTAACCAAAACAAAATAGAGGATTAATGCACATTCCTGCATCAAAACCTCCAGCAACTTAAATCCACAACTCAATCTAACAAAACCCAACAAACGACACCTGAAATCAACCGAAAACATCGGTGAATCCTTTCTAAACAATCTCCAGCCATTACCCAGCAAGATTAACCTTTAAAAACATCAAAACACATCTAAAAATATCCCATCAACATTCTTTTACCACCAAAAGCCATTAAACAAGACAAACAAGCCATAATCTCACAGATTTCAACCTATAAATCTAGAAATTCACCTAGTTTCGGGATTACAACGTTAAAACCCACTTTACCACATTATTAAACATCACGATTATGATTAAAATCAATTCAAAACCCAGCAATAACAATCCAAAATGAATCTCAACCATTTTCATCAATTAAATCTCAATGAAATCTTAATTAAAGCAAGATATCATCCTCTTTAACTCAAATCAATTTAGAAAATAAATTAAAAGAGTCAAGAACTTGGGAATTTCAATAAAGAATCTTTGTTTAGAGGATAATTTAGAAGATCACCTCTAACACAAGCTTTTCCCTTGTTTGGCAAAGATTTAGTTGAAAACCTTCAAGAAATCCAATGCTAGTTGATGTAGAAATGTAAGGATCAATTTAATAAACCAAAATAGAAATCAAATCAATTGATTTCTCATCATTTTAGTGAAAGAAGTTTAGTTTGGCAAGTGAGAAAGTAGAGAGAAAAGAGATGAAAAAATAGGAAGTTACGTAAGAAATGTTTAAGCCTTTTTGGAAATTCCTTTTATTAAAGCATTTAATAAATCATTTTAATAAACCTTTAAAAATACCAAAATAAGGGAAAAGGCTTAAAACACATTGGTGTAATATCTCCCTAAAGATTCTAGGCCTTGACTCCTTTTAATTTAGTCATCAAAATACATTTTACAATCTTTACGATTTAGTCATCTTTTCTCAAAATGTCATTTAAAACAAATATATTTTGCCAAATTGAACCCACCAAAACCTTAAAAACATCACTTTAGAATTTTAGAACATTTTTCCATATTTTATCTCACGCAAAAACCTTTTATTTCAAATTATTCTTGAAACTTGTCTAAACCGCTCGAACCTGGTTCACCGAACCGTTTAGCCAACTCAGCTAACTTCTAAGCCCAAAATCGGGGCATTACAACTCTCCCACACTTAAGAAATTTACCTAGTGGAAAAAGATAAGGAAATTGCTTCTTCATGTCATCCTTTCTCTCCCACATGGCTTCCTCGACACCTCGATGTCGCCACAACACCTTGACCAACTCGATGGTCTTACCACGAAGAACTTTACTATCCGAATCCAAGATCTCAATCGGTTCCTCATCATAAGACAAATCTGGATTCAACTTAATCTCTTCAGCATGCATAACATGTGACGGATCCGATATGTACTTCTGAAGCATGGATACATGGAAAACATCATGTATCTTCTCTAACTCAGGTGGCAACCTTAATCTATAAGCTATCGGACAACACGCTCCAACACCTCATAAGGTCCAATAAACCTCAGACTCAATTTACCTTTTCGGCCAAATCTCTTCACCTTTTTCCAAGGTGAAACTTTCAAAAACACTTTATCTCCAACTACACACTCAATTTCTCTACGCTTCAAATCCACATAAGACTTTTGACGATCTGATGCCGCTTTCAAGTGATCATTAATAAGCTTCACTTTCTTAGTAGTACCTTTAAGCACATTAGGCAAAGAAACAAACTTCTCTCATGCCTCCGCCCAACAAAGAGGTGTCCTGCACTTCCTACCATACAAATGTTCATATGGAGCCATTTGAATACTTGCTTGATAGCTATTATTGTAAGCAAACTCCACCAAAGGCAAGTGCTTCTCCCAAGATCCTAGAAAATCAATGATGCAACATCTCAACATATCCTCTAACATTTGGATAACACGCTTAGACTAACAATCTGTCTGAGGATGATATGAAGTACTAAAATTCAACCACGTACCCAACGCTCGATGTAAACATTCTCAAAACCTCACTGTAAAGTGCAGATCCCGATCGGACACAATGGATTTAGGCACCCAATGCAACCTCACAATCTCTGTGCTATACAAATCTGCCAACTTATCCAACGTATACATAGTATGCCTAGGTAAGAAATGGGCACACTGCGTAAAACGGTCCACAATCACCCAAATAGAGTTTTTCCTTGACGGTGTCAAAGGCAAACCCAACACAAAATCCATGGTGATTCTTTCTCATTTCCATTATGGTATTCTCAACAGTTGCAACAACCCTAAAGGAAACTGATGCCCAGCTTTCACACGCTAACACACCATGCACCTACTAACAAAATCAGCCACATATTTCTTTAAACCAACCCAATAGTACTATTCCTTCAACCCACAGTACATCTTAGCACTGCTAGGATGCATAGTAAAAGGACCACTATGCATCTCAGTCAAAATAGTGCGCCTCAATTCATCTTCTTCTGGCACAACTACTCGACTCTTAAAGCAAAAAACACCATCATCATTAAAGCAAAAGTCCGTTGGATTACCCTCTGCAATATCCGTAACATACGGTACCAACGAATCATCAAGCAACTGCTTCTCCTTAATCAACTACACCAAGGAATGCTTCACTTGCAACTCAGCCACCAACCCGCCATCTCGCGACAAACTCAACCGAGCAAACATTGCTCTCAACTCCATGACCACCTTCCTACTCAAAGCATCGACCACAACATTGGCCCTTCCAACCCGTCATCTCGCGACAAACTCAACCGCTTTAACACATTGACACTTGGATACGAAGTCAGTTATGGCTTGTTTCATGCTCGACCACCAGTAGAGTTCCCAAAGGTCATTGTACATCTTTACAAAACCCGGGCGAATAGAGAAAGAACTTGAATGAGCCACTTTAAGGATATCAAAGCAAAGAGATTCATCATTGGGCATGCAGACCCGATCATGAAAACATAAGAGTCCTTCATAACTAATTCTGAAGTTAAGATTATCTTGTAACTTAGAATCAATAGATTGGAATTTGGGGTCTTGATCTTGCAATGCTTTTATTCTAGAGACAATAGTAGACTGAACTTGAAGCTCAGCTACGAGACAACGATGCTTCTGAAGTCAAAAGTGGGCATTAATAGCTTAAGGAGCTACAATACAATGACATTACGATGAGTTGGTGTACTAAACAATGCATAGGATTTCAATGTTCATCAACAATACTTACCAGGCAGAGGTTTGTGGCTGAGTGCATTAGCAACAACGTTGGCCTTGCTCGGGTGATAGTCAATAACAAGATCTTAACCTTTAAGCATATCCATCCATCTCTGTTGCTGAAGGTTCAACTACTTTTGAGTCAATAGATATTTAAGGTTTTTATGATCGGTAAAAAGCTAACATTTTTCTCCATAAAGATAATACCTCCAGATTTTCAATGCAAAGATGACTACAACCAACTCTAACTCATGAGTGGGGTAATTCATCTCATGCGGCTTTATTTGTCTTGAAGTATAAGCAATGACTTTTCCATCTTGCATCAATACACATCCTAACCCGAGATGCGATGCATCACTACAGACCGTATAGTCTTTTATAGACTCAGGTTGGGTTAGGACCGGTGCGTGAGTCAAGACTTGTTTTAATTGATCGAAACTTCCTTGTCGTTACTCAGTCCAAACAAATGGAGCTTCTTTCCTTAGTAGCTTAGTCAATAGAGTTTCTATCATAGAGAATCCCTTGATGAATCGTTTATAATAACCATCAAGACAAAGGAAACTTCTTACCTCACCAATGTTCTTCGGTGGATGCCAATCAAGGATGGCTTGAATCTTCTTTGGATCTACTTGGATACCCAAAGCTGATACAATGTGCCCAAGGAAGGCAACTTCGATGAGCCAAAACTCACACTTAGAGAATTTGGCAAACAAGTACTTTTCCCGAAGGGTTTGAAGAACAATACGGAGGTGATCTCGATGCTTAATAGCATTCTTAGAATAGATCAGGATGTCATCAATGAATACCACTACGAACTTGTCAAGATAGAGCCTGAAAACCTGATTTATTAAGTCTATAAAAGCTGTCAGTGCATTGGTTAGCCCGAAGGGCATTACCAAGAATTCGTAGTGATCGTATCTTATACAGAAAGCATTTTTGGGTACATCACATTCTTTGACTCTCATTTGATAGTATCCGAACCTTAAATCGATCATGGAAAACACAGAGGCATCCTTAAGCTGATCGAATAGGTCATCTATCCTTGGCAAATGATATTTATTATTGATGGTCACTTTATTCAATTGTCGGTAATCAATGCATAGTCTCATAGAACCATATTTCTTCTTCACAAAGAGGACCGAAGCTCCCCAAGGTGAATAACTTGGTTGAATGAATCCTTTACCAAGCAATTCTTCAATCTCGACTTTCAATTCTTTCAGCTCGATGCATGCCATTCGGTAAGGTGCAATAGAAACTGGGGTAGTTCCAAATTGAACTTTGATGCCAAATTCCACTTCACGGGTTGGAGGTAAACCCAAACACTCATCAAGAAAAAAAATTAGGGAATTCATACACAGTGTCAATATCTGACAATCGAGGTTCATCCTTGGCTTCCAATGTCAAAGCAAATAATGAAAGGTTTCTGGAATTCACCGAAGCGATGCCCTCCTTGCCAAGGCCTCGAAGGTACAACTTCCTCTTACTACAATCTACCCAAGCTTGATTCTCACTAAGCCAATCTAAACCAGTATAACATCAAACTCATGGATCGGTAATGCCAATAAATTTGCTAAAATGGAATCCCTTGAATCATTAAGGGATAGTTCTTATATACAAGGTTCACGATGACACAATCACCCAATGGATTAGTTATAGAGATTCTCAATACTATAAGTTCAAAGGACAATATATGCTTTTTAACCAACACAGTGCTAATAAAGAAGTAAGTAGAACCAGGGTCAATCAATGCATATAAGGAATGTGAATACCACTCAATGGTACCTGCAATGGCATCAAGTTCATCATCCTCCTCCCTAGTCCTCACATGGTACATCTAGGTAGGGACCTTTGATTCTTGCCTATTCAATGGTTTTCTCGAGCCGCTAGGTCTCCCTACAGCTCCCGATGATCCTAGTCTTGATCCCATGCCTCAAAAGAATTGAGCAAGGGATGCAATGTTAGCCAATGTAGTAGAAGATTTAGTTGCATTGAGAGGGCAATCTCAGATGAAATGGCCTTGTTTGCCACAATAGAAACAAGCCCCAAACTACTTGCGACATTGACCCGCTGGATGTTGGTTCTAACAATAGTTGCAAATAGGATATTGAAAGCTTCGATTCGAGCCTCTAGTGCTATCAACTAAGGCTACTTTAGCACAAGACTGAGTCAAAGTCTGTGTCTTTTTAATATTCCCTAAACAGGAAGTCTATGGGTACACACTCTGTTTAGGGCCTTGATGATTTCCCTTCTTGTTCCACTTAGAAGGTCGAGAATTGTCTCTAGAACTCTTTTCTAACTTGCCCAACCTACCAGTCCTCTAGGCTTTCTATGCTGCTTTAATGGCTTTGACTTGGTTCACGAGATCTTGGAAATTAGTAATGCCCAATACGGTGAACATAGGGCGTAGTTCGTCACTAAGCCCAACAATGAACATTCTACATTTCTCTTCCTCTTTCTTGATGTATTCGACACTATACCTGCAGTACTTGCAGAATTCATAGATGTACTGCTCGGCAGGCCGCCCATCTTGCTCGAGATGGAGGAAGATACTACGCATTTCTGCAAGATAAAACTCGTTGATGTACTTCTTTCGAAATTCTCGAAGAAAGAACTCCTAAGTTACAACATCTTTAGAGACTGTAAGAGTAGTAGTCTCCCAACAGTGAAGTGCCTTATCAATAAGCAACGCGAGGGAACACTCGAACTTGTGTTCATCTGAACACTGTAACTGCTTGTTCAAGATTCTCAGCGTGTTATCCAACCAGTATTCAATAGTTTTGGGATTGTCATCATCCTGTCCGGTAAAAGTGTAGGCTCGGTGCTGCGATAGCTTGTCAATAGGGGCCCGAGCATATTGGATAACATGTGTGGTGGGTTGCATAGCTTGCTCAGCTCTTATTGAAGTCATGAATTGTTTGAACATGTCAGCCATATTTCGATAACATTCTACTTGAGTAGTTTGGGCTTCAGGCTCAACACCCTAAGCAGGTGCGTTCTGTGGATCGGACGGTCTCCTCCTCTAATCTCTTCACTGTAAGTTGAGGAGCCAGTAGTAGCCTCATTAATACGAGCTTCGTTAGTCTTAGACATATCTATAATATAAAGAGATCGGATTAGTTCACAAGTCACTATATACACAATAAATAACTCCTAGGTGACAAAGTAACACAAATACAATACAATAGATTCCATTTTAGTCCTAGAATCGACTAAACTCGAGCTCTGATACCATAAATATAACACCTCTTCTCGACCTGGTCAAGAACCAGGTTGGAGTATGTCAACGAAGGTTAATACGATGATCGATCTGGTGATTTAGACAATAAATAACGATTCTAGCAAATTGAAAATGATGCAATGTTTGTTTCAGTGTGTCATAGTGATGCTAAGTTAATATAGTAAGGCAATGATTCAGTGTGACATATCAATCTTGAGTTCTAAGGCCAATTTTAAACTTTTACAAGTTTCAAGGACTAATTTGTAAATTTAGTATTTTAAAGTTCCTTTACAAAAATTAACCTTAAATTCAGTTCCTAATTAGAGAGCATGCAAATTTTCATATCACTCGAAACTTATTTACCTAATCAATTAAGCTAAACAATAGTCAGTGACCAATATGCAACTTTCCAGAACTATTACCAAAACTTTTAACTGAATTACCTATATCGTACCGATACTCGAAAGGGTCGTATCAGTATGCCATGCACCATTTATAGATCTTAGATCACAATGGTAAAAACTCGTATTTATACAGGTCTAGCCGCGTTGATACGAGTGAACCTGTTTCGGTATGCCCTGAAGCCATACCGAAGCAATTTTAACTATCCAATTCGAGTGTTGACTTTTAGTACAAATATGCCAAAGTTCCTATTTATACACTCTATTAACCAGCGTTGACCTGGTTCAATTATGCAATATCGTATCGATACACCATCACCTGTATCGATACGCCATGTATTATAATTACAGTTTTGGTTTCGTTTTTATCCAATTCGACCTATCGAACAATGTCCAAATGCAATGAAATTTATCTGCAAGCTTACAACACAGTAATCTACTAGCATGCCAAATTTCATAACAATACGAATCCGTTTACTAGGCTTTCACCTTTTTAAGCCAAATATGCAAGCTTTACCACTTTTAGCTTAGCTTTTATACATACCATATGCAATACAAACATACCAAAAGGGCTAAAAGTGACTAGTTCAACTACTTTGCCACCATACTAGGAGTTCATAAGGACAATATACATTACTTGTAGACTTGTACTGACTTGCCAAAAACCTCCAACTTCTCTGATCTCACAACGATGAATACTTCAACCTGAAATGCATGAGATGAAATTCATTAGGCATATTTTTCCTAGTAGGGTAGTCTTAAACAATAAAAAGTAAAATGAAATGCATTCCAAATCATGTTCTATCAATAACAATGCAATGATTCATCTTCACTAGCTATTATAATATTTTTCAATATTAATCATTGGATCGAATTAAGATAGTGGATACACGAATTCCTACGCCTTGCGAAATCAATGAATTGTCTAGTCTCTCCGCCTTACCAATTGACCAATATCATCACATCCTTCCGCCTCGCCACAATAAAGGTCGTAGCCAAGGACATTAGTCTACCCGTACCAATGAGCTCATGAATTCTATGGCATGCCAGTTGTATCCAATGTCCTTTCAAATCCAAGGTTCGATAGCAATATCAATATCAATGTTTCAATAGCAATATCGATGATCAATGCTTCCAATATCAATATCAATGATCGATGTTTCAATGTCAATGTTTCGATGGCAATAACAACATCATTAACAATGCTTGATGATAATAGCAATGACAATATCAATGTCTATATTCATTGGCAATGGCAATAACAATGTCTGATGCTTAATGCTCTTATACATTTCAATGTTTCAATGAGACCAATGTCAATAATAATATTCCTATGATCAATAAATCAATTCAATGACTTACCGGTGCTTACTGATATAATCTTTTATGAGATTCGATGCGATATTCTTAGCCACAAATGTTAGCTATGCAAAATCAATATCAATGGAAATCAGAAAAGCACCTAGATTAATTCTGAGACTTCGACTACACTCACCTTGATTTTCTAAGCTCCTACGGCTCTCAGATGACAACTCCCTTGTTCCGAGCTTTGGATGGAGTTGATGGATTATCTTTCTCCAATTACTGAGCTAGGTAAAATTAGTAGGAGATTGTTACAATCAATTTAACAATATCAAAATTGATATTAAAGCTTAGAATAGCTATTAGCTAGTGATTTCCCATGGATTAAAGCCTTAATTATCATGGGTTTAACTTGTATGTTCAATAGCTTCATCTTGAAATTAAACATCAATTACTCATGGAATCAAATAATAGTTTGGGGATTTTAGCTTACCCAACCAGTGGCTATTCAATAAGATTGATGGATCGAAGAAAACCTAAGCTTAATATTAACCTTCAATGGTGAAGGTAAAAGATGATAGTATAGGCGGTTACTTTTCCTTAATCGGGTAAGCTTTATCCTTTTCACATATTTTCTAATTTTGTGAGCTTTCCTTCAAGTGAAGGAACTCAATCCAAGTACCCCACGTATTGGGTGATTAATCTCTGGGAGGGGCTAATCGCAAGGTTAGTCCTCAACTTCCTATACTATAAGCTTTTACCTCCAAACTTTCAATTTTCATAATTTACTCACTAAAAAGATTTCAATGAGTTCAATATGGTCCTTAAATGATAAATTGACTCAATTAGAGTCCAATATCAATATAATTGACCATACAGTCAAAGTCAATGTAATATTTGGACCTTTACGATGTAGGATTTCTGATCGCCGGAACCTAATTTTGACTAAACAAATTTTCAGGGTGTTACAAATCTTCATTCGCAAAATTCAATTTGAAACTACTAGCCTCCAACATTTAACCGTAACAGTCTCATACTCAAACCAATCCCAGAAAAACACACGGGTACTTCACAATCGGCTAAAAGAGTGATCCACTATAGGAGACACATAACGGTATTCCACTGTCACTTAACAAACTATCGATGATTTATGCATCACCTCGATGAACCAAGTTCCTACTAGTGGACAAGCTCGGTTCTTCCTTGGGCGAAACACTTAGACAAAAGAAACCTCGTTCGGGTTGCGCCATCACAACTAAACTTTTGACTTTCTCAACTAGGTCGTGTCCTCTAACAACGACGATAGGAACCGATGTCCACCTCGATCTTCCTCAACATCCATTCATGTTTTTGATAGGGAGGAAGTCCTGACTCCTCCTCCAAGAAGCATAAACAAACACTCTGACAGTTTGAAAGGTCCCAAGCATTAAACTGTACACATCAGCATATGTCCACCATTCAAACATGTCTCACAACCCCCGTTGTGTCATTCTCAAAACGACCACCACAAAAATCATGATAAAAGGGAAACGATCCAAACATCCTCATTACCAAAGGTTGGGTTCCCTCGAGGTCTCAAAGCCCGAGCATCAGCCTTGACATCACTTCCTAGCATCGCGTTTGATTAACCAAAACAATTTTCAAGGTACAACAACTCCCAAGAAGGCCTCTCTTTTAAACCTGTAGAACGTCTAACTTCGGCCATACTCTAACGAACTAGTGGATCCCGAATCCACTATCTCCGAGAAATGCCTCTAAGAAGGGCGATGATACTCTCCAAGTATCAACAAGACTCACTTTTAAGCTAAAAAGGGTCTTCCAACCAACATGCATCCACTGATCGATTTCAAAAGTGGTTTGTCTAAACCCACAACAAAATTGTTATTCACGCATAACAATGAAGATTCCTTGCCACAAACTCTCATAACGTATCTGAAGACTTCGAAATGACCACAAAACGCAATGAAGACACCATTTAGATGGCGGGAGAAGGATACATCCTTGACTTTGACATCATTCAATTAACTCGCATCTCAAAACTCTAGGGCATCCCCGCCCCCATAATTACTTCTATGAGGGGATCAACACTTAACTCGGCCCTTTCGGCCTCGATCGTAGCCATTTTAGCATAGCAACATTGGATGCACTATCAGGATTCCAATCTTAAGGAGTACGAACTTAATTTAAGGGCTTGTATTCAGTAGACACCTTAGTAAAACACCTATACCACCCTGAGGCTTCGTAGAATCGGCTAAACCTAAGCTCTGATACCACTAAATGTAACACCATCGACCCAAATGTCACATTTGGGCCTCAAGGCCAAATCCATATCCATAAAATTTATAACTTGATCTAGCCCAAATAAGGTATTTGAAAAACATTAAATTCAATAGTTGAAAATATAGATAAACAATTTAAATCATTACAAAGGAGTCCACTTCAATTTAAAACATTTAAACATTCAATTTGATTTAATATAATTTCAAAATAAGAATTATAGACTCCACCACGTAATGTCCTATGAATACATAGTCCACTAAACACAAGTACCGTACTTTGGAGATCACCACATGTTGGAACCCCTTACTGGTAGTGCCCCTCGATCCCACGGTCTAACGATCAACCTACACACATAAACAATAATTCCAAGCGTTGAACTTACAAAGCCCGGTGGTACGCATCTACTCTACTATACTTTATGCTAATCATAAACATAAGCATGCAAGCTAGTACGATAAAAAAAAAGAGATAAATAAACATGTGGCGCTACCACTAATCACCTAAACACATTCTCTCAACAAGGCAATCATCATACATGACACACAAGGCCCAACCATACTTACAACATGGCATCATAACATCATATAGATATGGCGCTTCCTCTAACCGCCAAATCATATAACATAGAAAGAAAGCATAAGCATCTCGTAGCATATAAGCATTATATCACAATATAAGAGTGAGGCCTGGTCCTACTAAGCCTCGGGATCATACACTCTGAGTAAAGCCCGGTTCCACTAAGCATTAGGATACATACACTCTTTAAAGTGAGGCTTGGTACCACTAAGCGTCAGGATACATACACTCATGCTCAGAATCTCTCATCAAGCATCTTCCAATGAGTCCAGTCCCACTAAATTATGGGTTCATACATTCGAGAATCTTTAACCATGGTGTTGTAACACACTCAACTCTCACTAGGTATCTGAAACCCATCAATCAAGATGATTCAATCATCTAGGTGTCCATATTAGTACATAGCAAGGGCACGTCTACCACACAACGTATAACATCACACGACCCACCAAGGATCCTTACGGTTGCTATTACCATCAAGTCATCCAACTGCGTTACCAACTTATTAATACATTATGAAATTGTAAATTAATCATCCTCATTAATTATATTATTAAATCTATATTATCTCGTTAATGTTCTGCGTCAATTTCCATATTTTTATTACCATTGTATATTATTCCGTTCAGTGAGTACAGGTACTCGAACACGAGTATCGATACGGTACCCAAGGGTATTGGTACTCACACGCGTACTATTAACTCCCCAAAAGTACTATTTTTATGATTATTTTACAAAACCTTTGCTAGCCCTTTAAGTATATTTAGTTGCATTTAGTTGTTAAATTCATGCATTTGCATAAGGAGCTAGGAAATAGGGAATTTTTGTGCTTTGCCAGTGTGAAGGGTTGTTTGTTGGCATCATTACAGGCTTGGCAGAGCAGAGCAGACATGGTAGAGCAGCGTAGGAGCAGGAAGCAAGAGGATCAAAAGACCAATGCCAAGCATCCTTGGCAATACTTTGCCATAAGAGTTTTGCTAAGAACCCTTGGCAATACCAGCTCGAAAAAATAGGACCAGATCAGATCGTAGAAAATAGTACTTGATCAAGCTCCGAAAAAATAGGATGGCAAAAAAATCAGATGCCAAGCTGGTCTGACACAGATGGACCGAACGATGCCAAGCTCGGTTGGCAAAAGATCAAAGACTAATGACATCAGCACTAGTCAAGTTGACGTCAGCCCTAGTCAAGATGATGTCAGCCCTAGGATTCAAAGTGCAGCTAAGATGATCATAAGCCTTAGCCAGCCCAAATTAAAACCCTAAGGCTTATCCTAGGGTTTCCAACGCATGCCCATATAAAGGACATCAAGCAAGCACATAAAGGACGACACATTGGAGATCGAATTAAGAAAATGTTGTCTTCTTCCACACTCTCTTAGTTATTTGGTTTTTGTTTGATGATGTTAAACGATTTTGGTTTTTGGATGGAATCCCCAACCATGAACTAATTTTCTTAATTTGGTTGGGGGATGTTTGCGGTGAACGCTGATTTTAAGTTTGGTTTTTAATAATCTACATGCTTTGGTCTTAATTTCTATATGGCGCGCTCTTCAACTATTTTCAAAATCCATTACCATACGACTGTTGGCATGATTTTCAGTTTTCTAAATTCCGTGCCATGCGACCGCTGGCACAACATGCTTATTGCACCTTAATATCTTAACAGACTTTAGGAGTGAGTCTACCCCTTAGGAGTAAATATTGACACTTAATCAAATTAACTGATGGTAAGCGTCACTATAGACAAATAGGGCTTTATCATGATTAATTTAGGGTATTGCCATCGATAGATGCATTACTAATTTTAATCTACTCGGCAATAAAACCAAGGCAGAACGTTATTAAAGGCTGGCATGAATAACGTGAAATCTAGGCATCCCTTGCCAACGCTCATCATCCATATGAATACATTTACATTGACAACATTGTTTTATTTCTTTTAAACCGTTTTCAAAACCAACTTCAAAGCAAACAACATTTTTCTTCCCTTGACAAGTAAACAAGCAATGTAGGTAAACTCTTGGCCAATCCCTGTGGGATCGATAACCAACTTACTGCTGTATTACTTGCCGATCGTGTATACTTGCACGTAAAACACTAAATCTTGGCACTATTTTTATACATTTCCAAAACATTTTTTACCCTTTTGCCAAGCGCTCTCACAGTCGAACAAGTTTTTGGCGCCGTTGTCGGGGATTGTTGTGGAGTTGATTGTTTTTAAAATTTTACTTCTCTTTCTTTTTATTTTACATTTGTTTGCATTGGTGTATGACTAGAAACCACCCTATGGTGGATGAGTGGCCATACGATCCAAAAATTGAGAGAACCTTGAGGAGGTTAAAGAGAAGATTCTGAGAGATGAATAACCAAGGTAATCGAGGGAATGGTGTGGCAAACAATAAAGGCAATCCAAAAAACAATGAGATGCCACCACCAGCTGTTGTCCCAATTGTCGATGAAGAGAGACCTATTAGAGAACATCTGACACCTAACATTGACAACTTGATGCCAGGATTTATTGGCTCAAAGGTAAATGCTATTAATTTTCAACTTAAGCTAGTAATGATACAAACTCTTTTAAATATAGGTCAATTTGATAGAGCACTTACTGGAGATCCTAGGCAACAGTTGAAGCGGTTCATGGAGATTTTCCAATTATTCCAACAAGCTGGAGTATCAGAAGATATTGTGAAACTAAGGCTATTCACGTTTTCCTTATGAGATAGAGCCAAGGCTTGGCTTAATTCTTTTCCACCAGGATCAATTAGTTCATGGGCAGATCTTTGCCAAAAGTTTTTGACACCATTTCAGCTGCCAACACTCACTGCCAAGCTGAGGGGTGAGATCATTACATTCAAGTAGGCTGATGATGAAACATTATATGATGCTAGGGAGAGATTTAAAGATCTGTTGAAAAGATATCCTATGCACATATTCCTGAATTGGACCCAAATTCAAACCTTCTATAGTGGATTGAATGCATAAACAAGGACTGTTCTTGATGCTTCAGTAGCTGGTTCATTGCTAGACAAGAGGTACTTAGAGCCTGTTGATATTCTTGAAAGAATTTCAACTAATGATTTTGAATATCATGTTGCCAGACTCGGGACTAGAACCAAAGCCAGTGGGAAATTGAATGTTGATGAACTAACATCCATTCATGCCGAGATTTCCAACCTCACAACCATTGTGAGATTGTTGCAAAAGAACAATGAGTCCCAAGAAGTTAAAGCATTAGACCCCTTTTGTACAATCTGTAGAGAGAATCATCATATGGAAGAATGCCCATCCAATTTTGAATCGGTAAATTTTGTTAGCAATGCTAATCGTTACTATAATTCTAACTCCAATACTTATAATGCAGGTTGGAGACAACACCCTAACTTAGATTGGGGAAATCAAGGAGGTAACCAATACAATGCACAAGGCCAGAATGCCCAGAGGAATAATGTTATGCCAACATTCTATCATAATACCATGCCACAAAAAGCTCAAAACAATTTCCAGCAAGGGAAAAGATTCAACCAAAGATGCACTCTTACTGATTACATGGAGAGGAATGATGCCACAGTCCAGAGTTTGGCAGCACCGATGAGAAACTTGGAAGTTCAAATTGGGCAGATTGCCAATGCACTTATCAATTGACCCTAAGGAGTATTGCCAAGTGACACGGAGGATGCTCGACACAAAGACAATGAGCAATGCAAGGCCATAATCCTTCAAAGTGGTAAGCAGTGCGAGGCAGAGATGACTGCCAAGTAGCCAGTTAACTGTCAAAGTGAAAAGCTAGTGCCAGTAGACAAGCCCAAACAAGCAAAGAAAGCGGAAATTAAAAAATATGATGCCAGTGGTAATTCCATTACCGGTGCCAGAACCGATACCAACAATGATGCCAAACATGATTCCATCATTGATAACAAACAGACTTGGGCTGAACAACATACTGATGCCAAAACAAATACAAGCGTTGTCTCGGCAAAGTCGGCAGTGCCAGCATATGTTTATCCACCGCCGCCTTTTTCAGCAAGACTTCAAAAGCACAAACATGACCAGTAATTTAAGCGCTTCCTAGAAGTTCTTAAGTAGTTGCAAATTAACATTCCATTGGTAGAAGCCCTTGAGCAAATGCCCAACTATGTAAAATTCATGAAGGATATTTTGTCTAAAAAGAGGAAGTTGGGAGGCTTTGAAACTGTCGCTCTCACTGAGGGATGCAGTGCCATGATCCTAAATCGATTGACACCAAAGCTAAAAGATCCAAGAAGTTTTACTATTCCCTACACAATTGGCAACAAATTATGGGCAAGGCATTATGTGACTTGGGAGCCAGCATCAACTTGATGCCATTATCAGTTTTCAGAAAGCTTGGCATAGAAGCAAGGTGTACCACGGTGACACTTCAGTTGGCAAACCGATCATTTGCATATCCTAAGGGTAAGATTGAGGATATGTTGGTAAAAGTAGACAAATTCATATTCCCAGTTGATTTTATTATTTTAGATTATGAGGTAGATATTAATGCCCTAATTATATTGGGAAGACGTTCCTTGCCACGGGTAGAGATTTGATTGATGTTCATAAAGGTGAATTAACTATGCGCATAAATGATCAACATGTTACATTTAATGTGTTTCAAGCTCTTAAATGCGCAGATGAATCTAAGGAATGCCGAGCTAAAGAAATGATGGAGTCCATTTTTAAAGTGTACATGGCATAGCTGTGCCAAGATGTAGATGATGATGCCAACGGACGAGATGAGATGAGACAGGTGTGGACACTGAAGGAACAACTTTAGAATATGAGGGCATTGTTCTTGGGCACAAGATGACCAAGAAGAGACTAGAGGTTTACTGAGCAAAAGTAGAGGTAATCAAGCAATTGCCACCACCGACAAGTATATAAGGTATTAGAAGTTTTTTGGGACATGCAGGTTTTTACCGTCGTTTCATTAAAGACTTTTCTAAAATTTCTAAACCTTTATTCTTGCTTTTAGAACAAAATGTTGCTTTTGTATTTGATGATTCTTGTTTATGAGTGTTTTAGGAACTTAAAGAGAGGTTGATTAATGCCCCTATAGTCGTGGCACCAGATTGGAATGAGCCATTCGAGCTCATGTGCGATGCCAATGGCTATGCCTTCGGAGCAGTACTGGGACAACGGCATGGTAGAGTTTTTCATGCCTTTTACTATGCCAGTCGAACATTGAATGGAGCTTAGTTGAATTACTCCACAACTGAGAAAGAATTTCTTGTTGTTGTATTTGCTTTTGATAAATTCAGATCTTATTTAGTTGGTAACAAAGTTGTGGTGTATACAGGTCATTCGGCACTAAAGTACCTTTTGGCGAAGAAGGATGCCAAGCCTAGACTAATCCGATGGATGCTTCTATTACAAGAATTTGACCTCGAGATCTGAGACAAAAAAGGCAATGAAAACTTAGTGGCTGACCGCCTATCACGCCTAGAGCATTACCTTGAAAATGGTAAGACCATTGCCATAAGAGATGAATTTCTTGATGAGTATTTACTTGATGTCAACGTCGTGCCATGGTACGCTAACATGGTCAACTACCTGGTAAGCAATATTCTGCCACCGGATTTGGAATATAATGCCAGGAAACGGTTCCTGTGAGATGTTCGACAATATTATTAGGATGAACCAATGTTGTTTAAACAGTGTGCCAATCAAGTGATTCGTCGGTGTATGCCAGAGGATGAACAACATAGTATATTACAATTATGCCATGCCTCATTGTATGGAGGTCACTTTTCTAGGATGAAGACTGCTGCCAAGGTGTTGTAGTCAGGATTATTTTGGCTCACACTATACAAAGATGCCCATAACTTTGCCAAGGCATGTGATTGAAGCCAGCGAACAGGAAACATTTTCGGCAGACATTAGTTGCCGCTCTAGAACATTATGCCAGCGGATTTATTTGATGTATGAGGAAGGTCCATTTCCTCCATCATTTGGTAACCTGTACATTCTTGTGGCTGTTGACTACGTTTCAAAATGGGTTGAAGTTGTTGCTTTGCCAACAAACGATGCCAAGGATGTTGCAAAATTTTTGTTCAAACACATTTTTACTCGATTTAGTGCTCCCATAGTGATTATTCATGATGAGGGTACCCATTTTAAATTCAATCTAATCTCTAAAACATTGTGTAGATATAGAATTCAACAGAGGATTGCCACGACATACCATCCCCAAACAAATGGCCAAGCAGAGATTTCCAACAAAGAGATCAAGAACATTTTGGAAAAGACTAAATCCAACAAGGAATGACTGGTCCTTGAGACTAGATGACTCCTTGTGGGCTTATAGGACTGCTTTTAAAACTCTTTTGGGAACCTCCCCATTTAGACTTGTTTTTGGGAAGCCATGCCTCTTACTAGTGGAGATGGAGCACGGAGCTTATTGGGCAATCAAAACTCTTGACATGGCATGGAGGGCTATTGGAGAAAAGAGGTTATTAGACTTAATGAGTTGAAGGAATTCATAACACATACTTATGAGAATTCCATACTCTACAAGGAAAGGACAAAGCGTTGGCATGACAAACATATATTACCAAGGCAATTTGAGGTAGACTAACATGTTTTGTTAATTAACTCGAGGTTAAAGCTGTTTCCAGGAAAGCTCAAGTCTAGATGGTCGGGACCCTTTGAAGTTATGAAGCCATATGCTCATGGAGCAGTAGATATCAAGGATTTAAAAAACGGGAGCAATTTTCAAAGTAAACAGACAACTTTTGAAGCACTATTTTGATGGCACACAAAAGGATGCCAAGGAGGTTATCCTCCTGGAAAAGTTACTGTGATCATCATCATTGTCATGGTTCGATTCTTTTATATATTAGGATAGATGTTTTTTCTATTTTTTATTTATTTTTCTTTCCTTTATTTTAATTTTAATTTTCCTTTGCTGCGTTGAAAGGTCTTTCTTGAGTGAGTGCAGGATTTTTATTGCCAGGCGGACTGCCGAAGCAAAAGATTGGCATGAAAAGATTGAAAATGTTTTCCAAGTGTTGAATCTTCCACACCACCTGAGTCTGAAGATGAAGGAGTCCAAAGCTAAGCCGAGGTTGTGGTCAGACTTGTAACACCTATCTCATCTGTTGCCACTGATGTTTGCCGGTCGTGTATACTTGCACGCAAAAGACTAAATCTTGGCACTATTTTTATACATTTCCAAAACATTTTTTACCCTTTTGCCAAGCACTCTCACAGTCGAACACATACCGATACTAAAATAGCTTACTAAAAATCCTTAATTTCCACAAGTATCGATACGGGTCAACCCATACCGATACGTACCCTAACTGCGTACCGATACGGCCAAAGCTCATATCGATACCCTATTCACGGGTTTGTACTATTTCCTCGAAGTACAATATTACCAAGCTTTATTCGATCCCTAAAGCTTATGAAAGTCATTAGGGTTTGTTTACTAACGTATTTAATCCTTTTATATTAATTACCAACTTCAAAAACATTTATTCGAATATTAGCAATTATCAGTCCATTAAGTGTAATTTCCATAGAACAAGCATATTCATATCTCAAGCATCACAACATGTAATTCAATCAATCAAATAATTATACGAATAGTCAAATGACCCTACACGGTCTCAAAAGCTAATAACAGTCTCGAATATTCTCAACTCATCATGCATCTTAATATATACCAAGTCTCGTAATACCGGTATCAATGCATGCTTATCTATTATCACCTATTTTGCAACCACTAACAACAAGGCAATTACACTTACGATACTCATAAAGTATTTTGGAGTTCGAGGTGTACTAACCTTAAGACGATATTGTTAAAATCCTCATCCAAGCTTCCTGAATATTCCACTTGACCCGATATCCGATCCAGAATAATCCTCGTATACCAAAGAATACGAAAATACATTAATTTATGCATCCCCTAATAAATTCACAAGGTCAAATGTGTAAAAATAACTTACCGGGTCGAGTTTGATGAAATAGACTGTGCCACTAGATCCAAAACATCGAGAAACCCTCGGGTAGGGTCCCCTAAAAAAGTTAACGTCGATCAACGGCGGCTGGCGGCGCTGCTCGGCTCGAAGGCTGGGTTACAAGATCGGCTCGGCTTGGGACTTGGGTCAGCTTGACAGGCTGGCTCAGCTCGGTCTAACCGGCTCGACCCAGCCGACTGGTTATAACAGCCTAGCATGGCCAGACATCGCCCACGTGCAGGTGGTGGCACATGCTACAGCTTCTGATGGCCGGACGGCAACAATCGTCGCCTAGATTGACTATTCTCTAGCCTCTAATCATGGTGGTTGGCCTTTGTTTCTCGATTTGATCATTCTAACCTATTCAACTAGAAAACCTAAAACTTTCTCTCTCTCACCCCCACTAACGGTGACTCCGATGGTGGTGCCGTTGCTACCGGTGAACTCGTCTCGATGAAATGAACACAATGGCGGTAGAGGTGTCAACAACTGAAGACCCGATCTCCGTATATCAGATATTAAAACTCTCCGCCTTACTTTCTCTGCTTTCTTCTTTTCCCTCTTCTTTATTTACTTCTTTTATTTTCTCTCTCCTTTATAATATCTCTCCCCTCTTTTGCCACCAACACATATATTTAAAATTCAAAATCCTCTTCTCCAAAATTAATGGGCCCACCTAAAGGGCCTTAATTTATCCTTCAAAAATAAAGGCACAGTCTCGGGCCCGAGACGTGATTTTCTAACTCGAACATCGGGTCGTTACACAAACTTTTCAAAAATTTCCACTATTGCCATCAAACTCTCATTTTAGTAACTTGTCAAAATCTGGGGTATTACATTTGAATATATAATTAGTTCTTAAACAAGTGTGATTGTAGTAGGTATTAAGTAAATTCCTATATAAACCATTTAATTCCTTTTAGGCTTAATGCACATTTTGCCCCCCCAACGTTTACCTTTTTTCCTAATTTGATACCTAAAGTATTTTTTGAGCTCTTCTACCCCTAAAGTTTACGTCGTTACCCAAAATTCCACAGAATACTAACACCGTAAAAAATTTCTCTTGACCAATTATATTGCGCCACATAAACCTCTTTATTTATTTTCTAATTTTTAGATAATTTTTTTTAAAATAATATAAAAAATAAAATAACTTTAAATATAATAAATTATTCATTTAATAAAACATTATTTCCCCCAAAAAAACCTTGATTTAACCTAAACCCAAATCATTTTAAGTTTTTTTCCAAAACCATTTTGGTTCTTCATTTCCATAGAATTAAAAATAATTTCTCATTAAAATCTCTTCAAAATCCTCTAATTGACTACGGTTACACGAAGTACCCAACCTCATATCCATGGATTTTTCTTCTTTGCAAGAACTTGAAAATCGTCTCTTCACTTATTATGCTTTTTTCCACTCAAAACTATATTCGACTTCAAAATATCTTTAACTGAAGCTTTTGATCCACCATTAGTTGTTTTTTCACACTTTAAGTTTTGCACGATGCTTTAACCTCTTTAGAATGTAACTAAATAACCCAAAAGTAACGCCATTTCTGTTTTTGTTTCAAGATTTGGTTTTTGGTAAGATTGCTTTTGAATCCTAAGAGCAACTTTAAGGAGAAATATGGTGTTGGGGCTTTAGCTTCAAAGAAAAGGGATTTCTTTATCAAATCTGGTGAATCATGAAAGGTGAAAAAGCAAGTTTTTTACAGAAATTTGAAGGAAAGTTTGGGTTTTGAGAGATGGGTTTTAGTTGTTTGATTTGAAGATGGATTACATGAGATTCTTTTTTTGAAGAATGTATTACATGTGATGGTTTAAGGTAATCAAGTTGTTTTGGGGAAAAATATTTTATTAAATGAATATGTTATTTATTTAATTTAATTTTTATATTATTTTTGAAATTTTATCTAAAAATTCAAAATAACTAAAGAGGTTGATGTGTCACTAGACGATTCTTTAACAACACGAGCTAAAATTTTTACTGATTATTCTTTATGTGTCAAACCCAGTTGGATCTCAACCTCTTCCAGTGCTATGACATGTAAAGCGTCAGATTGATATCTTCGAATCACAGAAACATGGAAGACATCATGAATCTTGCTCATTTCTGGTGGCAACGCTAGTTGATATGTCACTGGACCAGCCTTTTTTAAAATCTCATAGGGGCCAATGTATCTTGGACTAAGCTTTCCCTTTTGTTAAAATCGTAACTTTTTCCAAGGTGAATCTTTGAGCAATACTTTATCTCCAACCTCATACTGAACCTTTTCTTTTTTTATCGGCATATGCTTTCTGTCGATCTAAGGTTGTCTCAAATTATTCTTACTTTATCCTCTACATCTTGAACCAAATCAGGTTCAATCACCTTTTGGTCTTTGAGTTCAAACCAATTTAATGGTGTTCAAAATTTTCTTCCATACAATGCTTCATAAGGGTCCATTTTAATACTATACTGATAGCTATTATTATAAGCAAATTCATCCATCGACAAATATTTCTCGCACGAGCCTACAAACTCAATTACCCAAGATCTGAGCATATCTTCTAAAATCTGAATAGTTCTCTCAGACCATCCATCTGTATGCGGATGAAAAGCAGTATTGAAATTAAGACAAGTCTCCAATTCCTTGTGTAATAAACCCCAAAATTTTAAGGTAAACCTCATATCTCTATTTGACATAATGGGAACCGGAACACCATGTAATCTCACTATTTCTCTGACATACAACTCTAGAAACTTATTCATCGAGTAATCAGTTCGAATTGGAATGAAATGAGCAGAATTAGTCAATCGGTCCACAATCACCCAGATCAAATCTTTCTTACTCGGAGTCACTAGTAACCCTATTATAAAATCCATCATAACACTTTCTCATTTCCACATGGGAATAGAAATCAACTGTAATAATTCGAAAGGTACCTGGTGTTCTACCTTCACCTGTTGACAAGTAGAACATTTATATACAATTTCAATAATTGTTCTCCTCATTTCTGGCCACCAATATCTACTTTTCAAATCTTGATACATTTTGCTTGCTCCTAGATGCATTGTCAAAGGGCTATACTGTGCTTCCATGAGAAGTTCCATTTCCAGCTCATTATCATCAAGAACATAGATTTTCTCTCGGTAATATAAGCACCCATTAGACTTAATTTCAAAATCTCCAATTTCACCCTTTTTAGCTTGTCTAATTCTTTCTAAGCATTCTTTATCTTTCCTCTGTACATCTTTAATTCGATCTGCCAAGGTAGGATTAGCCGGAACTCTGCAATTAATGCACCATTCTCTCCCAGAGGTAGTTTCCCATCTAATGCTCATAATGCAGAGAATGTCTTTCTACTAAGAGCATCGGCTACCACATTAGCCTTTTCTAGGTGATAGTCAATGACAATATCTAGTTCTTGAGGAATTCAATCCATCTTCTTTGCCATAGATTCATATCTTTTTGCGTCAGCAAATACTTTAAACTTTTATGATCAATGAATATATAACATCTTTCACCATACAGATAATGACGCTAGATCTTTAGAGCAAATACCACAATAGATAACTCAAGATCATGAGTTGGATAGTTCTTCTCATGAGTCTTTAGTTGTTTCGATGCATAATCTACCACTTTACCGTCCTTTATCAAAACACATCCCAACCCATTATGGGATGCATCACTGAACATGATGAAATCTTTACCAAATTTAGGTTGCACTAACATTGGTGCATCTATTAGGATTTTTTTCAATTGGTCGAAGCTCTCTTAACACTTTTTAGTCCAAACAAAAGGTACATCCTTTCATAGAAATTTGGTAATTGGAGAAGCTATAATAGAGAAAATTTTCATGAACCTCTGCTAATAGCATGCCAATCCCAAGAAACTTCTAACTTCAGTGACATTCTTCGGTACTTTCCATTCAATAATAGCCTGAATCTTCTTTGGTTCTGCTCGAATTCCTTTTGCAGAAACAATATGGCACAAGAAAGCCACCTCAGTTAACTAAAACTCATATTTAGACAGCTTTACATACAGTTTCTTCTCTCGGAGAGTCCAAAGTACTATCCAAAGATGTTTTTCATGATCTTCTTTAGTTTTGGAATATACCAAGATATCACCTATAAATATCACTAAAAATTGATCCAAATACTGTTGGAACACTCTATTCATTAAGTCCATAAATGTTACTGGAGCATTCATAAGGCCAAATGGCATTACAACAAATTCATAGTGTCCATATCGCGTCTTAAATGCATTTTTAGAAACATCTTCCTCTTTGACCTTCAATTGGTAGCAACCTGATCGAAGATCAATTTTGGAAAATATCAATGCTCCCTTTAATTGATAGAAAAGATCTTCAATAAAAGGTAGTAGATATTTATTCTTCGCAGTCACTTTATTTAATTGATGGTAATCGATACACAATCTCATTAACCTAACCTTCTTTTTCACAAAAGACACCGGAGCATCCCATGGCGACATAGTAGGTCGTATAAAACCTCGATCCAACAATTCTTGCAACTAAACCTTTAATTCTCTCAACTAGGCAGGGGCCATAATGTAAGGTTCCATAGAAATAGGTCCAATACCAGGATAAACTTCAATTCCAAGCTTCACCTAACGTTCCAATGGCAATCCTGGTAACTCATCTAGGAACACATCTAGGAATTCACAAACAATTGAAATGCTCTCTAAATTTACCCCTAATGTCTGGGTATCAAAATATGAGTTAAATAAGCTTCGCATCCATTGTAAAACAATTTTTGAGATCATACAACGAAAATCACAGTACTCAAGCAATTTGGCCTTTCTCCTACCACAATGACCTTTGAACCTTCTAGTCCTTTGAGTATTACTCGCTTTAATCGACATTCCGCCACAACATGATAGGTAGATAGCCAATCCATGCCCAAAATAATTTTAAATTCATAGAAAGGCAATTCCATTAAATTTGTTGGAAATTCAATTTCCTGGATCATTAATGGACATATTTTGTACATTTTAGATACTTATCTAGAATAAGCGTAGAACTAATATAGGAGTGTGTAAATCCTGGATCTATTAATACAAGAGATAGATTCCATTGGGATATCATTATCTAGAATAAGTGTAGAAGTAATATAGGAGTGTGTAGATCCTGGATCTATTAATACAAGTATTGGTTCAACATAAAGTACAAACACACCTGTAATAATTTCTGGATCATCTTGATCCTCTTCAGTGCAGATATGGTAGACCTTGGTAGGAGTTTGGTGTTGTACGTAATAAGTGCTCCGCAATTGTGCAAGTGTACACGTCGCAAGTTATAGTATAAAAGATATCGTCTCCATAAGGATTGGGTGCCACTTCAAGAATCTAATCTCTTGCACTGTAAAAAGTAAAAACACAAATAGGTGATTGTAAGAGTTTGACTAACAACTAAACTAGAAAGAAAATAAGTAAAAGAAGATGTAATCAAATGAGAGAGAATAGGTCAGGTTATCGTGAGTTGAGGAGTGATAGCCGATTGGATCGTCTTGGTAAAAGAGTGCAAGTGCAATTCAGTTGCCGTGGCAACTTGCGCAGCGGGGTTGCCTTGGTAACTAATCGACGATTGCCTGGGCGACTGGCTGGGCAGTAACTTCAAGGTTCGGCGGAGCGTTCTTCAATGGTTTCTTCGTATCCATAAGTCGAAACTCTAGCTATTTGTGCATGCCTTGATAATACATCCATGCGTGAATCAAGGGTGAACAACAACAAATCTTGCGTTCCTCTTAGCCATTGAAATACTTAACTTATTCCTAAGCTAGATTAATCGCCACCATCAATAGATTGAATAAATACCATATTCATTCGTTTCTTGAATTTAACTCTCCCGATATTAGATAAATAGATGAAGTTACGAGATCCTCTCCCAATTCACTCGCAAACAAGAATAAGAACCAAGAATGAGTAAACCTTGAATTGAAAGTGTAAACTCTTATTACCTAAACAAAATCCAATTGTTTCTCACAACCACAAAACACAATAACCTTAGCCAAATAGATTTAGTTCATGGCTAGGTTCCAAAGAAACACAAGACAAAGAATTCCTAGCATAAACCTAATTGAACAAGAAAGAAAAAGATGAAGAATGGTTGAAGCCTTGTCGAAATCTCTCCTTGCTCTTGTCGAAATCTCCCTCCTCTCTTTGTCGAAATTTCTCTCCTCTCTCCCTTGGAGTTGACGGTTTGGTCCTCAATTTATAAGGCTAGGTCAAAGTTTTTTTTTGAGGAGGAAGTTAAGTTGGAATTAAATATCTTTAAAGAATATAATTCTTTATTATATTTAAATTCCTTCTACAACTTCTCCTATCTTCTTGGGATTTAATTTCTCTTTAACCTCTTCATGGAAATCAAACTCCTTTGGGATTTAACTTTGCTCCACGTCATCTTGGTCTTATCTAGTCATCAATTTCGACTACCATATCATCTTATCCCTTATCGAAAATTACCCTGGCAACTAGCTCGGCATCTCCTTCATGCATTGCCCTAGCAACTGGTTCCAGCCTTGTTTTGGCAAGTGATTCTGCACACACAAAAACAAACTAAAGTAGTATCTTTTTCCACAAAATTAAGCAAAATATGAAATCAAGCTTGTCCACCAAGGAAACAATGCAAAAATGCTTGAATGGCTAATAATGCAACTAATATGAGCCTAAGTCTAGCAATAATATGAATAAAAAGGGTAATAAAAATAGTACTTTTGAACACTTAACACACCACCAAGGAAACAATGCAAACATGCATGAATTACCCGCCAAGACTTCAATTTTCATAAACTTAGCTTTGAACTTGATTTGAATTCTCAGAACCGTGGCACAAAGTATGATTGGCTTTTCATTTTTTGAAAAACTTAGGAGTTACTCGGAATCAAACTATAATGCTTGTGAGTGTGTGCGAAGTTGTGTGCAAGTTGATTTTTCGGATTCTAAGCAAACAAGAGGTTTTCAAATTACTTCACTGGGTTCTTTTAACATGTTTTAACTAGAGCCGGTTTTGGGCACCTCTAGTGTTTTGTTTTTAGTTTTCTTAAGTTAATTAATTCGATTAGAGCCATTTTCGGGCACCTCTAGCGATCAATTTTTAGCACATACTACAGACATTTTTGGGCACCTCTAGCGATCAATTTTTAGCACATACTAGAGCCAATTTCGGGCACCTCTAGCATTCATCCAATTTTTATTCTAATCCCCTAACTTTTTAACTATCAACCTAAGTTCGCTAGAATTCCTTAAATCAATCAAGCCACACATTGTTTCATCAGGTTTAGTATCATAGTACGATTCTAAGTGTTTCCATGTTTATCCTAGAATAAAAAGTTCTATCAATTAAGTACATTAGCAAAGTCATCATCGGATATTCATCAAATCTAGGCAATTCTTGTTCCAACTAAAGGCATGGAAAGCAATTTATGTATCCTAAACGCAATACTTAAGATGAATGCAACTAAACATGGTAACTAACTAATAACAATCCCCCCAAACTCGAGTGAGGCATTGTCCTCAATGCATGCACAAAGAAAAATAAAAATAAAGAAAAGTAAAATGCAAACAAGGACTTACTCTGAGAGTTCGTTGTCGTGGATGATTAGTTTCCTTTTGGTCAGTGTCTTGATTCTTTTGCTTGAACGCGGTGGTTGCTTCCTTGTTGCCGATGGTGGAATCGATCCTCGTACGGGGTTGTCTTTATCGTCCTCTTCATCAATGTCATTGGCTTTTCGCTTGGGCTTGGAGGATTCAATTGGTACGGTCTTTGTTGGTGCAATGAAGGACTCATCCAAATCTAAAAAATCAAACAATGATTCAGTACGAGTTGATTCGGGCATAGGTGTTTTACCTTTGGCTTTTGCAGTGGTTGTCGGGGCGTCTTTAGCTTTGGTTGTCGTGACATCTTTAGTGTTGGTTACCGTGGCAACTGCTTGAGCAGGCGCAATATAGGTTGTCGCAGCATCATCTGTTATGGTTGTCGTGGTAAGGATTTCGGTAGAAAAGATTGGGAACGGCACGCGACTATCTAGGTACTTTTCCATGATGACTTGGGTGATGGCATTGTTGTGATCCTTCATGTACCACATGAACATTAGTTTCCGGTCTTCAATTGGCCTAAGGCAGTTCGCCAACGGTTGTAAGAGTGCTTCAAGTTGTCCTGAGGTTGCTAGCCGAGTTGACCGGGCATTAGTTGCTTGGGCATTAGAGGTTGCCGAGGCGGCAGGAGTTGTCGCGGCAATTGAAGGCGTTGGGGATTTTACCGATGCCTCTCCCATTAGCTTTCGGATTTGTGCTCGATTCCAATTGGACTTTGGTAGGGCCTTTTCATCAGTTGACTCACTTGGGACATGCATCTCCTTGCAAAGATTGAAAATTAAGCAAGGGAAGAAAAGAGAACCCTTGTCTTTTGTGCTACATACAAAAATCTCATCACAAATAATTTTTCCAATGTTAATGATGCCATTATGCAAGATAGAATGTATGAGCAAAAGACGAGGTGTATCAACGGTGGTATTGTGTGGTGTGGGCATTAAAGAAGTTTTAACAAACTTATTCCATAATTTTGCCTCGGGTTTTAGCCGAAGGTGATTTATCGTGCCCTTGTATTTACCGTCGTTCCAATGAGTTCCTGGTAGAGTGAGTTCTTGAAGCACCTTGTCGAGTTGCTTGGGCGTGAGTTGATCAACAAAGGCTTGATGCTCGACCTTCTCAACGTAGAGCCCGTAAAAGGTGTTGATGCTTTCGGGGCTTATGAGTATAGCCTTGTCATGAACAAAAACATAAGGATTATCCGGGTTAGGTGAGTGAGCATAGAATTCTCTTACCCATGAGATGTTACCCGGTTCCGATTGATGGCAAAAGATTTGCCACTTTTGATATGCAATCCTTTCGAAGATGAATTGTTCAAGGCTGAAATCTTGATGAGAGTTGGAGTATTCGAAGCCCTGTTCTTCGCAAATCTTTCAGCTTTCAAACTTGGAGTGAAATCTTTCTTGAACCACCGGTGTAGCAAACTTCTTGTATCTTGGTTCTTTATAGGAACTTGGATGAACCAAAAATTCGATTTTGGATGCCATGGATGATCTTGGTTGTGAGTTTGGTAGAAACAAAGAAAAGAAAGCAAAAGAAACTAAAGAGTTGCAAGATGAAAAGTAGGAATAGGTTTCATGGAAGTTAAAGGTGATGGGTTAAATAGAAAAGATAGATAGTAAATATGGTGGGTGGGTTTAATTGGAAAGAAAGAAAAAAAGTGTTTTGATTTAGGGGTAGGGGACGACTAGGGTATTTGGGGAAGGAGAAGGGTTTGGCCGGCTCTGTAGGGTTTATTTAAGGTAAATTGGAGGCTTAATATAAGCCTTAGATTTAGCCCATTAATTTCCTTGTTGAAGAAGTTTCCTTCTTGAATCAAATTCCTCTTTATCTTGAAATCTTTTCCTATAATTCAAAAAGAAATAAAATAAGGATTAAAACTAAAGATAAAGTAATAAAAGAAAATAAATAAAGATGTGCAAAGAAATTCTTAAACTTAAAATTTAAAAACAATTAGATAAATATGAAAGAAAGATGTAATCTTAATCTTAAAGAAAATAAATAAATCTTTCCTAAAAAGAAAATAAAAAAATAACCGAAATTAATAAAAATAAAAAAATTAAATAGTTAAAAAAAATAAAAATAAAATATCGAAAGGAGAGCATGCCCATGCATCTCTCAAGGTGACCACTTCTTTGTTACGTTCCACATGGGCACCATTGTAGTGCTTCAATCTTTGCCCGTTAACATTGAATTCATGTTCGTCAGTGATGGACTTGATTATCACTGCACCATGGGAGAACGGTTTGACAACTTCGAATGGTCCCGACCATCTTGATTTCAATTTTCCCGGGAAAAGTTTCAGCCGAGAATTGAATAAGAGAATTAGTTGCCCTGGAATGAATTTCCGCGGCAATAGTTTCTTGTCATGATAATGCTTTGTTTTCTCCTTGTAGATTCGTGCATTGTTATAGGCGAGTGCACGGAATTCTTCTATCTCGTTGAGGTCCAACAAACGCTTTTGCCCAGCACTTTCCCAATCCATATTCACGGTCTTTATTGCCTAATATGCCTTGTGTTCGTTTTCCACCGGTAGATTGCATGTTTTGCCGTAGACAAGTCGGGAGGGAGACATACCTAAGGGTGTTTTGAATGCAGTGCGATATGCCCAAAGTGCTTCATCTAGTCTTACTGACCAATCCTTCCTAGAGGGATTTACAACTTTCTCGAGTATACCCTTAGATTCTCGATTGGAAATTTCTGCTTGCCATTGGTTTGTGGGTGATATGCCGTGGCAATTTTGTGTGACACGCCGAAGCGTTGCAACATCTTGGCAATAAGTCTATTGTCGAAGTGCTTGCTTTCATCACTGATAATTGCTCTCGGCATCCCAAACTGTGTAAATATATTTTTCTGTAAGAATCGTTGCACGGTCTTGGAATCGTTGGTGGGAACTGCAGCTACCTCAACCCATTTAGACAAGTAGTCGAAGGCAAGTAGAATGTAGAGGTTGCCGAATGAAGATGAGAAATGTCCCATAAAATTGATCCCCCATACATCGAACATTTCCACATCGATGATGTTTTGGAGCGGCATCTCATGTCGTCTAGAGATATTGCCCGTCCTCTGGCAATGATCACATTGCTTGTAAAACTCTTGGGCATCTTTGTACAGTGTTGGCCAATACAAATTGGATTGCAAAACTTTGGCCGCAGTACGAGTTCCTCCAAAATGTCCTCCATAGGGTGAAGAATGGCATTGCTGGAGTACATTTTGCTGCTCCTCTTCAGGGACACATCGGCGTATAACCTGATCTGCACATTGTTTAAACAAAAGATGCTCGTCCCAGAAGTAATGCTTAGCATCATGGTGGAACTGCTTCTTCCGTTGGTGAGTAAGGCCATAAGATAAAATACCACAAACAAGGAAATTAACTAAATCTGCATACAAGGGTATTGTCGAGGCATGTGTTGCCGTGGCAACTACTTCCATGGTTGTCGAGGCGTGCGCGTCTAGAGTTGCTGCGGCATGCACATCAAGGGTTGTCAAGGCATACGCGTCAAGGGTTGCCGAGGCATGTGATTCAAGGGTTGTCAAGGCATACGCGTCTGGAGTTGCCGAGGTGTGCGCGTCAAGGGTTGTCGAGGCATGTGTGTCAAGAGTTGCCGAGGCATGCGCATCCATGGTTGCCAAGGCAACTAATAGTTGCTCATCCGGGAATGCATTGCATATCTCTAAATTCGCGTCCTCCTCCCTATTTCATTCTAAGCGTGATAAGTGATCGGCTACTTGATTTTCTGTTCCTTTCTTGTCCTTAATTTCAATGTCAAACTCTTGTAAAAGCAATATTTAACGAATCAAACGAGGTTTGGCATCCTTTTTAGCAAATAGATACTTAATTGCCGAATGGTCTGTATGGACAATTACTTTTGTACCAATCAAATAGGATTGGAACTTGTCAAATGCGGAAACTACGGCTAGTAACTCTTTCTCCGTTGTTGTGTAATTCACTTGAGCACTATTAAGAGTTTTACTAGCGTAGTGTATCACATGAAAGGTCTTACCTATGCATTGGCCTAGGACTGCTCCTACCGCGAAATCACTTGCATCACACATGAGCTCAAAAGGTAGCGTCCAATCTGGTGTAACAATAATGGGTGCCGAGGTAAGCTTTTCCTTTAGGGTTTCGAATGCTTGGGCACAAGAATCATCAAAATTGAAGACTTTATCCTATTCAAGCAAATTACACAAGGGTTTAGTAATTTTAGAAAAATTATGAATTAACCTCATGTAAAAACCTGCATGTCCAAGGAAGCTTCGAATTCTTTTAACCAAACTTGGTGGGGGTAATCTCTCGATCACGTCCACCTTGGCTTTGTCTACTTCAATTCCCTTGGATGAAATCTTGTGGCCGAGTACTATTCTTTCATCTACCATAAAATGGCACTTCTCACAATTAAGGACTAAATCGATTTCTTCACATCATGCCAACACCTTCTCTAAATTGCTGAGGCAACTATCGAAGTCATCACCAAAAATGGAAAAATAATCCATGAAGATCTCAAATGAGTCTTTGACCATGTCTGAAAAGAGTGCCATCATGCATCTTTGGAAGGTTTTCGGGGCATTACACCCGAACGACATTCTTCAGAAAGCATAAGTACTGTATAGGCATGTGAAGGTTGTCTTTTCTTGATCATCTGGTGCTATGGCAATTTGATTGTAACCTGAATAACCATCTAGAAAACAATAAAAGGGTTTACCTGCAAGACGGTCAAGCATTTGATCAATAAAGGGTAATGGGAAGTGATCTTTCCTAGTGGCTTTGTTTAGCTTTCGATAATCCATACAAACCCTCCAACCGGTCACAGTCCTGGTTGGAATGAGTTTATTGTTTTCATTACTTACCACTGTTATACCTCCCTTTTTCGGTACACATTGTATTGGACTTACCCATGTAGTATCCGAGTAGGGTATATGATGTCGGCGTTAAGCCACTTGATGATTTCTTTCATTACAACCCCTTTCATGGCATGATTCAGTCTTCTATGGGCCTTAATCGAAGGTTTGTGATCATCTTCCAACAGAATCTTGTGCATGCACATTGCTAGGCTAATTCCCTTCAAGTCGGCAATTGTCCACCCTATTGCCTTCTTGTGTAGCATCAACATTTTGATCAGCTTCTTTTCCTGCTCAAGCTGTAACTTAGAGGAAATAATTACAGGCAATGTATTATCGGTTCCCAAGTAAGCATATTTTAGTTGTCCTGGGAATTGTTTCAACTCAAGAATCAGTGGTTGTTCAATGGAGGGCTTTTCGAGTTTACCTTCCTTACCTGAGTAATCCAGTGGTTCAAAGTATGTACCTGGTCGATTAACTAACCAATTTTCCTCTTCTTGTTGTTCCTCATCGATTGGTTCTTCAAACTCCTCAGGTTCCTCTTGATCGGCAATGTAGTTGCCGAGGCAACTAAATTCCTAGTCGAAGTTAAACTCTGTCATGGCATGAAGAAGTTGGCATTCTTCCGGATCATCGGCATGCCTTAGTGTTTGGAACACATTTAGTTTAACTTGTTGGTCATTCACCCTCATTCGGAGTTCTCCCTTTTCAACATCGATCAAGGTTCTCCCTGTTGCTAGGAAGGGTCTCCCGAGAATGATAGGTGCATGTTCATCTGCTTCACAATCCAAAACAATAAAGTCAGTGGGAAAAATAAATTTATCAACTTTTACCAGTATGTCTTCGATTTTTCCCTCTGGATGCACATAGGATCTGTCGGCTAGTTGTAGCATAACTGTTGTAGGTCTTACGTTCCCGATTCCTAATTTCTGGAAAACCGATTTAGGCATCAAGTTTAAACTGGCTCCAAGGTCACATAATGCTTTCCCGACATAGTGGTTTCCAATGGAACAGGGTATTGTGAAACTTCTGGGATCCTTCAACTTGGGTGGCATGCGATTGTGCAACATGGCCATGCATCCCTCTATTGCGGCAACTGTTTCAATCTCTCTTAGCCTTGTTATCTTGGACACAATGTCTTTAAGAAACTTAGCATAGTTCGGCATTTGTTCAATTGCTTCAACCAATGGCAAGTTGATGTGGACTTGTTTAAGGATATCAAGAAACTTCTTGAATTGATATTCTTTCTTTTTTCGCTTCAACCTCTGTGGGAATGGTGGTGGAAGTCGGATATCTTCGATCATTTCATTGGTCTGGAACCTGTTTGATGGCATTGCTGGGGTAACTGGAGTTGCCGAGGCATTGTCAACTGGAGTTGCTGCGGCATCCTTATCACCGGTTGCCGAGGCATGCTTATCGCTGGTTGCCGCGGCAATTCCTGGTTCAGCATCTGAGGCTTTCCCGCTGAGTTCGTCTTGATCTTTTTGTGGAGTTTTGTTTGATGAGCTAGCTTGAGCCTCTTTAAGTTGTTGGCCACTTCTAGTGGTGATCGCCTTACGTTGCTCATGGCCAGTTCCTCTTGCGATTTCAGTATCGCTAGGTAAGCCTCCTTGTGGTCTAGTATTCAGGTTTTGAGCAAATTGTCTGACTTGATTTTCTAGTGATTTGATTGCTGGCTCTTGGTTTTGCAATCTCATCTCGGTCCTGTTAATAAAAGCATCAGTTCTTTTTATGAAGTTACTATTCTCAGCCATATAAGATTCAGTTTTCAACATAAAAGAATTGAGAGAATTTTCCAAAGAACCAGATGTTGTCGGTTGTTGCTACGGCAACTTTTGCCGTGGCATATTCTGCTGGAATCCAGATTCTTGTGCATTTTGATTGTTCTAGTTTAGAGCATTGTTGGGATTACTCCACGAAAAATTTGGGTGCTTCTTCCAAGCTGGATTGTACGTATTGGACATCACATTGTTGTTCCGGTTGTAATTCCCCACATAAAAGCTGGATTCCGGATTCTGCATACATTCAGAAGAATCGTGGTTACCACCACATAACTCACAAAAGGAATCCATTACCTTGACCTCCTGTGTTGTTTGGTTTATAAATGTTCTAGACCATCTTGGTTAGAGTGGCCAATTGTGCTGAAATTGAGTCTGATGATCCCAGTTCATGTATTGTGGCTTGGCGTCTAACTCCTCCTCTTCTAGCAGAGGGGAATTGATAATCATTCTTAGCAAGCCTGTTTAGAATTTGCATTGCTTCATCCGGTGACTTATCTAGGAGTATGTCGTTTACCAAGGCATCTAGCATCATCCTTGTTGGTGTATTCATAGCGTTGTAAAACATTGTTACTTGTGTCCACACTGGGAATCCGTGTAGGGGGCATTTGTGTAGAAGTTCTCTATATCGCTCCCAAGCCTCATACATGGATTCATCATCTGCCTGTCGAAAAGAAATAATTTCATTACGAAGCTTATCAGTCAAATTTGTAGGATTAAATCGAGCAAGGAAATCACGACAAAGATCGGTCTAAGATCCTATTGATCCGGCAGGAATACTATTCAACCATGCTTTCGCCCTATCCCTCAGTGAATAGAGGAATAATCTAGTCGTAAAACATCTGGGGTGACTCCTTGTATTTTGAATGAATTGTAAATCTCGAGGAAAGATTTAAGATGTTGTCATGCATCTTGAGTTGCTGAGCCGCCAAATTGACCAATTGTGTTGATCATATTGAGCATCACCGGTTTCAACTCAAAGTGGTCGACTTCAATTTCAGGTATGACAACTCCTGGATTAAGTCCTTCAAGATCTTCTTCAAGATAGTCTCGAATAGTTCTGTTTCGTGCAAGAATCACTCCTCCTCCTGCTGGAACATCTTAATTCATATTGCCATCTTGATTAGCCATTTCTACTCTTAACCTTCGTCTGAGTCTTTGCAAGGTTCGTTCGATTTCTGGATCAAAGGGAAAGTCTGGTGCAATCGGTTTCGCCCTGGTCATATACCAATGCAAAACCAAAGTTTGTTAGCCCTTTGAATCTTAAACAACAAAAATAAAAAGTGCAAGAAAAAAAAACAAAGTTGCTATTGCCAATCCCCGGCAACGACGCCAAAAACTTGTTTTGCGCAATAAGTGCTCCGCAATTGTGCAAGTGTACACGTTGCAAGTTATAGTATAAAAGATATCGTCTCCACAGGGATTGGTGCCACTTCAAGAATCTAATCTCTTGCACTGTAAAAAGTAAAAACACAAGTAGGTGATTGTAGGAGTTTAACTAACGACTAAACTAGAAAGCAAATAAGTAAAAGAAGATGTAATCAAATGAGAGAGAATAGGCCAGGTTATCGTGAGTTGAGGAGTGATAGCCGATTGGATCGTCTTGGTGAAAGAGTGCAAGGGCAACTCAATTGTCGTGGAAACTTGCGCAGCAGGATTGCCTTGGAACCTAATTGACGGTTGCCTGGGCGACTGGCTGGGCAACTATTTGGGTGACTGGGCAGCAACTTCAAGGTTTGGCGGAGCGTTCTTCAATGGTTTCTTATTATCCCTAAGTCGAAACTCTAGCTATTTGTGCATGCCTTGGTAATACATCCCTGCATGAATCAAGGGTGAACAACAACCAATCTTGCGCTCCTCTTAGCCGTTGAAATCCTTAACTTATTCCTAAGCCAGATTAATCTTCACCATCAATAGATTGATTAAAGACCATACTCATTCGTTTCTTGAATCTAACTCTCCCGATATTAGATAAATAGATGAAGTTACGAGATTCTCTCCCAATTCACTCGCAAACAAGAATAAGAACCAAGAATGAGTAAACCTTGAATTGAAAGTGCAAACTCTTATTACCTAAACAAAATCCAATTGTTTCTCACAACCACAAAACACAATAACCTTAGCCAAATAGATTTAGTTCATGGCTAGGTTCCAAAGAAACACAAGACAAAGAATTCCTAGCATATACCTAATTGAACAAGAAAGAAAAAGATGAAGAATGGTTGAAGCCTTGTCGAAATCTCCCTCCTCTCTTTGTCGAAATTTCTCTCCTCTCTCCCTTGGAGTTGACGGCTTGGTCCTCAATTTATAGGGCTCGGTCAAAGTCTTTTTTTGAGGAGAAAGTTAAGTTGGAATTAAATATCTTTAAAGAATATAATTCTTTATTATATTTAAATTCCTTCTAGAACTTCTCCTATCTTCTTGGGATTTAATTTCTCTTTAACCTCTTCATGGACATCAAACTCCTTTAGGATTTAACTTTGCTCCACGTCATCTTGGGCTTATCTAGTCATCAATTTCGACTACCATATCATCTTATCCCTTATCGAAAATTGCCCTGGCAACTAGCTCGGCATCTCCTTCATGCATTGCCCTGGCAACTGGTTCCAACCTTTTTTGGCAAGTGATTCTGCACACACACAAAAATACACCAAAGCAGTATCTTTTTCCATAAAATTAAGCAAAATATGAAATCAAGCTTGTCCACCAAGGAAACAATGCAAACATGCATGAATGGCTAATAATGCAACTAATATGAGCCTAAGTCTAGCAATAATATGAATAAAAAGGGTAATAAAAATAGTAATTTTGAACACTTAACATCTGGTAACCACGGTTGGAAGCAACTTCTAACACTTTGGGATGAGTCGTCTTAGCTCCTATAGCATTGTAACCCCCATGGCCCGATCTAGTCGCAAGACCGAACTGAGTGAGCAACAATACGTTTACCGAAGAAAACATAGATAGGTTCACCTTGATAAACGACCATTTTTTTCTTCTTTCTTTTCTAATTGCAATTATTAACATAAGGTGATAATACGTGTAACACCCTAAACCTGGCCTAGAAGGTTACCACTATCTAAGCTATTGACTAATTGAATTATGTGCTAATCAAATTAAAGAGGAAAGAACATTAGTTATCTTTTAGATCAAATAAGTGAAGTTAGAACCAAATCAATTTAAATTAAAACTAGAAGGCTTAAATGGAAGGATGGAAATGTAAACATGCAAAGCTATAGAGTTTGCATAGAAATTATATTTAAATTGGAGGCCTAGACACATGTTCTCATTTGATGAAAACATGTGCCTTGTGAGTGATGACTCACGGCAACTAGGTGAGAAAGATGAACAAAAATTGTGTAATCTTCTTCATCCACCATAGCCGAATGTTTGAGAGAGAAAGTAGGAAAAAGCTTCTTAGACCATCTTCAATTCATGTTTCTTGTTGAGCTTTGATCAAATTAGTTTAGGAGAAGGTAAAATGCTTGATTCCTCACTTCAATTACATGGTTGAATCTTGAATTAGTGGTATTTTTGTTGCCTAATTTGAATAGGATGATAGCTATGCATGTTATAATGATGTTAGCTTCTAATGATCCTTGAAATTGTGAGTGTTAGTAGCCAAATTGCGAAAAGAGAATGTGTATGGTTGCTGGAAATTGAGGATAGGGATCATAGTTGAAACTAGTTTCGATTAGAGACTGTTTTGCTAGATGAAAATGTGTAAACATGCTTAATTGTATATGTAGCCTGTTTTGATCACATTGCTAGATGAACTGTTCAAACTCTCCTAGCCTTGTTCTCTTGGACACAATGTCTTTAAGAAACTTGGCATAGTTTGGCATTTGTTCAATTGCTTCCACCAATGGCAAGTTGATGTGGACTTGCTTTAGGATATCAAGAAACTTCTTGAATTGATATTCTTGCTTTTGTCACTTCAACCTTTGTGGGAATGGTGGTGGAAGTCAGATATCTTCGATCCTTTCATTGGTTTGGAACCTGATTGACGGCATTGCCGGCACAACTGGAGTTTTCGAGGCATTATCAATTGGGGTTGCCGAGGCATGCTTATCACAAGTTGCTGAAGCATCCTTATCGTCGGTTGCCGAGGCATGCTTATTGCCGGTTGCCGCGGCAATTCCTGGTTCAGCATCTGAGGCTTTGCCGCTAGGTTCGTCTTGATCTTTTTGTGGAGTTTTGTGTGATGAGCGGGCTTGAGCCTCTCTAAGTTGTTGGCCACTTCTAGTGGTGATCGCCTTACATTGCTCATGGTCAGTTCCTCTTGCGACTTCAGTATCGCTAGGTAAACCTCCTTGCGGTCTAGTATTCAGATTTTGAGCAAACTGTCCGACTTGATTTTCCAATGATTTGATTGCCGCCTCTTGGTTTTGCAATCTCATCTCGGTCCTGTTAATAAAAGCATCAGTTCTTTTTATGAAGTTACTATTCTCAGCCATATAAGATTCAGTTTTCATCATAAAAGCATTTAGAGAATTTTCCAAATAACTATATGTTGTCGGTTGTTGCTGGGGTAACTGTTGCCATGGCATATTCTGCTGGAATCCCGATGCTTGTGCATTCTGATTGTTCTGGTTTAGAGCATTGTTGGGATTACTCCATGAAAAATTAGGGTGCTTCTTCCAAGCTGGATTGTATGTATTAGACATCACATTGTTGTTCCGATTGTAATTCCCCACATAGAAGCTGGATTCTGGATTCTGCATACATTCAGAAGAATCATGGTTATCACCACATAACTCACAAAAAGAATCCATTACCTTGACCTCATGTGTGTTGTTTGGTTTTTGCATGTTCTGGACCATCTTGGTTAAAGTGGCCAATTGTGCCGAAATTGAATCTGATGGTCCTAGTTCATGTATTATGGCTTGGCGTCTAACTCCTCCTCTTCTAGTATAGGGGAATTGATAATCATTCTTGGCCAGCCTATTTAGAATTTGCATTGCTTCCTCCGGTGACTTATCTAGAAGTATGCCATTTGCCGAGGCATCTAGCATCATCTTTGTTGGTGTATTCACGGCGTTGTAAAACATTGTTACTTGAGTCCACACCGGGAATCTGTGTAGGGGGCATTTGTGTAGAAGTTCTCTATATCGCTCCCAAGCCTCGTACATGGATTCATCATCTGCCTGCCGAAAACAATTAATGTCGTTATGAAGCTTATCAGTCAAATTTGTGGGATTAAACCGAGCAAGGAAATCACGACAAAGATCGGTCCAAGATGCTATTGATCCGGCAGGAATGCTATTCAACCATGCTTTCGCCCTATCCCTCAGTGAATAGGGGAATAATCTTAATCGTAAGACATCGGAGGTGACTCCATGTATTTTGAACGAGTTGCAAATCTCGAGGAAAGATTTAAGATGTTGTCGTGCATCTTCAGTTGCTAAGCCGCCAAATTAACCAATTGTGTTGATCGTTTTAAACATTACCGGTTTCAACTCAAAGTGGTCAGCTTCAATTTTAGGTGCGACAACTCCTGGATTAAGTCCATCAAGATCTTCTTCAAGATAGTCTCGAATAGTTATGTTTCGTGCAAGAATCACTCCTCCTCCTGCTAGAACATCTTGATTCATATTGCCGTCTTGATTAGCCAACGCTACTCTTATCCTTCGTCTAAGTCTTTGTAAGGTTCGTTCGATTTACGGATCAAAGGATATTCTGGTGTAATCGGTCTCACCCTGGTCATATACCAATGCAAAACCAAAGTTTGTTAGCCCTTTGAATCTTAAACAAGAAAAGTAAAAAGAAAGTGCAAGAAAATAAAAACAAAGTCGCTATTGCCAATCCCGCAACGGCTTAAAAAACTTGTTGCGCGTAATAAGTGCTACGCAATTGTGCAAGTATGCACGTTGCAAGTTATAGTATAAAAAGATATCGTCTCCACGAGGATTGGTGCCACTTCAAGAATCTAGTCTCTTGCCTTTGAAAAAGTAAAAACACAAATAAAGGATTATAGGAGTTTTAACTAATAACTAATCTAGAAAGAAAATAAGTAAAAGCGATGTAATTAAATGAGAGAGATAGGCCAGGTTATCGTGAGTTGAGGTGTGATAGCCGATTGGATCGTCTTGGTGAAAGAGTGCAAGGGCAACTCAGTTGTCGTGGCAACTTGCTTACAACGGGGTTGCCTTGGCAACTACTCGATGGTTGCACAGGCGACTAGTTGGGCAACTATTTGGGCGTCCGGGCAGCAACCTTCAAGGTTCGGCGGAGCGTTCTTCAATGGTTTCTTCTTATCCCTAAGTCAAAACTCTAGTTATTTGTGCATGCCTTGATAATACATCCTGCGTGAATCAAGGGTGAACAAAAACCAATCTTGCGCTCCTCTTAGCCGTTGAAATCCTTAACTTATTCCTAAGCCAGATTAATCTTCACCATCAATAGATTGAATAAAGATCATATTCATTCGTTTCTTGAATCTAACTCTCCGATATTAGATAAATAGATGAAGTTACGAGATCCTCTCCCAATTCACTGCAAACAAGAATAAGAACCAAGAATGAATAAACCTTGAATTGAAAGTGCAAACTCTTATTACCTAAACAAAATCCAATAGTTTCTCACAACCACAAAACACAATAAACCATAGCCAAATAGATTTAGTTCATGGCTAGGTTCCAAAGAAACACAAGATAAATAAGAATTCCTAGCATATACCTAATTGAACAAGAAAGAAAAAAAAGATGAATGGTTGAAGCCTTGTGAAATCTCCTGCCCTCTTTGTCGAAATTTCTCTCTCTTCTCTCCCTTGGAGTTGATGACTTGGTTCATGGACATCAAACTCCTTTAGGATTTAACTTTGCTCCACGTCATCTTGGGCTTATCTAGTCATCAATTTCGACTACCATATCATCTTATCCTTATCGAAAATTGCCACAGCAACTAGCTCGGCATCTCCTTCATGCATTGCCCTCGGCAACTGGTTCCAACCTTTTTGGCAAGTGATTCGCGCACACACACAAAAATACACCAAAGCAGTATCTTTTTCCATAAAATTAAGCAAAATATGAAATCAAGCTTGTCCACCAAGGAAACAATGCAAACATGCATGAATGGCTAATAATGCAACTAATATGAGCCTAAGTCTAGCAATAATATGAATAAAAAGGGTAATAAAAATAGTAATTTTGAACACTTAACATCTGGTAACCACGGTTGGAAGCAACTTCTAACACTTTGGGATGAGTCGTCTTAGCTCCTATAGCATTGTAACCCCCATGGCCCGATCTAGTCGCAAGACCGAACTGAGTGAGCAACAATACGTTTACCGAAGAAAACATAGATAGGTTCACCTTGATAAACGACCATTTTTTTCTTCTTTCTTTTCTAATTGCAATTATTAACATAAGGTGATAATACGTGTAACACCCTAAACCTGGCCTAGAAGGTTACCACTATCTAAGCTATTGACTAATTGAATTATGTGCTAATCAAATTAAAGAGGAAAGAACATTAGTTATCTTTTAGATCAAATAAGTGAAGTTAGAACCAAATCGAATTTAAATTAAAACTAGAAGGCTTAAATGGAAGGATGGAAATGTAAACATGCAAAGCTATAGAGTTTGCATAGAAATTATATTTAAATTGGAGGCCTAGACACATGTTCTCATTTGATGAAAACATGTGCCTTGTGAGTGATGACTCACGGCAACTAGGTGAGAAAGATGAACAAAAATTGTGTAATCTTCTTCATCCACCATAGCCGAATGTTTGAGAGAGAAAGTAGGAGAAAAAGCTTCTTAGACCATCTTCAATTCATGTTTCTTGTTGAGCTTTGATCAAATTAGTTTAGGAGAAGGTAAAATGCTTGATTCCTCACTTCAATTACATGGTTGAATCTTGAATTAGTGGTATTTTTGTTGCCTAATTTGAATAGGATGATAGCTATGCATGTTATAATGATGTTAGCTTCTAATGATCCTTGAAATTGTGAGTGTTAGTAGCCAAATTGCGAAAGAGAATGTGTATGGTTGCTGGAAATTGAGGATAGGGATCATAGTTGAAACTAGTTTCGATTAGAGACTGTTTTGCTAGATGAAAATGTGTAAACATGCTTAATTGTATATGTAGCCCTGTTTTGATCACATTGCTAGATGAACTGTTCAAACTCTCCTAGCCTTGTTCTCTTGGACACAATGTCTTTAAGAAACTTGGCATAGTTTGGCATTTGTTCAATTGCTTCCACCAATGGCAAGTTGATGTGGACTTGCTTTAGGATATCAAGAAACTTCTTGAATTGATATTCTTGCTTTTGTCACTTCAACCTTTGTGGGAATGGTGGTGGAAGTCAGATATCTTCGATCCTTTCATTGGTTTGGAACCTGATTGACGGCATTGCCGGCACAACTGGAGTTTTCGAGGCATTATCAATTGGGGTTGCCGAGGCATGCTTATCACAAGTTCTTTGAAGCATCCTTATCGTCGGTTCCGAGGCATGCTTATTGCCGGTTGCCGCGGCAATTCCTGGTTCAGCATCTGAGGCTTTGCCGCTAGGTTCGTCTTGATCTTTTTGTGGAGTTTTGTGTGATGAGCGGGCTTGAGCCTCTCTAAGTTGTTGGCCACTTCTAGTGGTGATCGCCTTACATTGCTCATGGTCAGTTCCTCTTGCGACTTGATATCGCTAGGTAAACCTCCTTGCGGTCTAGTATTGATTTTGAGCAAACCGTCCGACTTGATTTTCCAATGATTTGATTGCCGCCTCTTGGTTTTGCAATCTCATCTCGGTCTGTTAATAAAAGCATCAGTTCTTTTTATGAAGTTACTATTCTCAGCCATATAAGATTGAGTTTTCATCATAAAAGCATTTAGAGAATTTTCCAAATAACTATATGTTGTCGGTTGTTCTTTGGGGTAAGCTTGTTGCCATGGCATATTCTGCTTTGGAATCCCGATGCTTGTGCATTCGATTGTTCAGTTTAGAGCATTGTTGGGATTACTCCATGAAAAATTAGGGTGCTTCTTCCAAGCTGGATTGTATGTATTAGACATCACATTGTTGTTCCGATTGTAATTCCCCACATAGAAGCTGGATTCTGGATTCTGCATACATTCAGAAGAATCATGGTTATCACCACATAACTCACAAAAAGAATCCATTACCTTGACCTCATGTGTGTTGTTTGGTTTTTGCATGTTCTGGACCATCTTGGTTAAAGTGGCCAATTGTGCCGAAATTGAATCTGATGGTCCTAGTTCATGTATTATGGCTTGGCGTCTAACTCCTCCTCTTCTAGTATAGGGGAATTGATAATCATTCTTGGCCAGCCTATTTAGAATTTGCATTGCTTCCTCCGGTGACTTATCTAGAAGTATGCCATTTGCCGAGGCATCTAGCATCATCTTTGTTGGTGTATTCACGGCGTTGTAAAACATTGTTACTTGAGTCCACACCGGGAATCTGTGTAGGGGGCATTTGTGTAGAAGTTCTCTATATCGCTCCCAAGCCTCGTACATGGATTCATCATCTGCCTGCCGAAAACAATTAATGTCGTTATGAAGCTTATCAGTCAAATTTGTGGGATTAAACCGAGCAAGGAAATCACGACAAAGATCGGTCCAAGATGCTATTGATCCGGCAGGAATGCTATTCAACCATGCTTTCGCCCTATCCCTCAGTGAATAGGGGAATAATCTTAATCGTAAGACATCGGAGGTGACTCCATGTATTTTGAACGAGTTGCAAATCTCGAGGAAAGATTTAAGATGTTGTCGTGCATCTTCAGTTGCTAAGCCGCCAAATTAACCAATTGTGTTGATCGTTTTAAACATTACCGGTTTCAACTCAAAGTGGTCAGCTTCAATTTTAGGTGCGACAACTCCTGGATTAAGTCCATCAAGATCTTCTTCAAGATAGTCTCGAATAGTTATGTTTCGTGCAAGAATCACTCCTCCTCCTGCTAGAACATCTTGATTCATATTGCCGTCTTGATTAGCCAACGCTACTCTTATCCTTCGTCTAAGTCTTTGTAAGGTTCGTTCGATTTCTGGATCAAAAGGATATTCTGGTGTAATCGGTCTCACCCTGGTCATATACCAATGCAAAACCAAAGTTTGTTAGCCCTTTGAATCTTAAACAAGAAAAGTAAAAAGAAAGTGCAAGAAAATAAAAACAAAGTCGCTATTGCCAATCCCTGGCAACGGCGCCAAAAACTTGTTGCGCGTAATAAGTGCTACGCAATTGTGCAAGTATGCACGTTGCAAGTTATAGTATAAAAGATATCGTCTCCACAGGGATTGGTGCCACTTCAAGAATCTAGTCTCTTGCACTGAAAAAAGTAAAAACACAAATAAAGGATTATAGGAGTTTTAACTAATAACTAATCTAGAAAGAAAATAAGTAAAAGGCGATGTAATTAAATGAGAGAGATAGGCCAGGTTATCGTGAGTTGAGGTGTGATAGCCGATTGGATCGTCTTGGTGAAAGAGTGCAAGGGCAACTCAGTTGCCGTGGCAACTTGCACAACGGGGTTGCCTTGGCAACTACTCGATGGTTGCCTGGGCGACTAGTTGGGCAACTACTTGGGCGTCTGGGCAGCAACCTTCAAGGTTCGTCAGAGCGTTCTTCAATGGTTTCTTCTTATCCCTAAGTCAAAACTCTAGTTACTTGTGCATGCCTTGATAATACATCCCTGCGTGAATCAAGGGTGAACAAAAACCAATCTTGCGCTCCTCTTAGCCGTTGAAATCCTTAACTTATTCCTAAGCCAGATTAATCTTCACCATCAATAGATTGAATAAAGATCATATTCATTCGCTTCTTGAATCTAACTCTCCTGATATTAGATAAACAGATGAAGTTACGAGATCCTCTCCCAATTCACTCGCAAACAAGAATAAGAACCAAGAATGAATAAACCTTGAATAGAAAAGTGCAAACTCTTATTACCTAAACAAAATCCAATAGTTTCTCACAACCACAAAACACAATAAACCATAGCCAAATAGATTTAGTTCATGGCTAGGTTCCAAAGAAACACAAGATAAATAATCCCTAGCATGAACCTAATTGAACAAGAAAGAAAAAGATGAATAATGAAGCTTGTCGAAATCTCCTTGCCCTAGATGCTTGTCGAAAATTCTCTCCTCTTGCTCTCCCTTGGAGTTGTTGAAATTCCTCTAATTTATAGGGCTAGGTCAAAGTCCTTCTTTAAGGAGGAAGTTAAGTTGGAACTAAATTATCTTTAAAGAAATAATTCTTTATTATAATTATATTCTTTCTAGAACTTCTCCTATCTTCTTGGAATTTAATTCTTCTTTAATCTCTTCATGGAAATCAAACTCCTTTGGGATTTAGCTTTGCTCCACGTCATCTTGGGCTTGTCTAGTCATCAATTTTAACTACAATATCACCTTATTCTTTGTCGACAATTGCCCTGGCAACTGGCTCGGCGTCTCCTTCATGCATTGCCTTGGCAACTAGCTCGGCATCTCCTTCATGCATTGCCCTGGCAACTAGCTCTAGCCTTGCTTTGGCAAGTGATCCTGTACATACACACAAAACACACCAAAGCAGCATCATTTCCTACAAAAACTACCAAGTTATGTAATCAAGCTCAACGATGGAAGGAAACATGGATTAATGCATGAATGGCTAATTATACAACTAATATGAGCCTAAGTCTAACAATAGTATGAGTCAAAAGGGTAAGAAAAATAGTACTTTTGAACACTTATCACACGCATACCCACATCAAACAATTCCACTGATATGTCAAGAAGTGGTGCATGCTCACGCAAAATATATGAATGTGTGGAACCAGAATCTATCAAAGAAAGTAATAACATAGATTGCAAAGTAAAGGTACATGCAATTACATCTCTGTCATTCTTCCCTCGCGCTGTGCATACACTCTCGCAGACCCTCCTCTTTCAGGTTGAACAACCATGGTATGAGCAACAACCCGTTGACCTTCCTCCCTACACTGGAAATTACCTCGCAAACCTTGAATAGCATGTTGCCAGACTCGAAACCAGAACCAAACTAAGTGGGAAATTGAAGGTTGGTGAACTAACATCCATTCATGCCAAGATTCCAACCTCACCACCATGGTGAGATCATTGCAAAAGAACAATGAGTCCCAAGAAGTTAAAGCATTAGACCCCTTCTGTACAATCTGTAGATAGAATCATCATGAGGAAGAATGCTTGCGAAACCTGAATCGGTAAATTTTGTTAGCAATGCTAATCGTTACTATAATTCTAACTCCAATACTTATAATGCAGGTTGGAGACAACACCCTAACTTATCTTGGGGAAATCAAGGAGGTAGCCAGTACAATGCACAAGGCCAAAATGCCCAGAGGAATATGCCATGCCAGTATTCTATCAGAATACCATGCCACATAAAGCTCAAAACAATTTCCAGCAAGGGCAAAGGTTCAACCAAGGATGCACACTTACTGATTACATGGAGAGAAATGATGCCACAGTCTAGAGTTTGGCAGCATCAATGAGAAACTAGGAAGTTCAAATTGGGAAAATTTCCAATACACTTAGCAATCGAACACAATGAGCATTGCCAGGTGACACAGAGGATTCTCGACAAAAAGACAATGAGCAATGCAAAGCTATAACTCTTCAGAGTGGTAAGCAGTGTGAGGCAGAGATGGCTGCCAAGCAGCCAATTGATTGCCAAATTGAAAAGCTAGTGTAGGCAGACAGTCCCAGGGAAGAAGAGAAAGAGAAAATTAAAATAGATGATGCCAACAGTAATGCTAGTACCAGTTCCAGAACTGAAGCCAATACTAATGCCAGCACTAATGCCAAAACGAATGCCTGCGTCAATGCCAAACAGAACGAGATACTGAGGGCAGAAATAGAGCCAAATTCTTCTTGCCAGCACTTGTTGGCATTCCAACCAAAATTTTGTCAAGTTAACTTTTTCACAATTTTTAATTTTCTTTGTTTGCATTACTTGAGGAAAAAAACAATGAGTTAGGTTTGGGGGTGTGTTACCTCTCCAAAATTACTATTTTAATGTCAATCTCACAGTGCTTTGCTTGTTTTTAGGTACATTTAGTTACATTAGGTTGTAGAATCATGCATTTGCATAAGGAGTTTAGCATTCTGTCTATGCTAGTGTGAAGCGTTGTTTTATGACTATTTTGAAGGTTTGGCATAGGAATGCAACGCAGTAAAGAATGCCAGAGAGAATGCCGAGTGTTGTTGGCACATAAGGACCAGACGGTACCAAGCATCAGTTGGCAGAGAGGTGAGCTTGATGCCATGCCAAGAGGCTGCTGAACCCTAGAAAAAAGGATGAGATCAGGCTCCTAAAAGATCACAACTAGATCAGCCTCCGAGAAGCTAGCGGATAAGGTGGTGCCAATATATGTTGGCTATGTCATGCCAAGCTTGATTGCGAAGACAATGTTGGCAATATGACATCAGCCCTAGCCTGATAAGCTATCATACAGATCAGATAAGATCTCATCTCTTATCCCTTCAGCATTTAAAATTCAAATGAGAAGCTTACCCTATCATTCCTTACACACCTATTTAAAGAACCGATGAAGGAGAGAAAAGTGGATGAATCGTGGAGAGCTAGAGTGATCAGATTGAGGAGTTGGAGTGCTCGACGAGTGATGGTCGACTGCACTGAGGAAGGTGGTTCAATCACTTAGCTGCGAGCCTGGATCTTGAGGGCTACATCGAGAGACCCCTCTAGCCTATTCTCCTGTTTTAAGTGTTTTTTTATTTTATTTTAATGATGATGTGTTCAAAAACAATTATGGTTTTGTTGGTTAAATCCCTCACCATGAACTAATTTCATAGTTGGTGGGGGATGTTTAGTTTGAACGTTATTTTTATGCTCTAGTTTCTTTAATAATAACTATTTTTGGCAATACTTTGTCTATTCGGCATACTTTGATTTTTCCTAAATACTTTGCAAGAGAGAGCTGGCATTGTTGCCCTATTGCTCCTCAATGTCTTAACAGGCTTGGGGTGGCAATGATTGAGTTGTTGAATACTAAGGAGAGAAGCTTCGAAAGAAGTCGTTCAAGTAGATAAACTTACTTCGGGAGTGATATCTACCCCTTAGGAGTATAGATTGCTTCTTAATCAAATCGATTTATTTAAAAACATGCACTATATATATAGGGGTTTTATATGATCGACTTCGGGCAATGACCATCGAGAGAGGCTTTGATAATTTTGAATCTGCTCGATAAACAATGCCAAGATAGGTTGACATTAAAGGCTGGCATGGCATGAAAAGCGTAGAAACTAGGCATTCCATGCCAACGCTCATCACTCATTAAAAGACCTTCCTTGCCAACGTTTTTACTTCACTTTTATTTATTTTCTTTTTAAGTATTCCCAGAACAAACTTTCAAAACAAACATCTTTTATTCAAAGGCAAGTAACAATCAAACAATTGAATTCCAAGTCACTCTTTCTGGGATCGATACTCAGCTTAACTACTGTATTACTTGTAGACCACTCTTGGCTCAAATTTACTAATACATACATTTTGCCCCTTTTGCCAGCATCCATAACGCACTTCTTCTAGAGAGTCTACAAGTTTTTGGCGCCGTTGCCAGGGATTGTAGCAGAGTTGATTGTTTTTAAATTTTTACTTGTCTTTCTTTTTATTTTACTTTTGTTTGCTTCGGTGTATGACCAGATGCCACCCTGTGGTGGACGAGTGGCCATATGATCCGAAAATTGAGAGAACCTTGAGGAGGTTAAAGAGAAGATTCCGAGAGATGAATAATCAAGGTAATCAAGGGAATGGTGTGGTGAACAATGAAGGAAATCCACATAACAATGAGATGCCACCACCACTTGTTGTCCCAATTTTCGATGAAGAGAGACCCATTAGAGAACATTTGGCACCTAACATTAACAACTTGATGCTAGGATTTGTTGGCACAAAGGTAAATGTTGTCACTTTCGAAATTAAGCTGGTAATGATAAAACTCTTTTGAATATAGGTTAATTTGATAGAGCACTTACTAGCGATCTGAGGCAACATCAGAAGCAGTTCATAGAGATTTTCCAGTTATTCCAACAAATCAGAGTATCTGAAGATACTGTGAAACTAAGGTTATTCATGTTTTCCCTCCAAGATAGAGCCAAGGCTTGGCTTAATTTTTAGCCACCAGGATCAATTAGTTTATGGGCAAATCTTTGCCAGAAGTTTTTTACCTAATTTCAGCCATGAACACTCACTGCCAAGCTGAGGGTTGAGATCATTACATTCAGGAAGGCTGATGATGAAACATTATATGATGCCTATGAGAGATTTAATGATCTATTGAGGTATCCTATGCACGGATTCCGAATTGGACCCAAATTCAAACCCTCTACAACGGATTGAATGCACAAACAAGGACTATTGTTGATGCTTCAACAATCGGTTCATTGCTAGACAAGAAGTACTCAAAGGTTGTTGATATTCTTAAAACAATTTCAATTAATGATTTTGAATATCCCGTTTCCAGACTTGGGACTAGAACCAAAGCCAGTGGGAAATTGAAGGTTGATGAACTAATATACATTCACGCCAAGATTTCCAACCTTACCACCATGGTGAGATCGTTGCAAAAGAACAATGAGTCCCAAGAAGTTAAAGCATTAGACCCCTTCTTACAATCTGTAGAGAGAATCCTGAATTGGTTAATTTTGTTGGCAATAGTAATCGTTACTATAATCCTAACTCCAATACTTATAATGCATGTTGGAGACAGTACCATAACTTAGCTTGGGGAAATCAAGGAGGTAACTAGTACAATGCACAAGGCCAGAATGCCCAGAGGAATAATGCCATGCCAGCATTCTATCAAAATACCATGCCATAGAAAGCTCAAAACAATTTCCAGCAAGGGCAAAGATGAAACCAATGATGCACTCTTATTAATTACATGGAGAGGAATGATGCCACAGTCCAGAGTTTGGCAGCATCAATGAGAAACTTGGAAGTTCAAATTGGGCAGATTGCCAATGCACTTAGCAATCGACCCCAAGGAGCATTGCCAAGTGACACGGAGGATGCTCGGCACAAAGGCAATGATAAATGCAAAGCTATAACTCTTCAGAGTGGTAAGGTATGAGGTAGAGATGGATGCCAAGCAGCCAATTAATTGGCAAATTGAAAAGCCAATGTGGGCAGACGGTCCTAGAGAAGAAGAGAAGAAGGAAATTAAAATAGATGATGTGAGCAGTAATGCCAGTACCAGTGCCAAAACCGAAGCCAATACTGATGCCAGCACCAATGCCAAAACAAATGCTATCATCAATTCCAAACAGACCGAGGCCAAACAGCATATTGATGCCAAATAGACTGATGCCAACACTGCCTTAGCAAAGCCAGCAGTGCCAGCATATGTGTATCTGCCACCACCGTTTCCAGCAAGACTTTAAAAGCACAAGCAGCACCAGCAATTCAAGCGCTTCTTGGAAGTTCTTAAGTAGTTACAAATCAACATTCCATTAGTAGAAGCGCTTGAGCAACTGCCCAACAACGTGAAATGCATGAAGGATATTTTGTCTAAAAATAGGAAGTTGGAAGATTTTGAAACTGTCACTCTAAACGAGGAATGCAGTGCCATGATCCGAAACCGATTCCCAGCGAAGCTAAAAGATCCAGGGAGTTTTACTATTTCTTACACTATTGGCAACAAATTCATTGACAAGGTGTTGTGTGACTTAGGAGCCAGTATCAACTTGATGCCAATATCAGTTTTCAGAAAGCTTGGCATAGAAGCAAGACCTACCACGGTGACACTTCAGCTGGTAGACCGATCCTACGCACATCCCAAAGGTAAGATCAAGGATGTGTTGGTAAAGGTATACAAATTCATTTTTCCAGCTAATTTTATCATTTTGGATTCTGAGGCTAATGTCAATGTACCAATTATTTTAGGTAGGCCATTCCTTGCCACAGGTAGGGCTCTTTTTGATGTTCATAAAGGGGAATTAACATTGCGTATGAATGAACAACAAGATACATTTAACGTGTTTTGAGCTTTGAAATGTGTAGATGAACCTGATGAATGTCAAGCTGAGCAGATAATGGAGTCCATTTATACTTTGGACATGGCACAGTTATGTCAGGATACAGAATTTGATGCCAGCATGCTTGATGACATAGCTAAACTGTTTGAAGAACGTGAGGAACCAGCCTTAGAGGCTGCAGATGTAAGTTACTTTCAGCCTTTACAGTTGGTTGACAGAGAGATAAAAGAACCTAAACCATCAATTGAGGAACCACCAGAGTTGGAGCTAAAGCCACTACCAAATCACTTGAAGTATGCTTATCTAGGTAAACACTCAACTCTACCAGTGATCATTGCCACTGATCTCACTAATGATCAGGAGTATAGATTTTTGGCAATATTAAGAAATTATAGTCATGCGTTGGGTTGGACCTTGGCAGACATCCGAGGTATTAGCCCAACCATTTGCATGCACAAAATTATTTTGGAAGAGTACCATGGCAGGACCATTGAAGGCCAAAAAAGCTAAACTCGAGCATGAAAGAGGTAGTAAAGAAAGAGATTATGAAATGGCTTGATGCTGGGATCATTTATCTTATTTCTGATAGCTTGTGGGTTAGCCTAGTCCAATGCGTGCCAAAGAAGGGTGGCATGACCGTGGTACAAAAAAGTAAAGAAATAATTCCCTCCAGAACTAATATAGAATAGAGAGTGTGCATGGATTATAGGAGGTTGAAGAGTGCCACAAGGAAAGACCACTTCCCATTGTCTTTCATCGACCAAATGTTAGACAGGTTGGCAAGTAAAGCATTCTATTATTTTCTGGATCGTTATTCAGGTTAAAATCAGATTGTCATTTCCTCTGGTGATCAAGAGAAGACCACGTTCACGTGTCCCTACGAGACGTTTGCTTTTAGAAGGATGCCATTCGACCTTTCTAATGCGCCGCGAATGTTCCAACATTGCATGATGTCCCTTTTTCCGATATGATAATGCATAATATGTAAGTATTCATGGATGATTTCTCAGTGTTTGGAAAAACATTTGAGGAATGCATTCATAGTTTGGAGTAAGTCTTAAAGAGATGTATTGAGAGGAACCTAGTGCTAAACTGAGAAAAGTACCAATTCATGGTGAAGGAAGACATTGTTCTCGGGCACAAGGTAATTGAGAGAAGATTAGAAATCGACCGAGCAAAAGTGGAGGTAATCTAGCAATTGTTGCCTCCAACAAGTGTAAAAGGTATAAGGAGTTTTTTAAGACATGCCATTTTTTCCTGGTGTTTTATTAAAGACTTTTCAAAAATTGCTAAACCTTTATGCTTGTTATTAGAACATAATGCCACTTTTACATTTGAGGATTCTTGTTTGAGAGCATTCCAAGAGTTCAAAGAAAGATTAGTTAACGCCCCAATATTTGTAGCACTGTATTGGAATGAGCCTTTTGAGCTCATGTGCGATGCTAGCGACTATGTCGTCGGAGCAGTTTTGGGACAACAGCATGGCAAGGTTTTCCATGCCATCTACTATGCCAACCAAACTTTGAATGAAGCACAACTTAATTACAATACAACTAAAAAAGAATTTCTTGCAGTTGTATTCGTTTTTGATAAATTTAGATCTTATGTTGTAGTTTTTACAAATCTTTCGGCACTAAAGTATCTCTCGGCAAAGAAGGATGCCAAGCCCAGGCTAATCCGATGGACGCTCTTACTTCAAGAATTTGACCTAGAAATCAGAGACAAGAAGGGTAGTGAAAACTTAGTAGTTGACCACCTCTCACGTTTAGAGCATCATCTTGAAGATTGTAAGACTAATGTTATTAGAGGTGATTTCCCAGACGAATATTTACTTGCAGTTAGTGCCATGACATGGTATGCTAACATTCAACTACATGATAAGCAACATTCTTCCACCAGACTTGGCATACAATGTAAAGAAAAGGTTCCTGCAAGAAGTTAGGTTGTACTATTGGGATGAGCCATTGTTGTTTAAACAATGTGCCGACCAAGTGATCTGCCAGTGTGTTCCTGAAGTTCAGCAACAAAATATATTGCATTTATGCCATGTTGCACCATACAGAGGTCACTTTGCTGGGATGAAGACTGCTGCCAAGGTGCTGCAATCGTTATTCTTTTGGCTGACACTATACAAGGATGCCCACGAGTATTCCAAGGCATGTAACCGATGCCAATGGATAGGAAATATCTCTGGAAGACATCAACTACCACTCCAAAACATAATGTCGATGGACTTATTTGATGTATGGGGGATAGACTTTATGGGTCCTTTTCCTCAATCATTCAGTAATGTATATATACTTGTGGTTGTTGACTACGTATCCAAATGGATAGAGGTTGTTGCCCTACCAACAAATGATGCCAAGGCTGTTGCCAAGTTTTTGCAAAAACACATTTTTACCTGATTTGGTGCCCCTAGAGCAATAATTCATGATGAGGGTACTCATTTTAAATTTAATATAATCTCCAAAGCTTTGTGAAAATATGGTATTCAGCAAAGGATAGCCGCAGCATACCATCCACAAACAAATGGACAAGCTGAGATATCAAACAAGGAGACTAAGAACATTTTAGAGAAGACTGTAAATCCATCAAGGAAAAACTGGTCCTTGAGACTAGATGAGTCCTTGTGGGCTTATAGAACTGTGTTTAAAACTCCTTTGGGTACTTCACCATTGAGACTCATTTTCAGAAAACCATGCCATCTGCCAGTAGAACTTTAACATAAAGCCTATTGGGCCATCAAAACACTTGACATGGCATGGAGAGTTGCTGGAGAAAAAAGGTTACTAGATCTGAATGAGTTAGAGGAATTCAGAATACAAGCCTACGAGAATGCAGGATTTACAAGGATAAGACAAAACGATGGCAGATAGTAGGATAATGCTAAGACATTTTAAGGTACTCCAACGTGTTCTATTGTTTAATTCACACCTTAAACTATTTCTAGGTAAACTCAAATTGATTTGGACAGGTCCTAATGAAGTTGTATAACCCTATGCCCATGGAGCTATGAATATTAAGAACTTGAAGACAGGAGAAATTTTCAAGGTGAATAGCCAACGTCTAAAGCATTACATGGAAGGTGGTCAGAACAATGCCAAGGAGGTGATCCTCTTGGTAGAGGTAACGTGAAACCATTATCACGTTTGAACTTTTGTAAATATTAGGATAGTTGTTTTTAGTTGTTTTAGGATTTATGATTTTTAATTGTTTTTCTTTATGTTAATTTTCATTTTTATTCATTTGTTGTGTTGAACAGTTTCCTTTAAGTGTGTGTAGAGTTACAACCAGGAACAATGCCAGAATTTCTGCCATGAAATTTGCCAAAACTATTGCCTAGTGCAATGCCAAGCACATTGCCATGCACAATGCCAATACATCTTGGCATGCAGCGGATTGAATGTTGGAAAGAAAGGATGAAACCCTAGCTTGATCAGATGAGAGAACATATTCTTAAACCTTATACCCTAGCCATCCAAAATTAGGTTACAATTTAAATTTAACCTAATCACCCTATCACTTCAAATTCTTACCCAATCCTATCACTTTAACCTTATCACTTTACCCTTATCACTTTAAATCATTCCCAATTGAAACCTGTTTAAAGTTCCATCATTATCTCCATTTATTCGGGTATTATCATTAAACCCTCTTAAACACTCAAACTTTTCACTTTCATTACCCTAGCCAAATATCAAGAATCATCTCTCTCTCTTCTTTTTTCGAGCAAGATTCAAGAATAGCTATCGGTTGGGTAAGTAGAAACCCTTAATCTGTTGTTGATTCCATGGATTATTGAATGTCCAATTTCAAGTTATGGTTCTCAAGTCAAACCTTTATTTCTCAAGTTTAAATATATGAATCTATTTTATAGCTAATAGCTATTCTAAGCTTAGAAATGAATATCGATATTGTTATATTAATTGTAACAATTTCCTATTGATATTCCCTAGCTCAAGAGTTGGAGGAATCTAATCCATCATCTCCAACAAATGCTAGGAAAAAGGGAATTACGATCCGAGAGCCGTAGGAGCTTCGGAGTTTAAGGTGAGTGTAGTCGGAGTCTCGAGAGTTGGCTAGGTGCCATCTCGAATCATTGATTATTTCTTATTGTATTGCTAACCATGGTATTGAAGGAATTTTGCATAAATCATTATAAATGGCCATATTGGTAAGTATGGGTAAGTATTGCATTGAATACATGTCTGAGGCATTGTTGTTATTGCCATTGAAATCATTGAATCATTGTTACATGGAGTTATTGAGTATTGGATATTGCTTATTGCTATTGAAATATTGATATATGCCTATTACTATTGAGTTACCGCATTGAAACATTGTTATCAAATCATTGCTATTGATTTATTGGTATGAATCATTGCTATTGATACGTTGATATTGAATCATTGATTATCGAACCTTGGGATCGAAAGTATTGGATACAATTGGCATACCATAGAACTCATGAGCTCATTGGTACGAGTATTGGCTACGGCCTTTGTTGTGGTGCGGCAGAGGGATATTGATGTGTATTGGTCAAATTGGTGCGGCGGAGGAAATATGACTAAACCATTATTGATATTGGTGCGGAGGTGGAATTCTTGTATCCATATACCGTGAAATTGATCCAAGGAAACTATTGAGTATTTCTATTTATCATTGATATGAAATTATAGATATGTTATTGATTATTGTTGTTATGGTGATTATTAATGTCATGTTACATGATGAGCATGATAACTATGTCATGTTGAATTCTATGCCTTTTGTTAGCATGGTTAGAATTGTTATTAAAGCATGTTGGGTCGCATACCATGCTCATTCATTGTTATGGATACATCACTTAGACTATGTAAGTCTAATGCATTCATCTTCTACATTTCAAGTTAAGAAAGTATACCGGATCGAGATCGGAGCTAGCTGGAAGTTCGTCAAGTCACCATAAACCTAAAGTAATGTGTTTTGTCCTTAAGAACTCCTAGAATGGTGGAAAAGTAGTTAAACCGGTTGATTATGGTCATTTTGGTATGTGTATATTGGCTATGTTTTGTATTGACCTTAGAGGGTTTAAATGGTATGTTAGTGTTGGCTTAAATTAACCTAATATGCATATCTGGCCTTAAAAGATGAAATCATGGTAAATGGATTCATATTAACATGAGATTTGGCATGTTAATAGATTAAATGGATATAAACTTGCTGGTAAAATTTCATTGCATTTGGACATCGTTCAACAGGTTAATTCGAATAAAAACCAGATAAAATATGTCATTAGAGAATAGGCGTATCGATACGGGTCAAGCTGTATCGATACGGCCTTGCATATTTGGACTTGGTGAAATAGAGCGTATCGATACCCAAAAAGGGGTGTATCGATACAAACTTGGATAGTAAGGTTTAGGAAATAAATGGTATCGATACGGCCTTAGACAGTATCGAAACGGGTCAACCTTGGTCAATGTGTATCGATACAGGCTTGTTACCTTTGAATCTAGAATTGATAATTATGTCTTAGCGTACTGATACAATTTTAAGTGTATCGGTATGGTGTTAGTTAATTCTGTTAAAAGGCATTAAACATAGTCTTAAATACTTTACAGAATGGCCATTGAATATTGTATGGTTCAATTGGATAAGTAAATATTATCAGAATGCCATGAAAATTTATGAGAATCCTGTTATTGCATTGAATTTCATTGTGGTATTTTTAATTATAGAAAAGGACCCTTAAATTATTAGATTTACAGTTTAGTCCCTAAAACTTGTAAAAGTTATAAATTGGTCCTAATTAATGAATTATTGTTCCATATGTGATAAAATTGAGCTAATAGTTATATTTGGTAATGTTGGAAAGGTATAAAATTGTTAAGTGTTAATCATTATTGAAATTTTATCGCACCGACCACCGTGTCATTCACCGATATTATTCTCCAACCCGGTTTTTTACTAGGCTGGGTGGGGGATTGCCATGTTTTCAAAATATGAGTTTTGGTTCACTGAATTTGCCTTCGTTGGGCACATTGTATCAGCTTCGGGTATCCAAGTAAATCCAAAGAAAATCCAAGGCATTCTTGATTGGCATCCACCGAAGAATATCGACGAAGCGAGAAGTTTCCTTGGTCTTGTTGGTTATGACAGAAGATTTGTCAAAGGATTTTCTATGATAGCAGCTCCACTGACTAAGCTGTTGAGAAAAGAAGCTCCATTTGTTTGGACTGTGGATCAACGATGAAGTTTTGACCAATTGAAACAAGTTCTAATTCACGCACTGGTCCTAACCCAACCTGAGTCATAAAGGGACTACACAGTTTATAGTGATGCTTCGTATCTCAGGTTAGGTTGTGTACTGATGCAGAAGGCAAAGTCATTGCTTATGCTTCGAGATAGCTTAAGCCACGTGAGATGAATTACCCCACTCATAATTGGGAGTTGGCTGTAGTTGTATTTGTATTGAAAATATAGAGACATTATCTCTACGGAGAGAAATGTTATATTTTCACTGATCATAAGAGCCTCAAGTATCTTTTGACACATAAGGTGTTGAATCTTCAGCAACGAAGATGGATGGAACTCCTCAAAGATTACGATCTTGTCATTGACTACCACCTAGGCAAGGCTAATTTTGTAGCTGATGCACTCAGCCGCAAACCTCTACCTGGTAAGTATTGTTAATGATTATTGATTCCCATACATTACTTTGTACATCGATTCATTGAAAAACTATTATACTGTAGACCCTCGAGCTATTAATGCTCACTTCCGAATTTGGAAGCATCGTTGCTTCATAGCTAAACTGCAAGTTCAGTCTACTATTGTTTCAAGAATCAAAATATTGCAAGATCAAGACCCTAAATTTCAGACTATTGTCTCTAAGTTGCAAGATAGTCCTGACTTAAGAATTAACTCTAAAGGAATTTTGTGCTTTTGTGATCGAGTCTGTGCACCAAATGATGAATCTCTTCGTACTAATATTCTTAAGGAAGCTCATTCGAGTTCTTTTTCCGTTCACCCGGGGTTAGTGAAGATGTACAAGGATCTTCAAGAACTCTATCGGTGGTCGGGCATGAAAAAAGCCATAACTAACTTTGTATACAAATGCCTCACATGCCAACTTGTCAAGGCTGAGCATTGTGTCCCTACTGAATTATTGCAACCCATTGAACTACCCCAATGGAAATGAGAGAAGATCACAATGGATTTTGTTAATGGTCTACCTCTAACTCCTTTTAAGCATGATGATATATGGGTCATTGTAGACTGTTTCACCAAGTCAATACACTTTTTATCGGTTAGGATAGACTACGGACTTCCTAAATTAGCTGACTTATACATCAAGGAAGTTATTCGACTCCACGGAGTACCACAATCCATCATCTCCGATTGAGACCCACGTTTTGTTTCTCGGTTTTGGAGAATATTGCAAGGAGCTCTGGGCATCAGAGTTAATCTTAGAAGTGCTTTTCACCCTCAATCTGATGGCCAGTCAAAAAAAGGTAATTCAAGTAATTATTAAAAAGTTCCTTTCAATGAATCATTGAAAATGCGTATCGGTATTGAACTCTTCCGTACAAATTTTGAAAGACATGCTACGTGCATGTGTCATTGATTTCGGTGAATCTTAGGAGAAATCCTTACCTCTCATTGAATTTGCCTACAACAATAGCTATCAAGCTTCCATTAAGATGTAGCGTATGAAGCATTGTATGGCAGACGTTGTAAAACTCCATTGTGTTGGTCTGAACTCGATAAAGGCAAGATGTTGGGCCCTCATTTACTTCAGGAAACCGAAGAATAGGTTACCATCATCCTTGATCATTTAAAAGTTGCATTTGACCGACAACAGGCCTATGCTGATCTTAAGCGAAGGGATATACAGTATGAAGTTGGTGAGAAAGCCTTTCTCAAGGTTGTAGCCTACCGATTGTCATTGCCCTCAGAATTGAGTAAAATCCATAATGTATTCCATCTCGATGCTTCAAAAGTACCATTATAACCCTTCGCATATCATTAAGCTTGAGTCTGTAGAAATTCAACCCAATTTGTCCTACGAAGAAGAACTAGTTCGGATTCTTGCAAGAGAAGTTAAGAGACTTCGCAATAAATCTATTCCATTAGTCAAAGTACTCTAGAAGAGTCACACTGTTGAGGAAGCAACCTGGGAACCGGAGGAGACAATGAAGAAGCAATATCCTCATATCTTCAGTTCAGGTAAAAATTCGAGGATGAATTTTTATTAAGAGGGGGAGAGTTGTAATATCCCAAAAATCGGTATAGTCAGAATTGGGTTCCGACGATCGGAAACTCTACACCGAAAAGGTCCAAATATTATATTGACCTTGACCGTATGGTCAATTACATTGATATTGGACTCTAATTGAGTCGATTTATCGCTTAGGGACCTTAATAAATTTATGGAAAGTCTTTTAGTGACTAAATTGTTAAAATTAAATGTTTGAGGGCAATAGTATAAAATTTAGGAAGTTAAGGGACTACCCTTGTAATTATCCCATTTTGGAATGAATCACCTCCTAGCTTGCCTCCCTTTTCATGTGATTTGCATAGGAGATGTTAAAAAGATGACAACATGATGGAAAGCTATTGATGGGCTTGTGTAAGTGAAGAAAAGAAATAAAAGATTAAAATATAGTTTTCCTTCCTAAAGAGGAAACCCACTGGTTATAGAGTGAATAGGAGGGTAAAGTGTTTTAACAACGCTTTTAAGTATTTCTCGACTTCACTCAGCATTTTCCCTCATTTTCCTATCATCTTTACATTGAAACAAGAAAACACCTCCATTGTCATCTCCTACCTCAAGCTCAAGCAAGCACCTTGCTTAGTTCCTTAAGATTTATTTGATTTCTTTACACTGATATAAAGCTCTTGGATTGGTGAGTAAAACCCCTCAAACAATTTTAAGATTTCATGGATCCTTGAAGTTTAATTTCAAGATTTAAGTATTGAAGATCAAGGTTAAACCCAAGCATTTGAAGCTTGAAACCCTATCAATGCAATTTTTACAAGCCGTTTCTAGTGTTGAATTTTGGTATCGATACACCCTTTGACGTATTGATACGCCATGTTGATCAAGGTTGATCACGCCCAAATATGCATACCCGTATAGATACACCATCACCTGTATCGATACGCCTTGCATTCAAATGACAGATTTTATCTGGTTTTAATCAATTTAACCTATCAAACAATGCCCAAATTCAATGAAACCCTACCAGGAAGTTTATAACATGATAAACTACTAGCATGCCAAATTTCATGTCAAAGGAATCCATTTACTAGGTTTTGACTTTCTTATGCTAAATATGCCAATTTTGTCACTTTTAGCCAAACTTAAAAGGTCATTTAGGGCCCTTAAGGCTTACACATGCCACAAGCAATATACACACATCAACAGAACTAAAAGTGACTATTCTAACTACTTTACCACCATTCTAGAAGTTCATAAGGGTATTAAACATTACTTTAACTTTGTAGTGACTTGCCAAAACTTCCAACTAGCACCGATCTCAAACCGATATCATCCTTAACCTGAAATGCATGAGATAAAATGCATTCGGCATACTTTGCCTAGTTAGGTAGTCAAAAACATTGCCAGTAACAATGGAATGAATATCAACTCGTGCTTTAACGATATCAATGCTATGTTCATGTTTAATGTCAATTATATCATGTTTCAATATTAATCCTTGGATCGAATCAAGATAGTGGATATGCAAATTCCTACGCCTCGCCAAATCAATGAATGGTCTAGTCCCTCCACCTCGCCAATTGACCAATATCACATCATACCTCCGCCTCAATAAAGGCCATCTCCAAGGACCGTAGTCCACCCGTACCAATGAGCTCATAAATTCTACGGCATGCCAATTGTATCCAATGTCCTTTCGAATCCAAGGTTCGGTAACAATGTCAATATCAATGTTTCAATAACAATATCCATTTCCATATTCAGTGACAATAACTACAACAATGACAATGTCGATGTTTGATGGCAATAACAATAACAATATTAACTTTATATTTCGATGCTTTGATATAGTCGATGACAATAACAACAAATCTATGTCAATATTTCAATGCAACAACTTACCTGAACTTACCAATATGATCTCCTAAGTGATTCGATGCGAAAATCCTTGAGCACAATCTTAGCTAAACAATAATCAATATCAATAAAATCAGAAAAAGCACCTAGCTTACTCCCGAGACTCCGACTGCACTCACCTTAATTTTTGAAGCTTTCAAGGCATTCAGATGACAATCCCCTTGCTCCTAGCTTTTGGTGGAGATGATGGTTCTTCCTCCAACCCTTAAGCTAGGCAAAAATTAGGGGAAATTGTTAGAATCAAAACTACTGATTCAAAAACAATACTCAAGCTTATTAAAGCTTTTAGACAACAATATTTCCATGGATTCAAGTTTCAAACGCTTGGGTTTAACCTTGACCTTCAAGACTTAAATCTTGAAATTAAACTTCAATGATCCATGAAATCTTAAAATTGTTTGAGGGGTTTTACTCACCAATCCAAGAGCTTTATATCAGTGTAAAGAAATCAAAGAGATCTCACGGAACTAAGTGAGGTGCTTGCTTGAGCTTGGGGTAGGAGATGACAATGGATGTTTTTGCTTGTTTCAATGTAAAGATGATAGGAGAATGAGGGAAAAGGCTCGGTGAAGTCGAGAAATACTTAAAATGTTGTTAAAGAACTTTACCCTCCTATTCACTCTATAACCAATGGGTTTCCTCTTTAGGAAGGAAAACTATATTTTTAATCTTTTATTTCTTTTTTTCACTTACACAAGCCCATCAATAGTTATCCATCATGTTGTCATCTTTCTAACATATCCTATGCAAATCATGTGAAAAGGAAGGCAAGCTAGGAGGTAATTCATCCCAAAATGGAATAATTATAAGGGTAGTCCCTCAACTTCCCAAATTTTACATTATTGCCCTCAAATATTCATTTTTAACAATTTAATCACTAAAAGACTTACCATAAATTTAATAAGGTCCCTAAGCGATAAATTGACTCAATTAGAGTCCAATATCAATGTAATTGACCATACGATCAAAGTCAATACAATATTTGGACCTTTTCGGTGTAGAGTTTATGATCACAAGAACCCAATTCTTACTATACTGATTTTTGGGATGTTACAACTCTCCCCCCTCTTAAGAAAAATCTGTCCTCGAATTTTTACCTAAACTGAAGAGATGAGGATATTGTTTCTCCATTGTATCCTCTGGTTCCCAGGTTGCTTCCTCAATAGTGTGACTCTTCCATAGTACTTTGGCTAATGGAACAGATTTGTTGCGAAGTCTCTTAACTTCTCTTGCAAGAATCTGAACTGGTTCTTCTTCGTAGGACAAATTGGGTTGAATCTCTACAGACTCAGGCTCAATGATATGCAAAGGGTTATAACGGTACTTTTGAAGCATCGAGACATGGAATACATCACAGATTTTACTCAATTCTGAGGGCAATGACAATTGGTAGGCTACAAGGCCGACTTTCTCAATAACCTCGAAAGGTCCAATGAAGGGAGGACTCAGTTTCCCCTTTTTACCAAACCTTAGAACTTTCTTCCATGGTGAAACCTTGAGAAAGGCTTTCTCACCAACTTCATACTATATATCCCTTTGCTTAAGATCAGCATAGGCCTTTTGTCGGTCAAAGTTGACTTTTAAATGATCATGGATGATGGTAACCTATTCTTCGATTTCCTGAAGTAAATGAGGGCCCAACATCTTGCCGTCATCAAGTTCAAACCAGCACAACAGAGTTCTACAACGTCTATCATACAATGCTTCATACATGCCATCTTAATGGAAGCCTAATTGCTATTGTTGTTGGCAAATTTTATGAGAGGTAAGGATTTCACCCAATATTCACCGAAATCAATGACACATGCATGTAGCATATCTTCCAAAATCTGTACGAAAGAGTTCAATACCAATACGCCAGTTCAATGATTCATTGAAAGGAACTTTTTGATAATTACCTGAATTACCTTTTCTGACTGGCCGTCAAATTGAGGGTGAAAACCACTGCTAAGATTAACTCTGATGCCCAGAGCTCCTTGCAATGTTCTCCAAAACCGAGAAACAAAATGTGGGTCTTAATTGGAGATGATGGATTGTGGTACTCCGTGGAGTCAAATAACTTCCTTGATGTACAAGTCAGCTAATTTAGGAAGTTCATACTCTATTCTAACCAGTAAGAAGTGTGCTGACTTGGTGAAACGGTCTACAATGACCCATATATCATCATGCTTAAAATGAGTTAGAGGCAGACCATTAACAAAATCTATTATGATCTTCTCCCATTTCCACTGTGGTAGTTCAATGGGTTGCAATAATCTGGTAGGGGCACAATGCTCAACCTTGGCACGTGAGGCATTTGGATACAAAGTCAGTTATGGCTTGTTTCATGCTTGGCCACGAATAGAGTTCTGAAGATCATTGTACATCTTCACTGACCCCTGGTGAACAAAAAGATAACTCAAATGAGCTTCCTTAAGAATATTAGTACGCAGAGATTCATACTATGGTACATAGACCTGGTCATGAAAGCACAAAAGTCCTTCAGAGTTAATTCTGAAGTCGAGATTATATTGCATCTTAGAGACAATAGTTTGAAATTCAAGGTCTTGATCTTGCAATATTGTGATTCTTGAAACAATAGTAGACTGAACTTGCAGTTCAGCTACGAAGCAACGATGCTTTCGAAGTTGGAAGTGAGCGTTAATAGCTCAAGGGGCTACAGTACAATAGTTTTGAAATGATTTGACAAAGTAATATATGGGAATCAATAATCATTAACAATACTTACCAGGCAGAGGTTTGCGGCTGAGTGCATCAGCTACAACATTGGCCTTACCTGGGTTGTAGTCAATGATAAGATCATAATCTTTGAGGAGTTCCATCCATCTTTATTGCAGAAGATTCAACTTCTCTTGTGTAAAAAGATACTTGAGGCTCTTATGATCAGTGAAAAGATAACATTTCTCTCCATAGAGATAATGTCTCTAGATTTTCAATGCAAATACAACTACAGCAAACTCCAGGTCATGAGTGGGGTAATTCGTCTCATATGGCTTAGGTTGTCTCGAAGCATAAGCAATGACTTTGCCTTCATGCATCAGTACACATCGTAACCCAAGATACGAAGCATCACTATAAATTAAGCGAACATAGACTTAACTTGCAACTCAACAAATAAACCACCTTCTAGCGTCATACTCAACATGGTAAACATCGCTCTCAGCTCAACGGCTACCTTACGACTCAACACATCTGCTACAACATTAGCTTTTCTTGGATGATACTCAATCGTCAAGTCATAATCCTTAAGAAATTGAAACCACCTTGTTGCCTAAGATTCAATTCTTTTTGAGACATCAAACACTTCAAACTCTTGTGATCAGTGTAGACAATACACTTCTCACCATAAAGCCAATGTCATTAAATCTACAAAGTGAACACTATGCCAACAAGCTCTAAACCATGCGTAGGATAGTTGCACTCATTCATTCTCAACTACCTCGATGCATAAGCTACAATTTTCCTGTCTTTCATCAACACACAACCCAATCCAACGTGTGACGCATCGCTATACGCCACAAACTCTTTGCTTGACTCAAGTTGAATCAAAATAGGAGCATGTGTCAAGACATCCTTCAACTTCTCAAAACTACGTTGTTGACCCTCTAGTCATTCAAACGGAATATTCTTTTGCTAAAGCTTAGTCAATGGGGCTACAATACTAGAGAAACACTCAACAAAGAGACAGTAATATACGGCCAAACCAAGGAAACTACGCACCTCATACTGACTTGGGTTGTTTACAATTAAGAATAGCCTCAATCTTCTACGGATCAACACAAATACCTTTCGTTGAAACAACATGCCCAAGAAACATCACTTCCTTAAGCCAAAACTCACACTAGCTCAACTTAGTGTACAACTGATGTTCCTTCAAAGCCTGCAACAAAATTTGTATTTGATGATCATGTTCTTCCTCAGAACGAGAATACACAAGGATATCGTCGATAAATACAATGACAAACAGTCTAGATACTAATGAAACACCTTGTTCATCATATCCATGAAAGCAGCTGGGGCATTAGTTAAACCAAACGACATCACCAAGAACTCATAATGCCTATATCTAGTGCAAAAATTATTTTTCAACACATCTGTTTCCTTAACCTTCAACTGATATTACGTAGATCTCAAATCAATCTTTGAGAACAAAACAACACCACGGAATTGGTCAAGCAAATCGTCAATATGTGGTAATAGGTACTTATTCTTAATTGTCAACTTATTCAGTTGTCAATAATCAATACACATTTGCATGGTTCCATCTTTTTCTTAACGAACAACATCGGTGCACCCCAAGGTGAACACTCGATCGAATGAAACCACAATCCAACATTTTTAGAAGTTGAATCTTCGATTCCTTTAACTCTTTTGGCGCCATGCGATATAGAGCAATGGACATTGGAGTCGTACCAAAGTACGTCTCAATACAAAACACAACTTCTCTATTCGGTGCCAATCCATGTAATTATTCAAGAAAAACTTCCAAAAAATCACACACTGTCCAAATATCTTGTACTCAAACACCCTTGGTACCTGGATTCATCATGAATGCCAAGTAGGCTTTGTAACCCCTTTTCATCGTCTTTGCAGCTTGCAATGCCGAAACAATATTACACAAGAAATTAGCATTCTTACCTACTACAACAACAACATAGTCGTCTAAAAGCTTCAAAGAAATCCTTTTGGTTTCAAAATCGACAACAGCTCTATTCTCACTTAGCCAATCCATACCCAAAATAACATTAAAACCATAGAATGACAACTCCATTAAATCTACTACAAAAACATGACCTTGAACAACCGAAGAACATCTCCTATACAACCTTCTAACTAAAATGGTCTTACCAAGAGAACTAGTTACCAAAACACAACATTTGAAATCTCAACAAGTATATCACATTAATGTGCATGCTCGTTCAATATGTATGAATGCGTTGAACCTAAATCAACCAAAGAAAACAATGACATTATTGCAAGGTAAAGGTACTTGCGATCACGTCGGTACCGTTACGGCTCTCGCAATGAGCATACACCCTAGTCAATCCTCCATTCTCTAGCTGAATAGAAACAACATGAGCAATTGTCCTCATACCCTCATCATGGCTTTAGAAACTACCTCTACGACAGCCTCGACCTCTAGCATGTGTAGCAATAATAGCTATCTGAATTCATGCATCTCTAGAAACACGCAGACAATCCTACTTCTGATGTTCCCGCGAACCACACACAAAACAAGCTCTATATACACTAGCGCACTCTCGAATGATGTTTCCTGCAATGCTCACAATCAATATCAGCAGTTTGGAAATTCTGACCACGTCTACCACCACCGCCTCATCTGCGATTTGGCTTATATCACCTATCACGTGACCTCTTGTTCTATTTCCAGCATTATCAAACTCTACAACTCTCTTCCCCGAATCAACATTCACTGTCTAGGATGAAAAACCCAAGGACTACTCAATATCTTTGGCCTTGTTGACCGACACATCAAAATATGTGTAATCAACAGCCAACAAGTACGTTTTAATATCCTTCACAAGTCCATAACGAACCTGACGCATCTTTTGTGGTCATCTAGAACTAGCTCGAGAGGATACTAGCTCAAACAAACAAACAAACTTCACCTCATACTTAGTTACCGTCATTGAATCTTGCACTAAAGTCATGAACTCCCTTTTCTTCACATCTTTATACTACAGACCAAGGTACTTCCTCTTCAAAGCTCTTCGAAAGAACTCCCAATTTACATCAGCAGTAGGTACTCCAACTATGGTGGTCGTCCACCAATGGTAAGCATCACCATGCAAAAATAACATATTGCAACCGAGCTTTCGTGCATCAGTAAACTCCATATGCCCAAGAATACGCTCAGTTCTCGTAAGCCATTCCTCTACTGCTTAAGGATTCAATCCTCTGAACTCAACACCTCCCAAGCTATGCAGACGCTCCAAAGACAAACAAAGATTAGTAGCAACTATAGGTGCTAGAGCCTGTACACGAACTCCAACTACAACTTCTTGAAACGCACCCGTAATCGCCTGAATAAACGTTGTCATATCACCAAATAAAAGTCCTTGCGGAGCCTGAGGTACATTTTTAGAACCCACACCAACTAGTGGAAAAGGTGGAAAATGAGGTAAAGGATTACAAAGAACTAATCATTCCTCATTGTTCTGGTCATCAGCAATGTTACTCGCACTAGATCTAGTCTCACGCCGCAGAGGCATACCGACTAATATCTAAAATGCATAACCATAACTAGTTAGGCTTGCATTCGGCAAAGAATCCAAGACAACCTATAAAAATCATTTAAAAATAGTGGTAATAGGAAATGTGTCCCCAGCTATCCCATATCATAGCAAATGACATCAATACGATCAATAATCATGCTTACAAATAATTAACATCATCGAATTAATTCAACAAAAAATCTCAACAATCATAACCATCAAATAACTTAACTCTGATACCACCAAATGTTACCCCCTCGACCAAGCCTAGTCGCTAGACCCAAACCGAGAAGATCACATTAGGTTTGCCGAAGCAAACTCGATCTAGCTAACTCGAATTGGGTCCATTTTTTATCTAGATACAATATTCGTCATATGGTGAACATACAAGTAGCAAATAAATTTACAATCGAATCGAACATTGAACTAACGTCCAATTGTGCAAACGAGCATTCTAGGGACCAAAACATAAATATAGAGAATTAAAGGGACTTAACCAAATTCAAAGTCATCAATCTTTAATTAGCCGAGTATCATGAAATCGTGTAAATTTTTAGCTCAAATAGATCATTCGAATAGCATAATTCCAATTGCAAAAATGGCCAGGCGTATTGGTACATGGGATTTCGTACATGTACGGTGACAAGGGCATACTGGTACATGATGCTTCCTACCGATATTGGCAATTCTAGTAACCAAACTCGATATCGGCACGAGAGCCTGTGTACCGATACCCATGCTTAGAAAACACTTCCCAAGTTTGGATTAGGCCTCGTGTATCGATACGGAGGGTACCGTACCAGTATAGGCAGACATGAAAAGACATTTTTAATTGATTTTTCATCACTAAATCATCTCAAACATGCTTCAATCAAACTAACATGTTTCCTAAACATTATCCACATAAATAGTGTACTCCAAAGCACTTGTAAACCAATCACCATGCATTTTCAACCACAAACACTTGATCTATAGGCATGCTTCCTATTTGCATAAAAACAACATACTTGAAACCTAAAAAAGGTTGGACATAATCCAAATATGCAATCTATCATCCACCCATGTCATTTAGAACTTTCTCAAGCATCTAAACCTAAAAAATAGGCATTCATTCAACATTGGCATAACATAGCATGTAAAGCATAAACATCACAACCAGAGCTTAACTAAAGTCTCATCATCAACATGCTTAACTCATCAAACCAGCAAGATAAAATGGTCTGAAATAGTAGGAAACACATTACAAAAGATCCCCAAATTAAAATGATGCATTGCCTTGTTAACCACAATTTCAATCTAGTTTTTCATACTCAATATAATCGATGTTCTTGGGATCCCTTCATCTTGAATGTAGCATCGAAACTCCATTTCTTTGCAAATATGAAATGGGAGCCTAAGCAATGCATGCTTAGTGAGGTAGCTCTACAAGTATTCATCAATGCATTGTAAAACCATGTATTTCTTGCAAAGTATATCATGCTTGTTCAAATCATATACTTTTTTCTTTCATTCTTGCAAAACATGCCATGCTTATTCAAATGTTATGCATTTTGCTTTCTTTCTTGATTTTCCTTTATATCATCATATATTGGCAATTAGTGTGACCCGTATTAAACCATAATTTCTTTATAAAGCTCATCGGATACTCGAATTATCGGGTGATTTCTTTCAATCACCTTTTATATTCTTGCCCCCAGCCCGTGTAATATCTTTCAATTCCCTAAAAGCAGAATATTCTATCAGCCTGGATAATGTCTTTCAATTATCTCAAAGCCACGGGGTGATCGATTTATATTTTATAGTGCACCTTTAACCCTATGGCATGCCAATTATATTCGATCCTTTTTAGTGTGTCACATAGCCAATATAATCATTTCAAATACATTTACCTACTATTTTTCTTAAACATTGAAAAAAATGATTTCATCTGCAAATAACATTGCCCTTGGAAACTATAACATTCCTTTTTGGAAAATTATATTGGAGCACATAAGCATCCTCATGCTTGATAAATCATCGCATAACATTTAATGATGCAAAAAAAAGTAAGTATTTCAGCTCATGTTTTCAAATCAAAATATATAAAACATGCTTCCATAATAAACCGATATTCAAATGGAGAAAATAGGAAAACTTACTTCAGAGCTTACTTAAGCTTGCTAGGCTTAATCTAAACTCTCGACACCGTTATTCAAACCTCTTTAGAGTGCCAAAGCACATTTACACTCATCGATATGCAAAGCCTCGCTCGCCATTCGTCTCAAGGTGCCTAAACAATCCAACAACTATGAAGAGACCTCACCTTGATCCTCTCTTGATTCTACAACATAAAACCAGAGGAATAATGCATCAAAATACATCCAAACACCATCACTAAACCCTCCCCTACAACCTTAACGAAATACATCTAAAACCTATACGGGAACATAAAAACACCCTCTAACTTCATCCAATCAACCATCAGCCACAAACCTATGATTATATCATCTAAACTTCATCAAAAATCATCCAAAAACATAATCAAATCATCCTTATACCTCAAGCAATAATTAATCAACAATAACAGCCCCAAAACCTACAATATACTACCTTAAAAATTAAGCAATTAAATAGCTTCAGGATTTATATAAAAAAACCTCATTTCACATTATGTTTGTACAACTAAAATGTGGATTAACCCAATAGAAATCACCGGCTTTCATTATCTCAATCAAGAATTTAGGCAAAATCACCAGTAAACATCAATTTCTTGAATTAAATTGCAAAATAAAGTTATAAAACAATAAACAAGAGCCAATTACTATGGAATATCAATAAAGAACCTTAGTTTTATGAGAGAATAAGAAAATTACCTTTGAAGCTTTCGATGAAAATTTGACCTAACTTTTCTTTGAAAGAGAAAATGAGAATTGGAAGAGATCTTTAGAAAATCCTTGTGAGAATTTCTTAGGAAACAAAAGATGAATCAAATGAAGTAATTTCCATTGAAAATCAACAACGAATTTGGAAATTATGGGGAAGAAAGTGTGAGAGAAAATATGAAGAGAAAATCTTAGAAAATTGGGAAAAATAGAAAAATGATTTTGAGAAACCAATTAGCCGTCAAACTCTTTAGTCAATTATGGTGGTAAACTCAATTAAAACATTTATAAAATATATCTCTAATGATTCTTAGTATTGGCTCTTTTACAATTTAGTCACTATAAAAACAGTTATCCAAATCTTACATTTTAGTCACTAAAACCAAAATGTAACTTGAATTGATTTAATTAACATCCAATTTAACTTCCAAATTGCTTAGTAAAATAATTAAAAAAAAATTAAATATCAAACCAAATTTATTTTAAAGGAATTCTATTTTTAAAATATTTATTTTACCTGAAACCTATTTAACCGATTAACTCTGTTCAATCGAACTGAACCTAACCCGATCGAACCCTCAATTCTTCTAGCCCTATTTTTAGGGCTTTACAAAAAGGAATTATATGTCTGATTTGCTATGATTTAAATATGTTTGCTTCTTTGATTCTCTATTTTTTGTTTCTAGTGACATCTTTGACTTGGTCTTCTACTAGATCAGGTAGGGGGTGTTACAGCTTCATTGAATCAAATTAAATAGGTTCATGCATGAATTTTCTCTATACATTAGTGTATCATGAATCTGAAGAACACTTCTCTTTAATGACGTCCATATATGCTCTTGGAGAGTAAATCTAAATGTTTTGTTGTGTATGCACCTTGTTGAATAATGTTCATGCCATGTAGTTTAATTTACATGCACACGTCCAAGTTTCAACACAAGAAAGCATGTCAACACAAGCAAGCATGTCAAACCAAGCGATCATATCATTCAAGGTTGTCAACTCAAGCAAACCATGTAACCGTCCAAAGCTCCTTAAAATGTTGTCCATGAAGTCTCCCTATATCCATAACTTGATGTGGCCAGCTGAAAGGTTCTACAAGGAATAATGCGAACGTGTATCAGGACATGTTAAATGTCTGATTAAACAAGACATATTAAATGTGTGTTCTCAACTAATTATGCAACTGATTAACTAATAACATGTATTAATTGTAATGTATGCATTAAAGCTGCATATGCAACACGCTGCATGGCCTTCTTGTCCCAATGGCTTGGCCACTTGTTTTCCATGCATGGTTGCTCTTATTTTTAATAGCATCCTAGAAAATTTCATCCTTTGCTTGAGTAATAAGAACCGTGGATAGTTATTTTGGGTCAGGCTTGGTTAAGATCACATCATCTCTCTTCTTGGAAGTAGTTCGTCCCCAAATTGTCACCTACATCAAAAAGAGACAAATCAGTAACATTGAATGGGGTAATGGCATTATGCTTATCTAGAAGGTCCAATTTTTAAGCATTGTCTTTGATCTTATCAATCACTTGAAAGGGACCATCTTCTTGAGGAAACAACTTTGACTTTCTTTGGGCTAGAAATCTTTCTTCTTGAGATGTACCCAAACCTAATCAATGGGTTCAAAGGTTACTCTTTTATGACCCTTGTTTGCTTAGTTCTTTTCTCAATGTTCTCTCTAATTTGTTAATGTAGCTTCTTCATGAACTAAGCTTTATTCTTACTATCCTTGTTCATGACTTGATTAGTAGGTAATGGTAGCAAATCCAGATGAGTTAAAGGATTAAACCCATATACAACCTTGAATGGTGAAAACTTTGTGGTAGCTTGTATAGAGCGGTTGTAAGCAAACTCAACATGTAACATACTATCTTCCCATGTTTTCAAGTTCTTTAAGATAATTGCCCTAAGCAAAGTGGACAACACTCGGTTCACTACTTCAGTCTGACCATTTTGTTGATGGTAAGTTGTAGAAAACAATAACTTTTGTGTCAATCTTGTTTCGCAATGTCATCTAGAAATGGTTCAAAAACTTTACATCTCGATCTGACATGATGGTTCTTAGAAGTCCATATAGTCAAACTATCTCCCTGAAAAAACAAATTAGCAATGTTGGAAGCATCATCGGCCTTAAAGCAAGGTATAAAGTGTGCCATTTTCAAGAATCTTTACCATTTTTGCGGCGGGGAAGTCCTAACACAAATTCCATTGATATGTCTACCCAAGGTTCACTTGGAATAGGTTGTGGTGTGTAAAGTCCATGAGGCTTGACTTCTGACTTTGCTTTCTTGAAAATAATGCACCTCTCGCATATCCTCTCCACATCTCTCTTCATTTTTGACCAATATAAGTGCTCTTGAAGTGTGCCCAAAGTTTTGGTTACTCCAAAATGTCTCATTAATCTTCCTTCATGGGCTTCCTTGATGAGCACCTCACGTATTGATCCTTGAGGAATGCAAAGCTTATCTTCCTTGAAGAGGTAGCCTTCATACCTGTAAAAATTCTCATATGCCCTTTTTTCAGAAGCTTTGTAAACATATCCAAAGTCAAGGTCATATTCATAAAATTCTTTAATGAAAGGAAAACCAAGTAGCTTTGAATCTAAATAGTTAATAAGTACATACGTTCGTGATAAGGAATTAGCAACAACATTCTCCTTACCCTTATGGAACTTGATCATATATAGAAAATATTCAAGGAATTCTACCCATTTGGTGTACCTTTTATTTAATTTGCTTCGTCCTTTGATGTGCTTTAAAGCTTCATGATTAGTATGTATGACAAATTCTTTTGGCGAAAAGTAATATTGACAAGTCTATAGAGCCCGAATAAGTGCATACATTTCCTTGTCATAGGTTGGATAATTGAGACTAGCTTCATTGAGTTTCTCACTAAAATATGACACAAGATGCCCTTTTTGTGTTAAGACGACTCAAATCCGTAAACTTGAATCATCACACTCAATCTCGAATGTTTTTTCAAAGTTAGGCAATGATAATAAATGTGTCTTTGTCAAAATTTCTTTTATTAGATTAAATGACGTTTCTTGTTCTTCAACCCAAAAGAAAATTGAATTCTTTTTAATGACCCATCAAAGGAGAAACAATGGTGCTAAAGTTAAGGACAAACCTTCAGTAGAAACTAGCAAGACCATGAAAAATTCTTACTTGGCTAATGCTCGTCGGTTATGGCTATTATTTGATTGCCTTGATCTTTTCTTGATATACCTCCAAACCTTCTACGCTTACAACAAAGCCTAAGAAAACAAGATTGTTAGTGTAGAAAACACACTTTTTCATATTAGCAAACAACTTTCTTTCTCCTAAGTTGTTTAGCATAGATATTAAATATTGCACATGTTCCTCCAAATATCGGTTATAAATCAATATAGCATCGAAGTAAGTTTTGTATAGAATAAAACAGTTTTAGAAGTTGGAAAACCTGACTCGGATTATGTTGTCTCAATGAGAATCGAATCCGATCTCAATTTCCCTTAGCAAATCTGTCGCTAAGTGTGTTCATAGGAAGTCGAATTTGCTATAAGTCGATCCTTCCTCCAAACTATAAATCTGAACAACAATCAAGTCAACGTGCACTTTTGAAATGAAAGCAAAAAGATTTTAATAGAAAGGTCGATTGCCGATCTAAGTTTTCAGAAAATTGAGAATGTAAAACAAAGTTGTTGAGTGCTTTTAATTCTCACAAGGTGAATTGAAGCTTCGCTTTAAGCCCTTGGCTAATAAGAAAATTAGCTAAGCATGATTATGGTAAAAACCATGCTTAGCATTTAAAAGAAATTAAATAAAATTTAAAGAACAGAAATTAAAAGAAGAGAGAATTTTATAAAACTTCCAAAGTAAAAACAAAGCTAAGAATGAGAGATGATTTTAGAGTTTACCCCAAATGAGGTATTTATAGTCTTCTAAAACCCTAAAAATGATAAAGAATAAATCCTAAAAATATTTAAATTAAATACAAATGATAATTCCAAGTTTGAATTTAAAATCTCAGTTGATAAGCTATCGATTCGCGGCTGATAAGCTATCTGACGCTGCTGATGTCATCTTCTAAAAACTGCTGATCCGACGCCACGTCAAATTTCATGCCCAAATTCATGCCCACTAGCCCAGCCTTGACTCCAGAAAAATTAAAGCTACAGAATTTCGCCGTTTTTATCATAGTTTCTGGAATCCAATGTCCTACACAGAAAATAAGAGAAAACGCCCAAATTAGCAACATAAACCGACAAACAAGGAGTAACTAATAACAAAATAATAACTATTTAAATCACTCATCAAATTCCCCTCACTTATTCAATGCTTGTCCTCGAGCATTCCCCAATCAATGTATCAAAAACCTCAAGTTGCCATCTCTATTTCACAAAATTTCCAAGTCTTTCAAGTAATCAAAACCAAAGCAAATGATAAAATCCAAGAGTAATCAAGCAAAGGCTTAACTAAATGCGAGTATAAGCAAAGCATGACATTCCAATTATCCGTTGATCTCAAAGAAGCAAGACCTAGTACCCTACAGTGGCTCACTCATTCCGCTCAAAGTGTTTCGGGTGAAAGAACCGCTCAAGCCTAACTAATCAAAACACTACCATAAGCTTGTAACTAAATCCAATCTCCACTACCAAGTATGTACATGATGCAATAATAAATAGGTCTTTAAAAGGGTTGTAATGGGGCCGAGGTTCGGGTAGGATAAAGGCCAAAGATCGGGTTAAAACTTCAAGACAAAAAAGAAGATCATTCCAAAGGATTATTCAAAAGGAAGTAAAAATGGAAGAAAGGAAATAAGAAATCAAACAATCAAAGCTTTATTCACTCTTTTTTTCTCGTCGAACTTTTTTATTTTTTTCTTTTTCTGTTGTCGTTCGAACCAAACTGTATTATTTTTTTTGCTGTTCGAAACATTTTGAATTTTTTGCACTATTTTTCTGCATTTTCTGCACTGTTCGAATAGTGTTTTTTTTTTCATTTTTTGTGTCCATGAAACAACCTTAACTTCGTCCTAAAAAGGGTGACAAAAGGGGGAAAACAAAAAATAGGCTCGGGTTAATGATGTGGTAAACAAAGAAAAGGATATAAGGCTCAAAAATTGGCTAACTAAGGGGAAGATAAACAGGGGTATGCTATTTTTTTGGGGAAGAGAAAAGGGTTAAATCCTAATGCCCCTATCATATAAAAGCAACATATTCAATCGTGTAGTTTCGAAAAGTATTACGCCACAAGTTCTAGAATGCCAAGAATTAGTCGGCACACTCAAGTAAACAAAGAGCAAGAATGCAAATGTATGCTCATTAGGCTCAAAAACTCACATGAAAGGTTCAAATTGTACTAAGTCATGCTATCAATTCAACTAACAAATGCATCGAATGTCAATTGAAGTTTTAAAGAAAAGCCAATAGTCATACCAAGTGCTATCATACAACCTAAATTCCAACAAAAGCGAGATCGAATTTCACAAGAAAAATCAAAGAAACAAGGTGAAAAACGAGACATGCAACAATCAATTTCAACACATCTATTCAAGAAAAACGCAATTCCAATCAACCAAATAAGCAAGGTAAATTTGATTCAATTTCCACCCCCTCACTTAAGTCATATTGTCCCAATATGGAAAAGAAAGCATAGAGAGGGAATAGAGATACTCCCCGTTCTAATGACGGCCACGACCACGGCCACGTCAGGATGTATAGCCGGCAGATGGTGGTCGAACGATCGGTAATGCAGCGCGAACGGGTGAAAGCTCGGGTTCGACCGGAAAAGGGGCATTTGTTTGTTGTGACTAATTTGGGTATGCGGCAGAGTGGGGAAAAAGAAAGGGGTGTAGGGTAATTGAATCACGTGAGTGATTCTGAGAGAACTTTATAGAAAAGGGAATTTTATATGTTGAAAATAGAACACCGAACCATGGTCAAAAGGGTGTGGGGTTCATGGGATTTTATCCTTATTTTAAACTCATTTTTTTAGTTTGTACTTTTTTTGTTTTTTCAAATTTAAAAATAAGGATAAAGATAAGGTTTTTAGGTTTTTGTTTTGTTGTAATCACGTGGGGATTGTGAGAAAAAGGGAAAAGAATTTGCTTAGGGAAGATGATTTGGCTTATCAAAGTAATGTGGGGTCCACGGGGAAGGAGTTTTAAATTTTAAAAAGGAAAAAGATTGGTTTAAAATAAAGGATAAATGGGTGAGGTACTTGTCCGGTCAATTCATTGGGGGATTGGCAGATTAAATTTGGATTGAGCTAAAATGCACCCTTACATAGCCAATGGGTTATGCTAAAGTGTGCCAAAAGCCCATTTTAATTCCTTTTCACCATTTACTTGCCTTCAAAGCCCACTGCCTGCGCAAGCCTCAAACTTCCTTTCATTAATTTGTGCGTGTGTTTTTCCTGAGGTTGTAGAATTCAGCAAGAAATATCGCAACGGGCAACATTAACGTTTGATTAAAAGAATAGTGGGTACCTGGAAATTCAAAATTTTAAAATAAAATAAAATTAAAATAAAAAACAAAAATAAAATAAAAAAATAAGACAAAATAAATAAAATAGAATAAAATTAAAATGATTAAAAATTTAGCAAACAAAAAATAAAATGGGTTGCCTCCCATTTAGCACTTTATTAACGTCGTTTAGCTCGACGACCTGATTCAAACTACAGGCTTGGAAAGAGATACTCCCTCCACTTCATACGTTTCTTCCATCGAAGAAACTTTTTATGAAAAATTTCACGATCATAAAGTTCCTTCATTTTACCCTTGTAGCTTCAAACACTCTTATAAGTTTTTCTTCTGATCTTTTTCAGCTTGTCCACATGTTCCAACGGTGATTTTAACTTCAATTTTGGTATCTACAAAACCGAAGGTAAGAGTTTAGATTTAGACAGAGTAAGGCTTGAATCAGAATCAATTGAAATTTTTTTCTCAAACTTCCTGATTTTTTCTTCAAAGTCCTCTAATTCCCTGCACAGATCATCAACCAAGTTAGACTCGAAAGACTCTTCAACGATAGGCTCAATAACATTAATAAAATTAATACTAGCGACATTATTAGGATATCACATTGCTTTGTAAACGTTAAACTTAACAACCTCACCGTCGAACTCCATTGTAAGAATTTCGCTTCTTACATCGATTTTTGTATTTGTCGTACTAAGGAAGGGACGACCGAAAAGAATTTTTGAAGAAGTGTTTGATCGGTCGTTTCCCATGTCGATGACATAGAAATCTGCCAAAAAAATTAGTTTGTTGACCTTTACTAAGACGTTCTCGAGGTGTCTTTCTAGGTATATCATGGACCGGTCAACCAATTGTATCGTCACTTTCGTTTCCTTCAAAGGCTTAGTAGAAAGTGAGTTGTACAAAGAAAGAGGCATAACATTTATAGAAGTGCCCAAATCACACATTGCACGTTTAATACCAATATTACCGATTTTGCAGGTAATGGCAAACATACCTTGGTCATTCAATTTTGGTGGAGGCTTCCGTTGCAAAACAGCTGAGACGTGTTCCCCCAAATTCACCTTCTCAATTCTAGTAAGCCTTCGCTTGTTTGTGAAAGGGTCCTTCAAGAATCTGGCATACCGTGGAAGTTTTTAATTACATCGAGGAGAGGTATGTTTACCTCCACTTTACGGAACATATCAAGAATTTCTTGTTCTTCAGCTTGCTTATCGTGCTTAACTAATCTCAACGAAAGGGAGGTGGCATGGCATAAGGAGATGGCTCAAGAAGAGTTGTTGACTCGGCTTTCTTCTTCTTTTGGGTTTTTACGTTAACATCAACTTTTCTTTTCTAGAACTCCGATTCATCTTTCTTTTGGGGTTCTATGGCAACATCTTTAGGGACTGACGTCCTGACAATAGTGCCACTTCAAAGGGTGATTCCACTAACATTTTCTCATGGATTCGCCTCAGTTTGTGACGGTAGCTTTCATCTAAACAACTCACTGCTAACATCAGTTGACTCATCTGTTTGTCAATTGCTTAAAAGTGTGCTTCGGTCTTTAGTTAAAATTTTTCTTGGGATAGCGCCAACCTTTCAACAATCGATTCCAACAATGGTTTTTGTGGTTGATATTGATGTGGTGCATGTGGTTGATAAGCTTGATTTGGTTTCTAGTTTTACGCATAATTGAAGTTCAGATGATCCTTCCATCCCGGGTTATATGTGTTAGCGTTAGGATTGTATGGTCTCTTGGAGGTTCAAGAAAATTACCCATGGCATTCACTTGCTCAGCATCCTCCGCTTGTATCATCAGACGACAATCTATTGGATGTTCTGGACTCGTGCATATCCCGCAAAGTCTAGCTGCACTTCTTTTGTCTATAACAAGGGATTTAACTATGTCAGCTAGTTTGTCAATTTTATTCTCTAGGGAAATTGTACTTACCTCATGAACTCGTCGAGAGGGTTCACTTGAAGGGTGAAATTGCTGGGAGTCAGCGGCCATCGTAGAGATTAGAGTTCTTTCCGCTGTTGGGGTCATGTTCACAAGTGGCCCTCCACTTGCTGCATCGATCATCTTCATTTCCATCAATGATAGACCTTCGTAAAAATACTAAAGTGTTTGTTCCGATAGTCTGTTTTGTGGGCAATTTGCGCACATCTTCTTGAATCACTCCCAGTAGTCGTATAACGACTCGGTATCCTTTTGTCGGATACTTAAGATGCTCAACCTTAGTTTCCTAGCCTTGGCTGCAGGGAAGAACCTATCAAGAAAAAGCCGATCCATGTCAGTCCAAGTTGTAACCGAATTGGAAGGTAAGTCAAATAACCAATCTTTGGCAATATTAGCTAAAGAAAAAGGAAAAGCACGAAGTTTTATTTGGTCTTCAGACACTCCCTGTGGTTTTGTACTCAAACAAACCATATAGAATTCTTTGAGGTGTTTGCGAGGATTTTCACTAGGCAAACCATGATAAGTTGGTAGAAGATGTATCAAGCCCGTCTTGAGTGCGAATGGCGTTTTGCTATTCGAGAATGTAATGCACAAAGGCTATTGATTGTCTGGTGCCTCGACAAGTTGGCGAATGGTTTGGTCATTGTTCGTTATTGAAGTATGTTCGTCGTTGGTGTGCTCAAAATGTGTTTCAGCTTCAGAGGATAATTCTAGATCATGTTCAAGTTGTTGTTGTCGTAGTCTTCGCTTCTTTTCCCGAAGTGTCCGTGCATGTAATCTTCAGGCTAATGCTTCAATCTTCGGGTTAAAATCTACTAATTCGCTCGGATTCTTCCTAGTCATAAATAAAAAACAACTATATTAGTAACTTTGTCGAAGTTCCTGGCAACGACACCAATTTAACAAGCGTCGTATCTTGTCAAATAATTTAAGCCTTAATCTTAAATTAAATAAATAAAGACGTAGTATAGAGAAGAAGATATCGGTCCACAGGGACTAAGGAGTTTCTGATATTAGGAGGTTTTGATTTTGACTGTTTTGAGGCAATATAGTGAATGAGGGGTTTGAGCAAGAAAGCTAGAAAATAACTGTAGAGTAAAATCGAAAATGATGGAAGTAAATTTTGAAAAGTAAATTAATTAGCCTCAGGCTTTGTTTCTCTTCAATTCAAAATGATCATCGAAAAAGAATTTTTACTCCGAATACATGCCGGTTACAGTCTACTAGGCCCAACCCTTGTAACTTGTTTTTCTCTCCAGTAAATCGACAATCTAAAATCAATTTTTAGATTCCAGTTTTTGGTTAGACTAACCACGACTATCACCGTTAGAATAAAATAGTTTTAGAATTTGGAAAAACCCGATTCAGATTATGTTGTCTCGATGAGAATCGAATTCGATCTCAATTTCCCTTAGTGAATCCGTCGCTAAGTGTGTTTATAGGAAGTCGAATTTGCTACAAGCCGATCCTTCCTCCCAACTATAAATCTGAACAACAGTCAAGTCAACGTGCACTTTTGAAATAAAAGCGAAAAGATTTTAATAGAAAGGTCGATTGCCGATCTAAGTTTTTAGAGAATTGAGAATGTAAAACGAAGTAGTTGAGTGCTTTTAATTCTCACAAGGTGAATTGAAGCTTCGCTTTAAGCCCTTGGCTAATAGGAAAATTAGCTAAGCATGATTATGGTAAAAACCATGCTTAGCATTTAAAAGAAATTAAATAAAAACTAAAGAACAGAAATGAAAAGAAAAGAGAATTTTATAAAACTTCCAAAGTAAAAACAAAGCTAAGAATGAGAGATGATTTTAGAGTTTACCCCAAAGGGGTATTTATAGTCTTCTAAAACCCTAAAAATGATAAAGGATAAATCCTAAAAATATTTAAATTAAATACAAATGATAATTCCAAGTTTGAATTTAAAATCCCAGCTGATAAGCTATCGATTCGCGGCTGATAAGCTATCCGACACTGTTGACATCTTCTTCTAGAAACTGCTGACCGGACGTCACGTTAGATTCCATGCCCAGATTCATGCCCACTAGCCCAGCCTTGACTCCAAAAAAATAAAAGCTGCAGAATTTTGCCATTTTTAGTACAGTTTCTGGAATCCAATGTCCTGCATAGAAAATAAGAGAAAACACTCAAATTAACAACATAAATCGACAAACAAGGAGTAATTAATAACAAAATAATAACTATTTAAATCATTCATCACTAATGATAGCTTGCATCTTTAGATTGGGAACTCCTCTATGTCTTGATTTTCTTGTCCTATCATGTTAGAGTAAAATAACAAAAAAAAGTGTTTAAAACCAAAAACCACACAATTTCACTCCAAAGAAATTCTCTCACTCATTTGGCTTCTACCCTATGATGATCTAACACTCTCTTGCCTTTTTTCACTATTGTTCGTCTCCCAAGTTTTGATTAATCTCACTCAAAACTTAGCAAGTTTTCTTGTGGAATTGGCTGCAAAATCAAATGTTAAGGTGGGGTATAAATGTGTGTAAAAGGGTAGGCTAGAAAGAAAGAAAAAGTATGTTAGGGTCACGAATTGAAAAGATGAAAATCGGCCACAAAAAGATCAAACATTTTACTTCGGTATTTGGCTAAGAAATCTTTCTTTCTTTCTTTTCTTTTCTTTTCTTTTATTGAAAAGTTTCCTCTTGAAATGTTTGAGAAAATTGTTCTGTCTTCTTTTTATTTTTGATTTTGTTAACAAAACTAAAAATTCACTTACTTTAATAGCCTTTATTCTAATACCAAAAGATACGATCTCGATTGTAAAATATTCAAGATTTCGTGAATGCCCGATCTTACTATGTAAGCAGTTGAATGGTTATAATGAAACAAATGGTGTAAAGGCTATGGATGAAGATATCAAAGTTGGTAAAAAGTTGGTGGTGTTGGACGAAATGGTGGATTTAGTTGGCATAATGGATGGTGTTCGTGAAGATATATATGCCTAAGAATGAAGAAATGAACCAAAACTATGGAAAAGTGCTGGCCGAATTCTTATATGGTCCTTAAACAAGAAATCATGACCCACAAACTAGAGAGTTAGAAACCAATGATATATATAGGATTGATCCCAAAAGTAAATTACTTGATAGGTTGATAGAGATTTGTACAAAATAATGAATTTTGAACACTCACAAAGCAATAAGATATATTCAGAAAGTTGTGTTATTACAAGCATGAAGGCCTCTATTTATAGGCTTACAATAAAATGAACAACCTCTTAAACACATGAATGGTCAGCCAAGAGGGATGAATGCTTCAATGAATCAAATTAAATAGGTTCATGCATGAATCTGCCCCATACATTAATGTATCATGAATTTGATGAATGTTTCTCTTTGATGACGTCCATACATGCTCTTGGAGAGTGAATCTAAATGCTTGTTGTCCATGCACCTTGTTGAGTGAATGGTCATGCCTTGTAGTTTAATTTCCATGCACAAGCAAGCATGTAATCACAAGCGAACATATCATGCAAGCATGTCAACACAAGCAAGCATGTCGACACAAGCGAACCATGTAATCGTCCAAAGCTCCTTAAAATATTGTCCATAAAGTCTCCCTAGATCTATCCCTTGATGTGGCCAGTTGGAATGTTCTACAAGAAATAATGAGAACATGTATCAGGACATGTTAAATGTGTGATTAAACAAGACATGCATAATAATAGGTATTAACTGTGTAATAAAACAAGCGAATTTAATGCAATAATGTAGGCCATTTAAACAAGACATTAAATATGTGTTAGATACATACAGGTTCAGTTTGTGAAAAGAGCCGTTAATACAATGACTCATGAGTTAACCCAGCGGGCAGTTATGAGTAATTGTCATTACTACTTTGATTGCGGGTGCCCCTTATGTATTGAACAATTTGTAGTTGCTGATGATTAAAAAAATTTATAATCCTATTTTTAAAAATAAATCCATATGAGAATGTTATTTTTAACTTCATTTAGAGATTTTTAAATCCATACAAGAATGTTGATGTGGAGAGGGAAAGTGGCATGGAAATTAAAAAATAGGAAGAAAATTCCACATCACTATCTCAGTTAAATTTTTAATGGTCGGTAATAAAGTAAAATAAAGATATAACATTAATGATAAAATATAAAAATTGAAGGATCCGAATGATCAAAATAAAATCACGATAATAATTGAATAAGTAAATAGGTTGTTTATTTGTTTTGTTGGGTAATATGCAGCAATATTACACTTGAAAAAAATATTTCATAAAATATTACACTTTATTTTTTATTTCGTGATCTATTATATTTGTTACAATTTTATTAGAAATCGTCGAGACTTTATGTCGACTTTAGACAAATAAAAGTAAAGTCAACTTACAGACATGAGACATTTTAACTTCATATCATAATACATATCACTTTAGCAATGCCAATTTATTACTTCATTAATTTAATAAGAATTTTCGTAAATTATAAAATAAAAAATAACCCAAACTTTAAAATAAAAATCTCAACAACAATTTTGCTGTAGTTTATTCTTATTCGTAATCAAGTTTTTTTTTTAAAAAATAATACAAATCCAACCCACTTTAAATATTTCCCCCTTTTGAATTAGGGTTTCATATCTCCTCCAACCTGCAATAAACATTTTTCTTTGCTTCCTTTAATCTAAACCCCCAAACTTCGTCCTCTCCTCCGCTAACTCGTTTTTCCTATTTTTTTCTTATCTGGCAACGTCGAGATATTTGATTACAGTTTAGAAAACCAAAAGCGAATTTCAGTTTTACCAGGTGCATAGATCGCCATCTTGCTCCCGTGTAATTTTTAGACAGTTCCGGGTGAGCTTTTTTTGTTAATTCCTTTTTCCTTGCTTTTTCGTTGCTTCAATCATCAAGTTAAAAGATAAAAATTTCGATAGTAATTAACGTCAATAACTTAAGATTTTATGTTTAATCACCAAACAGTGTTCGAGTAAATTGGATTTTTTGAAGAGATTCTTGTTTTTTTTTTTATGATAACGGAAACTGCATTGATTTTTTATGACGCCATTGAATTTTGAATCATTAATTTAGATTTAAATGACTGTTGTAAATTTTATGCTATTTTTAATGACTGCGTGTAAACTAAAAAGGTCGAACTAATTTTTTCTACGTAAAAGATTTTAATTGCTAGATATGTATTAAAAAAACAGATTATATTCTTGATTGACATTATATAGTTTGTTAAAATATTATCGTATGTTAAGTTAGAAATACGCTTTTTGTAATTTTGATATATACGTGTATCCTCATTTGAGAAATTGATCCGAATACTGGAAACTGTTCGAATAGTTGTCAATATGAATTTCTGCGGTATATTTTCCTTTGCAGTGAACTGTAAGTCTAGTTTAGTAAATCTTTATGTTGAAAAAACTTAATTGTTTGTAATCTTTTAATTGCCGAACATGTAAAGTTTTTAAATATCACTGAGTGCAGTGCGCTGGCTCTTGGCTACTTCTGTTAAACTTGAATCTTATGGAGCTTGATAATACTAAGGAAAATAATGGAAGCACGCCTAGGAGAAGAGAAAACAGTCTTCATCTCAGTCCAGTTTCGCCAGATGCATCTGGGCTTGGCTTGCCCTATGCTCCGGAGGATTGGCCTAAGAAGGGTGACATGTGGACTTGGAAGGTGGGAAGGAGAGTAGCCATTACTGGTCATTTCTTAGATAGGTATTTGTATCCTCCAAAGCGCTTCGAAAAGCTTGTGGACTCGGGCAGGAGACGTGGGCTTGCAAGCAAGCTTTCAGTCCAGCGGTATGTCAAAACGGTGTTCCCTGATGCAGACATGAATGCATTTTTTGCTTCATTCAGCTGGAAAATCCCTGCAAAGAAACATTCTTTGACAAATGGTCAGCGCCTCCGACTGTCTTCATTTTGCTGCTTCTATTCTACTGTCTCCATGTTCTAATTTTAGCTTTTGTAATTATTTATGTGGTTCACTGCATTAACTTCTGCATTTTTTTTAAACCTGTATAATGCTATAGCCCTTTGTCCTCAATATATATGATCTGATTTAGTCTTTCAGTTATTTAGCCTGTTTGGTTGGAACAATGGTTCTCTGCTGTATTTATTAAATCCTATGCTTAACATTTTGATTCTCTGAGATCAACATAGACTTGAGTATCAAGATGCTGCTGACCAATTGATAATTGTCTGATACTTTTAGTAGGACATGTTTGAATTGTTGCCAATATTAAGCCTTTGTTGCACTTAGGGGAGGTTTGGATTGGATATGTTTGATTATCTCTGTTAACAGGATTATTATTATTATTATAGGATTACCCTATTTAGATTACTGAGCAAATTGCACATTATTAATGATAATAATACTTGAAAGTTGTTGCACCAACCATGGTAATCTGCATTCCTGCTGGTAATGTAAGATAACCTGATCCAAATGCCCCCTTAAAGTGTTGATGAACCAGTCTCTTGCTTTTGTTTGTTTTTCTTTTGATTTCAATTAAAGGCTTTTTTTCTATTCATTTTTCTTTTCCTTCTTGGATTTCTTAGATTCTCGACCATGAAATCCTCCAAATTATCGAGAAGGTTGGGGTTTTCTGGTCACTTAACATGTCTTTTACTCATTATAAATGAAAAGTTATACCCAGTATATAATGAATACAAAAGCTATTGATTTCTGCTAATGCTTTATGGAATTAAAAGCCATTTTTCAAATGATGTTGACTATGTGCAGGCAGCTTGTATAGTTTAATTTGATTTAATTAATGCATAAATTATCCTATCTGACCAACAAAAGAATTGAAGTTCAAGTCATTATCAAACTGAGTAACCTGTTAATGTCTTGCCTGCGTTCTTTGCATTTAAAGCAGAGCCATAGATAACAAAACAACTCTTGTGAACCATCAGGATTTTTCTGCTTGATATTCGAATCCCACAGCTCTTTATGACAATCATATTCTTTAGTGCAATCATTGAGTTAATACAATCTTAAGAAATGCCTTTCATGGTATCTCATAGATAATGGTCTTATACTTTTAATTCTTTTTCATAGGCATTGCTTACTAGCGTAGAAAAATGGGAGGATGGAAGGGGTGAGTGGAAAGTAGAAAGGAATTTATTTTCTTTATTCATTATTTTATATTTTTAATTATCCAAAAGAAACAGATAAGCTTCTCCAATACAAACTGAGCTGCAAAACAAAAATAGTTTAGTCACTATGCATGCATAGAATCACTTAGAGTTGTAGAATTAGCTAACTCCCTATTAACAGAGTTCCCTGCTAAATTCCTGAAACCATACCATCTATATCTTATTGTGGCTAGAACAAGAGTAACAGAATTCCCCCGTGTTACTTCTATTGTTCCTTTCCTTATGTAATAGATGTAAGTGCTCCATGCTAAACATATAATAACAGAAATGAGAGCTTTCTCTCTTTACTTTGCCGAGTGCAATGCCTCTTGCTAGCCTGCAACATCTCTATATGTACCACATTCTTGCAATACTTTCTCCCATTGCAACTTGGAACACAATCACTTGAAAAGATGGCCACAAGTTGCCTCTACTTGATTGCAGAATAGGAAAATCACCGATTCCAAACGTCCCATCTCCTGAGTCTAATTCTTGTAGGTGTGCGAAATTATTCAGACTAGCCTGCAACAATTTGCTTTCTCTTGTTTGCCTTATATCCTCCCATACTGAATGAATTGAAGAGTTCCAATAATTTCTTCCATCCCCATAAGTTTATAAATATAAAATGATAGTAATTTTTATTATCTTTCATTTTGTTTTTTTTTCACACTATCAGTGTTTGATGTTTATTGAAAATATCTAGTTTTAACTATGAAACTTCATTTCCTTTTTCCAACAAACGTTTTTCTTGTTAATGAATAATGCAGTGGCACGGGCTTTCTTTGTTGCCCCTCCTGATGAGAAAGAAGTTCCAGAATCTGGCCCCCAGTCTGATGGTTTGAAATGTAAGGCTAGAAATAAGAAGTGCAACAGTTTATTTTCCAAAGCAGAAAGCCCTTCTTTTGTTTGCTTGCCGTGTGATCTTTGCTGCAGTGAACCTCGTTTCTGCCGTGATTGTTGCTGTATTCTATGTAGCAAGACTATAGACTTGAAATTCGGAGGCTACAGTTATATCAAATGTGAAGCAATGGTGGATGGGTATATATGTGGGCATGTTGCTCATCTAAACTGTGCTCTTCGGTCTTACATGGCTGGGACAGTTGGAGGTTTTATTGGGTTGGATGCGGAGTACTATTGTCGGCGTTGTGATACAAAGACATCTCTGGTTTCACATGTGACAATGCTTTTAAAAACCTGTGAATCGATAGATTCTCGTGATGAGATTGAGAAGATTATTAACGTTGGTCTCTGCGTTTTACGTGGTTCGCAGAAAACCAATGCAAGGGGCTTATTGAACCGTATTGAGTCCGCTATCAAAGAGGTAAGGTCAATGCAATCTATCTATAAAACTTGACAGCTTCCATGCTTTTCCCAAAAATTATCTTTCTGCTTTTTGAGGGTTTGTGAAAATGCTAGTAAGCGTTTTTGGTATTTACATCAGCTTAAATGTGGGACTAGTCTCGAAGATATCTGGAAAGTGAAAGAAAGTGATTCTGCTATTTCAACAGGTAATTTAACTGTAAATCTTATGCATATAAAAATGAAAGAAGTGACAACTCTATTAGCTAGTAATGCATGAAATATTTCATTATATTAATCTGCACCAAAATATTTGCAACAGATTTGGATATTGAGGGGCTTAAGAAATAACCTCCCTTATTCTCTCTCTTAGATGGGCAGTTTGTTTTGTTCTTTTCTTCGTTTTTTCCTCTTCTTTTCAATCAGTTAGATATTAATGCATCATATTATTCACAGTGGCTTTTCTGTTAAATCATCATAGTGGATCCAGATAGTACTATACCTATGTCACCCAAACTCTGGTATGAGTATGCGTCCAACATTGTTAGCAGCATCATCTTTGTGTACCATGTCCGAATATGTATCAGAAACAGGTGCTTCAAGGTCCACGAATCTTTTGTGGGTAACGAAAATATAAAGAATGTAATTTTGTACATAACTAGCCAGAGAATTCCAGATAAACTCATCTAAGTTTTAGAATAGAAAATATCTGAGCTTGAAGAACTGAACATTTCTTAGTTTCTACCGAGATCCAAAACAAAAGCTGACCTGTACATATAAGCAGTGGCCTGTGTTCTACATATAAGCCGTTTGATACTATCATTTCCTTGATATTGTTCTATAGTTCCTTGCATTAATTCCCTCTCCCTATCTCTCAGGTACGGTCAATTCATGTATCAATATAAAATCATCATTTTGGTTTATGTGCAGGTATCTTCCATAATGGAAATGGAGAGCTCGAACCTACAAATCATCAGGATGCCGTAGATAAACCATGTTTGGGGCCGGTTTTATCAATATCTTCTGATTATCACAGTGAATACCTGAAAATTGAATACGAGATTGATCAGGTTCTTCAGGCTCTCAGAAAGGTGCAGGAAATGGAATACAAAATTGCAGAAGAACGGCTTTATGGTCAGAGGAATTACCTTCGGCATCTTTATCAACAACTGGAGAAGGAGAGATCTGAACTTCAGGATCAACCATTTGGAAATGAAGCAAATGCATCTTTGGATGCTGTCTTGAACAGAGTCGATCAGATAAAATATGAAGTCATGCGACTCAAAGAAATGGAAGAAGTAGCCAACGGATTTGGAAAAACTCCTAAAAGTATCCTTAAGGAATATTTTGATTTGGAATTTTAGGACTAAAGCATTCTCCATTATGATGGGCTAATTTATCTACATTCGTGACCGTGAAGTTGCATAATGCAAAATATGTCACACCATGCACCCCAAGAAAACGGATTTGTCTCTTCATAGAGGATCGGAATAAGACATGTGAAGGCTGCTAAAAAAACGGAACACTGCATTATAGAACTGAAAATCAGGATTGAACTCAAGCCCTAGGGCAAGGTAATACCATACATGGTTGGTAGTTTATCAGTTTTCCCCAATGTGTACTACGATTCATTGCTTGCCAAAGAAATTGGATGGGAAAATGTGTTACGAAACATGGATCTGTTAGCAGAGAGGATGTTGGCGTCATCCCTTCATTCATAAACTCGGGCTGGTGCTATCTTCCGGGTCTGCGATTTCTTATCCCGGATTTTGTGGAACTGCTTTTAAAGTTGCTATGAAAAATTCATGTTAATTGGGAGCAAGTTGTGCGCCGTTGGGAAAAAAATGTATTCAATGGTGGCGAATTCGGACTCCAAATTGATCAGATTTTTCCTTTTAAAAATGATTTCACTTACTAATTAGGTTTAGATTTGGGTTTTCATTGAAAGACATCTAAATTAGAAAGTCGTGTTGAGATTTGAATACTTCTAAAAAATAATTTTATAAATCAATTAAGATTTGAGTTTTCGTAGAAAGCTTCAAATATCAAAATAGAAATTAAAAAATATATTCATACATGTACTTCATGTTTTATATTTGTTTCAAATTCCCTTGCTCAAATTAACATTAGAAAAAGGAATTTCAGGTTTTAAGCAACACAAGCAGACGTGTTCATGGTTTGAGTGGGGTTGTGATTCAAACTCTTTTATTTCTATTTTTTCAAATTTGATCCCAAGCATGAGTCAGCCTAAGTGGTTTACATATATATATATATATATATACCTTATAAACTTTTTGTACCCAATTCAACTCTTCTGTAACAGTTGATTTATTTTGATAGTTAACTCATTGACAACTTGATAACACATGATACACCTTAAAAATGTCACGTCATTAACTAAAAAATATTATAAAATTATAGACGACCATAATTTTCAGTTGTTTTTCAATTTGTTTTTTCATTGATTTTTTTATTCAAATCCCAAACCCCTATTTTATGGGTGGGCATGACTTGCTCGAAAAATAGAATTATTCGACTCTAGGCGAAAAAATTGACTTATTTTAACTTGACTTGTAATTTTATAATCTCAACTCGAAAAAATATCAAATAAAGTTTGAGTTATGAAATAGAAATTTGAATAACTCGAAATTTTTAGTAATTAATTAATCAATTTTTATATTCGAGTTGAGTCTATCAATTTTGCACTATATATTATGTATATCACATGTGAAAATATGAATAAATATATATGTATATCGTATATGCATATAGAAACCCATTCAAATTGGAATCAATATGGCAAACAATTTCTAGAACAGATGGTTAAAGCTCTCAGTTGACACCCTCTCTTTCCTTAGGTTGTGGGTTCAAGGCTCAATAAATTTGTACAGAAACTCAAAAACTTACTCGATTTGACTTGAATTTCATAAACTCGAATAACTCGAAATTTTTTTGACTCGGCTCGATCGAACGCCCAACCCTACCCCATTATTGTCATTATCACTTTATCAGAAGCACCATAACTGCTGTAGATTCCATTTTCCCACTCTTCCTCCAATCTAGGTGAATTAAGTCTTCCTCTAGAATTTTACAAATTTCCCAAGAAACAAACATTCATAACAAAAAAAAAAACCATGAAAACCCATTATGTTTTTTCATTCGTTCTTTGTCGAACCAATTTACTATTTTCATGAAAACCATGAAAACAATCCCATGAATCAAACTTGATTTGATGGATCCCAAAAGTTATCATTCAATTTCAATAAGAAAACGTCTACATGTTGTAAGATCACGAATCGAACAAGAAGAAAGAAAATAGAGCAAAGGGGACCTCAGAATTTTCTATAAACTCAGAAATTTTCAGATATCTCATTTCATAATCGTAAAAGAGGATAAGGCTCAAACCAAATATTCCTAAACCCAAGCAATACGACAACGTCTTATTAACCCAGATAACCATTGATATACACCGTTTCATTAAACAGACTTAACGGCTAGCAAAATAATTATTCAAAACAAAAAATAATGAACTCTCAACGGCTCTTTTCCTGCAACATATTTAAGCTCTTACAATGCTTCCTCCTTAAACAAATCCTTGAACTCAAGGATTAGAATCAGAAAATTGGATCTTCAGCTGGTGCAGCACCTCCCAAGTGACATCTTTAGGGAAGAAATTTGTCCATTCCACAAGGACTTCAGTAACAGCCCTGTTCTCTATCCTCCCAACTCTTCTATCCAAAATCTTCACAGGCTCTTTACATATTCCACCATCAGGACCAATGACTGGCAAATCTTGTTCACAAGGATCGCTACCGATATGCTTCTTCAATTGTGAGACATAGAAAATAGGATGTACTTTAGAATCTTTGGGCAGCAACAGTTCATAAGCTACTTTCTCCACCTTAGCTTTAATGATAAATGGCCCAAATCATTTAGGAGTCGGCTTTTGACAACTTCTTTGTTTCACTGATTGTTGCCTATAAGGTTGTAACTTCAAGTATACCCACTCTTCAGTCCCAAACTCACATTTTTTCGTTCTTTTGTCTGCTTGTTATTTCATCCTCTCCTGAGCCCTCATCAAATGAAACTTAAGCATTTTCAGAGGTGTTTCTCCGTGCTGGAGACTTCTATCCACAAAAGTCATCCTTGAATCTCTAGCAACATAAGGCATTTGAGTAGGAGAGACCTGACCATACAAGGCTTGATATGGTGTTGTTTGCATTGTTGAGTGAAAAGATGAGTTGTACCACCACTCTGTCAAGTGCAACCAATTGCTCTATTTTTTGGCTTTTCTGTCATGCACCTTAGATAGGTCTCCAAGCACTTGTTCAACCTTTCTGTTTGCTCATCTGTCTCAGGGTGATAAGGAGTAGATGGATTTATACTTACTCCCAAACCCTTAAAAAGATCTTGCCAAAGAGTGCTCATGAAAATTTTGTCTCTGTCACAGATGATATTACTGGGCAGACCATGTAGCTTGAAAACATTCTCTAGAAACACTTGGGCCACATCTTTTGTAGTGAAAGGGTGACTCAATGCAATAAAGTGACTATATTTAGTTAACCTGTCCACTACAACCAGTATTTTATCTTTCTTCTTGGATATTAGCAAACCTTCTATAAAATCCATCCCAACTGAGGACCAAGCACTATCTGGTATAAGAAGAGGTTGCAACAATCTTCTAGGATGAATCAGTTCATCCTTGTTCCTTTGGCAAACCAAACATTCTCTGACTTTCTTCTTTACCTCTTTTCTCAAGCCTTTCCAGTAAAAGGTGCCAACAATCTTTCTAGTAGTACATGAGAACCAGAATATCCCCCTATAGCACTGTTGTGAAAGAAATTCAGTAACTCATTCCTTACTTGAGCATCATTTCCTACCATCAATTTTCTTTTTTTTGGTCAATTGTTGACCATCCTATTTATACTTAGAATGTCTGCCCGTTCCTTGCTCCAATTTATTGATTATCTTCTTTAGCTTATCATCTTGAGTCCAAGTTTCTGCCACTCTGTTTATAGTATCAGTGGACACTTTACTAATTGTCAGTGTAAAACATTGAGCTTCCAAAGGTCATCTTGATAAACTGTCAGCAACCACATTGTTTCTTCCCTTTTTATAGCACACTTCATAATCATACCCCATCATCTTCATGACCCATATCTGTTGAGAGAGAGTTACTGCTTGGTTTTCAGTCAATAACCTCAAAACTTTAGTGATCAGTTCTGATTTTAAAATGCCTTCCAATTAAATATGAGGACCACTTCTTCATAGCTAACAGCACTGCCAACATTTCCTTTTCATACAGAGGTAACTCTTGGTGCCTCACTCCCAATCCTTTACTAAAAAAAGCTAAAAATTTTCCCTTTTGAATCAAAACAACTCCAACACCCAATTCTGACGCATCAGCTTCAATAATAAATTCCTCACTGAAATCAGGAAGAGCTAACACAGGGGCAGAACATATTGTTGTTTTCAGTTTTTGGAAAGCATTATCCTTTTCTTCAGACCACTTTCATCCTCTCTTTTTAAGCAGATCAGTGAGAGGCTTTGCCACAATAACTTACCCCTGAATGAATCTCTTGTAATACCCTGAGAGTCCTAAAAACCCATTAATTCCTTCACTATTTTTGGGGAAGGCCACTCCATGATGCTTTTAACTTGGTTCTGATCCATGGCTATAGACCCCTCAGCTATCACATAGCCCAAATAATCAACTTGTGTAGCTCCAAAACAATATTTGCTAAGCTTTGCAAATAATTGATTCTCCCTCAGAATCTGCAAAACTTCTTGTAATTGATGCAAATAGGACTCCCAATCAACATAATACACTAAAATATCATCAAAAAAACCAAAACTAACATTCTTAACAGCTTCTTGAAAACCTTGTTCATTAACCCCTGGAATGCGACTGGGGCATTAGTTAAGCCAAATGGCATAACTAAAATCTCATAGCGGCCTTCATGGGGTCTAAAAGAAGTCTTATGTATATCAAGCTCCCACATTTTTATCTGATGATAACTTGACCTACGGTCCAGTTTAGAAAATAATCTGGCACACCCTAACTCATCCAAAAGCTCTTCAATGATTGGCATAGGGAATTTGTCCTTCATTGTCATTTGATTTAATTTCCTATAACCCCTTCGACCCAGCCTAGACGCTAGACAGAACCGAGCGAGCAACATTGGGTTTGCCGAAACAAACTCGAAACAATTAACTAAACTTAGGTCCATTTTTTTTATTTTTATCTTATCTATATGCATTATTCATACCTAAGGTGAACATACTGGCAGCAGATGAAAACAAAATTGAATCAGGTGTAAAATCGACATCCAATCATGCTAATTTGCAATCAAGGGACCAAATTGAAAATCTGGTAAATTACGAGGACTTGTCCAATTATGAAGTTACCGACCCTCAATTAGTCAGGTTACATGCTCACTTGTCAAATTTCAACCCAAAATGATCATTCAAATTCATTCAATTGCATGCATAAGACTCAGGGAACAAAATGAAAGAATCTCAAAACATAAAACCACCATAACTAACATAACGCCCAATTGTACCAATACGGCTCCTAGGCGTATCAGTACATAGGCTGCATTTACCAAAACTCAGATTCTAGTAGCTTAAAAGCGTACCGATACACTTCCTCGTGTATTGGTACGAGGCTTCAAACACATATACCCGTACCGGTACACCACCCCGTGTATCGGTACCCCTGGACCTGAAATGTCCAAATTTGGTGGTTTTTCTCTCAAACTCCTTAACTAAGGATCAAATCACGCTTTAAACTCAGGGAAACATGATCAATTCGTGATGAACTACTTCAACCACAAATCTAGAGGCATGCTTCCTAAGAACCATGCAAATCAACATTTAAAAAGAGGTCCAAGGCACATTCCATCATAGGCATTGCACCAATAACACTTTAGCAACATATAAGATATGCTAGTAGCATAAAAGCATGAGTATGAGCATTTCCAACCAATATGCGTACTAAGGGAAAACCACAAAACATAAACTCATACTAGCATATGATCAACAATCATGCCTTAAATCCCACCACAAAAGCGACTAAACCACAACATTTAAACAAAACATATAAGAGTGTGTAAGCACGCATGCTTAGTGAAGTCGCTCTAAACAAAATATAGATGCATTTCCGAAATCGATTTGAAAACCACATATCATGTGTAGTAAAAGAATACATGCTTACTAACCAAAGAACCACCTCATTTGTTTCCAACAAAAATCATGCATAACATCTATATGCATCAAAACATTTCCTCAAGTCTCATGCTCAATATAACCAAAGCATTTTCTCATATATCACATACGTTCTCATATATTGGAAATTATAGTGACTCTAGATAGGCTTATCTCTATCCTTGGATAGTTCTACCCCTACCCAAATATTCAGATACACGGATTTCTCATGGTGGTACCACCTATACCAAATCTCACTTTGGCCGGGAATAAAACTACCCCTATCCCGTTGTGATAGCACTACCCCTATCACTTCACAATAGCATTGCCCCTATTGTGTAACTAAAGAATTTCACACGATCGATTTTATATTTTATAGTGCACTTTAATCCTATGGCTAGCCAACTATATCCGATACTTTCTCATTACGTCACATAGTCAATATATCATTTCAAATGCATTAACTTACTGTTTTCCAAAGCATTTCTCAAAACTGTTTCATATGCAAAATCACATTGCCACGGCAACAACACATTACCCTCAAGGGACAGATCTCAATGCTCATGGGCATTCATTTACCTTATTAAAAATTTCATATTAATCCAAAATGATGCATTTACAGTAAGTAAATCAAACCATGTTTAATCCTAAAACATGAAATCTGCAAGCTCATATCAAACTCGATAACCAAGCGAAATAAGGGAAACTTACGCTTGAGCTTAGTTAAGCATGTTAGGCTATAAATAAACCTCCATGATCTGTCGACCAAACCTTTAAAGAGCTTTAACACGTTTATACACCCACCCATTCGCCTCGTCTTGCTCGTCAAAGTGAATTAAGCCACTGGTAAACAACATATGCAACTAGGCAACCCCACCTTGATCGTCCCTTGTTTTAATCCTCATAAAACCAGAGGGAAAATGCATCATTATACATTCAACTCGTTGCTAAACAATGATCCCATGCATCTTTAACATTAACCTTTAAAAAACTAGCTAAAAATACCGAAAACAACACCAATCTTCGCTCTATCAACTCCTAACTTCAAACCAGAGGTTCAAACATTCAATCCACATCAAAACATATCCACCAACACCTTCTAAACATCATTATATCTTTAGAAACTCAAAAACACATAGAACAACCCCCAAAACCACTAAAAACTCATCTAAAAATTAGCCAATTAAATAGTTTCTGGATTTATTCACATAATCTCATTTCACATTATGATTACCTTATCAAAACATGGAATAACCTAATTAAAATCTCTAGGTTTCATCAAGTTAAACAAATCTTTAGGCAAAACATCAAAATTATCATTAATAGCTCAAATCTTGAAATCCATTGCAAAACTATGTTAATATCAATCCATAATCAGCCAACTACTAGGGAACATCAATAAAGAACCTTAAATTTAAGAGAGGAAAAGAAATTCACCTTTGAAGAAGCTCCCACCAAAATTGACGTAAAATTTTCTTTGAAACTCAACTTGTGAAATTGATGAAATCCTTGAGAAAATCTTGTAAGGTTTTGTTAAGAAACAAAGGTAGAATCAAATGATGAATTCTCAATTGAAAATCAGCAAAGAGTTTTTGAGAATCTTGTTTTGAAGTTGAAACGGAAAGTGGGGGAAAATAAGGAAAGAAAATGAGGGAAAATCAAAGTAATGGGAAAATGATTTGGAAAACAGTTAAACGTTAACTCCTTACTAAATTAAGGTGGTATTTTTAGATTAAAACATTTAGAAAATATAGCTCTTTAAGGATTCTTATTATTGGCCCATTTACAAAATAGTCATTAAAATAGTTTTGCAAACTTTACAATTTGGTCACTAAAACCCAATTCCATTTAATCCCAAATAATTAGCCTCTAATTAAATTACCAAAATACTTGATAACATTTATAAACATTTTAAATGACATAAATCAGTTTTATCTCCATAATATCATATTTTTAAAATATTAAATCCCTTAAAACTATTTCCAATCGGCTAATCTGGTTCGAACTAAACCCGATTGAACCCTTAACGTGGCCCTATTATTGGGGAGTTACAACTCTCCCCCTCTTAACAAATTTCGTCCCAAAAATTTACTTGAATCAAAAAGATGAGGAAACTATTTTATCATGTCCCCTTTTGTTTCCCACGTGGTTTCCTCAACTCCTCGATGTTGCCACAACACGTTGACCAACTCTATAGTTTTCCCACGAGGAACCTTAGTGCTCAAATCTAGTAACCTTATAGGCTCCTCATCATAAGACAAATCTAGACATAACTCAATCTCCTCAACATGCACAACATGGGACGGATCCGATCTATACTTTCGAAGCATTGACACATGGAAAACATCATGTATTTTTGAAGGTCAGATGGTAACCTCAATCTATACGCCACCAGACCAACACGCTCAATCACCGCATAAGATCAAATGAACCTAGGGCTCAACTAACCCTTGCACCCAAATCTCAACACCTTCTTCCAATGCGAAACTTTCAAAAACACTTTATCGCCTACTTCAAAATCAATCTCTTTTCGCTTCAAATCTGCATAAGACTTTTGCTGACTCGAAGCTGCCTTAAACTTTTCACAAATAAGTTCCACCTTCTCATTCGTATCTTTAAGCAAACTGGGTCCTGTCATATGCTTCTCACCTGATTCTGCCCAACAAAGAGGCGTACGACACCCATGACCATAAAGTGCCTCATAGGGAGCCATATAGATACTCGACCAATAACTATTATTTTAAGAAAACTCCACCAATGGCATTTGCTTATCCCAAGTTCCTTGAAACTCAATTGTACAACACCTCCACATATCCTCTAAAATCTGAATAACATGTTCAGATTGTCCATCCGTCTGAGGATGATAAGATGTATTGAGATTAAGACTTGTACCCAAAACTGTCTGAAGACTTTTCAAAAACTTAACGTAAAACACGGATCTTATCCATGTATGATATAATTAACTTAGGAACTCTATTCAACCTTATAATCTTAGAATGTACAAATTTGCCAACTTATCCAACGTATACATCGTGTACACAACATGAAAATGCACACACTTCGTAAAACAATCATCAATCACCCATATCGAATCCTTTTTGGACAGTGTCAAAGGTAAACCCGTCACAAAATCCATGATGATCCTTTCCTACTTCCATTATGGAATCTGAATAGGTTGCAACAACCTAGAAGGATATTGATGCTCAGCCTTAACCTGCTGACACACCATGCAACGAGAAACAAAATCAGCCACATCCTTCTTCAAACCAACCAAAATATAAAAATCCTTCAAATCTCGGTACATCTTTATACTACCTAGATGCATAGCAAAAGGACTAGAATGATCTTCAGCCAAAATAGTGCACCTCAACTCTGAATTATCCGACAAAACTATTCGACCCTTAAAGCACAAAACCTCATCATCATCAAAATGAAAATCCATCGAGTTTACCATTTGAAATATCCTTAACATGCGATACCAATGAATCATCATACAATTGCCTTGCTTTAATCCTTTGAGACAACGTAGGCTTAACTTGCAATTCAGCCAACAAACCATATTCTTGCGTTACACTCAACCTCATAAACATCAGCGTAAGCTCAATAGAAACCTTGTGGCTCAACGCGTCTGCTACCACGTTAGCTTTCCCAAGATGATACTCAATCGTCAAGTCATAATCCTTAAGAAACTCAATCCACCTTCGCCCAAGTTTTAACTCCTTTTGAGACATCAAATATTTCAATCTATTATGATCAGTGTAAATAATACACTTCTCCCCGTAAAGGTAATGTCTTCAAATTTTCAAAGCTGACACAACTGCCGCAAGCTCTAGATCGTGAGTTTGGTAATTGCGCTCATGAACTTTCAATTGCCTTGATGCATAAGCCACAACCTTACCGTCTTGCATCAATACACAATCCAACCCAACATGAGATGTATACTATAGACTATAAACTCCTAACTAGACTAAAGTTGAACCAAAATAGGAGCAAGAGTCAAAACATCCTTCAATTTCTCAAAACTACGATGCTAACTCTCTGCCCACACATAAGGAACATTTTTTGTAACAAATTTGTCAATGGAGCAGCAATACTAGAGAACCCATTCATAAAATGACGGTAATATCCAGGCAATCCAAAAAAACTGCGCACCTCAAACACTAACTTAGGTTGTTTCCAATTAAGGATAGCCTAAATCTTCTATGGATCAATATGGATACCCTCAGTCGAAACCACATGACCAAGAAACATCATTTCCTTAAGCCAAAACTCACACTTACTCAATTTAGCATACAACTGATGATCCTTCAAAGCTTGCAAAACAATCCACAAATGCTGATCATGTTCCTTATCGGTACGCGAGTACACAAGAATATCGTCAATAAACACCACCACAAATTGATCGAGATATTCATGGAAAATCTTGTTTATCATATCCATGAAAGTAGCCAGAGCATTTGTCAAACTAAATGGCATCACCAAAAATTCATAATGCCCATATCTCGTGCGAAAACTAGTCTTCGACACATCCGTATCCTTAACCTTTAGCTGGTAATATCCCAACCTCAAATCAATTTTCGAAAACACAACCGCCCCACGAAATTGATCAAACAAGTCATCTATCCATGGCAACAAATACTTGTTGTAACCCCCTAAACTTGCCCTAGAAGAAATAGGCCGAATCCAGGAAGTCGCATCTAAAAACTTGTCCCGTTATAAATCTTAGGTTGAAATGTTTTAAAATAAAAAAATTGTTATTAAATGTAAATAAACTCAATAACATTTCATTTATTATAAAACATAGTTGAATAACATTGTTCTGATAGTTTGATTAAATATCCGAAAATAACTTAATAAATGCATGCATCCAATAAAATCCAAATTATAAATAGTCCCAATGTCTGAATTACATAAATATCCCAAAATATGTTAAACAATAGTCTAAAATAATCAAAGAGAGTTTATACTAAATTATAAAAATATTCAAGCAAAATGGGAGATGCCCCAAGTATCGAGTCGCCTAAAAAGTCTAGATATCTGAAAGAAGAACTATAGGGGGTGTAAGCTAAAGAGCTTAGTGTGTCTCTAAAGTGCAAAAAAACACAAACAAAATCGTATTTTTTTATTTTCTAATAAAGTATTTTGAAAACACATTCAATCCGATAAATCCGAATCATAATGATATGATGTCTGATGCATGACTCAATACCCAAATATCCGATATCATACAAAGTAGAGGTTGCCTTCGCTAGAGTGGAGGTTTCCCTCACTTTTTCCAAACACAATTCCAATCACATGACTCAATGATATGATTTGAAAATCATAAATCCAAACTCTTACATGAGTCTCATTTTCGAAAATCCGATGCTTGATTTAAAAACACAATTTAATATGCTATGCATGATGTTTTCAAAACATTCTTGAATCACAATCAATCAGATAAATAACAATCAATCATATAATAAATTAAGCAAGATGTAAAACATTATTTCACAAAATATAGCACAATAAGAAACACACCTTTAGGCAACACTAGCTCTAATACCGAGAAAAGCACATCTCACGCTAAAAAATAGTTGAATCAGAACCTACGAAGTAAGATCTATATATTATTAATCATTAATATTACTAAGCCACCACTAAAAACATAAGACTAAACTAAAGGCATACTCACGTAAAGATCTCGAAGAACATGCACGGTCAGACTGAATAGGAGGATGTAACTCGTCGGCCTCAAAATCAAAACCTGAACACGAGAATAACTCGAGTCAAACTAATTAATTAATTAACTGAAATTACTATGTACAAAAAATTGTAAATAGTAAATTGGATCTTTCGAGTTCGAATTTGACGAAACAAGCAACGAATACGGACTCAAGACGTCGAAAAAGGTTAAGGTGAATGTTGTTAAAAAAACTCATCTTTGGTCAAGTTTGATCAAAGGCCAAAGTCAACCATGATGGTCAAAGTCAACTGGTCAAAGCTGATGTCACACGGTCAAATAGTCAAGGTCCAATTTGGTCAACGATCAAATGGTTTAGTCAAAACAGGTCAACAAAGCCGGTTCAGTTTACTCATATCGGTTCAATTTGGTTTACTAACTGGTTCGGGTCAATTCTGCCGGTCTGGTTCACTGATTTGATTCACTTGGTCCGATTTAGGGTCCATTTCGGTTCATATACACACACAAATGAGGCTCAAACGAATCTGGCTTCACTGGTTTAAATCTGGGCTCTTCACTTGTGTCTTAACACATATAAGCCTCTCTCAACCAATAAGCCATATAGTTGGCCTCAACCAAAACATACAACCCAACCCTCAACATATATTGCAAACAGACAACAACCAAAGATAGTGGCTGATGAATAGAAAAAGACGACATGAGGATGCAAGGTGACAGTGGCGCTAAGACGATGAGGATGATGACATGAATGGTGGTGGCCGTTGAACCAACAGTTACGACAAATCTAGACTTGTTCGGTGGCACGATCACATCTACAGAATGCACACAAAGATTTCAGAAAAAACACAAACCTAACTCACAAATAGATTAATCGAAAGAGAAGCTAATAGTGGCTTACCCAAACCATGAAAAGGCAAGGATGCCAGAGCAAGGCTTCAACTAAAAAACTGAAAGGTTCGGTATGCTTTCTGAGCAAAAGACAAACAATGGCAAAGCACAACTGGTTGGGTTAGGTTCAGAACGCGATGGAGATTTGAATGGTGGTTTGGGATCAAGAAACGGACGACGGCATGGGTCTGATCGGAATTCAATTAGAGAGTTTAAGGGAGAGAGAAAGGGAGGGTGTCGTTGCAGACATGTGAAATAAAGAAAAAGAAAGGGAGCTACTAGGGTAATCTGTGAAAGTGAGGTTTAAATACCTCAATCTAAAGGGTAATTTCCACAAGGGGTCACTAGAAAGGTTAAGGGTTTTCATAAAGGCCCTTAAACTTTATCCACATTCCAAAACAATCATCGATATATAACAATATTAAAAGAAGAAGCCGCCGAATCTAATTTATGTCCAAATAATCCGTAACACCCTTACCAGTATTTAATTTCCAATACTAGTTAGAGTGCCAAATAATGAATTGCTAGCAATCCATAATAGTCATTTATCTAAAAAAAATCACCGTTAATCCATTTGTCTATTTATCGCGTCAGATCAGTTTTCAAATTTTTGATCGACCAAGAAAATTCTATTTTCAGGCAGTAACTTAGCAGTTCATATTTATGAGCTAAAAGCAATATAACTGCCTATATTAAAATCTATTTGATTACTCTGTTAATTCTTTTTCTAATAATTACCCAATTTTTATACTAGTAATTCTTCTAACCATTTTTAATTATAATATAACTACTCATCCTTCATTATCAACATAAACCGGTTTATAAGTTATTACAAACCGTATTAAGACTAGATTAAAACTGACTAATATTAACATATACTTGCCATATAGTAAAATCAAAATACATCAAAAGATGGTATTACTGATACCGTAGTTATACTCTATGCTGATAAGATGCCAACTACTCCTTACTCTGATTCCTTCTTTTTACCTATGCGTGAAAATCATCACACACTAAGTATACACTTCGTGATGCAATAATATAATCCAGTACAATACTACATACTTATAAATATAAAGATGTAACCATAATCATGCATCAAGATCACTAGATATGTATTACCATCATGTTAATCATATATTAACATAATATAAACCGGATATAACTTTCTTACCAATATACTTGCCATTTACTTTGAGAGTTCATAAACTTTTTTACCTATTTATCATTTATTAATCAATAAACCATAGTCTAAATATAAGCCTATGAGGACCCTGGTTACATGAGTCAAATATGCACAAAAGTGCTAATACACATAAGGTCGTGCCCACCATAGTACACATTAGGTCGTGCCCATCATATGCACTAAGCGTCCTTTATATACACTATAGTGCTAAACCGAGTATGCAGCGTGCTGCTGGACTCTATGGCATGCCAACTATACCATGTCCCTCAATGACATACTTGGGCATATATTCCATATTTATTTTATCCATGGCAATGTATATCAACATAATTTAACATAGGACAGTTCATACCCGAAATAACATTCATAATATAACATCATATATAACTAGTGATCCATGCATTTATATTCAACTTTTGACATATTTAGAACATGTCAAATATATAATTAATGACATAAATATCATGCTAATATAAACAAGGTAGACTTATCGCAAGTGTTCCTAATATCCATGTATCATGTTATGTATGCATTGCACTCACTTTGACACTTTATATATGTCAAAATTTAAATCCTCACTAAGCTTTACTTTTGATCCTTTTCCTTTCCTTGGTTGCTAGCTCGATTCTGATTTTGATCACGATCTATACGTGCATCATTTTCAACACATGTATATTTAAAAAAAATACATGTTAGTATCACACTAACATAGGTACGTAATAGGAAAAGAAATTCCTATAAATTCTTTAAAAGTTTATTCGATACTAATTCACTTCATACAATTCATACCAATCTCAATACTTCAAATTTCCTTTTATATATCCAAATAAAAGAATGGTTCATAAATCACTCTAACAATTATTCAAGCATGATACCTCCATTTAACAACTTCCACTTTAAACCCCTTAATTTCTATACTATCTGATTTAATCCTTTAACCTTAACAAACTTCCAATTTGGTCCAAACAACATTCTAAAACTTGTAGAATCATCAACTCCACATATCTAACCTCAATAAAATTCTTCCATAATTTTCCTAATCTCTTCAATTTGATCGAATATGAAAGGTCATTATAGACTTGATTTCCAACTTGATTCAAGCATGAATTAACCTTCAAAACATCATTTCTAAGCATAATCAATCATTCTCATATCAAAATCCAAAATCCTCTTCATCCATCATATTCAATAGCTCAAGAATCAACCATGGAAAGCATGAACAATTAATACCAAATGATAGAGAATTTCATGTAGATCAATTTTGTATTTCACGTTTTCATTAAAATTCCTAATAGAATGTCTTAAAAATCAAAAAGAAAATGTTTCCTTACCTTAGGAGAAGCTCACGACAAGATGAAGAGAGGTGAAGAAATTTCTATACTTTTCTATTTCTTTGATTTATGCCAAATGACATTATATTAATCTTATTTATAATAAAGGTCTTCTTAATAGTTAAATGACTATTTTACCCTTGATATCCAAAGCTCCAAAGCTTTCCACATGTCACTTTATTCATCCAAGGGTCACAAATAAACCATCAAGTTAGTAGTTACCAATTTTGCCCTTGTAATTTCCTAAAATTACAATCTTGCCATTTTTATCCAACGGCTCATATTTAACATGGAAAATCTAATTTAATCCAATGGTCCATATTAAATTCTTCTAAAATAAGGCATGGAAAATATATTTTTAAACTTGCCTTATCTTTTAACAAAATATCTCATTTATTCAATTCGATCTGATTATTCGAATTCTTCTCGAACATTAACTCTTTATAGCTTTTAACACAAATTTCATACCAAAAATCTGAGTAACACAAAAACGTCATTCTTGGGGGGTAAACTATTCATTTACGGGAAAAAATACATAACTTTTGAAAATTACAATTTAGTCCTTAAACTTTTCCAAAATGTATACTTCAATCACCAAACTTTCTTTTTATTCATTTTGGTCACTAGCCAAAATTTTGATGTATCACATAATCCTTAAGTTGAAATTAGGGTTTTCTAAATTCAAATTTCCTAATTCTTAGGGTTTTAGAATTAGGGATTCCAAAAATTAGGGATTTCCGAATTGGGGAAATTTTGGAATGTTACACTTGTTTTTAACTGTCAACTTATTCAATTACCGGTAATCAATGCACATACGCATTGGCCCATCATTCTTTTTCACAAAAAGAACTAGCACACCCCACGGTGAAATACTAGGTCAGATGAATCCTTGATCCAACAACTCCTGGAGTTGAGTCTTTAATTCCTTCAACTCCTTCAGTGCCACACGATACGGAGCAATGGGCACCAGAGTAGTACTTTAGTAAGTCTCTATACTGAACTCTACTTCTCTATCTAGCGATAAATCTAACAACTCCTCAGGGAATACCTCCAGAAAATCACACACAGTCTGAATGTCCTGCACCCGAGCCCCTTTGTCCTCCGGATTCATCACAATTGCTAGATAAACTTGACAACCTCCTTGCATCAACTTTTTAGCTTGCATAGCCAAAACAATGTTAGACAAGAACTTAACATTCTCACCAACCACTACGACTTCATAATCGTCAACAAGCTTCAGAGAACCCCTTTTGGAATGGCAACTCCATCAAATTCATGGCAAACTCATAACCTTGAACTACTAAAGGGCATCTCCTATACAACCTTCTAACCATAACCGTTTCACCAAAGGATCTAGTTACCAACACACCAACATTCAAGATTTCAAAAGGTACATCTAACAAATGCGCATGCTCACTTAATATGTAAGAATGAGTGGGCCCCGAATCAATTAAGGAAAATAATGACAAATATTGCAAGGTAAAAGTACCTGCGATCACATTAGTGTAATTATGACCCTCACGATGAGCATAGATCTAAGCTGGCCCACCATTCTTCAATCGCACAACAACTGTATGACCCCCAGGCTTCTGACCATCCTTACGCCTCTAGAAATTACCCTTACCATGGCCTCGGCCTGTAGCAGGCATAGTAGCTGCCTGTGCTGGCGCATCCCTTGCAACATACGGACAATAGATGATCAATTGATCCGCACTCCCAGCAAGCCCCAAAAGATCCCCAACAAACACCTGAATAGCATCTTCCATAACGCTCACACTCGGTAGCAACACGTACACCCTGATTATGACCACCACCACCACACTTGTGATCCAGCTTGTATCACTTATAACGCAACTTCTTGTTCAGCATCACAGAAAAGCCAGACTTTATGGTTCTCTTTCCCAAACCCACATTCACAACCTGCACCGAATCACCGAACGATTTCACAATATCCTTGGCCCTATTGACCAACACATCAAAATCTATGAATCAATGGCCAACAGATATGTCTTGATGTCCTTAACAAGTCCTCATCAGGACCTGTCACATCTCTGTCTATCATTTGGAACTAGTTTAGGAGCATACTGCTCAACCGCACAAACTTCACCTCATACTCGGACGTTATCATGCCACCTTGCACCAATGATATAAACTCACACATTTTGGCATTTTTGTACTGTGGACTGAGATACTTCCTCTTGAAACCTGTCCGAAAAAACTCCCAGTTCACGTCAGCCTCGAGAACTCCCACAACCATGGTTACCCACTAATGGTCTGCATCACCGTGCAACAAGGATACAATACACCCCAGCTTACGCACATCATTACAGTCCATGTAACTTAGAATACGGATCGTCCTCTCAAGCCACTCCTCTGCCACCTCAAGATTCAATCCTCTAAATTCCATACCTCCCAAACTATGAAGGCGCTCTAATGGTAACCCATGGTTAACGACCACAACAGGCGCTGGTGCTTGCACATGCACCCTGGCTATCGCCACCTGAAAGACTCTTGTCATTACCTAAATCAGTGGCATCATATCACTGAAAACTGGCCCTTACTGAACCTGAGGTACACCATCGACCCCAACTCCAGCATCAACAGGAGGAATGGGTAGAGGAGGAGGGAGCTCATTATTTTGTACATCCTCGACATAATTCATAACTGCTCGAGTCTTACAACGCGGAACCATACTTTCAAAAGCCTAATCACACACCATAACACAATAAATTTAGGCTAGAATTCAGCGAAGGATCCAAGATAACATTACAAAACATTTTAAACTAGGGTAATAGGCAATGTGTCCCCGTTAAAACCCCAACATGACAATTACCTTCATTGTAAACACCCTAAAACTCGCCTAGTAGAAACAAGCGTTCGATTGAACCTAAGTTATGCTTAAAAGTCAAACAAACATTCAAATAGCATGAGACTCCCAAGTTTCGATCTTACTAGACAAAAATGTTATAGAGTTACTTAAGTCTAATTGATTAAACTAACAAAGCATACTATGAATCACCACAAGGAAAAGAAAAAAAGACATTGAACAAAGAGTCAAACATGAAAAGCTTACAATTCTATTACTACATGGCTTATATGAACTAGTTGGTTTCCAAATATTCCATTGATAAGGGTCTACTCAAGCTTAGGATTTGCAACAACAATTACTTTAAGAGCTTAGCAAGGATCGATCCATCAATCATTTGATACAAAGATTTTTACATCAATTAATCATTCTTCTAAACAACAATACGAGCAACCAATTCATTAGGACTACGTCAACTTGCAACATTACTATTTATCTACTCCAAATTATATTCTAACTAAGTTCTTACTATGGTGCAATCTATCAATCCCATGACAAGCAAAGTCGTGCACAAAACATGAATACCGAACAATAATCTAGAGAAAGTAACGCAATCACAACAACCATAAACCACCATAAGTCTAATAGTTAAGTTTTACATACCTTAGTAAATTATAAACTTTACAAACAAAGCAACCATAACATAAATATATACATTAGTGCCACCATCGTAGGAGTCCTTTAACAAAGTTAACTACATACTCTTATAAGCATAAAGGTGACTTGATCAAACTTCTAGCCAAGCAGTAACTAGAGGATTACCCAGAAAGGTAGTGAAAGAACTTAGATAAACAATACTCTAGCCTTTCATTATTACATTCTTATAAAAGAATCAAGGTAACATACTTAACCAAGAGTATCAGCGTCAACCATTCTGAATAAAATCAATAGCATCTTTATATTAATAGAGTTCTTTCACTCAAATTTTGATAATTATAACTATTTAACTGGTTAAGATATCAATCATATATTTCGAATGCTAACCAAAATTCTATTCTTATTCTTAACCAAGTAATTCAATGTAACCGATTGTTTTTCCAAAACTTCATTGTAAATACAATAAATTAGCATATCAATTGATTCTATCTCAATATCTATATGTATATGTATATATCAATTCTATTGTTATAACTTAGTCTCAACTAAACTATTATATATGTTTTAACCATTATAACATTTCATTATCAAGCAATCCTTACCATTAACTTTTATTTCAGCCTTGAGGATCATTTTCTCAGCCTAGATACACGATTCCCCAACCAAACTGTCGCCAATAAACAATATGGTACTAGAAGTACCGGTCAATCCCTCATACAGTCACCAAATAACCAAACACAATTTCCCTCCTACTATCGCCAAATAGGGACCCTTGTCTCGGACTGTAGTCCACCCCGGCACTGAGCTCTATGGACTCTATGGCATGCCAGCTATATCTAGTACTGACTCGAACCCAAGGCATTCAATAAACAATATTCTTATCAATTCATTAAGTGAATCAATATTCAATTTGCACTACACGTGCCAATAATCTCTTGTTGTTCAAGGATCAAATCCAATGCCAAATATTCATTAATAGTATCAATGTTCTTTATTCAATTATTCCATGTTTCGATGTTTACAAGTATTGTTCAATTCAATGGCCAATAACTCGATTTTTTATACACAATAATTTCTATCCAATTCGAGGATCAATGAATTATAACAATTGCTTCAATAGTTAGTTATATTCAAATTCACATTTCTCATAACTTCTCATACACTTTATCAATTAATTCTAAATCTGGCTAGCATGGTATTTCATCCTATCACATCACACAACAAGGTCAACAACATGGCAATCAATAATGACTATGCATTCAATTAAGTATTTTCAAAGGAATACTTACCTTGCATCCATGCTAACTTAGCCATACTCAATCAAGCAACATACCATAAGCAATATTTAATATATTATTCAAAACAAACTCGGAAAGGATAAAACATCCTTCTGATGCTATAAACTATACTCAAGATTGTTTCCGAGCTATTGTCGATCTCGAATTACGACCCCTTTTTGTCTATCAACTTGCTGGTCTACCGTAGCTCTTTTGTCCTCAATCTATTCTCGGTCTAACATTCCAGAATACGTTTGTTTTATTAGACACCTTAATTAATCATTGAAGCTCACATTCGAATAACATATTCAAGAGGTTTATATAACAATTTGATCCTACAATTCAAAATAGAGCAAAATTTTCAGTCAATGATCAACTAAATTGAATCATAAATATCCTTTTGATTAAGCTATAATTCGAGGGATCAAACTCTCATCATCAAACATTAAATATCATCTTTAAGCTAATTTGGCACATTCATTATTCAATCTAGATTACTCAAGCATGCTAAACATTCATAACATATACAATCATAACTTTGTTTCCTAGAGACTCGATCTATCTTCTTCATTATTCAACTCATGCATAAGCTTTACAAACCCTGTAACACCCTAAAATTTGCCTAGTAATGTTACCACTATCTAAACTATAGGCTAATTTAATATATGTGGTAATCAATTTAAAGAAAATTGAACATTGGCCATCCTTAAGATCAAATAATTTAAATTAGAACCAAATTGAATTGAAATTAAAGCTAGAAGACATAAATAGAAGGATAGAAATGTGAACACGCAAAATTCTATAGATTGCGTGTAAAATAAAAAATTAGATCAAGGCCTTGACACATGTCCTCATTGGAGGAGAACATGTGCCAATTTGGATGATGACTCATGGCCAAGGAGGAAAGATGAACAAACATATTGTCATCTTTCTCCCATTATCATCGTCCATAGCCGATTGTGAGAGAGAAAGGGTAAAGAAAGAAAAGCTTCATTCATCACCTTCAATTCAAGCTTTTTGATTCAACCATTGGTCAAATTTAGCTTGGAGAAGGTATAATACTTGATTCTAACTTGTTATAGATTGTTTGAATATGCAAATGATGATGTTCTTGTTGCCTTGATGAAGTTGGATGATTGTTATGCATGTTAGGGCCATGCTAGCTTCAATTAGAACCTGGAAATTGAATGCTAGTAACTAAATTGCTAATGAGATATATGTATAGTTGCTGGAAAATTGAGAAATATGTGCTTGATTGAAAATAATCTTGATTAGGGACTATTTTGATGGAGAAATTGTGTAAACATGTCAAATGAACATAGAACCCTATTTTGATCATGTTGCTAGGTAAAATAAAGATTGAATTGAATAGATATTTTGCTGGAAAATGACTACACCTAATTGAACAAGTTAAATTAGGTAATGGACTCCCTAGTTGATGAATTGGATGTGTAAATGTGATCAAATAGATCAAATTAGGTTCAACATGATAATGCCCTGTTTTAAGAACATTTCTAGGTGAATTATGATGACCTAGACATATATGAACATGAACATGAATGGAATTTCCATGTTAGGACCTTGCTAAAATGAGTTAAGAAGCTAGAAATTCAACCTAGTGTAATCTGCCCAGAAAGCTATGTTCTGGGCAGTAACTTTGAAAAATCACTATAAATTGTATAAAATGAATTTAAGGCTGAAATTTGTATGGACAACACCTTGATATGTCTAAATTCATTAGGAGAAAACAGAACTGAACTGTAACACCCCATTCCCGGGTTAGTCGTAACCCGGTTCGGGAGCATTACCAGAACAAAAGCAAAGCAATGGATAGGTTACTTGTCAAACAAGTAACCTCGGTGTACTTGACTTGCGGCACAAGTAACCCCAAACCAAACATTACATGGCATACAATTCATACAATCAATCCACATTAAGCAAACCAACATACATAGCATACTAATTTAGGTACCATTTTGTTTCATTCCTTACTTATAATCTAAGTTACCACTATCATGTTACCAATCCATTCAATTCACATGCATCATTCAACAACAATCAACAAGTGTGGCATACTTCACAATAGGTTACTATTAAACATGGTTCAACTTTCATTCTTACTACAATTCCAAGTACCTTATTCGATTAACACTAGGTGATCACTAAACTTGCTTTAACTAGCTTACTTGCATCTCAAGTTACTACTTATTCAACCAATACAAATCATCTAACTTACATCTGATTACAAATTCATGCTTCTATTTGAATCACATGGAAATCCCGAATAACATTTTAATTGATTCTTTACATTCAAGTCATCACATTTCATAGCATACTTGGCTAATACATTGATAATGCATGCTTAAACATACCTTAGCCTCAACTCCACATTGCTGAATCATGCTAATAGACATAGGAACAAATGCATGATCATACAACATTAATCTAACAATCAAATTAGACAAGATTCAACAAACATTGGATTTCCATCACAAATTGCGCACCATTTACTTCATATATACATATTTTCATGGATCATATGCATAGATTAAATCATCCAGATAGGTTACATAATAGACCCATCAAAACATTTCACAAACTAGTCTTAAACACATATTCAAATGCATGATCAAGGCTACCTATTACAAGATCTAGTGCCACCAAACTATGAGTATACAAATACTATGAATTCATACTTTCAAGCTTGATTCAGAGTGTTGCTTCAAACCCAAGATATCCTCTTGAAGTATCTTTAATCTGTTATGGGAGGAATGAAGAGTAGAGTGGTAAGTATAAGTTATGTACTTAGTGAGGTAACACTAAATCTAGTCAATTTCAAAGCACACATATCCAAGTTTACATGTAATTCAAGGAATCAAGACCATCAATACAAAACACATGCTTATTCGAATTGCATAAGGTAACTTAGGCAATCTTTACATATCATACAATCAACATAACAACATCCATCATGATTCTCATAGGCTATTCGAACATCATGCTTAGAGGACAAGAAACCAAACACTCAAATTATCAAGTAGGCATTCATACACAAAGCCATTCATCTATACATTTCTTTCAAAGCAAGGAAGTTCATACAAGTTTCTTACAATACAAGTAATGTTCATTTGAATTATTAAGTCATCTTTCAACATCGTTGGTAAGTAGCTTACGAGATAATCAAATCTTAACAATATGCACCGAAGTGCCAATATGCACCGTCGTGCCAATATGTACCGTCATACCAATATGCACCGTAGTGCCAATATGAGCTCAAGATTCTAAGGCATGCCCTCCTATCTATCAAACTAGCTACCAAGGTTGTTGATTATCCATTTCATTTAAGCTTTTATACATTTCATGATCCAATACAACATTATGCCATTCAAAGGCCAAGCCCTTAGGCTTATGGAGTCTTAACTCCCAGTACAAAACTATCCATGCCATTCGAATAGCATGAATACAAAGTAGTATCCTTTTTCAATACATTTCAATTAGCCATGTATAACATTCACAAACACAAGCATATGTATGCAAGTGCGTACCTTATTCTCCAAGCAAGCATGCCATTTCATACCTTTGGCATAAGCAATGCAATATGTCAAGCAATACATTTCATTTGCTTAACACTCAAGTAAACACATAAATCATGGTATCAAACAAGTTATTATACATATCATTCTTCCCTTAATTAGCCAAATAGGTTTTAAGTCATGTTACATGGAAATAACATTGAATTAAACAATAACAAGGTTGGTTAGGACCTAGTCCTAACCCTAAGGATAGTGACACTCACAATACTCCTAGCAATTCAAGTGTCTTGAATCCAAATCCCTTTGCCTCTAGCTTTGGGATGTCCACTCCTATCCTCTTCTTCCCCAATTTGCTGCCCTTGGTCTAGCAAGCATAGCACATACAAATTCCATTAAAACAAGCACAATATATCACACAATCATAGTAGCAATGTTACCACATTTGAACCTAACATTTAGCTACTGTTTTTATGCTTCCTTTTAAGCATTTCTTACTAGTTCATTTCCATATTGTTATTACTTCATTTTAAAGCATAATTGGACAGTTTACAATGTCCCAAAACTGTTTTGGAAAGAGTTTGTTACTAGGTGCAAAAACAGTCCCAAACTGCCCAGGACACTGCTGCCTGGCAGTTTGCACACTGTCCCATTATATGGCCATATCTTTTAATCCGTACGTCGGAATTTCGATTGCTATATACAGTTGGAAAGATAACAAAATTTTATATAAGACCATGTAAGACTTGCATTTTATTTATTAACCAATTAATACAGTTTATTGTTCAAAGACAGGGCATTTACACTGCCTGGACAGTTTGCACTGTCCAGCAATTCCTATTTACAGTTTCCAGCATAGGACCCAGTTTTCAATTCTGTTTTCACCTAATGAAAATAGATATACTAAGGATCACGTCATCAAAATTTCAGCCCTGAATTTGAACTATACAATTTTTGGTGAATTTTCAAAGTGATTGCCCGGAACAGAGAAATTCTGGGCAGATTGTATCTAATCACATTTTAATGCCTTAATTTCATTTTAACCAATTTTTTGGCCTTAATTCATTTCATATGATATCCTAAACATGTTGAGTCAATGTTAATTCATTATTTAAGGCATCCAAAATAGAGTAAGTTGTTTATAATGCCTAATCTTGCATGTTTACTAAATTCCAATTTCCACAAACCAGTTTCTAGGCTTCATGACTATGTTCATACTTTTATCTTTCATTTCCAGGATTGTTTGTTAACAGTTCAATTTGTTTAACACCTTAATTACAATATCTATTAATGATCATAATCAATTCATCAATTCCGTAGCTCAATTTTAAGTTCTAATCATTCAATTATCACTTCAACATCACAATTCAATTTTCCAGCAACCTAGCTTATTACACTTATCATAAACATATAATTTCCTGCATTGTACCTAGTGTTCATTCTTCAATTTTGCATGATTCTACAACCATTTAATCATCTAATCACATATTCAATAGCTAATTTCATCTAACATCATCAAAACAGTCCAATTCAACAAATATAGTCGCCTATTCAATTGAACACAAGTAGAATCATACTTACTTTGCTTCTAGCTTAATTTCAATGGAAAATTTCTACACATGCAAGCTTAATTCCTTCTTCAATGGCTGAATTTTCAAGCTTTCTCTCTCACTATCCTTTCTCTCTATTTTCGGCCAAATGAAATGAAAGGGATGATGACAATGTGGTTATCCACATTAGTGGATTTGTGAAGTTACTAATCTATCCTTAATTAGTTATTTATCATATAATTAGTCAAGGGCAAAAAAGAGAATCATGAATTTTATCATGCAAGCCTCATCTTTCTTACTTAAATCAAATTGGTCCTTTGTAATTTGATCACTTATTTCATTCATTCTTTCAATAAGACCCTTGACTATTCAATTTAGCTTAATTCTAGATTCAATTAAGCTATCAATTTATGCAATTTGGTTCCAATACTTCTAGGCTAGGATTTGGGGTGTTACAATTCTCCCCCCTTAAATAAAATTCGTCCTCGAATTTACCTGAATCAAATAGGTGAGGATATTGCTTCCTCATGACTTCTTCAGATTCCCAGGTTGCTTTTTCCACCTTATGATTTCTCCATAAGATCTTAACAAGGGGAACAATCTTGTTCCGAAGCTTCCTTACTTCCAGTCAAGAATCTGAATAGGTTCTTCTTCGTAGGACAAATTAGGATTCAATTCTACTTCTTCGGGTTCGAGAATGTGTGAAGGATCATATCGATACCTTCTGAGCATTGAAACATGGAAGACATTGTGTATTCTATCGAATTCTCTAGGAAGAGCTAATCGATAGGCCACTGGACCAATTCTTTCAATAACTTCAAATGGTCTGATGTACCGGGGACTGAGCTTCCTTTTTTTTTTTCCAAATCTAAGTACTTTCTTCCAAGTTGAGACATTTAGGAATACTTTGTCTCCAATAGCATACTGGATATCTCTCCTTTTCAAATCAGCATACACTTTTTGTCTATCGAAAGCTACCTTCAATCGATTGTGAATGATCTTGATTTGTTCTTCGGTTTCCCGAAGCAATTGAGGTCCCAATACTTTGTTTTCTCCCAATTCAGACTAGCATAAGGGAGTTCTACATCTTCTACCATATAGAGCTTCAAATGGTGCCATTTGAATAGAAGATTGATAGCTATTGTTGTAGGCAAACTCTACAAGAGGTACGGATTTCTCCCAATTCTTCCCGAAGTCAATAACACAAGCTCGTAGCATATCTTTTAACACTTGAATGATTCTTTCAGATTGACCATCCGATTGAGGATGACATGCCGTACTAAGATGTACTTTAGCTCATAGAGCTTCCTGCAGAGAATTCCAGAATCGAGAAGCGAATCGAGGGTCACGATCGGAGATGATTGCTGTAGGTACACCGTGTAACCGAATCACTTCATGGATGTACAGCTCGACAAGAGTTTCCATCATGTTCATATGAACATGGATGAAGTGAGTATATTTAGTGAATCTATCAACAATCACCCACACAACATCATTATTTCTTGGAGTAGAAGGAAGATCGGTGATAAAGTCCATAGTAATTCGATCCCACTTCCACTGAGGAAGTTCAATAGGTTGAAACAATCCAGTAGGGACTTGACGCTCAGTTTTGACTCTTTGACAAGTTAAGCACTTGGATACAAAGTCCGTGATTGCAGATTTCATTCTTGGCCACCAGTATAGTGGCTTTAGGTCTTTATACATCCTAACCGATCCAGGGTGGATCGAGAAAGAACTTTGATGAGCTTCTTTTAACATTTCTTGTCTTAATTCCTCATTGTTAGGAACACAAACTTTATCTTTGAAATAGAGGAGTCCATTTGAATTAAGGGAGAAGTCAGAGCTAGACTTAGAAGCAAGCTTAGATATGATCTTCTGAAGATCTGGATCAACTTGCTGGAGTTCTTTAATTCTCGAGTTGAAATCAGATTGAACTTGAAGTTCAGACAAAACTTTCCAGCCCTTGGTTAGTCAGAAATGAGCATTGATGTCGTATTAGCTACGAAAACATTAACAAAGTCATTAGAATGTTTTTAATAGATTTCTTGCAATGTACGGCACTGATCAAATGGTTTTTTGTATCACAAGGCATTGTTCGAATTCTTTCTTACAAGCTAAGAAATATTCAATTTCAATGGTACAAATATTTTAAGCACAATTCTTATTCGAATGGGTTACTTGTATTTCAAGGAATGTTTGAATAGTAACTTGTAGTTTAAGGAAACCCTAAATTCATTGTTTGCAAAATAAGAGAAGGCATGATTCAAATGAATTTAATCAGAATTCTAGATTTAGGAGTTACACGAGTATGGTCTGCGACTAAGGGCGTCATCAACTACGTTTGCTTTCCCCGGATGGTAGTCGATAACCAAGTTGTAATCTTTAAGTAATTCGAGCCATCTCCTTTGCCTCAGATTCAAGTCCTTTTGAGTTAGAAGGTATTTGAGACTTTTGTGATCGGTAAATAGATTGCATTTTTCTCCGTACAGATAATGTCTCCATATCTTGAGAGCAAAGATGATAGCTGCTAGTTCCAGATCGTGTATTGGATAATTTGACTCGTGTGACTTTAGTTGCCTTGAAGCGTAAGCAATTACTTTCCCATCTTGCATCAGGACACAACCGAGTCCTAGATGAGAAGCATCACTGCAAATACTGAATTCATTGCCTGATTCTGGTTGGATGAGTACCGGGGCATGAGTCAGAGCTTGCTTAAGTTGATCAAAGCTTCGTTGTTGGTTCTCCGACCAAACGAAAGGTGTATCTTTATGAGTAAGCTTAGTAAGACTTGCGGCAATGGAGGAAAAGCCCTTAACAAATATTCTATAATACCCGGCTAAACCGAGAAAACTTCAGACCTCGCTTACATTCTTCGGAGGTCTCCAATTTAGAATAGACTGAATCTTTCTTGGATCAACTTTGATTTCCTTCAGCCGAGATAACGTGGCCGAGGAAAGAAACTTCTGGTAACTAGAATTCACATTTGGAGAATTTGGCATACAATTGATGTTTTCGGAGTGTTTGTAAGACAATTCGGAGGTGTTCAACATGTTCCTCCTTATTCTGAGAGTACACCATAATGTCGTTGATGAATACGACCACAAACTTGTCAAGATAGGGCTTGAATATCTGATTCATGAGATATATGAAAGCAATCGTGGTATTCTTTAACCCGAATGGCATTACGAGGAATTCAAAGTGGCTATATCGAGTACGAAAGGCTGTCTTGGGTACGTCTTGTTCTTTCACTTTCATTTGATAGTACCCCGATCTAAGCTTGATCTTGGAGAATACGATAGCATCCCTAAGTTGATCAAAAAGATCTTCAATTCTGGGCAGGGGATACCGATTCTTGATAGTGAGCTTGTTTAACTGACGATATTCAATACAAAGCCGCATAGTCCCGTCTTTCTTCTTTACAAACAAAACCGGTGCACCCCAAGGAGAAGTGCTAGACCGTATGAAACCTTAACTTGCAACTCCTGAAGTTACTTCTTTAATTCTTTCAACTCGATAGGTGCTATTCTGTAGGGTGTAATGGACACCAGAGCTGTTCAAATAGTTTCATGCCTTGTTGCATGTATTTGGTGTTAATGGCCGAATGGTTGGATATATAATATGACTTGAATGAGAGCTAGTTTCATAAAATTGAATGATCAAGATTCATGTTAGTAAATTAGGGACAAGATGTACATGTATAAGTCTAAGGAACAAAGAAATGAAATCAAGTTACACTTAGGTCATTCGAATAGGATAAGTTATCAAAGATTGAATGTTGTAATATAAAACATGAAAGTAGTAACTTGTAATGTAAGCATGAAAGGAATTAATCTAGTGGTCTTGTTCGAATGCCTTAGGATGAATTGAAGTCAAATGTGAGTTGCTTGTATGATAAGTAAGTATGTATTGCTTGTCCTTGTACTTGATCATAGCCATTGCTTGCTTGTTAAGTAACGCTCCCGAGCCGGGTTACTACTAGCCCGAGTAGGGGGTATTACATTTTAATTGGTATCAGAGCTTTATGTTTAGTGGATTCTAGGACTAAACCAGGCTATCATGCATCATATAGGATACTTGTGCCACATAGGAGACTTGTATTGTATAGCTTGTGTCTTGCTTATTAAACCAAATCCCTAATTATTCTATTTGAACGTAGAATGTCTGACACAAGACTTGGTCAGGATAATGAGAGTCCCGTAGGCTCCTCAAATGGAGATATTATTTTGAGATTAAACCCGAACTTGTTAAAACTAGCCTAATAGTTTCGAACCCTATAGGAGGAAATATGCCTATTAACTTCCTTTGCAAGCAATGTTCTATAATCATTCGAAACATACCCTTTCCTATTGATCTATATATAATGCCAAATTGTGAATTCGATCTAGTGTTAGGACTAGATTGGTTAAGCAAAAATGAATCTTGGATAGATTGCCAAAATAAGAGACTTTATCTCTGAGGTTTAGGAAAAGAATCAATCCTCTTAATTGATAGAAAACTGGCCTCAATCTTTGTTGCCATGACTATGCAAGATGAATTTGAATTCAGCTTACCTAGTATGCCAATTGTGTCTGAATTCATTGATGTTTTCCCGAGGAACTCCCTAGTCTCCCTCCAACAAAATAAGTAGAGTTCGGGATTGAAGTTCAACTTGGAACAACTCCGGTGTCCATCACACCTTATCGAATGACACCTGTTGAATAGAACGAACTCAAGAAGTAACTCCAAGAGCTACAAGATAAAGTCTTTATTCAACCTAACTCATCTCCTTGGGGTGCTCCAGTCTTGTTCGTGAAGAAGAAAGACGGGACTATGAGACTCTGTATCGATTACAGACAATTGAACAAGATTTCTATCAAGAATCGGTATCCTCTCCCAAGGATAGAAGATCTCTTCAATCAACTAAAGGATGCTTCGGTATTCTCAAAGATCGATCTTTGATCGGGATACTATCAAATGAGGGTAAAAGAAGAAGATGTACCTAAGATAGCCTTTCGTACTCGATATGGCCACTTCGAATTCCTTGTAATGCCATTTGAGTTAACGAATGCTCCGGCTGCTTTCATAGACCTCATGAACCATGTATTCAAGCCCTATCTTGACAAGTTTATGGTCGTCTTCATCGATGACATCTTGGTGTATTCTCGAAATAAGGAAGAACACTCCGAACATCTTCAAATTGTATTGCAAACTCTCTGAGAACGTCAATTGTTCGCAAAGTTCTCTAAGTGTGAATTTTGGTTATCGGAAGTCTCGTTCCTTGGCCATGTCATCTCAGCAGAAGGGATTAAAGTAGACTTGAGCAAAATTCGATCCATCATGGATTGGAGACCTCCGAGGAATGTTGGTGAGGTCAGAAGCTTTCTCAGTTTAGTTAGGTATTATCGGCAATTTGTCAAATCATCCATTGCCGCAAGCTTGACTAAGCTAACTAGCAAAGATACGCCCTTTGTTTGGTCAGAGAACCAACAACGAAGCTTCGATCAACTTAAACAAGCCCTGACTCATGCACCGATTCTTATTCAACCATAATCGGGTAAAGAATTCACTATCTATAGTGATGCATCTCATTTAGGACTAGGATGTGTTCTAATGCAAGATGGAAAAGTGGTAGCTTAAACTTCAAGGCAACTGAAATCGCACGAGTCAAACTACCCTACACATGATCTAGAATTTGCAGCTATCGTATTTGCTCTCAAAATATGAAGGCATTACTTGTACGGAGAGAAATGTAACCTATTCACAGACCACAAGAGTCTCAAATACCTCCTAACTCAGAAAGATTTGAATCTGAGACAATGAAGATGGCTATAATTGCTTAAAGACTACGATTTGGTTATCGACTACCACCCGAGGAAAGCAAACGTGGTTGCTGATGCCCTTAGTCTTAAACCATACTTGGGTAAAACCCTAAATCTAAATTCTAGAATAATTTAATAAAATTTAAACTTACTTGGATCACAAGTAAGCTATTTGAATACCTTTTCTTGTTTTACAAGTAACTATTCGAATTTTTACCTTAATAATCTTGTTCATTCGTTTGTAGCTTCCTTGGCTATCAATGATCATTTTCGTTTATCCAAAGGATGGAAATTCTTGTCTGAACTTCAAGTTCAATCTAGCTTAATCTCGAGAATTAAAGAACTCAAACAAATTGATCCAGATCTTCAAAAGATCGTATCCAAGCTAGACTCTGAGTCTAATTCTTATTTTTCCCTTATGTCAAATGCACTCTTCTATTTCATGGATAGAGTATGTGTTCCTAACAGCGAGGAACTAAAACAAGAAATGCTACAAGAAGCTCATCAAAGCTCATTCTCGATTCACCCAGGATCAATTAAGATGTACAAGGATCCAAAGCCACTATACTGGTGGTCGGGCATGAAATCTGCTATCAAAAACTTTGTATCGAAGTTCCTAACTTGTCAAAGGGTTAAAGCTGAGCATCAAGTCCCTACTGGATTGGTCCAACCAATTGAATTCCCTTAGTGGAAATGGGATCGGATTACAATGGATTTCGTTACTGGTCTTCCTTCCACTCCAAGAAAGAATGATGATGTATGGGTGATTGTTGATAGATTCACAAAGTCTACTCACTTCATCCCTGTTCGAATGAACATGAGCTTCGAAACCTTAGCCGAGCTATACATCCGTGAAGTGATTTGGTTACACAGTGTACCTACAGCTATAATCTCTGATCGTGACCCAATATTTGCTTCTCGATTTTGGAATTCCTTGCATAAGGCTCTAGGAGCTAAAGTGCATCTTAGTACAGCCTTCCATCCTCAATCAGATGGACAATCTGAAAGGATCATCCAAGTACTTGAAGACATGCTACGTGCTTGTGTTATAGACTTCGGAAAGAATTGGGAGAAATCTCTACCCCTAGTAGAGTTTGCTTACAACAATAGCTATCAGACATATATTCAAATGGCTCCCTTCGAAGCTCTATACGGAAGAAAATGTAGAACTCCCTTGTGCTGGTCTGAATTGGGAGAAAGCAAGGTTTAAGGACCTCAACTGCTCAGGGAAACTGAAGAACAAATGAGGATCATTCATGATCGATTAAAGGCAGCCTTTGATAGGCAAAGAGCTTATGCTTAACCTTCGATTTATTGGACCATTTGAAATCATTGAAAGGATTGGTCTAGTGGCTTATCGATCGGTACTTCCTAGTGAATTCGATAAGATCCACAATGTCTTCCATATTTCCATGCTCAGGAGATATAGGTCTGATCCATCTCATGTTCTTGAGCTTGAAGAAGTGGAATTAAATCCTGATCTATTGTATGAAGAAGAGCCTATTCAGATACTTGACAAGGAAGTCAGAAGACTTCGAAACAAGAATGTTCCTCTTGTCAAAGTCTTGTGGAGAAATCACACCGTTGAAGAGGCAACATGGGAATCTGAAGAAGTCATGAAGAAGCAATATCCTCACCTATTTGATTCAGGTAAATTCAAGGATGAATTTATTTTAAGGGGAGGGGAATTGTAACACCCTAAAATTGGCCTAATAATGTTACCACTATCTAAACTATCGGCTAATTTAATATATGTGGTAATCAATTTAAAGAAAATTGAACATTGGCCATCCTTAAGATCAAATAAGTGAAATTAGAACCAAATTGAATTAAAATTAAAACTAGAAGGCATAAATAGAATGATAGAAATGTGAACATGCAAAATTCTATAGATTGCATGTAAAATAAAAATTAGATCAAGGCCTTGACACACGTCCTCATTGGAGGAGAACATGTGCCAATTTGGATGATGACTCATGGCCAAGGAGGAAAGATGAACAAACATATTGTCATCTTCCTTCCATTATCATCGTCCATAGCCGATTGTGAGAAAGAAAGGGGAAATAAAGAAAAGCTTCATTTATCACCTTCAATTCAAGCTTTTTGATTCAACCATTGATCAAATTTAGCCTGGAGAAGGTATAATACTTGATTCTAACTTGTTATAGATGATTGTTTGAATATGCAAGCCTTGATGAAGTTGGATGATTGTTATGCATGTCAAGGCCTTGGTAGCTTCAATTAGAACCTGGAAATTGAATGCTAGTAACTAAATTGCTAATGAGATATATGTATAGTTGCTGGAAAATTGAGAAATATGTGCTTGATTGAAAACAGTCTTGATTAGGGACTGTTTTGATGGAGAAATTGTGTAAACATGTCAAATGAACATAGAAACCTGTTTTGATCATGTTGCTAGGTAAAATGAAGATTGAATTGAATAGATATTTTGCTGGAAAATGACCACCTAATTGAACTAGTTAAATTAGGTAATGGACTGCCTAGTTGATGAATTGGATGTGTAAATGTGATCAAATAGATCAAATTAGGTTGAACATGATAATGCCCTATTTTAAGAACATTTCTAGGTGAATTATGATGACCTAGACATGTATGAACATGAATGGAATTTCCATGTTAGGACCTTGCTAAAATGAGTTAAGAAGCTAGAAATTCAACCTAGTGTAATCTGCCCAGAATGCTCTATTCTGGGCAGTAACTTTGAAAAATTACTATAAATTGTATAAAATTTATTTAAGGCTGAAATTTTTATGGAAAACACCTTGATATGTATAAATTCATTAGGAGAAAATAGAACTGAACTATGGGTTGTATACTGAATTGTAGAGAAGAAATACTACGGACAGTGCAAACTGTCCAGTGTGACAAGTTACCCTATCTTTAAGTTAAAAACCGTATTAATAGGCAAAGAAATAAAATTCAAGCCTTATATGGTCATAAATAATTTTTTTAGCTTTCCAACGGTGTAAACCAATTGAAATTCCGACGTACGAAATGAAAGTTATGCTTGATTAAGTGACTAGAGTGCAAGCTGCCTGGCAGCAGCAATATAGGCAATTGCACACTGTTTTGTGGCATTTTGTAAACTGTCTTGTAATCAGTTTTAGGGCTTTGATTATGACTTGTTTTACATGAACTAGAATGTAGATAAGTGTAGTTAAGGGTAGTGAAGAATGTACATGAACATGCTGCCAAAATTGTGAATGTTGTATACTTGTAATCTTGTCTTGAATTGAATAACTTTGTGATCTTGTTTTGACATGCTTGTACTTGTAATGTGATAGAACCAAGAGTAAACTTGGTGGAAGAGGATAGAGTGGATCATTATAAAGCCAAGAACAAAGGAGTGTGGATCCAAGACTAGCTAAGCTTCGAGTATAGTGAGTGTAGTTATCTCTAGGGTTAGGACTAGGTCCTAACCAATGCATACTTGTTCATACTCTTGAATTATTAAATGAATCTAATCATGGACTTGATCTATAGGGGAAAAATGATTAAAGTAATGCATGAAACTTGATCTCAACCTTGTATACATATTTGATTCGATTGATAAGCATGTTGAGTGGTACCATTTGTGCTTATATGCATCATGTGGCATGTGATCAATGCTTAAAGAACTTACTTGTAATGTTATCACACTTGATGAATTAAACTCATGAAAATTACATGATATGTGAGCTATGGCTCAATGGCCTAAGGGCTTAATATGAAATGAACTTGCTTGACATGAATTTGATCTTGAAACACTCGAATAAATGGTAAATCGAACAACCCTGGTAGCTAGTTGGACTAGGTAGAAGGGCATGCCTTAGAGTCTAGAGCTCATTGTGTCAGGGTGGACTAGGGTCCAGGGCTAAGGCCCCTATTTGGCGATAGAGGGAGGGTACGTATGTGGTCTTTGGCGATAGTAGGAGGGTTGACCAGCACTACGGTGCATCTTGTGGCGACAGTTGGTTGGAGACTCGATTACCTATACAAACTAAGTACCAAGGGGGTTGGTTAATTGAAAATACATGAAATAACAATCCTACATCATATTTTACTTGTCTTCAATGCCATGAATTTGTATGTTACTTGACTTGAAAGAATGAATCCTTGATTTCTTGTTTTGCAAGCATGATGTGCTTGATTCATGATATGAATTTCTTGATTCTTGTTCCTTGAATGGCCGAATGCTTGAATCCTTAATTAGGATTATCTTGGTGCTTGATATCCTTAGCTAGGATTCTTCAAATGCTTGAAGCCTTAGCTAAGATCACTCTAATGCTTGAAGCTTTAGCTAAGATCACTCTAATGCTTGAAGCCTTAGCTAAGATCACTCTATTGCTTGAAAGCCTTAGCTAGGTCTATACTTGATTTTAATGACACATGAAACTTGACATAACAAATGATTAGATTTAGTACTGCCTCATTAAGTACATTCTTGTACTTATCACTGTCGTTTTCATTCTTCCCAACTAGAAAATAAAGGATTCGAGTTTGCTTGATCTTGAAGCCTGTTACCTTGAGCAAGAAGCAAGTCACACAAGTTTGCCTAAGTATGGTTTCATACTTGTTTTGTATATCTCCTAGAATGGTGGCACTAGATTGTATATAGTTAGATTGATCATGCATTTTGGTACTTGTATATAATGTCTTGATGGGCCTACTATGTTATGAACCTATGGTGAAGTATATAATGAACTTAGATTACTTGTAATGGATGATGTTTGCTGCGCAACTATTGAATTAAATTTATGGAATGATCATATGTTGATCTAGTTTGCTATGAAGCAATTCGAAAACCTTGTTATGTTCATGTGTATGCTTGAATTCCATTGGAATTGCCATGGAAAGTATACTATTCTCTTGTGTGTGTTCATGCCTTGATTATAAGTGTATTGTGTACTTGTATGATGCGTGGCTGAATGGTCTAGATCATTAGGAAATAGTTACATGCCTTGTTGTATGTATTTGGTGTTAATGGCCGAATGGTTGGATATATAATATGACTTGAATGAGAGCTAGTTTCATGAAATTGAATGATCAAGATTCATGTTAGTAAATTAGGGACAAGATGTACATGTATAAGTCTAAGGAACAAATAAATGAAATCAAGTTAACCTTAGGTCATTCGAATAGGATAAGTTATCAAAGATTGAATGTTGTAATATGAAACATGAAAGTAGTAACTTGTAATGTAAGCATGAAAGGAATTAATCTAGTGGTCTTGTTCGAATGCCTTAGGATGAATTGAAGTCAAATGTGAATTGCTTGTATGATAAGTAAGTATGTATTGCTTGTCCTTGTCCTTGATCATTGCCATTGCTTGCTTGTTAAGTAACGCTCCCGAGCCGGGTTGTTACTAGTCCGGGTAGGGGGTGTTACAAACCCATTCAATCAAAGCTAATCTCAACTGTCATCTAACATTCATCATTCAAAGCTATAGGGAAGGAAGATTTACCTTCCTTAAGATGAACAAATTAACCAAACAAGATGGTTCCCTTCACAACCGACTCAAGCTTCCAATTCCATGGATTTTTCTCACTCTCCCACTTCTCTCTTTCGATGGTACAATCCCATGGAGAAGAGAACATACATTTTTTTCTTAATTGGAAACCGGTTGATAAGGGAGTGATGGACATGTGTAATGTCCATAATTTGGTTTTCAATTACCATGCAAACCACTAATTATGCATCTTTTAAAGTTTAGTCCATATAAATAGGCTTTTCAATTCTAAGTTTATGCCGAATAGCCCCCTCCAAGGTCCATAATTTTAAATCACAATCTCAATTTAACAAAGGATAGTCATATATGCTTCTAGATCAAAATTTAGGGGTATTACAAATCCTCCCCCCTAAAAAAAGTAGTCCCCGAATTTACCTGTGGGGAAGAGATGTGGATATTGATCTCACATAGTTGCTTCGGGTTCCCACATAGCTTCTTCGATTCTCCAAAGTAATTTGACTAACGGTACTATCTTGTTTCGAAGTCTTTTAACTCCACTATCAAGAATTTGAACCAGTTCTTCATCATATGATAAATTAGGATTAAGTTTGACCTTATCAGGCTCTAGAACATGAGAGGGATCCGATCTATATCTTCTTAACATTGATACATGAAAGACATTATGGATCCTACCAAATTCTTTGGGGAGTGCAAGCTTATAAGACACTGAACCTACTTTTTCCACAATCTCAAAGGGTCTAATAAAGCGGGGACTTAGTTTTCCCTTCTTTCCAAATCTAAGGATTTTCTTCCAAGGAGATACCTTCAAGAACACTCTATCTCCTACTTCATATTGAATATCTCTTCTCTTTTTATCAGCATAAGCTTTTTGTCTGTCAAAAGCTTTTTTCAATCTACTATGTATTATCTGAATCTAATTTCCCGTTTCTCTAAGAAAATCAGGTCCCAAAACCTTGTTTTCACCCAATTCAGACCAACATAAAGGAGTTCTACATCTCCTACCATATAAAGCATCGAATGGTGCCATTTTGATAGATGATTTGTAACTATTATTGTAAGCAAATTCGGCCAATGATAGGGACCTTTCCCAATTCTTTCCGAAGTCTATTACACAAGATCTGAGCATGTCCTCCAAAATTTGAATTATTCTTTGAGTTTGGGGATGAAAAGCAGTGCTAAGGTTCAATTGGGTTCCCAAAGCTTTCTGAAGTGTTTTCCAAAATTGGGCAGTAAACCAAGAGTCTTAGTCTGATATAATAGTTACAGGGACACCATGAAGTCGAATTATTTCCCTTATATACAATTCTGCTAGTTGCTCAAGTTTAATGTCCATTCGAACAGGTAGAAAATGGGCCGACTTCGAGAATCTATCAACAATTACCCAAATAGCATCATGTTTCCTTGGTGAGAGAGGAAATCCCGATACAAAATCCATTGTTATTCTTTCCCACTTTCACTGTGGCAATTCGATTGGTTGGAGGAGTCCAGTAGGTGTTCGATGTTCTGCTTTCACCTTTTGACATGTAAGGCATTTAGGCACAAATTCAGTGATGTCTGACTTCATTCCCGACCACCATACACATCTTTTAAGTCTTTGTACATTTTAATTGTTCCTGGATGAATAAAGAAGGGGCTTCTATGTGCTTCTTGTAGCATTTCCTTTTTCAAAGCTTGATCATTAGGTACACAAACCCTATTTTTAAAATAAAGTATGCCATTCGGCTTGAGGGAGAATTCAGAGTTTGACTTAGATGCAATTTTTCTTAGTATCTTCTGAAATTCGGGATCATCCTTCTGAAGCATTTTGATTCTTGAATTCAATTCCGAGTGGATTTGAAGCTCGGCTATGTGCTTCTGATTCTTCAGAAGTTTAAAATGAGCATTGAGAGTTGTTGGAGCTACAAACCAAAAGGCACTATTAGGGGAATTTAAACCACAATTTTTGAATAAGGCAAATGTAACACCCTAAAATTGGCCTAGGAAAGTTACCACAATCTAAACTATAAGCTAATTGAATATATGAGCTAATCTAATTAAAGAAGAAAGAACATTAGCTATCCTTTAGATCAAATAAGTGAAATTAGAACCAAATTAAATTGAAATTAAAACTAGAAGATTTAAATGAAAGGATGAAATTGTGAACATGCAAAACTATAAAGTTTGCATGCAAATTCAATGAAAAATAAATGCCTTGACACATGTTCTCAATTGATGAGAACATGTGCCAATTTAGAGGATGACTCATGGCATGCTTGGGGAAATAATGAACAAAAATTCATCATCTTCCTCCCATTATCCTCCATGGCCGATTGCTTGAGAGAGAAAGGGGAAAGAAAAGCTTCATAAGATTTCCTTCAATTCATGCTTTTTGATTTAGCCTTGATCAAATTTAGCTTGGAGAAGGTATAATGCTTGACTCTTATATGTTATAAATTGCTTGAATCTTGAAAGGATGATGTCCTTGTTTCCTAGATTGATTAGGATGATTCTTATGTATGTTAGGATCATGTTAGCTTCTAATTGATCTTGAAATTGTGAATACTAGTAGCCAATTTGATAAAGACAATGTATATGGTTGAAAACAGTGTTGAATTGGGACTGTTTTGATAGTGAAAATGTTTAAACATGCTAATTGAATGTAAAACCTTGTTTTGATCATGATGGTAGATGAATTGAGGATTGATTTGAGTAAATAAGTTTCTGGAAAATGAATGCACGTAATTGGATTAGTTAAAACTAGGTAATGGACTGCTCAAATGATGAATTGGATGTATAATGTTGATCAAATAGATCAAATTGGATTCAACATGATAATGCCCTATTTTAAGCACATTTCTAGGTGTATTATACTGACCTAGACATGTAAGAACATGAAAATGAATTGAATTGCCATGTTAGAACCTTGTTTAGATGAGTTATGAAACTAGAAACTCAACCTAGTGTAATCTTCCCAGAATACTCTATTCTGCCAGTAACTTTGAAAAATCACCATAAAATCTATAAAATGAATTTAAGGATGGAATTTTTATAGACAACACCTTGACATGTCTAAATTCATTAGGAGAAAACAAAATTGAATTCTGGATTGTAGAATGAATTGTAGAGAAGAAACATTAGGGACAGTGCAAACTGTCCAGTGTTGTAAGTTGCCCTGCCTTTAAGTTAAAAACTGTATTAATTGGAAAATAAATAAAATGAAAGGATTATATGGTTGTAAATAAAATTACGTTATCTTTCCAACGTTGTAAACCAATTGAAATTCTGAATTACTGAATGAAAGTTATGCAAGTTTAAGTGAACAAACCTCATGCTGCCTAGTAACAACAATTTAGGTAATTGTACAATGTTTTGGGACAGTTCTGTAAACTATTTTGTAAATAGTTTGGGACATTGATTACTACCCTGTTTTACATGAATTAAAGTATAGATAAGTTTAGTTATGAATAATAAAGAATGTATATGAACATGCTGCCAGATTTGAGTATGTTGTGTACTTGTAACATTGTTTTGATTGAATGATTATGTGAACTTGTTTTGACATGTATATACTTGTGTAATGTGATAGAACCAGGAGTGAACTTGGTGGATAAGGAAAGAGTGGAACATCCTAAAGCCAAGAAAAAAGGAGTGTGGATCCAAGACTAGCTAAGCTTGGAGTATTGTGAGTGTAGTTTACTTGAGAGTTAGGACTAGGTCCTAACTATAGCAAGCATGTCTAAATTCTTGAATTGCTAATTGACTTAACATGATATTGATCTATAAGGGAAGAATGACTAAATTAATGCATGAAACTTGATCACATCCTTGTATACATGTTTGATTCGATTGCTAAGCATGTTTAAGTGGTAACATTGGTGTTTGTATGTATCATGTGGCTTGTGATCAAATACTTAAAGAACTTGCTTGTAATGTTATCACACTTGATGAAATAAACACATGAGAACTACATGATATGTGAGCTATGGCTCAATTGGCCTAAGGGCCTACTATGAAATGAACTTGCTTGACATGATCTTGAACTTGAAAATACTTGTATAATGGCTATAATCAAACAACCTTGGACAAGGTAGAAGGGCATGCCTTAGAGTCTAGAGCTTATTGTGTCAGGGTGGACTACGGTCCAGGGCTAAGGCCCCTATTTGGCGATAGACAGAGGGTACGTATGTGGTCTTTGGCAACAGTAGGAGGGTTTGACCAGCACTACGGTGCATCTTGTGGTGATAGTTGGTTGGAGACTCGATTACCTATACAAACTAAGTACCAAGCGGGTTGTTTAACTGATAACAAATGAAATAACAATCCTATATCACATGTTACTTGTCTTGAAAGCCATGAATTGAATGTTACTTGTCTTGAAAGCCATGAATTGAATGTTACTTGACATGAAAGCCATGAATTGTATGTTACTTGTCATGAGCATGACTTACTTGATTACTTGTTTCGTAAGTATGATTTGCTTGATTCTTGATATGAAAGCATGAAGTATGATTCCATGTTTCTTGTATTCTATACTAGCCGAACGCTATAATCCTTAGCTAGGATTACTCTAATGCTTGAAATCCTTAGCTAGGTTCATTCTTGTTGAATTGACACATAACTTGATAAAACAAATGGTTAGAACTAGTTACCACCTCACTAAGTATATTCTTGTACTTATCAATATCGTTTTCATTCTTCCTAGCCAACATGATAAAGGATTTGTTCGTAGCTTGATTCTGAAGCCTGTTGCCTTGAGCTCGAAGCAAGTCACACAAGCATTGCCTAAGTATGGTTTCATACTTGTTTTGTATATCTCCTAGATTGGTGGCACTATAATGTATATAGTTCATCTTGATAATGCATTTTGGAATTCTTGAAGCTTGTATATATTGTTCTTGTATGGGCCTACTATGTCATGATCTTGGTTGACAATATGAAACATGTAATGAACTTAAAATTCATGTAATGGAATGGTATTTGCTGCGCATATATGGATTTATGTATGGAATGATCAAGTGTTTGATATAGTTTACATTGAACCATTCGAATGACTTGGAATTATAAGGTCACTTGTGTGTAAACATATCTTGATGTAAGTATGGCTGTGTTTTTTGAATGGTAAAGGCCGAATAGTCTAGTGTGTGTACATACCATGATGTAAGTGTTTTGTGAGTTGTATGATGGTTGTCGAATGGTCTATGGTGTTGGGAAACTAGTTACATGCAATGGTATGTTAACATGATCATGTTTAGAAATCTAGGTATGTAATGTTATATGTAACAAACTAAGGAACATTGAATTGAAATGGAAGCATGTTGCATACTAGGGTTATTCGAATGATTATAGTGTAAGATGAAGTTAAGTGAATCATAAAATCAGTAACCTATAATTTAAACATGAAAGGAAACAATTAAATGGCTTATTCGAATGCCTATGATGACTTGAAATCAAATGTGAGTTTGCTTGCATGATAAGTATTGAATGCTTGGTTGCTTGCTAGTTAAGTAACTCATCTAATAGGGATGAGTTATCAATTCTTGCCTTGTTCTTGTTTGCTTGTCTTATCCTTGTCCACTGCTTAAGTAAAGCTCCTGAGCCGGTTTGCTACTAGCCGGGGTAGGGGGTGTTACAGTAAAATCAACCATGGATAGAATATGATCTTACCAGTAGATTGTCTGCGACTGAGTGCATCAGCCACTACATTTGCTTTACCCGGGTGATAGTCAATGATCAAATCATAATCTTTGAGCAATTCTACCCATCTTCTTTGTCAGAGATTTAAATCCTTTTGAGTTAAGGTATACTTTAGGCTTTTATGATCAGCAAATAGGTGACATCTTTCTCCATACAAATAGTGCCTCCAAATTTGTAAAGCCAACACGACTGCAGCCAATTCTAGATCATGTGTCGGATAATTTAACTTATGTGGCTTTAATTGCCGAGAAGCATAGGCAATCACCTTATCATCTTGCATTAAAACACATCCTAGACCGAGGTGGAAGCATCACTGAAAACTGTAAAATCTTTTCCCGGTTCAGGTTGAATTAGGATAGGAGCTTGAGTAAGGACCCGTTTCAAATGATCGAAGCTTCTTTGTTGGCTCTCAGCCCATTCAAAAGGAATATCTTTCCTTAGGAGTTGAGTTAGAGGAGCAGCCAAAATTAAGAACCCCTTTACAAATCTTCTATAATCTTCGGCCAAACCGAGGAAGCTTCTAACCTCTCCAATATTCTTTGGTGGTTTCCAATCAACAATGGACTGGATTTTCTTTGGATCAACCTTAATACCTTCTGTAGATATTACATGTCCAAGGAAGGACACCTCCGAAAGCCAAAATTCACATATGTTAAATTTTGCATACAATTGCTTATCCCGAAGAGTCTGCAATACTATTATCAAATGATCTGAATGTTATTCTTTACCTATTGAATAAACAAGGATTTCATCTATGAAGACTACAAAAAATTTGTCTAAATAAGGTTTGAAAACTAGGTTCATGAGAACCATGAAGGCTGCAGGGGCATTAGTTAAGCCAAAAGGCATAACTAAAAATTCATAGTGACATACCGAGTTCGGAAAGCAGTTTTTGGAACATCAGCTTCCTTGACTCTCATTTGATAGTATCCCAATCTAAGATCAATTTTAGAGAATACGGTGGCATCTTTCAATTGATCAAACAAGTCTTCAATTCTCGGCAAGGGATATTTGTTCTTGATAGTGAGTTAATTTAGCTATCAATAATCAATGCAGAGTCTCATCGATCCATCCTTCTTTTTCACGAATAAAACTGGGGTTTCCCATGGAGAAGAACTAGGTCTTATAAATCCTTTATCTTGAAGCTTTTGCAATTGACTCTTAAGTTCACGGAGTTTGATCGGGGCCATTTGATAGGGTGTAATGGAAACTGGTGTAGATCCCGGTTGAACTTTAATTCTGAATTCCACTTCTCTTGTTGGCGGTAATCCCAACAATTCCTTGGGAAAAACATCAGGAAATTCGGATACAGTTAAAATGGATTCAAGTAACAATGTAGATTCTTTCAAATTAGATATAGGAGAAAAGGTAGCCTTTGGTTTGAATGGTTTCTTGCTTAGCAAGGCAATGGATTCTTTCCTTAAACCATGGAGATACAATTGTTTCTTATTACAATCTACCCAAGCTTTGTGTTTTCCCAACCAATCTAAGCCCAAAATGAGATCAAAATCAAAGAAAGGTAGAGCTAAAAGATCCGTAGGAAAATGTATATTTTGAATGTACGAAGAACAATTTCTACAAATTTGATTTACTTTCACTCTATCACCAATAGGATTTGTGGCTACTAATTCATTATGAGTGGGATCAAGCTTTAGATTTAACTTTTTAATCAATGGAAAGCTTATAAAAAAGTGGGTTGAACCTGAATCAAAAAGAGCATAAACAGGTTGTGAATCGAGGTAAATTGTACCTGCAATTACTTCAGGTGATTCTTCATCCTCATGACCCCGGATATGATAGACTCGAGTAGGGGCCCGACACTCTTGATAAGTAGCATTTGATCCTTACCCTTTGCTCTTGGTGAAATTTCCAGAATTAGCTTGTTTTAGCCTTTCCCCCCTAGGAGATTGGTTTTGGTTTGAGCCCTTAGATACATGTGAAGGCAACTTGTTCGGATTTTGAAGACAATCTTTAACATAATGTGTTGTGTCTCCACATAAGTAGCAAGTATTGATCAACTTTATGCATTGTCCCGTATGATTCTTCTGACAAATTTTACAAGCAGGGATCTGAGTCTCCCTTCCTGTATTCCCGGTGCTATTCAAGGACATTGTGGGTCTAAATGTTTTAGCCACTGATTGAGGCTTAGATATGTAATTACCCTTTGAGAAGTTACTATAGCCAGAAGAGTTTCCTGCTTGATGTTTTTGCTTCTTATTCTGCCAATGAGGTTTGTGGTCCTCCCTTTGTCTTTTATCACCCCGAAATTGACTGTCTTTTCTTTTTCCATAGGTCTTCATCCTAGCTTTAGTAGCTATGGCTCGGTTGACCAAATCTTGGAAATCAATTATTCCCAAAGCAATGAACATGGGACCTAACTCTCATTGAGTCCATCTATGAACATTCGACATTTATCTTCCTCTTTCTTTATAAATTCTAACTCGTACTTGCAATATTTACAGAACTCATTAACATACTACTCAATAGGCTTCCCTCCTTGCTTCAGATACAAGAATTTCTTCTTATGTTCAGCAAGATACTGATCACTGATATACTTATTTTTGAACTCCTTAAGGAAAAATTCCCAAGTAACAGCTTCTTCCGGTGCTGCAAGAGTAGTAGTCTCCCACCAATTAAGTGCTTCCTCATCCAAAAGGGCTACTGCACACTCTAGTTTATGTTCATCTGAACATTGTAACTGCTTAGTTAAAATTCACATTGTAGCTTCCAACCAATATTCAGCTTCCTCCGGCTTCTCTTCACTTGCTCCGATGAAAGTATAGGTTCTATGTTGGGCTAATTTATCAATTGGGGCTCTTGCCAGTTTAACTATTGGAGGGTCAGTAAGGGCTGGAGGATTCTACTTGATAGAGACAACCATTTGATCAAACATATCCTTCAAACTAGAGAAGCATTCCTGTTGTATGTGATGGATTGCAGGAACTTCTTGCTGAACTTGTTGAGGTTCAACAGGCTTTTGAGGATCCTAATTCATCCTCACACTTCCTCTTTCATTAGAGGAGTCGGTTGGAATTTCATTGTCTTTAGCCAACCTCGTTTATGACATTCTATAATAAAAAGAAGAGCTTGATCAATTCAAGTCACATAGAATATCTAATTAACTCCTAGGTGGCACTAAAATCATCAATAACAATACAATTATACAATGCAAGTCATAAAATAACAATATAATCATACAATGGCCCTAGATTCCTGTAACCTTTAGCTCTGGTTACCAAACTATAACACCCTAAAACTCGCCTAGTAGAAACAAGCGTTCACTTGAACCTAAGTTATGCTTAAAAGTCAAACAAACATTCAAATAGCATGAGACTCCCAAGTTTTGATCTTACTAGACAAAAATGTTATAGAGTTACTTAAGTCTAATTGATTAAACTAACAAAGCATACTATGAATCACCACAAGGAAAAGAAAAAAAAGACATTGAACAAAGAGTTAAACATGAAAAGGTTACAATTCTGTTACTAAATGGCCTATATGATCTAGTTGGTTTCCAAATATTCCATTGATAAGGGTCTACTCAAGATTAGGATTTGCAACAACAATTACTTTAAGAGCTTAGCAAGGATCGATCCATCAATCATTTGATACAAAGATTTTTACATCAATTAATCATTCTTCTAAACAACAATACGAGCAACCAATTCATTAGGACTACGTCAACTTGCAACATTACTATTTATCTACTCCAAATTATATTCTAACTAAGTTCTTACTATGATGCAATCTATCAGTCCCATGACAAGCAAAGTCGTGCACAAAACATGAATACCAAACAATAATCTAGAGAAAGTCATGCAATCACCACAACCATAAACCACCATAAGTCTAATAGTTAAGTTTTACATACCTTAGTAAATTATAAACTTTACAAACAGTGCAGCCATAACATAAATATAGACATTAGTGCCACCATCCTAGGAGTCCTTTAACAAAGTTAACTACATACTCTTATAAGCATAAAGGTGACTTGATCAAGCTTCTAGCCAAGCAGTAACCAGAGGATTACCCTGAAAGGTAGCAAAAGAACTTAGATAAACAATAGTCTAGTGAATGAGTTTATAGCACAAAAAATAATAAACGTAAGTTAAATCCTTCCATTACTACATTCTTATAAAAGAATCAAGGTAACATACTTAACCAAGAGTATTAGCGTCAACCATTATGAATAAAATCAATAGCATCTTTATATTAATAGAGTTCTTTCACTCAAATTTTGATAATTATAACTATTTAACTAGTTAAGATATCAATCATATATTTTGAATGCTAACCAAAATTCTATTCTTATTCTTAACTAAGTAATTCAATGTAACCGATTGTTTTTCCAAAACTTCATTGTAAATACAATCAATTAGTATATCAATTGATTCTATCTCAATATGTATATATCAATTCTATTGTTATAACTTAGTCTCAACTAAACTATTATCTATGTTTTAACCATTATAACATTTCATTATCAAGCAATCCTTTCCAATTAACTTTTACTTTCAGCCTTGAGGATCGATTTCTCAGCCTAGATACACGAGTCCCCAACCAAACTGTCACCAATAAACTACATGGTACTAGAAGTACCGGACAATCCCTCCTACTGTCGCCAAATGACCAAACACAACTTTCCTCCTACTGTCGCCAAATAGGGACCCTTGTCTTTGACCGTAGTCCACCCCGACACTGAGTTCTATGAACTCTATGGCATGCCAACTATATCTAGTACTAACTCGAACCCAAGGCTTCCAATAACCAATATTCTTATCGATTTAATAATTGAATCACTATTCAATTTGCACTACACGTGCCAATAATCCCTTGTTGTTCAAGGATCAAATCCAATGCCAAATATTCATTAATAGTATCTATGTTCCTTATTCAATTATTCCGTGTTTCGATGTTTACAAGTATTGTTCAATTCAATGGCTAATAACTCTATTTTTTATGCACAATAATTTCTATCCAATTCGAGGATCAATGAATTATAACAATTGCTTCAATAGTTAGTTATATTCAAATTCACATTTCTCATAACTTCTTATACACTTTATCAATTAATTCTAAATCTTGCTAGCATGGTATTTCATCTTATCACATCACACAACAAGGTCAACAACATGGCAATCAATAATGACAATATGCATTCAATTAATCATTCAATTAAGTATTTTCAAAGGAATACTTACCTTGCATCCATGCTAACTTAGCCATACTCAATCACGCAACATACCATAAGCAATCTTTAATATATTATTCAAAACAAACTCGGAAAGGATAAAGCATCCGTCCGATGCTATAAACTACACTCACATATTGTTTCCGAGCTATTGTCGATCTTGAATTACGACCCCTTTTTGTCTATCAACTTGTTGGTCTACCGTAGCTCTTTTGTCCTCAATCTCTTCTCAGTCTAACATTCTAGAATACATTCATTTTATTAGACACGTTAATTAATCATTGAAGCTCACAATCTATTCGAAATTCATATTCATTTATCCTTGATCTAATTTAAAAAAACCACCACAGCCCTCATTCGTTCATTAACCGCATGTTGCATTTAATGCCTTGTTTAATTAACTAGTTTAATTCATAATCCAATACCAATTTAGTCTAAAACATGTCACTATTAAGTCCGAAACAGGGCAGTTTCGAATAGCCCTCACACTAGCACAATTCAATCCCCAATTTTTGCAATAAACAGTACAACCCTTAGTCCAAACACTAAAATACATACACCATTTTTCTATGCAACATTTACAATCTTTACACACCATTTTTTAAAATCCTTCTAATCGAAGAACATATTCAAGACGTGTATATAACAATTCGATCCTATAATTCAAAACAGAGCAGAATTTTCAGTCAATGATCAACTAAATGGAATCATAAATATCCTTTTGATTAAGCTATAATTCGAGAGGATCGAACTCTCATCCTCAAACATTAAATATCATCTTTAAGCTAATTTGGCACATTCATTATTCAATCTAGATCACTCAAGCATGCTAAACATTCATAACATATACAATCATAACTTTGTTTCCTAAAGACTCGTTCTATCTTCTTCATTATTCAACTCATGCATAAGCCTTACAAACCCATTCAATCAAACCTAATCTCAACTGTCATCTAACATTCATCATTCAAAGCTATAGGGAAGGAAGATATACCTTCCTTAAGATGAACAAATTAACCAAACAAGATGGTTCCCTTCACAACTGACTCAAGCTACCAATTCCATGGATTTTTCTCACTCTCTCACTTCTCTCTTTCGATGCATATAATCCCATAGAGAAGAGAACATACATTTTTTCTTAATTGGAAAATGGTTGATAAGGGAGTGATGGACATGTGTAATGTCAATAATTTGGTTTTCAATTACCATGCAAACCACTAATTATGCATCTTTTAAAGTTTAGTCCATATAAATAGGCTTTTGAATTCTAAATAGCCCCCTCCAAGGTCCATACTTTTAAATCACAATCTCAATTTAACAAAGGATAGTCATGTATGCTTCTAGATCAAAATTTAGGGGTATTACATTCATAATCAATCTTAAACACGTAAGAAACCAACAAAACATTACAACAATACCTAACTATCGCAAACCTGGCTCTGATACCACCAAATGTAACCCCCTCAACCTGGCCTAAACGTTAGACCGAACCGAACGAGCAACATTAGGTTTATCGAAACAAACCCAAAATGATTAACTAAACCTAGGTCCATTTTTTTGTTTTTATCTTATCTATACACATTATTAAGACCTAAGATGAGCATACTGGTAGCAAGTGAAAACTAATCTCAATCGGGCGTCAAATGACATCTAATCGTGCTAATTTGAAATCTACGGACCAAATTGCAAATCTGGTAAATTACGAGAACTTGTCTAATTATGAAGTTATCGATCCTCAATTAGTCAAGTTACATGGTCACTTGTTAAGTTTCAACCCAAAATGATCATTCTAACTCATTAAATTGCATGCACAAGATTCAGGGACCAAAATGAAAGAATCTCAAAACATAAAACCACCATAACTAACATAATGCCCAGTCGTACCGATATGGCCCCTAGGCGTATCGGTACACGAGCTACATTTACCAAAAATTAGATTCTAGTAGCTAAAAAGCATACCGATACACTTCCTCGTGTACCGGTACGGGGCTTCGAAAACATATACCTGTATCGATGGACCACCCCGTGTACTGGTACAACTATACCTAAAATGTCCAAATTTGCTGGTTTTTCTCTCAAATATGGAATCAAACATGCCTTAACTTAACATAATCATACATACAACCAATCTAAGGATCAAACCACGCTATAAACTTAGGGAAACATTATCAATTCATGATGAACTACATCAACCACAAATCTAGAGGCATGTTTCCTAATAACCATCTAACTCAACAATTAAAAAGAGGTTCAAGACACATTTCATCATAGGCATTGCATCAATAACCCTTTACGCAACATATAAGATATTCTAGTATCACAAAAGCATGAGCATTTCCAACCAATATGCATACTAAGGGAAAACCACAAAGCATAAACTCATACTAGCATTTCATCAACAATCATGCCTCAAATCCAACCACAAAGCTATTAAACCACTTCATTAAAACTATTACAAAACAACAAAAATCCAGATTACAAATCCCCCAAAACATGGTAACACAATGCCTTATTGACCGAATTAAAATAAGAGTTTCATACTCAAATGTCTGTCTTGCTCTTGGACCTTCATTGCCGAGATAATGTTGCCCACAACTTTATTGCTCTGCATCCGTGGAAAAAGAGAGTTTAAGCACACATGCTTAGTGAAGTCGCTCTAAACAGAACATATATGAATTTTCGAAATCCATTTGAAAACCACATATCATGTGTAGTAAAAGAATGCATACTTACTAACCAAAGCACCATCTTATTTATTTCCAACAAAAATCATGCATAACATCTATATGCATTAAAACATTTCCTCGAGTCTCATGCTCAATATAACCAAAGCATTTTCTCATATATCACATATGTTCTCATATATTGGCAATTATAGTGACTCTGGACAGACTTACCTCTATCCTTGGATAGTTCTACCCCTACCCAAATATTCGGATACACAGATTTCTCATGGTGGTACCACCTCCACCAAATCTCACTTCGGTCGGGAATAGAACTACCCATATCTCGTTGTGATAGCACTACCCCTATCACTTCACAATAGCACCACCCTATTGTGCAATCGAATAATTTCACACGATCCATTATACATTTTATAGTGCACTTTAATCCTATAACAGGCCAACTATATCTGATACTTTCTCATTACGTCACATAGCCAATATATCATTTCAAATACATTTACTTACTATTTTACAAAGCATTTCTCAAAACCATTTCATATGCAAAACCTTATTAAACATTGCATATTGATCCAAAACGATGCATTTATAGTAAGTAAATCAAACCATGTTTAAACCTAAAACATGAAATTTGCAAGCTCATATCAAAGCTGATAACCAAGCGGAATAAGGGAAAATTACACTTGAGCTTAGTTAAGCTTGTTAGGCTATAACTAAACCCCAATGATCCATCGATCAAACCTTTAAAGAGCTTTAACACATTTATACACTCACTGATTTGCCTCGCCTTACTCGCCCAAGCGAATTGAGCCACCAGTAAACAACGTACGCAACTAGGCAACCTTTCCTTGATCATCCCCTATTTTAATCCCCATAAAACCAGAGGGAAATGCATTATTATGCATTCAACTTGTTGCTAAACAATGATCTCCTGCATCCTTAACATTAACCTTCCAAAAACTAGCCGAAACTACCAAAAACAACACCAATCTTCACTTTATCAACTCCTAACTTCGAACCAATGATTCAAAAATTCAATCCACATCAAAACATATCCACCAACACCTTCTAAACATCCTTATATCTCCAGGAACTCAAAAACACATAGAACAGCCCCAAAAACCACTAAAACTCATCTAAAAATTAACCAATTAAATAGTTTTGGGATTTATTCACATAATCTCATTTCACATTATGATTACCTTATCAAAGCATGAAATAACCCAATTAAAATCTACAGGTTTTATCAAGTTAAACAAATCTTTAGGCAAATCGTCAAAATTACCATTAATATATCAAATCTTGAAATCAATTGAAAACCACGTTAATATCAATCCATAATCAGCCAACTACTAGGGAATATCAAGAACTAACCTTAGTTTTAACAATGGAAAAGAAATTCACCTTTGAAGAAGCTCCCACCAAAATTGACGTAAGATTTTCTTTGAAACTCAACTTGTGAAATTGATAAAATCCTTGAGAAAATCTTGTGAGGTTTTGCTAAGAAACAAAGGTAGAATCAAATGATGAATTATCCATTGAAAATTAGCAAAGAATTTTGGAGAATCTTATTTGGAATTTGAAATGGAATGTGAGGGAAAATAAGGAGAGAAAATGAGGAAAATCAAAGTAATAGGAAAATAATTTGTAAAACAATTAACCGTCAATTCCTTAATTAAGGTGGTATTTTTAGATTAAAACATTTAGAAATTATAGCTCTTTAAGGATTCTTAGTATGGTCCCACTTACAAAATAGTTATTAAAAACAATTTTGCAAACTTTACAATTTGGTCACTAAAACCCAATTCCACTTAATCCTAATTCCACTTAATCGCATAACTCAATTTAACCTCCATAATTCCATATCTTTTTAAAAATATTAAATCCCCCGAAACTAATTCCAATCGGCTAATCTAGTTCGAACCGAACCCAGGGGTACCCCTAAACCTCTAGCCCTATTTTTGGGGTGTTACATTTCCTATAGTCAACACACATTCTCCAAGATCCAACTCTCTTCTTCACCATCACTATGGGAAAGGAGAAAGCACTTTTCCTATCTCTGATCACCCCAACATCTAGTAATTCCTTAATCATTTTCTCAATCTCATCATTCTAGGAGGCAAGATACCTACAAGGCTTCACTTTCACCTCAACTCTTTCATCCATTAAATTTATTCTATTATCTTGCCCTATTTAAGGAGGTAGCTTCTTAGGTTCCTCAAACACATCAGCATAGTCTTTTAAGACATCTTTTAGATCATTGGGCAACAGTTCCATGGTTTCTTTTACTTTCAACTAAGCATTAAGATTCAACATAGACACATTCTATGAATTGTACCTTCCTCTTAGTATTTGTAACACCCCAAAAATAGGGCTAGGCTATAATATCCCTAAAACCAGCCTAGTCAGAATTAGGTTCCGACGATCGAAAACCCTACACTAAAAAGTCTAAATGTTATATTGTTATTGATAATGTGAATTAGTTTCATCGATAATAGACCATAATTAAGTCCAATGTTCAGTAGAGACCTTATTGGAATGTTAAACTCTAACAATTTGCTAGGCGTATCGATACAGTAAGACCTGTATCGGTACAGTCTAACTGTTGCCTAACTTACCAAACTTGAGCCAACCATATCGATATGGTTAGAGGGGTATCAGTACGGGTCCCTGTTAAAATTTGTTTTAATGGACAAATTGAAATAATTAGGAGTTTGGGGCTGAGTCATCTCTTTGGCTGTCATCCCACATGATATTAATCATTTTTTATCCTAAAATATGACACCTTGATAATTGTCATCGAATTTTGGGGAAATGGAAATTCATAGTTTAATCTTTCCTTAGCCTAAGGGGAAACTTCTCATTGGTTCCTAATGTGGTGGGGAAATGATTAAGGCTTTGGGCTTCTTAGAGAATGAATAGAGAGATGCTTTTATTTTGTTTTGCCTATTGCCGAAACCAAAAGTTCATCCCTTTGTCTTGGAAATAAGTACACATCTCCATTGTTGTCTTCAAACTCTAGCTTAAGCACACACCTCTTCTATTGAACCCCTTAAACTCAAGCTTTCTTTGCTTCAAGAGTTTCATTGAATAGCTATCGGCTGGGTAAGTAGAAACCATCAATCTATTGTTGATTCCATGGATTATTGAATGTCCAATTTCAAGTTATGGTTCTCAAGTCAAACCTTTGTTTCTCAAGTATCAATATACGAATCTATTCTATAGCTAATAGTTATTCTAATCTTAGAAATGAATATCGATATTGTTATATTAATTGTAACAATTTCCTATTGATCTTCCCTAGCTCAAGAGTTGGAGGAAGCTAATCCATCATCTCCAACAAACGCTAGGAGCAAGAGAATTACAATCTGAGAGCCCTAGGAGCTTTAAAATTCAAGGTGAGTGTAGTCGGAGTCTCAAGAGTTTTTAGGTACCATCTTGAATCATTGATTATTTCTTATTGTATCGCTAACCATGGCATTGAAGGAATTGTGCATAAAACATTATCCAAAGGCCATATTGGTAAGTATGGGTAAGTATTGCATTAAATACATGTCCGAAGCATTGTTGTTATTGCCATTGGAATCATTGAATCATTGTTACATAGATTTAATGAGTATTAGATATTGAATATTGCTTATTGCTATTGAAACATTGATATATGCCTATTGCTATCGAGTTACCGCATTGAAACATTGTTATCGAATCATTGCTATTGATTTATTGGTATGAATCATTGATTATCGAACTTTGGGATCAAAAGTATTGGATACAATTGGCATGCATAGAATTCATGAGCTCATTGGTACGGGTATAGTCTACGGTCTTTACTATGGTGCGGCGGAGGGATGTTGATGTGTATTGGTCAAATTGGTGCGGCAAAGGGAATATGACTAGACCATTATTGATATTGGTGGGGAGGTGGAATTCGTGTATCCATATACCGTGACATCGATCCAAGGAAATCATTGAGTATTGCTATTGATCATTGATATGAAATTATAGGTATGGTATTGATTATTGTTGTTATGATGATTTTTGATATCATGTTACATGATGAGCATGATAACTATGTAATGTTGGTTACATGCCTTTTGTTAGCATAGTTAGATTTGTTAATAAAGTATGTGGGAATGCATACCATGCTCATTCATTGTTATGGCTACCTCACTTAGACTATGTAAGTCTGACGCATTCATCTTCCACATTTCAGGTTAAGAAAGTATATCAGATCGAGATCAGAAATAGCTGGTAGTTCGGCTAGTCACCACAAGCTTGAGTAATGTGTTTTGTCCTTATGAACTCCTAGAATGGTGGCAAAGTAGACAAACTAGTTAATTATGGCTATTTTGATATGTGTGTATTGCCTATGTTGTACATTGACATTAGAGGGTCTAAATGTTATGCTAGTATTGGCTTATAATGACCTAATATGCATATTCGGCCTTAAAAGGTGAAATCATAGTAAATGGATTCATATTGACATGAGATTTGGCATGCTAGTAGATTAAGTGGTTATAAACTTGTTGGTAAAGTTTCATTGTAATTGGACATTGTATGGTAGATCAAATCAAATAAAAACCAGTCAAAATCTATCATTACAAGATAGACGTATCGATATGGGTCAAGCTGTATCGATACAACCTTGCATATTTGGACTTGGTAAAACAGAGCGTACGATACACTTAAAACCGTATTGATACGGCCTTAGGTTGTACCGAAACAGGTCAACATTGGTCAACGTGTATCGATACAAGCTTAGATGTATTGGTACGGTTTTAGTTAATTCTGTTAAAAGGCATTGAACAGAGTTTTAAATAGTTTACAAAATGGTCATTGAATATTGTATGGTTCAATTAGATAATTAAATATTATCAGAATGCCATGAAAATTTATGAGAATCCTGTTATTACATTGAATTTAACCGTGGTATTGTTAATAACAAAAAAGGACCCCTAAATTATCAAATTTATATTTTAGTCCCTAAAACTTGTAAAAGTTATAAATTGGTCCTAATTAATGAAGTATTGTTCCATATGGGATAAAATTGAACTAATAGTTATATTTGGTAATATTGGAAAGGTATAACATTGTTAAGTGTTAATCGTTATTGAAATTTTAGCGCACCGATCATCTTATCGTTCACCAATAGCATTCTTCGACCCAGTTTTCGACCAGGCCAGGTGGGGGATGTTACATAGGTGTTTTGAGGTTAGATCGAGTGAGGTTCGACCTGGTCGAACCAGATTAACCAGTTAAATAAGTTTTGGGGAAATTAATATTTTAAAAATACATTTTGAGGAGATAAAAATTAGTTTTGTTTATAAAAAATGTTTGAAGATATTATCAAGTGTTTTGGTAATTAATTTGGGGGTTAATTAAAAGGTTTCAAGTGACATTTCGATTTAGTGACTAAATTGTAAAAAGTGCAAAAATGTTTTAATGACTATTTTGTGAATGGGCCAATACTAAGAATCCTTAGAGAGCTATATTTTCTAAATTTTTTAATATGAAAATATCACCTTAATTGAGAAGGAATTGACAGTTAATTGTTTTCCAAATCGTTTTTTCCTATTGCTTTGATTTTCCCTCATTTTCTCTCCTTATTTTTCCTCACTTTCCATTTCAACTTCCAAACAAGATTCTCCAAAATATCACCTTAACAAAACCTCACAAGATTTTCTCAAGGATTTCATCAATTTCATAAGTTGAATTTCAAAGAAAATCTTACGTCAATTTTGGTGGGAGCTTCTTCAAAGGTGAATTTATTTTCCTCTCTTTAAACTAAGGTTCTTTATTGATATTCCCTAGTATTTGGCTGATTTTGGATTGATATTAACATGATTTTGCAATGGATTTCAAGATTTGAGCTATTAATGGTGATTTTGATGGTTTGCCTAGAGATTTGTTTAACTTAATGAAACCTGGAGAGTTTAATTGGATTATTTCATGTTTTGATAAGGTAATCATAATGTGAAATGACATTATGAGAATAAATCTCAAAACTATTTAATTGGCTAATTTTTAGATGAGTTTTAGTTGGTTTTTGGGGCTGTTCTATGTGTTTTTGAGTTGCTGGAGATATAAGGATGTTTAGGAGGTGTTTTTGGTTATGCTTTGATGTGGATTGAATGTTAGAATCACTGATTTGAAGTTATGAGATAATAGAGCGAAGATTGGTGGTTTTTCGGTTGTTTCAGCTAGTATTTTGGAAGGCAAATGTTAAGGATGCAGGGATCATTGTTTAGCAATGAGTTGAATGCATAATGATGCCTTTTACCTCTGGTTTTATGTGGTTAAAACATGGGACAATCAAGGCGAGGTTGTCTAGTTGCGTACGTTGCTTACTAATGGCTCAATTCATGTTGGCGAGCAAGGCGAGGCGTATCGATGAATGTATAAATGCGTAAAACCTCTTTAAAGGTTTGATCGATGGATCATGGGGGTTTAGTTATAGCCTAACAAGCTTAACTAAGCTGAAACGTATGATTCCTTTATTTTGCTTGGTTTTCGGCTTTGATATGAGCTTGGAAAATTCATGTTTTGGGATTAAACATGGCTTGGGTTACTTACTGTAAATTCATCGTTTTGGATCAATATGCAATGTTTAAATATAGTATATGATTCCTATGAGCATTGAGATTTGTTCCTTGAAGGGAATGTGTTGTTGCCTTGTAACACCCTTTTCCGGTCTGGCAGAGAACGGGTCGGAAAGTGTTATCGGAAAACATATTCAGAAATTGGAAGCTTAATCGGAGTCAGAAATTCATTCAGAAGTTCTAATATTCTTATTTAAGGCTTAGTGAACCTAATTATCAATTACTGACTCAATATGGGGTCAATTTTAAACTGTTTAAACTAAAAGGACTAAATCGTAAACTTTACAAATTAGCGATCCTAATCCGAATTCTTTATTACCAACTTGTAATTAAACCTACCAATTATTAATCTGTGAAGTTTTGTTACTATCGAATATCATCTATCTAATCAATTAAACTATATGACCTTAGTGACCATTCTGTAAACTGTCTGATACTTCTCTTTATTCTTTATAACAAAATTAACTAACACTGTATCGATACCCTAAGGTGGGTATCGATATGCTAAGCCTAATTTCAGATTTTCTAGATTCAAACATAGCAAAACTATATCGGTACACTTGGGGCTGTATCGATACAGGTTGGCCGTGTTGACTTCGTATCGATACCCTCTAGGACCGTATCGATATCATTTCTACACCCAAATTTAGTAGCCATTTTTCGTACCGATACACCCTAGTCTTATCGATATGCCTTATTCTTTAAGCAAAATTTATGCCTAACTATATGATAGAATTTTGCTAGTTTTTAATTGATTTGGCCTATCAGACTTTATCCAAATGCAATGAAACTTTACTAGTAAGTTTTAAACATTATAAACTACCAATATGCCAAATTTCATGTAAATCCAAATCCATTTAATATGTTTTCACCATTTTGAGCCAAATATGCAACATTAACCATTTTAGTCACTTTTAAAAGGTCATTTAGGGCCACTTAGTCTTATACAAAAGATAGGCAACATTTATACATCAAAAGAGTCATACGTGACTAGTTTAACTACTTTGCCACCATTCTAGGAGTTCATAAGGACAAAGCACATTACTCTAAGCTTATGGTGGCTTACCGATCTTCCAACTAATCCCGACCTCGAACTGATAACTTTCTTAACCTGAAATGTGGAAGATGAATGCATTAGACTTATATAGTCTAAGTGAGGTGGCCATAACCATGAATGAGCATGATGTGCAACTTTCCATGTTCCAATGACAAATCTAATCATGCTAACATGAGGCATATATTCAACATAACATAATATCATGCACAACATGTAATATAGCATCAACAATTATCATAATGGCAATCATTATTAGCATTTCAAAAGTTTCGAATCAATGATCAATAGCAATAATCAATAATTTCCCTTGGATCGATTCACGGTATATGGATACACGAATTCCACCTCATCACCAACAATAACAATAGTGGTCCAGTCACATATCATCCCTCCGCCACACCAATTTGACCAATACAATACTCATCCCTCCGACGCACCAATCATAATGGCCGAAGCCCAATACCCGTACTAATGAGCTCATAAATTCTATGGCATGCCAATTGTGTCCAATACTTCGATCCCAAGGTTCAATAGTCAATAGTTTAAAAGCAGCAGTTTCATAGCAATAAATCAATAACAATATCTCAATGATTACATGGTCATATCAATAGACAATAGCAATAACACATGTCAAACATTCAACGACAAAGAACATATCTCAATGATTTGATAACTATATGCAATGGTCAATACTCAATACCTCACTTACTCAAGCTTACCAAAAAAGCTTTCAATGATGTTTATGTAAAAATCCTTCAACACAATGGTTAGTCACACAATCAGCAATAACCAATGATTCGAGATGGCACCTAGCCAACTCTCGAGACTCTGACAACACTCACCTTGATTTCGAAGTGTTAAGGTTCTCAGATAACAATTCCTTTATTCTTGGATTTGGTTGGAGGTGTCAGATTGTCCTTTTCAATTTCTTGAGCTAGGTAAACAAAAGAGTGGTATTAGAATTGATACATTGACATCAAAACCGATATTAGAATTCAATATAGCCTTTAGCCAAAAGCTTCCACGGATTGGTTATTAAGCCTAAATTTCAACATGAAATTAATCATAAATTATCCATAGATTTCTCAAATCAATGAAGGGTTTCTTCTTACCCGATCGATAACTATGGATTGGGACTTCAAACTCAGGGAAAGCTTGAATATAAAGAGGTCAATAAGAGAGGTTCTTACTTAGGAGCTCAAGGTTGAAGACAATGGAGGTGTGTGGTTCTTCTTTCAAAGTATGAAGGTGGAATTGGTCTCGGTGTAGCAAAGCAAAGATGAGCATCCTTTCTTCTTATTCATTTTAAGGGGATTAAAAGCTTTAATCATTTCTCACCTCACTTGTGGCCAATAGAAGGTTTCCTACCACCAAGGGTTTACTTAGCCCAATTAAGAAATCATTTTCTTTCAATTGACAATTGAATGTCAATTGGTTAGCTTTTTAGAGATGTTTCACGTAGGAGGGGCAAGCTCGGTGGTGATTCATCACCTACTCCATTTTATCTTTCAATTTAATACTTAAAACAGATTTGAACAGAGGACTGTACCGATACCCTCTTTAACCGTATTGATATGGTTAACCCTAGTCTGGTAAGTTAGTTAAAAATCGTTAGACCGTACCGATACAGTACCTATCGTATTGATACCCTTGACTTATATTCAACATTTGACTTTCCTATAAGGTCCCTAATTCAAAGATTAGACTCAATCAGGGTTCAATATTAAGAAAATGGACCATATAGTCAACATTGGTGCAAAATTTAAACTTCCCAGAGTAGAATTTCTTATTGCTGGAACCCAATTCTGACTAGATCGGTTTTCGGGATGTTACATACCTTGGCAATGTGGTTTTGCATATGAAACGGTTTTGAGAAATGCATTGAAAAACAGTAAGTAATGTGTTTGAAATGATATATTGGCTATGTGACGTAAATGAGTAAGTATCGTATATAGTTGACTAGCCATAGGATTAAAGTTCACTATAAAGAGTAAATTTGATTGTGTGAAATTCTTCGGTTACACAATAGGGGTAGTGCTATTGTGAAGTGATAGGGGTAGTGCTATCCCAACAGGATAGGGTGGTTCTATTCCCGACCGAAGTGAGTTATGGTGGAGGTAGTACCGCCATGAGAAAAGACTTAATGAGGTAGTGCCATCAAGGGAATCTGTGTATCGAAACATGTATGGGTAGGGGTAGTGCTATCCATGGAAAGAGTTAAGTCTATATGAGTCACTCTAAATGCCAATATATGAGATTATATGTGATATACGAGAAAATGCTTTGGTTTAATTAAGCAAGAGACTTGAGAAAGTGTTTTGATGCATATGGTTGTTATGCATGATTTTGTTGTGGAAACAAATGAGGAAAATGCTTGGGGTAGTTAAGCATGTTTTGAAAGAAAAATGAGTTACAATTTTCAATTGATTTTCAAATGAATCAATGTTGTTTATGAGCATCCTCACTAAGCATTTGTGCTTATGCTCTCTTTTTCCCATTGATGCATAGCAATAGAGTCGAAGGGCAGCATTGGTTTGGCAAGGAATGTAACATCCCCAAAATAGGCTTAGAAGTATGCTATACTTTGATCACTTGTGATTTGTGGTGTGAAAATGTTACCAATGAATTTAGTTGAGGGAAAGTGACCAAATTTAAAATAAGGAAGTATAATACCCCAAAATATGACCTAGAATCTTTGATATCAATTTGAATGTGATTCGAATTGAACTAAGATGCTTCTTAGAATGAACTATTAAGGGTTTTAGGACCAAATTGGAGTCATACACAAGTAGGGGGCCATTTTATAAAAGGGACTCAAAAGAATCCATAACAAGACCTAGGGGTTGTAAAATGTATGATAATTAAATAGTGTGTACACTTGTCTCGTAAGGATGAGGACATGTAGAGAGGGGGAAGAAGTTTAAAGCAGCCTTGTAGAAAGAAATAATCCCAAAATTTCATCTTCTTCTCTCTTGAAAAAGCTAAGACCGAGACTTAAGAAATTAGTGAGAGAGCTCAAGCTTAGAGTGTTTTAGCTCAAATTAATGGATCATATGTTCTTAGATGCTTGATAAGGAGGTAATTATCTTGTCCCTTTTATTTGTTTATGTGAAATTGGTAATTTCTGATTCGATATGTTCTTCATAGCTGTATATTGAGAATGAAGTTACATGCATGTTAGTGTTAAGAGCCGATTGTAAGCTAGGAAAAATCTTAAACAATAGATATTTTGATAAAGGAAATGTTTTTGTCAATTTCATGGTAGGTTAATCGAATATGGTGTTTGATATCCTATTTTGTTTCGAGTATAGATATGTATCAATTCATGGGTGTATGCGAATTGTGAATTGAATTGGAATGATGGATAGTTATGTAATCTGATTGAGCATTTAGACAAGTTTAGGGTTGAATGTACATTAAACTGTAGGCGACTGCTCTGTACGAATGAAGATGTGTATGGTCTCAAAATGTTCTGTTTTGAATATGTTTAATATTTAATGGATTGCTTGAACAAGCATAAATAAGGATATAAGTGAAATCGGGACTGTTCTAAATGTACAGAAAATTGGTGGACTGTTTTGAACATAAATAAGGAAATTCATGTAAATGGGGATTGTTCTATTTAAAAGCTAATGAATTTAGGGACTAATCTGATGCATGTAAAAATGTGTGATCATATAATGTATTAATTAAGCATGACTACAAACGTTTATGGGATGTTGGAGTGTGTGATTATGTACATAGGAAGTAAGGACTTGTTTATGTAAGATCAAGTATGTACTATTTTGAATTATTTTGAAACAGGGGAAGGTTATTGTTGCTCCATAGGGGTTGTTTAGGAGGGGTAAATACATATTAGAGGCAGTTAAGTATAAATATAAACACTAGTGGACTGATTTATGAATGTTTGGAAATATGTAAGTATTTTAGGGACTGTTTTGTATCAAATAATTTTTGGTAAGTTGTTTTATGTTTAAGTAAAGGTTGAGGATTGATTTTAATATATAAATTGTATTCTTGTTACAATTAGAACAAGAATGAATCAAGGGACTAAGTAGTAAATGGAGGAAGCTTGGATACAATTAGTGGATCGGGATATCTGTAACTTCGGGATATAAGGTGAGTGTAGTTTAAAGTTTTGGGATAGAGTGAAGCTATTTCGAACATCTTTATTTTGATTAAACTTGATCACACTTGCTTTTAAAGTTAAACGGTGCTATGCTTGAGCAAGCTTGGATACAAGGTAAGTTCTTTTGTGAAAAGTACTTATGGAATGAATTTTGATTGAAGGCATGGTTATAGTTGAATGTGTTTGATATACTATGAAAGTGTTAGTACGAGTAATTTACATTTTAAATCACTAAACTTAACTTATACTTTCATATAGATAATGAATCTTTAATTTCATCAAGTTGAATCATTCAACTTTAATTATTAACGAACTTAATCACTTTTACCAATTCCGTTAAATTATTTTAAATGAAAAGCTAACTCATCGCTTGTATTTGGAGTCTATTTTCCACGCCAACATATTAATATTACTTCGCATTTGTAAATAATTTTTTTAAAACTTACCTTCCCCACCACGTGTTGATTAAATCAATTTCACAAGATTTTCTATCTCCTTCTTTGTCAAACCACCGCTATTTTTTTGTTGCTCTTGAAGATTCAATTATACGCCCAAGGATTGAAAATATTATGTTGACGTTGAAAATAGATACCAAATAGGAGTGATGAGTCAACTTTTTGGTTAAAATAATTTAACTGTGTTAGTAAAAGTGACTAAATCCGTGATCTATATGAAAATAAAAGTTAAGCTTAGTGATTTAAATGTAAATTACCCGAGTTAGTAGATTCGAAAGCTATATATGTATGTGATGAAAATGTCAGTTTTGTAAAATGAAGTACAACTCTTCATCACGAGAAACTTTCTGTGTGCCTAAGAACATGATTATAAGGGATATATATATATATATATGTATATGACATATGTTGAAGTGATCTTGGCTATGATGCCAATCGATCAAGAGAAAGGAGACAATGAGAAATTCACATGAGGTGAATATTTACCCAAATTGAAATGGGGTATTGAGATATTGATAAGATATTATGATAAGAGCTATGCTCAATATGTCTCAAATAAGATAAGATAAATGTGAATGCCTTGGTCTCCAGTCAGTCTTAGGTATAGTTGGCATAGAGTCCATAGAGCTAATGTTTGGGGTGGACTACGGTCCTTATTTGGCGATAGTAAGGGGGAAGTTTTGTGGTCACTTGGCGACAATAGAAGGGATTGACCAGTACTGTGAGTACCATTTTATTTGGCGACAGTTTGGTTGGGGATTCGTGTACCTAGGCTGTTATTCGATTCTAAAGGCTATGATAAAAGACAGGTAATGAAATTTGCATAATAAATTATGAACTTATGTTAATGTTTTATACTAAGAAAAAAACATTTACGATATGATATGTTCGGTGTCTTATGTACCAAAAACTAGTATTTATGAGATGACAATTTGATAACTTGAATAACAAGAAATACATGCATATGATAAACAATGTGTACTTCTGAAAGGCTACGTTCAAAACCGAATATGAACTTTGCAATTTAATGTTGTGAATAGTCTTGATAACTTATGAGAAAAGTAAGTTATGTGTATGATAAGTTATGTTTTGATAGCTCTGATAAGAAAGCTATGTCTTTGAGATGATATACTTGATAATTTATATGTGAAATGCTGTTTGGTATGTAAACAAGTAGAGTTAAGATTGCTTTGGATAAAATATATGCGTGCTCTTGAATCGTGAGTTGTTTGGTATGTAAACAAGTAGAGTTAAGATTGATTTGGATAAAATATATGTGTGCTCTTAAATTGTGAGATGTTTGGTATGTAAACAAGTAGAGTTAAGATTGATTTGGAGAAAATATATGTATGCTCTTGAATTGTGAGATGTTTGGTGTTGCGCGTAATAAGTGCTACGCAATTGTGCAAGTATACACGTCGCAAGTTATAGTATAAAAGATATCGTCTCCACAGGGATTGGTGCCACTTCAAGAATCTAGTCTCTTGCACTGTAAAAAGTAAAAACACAGGTAAAGGATTATAGAAGTTTTAACTAATAACTAATCTAGAAAGCAATTAGGTAAATGAAAAGATGAATTCGAATGAGAGAGATAGGCTAGGTTATCGTGAGTTGAGGTGTGATAGCCGATTGGATTGTCTTGGTAAAAAGAGTGCACGGGCAACTCGGTTGCCGTGGCGACTTACAACGGGGTTGCCTTGGCAACTAATTAATGGTTGCCTGGGCGACTAGTTGGGCAACTTACTTGGGCGTCCGGGCAGCAACTTCAAGGTTCGGCGGAGCGTTCTTGATGGTTTCTTCTTATCCCTAAGTCGAAACTCTAGCTACTTGTGCATGTCTTGATAATACATCCTGCGTGAATCAAGGGTGAACAACAACCAATCTTGCGCTCCTCTTAGCCGTTGAAATCCTTAACTTATTCCTAAGCCGGATTAATCTTCACCATCATTGGATTGAATAAAGATCATATTCATTCGTTTCTTGAATCTAACTCTCCCGATATTAGATAAATGGATGAAATCACGAGATCCTCTCCCAATTCACTCGCAAACAATAATAAGAATCAAGAATGAATAAACCTTGAAATAGAAAAGTGCAAACTCTTATTACCTAAACAAAAACCAATAGTTTCTCACAACCACAAAACACAATAACCATAGCCAAGTAAATTTAGTTCATGGCTAGGTTCCAAAGAAACACAAGATAAACAATCCCTAGCATGAACCTAATCGAACACGGAAGAAAAGATGAAGCTTGTCGAAAATCCCTTGCCCTAGATGCTTGCTTTCTAAAATTCCCTTGCTTCCTCTCTTGGAGTTGTCGAAATTCCCTCTTGCTCTCTCCCTTTGGATTTGTCGAATTTCCTTTCTATTTATAGGGCTAGGCCAAAGTCCTTCTTTGAGGAGGAGTTTGAGTTGGAATTAAATTATCTTTAAAGAATATAATTCTTTATTATAATTTTATTCCTATTAGAACTTCTCCTATCTTCTTGGAATTTAATTCTTCTTTAATCTCTGCATGGCAATCAAATTCCTTTGGGCTTGGGCCTTGCTCCATGTCATCTTGGGCTTGTAAAGTCATGAATTTCGACATCCATATTGCTTTTGGTCTTTGTCGACAAATGCCATGGCAACTGGCTCGACGTCTCCTTCATGCACTGCCCTGGCAACTAGCTCGGCATATCCTTCATGCATTGCCCTGGCAACTAGCTCGGCATTTCTTTGGTAAGTGATCCTGCACATACACACACAAAAACACACCAAAGCAGCATCTATTTCCACAAAAATCACCAAGTTATGTAATCAAGCTCAACGATTGAAGGAAACATGGATTAATGCATGAATGGCTAACTATGCAACTAATATGAGCCTAAGTCTAACAATAATATGAGTAAAAAGGGTAAGAAAAATAGTACTTTTGAACACTTATCACACCCCCAAACTCGAACTATTGCTTGTCCTCAAGCAATGCAAACTCATAATTACCTGCCAAGACTTCAAATTTTCACAAACTTAGCTTTGAACTTGATTTCAATTCTCTGAACCGGGGCACAAAGTATGATTGGCTTTTTTATTTTTCGGAAAACTGAGGAGTTACTCGGAATCAAACTATAATGCTTGTGCGGAGTTGTGTGCAAGTTGATTTTTCGGATTCTATGCAAACAGTAGGTTTTCAAATTACTTCATTGGGTTCTTTTTAACTTGTTTTAACTAGAGCCAATTTCGGGCACCTCTAGTGTTTTATTTTTAGTTTTCTTAAGTTAATTTAATCGACTAGAGCCGGTTTCGGGCACCCCTAGTTAAAAAAAAAAATTTAACGCCTCCTAGAGCCAGTTTCGGGCACCTCTAGTGATCAATTTTTTTTAGCATATGCTAGAGCCAATTTCTGGCACCTCTAGCATTCATCCAATTTTTATTCTAATCCCCCAATTAGTTAATTATCAACCTAAGTTTACTAGAACTCCTTAAATCAATCAAACCACAACAGTGTTTCATCAAATTTAGCATCATAGTAAAATTCTAAGTTTTTCATGGTTATCCTAGAATAAAAATTCTATCAATTAAGTGCATTGGTAAAGTCATCATTGAATATTCATCAAATCTAAGCAATTCTTGTTCCAATTAAAGGCATGGCAAGCAATTTATGTATCCTAAATGTAATGCTTAAGATTAATGTAACTGAACATGGTAATTACTAATAACAATCCCCCCCCAAACTCGAGTGAGGCATTTTCCTCAATGCATGCATAAAAATAACGAAAAATAAAAATAAAAATGCATACGAGGACTTACTCCGAGAGTTCGTCATCGTAGATGATTAGTTTCCTTCTAGTTGGCGTCTTGATTTTCTTGCTTGAACTCGATGGTTGTTTTCTTATTGCCGGGATGTCTTTAGCTTTGGTTGTCGTGGCATCTTCATGGTTGGTTGCCGGGGCAAGGATCTTGGCAGTAAATTTCCTTAGCATAGTAGTTGTGAGTCTTGTTGTGAAAAAGAAAACAAAGAAAACCTGAAAACTAAAGAATATGAAGAAAAATAAAATATCTCCTAAAAATAAAAATGAAAATAAAAAGAAAAGAAAAAGAAAATACTGAAAGGAGAGCATGCTCATGCATCTCCTAAGTTGACCACTTCCTTGTTACGTTCCACATGGGCACCATTGTAATGCTTCAATCTTTGTCCATTAACTTTGAATTCATGGTTGTCAGAGATGGACTTGATTATCACGGCGCCATGGGAGAATGGTTTGACGACTTCAAATGGTCCCGACCATCTTGATTTCAGCTTTCCCGGGAAAAGTTTTAGCCGAGAATTGAATAGGAGAACTAGTTGCCCTGACGTGAATTGTCGTGGCAATAGTTTCTTGTCATGCCATCGCTTTGTTTTCTCCTTGTAGATTCGTGCATTGTTATAGGCGAGTGCACGAAATTCTTCTATCTCATTGAGATCCATCAAGCGCTTTTGTCCGGCACTTCCCCAATCCATATTCACGGTCTTGATTGCCCAGTACGCCTTGTGCTCGATTTCCACCGGTAGATGACATGTTTTACCATAGACAAGCCGGAAGGGGGACATACCTAATGGTGTTTTGAATGCAGTGCGATATGCCCAAAGTGCGTCATCTAGTCTTAATGACCAATCCTTCCTTGAGGGATTTACAACTTTCTCGAGTATTCCCTTCAACTCCCGGTTGGAAATTTCTGCTTGCCCGTTGGTTTGTGGGTGATATGCAGTGGCGATCTTGTGTGATATGCCAAAGCGTTGCAACATCTTGGCAATTAGTCTGTTGTCAAAATGCTTGCCCCGTCGCTGATAATTGCTCTCGGCATCCCAAATCGTGTAAATATGTTTTTCTGCAGGAATCGTTGCACGGTCTTGGAATCGTCGTTGGGAACTCGCAGCTGCCTCTACCCATTTAGACACATAGTCGACGGCGAGTAAGATGTAGAGGTTGCCGAATGAAGATGGGAAAGGTCCCATAAAATCGATCCCCATACATGGAGCAGTTCCACCTCGATGATGTTCGAGTGGTATCTCATGTCGCCTAGAGATATTGCCCGTCCCTCCGCAACGATCACATTGCTTGTAAAAGTCTTGGGCATCTTTGTACAATGTTGGCCAATACAAACCGGATTGCAAGACTTTGTCATGATGAGTTCCTCCAAAATGTCCTCCATAGGGTGAAGAATGGCATTGCCGGAGTACATTGTTGCTCTTCTTGGGGACACATCGGCGTATAACCCGATCTGCACATTGTTTAAACAAAAGAGGCTCGTCCCAAAAGTAATGCTTAGCATCATGGCGGAACCGCTTCTTCCCTTGGTGAGTAATGCCATACGGAAAAATACCACAAACAAGGAAGTTAACTAAATCTGCGTGCGGGGTATTGCGAGGCATGTCTTTGCCGTAGTGTCTGCTCCCAAAATTGCCGAGGCGTGTGCGTCAAAGACTGCTGCGGCGTCGAGAGTTGCCGAGGCATGTGCATCCATGGTTGTCGAGGCGTCATGGGCTGCCGAGGCGTTGAGGGTTGCCGAGGCAATTAGAATTTGTTCATCCGGGAATGCATCGCATATCTCTAGATCCGCGTCTTTCTCCCTATTGCGTTCCAAACGTGATAAGTGATCGGCCACTTGATTTTCTGTTCCTTTCATGTCCTTAATTTCAATATCAAATTCTTGTAAAAGTAATATCCAACGAATCAAACGAGGTTTAGTATCCTTTTTAGCAAATAAGTATTTGATTGCCGAATGGTCCGTATGAACAATTACCTTTGTACCAATTAAATAGGATCGGAACTTGTCAAATGCGAAAACTACAGCTAGTAACTCTTTCTCCGTTGTTGTGTAATTCACTTGAGCATCATTAAGAGTTTTACTAGCGTAGTATATCACATGGAAGGTCTTACATGTGCGTTGGCCTAGGACTGCTCTTACCGCGAAATCACTTGCATCACACATGAGCTCAAAAGGTAGCGTCCAATCTGGTGGAACGACAATGGGTGCCGAGGCAAGCTTTTTCTTTAGGGTTTCGAATGCTTGAGTGCAAGAATCATCAAAATCGAAGACTTTATCCTGTTCAAGCAGATTACACAAAGGTTTAGTGATTTTAGAAAAATTATGAATGAACCTCCTGTAAAAAAACCGCATGTCCGAGAAAACTTGAATTCCTTTAACCGAATTAGGTGGGGTAATCTCTCGATCACGTCCACCTTGGCTTTGTCTACTTCAATTCCCTTGGATGAAATCTTATGGCTGAGCACTATTCCTTCATCTACCATAAAGTGGCATTTCTCCCAATTGAGGACTAAATCTGTTTCTTCGCATCTTGCCAACACCCTCTCTAAATTGCCGAGACAGCCGTCGAAGTCATTACCAAAAACCGAAAAATCATCCATGAAGATCTCAAGGAAGTCTTCGACCATGTCTGAAAAGAGCACCATCATGCATCTTTGGAAGGTTGCCGGGGCGTTACACAATCCGAACGGCATCCTTCGGAAGGCATAAGTACCGTATGGGCATGTGAAGGTTGTCTTTTCTTGATCTTTACGGTGCTATGGCAATCTGATTGTAACTTTGAATAACCATCAAGAAAACAATAAAAGGGTTTACCTGCAAGACGGTCAAGCATTTGATCAATAAAGGGTAATGGGAAGTGATCTTTCCTAGTGGCTTTGTTTAGCTTTCGATAGTCCATACAAACCCTCCAACCGGTCACAGTCCTGGTTGGGATAAGTTTATTATTTTCATTGCTTACCACTGTTATACCTCCCTTTTTCGGCACACATTGTACCGGACTTACCCACGTACTATCGGAGATAGGGTATATAATACCGGCGTCAAGCCATTTGATGATTTCTTTCATTACAACCCCTTTTATGGCATGATTCAGTCTCCTCTGGGCCTCAATTGAAGGTTTGTGATCATCTTCCAACAAGATCTTGTGCATGCACACCGCCGGGCTAATTCCCTTCAAGTCGGCAATTGTCCACCCTATTGCCTTTTTATGTAGCTTCAACATGTTGATCAGCTTCTTTTCCTGCTCAGACTGTAACTTAGAGGAAATAATTACGGGTAATGTATTATCGATCCCTAAGTATACATATTTTGATTTGCTCGCAATTGTTTCAACTCAAGAATTGGTGGATTTTCGATAGAGGGTTTTTCGATCTTACCTTCCTTACCCGAGTAGTCCGGTGGTTCAAAGTATGTACTGGTCGATTGACTAGCCAATTTGCCTCTTCGGTTGTTCCTCATCGACCGATTCTTCATACTCCTCATGTTCCTCGTGTTCGGCGTAGTTGCCGAGGCAACTAAATTCCTCATCGAAGTTAAACTTTGCCGTGGCATGAAGTAGTTGGCATTCTTCTGGATCATCGGCATGCCTTAGTGTTTGGAACACATTTAGTTTTACCTGCTGGTCATTCACCCTCATTGTGAGTTCTCTCTTTTCAACATCAATCAAAGTTCTCCCTGTCGCTAGGAATGGTCTCCCGAGAATGATAGGTGTATGCTCATCTGCTTCACAATCCAAAACAATAAAGTCAGCGGGAAAAATGAATTTATCAACTTTTACCAGTATGTCCTCGATTTTTCCCTCTGGATGCACATAGGATCTGTCGGCTAGCTGCAGCATAACTGTTGTAGGTCTTGCCTTCCCGATTCCTAGTTTCTGGAAAACCGATTTAGGCATCAAGTTTATGCTAGCCCGTAGGTCGCATAGTGCTTTCCCGACATAGTGATTTCCAATAGAACAGGGTATTGTGAAACTTTCGGGATCCTTCAACTTGGGCGGCATACGATTGTGCAACATTGCCATGCATCCCTCTGTCGCGGCAACTGTTTCAAACTCTCCTAGCCTTGTTCTCTTGGATACAATGTCTTTAAGAAACTTGGCATAGTTTGGCATTTGTTCAATTGCTTCCACCAATGGCAAGTTGATGTGGACTTGCTTTAGGATATCAAGAAACTTCTTAAATTGGTATTCTTTCTTTTGTCGCTTCAACCTTTGTGGGAATGGTGGTGGAAGTCGGATATCTTCTATCCTTTCATTGGTTTGAAACCTGATTGACGGCATTGCCGGGACATCTGGAGTTGCCGATGCGTTATCAACTGGGGTTGCCGAGGTGTGCTTATCGCAAGTTGCCGAGGCGTCATCGGTTGCCGAGGCATGCTTATTGCTGGTTGCTGCAGCAATTCCTGGTTCAGCATTTGAGGCTTTGCCGCTAGGTTCGTCTTGATCTTTTTGTGGAGTTTTGTTTGACGAGCGGGTTTGAACCTCTCTAAGTTGTTGGCCACTTCTGGTGGTGATTGCCTTACATTGCTCATGGCCAGTTCCTCTTGCGACTTCAGTATCGCTAGGTAAACCTCCTTGTGGTCTAGTGTTGATTTTGAGCAAATTGTCCGACTTGATTTTCCAATGATTTGATTGCCGCCTCTTGGTTTTGCAATCTCATCTCGGTCCTGTTAATAAAAGCATCAGTTCTTTTTATGAAATTACTATTCTCAGCCATATAAGATTCAGTTTTCATCATAAAAGCATTTAGAGAATTTTCCAAAGAACTAGATGTCATCGGTTGTTCTTTGCGGCATCATTTGCCGTGGCATATTCTCTATTGGAATCCCGATGCTTGTGCATTTCGATTGTTCGGGTTTAGAGCATTGTTGGGATTACTCCATGAAAAATTCGGTGCTTCTTCCAAGCTGGATTGTATGTATTGGACATCATGTTGTTGCCCGATTGTAATTCCCCACATAGAAGCTAGATTCGGATTTCGCATACATTCGGAAGAATTATGGTTATCGCCACATAACTCACAAAAAGAATCCATTACCTTGACTTCATGTGTGTTGTTTGGTTTTTGCATGTTCGGACCATCTTGGTTAAAGCGGCCAATTGTGCGAAAATTGAATCGATGATCCTAGTTCATGTATTGTGGCTTAGCGTCTAACTCCTCCTCTTCTAGTAGATGGGAATTGATAGTCATTCTTGGCCAGCCTGTTTAAGATTTGCATTGCTTCTTCCGCGACTTATCTAGGAGTATGCCGTTTGCCGAGGCGTCTAGCATCATCCTTGTTGGTGTATTCACGGCATTGTAAAACATTGTCACTTGAGTCCACACGGGAATCCGTGTAGAGGGCATTTGTGTAGAAGTTCTCTATATCGCTCCCAAGCCTCGTACATAGATTCATCATCCGCTGCCGAAAAAAGAAGTAATGTCGTTCTGAAGCTTATCGATTAAATTTGTAGGATTAAATCTAGCAAGGAAATCACGACAAAGATCAGTCCAAGATGCTATAGATCCGGCAGAATGCTATTCAGCCATGCTTTCGCCCTATCCTCGGTGAATAGGGAATAATCTTAATCGTAGGACATCGAGGGTGACTCGTGTATCTTGAACGAGTTGCAAATCTCGAGGAAAGATTTCAGATGTTGTCGTGCATCTTGATTCTTTGAGCCGCCAAATTGACCTATTGTGTTGATCATATTAAACATTCTTGGTTTCAACTCAAAGTGGTCGGCTTCAATTTTGGTGCGACAACTCGGGTTAAGTCCATCAAGATCTTCTTCAAGATAGTCTCGAATAGTTCATTTCGTGCAAGAATCACTCCTCCTCCTGCTCGAACATCTTGATTAATATTGCCGTCTTGATTTGCCATTGCTTCTCTTATCCTTCGTCTAAGTCTTTGTAAGGTTCATTCGATTTCTGGATCAAAGGGATATTCTGGTGAAGTCGGTCTCGCCCTGGTCATATACCAATGCAAAACCAAAGTTTGTTAGCCCTTTGAATTTTAAACAAGAGAAAAAAAATAAAAAGAAAGTGCAAGAAAGTAAAAACAAAGTCGCTATTGCCAATCCCCGGCAACGGCGCAAAAAACTTGTTGCGCGTAATAAGTGCTACGCAATTGTGCAAGTATACACGTCGCAAGTTATAGTATAAAAGATATCGTCTCCACAGGGATTGGTGCCACTTCAAGAATCTAGTCTCTTGCACTGTAAAAAGTAAAAACACAGGTAAAGGATTATAGAAGTTTTAACTAATAACTAATCTAGAAAGCAATTAGGTAAATGAAAAGATGAATTCGAATGAGAGAGATAGGCTAGGTTATCGTGAGTTGAGGTGTGAGAGCCGATTGGATTGTCTTGGTAAAAGAGTGCACGGGCAACTCAGTTGCCGTGGCAACTTGCACAACGGGGTTGCCTTGGCAACTAATTAATGGTTGCCTGGGCGACTAGTTGGGCAACTTACTTGGGCGTCTGGGCAGCAACTTCAAGGTTCGGCGGAGCGTTCTTGATGGTTTCTTCTTATCCCTAAGTCGAAACTCTAGCTACTTGTGCATGCCTTGATAATACATCCTGCGTGAATCAAGGGTGAACAACAACCAATCTTGCGCTCCTCTTAGCCGTTGAAATCCTTAACTTATTCCTAAGCCGGATTAATCTTCACCATCATTGGATTGAATAAAGATCATATTCATTCGTTTCTTGAATCTAACTCTCCCGATATTAGATAAATGGATGAAATCACGAGATCCTCTCCCAATTCACTCGCAAACAATAATAAGAATCAAGAATGAATAAACCTTGAAATAGAAAAGTGCAAACTCTTATTACCTAAAAAAAACCAATAGTTTCTCACAACCACAAAACACAATAACCATAGCCAAGTAAATTTAGTTCATGGCTAGGTTCCAAAGAAACACAAGATAAACAATCCCTAGCATGAACCCAATCGAACACGGAAGAAAAGATGAAGCTTGTCGAAAATCCCTTGCCCTAGATGCTTGCCGAAAATTCCCCTTGCTTCCTCTCTTGGAGTTGTCGAAATTCCCTCTTGCTCTCTCCCTTTGGATTTGTCGAATTTCCTTGCTATTTATAGGGCTAGGCCAAAGTCCTTCTTTGAGGAGGAGTTTGAGTTGGAATTAATTATCTTTAAAGAATATAATTCTTTATTATAATTTTATTCCTATTAGAACTTCTCCTATCTTCTTGGAATTTAATTCTTCTTTAATCTCTGCATGGCAATCAAATTCCTTTGGGCTTGGGCCTTGCTCCATGTCATCTTGGGCTTGTAAAGTCATGAATTTCGACATCCATATTGCTTTTGGTCTTTGTCGACAAATGCCATGGCAACTGGCTCGGCGTCTCCTTCATGCACTGCCCTGGCAACTAGCTTGGCATATCCTTCATGCATTGCCCTGGCAACTAGCTCGGCATTGCTTTGGCAAGTGATCTTGCACATACACACACAAAAACACACCAAAGCAGCATCTATTTCCACAAAAATCACCAAGTTATGTAATCAAGCTCAACGATTGAAGGAAACATGGATTAATGCATGAATGGCTAACTATGCAACTAATATGAGCCTAAGTCTAACAATAATATGAGTAAAAAGGGTAAGAAAATAGTACTTTTGAACACTTATCATTTGGCATGTAAACAAGTAGAGTTAAGATTGATTTGGATAGAATATATGCGTGCTCTTGAATTGTGAGCTGTTTGGTATGTAAATAGTAGAGTTAAGACTAATATGGATAACTATATATGCTCTTGAAGTGTGGGTTGTTTGGGACGTAAACAAGCATAATAGAAACCGGTTTGAACATTTATAGTTTTATATACATGATACGGAGACTATTTTGAAAACTATGAATGTATATATATATATATATATATATATATATGATTCGTGGGCAGTTTTGATTAAAAATAAGTACACTTGGACTGTTTTGAAAACTATGAGTGTATATATATGATTCTTAGGCAGATTTGAATAAAAAATAAGTACACTTGGACTGTTTTGAAAACTACGAATATATATATATGATTCACGGGCAGTTTTGAACAAAAATAGTACACTTGGACTGTTTTGAAAGCTATGAATGTATATATATGTTTTTCTTGGGCATTTTTGAACAAAAATAAGTACACTTGGACTGTTTTGAAAACTATGAATGTATATATATATATGTTTCTTGGGCAGTTTTGAACAAAAATAAGTACAGTTGGATTGCTTTGAAAGCTATGAATGTACATATATGCTCTATGGGCAGTTTTGAATAAAATAAGTGCACTTGGACTATTTTGAAAGTTATGAATGTATATATATGTATCTTGGGCTGTTTTGAATGGATATATGTATACATGGACTATTTTAGAATCTATAAATGTATATACAAGTATAAAAGTGTATACCCATGAAATTATGGTACTATGGATGCTTTAAACAAAAGATGTCTAAGTAAAAAGGGTTGCTTTAATTGCAAGGTTAAGATAAAAGAAACCGAGGAAATTTATAAGTTAAATAATAAGTTAGGATAATGACTTGCATAGCAAGTAACGTCATGAATTGAGTAGGTACTTGGATAAATTATTATGCTCTTAGCAAATACTTATATGTATATAGGAACATACCTATTTTGAGTCATCTTTGTTTAAGTGTAAGTGTTTGTTTGAATGTCATGCTCAAGCTTAGATAAATAAGTACATAATTAGTGGATCTAAGTGAAAGGTTGGGATCATTATTTCGTTCTTAAGTTGCTTAAAACTACCTCACTAAGCGTTAGCTTACTCTATTCTTTCATCACCTTTCAGGGTTTCAAAACTCATGTTTATCTATTGATCTTGGATAGGATCACAAGTGTCAAGAAGGACGTTTTAAAAAAAATTTAGTACTCCTAGATGGTGGCACATAGTTGTTATTATTGCATTGAGCATTTAGATCTCATTTTTGGATGCATATGTGTATAAGCCTTGTTGGTTCTCAAGTTTTGTAATGGGCCTTTAATTATTTCTTTGGTTGCTTGCTATTTATGATTTTAATGGTTAGTAAGATTGAATAGTTGCTTGATAGTTAAGTTATGCTGGAGGAATATATTCTAATGGTTGTTTGGCGAATAAGTTATGTTAGATATGATGCTTAAAAAGGTTAAAATATGATGGTTTGGTAGGAAACCTTACATTTCGAATAAAATTAAAGGTCATAAATAAAATGTTGTTATGCTAAGATATGTTTGTCAAAATTAGGTTGTTTCTTGTTTTGAGTCCATGATTTGGTTGTCATGTACAAATGCTTAGTGGAAGTCCTGAATGGATCATAATTTGGAATGTTTAAGCAAAAGAAAAACTTGTATACTTCTACGTATCATGTATCATATGCTAAAACTAGATATCATGGAGTAGTTCAAGTGCTTAGCGGTTAGTCTTGTAAATCAATTGAGTAATATGATTATGCACTCGCTCCTAATGCGGTTAAGCATAAGAGTTTGGTATATAGTTTTTACATAGTCAATTATAAAGATTTAATTTTAACCATGTTTTATACTTTGAATCAAAGATTAAATACTTGGTAATGATTAAGTAGACATTAATTAGTTTGAATGATTAGTAACCCAAGAGTTAGGGCCTTAAAGTTTTGGTTTTGAAAATAGCTATGTAGATTGAATGAATCTTTTCTATGTGTTAAATGCTTGTTATATCTGGGAGTTGATTGTCTACAAGTTTATGAAAATACAACCTTTGATATGTTTAATTCGATTAGTATTGTATGGTAAGTTGTGAACTTTGGTTCTTTATGAGATGAAGATACATGTCATAAAAGTTAAGTGTTCTTAAATGATTGAGTTTATGGGCATGCCACGAAATAGTTTGAAGCTTGTTGTTTAATTGTATGACCATTCGTTTGCATATGAATTAAGTTGATAATAGAACTATGAATAGTCTAAAAGTTTTTAATTACTCTGACTTTTAAAGGAATGTCCAGTCTTGTTCAATTGCTTGAACTAAGTTATTCAAGATTATTATTTGTGTTTGTTTTAAAACACTTCCTAATTTTGGTTTACTCCTAAGTCGGGTTAGGGGTGTTACAAGGAAGATCCAAGATCAAGACAATTACTTGAATAAGGAAACTTGGTTTAAAATTCGGTCAATAAAGCAATGTGTTACCACATTTTGGGGGATTTGTAATCTGGATTTAGGTTGTTTTGTGATGGTTTAATTGCTATGGTTTGATGGCTTTTGTGGTTGGATTTGAGGCATGATTGTTGATGACATGCGAGTATGAGTTTATGCTTTGCAGTTTTTCCCTTGGTATGCATATTGGTTGAAAACGCTTATGCTTATATTTTGTGATGCTAGCATGTTTTAGATGTTGATAAAAGGTTGTTCATATAATATCTATGATGAAATGTTCCTTGAATCTCTTTTTGAACGTTGGGTTGTATGGTTTTAGGAAGTATGCCTCTAGATTTTTGTGTGAAGTATTTCTTTATGTATTGATCATGTTACCTTGAGTCTATAGCATGGTTTGATCCCTAGTTTAGTTGTATGTATGAATATGTTGTGTTAAGGCATGTTTGAATCCATGTTTGTGAGAAAAACCAGCAATTTGGACATTACAGATCCAGGCGTACCGATACACGGGGCCTCGTATCGGTACGAGTATGTGTAATAGTGGCCTCGTACCGGTACACGGGGAAGTGTATCAGTACGCTTTTAAGCTACTAGAATCTAAATTTTGGTAAATGTAGCCCATGTACCGATATTCCTAGGGGTCGTATCGGTACTGTTGTGCGTTATGTTAGTTATGGAGATTTTATGTTTTGAGATTCTTCCATTTTGGTCCTTGGTTCTTATGAATGCAATTGAATGCGCTTGGCTGGTTGTTTTGAGCTAGTTTTTGGCAAGTAAGAATGTAAACGAACCAACTGAGAATAGTAACTTTGAAATTAAGTCCTCGTAATTTTTTAGATTTGCAATTTGGTCCCTAAATTGCAAATACGCACAATTGGATGTCAATTCGACGCCCGATTAAATTGAGTTTTTACCAACTGTTAGCATGCTCACCTTAGGTTACAATGTTGCATCTAGACAAGATAAAAATAAATAAAATAGACCTAATCTTAGTTAATTGTATCGGGTTTTGTTTCGACAAAACCCAATGTGGCTCGCTCGGTTCGATCTAGCTTCTAGGCTAGGGCGAGGGGGTTATAGTATCTTTTCACATAACTTGGAATCTACCAAGGAAACAAGTTCTAGCTTGCATCCCTTCAAAACCACTTCTTGACCTGCATGCTCAAAATTCATTTCTAACAAAGCCAAGTTCTATTTGATAGCTCCTAATGTAGATAGCCACTAAACTCCCATAACCACATCACAGTTCTTCAAAGGAAAGACAAAAAATCTATTTCAAATATGTGCCCTTGAACCTCCCAACATACTCTCTTGCATTCACCCAAAGTCCCCATACAATTACCATCAACTACTGTGACCTTCGGTTGATGCATCCTGTTCACCCCCAGTCCCACTCTATTTACATTGCCAAACTAATAAAATTGTGAGTACTTCATGTATCCAATGAAACCACACACCTAATGCCCCTAATATGGATCAGTATTTTCATGGTTTATAGCCCCATCACATAGCATGAAGGGATAGTATTGGGCTATCTCCCTTAGGAATGTCTTGTCCATTAGCATCAATTACTTCTTCACAGTCCACAAATTCATCATGCTCTCATTCCTCCTTCAAACCTTCCACCAAAATTTGAAACAAATGAGTTCGAGGGCACTTATGTCCTGGTTTGTGGCAACACACCAAAAACATAACCCATTTCTCCTCCTTTCTTCAATCTCACTAGCAGACAAAGTTTTACAAGATCCCCTTTGTCCACCATTCCCAACAGATGTACTATTATTGGGGCTCAAAACACTAGGGGACACAGTCTTAGGAGTGAAATTAGAATTAGATGCATTACTAGCAGTGAATACACTCCGAACAAGATTGAAAGCTGATCTAGGGGCAATACTCAACACATGCAAAGGAGCAGACTTAATCGAATTGTGCACAGTTCTTTTATGATTGGGGAAAAAGTGACTCTAACTTCTTAGCCATGTGATAAGCTACAACTAAGGTTTGTGGTTCCAATAACTGCAAATACTGACTTATCTCCAATCTCATGTGGTTCTTGAAAACACTAAGGACATATTTGTCAGGAAGCTGTAATGGGTTAACCAAACTGATGAAATCCTTATAACATTGCTCAATTGTTTCTGTAACACCCCTTACCCGGTTTAGGAGTAAATCGAGCTAGGAAGTGTTACAAAGAAAACATAGCACAACTTACATTCTTGCAAGCGCAAAGGTCGAGTGCTAGGGGTAACTAGGAGAACATGAACAAACAAAT